>OX424515.1:2500-2699840 GCA_949152395.1 Agrochola litura
AACCTAACCTAACCTAACCTAACCTAACCTAACCTAACCTAACCTAACCTAACCTAACCTAACCTAACCTAACCTAACCTAACCTAACCTAACCTAACCTAACCTAACCTAACCTAACCTAACCTAACCTAACCTAACCTAACCTAACCTAACCTAACCTAACCTAACCTAACCTAACCTAACCTAACCTAACCTAACCTAACCTAACCTAACCTAACCTAACCTAACCTAACCTAACCTAACCTAACCTAACCTAACCTAACCTAACCTAACCTAACCTAACCTAACCTAACCTAACCTAACCTAACCTAACCTAACCTAACCTAACCTAACCTAACCTAACCTAACCTAACCTAACCTAACCTAACCTAACCTAACCTAACCTAACCTAACCTAACCTAACCTAACCTAACCTAACCTAACCTAACCTAACCTAACCTAACCTAACCTAACCTAACCTAACCTAACCTAACCTAACCTAACCTAACCTAACCTAACCTAACCTAACCTAACCTAACCTAACCTAACCTAACCTACCTAACCTAACCTAACCTAACCTAACCTAACCTAACCTAACCTAACCTAACCTAACCTAACCTAACCTAACCTAACCTAACCTAACCTAACCTAACCTAACCTAACCTAACCTAACCTAACCTAACCTAACCTAACCTAACCTAACCTAACCTAACCTAACCTAACCTAACCTAACCTAACCTAACCTAACCTAACCTAACCTAACCTAACCTAACCTAACCTAACCTAACCTAACCTAACCTAACCTAACCTAACCTAACCTAACCTAACCTAACCTAACCTAACCTAACCTAACCTAACCTAACCTAACCTAACCTAACCTAACCTAACTAACCTAACCTAACCTAACCTAACCTAACCTAACCTAACCTAACCTAACCTAACCTAACCTAACCTAACCTAACCTAACCTAACCTAACCTAACCTAACCTAACCTAACTAACCTAACCTAACCTAACCTAACCTAACCTAACCTAACCTAACCTAACCTAACCTAACCTAACCTAACCTAACCTAACCTAACCTAACCTAACCACCTAACCTAACCTAACCTAACCTAACCTAACCTAACCTAACCTAACTAACCTAACCTAACCTAACCTAACCTAACCTAACCTAACCTAACCTAACCTAACCTAACCTAACCTAACCTAACCTAACCTAACCTAACCTAACCTAACCTAACCTAACCTAACCTAACCTAACCTAACCTAACCTAACCTAACCTAACCTAACCTAACCTAACCTAACCTAACCTAACCTAACCTAACCTAACCTAACCTAACCTAACCTAACCTAACCTAACCTAACCTAACCTAACCTAACCTAACCTAACCTAACCTAACTAACCTAACCTAACCTAACCTAACCTAACCTAACCTAACCTAACCTAACCTAACCTAACCTAACCTAACCTAACCTAACCTAACCTAACCTAACCTAACCTAACCTAACCTAACCTAACCTAACCTAACCTAACCTAACCTAACCTAACTAACCTAACCTAACCTAACCTAACCTAACCTAACCTAACCTAACCTAACCTAACCTAACCTAACCTAACCTAACCTAACCTAACCTAACCTAACCTAACCTACCTAACCTAACCTAACCTAACCTAACCTAACCTAACCTAACCTAACCTAACCTAACCTAACCTAACCTAACCTAACCTAACCTAACCTAACCTAACCTAACCTAACCTAACCTAACCTAACCTAACCTAACTAACCTAACCTAACCTAACCTAACCTAACCTAACCTAACCTAACCTAACCTAACCTAACCTAACCTAACCTAACCTAACCTAACCTAACCTAACCTACAACCTAACCTAACCTAACCTAACCTAACCTAACCTAACCTAACCTAACCTAACCTAACCTAACCTAACCTAACCTAACCTAACCTAACCTAACCTAACCTAACCTAACCTAACCTAACCTAACTAACCTAACCTAACCTAACCTAACCTAACCTAACCTAACCTAACTAACCTAACCTAACCTAACCTAACCTAACCTAACCTAACCTAACCTAACCTAACCTAACCTAACCTAACCTAACCTAACCTAACCTAACCTAACCTAACCTAACCTAACCTAACCTAACCTAACCTAACCTAACCTAACCTAACCTAACCTAACCTAACCTAACCTAACCTAACCTAACCTAACCTAACCTAACCTAACCTAACCTAACCTAACCTAACCTAACCTAACCTAACCTAACCTAACCTAACCTAACCTAACCTAACCTAACCTAACCTAACCTAACCTAACCTAACCTAACCTAACCTAACCTAACCTAACCTAACCTAACCTAACCTAACCTAACCTAACCTAACCTAACCTAACCTAACCTAACCTAACCTAACCTAACCTAACCTAACCTAACCTAACCTAACCTAACCTAACCTAACCTAACCTAACCTAACCTAACCTAACCTAACCTAACCTAACCTAACCTAACCTAACCTAACCTAACCTAACCTAACCTAACCTAACCTAACCTACCTAACCTAACCTAACCTAACCTAACCTAACCTAACCTAACCTAACCTAACCTAACCTAACCTAACCTAACCTAACCTAACCTAACCTAACCTAACCTAACCTAACCTAACCTAACCTAACCTAACCTAACCTAACCTAACCTAACCTAACCTAACCTAACCTAACCTAACCTAACCTAACCTAACCTAACCTAACCTAACCTAACCTAACCTAACCTAACCTAACCTAACCTAACCTAACCTAACCTAACCTAACCTAACCTAACCTAACCTAACCTAACCTAACCTAACCTAACCTAACCTAACCTAACCTAACCTAACCTAACCTAACCTAACCTAACCTAACCTAACCTAACCTAACCTAACCTAACCTAACCTAACCTAACCTAACCTAACCTAACCTAACCTAACCTAACCTAACCTAACCTAACCTAACCTAACCTAACCTAACCTAACCTAACCTAACCTAACCTAACCTAACCTAACCTAACCTAACCTAACCTAACCTAACCTAACCTAACCTAACCTAACCTAACCTAACCTAACCTAACCTAACCTAACCTAACCTAACCTAACCTAACCTAACCTAACCTAACCTAACCTAACCTAACCTAACCTAACCTAACCTAACCTAACCTAACCTAACCTAACCTAACCTAACCTAACCTAACCTAACCTAACCTAACCTAACCTAACCTAACCTAACCTAACCTAACCTAACCTAACCTAACCTAACCTAACCTAACCTAACCTAACCTAACCTAACCTAACCTAACCTAACCTAACCTAACCTAACCTAACCTAACCTAACCTAACCTAACCTAACCTAACCTAACCTAACCTAACCTAACCTAACCTAACCTAACCTAACCTAACCTAACCTAACCTAACCTAACCTAACCTAACCTAACCTAACCTAACCTAACCTAACCTAACCTAACCTAACCTAACCTAACCTAACCTAACCTAACCTAACCTAACCTAACCTAACCTAACCTAACCTAACCTAACCTAACCTAACCTAACCTAACCTAACCTAACCTAACCTAACCTAACCTAACCTAACCTAACCTAACCTAACCTAACCTAACCTAACCTAACCTAACCTAACCTAACCTAACCTAACCTAACCTAACCTAACCTAACCTAACCTAACCTAACCTAACCTAACCTAACCTAACCTAACCTAACCTAACCTAACCTAACCTAACCTAACCTAACCTAACCTAACCTAACCTAACCTAACCTAACCTAACCTAACCTAACCTAACCTAACCTAACCTAACCTAACCTAACCTAACCTAACCTAACCTAACCTAACCTAACCTAACCTAACCTAACCTAACCTAACCTAACCTAACCTAACCTAACCTAACCTAACCTAACCTAACCTAACCTAACCTAACCTAACCTAACCTAACCTAACCTAACCTAACCTAACCTAACCTAACCTAACCTAACCTAACCTAACCTAACCTAACCTAACCTAACCTAACCTAACCTAACCTAACCTAACCTAACCTAACCTAACCTAACCTAACCTAACCTAACCTAACCTAACCTAACCTAACCTAACCTAACCTAACCTAACCTAACCTAACCTAACCTAACCTAACCTAACCTAACCTAACCTAACCTAACCTAACCTAACCTAACCTAACCTAACCTAACCTAACCTAACCTAACCTAACCTAACCTAACCTAACCTAACCTAACCTAACCTAACCTAACCTAACCTAACCTAACCTAACCTAACCTAACCTAACCTAACCTAACCTAACCTAACCTAACCTAACCTAACCTAACCTAACCTAACCTAACCTAACCTAACCTAACCTAACCTAACCTAACCTAACCTAACCTAACCTAACCTAACCTAACCTAACCTAACCTAACCTAACCTAACCTAACCTAACCTAACCTAACCTAACCTAACCTAACCTAACCTAACCTAACCTAACCTAACCTAACCTAACCTAACCTAACCTAACCTAACCTAACCTAACCTAACCTAACCTAACCTAACCTAACCTAACCTAACCTAACCTAACCTAACCTAACCTAACCTAACCTAACCTAACCTAACCTAACCTAACCTAACCTAACCTAACCTAACCTAACCTAACCTAACCTAACCTAACCTAACCTAACCTAACCTAACCTAACCTAACCTAACCTAACCTAACCTAACCTAACCTAACCTAACCTAACCTAACCTAACCTAACCTAACCTAACCTAACCTAACCTAACCTAACCTAACCTAACCTAACCTAACCTAACCTAACCTAACCTAACCTAACCTAACCTAACCTAACCTAACCTAACCTAACCTAACCTAACCTAACCTAACCTAACCTAACCTAACCTAACCTAACCTAACCTAACCTAACCTAACCTAACCTAACCTAACCTAACCTAACCTAACCTAACCTAACCTAACCTAACCTAACCTAACCTAACCTAACCTAACCTAACCTAACCTAACCTAACCTAACCTAACCTAACCTAACCTAACCTAACCTAACCTAACCTAACCTAACCTAACCTAACCTAACCTAACCTAACCTAACCTAACCTAACCTAACCTAACCTAACCTAACCTAACCTAACCTAACCTAACCTAACCTAACCTAACCTAACCTAACCTAACCTAACCTAACCTAACCTAACCTAACCTAACCTAACCTAACCTAACCTAACCTAACCTAACCTAACCTAACCTAACCTAACCTAACCTAACCTAACCTAACCTAACCTAACCTAACCTAACCTAACCTAACCTAACCTAACCTAACCTAACCTAACCTAACCTAACCTAACCTAACCTAACCTAACCTAACCTAACCTAACCTAACCTAACCTAACCTAACCTAACCTAACCTAACCTAACCTAACCTAACCTAACCTAACCTAACCTAACCTAACCTAACCTAACCTAACCTAACCTAACCTAACCTAACCTAACCTAACCTAACCTAACCTAACCTAACCTAACCTAACCTAACCTAACCTAACCTAACCTAACCTAACCTAACCTAACCTAACCTAACCTAACCTAACCTAACCTAACCTAACCTAACCTAACCTAACCTAACCTAACCTAACCTAACCTAACCTAACCTAACCTAACCTAACCTAACCTAACCTAACCTAACCTAACCTAACCTAACCTAACCTAACCTAACCTAACCTAACCTAACCTAACCTAACCTAACCTAACCTAACCTAACCTAACCTAACCTAACCTAACCTAACCTAACCTAACCTAACCTAACCTAACCTAACCTAACCTAACCTAACCTAACCTAACCTAACCTAACCTAACCTAACCTAACCTAACCTAACCTAACCTAACCTAACCTAACCTAACCTAACCTAACCTAACCTAACCTAACCTAACCTAACCTAACCTAACCTAACCTAACCTAACCTAACCTAACCTAACCTAACCTAACCTAACCTAACCTAACCTAACCTAACCTAACCTAACCTAACCTAACCTAACCTAACCTAACCTAACCTAACCTAACCTAACCTAACCTAACCTAACCTAACCTAACCTAACCTAACCTAACCTAACCTAACCTAACCTAACCTAACCTAACCTAACCTAACCTAACCTAACCTAACCTAACCTAACCTAACCTAACCTAACCTAACCTAACCTAACCTAACCTAACCTAACCTAACCTAACCTAACCTAACCTAACCTAACCTAACCTAACCTAACCTAACCTAACCTAACCTAACCTAACCTAACCTAACCTAACCTAACCTAACCTAACCTAACCTAACCTAACCTAACCTAACCTAACCTAACCTAACCTAACCTAACCTAACCTAACCTAACCTAACCTAACCTAACCTAACCTAACCTAACCTAACCTAACCTAACCTAACCTAACCTAACCTAACCTAACCTAACCTAACCTAACCTAACCTAACCTAACCTAACCTAACCTAACCTAACCTAACCTAACCTAACCTAACCTAACCTAACCTAACCTAACCTAACCTAACCTAACCTAACCTAACCTAACCTAACCTAACCTAACCTAACCTAACCTAACCTAACCTAACCTAACCTAACCTAACCTAACCTAACCTAACCTAACCTAACCTAACCTAACCTAACCTAACCTAACCTAACCTAACCTAACCTAACCTAACCTAACCTAACCTAACCTAACCTAACCTAACCTAACCTAACCTAACCTAACCTAACCTAACCTAACCTAACCTAACCTAACCTAACCTAACCTAACCTAACCTAACCTAACCTAACCTAACCTAACCTAACCTAACCTAACCTAACCTAACCTAACCTAACCTAACCTAACCTAACCTAACCTAACCTAACCTAACCTAACCTAACCTAACCTAACCTAACCTAACCTAACCTAACCTAACCTAACCTAACCTAACCTAACCTAACCTAACCTAACCTAACCTAACCTAACCTAACCTAACCTAACCTAACCTAACCTAACCTAACCTAACCTAACCTAACCTAACCTAACCTAACCTAACCTAACCTAACCTAACCTAACCTAACCTAACCTAACCTAACCTAACCTAACCTAACCTAACCTAACCTAACCTAACCTAACCTAACCTAACCTAACCTAACCTAACCTAACCTAACCTAACCTAACCTAACCTAACCTAACCTAACCTAACCTAACCTAACCTAACCTAACCTAACCTAACCTAACCTAACCTAACCTAACCTAACCTAACCTAACCTAACCTAACCTAACCTAACCTAACCTAACCTAACCTAACCTAACCTAACCTAACCTAACCTAACCTAACCTAACCTAACCTAACCTAACCTAACCTAACCTAACCTAACCTAACCTAACCTAACCTAACCTAACCTAACCTAACCTAACCTAACCTAACCTAACCTAACCTAACCTAACCTAACCTAACCTAACCTAACCTAACCTAACCTAACCTAACCTAACCTAACCTAACCTAACCTAACCTAACCTAACCTAACCTAACCTAACCTAACCTAACCTAACCTAACCTAACCTAACCTAACCTAACCTAACCTAACCTAACCTAACCTAACCTAACCTAACCTAACCTAACCTAACCTAACCTAACCTAACCCAGTAACCGACCATACGTCGCACCATCAACATCAGCTCCGCGTAAAAAATTCACAAAAATTCAACGCGTCGAGATAATTGTGCGAAAAGTTCACCAGTGGAATTGTGCAGTGTTGATACACCAGGATCAGTGTGGGCAAGTGTCTAGGTCAACGGGTTGCGGAGTGGGACCCCCGGGAATTCAATAGCGGATAGCACAGACGAGGAGAGTGGAGCAGTGCTGCAAACAATATCCCGGTGAGACGCGGCAGAGGCCTATCCAGCAAGACCAGGATCATCAAAATCGGAGCAGGGGTTTGGGAGGAATTAAGGTGCGAAAACCGCCAAAAGCACGTGTTTTTAGGTTAGAATAACCTCACTTTGGCTCCACGTGCTTCTTAAACCACGAGGCGTGACGCGCGGTGCACCATCCCAGCCTTTGCTGACGACTCCGAAGTCGAGCCGAGGAATCTGCCCCCAGACCAGCCATCACAGCGACGACTCCACGACCCATCATCCAGGTTAGTCCTGAGGGAACTCCTTAACCCCTAGTCTCATCCCCCCCGAGTTTGGATTCATCTGATTCGGGACTCCAGGACCTCATCAGTGCCTCCAAGTGTCCATTTCCCCCCCTTACCCTGATTTCCTCTACCCCCACCTATTATCGTGGGCCCCCCCACGTTTAAATCCTTATATCTCCGAAACGGCTGGGAATATCAAAATTTTGACAAAATTTCCCCCCCCCCCTAATACCCCCCCTCCCAACTAGAACCTACTTCAACATAAGACCCCTAGACCCCCTTTTTGACCCCCTACATTTTGGACCCCTTCGACGTACTTGTACTAGTAAACCAGAGCCACCAAGGCACTGTCCCTCCCTTCCTTACTACACACGCACCCCCACTACTCCCCACTACCAGCCCCCCCTTAAGCGACCCCCACCCCAAGCCCCTACACCCCTCCCCCCCTCAGGACTACTTCACCCCCCGCGGCCTAACTTCGTTCCCGTTGGACTTGGAAAGCCGAGTTTGGGCTCATTTTAAAGGGCTCAATTAGCTCTACAACTTGGCCCATCCAGAATCCTGAAACTCGGCATCCACACGCACCAATATCCAGTGACGCCGCAGAGTTCCACTGAGGATCACCACCATCACGCACACTGGGCTCAAGACATCGAGCCCAACCAATTGTCGGACTACTCATCGGGCAGCAGCGGACAGCAGACGCAGACCACCAGCGAAACTTCCGTGAGTCCATTCTTTTAGTCACTAAGTAGCATATATACACAGGCATTACATCACAATAGAACTTAACTTAACTTAGTCTAGTCTTTGTAATAACAAATCCAATAAAATGTCGTCCAACCCATCTACCACCTCCCGGAAAACGACCACGGAGGCCGTAAAAGCCCCAACCTCACTGCGGCAGAAAGTTTTAAAAAACACAGCCAAGTCGGTGGTGTCCGAAAAGGCGGCGCGTCCATCGCAAAAGCCACAGGCGTCGAAAGCAGCGTCGGAGCCGGACGTCACAGGCAGGACGCCACCACTGCCAGCAGTGCCCGGGTCGCCCCAGACACACGACCGAAGTAGAATCGCTGAGGTCGTCATAAACTGGGAGCAGTGTGGCATCTCCCCCCCCCACCAGATCATCTCGGATGAGGAAAGCTCGGTGGCTTCCACGGTGAGCCAGGCTGACCATCCTGTTGCCGGACGGCCGAGCATCCTCTACAGAACACCAAGACGAGGCACAGGGGTGGAGATGGACCTGGCCACCAGAGAAGCAAACGACCTGCTTCAAAAGGGCAAGGGCGCATTGGAAGAGGCAGGAAATATGAAGCGGGAGTGCAAGGCAACAGCCCACGAATGTCTGCAGGGTTTGTACGAGACGGTCCTGTCATTGGCAGACTCGAGAGCGCGTCACAAACACAACCTCGAGAAGGAGCGCTCTCGACACGCACAAGAGCTTGTGCGTGTCGAGAGGGCTCACAATCGTGACTTGATGACGCTCAAGGCAGAGCTCTCCCTCATGCGGACGGACGTCTCGGACACAAAGAAAGAGGCGAAGGGGATCCGGGAATGGCTTGGTCACGAGACCCTTGAGGCTCTCACGGGTATCAAGGAGGTCAAGGAGCAGATGGCAGCCGTGAGCCTGGAAAACCAGAGGGAGCACGAGAAAACGAGGCGGGAAACCGCGAAAGTCACGGGGGACCCCAGGAGGGAAACAATGGGGTCTGACATTTCGCGCCTCGAAAACAGTGTTACCAGCGTCTCCAACCAGCTGGACGTACTCCAGAAGGCTCTGGACAGGCTCAAGGAAGGCCTCAATCAACCAAGTACCTCCGGAACGGACCCAAGAAGCCAAGAGACCGAGGACATCCTAACCACCACCACATTCGAGAGGGAGATACTTAAACTGTCTCAGCAAATACAGGTCATCGCCAACAGGCCTGTAGCCTCCCCCCCACCACCACAACCACCGATCAACATCACACGACATCTTCAACCAATTTCGGAGAGGCTGGAGATCGTTTCGTCTGACCTCCGCGTGCTGCGTGACAAGGAGCCCCAAATCCAGGCGCCCCCAGCGCTAAATCTGGAAGCGGAACTCGCAGTCGGGGAGGTCAAAAAGACCCTGCAAACGATACAGCAGGGGGTGGCGGACCTGAGCAAGGCGAACAGACCGATCGCACAACATCAGGGCCCACAAACCTTTGCCCAGGTAGCCAGCAAACCTAAGCCCCCCAAACCGCCCACACAGCCCAACCACACCCTGATCGTCTCGTCGACGAACCCCCAGCACACTGGGGACAACGTCATCGAGAGGATCAGGACTGCCCTGGACCTCAAAACGAGCGGAGCCCGCGTCGACAACGTCCGGAAAGCGCGAAACCAAAAAGTGGTTTTGAGGTGCGCGAGTAAGACGGATTTAAACAAGATCAAGGATCAAGTCCAGTCGAGCTCAGGGCTCAAGGTCCAGGAACCAAAACCGCAAAACCCACTCGTCTGCATCAAAGGAGTGCTGTCCAGTTACAGCGACGGGGAGATCATTGATCTCCTCAAAGCGCAGAACAAGCACATTCTGCAGAACGTCGCTGTAGATGGACAGACCATAAAGGTGCGCTATAGGAAGCGCGCTAGAAACCCCCATGAATGCCATCCTGTCCTGGAGCTCTCCCCGGAGCTCTGGAAATGCTGCACGCAGGTCGATACCAGACCCGTTCATTTGAACGAACGGCTGACCGTGATTGACTCTACATAGAGAATTAGTTCTGAAGATCTTTTGTAATAAAGTCTTGTATTATAATATTTTGTAGAAAAAGCAGTTCTATTGTTGTGAGTAAACTGTAACGATAGGGTAGAGATCGACTCTACCAAACTAAATATTGATTTGTTTTGTTGATTTGTCTTTTGTATTGTGTATATTTGTTTTATTTTTCCCTGCCATTAGTAACTGTATATATAAAGTGTGCGTATTCTCACAGAGGCTATATGGTCTTGAAAAGAAAATTCTAACTGTCTTCTACCCTTTCTCACCTTTCTTATATATCATCCAACAGTTTGGGTAGAGTCATCTGTGGGAGAATATAATAATTAACTTACGTTTAACTGACCTGCTCCTTACGTTGCTAGTACATTCAACTGGGACGCGCCTGTTGGCTTCCCAGCCACGCACGCAAACCGGTAGGTACCTGGGACAGGAGGAAATTGTAAAGTTAAGGTGACAAGATTCTTTAGAATCTTATTATATTATTGTGTATTGATTGTTGTTATTGCTGTTGTGTGTTTTATACACTTTATCGTATATATACCTATTATTTACACTAGACTGGGGTACTCTTTACAATACCCCTTTGACGTCGGACTAGTTTAAATCCGATTCCATACCGAACAAGATGTTGGGTTTTCGCACCCCTGTTAAGAAGCCGGCAAATCTGGCAAACAAAAGCCCACCAAATGCCACAGAAGAGGCAGGATCCTCCACACAAAGTGTCAGAAAAAGTGTGGGCGAATGTGAGGTCGGAAAGCCAGCAAAGAACCAGACCCCAGAGAAGAAGGCGGCAGAAAAGGTACCTCTCAAATTGATACTGGAAACTTCACGACGACCATCCGTCGAGATTGACTGCTTGAGTCCGCCAGCAAAAACTAGAGTTGCGGAGGCCAGAATATGCCTAAGCAAAATAAAGGCCCACATGACAAATTCAAAAACAACGAAAAGGGAGATCAAAGAAGAGGTCAAGGCCCAGGCAGATCGGCTCTACCTGCTCATTAAGGAATCTGAGCAGGAAAAAGGACGAGCCCCACCCCCAAAGATAATAACAAAAACAAAGGGGACACAATCGCAAGTGGAAGTAGAAGAAGTACAGAAAGAAGTAGTTTCCAACACGGAGGTGGAGATGGAGTCTCTCAAAAAGGCTCTGGAAGATCACAGCCGAAACTTGCGGGAGAACAGCGAGAAACTTGACAGTCTGAAAGAGGCACTTAAAACTAGCGAAGAGCATATGGAGAAACTCTCCTATGCTAGTGTAGCGGCAAGTCAGCCTATCAAGCAGCCACCAAAGCAGACAGCACTCCATTCCATTGTGGTCACCTCTACCTCGGAAACTGAAACTGGAGAGGAAATAATTGACCATATTAGAAAAGCAGTAAACGCAAAGGAAGGATGGGTCACAGTGGACAGAATCCGGAAAGCAAAAGACAGAAAAATAGTACTGGGATGTAAAACAGAAGAAGGAAGAGAAAGAATTAAGGAAAGATTGGCAAGCGTGGGGGCGTTGTTGAAGGTTGAGGATGTCAAGAACAGAGACCCTCTAGTGCTCTTGAGGGATGTCTTAACCTACAACACAGACGAAGACGTCCTTAAGGCTCTTCGAAACCAGAATAGGGACTTGTTCACGGATTTAACGAAAGAAGAAGACCGGGTAGAGGTACTTTTTAAGAAGAAAACAAGAAACCCCCACATGCACCATGTTGCCCTCAGGGTCTCCCCAAAACTGTGGAATAGACTTCAGGATCGACAGGCTGTTCACATTGACCTGCAAAGGATCCGAGTGTCCGACCAGACTCCACTGGTCCAGTGTTCTCTATGCCTAGGATTCGGGCATGGACGACGGCTTTGTAAAGAACAAGTGGAAAAATGCAGTCACTGCGGGGGCCCTCACATGAGGGCGAAATGTGCAGAATGGATGGCTGGAACAACCCCATCATGCTGTAACTGTGTGCATGCAAAACTAGAAAACACTGAGCATAATGCATTCAGTGACGAATGCCCTGTCAGAAAGAGATGTGAGGTTCTGGCCAGAGCCAGAGTAGCATATTGCTAAAGTTGAGACGGGCGACAGGGCAAATATTTCAACCAGAGGATATGCGGTAGCCCAAGCCAACCTACAAAGGAAGGAATTGGCAACCACCGAACTCTTTTTGGAGGCCAATAAGCGAGCAATAGCATGGGCATTGATTCAGGAACCGTATGTGGGAGGGGCTAGGGGTATGAAGAGCTACCGCGGCGCTAGAATCTACCAGTGCGAGGTCGAAGGAAGTGGGAGGGTAAAGGCGGCAATAGCCGTCTTTAATAATGACTTGGATATCATTCCCTACCCGAAACTCACTACTAACAACATCGTCGTGGTGGGGATCCGGACCAAAGCTTGGGAAATCGCGGTAGTCTCCTATTACTTTGAGCCAGACCAACCCATAGGGCCTTACTTGGATCATCTGACCAAAATAAAGCTGGAGCTGGGCACCGGAAGGCTTCTTATAGGAGGAGATGCTAATGCAAAGAGTACCTGGTGGGGAAGCACTATAGAAGATCTCAGGGGAGAAGAGATGACCGGGACCCTGGAAGAGTTGGAGCTTCAGGTACTGAACACTGGAGATACGCCGACTTTTTACACAGTTAGAGGTGGCGTAGTATACAAGAGCCACGTGGACGTCACAGCATGCTCGATCGATCTATTTGACCTGGTAGATGACTGGCGGGTCGACACAGGGGTAACGAGCTCGGACCACAACACCATTATATTTGATTTTAAAGTAAAAAGGGAAAAAGGGATAAGCATAACTAGGACAACAAGGAAGTACAACACTAAAAAAGCAAATTGGGAATCTTTTAAAATTAAATTGGGGGAATACAGAATTGAAAATAATATAAGCTTAGACAGTATAAATCAGATAGTTAATAAGTGTGAACTTGAAGAATTAGTAATAAGGTACAAAAATGTAATTGAGAAAGCATGTGACGAAGTTATCCCTAAAATCAATACCAAAGTAAAAATTACCATTCCGTGGTGGTCCAAAGTGCTCGCTGTGAAGAAAAAGGAAGTCGTTACAAAGAAGAACCGCATCCGTAACGCCGCACCGGTCCGTAGAGCAATGGTTGTCGACGAGTACCTGAAAGCCAAAGAAGAGTATGAGTGCCAAGCTAAGAAAGCGCTAGTAGCCAGCTGGAAGGAGTTTTGCGAAAAACAAGATGGGGAGGGTTTATGGGAGGGTATATATAGAGTCATCAGAGGGACCACCAGGAGACAAGAAGATCTGATCCTGATGAGCAATGGTACATTTTTGAACCCGAAGGAATCGGCAGCCTTACTCGCCGACATTTTCTACCCAAAGGATACAGCGGAGCAAGACAATGCAGACCACAGGCTCACCAGGGAGGCAGCCACACGGGTAAATGAATGGCAGCATGATGAATATCATGACCCACCATTTACACCGCTGGAGCTAAAGACAGCCGTGGGACACTTCAATCCGAAGAAAGCCCCCGGAGTGGATGGATTTACGTCGGACATCTGTGGTCGAGCGATCTGCCAGGACCCGGACGCTTTCCTTGCTCTATACAATAAATGCCTAGAACTGGCGCACTTCCCGGACATCTGGAAAGAGGCAACGGTGGTGGTCCTCAGAAAACCGGGCAAGGAGAACTACACGAACCCCAAGTCCTATAGACCGATAGGTCTCCTACCGGTCTTGGGGAAAGTCCTGGAGAGGATGGTGGTGGCGAGGGTCAAGTGGCAGCTCGTGCCGCGGTTTAGTACTCGACAGTTTGGCTTTATGCCACAGAAGAGCACCGAGGACGCCCTCTATACGCTAATAAAGCATCTGCAGGACAAGTTGAGGCTGAAGAAGCTAATTGTCCTGGTTTCGTTGGATATAGAGGGCGCCTTCGATAGCGCCTGGTGGCCAGCAATCAAAGTCAGGCTGGCTGAGGAAAAGTGCCCGGTGAACACTAGGAGGCTACTTGACAGTTACCTCGACGGCAGAAAAGTAAGGGTAAGGTACGCTGGGGAGGAATGTACGAGAGCAACAAACAAAGGCTGCGTCCAGGGGTCAATTGGTGGTCCCATTCTGTGGAACCTTTTACTGGACCCGCTACTGCACGATTTAGAAAAAAAGGGGTACTTTGTTCAGGCTTTTGCAGACGATATAGTTTTGGCCGTGGACGGTGACACGGCGGCTGAAGTCTCCAGAACTGCCAATGCAGCCCTCGCCCATGTTCAGAGCTGGGGCGTCAGAAATAAGCTTAAGTTTGCACCGCACAAAACCTGTGCGATGTTAATAACTAACAAGCTTAAATACGACACTCCAATTCTGAGCATGGCCGGGGTCGACATTGGTATGGTCAGGAGCATGAAGTTGCTAGGGCTGACTATAGACGAAAAACTGACGTTCAACGAACACACCAAGAACGTCTGTAAGAAGGTGGCGGAAATTTATAAAAGACTGGCACGTACGGCAAAAGTCAGCTGGGGTCTCAATAGGGAGGTTATAGAAATTATTTACACTGCCACGATTGAACCAATAGTCACGTACGCGGCTGGAGCCTGGGCTCCCGCTACGAAAAAGCTGGGTATACGGAGGAAGCTGGGCTCTCTCCAACGAGGATTCGCCCAGAAGATTTGTAAGTCTTACCGTACAGTCTCACTAAACTCGGCACTGGTGCTAGCTGGGATACTACCACTAGACCTTCGCATACAAGAGGCAGCCGCCCTGTATGAGGCAAGGAGAGGGTCATCCGAGTTTGTACCGGGAGATAGGGAGATCGAGAGTGTGGTGAGATTTGCAGAAACATCTCACCCGGCCAAACAAATGGCTTTCGAGTTTATGAGCCTGGCAGACCAACAGCTTGTAGACAGCCATAACGTGCAGGCAGTGCGTATATTCACTGACGGCAGTAAGATTGAGGGGAAGGTTGGAGCCGCATTATCCTTGTGGGATAATGAAGGTGAAGTCCAGAACCTCAAGCTCAGCCTTGCTGCGTACTGCACTGTCTACCAGGCGGAACTTCTGGCCATTTGTAAGGCAACGGACGTGATTCTCAAGCGCAAAGAGACGAGCTATGGCTTGTACAGCGACTCAATGTCAGCATTGCAGGCGCTTGCAAGCCATGGCTCTCTGCACCCTCTGGCGGTCTGCGCACGAGCCAATTTGGCTGAGGCATTGAACCAGAACAAAGCTGTGTCTCTCTTCTGGGTCAAGGCCCATGCGGGCTTGCCAGGGAATGAGCGTGCGGATGAGCTGGCAAAGGAGGCAGCGTTGTCGTCACGGAAGAAACCAGACTATGACCGGTGTCCGGTATCATACATCAAGCGCCAAATACGTTTGAGTTCGCTTGATGTGTGGAATTCGAGATACGTGTCAGGAGAAACGGCCTCCGTGACGAAAATATTCCTTCCGGATGCCGTGGCTGCCTACCGTATTATAAAAAAGTTGAGGCCAATAGGCGTGCTCACGCAAGTCTTGACAGGGCACGGTGGGTTCTCGGAATATCTAAACCGCTTCAAGTGCAAAGAGAGCCCATCGTGCACCTGTGACCCCATTGTGGCGGAATCAGTTCCACACTTAGTATTAGATTGCCCAATTTACGCAAGGGAACGCTACAATTTGGAACAAGAAATAGGCAAAAGACTGCAGAGAGATAGCGTGAGGGAAATAATGCTAGGGAAAAAGAGAAATAAACTTATAGCCTACTGTGAGAATATAGCACTAAAAGTAATTGAGAAAAATAAAACAAGATAAAACAACTATGTTTCATATTATATTGTACATATAGTAACTGTAAACATAGGACATTAGCGCAATAAACTGTAAAATAGGATAAGCCGTAGGTTAAGTGCGATGGCATCTTGCTATAAATATAATGATGGATTTTTAAAAGATAAGTGTTACAAATAAGTTATATTATAAGTTGGTTATTTAAAATTAGTTAAGTTATAAATAAGTGTGTGTTAAAAGTATGTTTAATAAAATCAAACCTGCTCAAATTATTTTCCCTAAAGATAAATAGAAATATGAGTGAATCAATAAAATAAAAGATTAAAAATGTAGCTCATAAGTGGGAATCCCACCCACGGAATAAATGGTGACGGATAATAGAAAGACAAAGTATGAAGCATGGAAGTACGAGAGGCATGTACGCGAGAACTGGTATGGAAAAGGATTAGATATAGAATTGGCGCCAATTATGTTGGCGGAACTAGACCGAAAAAAAAAAAAAAAAAAAAAAACCTAACCTAACCTAACCTAACCTAACCAGTCTGGCTTCAACCGCCGCCCCGAACGCCACGTTTGAACCGCGCTCCGCACGTTAAAATCGTGAAAAATAGTAAAAAGTTCTCCAAAATACACGTGTCATACACCAAAACACGCGCTATCGCAAGGCGATCACGGGAGTGGAAAAATTGTCGTGAAAAGTGGAAAACAGTGAAAATTATCAGTGAAAAAGGTGATATCTCGGGATTGTTTGACATATAAAGTCGAATAACTCGAGAACTAAAGCGACGACATAGTTATTTTAAAAAGCTATCAAGATCACCAGACCAAGACCTTTGATCCAGGAAAAAGTCCCAAATTTTTCCGGGCTGGCGCGCGGAAATACAGGAAATTCCCTGTTTTCCGAGTGACGAAGTCCCGTTTCGGGGCTAGCAAGTTATCCCTGACCACTTCTGGAAGAAGAGAACGAGGAAAGGACCCTGGAGGTATTTCCAAAAAAAATTATTAAGTTAAGGAACACCAAGTTATTGACACTACAAACTTAATGTGCGGACGTGAAAAAGTCGAAAAATTTTTACGACCTCAAAATTTTTAAATCTCCAGTGACGACCTAGTCTGAAATTCATAGTGAAGATAGCTGGGACGTCAACCAACCCGGGTGCGAAAAATTAGAATTTTTGGACTGTAATTTTAGGACCTTTGTTAAATTTAGTGCGCTTAAGAAAAATTTCCGCCCGCAAAATAAATTGTTTCTGGTAGGAAAAGAAAAAAAGGAAAAATCGATAAATTACTCATAGTATTTGTGTTTTTTATGTTCGGGATAGCAGTCCTCAGCTGATAGTGAGTGTACAGAATTATTTTAGGAAATTACATCACTTAGTTTGCCAGTTATAGCCTCTCCCAGATCGTGGGCTTCTCCCCGATTTCCGCTTGTTTACAAGTCGTATAGTTGTGGCTATAGCTTCCAAACTGAAAGTCTCAGAGGGAAAACAACAGAGAATTTAAAGTTTTCTATAGAGGGGCTATCAACAGAACTTTTTCCCGTCCCTCTGCGACTATTGCCGAAAAAAATCGGGGTAAATTCACGTAATTTTAAGAGAATCTCCCCACGTTTGTTTTCTCCCCATCGATTTCCCCATTATTTATCTTAAACAAAAATTTTATAATAGTATAAAGACGTACTCTAAGCGACGATCTATTTAAACCATCGTATTGCATTGTTATAATTTAAATTAATTTTAAAAATTGTTCACCAACCGGGTGTCGAACCTGGGATTTTATAAAATCTTAAAACGCTCATATCTCGGAAACGGAGTCAGTTAGCCTGTTTTTAATGCCAGCCAGCATATCTATACTATGTATAGATATACTGTAGATTTCTACTAGCTACCCCCTTTCGAACCCCCCCCATTTTTTTTTTTTTTTTTTATTTTTTTTTTTTTATTTTTTTTTTTATTTAAATAAGTTATTTAGCAAAATAAATATCCACCCCTCGCCAAGCATCTACCGCGGGCCATTAAAATTATAACTTTATATATGTGTAAGTATAATTATGCAATAACCCCTTAAATTGAACCCTCCCCCCCCCCCTACCCCCTCTTCGAACATTACAAATAACCCCTTCTCTCGCCACTCGCCGGCATAACATACTATTTATGTGTATGCTGCAGCAGTCCCCAGGTCACCCACTTTGGTAAACCTTTCTCCCTTCCCCGAAATTTATTATCCCCCAAATATCTCGAAAACGGCTGGGAATTTAAAAATTCTGAGAAAATTTCCCCCCCCCCCCACTAACCAAACAGCTAACCCTCCCAGCTAAAACCTACATTCAGATAGGCCCCTAGACCCCCTTTTTGACCCCTTCCTTTTGTTCCCAAATACTGTGAAGCAAAATTTTTATAAACATTACAATCCTTTTGTTGTACATAAATCCCCCCGGCCGGGCGGCCCCCGTTATCTAGTGACCCCCTGTGACCCCCGAAACCCCTCTACTTTCTCGTGACCCCCTGTGACCCCCGCAACCCTTCCATTGATACCCGTGAAACCCCCCCCCCCCCCCCCCCCCTTAAATCCTACTTCACCCCCCGGACTCTAACTTCGTAACCGGAGGTCGTAGACAAACCGAGTTTGGGGTCTTTAAAATTGTAAATAAAAGATCTTCTATTTGGCTCCAACGAAACCACGGAAAAGCGACCCCTTTCCAAGTTAATCTAATATATTTATAAAATTGCTCCTCTGGCTCTTTCTGGCTTCCGCGGTACGGATAGAGCAGATTAGGCTCTCTACAGGGAGAGAAATTCTATTCTATTTTCTGTTGTTGGCCGGGCTTGCGGGCGTATTAGCCTAAGGGTCTGGGTCCCAGCTTTTAGTTTTAATGATAACTATAGCTCTATTGAGCTATAGTAACTAGTTTAAGATTGCTTCTGACTAAATTTAATTAGAATTTAAAACTTACACTGTGTTAGTGTTAATTAGAGGTTTGATACGGATAACCTATAAGGTCATTTATAAAATAACAAAATACCAATATATCTTGGGAGTGGATATTGGAAAGCCCCCACTACATAAATACTTACACTAACACACACATATTATTGAAATAAGACACGGTTAAATAAGTTACGTCAACAATGATGCGTACGCCACCAAGGTCTGACGCATCGCCAACTGGAGACAACGGGACGAGGGCGGGCCCTTCGAAAACCACTCAGGAGCGGATGAGTACTAGTGAAATCGAGGCAAAAGTGAGATCTTCCCCAACACAAAAGCCGAAACTCTCTGCACCAGTTGCTGAGGCGCGCGCCCTCATGCTAAAAGCAAAGGCACAGCTAGATATATCAGGGAACATTAAGACCACCATAAAACAGACTGTGTTAGATTGTCTGAAGTCGCTCTATGAGATCGTAAAGAAAATTGATAGACCGGAGGCGACGGATGGCAAAAACAAAAGAGAGAGAGAAAGTAAGCAGGTAGGAGAATCTGAAGACAGAAGTTCGAAAATACTTAATGAAATTTTAGAAGTTAAAGAAATCTTGAAGAAAAATGAAAAAGAAGAACTCCCTGCCAGAATAGAAAGATCAAAACTGGAGCTAAGCAACAAAATCGATGCGCAGATGGTCAAAATAAAGGAACTAAAGGCGGTGTCGAAGATACTAGCTGAGAAAGTAGAAGCCCATATGGGAAGCCTTGGAACATACGCACAAGTCGTAGCGATGCCGTCTCAGCCATTAGTTAGGAAAAATATGCACTCGATTATAGTGTCATCATCAAATGAGGGTGACACATCAGACACTGTAGTCGAAAAAATACGAGCGACTGTCGATGCAAAGAGCACAGGAATACGAATAGACCATTTGCGCAGAGCAAAGAATCAGTCGGTGGTCATAAGCTGCTCTGAAAAAGATGACATAGGAAAGTTATCGACCAAGCTCAAGAACTCCAGGGGGGATCTGAAAGTCGAGGAGGCCATCAATAAAGACCCGCTGGTGGTCGTCAGAGATGTAATGAGTTACGTTACTGACGACGACTTGTTGGTGGCAATAGGATCCCAGAATGAACACCTCCTGGAAGGAGCCGCAATCAGCGAGGGTGACATCCGGGTCATGTATAGGCGAAGGGCGAGGAATCCGCTGACGAGCCACATTGTACTGCGTGTGAAGCCAGTGATTTGGCAGCGACTGACATCGGCAGGCCGAATCCACGTGGACCAGCAGAGAGTGGTTGTAAGAGACCAGAGCCCGCTGATCCAATGCACAAAGTGCCTCGGATACGGACACAGTAGAAAATACTGCAAAGAACCAGCAGTTCTTTGCAGCCACTGTGGCGAACCGCACACTAGAACGGAGTGTCCAGGGTTCACCCTCAACGAAGAACCTAAGTGCAGAAACTGCAGTAAGACAAAAAAAGACGCAGCACATAATGCTTTTGATAGCGAATGTCCCACACGGAAAAAGTGGGACGTACTGGCGAGATCGTCAATAGCGTATTGCTAAGGTGGTGGTGGGGACAGGAGCAAAAAAAGACAGTATAAAGTATCGTGTCGTACAGGCAAACCTCCAAAAGAAAAAACTTGCAACTGATGAACTCATACTCGAAGCTGGGCGCAGGAAAATTAGGTATGCTCTCGTACAGGAACCCTATGTCGGGGCGAAAGGGGAAATGAAGACCTACCCCGGGACCAGAGTAATCCAAGGAATAAAAACGGGTGACAAAGTCATCAAAGCCGCTATAGTCATCTTCGACAGTGAGATGGAAGTGATGGTATGCCCGACTCTGACGACCGAAAACATTGCAGTCGCGAGGTTAACGGTGGAGGACACCACCGCCGTGGTGGCGTCCGTCTACTTCGAGGATCATCTCGACATTGAACCATACCTTGACCAGTTGAGGGAAATAGTGAGAAAGACACAAGGGGTGAAATTACTGGTGGGAGGAGATGTGAACGCATGGAGTACATGGTGGGGAAGCGAGAGAGAGGACGAAAGGGGAAGACTTCTATCTGGAACCCTAGACGAACTCAACCTACATGTACTCAATTGCGGAAACATCCCAACATTCGATACCATTCGAGGGGGAAAGCGGTACAAGAGCACGGTAGACATCACGGCCTGTTCAGACGACATGCTTCGACACGTGGAAGAGTGGAGAGTAGAAACAAAAATGACGAGCTCGGATCACAATGCGGTAGTACTTAGAATCACAACGAAAAAGGGAATTGGGAATAAAATTAAGTACAGTAATACTAAGGTATATAACACAAAAAAAGCAGATTGGGGACGTTTTCGGGAAGAACTAACAAAATCATTGCAGGAAAATAAAATTGATAAAACATACATAGATAATATTAATAATTTAGAAGAGTTAGAAAAATGTACAGAAGAATTAACAAAATTTATTACAGAAACTTGCGACAAGACAGTACCTAGAATAAAGAAATTTGATAAAACGTACTTACCGTGGTGGAATGAAGAACTCGATCATCTGAAAAATTCTATGTGTACGAAAAAGGGAAGAATCCGTTGTGCAGCTCCACGCCGTCGGGAATGGGTTGTGATGGAGTACCTAAGGGCGAAGAAAGAGTATGAAACTCAAGCAAGTAAGGCACAAACTGAAAGTTGGAAAAACTTTTGCGGGAGACAGGACGGGGAGAGCGTTTGGGACGGCATATATAGGGTTATCCTAAACACCAAAAAGAGGCACGAAGATCTGCCAATAGTACTAAATGGTGAGGCATTAGACTCAGATGAGTCCGCCAGGGTCCTGGCGGAAACTTTCTTCCCTGATGATGAAGAAAAGGATGACAACTCTGAACACGCAAAAGTAAGAGAAGCAGCAGCACGTTCAGAGGAAGGCACACCAGAGGATAAAATGGACCCACCCTTCACTCTGGCCGAACTTAAGTATGCATCAAGAAGTTTTAACCCGAAGAAGGCGCCGGGCCCTGACGGATTCACTGCTGACATCTGCGAGGCCGCCATTAGCAGCAATGAACAAGTGCTCTTGGCCGTAACCAACAAATGTCTCGCACTGTCCTGTTTCCCGGAAAAGTGGAAAGAAGCCACGGTCGTCGTGATAAGGAAACCAGGGAAGGAAGATTATACCCATCCAAAATCTTACCGACCGATCGGACTCTTGCCAATGCTCGGAAAAATTTTAGAAAAGATGCTGGTGCGGAGAGTAAGGTGGCATATGCTGCCCCAGATGAACCCACGGCAGTACGGGTTTGTGCCGCAGCGAAGCACAGAAGACGCTCTGTACGACATGATGCAATATATAGATTTAAGGTTGAAGGAGAAGAACCTTGTGGTAGTTGTCTCGCTCGACATAGAGGGGGCGTTTGACAGTGCGTGGTGGCCAGCAATCAGAAGTCGTCTGGTGGAGAAGCACTGTCCAATTAACCTCCGAAAACTGGTGGGAAACTACCTGGAAAATAGAAGGGTTGCAGTGAGATACGCTGGAGCCGAACATAAGAAGAAGACCTCAAAAGGATGTGTACAAGGATCGATCGCAGGGCCCACATTCTGGAATCTCCTCCTTAACCCGCTGCTGGACGAACTAGAGGAGGGGAACACATACTGCCAGGCATTTGCAGATGACGTGGTTCTTATATTCTCTGGAAAAACGGCTCTGAATCTGGAGGTTGAAGCCAATGCCTGCCTGGCACATGTGCAGCGGTGGGGTGCTCGAAACAAATTAAAGTTTGCACCGCAAAAAACTCATGCTATGCTGCTAACTAAGAAACTTAAATTCGACACACCACGGCTGCGCATGGGCGGGGTTGATATTGCGCTTGTCGAGGAGATCAAGCTGCTAGGATTAATAATTGACCGGAAGATGACCTTCCGGAGCCACGTCACATACGTCTGCAAAAAAGCCATCAACATCTTCAGGCAGCTGTCCGGCGCAGCAAGGGTAACCTGGGGACTAAACCCGGAAGTAGTAAGGGTTATCTATACTGCGGTTGTGGAGCCGGTTATCCTATACGCAGCTAGCGTATGGGCCGGAGCGGCGGATAAGATCTACATCCAAAATCAGCTCAATTCTGTTTTGAGGGGCTTTGCCCAGAAGATAAGCAAGTCATACAGGACGGTGTCACTGAATTCGACTCTAATCTTGACAGGATTGCTGCCGCTTGACCTGAGAGTCAAGGAGGCAAGCATCCTTCTACGAGGCGAAGAGAGGAAAGCCTCAGCAAATTCTTAGAGGCCGATCTGTAGAGGAGAAAGCGAGCTTCCTGGTGAGGCCTCATCCAGCGGATGAAGAGGTCCTTGGCTTCCAATGCTTGGAGAGCGACGCGGAAGTACAGCAGCGCATGAGGGAGGGTGCAGTACAAATTTTTACAGACGGGAGCAAAATCGAGGGTAAAGTTGGGGCTGCCCTATCCTGGTGGAATGGGACAGTCGAAACTAAATACAAGAAATACAAGCTCGAGGAGTACTGTACCGTCTTTCAAGCGGAGCTGTATGCAGTACACAAGGCTATGGAGATGATAGCGCACAGTCTGGAAGAAGAGTTCAGTATATTCAGTGACTCTAGGTCGACTCTGGAGCTACTGAGGAACGGTGACACCTGTAACCCACTCGCTCTAGAGATAAAGAAGAACGTGAAACTACTACAGAACTCGGGGAAAAACGTACAATTTTACTGGGTTAAAGCCCATGCCGGGATACAGGGGAATGAAAGAGCAGATGAATTGGCGAAAACAGCGGCACTAAAAATTAAAAAAAGACCTGACTTTGACAAATGCCCTCTCTCATTTGTCAAGCGAACCATTAGAAGCGGTTCGATTGACAAATGGGAAAATAGATATCAAAAAGAGACCAAAGCGAGTGTCACAAAAATATTTTTCCCCTTAGCCGCAGACGCTTACAGACTAAGCAGGAACATTCCCCTCACATACCTACACACGCAACTCTTCACAGGACATGGGGGTTTCTCCCAATACCTAAACCGGTTTAAAAAAAAGGACTCACCTGCATGTATATGTGACCCAGTCGCGGAAGAATCAATATTGCACTTGATAGTTGAGTGCCCAGTGTTTGGGCTTGCCAGATTCAACCTGGAAAATAAAATAGATTTAAAAATAAGCGAAACAAATATATGTACAATAATGACTAACACAGACATTCGAAGTGAATTTTTGGTTTTTTGTCTTAGTATAATAACAATTGTTATAGATAGAAATAAAACGTAGATTAAGAAATTAACACCGTAAATATAGTGAGCTATATTGTATTGCGTGTTAAAGTAAGTAATAAGAATGATAACAGAAAACCAGAAAAAAAAAAAAAAAAAAAAAAAAAAAAAAAAAAAAAAAAAAACAAAAAGCTAATAGATGTAATATAGAATAAGAATAAAAGCCTGTAAAGCTCTGAAGTTCCAACCTGTAGTTATAATGGAACACACTAAAATATACCACCCACCAACGACAGTAAACAAAAAAATAAAAAATAAATTATAGCATCAATTTAGAATTATGTAAAAATAAGCCTCCGACCGCAATATCGGAGAAAACCGTGTGTGTAAGGCAGGAGTGCGGTTTTAGCCGGTAAGAGTCCGGCACTGCCCAGACTGGCTCATCTGTGAGGCAGCCTGGGCGTCCATGAGGATTTCCCACTCCTGCCGAAAAAAAAAAAAAAAAAAAAAAAAAACATAACCTAACCTAACCTAACCTAACCTTTTTTTTTTTTTTTTTGTCGCTGAGAAATGCATTACGCATCCCCGCTCGTGGGGGACGAGTCGAGGTATGTGGGACTCCTGTCGGTAATGACAGTATACCCACTAAAACTCAGCGGTGTTCCCACATCGCCGTGATGGGAGGGCCATGGGAAACCGGCTCAGCCTTTACTTCCACAACCCTCCCGGCGCATGCCCGCCTAGCTGGCGGGCCCCGCATGCCCCCCAGGTTGGGGGGCTACGGGAATGGCCGGGAACACCTGGCCATTCCCGTCTGACACTGGTGGATGCCTGTGCAATACAGGCAAGGGTGCCCCCGCACCCGTTGCTTGCTGGCCTCCACCTGGGAGGAGTCGGAGATGACTGTCAAACTGACGTCTTCTTCGACCCCTTCTCCGCCTTCGGAGCGGCGCCGCGTCAGGATCGTCCTCCCGCGCGCGCTCCGCCGCCTCCTTCTGGGACATGGCGTGTTCGCAGAAGGAAGCGACTGCCGCCCAGGACCTCTCATCCCTCAGCATGGCGTTAACCAAGCCGGGGAGTGAGAGGTCCGGTCCGATCACTGCGACGAGACTGCGGCGCGGCTCGGACCACGACGGGCACACCTCGAGGATATGCTGGGCCGCGCACTGGGCACCTGCACCAGACGGAAGGAGAGGAACCCATGCGAGTGCTCGAGCCAGTCTCGCAGGACTGGCCTAATCGCGTCGAGGGTTCGGCGGCCGAAGGTTGCGATGGCGAGGTCGTCCGTCCAATGGACGACGATGGCGTCCCTCGCCTCCCGTCGGACTGCCTCCCGCTCTTCCGGGGCTGGGCGTTCTCCTCTCACCCGCCGCCCTGCCGTCCATTCATATACTCTGGCGAGCACCCCCGCCTCAAGTTCCCAAGGAGGGGTGCTGGCCAGAGCACATGCTGCCGCAAAGCCCACCGTGCGATGGGCCCGCGCCACCCGCTGGGCTATGGCCCTTTGAGGTGCCCGCAAGGCGGCGGCGTTTTCCCTCCTTCGGAATGATTCCTCCCAGATGGGAGCCCCGTAGAGGGCCATACTCCTCAAGATGCCGGCGTAAAGTTGCCGGCATCGCGCGCTGGGCCCCCCCAAGTTGGGAAGCAGCCACGAGAGTGCGCCCGCAGTCTTCAGCAGGCGCGGCGACAGCCCGCTAAAATGTGGACCGAAGCGCCACCTGCTGTCGAGTACAAGGCCCAGATATTTCATCTGGGCCTTCACCTCAATTCTGACGCCTTCCACGAAGATGTGGGCGTCAGGTGGGGGACGCTGCCGAGGGCCGTGAAGTGGTCCGACAAGTCCGGCCCGATACTCCGCAGATGGCTCTTTAAGCGGGCAGCGATTATCCCCTCGAACATTTTGCTGACCTCATCGAGCAGAACGATGGGCCGATTTTTGCCTCCATATATACCTCATAGAGGTGGTCCTCGTCGGCCAAGTCCCGTCGACGCCGCCGCCGTCTCCGCGTGTAGGCCCTCCTTGCCTCTACACACACTGCTCGAAGCCCCGCCAGCTCCGCCGACCACCAGTACACGGCGCGTTTGGGTAGTGGTCGGTGAGACCGAGGCATGCTGGAGTTGCATACCTCGGTCAGAGACTCCCTCAGGTGCCCCGCCACTGTGTCCACATCCAGGCCGGCGGAGGGCGGCGAAAGCCAGTCCTGGACGAACGCCGCCTACACCGCTGCCTCCCTGTCCAGGCGGGTAAGAGCCCACCGTGGGAACGGTGTTCGCACCGACAGGGGCTGCGTCTCTCCGGGGCCACTGGTGGAGATGTCGAACCGCACGTAGCGGTGGTCCGACATAGTCTCCACCAGATCCACCCGCCAGTTCAACACGCGCGCGGCCAACGCAGGGGTGGCGAAAGTGACGTCCACTATTGAGCCACCCTGCCGCCGCACGCATGTCTGGGCGCTTCCTCTGTTCAAGAGGGAAAGTCCAGAGGAGGCTGCCCACATCTCCACTGCCCGCCCGCGTGCATCAGTGGCCGGGTTACCCCAAGTCACCGACTTGGCATTCAGGTCCCCCAGTACGGAGACCTGACGCGGCGACGCCCTGCCGACCACAGCGGCCAGGACTCCGAGATAGTTCTCGAAGTCCTGAAGAGGGCGGTTTGGGGAGAAATAGACGCCTACAAGAGCTAAGTCTCCCCATGCGGCGGCCACGTATCCCGGTCCCCTCTCTAATAGTGAGAGGGGAGGGGAGTCTGTGGTAGACCGCGCCGCTAGTGCCACCGAGTCGTCCTCGTCACCCAGCCAGCTGCCGGGGATTGAGTAGGGCTCGGCGACCACCGCTACGTTCACCAACCACTCGGCCATGACCTGCACCACCAGGTCCTGGGCCGCTCTGCAGTGATTGGTGTTCGCCTGGAGGATGCGGTAGTCGGAAACCATTATTCCGACATCGCACCTGTCCCCTCAGCTACCGCCGCTGGGGCTACAGCGGCGACGACGACGGCAGCGGCGGCAGCAACAGGGTGAACCTGCGCTGGCACTATGCCTTTCCTCACGGGGGGCTTGCAGCTCCTGCCCATCATCCTGTGGTCCGCGGGGCGGCCACTGGCGGCACACGCCGCGCAGTGTGGTGCGGTGGCGGCGTGGCAAGCGGCACTCTTGTGTCCCTCCTGTCCGCATTGGAAGCATGTGTCTCCCCAGTCGAACTTGGAGGGACACGTGGCTCGGGTGTGGCCGAACGCGAAGCACTTGAAGCAGCGAACAGGCTGTTCTTCAAGCGGCCGGACCACAGCCGTGCTGAACCCCACAAGCAGCCGTCCCTTGGTTGCAGCAAGAACGGCCCCAGCCGCGGCGACTGGGCACTCAACGCGGATGACGCCCATGCCACGGCGGCCAAGCCTGATGGCTCCACCCTTCACCGCGCCAGCGTTGCAGCCTCCAGCCGCCGCGACGGCTGCCACCACATCCTCTTTGGTGACCGAATCATCCAGATCGGCCACCTCCAAGGCTGCGGTCTTAACGGGCCTGACGACCGTTGCCGCATCCGCAATGACCTCTTGCAACTTTGTTGCGAAGAGGTCCGCATTTGCGCCGCGCTGTTCCCCCGAGAACTCGAAAATTCGGGCCCCGGTCAGGGTAAGGCGGCACGTGATGTTGCTGATCCCCAGCCGGGAGGGATCAGCATTGGTACGAGCCCGTCTTAGGACGGACTCATACGTCTCGCCCCGCTCCACGGCCTCCGGGGTGACGGTCACCACGACGGCTGCGGTTTTGGGAGGAACCAGTTTTCTCCCGCCGGCTGGGGCCCTTTTGGCTGCAGGACCAGTCGCAGCGGGCTTGGGGGCCGACTTTTTTTCCTTTTTCCCCTTTCCTCTCCTGGCCACTTCCGTCCACGACTGGTTGGACGGGGTGGTGGAGGGAAGAGGGGCGTCTTCCTCCTGCGAGTTCTGGGGGGCTGCTGCTGGAGTAGCAGACGACGCAGATGCTCCCTCCTCGCTTGTGGTGGGTGTATGAGGAGCCGCCTTAGTCTTCTTGCCCTTACCTTTGCCCTTAGGTACCGGGCCTGCTAGAGGCGCTGGTTCCGGCTCCCTCGGCGGTGGACTCTTGTCCGCCGCTAGTGGCGGGCGGAGCCGCCTTTCCGGCAAGAGCCGGTCCTCGATGCCTGCAAAACAGGCTCTGATGAAGGCTCTCTCCTCCATGACAACCCCGCGGATTGTTGCCTCAAGGCTGGCAGGGGAGGAGGAGCAGCAGCCTCCTACCACCGGACCTTGGGCAGATTGGGCAGGCGTGGCCGTGGCCTCCGCCAGCTTCTGGTGTAGCTGGCTGACCACCGCCTGAAGGCGATCTACCTTGGCCTGCAGCTGCCGTGTCTCGTCCGTGGCCGTCCGCTTCACCAGCTCCAGAGCAATGCCGTGCATGCTGGCGGCCCGGCATTTGAGGGCCTTCTGAAAGGTCCCCTTCAAATTCGAGGACTTTGAGGCGACCTCCAGGACCTCCTCTTTATCCTCTTGCGCCATTTGCTCTAGTTCTGCCAGGGAGTGGTCAGCATACAGTACCTTGGATGCACCGTAGCCGGCCCTCGATCTGGCAACTTGCGCCTGCTGCTCCTTGGCGGCGACCCTCTCCTCCAGGTCTAGTTGGAGTTGCGCCCTTTTTGCTAGGTATAGCTGGCGCTCGGCGTCCACCAAGCCCACATCGTGGGTAGAAGGCGCAGTAGAAGTCGAAGCCTTTTTAGACTTCGACTTCTTCTTCGCCCCACCTCTGGTCGACTCCGAGGAGCCCTCGGACCTCTTCCGCTTGAAGCGGTCGCTTTCAGCCCCCGACGTGTCCATGTTGGAGTCGTCGGAGTCCGACAACTCGTCTGGCCTACTGAAAAAGCTGGCCGCAGATGGTGCGCGGTCAGCTTTCGACGCCAAAGCGCCGCCGGCGTGGCCCTGAGAAGGGCCGTTGGATTGGCCCTGAGAAGGGCCATTGGAGTGGCCCTGAGAAGGGCCGTTTGAATCGCTCTGGGAGGAGCGATTCGAAATAAAACGCCCAGAGGCGTCACGCGTGGGTGGTTTGCTCGTCATATTCGCAGACGACCGCTTTGATATCTACGAATCACAGCGCACTTTAGCCGCCGGTCTGCCACTCCGTTACGATGGTCAGACACGGCGTTGCCCGGGGGAAACTACGAGGAAGTATGCGCTGTGGGGGATCCCCCAACCTAACCTAACCTAACCCGCTTCAACAACAACAGGGCCCCAAAACCTTTGCCCAGGTCGCCTGTATACCCAAGCCCCCTAAACCACCCACACAACCCAACCACACACTGATCGTCTCGTCTACGAACCCCCAGCACACTGGAGACAACGTCATCGAGAGGATTAGGACCACCTTGGACCTTAAAACGAGTGGAGCCCGCGTCGACACAGTCAGGAAAGCGCGGAACCAAAAAGTGGTCCTGAGATGCGCAAGCAAGACGGACCTGAACATCATCAAAGACCAAGTCCGGTCGAACGCAGGGCTCAAGGTCCAGGAGCCGAAACCCCAAAATCCCCTCATCTGCATTAGGGGAGTGCTGTCCAGCTACAGCGACGGGGAGATCGTCGATCTCCTAAAAGCGCAGAACAAACATCTTCTGCAGAACGTCGTTGTCGATGGGCAGACCCTAAAGGTGCGCTATAGGAAGCGTGCGAGAAACCCCCACGAATGCCACCCTGTTCTGGAGCTCTCCCCGGAGCTCTGGAAATGTTACACGATAGTGCAGAAGGTCCATGTGGGCATCAAGCGATGCTTGATTGAGGACCAGTCCCCTCTCGTCCAGTGCACAAAGTGCCTTGGATATGGACACAACAAGTCTATATGCAAGGCCGCAAAAGAAGTCTGCAGCTGAGCGCACAACGTAGGGGACTGCCGCACTCGAGCTGACGGCAAACAGCCCACCTGCATAAACTGCAAGGTAGCACACAGGACGGACATCGACTTGGCACACACAGCGTTCAGCGAGAACTGCCAGGAACGCCAGAAGTGGGATGGAATAGCAAGGTCGCGCGTTTCCTATTGCTAAGGGCGACCACGAGAACACATCACCCAACCAACCAGTCACCCCTCAAATCGCAACAAGATCGACAGCAAGATTGCGGTTCATCCAAGCTAATCTTCAGCGCTCCAAGCTGGCCACAGAAGAACTCCACATGGCGGCTCAGGCAAAGGGAGTTTCAGTAGCACTAGTTCAAGAACCCTCTGTAGGAAGAACAGGTGTGATGAAACAATGCCCTGGCACGCAAGTCATCCAGTGCAGCCTGAACCGCCAAAAACCAGTTAAGGCGGCGATCGTTGTGTTCGGAAACCACCTGGAGGTCATCCACGACCCCCAGCTTGTGACCGAGAACATCGCCGCCGTCTTGCTGAAGGTGGGCCAGCTTAGCTTTGGGGTGCTATCGGTCTATTTTGAGGGTGACCAGGACATCGAACCCTACCTTTCCGAAACACACAACACCACACAAAAACTACATGCAAACACATTCTGGTGGGAGAAGACATAAACGCCTGGAGCCAGTGGTGGGGAAGTGTTTCCGAAAACCACCGCGGGGCAGCGTACAACTCCTTTCTCAATGAGCGGGACCTCCACATCCTCAACATGGGTCAAACACCAACCTTCGAGACCTACAGAGGAGACAGGTGGTGCACAAGCAACGTCGACGTGACGGCATGCAGTCTGTCGCTGCTAGGCATGGTTGAAGAGTGGCGTGTAGAACGGAGTCTAACAACATCAGACCACAACGCAATCACCTTCTCGTTGCGCTTAGAAAAGGCCTTGGAACCCTTAAGGCCAATTTCGACGCGCATCTACAACACCAAGAAGGCTAAGTGGTCCGACTTCTGTGCGCACTTCAAGACTCGTCTGGCGGACAGAGACATTACACCAGCCGGAGTCTCGAGCATCTCGAACCCAGAGGATCTGGAGGAACTCATCACAGAATACACCCACACCATCCACCGCTCATGCGAGAACCGCAATGCAGCCGCAAGTCGGAAACACTTCACCATCCAGGAATACGTGCTGGCCAAAAACAACTACACCACAGCAGCAACGGAAGCAGCCACAGCAAACTGGAAGGAGTTTTGCTCGAAGCAGGACCGAGAGAGTATGTGGGACGGCATCTACAGGGTACTAAGGAAGACAGCCAGAAGACAGGACGACGCCCTCCTGAGAAATACCGCAGGCGAGACGCTCAGCCCCGAGCAGTCAGCGGATCTTCTGGCAAAAACCTTTTACCCCGACGATTCAACGGATGCCGAACAGCCCCACCACAGGAGCCTAAGGAAGCTGGCGGAGGAAAAAAACCCCCTGGGCCTGTCTGCCGATGATCCTCCCTTCACGACTGCGGAGCTGGAAATGGTTCTCCAGAACCAGAATCCGAAAAAAGCCCCCGGTCCTGACGGATTAACGGCAGACATTTGCACGGCAGCAATAAACTGCGATCGGGAAGTGTTCTTAGCGATAGCTAATAGGTGCCTGTCGCTGTCACACTTCCCGAAGCAGTGGAAAGTCGCCCATGTGTGCATCCTCCGCAAGCCAGGAAAGGACGACTACACCAGCCCAAAGTCGTACAGGCCAATAGGTCTGCTCTCGGTCCTAGGAAAGATCGTCGAGAAGCTCCTAGTAGGCAGACTGCAGCACCACTTTCTCCCAACACTACACACAAACCAGTACGGTTTCATGCCGCAACGCGGAACCGAGGACGCCCTCTATGCCCTAATAGGGCACTTAAGAGCCGAAATCAAAGCCAAAAAAATCGTGCTTTTGATATCATTGGACATAGAGGGGGCCTTCGATAACGCGTGGTGGCCAGCACTCAAGCGACAGATGGTAGTCAAGAACTGTCCCAAAAACATCTACACTCTCGTCACCTCATACCTGGAAGACCGGAACATCAGGGTCAACTACGCCAGAGCGACTAGTGAGAAAGGTACCACAAAGGGATGCGTCCAAGGCTCAATTGCCGGTCCGACGTTTTGGAACCTGATCCTAGATTCGCTCCTACATAAGATGGCTAGTAAGGGAGTATACTGTCAAGCCTTCGCAGATGACGTTGTCCTAGTTCTCTCGGACCTCACAGCCGGTCCCCTGCAGCAATCAGCCAACAACGCGCTAGACATAGTATCGGAATGGGGCGTCCAAAATAAGCTACGTTTCGCCGCGCACAAGACCTTTGCGATGGTGTTAACGAGGAAGCTTAAGTACGACGTTCCGGTACTCTACATGTCGGGCACGCGGCTGAACCTGGTCGAGGAGGTAAAGCTGCTAGGCCTCACAATAGACTCCAAACTCACCTTCAACGCGCACGTGTCGGCGATCTGTAAAAAGGCCGCAGACATCTACAAGCAATTGGCATGCGCGGCAAAGGTGACTTGGGGTCTCAACACAGAGATAATTAGGACAATATATGTGTCGGTGATAGAGCCCATCGTGATGTATGCAGCGAGTGCGTGGGCCCCCGCAGCTGAGAAACTGATGACAAGGAATCAGTTTGACTCACTGCAGAGAGGCTTCGCGCAGAAGATCTGCAAAGCATACCGCACGGTATCTCTGACATCGGCACTTATTCTGTCAGGTCAACTCCCACTAGATCTCCGGGTAATCGAGGCAGCAACCCTGTTTAAGATCAGAAAGGGTCACTCCCAAGAGTTCATACCACCGGGCCGCGAGCTGGAGTGCAACGTGCCCCACTCCCAATATCCCCAACTATCGCTACTCACGATAACAGAGTACGCACGCCTAGAGGACTTGACTCCCGAAACCCTGGAAACCCATCAAGTAATCGGTCCCCAAATATACACCGACGGCAGCAAGATAGAGGGGAAAGTTGGCGCTGCCCTAACTTGGTGGGAAAACGGGAAGGAGTCATCGTTCAGCACCTTTGGCCTTGAACCCCACAACTCAGTCTTCCAATCGGAAATGTACGCTCTCTTCAGAGCTGTCAGGATGGCAAGAGAATCCTGGGCGGCCTCCGTAAGCATCTTAAGTGACTCAAGATCGTCGCTTGACCTGCTGCGGAGACCATCTGTCACTCACCACCTGGCACTTAAAATCAAGACAAGCGTCCGCGAGACCAGAGAAGAGGGTAGAGAAGTGAGGTTCTTTTGGCTCAAGGCCCATGTGGGAACTGCAGGGAATGAGAGAGCGGACGAGCTGGCCAAGGAAGCAGCCCTTAATAACGCGACAGCCGACTACAACAAGGTCCCCGTATCGTTCGTGAGGAGGAAGTTATTGGAAGAGACTATAAAGAAGTGGCAAGCGCGATACGAATCCTCGAGTACAGGAGCGGTCACAAAAGTGTTCTTCCCAGACGTCATAGCGGCAAAAAGAACACTTAGAGACGCAGTTCTCACACCGGTCCACGTACAAGTCCTAACAGGACACGGAGGATTCTCAGCGTATCTCCACCGCTTCCATCTCAAAGATAGTCCCTCGTGCGTCTGTGACCCAGGTTGCGAAGAGACAGTCTGGCACCTGCTCTTCGAATGCCCACGATTCAGTCACGACAGAATAGAGCTGGAAGTAAAGATCGGAACCCAGCTAAGCCAGTCCATACTCCACACCATTATGGGGAGACCGGCTTCCAGAAAACTATTCTTGGCATTCGCGAGCAAAATCTCCATAGTCGCAGCAGCGGCCAACAAAACGGACGCACCCTTGCGTAGTCGGAACCGACCACCATCTACGACCACAACAACAACCACAGCAAACTCCACAACAACAACAACAACAATCACTCAAACCACACATACTCGTACAAACATAACTCAACAACCAGCACTCGTGGCAGCACCAGCAGCAGCGATAGCACAAGCCAGCCTACAACCAGCACTCAACTCCATGTCCATCTCGGAGCTCCTAGCATGCGGGGGAGACGGAGCCCCTGGCGTCAGACTGCGAGGCGTCGCCCTCTTCATGAACAGAGAAGGAGAGAGGCTAGGCATTAGCTTCTGCGTGGGCTCGAGCCGAGCTGGAGCCCGTATACATATCTCGCCAGGCCTTGCCGCCCTGATCAACGGAAGCACCACCAAAACGAGCATGAAAGGCAGTAAGTACGCCGCACTGCCGCATGTGGAAGTAGCTACTCACCGATGCCGTCTGGTGCGAGTCAAAGGAAAGACTATTGCACTATTCGAGTGGAGAGAGGAGACTCCATTTGCCCAAGCAAGCTCACTGCTTCAAAAGATCAGGGAGGTAGGAGAGTACATGGCAGTCACAGCCCGTACCATCAGCATCGACGCAATGATGATCGAGGGGGAAAGAGGAGACGTCGCAGATCGCTTCGGCTGTCTAAAAGCTTCAGAACACCACGAGGTAGTAGTGTATGAGGACAGAGGGGAAACTCTGAGTTTCCTCAAAGCTCCCAGACACCCAACAGCCGACGCGACGAGCTCCACGTCAGGCTCGATCACTCAAAGCGGATCAGAGAGGGCCCAGCAAAAGGCAGCCGCCGAAAAAGCTGCAAAGGAGCAGAGCAAAACCGCTAGCCTGGAGGACCAGGCCCGGTCGAGGAGTCGCCTGAAAGCCTTCGGCACTTTCCTCAACGCACTGCTCCCAAGCACCAGCCACGCATCACCAACAGCGATGGAGAGGTTCTTTAAAAGAAAGGCGAAAGAACCAACATCACAGAAGCCTTCGCCTACAAGAGCCGACAAGGGGCAAGTCAGCCCGCCGACCCTCGCAGTTAATTCAGGCACCACGGACCACGTAAAGAGCGCGTTCCTCGAGTACATAGCAATCGTGAGAGCGACCAGAGAGGTCAATCTTATGACATGCAGGAAGATCCTGCAGACCTTCCAGAGAAACACAGAAGGACTGCTAAGGGTACTACTCGAGGAAGCAGAGGCGGCAGTGTACAACAACGTCACATCTCAAGTCATCAAAGGGGAAATGACGGGGTCGTACATGGCAGCCTACAGTGCGCAGAGTGGTTTTGTGACCCTGGACGAGGAGGAAACGGAGCGCTCAGGCAAACTGAAGTTTAAAACACCAAACGACGACCCGATGGTGGTTACCGCCAAATGTACCAAGATCATGCTGGACGATAAGATCCTCGAAATGGCACAGTCCATTTTGGGGACTCAGACACCCTAGCATCACAGGTAAATTGGGTGGTACCCAGTATCAGGTGGGTCAACGGAGTCCCGGGTTGCGGCAAGACAACCTGGGTGGTGAAGCACTTCGATGGGGAGAAGGACGTCGTAGCCACCACGACGACCGAAGCTGCCAAAGATCTCAGGGAAAAGCTTGCGCACCGCTTAGGAGACCAAGTAAAGACAAAGGTGCGCACTATGGCCTCAATTTTAGCAAATGGATTCAAGAAACAAGATAAATGCTACCGCCTCACGGTAGACGAAGCTCTAATGAACCATTTTGGGGCCATAGTTATGGCAGTAAAGTTGTCGGGAGCAAGCGAGGTGGTCCTCATCGGAGACGTAAACCAGCTTCCATTTTTGGACCGAGAGAACCTATTCGAGTTAAGGTATACCCGTCCAAACCTGGTGGCTGGAATCACCCAAGAGTTGCTTTGCACACATCGCAATCCGATGGATGTGGCCTTTGCACTGAGCGAGATATACTCCGGTATATACTCCTCCAAGTCATCACTGTCGCGGGTCCACTCCTTGAGAGTGGAAGGTTACACAGGAGCGCAAATACCGAGCACCGCTCAAAACACCATGTTCCTGGTTCACACGCAAGAGGAGAAAGCTACTCTTATGAGCCAGGGGTACGGGTCCGGTGAAGGGTCGCGCGTGTTAACAATCCACGAGGCTCAGGGGTTGACCTACGACAGCGTAATCATCGTCAACACGAAGTCCAGGAGGCTCCAGGTCCACGAAAGCATCTCCCACGCGGTGGTGGCGGTGTCGAGACATACTGTCAGTTGCGTCTACTACTCCGACGACGCCGACGACGCCACAGGCCGCTTTGCGAAGAGGGCGATGGATGCGCCTACCAAAACGGTCATCGACTACAACCTTAAGATGGCCATGAAACATCGAGACGCAGCAGTCGTGGAAGCCCTGAAAAAAAAAAGAAAAGAAATGATATATGTATATGAATAAATATGTTGATGGACTCACGTAGATTTTAAGATTAGTATTTAATAATATGTGTCCAATGTAGGAGCACAATAACTGAATAAGTGAAAAAAAAAAAAATACTGTATACAAAAGAAATGTACATAAACAAAGGCACGGACCTCCAAGTCTGTGGACAAATTGTGAGGCAGGAGTGTGGTTTTAGCCGGTAGGAGTCCGGCACTGCCCAGACTGGCTCATCTGTGAGGCAGTCTGGGCGTCCATGAGGATTTCCCACTCCTGACGAAAAAAAAAAAAAAAACCTAACCAAAAAGTGGTTTTGAGGTGCGCGAGTAAGACGGACTTAAACAAGATCAAGGATCAAGTCCAGTCGAGTTCAGGGCTCAAGGTCCAGGAACCGAAACCGCAGAACCCACTCGTCTGCATCAAAGGAGTGCTGTCCAGTTACAGCGACGGGGAGATCGTTGATCTCCTCAAAGCGCAGAACAAGCACATTCTGCAGAACGTCGCTGTAGATGGACAGACCATAAAGGTGCGCTATAGGAAACGCGCTAGAAACCCCCATGAATGCCATCCTGTCCTGGAGCTCTCCCCGGAGCTCTGGAAATGCTGCACGCAGGTGCAGAAAGTCCACGTGGGCATCAAGCGATGCTCGATCGAGGATCAGTCCCCCCTTGTTCAGTGCACAAAGTGCCTTGGATATGGTCATAACAAGGCCATATGCAGGGCCGGCAAAGAAGTCTGCAGTTTCTGCAGCGGAGCGCACAACGGGAGGGACTGCCTCGCTCGAGCAGACGGCAGGCAGCCCACATGCGTAAACTGCAAGGCAGCCAACAGGACGGGCAGCGACCTGGCACACACAGCGTTCAGCGAAGACTGCCAGGAACGCCAAAAATGGGATGGTATAGCAAGATCTCGCGTTTCCTACTGCTAAGGGCGACCAAGAAATCCCAACGAGCCAACAAGTCACCACTCAAAACACAACAAGACCGACAGCAAGATTACGTTTCATCCAAGTTAATCTTCAGCGCTCCAAGCTGGCCACAGAAGAACTCCACATAGCGGCTCAGGCAAAGGGAGTTTCAGTAGCACTTGTTCAAGAGCCCTATGTAGGAAGAACAGGTGTCATGAAACAATGCCCTGGCACGAGAGTCATCCAGTGCAGCCTGAGCCGCCAAAAACCAGTAAAGGCGGCGATCGTTGTTTTCGGGAACAACCTGAAGGTCATCCACGACCCCCAGCTTGTGACCGAGAACATCGCCGCCGTTCTGCTGAAGGTTGGCCAGCTCAGCTTCGGGGCACTGTCGGTCTATTTTGAGGGTGACCAAGATATTGAACCCTACCTCTCTGAAACACACAACACAATCCATAAACTACACACACACACACAATATCCTGGTAGGAGGAGACGTAAACGCCTGGAGCCAGTGGTGGGGAAGTGTCTCCGAAAACCACCGTGGTGCGTCGTACAACTCCTTTCTCAATGAGCGGGACCTCCACATCCTCAACATGGGTCAAACACCAACCTTCAAGACCTACAGAGGAGACAGGTGGTGTACGAGTATCGTCGATGTGACGGCATGCAGTCTGTCGCTGCTAGGCAAGGTCGAGGAGTGGCGAGTAGAAAGAAGTCTGACAACATCAGACCACAACGCAATCACCTTCTCGTTGCGCTTAGAAAAGGCCTTGGAACCCTTAAGGCCAATCTCGACGCGCATCTACAACACCAAGAAGGCTAAGTGGTCCGACTTCTGTGCGCACTTCAAGACTCGTCTGGCGGACAGAGACATTACACCAGCCGGAGTCTCGAGCGTCTCGAACCCAGAGGATCTGGAGGAACTCATCACAGAATACACCCACACCATCCACCGCTCATGCGAGAAAGCGATCCCAAAACTGGGGTCGCCAAAACACGACGCCAAGCCCCCATGGTGGAATCCTTCTCTAGACCGTCTCAAAAAAGACGCCCTGACGAAGAAGAGAAGGATCCGCAATGCAGCCGCAAGTCGGAAACACTTCACCATCCAGGAATACGTGCTGGCCAAGAACAAATACACCACAGCAGCAACGGAAGCAGCCACAGCTAACTGGAAGGAGTTTTGCTCGAAGCACGACCGAAAGAGTATGTGGGACGACATCTACAGGGTACTAAGGAAGACAGCCAGAAGACAGGACGACGCCCTTCTGAGAAATACCGCAGGCGAGACGCTCAGCCCCGAGCAGTCAGCGGATCTTCTGGCAAAAACCTTTTACCCCGACGACTCAACGGAAGCCGAACAGCCCCACCACAGGAGCCTAAGGAAGCTGCCGGAGGAGAAAAACCCCCTGGGCCTGTCTGCCGATGATCCTCCCTTCACAACTGCGGAGCTGGAAATGGTTCTCCAGAACCAGAATCCAAAAAAAGCCCCCGGTCCTGACGGATTAACGGCAGACATTTGCACGACAGCACTAAACTGCGATCGGGAGGTGTTCTTAGCGATAGCTAATAGGTGCCTGTCGCTGTCACACTTCCCAAAGCAGTGGAAAGTTGCCCATGTGTGCATCCTCCGAAAGCCAGGAAAGGACGACTACACCAGCCCAAAGTCGTACAGGCCAATAGGTCTGCTCTCGGTCCTAGGAAAGATCGTCGAGAAGCTCCTAGTAGGCAGACTGCAGCACCATTTCCTCCCAACACTACACACAAACCAGTACAGTTTCATGCCGCAACGCGGAACCGAGGACGCCCTCTATGCCCTAATGGGGCACTTACGAGCCGAAATCAAAGCCAAAAAAATCGTGCTTTTGATATCATTGGACATAGAGGGGGCCTTCGATAACGCGTAGTGGCCAGAACTCAAGCGACAGATGGTAGTCAAGAACTGTCCCAAAAACAACTACACTCTCGTCACCTCATACCTGGAAGACCGGAACATCAGGGTCAACTACGCCAGAGCGACTAGTGAGAAAGGTACCACAAAGGGATGCGTCCAAGGCTCAATTGCCGGTCCGACGTTTTGGAACCTGATCCTAGATTCGCTCCTACATAAGATGGCTAGTAAGGGAGTATACTGTCAAGCCTTCGCAGATGACGTTGTCCTAGTTCTCTCGGACCTCACAGCCGGTCCCCTGCAGCAATCAGCCAACAACGCGCTAGACATAGTATCGGAATGGGGCGTCCAAAATAAGCTACGTTTCGCCGCGCACAAGACCTATGCGATGGTGTTAACGAGAAAGCTGAAGTACGACGTTCCGGTACTCTACATGTCAGGCACGCGGCTGAACCTGGTCGAGGAGGTAAAGCTGCTAGGTCTCACAATAGACTCTAAACTCACCTTCAACGCGCACGTGTCGGCGATCTGTAAAAAGGCCGCAGACATCTACAAGCAATTGGCATGCGCGGCAAAGGTGACTTGGGGTCTCAACACAGAGATAATTAGGACAATATATGTGTCGGTGATAGAGCCCATCGTGATGTATGCAGCGAGTGCGTGGGCCCCCGCAGCTGAGAAACTGATGACAAGGAATCAGTTTGACTCACTGCAGAGAGGCTTCGCGCAGAAGATCTGCAAAGCATACCACACGGTATCTCTAACATCGGCACTGATTCTGTCAGGTCAACTCCCACTAGATCTCCGGGTAATCGAGGCAGCAACCCTGTTTAAGATCAGAAAGGGTCACTCCCAAGAATTCATACCACCGGGCCGCGAGCTGGAGTGCAACGTGCCCCACTCCCAAAATCCCCACCCATCGCTACTCACGATAACAGAGTACGCGTGCCTAGAGGACTTGACTCCCGAAACCCTGGAAACCCATCAAGTAATCGGTCCCCAAATATACACCGACGGCAGCAAGATAGAGGGGAAAGTTGGCGCTGCCCTAACTTGGTGGGAAAACGGGAAGGAGTCAACGTTCAGCACCTTTGGCCTTGAACCCCACAACTCAGTCTTCCAATCGGAAATGTACGCTCTCTTCAGAGCTGCCAGGATGGCAAGAGAATCCAGGGCGGCCTCCGTAAGCATCTTAAGTGACTCAAGATCGTCGCTTGACCTGCTGCGGAGACCATCTGTCACTCACCACCTGGCACTTAAAATCAAGACAAGCGTCCGCGAGACCAGAGAAGAGGGCAGAGAAGTGAGGTTCTTTTGGCTCAAGGCCCATGTGGGAACTGCAGGGAATGAGAGAGCGGACGAGCTGGCCAAGGAGGCAGCCCTTAATAATGCGACAGCCGACTACAACAAGGTCTCCGTATCGTTCGTGAGGAGGAAGATACGGGAAGAGACTATAAAGAAGTGGCAAGCGCGATACGAATCCTCGAGTACAGGAGCGGTCACAAAAGTGTTCTTCCCAGACGTCCTAGCGGCAAAAAGAACACTTAGAGACGCAGTTCTCACACCGGTCCACGTACAAGTCCTAACAGGACACGGAGGATTCTCAGCGTATCTCCACCGCTTCCATCTCAAAGATAGTCCCTCGTGCGTCTGTGACCCCGGTTGCGAAGAGACAGTCTGGCACCTGCTCTTCGAATGCCCACGATTCAGTCACGACAGAATAGAGCTGGAAGTAAAGATCGGAACCCAGCTAAGCCAGTCCATACTCCACACCATCATGGGGAGACCGGCTTCCAGAAAACTATTCTTGGCATTCGCGAGCAAAGTCTCCATAGTCACAGCAGCGGCCAACAAAACGGACGCACCCTTGCGTAGTTGGAACCGACCACCATCTACGACCACAACAACAACCACAGCAAACTCCACAACAACAACAACAACAACCACTCAAACCACACATACAAACATCACTCAACGACCAGCACTCGTGGCAGCACCAGCAGCAGCGATAGCACAAGCCAGCCTACAACCAGCACTCAACTCCATGTCCATCTCGGAGCTCCTGGCATGCGGGGGAGACGGAGCCCCTGGCGTCAGACTGCGAGGCGTCGCCCTCTTCATGAACAGAGAAGGAGAGAGGCTAGGCATATGCTTCTGCGTGGGCTCGAGCCGAGCTGGAGCCCGTATACATATCTCACCAGGCCTTGCCGCCCTGATCAACGGAAGCACCACCAAAACGAGCATGAAAGGCAGTAAGTACGCCGCACTGCCGCATGTGGAAATAGCTACTCACCGATGCCGTCTGGTGCGAGTCAAAGGAAAGACTATCGCACTATTCGAGTGGAGAGAGGAGACTCCATTTGCCCAAGCAAGCTCACTGCTTCAAAAGATCAGGGAGGTAGGAGAGTACATGGCAGTCACAGCCCGTACCATCAGCATCGACGCAATGATGATCGAGGGGGAAAGAGGAGACGTCGCAGATCGCTTCGGCTGTCTAAAAGCCTCAGAACACTACGAGGTAGTAGTGTATGAGGACAGAGGGGAAACTCTGAGTTTCCTCAAAGCCCCCAGACACCCAACAGCCGACGCGACGAGCTCCACGTCAGGCTCGATCACTCAAAGCGGATCAGAGAGGGCCCAGCAAAAGGCAGCTGCCGAAAAAGCTGCAAAGGAGCAGAGCAAAACCGCTAGCCTGGAGGACCAGGCCCGGTCGAGGAGTCGCCTGAAAGCCTTCGGCACTTTCCTCAACGCACTGCTCCCAAGCACCAGCCACGCATCACCAACAGCGATGGAGAGGTTCTTTAAAAGAAAGGCGAAAGAACCAACACCACAGAAGCCTACGCCTACAAGAGCCGACAAGGGGCAAGTCAGCCCGCCGACCCTCGCAGTTAATTCAGGCACCACGGACCACGTAAAGAGCGCGTTCCACGAGTACATAGCAATCGTGGAAGCGACCAGAGAGGTCAATCTTATGACATGCAGGAAGATCCTGCAGACCTTCCAGAGAAACACAGAAGGACTGCTAAGGGTACTACTCGAGGAAGCAGAGGCGGCAGTGTACAACAACGTCACATCTCAAGTCATCAAAGGGGAAATGACGGGGTCGTACATGGCAGCCTACAGTGCGCAGAGTGGTTTTGTGACCCTGGACGAGGAGGAAACGGAGCGCTCAGGCAAACTGAAGTTTATAACACCAAACGACGACCCGATAGTGGTTACCGCCAAATGTACCAAGATCATGCTGGACGATAAGATCCTCGAAATGAGTCCCGGGTTGCGGCAAGACAACCTGGGTGGTGAAGCACTTCGATGCGGAGAAGGGCGTCGTCGCCACCACGACGACCGAAGCTGCCAAAGATCTCAGGGAGAAGCTTGCGCATCGCTTAGGAGACCAAGTAAAGACAAAGGTGCGCACTATGGCCTCAATTTTAGCAAATGGGTTCAAGAAACAAGAGAAATGCTACCGCCTCACGGTAGACGAAGCTCTAATGAACCATTTTGAGGCCATAGTTATGGCAGTAAAGTTGTCGGGAGCAAGCGAGGTGGTCCTCATCGGAGACGTAAACCAGCTTCCATTTTTGGACCGAGAGAACCTATTCGAGTTAAGGTATACCCGTCCAAACCTGGTGGCTGGAATCACCCAAGAGTTGCTTTGCACACATCGCAATCCGATGGATGTGGCCTTGGCACTGAGCGAGATATACTCCGGTTTATACTCCTCCAAGTCATCACTGTCGCGGGTCCACTCCTTGAGAGTAGAAGGTTACACAGGAGCGCAAATACCGAGCACCGCTCAAAACACCCTGTTCCTGGTTCACACGCAAGAGGAGAAAGCTACTCTTATGAGCCAGGGGTACGGGTCCGGTGAAAGGTCGCGCGTGTTAACAATCCACGAGGCTCAGGGGTTGACCTACGACAGCGTAATCATCGTCTGTGCTGATGCCTGTGCAATACAGGCAAGGGTGCCCCCGCACCCGTTGCCTGCTGGCCTCCACCTGGGAGGAGTCGGAGATGACTGTCAAACTGACGTCTTCTTCGACCCCTCCTCCGCCTTCGGAGCGGCGCCGCGTCAGGATCGTCCTCCCGCGCGCGCTCCGCCGCCTCTTTCTGGGACATGACGTGTTCGCAGAAGGAAGCGACTGCCGCCCAGGACCTCTCATCCCTCAGCATGGCGTTAACCAAGCCGGGGAGTGAGAGGTCCGGTCCGATCACTGCGACGAGACTGCGGCGCGGCTCGGACCACGACGGGCACACCTCGAGGGTATGCTGGGCCGCGTCCTCCGCCGCGCCACAGTGGTGGCACGACGGCGTCTCCTCCCGTCCTATTCGGTGCAGGTACGATCCGAAACAACCGTGTCCGGACAGCACCTGCATCAGACGGAAGGAGAGGAACCCATGCGAGCGCTCGAGCCAGTCTCGCAGGACTGGCCTAATCGCGTCGAGGGTTCGGCGGCCGAAGGCTGCGATGGCGAGGTCGTCCGTCCAATGGACGACGATGGCGTCCCTCGCCTCCCGTCGGACTGCCTCCCGCTCTTCCGGGGCTGGGCGTTCTCCTCTCGCCCGCCGCCCTGCCGTCCATTCATATACTCTGGCGAGCACCCACGCCTCAAGTTCCCAAGGAGGGGTGCTGGCCAGAGCACATGCTGCCGCAAAGCCCACCGTGCGATGGGCCCGCACCACCCGCTGGGCTATGGCCCTTTGGGGTGCCCGCAAGGCGGCGGCGTTTTCCCTCCTTCGGAGTGATTCCTCCCAGATGGGAGCCCCGTAGAGGGCCATACTCTTCAAGATGCCGGCGTAAAGGTGCCGGCATCGCGCGCTGGGCCCCCTCAAGTTGGGAAGCAGCCACGAGAGTGCGCCCGCGGTCTTCAGCAGGCGCGACGACAGCCCGCTAAAATGTGGACCGAAGCGCCACCTGCTGTCGAGTACAAGGCCCAGATATTTCATCTGGGCCTTCACCTCAATTCTGACGCCCTCCACGAAGATGTGGGCGTCAGGTGGGGGACGCTGCCGAGGACCGTGGAAGAACACAGCCTCGGTCTTGTGCAGCGCCACCGTTAAACCTAGGCGGCGGATCCTCCCTGCGACCAAGGAGCCACCCGCTGAGGCCAAGTTGGCCGCCTCCCTGAAACTCTCCCCCCGGGCGGTGAGGAGAGTGTCATCCGCATAGCAGACGACACTCGTGCCTCGGAGGAGAGTTCTCCGCAAGAGCCAATCATAGCCGACGTTCCAGAGGAGAGGTCCTAAGACTGACCCCTGTGGAACGCCGGCCTCAACGGCGTACCGCCGGACTTGGCCAGTCCTATTTACCAGGAGGATTGCCCGATCCTCCAGGTAGTCGGCCAGCAGCCTGCGCATGTTTCGAGGCACTCCGTGGAAGCGGAGTGCCTCTAGGATGGTGGAGTGGGGAACGGAGTTGAAGGCATTCGCTATGTCGAATGATACAGCCAACAATCCGTCCCCCGCTTCCATCGCCTCCTTCACCTGGCCCTTAAGGCAGGCCAGCGCATCCACCGTGGAACGCTCAGCCCGAAAACCAAACTGAGCGTCCGACAAGTCCGGCCCGATACTCCGCAGATGGCTCTTTAGGCGGGCAGCGATTATCCCCTCAAACATTTTGCTGACCTCATCGAGCAGAATGATGGGCCGGTATGCCGAGGGGGAATCAGCTGGGCGGCCCTCCTTGCGAAGGAGGCACAACTGCCCCTCCTTCCACGGTTTCGGGAACCTTCCAGACGCAAGGCATGCGCTGAAGAGGTCCCGAAACCTTTCCTCCATTTGAGTGGCAGCGATCGCCACCACTCTTGCCGGAACACCGTCGGGGCCCGGAGCTGTCTTCTTGGCGCGGATATGGAGAATCGCCGCGTCAAGTTCCGACTCCGTAACAGGAGGGGCCTCCTCTTCTTCCTCAGCTGGCGGAGCTATCCCCCGTGGTGGACCCATAACTGGCGGGGTGAAGTTGTCCCTGCACGGGAACAGGGACTGAACCACCCCATCCAGAAATGAGGGGTCCAGGGTCTCGGCCACCGGGGGACCAAAGGGGCGCAGTTTGTTGCGTACCACCTTATAAGGTCTCCCGTAGGGGTCGTTGTCGAGACCCTCCAGCAGCTCCGCTCTCGCCGAGTCTCTGGCGGCGGCGATGGCCCGATCGAGGACCATTTTTGCCTCCATGTATACCTCATAGAGGTGGTCCTCGTCGGCCAGATCCCGTCGACGCCGCCGCCGTCTCCGCATGTAGGCCCTCCTTGCCTCCACACACGCTGCTCGAAGCCCCGCCAGCTCCGCCGACCACCAGTACACGGCGCGTTTGGGTAGTGGTCGGTGAGACCGAGGCATGCTGGAGTTGCATACCTCGGTCAGAGACTCCCTCAGGTGCCCCGCCACTGTATCCACATCCAGGCCGGCGGAAGGCGGCGAAAGCCAATCCTGGACGAACGCCGCCTCCGCCGCTGCCTCCCTGTCCAGGCGGGCAAGAGCCCATCGTGGGAACGGTGATCGCACCGAGAGGGGCTGCGTCTCTCCGGGGCCACTGGTGGAGATGTCGAACCGCACGTAGCGGTGGTCCGACATAGTCTCCACCAGGTCCACCCGCCAGTTCAACACGCGCGCGGCCAACGCAGGGGTGGCGAAAGTGACGTCCATTATTGAGCCACCCTGCCGCCGCACGCATGTCTGGACGCTTCCTCTGTTCAAGAGCGAAAGTCCAGAGGAGGCTGCCCACATCTCCACTGCCCGCCCGCGTGCGTCGGTGGCCGGGTTGCCCCAAGTCACCGACTTGGCATTCAGGTCTCCCAGTACGGAGACCTGACGCGGCGCCGCCCTGCCGACCACAGCGGCCAGGACTCCGAGATAGTTCTCGAAGTCCTGAAGAGGGCGGTTTGGGGAGAAATAGACGCCTACAAGAGCTAAGTCTCCCCACGCGGCGGCCACGTATCCCGGTCCCCTCTCTAATAGTGAGAGGGGAGGGGAGTCTGTGGAAGACCGCGCCGCTAGTGCCACCGAGTCGTCCTCGTCACCCAGCCAGCTGGCGGGGATTGAGTAGGGCTCGGCGACCACCGCTACGTTCACCAACCACTCGGCCATGACCTGCACCACCAGGTCCTGGGCCGCTCTGCAGTGATTGGTGTTCGCCTGGAGGATGCGGTAGTCGGAAACCATTATTCCGACATCGCACCTGTCCCCTCAGCTACCGCCGCTGGAGCTACAGCGGCGACGACGACGGCAGCGGCGGCAGCAACATGGCGAACCTGCGCTGGCACTATGCCTTTCCTCACGGGGGGCTTGCAGCTCCTGCCCATCATCCTGTGGTCCGCGGGGCGGCCACTGGCGGCACACGCCGCGCAGTGTGGTGCGGTGGCGGCGTGGCAAGCGGCACTCTTGTGTCCCTCCTGTCCGCATTGGATGCATGTGTCTCCCCAGTCGAACTTGGAGGGACACGTGGCTCGGGTGTAGCCGAACGCGAAGCACTTGAAGCAGCGAACAGGCTGTTCTTCAAGCGGCCGGACCACAGCCGTGCTGAACCCCACAAGCAGCCGTCCCTTGGTTGCAGCAAGGTCGGCCCCAGCCGCGGCGACTGGGCACTCAACGCGGATGACGCCCATGCCACGGCGGCCGAGCCTGATGGCTCCACCCTTCACCGCGCCAGCGTCGCAGCCACCAGCCGCCGCGACGGCCGCCACCACATCCTCTTTGGTGACCGTATCATCCAGATCAGCCACCTCCAAGGCTGCGGTCTTAACGGGCCTGACGACCGTTGCCGCATCCGCAATAACCTCATGCAACTTTGTTGCGAAGAGGTCCGTGTTTGCGCTGCGCTGTTCCCTCGAGAACTCGAAAATTCAAGCCCCGGTTAGGGTAAGGAAAGAAAGAAAAGAAAAAAAAGAAAGAAAATACATTTATTTAGCACAGACCGAAAAAGCACACAGTATAATTAACAGTAGATAAAAAATAATAAAAAATAAAAATCAAACAAAAAGTGTAAAGAGCGATGTCGGAAATTAGCAGGGGAGTGTGCCTCACGGCTGCGCCAAAAAGGCCCAGTTCAGCAAAAATGCCAGACAACAATAAGTGCCTGACGCTGGTTTTCAACTGGACCTGAAAGTGTGATGTGACGGATGTAAATCAGTTTTATAATGTAACGTGTAAATGTGTACCTAAATAAAATCCCCAGCCGGGAGGGATCAGCATTGGTACGAGCCCGTCTTAGGACGGACTCATACGTCTCGCCCCGCCCCACGGCCTCCGGAGTGACGGTCACCACGATAGCCGCGGTTTTGGGAGGAACCAGTTTTCTCCCGCCGGCTGGGGCCTTTTTGGCTGCAGGACCAGTCGCAGCGGGCTTGGGGGCCGACTTTTCCCCCTTTTTTCCCTTTCCTCTCCTGGCCACTTCCGTCCACGACTGATTGGACGGGGTGGTGGAGAGAAGTAGGGCGTCTTCCTCCTGCGAGTTCTGGGGAGCTGCAGCTGGAGTAGCAGATGACCCAGATGCTCCCTCCGCGCTTGTGGTGGGTGTATGAGGAGCCGCCTTAGTCTTCTTGCCCTTTCCTTTGCCCTTGGATACCGGGCCTGCTAGAGGCGCAGGTTTCGGCTCCCTCAGCGGTTGTTAGATATGCAGGTAAGTATAGGATGGACAACAGTCAAACACGCTAGTCAATAACCCCAAGACAATGTTCCCAGCCCATTCGCGAGAGTAGTACTTGTCAGATGGAGCTCATGAAAACTATTTAAGAACACAGCTCTCTGATAAAGGAGAACACCGACCGGATGGAAAAACTTCGGGAAATTTTGGTAAATCGGGAAAGCATTGGGGAGAATACCTACGCTAATGTAACGGCAGCGCGTAAGAGCCAGACCGGGGGACCAACCTTGGAGCGAGCGACGCTGCACTCCGTAGTTGTCTTCTCTAAACAGGAATTAGGCACGGGAGAGGAGGTTCTGGAGCGAATCAGGAAGGCAGTGGACGCTAAAGAAGGCTGGGTGCAGGTGGAAAAAGTGAGGAAGGCGAAAGACAGGAAGGTGATCATGGGGTTCACTACAAGAGAGGAGAGGAGAAAGATAAAGGAAAGACTTGAAGCAGTCGGAGAGAACCTCGTTGTCGAGGAAGTGACAAATAAGGACCCGCTTCTGATTCTTAGGGACGTCTTGCTGGTACACAGTGACGAAGAAATACTCAAAGACCTTAAGAATCAGAACCGGGAGATCTTTCACAACCTCGGAGACGAGGAAGGAAGGGCAGTTGTAAAGTACAGGAGAAAGACCAGACGTAAACCACGTTGTGCTGAGCGTCTCTCCCACGATTTGGAAGAGGGCGGTTGATGTAGGGAAACTTAGAATCGACCTTCAGAGTGTTCGCGTTGAAGACCAATCACCACTGGTGCAGTGTACCCGCTGTTTGTGATATGGAGACAGCAAACACTTCTGCAAAGAGCCAGCCGACCTTTGCAGCCACTGCGGCGGCCCACATTACAGGGCGGACTGCCCAGACAGACAAATTGGCGAAGCAGCGGCGTGCATCAACTGCACCAGAGCTAAGATGGTGAACTGCGAGTACAACGCGTTCAGTAGCGAATGCCCGGTGCGGAGGAAGTGGGACGCATTGGCCCGAGCCTCAGGCTGAGGCTCGGGTATTGCTAAAGTTGTCCCTACGACCACCACCAAGTACAAAATGATCCAGACCAACCTGCAACGGAGTCAGCTAGCCACGAATGAGCTCTTGCTGGAAGCTGACAAGCGCAAGATCGCCGTAGCAATGCTCCAGGTGCCTTATGTGGGTGGAGTGAGAAGGATGAAGGGTTACCGGGGCGTAAGGGTCTTCCAGAGCTCTGAAGGAGGAGAAGGGACTGTAAAGGCGGCAATTGCCGTCTTTGACAAAGATTTAGACGTCTTACAGTACCCACAACTCACTACAAACATCGTTGTGGTGGGAGCCCAAACTAAAGCCTGGAAGATCACGCTGGTGTTCTTCTACTTCGAACCGGACAAGCCCTTGGAGCCATACCTGGAGCATCTAAAGCGGATAGAGCGAGAGATGGGCTCTAACAGGTTGGTTATTGGAGAAGACGCAAACGCGAAAAATACTTGGTGGGGTAGCAGCAACGAAGACCCGAGGGGGGAGCAGATGTGTGGAACACCGGGGGAAGTGGGTCTGCAGATCCTCGACACCGGAGACATCCCGACTTTTGACACCGTGAGAGGTGGGGTGAGGTACAGCAGCCATGTGAACGTGACAGCCTGTTCGGCGGACATGCTCTACCTAGTGGACGGCTGGCGGATCGAGGCCCTCCACAACGGCACGACCACAACGGCATACCGTTTAATATTCATCTACAGAAATCAAAAGGTATCGCAAAAGAACGGACCACTAGGGTATACAACACACGGAAAGCTAACTGGGGGCAGTTTCATGAGAAACTGTCTCAAATTATGCTGGACAGAAAATTAACCCTGGTGGATTTGTCAAATATACACAATTTAGATCAGGTAGAACTAACAATAAACACTTACACACAAGCAATTACCGACACATGCAGATACACTATACCTAATAAACACAACACAGAAATACTTACCCTGCCGTGGTGGTCCGAGGAACTCGTGGAGATGAAGAGGATGGTCGCCACCAAGAAGGTGAGAGTGAGGAACGCAGCGCCGGTCCAAAGAGCGATGGTGGTCAACCTGTACCTGGAAGCGAAAGAAAAGTATGACACAGCGGTGGTGAAAGCCCAAGCGGAGAGCTGGAAGGAGTTCTGCGGGAAACAGGACAGAGAGGGGGTCTGGGAAGGGATTTATAGAGTAATGGGAATAATAGCGAAGAGAGAGGAAGATATGCCACTACAGAGGGAACGAGAGATACTGGACACGAAAAGCTCAGTGAAGCTGTTGGCCGATACTTTCTATCCCGAGGACCGAAAGGAAGACGACAACATAGATCATCGCCAAACCCGACAACTGGCAGAGATGGTAAACGCGTGGAGTCATGATGAACGACATGACCCACCGTTTACCTAAAGCGAGCTTAGCAGATCTGTGATGTCATTCAACCCTAAAAAGGCCTTGGGAGCCGACGGCTTCACAGCCGACATCTGCTCTCAGGCCATAAATTGTGACCCTGATTACTTCTTGGCACTGCTGAACAAATGCCTGGCGTACCACCACTTCCCGAAGATCTGGAAGGAAGCTACGGTGGTTGTGCTCAGAAAGCCGGGCAAAGACTCGTACACTGTACCAAAGTCGTACAGACCGATTGGGCTTTTGCCTGTCCTTGGAAAAGTGTACGAAAAGATGCTTTTTGCTCGTCTCAAATTCATTTGCTTCCCAGGATCAGTACTTGCCAGTGCCTAGACCTTCTCAGTGGTAATGAGATCGATATCAAATAAAGCAAAGGCCAGCACTAGCTCAAGTACTTCTCATATGCATCGTTTACATTCCACGTTGTTCTCCAGTGTTCAACAAAGGCCCGCCGTATCCCGTCGAGCGGTGCCCAGTTTTCTGTTGCGTCGTTACCTACTTACATATGTACTGTCTAGAACAAAAGGCTTTTTTCAGTCTCGGCTCGTCCAAATCCTAACTTTCAATTTAAATGTAAATGTCGAGTTCATAAAACTGTCATCAGTGAGTTCACAGTCAGTATCCGTCGCCGCAGAGCCACCAACCACCCCACCGGGGGGGCTCCCCCTCACTCCCGCACACAGAGCCTTCTCTACGCCAATTTCCACGGAATATAAAACAATTTGTTCTGCTCACAAAAGGGCTCGGTGGGACTTCTGTTCACTATCCACTCGCATTAGCATAATAACTCGCCGGACGTAGTTTTCATAATAATAATAATATTATGATATTCCAATCCGAGCGGACGTGTCCTGCGACCGTTAGCCCCCCACAAGCATACTAATAAAGAATATTGGAGATGCAACTCGTTTATTTTGTTAAATGTTTGGAATAACAAGTTGCCAAAGCCGGTGACAGAACTTAGCGATGGGAAGTTCAAAACCCACATCAAACGTGTCCTTATCAAGAAATCATAAAATTAAAGACTACGTTGAAGACAAGGAAGTTTGGCAATAATTCCTTCTGCACATGTGGCTTCCCTGGTACCTCATTAACGGCATAAATAAGTAAGAGTCTATTAACTGCTCTCAAATTATCATGTTTATTTTAATCTTTAATTTTTATTTTTTACATTCGTCCTTGACATATTTATTCTATTATTTGACATTATATACCTACGATTTCATTTCAACTCTTTATTTGTGACTTTTGTGGACATTATAATTATTCAGATTGATTACAATTGTAATAGCAATCATTTAATTGCGTCTTATTAAAGTAGGTTTTTACTTATATTAATCTATTTATTTTTTGTATAGATTCTTTTCTATTTTGTGAATGTGAGAACGCTGTAGGTTTAGTGAATTGTAGACCTGTAGACCATTTTCTATTTGTTAAGTACTTAGTACTTATTGGAAGACCTACACTGTCCTCCCATACCTAGTAACACTGTTATTTGAATGTATTGTAAAAGCCAATTATTTTTAAAAGAGTAACCGTGCAGTTTCTTGCCGGCTCTTCTCCATAGGAAGCGACCAATTGGAACCGTGCACCTAGCTTCTGACGTTTCATAAGTGCCCATGTAGGTTTATGTGAAATAAAATATTTTGAATTTGAATTGAATTTGAAGTAGTACCTAAGTAAACGTTTAAAACGTATTTGTAAACATCTTGTCACTTGTGTACACAGTCAGTACGGACTCATACTTAGTTCGTATAGCGTGTAACATCATTACAATCAGAGTATTCACAGTCAGACGCTGTGAAAGAGAACTCATTGTAATGATCGTGAAGACCGCGCGGCTCGACGGTGGAGGCGCGCGGGTCATTAAGTTCTCGTGGCTTTCGCGCGGATCCCGCGGGATCACAATTATGATGAGACTCATCTTAATTTATTTAAAACGTCTTCGTTCGTGGACACTGCGTCATTTACCCACACAGAAAAATGTACCAACGAATACGTACAATCACGTGAGAAAAATGTAAGAGGCAGACTCGCCCAGGGAACGTGTAAGAGTAGCGTGGATAGCAATTTGTCTAAACAACACTATGATAGTAATACGACAAGCATTTTGTACAATGTTTTATGAAGAGCGTATCAGCTCATAACGACCTAAATAGATATGAACTAAAGTCTAAGGTGACATTATGGCTACGTCAACAGGATTAGTCACAAACAGAATCACTACTTACGTACAGTAAGCGCTCAAAAGTGCATGAGCACGCTAAGAGTCGTATTGCTGTGAACACGCGGTATAGTCCGTACATTTGTATGTGTAAACAGTCAGACGTCTGTGGTGTGAGTGCCGTACACACACCACAGAGAACGCAGTTTTGAACTACACACTATCGTATCGTCACGGTTCGCGAGCGCCGCACTTATATTTCCATAACTTTTGTTAGCACGCATCATACTCGTACGCGTGACCTTGGCCAGTGTATCGCATTGCTAAAATTCGAAAGTAAATTATATGTGCTGATAGCAGAAGGCGTTAAATTAAATTAAATTAAAATTCATTTATTACAGATAACAGGGATCCATATTATGTTAGTATTACAAAAACAACTTATATTCTAGTGTTAGTAGTATTTAACGGTAGGTATAAAATAAAATACAATCATGCACACTCCACCCAGAGGACGAGCAGGCAAGAAAACATGTTTCCTACCTGAGCAACCTCCGGATAAAATGCCGAATATTTGGAGTATAGCTCTCCGCCACAGCTCTCAGGATATAGTTGCGACTACCTCGCACTCTGCTCAGCAGCGACGCGGTTTTTTTACGGATTATAGCATGAAAGCCATCTGTGTGAGTCTCAGCAAACATTTCCGAAGCGCTGCAGAAACGGGGCAGTCGCAACAACATCCTGAATGCATTATTATATTGTACGCGCAGGGCATCCAGCGATCTCTTGGTGTAATTGACCCATAGATTGCTCGTATAAAAGCTCTGACAGTAGGCCTTAAAAAGCGTAATTTTTACTTGGTCAGAGCACCGAGCAAATCTACGGGCCAACATGTTACCTCTGACCGCTAAAGCCCTACGCTCCCTCTCTATGTCTATATCATCCTTAAGGTCGTCGGTGATGAAATGTCCAAGATATTTAAATTTGGACACCCTGTTTAACGGGAGCCCATTTAGTCTTATTATTTCCGGAACAGAGTCCGGACACCTACCCGCGGCCTTAAAAATCATATATTCACTCTTAGTGACATTATAAATCAGTCCGTGTGAGGCAGCATAATTAAGCGTTGGTCTTAGATTCAAGATGGCTAAGGTTCTAATCTCGTAAATCACAGCGCTGTTTTTGCAAATATTATTATTTTTGTTTGCAATAATAATATTTTTAAATATCCTGCCTATTTATTAATGTTGTTATTGCAATAAAGGGTTTAGAATAAAAAATGCGTGATAGATAGATAGATAGAAGATAGAATATTCTTTATTATGCACACCAAAAAAATGACAGACATTAATTTAGAAATTATGTTATAATAAAAAATAAATAATATTTATTCGTTATGTTTTTTTACTTAAATTCACCTGAATAATATGTGAAATAGATGTCTAGAAACTTAGAAGCAATTTGTATTATTTTAACATATTTAAATTTTGAAATGTTTTAAATTTTAAATGGATTTTTTTGCACCATAAATATAAAGCTTTGATCATGGTCTAAGTAATTAAGCAATAAATAAGAATATTAGACTACTTAAAATGTAAAAAAATCTACTGACAAAATTGTTGATTTTAAGGTTAAAGGCAGTTGTTCATATTAATTATTTTAAACTTTATTTGGCTTTAGTAAATATTGGTTGGTATTGAGGTAATAGCTTAAGTATTCATTTTCTTTACGAAAAGAAGATTGAAACTAAACCTCAAATTTTAATCCTAAAATAATACTATTACTAAAATAATATTAAACAATTTCGGTATATCTGCAAGAAATACGACAAACACCCTATTGAAACGTGCTTAAAAAATTCGTTACCATAAATTCATGCAATAACGAATCTGTTGTTTATTAAGTTGGTACGGTCAATATTTTAAGGTCAAAAACGGTTTTCTAGCTGGTTTCAGTGATGCAAGCCTTCAGAGTGCACGGCGAACGGTTCATAATGACGTGTTTTTAATAATTCAGCAAAATATCTCGTTGGTATGAAACCATTTGTTTCATTCACCATTTGACGTCGCTGCTACTCGATAATAAGCCCCTTCCTCATATCTCTTAACCGTCACAGTATTTCTCTAGAACAAAGAAAAACATTGTTTTTATTACACATAATACCTAATTATTTATTATTCACTAATCGAATTAAACCTCACAATGAATTTAAAACTTTAAAGGCATCTTCTGTCTCAACAATACCTCTGTTCTATCAACAATACCCTTGATTAAGATTTATGTTTAGTAAAATATGAAATATATAAATGATAACACTCACACTTAGTCCGGTTTTATTAGATATTCACTTCACTTTTACGCAGCGCAATAATATTCTCTGATCTGATCTGATCTCTTCAATATATTTTATGCCTGCTTTTTGATAATAATAACCACAACACTGCGCTAAATGCTCGTCACCAATATTATCACGGCACGAACCAACAAAGTTCTATTAATTGAATACTTGTAACAAACTGCATCTACCCCACAGAAATCGAAATAATTTACTTAGTTTTTTGTGGTCTACCTGCTAAACTTTAATATTTATGTGAACAAGACGAATGAAACTAAAAAAGAATGATGATTATCGAACTAGTCATTGGTTGCAGACAAAGTGAGTGTGTGTGTGTAATATGCGTGTCTACAGTATTGTAACAACTTATAGAAGAAGGTCGTAAGTCAAACCGAAGCGTCAGTCTATTGCTTTGTGAGATTGCTTATGGACTTTTGGTCGGTACTGTACATCGCCTAATACTAGTACTAATATTTATTTAATTTAACCTTTTTGGAAGTAAGTAAATTTTATTATAGTTACAAGGGTAACCAACCAACTAGCCAGGATAAAGATTTTGCGTCACTGGGTAAAGACGCGCACTCGGCGGCCGGTGCTCAGCGTACTCAGTGTGTTCAGTATGGTGGCTGCACGCGGAGATGCGTATGTCTGTCCATGTGTGTGTCGGCTGCGCGCATGGAGTGCTCCGTAAAGCACTCGGAGCAACTTTTTATTGGCAAAGTTTAGCGGAAGAAGGCATCCGCCGTGGAAAACTAAAAAGAAATGCGTTGATGAAGTTTTTTAATCAACGCCGCTTACCGATCCGTTTGATACTGTGCAAACCGCGCCACGGCCACCGCTACTCCACCACCGTGCCACCAACATGCCACCGCCACAATATCGACATGCCACACAGCTCTGTCGTGGAACATTGCCATGCTTCTTACATCATTAATTACATTAGTAATTTGTGATATATTCAGTGATTGTTTTTACTCTAACTTTCTTGCTGATAATAATAATGCCAACAGTCAACCTTCGGCTTATGTTACAGTCGTAGAACCCAATGTCAACATGCAAGTTGAAATACGGCTAAATGAGGTGAAAGCCAGCACGGCTTCGTGAGGGGTCGATCGACCTCGACCAATCTCATTGTCTGTAGCGACTACTTCTCCGAGTGTATGTCACACAGGTCCTAAGTCGATGTTATACAGGGTGATTGGAAGATGGGTGCAAAGCTTTAAGGTGAAGATAGTATAGACAATTTAGAACCATTTAAGCCATGGTTGTCTTAGACGAAGTCTTACCAATTTTTTAAATTTTTAATAAGGTTTAAAGACGTATTGTACAAATTTTTTATTTTTTCTGAGCTTTAAATGTCTGTAAAAAAATGTCTAATGACACAGAAGCCTAAAACATGTTTTGCTTGATTGCTTACACATTACTTTAATTAAATAAATAAAAAATGAATTCATTTATCATTCAATTTGGCCATAATTATGCAGTTTACATTAAATTTTGAGAATTTCCGAAAAAAAACTAAAAAATTTGGTTAAAAATATTTGGTAAGACTTCGTCTAAGACAACCATGGCTTAAATGGTTCTAAATTGTCTGTACTATCTTCGCCTTAAAGCTTTGCACCCATCTTCCAATCACCCTGTATATACCGACTACAGTAAATGTTTCGATGGGATTGATCATGTGATCCTGTTGCGTAAACTTTTATCTTCCAATCACCCTGTATATACCGACTACAGTAAATGTTTCGATGGGATTGATCATGTGATCCTGTTGCGTAAACTTTTATCTTCCAATCACCCTGTATATACCGACTACAGTAAATGTTTCGATGGGATTGATCATGTGATCCTGTTGCGTAAACTTTTATCTTCCAATCACCCTGTATATACCGACTACAGTAAATGTTTCGATGGGATTGATCATGTGATCCTGTTGCGTAAACTTTTATCTTCCAATCACCCTGTATATACCGACTACAGTAAATGTTTCGATGGGATTGATCATGTGATCCTGTTGCGTAAACTTTTATCTTCCAATCACCCTGTATATACCGACTACAGTAAATGTTTCGATGGGATTGATCATGTGATCCTGTTGCGTAAACTTTTATCTTCCAATCACCCTGTATATACCGACTACAGTAAATGTTTCGATGGGATTGATCATGTGATCCTGTTGCGTAAACTTTTATCTTCCAATCACCCTGTATATACCGACTACAGTAAATGTTTCGATGGGATTGATCATGTGATCCTGTTGCGTAAACTTTTATCTTCCAATCACCCTGTATATACCGACTACAGTAAATGTTTCGATGGGATTGATCATGTGATCCTGTTGCGTAAACTTTTATCTTCCAATCACCCTGTATATACCGACTACAGTAAATGTTTCGATGGGATTGATCATGTGATCCTGTTGCGTAAACTTTTATCTTCCAATCACCCTGTATATACCGACTACAGTAAATGTTTCGATGGGATTGATCATGTGATCCTGTTGCGTAAACTTTTATCTTCCAATCACCCTGTATATACCGACTACAGTAAATGTTTCGATGGGATTGATCATGTGATCCTGTTGCGTAAACTTTTATCTTCCAATCACCCTGTATATACCGACTACAGTAAATGTTTCGATGGGATTGATCATGTGATCCTGTTGCGTAAACTTTTATCTTCCAATCACCCTGTATATACCGACTACAGTAAATGTTTCGATGGGATTGATCATGTGATCCTGTTGCGTAAACTTTTATCTTCCAATCACCCTGTATATACCGACTACAGTAAATGTTTCGATGGGATTGATCATGTGATCCTGTTGCGTAAACTTTTATCCCACCAAAAACATTCTATAAAAAACCGGCCAAGTGCATGTCGGACCACGCACAATGTAGGGTTCCGTAGTTGGGATGAATTTATCCCAAGAACAAACTTAACTTTGTAGTTGAAAAAAAAAATCTTTCATACAGAATGTATGGATGAACATGTTTTTACAACCGCAAATTTAAGTTGGTCGATTATTACTCGTTAACTTGTACAGTCTACTCAGCTGTGATAGTTTTCCTTTTAAATTCGTTATATAAGCTACTGCCGTGAATTTTTTCACATATCTAAAACCAACCATTTAGCTGGCAGGAGGGGGGGGACACTTGACTCTAACAACAATTTGCACTTTAAAGCTTAATATTTCGCAAACGGATCTCTGAATTCAAAAATAGTCTTGACACACTGATAATATTTTTGAAGGACCTTTCCAGCGATACCCCACAACAAGGGACAGAAAAAAAAAACATCCCCACTTTACGTGTAGGGGAGGTAAGCTTAAAAATTTTTTTTTTTTATAATTTTATTTTACCACTTTGTGAATGCATGTGTATGCATGTGTTGCACAATGCTGAATGCATGTGTTGCACAATCAACAACAGCCTAAAATGAGACACTAGCGTCCAATTACCAATACCAGTATGGGCTATTATCTCGCTTAACAAACATAGGTAGTTACAACAGATATAACATTACGTGTTAACAAAATTGACTTGTACCGACTAACGTATAAAGAATGTTCAACGGCCAAGTCACACAACATTAACTATAATATAATAGTAAAGAAATCGCAGTAAGGAACCTTAGACTTGGCACGACTTTTCATCACTTTTTAGAGATAAACAAGCAGCTCCATCGAGACTTGGCTAGTTTTTTACAGAATGTTTTTGGTGGGATTTCACTTCTTTTGTAGAAACGTGGGGCATATTGATTTATTTTATTAGATTTTCTTATTTGACACAGTTTTTTTCTTTTTAGTAGTTTTTTTATTATTACAAATCTTTCTTTTCTTTTTTTCCGGTTCTGATTCTTGTACAGTAGCAACCATAGATATAAGAAAGAAGGAGATATGCCCGGTAGTTGAAAATGTATCGAAACCCAATGTCTCCACTTTGTCCCCACCACGTCGCCACAACTACACATGCAGATCAGTAAACAAAATAGATACGAGGCTGCGCTCACTCTTGCAATTCATAAATCAGAACGTACTACACAATCAATTATAAACCTTATCCCATCAAACACAGCGTGCATTTACCATGCACCGTACAACTCACTCACACGAAAATATCATTTCTATCGTTGTGCTGTACAAAAACAATTTATTTTACATATACGCTAGTGATTGACTAAATCGGAAAGGTATCGATTCTTCCATTTAATATTATCGACGGTGAAGTATCAATATCTAATAACTAACATTTTGGCGGTTTTCACTTACTAATGTTTACTTCAAATGGTCAAAAACTATAGAAATTAAACGTTTTTTTCTCCTCCTGTAAAACCATATTTTTGTAATTATTAGATATTGATACTTCACCGTCGTTATACTTTAAAAATTTGGTGTCCTGAAAATAAAATAAATAAAATCGATTAGTCCAGAAAATATTATAATAAAAATAAAAAATAAGCAAAAATTCAAACAATTAAAAAATCCAGTGACGTTGGTTTAACCTGTCATAGTTTATTGAAACAGTAGATATTGTTGAACCCTGCTATGATGTTTACTCACTGACCTGTAAAGTGGAGGTATTAGTGCAGCATTTGACGCTTTGATATTAGGTACTGGAGTGGCATTTTTTGTCAAATTGTGAAATCTTAAATTAATATATTTTTCCATGACTGCTTTAATTAGAAATATTATGTGATTATTCATCGGAGACCGCTCAAATTGGTGAAACTTAATATTATCAAAGAGATCTAATCCTATGAAGTGAGGCAAAGCCTTTGTCATGAGTTCCTGTTTGACATTTTTAATTTTAACTGTTAATTTATTATTGGTGAGACAAGCTGTTTTTATGATTATTTCTATTCTCTTACAAAGCATTTCTCTACCACGCTGTAAAATAATCAAAATAAGTAAAACACATTATTTCACATCGATCTTCCACCCGGGTAAGACAGTTGACAAATTGAAGAATAAAGTATTAGCAATAAATTCATTCGCCAAACGACATTGTTGTCGATAGCCTACGTTAGTGGATCTGCACAACCACATCACTAGCTCGTCGCCAGACACAGCGGCCGTACTGCGCGATGCATTCGCAGTCCACAGTATCGTTTTGTGATTTTTACATTGCTTGTTGAGTCACTGAGCGACATATTTAGGTAGTGGTTAACGAGCAATGTATGTAGTCCAAAAATAGTACAGTCGCTGTGATATTTGGAAACAAAAATAACGTAGTAAAAGCAAGAAATATTTTACGATTTGTTGTTTTTCATTATTTTAAAGACAAATATAGTAAAATACTTGTACTTACATATGGTAAGTGATTCCATGATTCACAAAGTTTTTGTTTTGACTTTGGTTTTTACAAGAAACCACTGAACAACACGGCATTCTTATAAATTGTCCCGATCACGGCCGAAAGTACACTAGTTCGCGGAGACGGCCATTTTCGTATGCAATGAGCACTTTGATCATTACGCGCGGACACAGACACGCCCCCATGCCACTTCTCCTGTTTTTTATATTTCTATGGTAGCAACAGTTTTTCGTATTGCCCATTCGCGTTCATTATTTATTATTTTAGACGGTTTAATTTCTGAAAGATCGGCGCGGTATTTACGCCTAAGCCGGTTGTATTCGGTGATCGCTGAAGCTTGAGCTTTTATACTCTTGAAGTCAACATTATAATTAATTATCAATGAACTTTCTACCAAAGGTATTACCTACCTAGTACTGAAATACAGCTAAATTAATGATATTTTTAAACGAAACGAAGTAATATCTAACTAAATAAACTAAACCTAGAATACTAGAAAAGTACTTATAAACACGAACGCGATTCGAAGTACTGCCTAACTGTAAATTAAACCTAGAAAACTAAGAGTACTAAATAACTAACAATTAAATAAAGTATTAATCAGTAACTTCTTTTAAATCTAATAATTAAGTAATAATCAGTAATCCGTCACTAATCATAAAATTCCTAACCTATTCAAATCTTCGAATTGTTATAATAACAACCTGCTAATTAACCTTAGCAAACCTCACGAAATAATAAGCGAAATCAACGAAATGCAAAGAAGAATGTCGTAAACGACTGTAACGCGGCCGGTTGCCACTTCGCCATATAAGGTTATCGGAAAAACAAACGTAAGCGTGTTTTAAAATACAGACAGCGCTATCTAGCGACGTGTGCGGGTATCACCGCCACTCTTAGTCCAATGCATTATATTTTGACCAAATTTTGAGCAAAATTGAGCGAAATTAATATTTTAGTGTAATTTGTTTATTTAATTTGTGTAACGTTCGAGTAGAATAAAGTTAATCGTTCGACTATTTCTTCTTATAAACTTGTAAGTATAAGTATAAAAGCCAGTCTAGTCTTATCCAGAGTTTTCCTTTAATTTTATTTATATGCGTATTAAAAGCAGAAGGGGAGGCATTCGCCCAGCAGTGAGACGCTATAGGCTAGATTAAATTAGATTAGAAGATGTGTCCCACTACGCTGGATTTTTGCAATGACAGTCGATTTTTTTATGTACCAATAGTAGAAGGGGGCATTGCCATATCTCTAATACAGCTGAGACCAGCTTAGGGTTCTTCATCAGACACTTCAGACCTTCGATTTTTGACATCAAATGAAGCGGCCTACCAAGTTGAATATTTTTTGTAAAGGCGGTATGTTGATCTCTATTAGTTTAGTTGAAAGAAAGAAAAGAAAGAAAATACATTTATTTAGCACAGACACAAAAAGGCACACAACACAACAATTGTAACACAAGTAAAAAATAAAAATAAAACAGGGAACAAAAACAAAGTGTAAAATAATCATTTAACAGGCAAGTGTGCCTCGCGGCTGCGCCAAATAGGCCCAGTTCAGCAAAAATGCCAGACAGCTAGTGCCTGACGCTGGTTTTCAACTGAACCTGAAGTGTGAGGTGACGGATGTAAATCAGCTATAAACCTACTGCAATACGTGTATGTATACTTAAATAAAATTAATTCATGTAAGATAATAATAATAATAACAAATAATTCGTTTTATACTGCAATGTGTGTATGTATCTATACTTAAGTAATTAAAAAAAAAAATTATGTAATAATAATAACAAATGCAGTTGGGCTCTTGTGTTTTCTAATCAGGGTCACCAGGTACTCCAGATCGTCGATTATCCCAGTTTTTATAGTTTTCCCTTTATGTAGCCATTAAACCCTAACTCTGTACCAAATTTCAGATCTCTGAGTTTATGGGAAGTACTAGTTCTATTCTGATGATCATGAGTGAATGAGTGAGTGTCATAAACGCGAAACTTTGCTTTCGTTTAACTTCGGAACTAAATAACCTACAGACTTGAAATTTTGGATTTTAAGTACGTGATTATAGCTTACTGGATGACGAAAATTTCTGCGTTCTGGTCTTATCCAGAGGTTCTCAAATAGGGGCCTGAAAATTCGGCGAAATGGTTCCAGTAAAGGATGGTACGGCAGTGTTTGCTTCGCGCTCGACTTGGCGGGGGCACTGCCGTGCCCCCCGATCGGTGGGCAATTGGGCATCAGAGGCGATCTTTACCGGTGGTTCAAGTCCAATGTGGAGAACATATGTCAGATTGTAGTTCTGAATGGTTACTGCTCTAGCTTATGAATGTCCCTTCAGGGGTTCCCCAAGGATCCTTGCTAGGGCCACTGTTATTTAATATATTTATCAACGATATCTCTTCTTCATTCCGGTATTCAAAATTGTTACTATATGCTGATGACATGAAGATAATGAGGCAAATAAATACCGTGGCAGATGCTCTTCTATTACAGGCAAACCTGAATAGCTTTCAAGGCTATTGTATTAATAATAAGTTTGATTTGAATGTCTCCAAGTGTTATGTTTGCTCCTTTACACGGAAACCTATCCACATCGTCCATAACTACACGCTTTTGGATACAGCACTAAATAGGGTCAACACTATCAAGGATCTGGGAGTTACCTTTGACACTAAGCTCCTCTTTGATGCACACATACACAATGTGGTTGAGAAAGCATCAAAAGCACTGGGTTTCATTCTACGGGTGTCCTCTGAGTTCAAAAATATAAAGACAATTAAAATATTGTACTTTTCCTCTGTTCGTAGTCATTTGGAGTATGCCTCTCAGGTCTGGAACCCCAATTATAGTCTATATAAATCGTATTGAGAGTATACAGGAAAGGTTTTTAAGGCACATTCAGTATCAGTCTAAAACGTTTTCAACGAATTATACCTACCGTTGCAAAAAAAATCATATCCTTCCACTTTACGAAAGGCGAAAAATATCAGATCTTGTGTTTCTTTTCAAGATTGCCAATGGAACAACTAGTGTTACAGAGTTGTTACACAGAATCAGGCTGCAAGTGCCGTCTGTGTTCTTGCGTAGACCTCATTTATTGCACACCCCAGTGGTAGCCACTACGTACAGACGGAAATCATACTTGATGAAAGCGAGTAGCATGTACAACGCAACCTGCCAGGAAGCTGATATCGACATTTTCAATACTAGTGTTGCTAAATTGAAGAAAATTTTATCTGATGGCTTCTTCGAGCTTGAATAGTCTTTTTTCTGTTTTGGTTACTTACGAGTATGTATGTCTTATTATCATTTTTTTTGTCGTGTTCATTTGTTTTAAGTATACAGGGCGTCCCAAAATTATGGGATATGAAGGGAAAGTATCTTAAATATCGTAGATAGGGTATTTTGCTGAAAGAAGACTTTATGTTATTTTTAAAAGTTAGCAATTCTGCATTCAAAGATTTTCTAAAAATTACTTGCCTCGTCTGGGAATCGAACCGACTTTAATGTTAAAAAAACACCCCTACTTTTATGATGATGCCAATCGAAAGAATGGCCAAAAAATAATAACTCTTCTTAAGTAACATAGTATTTTAAAAGAAAGGAACAGCGTGAAATTAATCATTTTAATCAAATTAAAAACATACATGAAACTGCCGTAGTCAATTAAGTTGGTATTTTTTTGTAAATTAATTAATTAAATGCTCAAAATGTGATCCCTCTTGTCTTACACAAATCACCAATCTTTTAATGAGTCCGCTGCCTGTTGATTTTCTTATCATTTTATGGTGAATACTCGATATGATATGGCACAATTCTGTTTGTAACTCGCCCACGTTCTCGTATCGCTTTTTGTATAGCATATCTTTCACGTATCCCCAAAAGAAGAAATATAATGGTGTAAGGTCCGGGGATCTGGCCGGCCATCTAATCGGTCCATTCGTACCAATCCTATGCTATAAAGTATTTTATGAAGTGGGTACTTATTTACGAATAATCAATGCTATCTATGGAATGATAATATCGCTACTTTTCGAATGTCGTCGTCGGCAATCAATAACTTTCTTGAAATTTGACTCAAACATTTTACGTTGTTCGTTTCTTTTAAAATACTATGTTACTTAAGAAGAGTTATTCGTTTTTGGCCATTCTTTCTATTGGCATCATAAAAGTAGGGGTGTTTTTTTTTACATTTAAGTCGGTTCGATTCCCAGACGAGGCAAGTAATTTTTAGAAAATCTTTGAATGCAGAATTACTACCTTTCAAAAATAACATAAAGTCTTCTTTCAGCAAAATACCCTATCTACGATATTTAAGGTACTTTCCCTTCATGTCCCATAATTTTGGGACGCCCTGTATACTACCTGTGGAAACTTGTAATTGGCCATATTTTGTTAAAACTATTACTTACTGTGTCTGTTTGGCTATAAGTTTTCCTAAAAATAAAATAAATAAATCACACTGCACACTATTATTATAAAGGCGAAAGTTTGTGAGTGTGTGTATGTTTGTCTCTTCTTCACGTTCAAACGGCTGAACGGATTTGGATAAAAATTTGGTACACAGATAGTTTATAATCTGGATTAACACATAGAATATCGGGAATTTCTATGGGATCGAGACTTCTGCGGGTGTAACCGTGAGGCGCAGCTAGTTAAAAATAAATGCGAATGTTCCCTTCGTTGTGTTAAGAACGGTGACCGATCTTACGACTATATTAAGCACTGGAACGATTCGTCGCCAACACTGCAAAGGGGCGAACCTCATACAAACGGTCAAAAATTAGTTTAGTATACAAAAATGCTCCATTCGTCGAGCTCTATGTCGTCACAAAAGGGCGAAGCTCTAAGACTAATAGAAACGAAAAAAGATTGACGGCGTATCTTAAAATCAGTTGTTTTAATTTTTTTTTGTTCTAAATTATACCTATACAGGGCGTCCCAAAATTATGGGACATGAAGGGAAAGTACCTTAAATATCGTAGATAGGGTATTTTGCTGAAAGAAGACTTTATGTTATTTTTGAAAGGTAGTAATTCTGTATTCAAAGATTTTCTAAAAATTACTTGCCTCGTCTGGGAATCGAACCGACTTAAATGTAAAAAAAACACCCCTACTTTTATGATGCCAATAGAAAGAATGGCCAAAAACTAATAACTCTTCTTAAGTAACATAGTATTTTAAAAGAAACGAACAACGTAAAATGTTTGAGTCAAATTTCAAGAAAGTTATTGATTGCCGACGACGACATTCGAAAAGTAGCGATATTATCATTCCATAGATAGCATTGATTATTCGTAAATAAGTACCCACTTCATAAAATACTTTATAGCATAGGATTGGTACGAATGGACCGATTAGATGGCCGGCCAGATCCCCGGACCTTACACCATTAGATTTCTTCTTTTGGGGATACGTGAAATATATGCTATACAAAAAGCAATACGAGAACGTGGGCGAGTTACAAACAGAATTGTGCCATATCATATCGAGTATTCACCATAAAATGATAAGAAAATCAACAGGCAGCGGACTCATTAAAAGATTGGCGATTTGCGTAAGACAAGAGGGATCACATTTTGAGCATTTAATTAATTAATTTACAAAAAAATACCAACTTAATTGACTACGGCAGTTTCATGTATGTTTTTAATTTGATTAAAATGATTAATTTCACGCTGTTCCTTTCTTTTAAAATACTATGTTACTTAAGAAGAGTTATTATTTTTTGGCCATTCTTTCGATTGGCATCATCATAAAAGTAGGGGTGTTTTTTTAACATTTAAGTCGGTTCGATTCCCAGACGAGGCAAGTAATTTTTAGAAAATCTTTGAATGCAGAATTGCTAACTTTTAAAAATAACATAAAGTCTTCTTTCAGCAAAATACCCTATCTACGATATTTAAGATACTTTCCCTTCATGTCCCATAATTTTGGGACGCCCTGTATATTTTCTTAAATATCATCAAAATAAGCGCGTCATCGGGAGAAAAAAACGTTTTTTGGCTCTCCTGTAAAATTTTGTTATTTGAGAATCGCCCCTTTGCAGTGTTGGTGACGGATTGTTTAACATCAACTTTTAAAGAGTACCTACTTAGCTATATATAGCACAGCAGGTATTTTGCAAAGATAGCATTGTTCTACAGGAAAATAATTCCTAGCTGCATGGTTTATCGCTACTTACATCAGTTCAGAACATCTTTTGCCACTCTTGATAACCGCTCCTCAACCAATTAAGTCGCGTGTAACGCCAGTATTAAAACACATCACATCACACGTCGTAGGTGGAGGGGGGCAGGATTGTTGATGACGTCACATCAACACTTGACAGATTGGTTAAGTACTTTGTGCTGACGAGTGTCGATATAGAACGAGTGTTTATGTGTCGTGTGTCGTGCGATCGAGACCGATGCTTGTTGTCACTTTTTACTCGACTACGGCAAAGCCAAAAGGAAGGGTTATGATTTTAGCAGTCTATGTATGTTTGTATTTACGGGTGTTCCACCGTAGCGCCTAAACGACTAAACCGATTTTGATGAATGAGGTATCAATAGATTCGTAATAATAGTCCGGGTGACATAGGCTATATACATTTGCCCTAAATTAAATATGGTTGACTATACACATAAATTTCTAACCTCGAAAAAAATTAAATTGAGGTAATCATGACATGTTTCGTATCAAAAGAAAGGTCTTGACGAGCACATTACAAATACAAATATAATGCCGATTCTCTTGTCACAAATGCCTCTAAACTGGATTAAAAATCACCAAAATTTAGTTTATTCCTGTCAAGCGACGATTTCCCATTCTGAAATAGACTAAAGTCACAAAACTTAACTATATTTTAGTTTGACAGCACTGAGATGGTACCTACTGAGATATTAATTTGGTGAAAATGGCAATTTTGCTTTTCTGAATTTGATGTTTTTCACCTAAAATTTAGATTTTCTAACTAAATATGACTATTTTTAATCGCAACTAAAAACTCTGTATTATTCTAGTTTTCGTAACGTTCAAGCGTAAAAACGGAAAACTATGAAATAAAAATTGAGTTTAATGAAAAACTGTAACCCGACTATCGGAAAATATAAATGATATAAAAAGTACGAAACTAGAATATATTTCAGACAGAAATCAAAACATAGGTATAAAAACCGGCCAAGTGCATGTCGGACCACGCACAATGTAGGGTTCCGTAGTTGGGATGAATTTATCCCAAGAACAAACTTAACTTTGTGGTTGAAAAAAAAATCTTTCATACAGAATGTATGGGTGAACATGTTTTTACAACCGCAAATCTAGGTTATTTTATTATTTATTTTTTATTTATTTATTACAAACATACGCTACCATTACAGTCTCCCAATTCGGTAGTGTGTAGTTAATTATCAATTAATGAAATAATACAAGATAAAAAAACATTAAAATTAAAAACATAACATACGTATAACACGTATGTTATGTTTTTAATTTAAATATTTTTTTAACGATCTATTTTGTTGGCAACTAAATTTAGTGTGTGCATTGTTCGCGTCAGAGGGACATTGGTGCCGATTCCCTTGTTCACAAACTAAACTAAATTTAAGTACTGAACTTAAATTTAGTTTAGTTTGTGAACAAGGGAATCGGCACCAATGTCCCTCTGACGCGAACAATGCACACACTAAATTTAGTTGCCAACAAAATAGATCGTTAAAAAAATATTTAAATTATCGCATCGCATCTTTTTCTTTCTATTTCATTAAGAAAAGGACAGAAGATAAATTTTAGTTTAGTCCTGTCAAATTAATCAGCGCTTGACGTAAATTGACGTAATTTTAGTAGGCAAGTTTTTAATCACGTCTAAACTTGTATGGAGTGGTGAGAGGACCGAACACCGAACTAAACTAACTAAACTATCACTAAAATTCCTTACTTTTGACTATGAGAATCTTATAGCTATTCTGCAAAATAAATTCTCTAAATTTAAAAATAATTTTGACACATCTAAATCGAATTTGACAATCGCGACTCCACACGTGATACCTAACCACGTGATCTTTTTAGAGCCGGAGGCGCGCAGGGGGGGCAGCCTCGTCGTGTTTTATATGGAATTTTTCACTTTTTGTATGGAAAATAAGAAAAATTATTACCTACATGTAGAGTGTCAAGGGTTTATGGGTTTTATAAAGGGGGTCGAAATTTTCATTATTTTTGCGATTGGACACACCGTTTTCGAGATATAAGCAAAAGAAAAAAAAAAAAGATTCAGTACTGTTTTTGCATTTGAAGTCGAGGTGTTGGTGTGAATTTATAGTTCATGACAACCAATTTTATTCCACACGTTTTTAGTCGCGATTAAAAATAGTCAGATTTAGTTAGAAAATCTGAATTTTAGGTGAAAAACGTCAAATTCAGAATAGCAAAATTGCTATTTTCACTAAACTAATATCTCGTTGCCATCTTAGTGCTGTCAAACTAAAATATAGTTAAGTTGTGTCACTTTAGTCTATTTCAGAATGGGAAATCGTCGTTTGACAGGAATAAACTAAATTTTGGTGATTTTTAGTTTAGTTTAGAGGCATTTGTGACAAGAGAATCGGCACCATTGTCCAACAGTTTAGTTCGACCGCGCGGTACCGCGAACAAGTTGGGCCGTTGTCGGCGCTGCACGTACCCATCTGGCACATACAAGCCTACCCGCTGTAGCACACCTGAATTATTTATGTTACCCCGGAACACTCCAAGGATATACGACGCCAGTGCTAGATCCCTTTTTGTTTCCAACTTGTTGTATCCAACCATGCCCAACACGAACAAGGTTGGATACATCAAGGGGTAAAAGGGATGGGAAGGTATGGAGTATACTCCATACCGTCTTAGGTATATGTATCTCGTGAACTTGTTCTGTATGCGCTCCAACATGAGACTATATTTAGTCTCATGTGGAGCCCATACTGCCGCATTACCCTCCAACTGACTCCTTATTAGAGGGTCATACAATGCCGAAATGGCTTTAATATTTGTGAAACCTGCTGCTCTGCGAAGGATAAATCCCAGTCGCTTGTAAGCCTTTGTACAGACATTGATAATATGCTCCCGGAATGTTAATTGAGTATCCATGCGCACACCAAGGTCTCGCACTGCCTCCTCCCTTTTCATAGGCACGCCGTCCATTTGGTAGCTGTGGTGGAGTGGAACTCTTGCCCGACTGAATGTTAGAATGGAACATTTCGTAACATTGAATTGCAGTTTGTTCTTTCGACTCCACTCCACTACTCGATCAATGTCTTGCTGAAGGCGGTGACAGTCGTCCTCGTTTTCTATGGCCAGCAGCAACTTGAGGTCGTCTGCAAATAGCAGACACCTGGCATCTTTTATAACGTCAGGCAAGTCATTGGCCATTATTATAAATTTTAAAGGCCCGAAATTGCTCCCTTGACTCACACCAGATCTAGTGTAATAAAGCTGCGACCGGAAGCCACAGTACTCTACATACTGTTTTCTGTCCCTCATATAGCTCGCAAAGAATTGGAGCAATTTGGGTGTGCAGCCAACTTTCACTAACTTTGATAATAAGACATCGTTATCCACCAGGTCAAACGCCTTCTTAAAATCAAAGTAGGCGGCGGGCGTCCACCTGCACTCCGGCATCAATATGAGGAACTAAGTACGTCATGGCATTCAATAGGTTGCTGGTCGTGCTACGCGCAGGTCGGAAGCCGTGTTGGGCGTCCGACAGTTGCGATGCTACTTGCTCCTGGACATCTCGCTGAATGGCAGACTCAAACACCTTCGCTGGTGTCGACAGAATCGCCACCGGTCTAAAAGATTCGACTACCTTCGAGTTGGTCGATTATTACTCGTTAACTTGTAAAACCTACTCAGCTGTGATAGTTTTTCTTTTAAATTCGTTATATAAGCTACTGCCGTGAATTTTTTCACATATCTAAAACCAACCATTTAGCTGGCAGGAGGGACACTTGACTCTAACAAAAATTTGCACTTTAAAGCTTAATATTTCGCAAACGGATCTCTGAATTCAAAAATAGTCTTAACACACTCATAATATTTTTGAAAGACCTTTCCAACGATAGCCCACACCAAGGGATAGAAAAAAAAAGAACATCCCAACTTTACGTGTAGGGGATGTACGCTAAAAAAAATTTTTTTCATAATTTTATTTTACCACTTTGTCGACATGTTTAATATGTATACCCATTACAAATTTCAAATGATTAATATGTATACCCATTACACCAAATTACAACTTTCTAGTACTAACAGTCTTGAAGCTAGACCGCGGACAGACAGACAGACAGACAGACGGACATGACGAAATTATAAGGGTTCCTTGTTTACTACGGAACCCTAAAGTTGTTTAAGGTAAAGCCGTCGTCGCATGCCATTATAATTTTGTAGGTGTTCCTGGCACCCACGTGGTATACAGGCATGCGGTAACGGCTTTACCTTGACCATTTTTGTACCAGTGACTTGATTTCTGTCTGAAATATATTCTAGTTTCGTACTTTTTGGATCATTTTTATTTTCCGGTAGTCGGGTTACAGTTTTTAATTAGGTAAACTTAATTTTTTATTTGAAGCTGACTTTTCCCAAGTGTAGTAAGAATAAGAGGTAATTCTGTCTGTTACAGTAACTATGATGGTTCCCGGACTATGAGGAGACTGGCATCAACAGCACCGGCCGTCACTGGCTCGCTGGACGGTGCTGATGTTATGCCATTTGTCTGTAACATACAGGGACACTTAACATTGTATTGTTGTTTTGTCACTCACAATACTAATTATTAGCAGCGATTACTTGACGTCGCAGATATAACGCCAATGTGTTTGTTGTGTGGTACCATGCTGCACCTCATTCTGTGCTCAATAAGGAGGCTCGTCACTTCAACACTTTATCTTTTATGATCTGAATTATAATTTTCAAAACGTCGCAAACTTTTGGCGAGATAATAAAATGTAACGCGTCGGGTGGCGCGCCTCTGAGCGCCAGAGAGTCAGATACCAGTCAGAGAGCCAGAGAGTCAGCGAGACTGGACCACTGGACCAGTTATAAATGTTGGACTACCCTGTATATACCCTAATGCAATGAGCAATAGTGTTGCGATTAAATCTTGCTAAGAATGTAAGAAATCAACGGACATGTTGCGGCTGTTCAATTTCTCGTAACTCTACTTGTCCGCGGCTGGCGTGGCTCCGCATCGCGCGGCAACTTTTAATTATAAAACTTGAATCATTGGTGGACTTTGCACGTTTTATCTCATCGTCGCTAATTGTCCCCCCTCTCCTCCGTCCCGGGCACACCCCTCGTCTTCCTCACGCCGGTCGCAGCCTCTCAGTGGTCACAAATCACTTTTTTCAGTTACTCTATGACGTGATGCTTTAGTGATCAACATCATGCGTGCTGTCATCTTTTTGGGTATGCTCTCATTTCCAACAAGTATTAGGTACATTGCTGCGTTGTTAGCGCGCTAAAATCCCAGCTTTGTACTACATACTACGAGCACATGAACCATAGTCCAAAACCCATAACTGATCCTATGTGTTTCATTACCCATTACTTAGTACTTAGGTATTTTATTGGTATAATGGCACAAACAGCACATCGTCACAGTGTGTATGTACTTGCGAGTTAGGCCGAGTACGACACGCGACACAGTTTCGCGGATCATTTGAACAGATCCTAATAAGTGTGTGATCGCCGAGATGCGGGCGCCGGGGGAGAGGGATGTGGGGTGCGGTGGGGCGGGGAGGGTACAGAGGTACATACGGTGTTCGTGTTTGAGCTCAATCAGAGACCGGCGCGGCGCGGCGCCCCTATTTGCATATCTTTTGTCGCATCGTTCTGCTGACGCAGCTCGTCCCATGCGGTGCGCGGGGGCTCGTGTGAACCGCTGTCTGTCTGTCTGTCTGCGAGTCGCTCGATATTACACCACACACATGTTACAGTCACGTTCGATAGTTCACAGCTTCCAGCTGTTGTAGCGACATCTATCATCATCGTCATAATAAATCGGGGTTTCCTCTTTGCACAGTCTTTAGTTATTACGGATTTTAAGTAGGTAAGTGTGTCACAATCGATTTTGATTGACCAGCCTGTTCATCAACATCGACAGTGCCGGTTTTAGCAATACTGGCGCCCTAGGCGAGATTTCTGTGGCGCCCCTCATTACTCTTGGAGAGTAGAGGGGCGCGAAAATTTTAGCTTTTGTTCTAGTTTGAGGAGCAGGAAAATGCACGATGCTAAAACGAGCGAAGCGAGCTAAAAAAATTCAGCTCCCCTCCACGGAAAACTTAGGATTTCTTTTATGCAGAAAAGTTTGAGAATTCAGACAGAAGAAGTGCAAGAGCGAGCTCAACATTTTTTAACGTCCTTTTGCGTCTTTTCTTTGGCCCATTCATATAAAAAAAGTATCTAAACTTTGTCGACTTGTACAGAAAAGTTAGAAAATAACATAACCCTGTCTTTGCAGTCCAGCAGTCGGGTAAAAAAAGAGTTACATAACAAAAAAAAGATAGAGAAATATAAGGCCGGTGGTTCGTGTTGGACGCCCCTTCATGTCTGCTGCATTGGGTGGGTGCCCATGCGCACCCTACCCTAACGGCAGTACTGAGTGTGTAGATATAAAGGGGCGCCCGCGGCGCCCTGGGCGGTCGCCCAACCGCGCCCTTTTTTTTTGTCCCGGTGTAGAAAATCTTCATGGATGTCCTCCGCCCTGGGGCGAGCGAAGGGGTCTGTCAGACTCCTACTGACTAAAAACCATCCCAGTGTTTCCTTCCCACACTTGGACCGGGGATCATGAGATCTAGTGCACCTTCCATGATCCCCGACTGGGACCGGCCCGCTTTTGCAGGCAACTTCATGCCCGCGGGGGGAGTGAGGTGTGAGACTCCCCCCGCGACGTAAAATAGGGGCGCGCGTGGAACACTACGCGCCACCACCTTGGGTCCTGCTGGATGGGGGGCGGCGGACGTCCCCGAGTCCGCCGTCCCTCCGGATCTCTTTACGGGGGCTGAAAGAGGGCATTGTCCACCCTCCGCCGACGCCCAGTCCACCTGGTACGGATCAGGAGAGTGGTCTCAATCTCCCTCTCCCTTTCTGCAGCCTCCTTTTGCGAAACTACGGTTTCACAGAAGGAGATCACCGCATCCCACGATTCGGCACTCCCGACCATCGAACGAGCGACAATCGGCACTAACTTCAGATACGAGGGCACGGCGCGGCTCCTCCCATGCGGTACACTCTACCAGTGTATGCTGCGCCATGTCCTTCCGACAGTGGGTGCAGTGATGGCACCGAGCGTCCGGCTTCCTGTTTATGCGACACAGGTACTTCCCGAAGCAGCCATGCCCCGAGAGCACCTGCGTCGCCCGAAACGACAGGGAACCGTGCCTCCTCCCAAACAATTAGTCGAGCACTGGTTGGATCGCGTCGACGGTAGCGAGACCGGCGGTAGGGCGCAGAAGCTTGTCCCGCCATTCCGTCACCAGGACCTCGCGAAGCTGAGACCGACGAAGCTCGATCTCACGCTGCATCTGTCCACCTCCCCGCGTTCGCGCCTCCTTGCACCGCCGGCGCCGGTGCCCTACCGCGCCCTACCCTAACGCCGCTACTGAACATCGACATCTCCCAAGTAGGTAGGTATTATGTTATGTCACAATCGGTTTTGAATAACCAGCCAGTTGCACTGTCTTCATACCACCGAAATGAGAGAAGTGAGTGCACTTCTCTCATATCAGCGGTGTCTCGAACTATGTGAGCTTAGCTCGTGGTAAAACTGTTAGCACATCAGCTCGCTGGTTGAGAAGTTGACCGTCCTCACTGATGCACAATACAGTGCTCAGTTATGGCCCCAGTAAGTAAAGAGCGACGCTCGCGAACCCGCTGGAACAACAGCAGAGCAGCGCGCGTCCCGCCGGCATTCATACCATATATATAGTTGAGTCGAGCTCATTGAATCAAATCATTTATTCAGCAAATATGCCACCGCGGAGTTTTCTTTTAATCTAGTCAAAAAGTTTTATTATTCAAATCCACGGGGAGCTAAACAAGATGCCATTTACTGAGTTACGAGTCGCAACGCGACGCGACGCCAAACAGACTAACTAACGAAGCCGGACTACGCTAAATTGAATACGCAAACTGAAAAAAACTCTGGCGTCCGCAGTACCGCGCCGTGCCGTGCCAAGCCGTGCCGCACCGTGCCGTGCCGCACCGTGCCGTGCTGCGCCGTGCCGTGCTGTGCCGTACCGCACCGTGCCGTGCCGTGCTGCCGGTGCTGCGCCATGCTGCACCATACCGAGTCGTGCCGACCCGTGCCACACCGTACCGAGCCGTTTCGCACAGTAACTATGGCCTATGTAATGTCACAAATAATATAATACGTAATGTATTGGCGTGCACCTAGCCGCCAGCCGCCTGAGCGTCCGTCAACTGTTCACGAGTAGTTCACACTCCATGCCTGCACCACGCCCACGCTACGCCAGCGCCAAGCCACGCCGGGGCCGCGCCGACTGCGCGCACGCTGCCTGGGCTCCCACGGGATGTAATTACCGGTTTCCGCCACTTCTTTTTGAAGACGCTGTTTGTGGAAATCTTATTGAACGAGATAAGGTTAAGAACATTTCTATTGTTTCACGTAATGAATTAAAGGAAGCGGCCTAACACGGCGGCGGCCCGGCGGCGGCGGGGACACAGCGCGGTGCTGTGCGGAGTGATCCGGTGCGGTGCGGTGAGGCGGTATAATTAATTCGCAAGGTTTTATTTAATCATTCGTCACGAGCGATGCAGCCTCGTTGCTACTGAGAATTTTTAACGGAAATTAATTATCAAACGACTCGCAGTTATTCCAAATTGCCGAGATACGCTCTCGACTCGAGGGCTCTATTTAACCCAATTACATAATGTATCTTCCATCCGACTTCACAGAAGATCGTTCCAGATCACGATGATTACCTGCGGGTGTCGGTGAGCGATGCGGTGCGACGCTACGTTGTGCTTCCATGAGGACGCGGTGAGCTCATATAACACATTTACATTTGTCAATTTTTTCTTGTCGTTAATCCGTCATTAGTATGCGGCGCCACGCGACGCCGCGCGCCCGCTTTAATTAAATTGAGAGTCCACGTCTGTGCTGTGGTGCTTTGGCGCTGTGGCGACCTCGTCCTGCACACTGTGTCAACACAACGGGACTCACTGCGACACGCTGACACAGTGCGACACACGCGCGACACAAGGCGGCGGCGTGTTGCCGCGGGGAGTTGTTATTTATTTCGCAGAGCGGGCGATGCCGTCGGCGACTAAATTGGATTTCAATATTGCGTCTACATAATGCGGAGGATGATCCATTTAATGATAAAGCCTTTGGTAAGTTTTCACTTGCCTCGGCCGCGTCACGTCGAGCACATAGCTCAAGCGGATGCCGTTTTAAATTACTTTGATATTGAAAATAATTGTATTGTAATTGCAGATTGCACCTCCTGCGATGTTATCATTGCGCATGGCACTGATGGAAGTTGATTTTTACATGCCTGTGACCGAACTGGCGCTACATTGCTGTCCAGCGACAAGGCGGGGAGAAGCTCGTGGAGTTCAAATGTAATTTAATTCGCAATCCCGTCTACTCATTAACACGAAAACTTTTTCAGTGGCTTCGTCTGAAATGAATAAGTGCGGAACTTTGTACGGCTGATAATAAACCGCCGCAACTTTTAATTGTGAAACCGCTATCTGTTTGAGGCACGCCGCTAATTGCGAACACTCATCGAGTGCCCGCGCCGCACCGCTGCCGCCGCGCTGCCGCACCGCCACGCGCCGCACCGCCGGCGCCGCCTGCCGCATCGCTGTACCGCCGCACCACCCCGTTTTTATGTGTTTATTCATACAGGACAAATAGATCCTCCATACACGTGAACGAGCACTAATCACCTCGCTAGCTCATTTGCGTGAATGCGTGTTGGCCAATATTTCCATCACGATTGTACAGATTTCCTCACGATGTTTTCCTTCACGTTTAGTTCAGGTTATAAATTCTACAATTACATCTCAACGACTATTATATCATCAACTTCTTCAATATTCATATAATATCTAGAGATGCGCCGAATATTCGTTTTATTTTCGGTATTCGGCGTTTTCGGCAAATTTTGAAGTATTCGTATTCGGCCGAATCATTCGGTTGAAATGCCGAATGTATTCAGTTTAATTGATCATTGTAAATCAGCCTTTAGGGCAAAATAAATTAAAGGAATCCCATAATCTAACAGTCGTATTATGGCAATATGAGGCCTTGAGTCATATCGATGGAATTATTTCAGCGATGGTTCCATGAATTTGTTTTGCTCTAGGGTCTATAATATCGGGTCTAGAAATGAATCCTGCAATGTTTGTTGCGCAGTCGAAACCGATATTAACCCGGCAATTGATGATGGCCCAGCCACTGGTGCCGGAACCATATCCGCTGCGCTGTTGCTACTAGACGATGTCGTAGCAACTTGTTGAAATTGACTTTTATGCTTTAGCATTATATTATTTGATTATTCATAGCACTTGTAGAAGAATTCCGCCCAGTGCCCCCGCGAGAAAGCACTGCGTTGCACAACGTACATCGCACTTTTTTATTATCATCTTCGATTTCTTTGAAGATTTCCCACACACGCGACTTTTTCCGTCGACTTATCATCTTTCAAAACACCCCAAACACCAAAATTTTAATCAAATAGTCGGCGCATCTCTAGTAATTTCTTATAAATGTTCATGAGCTGCTAATCACTGCGACAAGCTGCTGAAAATTAAGGTAAATAAATAGTTTATAATAAATCACGGCGTTATTTTAATTAGTGTGTCAACATTGCGCTCATATCGAGAAGTGTCGCTCGTCCTACAGACGGACAGATTAATGAGCCCCCCGCCTGCCTCTCGAATATTTTTAATATTCTTCGAGTGTACTCGAAGACGGAAACATTATTTCAAATTGTCAGCAGTTAAGTTAGTCGTTAATTTATTCACGGAGCGGAACTGTTCGGTTCGTTTCATTACGAGCTGAACTTCGATGAGAGTGGTGCCGTGGTGGCAACAGTTAATACGATTCGCATTTTTGACACGAATCCTGATGACGTGAATCCAAATTTTTGACACGAACGCCGTCTACTGAAACCAATAACTATTGTGTCCTACCCATGGTTTACGAAAGCTCTCGTGAGCTACCACGAGATGGCATACACGGTTGATGGGACGTCAATGCGCAAACTCTTACCATGAATTTAGCACATTATCTAGTTAGATCCTCCAGCGTAGAAGCTTGCGTCGATTATAAAAAATCTATATCTGTGCTAATCTATACTAATATTATAAAGAGGTAACATTTGTTTGTAAGTTTGTATGTAGGGGGTAATCTCCGGAAGTAATTAACCAATTTTAAAAATATATTGGACAGCTGTGTTATTTTTAGTAACTTCCAAAAAAAAACCGTCGGAAACAGTTTTCTCGTCATGACCCTTATGCTAGGGCCACATTCAAAATTCAAAAAATTCAAAATTCAAAAGTCATTTATTCAAACTAGGCTGAGAATCAGCACTTTTCGAACGTCAACATTACATAAGACAGTCCCCCAAAAACGCCCACCCTTCACTAAATCACTTAATTATCGTGATAAGGCTAACTAAACTTCACCCGCTCTCTCTCTCACAGCACTCCACGTCTCGCTGACAAACAGCGAACGCGCGAAGTATGGTTCACGTGATCGCGACAATGTAGCCCTAGCAAGTGGCGGTATCTCCTTAGAAGCCAAAAAGCCCGGCTTGCCCTAATAAAATCGGGGAGCACGGCAGTGCCCCCGCCAAGTCGAGCGCGAAGCAAACACTGCCGTACCATCCTTAACTGGAACCATTTCGCCGCATTTTCAGGCCCCTATTTGAGAACTTCTGGATAAGACCAGAACGCAGAAATTTTCGTCATCCAGTAAGCTATAATCACATACTTAAAATCCAAAATTTCAAGTCTGTAGGTCATTTAGTTCCGAAGTTAAACGAAAGCAAAGTTTCGCATTTATGACCCCCGCCCATTACTCAAAGCCCCACGATACCGAACAAATCTGGGTAAACATTCACCGGTTTCCAGGATGACCCAGCAATACAATGCCTTATCATGTTCAGTAGAACCAAACATCCAAATCCATCCACCCAAACACCAGCTGACACTGATTGGAGTTGCGCACGCAGGGTGATCACGCTGGAGAAACTCCAATGGGCCATCCAGAGTTTCCATCCTTTTAAGGCAGCTGGTCCTGATGGAGTGTTCCCCGCTTTACTACAGTGGGGGGGTGCTTCTGTTGCAATAAGACTGGTGCCTTTAATGAGGGCGTGCCTGGCCTTTAGATACGTTCCTAAAGGATGGAGGGAAGTGAAAGTAATATTCATCCCCAAGCCAGGTAAGGGTGACTACACAAACGCCAAATCCCACCGACCAATCAGCCTGACCTCCTTTCTCCTAAAAACTCTGGAAAGGTTATGTGATAGAGAGCTGAGGGATGGCGCTCTGAAAAACATACCGCTACATGGTAATCAACACGCATACAGCTCAGGTAAGTCGACCGAATCTGCTCTCCATCTAGTGGTCAGTCAGATAGAGGACGCGATTTATCAAAAAGGCACCTGCCTGGGTACTTTCATAGACATCGAAGGAGCCTTCGACAAAACCAACTTCTCCAGCATCAGCAGCGCCCTCTCCAGGCATGGAGTAGAACAGGTACTTACGGACTGGATTACAAACATGTTAAGCAAACGGGTGGTTCGCCTTGAGGGTGAGCGGCAGCTGGCCATGATAGCCAGAGGCTGCCCCCAGGGAGGGGTTCTGTCCCCCCTTCTATGGAATCTGGTAATTAATGACCTCATTACCAAACTCAATGCCAACCGCTATTATACAATAGGGTATGCAGATGACCTCGCAATCCTTGTATCAGGGAAAGTGACGGGTACGATCTGTAACCTCACTCAGCAAGCACTACGTATCGTAGAAAGTTGGTGCAGGGAATTTGAACTGTCAGTGAACCCTACTAAAACTGAACTAGTCATGTTTACCCAAAAACGAGCATTAGGCCCTTTCCGCCTACCCAAACTGTTCGATACTGAACTTCAGTTGGCCAACGAAGTCAAGTACCTCGGGGTCATTCTAGACAGTAAGTTAAACTGGAGTAATCATGTAGACAACAAGCTAAACAGGGCCTGCATCACCTTCTGGCAGTGCAGGAGAATGATAGGTAAGAAATGGGGCCTATCCCCCAAAATCATACTGTGGCTGTACACAGCAGTGATCCGCCCTATGATCGCGTACGGGGCCGTGGTTTGGTGGCCCCGCACTCAGCTGGTTACAGCTTCCAACAAACTACAGCGCATGCAAAGACTAGCCTGCGTGGCAACCACGGGCTGCATGAGGACTACTCCGACTGCAGCAATCGAAGCCATGCTGGGACTGCCCCCACTCCACCTGTTCATACAGCAGGAAGCGACAATGGCGGCAGTGCGTCTTAATGCAATTGATCTCTGGGGTAAGAGAGTTACACAACACACCGCGCTACTTGAGGGACTCAACAATGAGTTCCCTATTACGAAAGCCGTGAATGACCGGGTGCCCAAACAATTTATCTTCGATAAAAAATACAGGATCCAACTACACGAGGACCGCAGATGCGAGGGTTTGCGCCCCGCAGAGCTGCGAATCTTCGCCGACGGATCCAAAACAGGTAGTGGCACAGGTGCTGGAATCTTCTCGGAAGACTTCAACATACACATAGCCACACCATTGGGTGTCCATAACACAGTGTTCCAGGCCGAATGCATGGGTATATCTCTTGCCGCTTCAGCCATCATGGCCAGGGAGGTTAAGGACCACTCGATACGAATACTCTCAGACAGCATGGCTGTTCTGCAAGCGCTAAACAGTCACACTGTTGATTCTGGGCTGATATACGAGTGCCACCAGCGCCTCAACCAGGTGGGTGACCTCAATAATATAACCATTCAATGGATCAAGGGACACAGCGGTTCGCGGGGCAATGACGCAGCCGACGAACTTGCCAGAAGGGGGTCGAGCATGGCACCAGTGGGGCCTGAACCCATCACGCCACTCCCCTTCGGGTACCTACGCACCCTGGTAAGGAAACGAACCAGGGAACAACATCACAAACTATGGGTGGACCACGGTGAGTGCAGGCAGGCCAAGGAGGCTCTCCCTACAATCGACGGCCGCCTCACTAAACAGGTTCTCCGATTAACAAAACAGCAGCTGCGCACAGTTACAGCTGCCCTAACTGGCCATGGGTCATTTAATAAACACCTCTTTGTCATAGGAGTCACAGACAGTCCGTTGTGCAGAGCTTGCATGGAGGACGACGAGACAGCAGCCCATGTGCTGTTAAACTGCCCGGCGGTCGCCACATACAGGGCAAAGTACTTCGGTAACCCAGGTACCCTACGTGAGATTGTCAGTGACACCAAGGCGTTGCTGGCCTTCTTTGAGGAGCTGGGGTGGCTCGAATAACAGATTTTCCCACCCATACGCAAAATACGCGCTTTGACGTGGAGTTGCGGATACCAGCCCGTATTACCTATTACCTATTACCTATGTTCAGTAGAAGACATAGACATCTTTTCTAATAATCTGGGTAAATATAAGTCACTAATCCGTACGCAATTAAATGATACTTATGTAAGTGTTGAACTGCCTGCCTAGTAATGCATTGTTGGCTATTACATATTTTTATTTTTGTTTGTCTGTAAGTACAATTTTTCTAAGTATTCGTTGCTTTTTAATCTTTATTTTTATTCAATTTAAATTCAGATTACCAAATTTAATAATGTACTAGTATAATCTTAATACTATATCGAGGGTATTCTGGCAAAACCGGATAAGTGCACAATATATAATAATGAGAAAAAAGCAATTTAAGTTTTGAGTGATCATAGTTTAATGTTGAAGCATATTAAGAACATGCTATCAATACTTGTAGTTAGATATATTATCAAAGAAGTTTTTTATAGAAAAATTATATAGTAATTGTCATTAATATGAAGAAAAAAGGATAACTTCGCGTCAAGGTACTGCAGTTATTTCGTTTTACCAGAAATTTGTAAATGAGCTGTAAATCACTAATAACACAAAGTATTAATACCTGATATACTAATAAGGGATCATTGTACGACAGTGACTTAGTTCATGATGAAATAACTAAAATAATCTTGCATTTACGACGGCAATATACAGAATTGGTCAAAGTTATCCGTTTTTACCTGTAAATGTTTTGAAAATTGCTGTATTTTTAAAACAAATAAGTAATATATTTTTTTAAATTATTATGCTTTAATTAGTTTAAACAGCTTTATCGCGTAGGTAATTAAAATAGAAAAATATCAAAAGAATCCAAGAATACCTAAAATTACACATCTTCCTCGCAAGACAGTACATTCTCCTCTTCAACATCTTCAGGAACACTTCCTCCGGTATTGTATTCTTTTTAATCAAATACAATTAATCCTTTTTTTGGCCTCCGATATAGGTAATGATTCTTCATATTGTTTTTTAAACTCACTTGGAAATTCATCACGTTCCTTTCTTTTTGTTCGTATAGCTCTAGTCTTTCCTTCTTTGCCAGTAACGTCTATGTAATTAAAATTCTCACTCATGTCGTAGTTAAAATAAATTCTTTTTTCCCCCTTTACGAATCTCAGTCGTTTAATTTTAAGCTATTTTAATTATCTTAGAAGCCAGATCTTTCAAGTCATAAAACTCATGATATTTAAACTCTTTTGTTTTGTATGACTCTTTGACTATCTTCTTCTTTTTAATAACATGCACTCTTCTACGCCTTGCACGTTGGCTTATTGCAATCCAGTCTTGCATGGAATATACGGAAGTTCCTTTATTTTGTGATTCAATAGCGCTGTGCATAGAATCGGCCTCAAACTCAAAGCATTTATTTCAATTAAACCATTTACAGGCACTTTTGAATTGTCAAGGAATCGGTCAATCAGAAATAGGTATGAAGCTAGTTGCCCATTCCAAAGCGTAGTAGGTACCTATGGAGAAGAACGGGCAAGAAACTCCACGGACACTCTTTTAAATAAAAAATTGTTACAAAATATTGGTTACATCATTCATGTTGAAATTATACATGTGAGAACAATGTAGAAAGACGTGCACGTTAGAAGCGTCCGTAATAAAAAGATAAAATAAAGAACAATTCAAAAAATTAAAATAAATTAAAAATAAGCCCTGGCAGTTAAGTTATGACCAGTCCCAACTGACGGCGCCCGTTCACGAACATGACGCATGGATTAGCACCATTCAGCTCAACCATTTTGAAGGGAGCTAAATGATCCAACACACGCGCCACCATCAGCGAAACATTTGAGTGAGCATGACATACTCACAGCCGCCAGGGCACATTCAAGTCAATGCAAGACATATTACCCGGTAAATGGTAACTCTTTAGTACATAGTGCTCACACCTGTGCTATGCAATTATACCTATAATACAAAGGAGATTGAGTTTATACAATGCAAAGATGGTCTTACAATCTTCAGCAGCTCCAACAGTAGGTATTTGCAAATGTTACTCAATTAGTTGTAGAGCAGGACTAACGTATAATATGCCTGCCTGCATAGTGTGCGTTTTATACAAGATTTGAATTTCATCTCATTCAGTTGAAGTAGCCTCCATGTATTCCGGATTCCAAAATCTTTTGCTCTATCATCTGTACATTTTCGATATTGTGAACAGCCCATAAAAGCATAGCAGCCACATATTGATTTCTATTTTGCCCTAGCAAGTATCAGAAAAAAGACTGATTTCGGTTACATTTAATGGAACACATTTAGATAAATAATGCAATAAAATGGTTCCGATTTCGCAGCTACCTTTTTATCGTTCAGTTCGGACCATAGGAAACAGTATGCATTATTGGGTAGACCTGCTTCATAAATAGTGAGGTTATACTTTTGTTTGACACAAGCTCACAGTTTATCAGAGTATTTAAATAAAAATCTCGATGAAATGTAACTGTGCGCACGCGATGATGTTGGACTGAGACTAAAAACATCATTAGTAAGCAGAACCGACTAAGTTAGCCTTATCTGCTTTTGTTATTGAAGTGGAGCATCAAAATGTCATTACATGTAACATGCAAAACATAACAAACTCACTTATTCTGTTTTGCCTTTTAATAAAACGAAATAAGTAATTTTATGTTAACAGTGAGAACCAAATAAAATCCAATGTATTGATTTGCATGTAAATATAAAATAAAAAGATTAATAGTGGCTTTTATGAGTAAAGAGAGTAAATGCTTTTATTTTGTTATCACTGTATTTTATTATTCATGTTGTTTAATAAGAGATTATATAAGTTTTTGCTTTTAAGTTTGAAGAAAAAAATGTTAGATAACTGCTTTACACAGAAAAAAAAACTGCAATAAAAGCTTCCGCAGTTATACGGTTTTGCTAGATAAAAAAAGCAGAAAAAACTAAGTATGCCTATGTACATAACATTTTTTTTTTAAATTTTGCACTTATTCTGTTCTGCCAGAATACCCTCGATATATAATTTTAACTATATGGGCTACTTCCATATAATATACTGTTTGCTTGTTTTTATTGCATGATGTGGTCTAATATAATTGAGGGAGCACATAGATTGTTGTTCTTGTCATTGTATTATAGCATGTAAGGTATATTCTTTGTTGGAGATCATAATAAAATAAAATAAAATGACACTCACTCACTCACTCATGATCATCAGAATAGAACTAGTACTTCCAATAAACTCAGAGATCTGAAATTTGGTACAGAGTTAGGGTTTAATGGCCACATAAAGGGAAAACTATAAAAACTGGGATAATCGAAGATCTGGAGTACCTGGTGACCCTGATTAGAAAACACAAGAGCCCAACTAAACTAATAGAGATCAACATACCGCCTTTACAAAAAATATTCAACTTGGTGGGCCGCTTCATTTGATGTCAAAAATCGAAGGTCTGAAGTATCTAATGAAGAACCCTAAGCTGGTCTCAGCTGTATTAGAGATATGGTAATGCCCCCTTCTACTATTGGTACATAAAAAAATCAACTGTCATTGCAAAAATCCAGCGTAGTGGGACACATCTTCTAATCTAATTTAATCTAGCCTATAGCGTCTCACTGCCGGGCGAATGCCTCCCCTTCTGCTTTTAATACGCATATAAATAAAATTAAAGGAAAACTCTGGATAAGACTAGACTGGCTTTTATACTTATACTTACAAGTTTATAAGAAGAAATAGTCGAACGATTAACTTTATTCTACTCGAACGTTACACAAATTAAATAAACAAATTACACTAAAATATTAATTTCGCTTAATTTCGCTCAAAATTTGGTCAAAATATAATGCATTGGACTAAGAGTGGCGGTGATACCCGCACACGTCGCTAGATAGCGCTGACTGTATTTTAAAACACGCTTACGTTTGTTTTTCCGATAACCTTATATGGCGAAGTGGCAACCGGCCGCGTTACAGTCGTTTACGACATTCTTCTTTGCATTTCGTTGATTTCGCTTATTATTTCGTGAGGTTTGCTAAGGTTAATTAGCAGGTTGTTATTATAACAATTCGAAGATTTGAATAGGTTAGGAATTTTATGATTAGTGACGGATTACTGATTATTACTTAATTATTAGATTTAAAAGAAGTTACTGATTAATACTTTATTTAATTGTTAGTTGTTTAGTAGGTACTCTTAGTTTTCTAGGTTTAATTTACAGTTAGGCAGTACTTCGAATCGCGTTCGTGTTTATAAGTACTTTTCTAGTATTCTAGGTTTAGTTTATTTAGTTAGATATTACTTCGTTTCGTTTAAAAATATCATTAATTTAGCTGTATTTCAGTACTAGGTAGGTAATACCTTTGGTAGAAAGTTCATTGATAATTAATTATAATGTTGACTTCAAGAGTATAAAAGCTCAAGCTTCAGCGATCACCGAATACAACCGGCTTAGGCGTAAATACCGCGCCGATCTTTCAGAAATTAAACCGTCTAAACCGTCTAAAATAATAAATAATGAACGCGAATGGGCAATACGAAAAACTGTTGCTACTGTACAAGAATCAGAACCGGAAAAAAAGAAAAGAAAGATTTGTAATAATAAAAAAACTACTAAAAAGAAAAAAACTGTGTCAAATAATAAAATCTAATAAAATAAATCAATATGCCCCACGTTTCTACAAAAAGAAGTGAAATCCCACCAAAAACATTCTGTAAAAAACTAGCCAAGTCTCGATGGAGCTGCTTGTTTATCTCTAAAAAGCAATGAAAAGTCGTGCCAAGTTTAAGGTTCCTTACTGCGATTTCTTTATTGTTATATTATAGTTAATGTTGTGTGCCTTAGCCGTTGAAGAGTACAAAAGGTTACAAAACCAGGTGCTGCATGACATCATTGCACCAATCTGTCGCCAGAACCGCTACCCATTGACGATGGAAAATTGCCACTTGGAAAATGTTGATTCAATAACCAGTCAATTGTAGGCTTGATAAAACTGCGTATTTCAATAATACTTACTTATGTATAGGCGAGCCTGAAACAAACAGTATAAAAAAAATCCAGTACAGATGGACTTCTAATCCTTGGTAGAAGTCCGTCTGTACGTCTATTTTATGTTAGATCGGTGGTCGATTTGACGCTCCAAAAAGAAGAGAGCAGAAGTCAGCATTGTCAATGCTGAATGCATGTGTTGCACAATCAACAACAGCCTAAAATGAGACACTAGCGTCCAATTACCAATACCAGTATGGGCTATTATCTCGCTTAACAAACATAGGTAGTTACAACAGATATAGCATTACGTGTTAACAAAATTGACTTGTACCCACTAACGTATAAAGAATGTTCAACGGCCAAGTCGCACAACATTAACTATAATCTATACTATATATATATATATAATATTATAAAGAGGTAACATTTGTTTGTAAGTTTGGAAGTTTGTAAGTTTGTATGTAGGGGGTAATCTCCGGAAGTAATGAACCAATTTCAAAAATTGTTTCACTGGTAGAAAGCTACATTATTCGTGAGTGCTATGGGCTATAAATTATAAAGATATCATGCATATTAGCCAAATTATCTCAATTTTTGTCTAGCCAGGCCGAAAAAAATGGCTCTTACAACAGAGTTATTTGAATGCGCTGCCTTAACAGTTGTATATAATTGAAAACAATGTATAGCAAACTGGTCCGCTTTAAATAGTTCTACAAAAAAGTCCGCGACACCATATTTCTATCTTTTATATTTTAGCAGATATAGTAGCTTTTATGTGTTAAAATAAGTATTTTAGACGTACTTACCTTTGGACGATTTTTTAAACAACAAAATATTAGACCTTATCGGAAAAAATATTATTATGATCACAAGAACATCATAGAGATACGATTTGCCCACAACAGTATGTCAATTGGTTAAACAGTTTCGAAGATAATATAAAATTATTAAATCGCAAAATGCCGCCGTCCATTCACGAACCGCATTAGAACATGCTTTGTAAGGACGTTTTATACATTTACCCATAGATGGCGTTGTGCAATTAGGTCATTTTTCTGAATCGCGGTGTTAAGATTTTCCGCGGATTAATCACCCTCTCCAGTTATTATTTGAAACATTCGTTGTTAGGTAGGTGAGTTGTACGCAGTTGGTTGGATTGGATGTTGTTGGTCTTTAAAATTGTTTTGGTTGCTCGGTTTCTTAACCGCTCACTCAAATACTAGAGATGGGCTGAGTGATGATTTTTCTGTATCGGTGACTGCATGACAATGACAAAAAAATATCGGTGACGGGAACAATGACAAAATCATCAATGATTTTTATTTGAGTATTAGATCTCGTCACTTCATTTGTGAGTAGATACTGAATGATCGAGAACGGCTTAGTGAAATTATCATTAGTTATTTATGTAGGCATGAGTCGAGTTTGTCAGTTGGCCGCGTAATTTAAATTTTCTTAGTTTGTGACATTCATTGCAGGTTATTTAGGTATTGATTTATCGTTATGGAAATCATCAATATGTTTCCATTAGTGATATTTGCTGCAAGATATGACTATTTAGTATATCATGGCAATTTGTCGTAAAAACTTGGTCGCGTAAATATGTACCTCCCCAACAAGTAATATTCCAATCTTCCCTTCATGCTTTTTCCAGGCTTAGGACTAGCAAAGTAATAGTACATACTTAGTACCTAATAATAATTGCATTCGTGATTTGCCGCGCATTTCGCACGCGAACATAAACAATGCAAGTGAAAGCATTGTTGCCGTTCCGTGCGCCCAGTCCCGGTCATTTTATCGAAACATGTGAGTTCCAGTCCAGTATCGCCGATCGCGCAGTCTCGCAACGTCGCAATTCACAGTCACACCGCCCGCTGCGCCCGAGACGGCCCGATACCGTCCGATCCGAATCACCGAAGTTCGCGTTCATTGTCATTCTTGTAATGATTTTTAAGCATTGATGATTTTGTCTTTGTCATTGCATGATGAAATGATTTTAAAATATGGATGATTTTTACATGTGACATGATATCGGACTCATCTCTATCAAATACTACTTCGTTCTCATTCTTCGAGTTCGAAGCTGTGGTGGTATTTCTGTTTTTAGGATATCGGACAGTTTCAGCGATTGTTTATCATGCCTAAAAGGAAATCACGACTTTCCCGTCAGACATCCCAGACAAGAGCAGCTCGAGTACGCCGTACGGAAGAGTCTGTTCTTGAAAATCATCAGCGCCTCTCGAGGAATAGAGAAAATATTTCGCAAGCACGCGCTGGGGATCTAGCTCCGAGCGTTCACAGCGGCTTGCTAACCAAAGCTGGAGAACATCGCAGGTCCGTGCTTGGGAATCTAGCGCTGAACGTGCGCAGCGTCTCAGTGATTTAGGGCAGCATGTGTCTGCAACAAGGGATAGGGAGTCTAGCGCTGAGCGCTTGCAGCGGCTCGCTAGCTAAACTGTGAGAACATCGCAGGCCCGTGCTTGGGAATCTAACGCTGAACGTGCGCAGCGTCTCAGTGATTTAAGGCAGCATGTCTCTGCAATAAGGGATAGGGAGTCTAGCGCTGAGCGCCCGCAGAGGCTCGCTAGCCAAAGCGCGAGAACATCGCAGGCCAATTTCATCACAAGTTAAAATGTTTACCGCCCAACGAAGTGGGCACAGGTCAGCTAGTATAGGTAATAATAAAGAAATCGCAGTAAGGAACCTTAGACTTGGCACGACTTTTCATTATTTTTTAGAGATAAACAAGCAGCTCCATCGAGACTTGGCTAGTTTTTTACAGAATGTTTTTGGTGGGATCATAATTTACAAGAACAAACCTAATCCTACCAATAAAAAAATAAAAAAATAAAAACATTCAATGAACTCGAACTCAATCATGCATGTCATAGGAATTATCAAATTTCGAAATCCCGCTTTTTCTGCCGCGCGCACTGGGCTAGGTTGCCAGATCTACGCACACATTGAACCCTATCATTCATTTAGTACCCAATCATGTATGAATAAAAATTCCGCGCGCTTTGTTGCCATACCTACACGCCAATACAATGCATTCAATTGCGCCTTCTCGCTCACACTCGGGGGCTTCTTATCGGGCTTGCCTTACCTTTCTTTGTCTCGCAGTTTTCACCTACAAATTGCTATAGAAACGTGTACATTTGTTGATATATTGGTAAGTACCTAAACGCAGATTTCTATGAAATCGAAAGCCCGGCTTTTGAGCGCACATGCGCACAGAGTAGGTACTTTTTATTTTGAGAGGTATTAAGTTCGCGCAAAAGGCTCAAATGCACTATCCGCTTTGTTGACCCGCGTAAAGTGAGTTGCAAGTCCGCGCGAAGCGACGACGAATTTGTTATTATTTATGTTTTGAAATTAATATTTTGAAAATAGTATTTTATTTTCCAAGTGCTGAAGTAACGAATTAGTTTTATTGTTTAAAATGATGTGAAAGTTATTGCGGCGATGTAATTCCCGCTTTACAAGTAATTATAGTGATATTTTTATCATCAAAATGTGAATTCGGAAACTGTGTTCGTAAAGGTATTTACATCAAGTTTTCTGACATTATGTAACTCTTTACTTCACCGTAACCAACCTCAAATTACTGTAAGTACCTATTTCTCGGAAATAAAAACAAATATTTTTGTCAGTCGAAGAACAGATTGAAATAGGCATTCGATGATTCGATTGTTTATTACGCAAACTTATTTACGTAGCTGGTGCCATGAAAGCACAATGTGACTAACTGTTGTTTTTATGGCATTTGTAGTTTTGGTAAACCACTGAAAAATAAACATCTCATTGAGATCACAAAACACAATAATTAGTCTAAGATCCGGTATAAGAAATATATACCCTTATAATATATGTTATTTAATTATAGGTAATAAAGAATATATGCTAGATAATGCATTCATTGATACATCGCAAATAGGTTGCCTAGCTAAATCATATGCCGATGATGTTAAACAATAAAATGTTTTTTTTTTTTTGATCAATGTCTTCGATTTTCGAAGAAAGTCGAGCATCAGCTGAGAGAATATACCCCAAGGATTTGAAAAAATAAGGGTTCCCTACTTTCCCTTTGTGCAACTATGGAGTTGCCAGGTATAAACAGGTAAGTAAGCGTTAATCATATACCTTTATATGTTATTTAATCGAATTACATATCAAATGAAAACTTTATTCACTCCCAATCCCACCATATTAGGTTGCCTTATCAAAAAGTTTGTTGAATCCATGGTTGCCTAGATATAAGATGTTAAATATTCTGCACGATTTTTGAGACTGACAGAGAAGCGTTGTGCGCGCAATTCCATTTGACAGACAAAGATGCAGTGAGGCAGCTGAGCGCCCGGCAGCTGCTTAGTAAAAGAGAGAGGGAACGCTTTTTATTCTGTGTAATAGACAAGAATGACTTGACCAACCAAAAAGTGTTTGGAATGTTGCGCTGGTTTGTAGTAAATCTCAAATTCCGTTGTAAACAAAAGTGCTCTCGAGTATTGTGCATTAAAAAATATCGGTGTTGATTAAAAATATCGTGTACTCGAAAATGAAAAAGTGTTTTTTATGTGGTTTAGCGGATTCTACTATTGATTTTAATAATGAATCCTTTAAGAATTGTTTTTTAAAGTTATTATTTCGGCGAGAAAAAAACTTTGTGCATGGTGAAGTTAGGTTAAGCTTGGATTCTATGAATAATGTTGGTTATCATTCTACTTGCTAAAAAGTAATCGTTTTAAACAGTTACTTTTTATACATTTTTCGTCGGTTATTAAAAATAAATCACTGTTTCATAGAAATGTGTAATCAGTACCTATGCGGTCAAAATGTATGGAACAGCAGATATTTTTTTTAACAACCGACGAAAAGTTTCAACGCAGGGGGTTCAAAATCATGTACTGAATCCATGGTAACAGTTTTCGCACCGATGTCTCTGCCACCCTTTCTTTTTTTGCGTGTGGAATTATCAAATAACTGCGCCCAGAGTTGGAGAGAGGGCGTGTTAGACTCTTACTGGCTAAAACCCACCCGTGTTCCTTCAGATGCCATGTTGCCGGGGCCACGATCTCCCTTTCGGATTTCTTCGCAACCCCGGCAGGCATCGGCCCTAGCGGACCCCTGTCAGTTCTGCTGACATCTCTTTGAGGCGCGCGTGGAACACAACGCGTCAACCCGGGCCTAGTCCTAATCGGACGGCGAGCTACCCATTGCTCACCGTCCGCAAGCCCGCGCCTATGGTGGCCGGAAATCAGCCTGTGATTTCTGACGCCCACGGCGTCCCGACGGTGGCGGTTAGGGGCGTGAGGGCGCAAAATTTGCCTCTCCCTCACGCCTTCTGCCTCCTCCTTCGCGAACATTACTGTTTCGCAGAAGGAGGTGACGGCCTCCCATTTCCTCTCGCTCCGTACCATGGCCTGAACCAGGGCTGAACACGAGAGATCACACCGCCGCCAATCGCCTCTACGAGGGCACGGCGATGCTCCACCCAAGCCGGACAAGCCTCTATCGTATGCTCCACCGTGTCCTCGTATATTGCTATTGATAAAATGTGAACCCAGACAGGCGCTTTACTTTGTGTAAATTATTTCATCACCATTGCTCTCAAAAAGGTGAAGGAAAACATCGTGAGGAAACCGGCTAGAACCGAAAATTCAAAGACATCTACCAACCCGCACTGGGCCCACGTGGTAGATTACGGCCCACTCACCCAAAAATTTAACATCTTATATCTAGGCAACCATGGATTCAACAAAATTTTTGATAAGGCTTTGGATTCCCAATCCAACCATAATAGGTTGGATTGGGAATAAAATAAGCTTTCATTTGATATAATTCGATTAAATAACATATGAGGGTATATTATTAACGCTTACTTACCTGTTTATACCTGGCAACTCCATAGTTGCACAAAGGGAAAGTAGGGAACCCGTATTTTTTTCAATTCTTTGGGGTATATTCTCTCACCTGATGCTTGACTTTCATAAATAACAAATCGGGGAAGTTGATCAAAAAAATTAAATAATACATTTTATTGTTTAACATCATCGGCACATGATTTACTTAGCTAGGCAACTTATTTGCGATGTATCAATGAATGCATTATCTAACATAATTCTTTATTATAATTAAATAACATATGAGGGTATATATTTCTTATACCGGATCTTAGACTAATTATTGCGTTTTGTGATCTCAATGAGATGTTTATTTTCCAGTGGTAGTGGTAGAATATATGCTAGAGAGCATATTATATTCTTTATTATAATTAAATAACATTATGAGGGTATATATTTCTTATACCTGATCTCGTACTAAAAGGATAACTTCGTTATCTGTCATTCTGTCAAACATTTTAAAAGAGTAACAGTGGAGTTTCTTGCCCATTCTTCTCCATACGAAAACTACCTTATGGAAGAGGCGACTAGAATCAATTCTATTTTTTGTAAATTTTGACGTTCAAAAGTGCCTTTTTATGCCTAATTGAAATAAATTATTTGACTTTGACTTTGTCAAGACCCTTTTCCTCGGGAACGCGTGGAGGCATCAAGTTGAAATAGATATCAAAACTTAGATCTACGGTCTCTTGGATCTGTAACAAAAATCAAACTTCCAAGTCAAAAAAATACGGCCATATATAAGCGACATATTTTGACACGCGCAAATAAACCAGTATATTTGGTAATTTCCGTTGGCCCAGCAGCATGAAGTTTGGCGAGAGCCAAGGTCAAGTGAAGAAGAAAATCCGAAAATTGGTAATTTATAGTTTTTTCATCATATAAAGGTATATTGTGATCTATCTCCTCTCATTTCCTACGAAATGTATGGGAAGTTGTTTTTTTTTTTGCAATTTCTAACTTTTCTCATACTCAAACCTCAGTTAGCCTGATAAATATAGTTTATTGATCATAGTAATAAGAAATAGGATCGACTGGCATCAAAAAAACTTGAAAGGTGTCAAGGGACACCCGGATGGAACGAAGTTCTTTTCGATTAATTAGTGAAGGAATTGTAATAAAATGAGTAGGTAAGTGAGTGCATACGCCACACACAGCGTACACCGCAACACCACACAATACCAATATAGGGAATAATGCGGCGTTTTCCCGTGATTTTAATGGAGCCAAAAGAGAGGTATTTTTCTCTTGATTTCGGGGACCCCAAACTTGATAGGTCTACGACCTCTGGCTCCATAGTTAAGACCCGGGGAGGGGGGGGTGTGAGGTAACCCTGAAAGGGCACGGGGGAGGGGGGAGAAGAGGAGGGAAGGGGGGAGGTGTGCAGGGGATGTATCGGGATCAGGGGGTCCCGGGAGGATATCGAGGGGAGGTTCGGGGGTTATATGTATAAGAGAGTTGTAAGATATACTTAATTACAGATATTGGGGGTCAAAAGAAAAGAGGGTCAAAAATGGGGTCTAAGAGGTCGAACTGAATGTAGGTTTTAGCTGAGAGGAGGGTACTAGGGGGGGGAATTTTATCAAAACTTTGATATTCCCAGCCGTTTCCGAGATATTTAAAATTTGAAAGAGGGGAGGTGTGTAGGGGGTGTATCGGGATCAGGGGGTCGCGGAAGGATATCGAGGGGGGTTCGGGGGAGGTTATATATAAGAGAGTTGTAAGATATACTAAGCCTTTAAGGCCCTATTTGACAGATGATGACTCATCAGTCAAGCCCCGCGACCACCCACGACGCAAAAGATTTATGACTCACCTTCAGATAAACAAAATACTCAAGTTTCCTAGAAGGCGTCGAACGATAAAGCCTATTGTTTTCGGTTCTCGGATAGATAAGGAACCCAACATAAATATTTATAACTTTCGTGAGAAATGTTTCTAAGATTTATTACGCGTTTTTGTTGGCTAGTCTATTGTCCACTAATTTAACAATTTCTGATAAAACTAGCTAACCAATTCACACGAAATTTTGCAGGGTACATTATGGATAGTTATGTTATCCAACAAAAGCGTTTTTAGAGACAAACGTTGAAAATAAAAATACTAAAAATCTAGATTTTTTAAGACCTAGAATTTCTATTGCTTACGTAACTTTCTTCGTTCCAAAAAAATATTTTTTTGCTGTATTTAGGCAAAAAAAGTGCCTAACATTATTAAAAATCTAATATATTGATTAAAAAAGGCGACTTACCCATCAAATACCAACGATTACACACCAAAATACCACAAAATCACAGCACGGTCACTTTTTCATTCACATGTTTGTTTACACTTTTAGTTTGGGTCAAAATAGGTATAACACGATGTTATTTACTGCAAATATTATCTACAACGACGTAATATTTACTTAAAAATGAAAATAACACCACTTCCTGTCAATTTACACACAAAAACTACAATAAAAATGAAATATTACGGTAATAACCTTCAAGGCCGGAGCGATTCGTAGACTGACATTTTTTCGTCCCCGAACGTCACTTTCAATATGTTTTTAAAATATTGCGTTCCAGGTATTTTAAAATGAAATGGTTTTGTTGACTAGCATATCTATCCGACCATAGAATAAAAAAGCCACAGAGGACATTAGACATTATTTTATATTAGAAAAAGTAAAATCCCGGTGTCCAACAATGTTTGTCGGGGGTGTCAAACATTGTTTGACACCGGGGCTTGAGCGGGAAAGGGGTCAGAAATGGGGTCTAAGGGGTCTAACTGAATGTAGGTTCTAACTGAGAAATTACAGATATTGGGGGTCAAAAATGGGGTCTAAGGGGTCTAACTGAATGTAAGATCTAGCTGAGAGAGGGGTACTAGGGGGGGGGGGGGAATTTTATCAAAACTTTGATATTCCCAGCCGTTTCCGAGATATTTAAATTTAAAAAAAAAAGTGTCGTTACACAATAAAAAACTGTCGTTACAACTTTTGGACTTAATTTTTTCCATCTAACCCCCTTTCGCAACGTGCGATAAGGCACTTAGTTCCAAAAAGTTTTTGTGAAAATTTGCCATTTTCTTGCTGACTGTACATTTTTTCAAAATCTGTGAATACAAATCAAAATGTTTCTAAAAGTTAAGTACATTCTCCTCAGACCGTTTTCTTGTAGCGACAACGGTTAAGGTACCTGCTTTTATTGCCCCATCTCAAAATCCACCCTGTGTATGATACGATTGACTGCTTAGCTCCATAAAGGCATAGCGTGACGATAATCTTTTAAAAGGTTAAATCCGTAACTATCTGCAATATTCTAACCTTTTGGCTAGTATTTATACAATTTGCGGTACCTAAACTGTAGAAGAATACGAACATAATGCAATATTGCTCATCCCCCGTAGCAAATAGCGTGATAATAATCTTTGAAAAATCTATTGTGACGTTTCCATTATTCGACTTATAGATATTATTTATACCAATTTTTAAGTTAATCAAGCCACACAGTAAAATCCTCCACTGTAAAAATGAATACCCCGTTTCACTCCGTTAAGGGTAGATTTTCAAAAAATCCTGATAAATGTGTTTATTTATTTTCAATTTTAATTATAATTACTAAGTTTCGAGTTAATCAGACTGCTCGTTAAAATTCTTCTATACAGACTTTGACACCCCCCAATCCTCCTTTAGGGGGTGTTTCAGAAAAACTAAAAATGGCAAGCTTTGTAATTTAGAAAGATTAGTATTCGTGTTAAGTTTCAAATTTATTAACTCAAGGAATAAGATTTTTCATACAAACAAAATCCCCCCTTTTCACCCCCTTAAAGGTTGAATTTCCAAAAATTCGTTCTAAACGGACGTCTACTAACTATAAACTACCTGCCTGCCAAAGGAGAAACCCGTTTCTGGGCCTAACTGTTACACGAATCAGATATGTACCAAAAAAATCGTCTATTTTGCTTAATTAACCCATTTTAATCTTAGCCTCAATAGCAATGGCCAAGTGTAGAAAATAAGTAGTTTTCTATTTTTTGTTTTAAACAACTTTTGTAAACCATTAAAACACTTATTTCGTTAAACATCACTAACTTCACAAACGCTGGCATTATATATTAATAGAGCGTGCCATAAGAATATGATCGATTTAGTGGAAATCGATACTGTTACAAATAATTAAATAATACTCCATTGTTTTATTATAATTGTTTTTTTATATTAAAATCAAAGTAAAATAATAAAATCTGGAATCTAATTGATTTTTAACGTAACCACCATAAAAAAATCATTAAAAGAAAGAAAAAATCGATAAAAGCGATTGCACCACGGATTACACTAGTAAACGGCAAATGTCAATGTCAACGTCTGTCAAATGTCAATTGTCATATCATTGTTGTCATTCGCTTTTTATTGTGTTTTTTCGTATTTCTCGGGATTTATTATTTCTTAGAACCTCTGCTCGAATACTGAATTCCGAAATTGATTGCCTTCTGACTGCCCTCGCTTGAACATAGGACGCCGTATCCTGCCACCACTGTAGACCTTTGCTGGAAAACCAGATCTGTATAATGATCTTTTGAAGACTGGTTAAATAAAGACATCATGAGCCTGTACATTAATTGCGGAATAGCAACAGACCGCTGCAATACAATAGGAAGGCAAAAATTGGAAGATGAAAATGATCAATCAATCAATCAATCAATATCTTTATTGTGGATCATAGGTAGGTACATAATACAGGTCTTAAAATAATGAGATTGTGATCAGCTATGTCCCGCCCATTGGGCATACAATAATTAATTACATGCAAATTACATCATACATTATTACATTTTTGATACAAATTATTAAATTGTTAAAATGTCAGATAATATAGAGAAAATAAAGACAGGTAGGTACAAATCAGTGGGCTACTGAACGCGTCATGACTGAGGGAGACTGTATTGGAGTAGAGATTTGTCTGATAGGAAGTCTTTTATAGAGTAGTAGCATTTGTTTACTAGCAGATTATGGAGATTCTTTTTAAATTTTGTTATTTCTGGAATTTTTCTAATAGACCCCGGGATATTATTAAAGATGCGTGAAGCTGTACAAAAGATACTTTCATTCATTAAACGCGTCTTACTAGCTACTGTGCGCAATTGGTCCTTACGCCGAATACGAGTGTGGTATTCATATAGCTCAATATTATTCTTGACAAATATTGCGGTCTCAAATATATAGATACATGGTAAAGTTAATAGGTTCATGTTTTTAAAAAATGGCTTACATGAGTCCATTTGCTGTAGGTTAAATATGGCTCTGATGCAACGTTTTTGAGCAGTGAAAGCACGCTTCTTGTCTGTACTGTTGCCCCAAAATATTACACCGTACCTGAGGGTGGAGCTTACGTATCCGTGATAAGCTGTTAGTAAAGTAGATTGACTTGCTATTTTACCTAACCTATGAAGTGCATATGAAAACTGTCCCAGCTTTTTGCAAACATGGTCAATGTGTAATTTCCAATTAACTTTGTTGTCAATATGTAACCCTAGAAATTTTGTTACTTCAGTCTCTCCTACGTCGTTGTCTAGGTAACGGATTTTTAAAGTACCCGTACGCCTAGTTCGTATTTTAAAATTCATTATTTTAGTTTTGTCAATGTTAATCATTAAATTATTGGTTTTAAGCCAGTCTATAATTAATAATATTGTTTGGTTAATGTCAGATTCTAAATTAATCGTATCGTCATTAGCAAATAGAATAGTGCTATCATCAGCAAATAGTGTAATGTCATGTTTTGTTACCGAAGGCATGTCATTTATATAAACAAGGAAGAGTAAAGGACCCATAATACTCCCTTGGGGAACGCCGAATTTAGCAGTTCCAGTTTCAGAAACATATACTTGTTCTGTTTTAGTAGTGGGATTTATCCTCCTTACTTCTGTCAGCTGTTGTCTATTGCTAAGGTATGATTCTATAAGTTTGTACACATTACCTCTCACTCCATATGCATACATCTTTCTTAAGAGGATCTTGTGGTCAACTCGGTCAAAAGCCTTCGACATATCCATGTATAGCGCAACAGCCGGCAGCCCTTTGTCCAGGTTGGACATTACCTTATGTAAAAAGTTATATATTGCCATATTTATGGATTTGTTTTTCCTGAAACCATATTGGCTGGACGTTAGAATATTGTGTGTTTCAAAGAAAGTATAGAGACAATTAAACATCACCTTTTCAACAATTTTCCCAAAAATAGGTATCAATGCTATGGGCCTATAGTTACTCATATTTGTTTTATCTCCTTTTTTGAATACTGGCTTTATAATAGATATTTTTAGTTTATCTGGAAAAATGCCTTCTTCTATACATAAATTGACAATGAAGCTTAGTGGTTCAGATATAATATGTGCTACATCTTTAACAATATTTGTCGTAATGCTATCGTAACCGGCACTGTTTTTGTTTTTTAGAGCAATTATTATTTTGTTAATGTCATCAGGGATAGTCGGTGTCATAAAAATTGAATTAGAATTATAAGTCAGTTTATGGGAAGATTTTTGAGGTACACTAGTATTATTATTATTGATGTTAAGAAAAAAGTCATTGAATGAGTTCGCGATAACTTTAGGATTATTTATTATTTCGTCATTTATAATTAATTGATTTACGCCTTCATTTGGATATTTAGTTCTGACCTCATTTATGACTTTCCAAGTAGCTTTATTCTTATTTCTGGCAGACTTAATAAAGAAGTCGTTTTGAGATTTTTTTGTCAGCCTGATTATAGTTTTAAACCTCATTGCATAAGCTTTGAATGTAGTTTTGGTGGCTTGATTTGGATTATTTCTATAATGCCACAGTAGTTGGCATTTACGTTTGCTACATATTTTTACGCCACGCGAGATCCATTTCGGTCTAGATCTGTTATGTATCCTGATTTTCTTTATAGGAAAACAGAGATCGTACAGCATCATGAAATTGTCATAAAATTTATTGAAGGCACTATTCGCATCCGCGCAACTATACACGTCACTATTGGTTAGTTGCTTTAAATATTTAATAAATATTGCTCTGTTTTCTTGTGAGTAATCCCGTTTTAATATATACCAATATTTTATGGTGCAGGTCTTTTTGACCGGAACCTTTAAGATTTGTGCATTATGATCTGATAGTGATAATTCCTTGATAGTGCCTTTGCATGCTCTTATGTTATGGGCTATGTTGTCTATGCACGTTTTACTAGCAAATCGCGTTACTTGATTGAATTTTAGTGACAAATTATATCTAGTTAAGAGTTCTATAAATTCACTGGAGAGCTTAGTGTGTTTCAAAGTATCTATGTTGAAGTCTCCGCATATTGCAATCTTTTTACCGTTTAAACATAATTCATTTAATATTTTATTTAAAGTTGAGAAGAAACTGCCTATAGAGCCAGCAGTGTTGTTTGGAGGCCTATAGATACATACAACAATTATTTGATGTTCCAAAAGCTCTATTGCAGAACATTCTAATATGTTGCTTATTGAAAGTTTTGTGATGTTATGAAGAATTCTATATTTCATATTATTTTTAATTAGTATACAGGAGCCTCCGTGTCTGCTACTTCTCATAAAATAAGACGCAAGTATAAAATTTGGTACTGAGAGATACACTTCGTCATCGTCTGTCATGTTGTGTTCAGTGATACATAGTATGTCAACAGGATTGTTCTGGGTAGCTAACTCGTTAATGCAGACAGAAATCATATCAGATTTATTGAGCAATCCATTAATATTTTGATGAAGGATAGAGACAAATTTATAAACGAAATAAATTATTCGAAATTGGATTTTCAATATTGTTACATTCCGATTCACCGTGTTTGTTACTTGGTTCATTTATACAGTCTGTATTAATTCTATTATCTATTGTATTTTGTTCGGAATCTAAGTTAACTTGTACATATTTACTTTCAAAAGACTTTTTATTTATATTTTGACACAGTTGTTCATATTGGATTGCTTTGAAATGATAATGAATACACAATATTTCTTTTAATAATGAGCGTGCAAGATTTAGTACATAATTTCGTTTACTTGGTGGAAATCTAGTGTAATTCATGTCCATGAACAGTACATTTTTATATTTCTTACAGATAAACCGTAGTAAATAGTTAATTTTTGATTCTTTTAGAAATCTATTGTTTGGTACTTCACTTATAATTACATTTGTATTTGCAGTTGACGATAACCAGCGATGTAGATTTATGTCAATATCGTAGGGGTTTTTGTCGCAGCATCCGCCCAATATAATCACGTAGTCACTTCTTGTTAGTGTGCTGATTTCGTTCTTTGAGGATTCCAAGATCTCACTCAGTGCAGCACCTGGTTTTAGATAGGAAAACACGATGTACTCAGATCCAAGCAGGTTTTGTAGTATGTTTCGTAAACCCCGACCTTGCCCATCTCCTAGGATAATTACTTTATGTTTGTTGGACTGTGTCCTAACTAGTGGGCTTTCCGTACTTATAGCACGTTGTGTTTTCTTACACATTTTATTCTCAACGTAACAACGTCGGCCTTCCAATTGAATATCCGTATTATATTCAGATTTGTCCTGCTGGGATGTGGGATTACTTGTGCAAGTACTTTTAGCTAGTCGTAGAGGAGAATGCCGAGGAGTGTTTAATGTCATGCTCAATATTCGTCTCGAGATAGGGGTTGAGTTATTCTTGCGCTGCGGGGTAGCACAGGTCATTTTTTTCAGTAGTTCTATTTGTCGTTGTTGTTCTTGTATACCCTGTTTTAATTTAGTATTTTCACAGTTAAGATTATCAATTTCAGTATTAGCGCTATTTAATTTTCCTTTAATTTCATTTATTTCTCGCCTTAGGTCTACGGAATATGACTGATCGTAGATTTGAGTGTCACTCTGAATACTCAACATAGTCGAATCTAACATGGTAGAATTTAATAGATCTTGACTAGTTGACAGCGTTAGGTTCATTTGTGATTGAGATCTTATCAATTTTCTAATGGTTACGTTATCCTTATCTGTTTCTAGAGCAAACAGTTGTAAGTCAGAGCGTTTTGACATTTTTAAATATGACGCGAGTCACTCAGTGTAGATTGTAGATAAGGATCGGCACAGATCGACACAGAACGCGATACTTTCCAGCAGTCATTCACTGTGCGACACAGTGCTAGTGGGCGGGACTTACCGCAGCGGTCGCTTGCCGCGGTGACACGGTGAGACACAGATCGACACAGAACGCGATCCTTTCCAACTACACGACACTGTGTTTTTTCTTTATAGTTCGTTATTTAAATTTTTAGATTCGTTTTTGTGGATAACTTGATTACCACTTATTGTTTTTTAGTTCTGTTTTCACAATCACATATATAGTCACAAAAGGCACACCACAGTTTATTTCACTCTATGATTCATTTGTTTTTTTACGCAAAATAGAATTTAAAATCACAGCACTCGTTCCACTCGTGAGCGCGCAACCCGGGTCGCATGATTCTTTCAATATACAGGAATGGGTCGCGCCTCAAACGGTTAGTATCCGATATTTTTATATCGTAACATTTTTGTACCATGTAATTATTTAATGTAATCAAACTAAATAGTATTATCGTTTGTGTCCAGTTGTCTGTTGATAGTTGTATTTTATAAAATGATACCAGAATGTGCAACAAATTCATATTCTTAGACTTAAATGTGACATCACCAATCCGGACTGAACCTGCATAGTTAATTATAGCCTATTCCATCTTCAGAGAGGAGGTGTGTGTCCCTGCAGTGGGAATGTAATCAGGCCGCTTATGTTTATAGATTGTGCAATCCACGAAGACGCGCCCCACTCCGCGATTATTGTACTGTAAGTTATACTTTAGTACGGAGCGGAGCGGAGTGGGGCGCGTCTTCGTGGATTGCACTATCTATACCCAAATGTGCCACTCAGAAGTTTCTTGCTAAATGCTAGTGCTATACCTAATAGTCAAGATAAATCATGTCATGTCATGATAAATGTTTGTTTCAGGTACTTAAATGAAAATGAGTTTATCTGCCAAGCTTGCTGAAATCATGCCAATGCTGTATCTCTTGATTGAAATAAGTAGACCAGAAGAGAGTGAACATACACCTATAGGACACTGATGAATGGAAGTGTGTAGAGAGGTGGACGGTGGCCTACAGCAAGAGCTGTCAACATCGGACTCAAACTGGATGTTGAGAGGAAGAATAAAATCCAAGCATATTAGTAATAGGATGTATTTCGTTTATATATTAGTCGACAGCTCTCTAAGTGGGAGGGATCCTATACTTCAATATTATTGCACCTGTATTGTTGGCAAAAGAATGGTTGGTAGCCGTGCCCACACGATGAGGAGAATTATTATGATAATTATCTTGGTTAGGCACGGCACCAGGGTAGCCAAATGCCTGCTGCACAATTTCTGGATACTGTATTATTATATTATGATAATCCTAATGAAGAAGGTGATTAATAAAACCATTTATCACAATTATGTGTTTTTACTCTATTTTACTTAATATATTATTGCAATCTCAGATTACTGTAGGTAATATGAGGTTGCATTAAATCCCCTAGTAGATACAATATTAACAAATGCAAGCCAGTAATGTTGTAAGTGAGCCTTGTCTGATAAATATAGTTTTCAGCTGACGTTTTCAGTAAGATCAATCAGATAAATCTAAAGGTCACTTTAGATTCCCCCCCAAGCGCTTTTTGTGTACCTACCTAAAACCTCATTATGATAGACTGCAGGCGCTGCAGCACAAGCCTCAAACATATTTTTTTTATTGAAATAACTCAAATAATAAAAATAACCTAAAATGTAAACATTGTCTGATTTGACCAATTTGGCCATTGCTGGGAGACGTGAAAATTGGGGTCATGAATCCTTCCTAAATACTCTAATTTATGTCCAAATTCCAGTCCTGGAACGCCAGGCCCAAGTTTCTATGGAGTTTGGGTTTCTCCTTTCATCTTTACACGTCAAGCGGTTTTCGATATTTCGTGATGAATGAGTGAGTGAGTGACCTTTCGCTTTTATATATTTAGATTTTCTTAGTTTGAATATCCGCGGATTATTTGAGAAAAGTATTATCCAAGCCTTTCCGCAACCAGGCATTGATTGACTCACGTATGTGTGCCTCGGCTTCGCTTCGGCTCACATTTTCGCGATCGTCCATCAACTCCCTAGTCGCAGGCCGTGGCAGTAATGTACCTAGTTTAATTTATTTTGTGTTGAAGACAATCTTGTTACCATTTTCGGTGTGATTGCATGTTACTACATATAGCCAGCAACATCTAGTAAGGTGCTGTGGTTCTGTTCCACCTCACACTCTGTAGCGAGAGTCGCAGCTTTCCCGCCGCCCCTAAACCCGCGCGTGTGGCCACTCCAATAGCCAAAAAGATTTTTGATTCTTAAACCCCTATATAAAAGTGTCATTGTGTTCACATCGGCCTCCGCGCCCCCCGGCCTCCGCGCCCGCACCGCACAGCGCCCCACTTCCGGCGCGCACGGGCGGCGCGGCGGGCCGTTCGGCTCACAAAGCCGTCTTGTGCCTCTTTTATTATATTCGCCATCCATCTTTTTAACAGTGACGTCACATTAAAGCCAAAATAAAACGTGTCACCGCGAAATAATGTCCTCAATCTCCATCGCGTTCTTCTTGGTACCTATAATTTGCGGAACCCTCTTCCACGTTCTGCACGGTACAAAAAAACACTGCTGATTGTGTTGACCAGCAGAACGCACAGTCCAATAGTGCCGCCTTCAGATTATCTGATTTTTACTCAGATTTCGTGGCAGAAGCTGCTCACAAACCTCAGCCTAATAATTAATTATTATTAGTGCATTTTGCATAGCGTATCAATTTTTATTCTTAATTTTTAAAATTTTCACCTTGATAAATTGGAATTGAAACCAGCCGATTAAAAAAAATTGTCTTTTAATTTTATAGAGACAAGTTTTATTGATTATAAAGTTTTATAATCAATAAAAGTATCAAGTTTCAAGTTATTATGTTTTGGAGTCAACCAAGTTATATTGTTGAGTTCTGCACAAATGCTCCTTTGTCTATACTATTAAAATGAAACCACTATTTTTCACACTAATAACGACTTTATTTCGCACTAATAATTACTTTAATTTACAACACGTAATATCGTCACAAGAAGTACCTTGTGGTTACCGAGTCACCGAAGAACTGATCCTCTCGCCAACGCAAAATGGCCAGACATCACCTCCATTGCGAATCATGGAGGGGATGTCCCCTTCTATCTCAACGTAGATCAATACAACAACCAACCAAACATGATTTCGAATAATAACTGTCTGATAATTTTACGCAGAATTAAGATTTATAAACCGTTTCACACCCGTTAAAATTTAAAACTCAAACCAGCTACTGAAGTTGAATAATTATAACAAAACTACAAAAATTTACAACGAATCACGACATACGGCCGTCCGATTGCGTGCAAAACTCCGATGTACGCGAAATCACGACATTCAAATAATCCTCTTAATCATAGTGCATAACACATACTTCTATTATTATGAACTAAAGTCGTATTTTAATACAAATTTAAAACAAAAACTTGAAACGTTATTACGTGGTCATACAAAACAATTTTTTGAAAGATTAAGACGATTGTAGTAATTTTAATACAATCAAGACACAACAATACCTAAGTCGCAGTAGAGACACTACTTATAATGTTGCTTTTAAGAAATTACATAAGTATTAATTTGATTTATACATACTATCAAACATCTTAATTTTGACCACAATCTACCACAAATCAACTTCACAATAACATGTTTAATGATCTACTCTAAAAATCTTAGTATCACGATTATATTATACTACATTTAAACGCGATAAGGTTACACAACAATACACAGAAAATCGTAATTATGGTAGCAATAATATTAATCTTTGACTGAACTATTGTCAGAGTCCGATATATCGGCGGAAGAGCTAGAGGATCCATTAATCTCCAGCGCTCGAATATTTATCCAAGGTCGCATCCTATCTGCAGCTATAACAAACTCATATTTTCTTGCGTTAAAACCGGGGACATTTGCAATTTCATAACGGTCATTTCCTAAGCATTTTGTAACCTTATAAGGACCTACGAATTTTGCTAAAAGCTTTTTGCTTTTGCCATCATTCTTAAAACTAATCTTAGTGATTTTTACCAAGTCTCCTACGGAATAAGAAGATGCTGGGGACCTGTTATCGTCATAAGCTTTCTTTTGCCGGAGTTGGCTATCTGTAATGTTAATTGATGCTTCCCGTCTAATTTTATCAATCTCAGAGGGCTCAGAGCGAGTTGGCGAATGAGGCACAGATAGTTTACTGCCAATTAAAACTGCAGGTAAATTAGAAGAAAATGGACAAAGGATCTCATCATTCGGGATATTGAGAGTGGAGGAATTTAGAGGGCTCGACGAGGAATGATTGGCATTACTGTTCTCATTCGAAACATCAGAAGTTTCGGTGGGAAGATTAATGGTGGGGACAGGTGACTTGTGAGAAGCCGGTTCACCACTGAATTCTATATTCTCGATCGTTAACATATTGTCAATAGGACCATTCAATTTTATCCCGAACAACAGTTCTGACGCACTTTTCTTAGTGGTAGCATTGACCGTATTATTTATACCCCATTGGACTTTACCCAGCTGCTCGTCCCAAATTCGTTCATCTTTACCAAAATTTTGTGTGGGCAAAGCTGTGAGGATAGTTTGATTGAATCTCTCAGCTTGTCCATTTGCTCTGGGACAAGCAACTGCGTTCAGTATATGTTTGATACCTTTACTGATACAAAAATCCATAAATTGAGATGAAGTGAAAGCCGTCCCACGATCCGAAATAATTCTATATGGTATGCCGAAATCATTTAATAAATTATCCAGGACTCTAATAACATTTTTCGTTTTTGTATCTCTAACCGGCTTGGCAAAAAGGTATTTTGTAAAGCCATCCACTATCGTCAAGATATAGCTATTGCGAGACTTACTCTGTACAAATGGACCTAAGTGGTCCAAGTGTAGCGTGTGAAAGGGCTTTTATACTTTATATATGGGATGCAAAAGGCCAGTGCGAATCCGGGCCGCGTTGTCTTTATTATATGCGCAGTCTATGCACGCTGCGACATATTTCTTGACAAAACGCCTCAATTTTGGGAACCAGTACTGGCCCTGAATTCGCTCTAGTGTTTTAGCAATCCCAAAATGACCTACGTCATCATGATTTGCTTTGCAGACTTGCCACCTAGCGTCCTTGGGAATGACTAAACGAAATTCATTCCCTATCTTCCTATACATCGAATGGTTCTTAATAGCGTAGTTCTTTTTTATTTCTACAACTTCCTCAGTGACATTTGGCTTTAGAATTTTTTAAATATGTTCGAGTTTGGGATCTGCCATCTGCAGGGTAAGTATCCAGTTGTCTGTGCTTATGTTCAAGATATTGAGAAACTGACTAGGATTATCTCCATTCGGAGGATTCCGACTCAGAGCATCAACATGGCTCATCCGATTACCTGGCCGATACTCGATTATGAAGTTGAACTCGCTAATTTGCAACCACCAATGTGCTATACGAGAAATTAGGTCTCGTTTAGTCAAAGTGGTTCGCAACGCATTGCAATCTGTATAAACAGAGAAGACAAGTCCTAAAAGATATGGGCGAAATTTCTTTAATGAGCAAACCACAGCTAACGTCTCCAACTCGTACGAGTGAAAATGACGCTCTTCGGGTGTGGTTTGCCTACTAAAGTAAGCAATGGGTTTTAACACCCTAGGACAAGGCTGCCACTGCATTAGGATACCCCCCAATCCGAGAGCACTAGCATCTGTATGTACCTCAGTGTCCAACTCTGGGCTGACGTAAGGCTAACAGCGGACGTTTAATTAGATGATCTTTCAGAGTTGTGAATGACTTTAACTCTTCGCAATTCCATCGCCACTGTACATCCTTTTTGAGGAGAGTTGTTAAGGGTCTAGCAATTTCCCCAAATACTCTAACAAATCTGCGGAAATAACTCGCCAGACCTAGGAATTGCCTCACTTCGTGTACATTACGTGGCACCGGAAAATCTCGCACTGCCAAAATTTTTCGTTCGCTAGGCTTTATACCTTCAGCCGAAATTTCATACCCTAAATATTCAATTTTTGTATCGAAAAAACTACATTTTGAAAGCTTTAATGTGAGACCAGCCTCCTGAATCACGTTAAGTACACCCTCGAGCCTATCAAAACCCTCGCTTATGGAAGCAGACGGAATGAGAAGATCATCCATATACGCCAATGCGGAAGTAAATCTTCGTGAACCTAATAGACAATTCATCATTTTTTGAAAAACCGAGGGTGCATTCGCCAACCCAAACGGCATACGTTTAAATTCATAATGTCCGTCTGGGGTGATAAATGCAGTCAGGTGACGGCTCTGTTCTCCTAATGGTATTTGATAATAGCCCGAGGCTAAATCTAGAGTTATAAAAAACTTGTTGCCACTTAAATTTGAAAGCTGGTCGTCAATTAACGGCAATGGGTATTTGTTTTTAACAGTTTTATTATTTAGAGCCCTAAAATCAACGCAAAGCCGTGGTTCCCCGTTCTTTTTCTGTACTAACAGTTGTAACGGCTAGGGCTGCGCAGGGTAGGCCGCGCAGGCCATTAACGGTTAGGTAGAAAGTAAAACAGCTAGACAAGTTAATACATATATTTTACACTCTGTACTAGTTGGAGATTACACGGCTAGGTCGCGGTAAGGTCACACTGATTTGTTCTGAGCACTAACACAGTAAAATTGGAAGGGTACCCTCCTTGGTAGCATGTGGTAGACGCGGGGACCTGCTCAGCACAGGCTCCGCTGTAGGCCGGACGGCCCTAGCACGTCCGCTGCCGTAGAGGTCGCCTGTCAGCACAGGCTCTCGGCGGTAGGCAGGCTTAGCATGTGGTAGTAGACGTCAGCAGTCATAGAGCTCGCCTGTCAGCACAGGCTCTCTGCAGTAGGCAGGCCTTCGTCAGACCTCAGTAGCGTGCAGTAAGCCACGCATGCAAGCAGCGTGCAGAATTGGGTAAGAAGTATTTTCTTCAGCCCGAACTGAGAGCCCTGGAAGCGCCATAGGGAGCGCGTGTTAGATGCGGTGCAAATATCAGCAAGCCGCATGCGATGTGCTAGCTTCTTCCCCTTTCTAAGCCAAGGAACGGTGTGGGAAGCATGGTAGGTGAAGCTCAATACATCGCAGCGGCTTACAGGCAGAGAGTTTGCAAACATAGCGTGGCACATTGACAGATGTAAAATGAGGTTAAGTTTGGCGAACACGCGAGCATAAAACACAATGCAATTATGACCATAGCAGATGGCTCGCTGATCGCTTGTAACACACAGTGAGGCCCTACACAGCCTAGATGCAGTAGCAATACATACATAGTACCATCTCCTGTGCAGCGGATAACCCCCAGCCGCGTGTCCGACATTGACATACGGGAAATCAGAAACTACTTAGGTGATGAAATCAATATAGGTTATCCGGTGCAGAGGGTCTAGTATAAATACCAAAGTAATGTGGAACTCACCCTAGGTCGGGGCACAAGTAATCCTGATAATCAAAGAATACCTTCCTTTGTGTAAGCCAGCGGAAGTCGAAATGACCGAGCGTCCCTTGAATATTAGTGATGTACCACGTTTTTAGTGATGTGGTTAGTTACTTACTAATTGTGATTAATTACGGTTGAGACCTCACACAACGCTACAGTACCCCGGCCTCAGAGAGAGGATTTTGCCTGTATAAAATCCGCTAGAACTATATCTTACTGCTATTATATCCTCTATCTGGTTCTATAGCCAGCTAGTTACAACTTTGGCTGGATTCCTTCCGGTGAGTCTTAGTGTAAGTGTACCTGGTATTGATATGTTCGCCCCTAGGGTTTGTGTAGTCCTGTGTGTAATTGTTAGTATTAGGCTAGGTTAGTTTAGCAGTGGTAGGTTAGTGGGTTAGTGGGGGTGGGTTATATTAGGTCAGTTAAGCAGTGGTAGATTAGTGGGTTATTGGGGTTTGATGTTACTGTTTGTCTGTCTGGGTGCGGTCACCTCACTTGTAGGTGCCGTCTTTAAGATGTACTTGTTTGAACATGTTATAAACAACACAACAGTTAAGGGTAGTTACCATTGTGACCTACTCTGCCATAAATTAGTAAACACCCCTCTGGGTCCACAGCATTCTCTATGGCAACGCCGTTTTAATGTACTAGATAAATTTTTTTTTTTTTGGTTAGTCGGTTTGTCTGTTTTTCAGTCCGGGTGCGGTCACCTCACTTGTTGGTGCCGTCTTTAAGATGTACTTGTTTGTACATGATATAGACAACACAACAGTTAAGGGTAGTTACCATAGAGACCTACTCTGCCATAAATAAGTAAACACCCCTCGGGGTCCACAGCATTCTCTATGGCAACGCCGTTTTAACATACTAGATAATTTTATTTATTTTTGGTTAGTCGGTTTTCCATTCAGAACCCCCTCACACGCGACCTCACGCAATCCATTTATGTTTGTACCTCAGTTTTTGTTTTTTAAAAGTAGTAAGTAATATAGTGATTGTGATCACCAACTGACCAGTAGTTAGGTACTGGTCCCAAAGGAGCTTAGGACCCCTGCAGCCAAAGGTAAATAGGTAAACCCCTGTTGGTGATTGACCTCCCACGAGATGTGGTGGTCGTAGTCCCTTGGCATCGTTTGACCCAGTATGGGTCAAACGCTAGCTAGCTAGGCCTACGGGACTACTGTAGGTTTTTCCACTTTAGATCCTTAATATGCCAGGTACCCAGTGGTTTTCCGTGTGTATCTACCAAGTCATACACCAGTGGAGACAGCTTTTTTGATATCTTGCATTTTACGAACTTAGGTGCTAGTTTTTTGCAGAAATATTTTTCCTTATCGCTCTGGTAGTACGTACGTTTCCAGACTACATCCCCTACATTGTATTCTACGTCCTTCCTGCGAAGGTTGTAACTGCAAGTGTTCCTAGAATATGCTTTCAGCAAAGCTGACTGTACCTTGTCAAATATGCTTGATAGGACACCCAAGTTCTCTGCATAGTGGTCCCTTGGTTGGTAAATTATTTCGTTTATATCAGTGACCTGATAGTGAGAACCGTCAGCGATTAACTCCCTGCCATAGACCAGAAACGCTGGTGTGTAGCCTGTGACCTCGCTGGTAGAGCTGTTTAGTGCGAACTGAACCTTTGGTATATGTAAGTCCCAGGAGCGCTGGTCATCATTAATGAAGGTGGATAACGCCGTGATTATAGTTTTATTGTAGCGTTCCACTGTATTTACTTGTGGTGTATATCTTGGTGTGTAGTGTACATTGGGTATATTGTATTTTTTAAATAGGTTTTTCATTTCATTAGAAGTAAACTGAGTTCCGTTATCCAAAATTACACATTGTGGTATGCCGTGGACTAAGAATATATTGTCTTCTAACAGCCGTACTATAGTAATAGCATTAGCGTTCCTTATGGGAAATAGTAGGCAGTATTTAGAGAAACAACAAGTTGCAACGAATAGATACGAGTTTTGACGTCTAGAAAACGGCAGTGGTCCCACTATGTCTATACTTAGCATTTGGAATGGACGCGAACACTCCTTTGGCTTCCCCATTAGTCCTAGGGGAGCGTGATTTGCTTGTTTGTGAGCGATACAAGTTTCACATGCCGTTACTAACCTCACCACGTCACCATGCATCCCTGGCCAGTAGTAGCGTAGTGATAGTCGCTTGTATGTTTTATGGATACCTAAATGTGCTGCGGTTGGTTCGGCGTGGTTGTTAGTTATTATTTGTTGCCTTTCTTCCGCCGGAATAACTTCCTTCCATTCGAACTCGCATAGTATTGCGAAGTTACTTTTTTCATAGCGGTACAATTTGTTATTTTTTACTATGTAGTTTGGGAATGCCGTTGGGTTCTGTTGGCAACCACTGTAGATGTTTTGGTACCAAGTGTCGTTCGTTTGTTTAGGCGGAACTGACAATGTGGTGTTCGATTGTGAGAGAGCTGCGATCGGACAAGCTCGTGACAACGCGTCTGGTAAAGTATTATCTGCACCACGTCTATGTTGTATATCAAAGTTAAAGGCCGACAACCTTATTCCCCAGCGCGCCAATCGTCCGGAAGGGTTTTGAAGTTTGAGAAACCACTTTAATGCAGAATGATCTGTGAACACTGTGAACTTGATGCCATTTTCTAGGTAACAACGCCAATGTTCTAATGCCACTAATACAGCCAGTGCTTCTCTCTCTGTGATACTATAGTTTTGCTCCTGTTTAGATAGGGATTTACTCATGTATGCTATTGGATGTTCAACCCCATCCCTAATCTGTGTTAGCAAACCACCAATGCCATAGTTACTGGCATCTGTGTGTACTTCAAATGGGATAGTGTAGTCTGGACACGATAGTACTGGGGCTGATATTACTATTTCCTTTAGTTTAGCAAAGGATTCCTGACATTCCTGAGACCAGTCATAGGGGGGAGCCTTCTTACTTGAGCTTGTTAGTCTATTGAGTGGGGCTGCTAGAGCGCTGAAGTTTGGGACAAAACGTCTATACCATGATGCCGTCCCTAGGAATCTTTTAACTTCTTTTGGATTTGTGGGCACTGGGAAGTTCTGTATTGCTTCTACTTTTTCTGGGTCTGGATGTAGTCCCCTTGAGTTTACAACGTAGCCTAGATATTTCAATTCGTCCCGGAATAATTGGCACTTATCCATGTTTATTGTTAAGTTAGCATTAGATAGTTTATTAAATACTTTAGTTAGCAAGGCTATATGATTTTCAAAATCTGGTGATACTAACACTATGTCATCCAAGAAGGCAAACACCCTATTCTCAAACTCTGGTCCGTAAAACAATTTATCTACCATTCGTTGTTGCGTTGCAGGCGCATTTGTTAGTCCGAATGGTGTAGTTTTAAATCTGTATGTTCCCCGGCCGGGTATATAGAAAGCTGTTTTATTTCTGTCAGTTTCCCTTAGTGGTAACTGCCAGAAACTTTTGTAAAGGTCGATACTAGTAAGGTATTTTGCATCCCTTAGGTTGTCTAGTATTTCCGAAATGTATGGCAAATTGTAAGCATCTTTTTTAGTTATAGCGTTTAGTTTCCTACTATCCAAGCAAAACCGCAATTTGCCATCCTTTTTTGGTGTCAGCAGAACTGGAGAAGACCACGGACTTTCACATGGTTCTACCACATCCAGGTCAAGCATCTCGTCCAGTTCCTTGCCGAGGACACGCTGTTTCTCTGGAGACATCCTATAGTAACGTTGTCGTATAGGGGGTGCATCACCAGTGTCGATGCTGTGTGTTATTTGGTTAGTACGGCCTAGGCCTTTTTTTTCTGAGGATATGTTCTTGAACTGAGTTTTAATTTTATTTGCCGTAATTTTTTGTTCCTCAGTTAGCTGTGCAAATGTATGCAAATATAAGTTTTGTTTATTGTTTGCACTTGTTTCATTTGTGTTTACGAGGAATACTGATTTTATATTCTTTGGAAATATATGAAAAGTGTTCCAGAAATCTATTCCCAGCAAGATAGGAGTGTCTATTGTTGGCACCACATGTGCCTTTATTATGTGTAACTTCCCTTCAAATGTTATTGGTAATTTTAGTGTACCTATTGGTTGAAGCACTTGTCCCCCAGCGGCAACAAATGACTCTAAGTGGTCCCTAGGCTGCAGGGTTAGCCCTAAGTCCCTGATGAGGAGTTTATGGTAGTCTTTACCAACGATGGTAACTGCCGAACCAGAGTCCAGCAAGCCACAAACTGGCATGTTACGTATTTGTATAGAAGCGTAAGGCCTTATGTCGTTGTGAGGTTTATTGCGGATTGTTGATACAGAGTAGCAGGTTCTGAATTTTGTAATTACAGCTAGCCAATCTTCCCATTCCGTTTTACTTAGCCTGGCGTTAAATTTACTATTACAACAAACCTCGCTATTTAGTTTTTTGGCGGGTGACATTTTGTGCAATCTGGGTATTTCACCCCTTTTTCTCCGCATTTAAAACAAACTAGGACACGGTCTGCCGTACACTGTCGTAGTGAATGTGAGTTTAATCTACACCTAGGGCAATATGGTTTACCTCTAATTGGTGTACCCGTGCTTTTGTTATCTACTAATGCGACCGGTTGAGCAGGATGTGAGTCCTCAGATGTTTCCGCTTTTTTGTAGTAGTCACCGCGGCCATACCTATAGCGGCTGTAGTATGGTTTTGAGTTAGTATTGGTAGTTTTATTGGTTGGCTTGACGTAAGCAAATTCTGGAGCCAAGGAGGTAAGGTTTGTTTTTGTTGGTTCTTGATAGTGTGCTGCTCGCATCTTATATTTTTCATAGTTTTTACAGACCGACTCTAGTTGTTCCAGACTTTGCACGTCGCTGATAGCTAGTACCTCCGCATACATTGGTTTAACATTGTGAGTGATGATATCAAACATCTCTGCTTTTGTTGGTTTAGTACTTAATCTATTGAATAAACCGCTCATTATTGATATGTAGATAGTTATGTTTTCCGTTTCACCTTGAGAACGTGTTCTGATCTCTGTAAGCAATCTATAATCAAAGTCATCGCAGTCAAAAGCAGCTTTCAATTGTTGTAATAGTTCTTCCCATGAAGTGATGTTTGGTTTTACATGTCTATACCAATGCAGCGCGTTATCCGTAAAGATATCGAATGCGAAGTTAAACATATCGTTATTTTTTATTTGCTTACTTATTTTAAACTCTTCAATTTTTTGTATGAAAGAACGCACACAAGTTTTGCCATCATATTTTGGTTTATTTGGTACGTGACTAGTGCATGTTACGGTTATGTTAGTGTTTGTAGCAGCAGTTGTGTCAGTTCGTTGTGAGCTATCAGAACTAAACTTAGTTTCTAGTTTGGTAAATTGTGAATCTAGTGTGTTATATTTTTCCTCGAGTTTCTGTTTTAGTAAAATGTTCTCTGGGTTAGTTGGTTTAATGCGGGCCAGTCGGTATTTGATATGATTTTTGTATGATACATCCTTTACCAATCCCGCTTCATTGTTAATTTCTCCTAGACTCAGCTGGTATTCACCTATAGTTGCCTTTACTGCACATAAATCCTCAGTTTCATCAATGCCTGATTCTTGTATGTCATCACTCGTATATTTTTTACACAAGTTGTTAATTTGTTTCCGTAAATTTAGGCAAGTACCAACTTCACCACCCCGTATCAAAATTCTAATTCTGCCTTCCTTAAGTGTATGAAGTTAATCGGGTGAGTTCCCATTTTAACAAAAACAGTTAACTATTAGTAGGCTAGATGATAAACTGTAACAACACAACAACTTAATATCTATACCGCAACGATGTAAAATGAGCAAGTGTGCTAGGACTCAGTCCAGAACAGTGTGACTAGTATATTAAGCCTGGGCGCCACTGTAACGGCTAGGGCTGCGCAGGGTAGGCCGCGCAGGCCATTAACGGTTAGGTAGAAAGTAAAACAGCTAGACAAGTTAATACATATATTTTACACTCTGTACTAGTTGGAGATTACACGGCTAGGTCGCGGTAAGGTCACACTGATTGATTTGTTCTGAGCACTAACACAGTAAAATTGGAAGGGTACCGTCCTTGGTAGCATGTGGTAGACGCGGGGACCTGCTCAGCACAGGCTCCGCTGTAGGCCGGACGGCCCTAGCACGTCCGCTGCCGTAGAGGTCGCCTGTCAGCACAGGCTCTCGGCGGTAGGCAGGCTTAGCATGTGGTAGTAGACGTCAGCAGTCATAGAGCTCGCCTGTCAGCACAGGCTCTCTGCAGTAGGCAGGCCTTCGTCAGACCTCAGTAGCGTGCAGTAAGCCACGCATGCAAGCAGCGTGCAGAATTGGGTAAGAAGTATTTTCTTCAGCCCGAACTGAGAGCCCTGGAAGCGCCATAGGGAGCGCGTGTTAGATGCGGTGCAAATATCAGCAAGCCGCATGCGATGTGCTAGCTTCTTCCCCTTTCTAAGCCAAGGAACGGTGTGGGAAGCATGGTAGGTGAAGCTCAATACATCGCAGCGGCTTACAGGCAGAGAGTTTGCAAACATAGCGTGGCACATTGACAGATGTAAAATGAGGTTAAGTTTGGCGAACACGCGAGCATAAAACACAATGCAATTATGACCATAGCAGATGGCTCGCTGATCGCTTGTAACACACAGTGAGGCCCTACACAGCCTAGATGCAGTAGCAATACATACATAGTACCATCTCCTGTGCAGCGGATAACCCCCAGCCGCGTGTCCGACATTGACATACGGGAAATCAGAAACTACTTAGGTGATGAAATCAATATAGGTTATCCGGTGCAGAGGGTCTAGTATAAATACCAAAGTAATGTGGAACTCACCCTAGGTCGGGGCACAAGTAATCCTGATAATCAAAGAATACCTTCCTTTGTGTAAGCCAGCGGAAGTCGAAATGACCGAGCGTCCCTTGAATATTAGTGATGTACCACGTTTTTAGTGATGTGGTTAGTTACTTACTAATTGTGATTAATTACGGTTGAGACCTCACACAACGCTACACAGTATAGGGCTGGCATAGTTTGAATCGGACTCTTGAACGATATCGTTCTGAACTAAATCATCGATTATCTCCCTAACCTTTTAACGCTCATGGTGTGACAGACGATATGGTCTATAGACGACTGGAGTTTTATCCTGCAAGTCTATATTCATTACAGTGCCCGTTGCACAGCCTAGCTCACTAAGATTAGCGGCGAAGCAGTTTCTATACTTTTGCAAGAGCTGGTATAATTTATCATGAATACTTTGATCCAAGTCTTGTCCTATTTTAATATCGGATTTATTTAAAGGCAATAACTCACTCTGACTTTTATCTGACCGCACGATCAATGCCTTAGACTCTGCAATAGGATTAACTCTAGCTATTGGTTTATTTGCTTTGAAGCTTATAGGATTATTTGTCAAAGCAGTAACAAATATGATTCCTTTGCTGCCCTCTACCCTATAACATCCTTGATGTAGATAGTATTCTTGGCTTGGACTCATTCTAGCGCCCCCGTCTGTGTATATGTCACCCGTATACGATTCTCGTGTATAAACTTCTACTAGCCCACCTTTTGATATGACTACTTCTTTAGCACATACAGATCGAGAACGAAAGGGATACTTTCGTTAGAGACACTACAAGGAGCATGGTAAAAATTAAGCCTCTCGTTATCTTTCATCACCATTACAGACGGCTGTTCAGTAAAGTTCTGCCCTATTAGCATTGGGGTATTTAATAATTCATCATCAACGACCAAAACACTCAGCTCACTTTCTACTTCATCAATTCTAATTCGAACGGTGGACTGAAACTTTGGCTTTACCTTGGAATTACCGAAACCCTTTATAGTTGGTAGTAACTCATGTCGTTCAGAGAGACCAAGACTTTTAGCTTCTGAATTCCTAATCATACTGCATTCACTCCCAAAATCAATATATGCATTAAGTTTAGTACCATTTACATTAGCAATTTTATGAAATTTGTTATTTTTGCTTATCGGGTTATTATTAACGACAATGTTCGAAGACGTCTTGGGATTTATTTCATTTACAAGGTCTGAAGTTACCTTCAATACCTTTTTTTCAACGTTTTGAGTAGTTTGGACTTTGACTTCTTGTACGGGCTTCTTAACGCACCAATTCGAATTATGGCCCACTCTGTTACAATTGACACATTTTATTATAGGTTTGTTACAAGCATGGAAAGTGTGCCCACGCTGACCACAATTAAAACAAGTACTTTCGGCCTTTGGTCTACTAGACGTCGAAGCCCTATTCTGATCGTTATTATTTGCACGAAAATCCCGCTTTCTAGAAGATTGATCGAGTGAACCCCTTCGTTATTGTTTGCTGTTGCGATGCTAAGTAATTTAATAGATCCTCAGGCTCTTCACACCTAAGAGCTTGGGCCCCGTTTCTAACAGAGTTGTCATAGATTCCATGTATAATACAATCAACGGCCTTCCGACCGACAATCTCGCACCTACTTAGTAATGACAATTTATCATAGAAGTAATCTCTAAGGGTTTCGTCTGTGCGAGATTTTCGGCGTAACATTTCTTGAAGTAGTTTACCGAAACTTTTACATCATTTGGAAACGCTTTCCTAAATTTAATTTGCCATTCTTCCCATGAGAAATCGAGCGATGGAAGAGACTCGTACCACTGTTTAGCTAGACCACATAATTTTTGAAGCGCGTAATGGACGGTTTGTGTCTCATCCCAGCCATAGATTACGGCACACTCATTAACTTTCCTCAACCACCGCTCGACATCCTGAGACTTATTGTTAGGATCAAACTCAGGAAGCACATTGGAAGTATGAGTACTCTTATTTAAATTGTTTGGCAGCGCATATAATTTTTTCAACAGCTTCTCTACCGACATTCCTCGGATTGACTTTGATTTCCTTTTAGGGACATCCGACTCATCGGATTCACCGGAGGAAGACCGTCGTCTGCGTCGTCTTTGTGACCGCGGTCGCTCTGGAGTGTAGTTCTCGTTTTCTACACCGATATCATAGAATTACATAAGTGTTTACCTTAAGCTCTGAACTACAGCTCACCTAAATGGCTACATACAATTCTACACTATACTCGTACATCTCTGAACAGGTCACCTACATGCCTGAACCCGAGTGCACGCCGCATAAGGGTCTATCTACACTATACTCGTACATCTCTGAACAGGTCACCTACATGCCTGAACCCGAGTGCACGCCGCATAGGGGTCTATCTACACTATACTCGTACATCTCTGAACAGGTCACCTACATGCCTGAACCCGAGTGCACGCCGCATAGGGGTCTATCTACACTATACTCGTACATCTCTGAACAGGTCACCTACATGCCTGAACCCGAGTGCACGCCGCATAGGGGTCTATCTATACTATACTCGTACATCTCTGAACAGGTCACCTATGCCTGAACCCGAGTGCACGCCGCATAGGGGTCTATCTATACTATACTCGTACATCTCTGAACAGGTCACCTATGCCTGAACCCAAGTGCACGCCGCATAGAGGTCTATCTACACTATACTCGTACATCTCTGAACAGGTCACCTACATGCCTGAACCCGAGTGCACGCCGCATAGGGGTCTATCTACACTATACTCGTACATCTCTGAACAGGTCACCTACATGCCTGAACCCGAGTGCACGCCGCATAGGGGTCTATCTACACTATACTCGTACATCTCTGAACAGGTCACCTACATGCCTGAACCCGAGTGCTCGCCGCATAGGGGTCTATCTATACTATACTCGTACATCTCTGAACAGGTCACCTATGCCTGAACCCGAGTGCACGCCGCATAGAGGTCTATCTACACTATACTCGTACATCTCTGAACAGGTCACCTACATGCCTGAACCCGAGTGCACGCCGCATATGGGTCTATCTACACTATACTCGTACATCTCTGAACAGGTCACCTACATGCCTGAACCCGAGTGCACGCCGCATAGGGGTCTATCTACACTATATTCGTACATCTCTGAACAGGTCACCTACATGCCTGAACCCGAGTGCACGCCGCATAGGGGTCTATCTATACTATACTCGTACATCTCTGAACAGGTCACCTATGCCTGAACCCGAGTGCACGCCGCATAGAGGTCTATCTACACTATACTCGTACATCTCTGAACAGGTCACCTACATGCCTGAACCCGAGTGCACGCCGCATAGGGGTCTATCTACACTATACTCGTACATCTCTGAACAGGTCACCTACATGCCTGAACCCGAGTGCTCGCCGCATAGGGGTCTATCTACACTATACTCGTACATCTCTGAACAGGTCACCTACATGCCTGAACCCGAGTGCACGCCGCATAGGGGTCTATCTATACTATACTCGTACATCTCTGAACAGGTCACCTATGCCTGAACCCGAGTGCACGCCGCATAGAGGTCTATCTACACTATACTCGTACATCTCTGAACAGGTCACCTACATGCCTGAACATTTCCAGGCGGAAAAAAATAGCTCTTACAACAGTTATTTGCATTCGCTGCCTTAACAGTTGTGTGACAAACTCCTTGAAAAGGTTTAGTTTTTTATTTAATTTGTTTTATTAAAAAAAATGTCTTGTTTTTGATTGTTCTGTCTGTCAAAGGTTTGTAATTTGGGTCACAAGATTTCTATAATATATTTTACTTTTTACCATCTTCGTTATAGTTTCATTACTGCGCACGAAAGAACCCATAAATACAGTCCATTTCATCCGCCATATTTTTGGTCCTTCTACCGTAAATTTTCATTTCATTTTACTACATAAAGGTATATTTATCACCACTTTTATTTTCAAATACATATCACGTAATGATCACGCGTAGTAAAACTAAAGCCTTGAATATATCATCTCCTAGAGTCGCCCCTCAAACTTCACTAGAACCTACATCATTCGCCATACACGAGTCCGTAGTAGAGCCATCTCGAACAGGTAGTATGCGATCTGCTCGAACGAATTCAAGCACCTCTTCAACAACGATAAAAGCACGCAAGGCCGCCGCAGAGGCCGCATACAAGCGCCGTCAATATGAAAATATGAAGCAGCTCACAAAACAGCGCGCCGAAGTCGAGGAGGCGGAGTATCGTGCCGAGCTCGAACAAATAGAAGCGGACGATGAAGGAAGAAGTAGGCGGACTCAATCGTGGGTAAAAAGCATTTCTATTCATGAAAACAATGACCCAAATGTCACAACAGATGTCTCAAAACCTGTTCCGCCCGGGTTGGCCGCCACAGAGCTACCACCCTCTTTCGTGGGCCCAGAGAGACAGTGCTGCTACATGCCTGCAAGTAATAATGAATTTTCTCCCTTACTTTTACAAGCAATTGCAGACACTGCCGCTGCAGCCAAGTCTTTGGCCGTCGCACAAAGAGGAAGCGAGCGTTCCTATTGCCGCCGGCCCACCGATGTCATCGGCGCCTGCGCGCGTTGCGCCCACGCCGTCGACGAGCCGGACGCATGCCGTACCCGTCCGCCCAGCTGCGTTCCGCCCGGTTCCCATCCAGGCACAGGGGCCTGCCGCGAACACTAGCCGCGCAATGCAAGCGCGCGCCCCAACACCGCCCGTGCGTGCACCCGCGCCCGGTCGCTCCATTGTGCCCGCAGCGCGCACCGGCGCGCCGCGCGCCTAGTACCCAGCGCTGCCCGTGCCGCGTACATCTGTACCGTCGGCGCGGATTCGCGCTCCAAATCCAAATCCAAAGCGCTTTACAAGCGGCAACGACGACACTGCCGCAGGGGAGAGTGCTTTTGCCGCCCCTGCCGGCACGCATCACGGAGATGATCGCCAAGAAGAGGCGCCTACGTAAGCAGTGGCAACAACTGAGATGCCCCACATTGAAGACCCAATTGAACCGTCTCGCGGAAAAGGTGAAGGCCGATTTATCGGCCCACACCGCCGCGGGCTGGGAAGAACGAATCGACGCAACGACGGACAGTTGGCCGTCGCTTCATAAACTTTGCCGCCAATTATCGAATACCCCAGCCCCGGTGCGTCCACTATTGAATAGCGACGGAGCGCTAAAGTGTGTAGCAGAGGACCGGGCGGAGGTCTTCGCGGAACATCTGGAGCGTCAGTTCCAGCCGAACCCGACCAGCGACCACGAACATGTCGCAGCAGTCGAGCAACACCTGGAGGCCTATTTCGCAACGCCAATAGCTCCCGAAGAGGACCCCATTTTCTTCTCGCCTGGCGCAGTTAGACGCGCCATCCTAAGGACCAAGCCCAGGAAAGCTCCCGGTGCCGACGGTATCACCAACACAGTGCTGCGCCACTTGCCGTTCCGTATGGTAGCGGCACTGGCGCGCCTGTTTACGGCGATACTGCGCACGGGGGCGTTTCCAGACTCCTGGACGGAAGGGCGCGTCATCATGCTGCCCAAGGCGGGAAAGAACACGCTGAAGCCGGAGAGCTATCGGCCGATCATCCTGCTGCCGACGGTCTCCAAGGTGTTCGAAGCACTCCTGCTGCGACATCTCCAACCGCACATCGAGCCACGACCGGAACAATTCGGGTTCCGGCGAGAACACAGCACGACGCTCCAGCTGTCGAGGGTACTGCACCACCTCGCAGTCGCAAAGAACAAAAAGGAATACTCGGTGGCAGTATTCCTCGACATGGAGAAGGCCTTCGACCGTGTATGGCATGAGAGCCTGATACATAAGTTGGCCACCTCAGGCGCGCCCCGTCGCGTTGTTAAAGTGGTGTCTAGTTTTCTCTTCCACAGGACAGTAAGGGTGGTGGTCGACGGAGCGCTATCCAGCGCCCGCCCGGTGCTCGCGGGTGTACCACAGGGCGTTTCGCCTGCGTGCTACTCACGTTACACTGACGACATCCCCACCACTGCAGATGCGATGCTCGCGCTGTATGCAGACGATGCCGCGTACATTGCTACATCGCTCAATGCGAAGTACGCGGCGGTCAAGATACAGCGCGCCCTAGACGCTCTCCCGGAGTGGCTGTCAAAGGTGGCTTTCAGTTAACGTGAGTAAGACGCAGGCGCTGATCACGGGGAACGTACCCCTCCCACCACCCATGAAGCTACAAGGAGCAGCAGTCGATTGGTCGCCCCGGGCTAAGTACCTGGGTGTGACCATCGACCGCCGCCTCACGATGGGGCCCCATGTCCGCAAGGTCGCCGCACAGGGTAAGGTCGCCCGCAACCTCCTCAGACCGGTGCTCTCGTCCCGCATCCCGGTGGCGTGAAGCCAATATCTGTATATGAGCCAACACTGGATGGTGCTGAATAGTACACAGATATTGCCCTGCACAATTTTTAAAACAATTATACAAATCTGTTTTGAGCCAGCACCTTAGTTGATTGGTTTTTACCGCACTGAGTTGGCCCTCATGTTTGCAACAGACAAAAAGGACAATCATGTTCGCTCTCAACACTTTTCTAAAGCTACGCGTAATACCGCAACATGATTGTCCCAAAAGAAAGTAAGGCGTCTGGGAATAAATCTGTGCCGAATATGGAGTGAGTTAGAGCGAGACAGGTGTATTGCATTATAGTTTAGGTACATTCGTTTGGCGTTATTTTGGCCGGTTGAACTATGACATTGACCTCGGCGCGTATTGATTCAATTACCTACTTCGTGATAAACTATCGTAATATCAGTGATTGTTTCGGTTATTACGAGAAAAAATAATTATGAAATTGACAGAAGAAAATGACTTTAAAAACTTTTTAAGTGTGATGTGTAATGAATATCGTATTATAAACTACGAATCAAGGGATATCGATAGTTTTGGCGCCGAAATTCAGTGCAAATGGAAAGAAAGCAAAGGATCGTTCGTGGACTCCAGTGAGTCTTATGATCAGACCAATATAAGAATCACATTTGTATTCGCTGCGCATAAAGTGGGCGCTATTCCTCTGGCATGTGTATTTATACATGTAATGACAATTTCGAAGGAAAACAAAAATACGAGGAGACCATTCATGAAATAAATGTTCAATTCACTCGTATTACTGGTTTTTTAAAACAAAACTACACTCCCAATAAAATGATAATCTTGCGTAAATTCTTAAAAACATTGTCAGTCATAGAAACGGAAGACAAAGCTATCGCATTTGCTGCAGCAAAAATACGAGCAACACAGTCCAAAAAAATAAAAGTTCAGCCGACTGCCATTTCAAGGCGAAAGAACAGAGGTATATCCAAGGGTAATAATCGTATCCAGAGTGGACGACCTGCGAACGCTAAAAAAAATATAGGCATTCTAATAATAATGTTTTTAACGTTCATGATTCTAGTTTCTTTTTGTGTCTGTTTTAAATATATATTAGAAAGAAAATGTAACTATACACACGCCGAAACTATTTAAATAATATCATTAGTAACCAAGAGTTAGTTCGTAACATCTTTGTCAATTAGAAAATTCATATCATCTTTAATAAGGAGGACGCATAATATTGCGACTCAACGCCTAGAGCGCTGGTTCCTACAGTTAATTCGTAACAGCTTTTGTCCATTAGAAAATTCATAATATCCTTAAAAACTGGGACGCATAATGTTGCGACTCAACGCCTAGAGCGCTGGTTCATACACAGATATTGGCTTCACGCATCCCCGGTGCGCGTCAAGCTGAGCGTGTACAAGATGTACGTGCGCCCCCCAGTCTTGACGTACGCCGCTCCCGCTTGGTTCGCCCTCACGAGCGAGTTGAGCCGGAAGCTGCTCCGCACGCAACAAAACCTTGCGTTGCGGACAATTGTAGACGCTCCTCGCTACGTGAGGAACGATGTCATCCAGCGGGACCTCGGGATCGAGAGCCTGGATGAGTTTGTGAGGCGACTCGCGAAGGTCATGTTCGCGCGTGCCGACGCCTCTGCCTGGCCCCATGTCAGGCAGCTAGCGCCATTGCACGCGCGACCGCCTGACGCGAAAGCCCTGCCCCGCGACCTGGTAGCGGACCCTTGACCCCATCGCACCGGATATGACGCCTCGGGTAAGCAGCATCCAGGTTACACGCAGCTTACTCGAAATAATAAGACTTTACAGATGTACACATACATCTGTTGTGTGGCGTGTGCTAGGTTAATATAGGCACGTCACATAACTGTATACAGACATCCACTACTATACATGCATCCAAACACAACACGCACGGGCGCGATGCGGGTCGCGACGTGCGTCTACACTGAGCGGTGTTACACTACAACACTAGCCGCTCATACATACGCGACTGCCTACCCCTCAAACCGTAAACGGCTCGATCCGTAAGCGGGGAGAGGGGGAGACTACATATTAGACCTGTAGGGCGTCGAGTCAGCATCCCTGTCGCTGGTCGTTCTCGTTGGGCCTCCCCCAGGCAACTGGGGGTCTCACTTGGCGGGGACAGACCGCCGGGATGTCGTGAAGAAAGCGGCGCTAGGAGCTAGCGTCGTGGCGCGCTTACAGAAATATTCAGAGCAACCATTTACATAGACGCATTTTGCTTCTCAAAATGTGGTCATTTTTGTTAAGCCGTCCAAGGCGAATCCAATTGAGGGACCCATTTTCATGGGTCAATGTATGGCCTCCGCGGGCAAAGGGCGAAGCCCTGACCCCCCTCGCCCCGCCCCCTTGCGGGGGCGTCGCGACATCTCCAACTAAAACCGTCTTCGTTAGGTAGGTGAGTTGTACGCAGTTAGTTGGATGTTGTTGGTCTTTATAATAATAACGCCGTATCTCTACGTTAACGTCGTGGTGGGGCTTGCGCGCTCCGAATTCTGTGTCTGTGCCGGTAAAGTTTACTTTGCCGAAACAGGTCTAGGGTGAGGAGCCAGACCAAGAGAGATACAAAAACCCACAGGGCAGCATGTGGCGAGCTGTTGGGCAGTAGCGACCCCACGGACCCTATCTTCCGGGAGAAGTCTACTTCCTCACCTCTGGCTTGCCTTTATTGGCCGGCTCGAGTGAACACTGACGAGGAACAGAGCTTCCACCTCATTCTTGCCTTTATTGGCTGGTTTGACTGGAGATTCGCAAGAGCAAACATGCTTGGAGGAAGGAAGTATTCCAGTAAGATGCTGGTAGGGATCTTGACCGTACTTCCGGGATTGTCCTGATAGCCGTGGAATACTTCTCCACTCCTCATAAGCAACTCAGGACATGTTGCCCCCGTGTCACATTGCCACGTGTCAATTGACAAGAATGTAAATTAAAATCTCCAATAACTATCATTTGTTTATATCTATTACACATATTTTCTATTACCCTAAACAAAATCATATAATCATTCTCCGAACTCCCTGGAGGAATATAAACAACGCAACATAAAAACAAAAATCTATTCTTTAGATGAACCGTTGCACAAACAATTTCAAACACGCAGGCGTCTATCGACGCGTCCGAGACAAGTACCTGTCGCAACTCGAAGCAGTGTGTGGCCCCGAGAAACGCTCCACCCTGCTTACGCCCATCCACTCGATCACAACGTATTATTTTATATCCTTGAGGGATAATTTCCGCGTCTTGAATGGATTCATTGCAGCCTGATTCCGTTATAGCGTATAAATTAAATCTTTAGAAATAACATATTATCATTTAATTCTGAAATGATAATATGTTATTTCTAAAGATTTCTAATTTTGTACGAAGACCTCTTGCATTTTGATAATACATTTCAATGTTGCTGCTGTTATGGCTATAATATGCTTGATTTTGTTCTATTTGAGTTCCGAAACCATATCCACTCACTGAATTCTACATTCATTGGCCAGATTTCGGCCTGGTTCAACTTATCAAAACACTTTTCTGGTACTCCAACAACAAACGACGAATAATCTCTCACGATTCTGTGTTTGATTTTGTCTACCTTTATTTGAACATCTAGTCCACATACATTTTTCTCGTGATCGGCTACTGCTTCAAGAGTGGTATCCGGATGCAATCACCAAACGTGTAGATATTTTTTGCGATCACTAACTTGAATCGCCTTCAACTCTGTATTTGTACCCACTCTGACCTCTTTAGGTTGCCTGTTATTCGTTTTTTTTTTTATTTTGAATAGTCACCCATCCTGATTCGATCTTCTCCTCTTCATGGTTTGGTAGTTCAATAGTCACCAGTGAGCTAGTACTACACGAAGCTTTTTCTGGTAAAATTTCGGCAGATCTCGTGGCTCCACATTTGTTTACCTTTTGAGTTTTGACGTAGGTATGAAGCGATTTCTTGGAAGCGATAGCATTATTCTGTTGACTTACGACCTCAGCAACAGAAGATGGAGAGGGAGGATTTTGGGGAACATCAGCTGCTATTTCGTGGGTTTGGTTGTACTGAGTTAGTTTAGTTAACTGGGCTTCTACTTTTTCTTCGAGTACCCCCATCATTTTAATTATGTTGGCCAACTCAGTTTTTGTTTGGGAATATTGATTAAGTAGAAGCGATATCGCATTTGCCTGACTATCCATGCGAGCTATCATGTCAGCTTTAAATTATCTCAATTCTTGGAGTAGTAGGGAATCTGAATCCATAGTTATGGGTGAATACTGAGTCCGACTTCCGCGCTGACTGCTTACATTGTTTACCGGTGTGATGGCATTAGGGTTTGGTATGTTAATGCGGACCGGGGTTTCACTGTTGCGTATTTTTGGCTTAGCACAGATACATTAACAGGACATAACCAATGACGTAATATAAATAGACGCGTTATGGATGAACATCACGGCACTCGAAAACAGCGTAAATACTATCGGTAGCTAGATAGCTACTTAGACGCACGAAGAAAGGGAAAGAAAATTAAATGTCATCTACGGAATTCCTGTTGTTAGAGAGAGATAAATATATTTCTTTAATTACGTTGTCATTCTGTGGTGCATGCTCATTGGCCAAACGTGTACAAAAGGAGGCATATGGGGAATAAATGGACACTCAATTTTCTCGTGTTGATCTGGTAGTAGATTTACGGGTAAAATAATATTATTTTCGATCTGAATATGAATGCAGTATTTCGCAAGAGTAGGTAATTACTGTTACTTAAAATAAAACAAAATAGAATATTATTAAAACATAAAAATCTTTATAAAAAAATGTGAATAATTCAAAATTTTAAATAAAAAGTACAACAATCGTTTAAATTAAATTACAATTAAATTTCCTCTCATTTACTTGGACAGTTTACGTTCAGGCACCGTTGTTGCCAATACGCTACAAAATGTTCCAATTCCGTAAAGGACCGTTGTTGCCATTTGGCTGCAACAAACGCGGCTTACATCTCTATTTGTACGCTCAAATAAAGTCTAATGTCCTCTGTGGATTTTTTATTCTATGGTCGGATAGATAAGCTAGTCAACAAAACCATTTAATTTCAAAATACCTGGAACGCAATATTAGGTTTTACACACACTGATGCAAAGTACCCCATCTTCCCCTAATGGCACGTGACTTACCTCAAGCGCCAGCCGCCATTAGAAGGCATCGAAAAACATAAAATAAAATACATTTTTCTTGATACTTACGCATGAAATGATACTTTTTTATCTTTCACAGTTGCAGTATAATTTTTACATTTCCTATAAACACAGGACGGCATTTTTTTTTGTTATTTTTAGGAAGTTATCCACACAAGTTATTTTAATATCACGTACAGCCGCGGCACTGGTTGGTACGCGACTAAATCGAAGTCCGGTAAATACCTTGCATTCATCTTGCCACTATAGAGCGCGGGTAACGTATCTATAGTTTATAATATCATTGGACATAACCATTTCTTTATATATGTCTGGGTGTACGCCTTAAACGCATCTTTATTTATTTCGAGACAGGCTATATCATACCTCTTCATGCATTTATCATTGGCACATTCCATGTAATCATCAATTATGGGTGAAGCACAAGCGCCACAATTAGTTGACATTTTTATTAGTAGGTATCGCGAACAACAATTCAAATTTTGATGATCAAACCGAGCACTTCGCGGTTCACAGCGGCGCGACAGAGACGAATTATGCCTTTTTCGCAACCTGCGATGTCACGTTCGCGTATTATTTACACCAAAACAGTTCACTCCACTTTAGTCCTTATTTTTAACACGTTATTAGTTAATATTGCACAAGTTAATGCTTTAAATATAATTGATCAAAATAAAATAACAAAAAAAAAACACGTCTGCCACTGACGACAGTCGAGTAATCTTATAAAAGGGTAAGTTGATTGCTATTAAGCCAATTCAAAACATGATCTAGTCCCCTTTGCGCCTCGTCAAAAGCTTCATGCCAGGTATTACCAGTAAAGGTGAGTGCAATGTCATCAGCCAAGGACGTGATTTTTCCATTTTGAAGAAGTAGATTACACAGCTGATTGACTTTTTTTAGTGTACGTAAATCAGCTGTGTAATCTACTTCTTCAAAATGGAAATTGAAGAAGTAGATTACACAGCTGATTTACGTACACTAAAAAAAGTGTGGGACCGACCACACTTACCTGAGGAACGCCAAAAGTAACGGGAAGCTCCCCACTCAGGTAACTACCTACCAATTTTTACGCACTGAGTCCTATTGCTTAGGTAGTCTGCAAAAATTTGGAGCGGAAGGCCACGTATTCCCAGTTCCTCCAGTTTCAATACTAGGTTAGGAATAGAAACCGTGCCGAAAGCTTTTTTCAGATCTAAGAAAACCGTAACTACTTTCTTTTTTGCATCAATGTTTTTGACAATGTGACCCGTTAAATTCAGAACAGCATCATTCGTCGACTTATTTCGACACTTAGTATTTACACAAAGTTCTTATTTAGTGACTGGGCGACTCCAGGTATTCGTAAAAGCAGAGAAAAACTATTTGAACTTTATGGCTTAAAGCAACATATCAATAATACAAGCTTTCATAGGTATGTTGCAAAATATACAAAACCTTTTAAAAGTGTTTGCAAAATAGCTAATTTCATTATATTAGCAATAAAATAAAATCAGCTGGTGATAAAATAAAAACTACCTGGCAAATAATAAACAATGAAACAGGTAGGAAAAAACAGCGAAATACTAAATTTAATTTAGAGACTGCACATGGCCCCATTAACTCGGATATATGTAGAAATAGCTCAAGAATTTGAAAACTTTTTTGCTAATATTCCCCTTAAAACTAAGAAGATCTCTGGAGAATGTCTTTAAAAGTCTGTAGATCTATTATCGAAAACATTGCGTCCTATTTAGCTTACATATTTAACACCAGTGTAGACTAAGGAGTCTTTCCGGATCTCATGAAATACAGTAAAGTAGTTCCATAGTTCAAATCCAGTGATAGTAAAGAACTCAACAATTATAGGCCTGTGTCAATTCTGCCAGTTCTCAGTACGGTGTTTGAAAAGTTGATGCTCAATCAAATGTTACGTCACTTTAATAAAAATTCCATCTTTCACGAACAACAGTACGGTTTCACCAAAGGGCGTTGTACCACTGCTAACTGTAATTGTAATTTTAATAAATACTTTGATTCTAGTACTATTGCTTTTTATTGTCTCGTAGATGGTGTGAAAAGTAGAGTATTCTCCTCGGGGATAAAGGTGCCTTCGTCTCGGGCGACCTTGAATCCCACGCTGCACATCCTTTGTTTTGCTCGGGATTCAATACGACGCCCGCTACATAAGACACTACTTTATCCCCTTAGTGCATAATCTACTATTGTGTAACTGTTTGTTTTCTCGAATTAAATAAATAAATAAATGCGGTGGGGTCTAGCTACCAGTGTACCGCAATAATGATAACATTTTCCATTGCAAGCAAAGGAAAATGTTATCGTTATTGCTACTTTCCACCCAGGAAAATATCGTATTCCTTACAAATTTTGTAACAAATGCTCGGCCAATGTTCGCGAGACGTTGACAAATATGGCACGTCTCCCTCGTCGCACACCGACTCGCCGCACACACGCCAAGGAAAAAGGCTTCTTTAAATCGAACTACTCTCATATTGACTTCTGATTGATGGGCACCAGTCGAGCTACTCGTAGGCGCGCCAGGTGCTGTCTGAACGGGGCACCACAGACTGTAGATAGTCTCAGTTTAACTTCGTCCTACTGGATGCTTCAAGTATGGAGGGTAGCGCAAGTTTAACATGCTGTGACAGGAAAGAAATCGCGGGTATTCGTAAAACAAACTAGTAGTTAGTGAATAAAAAAATGCAAACATATCGGGTGCGGTACGCCGCCGCCGATACCGCGTGTCGTCAAATATTTATAAAGCACTCGGAATTGGTTAGCGCAGCGCGGCGCGAGCGCGTCACCACGTGTGCAGGCTGGCTTGATCACTACTCTGGTACTTACACTTACATGCTTACATCTTAGATTCTAAGGCCTTTTCAAATCTTTGTTTCCAATTGATGCTATTTCCACTTAAACAAATTCCTATTAACTTATGCTTAGGTTTCTTTAAGTGAGCTCGTGAGGTACCCAAATATCGAGCTTTTTTATGTACCCAGTTTTTTTCAAATGCGCCAAAACTGTTTTGTGGTCAATTCCCAGTTCTTCAGCTACGTCGTAACTACTGATATGCCGATCTTGTTCCACTTTTTCAAAAATGGAATCCATTTTATCCGTAATAGGGCGACTAGAGCGACGTGCATCTTTGACATCAAAATTTCCCGATTGAAAACGCTTAAACCAAATTTGTGCTAGGTCCATAAACATCGCAAATTTTTTTCGCGGCTAGCGTTGCATTTTTACCTTTTTTTAACCGACTTCCAAAAGGAGGAGGTTCTCAATTCGTCTGTATGTTGTTTTTTTTTTTTTTGTATGTTTGTTACGCGATTACTCCGCCAATTATGAATTTATTTTGATGATTCTTTTTTTGTTTGGTAGATCATACTTCAGAGGTGGTCCCATATAAATTTTATTAACTTTGCTTGGGTAGTTTTTGAGTTAGCTTCAATAATACGTATTTTTTCCCACTTAATATGTGGATGATATGATAACTTCCTGTCATTGTTATTTACATAGCAGGTAGTGGTATTCGAATTTGTGTGGGGTAGGTACCACAATACTAAAAAGTGAAAAATAAAAACTTTTTACAAAAAAAAAAACAACCGACTTCAAAAAAAAACACTACAAAGTGAAAAATAACTTTAATTTCGGAAGTCGGTGACAAAGAACGAAAATTCAAAACCAAGACACCGACTTCCGAAATTAAAGTTATTTTTCACTTTGTAGTGTTTTTTTTTGAAGTCGGTTGTTTTGTAGTAAAATTTTAAAATGTATCGAATTTCTTCATTAGATTCACTCATCTTGACGGTACGAAAAACAAATGAAAATCACACATTTTCCTAATTTGAATTTGGAATTATGTTCTTTAAAATTTAAAATTTCAGTGATACCAAAACCAGCCAGATACAAATAGTATAGCCAAAGAGATTTTATTACAAGTTCATACATACTATAATGCGAAAAGACTTTTTCCCCAACCTAAGTAGTATTTTGGCATCCAGAGTTTATTTTCAGCTCCGCACACTTACCTGACACACCAAGCATAAAGTCTAGCCCTAGACAAGAATAACTGCTAATTATGAAAAGTCATAAAAATGTTTGACGCTGTAGCAAAAAGTAATCTTTATTATGAATGTAAACTGTATTAAAGTAAAATCATCATCTATCTATGTGTTAGTTTCTACTGTCAGTTGGTAATGATTGGTCCTTACAAATATTGCACAACGATTTTGGAATGTACATACATGCTGAGTGTATAATTATGTCGATGTCGTGGCCAGATCTTAGAATTGATCATTTCATGAACAGATCGACCATTTCATGATTTGCATGGTTGCGTTTCATGAAATAGAACATCGACTGCTGGCCACATCATGCTGTGGTCTGGCCAGATCATTGAATACTCAACGTTTGACGATATGAACAGCTAAACGAACGACTACTTCATGATGTGGCCAAACATTACTAATCATATCGTAAAATAGTTAGATTATCCACCGGTAGAGGCGTTGATGTCGCTTTATTTTGTTGTGCAAAAACAAAATCATGGCATCATGGCGGCGGACGATAATTCGATTAGAAAAGCAATTATTAATACGCAAATGGAAGATAAAAGTGCATTGAAGTATCGTTATTATACGTGACTTTTATGAAATTTACTCGAAAAACGAGCGCAACCTTAAAAAACCATGGAGTTGGGAACGTATTTCACAGGTTAGTATTTAGCTATTCAAATCTTATTAATTATTATATTTCTTCTGGAATGAAAGCTATTTAAAATGCTTTATTTATCCATTGGCCTAGATTACTAAAAGTTAATGAATACCAGTAATATTTGCATGGAGACCCTACATAATGATAATGGCCAAACGTCGACTGACATATCATTAAACGTTGACGTTGGAACGATATGGTCAGTATTAGCTGGCCATTTCATGAAATGGTCGATCATTTCATGAAATAATCTATTCTAAGATCTGGCCACGACATCGACACTGCGTCTGCTATGTCAAGGTTTTTTTTTGTAACTTTTCTCGAAATACGTTCCTGAATTTTCTTTTAGGTGGTTAAATAAAAGATGAAGGCACACACAAGTCTGCTATGTACACAGACACAGACATAAATTATTTTAAGTTGATTGGTGCCATTGTTTCAGGAGTCGATCTTGGACCGAGTGGACGCGGGGGGGGGGGGTTGGTTTCTTTGCAGCTTCGTTTGTTTGATGGTCAGGGGGACGGGGCAGCACGGGGGTGGGGATGAGGATTATTCCGGAGCCAATTTTAATTTGATGGACCACGAAGCCTTGTTACGGTGGCGCTTTTTTTCGATATGACTGAAGATCGGCACGTGGCCGGGGTTAGGTTTCAATAAAACTCTATAAAAGCTTTCTCCCCTCGAGCTGGCCCGCACTGCTCCAACAGACTGCTATTTAAATCAATAAATTGAATTTAGTCTCGTTACTTCGAGCCAGCAAGTTTTCCAACGATGACATCTCGGTGAAACATTAAGCTGAGACGTTGTGAGAGATAGTCTATGTTGTGATCGTACTGCTCGCATATCCTTAATAAGTTGATGTTTGTCAGTAATCAATGACACGTGTCGTATTCCGGTCGCGCGGCACTGGTGTCAGCGGTGCGTCAACAGAAGTCACAAGGAGTTGCTCGTCGGCGCCGTCACCTATATAAATTTAGTAGCATCACTGCACAGTTGGTATTGCTATTAATTTCACGGCGCATTACTCGCGGAGATGGCTCGCATTAATATCAACGATTTACTCTAAGTACATCGTTTGTTATCGAGTCCCAAAGTGAATGTAAGTAATATCGTCGCGCCTCCCTGCCTTGCCCGCTGCTGTTCGAACATAGCGAGGCACACGACATACACCCGCGGTGGTGGTAATCTAGAATTCGACCAAAAACGTTTTTTTATTCCGCTAAAACGAAAACGATTTTCGGTCTGATTTGCATTTCCGGTTGCATTTCGGTTTTTACCAATAATCAAACAAAGACCTCAAGGCTTTGCAGAGTAGACCCTCCAAAATGAAAGGCTCTCAAGTAGCTAATAAAATGTTTTTATTAGCTTTTATGAATCTATTTATTTGCCCGGTTTGGCAATAAAAAATGTTACCATCGGTAAGCAAAACAATTTGTTTTTCTTTATAGGAACCGTGCATTAGTGAATTTCTCAGTAGCAGCCCGGAGTCTGGATTTGAGTCCGGTTGATGGCAATAGGTACGCTCCCTATATATGGGACTTAAACAAAACTGGCGAAATGTGGGTGCACTATAGCTACACCTCTGCCCAACCCTTCGGGGAAACAAGGTGTGGTGTTATATATGTTATAAGTTAAGATAAGATGTAATTTATTTCCAAGTACATGGTACATTAAGATCTTAATATTAAAAAGTTTCACATATACTACCGTTGCCGGTGTAGAAATATTAAAATTTAAGTACAGTTTATTTTATTACATAATAATTATAAATTAGTTTGAAATGAAAATAGTTAATTTTGAATACAATGTCAATTACAATTTTTTCTTATTATTTATGAATGAAATGTCATACTAATGTCAAAGATAAAAAAAAAATATATATATATTAAAAGTCAATAAACACACAAAATATTGATAAAATGTAATGTCAAATTTTATAATTTAAAAATTCACTAACCGAATAGAAACATTTGTCTAAAAGCCAGGCAAATATTGTTTTCCTGAATTTATTAGTGGGCAACACTCTGATGCCTGAGGGTAAATTGTTAAAGATTTTGATTGCCATGCAATTGGAATTCCTGCTATACAAATGTAGTCTCTGCCTAGGTGCGAGTAATTTATTTGGGCTTCTCTCAGATTCAGATAACTTTATTTGTTCAAACATGTGTGTACATACGATACAATGCATGCAAGGTGTTATAAGTACATGGAGTTGTGCTAACATGTTGCTTTTAGAAATGTGTTCATACATCTGGAACATGTGCGGATACCTTTTTATAAATAAACAAATTTCAAAAATGTAAAGGCAAGGAAGTGGAAGAATTTTTAGTGCTTTAAATAATGGCTTACAATGCTCTAAATAATTAGCTCTGATACATTTTTTTTTGTGCAATGAATGCTCTGTTCACGTCTACTGAATTTCCCCATATAACAAGGCCGTAACGCAGCACTGACGAAACATAGCCATGATATGCATTAAGGGATGTTTCTTTACTGGCTATTCGTCTCAGTTTTCGAAGAGCAAACACAAATTTGTCAAGTCCAGTGCAGACTTTCTTTACATGTTCTTTCCAATTTAATTTTTCGTCAATAACTATTCCCAAGAATAAGGTTGATGGTACTGGTTCCAAAATTGAATGATTGTATTGTATTTGCGGTGGTTTTACTAAAGAATTGTATGTTTGGAATTGAACGACATATATTATTATATATTATATTATTTATTATATGACTAAAGGGAAGTCTCCAGGACACGACGACCTTAGCATCGAGCATTTGCAGTTCGCAGGTGTTCATTTACCTAGGGTGTTGGTCATGTTTTTCAATTTGTGTATAGGCCATTCATATTTACCCAAGGAGCTTATGAAGACCACTGTCATACCGATACTTAAAAATAAGACGGGTGATGCCTCCGATGGGAACAACTACAGACCCATCTCATTGGCTACGGTGATTGCCAAAGTGCTGGATGGTTTGCTTGATAGTCACCTAAGTGAGCATATAGATCTACATGAGGCCCAGTTTGGTTTCAGGGCTGGGCAATCGACTGAAACTGCGGTACTGCGACTCAAGCATACTGTCCAGTACTATGTTACAAGGAAAACACCTATATACGGTTGTTTTCTGGACCTGTCGAAGGCATTTGACCTGGTGGCTTATAACGTGTTGTGGGATAAGCTCCAGGGGGAAACCAGCACACCCAGGGATATGATTAATTTATTGAAATTTTGGTACGACAACCAAACCAATAATGTTAAGTGGGCTGGCTCATGTTCGTCAGAGTATAGGTTGGAGTGTGGAGTGAGACAGGGAGGCCTAACTTCACCACGGCTCTTCAACCTGTATGTTGATGGACTGATAGGTGAGCTCAGCGGGGCCGGTGTCGGTTGTTCAATTGATAGTGTTTGTATGAACAACATTAGTTATGCCGACGACATGGTGCTGCTGAGCCCATCTGTCAGAGCCCTTAACATCCTCATAGGGATCTGTGAGAGGTATGCGGGGTCACATGGACTCAGGTACAATTGTAAGAAGAGTGAACTGCTTATTTTCAAGGCGGGTAATAAGAGTCCGAAAACCGTTCCACCGGTCAGACTTGGAGGATTGCCTTTAAGTAGGGTCACCAAGTTCAAGTACCTGGGGCACTGGGTCACCGAGGACCTCTCAGATGATTTAGATATTGAGCGGAAACGTAGGGCATTGGCAGTGAGATGCAATATGCTTGCTCGCAGGTTTGCACGGTGCACAAAAGAGGTAAAAATTGCTCTTTTTAAGGCATACTGCCAGACATTTTATACCTGCAGCCTGTGGGTCCGTTATACGCGTAGATCTTTCAATGCCCTACGGGTCCTGTACAATAATGGCTTTAGGATGCTGTTGGGATTGCCTCGCTTTTGCAGTGCATCAGGTATGTTTGCGAAGGCCAGCACGGACTGCTTTAGGGCAATAGTAAGAAAAAGAGTTGCCTCCTTGATGCGCCGCGTGCGGGGCAGCACCAACAGCCTTCTGAATACTATTTTGGTAAGGGTTGACTGTCCGGTTGTGAGGCACTGGAACACCGTTCACGGATCTGGAGCTGCCTTATACAATATTAAATAGAAAAATTGTAAATAATAATAATAATGAATAATGTACTAACGTAGTTATAAGTACTATTTACTAACAATGTATGGAATGTTTTGTTCTGAAATAAATGATTAATAATTGTACTAATTTTGTTTTTTCAATGTTTACACGTAAATTATTAGATTCCAACCATTTCATTGCTTTTAGTATTTCATTGTTAGTGTCAGTTTCTAGGGCATTTCTATTTGAAGTTTTTATTGTCAAAGTCGTGTCATCAGCAAATAGTGTACATTTATGTTTTAGGCTCTTGCAAAGGTCATTTATATATATTATAAATAATGGAGGCCCTAATACGCTTCCCTGAGGAACACCACAACTATTTATTTTTAACTCTGAACCATACGTTTTTTTACGTTATCGTCAATTTTTGATACTACTGTCTTTTGCTGGCATTTAAGTAATGTTATTTATCGAATACATAACTTTACTTAAATAACTTTAACTTAATGTAATCAGTTGTAAGTATTTACATAGCGAGTCAATACATAGGTAATAATATTATGAGCAAAAATAATAGTCCTGACTCACTGGCTGACTGACTCATCAACGCGCAGCCTAAAGCCTTGGACTTGGACAACTGAAATGCACAGAGGTTCCCTTCATAGATGTAGAACAGGAATAAAGCTGGATTTTTGTCGCAGAATTCCCCCGGGCGACTTCATCCACTTCATAGTTCAGAGACTGTCGGGTAGATGCAGCTATAAAGCTTCTTAAAATGAGTGTATATAGTAGTGAGCGATGAATGTTACGATACTCTATTTTGGCTACGTACAGCTTCCTAGATCTCCGCCTTCAAAAATCGAAAAATAGGGTCGGTTTCAACAAAATTCGTTTTAAGTCTTCGAAAGTAAATATATTTGAAATCGAAGTTGTTTTTCGCCTTGTACCGTGCCGCGGTCGATTGTATTATGGGATGGTCTCATTTGCACGTCCACTGCGGGCCAAACTCAGGTCACGCTCGGTGTCACGGCGCCAGCCGGCAAGGGACACAGCGCGGGGCCGCTCGCAAGGGCGCGCGCACTTCTTAAAGCAGCCTTGCTCCGGTAAATGGAGGTAACTCGTAATATATTTTTTCACAAGAATAACCCCTACTAGTGCCACATGCCTAGATAATATTTATACAGATGTTATACCAAGCCACAAAGAAATTATAAATTTACTAGATTCTGATCATTGCGGGCAGAGGATTACTATCCCAAACCAAAACAACAAAGTGGCTAAAAAGGATATCACGGTTAACCCCAAAATTGCAAGTCGCTTGGAAACTTTTAAAGTTAAACTCATTAATAAATTACCAGTTATGTCTATACATGCTGACCCTAATAATCTATATGATGATTTCTTTAATATATACTGTAAGCAATTGAATTCCACCTTTATTCCCAAAACTATCTCGGTTAATAATAACGCATCTTTTAGTGATTGGGCTACCATTGGTATACATAAAAGTAGAACACGGCTTTATGAGCTGTACAATGAAAGGACTTATTTAAACACAGCTGAATTTAATTTATATGTTAGAAATTATTCAAAATTATTTAAAAAAGTTTGTTGTATGGCCAAGTCGCGTTATTTGAGTTCGAAGATTAAAAATAGTAGTAATGTAATCAAAACGAGTTGGAATATTATTAATAGTGAAACGGGAAGGTCTGATAACTGAAATACTGACTACAGCCTGTCTATTAATGACAACATAATAAAATTAGACTCACAAGTCGCCGCGGCCTTTGAAGTTTCTTTTCAGATATTCCCGTTTCAACTACTAAATCCCTAAACTCATCACCTTCTGTTGCTGAGTCTTTGCTGAAGGAAAATGTTAATGTTTTCGATTCGGACTTTATTTTTGAACATATTACCTGTAGAGACATAATTAAAACCTTTCACACTTTAAATGTAAAAAAGACTGCAGATCTGTGGGGTAATTCTGTAGAAGTTGCCAAGTCTATTATTGACATTGTAGCACCTACTTTAGCTCTTATCTATACTAATATTATAAAGAGGTAACATTTGTTTGTAAGTTTGTAAGTTTGTTTGTAGGGGGTAATCTCCGGAAGTAATGAACCAATTTAAAAAATTGTTTCACTGGTAGAAAGCTAAATTATTCGTGAGTGCTATAGGCTATAAATTATAAAGATATCATGCATATTAGCCGAACTATCTCAATTTTTGTCTAGCCAGGCGGAAAAAAATAGCTCTTACAGCAGAGTTATTTGCATGCGCTGCCTTAACAGTTGTATATAATTGAAAACAATGTATGGCAAACTGGTCCGTTTTGAACAGTTCTACAAAAAAGTCCGCGACGACACCATATTTCTATCTTTTATATTTTAGCAGATATAGTAACTTTTATGTGTTAAAAAAAGTATTTTTCGTCGTACTTACCTTTAGACGATTTTTTAAACAACAAAATATTAAACCTTATCGAAAAAAATATTATTATGATCACAAGAACATCATAGAGATATGATTTGCCCAAAACAGTATGTCAATTGGTTAAACAGTTTCGAAGATAATATAAAATTACTAAATCGCAAAATGCTGCCATCGATTCACGAACCGCATTAGAACATGCTTTGTACGGACGTTTTATCCATTTACCCATAGATGGCGTTGTGCAATTACGTCATTTTTCTGAATCGCGGTGTTAAGATTTTGCGCGGATTAATGACCCTCTCCAGTTATTATTTAAAACTTTAGTTGTTAGGTAAGTGAGTCGTACGCAGTTAGTTGGATGTTGTTGGTCTTTAAAATACTTTTGTTTGCCTCGGTTTCTTAAAGCACAAATACTACTTCGTTCTCATTTTTCGAGTTCGAAGCTGTGGTATTTCTGTTTTTGGGATATCGGACAGTTTCAGCGATTGTTTATCATGCCTAAAAGGAAATCACAACTTTCCCGTCAGACATCCCAGACAAGAGCAGCTCGAGTACGCCGTACGGATATGAGTCTGCTCTTGAAAATCATCAGCATCTCTCGAGCAATAGAGAAAATATTTCGCAAGCACGCGCTGGGGAATCTAGCTCCGAGCGTTCACAGCGGCTTGCTAACCAAAGCTGGAGAATATCGCAGGTCCGTGCTCAGGAATCTAGCGCTGAACGTGCGCAGCGTCTCAGTGATATAAGGCAGCATGTCTCTGCAACAAGGGATAGGGAGTCTAGCGCTAAGCGCTCGCAGTGGATCGCTAGCCAAACTGTGAGAATATCGCAGGACCGTGCTCGGGAATCTAGAGCTGAACGTGCGCAGCGTCTTTCTGATTTAAGGCAGCATGTCTCAGCAACAAGGGATAGGGAGACTAGCGCTGAGCGCTCGCAGCTAACCAAATAGTGAGAACATCGCAGGCCCGTGCTCGGGAATCTAGATACATACATACATACATATGCAATAAAAACAAAACCCTCCTTTTGGCAGTCAGGAAATAAATCATAGCACTCAGTACTAACTGAACCATACTCATAATTTCATCACAAGTTAAAATGTTTACCGCCCAACGAAGTGGGCACGGGTCAGCTAGTCTTTAATAATTGTATCGACTGTGGGGAGTTTCCTGACCTTATGAAAAATAGTAAAATAATACCTTTGTTTAAATCAGGTAGTACATCAGACCCCACAAATTATAGACCTATTTCAGTCCTACCTACTTTTAGTAAAATTTTTGAGAAATTAATTTTAGAGCAATTGCAAAGATTTTTTAATAGACATAAATTATTACATAGCAAGCAGTTCGGTTTTACAAGGGGTCGTTCAACTACTGATGCCGGGTGTTGAACTTTTAGGTCATATTTATAATGCATGGGAAGATAAATGCGATGCCTTGGGTATTTTCTGTGATTTGTCCAAGGCGTTTGATTGCGTTTTTCATGAAACATTAATCAGGAAACTCCGCCACTATGGAATCCGGAACAGCGCTCTGAATCTTCTTATTTCATACTTGAGTAATAGGATTCAGTGCGTTGACGTTAATGGAAAAAGATCTCCCGGATCTATAGTAACAATGGGAGTCCCTCAGGGCTCAATTCTTGGTCCTTTCTTGTTTCTTATTTATATTAATGACTTGCCTTACCTCATAAAGGATAACCATGATATAGTGTTGTTTGCGGATGACACTTCACTTTTGTTTAAACTTAAACGTCAGCAGCTGGTTACTGACGATGTAAATAGCGCGATCTCAAAAGTAGTTCACTGGTTCAATGTAAACAATTTACTCCTTAATGAAAAAAAAACGAAATTCATCAAGTTCACCCTACCTCATGTTAGGCAGGTGAAAACTAGAGTGTTAATAAAGGGTGAAGAATTGAATCCTGAAGATAGCACAGTTTTCTTGGGCTTAACTTTGGATGCTAAGCTTCAGTGGGGCCAACACATAGATAAATTGACAAAAAAGCTAAGCTCCGCAGCATATGCTGTTAGAAAAATTCGTAATTTGACTGACATAGAGACAGCCCGTTTAGTGTACTTTAGCTATTTTCATAGTGTAATGTCGTACGGTATTCTATTGTGGGGAAATGCCGCCGACATTCAGACTATCTTTGTTTTGCAGAAAAGAGCTGTTCGATCAATTTATAAATTAAGTCCAAGATACTCTCTCAGAGATAAATTTAAGGAGATTAATGTAATGACTGTGCCTTCTCAGTATATTTTTGATAATCTTTTATATGCTCATAAAAATATAAAATTGTTTAAAATACAGTGATATCCATAACATAAATACTAGAAACAAACACAAATTTGTTGTACCTACAACAAGGCTCAAGAAAATAGGTGGCTCGTTCAGATGTCAATGTATACGCTTTTATAATAAACTTCCAAGCCACGTACAAGATCTAAGCCTTAATAAATTTAAATCATTCATTAAACGTAAGTTGTGCCGGTTGCATATTAGAAAATCAAAACTTTCTCGAGCAAATTTCAAAAGAACAATAAACGAAATAACAAAATTTAAATGACCAAATGTTTTATTTAGAAAAATTTTAAAATCCCAAGGTATGTGACATCAAATGAACGACTGATCAAAAGTTGCTAGATGTAATTTTAAAATATCAAATCATTACTAATCAAATTACATAATCACAAATGATGCCATAACATCATTTGCCATCGACATTGGGTGTGTAACGGTTGTTATATCAGGAGAAACTGGATGCAATCGGGACTTTAGGGCACCCCGACTCGGATAGGATATTTTTTTTTTATAAACCATACAGAAGTAGGAGCCCCGCTAAGCGGGGCTCCGTCGACCAAGCTCAATTGACTATTAAATTTTAAAAAATATTTTAGCAAACCGGTCATGTTGTGCAAAGGCTTTCTTTATCAGACAGGCGCTATTCGCTAATATTAATATTATTTTTACCTTTTTCGGTTAATCCATTTGATAATTAATAATTTATCCAGTAATCCATTTTGACCTTTAAACGATTTGGTCAATAAATAATTTAAACATTGATATTCCAGACTTTGGTCAGCTGAACTTTTGATCAAATTTAATGACCATCGTTATTTTAAACTTTGTTGATTTGTACGTTGTTCTTTTGAAATTTGCTCGAGAAAGTTTTGATTTTCTAATATGCAACTGTTGTGCCATAAAGCTTTTTATACCGTTAAAGATTACGTTGAGGACAAAAAGGCTTGGGATTGAGCTGCTCCAATTATAATTTTTATTTTTTACTTTCGGTACTTTGTTTATTTTGCTAACTTTTAAATTATATACACAATGACATGAATATTTACTTTGTGAAGTATAATATTATTATTATTTTAATTATTGTGAATGTGAGGACTATGTGGGTCATTTATATATATATATATTTTTTTCTCAGTTACTTCTAATGATAATCTGGTAGTTTTGAGTACTTTATGCAGCCTACCCAAATGTCCCTTCTTTGGTATTGTTCGTCGAATCGTTGAGCTCCTTTTAAGTTCTGAGTTGAACTACACTATTACTGACAAATGCGTGCACTGACTGGACAGGTCCACTCAAATCTGTATGGTTCTTTCCTCAGAAGACCATTTCAGACACAAATCTACATGGTCCTCAAATGAAATGCTCTGACCAAGATTATTTCTGGGTTTTTATATACACATTGACATTAATGAATTTTATATAAACAATGACATGAATATTTACTTTTAAAGTATTTTATTATTATAATTATTGTGAATGTGAAGAATAAGTGGGTCATTCCTTTTTGTTTTGTTTTTATTTTTTTCTCAGTTAGTTCTAATCCTGGTCTGACAGTTTGAGTAATTTAAGTGGCCTACCCAAATGTCCTTTTTTTGGTATTGTTCGTCGAATCGTTGAGCTCCTTAAATTCTGAGTTGAGCTGCACGATAACTGACAAATGCGTGCACTGACTGGACAGGCCCTCTCAATCTGTGTGGTCCTTTCCTCAAAAGACCACTTCAGACACCAATCCACATGGCCTTCACATGATCTGACTAAGATTATGTCTGGACTTTAAAAGAGACTGAGACCTCTGAGTTTGTTTCGGCCTTTCTTCTCAGAGTAGTCAGATAGGAAACGCCGACCTCATCTAGTTTTAAAATATGATTGATGTGTAAAAGTGTTTGTACAAACCTACTTACAGAAATAAAATCATTTATCATTCATTTATCATTTATCATGTTGGTAATTTGTCTGACGCACATGGGTTTTTGTAGACATTAAGCGCCTTAAAAAGGGCATTTACCTTCCTACGCTCTGGTGGGGTCTCGGGAAACGTTCAATTATTTCCGTTGAACGCAAGGCGGCCAGCTGTGACATCACATGCCCGGCACGGTGCAGCAGTTTATAGCAGTCGGTCAATTAAACTATCACGATCAAGTGTTCCAATTGTTACGAAGCGGGGCAAGCTTTAGGTTACACATTCAGTTTCATTGGGTGACCATCCTTTTGATCCGGGACTATCGTTTCAGTTTGTGGTGGTACAGGTTGTACTCAGGTTCTTAGACAACTGTTTCTATTAAGCTGGGGCCTGTAGCAGATCGTGCTTCAGTCACTTCTGGCTTCTATGAGTTTAGTATATTGTATCAATGTTACGACGTCCAGATTCAGATTCAGATTCATTTATTTGCAAAAACATATCTAGATAATATACATGGTATGATGTTTATTTTAGGTGTACCTAACAAGGTATTTTTTGGCTCAACATGTTGACCATAGTTGGTGTACAAATTTGGTGGAAGGACAATAGGATTTTAAAATTAAAATAAGTACAATGAACAATAATATAAATAAATCAACAATTAACAATAATATTAAATGAAATTACGTCAATTATATAATCTATTTATTTTGAATCTGACGATTCAAAATAAATAGATTAGATTCAGTCAGTATCTTCAGAGGGATTTATCATTTAAAAATTAATTAACATTATAATAAGCTTTTTCTGTCAGTATTTTTTTAAATGTTTTCTTAAACTGGTCTTTATTTAATTTCTTAACACAGTTAGGGATATTATTATAAATTATTGGCGCTTTTTTTTTTTTTTTTTTAAAAGAACATCTCGCAATACTGACCACTAAGGTCTTGGCTGCTTAACCGGATTTTCCTGTGGGTGCCATAAGCTTCTACACTTAGAGCCTCCAGCCAGGAGCTTTTTGAACTTATTCCAAATTAAAATTAAGCGAATGCTCGCTAGGGGCACCCCCTGTGGGGTACGAACCTCGGCTTAGGGCATCGCTGATGGGAGGACAGCAAGAAGGGACGGGCTGGATCAAATTTATATTTTCATCATGATTATTATGCGGGGTATTTAAAGCTACGTACTCAGCTGCAATAACTGCTGGCACCTCGTTTTCGAGCAAGGGTCGGGGGGAGTTTCATTTACTCGGGGATTCGGTTGCGATCGCAAAGGACCTCGGCGGCGAGGTCGGAATGACGGGAGGCGTCTGTTTTTGTGCACTGTTCTAGTGGCCCTACTCTGTTCCTGGAGGAGTGTAATGGGGTCATCTAGGTCGGAGAGTAAAATTATTGGCGCTCTGCATACAACACTTTTATACAGTAGCGCTGTCTTAGCTGGCTGAACACGAATTTTACTCGTACTACGAGTATTATCTCGGCGATTACGTATTATAATGTCTGATATTCGAGGAAACAAATGGGGGTTATTTCTCATAAATATGGCTTTTTCCAAAATATACAGTGACGGAAGTGTATTTTATGGTTATTTTTTTATTTAGTTCATAATATTACAGTTTTCGTTTTACATAACATCTGCCAAACTGCAAAGCAATTTGTCGGCAGTAGATTCTCGTGGATTTAGCACAAATCTTTGCTTGACTAGAAATAAAAATTATAAAAAATATATATATATATATGTTCGGTATAGGGCGGGTAACACACAAAACAGAAACACAAAGTTACCGGTAAAGAGTACTTATATTACTTTTACAGTTAAACTCACACTTATAACAGTTCACAAAACCGACACGATAGAAACTAGCGTAAATAGGAGACTTTAAAATAGGACTACACCGAATTTGGCGGGAACGCCCGAGCGACTAGGCATACGTCCGCGCGCACTGGTGTTTCGAGGGCACTCATTCGACTGGCGCGGCGTCCCCACGCGTCGGCAGGCGAGCGCGCGAATAAAAGGCGGCCCCGCGCATGCGTACAAGGCAAGCATGATCAACATTGCTTCTGTGGCGCGGGGTTGCCATTTCGCTTCGCGCGTAATTCAAACTTAAAACTAACATTTTGATTATATGAGGCGAGTGAGTTGCCTACATTCCACCCCCTTGTTCCTGAACATTCTCGTCAGTAGGCAACACAATGACCTTTACAACCGGTCGCTTCATAAAGCCCCTACAGGTTCTAACAGTCACTACTCTAATATGGCCATCGCGGCCTGGGTGGACTGCGCTAATCACGCCCTTAGGCCACTCATTACGCGGCTGATTCTCTTCTAAAATAAGAACCATGTCTCCCACCTTCACGGGCGGCACTTCGTGCAGCCACTTTTGACGCTTTTGAAGAGTGGGGACATACTCTTTCAGCCAGCGTCGCCAAAACATGTCCGCCAGAGTCTGAGCCTTTACCCAAGCCTTTCTACTGGTTAAATCCGATGCATCAAAGGTACCTAACGTAGATGCACCGGTAGCTGTACCTATCAATAAATGATTGGGGGTAAGAGCGATGGGCCCATCGGGGTCCGTACCCACAAAGGTTAATGGCCTACTGTTCAGTGTCATCTCTACTTCAGCCATTAATGTTATTAGTAACTCCTCTTTAGGCGCCCGCGCCGTCAAAGTCACTCTAAGTGCGGTCTTTATTGAGCGGACGAGCCGCTCCCAGCACCCACCCATGTGCGGGGCTGCAGGAGGGTTAAATTGCCAAGAAATGCCCTTGGTAACGACGAAATCGTGAATTTTGTCACGCTCCATTGCCTGAATGGCAGCTTTCAGTTCTGCGTCAGCACCTACAAAGTTTGTGCCTCTGTCACTGAACATGATAGAGGGTTGTCCACGGCGAGCTATCAAGCGTCGGATTGCCATTATGGCTGAGTCAGCTGATAGTGAAGACGCGACCTCAATATGAACACCGCGAGTGACAAGGCAAGTAAAAATAACGCCCCATCTTTTTTCACGGCGCCTTCCTATCGAAACTTCCATTGGACCAAAATAATCTACCCCGCAATGTACGAAAGCTCTTCTTGTATTTACAAGTCTAGCGGCCGGTAGATCTCCCATCTTGGGTAACGAAGGTTGAGCACGACGGACGCGACAAAGCTGACATTTGGATACGGCTGATTTGACTGTACGTCGCAATTGAGTTATCCAATATTTTTCCCTAATACTGTTTATGACAGTTTCAGTATTGGCGTGGTGAGCGCGCTTATGATATTCGAGTGCAATAAGACGCGCAGTATAGCTATGCCCATCTAAAATAATGGGATACTTCTCATCAAACATTAAATCTGGTGCAGCACTCAGGCGTCCTCTAACTCGAAGCAAACCGTCATCTTCATACAAAAAAGGATCTAAATCGCGAATTTTACTATCAGCAGGTAATGCACTTTTTGTTTTCAGTAGTGACAACTCCTTGGGGAAAGTCTCTACTTGACATTGTTTCAACAAAATAATCTCAGCATCACGGACGTTGCTAGCTGCTAACTTCTCAACCTGGTTCTTGCGACACAAACCTAAAAAGGCAAGAACTCGACCCGCAGATCTAACAGCCCGTGTCCAACTAGCAAACCTATCAACATTAAATAGAGGTTCATACTGTTTTATTAAGTGAACCTTCTCAAGACGCTCCAATTCAGAATCGACTGCATCGTCGAACTCGTTGACCGGCCACAGGTCTTTGTCCCGGTACAAGAAAGAGGGACCAGTAAACCACAACTTACAATTTGTAGGCCAGTATAGTTTCGTGGCTTCATCAGCAGGGTTTTCTGCAGACGGCACCCAACGCCACTCACTTGGGTTGGACTTCCGGTCGATTTCTGCTAACCGATGTGAAACGAACTTCTGAAAATCACGAGGATCCGAATGTACCCATTTTAAAACCGTTTTCGAATCGGACCACAAGTACTTGCGTGTTATTGTCAAACCTTGCTCTTTAACAATGATGCTAGCTAATCTACACGCCAGTACAGCTGCCTGAAGTTCAAGGCGGGGCACGGATATTACCTTCAATGGGGCGACACGAGCTTTGCCAATAACAAGTGAGACGGTTGGTTTACCAAATTCGTCCCTACCAACTAAATATGCCACTGCAGCGTAGGCTGCTTCGCTCGCATCGCCAAAAACGTGTAATTCGACAGTTGAAGGATCAAGCCTATACCAACGCGGCACTCGCATGTTACCTAGCTGTTTTATATCCTGCAGCCACCTTTCCCATTCCTTGAACTCGTTTTCCTGCAGCTGATCATCCCATCCTATACCAGATTTCCATATTTTCTGTAACAAGATTTTAGACTTTATCGTATAAGGATAAAGTAAGCCTAGAGGATCAAAGATACTCATTATAAATTTCAGGAATTGCCGTTTAGTAGGAATAACTCTACCGTCTACTACGTCAGGCGTCACTTTTTTAAACGATAAGTCGAACGCTAACTCGTCTGACTCCGGGATCCATATCATACCTAAAGTTCGTTCGCCACTGTATGGAGACTTATCAAAATTTACAGTACCGGGCACGACAGCTGGTAACTCTTTTCGAAGTTCGGGTGAATTAGTCACCCACCCCCTGATAGAGAATCCACCAGCGGAGTGTATCATGGACACATCTTTGATCAGCTGACGTGCACTATCTATTGAATTAACACTATCTAAGTAATCATCCATATAATGATTTTCGTGAATTGCCTTGACGGCCTCAGGATACGAATCTCGGAACTCACTAGCATTTTTATTCAAAACATGTATGGCTGAGGCAGGCGACGATTTGGCACCGAAAATCATAGACACCATCACGTATGTATCAGGTTCGCGCTCTCTGTTCCGGCCTCTCCAAAGAAAGAGTTGCGCACCCTGATCTTCTTCCCTAATTTGAATACGGAGAAACATATCAGCTATGTCCGCTGTATAAGCTATTGGACCAGATCGAAACTTAAACAATACGCCTAATAAAGAATTCAGCAAGTCCGGCCCTGTTAGCAAATAATCATTTAAACATGCACCCTTGCATTTGGCCGCGGCATCATAAACCAATCTTAGTTTATTTGGTTTATTCGGGTTAATGACCCCAAAATGCGGCAGGTGCCATACCGGGTTAACACTGAGCGGAGTATCCAGCCGCCTAGCATATTTCTCAGAAATTAACCTATCAATTTGACGAGAATACGATTCAGCATAATCGGGGTTTTTATCCATCTTACTTTCTATGCCGCGTAAGCGTTTCACAGCATAATCATAATTATCGGGTAAGTGTACAGCGTCACGTGACCATAGTAATCCTACCTCCCAGCCCCCGTCGACACGGCGACTAGTGCTATCTAGGATCTTACAAGCGCGTTCAGTCTCAACATTTTTGCGTGACACTTCTGTGATACCGATTGACTCAAGCAAAAATTGCTGTTTTACAAGTTCGTTTAAATCATTTAAATTATCAAAGACTACATTGACCGATTCACGAACAGACTCGCCACAAATACCTACAGGCCCATGAACAACCCAGCCTAACTTCGTAAGCGACGCTACGGGTTGTCCGGATTTACCCTGTCGTATTTCCCGGTTAACTATTAACCGCCAATTATCTTGCCCAATTAATAACATTGGTTTTGCGCACGACATCTCACAACAATCTAAGTCTCGTAGATGTTTATTCATAGCTAAAACTCTGGCGGGCACACTTTGGGTGGGTAATTCTAAGTTATCGATAGTACGTAATGCGATATCATGACACAAACCGTTGGGTCCGCGTATTAGTGCAGTCACCCTACAAGAATTCTTATCAGTAATAACATGACCGCGTGCACTAACAATTTTCAACGGGGATAATGGTCCACTAAACTTACAAACACTAGAATCAATTAACGACACAGTGGCACCATCATCAAGCAATGCATAACAATTATATTCGACATTATTTACAATAATAGAAACAGGCACAATTTTTAACAATGTTTTTGTGTTCCGACATCGCTCACCCATACTCGTCACTGACTCGGCGTCCGACGGCGGTTGTACGGCGGCCGCCTGCGACGCGGCACCCACAGGTGGGGCGCCGGCGCTGGCGGCGCCCGGGGCGCTCGACTTCTCGTAGTGGAGAAGTGTGTGATGCGGAGAACGACACTTTTCACACCGTTTTGCGCGACAACGATAACGAGAATGATTTTGCACTAAGCATTTAAAACATAGCTTATTTACCTTTACGAAGTCCCACTTTTCTTGTTCACTTTTATTTACGAATTTGTCGCACTTGGGTAATAGGTGAGCCGCACTACTACACAACACGCACACACTGGATGACGCAGATTCCTCGCTGGTAATGTGTACACGCTGAGTATGTTCCCGTTGATGACGACGCGCGGGCTCCGCGCGCCCGGCGCGCGTAGTGTTCACAGCGCCTGCGGTAGCGGGGTTGGCAGCAGCGGTGGGCCGGTTACGATAACTATTATTAGGCTCGGTGCTTATGTTCAGTGGTAGGTAATAAGCTGATGCCCGTGACAAGTGACTCAGGAACTCGAGTACAATATTTATGTTCGGCGATACACGAAGATCTTCTTTATTATCGGTATTCAATTTCATAACAAACTCGCCGTACTGCGCTCTTTGAACGTGGGTCAATTTACTTAGTATTTCGTGCGTTATTTGCGGGTTATTTATATAACCCTCCGCTTTTATGTTTTTGAGAATGTACACGCAATTTCGTATAACACACGTCATATTTCTCAACTCGATGCCACTGTCGGATACACGTGGTAGATTTCGAATTTTATGAAGGGCAGTTTCCAATAGTAAATTGGGATGTCCGAACTCCTCTTCTAGGGCTTTTATTACGTCCGCTGGGTCGGCCCCGGTACGAAGCAGACCTTCAACGGCACACCTTGCCGCGCCACGGAGCGATGCTTGTAGTCGTACGGTGTTCTCGTGCAAGCTATACGTGGACGCAGTAGCTTCATAGGTACGTCGATACGCCAACCAGTCTACCGGGCTGCCATCAAACACGGGGAGATCATAATTTTGTTTTGGCCGTTTCATGTTTGTTATAATAACGTCGGCTAGATGCATGATGTCAGAAGCTGCGACGGTGCCGGTGTTGGTGACTTCGGGCGGAGCCCCAGGTGTACATTTTTGATTGGACGGGGAGGACGCCGCCGCGGGCTCGAAAAGCGCGCGAACGCCGGCGCGAACGGTGGCGTTCGGCGCATGCGCGGTGCCGCGCGCGGGCTCTCGGGCTAGGCCTTCGGACGGGCACGCGCCGGCCGGCGCACGGGGCGCTGGCGGTATATCCGCGTGCTCGTATGGGGCTTGACTTGAGCTTAGCCACTCATCCACGTTATTAGCACTACAACAAACACTGTGAGCGCGGTTTTCTGATGCTTCGTCCTCGATCTCCGCGATGTCTAATGCAAGTTTCTTTTTTATAAGCTGTTCTTTCAACTTAGCGAGTTCTTCTTCGGCCTTGTACTCAGCACGGAGGCGTAGCGCTTCACGGCTCACGCGGCTTGATCGCGACCCGGTCGACGTGGCAACAACTTCACTACGCGGGATCGTAGTGACACACATCGTATCCGCTTCAGGTCGTTGCTCAGCTCCAACGTGGGCTTTGCTCCGTGTGACGACGCCAGTTACTTTGCTATCCATTTTGATCCGGCTTGCGAAGGACCAATGTTCGGTATAGGGCGGGTAACACACAAAACAGAAACACAAAGTTACCGGTAAAGAGTACTTATATTACTTTTACAGTTAAACTCACACTTATAACAGTTCACAAAACCGACACGATAGAAACTAGCGTAAATAGGAGACTTTAAAATAGGACTACACCGAATTTGGCGGGAACGCCCGAGCGACTAGGCATACGTCCGCGCGCACTGGTGTTTCGAGGGCACTCATTCGACTGGCGCGGCGTCCCCACGCGTCGGCAGGCGAGCGCGCGAATAAAAGGCGGCCCCGCGCATGCGTACAAGGCAAGCATGATCAACATTGCTTCTGTGGCGCGGGGTTGCCATTTCGCTTCGCGCGTAATTCAAACTTAAAACTAACATTTTGATTATATGAGGCGAGTGAGTTGCCTACAATATATTTCACAAAACATATATATATATTTTACGGTCGGGTAAAAAACTATATCTAAGTTAAACCTAAAAGGCTATGGACAGAGTAGTTACCCACACAACCACAGATTCTACAACTACAGCTACCATACTCAGTGGCATCAGTCAGTGAACGTCATGAGACTATCCTATAGTAGGTACCTACTCCGTATAAGGTAAGCAAACTTAGTACTCACGACCTTAGCCCACCGAAGCCGCCAATCGGACACTTTTTAGGTGATTTTTACTTGTGACACGATAGTAAAGAGTGGCTAACAGCTCTCCGTACTTTGGATACCGAACATGGCACGTAGGCATCGCTTTTGCATTATAAATGCCATATCCTTATTTGTTGAGTTGCCCCAAAAGATAATGCCATATCTGAGAACAGATTCAAAGTCAAAAGTCAAAGTCAAATAATTTATTTCAATTAGGCACAAAAAGGCACTTTTGAACGTCAAAATTTACAAAAAATAGAATTGATTCTAGTCGTCCCTTCCAAAAGGTAGTTTTCGTATGGAGAAGAATGGGCAAGAAACTTCACCGTTACTCTTTTAAAATGTTTTACAATATTTTGTATACATTAATTATTATATGTGAAGACGATGCACCCGGAATAAGATTACTATACCACAATAGGTAAAAATAATTAAAAATGAAGCAATGACAAAAAAAATAATTATGTAATGGATACAAGGTGTTCACATATTTACAAGCATTGTAAAAGTAGGCACCTATACGATATTCCTAAAAAAAAAATACAAATAAGTCAGTGTGTGAATTCAAGTAATCACAGAATTTAAAGTAAATGTTATAATAATTAACTATACAATTTCAGGTTTTCTGCACCTGCAGCAGCCGCCCCGGCACAGCCCGCAGTGCTAGGAAGATGGGATGGCGCAAGGGTGTCGACACAGGTTGCATCCCACACCAAAGGCCTACCCAACTTCCAAGGCATTATGGTCATTCCGTCTGGCCTCTTTCCATCGTCGCGTGCCAAGCCATTGGGTTCTAAAACAGCTGGCACCCCGGCGGTGACAAGAGCCCTCAAACGGCGCAAATATAGCAACCTTACTGGTAGCTATATTTTTGAGCCGTTTGTGGTTGAAACACTAGGGCCATGGGGTCCGAGTGCTCACCGAGTATTCCGGGACATCGCCAAGCGGTTGGTCGACTCTTTACGTGACCAGAAGGCTGGCCAATTCTTAGGCCAAAGAATCAGCATCGCCATCCAACGTGGCAATGCTGCCAGCCTTTTGGGCACTTTTCCCGCTGACAGCGATGCGGACGAATTTTTTGACGCCCAATGAGCTCTTGTCTTTATTTTTAACTTTTTCGTTTACATACTTGTACATAATATAATATAGTAGTTAATTGTAAATATGTTTGTGTATATTATATGTTAACATGGTAAACAATAAAATTATACAATAAAATTAGCAACCAGTTTGTTGTAACATTCAACACAGTACCCCATAAAAGATGTTTGTACTTTAGATAATCTGAAAAATGGTTGATCTATTTTATCTTTATTTCTAGTATTAAAATTGTGTCTATCACTTATTTTATTAAAAAGATGTAGATTTTTCCTTACATACATAATATTTTCATAGATGAATTGGCAAGGTACCGAGATGTATGGAAATTATTTTATTTTGAGAATTTATTTTGCAGAATTGCTTTGAGATTCTCTTTGACAAAAGTAAGGAATTTTAGTGATAGTTTAGTTATTTTAGTTCGGTGTACAAGAGAATCGGCACCACTGTCAGTTAATAAATATTTTACGCCATTTTTACTCTAGGTGTGTGAAAATGGCGTTTGTGAATAAAAAATTGTAATGATACTTTTCGTCTGAGTCCGTTAGATTATTCTGCGCTATGCCCATTGACTCAATGGCTGGGCCTGAGAATTCCTAACAGAGAATTAATAACATTGCAGAAGTCGGGTACCAAACTTAGGACCGCGGCAGTCACTCGTGTGGTCAATATGATTGTACCTATTAACCTGGCCGACAATATTCCTCATATCCGCATTCTATCACAAGTTGAAGAGAAGGGAACTCTCACGAACGGTACTTAGAGGTACTTCTCGTTATAAAAACAAAGACTCCTCCACGATCGCTCCACAAACGACAAAAATACACAATTAGAGTTGTCTGATCAAACAAATGCGCCTTGCCGAGCGCCGACGAGTATCGCCGAAAACAACCGAACGTTGCCGACAACTGAAGGAAGGTAACTCAAAGCGTTTGAGTTCGAGATGGAAGAATAATGCAAATGAGCCAGCTTTGATTGTTAACTTGTACGACGAAGAGGCCATATCACACGGTGACGAGCAGAGCGGGCGCGAGGGCGGACTCTACGGACGTGATTGCACATAGTGCTACTGGGTTATTATGGCCACAGATTGTTAACTTGTACGACGAAGAGGCCATGTCACACGGTGACGAGCAGAGCGGGCGCGAGGGCGGACTCTACGGACGTGATTGCACATAGTGCTACTGGGTTATTATGGCCACAGATTGTAAACTTGTATGACGAAGAGGCCATGTCACACGGTGAAGAGCAGAGCGGGTGCGAGGGCGGACTCTACGGGCGTGATTGCACATAGTGCTACTGGGTTATTATGGCCACAGATTGTTAACTTGTACGACGAAGAGGCCATGTCACACGATGACGAGCAGAGCGGGCGCGAGGGCGGACTCTACGGACGTGATTGCACATAGTGCTACTGGTTTATTATGGCCACAGATTAGTACTGATGGTTTACCTCGCAAAATTATTTAAATACTCTTGCTATGACACAATAAAGTGCAATTTAGGCCGCACAGCGCTAATTACCTACAGTTATATGTATTCACCTAGAAGTAGCCTCTCTTTCTACCGCGTAACTCTTATATCTTCTGATTATGTAACGCCCACTAAATTCGACGAGTCGAGCTCACCGCGTACCTACTTACAGGTTCATAACTAAAATGCGGAGTGAACCATCAACATTCATCTGTGTTATGACGCGTGGCCAAAATCGGAACTAACGACGCCAGCTTGTTTTTTAAATGCATTTTCAGTAATATTCCACAAAACAATTGCACCATAATGTTTATCAACAGCACCGAATGCTTGGTAACGTCATTCGAGCGTCAAAAGATCCTTGCAGCAAAAACCAAAATTCAAAAGTCATTTATTCAAACTAGGCTGAGAATCAGCACTATTCGAACGTTAAAATTACATAAAACAGTCCCCCAAAAACGCCCACCCTTCACCACTTCCTAGTGCCTTTAGCTGGAAAGAAGAAGTGGCGCAACAAACTCCCCAGCAGCACAGCTGTCTGTTCAAGTTAAAAAAATAAAATGATTCCATACTATTAGTATGCAAAATTATTATGCAACATAAAACATTATTTTAGTTATAAATTACTGGCCATATGTCAGCTAGCACACGCCAATATACCAGCCAAAAACATCGAGAACTATACTCAAGCAGAATTTAAAAAAATAAAAACTAAACGTAAACAGAACTAAATATCTAAATAAAAGTCTCCAGGCATAAAGGGCGTGCCCGCTTACATAAAGCTGTAATTGGAAGTTATAAATGATAAACTAGGACCATCGAGCTAAAATAAATTAACAGTTAATTACTAGTAACAATAACAAAACCATGATCAGCAAGACGACCAGTCACCACAAGCAGCACCCGTTCACGAGCATAACGCAAAGATCAGCCATGACCCCCCTCGCCATATTTGAGGGAAGGAGGCAACCCGACCCCCGACTCTACCGCAAGCATTGACATCTAAGGGAGCATGACGAACTTGCTGCCGGTTGCTCAGGCAAAAAATCACATGATCAATTGTCGAGGTCACTAGCTAACCACAAATTGCAATACAACTGATAACAAAAACATTGTAATGAGTAGATTATGTCAACAATAAAATAAAAATAAATTAAATCGTAAAAAATAAATAAAAAAATTTACTCATAAATTAAAATAATATAAACAATTATATGAACTCATATAAACTGTCAGTAGGTAAGCTAATTCTGGAGAAAGAACATAAACATTGTCTTGAGTTAATCAGAGCGACCAACTATTCTTATCATATATTACTTTTCTCTATGCTTATCATTTAAGTAGTCGTTGATACAATAGTATGCCTTTGAACAAAGGTTGGATTTAACTTTATTTTTAAACGTATTAAAAGGTAAATCTAGCAAAGAAGTGGATAGCTTGTTATAAAAGGTTATACCAAGCCCAACAAATGAGTTATGAACCTTATGAAGCCGGTGAAAGGGAGCTCGTACTTTGTCCTTATTCTACTGTTAACATTGTGAATATTGCTGTTTTTTGTGTATAAGCGTATATTTTGCCTAACATATAAGATGTTGGCGAAAATGAATTGTGATGCCACCGTGAGAATACCAACATCTTTAAAAAAATCTCTTAGAGAAACTCTGGCACCTAGCTGGTAAATTGCTCGAACAGCTCGTTTTTGAAGGACAAATATATTTTGAATGTCAGCGGCTTTGCCCCACAGCAGAATACCATAGGAAATAACGCTATGGAAATAACTAAAATAGACTAACCGAGCTGTATCAACGTCAGTGTATTGTCTTACTTTCCTGACAGCGTAGGCGGCCGAACTGAGCCTTCCCGCTAGGATATATGTGGGCCCCACTGAAGTTTGGCATCTACTGTTATGCCCAGAAAAACTGCCGAGTTCACAGTTTCAAGCACCTCTTTATCTAAGACGATGTTGGGTCCTAGATTTCTAACATTTGGTAGAGCGAACTTTACACATTTCGTTTTCTTGACATTGAGAACTAGGTTATTTGTCGTAAACCAATCCGTAACTATTGAGAGTGCACTGTTTACGTCGTAGCAGTTTACAGCGACAGCTGCACACCGGGTCGAAGTATCAGTATACAGTGGCGATGAGGATATTAATACAAGTTGATATTAAGGGTGTACAGGGACATCGACGCGCAAACTGTTATCCTGAACTCAGTAAGTACAGTACCGACCAAAAGTCCATAAGCAATCTCACAAAGCAATAGACTGACGCTTCGGTTTGACTTACGACCTTCTTCTATAAGTTGTTACAATACTGTAGACACGCACATTACACACACACACTCACTTTGTCTGCAACCAATGACTAGTTCGATAATCACCATTCGTTTTTAGTTTCATTCGTCTTGTTCACATAAATATTAAAGTTTAGCAGGTAGACCACAAAAAACTAAGTAAATTATTTCGATTTCTGTGGGGTAGATGCAGTTTGTTACAAGTATTCAATTAATAGAACTTTGTTGGTTCGTGCCGTGATAATATTGGTGACGAGCATTTAGCGCAGTGTTGTGGTTATTATTATCAAAAAGCAGGCATAAAATATATTGCAGAGATCAGATCAGATCAGAGAATATTATTGCGCTGCGTAAAAGTGAAGTGAATATCTAATAAAACCGGACTAAGTGTGAGTGTTATCATTTATTCCCTTCCACTGTCATTAACGAGACACAATAGAATTTTAATTGTTATCCGCCTTTAAAAGGCATCTTAACAGATGATGAGATATTTTACTAAACATAAATCTTAATCAAGGGTATTGTTGATAGAACAGAGGTATTGTTGAGACAGAAGATGCCTTTAAAGTTTTAAATTCATTGTGAGGTTTAATTCGATTAGTGAATAATAAATAATTAGGTATTATGTGTAATAAAAACAATGTTTTTCTTTGTTCTAGAGAAATACTGTGACGGTTAAGAGATATGAGGAAGGAGCTTATTATCGAGTAGCAGCGACGTCAAATGGTGAATGAAACAAATCGTTTCATACCAACGAGATATTTTGCTGAATTATTAAAAACACGTCATTATGAACCGTTCGCCGTGCACTCTGAAGGCTTGCATCACTGAAGACCAGCTAGAAAACCGTTTTTGACCTTAAAATATTGACCGTACCAACTTAATAAACAACAGATTCGTTATTGCATGAATTTATGGTAACGAATTTTTTAAGCACGTTTCAATAGGGTTTGTCGTATTTCTTGCAGATATACCGAAATTGTTTAATATTATTTTAGTAATAGTATTATTTTAGGATTAAAATTTGAGGTTTAGTTTCAATCTTCTTTTCGTAAAGAAAATGAATACTTAAGCTATAACCTCAATACCAACCAATATTTACTAAAGCCAAATAAAGTTTAAAATAATTAATATGCCTTTAACCTTAAAATCAACAACTTTGTCAGTAGATTTTTTTACATTTTAAGTAGTCTAATATTCTTATTTATTGCTTAATTACTCAGACCATGATCAAAGCTTTATATTTATGGTGCAAAAAATTAACCTTAAAATCAACAATTTTGTCAGTAGATTTTTTTACATTTTAAGTAGTCTAATATTCTTATTTATTGCTTAATTACTTAGACTTAGAATCAAAGCTTTATATTTATGGTGCAAAAAAATCCATTTAAAATTTAAAACATTTCAAAATTTAAATATGTCAAAATAATACAAATTGCTTCTAAGTTTCTAGACATCTATTTCACATATTATTCAGGTGAAGTAATGATAAATAATTGTAGCAGTTTGATAACCATACTTAAGTAAAATAAACATAATGAATAAATATTATTTATTTTTTATTATAACATATCACGCATTTTTTATTCTAAACCCTTTATTGCAATAACAACATTAATAAATAGGCAGGATATTTAAAAATATTATTATTGCAAACAAAAATAATAATATTTGCAAAAACAGCGCTGTGATTTACGAGATTAGAACCTTAGCCATCTTGAATCTAAGACCAACGCTTAACGCCTTCTGCTATCTGCACATATAATTTACTATCGAATTTTAGTAATGCGATACACTGGCCAAGGTCACGCGTACGAGTATGATGCGTGCTAACAAAAGTTATGGAAATATAAGTGCGGCGCCCGCGAACCGTGACGATACGATAGTGTGTAGTGCGAAACTGCGTTATCTGTGGTGTGTGTACGGCACTCACACCACAGACGTCTGACTGCTTACACATACAAATGTACGGACTATACCGCGTGTTCACAGCAATACGACTCTTAGCGTGCTCATGCACTTTTGAGCGCTTACTGTACATGGTTCTAGAACATTGTTGTTAAATCATGGTAACAGATTGCGCGTGGGTGTACCTTGCACCCTGTATGTCTGTTCTTTCTTTTTTGTGTTGTTAGTGATTAACATGGGGTCAGTTTGTCAGTTTTTATGCCACCCAGGGGCCTCTGACATGGCTTCACATGCCGTCAAGAAATATTTCTCAGGCATGCCGGTTTCCTCACAATGTTTTCCTTCACCGTTTTTGAAGCAAGTGATTCAATAATAAGCACATGAATCCGAAAACTCAGCGCTGCGAGCCTTGGGTTCGAACTCGAGATCTTTGGCGTGGATCCGATGGTCACACCACTATCACTGCTTGTGTATGTCTGTTAAAATAATGCAAAATGTAATTATACTAAAAATCATTGTCCTACTAGTGTTCATCAAGTGATATCTCTATTTACATGATTTTGTTCAATATTAATACAAGAAGGTACCTTTTTATTGTCAAAAAAGTACTAAGTTTTAGTAAAAATTTAGTCACTGTACTCCGCGACTCGCTGCCCGTTGGTCACTGCCCGCAGATCGCTGCAGCTGCCTTCTAAATGCTGCACACTGCCCATTGATCGCTGCCCGCTGAATGCTGACCAGATGTCCGCACCCGGAGCGCCTATATTGAGCTTAATCACGTCATTAGGCTGCTCCCGATCTCCCGAGACAAAGGAATCTATCCGCTCAAATAAAAACTTTATGAATAATGTAGTCGCGCCGCTCCTCACCAGCCGGAGCGAGCGGACCAGGGAGCGAGCAAGCAGACTCAAACTCAAACTCAAAGCATTTATTTCAAATAAACCAATTACAGGTACTTTTGAATTGTCAAGGGGTCGGTCAGTCAGAAAAATGAAGCTAGTTGCCCATTTCAAAGCGTAGTAGGTACCTATGGAGAAGAACGGGCAAGAAACTCCACGGACACTCTTTTAAATCAAAATATTGTTACAAAATATTGGTTACATCATTCGTGTTGAACTTATACATGTGAGAACAATGTAGAAAGACGTGCACGTTAAAAGCGTCCGTAATAAAAATATAATATCAATTCAAAAATTTAAATAAATTAAAATAAACCGTGGTAGCTAAGAGATGACCAGTCCCTACTGACGGCACCCGTTCACGAACATGACGCATGGATCAGCACCATTTAGCTCAACCATTTTGAAGGGAACTTAATGATCCAACACACACGCCACCATCAGCGAGACATTTGAGTGAGCATGACATACTCTCAGCCGCCAGGGCACATTCAAGTCAATGAAAGACGTACCCAGTAAATGGTAGCTTTATGGAATGTACAACATGGTCACAGTGCTCACACATGTGATATGCAATTATACAATACAAATAAATAAATAAATAAATAAAATTCATTTATTTCGGGTAACTGGGCCCATAGAAGTAAATTTTATAAAACATATCACACTAATAATATAATACAATAGAATAAAATAATGGCAATAAAATTCATATTAAATGTCAAAAATTCAAAATAAAATAAGACATTATTACAATTAAAATTATACAATTAAAATAATACAATTAAAATAATACAATCAAAAATATCAAAAATAATACATACAAAGACACACAAGGATTAATAATGCCTGACAAACGGTCTTGCCGGAACATGCCTGCTGCAGCAATGCAGCATGTAGGGGCAGTCCAGCCTGTCAGCAATCATCGCCAGGACTGTGTTGGAGCTGGCCCGTACTCTGCGTACCAGAGAGATGCTCCGCCTGCGCATAGTCGCGTAAAAACAGGCGGTACGCTCCTCCGCGAACATACCCGAGGCGCTGCAGAACCGAGGCAGCCCCATCACAATCCTAAACGCATTATTATAGAGAACGCGTAGGTCGCTATAGCACTTCTTTGTGTAACGAGCCCACAGGCTACAGGTGTACAGGGATGTACAATACGCTCTAAATAGTGTCACCTTCACCCTCCCTGAACACCTAGCAAACCTGCGGGCTATCATGTTGGCTCGTATCGAGAGCGACCTCCACTCTCTCTCTATATCCTCATTATCATTTAGGTTAGGCGTAAGAATATGTCCCAAATATTTAAATTTATTCACCCTCTCCAGTCTCCAGTTTTACAATCTTCAGCAGCTGCAACAATAATTTTGAATGCTAATCAATTAGTTTATGCGCCCTTGTGGAGCTGGACCAGCGCTGAGCCAAGCATTTTTATCAGCGATGTAATCCCCCAACTTATAATATGCTTGGCAGCATAGTGTGCGTTTTATACATGATTTAAATTTCGTTTCGTTCAGTTGGAGTATGTGGGAAGGTATTTTATTATAACATTTTAAACAGCACCGTATGAAGGATGAGTCTTCTTTAGCCAGTCTGAAATCCGGTTGAACTAATTGGTCCCTATTTCTAGTCCCATAATTGTGTTTATCACCTCTTTTACTGAAAAGACTTAGATTTTTCCTTACGTACATGATGTTTTCATAGATATATTGACAAGGTACCGTCATGATGTTAATATCTTTAAACAGTTCCCTTAGAGAATCGCGTCTGCGGAGGCCATATATTGCTCTGATGGCTCTCTTCTGCAGAATAAAAATAGACTTGATATCTGCAGCCCGTCCCCATAGTAAAATACCGTAAGACATGATACTATGAAAGTAACTGAAATAGACTAGCCTCGCGGTATCTACATCGGTAAATTGACGGATTTTTCTCACAGCATATGCTGCTGAACTTAGCCGTCCTGCAAGAAATGTTAAATGAGGACCCCATTGCAGCCTTGAATCGAGCGTGATCCCCAAGAAAACAGTTTTATCGACAAATTCTAGTTTCTCCTTATTCATTACTATGTCACAATCACTACTTTTAACATTTGGTAAAGCAAATCTTATGCATTTAGTTTTTTTCCCATTTAATACTAAATTATTAGCAGTGAACCAATTTTGGACCTGCAGTAGGGCGTTATTTACTCCGTCAAGATTTGATGCACGTCTATTTATCTTAAAAATTAAGGAAGTGTCGTCAGCAAATAACACCATTTGTGGTTGGTTTTTTAATAAATGGGGTAGATCATTAATATATACTAAAAGAGGAAAGGACCCAATATCGAGCCTTGTGGAACGCCCATTTTTACTTTTAAACCGATTGAATGGACACCATTTACTTGAACCTGCTACTGTCTATCATTTAAATAAGATTTTACTAAACTGAGCGCAAGTTTTCCTAGTCCGTAATGCTCAAGTTTCAAGAGCAAGGTTTCATGACTCACGCAGTCAAATGCCTTGGAGAGGTCATAAAAGATTCCTATGGCATCTTGGGCCTCCTCCCACGCTGTAAATATGTGTTTTAATAAGGTGACACCGGCGTCAGTTGTACAACGTCCTTTGGTGAAACCATATTGCTGATCGTGCAAGATTTGGTTGGCGTTAAAATGATTAAGCATTTGATTGAGCATTACCTTTTCGAAAACCTTGCTGAATACCGGCAGCACAGATACTGGTATATAATTGTTAGTGTCTTTACTGTCCCCAGATTTAAAAAGTGGTATTACTTTACTGTATTTCATTAAATCCGGGAAGACTCCTTGATCCACACACAAATTAAATATTAAAGCTAAGACTAAGTAAGCTAAACTACCGTTCCATGTTCCTGATGTACCCGTAACTAACGAACATGCACATAATGAGTTTACTTTCCGTGAAAATACCGCTTTCCGATCAAGTTTAATGTTTCGTGGAGCCTGCTACTGTAAGTATGTACTCCGTGTTCTTATAGTATCAGAGGCATGTCGTCACTTGCGGAAATGGACAACAAAGTCATCGAAGTGCATGTCGAGAGAATATGCATGCTTCTGAATATGTGCGCAGCTGAAATAGCGGTTGCTGAGTTGATGATGTTGGTATGCAGTTGATGACGATATCCAATACTCAATCATTTATTGCAAAGTCAAAGTCAAATAAATTATTTCAATTATGCATTTAAAAGGCACTTTTGAATATTAAGATTTTACAAAAGGTAGTTTTATGGAGAAGAATGGGCAAGAATCTCCACGATTACTCTTTTAAAATGTTTTACAATATTTTGTCGGCCGGCTGCTGGCAATACCGACGAGTTCAGAGTGGCTGTAGGTTTGCACCAAGGGTCGGCTTTAAGTCCTTACCTATTCCTGTTGATTATGGACGCTCTGACGTCAGCCATACAAGAAGAGGCACCCTAGTGTTTGCCGATGACATTGTTCTTGTTGGTGAAGATGAACCTGAGATCCAGAGCAGATTGGAGAAATGGCAACAGAAGCTGGAGAATGTTGGCTCGAAAATCAGCAGAACTAAAACTGAACATATTATTATTATTTATTTTTAGTTTTTAACTATTCTCAGGACCATGGATCCCGGTCCTTTGGAAGGCGTACGAGGAGCCGAAGCCAACTCGTAGAGGCCCGTTAGACGCTTTTAAAGAAATGAGGCACTAACCGACAATTATCCCTGTATGTGTGTCAAAGATCGACTCTTTGACACACATACAGACTACGGCTTTACCTTGACCATTTTTGTACCTATGTCTTTCTTTCTGTCTGAAATATATTCTGTTTTCGTACTTTTTAAATCACTTTTATTTTCCCGTAGTCGGGTTACAGTTTTAATTGAACTTAATTTTTTTTTTGCAATTCAACTCGCCGTGTTAGTTGGTTAGCAAATCTTGCAAGCTGAATTAAAACCACTTCCTCTTATTCAACGGAGTTGCAATTTTACATGTTGGTTCAGTTTTAAAGACAATGCATTTCTTTATGATGTATGATCTGATTCTACCCCCAAAATAGACCCGGTACAGACACGGAATTTAATGTACGCATTTAATTATGATAGTCCGTTCTAAAGTCTACCATGACCTGGCTACAGCATCCAGGATTGGCTCCACACGAGGAAACTCCTCAGCAATCAACAACTGAGACACTCAATTTTATATATGCATTTAATTACGATAGCCCATTCTAAACTTCACCATGATCTGGCTGCTGCACCCAAGGTTGGCTCCAGAAGAGGGAACTTCTCAGCGGTCAACAGCACAGACAAAAAATTTTATATACGCATTTAATCATGATAGCCCGTTCTAAAATTCATCATGATTTGGCTGCTGCACCTAGGGTTGGCTCCAGAAGAGGGAACTCCTCAATAGTCAACAGTACATACAAGAAATTTAATATACGAATTTAATTATGATAGTCCGTTCTAAATTCCACCATGACCTTGCATCCAGGATTGTTTCCAGAAGAGGGAACTTCTCAGCGGTCAACAGCACAGACACAAAATTTAATATACGCGTTCAATTAATACAGTCCGTTCTAAAGTCTACCATGACCTGGCTGCTGCACCCAGGGTTGGTTCTAGAAGAGGGAATTTCTCAGCGGTCAACAGCACAGACACAAAATTTTAAATACGCATTCAATTATGACAGCCTGTGCTAAAGCTTACCATGATTTAGGTGCTGCACCCAGGATTGGTTCCAAATGAGGGCACTCCTGAACGTTCAAGAGCATAGAGACAAAATTTAATATACGCATTTAATTATGATAGTCTGTTCTAAAGTCCACCATGACCTGGCTGCTGTTATGTTGGGAGACAGGGAGACAGTATTCAAACTCAGCGGTCGAGCAAAGACTAGTTTATTGTACATCGTTCACATCACATATATTTCTCCTGCCTACATTCACATGCATTATTATAATATTGAACAATCATTCATATTGATTTACATATACCTACAACCCCCTTATTAATTAATTCGAATCAAGTTTGACATGCCATTATTTTGTAAGGATACTTATTTACATATTTTCATTTTAGGTTCTTTACCAATAAAGAGAGAAAAATAAAAATAAACACTATTCACTTAATTTTGAACAACATGATATAGATACACAATTACACACATATAAATCTATTTTAATTGTGACAATATTTACGATGATTGATTACAATAATTTAACAATATAATAATTTAACATTCACTGTATTAATTGATATTATAATTACTTACATACTAAATTACATGCGTATATTCCCCTTAATTTACATATTTATAAATCTTGATTTATTATTATTATTATTTTTATATATATTTAAATATCTCGGGATCTTAGGGTCCCGGTCTTTTGGAAGGCGTACGAGGAGCCGAAGCCAACTCGCAGAGGCCCCTTAGACAATTTTATATGGAATGAGGCACCAACCGACGATTATCCCTGTTCGCATTATGCAAGTGCAGCCAAGGACAACCCCCGGTTGGTGTAGGACTATTGTAAAATATGGAAACAAAGGTATTGGACTGTGGGTTTGGGTGGCTAAAGTGGACTGGTCACCTGGAACTATGAAGTACTATGGCCCCTGCCTGATCAATGTTTTATATGCACACGGATAAAATGGCAGGGGGTGACTTGCACACTCAATAATGGGCCCCCGAAAACGGTCGCTAGCACAAAGTGTCGTAGCAACAAGGGGGCAACATGTCCTGAGGTGCTTGAGGAGTGGAGAGGTATTCCATGGCTTTCAGAACAATCCCAGAGCCCGGAAGATGGTCAAGATCCCTACGAGCACTTACTGGAATACTTCCTTCCTCCGAGCACGTTTGCTCTTGCGAATCTCCACTCAAGCCGGCCAATTAAGGCAAGAATGAGGCGGGAGTGCCGTTCCTCGTCAGTGTTCACTCCAGCCAGCCAATAAAGGCAAGCCAGAGGTGAGGAACAAGACTTCTCCCGGGAGATAGGGTCCGTGGGGTCGCTACTGCCCAACTGCTCGCCACATGCTGCCCTGCGGGATTTTGTATCTCTCTTGGTCTGGCTCCTCATCCCAGACCTGTTCCGGCAAAGTAAACTGTACCGGCACAGATCTAGAGTTCGGAACGCGCAAGCCCCACCACGACGTCAACGTAGAGATACGGCGGTGGGGTTATTATTATTATTATTATTTTAAACATGCGGTATACGAATAATTGGTAATTTTTTTTATTTTTTTTTTTTATTATTAATCTTACAAAATCTGTCATACTGTTGTTACATTGCCATAAGTTGATGAATCAATACATAAGTTTTAAATCAGCGGCTTGACATTTGAGTGCTTCAGGTAGATTGTCCCCAGCGATCAGGAGGTTTCACTGTCCTGCCAGAACGAGTTTTATAATAATTAGTGGTACAGCTGTTATGGTCTACGTGTGTTGTTGTTGGAGCACTGGAGCCACTGTGTGACTCATCTACGGGCATGGCACGATTTTGCGGGCTGTCTATATTTATATCGTCATATGTATTTCTACAGTCTTCATACGGTTGTTCGTTATTACGCCTATCTGAATCAATGATTATATGTTTTCTATTTCGTCTTAAGATCTGTCCTGTATTCATTCGTATTAAATATGATCGGTTAGCTAACAAACGTTGAATAACTCCATTAGTCCAATGATTTTGCATTTTAATTTTGACTTTTTGATTTATGATTAGTGGTTTTAGCCTTTTTGATCCTTTATCAAAATATTGCTTCTGCTTTAATTGTCGATTCTCTAATTTATTTGACACATTCCCCTGCAATTTCGGTTGAAGAAGACGTGGAGAACACGGAATTATACTTCGTAATTTTCTGTTATATAACAGCTCGGCAGGTGAACTTAACTCATTACTTATCGGCGTATTCAAATATTCTAACAGTCCTAAACTGAAGTCGGTATTTTGAAAGGTGGTCTTTTTCATCATGTTTTTTATTGTCTGGACCGCTCTTTCGACCTGTCCATTTTATTGTGGGTACCTAGGAGAAGACGTCATGTGTTGAAAACTCCAGTTCAACGAAAATTCTTTAAACAAATTAGAGGAAAATTCCGGGCCGTTATCTGATATAACTATTTGTGGTATTCCATGACGTCTAAATAGATTTTTTATTTGCTTGATTACCTCTGAAGATGTGGTCGAACACAACTCAACAACTTCTATGAACTTACTATAATAATCTACTACTATCAAATATGATTTAGTACCGTAGTGGAAGATGTCAGTGCCTATTTTGTACCAAGCTCTGTCGGGAATCTCATGCGGAATTAACGGTTCTTTTGTGTTATCTTTTCTATATGTTAAACAGGCTTGACAGTGTGATAAGTAATCCTGTAATTGTGAATTCATATTTGGCCAATACATGATTTCTCTAGCCCTAAGCTTACACTTTTCTATACCCAAGTGCCCTATATGTATTTTTTGTAACATTGTTTTACGCATACAGTTTGGTATAATGATTCTATTGCCTTTCCATATTAGTCCATAATTCACTGTTAACTCATCCCTGCTATCCCAATAAGGTTTTAATTCATTACTAATTTCACTTTTATGCATGGGCCATCCTTTTTTAATATTTTTTTTTAATACCTGCATTTCGTTATCTTCCCTAGTAAATTTTCGTATTTCTAAAAAATGTGAGTCTGTTAGAGGATTCATCGTTGTTATGGCACACACTTGTGCTTGTGCTTCGAGGTGATCGCGTGTTGTGATATTATCGGTATGTGGCAACGCCGCTCGTGATAATGCGTCCGCTATGTATAGATATTTACCTGGTTTATATATTAGCGTGAATGAATATGGTTGAAGTCGCATTAACATTCTCTGTAGGCGTGCTGGTGCATTCACCAACGGCTTGTTAATAATACTCACTAATGGCTTGTGATCTGTTTCTATCGTCACATCGTTACGGCCATATATATAGGTATAGAATCGTTCGCATGCAAATACACAGGCATATAATTCCTTTTCGATCTGAGCATAATTCTGTTCAGTTTTAGTTAACGATTTCGAGGCGTAACATACGGGATAGTTTTCCTGCATTAAACAGGCACCTAAACCATTTTTACTCGCGTCTACTGAAATAACTATGGGTTTCTCGAGTGTGTAATATCTTAACACAGGTGGACTAGTTAACTGTTTTTTTAACATTTCGAAACATTGTTCATGTGTGTGGTCCCAGTGCCAAGCTACGTCTTTTTTTTATAACTCCCGAAGAATAGATGTCTTTTCAGAAAAACTTGGAATGAAATTACTGACATAGGTTATCATACCTAAAAATCTTTCAACATCTTTAACATTTTGTGGCTTTGACATATTTTTAATAGCCAATACCTGTGACTCATCGGGGCTGATGCCGTCTTTTGCTATTTTATGGCCTAAGTACGTTAGCTCACTTAAACCTATTTTACATTTACTTTTATTTAATTTTATGTTTATTTCCTTACACCGTTTTAAGACTGCACGCAATCTCTGATCGTGTATTTCCTTTGTTTCTGCGTAAATAAGAAGGTCATCAATAAACAATATAACACCCTCTATATCATCGAAATGTTCGTATAAACGTTTATGGAATATTTCTGACGCCGATGATATACCGTATGGCATTCTTAAAAATTTAAACCTTCCAAAAATTGTGTTAAATGTACAGAGATCTGTACTGGCTGGGTGTTAATTTACATGCCAAAATCCCTGTTTAGCATCTAATGTACTAAAATATTTGGCACCAGAAAGATTTGCGGTTATTTCTTCAAGAGTAGGCAGTAGAGTAGGCAGTAGGTAGTCTGTTTTATACTCATTACTCTTTTCAATAATTTTAATTCATCACAAGAACTCCTACCTAAAATGGGAGGTGAATTAGTGTCTACAACTATAAACTGTAAAATGTATGTATTATTTTTATATTGTACTTTAAGATAACATTTACCAATGACTTTAATCTGACTACCTGAATAACCCTGTAACTTCATTGTAGTATGGACTAATTCATCTTTCGATAATTTAATTTTGGTTAGATATTTGTTTGGCAAGACATTAACGTCGGCTCCAGTGTCCAGTTTAAAATTTACATGTTTATTTCCAATACATAATGCTACCGTCCACTCATTACTAGAACAACTATCAATAGCGTGAATTACCTGATCGCTGGAGTCTTCTCGTACCTCGTACACGCGGCACATTCTTGAATAATGGTTCATTTTTCTACACTGGCTACATCGTTGACCATACGCTGGGCATTTATATTTGTCATGGCTTTTCCCACATTTTCCACAAACTGCACGTGATCTTCGACGAGCTTCTCCTGGTTGATCGCGTGCGTGTCCACTTGATCTCTGCCCATCTCTTTGGTCACGATCATGATGGAAGGTCCTGGCATCACCACTACTGGAACCGGATGAACGCCATTTCTTATGACGCGGCGCCGAAATTCTTGCATAGTGAACATCTTTTTCTTCTTTCTCTTTGTTTGTAACAGCATGTACATTATGATTTTGATCCTGATCCTCATTTTTTCTATTTTTTGCTTGAGCTCGAGATACCTCCGCTAATCTACAGATATCTATAGCTTTAGGTAAGGTCAAATCTGGTTCTCTTAACAGTCTTTCTCTGAGTCCACTGTCTCTAATTCCACAAATCATCTTATCACGCACCAACTCACTGCATAAATCTTTGAATTCGCACTTTGCTGCTACTTTATTCAGTTCAAATGCGTATTGTTCTATTGACTCTAACTCTCGTTGGTCACGGGTAAAAAATGTATGCCTTTCTATCGTTATATTCTTTCGTGGCAAGAAAAATGCGTCGAAGTCGTTTAGCAAGTCTTCTATAGTTTTGTACTCGCGTGTAAATTGTTCATATACCTCACGACATTTTTCTCCAATAATATGTAACAAGATGTTGATTTGCACAATTTTTTCTTTACGATGTAGTTCACAAGCTTCATAATATATCTTGAACGCCTTTCTCCATTTTTCCCATTCCTTGCTTAAATTTCCCGATGTTACATTTGCAATGTCATTTTCAAAAACGAACGGTTTCGGCGGTTGCAAAATGGACTCCATTGTAGTAGGTATGCTTCGTTTTAATATAAATTTGTTTCTTCGAATGATTCGGAGTCACTGCTATTTATTAACGTTTTCCTTTTATTTCACTTCTGTCTAGTTTAGGTTTTTAAAACGGCTAAATTATTTAGCTACCGGCTGCGCCATGTTATGTTGGGAGACAGGGAGACAGTATTCAAACTCAGCGGTCGAGCAAAGACTAGTTTATTGTACATCGTTCACATCACATATATTTCTCCTGCCTACCTTCACATGCATTATTATAATATTGAACAATCATTCATATTGATTTACATATACCTACAGCTGCTGCACCTAAGTTTGACTCTAGACGAGGAAACTGCCCAGCGGTTAAGAGTACAGACACGAAATTTTATATACGCATTTAATTAAAATAGCCTGTTCTTCTATCAACAGACAACTGGACACAAACGATAATACAGTTTAGTTTGATTACATTAAATAATTACATGGTACTAAAATGTTACGATATAAAAATATCGGAAACTAACCGTTTGAGGCGTGACCCATTCCTGTAAATTGAAAAATCATTTTCATCTTCCAATTTTTGCCTTCCTATTGTATTGCAGCAGTCTGTTGCTATTCCGCAATTAATGTACAGGCTCATGATGTCGTCTCCGCCGTAAAAAATTGTCAAGTGGCATTCTGTACGGGAAGTTTAAGTGCCCTTCAAAAAACAACACCGCTTGAGATTAAAATGACGATATCTCAAAAGTTTTGTATGTGTGACTGTCTGCCATTTGCTCCTATTTTAATAACAAAATATTATATTTATTTTAAAATCGGCACACAGCTCGGGCTTCCTAGAAATACATTAAATCTCTATTTTATGGGCTGATAGTTCGACACGTTACCATAATTAATTACAAAATATCCTATTTCTTTAAAATTGTGAAACAATATTGAACCTCTTTCAAACCACTTTACGTTTATATTTTATGGGATACAAGCTTTACTAATTCTAAGAACTGAAACCAAAAACAGGGATAAGCAACACACGGTTCTCAAAATACGGGCGAGAAAGCATGGTATTATTACATGAATATAATAAAAAGTAAGGTAAAGAAACCAACTAACGAATAGAAATTTAGAGTCATGCTTGAAATTTAAAACAACAACTTATTAGCTAGATTTAACCAAACTTTCAAAAGTAACTATCTATTATCCAATAACTGTAATTATATTATTGGATTAATTATATTATTATTCTAGCTGATAGCTAGAATAATAGCTGCTCTAATCAATTTTGTGCTAAAACATAATTGAATGTTTATAATACAATTATATAAATCGTTACTTTTGGCTATCCCGTCTCAAAAGGTTGGCAATCCCTGAACCAAAGCAGTGGACATTATTAGAGCCACATCTGGTGAGCATTAAGTTCGCCCCGGCAATTCAAATGGACCCTTTTAAAACAATTGAGAAATTGCACAAAAAACATCCATAAGTCTATTCTGCAAAAGTGTGGGAAGATGGGCCAAACGTGGTGTTTTTAGGATTTTTAGGGGACCAAGGAATAAAGTCATGGCAGTTGGTTTTGAGTCGCGATAGGCTACTGACGTGATAGTCCAGGCTAGTTAAGTTAGGAGTCTTTGTGAATACCAAGGGGTGATTGATGTCTGTGGGCTGTCTTAAGGGCTCGAGGGTTACTTATTAAGTTGATCGGGAATTTAAGACCACGTTAGGTAGCGGACGACGCAGTCTAAGCGAGAGTTAGTTTGAGGTGCGTCGGAGACGAATCGCGATCGAGGAGCAGTGTCTGAGGCGAAGCTGGTACGTGTTGTATTGTGTGAGTTATAACCTAATCCTCTCTAAGGAATTGGTAAGTGTCAACTTTAATTAACTATTAATGATCGTTTATTCCAGAATGGCGATATAACTCTTATTTAGTATAGTGGTTTATAATTAACGCTATATTCCCGTGTATTACGTGTCCATATCCTAATCCACCCCTTGGCAGGGTAGTCACTTGCTTTTGGTTATAGGGAAATGGCGAAAGCCTTCCACCATACTTGACACTGAGCACTAATGCTCCTGACCTTTGACGACTCTTGATCTTGAACTGACACTCTACATTTGGAAGGCAGAACCATAAATACTCGCAGCTCATTTAAAGCTGAACTAGGCTATAAAGCCAATGTGCAATTGCATTATAAAACAACCAAATGTTAGTGATGATATCTGTATCCAAAAAGGTCTCGCCACAGAATACTTTACGTGAGACTTGTTGCCGTACATTTCCGGGAGAGGGGGTAGGCTTCACCAAGTGCCCCAAACTGAATTGGTAGTCGTTCAAAGAACGTTAGGGACCGTGTCTCATTAAAACTCCACCCGGCCACTGGTAGGCCTATTACTAAATCGTCACTATTTATTGAGACACGCTATTGGGACGCTAAGCCGCTTAATGCCGCAACGCATCCTCTAAACGGGGCAGATTAACGAAATGAGAAGTGACGAACCACCACTTCGGCGTTCACCAGGTTCGATCGTAATGTATTCTGCTAGAGACTGAGTCTACGGTGCGCTTGTGCTAGTTTTGTATTATCTTTGTAAAAAGGGGCTAGGCCGCCGTAAGGGTGTCTCTCACACAAGTACGCGATTAGAACTATCCAATACTTGCCTTCCTCAATAACAGATGGACTTCGCAGTACCCTGTCTTAGGATTGAGTAAGACATTTATTTAATGCTTAGGAAACGTGTTCCGTTAGAATCGTATTAGTTCCTCAGAGGTTCTATGCGTTAGGTCTAGCAGAACACGTACATTGAGACAAAACGTTGTAAAACGGTTCCCGGTCTCACTGAAGTGGGTACATTGTAAACAGACAAATTAACGTAGCTATAAATAGTAATTTGAAGCGCAAGCGTAACGATTCCTTTACCCCTTCACTTTATAAAGGTTATATTACAGTTATCGGTGCTCAACTGCGAGAGGGGAGACGCTGCTGTTTTATAATACTAAACATAATATTATATTATATACTTTTGCATACCCTCTTGTCTTCTTAGCTTCATATTATAATACTTATGTTTACTAACTGTGAATTCCCAATATTAACTTCACCTAGTATCCAATCCTTGTCCCTGAACTTTTTATAAGCCGGGACAAGGCAGTTAGGGTAAGGGAATTCATTTCTTTCTTATATCGGTGGGAGGGTGACCAGTCTGGGACGAGCCCTACAGAACTGTGCGGAAAGGACGGGCACTGTTCTTCCCCTAAGGGGGAACCGACTTAACCCTAGAACCGTACCCATATAAGAATTTCATTAACGGTACCCTGGGGTACAAGCACACCCCAAATAAAAAAGACATATTTTTCAAAAGGTAATTAAGTTTTATTAAAAATCAACGAACATATGCTGCCTTACATTAATTTTGGTCTCAATAAACACAATTAAGGCACATTAAATTAGGAACTTAAACAATTTTGGCAAATTTTTTTTTGGTGCTCATTACAAATGAAAGTTTTGCACGTGGCACATTGTGTGCGTGATTTACGGTCCTTGGACCTTGGACAGAAAGAACATCTTCCAGATTTTGAATTTTCATTAGTTACCGCAGCTAATGATCGCTTTTTCCCTAATATATCCCCAATACTTATTTGAAGGGATGTTGGTAAAGTGCGATACTGAAATCTCTAACTCCTCGCCTAAGAAAAGATCTTCTAACTCTTCGCCTAAGAAAAGATCTTCATCTTCCGCCTCCAACAGAACATTTTCTATTTCACTCTCCTTCAGATTGCACCGTGACGTCATCTGAAAAAAACAACAAATAGTAGAAACCTAAATACAAATACTGAGAGGCACACTCTTATATCTATCAGTAAAAAAACCTACACTGCAAAAACAAATTTAGGTTTTTCCAGTGTAGGTTTTTTTACTGATTTACTTAGCAAGTTAATTGTTTATATAAAGATGTCCTAGAACCAAAAATCACATACTATGTCAGCAGATAATACAAACAGCATAAAAAACACGATGTAACAAAAAAATAACAATCATTAAATACTTACGTTGAAAGTACCCTGGGGTGCTTGTGTACCCCACAAGCAGCGTGTCACGTCCACTTACTAGCAGGACCGCCGTTCGACTGAAGTATCTGCGCGTCCCCTCACCCCGCGTAAATACACGACCGCGCAAAACAAACCATCAAAGAGTAAAAATTTTATAGACAATTTTATTTTATTTTTTTCATTTGTACCCCAGGGTACGGTTCTAGGGTTAAACACTAATGTTAGCATAATTAGGAAAAACGAAAATTTTATCAGCCTAGGGTAATTTAGGTACAGTCACATATGCGAGCTGTTTATAAAACGTATGTCGTTGAAATCGTAATGAAATAAACTTACACTTTAAAATTGGATATGTACAGTTTTTTTTCCGTAATAATTGTTAATTTTAATGTAAACACAGGAAAGGGGGCTTTTCCCAATTTTCCGAAAAAATAAATTTATTAAAAAAAAAAAAAAAGAAAAAAAAGAAGTTTTTATGTTGTTTGCTTTAACATTCATTATTTTCCATTAATAAATAAAAAAAACCATACATGCCCATACATTTTTTTCAAACCACAAGCAATAAAATAATAAACAAAGTTCCGACGGCCGCCGTGTAATTCGACACCGTAAACAAAGAATCGTTTTTATGTACCTGTTTTTATCCGTAGAGACTCAAACAAAGCAGCATTATCGTAGCTTATCTATTGTTTAGGCCACATGTTATCGCAGACAGAGTGTTAACTGTTAAAATTATCACTATTTACATCACTGAACTTGAAACCTTTTGGTTTCAAGTTCAATTGAACAAAACACAACCGCAAAAAAAAACGCTCACACTTTGGATCACTTGACATTTATCGTTGCACTATATTCAAATCTAAATGAACATTCTACTAACTTATGCATTCTACTAATGAATAAACACAACACAAAGGCTTGTTGCTTAACATAAACATTTAAAATATCAACAGCTAAATGTAAACACGTCCGTCGCCATTTTTGCACTGCGCATTCCCCACAGACTTTTTAAAACGATCATTCCGGCGCGAAATCGTTTCCAGATGTTTGACATGTGATGTTATATGCCTTTCCTTATCCTTTCCCTACACTTTGTCTAAGTTAAAACAGAAAGAAATAGTTTTGACAGGCAATTTGGCGCGTTTTTGTTCGACGCGGAACACGGTGCCTTCAGAAGGCGTTTAACGAATGAGGCGGTTTAAAACGAACGTCTTCAAAAGGCGCGTAACGGTCGAGGGGTTGTCTTCAAAAGATCATTATACAGATCTGGTTTTCCAGCAAAGGTCTACAGGGGTGGCAGGGTACGGCGTCCAATGTTCAAGCGAGGGCAGTCGGAAGGCAATCAATTTCGGAGTTCAGTAGTCGAGCAGAGGTTCTAAGAAATAATAAATCCCGAGAAATACGAAAAAACACAATAAAAGCGAATGACAACAATGACATGACAATTGACATTTGACAGACGTTGACATTGACATTTGCCGTTTACTAGTGCAATCCGTGGTGCAATCGCTTTTATCGATTATTTATTTCTATTAATGATTTTTATGGTGGTTACGTTAAAAATCAATTAGATTCCAGTTTTTTTTATTTTACAATGATTTTAATATAAAAAACAATTATAATAAAATAATGGAGTATTATTTAATTATTTGTAACAGTATCGATTTCCACTAAATCGATCATATTCTTATGGCACGCTCTATTGATATAATGCCAGTGTTTGTGAAGTTAGTGATGTTTAACGAAATAAGTGTTTTAATGGTTTACAAAGGTTGTTTAAAACAAAAAATAGAAAACTACTTATTTTCTACACTTGGCCATTGCTATTGAGGCTAAGATTAAAATGGGTTATTTAAGCAAAATAGACGATTTTTTTGGTACATATCTGATTCTTGGAACAGTTAGGCCCAGAAACGGATTTCTCCAAAGGGTACAATTTCATGTTTACTACGTGTATTTATATTATGGAAATCGCTTCTTATTTTGAAAAGTTCTAGGTTTTTGCGAACATACAAAATACTTTCTAATAAGATATAAAGAGAAGGCTGAGTCAGTATATCAATTTCTTTGAATTTATTTCTAAGGGAGGACTCATTTCGTAGATCGAGCGAATTGCCCTCTTAATACTGGGTCCATTCTTATTCTTAGTGTATTTAATGACTTACATTTTCAATTATAGGATATCTGTAACGCTGTACTGTTTGCAGATGATACCTTTCTTATTTTTAAAGTAGACAGGAATAGACAAGATTTTGACTACGTAAACAGTGCACTCTTAATGGTTACGGATTGGTTTACGACAAATAACCTAGTTCTCAATGCCAAGAAAACGAAATGTGTAAAGTTCGCTCTACCAAATGTTAGAAATCTAGGACCCAACATCGTCTTAGATAAAGAAGTGCTTGAAACTGTGAACTCAGTAGTTTTTCTGGGCATAACAGTAGATGCCAAACTTCAGTGGGGCCCACATATATCAAGCCTAGCGGGAAGGCTTAGTTCGGCCGCCTACGCTGTAAGACAATACACTGACGTTGATACAGCTCGGTTAGTCTATTTTAGTTATTTCCATAGCGTTACGTCCTATGATATTCTGCTGTGGGGCAAAGCCGCTGACATTCAAAGTATATTTGTTCTTCAAAAACGAGCTGTTCGAGCAATTTACCAGCTAGGTGCCAGAGTTTCTCTAAGAGATTTTTTTTAAATGTTGGTATTCTCACGGTAGCATCACAATTCATTTTCGCCAACATCTTATACAGGGTGGCAGGGACATCGACGCGAAAACTGAAACCATGGATTCAGTACATGATTCTGAACCCCCTGCGTAGAAATTTTTCGTCGGTTATAAAAAAAAAATCTGCTGTTTCATACAAAAGTGCAATACCTACGCGGTCAAAATGTATGGAACAACAGATTTTTTTTTAGTGCCACCCCGTATATTAGGCAAAATATACACTTATACGCTAAAAACAGTGATATTCACAATGTTAACACTAGAAATAAGGACAAACTACGAGCTCATGGTTTTGTTATTGTTACTAGTAATTAACTGTTTATTTATTTTACCTCGATGGTCCTAGTTTATCATTTATAACTGCCAATTACAGCTTTATTTATGCAAGCGGGCACGCCCTTTATGTCTGGAGGTTTTTATTTAAATATTTAGTTCTATTTACGTTTTTTTTTTTTAAATAATGCTTGAGTATAGTTCTTGATGTTTTTGGTTGGTATATTGACGTGTGCTAGCTGACATATGGCCAGTAATTTATAATTAAAATAATTTTCTGTGTTGCACAAAAATTTGCATACTATTATATAGAATAATTCTTTTTTCTAACTTGAACAGACAGCTGTGCTGCTGGGGAGTTTGTTGCACCACTTCTTCTTCCCAGCTAAAGGCACTAGGAAGTGGTAAAGGGTGGGCGTTTTTGGGGGACTGTCTTATGTAATTTTGACGTTTGAAATGTGCTGATTCTCAACCTACTTTGAATAAATGACTTTTGAATTTGAATTTATTATTTTTTGCCTAAGCAACCGGCAGCAAGTTCGTCATGCTCCCTTAGATGTTAATGCTTGTGGTAGCGTCGGGGGTTGGTTTGCCTCCTTCCCTCAAATATGGCGAGGAGGGTAATGGCTGATCTTTCCGTTATGTTCGTGAACGGGTGCTGCTTGTGGTGACTGGTCGTCTTGCTGATCATGGTTTTGTTATTGTTACTAGTAATAAACTATTCATTTATTTTACCTCGATGATCCTAGTTTATCATTTATAACTTCCAATTACAGTTTCATGTAAGCGGGCACGCCCTTTATGCCTGTTTACGTTTAGTTTTTTTTTTAATTCTGCTTGAGTATAGTTCTTGATGTTTTTGGTTGGTATATTGACGTGTGCTAGCTGACATATGGCCAGTAATTTATAATTAAAATATTTTTTTGTGTTGCACAAAAATTTGCATACTATTATATAGAATAATTCTTTTTTCTAACTTGAACAGACAGCTGTGCTGCTGGGGAGTTTGTTGCGCCACTTCTTCTTCCCAGCTAAAGGCACTAGGAAGTGGTAAAGGGTGGGCGTTTTTGGGGGACTGTCTTATGTAATTTTGACGTTTGAAAGTGCTGATTCTCAGCCTAGTTTGAATAAATGACGTTTGAATTTTGTCGCAAACAGGCGCGACGTAACTCCGGTAATTGTTCTACCGTATAATTTTCTTGGAAATTGTTTTATTAGAGTCGCGTCGCGTCTGTTTGCAAGAGCCTTCATTTTTATACCGATTTATTACCTCTACGTCGATTCCTCTACATACCTACTTATTATACCCACTTATTTTAGGACACAGCGCTGTCTTGTGTTGTGTTAATAAACCAGACATACAAAGTACACAAATCGTTTAAATTACAACACTGCTCATCTCATCAAAAAACCGTTCCATCTTGCCCCCACTTACCCTACAGACAGACGAGCAACGAAGTAATCCTTTATGGCTTCCGTTTTTAGGGTTCCGTAGTAAACAAGGAACCCTTATAGTTTCGTCATGTCCGTCTGTCTGTCTGTCTGTCTGTCTGTCTGTCTGTCTGTCTGTCCGCGGTCTAGCTCCAAGACTGTTAGTACTAGAAAGTTGTAATTTGGCATGGTTATACATATTAATCATGCCGACAAAGTAGTAAAATAAAATTATGAAAAATATTTTTTTTTAGGGTATCTCCCCTACACGTAAAGTGGGGACGTATTTTTTTTTTTTCTATCCCTTGGTGTGGGGTATCGTTGAAAAGGTCTTTTAAAAACATTGTGAATGTGTTAAAACTATTTTTGAATTCAGAGATCCGTTTGCGAAATATTAAGCTTTAAAGGGCAAAATTTTGTTAGAGTCAAGTGTCCCCCCCCTGCCAGCTAAATGGTTGGTTTTAGATATGTGAAAAAATTCACGGCAGTAGCTTATATAACGAATTAAAAAAAAAAACTATCACAGCTGAGTAGGCTTTACAAGTTAACGAGTAATAATCGACCAATTTAAATTTGCGGTTGTATAAACATGTTCTCCCATACATTCCGTATGAAAGATTTTTTTTTTCAACTACAAAGTTAAGATTGTTCTTGGGATAAATTCATCCCAACTACGGAACCCTACATTGTGTGTGGTCCGACATGCACTTGGCCGGTTTTTTTCCTTTTGAGGTACGGAACCCTAAAAATAAAAAAATATAATACCTGGAGCAGTTTTCACTAAATTTTAAATTTCACTCGATTTATCGACTCATAAATTTAAAGTGGATCCTTAGTTGTAGCCCGCAAAATTCAAATTTTCTTACGTTTTTTGCCTTTTGCAGGTCAGTGTCAGGTTGTACATTGATCAAAATATGATTCGCGACCATAAGAAATAATTATTTACAGAATTATAATCATTAGAATCATTAGTAAATCTCTCTAAGTTAGATTTGTTCTATAAGAACTTTAGCATAAGAGATTTGTTCAAATGGAACAAATATAACTTAGAGAAAGAGTGCAGCGAACAGTGAATGGTGACGAGATGTATAAATGAGTTTATCAAAGCTGGTTACCGAGACGCACCGCCACGCTACGGGTAGTGGGCGGACAGGTACTCGCCACGATCCTGTCGGCGGCGGTGCTAACGAGCGAGCACAAAAACCTCTCACGTGCTACTGTTACTTGTCTACTACCGCGTTCAGTTGCGTGGCGACGCTAAACGGATTCCTTGCACTCGCCGACAGTAGCTGGTGTTTGTATGTACGGGGATGTATGTTAGACAAAAAAATATCGTGGAATATCATAACATGACTGCCTCCTTGGTCAAATGCTCGTTCGTTTAGCGCTACTGCTGAGCATGAGATCCTGGGTTCAATTACCGGGTCGGGTTAAGTGTCATTGAGTTTTTTCATCTAGAATTTCAGTAGCAGCCCGGAGTCAGGATTTGTGCCCAGTTGATGACGATAGGCTCGCGCCCTAGGGACTCAAACATAATTGGCAAAAATGGTTGTACAAATAGGTAGTAGGTACACCTCTGCCATATCCCTCGGGGAATACAGGCGAGGTGTTATGTTAATATGATATGTTGATCACCAGATTGAGTCGATCAGTGAGTTATGGTAAACGTTTGTTGTTGCAGTGACTCCTGCTGCCGCACTTAATGAAGTCGCTGGTTTGGTAAACAGCATACTCGTATTCGTTATTTGTATCTAAACTTAAGACAGTAAGTAATCCTCCTTGGCAACGGTGGAATTCTCTGCCAGAATCGTTCGATCGACTAAAAAAACGAATCCGCACATTACTTGTACGAGTTACAGTCAAGTTAAGTTATTGAGTGACTCGGCATAAGCTGAGGCTGTTGTGCCCAAACTTAGCAAAGTCAAAGTGTCGCCAAGTATTGGGCAACTCATCCAGACACCCACTATTATTGATTAGCTCAAACATTGTTTGAGCCACAAACTATAATGGAACGTTGTAACTAAGATGTTGAGCGGAGGGGTGAAGGGGGTTCAATACAGTGAGATATTTCCTCTTAATATCGCTGAGTAGGAATAAATCTCGCGCGCATCGGCGCGGCCGCGACGGCGGCGGTCGCCGGGTCCGCACCACAGAGCATGCTCTACAGTCACACAACTCCGAACAAACACTGAGCACGAAGGGACAATTCCCGTATTATATAACATTGAATGTCGCTGAGATAAGATTGCGATTAGATTTTTAATGTTTATAATTACGGGAATGTGCCCGAATATGCACCGGTTTATTGTCAGAATTGTCTAAGCTAGTTTCACTGAAGCGATAGGTTACAGCCTTGACTTGACCGCAGCGTGTCCATTCACAGGAATTTTCCATAGAGAAACTATGGAAAATTCCTGTGAATTTCTTTCTTCTTTTTATTCTGTGTTGTGTTGTGAATGCGAAGCTTTCTTTTCACTTTTAAAATGAACCATTTTGATATAAATTTTCGATGAAGATAGCTCTATGTTCTCTGTGTAAAAGAGGTCAGCTGAGCGGTTTCTTATTATTTTAAGAAAGTGTTGTTTAATAGTTCCAACTTACAGCGCTGTTTCATCGTGACACTAGGTACATGTGAGTGCGACTCACAGTAAGCACCTTCATACATCAGCGACTTTGATACAATTTGCCGTAGAAAGTCGCCACTTTGATGTATTACCGGAAAAATAACAGAGCCAGATTAAACGGCGAGTCACATCTTACTGGTGGCGCACACGCGGATATCGCCCCTATCTGCACGGCTTACGAATCCATATGGCACGACACACGTGCGCGGAAACCCAACCCAGCCGTCGCCACAGGCGCACTAAATTCAGTTCTATGTCTGTAGTTTTAAGGTCAGTTTTCGCGGTGTGTCGGTGACACGATCGGAGAATTCAGCCATTATTCCGTCGGATGACTTTTTGTGAATTTACTATTGCGAGGTTTTGTTCGTAGCGATTGTTTATGGCAGATGAAGGCGGGAGTCGATATGCTTTGGGCTCTTTTATGTTCTGCCGCCGGCTTACGTTACCGTGTTTACGGATTTTCGCTCTAACCGGATAAAAAATACGTCTATAGCTTTTTGCGTATGAAAAATAAACGATGTATTTATGCGGCACCCGGCGCCTCCTCCCCCCTCAACCTACTCCCCGCACCGCGCACTCCGCCGTCCGCAGATTATCTTTTTATCGAAACATAATGCTGCCTGTTTGAGGGGCCGAGGGCTCGCGGAGTTAACTAATAAAAAGTCTAATGTACAATATTTTATTCACTGCGAAATAAAGTTTTCAGAAGAGACTTTCTGGACGTAAAAAGCCGGCAAAGTTGTGGGTGAAAAATACGGGCGATTGTGAATAGTTTTTGTTTGTTTATTGTGTAGTGGCGGGCTGGGGCAGACCGGGACTACTAAGGCAGGTTGGGGCGAAGCGGGGCAAAGTAGGGCAGTTGAATTAAGGGCCAAACTACCTCAAATGGCTTAGCATGATCCTCCGTTATATCGAAAATACTGCAGCATTAATTTTGAAATAAATATATGTTAAATTTAAGGATTAATTTTAAGTACTATGTTAGATGAAAACACGATTCCATAAAATTTTCTCATTGGAAAAAATTTCCAAAGATTTCTCCAAACCGAACAATAAACCGCTGGTATTCAAAAATTACTTCAAATTAGATCATGAAACTTTGCATAATAACTGAACTAACTATAAAGCAGCGACTATGTTTTTTTTTTTTTTTTAATTACCATTATTTTCGCCGTAAAAAGCAATTACCTGAATTATTGGCGCCTCGGAGCCGCTAGCACCCCACTCCGTCTCGCTCTCACTCAGTCCGCGAGCAGTATGGTGCGAGCGAGATAAAAGTGAACTTGAGCTGAGGTAGTATGGCCTCTTAACTAAACACACCGTAATAAAGAGATTTGAACGACGCTTTATGTTTAGATTTCCACTCAACGCTACGATTTGAAAGCATAACACGTGCTAAAGTGTACTCCGAACCCTTCAGGCCTCGAATTTTGCGGGTAGCGGGGGGCGGCAGCGCACAGTGGTCTGAAAATCAATCTCCATACTCATAGAAACAACGTCAGAAATTAATAAATAAAAATATGTTTTGTGTTTAGTATACCTCCCTTTGTTTTACTAATATAGTATGAAGGGTATGAGTAGCTCCATGTGTGAGAAAAAAAAAAAATTGTTTGTGAGTGCTTTTTTTTAAACTGAATCGAACTGATGGGCTGGTACTCACATGAGCTATTGCACCATACACGGCGATCAAGATGACATACAATTCTTGTGTACAGTTGGTGATCTTTCAAATCTTTGACATAATTAAATGAAGTAACCAACCACATAACTGATATTGTCGTTAGTTAACAATCTTATGTAATTTTGACATTCGAAAGTGCTGATTCTCAGCTTACTTTGAATAAATGACTTTTGAATTTGAATTTGAATGAACGGCCTACATAGGCGTAGCAATAGCTGGCTAATTTAACCAGATAGCTGCGATGTGTATAATATGTCGTGGCCAGATCTTAGAATTGACCATTTCATGAAATGGCCAGCTACAATTGGCCATAACGTTTAATGATATGTCAGTCGACGTTTGGCCATATTATTAATGTAGGGTATCCATGGTTTAAGGTGTAGTAAAAATAGCCAAGTAACTGCGACCAACTTGGAAGTAGCGCTCGCCGGCCGCTGTCGCGGCATCGCTTGCAGTTCTAACCTAACCTAGCCCATTTGGTCGGGGTGCCACATAAGCGGCGTACTAAAATTTTTAATTTTTTTAAAACTAATTTAACGTGATATATTATGTTGCATTTCACGCCGCGGCAGCGGCCGTCGTTCCAAGTTGATTGCTTTCCATAATATCATATTTAGAAACCCAATAAAAGTCCATCGACTTTTTTTGCGTGGTCACCCTACTTTGTTTTACTTTGTTGCATGCCGCCGCCATGATGCACAACAAAAACCAAGCGACATCAACGCCTCTACCGGTGGATAATCTAACTATTTTACAATATGATCACTAATGTTTGGCCACATCATGAAGTAGTCATGCGTTTAACTGGTCATATCGTCAAACGTTCAGTATTCATTGATCTGGCCAGGCCACATCATGATGTGACTAGCGGTCGATGTTCATTTCATGAAATAATCAATTCTATGATCTGGCCACGACATATACATAATGCTAAATAAAGAACACACCGACACTTTTTCCAGTATGTCAACTCAGTAAGTTGACTAATCAATCGCGAAGTTTCAAGCTGAATACCGAATACCTTCGTAGTTTTGTCTCTCTTTAAACAACTACCTTTTGCCTGTGGCTTCGCCCGCGTGGATGTCGGTAAATGTCCCACGGCAACGTACTACCGGGATTAAAATTACCCTATGTATAAACTATGTGTTCCCATCCATATCCGGTCAATCGTTTTTGCGCCAGTCCAGAACATACATCCAGACAAATAGACAAAAATTCTAAATATTATATCAAAATTAATCCAATTTAACTCCTGTAGGAGTACAAAACAATTAACTTTAGATATTATTTTTAAAGATAAAAAAGTGGAACAAGTAGACGACTTCAAATTTCTAGGACTTAATGTAGATAAACATCTAAATTGGAAAAGTCATATAGAGTCAATTTGTCAGAAACTTGATGCCTTGTTTGCGGTAAAAACATTAAGACAAAATGTGTCTGTAGAAGCTGTCCTATCGGCTTACCATGGTTATGTGTCATCTGTACTGAGCTATGGATTAATAATGTGGGGTAACTCAATCGATACCGACAGTTTTTAAAATTCAAAAACGATGCATCTGGGTTATCAACAAGGCTTGGTTCCTAGACAGCTGTAAACCTTTATTTCAAAAATGTAAAATTCTTCCAATACCTTGCATGTACAGTAAGCGCTCAAAAGTGCATGAGCACGCTAAGAGTCATATTGCTGTGAACACGCGGTATAGCTCGTACATTTGTATGTGTAAGCAACACGATACACACACCACAGATAACGCAGTTTTGTTCTACACGAAACAACAATATATTTCCGTCGCTTTAAACATGCTAGCACACACGCACTATGCGCGTGAACTTGACCAGTTAATGGCATTGCTAAAATTCGATAGTAACTTAACAAGTGCAGATAGCAGAAAGCGATAAGCGTTGGTATGGAATTCAAACTGCCTCAGGTTCTAATCTCGTAAAACACAGTGCGGTTTTTTGCAAATATTATTATTTTTGTTTTCAATAATAATATTTTTTAAATATTGCTGCTTTTTTATGTTGTTATTGCAATAAAGGTTTTAGAATAAAAAATGCGTGATATATGATAACAAAATTAAAAAAATATGTTTATTCGTTATATTTATTTTACATAAGTTAACACACTGCTACAATTATTTATCATTACTTCAGCTGAATAAGATGTGAAATAGATGTCAAGAAACTAGAAGCAGTTTGTATTATTTTGACATATTTAAATTATGAAATATTTTAAATTTTTAATGGATTTTTTCACCATAAACATTAAGCTTTGATCATGGTCGAAGTAATTAAGTAATAAATAAGAATATTAGACTACTTAAAATGTAAAAAACTACTTACAGAATAGGTAATTTTAAGGTTAAATATGGGCAGTTTGTTTATATTTTATTTGTATTAATTATTTTACATTTTATTTGACTTTAGTAAATATTGGTTGTTATTGAGGTTAAAGCTTAAGTATTCATTTTCTTTACGAAAAGAAGATTGAAACTAAACCTCAAATTTTAATCCTAAAATAATACTATTACTAAAATAATATTAAACAATTTCGGTATATCTGCAAGAAATACGACAAACACCATAGGGTGTTTGTCGTATTTCTTGCAAACGTGCTTAAAAAATTCGTTACCATAAATTCATGCAATAACGAATCTGTTGTTTATTAAGTTGGTACGGTCAATATTTTAAGGTCAAAAACGGTTTTCTAGCTGGTCTTCAGTGATGCAAGCCTTCAGAGTGCACGGCGAACGGTTCATAATGACGTGTTTTTAATAATTCAGCAAAATATCTCGTTGGTATGAAACCATTTGTTTCATTCACCATTTGACGTCGCTGCTACTCGATAATAAGCCCCTTCCTCATATCTCTTAACCCTCACAGTATTTCTCTAGAACAAAGAAAAACATTGTTTTTATTACACATAATACCTTATTATTTATTATTCACTAATCGAATTAAACCTCACAATGAATTTAAAACTTTAAAGGCATCTTCTGTCTCAACAATACCTCTGTTCTATCAACAATACCCTTGATTAAGATTTATGTTTAGTAAAATATGAAATATATAAATGATAACACTCACACTTAGTCCGGTTTCATTAGATATTCACTTCACTTTTACGCAGCGCAATAATATTCTCTGATCTGATCTGATCTCTTCAATATATTTTATGCCTGCTTTTTGATAATAATAACCACAACACTGTGCTAAATACTCGTCACCAATATTATCCACGAACCAAAAAAGTTCTATTAATTAAATACTCGTAACAAACTGCATCTACCCCACAGAAATCGAAATAATTTACTTAGTTTTTTGTGGTCTACCTGCTAAACTTTAATATTTATGTGAACAAGACGAATGAAACTAAAAACGAATGATGATTATTGAACTAGTCATTGGTTGCAGAGAAAGTGAGTGTGTGTGTGTAATGTGCGTGTCTACAGTATTGTAACAACTTATAGAAGAAGGTCGTAAGTCAAACCGAAGCGTCAGTCTATTGCTTTGTGAGATTGCTCATGGACTTTTGGTCGGTACTGTATATAAAAGATATCTGCATCTTTACAAAAAAACACATGCACTACTTTAAACAACGTAGTGAGGTCCTAACTAGACAAAAAAGGGCTAAGTTTCACAACCTACTGTACCAGCCACCCTGTCATAAGGATATAAGAAAAAAATATTTAATATGTGTGTTTTAATTTACAATAACTTACCAAACGATTTAATATTATGACAGGGTAATGTGTTCAAGACAAAATTGACAGAATGGCTTCTAAAGTGTTGGTTTTATAGTTTTAAGGAATATATGGAACATAAAATTGAAAATTAGTACCTACCTATAATTAGAAGAATATAAATATAGTGAATAAATGCTTGATAATAGTATATAATAATAATAGTAATAAAATAAGAATGAATGTAAACTTAATAAAAAATTTGCACGCTTGCATGTAGGCAGAATACAATGACACTTAGGTTATAAGATCTCACCTGTACCAAAACAATGTATTTCTGGCAAATAAACATTTGATTTGATTTGATATATAACTAATTAACTATGTCGCAAGGGTGTCGACACATGTTGCATCCCACACCATAGGCCTGCCTAACATCCAGGGAATTATGATAATACCGTCTGATTTCTTCCCATCGTCCTCAGCGCCCAGATGCAGACAAGTAGCGAGCCGGAAGGTGGTGTCACACACCAAGGGACATAGTTAATGGTATTGACACCCTACTTAAATTAAAATTAGGTAAATTAATATTATGTGCATTGCCATATTCTGATAAGTTATATGAGTAAGATAACAACTACATTTTTAGCTTGAATAACCTTATGCATATTTTGCCATGTCGTCATAGTGACCGTTTATTGTATTTTGATACTAACAATTTTGTTAGAGATTTTGTGTTGACTCAGGAGCATATATTTTTACCTTAGAAAAGTCAACATGTATTAGCTACTTTATTAGCTTACAATATACACAGTTATTAATGTTTTAACTGAGATTAGCTTAAGTGACAAAACAGTATTATCTAGTACTTCTAATAATACTGTAGTAAATTCTTTAAACTTTTAGAATCGACAAAAGAGAAGGATAACAAGAATATTTTACTTTATCACGAAAATATAAATCGCTTCTCTGGCGAAATTCTAGACGTTGAAATGTTAATATAGACAAATATCATATGGATATCTTATGTTTTTGTGAAACCTGGTTAAAACCAGATAGAATGTTGTTTAATGTATATCATTAGTCAGTTGCCAGTGCGTTCAACCGGTCTTCATTAGGGGGTGGTACCTTGATATTGTGTAATAGTTTTCTCAGATATAAGGAAAGGAAGGATATCACTGCTTGCTCTGTTGATCGCTTATGTGAGGTAGCATGTGCAGAGGTTGAAGGCCATACTTTCTTATGTGTTTATAGACCACCAGCCTCAAACTTGTCATTATTTTTAATCATAATGGAAGAAATACTAACTAAACTTTTTAGAGATAATAAAATAGTTTTTGTTTGTGGTGACCTAAATATTGATCTATTAGAAAATTCACCGGAAAAATGTAAGCTTATCTCATTGTTTAAATCTTTCAATTTAAAATGTATATTTAACGTAGCAACTAGAATAACAGCAACTCAGCTACATGCATAGACAATGTATTTACTAATTGTAAAATAAAAGACTCGTCCCTAATTAGTGGCGTCAGGTCTGATCATACAGGTCAACTTATATCCTTTGAATCAGATAAAAAGTTACGTTTAGATAAAACTATTCTGTAAAGACCTCTTACTAAAAATAAATTGAAAATGTTTAATAATAATGTTCTTAGCAATCTTTCAACAGCTAGTTTTGATTCACAAGACCCCAACTTAAACTAAGGTACATTATTTTCTACAGTATGCCAAGAATTCTATAAAGCATGTCCTGTAAAAACAGTAACAATCAATACCAAACCAAAATTTAATGAATGGGCCACTCCTGGTATTAGAAAAAGCAGAGATATTTTACATAATTTATATAACGAAAAATCATTGACTTCTGATCAAGTAATTCATAATTATGTAAGAAAATATTCTAAGGTAATTAAAAATCTGCACCCGAGCTAAATCTAAATTAATAAGTAACAAAATTAATATTTCTAAAAATAAAATAAAAGCTGTGTGGCAGATAATTAACAAAGAAATTGGAAACACAAAACAGTGAAATCAGAATGAAATGTCTTTAAAAATTGATGATGAAACCATTTCAGTTAAGTTAAAAGTTGCTGAGACACTAGAAAATTTCTTTACCAACATCCCAATAGAGGTTACGAAATCTCTCCCCTCATCATCTATACTAGCTGAATCTCTTTTAAAAGAACACTTCAGTAAAAACATTCCAAGTTTTGAATTCAAGCCCATTTCTATTGTCACAATTAAAAAATCATTTAAAAGTCTTAACATAAAAAACACTGAAGACTTATGGGGGATTTTCGTTAAGGTTCTTGAAGATATCATCGACACAATTGTCCTAACAGGCATATTTAATCAATGTTTAGATAGCGGTACGTTTCCTGATTTGATGAAATATAGTAAAGTAGTACCAATTTTCAAATCGGGTAGTAAGAGTGATCCCTCTAATTATAGACCAATATCTGTGCTACCAGCATTGAGTAAAATATATGAAAAAAATCATGCTAGACCAGAAGTTGTCACATTTTAATTCTAATGGGATTTTACATAGTCACCAGTTTGGTTTCACGAAAGGTAGGTCGACAACTGACGCAGGAGTAAAACTCATCAGTCACATCTTGGAATCCTGGGAGAAGTCCCAGGATGCAATTGGCATTTTCTGTGCGAAAAGCGTTTGTCTGCGTTGACCACAATACACTGATCTGTAAATTACACTACTACGGAATTCGTGGACAAGCTGCTGATCTTATTCTTTCCTATCTATCAAACAGGCAGCAAAAAGTAAATATTAATGTGGCGACGTCTTCGGGGTCTCTAGTTAAAATGGGCGTGCCTCAAGGTTCAATTCTCGGCCCTTTCTTATTTCTGGTTTATATAAATGATCTTCCTTACATGATGGCTAACTTATCGGATATAATTCTATTTGCTGACGACACTTCTCTTATTTTTAAAATTGACAGGAAAGATACAGATGTCTTACATATCAACGATAGTCTGGCTGTACTTTCAAAATGGTTCGCAACTAATAATCTTTTACTTTATGCGAACAAAACTGAATGTATTAGGTTCTCATTACCAAATGTACCTCAAGTAGGTCTAAATCTAAAACTTGATGGCAAAAAACTAGATGCAATAACGGAATCTATATTCTTAGGAATTACTTTAGATTCAAAATTACAATGGGGTGCCCACATTAGAACTCTTTCAGGTAGATTAAGTTCAGCTGCATATGCAGTAAGAAAAATAAAGCAGTTGACTTATATAGCCACAGCTAGGTTAGTATACTTTGCTTATTACCACAGTATTATGTCTTATGGCGTCCTGCTGTGGGGATCGGCAGCTGACGTAGATTCAATTATCATTTTACAAAAGAGGGCAATCCGCGCGATCTATAAAATGGGTCCTCGCGAGTCCCTTAGAGACAAATTTAAAGATATTGATATACTGACTTTGCCTTCTCTTTATATCTTAGAAAATGTTATATATGTTCGCAAAAACTTAGGACTTTTCAAAATAAGTAGCGATTTCCATAATATAAATACACGTAGTCGACATGAAGTTGTGATACCCAAATTTAGATTAACTAAAACAAACAAGTCATTTCTTATAAACAGTGTCCGCTTTTATAACAAGTTGCCAAAGTCGGTGACAGAACTTAGCGATGGGAAGTTAAACCCTAACCGTCTTTTTACAAAAAGCGGTTTAACTAAAAACCAAGGTTTAAACCTCTATAAACTACGGTTTAAACAAAAATGATATTACAAATCGTGGTTTTTCGAAAAACCATAGTTTAAATCATGGTCTAACTCTAAACCTCGGCGGCCCCTAGTTTAAACGATCAAACGGTGGTCTAAATCGTATCTGTCAAAGTTTCTCTTTTAGGTTAAAGCATCTTTTTCATTGTATTGTGTTGTTTTTACCCGAAAATGGATATTAACATGGTCGATTTGATTGATATTGAGGATATTGAAGCCGCTGAGTTGTTGTGAACGCCACACCAACACAACATAAATTCGTGTTCGCATCAATCCCTTATCACAATATAATATTAAAATTACTAAAGAAGGTAATACTATTAACAAAGAGGCAATTGTTCTATTAGAGACTTCGATAACTTAAAAATTCCACTGCTAAATTAACTTTATTCAACTTGCGATGGTTTTGTTTAATGTTATGGTTTCATATATCGCGTGAGAATGTTACGTTTCGTTACAGGTACTATGATGTATTATTTAGTAGTAATTAATACGTAATGTGCTTAAACCTAAACAAAACTGCAATCGAAGAAATAACAAATGTTCAATGAAAAATAACAAAGTGTCAATATTTTTAACACTCCTAAACATCATATAATCATTAGCATATTAACAAAAAGTTTTATTTTCTGAGCATACGGAACGTTGCAACTGAATGATATCATGATGAACGAATAATATTTGTATTAATCTGTGGTTGATATAAAGACAACGGTTCAAATGACGGTACTAAGAAGATCACGGTTTTTTTAAGTTTTGTAATACGGACAAATTTAGACCATGGTTCTGCAGATAAGCCTGGACTTGATAGGTCAGGTTTAAAGCAAGGTTTATTTAGTTTTTTGTAATAAGACGGACATTGTCCTTATCAAGAAAGCATATTATAAAATTAAAGACTACGCTGAAGACAAGGAAGTTTGGTAATAATTCCTTCTGCACATGTGGCTTCCCTGGTACCTCATTAACGGCATAAATAAGTAAGAGTCTATTAACAGCTCCCAAATTACCATGTTTATTTTAATCTTTAATTTTTTTACATTCGTCCTTGACATATTTATTCTATTATTTGACGTTATATACCTACGATTTAATTTCAACTCTTTATTTGTGACTTTTGTGGACATAATAATTATTCAGATTGATTAAAATTGTAATAGCAATCATATAATTGCGTTTTATTAAAATAGGTTTTTACTTTTATTAATTTATTTATCTTTTGTATAGATTCTTTTCTATTTTGTGAATGTGAGAACGCTGTAGCTTTAGTGAATTGTAGACCTGTAGACCAATTTCTATTTTGTTAAGTACCTACTTAGTACTTATTGAAAGACCTACACTGTCCTCCCATACCTAGTAACACTGTTATTTGAAAGTATTGTAAAAGCCAATTATTTTTAAAAGAGTAACCGTGGAGTTTCTTACCGGCTCTTCTCCATAGGAAACGACCAATTGGGACCGTGCACCTAGCTTCTGACGTTTCATAAGTGCCCATGTAGGTTTATGTGAAATAAAATATTTTGAATTTGAATTTGACCCAGCATAGTGCATAATAATATGTTGGGTGACGGTAGTGCTTGAAGCCAGAGGCCCGACTCCCACTCGCCCACAGCCAGTAGGCGGGCACGGGAAAATAGGCTTACGGGCCGATCTGTATCTGGGCAAGCTGCTATCCAGGCGTTCACTGCATCAGTCAAGCAAGGCACTTCAGAGTCAACTAAGGAGGGGGCTAAAATTTTCCCGGTCAACTTTTCAGTGCTGTGGACAGAGGACATGAACGTCGGTAAGCTAATTCTGGTTATTTTACGCATGCCGAGGCCACCAAAACGGATAGGTAATGTGGCTTGAAGCCACGCTCGGTCGTCCAAGGCCACATTTAAAATCCTGCGAATAATTTGGTCAATTTTGTCCAACAGATTATGTGGCTGCTTCCATAAAGAGGAAAAACGTAGAAAATATACAAAAGGACAAAAACAACAGTATCTAATCAGGGTGAATGCCGAATGTAAATTCATTTTAGAGTCTGTTCGAGGCGTACCTCTGAAGAGGTCATTAAAAATAATATCCGTGGCTCATTTAATCGACAATTGACTCGCTTGAGTGGCTCCCGGCTCGAGTGGATATTTAAAGCGTGTACTACACTGAGCCCCCATACTCTGATATCCTCACCTCGCTGGGTGTGAGGGGACACACGGGCTCAGTACATTTTATTAGTCGCTTTTTATCGGACAGCCGAGTATGAGCTGTGACACAGAACTACGAAACTATTCGATCAATTACTTTACATAACTTCACGTTGAAGAATGAAAGTTGTCGGTATGGTCCTCTGAAGATGGTGTTCATTAAATTTATGCTGATAAATCTCGGAATATCTCGAAATTTCGTTTCCATTCAAATAAATTAGCTTCGATTTTTATAATGTTTTATACATTGTTAGCTTGTCGTGCTTAAAGCTCGTGCAGACTGGCGTGACTTGTTGACACCGGTAATCTTCTACAGTGAAGTTTTCTTAGAAATTCTTTAATTAGAGTTACGTTGCGTCTGTTTGCCCAGAAACTGGGCTGTGGATGTTAGTGAGACAGTTGCGCCATGTACAATACTGGTTTTCAGCTGCATCTCATCAGTAAGGCTGGAAGCCGACTCTAATATAATTAGGAAAAGTCTGGGCAGATTACGTCATTGTTAGTTTGTTTCCTCAACACTAACTGTACTTACAAGATGTTCGAACGCGTTCTTTCGTTGCACTCGTGGAACTCGTCGATCGATGTTAAGCGTGAGGGGTCAGTGAAGAGCGGTGTGTTTTATTGTTCCTCTTGATCCAGTGTCTCCTCCCCGCTGACTGCCCGCCCCCGAGCTGCCCCCCCCCCCCCTCCCGTCGACAGTCCAGCCGAGATTGCAGTGTTACGACTAAATTGATTTAAAAATTCTATTATTTGTATAAACATTATACACACAACATTTTTGGTACTAATTCTCGTACTCACCTGACCATAACAATGTCTCAACATTGAACCTCCCCAGCGAAGGCGGCCCGAGGGGCGATTTCACATGAAAATGTTCTCTAAAGAGATTACCAATGCCCTTGGGGTCACTCATCCCATTGACGCCTACGGGGAGGCCAGGCCGATGTGCTACTTTATTTGTGCATTTCCAAAAGTTGCGGATATCCTTTTTTGAATGATGAGAAGCAAGGATATCCATATTTATCTGGTGCTGATGGTCTTGGCACCATTTAAGCCTGGACTTAAAAATCCTCCTACTCAGATACATCTCGTCATACGTAGGGCCGGTAGAAGGACCCCCGCATCGTTGCCAATCACGAAACTTCAGCCTGGCCACCCCGTACGCCACACTTACGTGCCTATTCCACCCAACAATGCATCGCGTTTTACCCCTGCGTCGCGCACTTCCTCGACTAACAGCCGCAGACTCACTGAGTGCGGACACAACATCCCCATACAATTTATCTATAACCGATCTGTGATTAGGCTTGTTACAATATTTATCTGCACAATGAGTAAATTCTGAAGGAAAATCAATTAATTTTAATCTACGGTTACATTCTTCTTGGTACAATTTAATTTGTTCATCAATTCTCTGTCCCCATATTACACTCGTATCAATATTATCTACGACATTTACCTTTGGCGTTAATAAATTAAGTCTACATTCTAGTATCATTGAAAACGGAAAACAGTGCGGATCGCGTCACAACACAGTGGTCTAGCCACCTTTTCGAGCCATGAGCCTCACTAACAAAGGTATAAGTGCCCGACTGAACACCTAACATATTAACATCAACACACACCCAGTCTTGTTCATGACAGAAATTAGTTAGTTCATTATAAAATAATTCACTAGGATGTGCATTAAAGTTACCTAATAAATAAATAGAATCTATCCCATATTCATTTATAATTGCTCTCACCCTGCCAAGGCAATCCGTAAACTCGGGTAAATTACTAAGCGCGTCCGTAGGCATGTATACACTTAGCACAATAATCGGTCTATCAGCCGTCACTATTCTAACTGCACACACTCGCGGATTATCGCACGGAACAACACTCACGTTTTGGCATACGCTGTGTCTCCACATCAGAGCTACGCCGCCGTACGGTCGGCCACGCAGCATCCCCACCGACGTGTCCACTGCAGATGTACCGGTAGTGCTAAACCCGGGGTCTATGGTGCCCAGATAGGGTAATTCATCCGGCATTAGTCACGTCTCCTGCAGTGCTATTATATCCAATGTCTGACATAATTCTCTGACACTGTCTATAGTACGTTTAATACTCTTGCAATTAAAACTTGTCAAAGTAAAAGTTTCGTTATTAACAATTTTGCTAGAAATGGGCCGTAACTTATCCATTATTTAAATTTTGCAAGTCGTCAACAAATACAGATCTGTTCGATTTTTGGCGATTAAAATGGACAAATCGTCTGCATATATGATGCCCCGTGGCCACAGATTTTCGTCCAAATATAATGGTAATTTGGATTCGGAAACTAAGAACTTGTAGGCAATATGACCCCTTTCTTTTTTCATCAGTATCTTCTTCAAACAAACAGTGTCCAGTGTCTTGGAGCGGATGTAATTCACTATCTCGCTTTCGGGCGTTTCACTATGAATATTAGTGATAAATATGGGAACTTTCCTATCAGCTGCTCTAAATTGGCACTCCACATCTCTCGCTACGCCCGTCTTGCCCACATAACGGTATTTAGACGGCTTCTTCTTATATGACACTTTTTTCCATTCGTCACTGTTATTGTTTACACCGCACGGCGCATCACGCTGGCCTCTTATATCGCTGTCGGTAGTGCCTACGTTTGTTGCAGGCAAAATCAGCAGACTCGCTCGCGTTCCATGCACAGTGTGTCTCGAGCGCTCAGTCGTCGATGCCGACGACGTCACCGCTACACTCGCCATAACATCGCCGGTCGAACATACACCCGTCACCTGCGCGTGAGTCATCGTGGCTCTGGCACTGTCCGCCGATAACCGTTGCGGCGTACATGACTTACGATTATTTAGTTTTTCTTCTACCTGCATAATTTATCTGTATTGTGGTGATAACTTATTTAAATCACTTTCACTTTCGTTATTGTGGTACAACTCGTTCAGAGAAGAATTGTGCAGGTGCGAAAGCCCCATAGGGCCACTATCAAGTAACCATCCGCCTCTTTTTGCATTTACTTTAAACGCAGACGTAGGTGGTAACGAATCATGTTTGATTTGTAGGAATTCTGTTCTCAATTCCTTCAAACTATCTAACGTAGCATACGTAGTTTTTACTTCGTCAATTGTTGCTTGCATGCGAACAAGATTCTTCAACAGTTTGGTACAGTCTAAACGGTCAAACGTAATAGGTGGCAGTTTTTCTAGCTGCCGTGCCACAAATACTGGTATATCGTCTGGATCGGTAGATTTGAACAGATTTATGATATCTGTTAAATCTCTTTGTTCTTTCCCTTTGTTTTTTCTCATGATTTTTCGTATATTCGATGTAATGGAATCGAAAAGAAGCGACTTGGACCTTTTGATTTCATCACTAGTAAATGATGATACACAAATCCGCACTAGTGTTTCTTCATCAGTAACCGACACTTTATTTTGGATGTAAGATAACATCTCGTCAATAACTATGTTACATTTATCGCACTTCAGAATGTTCGTCATTTTTACTACGACACGTAAAATCAGCGCTGTCGATTAATAACGCAACCGTCACGGAAAGGTGCGCGCGCGCGACTGAAATAAGGAAATTACTAGACGCAGGGATTACAGAACCTAGCTCGTCACCATGGAGAGCACAAGTAGTGCTTGTAACTACAAATATAAATCATAAAAAAGATGTGTATAGACTACTTTCAGACAGTAAATAAATACACCCAACTAGACGCCAACCCTTTACCAAGTATTGAACAAATAGTTTCTAAGGTAGCCAAACATAGTATCTACAGCAAAATTGACTTAAAAAGTATGTACCATCAGATTTCCGATTCTTGAAACAAAAAAACCTTATTCAGCATTTTAAGCAGAAGGTCCAATTTCGAAGAATACCGTTCGGGGTTACCAACGGAGTAGCGGTTTTTCAAAGAACTGTCAATAATATAATTGCGAAAGACGAACTGAAGTGCTCGGTGATACGACGCCGTCGTGCCTAACTGTGTATATGCAAGGTCACCACCCCGTTGCCGCACCGCCGCCGCGGATTGTGACAAAATCAAGCGGCGACGGCGCGGCATGGTGGCGGCGCGGTGGCGGCGCGGCGACGGTGTGGTGTCGCTAAATATTAAAGGAGTATACTTATATTTGGATGACATAAAAGTTTGTGGCACAATCCAACCTGAACACGATCAAAAACTGCAACGTTTTCTTGATTATTGCCAAACGGCACTGAATCTTGAAAAGAGTGAATTTTCATTGAAAGAGATAAGCATTCTAGGATATACTATAAACAATGGAGTAATTAAACCCGACCGGGATCGTCTACGTCCACTATTAGAGCTGCCTCTGCTTTCAGACTCGGCATCGCTCCAGCGAACATTGGGATTATTTGCTCACTATTCTAAATATGAGCCAAGATTTTCTCATAAAATTCAGTCACTCATTTCACAAGGCACATTCCCTCTCAATTCTGAGACAGTAAACGCTTTTAACGTTCTAAAGCAAGAGATAGCCAGATCAGCAGTAAACGCGATTGATCACAACATACAATTTGTTGTTGAAACAGACGTTTCAGACTATGCTATCGCGGGAACTCTGTCACAAGAAGGCAGACCTGTTACGTTTTTCTCGAAAAGCCTTCACAATTGTGAGCAGAATCACCCAGCCACGGAGGCCGCGGCTATAGTCAAATATCTTCGAAAATGGAGACAAATCCTTATCGAACGAGAGTTTAAACTGATAACTGACCAAAAATCGGTCGCATTCATGTTCAATCCGCAGCGTTCGTCAAGGATTAAAAATTACATAATGCAACGTTGGCGATTAGAACTTTCTGAATACAATTTTGATATAGTTTATAGCCCTGGAAAGTAAATATAGCGGCTGATGCTTTATAACCTCTGCCTCTGTACACAGTTCAGAAAATGCACTCAAAAAACTGCATTAAACCTTGTGTCATCCTGGAGTAACAAGAATGCTTCATTAGGTTCGAAGCAAAAATTGAGCTTACTCCACTAAGAGATAAAACGTATTACTGCAAATTGTTCTATGTGTGCAGAAGTAAAGCCTCATCAAAACATGGGAAAACTAATAAAAGAGATGGCCCCATTCGAAAGAATAAGGTCCACTTCCGTCAGATGGCACTGAGAACAATCGATATATCCTTACGATTGTGAATAAATATTCTCGATTCCCATTTGCATATCCCCAGATTTGAGTACAAACATGGTAATTAATAAACTGACTGATTTATTATCTATATTTGGAATGCCAACTTACGTACACTCAGATCGTGGTACTTCTTTTCTTTCAAAAGAGATGAAATAGGTATTTTCTTTACCCTGAGGGTTGTACGGTGTAGTGTAGCTTATAAGTAATGAACAAATGGAGAGATACAATGGAATTACAAACAGTACAATTAGCTCTGAAAAGCCGTATCTGCCTATAACAAAATGGACTCTGGAGTTTTAACTCAGGCTCTGCATTCTGTAAAACCACTTCTTTGCACGGCTACAAACAGTACGCCCCATGAGCAGATCTTTTCTCATGCCAGGAGATCCTCAAGTGCTCAGTCGATGCCTATATGGCTAAATGTCCCAGAAATAGTATTAATGTGAAACCATAATCGAACCAGCAAATATGATCCTCTGGTTGAAGAAGTAGAGACTCTGGAAGTAACCCTCAACATTCTCGAGTGCGTTTGAGCAGTGGTAGAGAAGTTGTCGTATCTAATCGACACCTAGCTTCTGCTAGGGAATCTTTAGAAACAGATGAAGCTGATTCCAATGATGACGACGAATTCATCGATGTAGTCGATAGCGATGATCGTACCACAGATGGCTAGCGAGATTCCCAGAATTAAATGGTCCAGCCAAAGAACATCACGACAGAGACTCTGTCGTTCTGAAAGAGTACGACGTCCGCCTGCTCATTTAACTGACTACGTGGCACAATAAATAAGCCTAGGAGAATGTAGTAGTATATTATTAACTCCTCGGTCAATATTGAACGTCATAAGTATAGAAGAAACTGAATTGTCAGGATTGATTGTGTCATTGTATAAAATGAAATGAAATTGTTTATTCTGTAAATAGGATATCGAAATCACTTTTACACGTCATATAAAAAAAAATATTAAAAATAAGCTAGATGAGTTCGGCGTTTCCTATCTGACTACTCTGAGAAGAAAGGCCGAAACAAACTCAGAGGTCGCAGTCTCTTTTAAAGTCCAGACACAATCTTGGTCAAGCCATATGAGGACCATGTAGATAAGTGTCTGAAAAGGTCTTTTGAGGAAAGAACTACACAGATTTGAGTGGACCTGTCCAGTCAGTGCAAGCATTTGTCAGTAATCGTGGAGCTCAACTTAGAACTTAAGGAGCTCAACTCGACGAACAATACCAAAGAAAGGACATTTGGGTAGGCCGCATAAACTACTCAAACTGCCAGACCATCATTAAAACTAACAGAGAAATAAAAACAATATCCGCATAGTCCTCACATTCACAATAGTTAAAATAATATAATACTTTACAAAGTAATCATGTCATTTTGAATAAAATTTTCAACAATGTTAATGTGTTTATAAAACTGATATATGTTATTTTACATAATAATTAAAATGTCTAGTTTTATGGTTTTATCACAAGGCTTAGCAGAGCGACCAGTTCAATCCCGAGCTTTTTTATCTTCTAAATAATCTGAAATTGTATAGTACCCTTTTTTACAAAGTTTGGTTTTAACACAGATTTTAAATCAATCAATAGGTAAGTTTCGAATTTCATACATACACATACATACATAAACTCACGCCTTCTTCCCATGGGGGTAGGCAGAAACTACAGAACGCCACCTGCTACGATCCTTACATACTTCTTTTGCCTCGTTTCAGTTTGTTGTAAAAGCGTATACATTGACCCATGAATGAGTTGCCTACTTTGTGGAGACGTGTGCGATGTACAGCAAGGTTGTGTTTATTCCTGGTATTTAAACTATGAATATCGGACATTCTCTTAAAATTTGATATATTTTTGTGGACATACAATAGGTTTTCAAAAATGTATTGTGAAACTACAGTCAGAATATTTATTTCTTTGAATTTTTCTCTGAGGGAATCTCTTGGACCTAGGTTGTAAATGGCTCGAACAGTTTTTTTCTGTAGAACAAAGATAGTATTAATGTCCGCACAGGTTCCCCAGAGAAAAATCCCATATGACATAATACTATGAAAATAACTAAAATAAACAATTCTGGCTGTATCTACGTCAGTTATCTGTCCAATTTTTTTAATAGCATAGGCGGCCGAACTTAGCCTTCCTGACAATTGTTCTATATGTAGGCCCCATTGTAATTTACCGTCAATAGTGATTCCAAGAAAAACTGTCGACTCAACAGGGTCCAACTCTGTTCCATTAACCTGAACATTGGTAGATAGCTGCCTGACATTTGGCATTGAACATTTAGTGAGTTTAGTCTTTTTTTCGTTTAGGAGAAGATTATTTACATTAAACTAATACACAACTTTAGAGAGTGCATCATTAACTTGTTCAAAGTTGACTAACTGACGTTTGATTTAAAAAATGAGGGAAGTGTCATCTGCGAATAATACAATCTTGTGATTATCCCTTATGTGATAAGGTAAGTCGTTTATATAAATTATAAACAAGAAAGGACCAAGAATTGAACCATGCGGAACGCCCATGGTGACCGCAGATCCTGCAGATCTCTTGCCATTAACATCGACCCTCTGAATTCTGTTGTTCAGATAAGAAGTCAGAAGGTCAAGAGCCTTGTCTCTCATACCATAGTGGTACAGTTTCCTGATGAGTGTATCATGATGTACGCAATCGAAGGCCTTGGACAAGTCGCAGAAAATTCCAAGAGCATCTTGCGACTCCTCTCAGGTCTCGAATATGTTCTTCAGTAATTCCACGCGCCCGCATCTGTAGTTAAGGGTCGTTCCCTTAGTAAAACCACACATCATTATAACCGACTTCCAAAAGGAGGAGGTTCTCAATTCAACTGTATGTTTTTTTTTGTATGTTTGTTACGCGATTACTCCGCCAATTATGAATTGATTTTAATTATTCTTTTTTTGTTTGGTAGGTCATACTTCAGAAGTGGTCCCATATATTTTTTTATAACTTTGCTTGGGCAGTTTTTGAGTTAGCTTCAATAATACGTAATTTTTCCCACTTAGTATGTGGATGATATGTTAAGTTCCTATCACTGTTATTTACATAGCAGGTAGTGGTATTCGAATTTATGTGGGGTAAATACCACAACTAAAAAGTGAAAAAGTTTTCTTTTACAAAACAATCAACCGACTTCCAAAAAAAAACACTACATAGTGAAAAATTACTTTAATTTCGGACGTCGTCGGTGGCAAAAAACGAAAATTCAAAACCAAAGACACCGAATTTTTCACTTTGTAGTGTCTTTTTTTTTGGAAGTCGGTTTTTTTGTTTTTTGTAAAAAGTTTTTTGTTGAATAACGGAGGACTTATATTTTTAACTTCCAAACTGTGTTACACCAAGTAAAATAAAATGTTAACAGGTTTAGGTTATAGTAAGGTAATAGCGGTCGGAAAGTGTACAAGCGATGTAAAAATTGATGATAAATTGTTAAAAAGTCCGAGATTCAATGTCGATAAATGACGATGATTGTAGGTCAACCTCTGTTTGATTCGGTTAGGGTTGTTTTCGATAAAGGTGTTGTCAGCGTGATGCCTCACGGCGAAGGCGAAATGTTATAAATATTTCGCCTTTGAACCTATACAGTGTGAGTCTTTATAATGTGGTGTAACTTTTATCGCATTGAAACAAACTCCATAATGATTGGAAGTAATTAGGCGTCCTCATAAAATGATTGTGGAAAAAAACTACCCTCAATTGAAAATATACGTGTTTTTAGGAAAAATCTGTTTTTTTTATAATTACCGTTAAGTTATGCACTTAGTCATTTTGTTCCGCAAAATAAATTTTCGGCTATCAATACCTTTACTTTTCCGCTAAACACAAGTCTGGTGTAGTGTAAATCCACCAATAATTGTTTTCGGTCATTCACGAATCGATCAATAATAAACATCGAAAAATCATTTTAAATGTGCCTTATCATAGTGACTAGCCCGCGAGTGCACGGAATCCTCGCCGTTGTGCGAACTGTTTAACGCCGATAGTCCTGCGTATGCGCAATAATCACTTTCAGTGCTACCAACTTTCCGACGACGAAGTAGTGGGCGTTCCAGCGACGAATATAGTGCGACTGGTGTATTGCTACTGAACGCGGACTGGTGGCTCCACCCCAACCATAAATAATGTAGGTTGTTTTTAATACATGTGAGTTATACCTGCGTAAAGCTGAAGAAAAGGACTTTTAAATTCAAGATATACCGTCTTAAAACTCTTCGTAGATCGTGAGTAATTCAAAAATAATTATCAAAATATTTGCATAACGCCAACTATCCTACCTGCAACAACCCGCGGTTGCATCGCTGCTATGCACACGGAAGCACTACTTACACGCTCGTGCCTATGCGGGGCGCAGAAACGCTGGTGTGCGCACAGATGTTCTGATTGACCGCAGCTTGAAGCTTCGCATGGATGACGCAATATTTTCTATTAAATAATAATTTTATTTCACGATTGGTATTTTGCTTGCTGTGCTTACCTGCTCATCTTAAAATCGGCGTAATGATTTGCTCTGCATGCAATACTGAATTAATAGCGGGTGATGCTTTTCTTGAATGCGTGGCGGCGGAGTGTACTAACGTTTACCATTACCTATGTAATATCCGGGAGCTTACGCTTGAAGAAAGAGCTACTTGGGTATGCCATGAATTTTGCTGTGCAGCAAGGAAAGGTGGCCGTAATTATGAGCTAAGCTAATCTTAGTAAGCACGCCAATTGCACAGAAAAACGTATCCACTCGGAATAAAAAAAATAAAATAAAATTCATTTATTTCAGGTCCTAGACCCATATTAAAAACAAAAACAATACACAAATTTGTCAATTTTATAAGTGTCACAGAAAAAATGTCGGATGGATTAAAACTTATTAGTTATTTTTTCTAGCTGGCCTACAAATTTTTACTCATTTTTTTTCTGGTTGTTTTACTCATTTTTTTTTACTAGAAAGCTGTATTTTGGCATGGGTACCTATACATTAAACACGCCGGCCGACAAAGTGGTAAAATAATATCATGATAAATATGTTTTAGGGTATCTCTCCTTCCTATAAGTAAAGTGGGGATGTTTTCTTATGTTATGGGGTATCGTGTGGGTGTGTGAAAACTATTTTTTTGACTCAAAAATCCTTTTGCGAAATATTAAGCTTTAAAGTGCTAATTTTTGCCATAGGAGTCAAGTGTTGTCTCCCCTTTTTTTTGGGTGGGAAATTACTAAAACCCGCCCGTGTTCCTTCAGTTACCATGTTGCCGGAGCCACGATCTCCCTTTCGGATTTCTTCGCAACCCCGGCAGGCAAGTGTTGTCCCCCCTGCCAGCGAAATGGTTGTTTTTGGATATGTGGAAAAAATCACGGTAATAGTATACCTATAATATATAACGAAGTTAAAAGGAAAACTATCACAAATAAGTACGCTTTACAAGTTAACAAGTAATAATATGCCAACTTACATTTGCTGTTGGAATGTATGGGAGAACATGTTTTTCAACTACAATGTTAAAGTTTGTTCTTGGGATAAATTGATACCAACTACGGAACCTTTAATTGTGCGTGGCCCACGCACTTGGCCGGTTTATAAATTTGAATTTGACGTATTGATCGATGTCATGTTTTTTTGATCGAAAAAAAAAATAGGTCATCGCCGTCAAATCATAGTCAAGTGTAAGCGTATTATCGATGGTAGCATAAAATATTTTCAAACGCTAAAACTATCGCAAAACTGGGAGTAGTTTTGCGATAGTTTTAGTCCCTAAACAAGAAATCCAAAGATTCGGCGGAAGTTACGTGCGGATTATTTTGGGGCCCGATCAACGACAACACAATTTGACAGTCTGTTGTCCTTACACCCAATATTTTTGCCCGTTAAAAAAAGTTAATTATTCGGGTATACTCGCTGGTTGAGGGCAAGAAAGGCCGATCGCGGCGCAGCCACAACAAACACTGTACCACTCCTGCAAGCGAGGATTGTTGAGCTGCAGTGCTCACCATCCTCGTGCATATTTCTCGGTTGGTCCTACAGACATCGAGAGAAAAGGAGTCTAATCAGTGCCGAAGGAAGAGCGTTGCAGCCAAGCAAGACTATAAAAAAATTATTTCGACATCCTCCAGGTTCCCGCGCTGCAAAAAGCCTCAGCCCAGAATTTTGGCCGGCTGGAGTTGTATTTAGTGTTACAAAGAAGCATGACCAAAACTAAACTCATGTGTGGTGTGATTATATGTTAAGGTATTTATGTAAATGTTCTTTTATCACTAGAAACAAATTATATACCTACTCGCCTATTATTATTGTACCACCAACATGATGCAGTGTTTGAAAAGCATTAAAAAAACGAAAGATTTCAAAGGTTTTTATTTTTATTTTGTTAAATGTAAATCTTATATAACAAAAAAATACTATACATAAACAATACATTATACATAATATTCACAAGTTTACACGAATAGTCGGCGTCATGTATTATAGCGCGCTGTCCGCGAGCTTATGAATCACCATTTCACCTCTCGCCCAAAGTCTTCATGAATTTCGATAGATGTTTGTAAGTACAGCAGCGTTGGTGCAGTACCCAGTACCACACTCTACGAAAACCACACTTCTTCTTTTTGTCGATCTTGATAACCTTGATGTTATTGTGGTAGTCATCAGTTCACTTATTGCATTGTTATTTTAGTCATTCTGTTTTTGTATAATTACTTAATTTATATAAATAGCCAAAGTAAACAAACAATAAAATTGACTTTAATTTAACGTGACAAATAAATCGTTGACGTTGACAATTAATCGGTATCAGCCATGCGTTCCGCTGTAGCAAATATGTACCAAGGAGAACTTATTTCAATGTTAATAATAATAAAATATAGGTAAATGGAGTTATCTATACTATAATATTATAAAGAGGTAACATTTTACTATAATATTATAAAGAGGTAACATTTGTTTGTAAGTTTGTAAGTTTGTTTGTAGGGGGTAATCTCCGGAAGTAATGAACCAATTTAAAAAATTGTTTCACTGGTAGAAAGCTAAATTATTCGTGAGTGCTTGGGGCACTATGTAACCGACGACCTTAATGACCAAGTAGATATTGAGAGGGAACGTAGGGCGCTGGCAGTGCGGTGTAACATGTTGGCTCGCCGGTTTGCACGCTGTAGCAGGGCAGTAAAAATAACGCTTTTTAAAGCTTATTGCCAAGTTTTCTACACGTGCAGCCTGTGGACCAACTATACTCAGCGGGCTATCAGCGCTCTACGGGTCCAATATAATAACGGGTTCAGGATGTTGATGGGGCTGCCCCGTTTCTGCAGTGCATCAGGTATGTTCGCACAAGCACACGTCGATGGTTTCCACGCCATTGTCAGGCGGAAATCTGCCTCTTTGCTCTGCAGAGTGCGGGAAAGCTCCAACTCTATCCTGAGGACCATAGCTGGGAGGTACGATTCTCCTTTATTAGGTGATGTTGTTCGAAGATGCATGTCGAACAGCAGCCTTGTTTCCAAATAAATAATAAGTTTACTAACATAGATATAAGTTATCTTTTTGTTTTACTAACCCATATATGGATGTCCCTTATCCGAAATAAAGATTATTTTTTTTTTTTATAGGCTATAAATTATAAAGATATCATGCATATTAGCCGAACTATCTCAATTTTTGTCTAGCCAGGCGGAAAAAAATAGCTCTTACAGCAGAGTTATTTGCATGCGCTGCCTTAACAGTTGTATATAATTGAAAACAATGTATGGCAAACTGGTCCGTTTTGAACAGTTCTACAAAAAAGTCCGCGACGACACCATATTTCTATCTTTTATATTTTAGCAGATATAGTAACTTTTATGTGTTAAAAAAAGTATTTTTCGTCGTACTTACTTACCTTTAGACGATTTTTTAAACAACAAAATATTAAACCTTATCGAAAAAAATATTATTATGATCACAAGAACATCATAGAGATATGATTTGCCCAAAACAGTATGTCAATTGGTTAAATAGTTTCGAAGATAATATAAAATTACTAAATCGCAAAATGCTGCCATCGATTCACGAACCGCATTAGAACATGCTTTGTACGGACGTTTTATCCATTTACCCATAGATGGCGTTGTGCAATTACGTCATTTTTCTGAATCGCGGTGTTAAGATTTTGCGCGGATTAATGACCCTCTCCAGTTATTATTTAAAACTTTAGTTGTTAGGTAAGTGAGTCGTACGCAGTTAGTTGGATGTTGTTGGTCTTTAAAATACTTTTGTTTGCCTCGGTTTCTTAAAGCACAAATACTACTTCGTTCTCATTTTTCGAGTTCGAAGCTGTGGTATTTCTGTTTTTGGGATATCGGACAGTTTCAGCGATTGTTTATCATGCCTAAAAGGAAATCACAACTTTCCCGTCAGACATCCCAGACAAGAGCAGCTCGAGTACGCCGTACGGATATGAGTCTGCTCTTGAAAATCATCAGCATCTCTCGAGCAATAGAGAAAATATTTCGCAAGCACGCGCTGGGGAATCTAGCTCCGAGCGTTCACAGCGGCTTGCTAACCAAAGCTGGAGAATATCGCAGGTCCGTGCTCAGGAATCTAGCGCTGAACGTGCGCAGCGTCTCAGTGATATAAGGCAGCATGTCTCTGCAACAAGGGATAGGGAGTCTAGCGCTAAGCGCTCGCAGTGGATCGCTAGCCAAACTGTGAGAATATCGCAGGACCGTGCTCGGGAATCTAGAGCTGAACGTGCGCAGCGTCTTTCTGATTTAAGGCAGCATGTCTCAGCAACAAGGGATAGGGAGACTAGCGCTGAGCGCTCGCAGCGGCTCGCTAACCAAATAGTGAGAACATCGCAGGCCCGTGCTCGGGAATCTAGATACATACATACATACATATGCAATAAAAACAAAACCCTCCTTTTGGCAGTCAGGAAATAAATCATAGCACTCAGTACTAACCGAACCATACTCATAATTTCATCACAAGTTAAAATGTTTACCGCCCAACGAAGTGGGCACGGGTCAGCTAGTGATCAATAATGATGAAAATATTGATATCTACATGTTTATGAAATACATATAAAAATTTTGCTCAAAACCTTTAATACGCTTAACAGTCATTTTTAATAGGTACACTCTTCATCTTTGGTTGCGTTTAAAAAGTAGCATCTTTATGGAATGGATTGTTTCGCGCGACGTAAATGGCAACATTTTTGTTCTTTGACTCGTGATGTGTACGAACGATTTTCAAGTAATGAGAATAAAAGTATCTGGATAATACCACCGTTCTAAAAGCGACATAAGTGGACGAGCGACATTGACGAATGCGACAAGTACGAGTGCAAACGCGAGAATTGGCCTCCTGGGACCACCTTCTCATCACAAAACTAGAGAATTCTAAAAATAATTTTCAGAATTACGTTTTACAATAAGGTCACCAGATGGCGCTACTGTACACCGCTAGATCGCGTTGTCGTTGTCGCATGCCAAATAGTTAAGCGCAAGCCACACTAAGAACGAAGCTAAGTTCGTTTAGCTTCGCTCATGTAGCTACCGTGTCTTTTCAAACTTCGGTTCATAGTTGGCGATGTGAACCGAAGTATGCAAACACGCGGTAGCTACATGAGCGAAGCTAAACGAACTTAGCTTCGTTCGCAGTGTGGCCTGCGCTTTAGGTCCCGTCGAAGATTTTGTGTGACTGAGTTTCGTTAGGTGTACAGTAGCTTCAAAAGTAAAGTCTGGTGTTTAACAGATAGTAGTTGGTTAGTTTTAAGTACCTAAGTTTATTTCTGTTATATTATCGTGTTGCCACCACAAGCATTTATTAAGGCTTGTTCAGACCAGCGCGACACGCGACGCGACACAAAGGCACCGCTCGTCGCGCGACGGGCGGTGCCTTTGTGTCGCGTCACGTGTCGCGCTGGTCTGCACAAGCCTTTAACCTACAGCTGCAGTCGGGTTTTTTTTAAAGTTGTGTAGGTATATTAATTATAGGATTTTTAACTGACATGGTTATTGTCACTACTAAAGTTCTTTAAAACAGGATATTTATCAGGTTTTTTTTAACAAAATATTAGGATATTTTGTTAAATAAAAAACATGGTAAATATCCCGTTTTAAATAACTTAAGTGGAATATTAATTGTTGTAAAAAAAATTGTGCTCGCGAGGTCTACTGTTACTGTTCGCAGAACTACTAGTTCATATATTGTTAACTATAATCTAATGTTACGTATGAGCGTATGCTAGTCTGACCTGCTGTGACCAACAAGAGTCAGTTGCGTTTTGTTTACCGAGACCTACTTCACCATACTACCAGATACTACTCATATTTCCCAGTTTAATATCTCAGTTCAGAGATCAATTGAAATCTTATTATTTGGCGAAAGACGGGGAGTACCCGCACATATCACTCTAATAATAAAATGCTCGTATTTGCGCGGCGTGTATGTCGTGTCGTGTGTCGTGTGTGTGCTTGGCTATGTCGTACTCGTATCATGCACGATGGTCGTGTGTGCAACTGCATCGAAATGTAATACATAAAACGTTCGTAAGTTAAAAAATTGGTTGCCTGTAAAGTCGGTATACGGGCGAAAGTTTTACGTGACAACGACTTTTGAGTGGTAAAATAATTTTAATGTGAATATTCATTCGTATAGTAGGAAGAAGGATGAAATAATAGTAACAATTTAAAACATTTATTTATACACATGAACCGGTGTGTATGCCTATCTCTCTCACTCTCTCTCTCTCGCTCTGTCTCTCTCGCTCTTAGGCGGGCTAACTGTGCTCGAGTGGAAGGGACGCGTGCCTTTCACTTTTTATGTCTGTCTCTCTCGCTCTTAGGCGGGCTAACCATGCACGCGTGCCTCTCACTCGCTCTCATTGTGAGCGCATAACGTGAGCGGAGCGTAACGCAGTTTCTTGAAGTGTCACCCGGCAAACCAATTTATTGTCACGTCAAAATCACTGTAAACAAACAGAAAAGTCACGGTTGTATTTCATAAATTGAAGCCGCAAAATCTCCAACTCCCAAGATACAGGTCTGCGTACCTAGTTCTATGTTCTATGTTATAGGGTTTGGTTTCCGCACTTAGTCCGTAAGGTGGACCATTGTCCGTGGGCCATGGCGGCCGTTTGGTGGTTATTCCAACCAGCCCACCTCCCTCCAGAAGCTAATTAAGTCTCCTGGCCTGTTCAGAACATCTGTGTAGGATCTGGGTGACCCGAGGGTTTCTGTTCTAATCTGGGTGACGCCTGTGCATTCAAAGAGCACGTGCGCTACTGTTTCCTCAGCCTCCATGCACGCCCTGCACAGAGGACTGTCCGTTATGCCTATTGTGTGGAAGTGTTTGTTTAGCGAGCAGTGCCCCGTGATGGTCCCCGTCACCATGCGCAGGCCGCTCCTGTTCAGGCGTAATAAACGCCTGGTTAGCCTGCCATCCAAGGATGGCATAGCTTCCTTGGACTGCCTGCATCCCGGTGTCGAGGTCCACCAGTTTTCTGCTTGTGTGTGGGTGAATTCCTGTAGCCACCTGCGTATTTGGTTGAAGGGGATTGGAACGATAGGCTCGGGTCCACAGACTGCCGTGCTAGATCCTCTTCTAGCAAGTTCGTCAGCTGCGTCGTTACCTAGCGATCCGCTGTGTCCTTTTATCCATTGCAGCGTCACCGTGTTGCGGCTAGATACCGTTACTTGTTCTAGTGCATTGTGACATTCTAGTGTTAACTTTGAAGTAATATATTTTTTCCGTAAGGATTGGAGAACTGAGGCGCTATCGGAGAGTATGCGAATGTGGGTGTCCGTAACTCTCCTGGCTTCTATAGCATGGGCCGCTTGTATGATGCCCACACACTCCGCCTGATAGACGGTGTTGAACATTCCCAGCGGGCGGGATATATTTATGTTGAGGTCGTATGAGAAGACTCCAACTCCGGTACCGGAGTCGGTCTTCGATCCGTCTGTGTATACTCTCAGCTCTTTCGGGCCTGAATAGTCACACTGTTCTTCTGTAAGTGTTATGTTGTAGTGCCGTTGAAAGTGGTGTGATTTCGGGGCTTTGTCGCAGGGTGATGCCATCATTGGTCGTCGTTTGATCGCATCTTCCTTTATACGTATGTGCTTAACTCTGGAGTCTTTGCTTAGGGTTCCTGATAGCTGGAGCCTAAAGGCGGCCAGGGCCGCCTCCTCCCGCACGATGAGGTGCAGGGGCGGTAGTCCAAGCATTGCCTGTAGGGCGGCAGTGGGTGTAGTTCTCATACTGCTAGTGATTGCAACACACGCAAGCCGCTGCAGTTTTTCGAGATCTCTTTGGGCTGTTCTCAGGTCTGTCCTGGGCCACCAGACTAGTGAGCCGTATGTGATAATTGGTCGGATGACTGTGGTGTATAGCCAGTGGGTGACCTTGGGGCTAATGCCCCAATTCCTGCCAAGCAGTCGCTTGCACTGCCACAGGGATATGCTGGCTTTCGTGGTGATGTAGTTCGTGTGTTTTGCCCAGTTCAGCTGCTTGTCCAAAAAGATGCCCAGGTATTTGGTTTCAGTTGAGAGGCTTAGGGTTGTTCCAAAGAATCGTGGTAGTTGTAGTGTGGTCAATTTCCTCTTTTTTGTAAAGAGGATCAGTTCGGTTTTTGCAGGGTTCACTGAGAGTTGGTGCTTGTTGCACCATTCCTCTACTATTTTCAGGGCTTGACGCATGAGATTGCATAGAGTGTTTTCGTGAGTCCCGTTTATTATAATGGTTATGTCATCGGCGTAGCCTACGGTGAAATAACCTTTGTCATTGAGTGTTTTGATGAGGCTGTCTGCTACCAGGTTCCATAGAAGCGGTGAGAGGACGCCCCCCTGCGGGCAGCCCTTCGCAACGATGGCCCTTGTAGTGTCATTTACTGTGACTTGTACAGCTCTCAATTTGAGCATGTTGGTGATCCAGCCACTCAGGGTCGAGTCTATGCTGTGTCGGTCGAGGGCCATTTTTATGCTGTTAAACATGGTTTTGTCAAAGGCGCCCTCAATGTCAATGAAGGCAGCCAGTGCTGAGCATTTGTGGCCCACTGCGCATTCAATTTTAGAAACAACGCTGTGTAGCGCTGATTCTGTTGATTTGCCTGTGGAGTACGCATGCTGTTGTTTGTGAAGTGGTTCAGCCCGGAGAGGTCCGTCTCGGATGTGCCTGTCACAGAGTCTCTCGAGGGTTTTCAGTAGGAAGGATGTGAGGCTTATAGGCCTATATGCCTTGGCTTGTGTATAATCGGTCTTGCCAGGTTTGGGTATGAAAATTACTTTCACCTCGCGCCATGCGAGAGGTATGTGTCTAAGTGCTATGCAGGCTCGATAGATCTCCACCAGCCATGGTGTCAGATGATCTACCCCCCATTGCAGCAGGGCTGGGAAGATGCCATCCAGCCCTGCCGACTTGTATGGCTGAAAGGTGTTGATAGCCCACTTTATGCGGTCTTCTGTTACTATATTGCGGGCTCTTGACCAGTCTTGATCCGTTGGGGTCCATTCTGGTTCAGCCTCCCACGACCTGTCCTCCAGGACCTTACAGTCTGGGAAGTGAGTCTCAAGAAGGACCTTGCTGGTTTCATAGTCAGTTAGTGTGTATGAGTTATCGGGTTTTTTCAGCGCGCCGAGAGTTCGGTCCTGATCAGTTGATAGGATCTTACGTACTCGTGCCGCTTCGTTGTTAGTTTCAATTGATTCACAGAATTTCCGCCATGCTTTTCTCCTGGCAGTTCTGATTTGCTTCTTGTATGTGTATTGGGTCTCTTTGTATACCTCCCAGTCCTCTGGGAGTCTGGTGTTTTTGGCTCTGTTGAATTGTTTACGTAGTGTGTCTCTGAGTTTACTAAGTTCAGCGTTCCACCAGGGGTTTCTCTCACTTTTGGTTCGTGGCGCTCTTAGTTTGCAGCATGCATGGTATGCCTCGGTTAGGTATTGTGATAGTTTTGTTACGGTGTATTCTAATTGTGCCTTGTCTCGTATGGTTACCCGTGATAGATGCCTCGCCAAAAGGGAGGCTAGCAGGCGTTTGTACCCGGGGACATCGGTGCGCCGCGGGTTTCGCCTCGGTGCGGGTTTCCTCGTGTTGGTAGTTAGTGTAAAACGGATTCTTCTGTGGTCTGAGCAAGAAGGCTCATCCGATACGTGCCAGTTTGTGATTAGGTTTGTCGCGTTTTCTGTCGCAAGTGTTAAATCTATGATCGTTTGTCCTCGGACTGTGACCCAAGTGGGTTCCGAGCCGCGGTTAATAATATTGAGGTTAGTAGAGAATAAATAGGTGGATAGTACCTCTCCTCTGGAGTTCGGTGCGTCGCTGCCCCAGAGCGGGTGGTGGGCGTTCGAGTCGGTGCAGATGATCAGGTCCAGACTGGCACGCTCACAGTGTTGCACCAGGTCGGCCATCTCTTTAGGCGGGCAGTCTGCGCCCTCGCCTGGCATGTATACCGAGGCTAGTACAACATCTGGAACGCTACCCTGGGTCTGGAGCCTGACAGCTGTCAGGTCTCTGGAACAGAATTGGGTGAGTGGCGTGATTGGAATTTCGTTGGGTATGTAGACACAGGTTCTTGGTTTGTCTGACGTGTGAGTGTTGACAATTATCTTACCTCCGATGTTACCAAGGCCACATATTCTGTTGTTCCTGATCCACGGCTCTTGGATCAGTGCGATAGTTCGTGGTTTTACCTCCAGCGCCCTGCGCAAGCTAGCCGTGGCAGTCTGGCTATGCTGGAGGTTAGTCTGGATGATGTAGAGGGGCGATGACGGCGGTGGAGAGGGGTTAGTCGGAGATGGATCCATCGGAAAGCCTCTCCACTACCTCCTCTCTATACTCTGATTTGTCGTCGTGTCGTTCGCCCGGCGGCGGTGACGAGGCAAGTAAACGCTCGCTCCAGCCGGGTGACTCGGGTGGTATGGAGTCAACGTCGTCAGCCATTGCCGCTCGGGCCATGACCTCCTCAAGTCGGTCGATGTCTGGGTCGTCCGTCTGTGTCAGCGTCGGTTGTGCGGTCTTTGTGTCGCTGTCGGTCTGGACGTCAGAGGGTTCGGTCGTGGGCCAGAAGCGTACGTATATCGACCCAAGTAGGTATGATATACGTCGCTCCCGGGCCCGGACCTTTACGGCTTCCTCCGGTGGCAACCCCAGGGTCAAATACGTCCCATAGTTGTCACCACCGACGGTAGTCGCCCTATATAGTGACCACCTAGCGATGTCATACCAGGTATTCTGACGGATCAGAACACCATGGAGTCTGGCAACGTCACCTCTGTAACGAGGGACAAATAGCGAGACTCGGACACGGGTGGGCACGTCAGTCTGTCTCAGTACCGTAAGTGTCTGGTCAGTATTTGGGAGTCTGATTTTGGGCACGTTCTGGGTCAACCAGGTCAGGGCATAGTCGTCCTCGCACCACATCTGCACGGTACTTTCCGCTACCCTTGGGTATCCGCGGAAGGCAGGGAGTGGCGCTGTCGGGTCAGTGTCCATAACTAGGTTCTCTAGGTCCGTCTTAATGTGCTCGGCCTCTTCCTTTGTCAGGTCTCTGGAGGGGGGGGGAAGGCAGATTGCTACGGCCAACCGCGCAGGGATGTCCTTCGTGGCTCGCGCGTAGGTCCTCTGCTCCCCTTGAGCGGAGTGGATCCTCACCCGCTTGGCGTCCCCCTGAAGCATGCTCGGCGAAGCCGTGTCATCAGGGCGTCCCCTCTTCGCCGGCCCTGTACCGCTCGGTCCAGGCTGCGGCTTGGAGGTGACAGGCTGGTTCCTTTTTGCCGGTGCCGCCAGGTGTGAGGTACCACCCCGCTTGCCCCTACTGTGCTTAGGTCGAGGTCGGTCGTGGGGTCCGTCTGTGTCTTGGGGTCGGCTGTCGGTCCCGGCGGACTCTGTCACGTGCGGGGGCTTTTCGCGCTGGGTTGCCCCTTCGCAAGCTTGCCCTCGCACGCGCGGTTCCGCGTCCGGCCGCTTTGCGCGCTGAGTTTCCCCTTCGCGCTCTTGCGGTCGGTCGCGTGCGTCCAGCCCCTTTTCGCGCTGGGTTTCCCCTTCGCGGACTTGGGGCTGGTCGCGCACCTTCCCTTCGGCGTCCGATCGCGCTTCGCGCTGGCTAGTGCCTTCGCGGATATTGCGCTTTCGTTCGCCAATTCTATTCTTCCGGGCCTGGATTTTTTCGCGCTTTGTCAGCGGGCGTACTTCATCACAGGTAACCGGAAGAGTGCCAGAGTTGCCAGGTCCGTCATCTTTCCCCGTCTCTGTCTGTTTGTGCTGGTCGTGGTCATTGTCCGGGTTAGTCTTGCTGTTCCGCACGATACTCTGTTGCCAGAGACTCGTGGGAGGCATAACCCGTGTCGTGGGTGCTGGCGCGTTGGACGCAGCCGGGGTCGTGTTTGGAGGCGCGTTAGTCGCGGCCGAGGTCGTGTTCGTGGGCGCGGTAATCGCAGCCTGTGTAGTGGGCGCTAAGTCAGCAGCCGGCCGCGCTGAAAAGCGCGGCATTAGGTTTCCCATATTGCAGTTTGATGCCCCCCCCATAATACGTTGGGGGCTAACCGCCGGAGCGGTGTGGGATTCCCCCGGCTTGGCCGGGACCCACCTGGGTAGATTTTTTCTCACTCTGCATGTTCATGGTGTGGGGGGTGGGCTTTTTTGGAATCGAGGTTACCCTTCCTCTGGGACCGACGGGATAAAGGGATAGGGGGGAAGGTATTTGGTGGATAGAGGGTGTGGTTTCTTGGGGGCCACCCTAGGCCTGGGAGTTGGCCTAGGGATTTAGGATCGACGGGAAAATGTATGGATGGGGAGGGTTGGCTTGATTTGGTGATGGGTAACATAGGAAGGGGTAAATGGGTTACCCTAAGCCTGGGATTTGGCTTTCGGGAACTTCTCTTGTCCGGGATCTCTTTAGGAAGATGCTCCGAGTGCGGGATCGCCCACCGACAGTCAATGTAACCATCGGTGGTCGGTCCCGCAGCCAGAGTTGGGCTATCCGCAACCTGCCCACCCGCTCGGTTGCAAGAGAAGAAGTGCCTGGCAGTCTGGATCGCCCCACCACGGATGTACGTATACATTCGCGTTGGAGCGATCCTGCCTCCCCCGAGCGTACCTAGTTTAGGAGCCCGGAAAGCTGACTATAATTTTAAACTTGGTAGTACAACCCTCTTTTTCCTTATGCTATGTACTGTGTTGTTGTATTTCATATGTACCTACTAATAAACATAAACTTAAACTTAAGTACCGAGATGTTAACTTTACTTCTTTTCGTAACAAAAATTGGATTGGCGAGTTTTTAGGGTTCTGTACTCAGTTAAATCTATTACTAAACTCCCGCCTTCTGTTACAGGGCTGTATCTTTTTAAACATGATAGGCAGCCATCACTTGGAATTCACAAGGCAATATAAAAAAAACCGGTCAAGAGCGACTCGGACTCGTGCACCGATGGTTTCGTATCTACCCATTATACCACCATAATAAAATTGGTACTATCATTTTTATTGGTAAAAAGATTTTCGCGAAAACTTGTAAGTACCAAAATTTACCTTAATTTTCAACTTTTTAATTTTTAGGAAAATTCCCTTTATTTGTGCTGTAAGACCTTGCTTCTTGCCAAATTTAGTGATTCTAGGTCAACGGGAACTACCACATAGGTTTTCGACCCAAACCCTATAGGGTACATCCGGTTGACCTAGAATAGTCAATTTTGGTTAAAAGCAAGGTCTTATAGCACAAGTAAAGAGAAAATTGCGAAAAATTAAAAAAGTTGAAAATTAAGGTATTTGGACCATGGGGGATCTTGTATGGACCCCGTCTCCACCTCCAACAGTCATAGGATACGTGTCAATATGTTTATAAGGATCCAGAAAAAGACTTACTGTCTTATTATATATAAAACGATGGAATAGTTGTTTATACAAAGTCATCTCTCCAGGCTTCTGTCGTTCGGCGGCGGTGATCTCTCGCGTCCGGCCCTGATTCGGGCCATGCTACGGAGCGAGAGGAAATGGGAGGCCGTCACCTCTTTCTGCGAAGCAGTAATGCTCGCGAAGGAGGAGACGGAGCGCGTGAGGGAGAGGCAAATTTCGCGCCCTCGCGCCCCTAACCGCCGCAGCAGGAGACGCCCTGGGCGTCGGGAATCGCAGGAAGATTTCCGGCCACCGTAGGCGCGGGCTTGCGGACGGTGAGCAATGGGTAGCTCGCCGTCCGATAAGGACCAAGCCCGGGTCGACGGCGCGTTGTGTTCCACGCGCGCCTCAAAGAGATGTCAGCAGAATTGACGGGGTCCGCTAGGGCCAATGCCAATGCCGGGGGTTCGAAGAAAACCGATAGGGAAATCGTGGCCCCCGGCAACATGGCATAGGAAGGAACACGGGTGGGTTTTAGTCAGTAAGAGTCTGACACGCCCTCCCGCTCCACCCAGAGCGGGAGAAGTTATTTGATAATTTCCCACCCAAAAAAAAAAAAAAAAAAAAAAAGGCTTCTGTCGTAGAACCATCCTGCAAAGACTCGAACTGTCTGGTTGTCAATGTCAGTGACGAACTATTTCTGATAGCTATATACAGATCACCATCATTTTATAATATTAATAACTTCTGTGAATCCTTAACAGAACTAATGGAAACTTGTACGGCAAACACCTGTGCTATTGTAGGGGGTTTGAACATTGATATAAAATCGGGTTGCACTGACAGACGCGCCTCCGACTACTTAGACTTAACTGGCCACTATGGGTATTTTCCAGGACATACTTTCCCTACACGAGGTGACAACTATTCATCATGATCATGGATTATGTTATGCTCAAAACTCAGAAGCCGGCTACTGTTATTGTCTGTGATACTGGCATAACAGATCACGAAACGGTTGTCTTTGGCATTCACCGAGAATTAGCTAAGACCAGGGTTGAGAAACGACATACGCGAACTGACTATAAAAGTTTAAAAAAAGACATTGAAAACGAAAATTGGGAATGGCTTCTTAATTGTACAAATGTTACTAGTGCTTTCCAAAAATTTGTCGAAACTCTTTCTTGTAAAATTATTAATCAGCACACCACAGTTCGTGTATGCCGTAGCTCAGATGTCATTATACAGCCATAGATTTCTAAGAACCTTCTGAAATGCATAAGACGACGTGACTTAATGCACACCACAATGCAAAGAAAAAAAAAACCGCGATAATCCTGTCATTCAACAAGGTATAGAAAATATCGAAACTATTGCACAACAATATATTATCAAATCTGAAACAAGATCATGACCGCAAACTATTTATGGAAACTAAAGGTGACTGTAAAAAATTATGGTATGAAATTAAGAAAATTTGCAATATTAAAAATAAAAAAAACTGGCAAGTCTGAGCTCGTAACTGATAGTGACAACCCAGTCCACACACTAAATAAAGTTAACGGCTATTTCTCAACAGTAGGCAAAAACCTTGCATCTAATCTTGACATGACTGAAACTGAACTGGCATGTACCAATGAGTAATATAGTACGTTACACACTAGCCCAACCTCTTTCTTTCTTGCTCCGACTGACGAAAAAGAAATACTTACTATTATTACCCATCTTAAAACAACGTCAGCAACCGGTTATGATGGGATTAATAACGCATTCCTTAAGCAGTGCGCACATGTTTTAGTGAGGCCGATTGCTTTTATATGTAATTTAAGCTTAAGGGGGCCCTTCCCGATCCGTCTATCGTCAACGCGAGCATGGTCGAAAAGCTTGTTGTTTCATCTAGCGCAAGTGAGAACCGCTAACAAGCAAGTGAGAACGCGATAACATTGTACGAAAAATAACTGGTTTCAGGAAATACGTGTTTTTGAATACGCCTTACAAGTTTGTAATTTTTTGTAATTTAGAATCTCCATTACATGGGCAAGGTTTCTATAAAGATGTTTTCTTTACTTTTACAATTTATAAGTACATTATGAACGGTCAAAGTTGAGGTAAAATTTGTGCAAAAAGCAGATTTTTGGAGGCTTGTATTGAATTTGTTTCGCCAAATTTTTATTTTTTGATTTCATAGAAACCTAGATATGGTGTACAAGATACCCATTAGTTTAAAAGAATTAAAGAAAGATGTGTTACAACGCCATAATCACGTACGAGCGTTTGTATGAAAAGTATGACGGGTTGGCCGTTCTTAAGTACAGGTGTAGTACTACCCGACTGCATAAAGATTGCAAATATTTGCCCGATTTTCAAAAGTGGAGATCTAAAAGCTCCCGCAAATTATCACCCAATTTCTCTGCTGACAGCCCTCTCAAAAATCCTTGAGAAAGTTGTCAACAAGAGATTACTTGCGTACCTGGAAAAAAATAAATTACTATCAGATAATCAATATGGATTTCGGGTTGGCAGGTCCACGGAGGATGCAGTAACTAACTTAGCCGACTTTATAACTCTGAACCTAGGTCATGGACAGGCATGTATCTTTCTGGACCTTGCAAAAGCCTTCGATACGATCTCCAGGAAAATTCTGATTAAGAAAATGTCACTTCTGGGAGTTCGTGGCGTTGGCTTGGACTGGTTTACCTCATATCTCTGTGAAAGAACACAAAAAGTTGTATTAAGGAAATATTATAGTGACCCAACCACAGTACATTTTGGTTCCAACCAAGGAAGCGTGCTGGGTCCCACTCTTTTTAACCGACTTCCAAAAAGGAGGAGGTTATATGTTCGTCGCGTATGTTTTTTTTTTATGTATGTCCACCGATTTCTCCGTCAATTGTGGACCGATTTTGAAAATTCTTTTTTTGTTTAAAAGTGTATGCTCTCGAGGTGGTCCCATATAAATTTTATTAACTTTGCTTCAATAGTTTTTGAGTTAGCTTCAATAATACGTACTTTTTCCCACTTAGTATGTGGATGACATGATGAGTTCCTGTCACTGTTATTTACATAGCAGGTAGTGGTTTTCGAATTTGTGTGGGGTAGGTACCACAACTAAAAGGTGAAAAATAAAAACTTTTTACAAAAAAAAAACAACCGACTTCCAAAAAACACTACAAAGTGAAAAATAACTTTAATTTCGGAAGTCGGTGACAAAAAACGAAAATTTCAAACTAAAGAAAGACACCGACTTCCGAAATTAAAGTTATTTTTCACTTTGTAGTGTTTTTTGGAAGTCGGTTGTTTTTTTTTTTATCTACACTAATATTATAAAGAGGAAAGATTTGATTGTTTTTTGTTTGTTTGCATTGAATAGGCTCCGAAACTACTTGACCGATTTGAAAAATTCTTTCACTGTTGAGAAGCTACACTATCTCCAGTGAACATAAGCTATATTAAATTTTCAAAAAAGTTAGAGATCTATACGAAAACTCCAATAATGTAACCCAAGGTGTGAAAAAATTACCAAAAAACTTTCTTACATCGCGTGCGCTGCGAAAACTATTGATTATAGAACAAAATAATGTAGTACATCTTTGCAAAACATATTATTATCTACAAAAAATATCGCTACAGCATATATCTAACTATTATAGTTATGTCACAATAAGTGATTTTTCATTTAAAAAAATATATATAAATGCCACCGCTATAAAAGCTCTTTTATTTATACTTTGGAATTAATCCTTACCAAAATAAATGACTTCATATTTAAGTTTGCTTCAAAACCATTATATAGCTTTTTGAATTATTCAATTTGGACATTCCATTCGAAAGATGTCACAAGTTTAAAAATGTATGTTATTTGAAAAATGTTGCATGGTCGCCGCTCACGCCGCTCGGTTAGACGGCACCATAATAAAAAACGGAGCGTGTGCAGCGGCTTGAAGAGTAAAATATTTGAAATATACAAGCTCGCACTAGGGAGTCGAGCTCTGAGCGTTCCCAACGCCTTCATGATCAGAGAGAAAGACAACGGACATCAACGACTAGAGGTCGTAATCAAGTTTTAGCTCATAGTAACAGATCGGTTTTCAGATACGATTCACAGATTGAGTATGCTCTGCCAAAAAATGGAATTCCAATTATGCTTTTGAGGAATTTAAGCCCTCCAAGCATGTGCAACGGGACGAGGCTGCTTATTAAGTAATTGAAGGAAAATTAATTTGTAGAAACCATTATCACCGGCCCATGCCTGTGCAATTCAGGCAAGGGTGCCCTCGCACCCGTTGCCCGCTGGCCTCCACCTGGGAGGAGTCGGAGATGACTTTCAAACTGACGTCTTCTTCGACCCCTCCTCCGCCTTCGGAGCGGCGCCGCGTCAGGATCGTCCTCCCGCGCGCGCTCCGCCGCCTCCTTCTGGGACATGACGCGTTTGCAGAAGGAGGCGACTGCCACCCAGGACCTCTCATCCCTCAGTATGGCGTTCACCAAGCCGGGGAGTGAGAGGTCCGGTCCGATCACCACAATGAGACTGCGGCGCGGCTCGGACCACGACGGGCACACCTCGAGGGTGTGCTGCGCCGCGTCCTCCGCCGCGCCACAGTGGTGGCACGACGGCGTCTCCTCCCGTCCGATTCGGTACAGGTACGATCCGAAACAACCGTGTCCGGACAGCACCTGCACCAGACGGAAGGAAAGGAACCCATGCGACCGCTCGAGCCAGTCTCGCAGGACTGGCCCAATCGCGTCGAGGGTACGGCGGCCGAAGGCTGCGATGGCGAGGTCCTCCGTCCAATGGACGACCATGGCGTCCCTCGCCTCCCGTCGAACCACCTCCCGCTCTTCCGGGGTTAAGCGTTCTCCTCTCGCCCTCCGCCCTGCCGTCCATTCATATACTCTGGCGAGCACCCACGCCTCAAGCTCCCAAGGAGGGGTGATGGCCAGAGCACATGCTGCCGCAAAGCCCAGATATTTCATCTGGGCCTTCACCTCAATTCTGACTCCTTCCACGAAGATGTGGGCGTCAGGTAACCTAACTTTACCTATCCTGACCAAACATAACCTAACAGTGATAAACTGATCTTGGGTTTTGAAGGTCACATGAAACTCCTCAATGATGAACAGCATTTGTGTATTGTTGTGATTGGGTATATGTACAAAGATTTAAAAAAAACAGCTAGTTATGTTAGGTTAGGTTAGGTTAGGTTTCCAGCGGGTGGCGCGGGCCCACCGCACGGTGGGCTTTGCGGCAGCATGTGCTCTGGCCAGCATCCCTCCTTGGGAACTTGAGGCGTGGGTGCTCGCCAGAGTATATGAATGGACGGCAAGGCGGAGGGCGAGAGGAGAACGCCCAGCCCCGGAAGAGCGGGAGGCAGTCCGACGGGAGGCGAGGGACGCCATCGTCGTCCATTGGACGGATGACCTCGCCATCGCAGCCTTCGGCCGCCGAACCCTCGACGCGATTGGGCCAGTCCTGCGAGACTGGCTCGAGCGGTCGCATGGTTTCCTCTCCTTCCGTCTGGTGCAGGTGCTGTCCGGACACGGTTGTTTCGGATCGTACCTGCACCGAATCGGACGGGAGGAGACGCCGTCGTGCCACCACTGTGGCGCGGTGGAGGACGCGGCGCAGCACACCCTCGAGGTGTGCCCGTCGTGGTCCGAGCTGCGCCGCAGTCTCATCGCGGTGATCGGACCGGACCTCTCACTCCCCGGCTTGGTTAACGCCATGCTGAAGGATGAGAGGTCCTGGGCGGCAGTCGCTTCCTTCTGCGAACACGTCATGTCCCAGAAGGAGGCGGCGGAGCGCGCGCGGGAGGACGATCCTGACGCGGCGCCGCTCGGAAGGCGGAGGAGGGGTCGAAGAAGACGTCAGTTTGACAGTCATCTCCGACTCCTCCCAGGTGGAGGCCAGCAGGCAACGGGTGCGGGGGCACCCTTGCCTGTATTGCACAGGCATCCACCAGTGTTGGACGGGAATGGCCAGGTGTTCCCGGCCATTCCCGTAGCCCCCCAACCTGGGGGGCATGCGGGGCCCGCCAGCTAGGCGGACATGCGCCGGGAGGGTTGTGGAAGTAAAGGCTGAGCCGGTTTCCCATGGCCCTCCCATCACGGCGATGTGGGAACACCGCTGAGTTTTAGTGGGTATACTGTCATTACCGACAGGAGTCCCACATACCCCGACTCGTGCCCCACGAGCGGGGATGCGTAATGCATTTCTCAGCGACAAAAAAAAAAAAAAAAAAGGTTAGGTTAGGTTATTGCCTGTATTGCACAGGCATCCACCAGTGTCGGACGGGAATGGCCAGGTGTTCCCGGCCATTCCCGTAGCCCCCCAGCCTGGGGGGCATGCGGGGCCCGCCAGCTAGGCGGGCATGCGCCGGGAGGGTTGTGGAAGTAAAGGCTGAGCCGGTTTCCCATGGCCCTGCCATCACGGCGATGCGGGAACACCGCTGAGTTTTAGTGGGTATACAGTCATTACCGACAGGAGTCCCACATACCCCGACTCGTCCCCCACGAGCGGGGATGCGTAATGCATTTCTCAGAGATAAAAAAAAAAAAAGGTTAGGTTAGATTAGGCTCTCAGGGCATGGCTGCTTCGGGAAGTACCTGTGTCACATAAACAGGGAGCCAGACGCTCGGTGCCATCACTGCACCCACTGTCGGGAGGACACGGCGCAGCATGCACTGGCAGAGTGTACCGCATGGGAGGAGCGCATGGGAGGAGTCGGAGCCGACCTGGCGCTGCCGGCTGTCGCTCGTTCGATGGTCGGGAGCGCCGAGTCGTGGAATGCGGTTATCTCCTTCTGTGAAACCGTAGTTTCGTAGAAGGAGGCTGCGGAAAGGAAGAGGGAGATTGAGACCACTCTCCTGATCCGTAGCAGGCGGACTGGGCGTCGGCGGAGGGCGGACAACGCCCTCTTCCAGCTCCCGTAAACAGATCCGGAGGGACGGCATACTCGGGGACGTCCGCCGCCCCCCATCCAGCAGGACCCGAGGTGGCGGCGCGTAGTGTTCCACGCGCACCTCTGTTTGACGTCGCGGGGGGAGTCTCACCTCACTCCCCCCGCGGGCATGAAGCGGCCCGCAATAGCGGGCCGGCACCAGTTGGGGATAATGGAAGGCGCACTAGATCTCATGATCCCCGGATCCCGGAACAAAAAAAAAAGTCTAGATTAGGCTAACTTATTTTTTTTTCCTGGATTGAAAATCCTCATGAATTTCCTCCGCCCTGGGGCGGGCGAAGGAGTCTATCAGACTCCTACTGACTAAAAACCACCCCGATGTTAACCTTATCTAACAGTGATCAATAATTGATCTTGGATTTTCAAGTAAAGTACATGGAACTGCTCAAAGATAAACAACATCACCCTATTCTTGTGACTGTGTAATTACCCAAAAAATATAAAATAAAAAAATACATATATCAAAGAAAACAGCTGGTTGGGTTAGGCTAACCTGTACTAACAAAGGCATCAGAGGAAAATGAGGGACCATTTCCTGGTAAAAAAAGGCCATAATGAATGAGACCCATGGTTAGGTTGTTGTATTCTATTCCTCTTAATATGAATCGCTTTTGGCTATACCAAATATATAAATGTAAAAAAAATGCTAATATTAAATTTAAAAAATCCTAATAATGAATAAAAAAAGTAATATTCCAAGTAAACCCCACATATTCGAAGAATATCGCCATAGTAAAAAAAAATAACCCACCAGACGCTTCGAATGACACTAGTTTCAAACTTGTTGTAGGGTGGGATGTTTTTTCCCATTGAATGCTAATATTGAATAAAAAAAGTAATATTCCAGGTAAACCACACATATTCGAAGAATGTCGCCATAGTAAAAAAAAAACTAACTCTCCAGACGCTTCGAATAACACTAGTTTTAAACTTGTTGGAGGGTGGGACGTTTCTTCCCGTTGAATGCTAATGTTGAATCATCATCATTATCAGCCTATAAATGTTCCCACTGCTGGGACACAGGCCTCCTCTCTGTGAGAGGGAGTGCGCCGTAATCCACCACGCGGGCCCAGTGCGGGTTGGTAGATGTCACATGTCTTCGAATTTTCGGTTCTAGGACATGCCGGTTTCCTCACGATGTTTTCCTTCACCGTTTTGAGAGCAGTGGTGATGAAATAATTTACACAAAGTTAAGCGCCTGTCTAGGTTCAAACCTACGACCTACAACTCGTAAGTCGCGGCCGTTACCACTGGGCCACCACAGCTCTATCCTTACATAATTATCTATATTTTTATTTATTATTCTATATATATATTCATTTTTTATATTTTTAAATGTTTTTTTATCCTTTTTATTTTAAGAAATATTTAAAAAAGAATTAGAATGAATGAAGGAATTATGAAGAGGTAACATTTGTTTGTAAGTTTGTATAGGGGGTAATCTCCGGAAGTATTTAACCAATTTAAAAAATTGTTTCACTGGTAGAAAGCTACATTATTCGTGAGTGCTATAGGCTATAAATTATAAAGATATCATGCATATTAGCCGAACTATCTCAATTTTTGTCTAGCCAGGCGGAAAAAAATAGCTCTTACAACAGAGTTATTTGCATGCGCTGCCTTAACAGTTGTATATAATTGAAATTAATGTATAGCAACCTGGTCCGCTTTGAAACATTCTACAAAAAAGTCCGCGACACCATATTTCTATCTTTTACATTTTAGCAGATATAGTAGCTTTTATGTGTTTAAAAAGTATTTTTCGACGTACTTACCTTTGGACGATTTTTTAAACAACAAAATATTAAACCTTATCGAAAAAAATATTATTATGATCACAAGAACATCATAGAGATACGATTTTCCCATAACAGTATGCCAATTGGTTAAATAGTTTCTAAGATAATATGAAATTACTAAATCGCAAAATGCCGCCGTCCATTCACGAACCGCATTAGAACATGCTTTGTACGGACGTTTTATCCATTTACTCATAGATGGCGTTGTGCAATTACGTCATTTTTCTGAATTTAAAACTTTCGTCGTTAGATAAGTGAGTTGTACGCAGTTGGTTGGATGTTGTTGGTCTTTAATAGTACATTACTGCCGCGGTCTATAATTACTACTTTGCTGGTCGCGCTGATGATGGCCGACAGCGCAGCGTAGCGCAGCTCCAGGCCGACACAGCGCGGTCAGCGTGCAGCACTTGATGGACGAGCTGAGATAAAGGCAGAGGCCGTAGGTCGAGGCCTTTACAGCGAGGACAGCAAGGGCTGCAATGATGGTCAAGCTGGAAGGCCTAGAGCGTAGCTAGGCTAGCTCGAGGCGATCATAGCGTGACCAGCGAAGCAGTCATAGTGGGCCAAGGCTTGTATAGTGCTTTACTCAAAAATGCAAGTACCTAATCTAAATAAAACCAGCAACTAATTTCAATAAAATATATATTAATGCTTCATTTTGTTGGAAAGATCATTGAAATATGCAAGAAAAACATTTTCGGATAAAGATTTAGATGTCCTACTGATTTTCCACTGCACAAATTTTTCATATGCAAGCTTATATTTTTCCTTTGAGTTTCGCGGTATTAAATTTTCAACCACTAATTTAGCTTCATCTTTAATGTCTGGCGGTGTTAAACACATTGAATCGGAAGAATTTTCGCTTTGAGAGCTCATTTTTAGCAAAAAAGTTACTAAATAAAAATAAAATTTTCGCTGAACCGCGCTTTTGTTACTTCTTTGTTTTTTTTTTTTTTTATCAATGGTAGTTGGAACTATACAGCCAAATATGGAATAAAATCTTTTTGTACCTATCTCTATAAATACAAACAGCTGTGTTTTAAATAAAATCTTTTTGCATTTGATTTTTTAAAACGTTGAAACGTCAAAATAGCGGCCGGCAATGTTTTGCCGGCCTGTTAGAGCGACCAGCAAAACTTTGCCGGCCGCTCCTTGAAACAGAACGGCAAGGTCGACTTTGCTCAAACAAGGTTGTCAAAATAATGACCACATGCGCGCTCCGAATTCTGGGTCTGTGCCGGTAGTTTACTTTGCCGGAACAGGTCTAGGATAAGGAGCCAGACCAAGAGAGATACAAAAACCCGCAGAGCAGCATGTGGCGAGCTGTTGGGCAGTAGTGACCCCACGGACCCTATCTTCCGGGAGAAGTCTTGTTCCTCACCTCTGGCTTGCCTTTATTGGCCGGCTGGAGTGAGCACTGACGAGGAACAGAGCTCCCACCTCATTCTCGCCTTTATTGGCCGGCTTGAGTGGATATTCGCAAGAGCAAACGTGCTCGGAGGAAGGAAGTATTCCAGTAAGATGCTGGTAGGGATCTTGACCGTACTTCCGGGATTGTCCTGATAGCCGTGGAATACCTCTCCACTCCTCACTAGCACCTCAGGACATGTTGCCCCCTTGTTGCTACGACACTTTGTGCTAGCGACCGTTTTTGGGGGCCCATTATTGAGTGTGCAAGTCACCCCCTGACATTTTATCCATGTACATGCAAAACATTGATTAGGCAGGGGCCATGTCCTTCCATAGTCCCAGGTCACCAATCAACTTAAGCCACCCAAACCCATAGTCCAATAGATTTGTTTCCAGATTCTGCAATAGTCCTACAGCAATCGAGGGTTGTCCTTGGGTGCACTTGCATAGTGCATACTGGAATAATCGTCGGTTGGTGCCTCATTCCATATAAAATTGTCTAAGGGGCCTCTGCGAGTTGGCTTCGGCCCCTCGTACGCCTTCCAAAAGACCGGGACCCTAAGGTCCCGAGATATTGAAATATATAAAAATAATAATAATGTTTATTGCAATAAAAAATGACTACATATGTTACAAATACAGTAGTATGGAACAACATAAAGTGCATTGGGTATTATCTCCTGGCTCCCGAACTAGGTTAATAGCCTGTGACTTGGGGACCAGCGATTCCATAAAGAAAAAAAAAAAACATTGTTTTTGTTGCTCGGTTTCTTAAAACACAAATACTACTTCGTTCTCATTCTTCGAGTTCGAAGCTGTGGTATTTCTGTTTTTGGGATATCGGACAGTTTCAGCGATTGTTTATCATTCCTAAAAGGAAATCACAACTTTCCCGTCAGACATCCCAGACAAGAGCAGCTCGAGTACGCCGTACGGAAGAGTCTGCTCTTGAAAATCATCAGCGCCTCTCGAGGAATAGAGAAAATATTTCGCAAGCACGCGCTGGGGAATCTATCTCCGAGCGTTCACAGCGGCTTGTTATAAAATAAAGTCCCCCGCCGCGTCTGTCTGTCTGAACGCGATAAACTCAAAAAATACCAAACGGTTTTCACCAATAGACGGAGTGATTCATGCGGAAGGTTTTAGTGTATAATTCATTAAGGTTTTGTGTAAATTGGCTGAAATATAACAATTATTGTTGAAGAAGTCGGAAAAAATCATGCCGACTGGGAGCTTTACTGGCGTGCGCTGCGTTAATCGGAAAAGATACATCAAATTTAAATTCTACGGTTTTGTTCATATTAAAAAGTTTAACAAAAAACTCCGTAATGACATATGTCTATCTTCTAAGGATGACCCACAATAACCATTTTATCTTTTAGAATTTGATAAAAATTTAATTGTTATTTCCGAAGCTTTTTTGACTGGTATAGTATTAATCCTTATCCAAAAAATGTGTTATTTAAATTGGGAATTTAATTTAGATTGAAATATGCCATGAATCATACCATTTAAATGAATAGTTTAAAAGATATCACAGTTTCAAAATTACGCGGAGCAACGCGGGCGCAGCGTTAGGAGTCAATGACGTTGTACGGTTCGTACACTAGCAGAGTTGTTGTTGTTAAGGTTGTTGTTTAGGTTGAAGCGCGTAGAGAAAAGATCACTTAGTTCCCGTTAGGTTTATTACGTATAATTGTGTTTACAAGTAATACTGTTGACAATTCCTTTCTCTAATGTTAGTCACCGCGTAGCAGTAATCGCAATCGCTAATTTATTGTAATTCATGTATATTTATAGTAATAAAATGACGCACGTGTGGTGTAAACCACCGCGTCAGCAAAACATGTACGTGTAAGACTGTACATCTTGGCAACCCCAAAAGGGGAAACACACGAGAAGAGAAAGGAAAAGTCATCACAAAGTTAATAAAGTAAATTAATCAATCAAATTGAAAGGCGATGTTTCCAGATTGAGGCTCCAGCTGCAAGTCCTTTGTTGTTTGTGCTGTGACTGCTTGTTGCCGGTACTCTGGTTTACGTATAACTTGAAGTTCAATATCTTCAGGTGGTTGACGAGTAGTTTTGTACTTAGCGTTGTTTGTGCAATAGTGCGGGCAACGATTCCTCCCAACCACAACAAGTACAGCTATGATGGCGGCCGTCAGCAACGAGTAACAGATGGCGTATTGATGAATGTCGTGACTTGTTATCGTTGGTAATGAAGCTTCATTTTTCTTTTGAATTACAATTTTCTGTTCAATTGTTGCAATTTCTTGATTCGTGGCCTTTGACTGAAGGATATTTGGGGCATAGCGGTACGTTAAGTTCACTATCTTGTTAATAGATGTATCAAATGTTGGAGTTGTGAACTCATAATCCATCTTCAAATGACTGCTGTATTGGCGTTGAGCGTAGATGGTCATGTCCGTGGATTGCAATACGCATCCCTGAGATAATGTCACTATGCTCGATGACGAGATAGTTTGTGATGTGACGTCATTGCTACATATGATTCGTAACGAACACGTTTCGCAGCAAACCGCCAGCCAGCTGTTGTGTGCTTGTAACTCTATCCAAGTGTCCTTGCATGACGCGCGTTCGACGTCACAAGGTCCGCTGTTTTGATGTGATAGCAGTTTTGCCTCACACGAAGCACCTTTGCTGTGTAAGTTAAATGATGGCAGGTTTTTCTTGCATAAGAAGTTCTGCGATTTTTGTTGCATGCAGTGTTTCAAGTCATCTTCGGATATAGACACGTAAACGTTCTTCTTGAAGTTGACAGCGATGTACTTGTTTGATAACTGCACATATGTAGTTTCCTTAACAATGACCGGTAAAGGTATAGCTTTGTATATGTCGAAATCTTCGTTAGCTACAAGTGGAATATGTGCTTCGAATAGAAAGTAATTTTCAGTAACTCGTGCTTTCACATTGATCAGTTTGTAAATATCCTTAATGTTTTCTTTGTAGTTTTCAACTGGTAGCGTTAAAGATGTTATAAAAGCTTTTCGGCAAATCAAAATCAAATTGACCGAAGATCTATGGGGATTATCTATCAAAGTTTGTACATCCACAATCGAGACTATAGCACCATACTTAGCTATAATATTTAATTTGTGTGTGGATCAAGGAGTCTTCCCGGATTTAATGAAATACAGTAAGGTTATACCACTTTTTAAATCTGGGGACAGTAAAGACACCAACAATTATAGGCCAGTATCTGTGCTGCCGGTATTCAGCAAGGTGTTCGAAAAGGTAATGCTCAATCAGATGCTTAATCATTTTAACACCAACCAAATCTTACACGATCAGCAATATGGTTTCACAAAAGGATGTTGTACGACTGACGCCGGTGTCACTTTATTAAAACACATATTTACAGCGTGGGAGGAGGCCCAAGATGCCATAGGAATCTTTTGTGACCTCTCCAAGGCATTTGACTGCGTAAATCATGAAACCTTACTCTTGAAACTTGAGCATTACGGACTAGGTAAACTTGCACTCAGTTTAGTAAAATCTTATTTAAATGATAGACAACAGCAAGTTCAAATTAATGGTGTCAATTCACTCGGTCTAAAAGTAAAAATGGGTGTTCCACAAGGCTCGATATTGGGTCCTTTCCTCTTTTTAGTATATATTAATGATCTACCCCATCTATTAAAAAACCAACCTCAAATGGTGTTATTTGCTGACGATACTTCCCTAATTTTTAAGATAAATAGACGTGCATCAAATCTTGACGACGTAAATAACGCCCTACTGCAAGTCCAAAATTGGTTCACTGCTAATAATTTAGTATTAAATGGGAAAAAAACTAAATGCATAAGATTTGCTTTACCAAATGTTAAAAGTAGTGATTGTGACATAGTATTGAATAAAGAGAAACTAGAATTCGTCGATAAAACTGTTTTCCTGGGGATCACGCTCGACTCAAGGCTGCAATGGGGTCCTCATTTAACATCTCTTACGGGACGGCTAAGTTCAGCAGCATATGCTGTGAGCAAAATCCGTCAATTTACTGATGTAGATACCGCGAGACTAGTCTATTTCAGTTACTTCCATAGTATTATGTCTTACGGTATTTTACTATGGGGACGGGCGGCAGATATTGAGTCTATTTTTATTCTGCAGAAGAGAGCCATCAGAGCAATATATGGCCTCCGCAGACGCGATTCTCTAAGGGAACTGTTTAAAGATATTAACATCATGACGGTACCTTGTCAATATATCTATGAAAACATCATGTATGTAAGGAAACATCTAAGTCTTTTCAGTAAAAGAGGTGATAGACACAATTATAGGACTAGAAATAGGGACCAATTAGTTCAACCGGGTTTCAGACTGGCTAAAGTAGACTCATCCTTCATGGGGTACTGTTTAAAATGTTATAATAAAATACCTCCCCACATACTCCAACTGAACGAAACGAAATTTAAATCTTGTATAAAACGCACACTATGCTGCCAAGCAAGTGTGCGATAAGTTGGGGGATTACATCGCTGATAAAAATGCTTGGCTTAGCGCTGGTCCAGCTCCACAAGGGCACATAAATTAATTGATGAGCATTCGAAAGTGTTGTCGCGGCTGATGAAGATTGTAAAAACTATCTTTCTTTGTATAAGTTCAATCTCTTTGTATTGTATAATTGCATATCACATGTGTGGGCATTGTGACCACGTACAGTAAGCGCTCAAAAGTTGATGAGCACGCTAAGAGTCGTATTGCTGTGAACACGCGGTATAGCTCGTACATTTGTATGTGTAACCAACACGATACACACACCACAGATAACGCAGTTACACGAAACAACAATATATTTCCGTCGCTTTAAACATGCTAGCACACACGCACTATGCGCGTGAACTTGACCAGTTAATGGCATTGCTAAAATTCGATAGTAACTTAACAAGTGCAGATAGCAGAAAGCGTTAAGCGTTGGTATGAAATTCAAACTGCCTCAGGTTCTAATCTCGTGAAACTCAGTGCGGTTTTTTGCAAATATTATTATTTTTGTTTTCGATAATAATATTTTTTAAATATTGCTGCTTTTTTATGTTGTTATTGCAATAAAGGTTTTAGAATAAAAAATGCGTGATATATGATAACAAAATTAAAAAAAATATGTTTATTCGTTATATTTATTTTACATAAGTTAATAAACTGCTACAATTATTTATCATTACTTCAGCTGAATAAGATGTGAAATAGATGTCAAGAAACTTAGAAGCAGTTTGTATTATTTAGACATATTTAAATTATGAAATATTTTAAATTTTTAATGGATTTTTTCACCATAAATATTAAGCTTTGATCATGGTCGAAGTAATTAAGTAATAAATAAGAATATTAGACTACTTAAAATGTAAAAAACTACTTACAGAATAGGTAATTTTAAGGTTAAATATGGGCAGTTTGTTTATATTTTATTTGTATTAATTATTTTACATTTTATTTGACTTTAGTAAATATTGGTTGTTATTGAGGTTAAAGCTTAAGTATTCATTTTCTTTACGAAAAGAAGATTGAAACTAAACCTCAAATTTTTATCCTAAAATAATACTATTACTAAAATAATATTAAACAATTTCGGTATATCTGCAAGAAATACGACAAACACCCTATTGAAACTTGCTTATAAAATTCGTTACCATAAATTCATGCAATAACGAATCTGTTGTTTATTAAGTTGGTACGGTCAATATATTAAGGTCAAAAACGGTTTTCTAGCTGGTCTTCAGTGATGCAAGCCTTCAGAGTGCACGGCGAACGGTTCATAATGACGTGTTTTTAATAATTCAGCAAAATGTCTCGTTGGTATGAAACCATTTGTTTCATTCACCATTTGACGTCGCTGCTACTCGATAATAAGCCCCTTCCTCATATCTCTTAACCCTCACAGTATTTCTCTAGAACAAAGAAAAACATTGTTTTTATTACACATAATACCTTATTATTTATTATTCACTAATCGAATTAAACCTCACAATGAATTTAAAACTTTAAAGGCATCTTCTGTCTCAACAATACCTCTGTTCTATCAACAATACCCTTGATTAAGATTTATGTTTAGTAAAATATGAAATATATAAATGATAACACTCACACTTAGTCCGGTTTCATTAGATATTCACTTCACTTTTACGCAGCGCAATAATATTCTCTGATCTGATCTGATCTCTTCAATATATTTTATGCCTGCTTTTTGATAATAATAACCACAACACTGCGCTAAATGCTCGTCACCAATATTATCACGGCACGAACCAACAAAGTTCTATTAATTGAATACTTGTAACAAACTGCATCTACCCCACAGAAATCGAAATAATTTACTTAGTTTTTTGTGGTCTACCTGCTAAACTTTAATATTTATGTGAACAAGACGAATGAAACTAAAAACGAATGATGATTATTGAACTAGTCATTGGTTGCAGACAAAGTGAGTGTGTGTGTGTAATGTGCGTGTCTACAGTATTGTAACAACTTATAGAAGAAGGTCGTAAGTCAAACCGAAGCGTCAGTCTATTGCTTTGTGAGATTGCTCATGGACTTTTGGTCGGTATTCCATAAAGCTACCATTACCTGGGTACGTCTTTCATTGACTTGAATGTGCCCTGGCGGCTGAGAGTGTCATGCTCACTCAAATGTCTCGCTGATGGTGGCGTGTGTGTTGGATCATTAAGTTCCCTTCAAAATGGTTGAGCTAAATGGTGCTGATCCATGCGTCATGTTCGTGAACGGGCGCCGTCAGTAGGGACTGGTCATCTCTTAACTGCCACGGTTTATTTTAATTTTTGAATTGTTTTTATTTTTGTTTTTTGTTACGGACGCTTTTAACGTGCACGTCTTTCTACATTGTTCTCACATGTATAATTTCAACATGAATAATGTAACCAATATTTTTGTAACAATTTTTTTATTTAAAAGAGTGTCCGTGGAGTTTCTTGCCCGTTCTTCTCCATAGGTACCTACTACGCTTTGGAATGGGCAACTAGCTTCATCTTTCTGACTGACCGACCCCTTGACAATTCAAAAGTACCTGTAATTGGTTTATTTGAAATAAATGCTTTGAGTTTGAGTTTGAGTTTGAGTTTGATTTCGGAAGGCTTCCAGATATTTCTGTTAGTTTTTGCATCAGACGAACCGGAGTTATCAATTGAACGTCTACATGTCTTTGGTAGACGTTAGTTAGTGTGTTGAACAGCATCTCTTGGAACGTCCTCAAGCTGTTGATCAGTAGGTACGTTGTTAACGAAGCAGAATTGATGTAGGTAGTGGCCGAAAGTATTTCCATTTCCGTTTCGATAGATGCTATGTTCATGTTGGTCTGATTAATGAAGTTATCGATGGAGTTGAACTGACGCTGAATATTGTCTTCACTTTGTTTCAATACTTGATTCTCAAGCTCCACGATAGTTGTTTGATTTTTGATTAACTCAAGTAAGTAGTTCTCGTTGGTTTGCAGAGATTGTATATCGTTTTGGTATTTCTTAGCAAATTGTTGGTCCAATATTCCAAAAAGACTATTAGCTAAGTAGCCGACTCCGTCGACGAGGCCCCGTTTCTTCCTGTTGCTCAAGTGTTTGTGGGGATTTATAAGTATGGAGTTGTAGTAGTTTAGAAGTTCTATTTCATGATTTAATTGTTCCATAGTTGACCTGCAGTGTTGTAGATTCGTTCTATGGCATAAGTTTTTTATATTCTCGAAGTAAGTTTGAGTACGACGAGTTCCTTCCCAATAGTTTGTTAGATTGTAGTACATCATAAGTATCCACTCATCATGCACTATTTGCATTTTGCCGACGGTGTCATAGTAACTAAATCTAATTTAATTTAACTTAATTACCTTTTTGCATGGAACATCATTCCATTCTGTAGCTGGAGAAGGGCGTTGTTAGCTGCGCTACAATTTATACTTTTGCAGCTATCATCGTTTTACATCGTTTATTATTTTTGTGTTATTGTTCCAAAAAATAAACTTTTATTATTTTTATTTTTATTATTTATTTTATGGGCCGCTCGCGTTCCAAACTTGTAATCTGAGCAGTCGACGCCGGCGCTCCGCGCGTGCCATCAATGGCGCTATAAGATCCCGTTACAAATGTAAACAATGATAACATTGTTATTAGTAACGTTGAAATAGGATTCTTTGACCGTTTTCGCCGTTCATTTCTTGAATTCTGTTGAGGCTTATGTTTCGTTTCGTTTTCCTCGGCATCCTCAATTTCAGAGTTTAATGGTAATGGCGATAGTTTTGTTATTGGGCGCTTTATTATTCCTGCTTGAGTTTTGACGGTAGTAACTCGAACATATCCATCAGATCCTGGGTGAGTCTCCAGTATACGACCCAAGGCCCATTTTCCCGGTGGTAGATTGTTTTCTTTCACCAGTACTACATCGCCTTCTTTGACGTTTATAGAAGGCTGGTTCCACTTACTACGTGTTTGTAGAGTAGTAAGGTAATCGTTTGACCAGTTTTTCCAATATTGTTGAAACATATGCTCGGTAAGCTGCCACCTACGACGTAAATCGATGTTATTTACGTCAGTGTAATCCGAAAGTGGCATTGACAATATTGGGCTTCCTGTTAGGAAGTGTCCAGGAGTGAGGCAGTTGTAGAACTCTTCTGGATCTTCAGTTAGCGGGCACAGAGGTCTTGAATTTAAGCAGGCTTCTATTTTTGCTAAAATTGTTATGAACTCCTCGTAAGTGAGTTTTTGGTCCCCTAGTACTCGTCGCAGATGGTGCTTCATCGACTTGACGGCAGCTTCCCACAGACCGCCAGCAGTTGGCCAAGCGGGGGCGTTGAAATGCCACTCCACCTCCAATTTGGACAGTTCGTTGAAGAAATCTGGTTTCAGTAGTTGTTTGAACTCTTCAAATTCTTGACGAAGTACCTTTGCAGCGCCGATAAAGTTTGTACCACAGTCAGAGTACATGTGGCTGGGGGTGCCGCGCCTCGCACACAGTCTTTGGAAGGCTGCCATAAATGTTTCTGTGCTAAGGTCTGATACGAGTTCAATATGAACGGCTTTCGTTACCATACATATAAATATGGCTATGTATCCTTTTGAAGTTTTTATGCCTCTACCCTTGTTGAGTTTAACATCCACATGACCGGTAAAGTCTACTCCTGTGTGCGTGAAAGGTCGGCACGGAGTGAACCTTTGCTGTGGTAGGTCGCCCATCAGTTGATAGTCACCTGTCTTGTTGAATCGATGACAGCGGACACATCTTCGAAGTTGGTTCTTGACGGCCCGGTTACCGCCAACGATCCAGTAACGCTGTCTTATATAAGTCAACGTCAGCCGAGCTCCTCCATGTAACGTGGTTGAATGAGCTTGTTCTATAAGAAGTTGTGTAAATCGTCCTCTATGTGGAATGATGATTGGATTCTTCATCTCCTCGGGTAGGCTTGAGTGCTTAAGACGACCTCCAACACAAATAATTCCCGTTTTGTTTATGTAGGGATTCAATTTGCAAATTGCGCTTTTCTTTGATACTGTTTCGTTGTTAACAAGTTGTTTGTATTCGGAATTGAACTGCAGTCGCTGCGCGTGAATTATGATACTTTTACGCGCTGCGCTTAGTTCACTTGTTGTTAGGTACAGTACCGACCAAAAGTCCATAAGCAATCTCACAAAGCAATAGACTGACGCTTCGGTTTGACTTACGACCTACTTCTATAAGTTGTTACAATACTGTAGACACGCACATTACACACACACACTCACTTTGTCTGCAACCAATGACTAGTTCGATAATCATCATTCGTTTTTTGTTTCATTCGTCTTGTTCATATAAATATTAAAGTTTAGCAGGTAGACCACAGAAAACTAAGTAAATTATTTCGATTTCTGTGGGGTAGATGCAGTTCGTTATGAGTATTCAATTAATAGAACTTTGTTGGTTCGTGGATAATATTGGTGACGAGTATTTAGCGCAGTGTTGTGGTTATTATTTTCAAAAAGCAGGCATAAAATATATTGAAGAGATCAGATCAGATTAGAGAATATTATTGCGCTGCGTAAAAGTGAAGTGAATATCGAATGAAACCGGACTAAGTGTGAGTGTTATCATTTATATATTTCATATTTTACTAAACATAAATCTTAATCAAGGGTATTGTTGATGGAACAGAGGTATTGTTGAGACAGAAGATGCCTTTAAAGTTTTAAATTCATTATGAGGTTTAATTCGATTAGTGAATAATAAATAATTAGGTATTATGTGTAATAAAAACAATATTTTTCTTTGTTCTAGAGAAATACTGTGAGGGTTAAGAGATATGAGGAAGGGGCTTATTATCGAGTAGCAGCGACGTCAAATGGTGAATGAATATGAAACAAATGGTTTCATACCAACGAGATATTTTGCTGAATTATTAAAAACACGTCATTATGAACCGTTCGCCATGCACTCTGAAGGCTTGCATCACTGAAGACCAGCTAGAAAACCGTTTTTGACTTTAAAATATTGATCATACCAACTTAATAAACAACAGATTCGTTATTGCATGAATTTATGGTAACGATTTTTTTAAGCACGTTTCAAAATGGTGTTTGTCGTATTTCAATGTTTAATATTATTTTAGTAATATTATTATTTTAGGATTAAAATTTGAGGTTTAGTTTCAATCTTCTTTTCGTAAAGAAAATGAATAATTAAACTATAACCTCAATACCAACCAATATTTACTGAAGCCAAATAAAATTTAAAATAATTAATGTAAACGAAACTGCTTATACTTAACCTTAAAATCAAATATTTTGTCAGTAGTTTTTTTTACATTTTAAGTAGTCTAATATTATTATTTATTGCTTAATTACTTCGACCATGATCAAAGCTTTATGTTTCTGGTGAAAAAAATCCATTTAAAATTTAAAACTTTTCAAAATTTAAATATGTCAAATACAAATTGCTTCTAAGTTTCTAGACATCAATTTCACATCTTATTCAGCTGAAGTAATGATAAATAATTGTAACTATACTTAAGTAAAATAAATATAACGAATAAATATTTTTTTATTTTATTATCACATATCATATCACGCGTTTTTATTCTAAACCCTTTATTGCAATAACAACATTAATAAAAAGGCAGCAATATTAAAAAAATATTATTATTTTAAACAAAAATAATAATATTTGCAAAAACAGCATTGTGATTTACAAGATTAGAACATTAGCCATCTAGAATCTAAGACCAACGCTTAACGCCTTCTGCTATCTGCACATATGTTTTACTTTCGAATTTTAGCAATGCAATACACTGGCCAAGGTCACGCGTATGATGTGAAAGTGATGGAAATATAAGTGCGGCGCCCGCGAACCGTGACGATACGACAGTGTGTAGTGCAAACTGCGTTCTCTGTGGTGTGTGTAAGGCACTCACACCACAGACGTCCGACTGTTTACACATGCAAATGTACGGATTACACTGCGTGTTCACAGCAATACGACTCTTAGCGTGCTTATGCACTTTTGAGCGCTTACTGTACGTAGTTTCAGATTTCGTCTTATTGCGCATATTTGTAATGAAGCGTAATATCCATGCGATGACCCTGTTTACTTGTGTCAATGAACTGCATTTGTTCAATAATTTTGTTATTATGTTATTTTCGTTATTTTCTTGTGAAGGTTTTTCGATTTGAACGTGATTTATGCAGCCAAAATTTGTTTGGAAAGCGCAAGGAATATCTTCCGATGGATCTTGTTTTGTTAAAGTCCTTGCCACCATAGGTTGAAGTTTATCAGTTTGCTTGGCAAAAGACCTCTTGATGCGCAGTCTGCGGGATTCTGCTCTGATTTGACGTAACGCCACTGAGCTGCAGGAATGATGCTTTTGATCTTTGTAACTCTGTTGGCTACATACGTCTCCCATAATGATGTTTCGCCTTGAATCCACGCCAGGACAACTTGAGAATCCGACCAGGCCCGTATTGATACGTTATATCCACAGAATGTTTGCTTGGTTTTCTCCATCAAGTCAGCCAGTAGTTTAGCGCCACACAGTTCTAATCTAGGTAATGTTGTTTTCTGTGTCAGTGGAGCCACCCTTGTTCGAGCAGCTAGTAGAGTTACGATGGGTTGGCCATGTTCGTTGAACACTTTGCTGTAAATAACACAAGCGTAAGCTTTTTCGCTTGCGTCACAGAAGCCTAATAACTCGACACTATTTTGTGTACCGCCAATCCATCTGTGTATCGTTATTTTGCTAACGCACGGCAATTCTGTTTTCAGGTTCAGCCACTCAGATTCGATGTTGCTGGGCACTACATCATCCCAGCTAAGTTTAGTCATCCAGAGTTTCTGGAATAGTAGTTTAGCTTTGACCGTCACTGGGGAGAGCCAACCCAGTGGGTCGTAAAATCTTGATATGGCTGAGAGTAAGGATCTCTTTGTTAGCTGTTTTGAGTTTTCCACAGGCCAGTTAAAGTGGAAGGTGTCGCTGTTTGGATTCCAACCAAGTCCTAATGTTTTGGTTGATTCTTCACTTTTAAAATCAAACATGTTTTGACTCGAAATTTGATCCTCGCGTAAATCTTCCAGTATCGCTCGGTCATTGGCTGTCCACTTCCGTAAATTCATGCCTCCTCCTCTTAACAGTTGGATCAAGGATTGTTGCAGTTTTTTCGCTTCTGTAAGATTGCTATGACCGCTAATGACGTCATCTACGTAGCATTCTTCTATGAGTATCTTGGCAGCTTCCGGATGTTTGTGACCATCGTCAATGGCTAGTTGCTTCAATGTCCGCATAGCTAACCATGGTGCGCATTTGGTCCCGTAGGTTACGGTGCAGAGCTGGTAATCGCGAAGATGGTGATCTCGTGAGTCCCGCCATACAATTCTCTATAGATGTTGTTGTTCCTTTGAAATCCAAATGCAGCGGTACATCTTTTCAATGTCAGCCGTAAATGCGTATTTATATGTTCGCCATTTAAGTATAAGGGCCTGAATATCTTTTTGTAAATTGGCGCCTTTTTCCATGACATTGTTCAAACTGAAGCCACTCGTAGTTTGTTGAGATGCGTTAAATACCACCCTCAACTTTGTTGTTGTCGAGTTTTCTCTCAAGACACCGTGATGTGGTAAAAAGTAGATGTCATTAGTTATTTGAGGTGCAAGTTTCATGTGACCCAGATCTGCGTATTCTTCCATGAATTGTTTGTACATTAATGAAAGTTTTGCTTTCTTCTCTAGCCGTTTTTATAACTGTAGAAACTGCGAAACTGCAATTGTTCTAGACTTGCCTAGTTTTTCTGCGTAGTCTGGAACGAGAGGCATTTTGACGATGCATTTTCCATCAGACGATCTTCTCACAGTTTCTTTATAAAATTGCTCGCACTGGTCGTCCTTGGGGATATCTGTCGTGTTTTGAATTTCTTCATTCTCCCAAAATTTTGTGAGATCCTCTAAGTTAAATAGTGTAGCGTAGCAGTCAAACGTTTGTTTCATTTTTCCGCATAAAATCCACCCAATTTGCGTGTGTTGTGCAACTGGGGAGCTGTTATCGCCTTTCAATACACCTTCTAGGATAATTTCGGAGTATACGTCGGCTCCTAGCAATAGGTCGATTTGTCGAGATACGTTGAAGTCAGGATCTGCAAGTTTCAAGTTTTCTAAATGCGTCCATGCACCTTTTTCGAACGTACTCGTAGGCAAGTTATTTGTTAGCTTCGTCATGATAAGCGCTTGAGTTTCAAAACTATAATCGGAATCATCTGTTACTCGTTGCTGACGGCCGCCATCATAGCTGTACTTGTTGTGGTTGGGAGGAATCGTTGCCCGCACTATTGCACAAACAACGCTAAGTACAAAACTACTCGTCAACCACCTGAAGATATTGAACTTCAAGTTATACGTAAACCAGAGTACCGGCAACAAGCAGTCACAGCACAAACAACAAAGGACTTGCAGCTGGAGCCTCAATCTGGAAACAGGAACATCGCCTTTCAATACACCTTCTAGGATAATTTCGGAGTATACGTCGGCTCCAAGCAATAGGTCGATTTGTCGAGATACGTTGAAGTCAGGATCTGCAAGTTTCAAGTTTTCTAAATGCGTCCATGCACCTTTTTCGAACGTACTCGTAGGCAAGTTGTTTGTTAGCTTCGTCATGATAAGCGCTTGAGTTTCAAAACTATAATCGGAGTTAATCGATTGGCCGGTAAATTCCAGTTTTCCTCTGCATTCTCTAGAAACAGAACCGATTCCCGATACTGATGCGTTGATCCCTTTCCGAGGAAGACGTAACATTTGTGCAGCGTTTTCTGTTATCAAATTCACTTGTGATCCTTGATCGAGTAGCGCACGCAGTGTTACATAAGTCCCATCCACGGATTTAACTCTCAGCTGGACCGTAGTCAGTAGAACTTCCATATTGTCTCTAAACAAATGGTTAGCTGTTGGTTGTTGAGTTGATGATGAAGAACGTTGCTCAATGTTGTTTTTTCTAGTCGATGACGTTATGTTTTGTTTGTCCGAATTGTGCAACAGTGTGTGGTGTTTCAACTTGCATTCTTGGCAAGTTTTCGTTGATTTGCACTCGTAATTTCCGTGGCTGAACACACAGTTTTTGCAGAGTTGCAATTTCGAAACTGTGTCATTTCGTTTGCCGAAGTCCATTTGAAGGAATTTGTCACATTGGCGCAGTACGTGACTTCCGTTGCAGAATGGGCATTTTCCATATAAAGTGTGATAGTTGTTTGTTTTATTTTGATTGACGCTATAGTTATGTTTCTTCATCTGGGTTTGCTTGTTGAATGTTTTCCAGTTGGATGATTTTTCAGGAGCTGTAGGATTCGCTTTCTTAGCTGACTTCATCGTTTCGTATGCCATGAACTGTGTTTCGAGGAAATACAGAAAGTCGTGCAGTTTTTGTAGTTCTCTGTGATCTTGGAGTTCCTTCATGTAGTCACTCAAAGTACTGGAGTCCAGTTTTTGTGACATGATGTGCACAATGATCGGATCCCAAGTTGATGTATCAATACCGATGTTAGAGATGCCGTTCAGGCATTCGGTAATGACGTCATGCATCTTCTTCAAATTGAATGAATCTGCATGTTGTATGATCGGCAGACTTAGCATGTTGTTCATAAATGAAGTAAACTGCAGGCGACGATTGTCATAGCGCTGATTTAATATATCCCAACATGAGTTATAGTTTTCAGTGCTAATGGTCAGATGCTGCACTAAGCGTTCGGCTTCTCCTCGCAGCTTGGTCTTCAGGTGTTGCATTTTCAGTGCGTTGTTGATCATTGGATTTTTGTGTATTGTTTCCAGAAACAGGTCTTTGAAGGAGATCCACTGGCTGTAGTTTCCTGCGAACTCAGGGATTTCTATCTTAGGTGTCGATTTCTGGTAGTGGACGGTAGACCAGATTTTGGCATTAATTTTCCTCTTCAGCTCATCGTATTTCTGTTCGATGTCCGTGAACATTTGATAGTAATGCTCGTTGGAACCTTTCAGTTGGAAGTCTATTTCCCAGTGAAGTTTATCGATGGATTCCCATTTCGATTTCAGTGTCGTGAAATGGTCTTCAAGTTCCCATCTTTCCGAGATATTTATTACGTCAATTTTGGAGATAACACGATATATCGCGTTGAAATTGCATTCTTGCTTGTTAAGCAAGAGTTGTATGTTGTTACCATCATCATCTTCTGAAGTCCCACCTAGGTCGAACTTAACGTTTTGTTTGCCCCAAGTCGCCAGTTTGTTAGTGATGTCCATTTTAGTTGATAAGAACATTTCTTTCGTTTTCCCATAGATGTCATCCTTGAAATATGCTATATTCTTATCTTCTAGTTCCAGCAACAGTTGGGCATGCCTGCTTTCGAAGTCTTGCCATTGGTTTTCTAGCGACGACAAGCGTTTCTTCAAGTATTCCACAGTTTTTCGTGATGAGGAATCCTTGCGATAGTTAGCACATAATGTTTTAATGTTCTCGAAGCACGTTGACTGCAATTCTAGTTTATCCATAATGATGCTTCTTGTTGTTATCGTTGTTAGATGGCTCAATAGATCTGGCACGTCGTTGACGGTGACAGGAGAGCGTTGCGTCGTGTTGCGAAGGCTACTGCGTTGCTTGTAGTCTTCTCCGTTTCAAATCTTGAAATCGTTATCTTCCTTAATTTGAAATGGTCAGTGGAACTCAGCACCCTTGCGCCTCGGTTACGATATTATGCGACTTCTCAATCTAACTGGGGCGACCCGCTTCTGGGAGACCAGCTAAACCGACCCGCTACCGTAAAGAGACACAACAGCACCAAATATCCGGCTCGAAGAACCATAAAATGTACGGTTCGTACACTTGCAGAGTTGTTGTTGTTAAGGTTGTTGTTTAGGTTGAAGCGCGTAGAGAAAAGATCACTTAGTTCCCGTTAGGTTTATTACGTATAATTGTGTTTACAAGTAATACTGTTTAGATATTTATTTTAAGATATTTAAGATATTTATTTTGCAAATATGGGTAAGTACAAAACTCGGTGACATAAAAAATATAATAAGCAACAGCCATATTTAACCAAAAGGCATGCAAAAGTACACTACAGATGTTACGATCTGTTGACGATTCCTTTCTCTAATGTTAGTCACCGCGTAGCAGTAATCGCACTCGCTAATTTATTGTAATTCATGTATATTTATAGTAATAAAATGACGCACGTGTGGTGTAAACCACCGCGTCAGCAAAACATGTACAGTGTAAGACTGTACAGACGTTTTCCTCTGTTATTAGGTATGAAATCTCGGTAGTAAGTTCTCGTGGGATATTTTCCGACATCCTCGCGGGCGAAGCCGCGGGCAAAAGCTAGTGTTGAATAAAAAAGTAATATTCCAGGTAAACCACACATATTCGAAGAAAGTCACCATAGTAAAAAAATAAACTAACCCACCAGACGCTTCGAATGACACTTGTTTCAAACTTGTTGAAGGGTGGCACGTTTCTTCTCATTGAATGCTAATATTGAATAAAAAAAGTAATATTCCAGGTAAATACATATTCGAAGAATGTCGCCATAGTAAAAAAAAACTAACCCACCAGACGCTTCGAATAACACTAGTTTTAAACTTGTTGGAGGGTGGGACGTTTCTTCCCATTGAATGCTAATATTGAATAAAAAAACTAATATTCCCGGTAAACCCCACATATTGGAAGAATGTCGCTATAGTTAAAAAAATCTAACCCAGTAGACGCTTCGAATGACACTAGTTTTAAACTTGTTGAAGGGGGGAGACGTTTCTTTCCATTGTCCTACAACTTTTCGCGAAAATCTAAATTTGCCCATATTATTATCTTTTTACCGTGTTGACTCAGGACCTTGATTTATATACACCCAATAGGAGTCCCTATTCACATCTTTTGCAACAAAGCTGGTGTTTCTGGCATTCACTACACTGTATTCTCACATTCTGACATTCTCAAAGTCAAAGTAATTTATTTGCCAGTAACATGGTACATAGAATGTTCATACTCGAACCTCGATTGTTAGGAAAATGATTTATAATACCGCAGTAGGTTGTAGTCACTCTCAATATTCACGGGCAATCACTTATCATGATCATTAGAACATAATGAGGCAGCGGCATATGATAATGTTCTCAACGATCTTATTAAATGTTCCACTTCGATGGTAAATAATTTAAGTCTCTTCAAGTGGGTCAAAACAGGTTACGAAGTGAGGCTCGGAATATGCTGGTTATACCTCTGTCATAACATTTTCTATTGTAAGTAGAACTTTGGGCAAAATAACAAGCGCGAGAAAACAAAAAAATTACGAGCGAAATGTTGACGTACGAGTACTTACCTACCTACCTAGTACTCGTAGGTAAGTAGAACTTACTGAATTCAACAAAGTCATGCAATTCTTTTCAAGCTCAGTAAATCTTAAATTGCGTAGACATCAACGCCAGTGGTCAAGTCACCGAATCCTGCCTGTTATTATAGTCAATTTATAACGATAACTTCTCTAAAAATACCACTGAACGGGCGCGCTAATCATTTTTGAGAGACTAGCTTTTCCCCGCTGCCAACGGAAAAGTACTACTGGGATAAAAAGTATCCTATGTCCTAACCTAGGTCATGGTCAGCATAATCGGCCTATAATGTTCCCACTGCTGGGAAACGGGCCCAGTGGGGGTAGAAGTCACATGTCTTTAAATTTTTGTTCCTACGACATGCCGGTTTCCTCATGATGTTTTCCTTCACCGTTTTGAGAGCAGTGGTGACGAAATTATTTACACACTACCTACAACTATAAGTGGGGGCCGTTACCGGTGAGCCACCACTGCTCTCATGGCTGGTCAGGGTCACCTGTGTGATAATTTTCATCGAAATCCATTCAGCCGTTAAGGCATGAAAAGGTAACTGTCTGACTGCGGAACTGTAACACTATCTAAACAATAGAGTCCGCGCGACAGCGACTGCGTTGAAGCACGCGTCTTAAACCTATATAATTATTTTGAGACATCGTTCCAGTTCTCCGAGTGTCGCGAGAGCGGTATGTATGTACACATTCATAATGAAACGATTCCATCGGAATGTGGTGGAGTGTTATGCAGGCGCGCGAACGAACGCGTCGCCTCAATGCTGCCACAGATATTATTGATAGCAATGTTCCGGCGGTCTGTTTACTTAAAGGTTATACACACAGTTTATACTTATTACATGTAATTTTGTCTATGTTAGTCAATCCGATTGAGAACAGCTGATCTTGATGTTTTGAGGGGGGCGACTAGAATCAATTAAATTTTTTGTAAATTTTGACGTTCAAAAGCGCCATACATGGGCCTATTTGAAATAAATGATTTGACTTTGACTTTGACCGCTAAACCCCAGTACTGGTTTTTTTGAAATCCTAATTCCATGGTTTTTGTCTCATGTCAAAGTCAAAGTCAAATAATTTATTTCAATTAGGCACAAAAAAGCACTTTTGAACGTCAAAATTTATAAAAAATTGAATTGATTCTAGTCGCCCCTTCCAAAAGGTAGTTTTCGTATGGAGAAGAATGGGCAAGAAACTCCACCGTTACTCTTTTAAAATGTTTTACAATATTTTGTATACATTAATTATATAATTATATGTAAAGACGAATAAGATTACTATACCAGATTAGGTAAAAATAATTAAAAATGAAGCAATGACAGAAAAAATAATTATGTAATGGATACATGGTGTTCACATATTTACAAGCATTGTAAAAGTAGGTACCTATACGATATTCCTAAAAAAATTACAAGTAATACTAATAAGTCAGTGTGTGAGTTCAAGTACCTAATCACAGAATGTAAAAAAAATGTTATAATAATTAATTACACAATTAAATTAGCAACCAGTTTGATTTTGTCTAGACGCTAAATTGTCCTATGAAGCTAGACCAGCATGCTTCCAAGCATTCTTATCTAGGATATAATCCTCCAATTTGTAATATGCTTGTTTACAAAGAGTACTTTTAATATGAGTTTTAAATTTTCTTTCAGTTAACTGTAATATATCACAAGGTATTTTGTTGTAACATTTAACACAGTACCCCATAAAAGATGTTTGTACTTTGGATAATCTGAAAAATGGTTGATCCATTTTATCTTTATTTCTCGTATTAAAATTATGTCTATTACTTATTTTATTCAAAAGATGTAGATTTTTCCTTACATACATAATATTTTCATAGATGAATTGGCAAGGTACCGTCATAATATTAATCTTTTTAAATAGTTTCCTGAGAGACTCGCGACGACATAGATTATAAATGGCTCTGACAGCTTTCTTTGCCAGTTCTCTATGTGCCAGATAACTGTTCTAAACAATGTGCAAAAAGGAGAGAAACAACTAACTTTGTGCTTGATTGGAGAAAAAGATTTGCACCAGAGTAAAATGATACACAATAAATAATCTATAAAAATTCTATCTCCTTCTGAAAAGATTTTGTTAAGGTAGTATTCCGTCAGACTTAGAATCAGACAGGAAGCAATGTGCTGGGTAATGTTGAACCATCACAGGCTGTGATTGTGCAGAGAGAGACGGCTCATGAATGTATTATTTATTGCCAATGGACGTTCGTCACATCACCCTCATCGGAGTGCAGATGTTCTGTTTGGTGAAATTATCGACGTCTTTATTAAATCTGTTAATTAGTAGGGTCACGATACACTGTTATTCGACAAGGTGATATTAAAATAAAATTGACTGTGAGATTTACTAACACAGATAAAAATCTAACATGTCACCCAGTCCCAGAAAACGAAAAGTATGCACTTTCTGTTACTTGAACCGACTCTCGTAGAGCAGAAGCCAGTCTTTCAGCCGCTGCAGTAATAAAGCCATTTATTATAACGACGTGAAGTGTTTCTTCCAATATTGTTGTCTGTTACGTTGAAGTTGACTAAAAGGAAGACACAAACCTTTTTATAAAATCTTTAATTTGTAGTTGCATGCCATCATAGATGTTTTATTTAAGTTATAAATATACGATTAATGCACAGTAAATTAAGTTGTCAACAGTATGTAAAATGTCAATTCTTATAAAATAATGTTATAACGTTGCAGTTTTGATAGTGTAGGTAGTATTAAAAAAACCGGTCAAGTGCGTGTCGGACCACGCACAATAAAGGGTTCCGTAGTTGGGATGAATTTGTCCCAAATACAAACTTAACATTGGAGTTGAAATACATGAGCTCCCTTACATTCCAACTGCACATATAAGTTTGCACGCACAATATTGAGAACTCAAACTCAAAGCATTTATTTCAAATAAACCAATTACAGGCACTTTTGAATTGTCAAGGGGTCGGTCAGTCAGAAAGATGAAGCTAGTTGCCCATTCCAAAGCGTAGTAGGTACCGTAAACCGGGGTTACTTTGATCAATTTTAGACTTTAAAACCATTTTTTGACGATCCAAATAAACGTAAAAATATGAAATTAAAATATAATAATCGGTTTTTTCTCTTCTTTAAGCTTGCCAAATAAAAAAAAATATGGACTAATATTTTTTACAAAAAAAAAAAAAAACAACGCGATCAATGTTACATTAAGAATGGGGTTACTTTGAAACCACTACTTTTTTTACTGCCACTCTAAAGTAAACTCGATAAAAACCTCGTAAAAAATAAAAAATAAAAATTCGGTCAGGTACTTTTTAAGTTAGGTATCTTTTTAATGTGTGGGGTTACTTTGATTAAATACTAAATGATACAAATGAATAACTTTAACTGATTTATTAGATTATTTACTAGAAAAAACATAGAAACTTTACTTATACACGCTTCATTGAGTTGTTCTACTTGGTATTTTTTGTAGTCTCGCGTCCCGACCATTTTTTTTTTTTTTTTCGTGGCATAGCATCTACAAAAAAAAACAATATGTGTTAATTTATTACAAAATGAATATCCTGGTGGTTGGTCACACGCGCGTAAAATAATAAAATAAAACTAAAGCAACGCCGCAGGATAAAAAGCAAGTTCATTATATACCCAGCTAAAAGAATTTTTGGTATCGATGAGTAGTTTCGGAGATCCCCGGGACACGTACAAACTTATAAACTTACAATTGTACAACCTCACTAAACTACAAACTCAGAAACGAGCCCCACTTATTATATTAGTATTGAAAGTTTACATGAAAACATCGGAAGCTACCAAAAATAATTCCAGGGGTTACGTTGATCATTTGATCAATTTCACCACGTATAAGTGATCAAAGACACCCCGACCCATGGATTCCCCGGCAACGTGGGCATGTGCAGGTTGTCGAATTGAGGGTTTCTTTTTTTAAACTCTCGAATAAACACTGATCAACATAAGCAACCATAAAAATCACATGTATTTATTATTGACACAAGTACAGTCAAAGTTTTTCACGCAATAAAATTAAGAAGAAAAGCGCACTTACCATTAACAATTTTTTCTTGACGAAAGAATAACGTGACACGCGCACGCGGTCAGTATGCGGCGAAGCAACTATCAGTGTTGCCAATAAAGAAAAAACAACTGCCAAGGCGTTTTTCAACTCGTTAATATGAGGACTTTTGTACCTACCGGATGGAAGTTGTTCTCAAAGTCGACCCGTAAATCAAAGTAACCCCGGTTTACGGTACCTATGGAGAAGAACGGGCAAGAAACTCCACGGACACTCTTTTAAATCAGAATATGGTTACAAAATAATGGTTACATCATTCATGTTGAAGTTATACATGTGAGAACGATGCATAACGTTAAAAGCGTCCGTAATAGAAAATAAAACAAATAATACAATTCAAAAATTAAATTAAAATAAGCCATGGCAGCTAAGAGATGACCAGTCCCTACTGACAGCGCCCGTTCACGAACATGACGCATGGATTAGCACCATTCAGCTCAACCATTTTGAAGGGAGCTAAATGATCCAACACACACGCCACCGTCAGCGAGACATTAGAGTGAGCATGACATACTCTCAGCCGCCAGGGCACATTCAAGTCAATGAAAGACGTACCTAGTAAATGGTAGCTTTATAGTAGGTACATAGTACTCACACGTGTTATGCAATTATACAATGCTAAGCGATTGAATCTATACAATGCAAATAGTTTTTAAAAATCTTCAGCAGTTCCAACAGTATTTTCAAATGCTAATCAATTAGTTTATGCGCCCTTGTGGAGCAGGACCAGCGTTCGGCCAAGCACTTATATCAGCGATGTAATCCCCCAACTTATAATATGCTTGGCTGCATAGTGTGCGTTTTATATAAGATTTAAATTTCGTTTCATTCAGCTGAAGTATGTGAGGAGGTATTTTATTGTAACATTTTAAACAGTACCCCATGAAAGACGAGTCCACTTTAGCCAGTCTGAAACCCGGTTGAACTAATTGATCCCTATTTCTAGTGATATAATTGTGTCTTGCACCTCTTTTACTAAAAAGATGTAGATTTTTCCTTACGTACATAATGTTTTCATAGATATATTGACAAGGTACCGTCATGATGTTAATATCTTTAAACAGTTCCCTTAGAGAGTCGCGCCTGCGGAGGCCATATATGGCTCTGATGGCTCTTTTTTGCAGAATAAAAATAGACTCGATGTCTGCAGCCCGACCCCATAGTAAAATACCGTACGACATAATACTATGAAAGTAACTGAAATAGACTAGCCTCGCGGTATCTACATCAGTAAATTGACGGATTTTTCTCACAGTATATGCTGCTGAACTTAGACGTCCTGAAAGGGATGTTAAATGAGGACCCCATTGAAGCCTTGAGTCGAGCGTGATCCCCAGGAAAACCGTTTTATCGACAAATTCTAGTTTCTCTTGATTCAATACTATCTCACAATTACTACTTTTGACATTTGGTAAAGAAAATCTTATGCATTTAGTTTTTTTACCATTTAATACTAAATTATTAGCAGTGAACCAATTTTGGACCTGCAGTAGGGTGTTATTTACGTCGTCAAGATTTGATGCACGTCTATTAATTTTAAAAATTAAGGAAATATCGTCAGCAAATAACACCATTTGTGGTTGGGTTTTTAACAAATGGGGTAGATCGTTAATATAAACTAAAAAGAGGAAAGGACCCAATATTGATCCTTGTGGTACACCCATTTTTACTTTTAAACCGAGTGAATTGACACCATTTATTTGAACTTGCTGCTGTCTATCATTTAAATAGGATTTTATTAAACTGAGCGCAAGTTTTCCAAGTCCGTAATGCTCAAGTTTCGAGATTAAGGTTTCATGGACGACGCAATCAAATGCCTTGGAGAGGTCACAAAAAATTCCTATGGCGTCTTGGGCCTCTTCCCACGCCGTAAATATGTGCTTTAATAAGGTGACACCGGCGTCAGTCGTACAACGTCCCCTGGTGAAACCATACTGTTGATCATGTAAGATTTTATTGGTGTTAAAATGAATGAGCATTTGATTAAGCATTACTTTTTCAAACACCTTGCTGAAAACTGGCAACACGGATACGGGTCTATAGTTATTGGTGTCTTTACTGTCCCCGGATTTAAAAAGTGGTATTACCTTACTATATTTCATTAGATCAGGGAAGACTCCTTGATCCACACACAAATTAAATATTAAGGCTAAGTACGGCGCTATAGTCTCAATAATTTACCATGTTATTTTAAGACCATATACTTCTCATAGATTTTCCTGTAATCTATAAGTGAAGAAGTATTCTTTGTATTAATCCTTATATATTATATTATTAACCTATTATATTATATTATTAACCTGTAATCTATAAGTGAAGAAGTATTTTTTGTATACTGCACTATTAAGAAAAAGTGTCATTTGTATGGGACCAATTATATTTAATAAGTTACCGGAATATTTAAAAAATGCCACACTTCAACATTTTAAACACAAACTTAAAGCTTTTCTAGTGGAAAAATGTTATTACTCCATTAATGATTTTCTTAATGACCGATTATTATAGACCTTGAAAATATGTGAATTAAATAAATTGTATTTTGAACATTTTAATTATATCGACTAAAATGACTTTTTGTTGTATTTTGGTTGACATTTTGATTGTATTTTGACATTTTAATGGTATTTTTTAAATCTGAATACTTACTTGAAGTACTTTGACATTGGAATTGTATTATGACATTTTAATTGTATTTAGACATTTGAATTGTATTTTAACATTTTAATTGTATTTTGACATTTTAATTGTATTTTGACATTTTGATCTTATTTTGACTATTACGTATTTATTAATTGCATTTTGACTGAATTAATTTTAATTGTATTAAACTGTTAATTTTTTATCTGATAATTGTGTTTAATGTTCTTATTTTTTATTGTTGCATCGTATTCATTCATTTAAATTTTGCATGTCGAATCTTGGGCAGAATGTATGGCTCAATTTTAATTCTTCACGACCTTATTTGTATACCTACATTCTAGCAAATAAATAATTTGATTTGATTTGATTTTTATTTTTTCAAATTTTTTACTCTCAATTTGGTCGTAAACCACCATCTACACGGTTGTAAACCACCAAGGTCACCTCTGTCGGGACGCCGTTGGCGACCGTTTAGCAGGCACTTAACGCTTACACGCCGACAGCGGGTCCGCCTCCGCCGCTACTAACAACACGCTACTAATATAAAGCGAACATTTGAACGATCTCATTTGTGAAGCTGTCAGTTTTGACAAGCATTCTGATGAGTTCCGCTGATTACGATGAGATGAAAAATTTTGGGCTTATCTATAAGCTTATCATCAGTAGGTTTAGGTTAGAATTTCATTGTTAAAAATGGGAGCAATTACTGACATTTGTGGTGGTTGTCTAAATTATGATTGCACGTCATTTGTCTGAGACATAAAAAATATGCGTGTCGATTTAAGAACCTACACCGAAACGGGTGGCTCTAATTTTGTGAAAATTGTAAATTTTCATTTTTTTTAAATTAGTGTTTGAATAATAATAGAAACTTTCATTATAATTCAGACAAGTAATTGAAACTTATAAATTATTGGATAAAGCTATTCAATTGATGAATCAAGCTGTGCATTGTGTTTCAAGCTCGAGTTTATCTGATTGTGGTGCAATTGAATAAAAGTAAATACTTGAAAACACAACAATTGTAACATAGTGTTTCTTACAGCCAGCTAACATAATAGTAAATCTTGCAGTCACACCATCCCGTTCGTTCAACGAACGCAAAACAACTATACATTTATGTCGTAGACAGGTATGTGATTTTCGTTGTTATCAGCGATATTTTAACTACTGTGGGCGTAGTGTGGGTACTGTTGGTTAGTGCGCAATAAAAAAACAGTTTGCAGTTCAGATCACATTATAATTTATTATCAAATGAATCACACTAGCTAAAATATAATAATAATAACGTTTATTGTGTCAAAAAATTATACACAAACAATTTTGGGTTTGGAGTCTTCATTTAAGCAATGCCTGTATTAGAGAACTCCGCTCCTTCACAACAGTAAGTACTTACTTAATACACAATAAAAACCAGTACAAAGAAAAAAAAACAAAACATACAGTAAAAAGACAAATTATAATTATGTGAACTTGTGTGAGCGTGTGCATGAGTGTGCATGTGCTGTTGAGTGTACATGAGTGTTATGGATGTGTGATTGTATGAGTATGTGTGCGTGAATGTATGTGTAGGATGAGCGGGTCGTATACTTTTTAAGTTACGTTTTGTAGGAGAGCTTCAGTATTATCATATGTCAGTATTTTTATCCAGTCAATTAACAATTCTTTACTTAAATGATAAGATTTTTCATATTTGAAAATTTCTTTATTTATTTTGTTATATAATTGAGCTGATCGTTTACTAAATTGCGTAGATCCAAATTTGGTCTTGGTTAAGGGTATTTGAACTATATTGTGTTTTCTTCTCCTAGAGAGTATATCCGGATTATAAGGTAAGGTTTTGTGCTTTTTTAAAATCATTTGTGTAATGTATAGTTTCCTAACTGACAGTACACCACTAAGTTTGTAGAGGTTCTCTGTAGAATATCTCCTTTTTTTAAATACATAATTTTGAGCAGGGCTCGTTGTGCTCGCTCCAATTGGATAAATTTAGATTTTGTTGCCCCACCCCAAACAGGAATACAGTATATCAATGTTGATTGTGCAAGAGAAATATAGATTTGAGTGAGCCCATTTCGAACAGTAGGCTTACCGCTACTCTGTATAGATCTAGGGAGCACGTGACGCAGATTCTTAAAAATCCAATTTAGCTTGCGGACCCGATTCGCCACCAGCTCAAGATGGGGATACCAACACAATCTCTGATCCAGCATTACCCCTAAATATTTTGTGCTAGAAACTTTGCCAATACTAGAACAGTTACAATTATCAACATTATTACAATCACAAGTGTGTATAATGATTCGAAAATCGCCGGTTGGTTGAGTACGATTGCAGATGCTGAAACTTATAAAGTTTGTTTTGGAGGTATTTAATGTGAGAACATTAGAATTGAGCCAATTCGCAACCAGGGCACTGTCAGCTTTCAGGTTAATTAATATTCTGTATACTTCGTTGGCGTCAGTTTCAAAAAGCACAAAAGAGTTAACTAGATTTGATGCGTTACTGCTGTGATCGAAGGCATAATTGACGGCAGTAGGTAGGATTTGTTGAGCCAGGTCATGGCCAATTTTAGAAAAATAATTGTTGATAAAATTTACTGAATCAGACGGGATTGGCTGAAGTTTTAACAATTCTGCATCATAATTAGTTGTTTTCTGTGAGTAGATAATAGCTTTTATGTTTTTCCACAGTAATTTATTGTTATTAACTGATTTAGATAGCAGATTCCTTTCATATTCTCGTTTTAGTTTTTTAATCAAATTGTTACAGTAGTTTCTGTAACGTCTGTATGTTATTTTTAGAATTTCATTGGTTTGATCCTGACGAAGTTTATTTTGGAGTTTATTCCGATTTTGTATACAGCGCAAAATACCATTGGTAATCCACGATTTTAAAATGCGTTTTTTACTAGGGATCTTTAATGTATTTAATTTGATGGAATCAGCTAGAGTTTGTATCATCAGAGTACACAGAGAATCAGGATCATCACAGAAAAGTAATTCACTCAGGTTCTTTTCTTTTAAATAATGTAGGGCCGGTTCAAAGTCAACAAATGTCTTGGTTTTACGGACATTTTGTGAACATTTTTGCTTAGATAATACTAGAAGGGTTGTGTGATGGTCAGTTACTGTGGTATTAAGGATAGCAATAGTGGATGAAAACTTTTTCTTATTTACCTTAAGCATGAAGTGGTCCAGGCATGATTTGTCTCTCGTTGGCAACAGATGCCCTGGAAGGATACCATGTAAAGACAACATGTTGAGGTAGTTCATTCTATTTTTTAGTTCATGGGACTGCTCAGATAGTTTAGGTATACTATTAATATTTATGTCGCCTGCCACAATAATGTTTTTACTTGGTGATACGGTCTCCAAATGATTGTTGAGCGAACTGATAAAACTGTCGGTGAAGGGTGGGCGTTTTTGGGGGACTGTCTTATGTAATTTTGACGTTCGAAAAGTGCTGATTCTCAGCCTAGTTTGAATAAATGACTTTTGAATTTTGAATTTTGGTGTTTGAGTTTGATGGTGATCGGTAAATACAGAGAATGACGTTATTTAATATTTCCAGGCTTAGACACGAGGCCTGAGATAATGTTGTTTCTGTAACATGATGTTCGAGTGCACTCTTCACATAAACGACCACCCCATCATTTTGGTTTAACTGACTTGAAGTCATGTATGAACTATAATTTTTAAGTTGAGGAATAGGTTTATTGGAATTTAACCTACATTCTGTAAATATTATGATATCTGATTCGAAGTTAAATGTAGACATTGACAATAAAAAATCATCAAAGTTACAATAAATGCTTCTAATGTTCTGTGAAAAAATAGTTAGGTCACTTTTATTTACAAAAATGTGTTTAGACAGCTCATTACTGTCGCATTCAATGATGCGCGCAATCTCAAAGTTATCTATATCAGTAACTGTCTGAAGCGTGTCACTCATTTAGTTGGAATATTAATGGAATGAATGTCACTACATGGAGCAAATACCTTAAAGTAAATAAAGTAATTGTTGCACTCTCATAATTAATGGATACAAGAAAAGATAATGTAGAATTTATATAGTAACGAACGATTACTCTTTTTTTATATTACTAATATACCATAATACACAACACGGTGTGAGGTATACGTAAATAGCGACTGAATGTATTATAAGTAAACGTAACAATGTGTGTATGTATAAATGAGTTTTGAATATGAAATGAAATATACACACACTGGGTGCTACGGCGTTTATTAAAATCACCAATTAACACAAAGATCACAAACAACTAACACAATAACAGAGCACCACGAATCGAGAACAGTTCCGCGACGTCTTAACTCCGATGCGACCAGAGGCTGAATGCCTCCTCGCCGTGGCCTTAAAACATCACGACTCTGTAGAAGCGCGCGCTTTAGGTGTGGGTAGATTACGTCCTGTCGCCAGCGGCGCGCTTGCGATTCGTTTCGTGTCCGTACTAATGACCGGATCCGATACATAAATAACCCTTTTTTTTCGCATGTGTATTAAAACACAAATTGTTTAACCAGAAACAACTAAAGTACCTTTAAAATACTTGAGCCAGAGTAAGTTCCTAGAAGACCAATTCCCGTAATTAAAAACTTTCAAAATCTGGTCACAATCTCATTTCAGCGATAATCAATGTCGAAATGTAGGAAAATTAGAGTATGTATTTTTAAAAGATTGAAAGTGAAATAAGAATGCGAACGTTCTTATAATATGGGAATTGCCCCCCAGTTATCATGTTAAAGTTTTTATCATGTTACAGAACCGTAGGTCGTAGCAACCTAGCTCGTATCAGCGTAGTGCATGGCTCGTAGCAACGTAGTGCGTAGCAGCATAGCTCGTAGCCCGTAGCTCGGAACAACGTGGCAGCGTAGCTCGTAGCGGCATGGCTCATAGTATTCGCCAAAGAAGTGTAATTAGTAAATGAATGTGCATATTATGCACGTTTATCTAAACCAAATATTTTGCATTATTTTCCGCTCGCAGCTGCAATTAGCACGTAAAATGAAAACAACGAACTACAAATTAGTATTATAATAAACACCATCGGATTCAGTGATGTGTGTTTTGAGCACAGTGCGATTATCAGAGCAAACAGCGACAAGCGTCAGCAAACAAATCAACTACACAGTGACGTCATAATGGCGGTCTGTATCATTCATCTCATATTACGAAACTGTCCGTTAAATCATCTCAAACTTATAAAATAGTAGTAGTAAGTTATTTGGTTAAAATAATAATAGAACCTCAGTGTATGCTAGAAGAGCAAAGCTTTTGACCTGGTGAATTGTGAAATCTTCTGGGACAAGGTAAAAAGTCACAAGTATCCCACCAAATTATAAATTTGTTGAGGGTCTGGTACAGAGGCCAAACCAATCAAATGAAATGGGGTGACACTCTATTTACTAGTTACAGGTTAGATTGTGGTGTTCGCCAGGGAGTGTTGCCTTCTCCGGACCTGTTTAACTTAGAGGTTAAACAGGTTATCGTTGATATGGATATCAGCGATCTGATTGCGGAACTCAGAAAAACCAAAGTTGGCTGTCACCTTGGCAATGTCTGCGTGAACAGCTTGAGCTATACTGATGACATGGTTCTTTTGAGTCTCTCGATCAAAGGCTTGAGGAAATTTTTGTCTGTCTGTGAGCATTATGCTGATGCTCACGGACTGAAATATAATGTACTCAAAACCGAATATATGGTATTCAGGTCTGGAGCTGGTCCGGGGAACATACCCAGTCTGTACTTGAATGGTGCGACCATAAAAGTCGTAAAGCAGTTCAAATATTTAGGGCATTTTTGACGGACAGACTTCAGGACGACTGCGACATAGAAAGAGAGCGTAGGGCCGTCCCAGTGTCTCTACACTGGGAGGGCCCTACGCTAACATGCTCGTGCGCTTTGTGGAGTGTACCAAAGACGTAAAGAACACTCTGTTTAGAGCTTATTGCTTGTCAATGTACAGTACCGACCAAAAGTCCATAGGCAATCTCACAAAGCAATAGACTGACGCTTCGATTTGACTTACGACCTTCTTCTATAAGTTGTTACAATACTGTAGACACGCACAGTACACACACACACACACCCCTGTTTGTACAGACACCCTTACGAGGACCTTGTTAGTTTTTGAACGAACCGAGGACCTTCCAAAAAACTGGTTTAAATACGTCGTTGGCCTTTTTGAATGAGATAGAAAGAGACAGGTGAGTAAATCTATAGTGATGAGCTTATTGGAATAATGCTATCTCAACATTTTTCTGTATGAATTACGGCTATCATACCGAGGACCTGAAATACACAGCTAAATGTGACCAGCGATGCACATACGAGGACTTTGTGTAAGCCAACCGAGGACCCCTTATGTAAGCCCTGCGACGCCCTTCCGAGGACGTATTTTTACACAATATTTCTTATATCTTGTACAAAGTGCGGACGCTGTGTTAGACTTTATATCACTAAACCGAGGACAGTTTTTCGCGTAGAAGTTGTACAAAGCGAGGACATGAAAATCTACCTACCTAAACCATTTTACGTGTAAAGTAACTTATTGAAGAACGTTCCGATTTATTTCTTACACACATTTTCTAAAATAAAGTACCAAACGAGGACGAGTCGATGTCTTTACGTTTGTCGGCGCTTTCTAAAAGTAACGGCTTAGTTACTAGTTTATGCTGATGTTGTACCCAGGGTCGTTTCTTAATGAAGAAACTCTTCAACAGGCAATATAGCATGGCTTTTAAATTTGGCCACCGCGTTAGGTTTGCATAGTATAACTGAGATAATAACCAGTTTGTGCCGATGCTGCAGCTAGGGTCGTTTCATCATGAGGACACTCCTCAAAAGCTGATAGTATCGTCTTCAAATTTGGCATACGCATTAGGTTTATCTAGTAACACTCAAATAATTACCAGTTTTTGCTGAGGCTGCAGCCAGGGTCGTTTCCTTATGACGGAACTCCTCAAAAGCTGATAGTATCGTCTTCAAATTTGGCATACGCATTAGGTTTATCTAGTAACACTCAAATAATTACCAGTTTTTGCTGAGGCTGCAGCCAGGGTCGTTTCCTTATGATGGAACTCCTCAAAAGCTGATAGTATCGTCTTCAAATTTGGCATACGCATTAGGTCTATCTAGTAACACTCAAATAATTACCAGTTTTTGCTGATGCTGCAGCCAGGGTCGTTTCCTTATGACGGAACTCCTCAAAAGCTGATAGTATCGTCTTCAAATTTGGCATACGCATTAGGTTTATCTAGTATCATTCAAATAATTACCAGTTTTTGCTGAGGCTGCAGCCAGGGTCGTTTCCTTATGACGGAACTCCTCAAAAGCTGATAGTATCGTCTTCAAATTTGGCATACGCATTAGGTCTATCTAGTAACACTCAAATAATTACCAGTTTTTGCTGAGGCTGCAGCCAGGGTCGTTTCCTTATGACGGAACTCCTCAAAAGCTGATAGTATCGTCTTCAAATTTGGCATACGCATTAGGTTTATCTAGTATCATTCAAATAATTACCAGTTTTTGCTGAGGCTGCAGCCAGGGTCGTTTCCTTATGACGGAACTCCTCAAAAGCTGATAGTATCGTCTTCAAATTTGACATACGCATTAGGTCTATCTAGTAACACTCAAATAATTACCAGTTTTTGCTGAGGCTGCAGCCAGGGTCGTTTCCTTATGACGGAACTCCTCAAAAGCTGATAGTATCGTCTTCAAATTTGGCATACGCATTAGGTCTATTTAGTAACACTCAAATAATTACCAGTTTTTGCTGAGGCTGCAGCCAGGGTCGTTTCCTTATGACGGAACTCCTCAAAAGCTGATAGTATCGTCTTCAAATTTGGCATACGCATTAGGTCTATCTAGTAACACTCAAATAATTACCAGTTTTTGCTGAAGCTGCAGCCAGGGTCGTTTCCTTATGACGGAACTCCTCAAAAGCTGATAGTATCGTCTTCAAATTTGGCATACGCATTAGGTCTATCTAGTTACACTCAAATAATTACCAGTTTTTGCTGAGGCTGCAGCCAGGGTCGTTTCCTTATGACGGAACTCCTCAAAAGCTGATAGTATCGTCTTCAAATTTGGCATACGCATTAGGTCTATCTAGTAACACTCAAATAATTACCAGTTTTTGCTGATGCTGCAGCCAGGGTCGTTTCCTTATGACGGAACTCCTCAAAAGTTGATAGCATCGTCTTGGAATTTAGCATACGCATTAGGTTTATCTAGTAAAACTAAAACAATTACCAGTTTGTGCTGATTCTGGAGCCAGTGTCGTTTCTTCATGATTGATTATTATTATTATTCCGTGTATTAATAACTTGTAATTAATTGTAACTTTTATTGATTATTATTATTGTATTAATCCTGTATTCGACACAAATGTATTTTTGTTCAGAATAAATAAATAAATAAAATAATAAATAAATAAACTCTTCAACAGTTAATAGCATTGTCTTCAAATTTGGCATACGCGTTAGGTTTATCTAGTAACACTAAAATAACTACAAGTTTTTGCTGATGCTGCAGCCGAGGTCGTTTCTTCATGAGGGAATCCCTCAACTGTTGATAGTATTGTCTTTAAATTAGGCATACGCGTTAGATTGATCTAGTAACACTAAAATAATTACCAGTTTGTGCTGAAGCTACAATCAGTGTCTTCATGAGAAAACTCCTCAACAGTCGATAGCATCGTCTTTAAATTTGGCATACGCGTTAGGTTAACATAGTTTAACAAAAATAATAACCAGCTTGTGCTGATGCTGCAGCCAAGGTCGTTCCTTCATGAGGGAACTCCTTTTTTTTGGGTGGGTAGTTATCAAATAACTTCTCCCGCTCTGGGCGGAGCGGGAGGGCATGTCAGACTCTTACTGACTAAAACCCACCCGTGTTCCTTCAGTTGCCATGTTGCCAGAAGCCACTGTATCCCTTTCGGACTTCCTCGCAACCCTGGCAGGCATTGACCCTATCAAACCCCTTCAATTGTGCTGACATCTCTTGGAGGCGCGCGTGGGACACAACGCGCTGTCGTCGACCCGGGCCTGGTTCTTATCGGACGGCGAGGTACCCATTGCTCACCGTCCGCAAGCCCTTGCCTACGGTGGCTGGGAATTAGCCTGCGATTCCTGACGCCCAAGGCGTAATGTGTAAAATGGTTCAAGTAATTTTAAATTAATTTACACATAAAACGACTTTAATATATGTTGTGTTAGGTGATACAACTGGATTTCTTTTTAAATTATAAAAACTATACAAATTAATCTGTTTCTTCTTGCACTAAATCGTGCTCTAAGATATTGTTTACCAATGTCAGTAATCAGTACTCATTTTAGTGAAGTAGACAAAGTGTCAGATTTTTTTTAAACTTTGACATTAATTTTCTCAAAATCATGATTTTCCAGTTACATCACTGTTCACTGAAGGTACAGAATTAAGTAAGTACCTTATTTGAATCATTTTATAATAACTATTAACTTAAGCCCCGGTGTCAAACAATGTTTGACACTTGGAACATGCCGTCAAGCCCCGGTGTCAAACAATGTTTGACACCCCGACAAACATTGTTGGATACCGGGATTTTATCTTTTTCTAATATAAAATAATGTCTAATGTCCTCTGTGGCTTTTTTATTCTATGGTCGGATAGATATGCTAGTCAACAAAACCATTTCATTTTAAAATACCTGGAACGCAACATTTTAAAAAAATATTGAAAGTGACGTTCGGGGACGAAAAAATGTCAGTCTACGAATCGCTCCGGCCTTGAAGGTTATTACCGTAATATTTCATTTTTATTGTGGTTTTTGTGTGTAAATCGACGGGAAGTGGTGTTATTTTCATTTTTAAGTAAATATTACGTCGTTGTAGATAATATTTGCAGTAAATAACATCATGTTATACCTATTTTGACCCAAACTAAAAGTGTAAACAAACATGTGAATGAAAAAGTGACCGTGCTGTGATTTTGTGGTATTTTGGTGTGTAATCGTTGGTATTTGATGGGTAAGTCGCCTTTTTTAATGATTACATTAGATTTTTAATAATGTTAGGCACTTTTTTTGCCTAAATACGGCAAAAAAATATTTTTTTGGAACGAAGAAAGTTACGTAAACACTAGAAATTCTAGATCTTAAAAATTATAGATTTTTAGTATTTTTTATTTTCAACGTTTGTCTCTAAAAACGCTTTTGTTCGATAACATAACTATCCATAATGTACCCTGCAAAATTTCGTGTGAATTGGTTAGCTAGTTTTATCAGAAATCGTAAAATTAGTGGACAATAGACTCGCGAACAAAAACGCGTAATAAATCTTAGTAAACATTTCACACGAAAGTTATAAATATTTATGTTGGGTTCCTTATCTATCCGAGAACCGAAAATAATAGGCTTTATCGTTCGACGGCTTCTAGGAAACTTGAGTATTTTGTTTATCTGAAGGTGAGTCATAAATCTTTTGCGTCGTGGGTGGTCGCGGGGCTTGACAGGAATGACTCATCTGTCAAAAAATACCTGAGAGGTTAAGTAAGTTTTCTGCTCATGCTTATCAAAGATGTTGCTGCAACTTTATTATTATTTCAATTAATATAGCGTTGGTAAAAGTTAGTTAAATAATTTGTTTAATTTTAAGAAATTAAAAGCAAAAAAACTTAAAAAACAAAAGTACTTTTATTTACATGCTCTAAAAAGAAAATATTTTTTTTTTTAATTTTGACTAAAAAGTTAAAAATAAAGATAAGAGCTCATTGGGCGTCAAAAAATTCGTCCGCATCGCTGTCAGTGGGGAAAGTGCCCAAAAGGCTGGCAGCATTGCCACATTGGATGGCTATGCTGATTCTTTGGTCTAAGAATTGGCCAGCCCTCTGGTCACGTAAAGAGTCGACCAACCGCTTGGCGATGTCCCGGAATACTCGGTGAGCACTCGGACCCCATGGCCCTAGTGTTTCAACCCCAAACGGCTCAAAAATATATAGCTACCAGTAAGATTGCTAAATTTGCGCCGTTTGAGGTTTTCTGCACCTGCAGCAGCCGCCCCGGCACAGCCCGCAGTGCTAGGAAGATGGGATGGCGCAAAGGTGTCGACACAGGTTGCATCCCACGCCAAAGGCCTACCCAACTTCCAAGGCATTATGGTCATTCCGTCTGGCCCCTTTCCATCGTCGCGTGCCAAGCCATTGGGTTCTAAAACAGCTGGCACCCCGGCGGTGACAAGAGCCCGACGGAGGATGTCATTAATGCTTGCGTGCCGTGCCAACCGACCAGCGCTCTTGCTGCAGGAAAGGCCATGGTGTGCGAGGCGAATTACTTGTGTAAATAAACTAGTACCTATTTAATTGAGTAACTTAATCTGCTAAGTTTAATTTTTAAACCTCGCGACAAGCTTTTATGATCATATAAATTGTGTATAATGAGGTTATAAGTTGATAGTTAAAATTTTAAAAGAAAATTTTATTTTCTTCTTTTTAGAGCATGTAAATAAAAGCTTTTTTTTTTAAATTTTTTGCTTTTAATTTATTTTTACTTTTTAGTTATCGCTGGCTAGGTTTCTACTAGTAGGTAATCGAGGTCTCTACACCAAATTTCAGGCGGATTAGAGCAACGGAGCTTATAATCACTCTCTTTTTTAACCTGCATTTTTATTCTCAGCGAACCCTTTCATTTAATACGCATACTATAGGAAAGCATAAAAAACTTTAAAAGTCCGCCATATTGGATTAAAAGTGATGTCAGAATATTTTTCTAATTATTCTCCGCAAGCCCTTTCATTTGATACCCATATTGCAGAAGTGCATAAAAAATAACTATTCCGCCATCTTGGATGTTCCGCCATATTGGATTTAGAATGACGTCACATTATTTTTCGAGTTACTGTCAACAAGCCCTTTCATTTGATACCCATATTGTAGAAATGCATTAAAAATAACTATTCCGCCATTTTGGATGGTCCGCCATATTGGATATAGAATGACTTCACATTATTTTTTGAGTTACTCTCAACAAACCCTTTCCTTTGAAACCTATATTGTAGAAATGCATTAAAAATAACTATTCCGCCATCTTGGATGGTCCGCCATATTGGATTTAGAATGACGTCACATTATTTTTCGAGTTACTCTCAACAAGCCCTTTCATTTGATACCCATATTGTAGAAATGCATTAAAAATAACTATTCCGCCATCTTGGATGGTCCGTCATATTGGATTTAGAATGACGTTACATTATTTTTCGAATTACTCTCAACAAGCCCTTTTATTTGATACCCATATTGTAGAAATGCATTAAAAATAACTATTCCGCCATCTTGGATAGTCCGCCATATTGGATTTAGAATGACGTCATATTATTTTTTGAGTTACTCTCAACAAGCCCTTTCATTTGATACCCATATTGTAGAAATGCATTAAAAATAACTATTCCGCCATCTTGGATAGTCCGCCATATTGGATTTAGAATGACGTCATATTATTTTTTGAGTTACTCTCAACAAGCCCTTTCATTTGATACCCATATTGTAGAAATGCATTAAAAATAACTATTCCGCCATCTTGGATGGTCCGCCATATTGGATTTATAATGACGTCACATTATTTTTCAAATTACTTTCAACAAGCCCTTTCATTTGATACCCATATTGTAGAAATACATTAAAAATAACTATTCCGCCATCTTGGATGGTCCGCCATATTAGATTTAGACTGATGTCACATTATTTTTCGAGTTACTCTCAACAAGCCCTTTCATTTGATACCCATATTGTAGAAATGCATTCAAAATAACTATTCTGCCATCTTGGATGGTCCGCCATATTGGATTTAGAATGACGTCACATTCTTTTTTGAGTTACTCTCAACAAGCCCTTTCATTTGATATCCATATTGTAGAAATGCATTAAAAATAACTATTCCGCCATTTTGGATGGTCCGCCATATTGGATTTATAATGACGTCACATTATTTTTCGAGTTACTCTCAACAAACCCTTTCATTTGAAACCTATATTGTAGAAATGCATTAAAAATAACTATTCCGCCATCTTGGATGGTCCGCCATATTGGATTTAGAATGTCGTCACATTATTTCTCGAGTTACTCTCAACAAGCCCTTTCATTTGATACCCATATTGTAGAAATGCATTAAAAATAACTATTCCGCCATCTTGGATGGTCCGCCATATTGGATTTAGAATGACGTTACATTATTTTTCAAATTACTCTAAAACAGAGGTATTGTTGAGACAGAAGATGCCTTTAAAGTTTTAAATTCATTATGAGGTTGAATTCGATTAGTGAATGATAAATAATTAGGTATTATGTGTAATAAACACAATGTTATTCTTTGTTCTAGAGAAATACTGTGAGGGTTAAGAAATATGAGGAAGGGGCTTATTATCGAGTAGCAGCGACGTCAAATGGTGAATGAATATGAAACAAATGGTTTCATACCAACGAGATATTTTGCTGAATTATTAAACACGTCATTATGAACCGTTCGCCGTGCACTCTGAAGGCTTGCATCACTGAAGACCAGCTAGAAAACCGTTTTTGACTTTAAAATATTGATTATACCAACTTAATAAACAACAGATTTGTTATTGCATGAATTTATGGTAACGAATTTTTTAAGCACGTTTCAATATAGTGTTTGTCGTATTTCTTGCGGATAGACCGAAAATGTTTAATATTATTTTAGTATTATTAAATTCTTTTATTTCATTTAAATACTTATAAATTATATTTTTAAATATTAGAATAAAGAGAATATAAAAACATTTAAAAATATAAAAAATAGTAGCCCACCGGTATCGGGAACAGGGTCCAAGCTACCAGCGGTCAGGGCTCCAGATAGAGGAACCTCCTGACAATGCGAGCCGTGTCCAGGAGTACCACTTTCTGAATCAAGCCCTTGATCCAGCTGCTCAACGAGAGCCTCCTTAGGTGTTGGTCGAGGCTCTTGGCAATTAAGCCATTGGCTGATACGATCGGCACAATGATCGCTGAGTCCATATCCCACATGTCGGCAATCTCGCGAACCAAGTCAAGATACTTGATTTGTTTGTCTTTCTCGGCTTTCATGAGGTTCCCGTCATGCGGGACTGTTATGTCAATATTCATTGTGCGCCGCTTTACTCGATCCACCACCACTATATCAGGTTTATTGGCAATAATAGTCCTGTCAGTGATGATGGATCGATCCCAGTACAATGTGATATTTCCATTTTCGAGAACTGGGTCGGGCACATACCTGTAGTACGGCACTTCCGATTCCACAAGGCCGTATTATCCACTTTTGAACGCTTACTGTACATCTGCTAACTTTGGTGCCACTTCAGAAAAAGATGTACAGTCAATTAAGGGTTTAGTACAATGATGCTTATGGAACCCTTATGAAACTGCCAAGATACTGCAGTACCTCAAGCAAAGTCCAGGATCCTAAAAAGACGCAACTCTCGAGGGTCGCGTCTTTTGGCAAAGTTTGAGACGCTTCAGTAACTGCATTTTGAGGGTTGTCTCGTGCAACCTAGCAAGTCCCATATTTGTGCACTGGATTTCTGTTCACCTAAACGAGAATAAAACGAAAGAAAAAGTTGTGTTTTTAAGACTATGGGTACCTCCATGTTTTAATTCTTTTACTATATTTACTGTTTATTAAAGGAGACTGAAACGATTACATACACTCTTGGGCCTGAATAGTAACGAGATGTGAATGGTGTGAATTTATAGATTCATACATACATTAGTGTATTGCAGTGACTAGTTGCTATCCCACAATTCACATAGCGATTCATAGTTTCAACAATATCCAATCCACAAAGCGGCGGTAAATATAACAATTCCAAGTTAATCGTGTGAGTAATCTTCGGTGTCCAGTGTGAAAGCAAGGGTAGTACAATACAAGGTAGGCAGGGTCAGAATCCATAAAATCAAAGCAGTGATCGTTGAAAATGAAAAATAATTGGAAAAGCACTCAAAACACATACAAAAACACGAAATAAGTGACAGCTGTCTAGTTCTAGTAGGGATGAGCGTTGCGACAACGAACCGTTTTGTGATAATGAAACCGTTTTACGTCCTGAGTTCAACTTCAAACAGTCTTCAATGTACAAACCAGTCTTCGAATTACTTGGTGCGATTTTTACATCTAAGAAAATACAGTCGGGTACAATGATTCAACTATCTATCACACTCGCAAAACAGTCCTTCCAATAAAAAGTGAACTCTTTGAAATTAAATACAGTCAGTAATGTATTACCAGTTGTCAATGCTGTCGTTCGTGATGCGAAAAAACCATTTCATACATTTCAAATCGTTGATAGTTTTAAGAAACTGTGCTCGGCGAAAACGCAATTCTATTCCATGTTGTATAAATTTCGTCTTTTAACCGTTTTCTGCAACCGTTTTCGTCGTCGGGAAAACTTTTTCGGTCGCCAAAAATTCGAGAATGACCCACCTCTAATGTCTAGTGTCAAATTTTCAATTTCAGTCTGCCAGTGCAGAATATGTACTGCCAGTGATATAGACAAAAAAATAAAACTGATTTTAATCGATATGAAATTGATAATCATTATTTTGGTTTTCCAGTAATTAATGATGTTTTATTTAATTTAAATACACTATATTGTATAAAAGTATATTATATGTATAGTGCATTTAATTACTTTGAGACCGCTAAAGGACCGCGGACGCACCGGTGCGTCTAAGTACCATAGACATATTCTATTTCAATGCTAAGTACCCACGCGGCTTACATCTCTATTTGTACTAGCTGTAATGGCTATTATTGTCTGTGTATTTTTCAGTCTATGGTCGGATAACTATTCTTGTCAAATAAATCGACTAAACGCAAAAATATTAATAGGCAACATATAAAAAAAAAATTGAAAATGACGTTCCCGCGCGGTAAAATGTCAGTCAAACGTCACTCAATTAATTAATAATTAATGTTGAGGTTCGTGTTCTAGTGCCGTTGTTGTGTGGAATAGATGTGCCAGGTGTCACGTAAGTTAAGTAATTTGATATTATACAGTAATTACTGCTTATTATTATTATGTTGTTGTGTATGGTATATTATTGCCAATATTGCTATTTTTATGATGTTGCTATTATTCAAGACATAGAATTAAACTGTTTTTGAGATAACGATAAATTATGGAAATATAAGAAATGTATTGATAGAATACTGTAATACTGTTTCCATGGAGTTTCTTGTCCTTCTTCTCCATGAAGACCTAGTTTTGCGAACGGACAACTAGCTTTCTGATTAAATACTGACAAGTCTAATTAAATAAATGTCTAGCCTTGTCTTTCTGTGATTTAATTCATGAAATCCTTTCCCTATAAACATATATATCAGAACTTTCATACATAGTAAATAACCAGTAATCATTCTGACATTCGAAGCTTGCTAATTTGGATAATACCTATATATACATTTACAGTGCTTACCGCACTTTCTAACACGCGCGTTCGCTGTAATAATTCGTTTTTTAATGGTTTTTGTGTGTAAATCGTCGGAAAGTGGTGATATTTTCATTTTGAAGTAAATATTACATCGTTGTAGATAATATTCGCACTAAATAACATCATATTATACCTATTTTGACCCAAACAAAAGTGTAAACAAACATTTGAATGAAAAAGTGACCGTGCTGTGATTTTGTGGTATTTTGGTGTGTGATCATCGATATTTGATGTGTAAGTCCCATTTTTTATACAAATTATTAGATTTCTAATAATTTTAGAATGTTTTTTCGCCTAAATACGGCAAAAAAATATTTTTTTGAAACGGAGAAAATTACGTAAGCACTAGAAATTCTAGGTCTTAAAAATTCTAGATTTTTAGTATTTTTTATTTTCAATGTTTGTCTCTAAAAACGCTTTTGTTAGATAACATAACTATCCATAATGTACCCTGCAAAATTTCGTGTGAATTGGTACGGTAGTTTTATTAGAAATCGTTATCACATAGAACAATAGAACTCGTAACAAAAACGGGTGATAAAGATAAGCGAACATTGCTTACAAAGACTGTAACCATTTGAAATGTATGCCTAATCTATTCGAGTAGCAAAAAACATAAACAATACTACTTGAGACGTTATAATGAAACCAGAGTGTTTGTTTATTCAAGTGCGGTCGTAAATCTGTCACGGCGCGGACCACCCGCGGTCCTTGATCGGTTAACTATATTACCTAGTGCTACCAAGTGGGTAGGTTTTCTTTTTGTAGTTGTGTAATCGATTACTATAATCGATGATCTCACGAAAACTATCTTTATCTTATTTCTCCGCTTCCAGACAAAGAATTGAGCTGATTTTTGATATTCAAGGATAAAAAATATGACTAATTTTTAAATCATATCTCAACTTAATACACTTGGGCCCAATATTTGCCATCTCCTTTTTGTATATGGGTATATTTAATCGACTTCAAAAAGAAGGGGGTTCTCAATTCGACTGTACTTTTTTTTTGTGTATTTATTACGCGATTACTACGCCATTTTTTTTTTTTCTTAGCCTATATTATGTCCCACTACTGGGCAAAGGCCTCCCCTATTTCCTTCCAAACCTCTCTGGGCTTTGTGCGATTTCAGGCCATGATGGTCCCGCAAACATAACTAGATCGTCACACCACCTTCGCCGCGGTCTACCTCGACGGCGTTGTCCTCCTTCAGGCGTCCAGTGAGTGACGATCTTTGCCCATCTCTCCGGGTGCATTCGTGCGACGTGGCCGATAAAATTATGAATTGATTTTTATATTTTTTTTTTGGTAGGTCAGGACTTCTGAAGAAGTGGTCCAATAAAATTAGCAACAGGCAGGTAGTTGTATTTGAATTTGTGTGGGGTAAGTACCATAAATAAAAAGGGTTTTTTTTTCTGTAAAGCAAAAAAAAACGACCTACTTCCAAAAACACTACAAAGTGAAAAATAACTTTAATTTCGGAAGTCGGTGTCTTTGGTTTGGAATTTATTCTTTTTTGCCACCGACTTCTGAAATTAAAGATATTATTCACTTTGTAATGTTTTTTTTTTCCACAAAATTTTATGCCTGAAATAAAACACTATTTATTTATTTAATTTTATTTAAAATAGGTTCATTTATTTATTTAATTCTGGGTGCATGGTAGTGCTAGCCAAGACAAGTCAAAATCAAAAAACCGGTCAAGAGCGAGTCGGACTTGCGCACCGAGGGTTCCGTATCATTTTAAATTTGGCGAGGCCTATATTCGTCAGAGAATTTTAACACTGCACACTGCGGTACAGAGTTGTAGCGGTTACACCGCCACATACGAACTACGCATCATAGACATGACGTCACACAAATCCTGCATCGCGCAATTAGAGTTTACCGAGCGATCGACATATATACAAGATTCCGACTTTAAACCAGACACAACACCTGTCTGGTCGGAGGATCCTCCCTTTTCTATGGTGGACGAGTGAACTTTACACCCTGTTCCTCATACCACTAAAGAGTATTGCCGTTTTAGGTCAGCGTCATCTCTTGACTGATAATGGAATTAATGTAATTTTTGTTGATAATTTTTGAAAAGTGTGCTATTTTATTTTTCCTGTAATCTTTACATAAACTTCTATCACATAGAATAGTTTCAGATTTTTCCCTAAGCAAACTTCGGAGATAAGAACGGTATTTTTATTTTTATATTTCGTCACATGTTGAAAACTATGCGGCCTAAAAAAAGAAAAATATTTGAGAATGTGCAAATAGCGTTCTTTCATATGATACCCCATATGCCCTAGTAGCCTCACTTCGAATTTTTAAGACTCCTGTACAGTCCCTGTTGCAAAAAAAAATTATACATTTTTATTTCTTTCTTATTGGCAAATTAGTTGGGCAAATGTCATCTAAAATCATTCCAAATTTCAAGTTGATAGCATTAGCAGTTCTCGAGATATCCAGCTGTGACAGACAGATGGATTTACCATTTTGGTACGGAACCCTAAAAACAGCGGCACTACTTACCTTTTCTCGATGCATTTCGTCGTATTTTCAAACCCTCATTACTTCGGCCTGTACGTATATAATGCTAGAGAACTCAAATTATCAGGATAAGATGTTCATTTGACTAGTTTTTATACTTTGGATTTTATTAATACCTAAAATACGTCGATTTCGTCATTGACTGACTGACTGACTCACTCACTCATCAAAACTTCTAGGGCACTTCTCAAAGTTCTAGAATGTTGGGTTTACACACAAACAACCAAAAAAATCTGTAACTTTCACTCTCCCACCCCATAAGTAAATTTAAGTAGGTTAGAATTGTTAGTTTTTATAAATTATTTATTTACGTAGACCTATGACTGTCCCCACCCAGTATTCCTGAAAGGGACAGTCCGGTCTGGCAGCGATCATTTTCAGAATGCTGTTGTCACTACCATGCAGGCGCTGTAGTAAGGAGGCCGCTTTCTTCCACATGATGGCATGAAATCCATCTGTGCGAGCCTCCGCGAACATTTCGGAAGCGCTACAATGCCATGGTAGCCCCAACAGCATCCTAAAAGCATGATTAAATTGAACACGCAGGACGTTGCAGACTCGGCGCGTGTCAAAGTCAAATCATTTATCTATTTCAAATAGGCCCATGTGTGGCACTTTTGAACGTATAGCGTATAACACCTACAGGCCACTCGAGTAAAAGGATTGATAGAATGCCTTAAACAGGGTTACTTTGACGTCTGTAGTACAACGAGCGAACCTGCGGGCAAGCATATTGCTCCTCACAGAAAACGCCCTGCGCTCCCTCTCTATATCTACGTCATCTCTTAGGTCAGTCGTGACAATGTTGCCAAGGTAACTAAAATTTTCAACAATTTTCAGTGCTACGCCATTGAGATATGGGCGGAATACTGCGCGGCTGCTGCTTAGGTGCTTTAAATACAAGAAATTCACTATTTCTCGAGTTGTATATTAAGCCATGCTCCTCCGCATAGGCCTCGCAGGTTTATTACAACTTCTTCAACCCACCCATCGGTGTCCGTATGGATTGAGGAGCCATGTCTCATATTTAAACGCGGGTATTACCAATATTTAGTAGTAAATTAGGCGATTTTGTAGGCCCGATCCTGGAATTTGAAGTAAAACACTTTAAAAGATACACGACTTTTAAGGTGGCTCCTCAATTCAGACGTCTGAATTGAGGTGCCACCTTACAACTCTAAAACTAACCGACGGATATTTTTGAAAATTTGGTAGGATTTAGTAGTACTTATGCGTAATCTCTACAAAAAAAATGGGTTTTGTACGGCTGAATTTGAGATAGCTACAATGTTTTGACTTTTCATAAAAATCCATAAATTTCACCGCGCTGTTTCTCGAAAAGTAATCAACCAATTATAACATATTTTTAGTATAATTTAGTAGTAAATACGTTCTAATTTGTAGTATAAAAATAAAATGGAAGAACTACATAATTTCGCTAATACAACACATTTTATGTGGCTCCTCAATCCTGACGGTCTGTAGAAAATATATGTGCGTAGCTACTAAAGTAGTTGATCTAATCGGATAACAATAGCACCAATATTTAGTAGAAATTTCTACTAAATATTGGCGTAATCCAACATTTTGTACATTCAGTATTTCAAAAGATATTAAAAAAATAAACATTCCTTAACAATTTAGTGTGGTACGAGAGCCCACGACCAAAACCATATCACATCGTTTCACGGCCAAAACCGTATAAAATCATTAGTTTAGATGATTCCTGAACCCAACTCGGTGGGAAGTACCGGTCAGAAACGTCCCAGTTTTACGGAAGCCTATTTCTGCTATGTCAAAAAAAAAATAAACAGACGGTTTCATCACAATATGCCTGGGGGCCTACCACCTGCTCATAAAGCAGTATTATTTTAATATTACTTCTGTGTGGGAAAGAGATGCTCTATAGGTCTACAGGTCGTATAGCTCCATCTCTTTCTCCCACTGAAGTAATATTAAAATAATACTGTTTATGAGCCCCCTGTAGGCCCCCTGATATTAAAAATGTACATAGTTTTCGTAATTTACAACTAGAACGGGTTCAAAGAAAATTTATTGACCATCTTAACTATCGCCTCCGTAAACCTCCGATGGCTTATGAAAATAGTTGTCGAACACATGGTCTGCTAACACTGAATGAAAGGCGCAAAGTTATGGACATGTGTTTGATTTATGATATACTTAATGGACGCCTCGATTGCCCAGAGCTGACTAATTACGCCAAAAATTGTGTATTGACCCGTATAGCTCGAATTTATAACACAGATTTCTCTCAAGTCGATATATTTAACTGTAATAAACCTACATTCAAAAAACAAATAATAAAAACCAGAAACGAAGGCAAATGACAAATTGTTAATAACTTAATTTTTTACTTTTTTTCTCTTTAAAATTAAAACTCAACTATAAGCAATACCTAAAATTGCACTTTTTGAATTTAAATATTTCTAAGCAGTCCGTTCGCATGTTTTATACTTATCCTAGTTATACAGGGAAACCTATTATTAGCCATACAATTACAAACCTATAATAATTGGTTTATTTAGGTTTTCATAATAGTATGTTACAGAATATGTGTTACTTATTAGTACATACTATTATGTATCGCTGTTGGTTGCCTAAATAAAGTAATTTTACTACAAAAAAGTTTTTTTCAGACATTTTGCGTGTCACATGTGTACTGAGCGCATTTTCAAAAAATGTCAAAAAATGTAACCTATCTTTCTCATAGCAACCTGGTTCAATTTTTTAAAATCTTTTCTATAGTTACTGAAAATCTGTTTTTAGAAATTTTAAATATCATATTATATAACTCCAAAAACAGAAAAAACGTTTCAGAGTTACCCGGATAACGCGCGGTGCTTGTTACGCTTACGACAGCGATGAAGAGTACGACAGTAAAAAAAAATGATGAATTTTATTTAAAAAAATAGTTATTTTCAGACAAACCCAGATTCCTTTTGTCCAATTTATTTAAAAAAACCTTTTACTTTCAGTTTGATGGTTTCGGGTGAGCTCTTTAACGAAAAAACGATTTATTTTGAAAAATGATTTATTCGCATCAACTGGCCAATGTTCACCTGAATACAAAATTTTCAGACGGGTTGCTATAGGTTTTATTTTTTGTCTCATTTTAGATTTTCTCAAATGGTCTTCTGGGTGTGACGCTACTGCATATACTGGTTTCAGAAAATGGTGTTTTCGGTATCTAAAATCAACTACATTCTGAAAATTAGACAGATTGCTATGAAACAGTTCAGTATTATTGTTTACATAGGTATGTCAAATGCACTTAGGTCAGACGTGACGCGGAAAATGTCAAAATTTTTTGGATTCAGAATTTTTTGCAGTTGTAGCCACCGGCATTAAAATTTTCTTATATTTTTTGCAGTTTGTAGGTTGAATTATTAATACATCTCCCTAAGATAGATTGGTTCCATTAGAACATATCTCTTATGGAAAAGTTATTTTTGATCAAGATACAACCTGACACTGACCTGCCGTAATCTTTTGATTACGTAAAAGAAGAAAAAAATACGTTACTAATCAGACAACTTTTCGATTGAACCAGGTTGCTATGAGACAGATAGGTTAAATTTTTTGACATTTTTGAAAATGCGCTCAGTCCACATTTGACACGCAAAAATGTCTGAAAACAAACTTTTCGTAATAAAATTACGAACCCTATTATACATTTTAAATATCAGACATATTGTGATGAAACCGACTGCCTGTTTATTTTTTTAAAGCAGAAATGGGCTCCCGTAAAACTGGAATGTTTCTGACCGGTACTTCCCATCGAATCGGTTCAGAATCATCTAAACTAACGATTTTATACGGTTTTGGCCGTGAAACGATGTGACATGGTTTTGGTCGTGGGCTCTTGTACCACACTAAATTGTTAAGGAATGTTTATTTTTTTAATATCTTTTGAAATACTGAATGTACAAAATGTTGGATTACGCCAATATTTAGTAGAAATTTCTACTAAATATTGGTGCTATTGTTATCCGATTAGATCAACTACTTTAGTAGCTACGCACATTTATTTTCTACAGACCGTCAGGATTGAGGAGCCACATAAAATGTGTTGTATTAGCGAAATTATGTAGTTTTTCCATTTTATTTTTATACTACAAATTAGAACGTATTAACTACTAACTTATACAAAACTATGTTATAATTGGTTGATAACTTTTCGAGAAACAGCGCGGTGAAATTTATGGATTTTTATGAAAAATCAAAACATTGTAGCTATCTCAAATTCAGCCGTACAAAACCCATTTTTTTTGTAGAGATTACGCATAAGTACTACTAAATCCTACCAAATTTTCAAAAATATCCGTCAGCTAGTTTTAGAGTTGTAAGGTGGCACCACAATTCAGACGTCTGAATTGAGGAGCCACCTTAAAAGTCGTGTATCTTTTAAAGTGTTTTACTACAAATTCCAGTATCGGGCCTACAAAATCGCCTAATTTACTACCTACTAAATATTGGTAGTACCCGCGTTTAAATATGAGACATGGCTCCTCAATCCATACGGACACACCCATCGAGGGACTAAGAAGCATCATATCGTCTGCATAGCTTATATTGTTGACGTAAGTTCTGTCAATGTGGCAGCCGACATGAGTACCGCTCAGTCGCTCGATGAGTCGGTTGATATACTCGTAGAGGTTAAATAGTAGAGGCGAGCTTAACCCCCCTGTCTGACTCCGCATTCCAGCCTGTACTCGTTCGACAGAGTACCCAATATTTGAGAAGAGAGGTATACTCCGCCGGCGTACCCGCGTCCCTCAACTTGTCCCACAGTACATCATATACAACCAGATCAAATGCTTTTGACAAGTCGAGGAAACACGCAAGTACCGGCGTCCTCCTCGCTGTGTAGTACATAACAGTTCGCTTCAGACTCAGAATAGCGCTCTCTGGTGAGACTCCTGCTTTGAACCCAAACAAGGTATCGTGCAACTTAACTTGTGCTGTGAGGCGACTATTCAGCAGACTGTCAAGTATCTTGGCTAGTGTGGTAGCGAGTGAGATGGGCCGGTAGTTGCCAATGTCAGACGTATCACCCGTCTTATTCTTAACTATCGGAACGGCTATGGTCCTCATTAACGGCTTCGGCAAATACGAGTGACCTATGCACAGACTGAAAAGCATAGACAGTACTCGCGGCAAATGAACCCCCGCAAATTTATAATGCTCGATACTGAGCCCATCGTGACAAGGTGTTTTTCCACGCTGCATTTTTTTATAATTTGAGCTACTCTCTTCGCAAGTATCTTTACATTCTGCCCGTTGCAATGGGCTCACCACCACTCACCTCACCAGACGAGGGACCTAAGGGCTACCGCATAGTGAAGTGCTCTCTAAACACTTCGGCAAAGTAATTGCCTTTGATTATTCTCACAAAATTACCCTAAATGGCTTGAACGTAAATCGTGTCGCGAAGTTTAAGTATCTGGGACACTTCCTTACCGACGGCCTTGAGGACGATGTAGACATTGAGAGGGAGCGTAGGTCTCTAGCGGTCAGAGGTAACATGCTGGCCCACAGATTCTCACGTTGCTCTGAACAAGTAAAAATTACGCTTTTTAAGGCATATTGTCAGAGCTTTTACACTGGAAGTCTGTGGGTCTGCCACACCAAAAGATCGCTGGATTTCCTGCGCATCCAGTATAATAATGTCTTCAGGATGATGTTGGGGCTGCCATGCTTCTGTAGTGCATCGGGGAAATGTTCGCGCTGTTTCGGACTAATGGTTTTCATGCCATCATTCGCAAAAGGACGGTATCCCTGTTCTGCAGAATGCGTGGCAGCCACAACAAAATTTTGAAGACAGTAGCCGATAAAATCTCATCCCCGCTTTGGAGGTCACTTGTTAAATCAGTCATCTAGACTTAGTTTGACTGATTCTGATTTTTATTCATGGAGGGTACAGGTACAGTACCGACCAAAAGTCCATAAGCAATCTCACAAAGCAATAGAATGACGCTTCGGTTTGACTTACGACCTTCTTCTATAAATTGTTACAATACTATAGACACGCACAGTACACACACACACACTCACTTTGTCTGCAACCAATGACTAGTTTGATAATCATTCGTTTTTCGTTTCATTCGTCTTGTTCACATAAATATTAAAGTTTAGCAGGTAGACCACAGAAAACTAAGTAAATTATTTCGATTTCTGTAGGGTAGACAGATACAGTTCGTTACGAGTATTCAATTAATAGAACTTTGTTGGTTCGTGGATAATATTGGTGACGAGTATTTAGCGCAGTGTTGTGGTTATAATTTTCAAAAAGCAGGCATAAAATGTATTGAAGAGATCAGATCAGATCAGAGAAATTATTGCGCTGCGTAAAAGTGAAGTGAATATCTAATGAAACCGGACTAAGTGTGAGTGTTATCATTTATATATTTCATATTTTACTAAACATAAATCTTAATCAAGGATATTGTTGATAGAACAGAGGGATTGTTGAGACAGAAGATGCCTTTAAAGTTTTAAATTCATTATGAGGTTTAATTCGATTAGTGAATAATAAATAATTAGGTATTATGTGTAATAAAAACAATGTTTTTCGTGTGATACTCCCTGGCCGCGCCACAGTGGAAAATGAAAAATACATGTTTCTAGATTAATTGTACCATTTATGTACTATACGGTACGTGTAATGAAAATAATTGTACCTCAACGAATAATGAAATATAATGAAGTTTTGGTGGCGCGGCTGGGGAGTATACTCCCTGGCCGCGCCACCACGGTTTTTGTAAACTACTAGGCGCACCCGTATATAGTAAACACTAAATAATTGTACCGGAATTGTTCTTTTCCAATCGCTGCACAGAGATTCGAAAATTTAATTACTTTAGAAATTATAGCCTGTCGTTGGTGGCGCGGCCAGGGAGTATGCTCCCTGGCCGCGCCACCAAGAGTTGTTAGGCGTACCTGGACATAGTATACACTAAATAATTGTACGCATTATGTACTACCCAAAAACATAATAATATTACGGAAAAATGTATTATCTTAAGAGAAAACATCAAATCAAGATTAAGCGCATCAGCAGACTTGCTGATCTTTGTAGTTACTAGATGTGGCCTTCAAATTAGAAGTACAGGGAATTATCTCTGTGAGATGGTCGCATAGAAGTGCTAGAATTATGCAACACAATACGAATCTAGATGCATAACAAGAATAATTAACCTTCAAGAAGAAGATAAGAAGTTGATAGGTACTTTTTGTTAGGTACGGTCAGCAACGAAAGTCGTTAACTCTGCTACTTTTACATGACATCTAAAATTACACAAAAGTGTACCGCGGCAGCTGCGGGCGAGCGCTATTTCCAAGTTGGTCGCAGTTGCATGTCTGTTTACCCGACTAAGGCGAAGCAAAAAGGAGGGTTATGATTTTGACCGGTACCTATGTATGTTCATCTGTTACCTCATAACTTCTAAACTGCCAATCATAATTTGATAAATGAGGTATCATTGGAAGCGTCTTGATCGTCTGGTGGTTATAAGCTATGTGACGTTACATTAAATGCAATATGGCGCCCTCTAGAGGACATAAAGTCATGAACTAAAAACAAATGTTTTTAATTATGCCATGTTGGGTATCAAATAAAAAAACAGCCGAGCATATAATGCCATTATAATTTTGTAGGTGTACAGGCATGCGACCACGGCTTTACCTTGACAATTTTTGTACCTATGTCTTGATTTCTGTCTGAAATATTTTCTTGTTTCAAACTTTTTACTTAGAAAATATGATATATATACATATTTGTAATGTGCTCGTCAAGTTTTATTATTTGATACCCAACATGGCATAATTAAAAACATTTTTTTTTAGTTCATGACTTTATGTCCTCTAGAGGGCGCCATATTGCAGTTAATGTAACGTCACATAGCCTATAACCACCGGACGATCAAGACGCTTCCAATGATTCCTCATTTATCAAATTGTGATCGGTAGTTTAGAAGTTATGAGGTAACAGATGAACATACATAGGTACCGGTCAAAATCATAACCTTCCATTTTGCTTCGCCTTAGTCGGGTAAATAGACATGCAACTGCGACCAACTTGGAAATAGCGCTCGCCCGCCGCTGCCGCGGTACACTTTTGTGTAATTTTAGATGTCATGTAAAAGTAGCAGAGTTAACGACTTTCGTTGTTGACCGTACTTAACAAAAAGTACCTATCAACTTCTTATCTTCTTCTTGAAGGTTAATTATTCTTGTTATGCATCTAGATTCGTATTGTGTTGCATAATTTTAGCACTTCTATGCGACCATCTCACAGAGATAATTCCCTGTACTTCTAATTTGAAGGCCACATCTAGTAACTACAAAGAACAGCAAGTCTGCTGATGCGCTTAATCTTGATTTGATGTTTTCTCTTAAGATAATACATTTTTCCGTAATATTATTACGTTTTTGGGTAGTACATAATGCGTACAATTATTTAGTGTATACCATGTCCGGCTACGCCTAATAACTCTTGGTGGCGCGGCCAGGGAGCATACTCCCTGGCCGCGCCACCAACACAAGGCTATAATTTCTAAAGTAATTAAATTTTCGAATCTCTGTGCAGCGATTGGAAAAGAACAATTCCGGTACAATTATTTAGTGTTTACTATATACGGGTGCGCCTAGTAGTTTACAAAAACCGTGGTGGCGCGGCCAGGGAGTATACTCCCCAGCCGCGCCACCAAAACTTCATTATATTTCATTATTCGTTGAGGTACAATTATTTTCATTACACGTACCGTATAGTACATAAATGGTACAATTAATCTAGAAACATGTATTTTTAATTTTCCACTGTGGCGCGGCCAGGGAGTATCACACTGTTTTTCTTTGTTCTAGAGAAATACTGTGAGGGTTAAGAGATATGAGGAAGGGGCTTATTATCGAGGTGCAGCGACGTCAAATGGTGAATGAATATGAAACAAATGGTTTCATACCAACGAGATATTTTGCTGAATTATTAAAAACACGTCATTATGAACCGTTCGCCGTGCACTCTGAAGGCTTGCATCACTGAAAACCAGCCAGAAAACCGTTTTTAACCTTAAAATATTGACCGTACCAACTTAATAAACAACAGATTCGTTATTGCATGAATTTATGGTAACGAATTTTTAAGCACGTTTCAATAGGGTGTTTGTCGTATTTCTTGCAGATAGACCGAAATTGTTTAATTAATATTATTTTAGTAATATTATTATTTTAGGATTAAAATTTGAGGTTTAGTTTCAATCTTCTTTTCGTAAAGAAAATGAATACTTAAGCTATAACCTCAATACCAACCAATATTTACTATAGCCAAATAAAATTTAAAATAATTAATATGAACAAAATGCCTATACTTAACCTTAAAATCAACAATTTTGTCAGTAGATTTTTTAAATTTTGAGTAGTAATATTCTTATTTATTGCTTAATTACTTCGACCATGATCAAAGCTTTATATTTATGGTGAAAAAAATCCATTTATTTAAAACATTTCAAAATTTAAATAATATGTCAAAATAATACAAATTGCTTCTAAGTTTCTAGACATCTATTTCACATATTATTCAGGTGAAATAATGATAAATAATTGTAGCAGTTTGTTAAATAAACTGTAAAATAAATATAACGAAAAAATAATATTTATTTTTTATTATCACATATCACGCATTTTTTATTCTAAACCCTTTATTGCAATAACAACATTAATAAATAGGCAGGAATATTTAAAAATATTATTATTGCGAACAAAAATAATAATATTTGCAAAAACAGCGCTGTGATTTACGAGATTAGAACCTTAGCCATCTTGAATCTAAGACCAACGCTTAACGCCTTCTGCTATCTGCACATATAATTTACTTTCGAATTTTAGCAATGCGATACACTGGCCAAGGTCACGCGTATGATGCGTGCTAACAAAGTGATGGAAATATAAGTGCGGCGCCCGCGAACCGTGACGATACGACAGTGTGTAGTGCAAAACTGCGTTCTGTGTGTGTGTACGGCACGCACACCACAGACGTCTGACTGTTTACACATACAAATGTACGGACTACACCGCGTGTTCACAGCAATACGACTCTTAGCGTGCTTATGCACTTTTGAGCGCTTACTGTACGTATAATTATAAAATAACTTCTTTAAGGTACTTCTTCAGGGTAAATACCTTTTTAACCGACTTCCAAAAGGAGGAGGTTCTCAATTCGTCTGTATGTTTTTTTTTTTTTTTTGTATGTTTGTTACGCGATTACTCCGCCAATTATGAATAGATTTTGATGATTTTTTTTTGTTTGGTAGATCATACTTCAGAGGTGGTCCCATATAAATTTTATTAACTTTGCTTGGGTAGTTTTTGAGTTAGTTTCAATTATACGTATTTTTTCCCACTTAGTATGTAGATGATATGATAACTTCTTGTCAGTGTTATGTACATAGCAGGTAGTGGTATTCGAATTTGTGTGGGGTAGGTACCACAACTAAAAAGTGAAAAATAAAAACTTTTTACAAAAAAAAAACAACTGACTTCAAAAAACAACACTACAAAGTGAAAAATAACTTTAATTTCGGAAGTCGGTGACAAAGAACGAAAATTCAAAACCAAAGACACCGACTTCCGAAATGAAAGTTATTTTTCACTTTGTAGTGTTGTTTTTTGAAGTCGGTTGTTTTTTTTTTGTAAAAAGTTTTTTTTACTTGAGTAATCTAGAAGTAAGGGTTATGATTTTAACATGTACGTGTAATATATATCGGTACAATATCATCGGTAAAATAATAAGAAGAATAAGATGTTTTTTTTTTTGTAAAAAGTTTTTATTTTTCACTTTTTAGTTGTGGTACCTACCCCACACAAATTCGAATACCACTACCTTTTTTTTTTTTTTGGGTGGGAAATTATCAAATAACTTCTCCCGCTCTGGGTGGAGCGGGAGGGCGTGTCAGACTCCTACTGACTAAAACCCACCCGTGTTCCTTCCTATGCCATGTTGCCGGGGGCCACGATCTCCCTTTCGATATTCTTCGCAACCCCGGCAGGCATTGGCCCTAGCGGACCCCGTCAATTCTGCTGACATCTCTTTGAGGCGCGCGTGGAACACAACGCGCCGTCGACCCGGGCTTGGTCCTTATCGGACGGCGAGCTACCCATTGCTCACCGTCCGCAAGCCCGCGCCTACGGTGGCCGGAAATCTTCCTGCGATTCCCGACGCCCAGGACGTCTCCTGCTGCGGCGGTTAGGGGCGCGAGGGCGCGAAATTTGCCTCTCCCTCACGCGCTCCGTCTCCTCCTTCGCGAGCATTACTGCTTCGCAGAAAGAGGTGACGGCCTCCCATTTCCTCTCGCTCCGTAGCATGGCCCGAATCAGGGCCGGACGCGAGAGATCACCGCCGCCGATCGCATCCACGAGGACACGGCGATGCCCTGCCCAAGCCGGGCAGACCTCCACCGTATGCTCCACCGTGTCCTCCGGGCGATCCACACAGTGACGACACCCGGGCGTTTCCTCCCGCTTTATCCTGAACAGGTACCTCCCGAAACAGCCGTGTCCGGTGAGTACCTGCGTCAGGCGGAAGGTGAGGACGCCGTGGCGCCTCTCTAGCCACTCCTCAAAGAGGGGTCTTATCGCCGCAATTGTGGCGTGCCCAGAATACCACTACCTGCTATGTAAATAACAGTGACAAGAAGTTATCATATCATCTACATACTAAGTGGGAAAAAAATACGTATAATTGAAGCTAACTCAAAAACTACCCCAGCAAAGGTAATAAAATTTATATGGAACCACCTCTGAAGTATGATCTACCAAACAAAAAAAGAATCATCAAAATCTATTCATAATTGGCGGAGTAATCGCGTAACAAACATACAAAAAAAAAAAAAAAACATACTGACGAATTGAGAACCTCCTCCTTTTGGAAGTCGGTTAATAAATAAGTGTGTCTAAAAGTGAGTTTTATTGGAGCAGACTACCGTCGTTCTATTGAACTATTGCATGACACAACATTAGTAGTGATTTAATTACTTACCATTTAAAGCGCATAGGAGTATCTGTGCGATGGCACAAAACTGCCAAGCCGTGTATTTTACCCGAAATGTAGGGTATGTAGAGTTAGGCCTTGTAGAGCTTGCTCTACATTAAATGTCCTAAAATGGTTTTTATTATTTAAAAATTCTAACCAGGATAAGTTGAATATATTTGAATAGACATCCCAAAAACTAGTGGTTCTAACTATATCATACATTTTTAAAGACCTCCAATTTTAAGAAAAATCTTTTTTATTTTAGTAAGAATCTACTCCTAAAACGAACAAACCTTTCTAATTATCTAGAATAATGTAGTGAACACACCCCATAAAATAGTAAACTTATCAAAATTGACACTTGTTGCTGTCATTACTGTCAATGAATTGACAGTAACAAGTGTCAATTTAGATGTATTTGTCATAGTTGCCATCAACAAATAAAATATTTGTACTTTAAATACCTAGTTTATAATTTTTCTCTTAAATGGAGGGGTCTAAAAATATTATTTCAGTGGTTCCTAGTTCCATATTTTTGTCGTTTTTATTTAGATGTAGTTTGATGCTGGTTAGATTTTTCTCGGAATAAAAAACCAACGTCCCTACAAAAACCGGACATCTCCTTTGATAACTTTTTAACAGTGAAAGCGTTATGTAAGTTTTGGCAACCTATTTTAGGCCGGCTTTACACCTGTAAATTTTCCTCACATAAGTCTCTTTCGTAATTATCTTACGATTTGGCAAATGTAAACTCTCTTCCAAGAAGCTTATCGTAATTTCTTACAACTTACGAAAGTAGAGAAATTACAGGTCTAAATTTGATCGAATTTGCTCACGGAATCTTTTCTCAACTTATCAAAGTGAAACGCTACAAATTTAGAATTTAATAGAAAACTGTATAACTGGTTGTGTGAGCGATGTTTTTATTCCATCAATGAATATTTTGAGTGTAAAATGTAAAATTTACTTATTATAATTATTATGACATATACACATTGACATTACTTATATAATATTGAAACATTTTCATTATTCTTGCAATTTTTTATTGACATGACATCATTATTATTGATCGTTATTTTCAATATAAATTATTATTTTAAATTAATAGAATCGTACAAATTTTATTAATTGCATTGTAAACTAAATTTAAATTATGAAATTATTATTAGTATTTTTATTTTATTTTATTGCTAATTGTTAAATGTGTACCTACTGCAGGCTATAAGTATAACCAAGATGTAAATCTAAATATTTGCACGGCTGAAACGCCAAATATAGTGAAACCCATAGTTATGTACCTGTCGGATCCGGTCATTAGTAAGGACACGAAACGAATCGCAAGCGCGCCACTGGCGACATCAAGAGTAAGCTACCTACACCAAAAAAGGCGCGCTTCTACAGAGTCGTGATGTTTGAAGGCCACGGCGAGGAGGACATTCAGCCTCGGGTCGCATTGGAATCAAGACGTCACGGAACTGTTCTCGATTCGTGGTGCTCAGTTATTGTGGTAGTTGTAATTTGTGATAATTTTGTTAATTGGTGATTTTAATAAGCGCCGTCGCACCCAGTGTGTGTATAATTTAGCTAGTGTGATTCATTTGATAGTAAATTATAATGTGTTCTGAACTGCAAACTGTTTTTCTATTGCGCATTAACCAACACTACCCACACTACGCCCACAGTAGTTAAAATATCGTTGATAATACCGAAAGTCACATACCCGTCTCCGACATCAGAAGTGGGATTCGTGTTCGTTCATGCGCAACATAAAAACGTTGAAAAAGACCGTTGGCGTGCCGTGTTTGAACATTAAAATAAAAACATGCAAGCGTTTATGCGTGATCATGATGCGCGACAGCCAAGCCAAGCCGATTGACAGCAGAGGAAGATCTATGACGTCTTTAGTATCGAGCCAAGCAGCCCCGCAGCCGTCAGCGAAGCCCTTCGGGTGCTTCATTTTCAAGTGGTGTATTCGAATCATCGGTTACAAACATTAAATAGATTGTGATCCGTATTTGAGGTCATGTGAAGGTCACATTTTTCTTTCTCTAAATTTATCTCCTGGTTAAGTTCACGGCGTGCAAGGGGAAGTAAAATCTTGTTATTTTTGAGCTACGACCTACCGTTTAGAAGATATTCGATATTTTAACTTTTTCACGGCTTGTTCGAAAAGAAGTCAAACCCGTTGTTATGAGTTTCAGATAATGTTTCGCGACAGTGAAGCATCCTCACGGGGCACCAGCTGGTGACCCTGGCACGAGATGATGTCCATTCGGGGGTGGAACCGGGAACTGGTCGCAGTCATGGCTGACACCATAGAGGTCGCGGCCGCCGTGGTTGGGGTCTCGGTCGCGGTGGACCGCGGGATGCGCGAGTGGGAGCTAGCGCGAGGCAGCTAGACGCCGGTGCAGCTGGACCCCGGTGCAGCTGGACGCCGGTGTAGCTGGACGCCAGTGCAGCTGGACGTCGGTGCAGCTGGACGTCGGTGCAGCTGGACGCCAGTGCAGTCGCACCTGGTGATGGTCAAGATCCTACATTCACCTGTGGGAAACCAGGACACATCGGGAACCGGTGCACGAATAGTGGCAGCCAGTCGGATGCTAGCTCTGGATGCTGTACGTGTTGCAAGCAGTGAACACCGAGTGGAAGATTGCGTCGCACAACTACCCTCAGGCACGTTTAAATAAAAAGGTGAGCTGTATTGTTTTGTTAAGATTCTGGTGTTGAATACTCGTTATAAAGGAGAGTTGTGTAGCCAAATTAAGTGGCAAACGAGTTAATAACGTTGTTGCGTTGACTGGTATTGGTCAAACACGTGTATTCAGCTTAGAACCAATCTTATGTAGCGTAACGATTAGCGAACACCAATTTGAGGTTTTTGTGTTTTAATTGTTTTGGTTTTGGGATGTGCTTCCCGACACTAACTTGCAAAGTAATTAAATTATTATGATAGGACGTTGATGAAGTCCGTGAGATTGCGTCAGAAAATATTAGAAAAAGGCAGATATAACAAAAATTTAGTTTGGAGTTTCGTGTTATTAGAAGACGAAGAGCGTAATTAAATTAAGCTTGACGTGAAGTAGAGGGCCAAGAGCCAAGTGCCGAGGGCCAAGGGCCAAGGGCCGAAGGCCAAGGGCCGAGGGACAAGGGCCGAGGGCAGAGGGTCAGGGGCTGAGGATCAAGAGCCAAGGGCCGAGGGCCTATTGAGGATTTTGAAGAAGACTGGATAGTGAAAGTAGAGTCGAATTGAATTGTTCGTGGGAGATGCACGGGTTCTCGATTCGTTGGGTCGGAGACCGTACCAGTGTATCGTAGCCATAGCCCGTTAGAAATCGGCATCTACTTGCTAGACCGTGGGAATTTGGTGGGCGGTAGCTCTGGGTAGTATGGTTGGGTCTAGCCTTGTAGCCAAGACCGTATGAGACCGTACCAGAGTATCGTACACGTGGTGCGCGATAGCTCTGGGTAGTATGGTCGGGTCTAGCCTTGTAGCCAAGACCGTATAGGAGACCGTACCAGAGTATCGTGTACGTGGTACGCGATGGCTCTGGGTAGTATGGTCGGATCTAGCCTTGTAGCCAAGATCGTAGAGTCAAGGACGACTCGGCATTCCTTTGGGAAGTGCGCATGTGATTGTTGACCGCGAATGAGATACCCGGGGCTTTGTTATTGGGTCAATTCTTAAATTATCAGTTTACATAATCCTCAATAGTACCTGGACTCTGATTGATTGTCAGTTTGCTTATTTAATTGTTATCCCTGCCTACAATTTGACTTTTTGAAGTTAGTAGAATGATGTTAGAAATATGATGTTAGGTAAATAAACAAATTTTACAGAATTGTATGTTAGGTTAAGAAAGATGGTCATGTACCAGTCGTAGTAGATGGTGATCACAGTGGTGATGAGCAAACCTAAGTTATGGGAAGCACGCGAGTAGGGTTCTCTAATGACCGTATTGTGTGGGACCGTGCCAGTAGTTACTGGCGGAGGTCAAAGTCTGGAGAGACCATAGTTTTGTTACATGCGCTGGATGTGTGAGAGCAATGCAATTGCTAGTCGGCTGGAGAGCCATGGCGTTGGAGTGGTTTACTCGTGTGTGGGTTTCTAAGGCTCTTAGTGAAAAGACGATTGTTAATGTGGAAAACGATGGTACCTGGCTCTGGTTGATGATTTTTGCCATAATTTGTCGAAAGTTTGTTGAGTTCATTGAGAAGTAGGAGTATTATTTTGTAAAGTGTTGAGGATTAAAGTTTCCTTATCTCAAAAGTTGGAACCCGTAAATGGTTAGAATTGGCCGAGTCGAACAGTTACTGTTGTTGAGTTTTGGTTGCAGGTAAACACACGAGGACGTGTGCATAGCAGGATGGCCGTGTCGGATCTGGTCATTAGTACGGACATGAAACGAATCACAAGCGCGCCACTGGTGACATCAAGAGTGAGCTACCTACACCAAAAAAGGCGCGCTTCTACAGAGTCGTGATGTTTGAAGGCCACGGCGAGGAGGGCATTCAGCCTCGGGTCGCATTGGAATCAAGACGTCACGGAACTGTTCTCGATTCGTGGTGCTCAGTTATTGTGTTAGTTGTAATTTGTGATAATTTTGTTAATTGGTGATTTTAATAAACGCCGTCGCACCCAGTGTGTGTATAATTTAGCTAGTGTGATTCATTTGATAGTAAATTATAACTGTTTTTCTATTGCGCATTAACCAACATTACCCACACTACGCCCACAGTAGTTAAAATATCGTTGATAATATCGAAAGTCACATACCCGTCTCTGACATACCTATAAATACATATAAATATCATTCATTCATTCATTCAAACGAAAAGTTGAGTACGTACGAAGAAAAATATTAGCAATTAAAACCAGACGGTTTTTTAGTTCGACTGACTATCACGGTTAAGTTGTGGTAACGAGGGAATAGATGATTTCCGTCAAAAAAAAAAAATTGAATTTCACAGTTAAAGTTAATAAACTAATTCAATTTATTTATTTTCAAAATAGATAATATTTACTTAATATGTAAGTCAACAGAATTTAAATAATAATAATATGTACATTAAATAAATAGACATATTTTATGACAATCATGTAGTACCGATGTGTGCTCATTGGCTGATAAACGGGATAAGGTCTAATGAAATTAAATGTGGCCAATGAGCAAGTTATGTTCGCGTCACATAACATGTTGAATCAACGCCACCTTTTATGGTAAGCTAGGCTATTTGAATCAAAGTTTATTAAATACGAAATCACAATGTATGGTTCGTATACATGAATAAATAAATTTAATTTAAAAAAAAAACCGGCCAAGTGCGTGTCGGACTACGCACAATGAAGGGTTCCGTAGTTGAGATGAATTTATTTATCCCAAGAACAAACTTAACATTGTAGTTGAAAAACATGTTCTCCCATACATTCCAACTGCAAATCGTCGCTCGGCATCCAATACCGTGAATGTGACATTTTTTACATTTTTTTTTTAAATTGCAGTGTCACTTATTTGAACGTGTAGAATGAAATAAAACAAAAATCAGATTTTCGTAAAAAATTTCACATTCGCGGTATTAATATAAAAATAATAAATACCTTTAAACGAGCAATTCTTGTATAATATGCATATGTATATAATCTGAATCTTGGAAACGGCTCCAAGAATTTTTATTAAATTTAGTATGCAGGGGGTTTGAGGAGCGATAAATCGATATAGCTAGGTTTCATTTTTAGAAAATGTCGTTAAAAAAAAAAATTTCATCCAGATATTTTTCTTTATTCAAGTAACAAGGACTCATTGCGTTAGTAAACTTATGAACTATGTTAACTTATTTTACGAGGTCACTTAGAAAGTTTTGCAACTAACAGTTTTTGTCTATAGAATACTGGCTGGTTTTGATGTCAATTAAAACGATGACTATTTATTACAAAAACCATAACATTCCAAATTCGAAATTCTCTCCACATTTTTTTACGAGCAAAATCAAAATACTCTGTCTTACTGAAAACTGGATTTATAACGAGAACATTTTCGCGCGATGATTTTGTACGATTTCAAATGTCAACTAAAACCAGAAGAATCGTTTGAAAGACTTCGAATGGTATTCATAGAAAAAAGCCCTTCTAAAGCGACTGTTTTTCGCTGGTTCAACGAATTTATGGGTGGTCTAGTAATTTTGGCAGACAAAGAAAGAAGTGGCCGCCCTATGACGGTTGTTACATAACAAAAAGTGCTGGCTGTGAAAAATTTAATTCAAGAGAATTACGCGAATTACATATGAAGAGGTTCAGCATACACCGTGAAATTTGAATCACAGTTTTGCTAGAACAAACGTTGTTCAGACCATGGTCTACTACCATTCTATAGCATCCAATAAAAAAAAATATAATTGGTTTTTGAAAAAACACATAAAAAGCAAAGTTTAAATGTCAAGATTATCGTTACTCCCTACAACACAGACACCACGTATAGGACATAGCATTGTCTACAGGGAAATGTACCTCCATAAACGAAATTTAGTAAGCAGTAGATAATCTTGACATTTTAAACTTTGTCTTTTTGTGTTTTTTCAAAAAGTAATTTATGTTTTTTTTTTATTGGATTCTGTAGAATGGTAGTAGATCAAAGTTGTTCTAGCAAAACTGTGATTAAAATTTCACGGTGTATACTGCCGATTGGATCGGGAAGTGTGCATGAAATTCTACACAGGCATCTTCGGTTATGGAAGATAGTTTCACGCTGGTACCGTAAAATCTAACGCAGGGTCAGAAGGAGGTTCGGGTAGAATGGTGCCGAGACATGATAGCAAAATTGGTAGCAGGCTCGTCTCGGCGCGTTTAAGATATCATTACGGGTGATGAATCTTGGATTTTTCAATATGAGCCAGAAATGAAGCGTCAGTCGACCGTGTAGCTGTTTCAAAATGAACCAACACCTACCAAAGTGAAGCGAGCCAGAAGTGCAGGCAAAATTTTGATTGCAAGTTTTTTTTTTCTACCTGGTTATCTGGTGTCAGTACCCTGACGAGATCAAAGAAGCATCAATGCTGAATGGTATGTTACCAAATGTTTGCCAGAAGTTTTTACTACTGCAAGCAGCAAGCGACCGAACACTGGCCTCCGTGGGCTACTGCTTCACCACGACAACGCGCTGGCTCACTCGGCGCTCAAAACAAGGGTCTGTCTGTCTGTCTGTCCGTCTGTCACAGCCAATTTACTCCGAATCTAATGGACCGATTAAGTTGAAATTTGGTACATATATGTATTTCTATGACCCAAACACGAATGTGTAACGTAAATAATTTAATTTTGAATATAGGTGTCACTTTTGGGACGCAAACAAGAAAATTAAAAAAAAAAGTTTTGCTAACAGTAGCGTGTGACATATCAAATGAAAGGGCTTGTTACGAGGATCTTAAATATATTTTTTATATAATTTTAAAATAAATACTTTTAAAGATATTTAATAAATTCAATGAAAATTGACCATTCCCCCCCCTTATCTCCGAAACTACTGGACCAAAAATTTTGAAAAAAATACAAAGTATGGCTCTTTACTCATAGATTACAGGAAAACCTATAAGAAGTCTATGGTCTTAAAATAACATGGTAAATCTCTCAATATTGTGCGTAAAAACTTACATTTCGTCGCTCGGCATCCAAAAGGCCCATATCTCTAGCTACTATAATATCAAAATATCAAAAGTGTTTGACCGTCTGCTTAATACACAAATAAATAAAACTGTAAATGTTCATGACAACCAATTCGGGTTTCGGCGTGGTTTGTCAACAGAAAGTGCAGTGTTGTGCGTTAAGCATACTATCACATACTTACTATACACAGCGTGGGACGCCGATTTATGCTAGGTTCATCGATTTATTCAAGGTTTCTGATCTGGTTGCTTATGACGTATTGTGGAGAAAGATGGAGAAGGATAGGTTGCCAACGGAGCTTATAAACATCTTTAAATAGTGGTATGGTAACCAGATCAATAGTGTACGATGGGCTGGAACTTTTTCCAAGCCATACAGGTTTTAATGCGGGGTGAGGCAGGATTGGCGAGCTCAGCAGCACCAGAGTGGGTTGCTATATAGATGGTATTTGTGTAAATAATATTAGCTATGCAGATGACATGGTGCTTCTGAGCGCGTCAATCTGTGGTCTCAGAAAGTAATTGGTCGCCAAATGTGAGCAGTATGCCAAAACACACGGTTTGATGTATAACTCCAATAGGTCGGAGATCATGGTCTTTGAGGCTGGGGGCAGACCGGGTTATGTACCACCTGTATTACTCAATGGGACTCCACTACAAAGAGTATTTACGTTTAAATATCTTGGTCATATATTGACCCCTGACCTCAATGACGGACTCGATATTGAGCGGGAGCGAAGGGCGTTGTCGGTAAGGGCAAACATGCTGGCTCGCAGGTTTGCAAGCTGCTCACTTAAAAAGCCAAAATTACTCTGTTTCGAGCTTATTGTACAACGTTTTACACGTGCAGCCTGTGGGCTAGATATACCCAAAGGTCATGTAACGCCCTTCGAGTCCAATACAACAGTGACACCCATGACCTGGCTTTGAGACGGATATCTGAATTGGAACTGGAATTAAGCAGGGCCCACAACACAATAACCCGTTTGGAATCGCTCAAAGTCAGTGAAGAGTCTGCGATCACCTGCAGTCTTTATGATGAGTTGGTTGGTAGCGGGTCTGGACCCACATGTGTTGAGCCAGTTGTAACAATAGACTTAACTGATGAAACTATCACTAAATGCAATTTATTTACTAGCCATAATAAGTTAAAAAAATATATTTAAATTAATAGAATAATTAGAAAAATTTAAAAATCATTAAAACGCCAAAAAGTTAACAAATTAAATACAAAACTTAGGCAAAAAAATCTGAATTTAATTCAAAAATTAAAGAAGTGTAATAATGAATTACAATTATGTAATACTATGTATGATACCGACACTCAGCACCTACAGGATGAATTGTTTGTTAAGGAATATGCTCTAAAGGATATCTTTAGTAAATATGAGGCTTCTCAACAAGACCTGAGTAAGCGCTTGCAGGAGGCCAATGAGTTGGCTGACCTGGTCAAGTACAATGCAGAGAGGTATGAGTCATTGACAAATAACCTCTCTTTTAGCTGTGCCTGCACCCATGAGCCCCAGCCTCAACTGGTTACACCTATACCCTCAGTGGCTCAGCCAGTAGGTAGCTGTATGGATGTCAATAAAATTAATAATTTTACTAACACAACTTATGTATTTTCTGACAAATTTGGTCAAGGTTTTGGTAGTCTAATTAATCAGTGTTCGCAACAATATGTAATTAATCATTGTTTACCCGGTGCCAGTTTTAGCCAATTAATTAATCATATTAAATTGACAAAAATGAACCCCAGTTCTACTGTTATATTATTATACGGGGATAGTTTAACTGTAAGGAAAAAGGACATAATGGAATGTGTCCATTTGATGTTACATCTCAATGAGACCAATAGTTGTAAATTTATTTTCTGTGCCATGCCTTATTCGAAATATTTGTCTGATGAGCAAAATAGGCACATTTATAATTTAAATATGTTAATTTATAGTAGGACATGTCGTCACAGTGACGCTATTTTACATTTTGATTGTAATCAATTTATTACTGATTACAAACTGACAAATTATACTATGTATTTGCCACCTAGTTGTAGGAGACAAATTGCTAATCTTTTAGCATACAATATACACAGTGACACTGGTACTTGTAGTGTACCTTCGATTACTGTTAGTAGTGGTACTAACACTACTTTTGATACCCCTTGTAGTTTAAACTATTAGGAGCGACAACGGATAAGCCGCATATGTTGAATGTTGTACATCAAAATATGCAGGGTCTGTCCGGCAAAGAGCTAGAGTTAAGTTTATTTATGGAGAACTATGATGTTCAGGTGCTATGTTTGACTGAACACTGGTTGAAAGAACATGAAGTAGTTTTTATTAATGATAATTTTTTTACTGTACAAAGTGCTTTTGTAAGAAAAAGTGCTATCCGCGGTGGGTCTTTAGTTCTTGTTTCAAATAAGTTGAAATGTAAACAACGTTTAGATTTAGTTAATCTTTCCATCGAGCGCACTATTGAGTTGTCTTGTGTTGAACTAGAGCGATACGTTATAATTTGCGTTTATCGACCCCCGTCTGGGGATTTTATTCGTTTCGAATCGGTAATGGAGGATTCACTCAATAGGTTAAAATCTAGTAATAAAAGTATAATTTTATGTGGAGATTTCAATATTAATATTTTAGATGATACTCCATTGAGTATTAGACTTCTCAATTTATTCAAATCTTATAATTTAATTAACTTGTTTTTTGAACCCACTAGGATAACGGCATCTTCGTCGACTTGTCTCGATAATATATTTAGTGATTGTGATGCCAAAAATAAATTAGTTTTAAGTGACTTAACGTCTGACCACTGTGGTTTACTAGCTAGCTTCCCTATGCCATTACGTAAAAAGCCACATAAAATAGAATGCAGGCCTTATACAGCTAGTCGTTGCAACAAGTTTAAAAATAATATAGCTCATAGAATTACACCATCTATAGTAGAACACGAGAATCCTAATGAAATCTATGGAGCCCTTTTTGATGTTGTGCAAAAAGAGTACCAATCTACTTTCAAGACCAAAACTATTAACATTAATGGCACCTCCGTTGGCTTTAACCAATGGGCTACTCCTGGTATTTATAAAAGTAGAGCGACACTATACGAGTTACATGGTTTGAAAAAATACAGGTTTGATACTCCTTTCTTGGATTATGTCAAAAATTATTCAAAATTATTTAAAAATATTTGTGTTTTTGCAAAATCAAAATTTTTAGGCGATACAATTAAAAATTCAAATAATAAAGTAAAAACCACTTGAAAAATTATTAACAATGAAACGGGTAAGTCAGTTAAACAAGAAAAACAACTCGAGATTATGGTCGACAATAAATTAGTTAATATAGCAGCCGACGTAGCTGAGGCATTTAATGAATTATTTGCCAACATACCTATAACTACGACTCGCTCCTTAAATTCGTCCCCGTCTAAAGCTGAAAACCTTTTGCATAGCAGTGTGCCTAAATGTAGTAGCTTATTTAGCTTCGACCATGTAACACCTCGTGATGTAGTTAATGTTTTTAATACACTTAAGTCTAAAAACACTGGTGATTACTGGGGCATCTCCATAAAACTATTAAGTAATATAATAGACATAGTAGCTCCATATTTAGCTGTAACTTTTAATAAATGTGTTGATTTAGGAACTTTTCCTGACCTCATGAAGAGTAGTAAAGTCATACCATTATTTAAATCGGGTAACAAAAATGACGTTGGCAATTTCAGGCCTATCTCTATCTTACCTGCATTCAGTAAAATATTTGAAAAGTTAATACTCAAGCAGTTGCTAAGACATTTTAATTTAAACAGACTTCTTCATGATGAACAATATGGTTTTACAAAAGGTCGTTCGACCACAGATGCGGGTGTTGCTCTGCTGAAACACATATTTAACGCATGGGAGAACTCGCAAAATGCTATTGGAGTTTTCTGTGATCTCTCCAAAGCCTTTGATTGCGTGCACCATGACACACTTTTGCGTAAACTACGTTATTACGGTGTCCAAAACGAAGCTCTTAAAGTAATAAATTCTTATTTACATAATAGGTTCTAATGTGTAGATGTTAATGGTGTGAAATCTTCCGGGCTACCAGTTCAGTAAGGTGTACCTCAAGGCTCAATACTGGGTCCATTCTTATTCTTAGTATATATTAATGACTTACCTTTTTATTTAAAGGATATCTGTAACGTTGTACTGTTTGCAGATGATACTTCTCTTATTTTTAAAGTAGACAGGAATAGACAAGATTTTGACGACGTAAACAGTGCCCTCTCAATGGTTACGGATTGGTTTACGACAAATAACCTAGTTCTCAATGCCAAGAAAATGAAATGTGTAAAATTCGCTCTACCAAATGTTAGAAATCTAGGACCCAACATCGTCTTAGATAAAGAGGTGCTTGAAACTGTGAACTCGGCAGTTTTTCTGGGCATAACAGTAGATGCCAAACTTCAGTGGGGCCCACATATATCAAGCCTAGCGGGAAGGCTCAGTTCGGCCGCCTATGCTGTCAGGAAAGTAAGACAATACACTGACGTTGATACAGCTCGGTTAGTCTATTTTAGTTATTTTCATAGCGTTATGTCCTATGGTATTCTGCTGTGGGGTAAAGCCGCTGACATTCAAAATATATTTGTTCTTCAAAAACGAGTAGTTCGAGCAATTTACCAGCTAGGTGCCAGAGTTTCTCTAAGAGATTTTTTTAAAGATGTTGGTATTCTCACGGTGGCATCACAATTCATTTTCGCCAACATCTTATATATTAGGCAAAATATACACTTATACACTAAAAACAGTGATATTCACAATGTTAACACTCGAAATAAGGACAAACTACGAGCTCCCTTTCACCGGCTTCATAAGGTTCATAACTCATTTGTTGGGCTTGGTATAACCTTTTATAACAAGCTACCCTCTTCTTTGCTAGATTTGCCTTTTAATGCGTTTAAAACTAAAGTAAAATCCAACCTCTGTTCAAAGGCATACTATTGTATCAACGACTACTTAAATGATAAGAATAGTTGGTCGCTGTGATTAACTCAAGACAATGTTTATGTTCTTTCTCCAGAATTAGCTTACCTACTGACAGTTTATATGAGTTTATATAATTGTTTATTTTATTTGAATTTATGATTAAATTTTTTATTTTTTTTATCGAGTCAATTTATTTTTATTTTATTTTATTGTTGACATAATCTACTCATTACAATGTTTTTGTTATGAGTTGTATTGCAATTTGTGGTTAGCTAGCGACCTCGACAATTGATCATATTATTTTTTGCCTGAGCAACCGGCAGCAAGTTCGTCATGCTCCCTTAGATGTCACTGCTTGCGGTAGCGTCGGGGGTCGGGTTGCCTCCTTCCCTCAATTATGGCGAGGGGGGTAATGGCTGATCTTTGCGTTATGCTCGTGAACGGGTGCTGCTTGTGGTGACTGGTCGTCTTGCTGATCATGGTTTTGTTATTGTTACTAGTAATTAACTGTACATTTATTTTATCTCGATGGTCCTAGTTTATCATTTATAACTGCCAATTACAGCTTTATGTAAGCGGGCACGCCCTTTATGTCTGGAGGCTTTTATTTAGTTCAGTTTACGTTTAGTTTTATTTTCTTTTTATTTTTTTAAATAATGCTTGAGTATAGTCCTCGATGTTTTTGGTTGGTATATTGGCGTGTGCTAGCTGACATATGGCCTATAATTTATCATTTGAATTATGTTTTGTGTTGCATAATATAAGTTATTTTGTATACTATTGTATAGAATCATTCTCTAACTTGAACAGACAGCTGTGCTGCTGGGGAGTTTGTTGCGCCACTTCTTCTTCCCAGCTAAAGGCACTAGGAAGTGGTGAAGGGTGGGCGTTTTTGGGGGACTGTCTTATGTAATTTTGACGTTCGAAAAGTGCTGATTCTCAGCCTAGTTTGAATAAATGACTTTTGAATTTGAATTTGAACAACGCTTTCAGGGTATTGGTGGGGCTGCCCCGTTTTTGTAGCGCATCGGGAATATTCGCGGACACACATATTAATTGCTTTTACGCAACGATGCGAATGAGGTGTGCATCCCTGGTACGCAGAGTACGGGCCAGCTCCAACAATATCGCTAGCAGTCTGGATTGCATGTACATCAATCACTGCAGTGCCATCTCCCATGGGGTGAAATAAATTTAAACTAGATTACGTGGGGCACTCAGAAAGTTTTGTGATACTAGAAAAAAATATACAACAGGTTATAATTTTTTTTATTATATCTTTTCAAAGAACTCTCCATTGGCGTCTATACACAGTTTTATACGTCTAAACAAATTTTCATAACACATTTTCCAGTCCGCATCAGACACCTCTCAGCAGTAGACTTAAAAATACATTACGCAATAAAACGTCCCACACTGCAGTATATGGCAATAGTATTTTTTGTATGGACATTAAAATATATAATAAGTTACCCATAGACATTAAGAACCAACATTCAATTGGTATTTTTAAAAGGAAGCTAAAAGACTTCCTGATTAAAAAGGCATATTACTCTATAAAAGAATTCCTTGAAGAAAAATAATTATTTAATATTTAAATGATTGTGATACTTAATTATAATGTGAAATAAATTATAAGAATAGTATGATATAATATAAAATGTAATTAATATAATATAATGTAAAACGTAGGTATAACTGGAATATTGAGTATGTATATGTTTTATTTTATTTTTTTATTGAGTCTTTATAACCATTTAATTGCAATGCCTTAACAGGCAACTAAGTTCTAAGAACCTACCTATTGTTAACATCTTCAAAATGTTGTACACTTAGTTCGCAATAAAGAATTTGAATTTGAATTTGAATTTATCTCCTTCTCAAATGCACCCAGTGCATCTTCAGGTGATGAAAACTGTTTTACTTCGAGTTGATTTTTTATTTTGGGGAACAAGAAAAAGTCGCACGGAGCCAAATCGGGACTGTAAGGAGGATGACCTATAAATTTGACCGGTGTGCTGTCCAGAAAGTCCCTTGTTTTGAGCGCCGAGTGAGCCAGCGCGTTGTCGTGGTGAAGCAGTAGCCCACGGAGGCCAGTGTTCGGTCGCTTGCTGCTTGCAGTAGTAAAAACTTCTGGCAAACATTTGGTAACATACCATTCAGCATTGATGCTTCTTTGATCTCGTTAGGGTACTGACACCAGATAACCAGGTAGAAAAAAAAAAAACTTGCAATCAAAATTTTGCCTGCACTTCTGGCTCGCTTCACTTTGGTAGGCGTTGGTTCATTTTGAAACAGCTACACGGTCGACTGACGCTTCATTTCTGGCTCATATTGAAAAATCCAAGATTCATCACCCGCAATGATATCTTAAACGCGCCGAGACGAGCCTGCTACCAATTTTGCTATCATGTCTCGGCACCATTCTACCCGAACCTCCTTCTGACCCTGCGTTAGATTTTACGGTACCAGCGTGAAACTATCTTCCATAACCGAAGATGCCTGTGTAGAATTTCATGCACACTTCCCGATCCAATCGGCAGTATACACCGTGAAATTTTAATCACAGTTTTGCTAGAACAACCTTGATCTACTACCATTCTACAGAATCCAATAAAAAAAAAACATAAATTGCTTTTGAAAAAACACAAAAAGACAAAGTTTAAAATGTCAAGATTATCTACTGCTTACTAAATTTCGTTTATGGAGGTACATTTCCCTGTAGACAATGCTATGTCCTATACGTGGTGTCTGTGTTGTAGGGAGTAACGATAATCTTGACATTTAAACTTTGCTTTTTATGTGTTTTTTCAAAAACCAATTATGTTTTTTTTTTATTGGATGCTATAGAATGGTAGTAGACCATGGTCTGAACAACGTTTGTTCTAGCAAAACTGTGATTCAAATTTCACGGTGTATGCTGAACCTCTTCATATGTAATTCGCGTAATTCTCTTGAATTAAATTTTTCACAGCCAGCACTTTTTGTTATGTAACAACCGTCTTAGGGCGGCCACTTCTTTTTTTGTCTGCCAAAATTACTAGACCACCCATAAATTCGTTGAACCAGCGAAAAACAGTCGCTTTAGAAGGGCTTTTTTCTATGAATACCATTCGAAGTCTTTCAAACGATTCTTCTAGTTTTAGTTGACATTTGAAATTGTACAAAATCATCGCGCGAAAATGTTCTCGTTACAAATCCAGTTTTCAGTAAGACAGAGTATTTTGATTTTGCTCGTAAAAAAATGTGGAGAGAATTTCGAATTTGGAATGTTATGGTTTTTGTAATAAATAGTCATCGTTTTAATTGACATCAAAACCAGCCAGTATTCTATAGACAAAAACTGTTAGTCGCAAAACTTTCTAAGTGACCTCGTAAAATAAGTTAACATAGTTCATAAGTTTACTAACGCAATGAGTCCTTGTTACTTGAATAAAGAAAAATATCTGGATGAAAATTTTTTTTTGAACGACGTTTTCTAAAAATGAAACCTAGCTAGATCGATTTTTCGCTCCTCAAACCCCCTGCATACTAAATTTAATAAAAATTCTTGGAGCCGTTTCCGAGATTCAGATAATATACATATACATATATACAAGAATTGCTCGTTTAAAGGTATTATTATTATATTAATACCGCGAATGTGAAATTTTTTACGAAAATCTGATTTTTGTTTTATTTCATTCTACACGTTCAAATAAGTGACCCTGCAATTTAAAAAAAAAATGTAAAAAATGTCACATTCACGGTATTGGATGCCGAGCGACGATTTGCAGTTGGAATGTACGGGAGAACATGTTTTTCAACTACAATGTTAAGTTTGTTCTTGGGATAAATAAATTCATCTCAACTACGGAACCCTTTATTGTGCGTAGTCCGACACGCACTTGGCCGGTTTTTTCTAGTATCACAAAACTTTCTGAGTGCCCCACATAATCTAGTTTAAATTTATTTCACCCCATGGGAGATGGCACTGCAGTGATTGATGTACATGCAATCTAGACTGCTAGCGATATTGTTGGAGCTGGCCCGTACTCTGCTTACCAGGGATGCACACTTCATTCGCATCGTTGCGTAAAAGCAATTAATATGTGTGTCCGCGAATATTCCCGATGCGCTACAAAAACGGGGCAGCCCCACCAATACCCTGAAAGCGTTGTTGTATTGGACTCGAAGGGCGTTACATGACCTTTGGGTATATCTAGCCCACAGGCTGCACGTGTAAAACGTTGTACAATAAGCTCGAAGCAGAGTAATTTTGGCATTTTAAGTGAGCAGCGTGCAAACCTGCGAGCCAGCATGTTTGCCCTTACCGACAACGCCCTTCGCTCCCGCTCAATATCGAGTCCGTCATTAAGGTCAGGGGTCAATATATGACCAAGATATTTAAACGTAAATACTCTTTGTAGTGGAGTCCCATTGAGTAATACAGGTGGTACATAACCCGGTCTGCCCCCAGCCTCAAAGACCATGATCTCCGACCTATTGGAGTTATACATCAAACCGTGTGTTTTGGCATACTGCTCACATTTGGCGACCAATTACTTTCGGAGACCACAGATTGACGCGCTCAGAAGCACCATGTCATCTGCATAGCTAATATTATTTACACAAATACCATCTATATAGCAACCCACTCTGGTGCTGCTGAGCTCGCCAATCCTGCCTCACCCCGCATTAAAACCTGTATGGCTTGGAAAAAGTTCCAGCCCATCGTACACTATTGATCTGGTTACCATACCACTATTTAAAGATGTTTATAAGCTCCGTTGGCAACCTATCCTTCTCCATCTTTCTCCACAATACGTCATAAGCAACCAGATCAGAAACCTTGAATAAATCGATGAACCTAGCATAAATCGGCGTCCCACGCTGTGTATAGTAAGTATGTGATAGTATGCTTAACGCACAACACTGCACTTTCTGTTGACAAACCACGCCGAAACCCGAATTGGTTGTCATGAACATTTACAGTTTTATTTATTTGTGTATTAAGCAGACGGTCAAACACTTTTGATATTTTGATATTATAGTAGCTAGAGATATGGGCCTTTTGGATGCCGAGCGACGAAATGTAAGTTTTTACGCACAATATTGAGAGATTTACCATGTTATTTTAAGACCATAGACTTCTTATAGGTTTTCCTGTAATCTATGAGTAAAGAGCCATACTTTGTATTTTTTTCAAAATTTTTGGTCCAGTAGTTTCGGAGATAAGGGGGGGGAATGGTCAATTTTCATTGAATTTATTAAATATCTTTAAAAGTGTTTATTTTAAAATTATATAAAAAATATATTTAAGATCCTCGTAACAAGCCCTTTCATTTAATATGTCACACGCTACTGTTAGCAAAACTTTTTTTTTAATTTTCTTGTTTGCGTCCCAAAAGTGACACCTATATTCAAAATCAAATTATTTACGTTACACATTCGTGTTTGGGTCATAGAAATACATATATGTACCAAATTTCAACTTAATCGGTCCATTAGATTCGGAGTAAATTGGCTGTGACAGACGGACAGACAGACAGACACACGAGTGATCCTATAAGGGTTCCGTTTTTTCCTTTTGAGGTACGGAACCCTAAAAACTGACCTAGTGCGTGTCCGGCCACACACAATAAAGGGTTCCGTAGTTATGATGAGTTTATCCCAAAAACAAACTTAACATTGTAGTTGAAAAACATGTTCACCACACATTCCAACTGCAAATGTAAGGTTGTACGCACAATAACGAGAGATTTAACATGTTATTCTAAGACCATAAACTTCTTATAGGTTTTCCTATAATCTATGAGTAAAGAACCATTCTCTGTATTTTATTTGAAAAAATTGGCTTTTTAAACTATTTAATTTAAAACTAGCGAACGTCACGCGGTTTCACCCGCTTAGTTTCCGTTCCCGTGGGAGTACGGCGATAAAATACCCTATGTTACTTGCTGATAATGTAGCTATCCATTGCTGAAATAATTTTTCAAATCGGTCCAGTAGTTTTTATGTTTATTCGTTACATACAAAAATACAAATCTTTCCTCTTTATAATATAGATATAGATAAAAAAAAAAAAAAAAAAATTGTGACTCTCACAACAAGCCCTTTTAATTGATATGTCCCACGGTAAGTACAGTAAGCGCTCAAAAGTGCGTAAGCACGCTAAGAGTCGTATTGCTGTGAACACGCGGTGTAGTCCGCACATTTGCATGTGTAAACAGTCGGACGTCTGTGGTGTGAGTGCCGTACACACACCACAGAGAACGCAATTTTGCACTACACACTGTCGTATCGTCACGGTTCGCGGGCGCCGCACTTATATTTTCATCACTTTTGTTAGCACGCATCCATAGATATAAGAAAGGCACGCATCATACGCGTGACCTTGGCCAGTGTATCGCATTGCTACAATTCGAAAGTAAATTATATGTGCAGATAGCAGAAGGCGTTAAGCGTTGGTCTTAGATTCATGATGGCTAAAGTTCTAATCTCGTAAATCACAGCGCTGTTTTTGCAAATATTATTATTGTTGTTTGCAATAATAATATTTTTAAATATTCCTGCCTATTTATTAATGTTGTTATTGCAAGAAAGGGTTTAGAATAAATAATGCGTGATATGTTATAATAAAAAATAAATAATATTTATTCGTTATATTTATTTTACTTAAGTATGGTTAACAAACTGCTACAATTATTTATCATTACTTCACCTGAATAATATGTGAAATAGATGTCTAGAAACTTAGAAGCAATTTGTGTTATTTTGACATATTTAAATTTTGAAATGTTTTAAATTTTAAATGGATTTTTTTCACCATAAATATAAAGCTTTGATCATGGTCGAAGTAATTAAGCAATAAATAAGAATACTACTACTTAAAATGTTAAAAAAATCTACTGACAAAATTGTTGATTTTAAGGTTAAGTATAGGCAGATTGTTCATATTAATTATTTAAAATTTTATTTGGCTTTAGTAAATATTGGTTGGTATTGAGGTTATAGCTTAAGTATTCATTTTCTTTACGAAAAGAAGATTGAAACTAAACCTCAAATTTTAATCCTAAAATAATATATCACTAAAATAATATTAAACAATTTCGGTATATCTGCAAGAAATACGACAAACACCCTATTGAAACGTGCTTAAAAAATTCGTTACCATAAATTCATGCAATAACGAATCTGTTGTTTATTAAGTTGGTACGGTCAATATTTTAAGGTCAAAAACGGTTTTCTAGCTGGTCTTCAGTGATGCAAGCCTTCAGAGTGCACGGCGAACGGTTCATAATGACGTGTTTTTAATAATTCAGCAAAATATCTCGTTGGTATGAAACCATTTGTTTCATATTCATTCACCATTTGACGTCGCTGCTACTCGATAATAAGCCCCTTCCTCATATCTCTTAACCCTCACAGTATTTCTCTAGAACAAAGAAAAACATTGTTTTTATTACACATAATACCTAATTATTTATTATTCACTAATCGAATTAAACCTCATAATGAATTTAAAACTTTAAAGGCATCTTCTGTCTCAACAATACCCTTGATTAAGATTTATGTTTAGTAAAATATGAAATATATAAATGATAACACTCACACTTAGTCCGGTTTCATTAGATATTCACTTCAATTTTACGCAGTGCAATAAGATTCTCTGATCTGATCTGATCTCTTTAATATATTTTATGCCTGCTTTTTGAAAATAATAACCACAACACTGCGCTAAATACTCGTCACCAATATTATCCACGAACCAACAAAGTTCTATTAATTGAAAACTCGTAACGAACTGTATCTACCCCACAGAAATCGAAATAATTTACTTAGTTTTCTGTGGTCTACCTGCTAAACTTTAATATTTATGTGAACAAGACGAATGAAACAAAAAACGAATGATGATTATCGAACTAGTCATTGGTTGCAGACAAAGTGAGTGTGTGTGTGTAATGTGCGTGTCTACAGTATTGTAACAACTTATAGAAGAAGATCGTAAGTCAAACCGAAGCGTCAGTCTATTGCTTTGTGAGATTGCTTATGGACTTTTGGTCGGTACTGTACAGTTTGCAAAACTTTTTTTAAATTTTCCTATTTGCCCCCGAGGTGACCCTCATATTAAAAATTTATTAATTTACGTTACACGTTCCTGTTTGGGTCATAGAAATTCATATTATGTGTACCAAATTTCAACTAAATTAGTCCAGTAGATTCGGAGCAAATTGGCTGCATGTGACAGACGGACAGATAGCCAGACATACATACGAGTGATCCTATAAGGGTTCCGTTTTTTCCTTTTGTGGTACACATAATCAGCCTATAATGTTCCCACTGCTGGGACACAGGCCTCCTTTCGATGAGAGGGTGTGGGCCGTAATCTACTACGCGGGCCCAGTTCTGGTTGGTAGATGTCACATGTCTTCGAATTTTTGGTTCTAGGACATGCCTCTGGTTTCCTCACGATGTTTTACTTCACCGTTTTGAGAGTCAGTAGTGGTGAATTAATTTACACAAAGTAAAGCGCCTGTCAGGGTCCGAACCTACAACACGTAAGTCATGGCCGTTACCGCTGAGCCACCACTGCTCTTTCTGCTTTGAGGTACCAAACCCCTAAAGAACAAATATTTTACTGCAACTACGTACTGACAAACCTCTACTCAGAGGACAGTAATCTATCGGCGGCGGATGAAGCGCGTCGTATCCTGTGCAATGTGCTGATAGGCGCCATAAATCTGTCCGTATTAGCCTGTCTCATCCCTACCTCAGGCCTGCCCGGAGGCATCGCCCGCGCGCCAGTGGGCACTACCTAACCTATCACGAACTAGACACAGACGGCAGGTTTAAAAACAAAAACAAAACTACTATATACGTGTATACAGTGTTTGTACATATTTTTCTGTTCCTTTCTTCTTGTCTGTTTATATGTGTGTACATAAACTGTGAAATAAATTAAATAAATAAATACTTACATACGTTTGCTCGTAATTTCGCCTAGAGTTAGCAATTGAGTTCAGACCCAGTGGTTTAGGCGGATCGTTGTCTAGTACAAAGGCCTAAAATAAATGATAAAATATGATTTTATTGCTGTACATAAACTGTGAAATAAATTAAATAAATAAATACTTACATACGTTTGCTCGTAATTTCGCCTAGAGTTAGCAATTGAGTTCAGACCCAGTGGTTTAGGCGGATCGTTGTCTAGTACATAGGCCTAAAATAAATGATAAAATATGATTTTATTGCTGTAAGTAGGTTTGTACAAACACTTATACACGTCAATCATATTTAAAAACTAGATGAGGTTGGCGTTTCCTATCCGACTACTCTGAGAAGAAACAAAGTCAGCTACTAATAACTTAACATCTTTTCATCATCTTGTAACATCTTTTTTACCCGACTGCCCCAGAAGGAGGGTAATGTTATACCTACCTGTATTAAGCAAATAAATAATTTGATTTGATTTGAACTTGTTACAACTAATAACTTATGAATCTATGCTAGAGGTACAATTTCACGCATTTTTCTGAAAAAAAAAGTTTCACGTGAGTGTATAATATAGTCGTAAATATCTGAGATTATTATCCGGTTGACTTGTTTATTGATAGCGGAGGAAATTCTACTCTGGTCTGTTGGTCCGCGTATAAGTAGTTCTGAAATGTTGTATGCCATAACTTTTACTTTTGAACACTTCAAAGAACCAATTATAAGGCCTATTCTCGTCTAGCTCTAAAATTTAATTTAAAAAAAACCTTTTTATAAAAAAAAAACAACCGACTTCAAAAAAAAAACACTACAAAGTGAAAAATAACTTTAATTTCGGAAGTCGGTGTCTTTGGTTTTGAATTTTCGTTCTTTGTCACCGACTTCCGAAATTAAAGTCATTTTTCACTTTGCAGTGTTTTTTTTTCTTTGAACCTAACCTATCCTTACCTAACACAAACTTTTTTTTTTTTTGTTCCGTGGTGGCAAATCCTCATGGATGTCTTCCGCCCTGGGGTGGGCGAAGGGGTCTGTCAGACTCCTACTGACTAAAAACCACCCCGGTGTTCCCTTCCCACACTTGGACCGGGGATCATGAGATCTAGTGCGCCTTCCATGATCCCCGACTGGTGCCAGCCACTTTTGCGGGCCACTTCATGCCCGCGAAGGGAGGGAGTGAGGTGTGAGACTCCCCCCGCGATGTCAAATAGGAGCGCGCGTGGAACACTACGCACCGCCACCTCGGGTCCTGCTGGATGGGGGGCGGCGGACGTCCCCGAGTCCGCAGTCCCTCCGGATCTGTTTACGGGGGCTGGAAGAGGGCGTTGTCCGCCCTCCGCCGACGCCCAGTTCGACTGCAAAAACACTTAACTGAAAAGAATTTTGGTATTACAGGCGGGGACAAACCAATAACCTGAAATGAAGGTGTAAATTTTTTTTGTCTACTTGTTTTTACCCAACTGCCCCAGAAGGAGGGTAATGTTTTTCGAGAGTATGTATGTATGTATATTTCTTTGGCACGCTCTGCAGCCTAAACGGCTTGATGGATTTTAACATGTGAGGTGTCGTTAGATTTGTCTTAATTGTGGGAGTGTCATAGACTATATAATATTTATTTATTGCATCTGCAATTAAAAAAAGGGAGGGGTAGGTTTAAAAAAAAACTACACTATCGGTATCAAATAAAAGCTAATAATGAGTCAATATATATTATTTTAATAAAACTAAAAAGCTTAAACCTACCCCTCCCTTTTTTTGTATTTGCAGATGCAGTATGTAAATATTATATAGCCTATGACACTTCCACAATTAAGATGAATCTAACGACACCTCACCTGTTAAAATCCATCAAGCCGTTTAGGCTACAGAGCGTGCCAAAGAAATGTACATACATACATACTCTCAAAAAACATTGCCCTCCTTCTGGGGCAGTCGGGTGAAAAAGGGATCAAATCTTGTATGATATGTAGTAATGTTACGGAATTAAATCAATCAAAATCAATAAAAAAAAATCACATAAACCTACATGGGCACTTATGAAACGTCAGAAGCAAGGTGCACGGTTCCAATTGGTCGCTTCCTATGTAGAAGAGCCGGCAAGAAACTTCACGGTTACTCTTTTCAAAATAAATTGTTTCCACAATGTTTTCAAATTACAGTGTTAATAGGTACCTATGGGAGGACAGTGTAGGCCTATCAACAAGTACCAGGTACTTAGTAAAGTAGAAAATGGTCCATAATTCTACAGCTTACAACGTTCTCACATTCACAAAATCTAAAAGAAAATAATCTATATAAAAGGTAAACAAAATAATAAAAATAAGAACCTATTAAAACCAAATGACATGATTGCCACTACAGCTGTAACAAATCTAATTTGATTAAAAAAAATATAGAAAATTGTAGGTATATAATGTCAAATACTGAAAAGATTATGTCAATGAAGTATGTAAAAAAAAGTAAAATAAAATAATTATCGTAATTTGGGAGCAGTTATTAGACATTTACATTGTTATGCCGTTAATGAGGTACCAGGAAAGCCACATGTGCAGAAAGAATTATTGCCAGACTTCCTTGTCTTCAACGTAGTCTTTAATCTATTAATATGCTTTTTGATAAGGACACGTTTGATGTGGGTTTTGAACTTTCCATCGCTTAGTTCTGTAAATACTAACTTGCTTAAATATCTATTTGATTATACAAATTCCATACATTCTGCAACGGGCTTTTCACCTACCCAGTTGATTTTCGGTCATAAACCGAGATCACGGTTAGATTTAATGACACCGGCGCGGGTGTCTATCACTCTCACCCAAAACGTCGAAAACAAATAGTGTTTGCAGTCTAAAGAGAAAAATGACAAAACAATTAAATACTTTTAACAAGGAGAGAACGTATAATAAGAACCATCCTTGCTCTAAAATAACTAATTTAATTCCGAATATAATTCTGTTTAACCTCAAAAAAGATACTAATCCCCAAATTAATCTTAAAGTGGTTACCCCAATATCATAATCTAAAACTCTGTAATAAAACTACAAAATAACAATATTTTGTCATTCATTTATATTTCTTTGCCAACATCAAATTCAATATTCTACCTACACCATACCATCATATCTCCTATTCTCCACATAATATCACAATTTAATCAGTTTTCTAATATTTACCATAAAACTAATAGGTTACCTTAATTTACAGTATATCTCCAACCAATACTATGCCAATCGAAAAAAACAAACACGACCGTCAAGAGCGTCCGACCCAGAAGCACAGCCCCACAGACCAAGTAGTACTCAGACGGTAATATCCCGTAGAAAAATCGCTTTACGATTTGCGAGCTTTGATTGTGACGTTTAGTTTTTTTTTTAATTTTAACCATTTTGTTGCTCTTGTTGTTATGAGACCGAGTCTTTTTGCCAACGTTTATCGAGCCCAGAATATTTTGGAAAATAGCCTTTTAAGCCTTTAACCAACTTCCAAAAAAGAGGTTCTGCTTTAATTCAACCCGAGGTAGGATTGTGTAGACAGGTGTACGTATAGTACACCTGAGGTGTGTGTGTATTAGAAAAAGGAATATTAGTCCTGTGATGAAAATAAAAAACATTCAAACATTCAATATTATTTATAATATTTTATTTTTATTTTTTTTGTCTTATGTTTTATGAAAGCTTTCTTTTGCATTGGTGGCCAACTTTTGTTTTCTAACCTAAACTGATCTGAGATGTGTTTAGGTTAGAAAACAAAAGTTATATATTTTAGTTAATTATTTAATTATCTTATTTATTACATTGCACCAATTAAATACTGCTAATCAATGACTTAAATCTAAAAAGCATTCCTCAACAGCATCCCTGTGTATCACACAATCCAGAAAATCAAACAAATACTTAGATCTTATTTTATTTTCTTTTATAATACCTGTTTGTTGTGGTGTGATTTCCAAGCATTCGTTGTGTGGATTGTGGAGATATTCTCTAGAACTGCACTCCGAAGGTTAGAGGATCCAGGTGATAGGCACTGTCGGCGTTTGTTTCATTATTTTTCGTGGCCTTATTTGAAAATAAGGCCTTGAGTTTTACTAGTTGCTCACCTGAAACCTCTTCATAATTGTAACCATCGGAGTGAAAGATTATAAATCTTATGATTAGAAGTGTCTTTCTACATATTTTGTGAATGTGAGAACGGTGTAGGCTTAGTGGATTGTAGACCTGTTGACCATTTTCTATTTTGTTAAGTACTTGGTACTTATTGAAAGACCTACACTGTCCTCCCATACCTAGAAACACTGTTATTTGAAAGTATTGTAAAAGCCAATTATTTTTAAAAGAGTAACCGTGGAGTTTCTTGCCGGCTCTTCTCCATAGGAAACGACCAATTGGAACCGTGCACCTAGCTTCTGACGTTTCATAAGTGCCCATGTAGGTTTACGTGAAATAAAATATTTTGATTTGATTTGATTTGAAAGGTGTGGGTGGCAATTAGGATCATTGTTTCTAAAATTGTACGCTCTGACTTGTCCAAAAAAGTTTTCTATTGGATTATAAATATCTAGATATTTATAATTTTAATTCATGATTAATTGCCACAACTTTTGATAGCTTTTCAGCATAACTATCCAGTTTTATTTTATAAAAAAATTATCCCTTGCAGTTTTTTGATAGCTTCCCTTCAAAATCTATGGTGCTGAGACGCGGCTGTTACCGCATTCCGCAAAGGTTTACCTTTATTCTTTTTACTATCAAATAAATCATCAAAAATAGATACCATTTCTGCCGTATTCTTTAAAGTTGGGCTGACTTGATTGCCATCGGCATAATGAGCTGCAACAAAAAAGTAACATGCTATAATATACTTATTTTTATGTGACACAACTTGCAGTCGGTATGAAAACTACAACCATCTTCAGAAACATTCTGAATTCTAAAACAATAATTACCTTCGTCTTTTTAATTTGATCTGGAATTACGTGTTTATCATTCAATTTGTGTAACAATCGCATTTAAACATTACGCAAAGAAGTGTTTCTATGCAATTGGGCAAAATAGCCATCAAAAGACAATACATTCAGAAATTATAAAAGTACAAAAAAAAAGATAAAAGCTGTGACTTACCAGTTTTAGACATTCTGTTTCTTTGTAGGTTCAAAGGTACAGTATGTATGATCATCATGCTGCCTTTTCTTAGCATATGTGTGATCAGAAACAGCATTGTCTGTAAAGAAATATTTAAGCTTATCAATAAAACAAAATAATAAAAATATGTAACTGCCCAAAATTACTAACAAGTAAAAAAGCTTCCAAGTGCAAGTCGGACTCGCACACAAAGAGTTCCGTACCGCTGTAATTTCATTTTTAATTTTTTGTTATAGAGGCCATTTTGGTACACACTGAATTTCAAGTGTCTACCTATTATGGTTCAAATGATACAGCCCTGTAACAGACAGACTGACAGAGGAGCTTTGGTAATAGGGTCCTGTTGGCAAACTTTGCTTATGGAACCCTAAATAATAACTCTGTTTATGCTTTACAAAATATTTCACAATATGAGTTTTTATTGTGAACAATTATTTAATTTTGTCCCGGTCAGTGGGTCGTCTTAGGGGCGGATTTTGCATGTAGGGCCAAAAACTACCAACTGACCTTTGTCCCACTTTTAAAGCAGAGCAACATAGATGGACATAGTATTTTTTTATTTTCTTTAAAATGTATGGCTTCTGTTCTTCCACAGTGGAACTAAGACGACCCACTGACCGAAAACTCAAGTTTTGAAACCCAAATAGCAACTATGTTTTTTTTTTAAAGTGCATTACACGGTGCACTTTTCATTTGAGTACCTATGTACGTTTCATTTGAGTACCTACGTTTCATTTGAGTACCTACGTTTCATTTGAATACCTACGTTTCATTTGAGTACCTACGTTTGACGTTTGACGTCTCTATCGGTGTAGCTCGCTGTCCAAATAAATTCAAATAAAAATAGTAAATAAAAGTCAAAGTGCATTAGAATCAGTTTAATAGTGATCATAGTGGCAATCAGCATAACATACACTGTAGTGAGTGATAAGTAGTGCGTTTAAGGGTCGTATAATCACAAAAATATTTATCCAAAATTTACGAAATTATAGTTAGTTACCCGCTAGTAAAACAATTTATTCGGTAACGTCGCTTTGACAACAGAGCCATCTGTCCTAGTAGCAGCAAACGACCTATCGACCCGTGACGGGAATCGTACTGCCGCCATCTAGCGAACATCCCCGATACCATCTGCCAAGCTAGTCTACAGGACGCATAACCATGCCGGGCATCAAATGTGGAGGTTGCGGTCGCTTCATATCTACGTTAGAGGGCGCTAGGTGTGGCAAGTGCCAGGTGCAGTATCACAGAGTGTGCGTGGGCGTCCCTACGAAGGCCAGCATAGCACCTAACTGGCGTTGTCCAGACTGTAAAAAGAATATTGCTCGGGATAACAGGGCCGAAACTCCTGTCAGGGGTCCCACTCAAAGCCCCCCCGCTAATAACACAGAGATTCCAAATTTATGTACACCTAAAAGTCCTGAGGCAAGTTCTAGATATGAACTCACGCAGACTATCAGCCCTGTTAATGCAGCCTCAACTCCCCCGCCGCCTGAAATTTCAATTGCCGACGTCACCACTCGGGATTTACTGCCTGTAGCTGCAATCGACCTTCGGGTGATCATGGAAGAGCTGAGGATGGTGCGTGCAGAGATCCAGGTATTTAGGAAGGAGATGGAGGTTGAAATGGCGGAGCTCAAAACCACCTTAAATAACTGCAGCACACGCATCGACGGTCTGGAGGCCAGGGTGGACGCGCTGGAGCAGCGAGCTACTTCGAGCTCCACGAACTCCGCAAACGTGGACAAGATTGTGGAGGAACTGAGGAGAGAGATTAATAACAGGGACCAGGATCTTCTTGCTAACGACATAGAGGTGACTAATTTGCCGGAGGGAAAGGGGGAAAACCCAGTTCACATAATTAAGGTCATTGGCCACAAACTGGGAGTCAACCTTGACGATCGCGATATCGTTAGTGCGGAACGTGTTGGTGGAAGGCAGCTCAACGCGACAAGCTCAGCAGGACCGACTGAATCTCGTCCGCGGCCGATCGTCGTGCGCCTTGCCCGTCGGGACCTGCGCGACCAGCTTCTGGCAAGCGCGCGAGTGCGACGTGGAGCGACCACTGCAGACCTCGACATGCCCGCTCCAGCGCAGCGGTTCTTCCTCAACGAGCGGCTGACGAAAGCCAACCTATTGACACTGATGGCTCCCAGTAAATATATTAAGTTTGGTCTACTAAATGCGGGCTCTCTAGGGACAAATCAGGATGAGTTCTTGATTGCCATGGGCAACCACTCTGTGGACATCATGGCTATAAATGAGACATGGTTACGCAAGGGGGAAGAGGACCGCGCTCCTAGTGTACCTGGTTACAAATTTAGGCACGTTCCGCGACCTGTGACTACCCGAGGTGGGCGTGGCGGAGGAGTTGCTTTTTACATAAAGAATGGCATTAACGCGCGTGTAAGAGCTCATCCTGAACACCCTGATGTGGAGCAGCTCTGGCTGGGCCTGACTATAAATAAAAAAAAGGTTCTAATTGGGACTGCATACCGCCCGCCTTGGCAGGACTTGGAGCTTTTCCTTGACGCTATAACTGCCAGTATTAGTGCATTAGCCCCATATGATAATCTTGTGCTGTTGGGTGACCTAAATGTTAATCTGTTGGATGCAAACAGCTCAAAATCAAAGCAGCTTACGGACTTTTTTAATTACTTGAACCTTGCTCAACTAGTTCAATCAGCGACACACTTTGTGGGTAACAGTAGTTCGCTCATCGATATCGTATGCACAGATGCTACAACGCGAAATGTTGAGGTGAGCCATATCAGTGAGCTCGGCCACCACTCTTTCATTACATGCGAAACTGTTTTTAAGAAGCCCAAGGTTAAACCTAGGGTGGTTGAGTTTCGCTCCTTTTCAGACATCATGCCAGATCACTTCCATAGTGATTTGAACATGATACCATGGTCTACTATAGGAGATATGAGTGATGTTGATGCCATGGTACATACTTTTAGCTTATACATGCTCCAGCTTTTCGATCTCCACGCTCCTATCAAGAAAAAGACCTTCTATAAGCGGCCTACGCCTTGGATCACAGACGTAATTCGTCTGATGTTCAAGCTGCGAGATGAGGCTAGGGACAGATGCCGTACAACTGGAGAACCACATCATAAGCAGTACTATCTGGATCTTAAGCATGAAGCCACCGCCGCATTAATGAGGGAAAAGACAGCATATTTCACGAAAAACATTAATGATCAAAGTAAGGATCCCAAACTATTGTGGCGTAATTTGAAGTCAGATGTGCTTCCAGACCATAAAGAAAAGCTACTGCCAAGTCATTTCGATAATCCAGATAGTATCAATGCGGCCTTTTTGGATGTTCCAGGGAATTGTGATGATAACGTCTCGCAAATGTCCTACTTCTGTTCTCGCCAACACAGTCCAGCCATGTTCTCGCTCACTACAACCAACCAGGAGACAATTCTGAAGATAGTCAGGAGTCTACAATCAAATGCTCAGGGTGTTGATGGTATCAGTTTGAAAATGTTAACACTCACAATGCCAACCACCCTGCGAGTCATCACTGATATCATCAACAGGTCAATAGAGTCGCGCACTTTCCCTAGTCTCTGGCAGCGCGCAATTGTTCGCCCTATCCCTAAAATTAGTGACCCAGCTAATTTGAAAGACCTCAGGCCAATTAGTTTACTGCCCTGCCTATCAAAGATTCTGGAGCGTGTAGTGTATCTACAGGTAATTGAATACTTGGAAGATAATAACATTCTCCCTGAACTTCAGTCAGGTTTCCGTAAAGGAAGAGGTACTGCAACGGCTCTGATAGATGTGGTGGGCAATATCCTGGAGGCACGTGATGGGGGGGAGGGTTCGATCCTGGTCCTGCTGGATTTCTCTCGGGCTTTCGACGCTATTAATACCAATCTACTGCTGTCCAAACTCAAATATTATGGCTTTGATTGTGGCGCTGTGGATTGGTTTAATAGCTATCTAACTGGTAGGTCACAGTATGTGCAGATCCATAAGGAAGACGGATCAACTGTGTCTTCCTCTCCACTCCAGGTGTCTAGGGGAGTCCCGCAGGGATCGATTCTGGGCCCTTTGCTATACATCCTCTATAGTGCTGATGTTATCGGATCCTTTTTAAACTGCAAGTATCATATGTATGCTGATGATATCCAGTTGTACATATCTTGCAAAGGGGATGATACAGCTTTGGCAGTGCAAAAGGTGAATGAGGACCTGCATAGAGTGGTGACCTGGTCTGAGGAAAACTCTTTGGTCCTGAACCCGCTGAAGTCCAAGTTCATGGTGCTGGGTACAAGAAAACAAGTTGCTGCAATACTGTCTGCCAAACCTGAGATTTTAATTAAAGGGGAGAAAATTGAGCGAGTGGAACAGGCATGTAGCCTGGGTCTAATCCTAGATCCAGAGCTGCGTTTCGAGGCTCATTTAAAAAATGTACTCAGAAATTGTTTTTATAGGCTGAAGGTATTATATAGTATACGAAATTTTCTTAGCGTACCACTGAGAAAACAACTGACTGACAGTCTGATCCTATCTAAGCTAAATTACTGTGACACTGTCTATGGGCCCTGCTTGCTTGCTAGGACAGATAGGTTAATTCAGCGAATTCAGAATGCCTGTATTCGTTTCTGCGTACATGTCCCTCGCAGGCATCATGTGACACCATACATAAACCAACTCAAGACACTAAAAATGGCTGCCAGGCGAAAGCTTCATTTAGCAAGTTTAATGTTTGGCATTGTAACAACCCATAAGCCGCACTATTTATTTGAAAAACTCACTTGGCGACAAGCACGTTACAAGTATGGTCTTCGTTCTGTGGTTGGCCCACTAAACATGCAGCGACATAAAACCGCAGCATTCAGAGGTAGCTTCAGGTTTGCAGCCACGCGCTGCTGGAACGATCTTCCACCGCCAATGCGAGGCCTAAAAACAATACAGTCTTTTAAATTTCAACTTAAGAAGTTATTGTTACATGTACAACTTTCTAAACAATAAGTTTTTAACTCTCATAAACAGTAATTTTTCCTTTCTTTCTTTGCTCACCTCATGGGTCATGGCCTGCAGTATTTGGTTTTTGGATCTCCAGCAGCGCTGCAGCATGGCTTTCGGTCCCCTGTTTGCTGGGACTGATGGTAGCGTTCCCTCTGTCCACTCTCATCCTATGTTGACAACCTATTTATGGAATTACATTTTGATCTCATTACTTGTCCATGTTATTGCTTAATATTTAATTTAATAATCATCTATTTACAATCAAATTTCAAATTAAATTACAATTATCGTATTATTTACTTAATCTGTGTTGTTCTATCTTGTATTTCTATTTGTGACTCGGACTTTCATAACTTTCTGTTTGTTTTTGAAGCAGCATATCTCTTTTAAAAGTGTTTGGTGTGTCGGGTCACCCTCCAGTTTTCCAGGGTATTGTTTTTATTGGGTCCGTCTCATCTCACATTCACTCACAAACGCATAAAGCACTGACATATAACTTTTGCATAATATTAAACACATTACATCATTGGCCATTTTGTAATTTCTTACATCACAATTTGGGTGAACGTCAAATGAGACGCGTCAAAATGTTGCCACTATATAAAACGTAATACGTTTTTTTTGAGGATGATATTCTCGTAACATAGAAATAAAGTATGTCCATTTCTTTTTTTTTTACATTTATTTAGTATATTGCATCACACTATATTAAAAATATATATATATTTTTCTTTAAGTACGCTGCACTTATACAGCGTCATATTTGTTTGCTGCACCGGTTGACGTCATTACGTCGGCGCCGGCTGTCGCTGAAAACCAGCGCTGGGGCTCTGTCTTGCATAGGGTCGTAGCATAATGCTGAGCGATAGCCGATTTGCGTGGATGTGACGCATGCTTCCCCCAACCTTATCTCATTTTTATATTCTGAACAATACTTTTCTGCGTCATGTTTACCGCAAATAAACGTTTTTTCTTTCTTTCTTCTTTCTTTTCTATGTGAGGAATATATGAGTCAATTTGTACTTATATACATAATTATCATATTATTGAGGTACTTACCAGTGGTGTAGTCAGTGTCCATAGTTTGAAACCGAGGATTACCACTGCTGATTTCGGTTTCGGAAAACAGCGTGGGATAGGCGCCAACACACAGACGAATCCTTGCATTGGTCGAGATGATGAACTTCTGTCCAAAGTGTTTTTAACAAATATAACGCTTGCGCAGATCCTGTGCCTTCATGTTTTGCAATTCTTCACAGTTTTTACACTTTATGAGTCCTATCTCACGTTTGGGAAATTGAAATAATCTAACGTCCTTTCGTTTACTAGCGCAATTCACAACATAACAAGAGTGGTTCATACTGAACGTTATAATTACACTATTACAGGTTTTTTGAGAGGATAAGTTACGGAAATTAAAATGTAGAACTTCACTCAAACTGTAATGGCGGGTTATAGATAACATTAGACTACAATAGACTTACAACAAACAAATATGGCGCCGATTGCACACGCGATAAAGGGGAAAGGTTCGAAGGGCGGTTGTCACTTTGGAAGATAGTACCATAGACAAAATACGTCTATTAATGCCAGAATTTTTTGTTCCGAGATTACCAGCCGTGCACAGCCCAGAAGACCATTGTTCTCCCATTTTGACAAATCAAATCTTTGGGTGTTGCCAGTATAATATCCAACAATTACGTATTAATAAATTGAAACCCAACAAACTTATTGTATTAAAAAAACAGCACAAATAAACAAGAGAGTTGGATTAGAGGTGTAATATTAATAAAAAAAATGGACGAGTGGTTTATATTATCCAGCTACCTAATTGCGTAACATTTTTCAATTAAAATTTGAACGGAATTGCTTTCAGTCCAAACAAATTTTACAGCTTTGGTATTGCACAACTTAAATATTTTTTAAACCAATTGCAATCTGTTTGAAACTATAGAGAGTGAACGAAAAGCGTCTAAAAAGGCTATTATTCGAATTGTGTAACCATTTTGACAGTTGTAACTTTGTTTCAAAGCAACGAGTAATTTTTTTCGTCTGTCAAATGATACAGAAGGCAGAGTAGTGGTCGAAATCGATTTTACTTAGCAATCTTTTGGGATTATCTCATGAAATCTCCATAATTATTACGAAAAAAATTAAGTAATAGTCTTCCTGATAAATTGTGAATGTGTTTTATGTAAAACCTCAATGATAAATGAATTTTACTGGTATGTTAAATTAAAAAGCATCGAGGTCGATTTTTAATAAAAATTATGATAGTTTTCTTGTTACAAGTGCTTACAACCTAAACTAAAGACAGATATTATGATATTTCAGAAACGAGGTATTTTGGTGGCATTTTAACGAAAGACAAATTCATACCTCGTACCATAACAAACTTATCATGAGCCACAAGCTTAGCAACCCAGTAAGACGAGTAAAGACGACCGCACTGACTCAGTTGAGCTTGTAATACATTGGAAAAGCAAAAACTTATAATAGAGGAAGAACAAAAAAAAAGCAGTTTGAAACATTTTATGTTAATGGATTATGTAAGGACATTGATGAACATAAACACCACTGTTGCCACATCATTGTCTGTTTAAGGTATGTACCTACTTAATATCAATAAGCACAGCACTGCTGGAGCTACTGAAGGTAACCGAAACTTTCAGTAGTGCCATCAGGATGGAATTTGGTGTGGACAAATGTGTGGTCATGCATGTAAAACGAGGGGAGATTGTGGAATCCGTGGGAACCCACCTCTCGGATTCCATACACCTAAGATCCCTCTCCTCAATCGAAACCTACAAGTATTTGGGTATGTCGGAAACGTTAGGTATCAACGCTGCTGACATGAAGCAATCGCTGAAGGAGCGCTTCTTTAACCGCCTGAATAAAGTATTAAATAGTTATCAGGCGGAAACAAGGTGCGCGCCTTCAACGGTTGGGTCATGCCAGTTTTGATGTACTCTTTCGGCATACTCAAATGGACTCAGACGGAACTTGACGCCCTGGATAGGAGGGTCCGCACACTGCTGACCGCAAATCGGATGCATCACCCACGTTCATCGGTGATGAGACTGTATATCCCGCGGAAGTGCGGAGGTCGAGGTTTCTTAAATGCTAAGACTCTGCACAACCGTGAGGTATGCAGTCTCAGGGAATACTTCCTAGAAACCGACGAGGGGATGCACCGAGATGTAGTCTCAGTGGACAAGGGCCTCACCCCGCTATCCTTGGCTAACGAGAACTGGCGCAAACCTATAGTATTAGATACTAATGACCGCAGGGAGGTATGGCAGAGCAAAGAGCTTCACGGGCGCTTTTACCGGGCCTTACATGGGCCCGATGTAGACCTGTTAGCGTCCGTATCCTGGTTGCGATTCGGTGACCTCTTTGGGGAAACCGAAGGTTTTGTCTTTGCGATTATGGACGAAGTTATGATGACGAACAACTACCGGAAATATATTGTGAAGGACGGCACGGTTGACATCTGTCGGGCATGCCACCGTCCCGGGGAATCAATCCGACACATTATTTCTGGCTGTTCTAGTCTGGCTAACGGAGACTACTTGCATAGGCACAACCTTGTAGCCAGGATTATCCACCAGCAACTTGCTCTGAAATACAGTCTTGTGGAATCGGAAGTACCGTACTATAGATATGTGCCCGACCCAGTCCTCGAAAATGGCAATATCACGTTGTATTGGGATCGATCTATCATCACTGATAGGACTATTGTTGCCAATAAGCCCGACATAGTGGTGATAGATCGATTAGAGCGTCGCACAATGATTATTGATATAGCGGTCCCGCATGACGAGAACCTCGTGAAAGCTGAAAAAGATAAACAGATTAAGTATCTTGACCTGGCTCACGAGGTTGTCGACTTGTGGGATGTGGATACAGCAATCATTGTGCCGATAGTCGTGACGGCCAATGGCATAATAGCCAAGAGCCTCGACCAACACCTGAGGAGACTCTCGTTAGGCAGCTGGATCAAGGGCTTGATCCAGAAAGCGGTACTCCTGGACACGGCGCGTATTGTTAGGAGGTTCCTCTCTCAGGAGCCCTGACCACCGGTAGCTTGGACCCTGTTCCCGACACCGGTGGGCTACTATTTTTGATATTTTTAAATGTTTTTTTTAATCATTTTATAAGAATATTTAAAAATGTAAATTATATGTTTGTAAATGAAATAAGGAAATATAAATTTTTAAATGTTTTTTTAATGATTTTTATAAAAATATTTAAAAATGTATTTAATATGTAAAAAAATGAATAAATGAAAATATAAATCTAATATGTACCTTTAAACGAGCAATTCTTGTATATATGTATTGTTGTAATTTGAATCTTGGAAACGGCTCCAAGAATTTTTATTAAATTTAGTATGCAAAAGGTTTCAGGAGCGATAAATCGATCTAGCTAGGTTTAATTTTTAGAAAACGTCGATAAAAAGAATCTTAATCCAGATATTTTTCTCCTCCACATTTTTTACGAGCAAAATCAAAAAACTGAAAAGTGGATTTACAACGAGAACATTTTCGAGCGATGATTTTATACGATTTCAAATGTCGACTAAAACCAGAAGAATTGTTTGAAAGACTTCGAATGACGTTCATAGAAAAAATCCCTTCTAAAGCGACTGTTTTTCGCTGGTTCAACGAATTTATGCATGGTCGAGTAATTTTGGCAGACGAATAAAGAAGTGGCCATCCTATGACGGCTGTTACATAACAAAACGTGCTGGCTGTGAAAATTTTAATTCAAGAGAATAGGCGAATTACATACATGAAGAGGTTCAGCATATACTGTAGATTGGATTGGGAAGTGTGCATGAAATTCTACACGGGCATCTTCGGGTAAGGAAGATAGTTTCACGCTGGTAGAGCAAAATCTAACGCAGGCTCAGAAGGAGGTTCGGGTAGAATGGTGCCGAGACATGATAGCAAAATTTGAAGCAGGCTCGTCTCGGCGCATTGATATCATTACGGGTGATGAATCATGGATTTATCAGTATGATCCAGAAACAAAGCGTCAGTCGACCGTGTGGCTGTTTCAAAATGAACCAACGCCTACCAAAGTGAAGCGAGCCAAAAGTGCAGGCAAAATTTTGATCGCAAGTTTTTTTTCTTTGACTTGTTATCTGATGTCAGTACCCTTACGCGATCAAAAGAGCATTAATGCTGAATGGTAGGGATCCCTTCTTGGGGTGCGTACAGAAAACCTCCACGTGTGCCTGATACCTGCTGGTCCCTTATGGATACGTTCGGGGGGAAGAGCAGTTGTCAGGCCGGTGCACCCTGGGCATGAACAATATACTCTTCGGAAAAGGTTTGGGAGTTTTTCGGAGAGGGTATTGTTTGTGGCTAATTTCTGCGGGCGGGGGAGCAGCATGCTCCTCGACGTTCTTCCGCGTGTCCCTCTGATTTGCAGAGGGCACAGTGGAGGAACGAGGGAGGCGGGTCGCTCCTGATCGATCGACGTTAGTCGATTGACACTGGACGTGACCCAGCCGCTGCGGTGCAGGCGCACCAAAGCGGCTGTCGTTTCTCCCTCAAGAGCGATCTTGAGGGAGAACTTTCGGCGGGTTCGCTGAGCCAGGTTATCTGGACAGCGAACGGAGGCACGTTTAATGCCGCCGCCGGGGGCTTGGCTTAACAGCCCGGCCCAGAGGAAGGACACCTCTAAGATAAAAAACCACCTAATCCTAAGTTTCGAAGCGCGGCGAGAGGATGAGTGGCTGGTGGGGGACCAGTCGTTAGCGCTTCCCCTGTAGATACCTGCCGAACTCTACAGTATGTAGGCTTACCTAGGCAAGAGGCTCTGCCTAGGTGGACATTTATTTCCTCACTACTCGTGGGATCAAAAATGGAATTGAATATTAAAAACAAAAACAAAAACCAAGACGACGTGCCAATTGTATTGGCGGAGAAGTTACCGCTTGCCGGCGACGGCAACAAGAGCCGAGGAGGCTCCAGTCCCTCAGGGGACCAAAGTATGTCCGACCAGGACGTAGGACGTGGGGGCTCCAAATTCTGGGGCAAAAGGACGCGCGGGTCGGAGCGCACAGGATCGGCGGGGCAATCCTCTAGCGAGGAAAGCCTCCCGATCGCGAAAGTGCCGACGGTGAGGAGAGGCCGAGGACGAGCGGTAGCGGGAGCAGCTTCCGCTTCGAGGCCAGGGCGAGGCAATCGGGGTCGCCCCAAGCGGCCTGATACGCCAGTTATCGGTGCGGGGAGCGACCCTGGGGTCTCGTCATCCGAGGCCTCAACAGAGGAATCGGAAGTGGTGGTCGCCGCCTCACTGATGGGCACGAAGATGCGGCCTGACGCCGAAAAGAGTGCTCGGGGTGGGGTGGTCGCAACTGAACGGGTCGCCGAAGTGGCCCGTCCGCTGGGGGAGCGGGCCAAAAACAGGCTGGACCAACGTGGTGGTAAGCCGGACGCCGCTGGCGGCTCCAATTCGGAGCGAGCGGTCAAGTTCGCGGAGGAGGTAGCAGCCGCGATCAGCGAGGTGGCCTTTAAGAAGACGAAGTCTTCTAGAGGCAAGGCCATCTCCGTGGCTACTGCCTCTATCATGGCGGCAGCGGAGGCCCTCCAACCTGGGCCTCCGTCGGACGGTATGTCGGAGATGCGGGCGGAGATTGCCCGCTTGATAGCCGCCATGGAGCTTCTCCAAAAGGAGAATGCGGAGCTCCGAGCGGACTTGGCTGGGCTCCGAGGAGCCGGCCCCCGAGAGGTGCCCGGATCCTCAATTTGGTGCGGCAGGAAATGGCTGCTCTACGGAGCAAGCTTTCCACCTTGGAGGCCATAGTCCTGCGCCCCCCATTGGCGGCAAGCCAGCCGGCCTCGGGCCAGCGAAAGGCGGCGTCATACGCCGCCACCGCAGCTGCCGCAGCCGCACCAGCCTCGTCGGGGCCGACCAAAGGTGGGGCGGCTGCACAGGCGGCGAGGGCCCCAGCCAAGGCGGCGGAGGCCCCGGCCAAGGCATCGGAGGCCCCGGCCAAGGCGTCGGGGGCCCCGGCGAAAGCGGCGGCTGCTCCAGGTAGGGCGGCAAGGGCCCCGGCCAAGGCAGCGGGGGCCTCGGCTAAGGCGGCGAAACGGCCGCCCCCACCACCTTCTGAATCTCCTCCGGCCGACGCCGGATGGCAGGTAGCCGGCGAGAAGAAGAAGGCTGGCAAGGCGGCAAGGGCGGCCAAAAGAAAGGCGAGGCGGCAGCGGCGCAAGGAGCGAAGCGTCGCGGCTAGGCTCCGCGCCCCGAAGTCCGCAGCTGTAGTGATCACACTACAGCCGGAGGCGGAGAAGAGGGGCGTGTCCTATCAGCACGTGCTCGCCAAGGTGGATGCGGCGGTGGATCTGAAGGAGACGGCCAATGGCGTTCGGCTGAAGATCACCGCGACTGGGGCCAGGATGCTGGAGATCCCCGGTGCAAACAGCGGCCCGGCAGCGGACGCTCTGGCCAATAGGCTCAGGGCGACCCTGAATCCGGACGAGGCCCGAGTGTCCAGGCCCACCAAACGCGCTTTGCGCATCCGGGGCCTGGACGACTGCGTGACGGCGGAAAAGGTGGTGGCCGCGGTCGCCAGGACTGGGGGGTGCTCTGCCGAGGAGGTGAGGGCAGGCACCATCCACCCTGACTCCACGGGGATGCGAGCCGTAACGGTGAGCTGCCCCGTGTCGGCGGCCAAGCTTATAGCCGGGGAGGGCCGAAGGCTTTTGGTGGGTTGGGTCTCCGCGCAGGTCAAACTGCTGGAGCCCCGACCTATGAGGTGCTTCCGCTGCCGTGTGGGCGACCACGTGGGAGCGAAGTGCACCTCAGAGGTGGACCGCAGCGACCACTGCTTCCGTTGTGGTCAGCCCGGTCATAAGGCCGGCTCGTGCAACGCCGCGCCGCACTGCGTCGTATGTGCGGCGGCTGGCAAGCCGGCCGATCACCGGGCTGGGAGCAAGGCCTGCGCTCCACCCGCCAAAGCCAGAGGCAAGGGCAAGCCCTCCGCCACCGCCGTCACCGCCGCAGCCGCCGCCACTACTGCCGCCGCCGCTGCCGCATCCACCACTGTCGTCGTCGCCGCCGTTGCCGCCGCGGCGGTGCCCTCACAGGGGGCTAGGGAGGGGGTCGAAATGGAGTGTCAATAACGGCCCCATTACGCCTCCTCCAGGCGAACATCAACCACTGCGCCGCCGCTCAGGATCTGTTGCTCCAGAGCATGGCGCAGTGGTGGATTAACATCGCCGTAGTCGCTGAGCCGTACTTTGTCCCGCCCAGGGATGACTGGGTGGAGGACCTGAGCGGCTCAGTGACCCTCATTTCGTCGGCCGCCGCTGGTACCCCGTCCCTCGAGTCTGTCAAGAGAGGACGGGGTTGCGTGGCAGCACGGTTCGGGGAGATTGTCGTGGTAGGGGTATACTTCTCCCCGAACCGAACTCTCGCCGAGTTCCACAACTCCCTTGTGGAGTTGAGAGTCGTCGTCGTCGGGTTCGGTTCCCTCCCCGTGTTCGTCCTCGGGGACTTCAACGCCAAAAATCTGGCTTGGGGTTCCCGCTTTACGGACACACGGGGCAGGATGGTGGAGGACTGGGCTCTGGAGACAGGCCTGGTCGTCCTAAACCGGGGTTCTGTCCCCACGTGTGTGCGGATGCAGGGTGAATCAGTGGTGGACATCTCGTTCGCCAGCCCCGCTCTGTCGCCGCGTGTTATTGACTGGCGCGTCATGGAGGGGGTGGAGACCTATTCCGATCACCGGTACATCCGGTTTGACGTCTCCACCCAGACCTCGAGCGCGCCGGTCCGACAGGCCCCGAGTGGTCCGCGGTGGGCGCTGAAGCGGCTGGACCGGGAGCTCCTCCTGGAAGCCTCGATCGTGCAGGCCTGTGTGTGCGGATGCGGGGTGAATCAGTGGTGGACATCTCGTTCGCCAGCCCCGCTCTGTCACCGCGTATTATTGACTGGCGCGTCATGGAGGGGGTGGAGACCTATTCCGATCACCGGTACATCCGGTTTGACGTCTCCACCCAGACCTCGAGCGCGCCGGTCCGACAGGCCCCGAGTGGTCCGCGGTGGGCGCTGAAGCGGCTGGACCGGGAGCTCCTCCTGGAAGCCTCGATCGTGCAGGCCTGGGTGTCATCACCGGACAGGCCTGCCGACATTAACGACGAGGCGGAGTGGTTCCGGGAGGCCATGTCCAATATATGTGACGTGGCAATGCCCCGAGTCCACCCTGGACGCGCTTCGCGCCAGGTGTACTGGTGGTCGCAAGAGCTGGAAGCTCTACGCAGGGCGTGCGTTGCTGCGCGACGCCGGTACGCCAGGCACCGCAGGCTCCGTATCCGTCCTCCGGATACGGAAGCCATTCAGGCGGAGCTGTACGAGGGGTACAGAGCGGCGAAGACCGCCCTCCAAGCGGAGATCCTGCGGGCCAGGGCACTGGCCCGCGAGGAGATGCTGGAGACTCTGAACAGAGACCCGTGGGGACGCCCATATAAGATGGTGCGGGAGAAACTCCGCCCATGGGCTCCCCCGCTGACGCAGAGTCTCCGGCCCCAGCTTGTGGAGGACGTGGTGAGCGCTCTGTTCCCTTCAAGAGGGGAACATACGCCCCCACCCATGGCTCCGCCCATTGCGGTGCCCGATGCGGACCACACCGCCGACGACGACGACAATGCTCCGGAGGTGACCGAGGTAGAGATGAGAGTGGCGGTACGCAGGATGAGTGCGAGGAATACCGCCCCAGGACCCGATGGCATACCCGGAAGGGCCTGGGTCCTGGCCATGGGGACTCTCGGGCCTCGACTGAGAGGGCTCCTAAGCGCATGTATGGAGAGGGGCCAGTTCCCACTTTGCTGGAAGACTGGGAAACTGGTCCTCATCAGGAAGCCGGGGCGCCCAGCGGACTCTCCGTCCGCCTATCGGCCCATTGTGCTGCTCGACGAGGTGGGCAAGCTCTTTGAAAGAGTCATTGCAGACCGCCTCGTCGGGCAGCTGGTGCGGGTGGGGCCGGATCTGGCGGAGAGCCAATTCGGTTTCCGCAGGGGGCGCTCTACGGTGGACGCCATCATGCGCGTGCGGGCCCTCACGACGGGGGATGCTGTGGCCCGGGGTGGGGTCGTCTTGGCGGTGTCTCTAGACATCGCCAATGCCTTCAACACCCTGCCCTGGAGTTGCATCAGGGAGGCACTTCGGTATCACCGGATGCCGACCTACCTCTGTCGTGTGGTCGAGGCCTATTTGACAGACAGGGCTGTCATCTACCCCGGTCACCAAGGAGAGTGGAACCGGCGAGAGATGTCGTGCAGTGTCCCACAGGGATCGGTCCTGGGGCCGCATCTGTGGGACATCGGATACGACTGGGTGCTGCGCGCCGACCTCCCTACTGGCGTTAGCGTCGTTTGTTACGCTGACGACACGCTGGTCCTGGCACAGGGGAGGTCGTACCAGGCGGCGACCGACTTAGCGACACGCGGGGTTGCGACAATCGTCGACAGAATCCGGCAGCTGGGACTCGAGGTGGCCCTGCACAAGTCCGAGGCCATGGGTTTCTATGGTCCTCGTAGTGCGCCACCGTAGGGTTCCCAAGTATTGGCGGGAGGGGTTCACATCGGCGTCGAGTCGACGATGAAGTATCTGGGACTCGTCCTCGATAGCCGGTGGAACTTCGTGGAGCATTTGAGACGTTTGGCTCCCAGACTGGACCGGGCCGGGGCTGCCTTGAAGCGGCTCCTGCCCAATCTGGGAGGTCCAAACGCCTCCTGCCGGAGGCTCTACGTGGGGATCGTGCGGTCCATGGCCCTTTACGGGGCGCCGGTGTGGGCGCCTTCATTGAGGCGGCAGCCAGGCCGCCGGCTGAACGCGTCCCAAAGGGTCATGGCCATCCGGCTGGCCCGAGGATACCGCACGGTCTCCTGCGAGGCGGCGAGCCTCCTTGCCGGAGTACCGCCATGGGATCTGGAGGCAAAGGTCCTTGGGCACATTTGGGAGTGGCGCGAGGAGGCGAAGCGCCGGGGCTTAACTCCGATGCCGCAAGAAGTCGCGGCACAGCGGACAGAGCTCCGGCGGGATCTCATGGCGGAATGGAGAGTGCGATTGTCGCAACCCAGCGCTGGGCACGCCACAATTGCGGCGATAAGACCCCTCTTTGAGGAGTGGCTAGAGAGGCGCCACGGCGTCCTCACCTTCCGCCTGACGCAGGTACTCACCGGACACGGCTGTTTCGGGAGGTACAGTACCGACCAAAAGTCCATGAGCAATCTCACAAAGCAATAGACTGACGCTTCGGTTTGACTTACGACCTTCTTCTATAAGTTGTTACAATACTATAGACACGCACATTACACACACACACTCACTTTGTCTGCAACCAATGACTAGTTCAATAATCATCATTCGTTTTTAGTTTCATTCGTCTTGTTCACATAAATATTAAAGTTTAGCAGGTAGACCACAAAAAACTAAGTAAATTATTTCGATTTCTGTGGGGTAGATGCAGTTTGTTACAAGTATTCAATTAATAGAACTTTGTTGGTTCGTGCCGTGATAATATTGGTGACGAGCATTTAGCGCAGTGTTGTGGTTATTATTATCAAAAAGCAGGCATAAAATATATTGAAGAGATCAGATCAGATCAGAGAATATTATTGCGCTGCGTAAAAGTGAAGTGAATATCTAATGAAACCGGACTAAGTGTGAGTGTTATCATTTATATATTTCATATTTTACTAAACATAAATCTTAATCAAGGGTATTGTTGATAGAACAGAGGTATTGTTGAGACAGAAGATGCCTTTAAAGTTTTAAATTCATTGTGAGGTTTAATTCGATTAGTGAATAATAAATAATAAGGTATTATGTGTAATAAAAACAATATTTTTCTTTGTTCTAGAGAAATACTGTGAGGGTTAAGAGATATGAGGAAGGGGCTTATTATCGAGTAGCAGCGACGTCAAATGGTGAATGAAACAAATGGTTTCATACCAACGAGACATTTTGCTGAATTATTAAAAACACGTCATTATGAACCGTTCGCCGTGCACTCTGAAGGCTTGCATCACTGAAGACCAGCTAGAAAACCGTTTTTGACCTTAAAATATTGACCGTACCAACTTAATAAACAACAGATTCGTTATTGCATGAATTTATGGTAACGAATTTTTTAAGCACGTTTCAATAGGGTGTTTGTCGTATTTCTTGCAGATATACCGAAATTGTTTAATATTATTTTAGTAATAGTATTATTTTAGGATAAAAATTTGAGGTTTAGTTTCAATCTTCTTTTCGTAAAGAAAATGAATACTTAAGCTTTAACCTCAATAACAACCAATATTTACTAAAGTCAAATAAAATGTAAAATAATTAATACAAATAAAATATAAACAAACTGCCCATATTTAACCTTAAAATTACCTATTCTGTAAGTAGTTTTTTACATTTTAAGTAGTCTAATATTCTTATTTATTACTTAATTACTTCGACCATGATCAAAGCTTAATATTTATGGTGAAAAAATCCATTAAAAATTTAAAATATTTCATAATTTAAATATGTCTAAATAATACAAACTGCTTCTAAGTTTCTTGACATCTAGTTCACATCTTATTCAGCTGAAGTAATGATAAATAATTGTAGCAGTTTATTAACTTATGTAAAATAAATATAACGAATAAACATATTTTTTTTAATTTTGTTATCATATATCACGCATTTTTTATTCTAAAACCTTTATTGCAATAACAACATAAAAAAGCAGCAATATTTAAAAAATATTATTATCGAAAACAAAAATAATAATATTTGCAAAAAACCGCACTGAGTTTCACGAGATTAGAACCTGAGGCAGTTTGAATTCCATACCAACGCTTAACGCTTTCTGCTATCTGCACTTGTTAAGTTACTATCGAATTTTAGCAATGCCATTAACTGGTCAAGTTCACGCGCATAGTGCGTGTGTGCTAGCATGTTTAAAGCGACGGAAATATATTGTTGTTTCGTGTAACTGCGTTATCTGTGGTGTGTGTATCGTGTTGCTTACACATACAAATGTACGAGCTATACCGCGTGTTCACAGCAATACGACTCTTAGCGTGCTCATGAACTTTTGAGCGCTTACTGTACCTGTTCAGGATAAAGCGGGAGGAAACGGCCGGGTGTCGTCACTGTGTGGATCGCCCGGAGGACACGGTGGAGCATACGGTGGAGGTCTGCCCGGCTTGGGCAGGGCATCGCCGTGTCCTCGTGGATGCGATCGGCGGCGGTGATCTCTCGCGTCCGGCCCTGATTCGGGCCATGCTACGGAGTGAGAGGAAATGGGAGGCCGTCACCTCTTTCTGCGAAGCAGTAATGCTCGCGTAGGAGGAGACGGAGCGCGTGAGGGAGAGGCAAATTTCGCGCCCTCGCGCCCCTAACCGCCGCAGCAGGAGATGCCCTGGGCGTCGGGAATCGCAGGAAGATTTCCGGCCACCGTAGGCGCGGGCTTGCGGACGGTGAGCAATGGGTAGCTCGCCGTCCGATAAGGACCAAGCCCGGGTCGACGGCGCGTTGTGTTCCACGCGCGCCTCAAAGAGATGTCAGCAGAATTGACGGGGTCCGCTAGGGCCAATGCCTGCCGGGGGTTCGAAGAAAACCGATGGGGAAATCGTGGCCCTCGGCAACATGGCATAGGAAGGAACACGGGTGGGTTTTAGTCAGTAAGAGTCTGACACGCCCTCCCGCTCCACCCAGAGCGGGAGAAGTTATTTGATAATTTCCCACCCAAAAAAAAAAAAGGGATCCCTTTTTTTTGCATAATATTCTTTTTTCTAATATACTTTGGCATAACGATTTTGGTATAATTTTTTTGCCATAATAATACTTTGCCATATTTTTTTGGCATACAGTTTATGTTGGCATAATTATCTTGAAGGCTCATTTGTTTTGGCATAAATTTAATTCGCATAACGTTACTAAGCCTAATGACTAGTAGCTTAATAATACTTAGGCATACAATTAATAGAAATAACGGAAACAAATTTGAGTTATTTTTACGTATTTATTTTGGATTTTCATGCAAATGATTTATAAAATAAAAAATTAAAGTATTGTCTTAGAAAAAAGTGAAAAATAAAAACTTTTTACAAAAAAAAAAACAACCGACTTCCAAAAAACACTACAAAGTGAAAAATAACTTTAATTTCGGAAATCAGTGTCTTTGGCTTTGAATTTTCGTTTTTTGTCACCGACTTCCGAAATTAAAGTTATTTTTCACTTTGTAGTGTTTTTTGGAAGTCGGTTGTTTTTTTTTTTGTAAAAAGTTTTTATTTTTCACTTTTTAGTCGTGGTACCTACCCCACACAAATTCAAAAACCACTACCTTTTTTTTTTTTTTTTTGTTTGGGAAATTATCAAATAACTTCTCCCGCTCTGGGTGGAGCGGGAGGGCGTGTCAGACTCTTACTGACTAAAACCCACCGTGTTCCTTCGGTTGCCCTGTTGCCGGGGGCCACGATTTCCCTATCGGTTTTCTTCGAACCCCCGGCAGGCATTGGCCCTAACGGACCCCGTCAATTCTGCTGACATCTCTTTGAGGCGCGCGTGGACTACAACGCGCCGTCGACCCGGGCTTGGTCCTTATCGGACGGCGAGCTCACCGTCCGCAAGCCCGCGCCTACGGTGGCCGGAAATCGGCTCGCGATTCCCGCCCCGGGCGTCTCCTCCTGCGGCGGTTGGGGGCGTGAGGGTACGAAATTTGCCTCTCCCTCACGCGTTCCGCCTCCTCCTTCGCGAGCATTACCGCTTCGCAGAAGGAGGTGACGGCCTGCCATTTCCTCTCGCTCCGTACCATAGCCTGAACCAGGGCCGGACGCGAGAGATCACCGCCGCCGATCGCCTCTACGAGGACACGGCGTTGCTCCGTTCAAGCCGGGCAGACCTCCACCGTATACTCCACCGTTTCCTCAGGCCGATCCACACAATGGTGACACCCGGGTGACATCGGTGAATATACATAAAAAAAAAAAAAACAAACAAACATATGCGATGAACATATATAACCTCCTCCTTTTTGGAAGTCGGTTAAAAATCATTATGTTTTGCTACAAAAATTAGTGACAGAACCGAATCGCTGCAAAACCGACTCCACGTAGTCTTGTCTGCCCAACTCCTAGAGTGTAATTTAAAATCGCAAAATCGCGTAGGCGCGAAATTATGCGTAAAAAATTATGCGTAAGCTGTTATGCGTAAATAATATTATGCGAAAATATAATTAGGACAAACAAAAGTATACCAAGTTATATTAGGTCTTAAAATTTTATGCAAATGGATAGGAATCTGAATGGTATGTTATCACATGTTTGCCAGAAGTTTTTACTGCTGCAAGTAGCAAGCGACCGAACACTGGCCTCCGTGGGCTACTGCTTCACCACGACAACGCGCTGGCTCACTCGGTGCTCAAAACAAGGGACTTTCTGGACAGCACACCGTTCAAATTTATAGGTCATCCTCCTTACAGTCCCGATTTGGCTCCGTGCGACTTTTTCTTGTTCCCCAAAATAAAAAAATCAACTCAAAGGAAAACAGTTTTCACCACCGGAAGATGCACTGGCTGCATTTGAGAAGGATATTGAAGAGGTGTCTGATGCGGACTGGAAAATGTGTTATGAAAATTGGTTTTGACGTATGAAACTGTGTACCTATAGACGCCAATGGAGAGTTCTTTGAAAAGATATAATAAAAATAGTTATAACCTGTAGTATATTTTTTTCTAGTATCGCAAAACTTTCTAAGTACCCCTACGTAATCTAGTTTTAATTTATTTCACCCCATGGGAGATGGCACTGCAGTGTTTGATGTATGTACATGCAATCCAGCCTGCAAGCGATCATTTTTAGGATATTGTTGGGGCTGGCCCGCACTCTGCGCACTAGGTGCATCCCTACCAAATCTCATTCGCATCGTTGCATAAAAGCAATTAATATGTGCGTCCGCGAACATTCCCGATGCGCTGTAAAAACGGGGTAGCCCCACCAATACCCCGAAAGCGTTGTTGTATTGGACACGAATGGCGTTGCACGACCTATGGATATATCTAGCCCACAAGCTGCACATGTAAAACGTTGTACAATAAGCTCGAAACATAGTAATTTTGACTTTTTAAGTGAGCAGCGTGCAAACCTGCGAGCCAGCATGTTCGCCCTTACCGACAACGCCCTTCACTCCCGCTCAATATCAAATCCATCATTGAGGCCAGGGGTCAATAGGTATATTACCAAGATATTTAAACGTAAATACTCTTTGTAGTGGAGTCCAATTGAGAAATACAGGTGGTACATAACCCGGTCTACCCCCAGCCTCAAAGACCATGATCTCCGACTTATTGGAGTTATAAATCAAACCATGTGTTTTGGCATACTGCTCACATTTTCTGAGACCACAGATTGACGCGCTCAAAAGTACCATCGTCTGCATAGCTTATATTATTAAAACCCACTCTGATGCTGCTGAGCCAATCAGCTCGTTTACATACAAGTTGAAAAGCGTGGGTGAGCTCAACCCTCCTTGCCTCACCCCGCATTCCAACCTGTATGGCCTGGAAAAAGTTCCAGCCCATCGTACACTATTGATCTGGTTACCATACCAATATTTAAAGATGTTTATATCAAGCTCCGTTAGCAACCTATCCTTCTCCATCTTTCAAAGCCTGCATAAATCGGCGTCCTACGCTGTGTATAGTATGTTACAGTATGCTTAAGACACAACACTGCACTTTCTGTTGACAAACCCCGCCGAAACCCGAATTGGTTGTCATGAACATTTACAGTTTTATTTAGTTGTGTATGAAGCAGTCAAACACTTTTGATATTATAGTAACTAGAGAGATGGGCCTATTGGATGCCGAGTGACGAAATGTAAGTTTATACGCACAATATTGAGAGATTTACCATGTTATTTTAATACCATAGACTTCTTATAGGTTTTCCTGTAATCGAAAAGGTTAAAGGTTTTTCTGTAAAAAAAAATACATAGTATGGTTCTTTACTCATGTAAAGAACCATACTATGTATTTTTTTCAAAATTTTTGGTCCAGTGGTTTCGTAGATAAGGGGGGGGGGGGAATTGTCAATTTTCATTGAATTTCTTAAATATCTTTAAAACTGTTTATTTTAAAATTATGTAAAAATTGTTTTTAAAATCCTCGCAACAAGCCCTTTCATTTGATATGTCACGCGGTACTGTAAGCAAAACTTTTTTTTTTATTTTCTTGTTTGACCCCCAAAAGTGACCCCTATATTCAAAATTCATTTATTTACGTTACGCATTCGTGTTTGGGACACAGAAATACATATGTGTATCAAATTTCAACTTAATTGGTCCATTAGTTTCGGAGTAAATTGGCTGTGACAGACGGACAGACAGACAGACAGACAGACCGACAGACAGACATACGAGTGATCCTATAAGGGTTCCATTTTTTCCTTTTGAGGTACGGAACCCTAAAAACCATTACAAACTTACATTTGCAGTTGGAGAATTGACCGTGACGTATTTCGATACATGGGAGAACATGTTTTTCAACTACAAATACGGAACTCTTCATTGTGCGTGGTCTGACACGCACTTGGCTAGTTTAAACATCATCCTACTATAATATCACACAGTAATTTAATGAAAAAGTAAGTGAAGATATGTGGATTTTTGTTAGATACATAATAAAAGAATGGCTTGGCAGCAGTTTTTTTTTATCCCGGAAGTATATTCCAGTGGGACATTTTTTTTCGAGCCTCTGTTTGGCTTCATTAAAGTCGTATTTCCAAATCAACGTTTGAATCCGCACTGGTTTTGGCGTTTGACACAGGTTTTAGACAAACATCAAAAGAATAAAACATGCCATTATCTTGTTATTTTAATATTTTCATTTTCTCGAGTCAAAGTTGATTTTATTGTTTCTACGAATTGAATTAAACTAACCACTAGACAAAACCACCAGCCACTAAAAGCAAAATTCCTCCACCAGTAGGGGTGTCCAAACTCCCAGGTTTAGTGGAAATCCCACTAAGATGACAACACTGCTTTTCTACGATTTTGTCATTGGCCACAGATAACAAAAACGTGAATAGAAAAACGTTTTGTTACGTAGTTCAATTATGGTAGTTTTTGGTAGAATGTGTTTTAAAAATTGTTTTTTTATTTTTCGGCAATCATTATACATTTTCATTTAAAAGCACTAGTAGAACATCAGTTGTAATTAAAACAAAATTACACTAATAGCACAATAATTTTAAAATAAACCATTCATAGATGCTGTAACTAAACATATCAATTTAACAAATATAGACAATTGCTTTGAACATCCCTATACAATTCCAGTCGTTTGGTAAAAAATGTATATCGCAATTCCAATTGTGGCATACGATTAAGATTGGACTTGCTTTCGATTCACAATTTCAATGAAAATTATAATCTGTTACGCAATTAGGCTGCAGGACTGAATTACCTTGTTGAAGGTTCTTGGCTCCTGAAATACAGGTACTCTAACTTAGCTCTGGAGCCAGGGTCTCAATTTTTTCTGTAACCTTTTTTGGCACTTAAGAATTTATTTATTATTTTCCTTTATTCATTTTTTTACATATTAAATACATTTTTAAATATTTTTATAAAAATCATTAAAAAAAACATTTAAAAATATAAAAAATAGTGGCCCATCGGCATCAGGAACAGGGTCCAAGCTGCCGGTGGTCAGGGCTTTAGAGAGAGGAACCTCCTCACTATGCGTGCCGTGTCTAGGAGTACCGCTTTCTGAATCAAGCCCTTGACCCAGCCGCGCAATGAGAGCCTCCTGAGGTGTTGGTCGAGGCTCTTCGCTATTAAGCCATTAACCGTAACAATTATCGGTACAATGATTGCAGAGTCCACATCCCACATGTCGACAACCTCGTGTGCTAAGTATCAGCGTCGTATCTATCAGAATACCAGCGCTGTGGTATTTATTTATTTTTAAATATCGCAGCATCATGCTGAGATAGGAGCCTTTTTGGCCTCGCACAGGCCGTTATTAATTTTGTTTGTTAGTTTTTAAAATGCCCCTTTTTTATATTTGTTAATTATTTTTTTATCTTTTATTACTGTTTTGTATTTCCTGTGCGTGTCCCAAATAAAATATTTTTCTTTCTTCTTTCTTTCTTTCTTTTCTTTTTCTAAGTCAAGATACTTGATTTTTTTATCTTTCTCAGCTTTTACGAGATTCTCGTCATGAGGGACAGCAATATCTACAATCATTGCACGGCGCTCTCGTCGATCTATCACCACAATATCAGGCTTATTGGCTACAATAGTCCTGTCAGTGATGATAGATCGATCCCAGTACAATGTGGCATGACCATTCTCGAGAACTGGGTCGGGCACATACATGTAGTATGGTACTTCGGACTCCACAAGGTTGTACTGCAAGGCAAGTTGCTGGTGAATAATCCTAGCCACTAGATTGTGTCTGTGCAAGTACTCGCCATTAGCAAGATGAGAACAACCGGAAAGAATATGTCGGATTGATTCACCGAGACGGTGGCATGCCCGACAGATGTCAACCGTGCCGTCCTTGACAATGTATTTCCGATAATTATTCGTCATGATAACTTCATCCATAATCGCACAGACAAAACTTTCGGTTTCCCCGAAGATGTCACCGAAACGCAGCCAGGATACAGACGCCAAAAAGTCTACATCAGGCCCGTGGAGGGCCCGGAAAAAGCGTCCATGTAGCTCTTTGCCCTGCCATACTTCCTTACGATCGTTAGTATCAAGTACTGCAGGTTTGCGCCAGTTCTCTTTTGCCAAGGAAGGAGAGCGGGGTGAGGCCCTTGTCTACTGCGACCACATCTCATTGCATACCCACGTCAGTTTGAAGGAAATATTCCCTGAGACTGTAAATCTCGCGGTTGTGGAGGGTTTTAGCATTTAGGAAACCCCGACCCCCACACTTCCGCGGGATGTACAGTCTCATCACTGATGACCGTGGGTGATGCATCCGATTTGCAGTCAGCAATGTACGGACCTTCCTATCCAGAGCGTCAAGTTCTGTTTGAGTCCATTTGAGTATGCCGAAAGAATACATCAAAACAGGCATGACCCAACCGTTGAAGGCACGCACCTTGTTTCCGCCTGATAAAAGACTATTTAACACTTTATTCAGGCGGCCAAAGAAGCGTTCCCTCAACGATTGTTTCATGTCGGCAACATTAATAATAATAATAATAACCCCACTGCCGTATCTCTACGTTGACGTCGTGGTGGGGCTTGCGTGCTCCGAACTCTAGGTCTGTGCCGGTACAGTTTACTTTGCCGGAACAGGTCTGGGATGAGGAGCCAGACTAAGAGAGATACAAAATCCCGCAGGGCAGCATGTGGCGAGCTGTTGGGCAGTAGCGACCCCACGGACCCTATCTCCCGGGAGAAGTCTTGTTCCTCACCTCTGACTTGCCTTTATTGGCCGGCTGGAGTGAACACTGACGAGGAACGGCGCTCCCGCCTCATTCTTGCCTTAATTGGCCGGCTTGAGTGGAGATTCGCAAGAGCAAACGTGCTCGGAGGAAGAAAGTATTCCAGTAAGATGCTGGTAGGGATCTTGACCGTACTTCCGGGATTGTCCTGATAGCCGTGGAATACCTCTCCACTCTTCATAAGCACCTCAGGACGTGTTGCCCCCTTGTTGCTACATTACTTTGTGCTAGCGACCGTTTCTGGGGGTCCATTATTGAGTGTGCAAGTCACCCCCTGCCATTTTATCCGTGTAAATATAAAACATTGATCAGGCAGGGGCTATAGTCCTACCATAGTTCCAGGTAACCAGTCCACTTTAGCTACCCAAACCCATAGTCCAATGTTTTGTTTCCATGTACTGTAATAGTCCTACACCAACCGGGGGTTGTCCTTTGGTGCACTTGCATAGTGCATACAGGGATAATCGTCGGTTGGTGCCTCATTTCTTTAAAAGCGTCTAACGGGCCTCTACGAGTTGGCTTCGGCCCCTCGTACGCCTTCCAAAGGACCGGGATCCATGGTCCCGAGAATAGTTAAAAAATTAAATAATAATAATAATAATTTTTATTTTTCTCTTCACAAAGGTTCACATAGTAATAAACATAGAGACAAGTATTATCGTTTTACAAAAATGCATAAAATATGATCCTTTGCGAGAGACTGGCGTCCATACTAGGATACCCTGTGTGACGGATCACCAGGCTCTCAACCCGAATTTATTCTAATTAACATTAACATTACAATAGTCAATGGTACATTTTCAAACTCTAGACAAATTATTTATTGATGAAGGAGAAAACAAAAGTAAAAAAAAAACAAAAAAACAGACTATTAAAATTAAAATTAATTAATAAAAATAAAAATTGTATAGTGTAATGCATGTGTAAAGTGCAGGTGAGGTGTGAGGATAAGTAGAATGATGGTGTGAGTGTGGGTGTGTAAGGATTTTGTTACAGTCAAGAACCCGAAGTTATTTTATATTACGAGGGAACAATGAGTAGCTGCTCCGTGGCATCATAGTTCAATTTTTGTAACCAGGTAGAGAGGGTTATTTTGCAACGCTGTTTGGGTAGGGCATAGATTGACAAAATTCCATTAATTTTGTTGTACAAGTAACTTCCAAGAAAACCAAAATGTCGACGGGATAAAGCAGTATGGAACCGAGTTGTGGGACAAACTGCGTGTTTACGTCGCTTACCTTCAAATAGATTAGGATTATAGGTAAGAAGAGAGTGTTTGCGCAGGATCGTATTTAAAATGAAAAGTTGTCGAACAGTTAACACTCCAGTTCGCTCATAAAGTTCTCTGGTGGGAAATAAGAAAGGCAGGAAATTAATAACCTTTAGAACTGCCCTTTGTGCACGTTCGATCCGCAGCATTGATGTTTTTGTCGCACCACCCCATACAGTTATGCAGTACGAGATTAGCGATTGGCATAACGCAAAATAAACTGATCTCAATAAGCCAGCGTCCGCAACATGACGAACATTTTTAAACACAAATATCAGTTTACGGATTCTAGCTGAAAGAGCATCTATGTGCGGTTGAAAACTTAGAGTGTTATCTAGCATAACGCCTAAGTACTTGATTGAATCTGTTTTATGAAGATGGGGACATAAGCAATGAGCACTATGAGACAAAATGCATGAGGATGAATGAGCGGTAATTTTGAAATTATTGAGTGAATAAGTAGGTTTTTTTATGTAGAAAGAGATATACTTTGTCTTATCAACATTGAGAGCGAGTCTATTATTAGCCAGCCATGACAACACCAAGTTCAACCCCATCTGTGCACAACTGTAAACCTCGGGCCATGTATCGGCGTCAAACAAAAGCGCTGTGTCATCAGCAAAAGTTATGATCCTTCCGCTGGGCATCTTGAGCTCACAGAGGTCGTTGATGAATGTTAGAAATAAAGGAGGACCGAGGATACTGCCTTGTCGCCACGCACGACAGAAAGATCACTACTAGTCCACTCGTCTACTTTAACTCTCTGGAATCGGTTGGTGAGGTAGTCGGAAAAAAGCTTCAGTTGCGCATCCCTTGCACCAATATTCTCCAATTTGTTCACCAACAGAGGGACGGAGACTGTGTCAAAGGCCTTGGCAAGGTCCATGAAGATTACTATAACCTTTTTGTTTACGTCGAGTTTTTCAGAAACAAACTTAGTTAAACCGTGAATGGCGTCACTAGTCGACAAGCCAGATCGGAAACCATACTGAGAAGGTGATAGCAGTGAGTTGTCTTCCAGGTAGTCAACCAAGCGCTTCTTCATGATCCTCTCCAATACCTTAGACAAGGCTGGCAGAATGGAAATTGGTCTATAGTTGTTGACACAGGCTCCGTCGCCACCTTTGAAGATGGGGCGAATCTCTGCTATTTTCCAGGCGTTTGGGAATTTGCCGGAGACAATGGCAAGGTTGCAGATGAAAACGATTGGAGGAATGAGGATCTGTCTGTCTCTCTTCACAAAGCCGGTAGAGATGTTGTCATAGCCAACAGCGCAATCAGACTTCAGAGTATGAATGATATTTCCAATCTCTTCCAGGTCCGTGGGAAAAAAAACCATCGAGTGGGGATGAAGGTTGAGCGGTGGTGAAGGGATACTATTACCAGAACCACAGCGGTCAGTGATACTCTTGCCTATGTTTACAAAAAAATCATTGATTTTATTAGTGGAAGAAATAGGATCCAGTGTATTAATTAGCTGTCTGGCCTCGTTTTTAGATTTTTGTGTGTGGGTAATGTCTTTTATTGTATTCCATAATATTTTGTTATTAGTTTTAGCCGCAGTCTGAAGTTCCAATTTATCATGTTCCCTTTTTATCTTTTTTAAAAGTTCGTTGCAAAAATTTCTGTATCTTCTATAGGTTAATATTATAGTTTGGTTGTTAGGATTCTTTTTTGCTTTTTGGTGCAGTTTGTCACGATTCCTCATACACCGTAATAAACCGGTCGTTATCCAAGGTTTGGTAATTCTCTTACGGTTAGACGTTTTTATAATTTGTGTATTAGATTGTATAATACTGTTCAATGATTTAACGAAGAACTGAACAGCAAGATCAACATCAGTCATTAAATATAATTCATGAAAGTTGAGATTCACAATTTCATCGTCCATTTTTTTGTAATTTAAACGTTTAGTTATTTTAAAGGTTTTGTTTTGAACTTTACTTACACCCAGGACAAGGATGACGGCATCATGATCAGTGATAGAGGTTTCAGCTACATAACAAGAAGCTGGAAGCCGCGTTTTTAATATAATGTGATCCAAACATGTCTTATTATGTGTAGGGAAAGTGTAAGCTGGCAACAAGCCATGATACGCTAAAAGGTTAAGGTAATGAGCAGAATTAGGGTCTGTGTTGGTCTCCGTTATGTCCACATTGAGGTCCCCTATTAGAATAAAGTTTTTTATATTGGAGGTAGTATTTAAAAAAAGGTCGAGAGATGTTAGAAAGTTATTTAGGTTTTTGTACCCAGCTGATCGGTAAACTGCCAACACAGCCGTGTATTGATCAATTTTGATCATTAGACAGTTACAATCTGAAATAGTAGGTTCCTCTATGCACACGCCAATGTTATTTTTGTAATAAATAACAACCCCCTCGTTTTGGGATAAGTTATTATTAGTTTTGTAGTAATTGTAACCGTCAAGCAGTGGAATGCGGTGTGCACAAGACAACCAGCATTCCGTCAAAACAATGAAATCCCAATCAATTTGCGATCTTTGTAGTAATGTAAGTAAACCTGGTGTATTACGTGTTATGCTTCTGATATTTTGGTGAATAACTTTAAGAGAAAGCAAATAATCATTTACAATGTTTCGACAATTGTCAATATCACAAGTGGACGAACGTGCAATGGAAATACGGTCAAGGTCAGTGATTATATCTTTGGTACTATTGAATTTTAATTTTAAGGAATAGTGATTTCATATTTTTGATGCCTAATGCTTCCGACATACCCAAGTACTTGTAGGTTTCAGTTGAGGAGAGGGATCTAAGGTGTATGGAATCCGAGAGTTGGGTTCCCACGGATTCCATAATCCTCCCTCGCTTTACCTGCATGACTGCACATTTGTCCACACCAAATTCCATCCTGATGGCGCTACTGAACGTTTCTGTTACCTTCAGTAGTTCCATCAGTCGCAAATTGTTGGGGGTAAAGAGTTTCAAGTCATCCATGTAAAGGAGGTGAGATATCACCTGGCCACCCCTTCTCAACCGATAGCCTAGACCTGAATCCTCCAGCAGTGTGCTTAAAGGATTCAAGGCTAAGCAAAACCAAAGCGGACTCAAACTATCGCCCTGAAATATTCCCCGTTCAATCCTGATCGGTTCATCGATTCCCCGGATCTGTCGAGATCCTGGATAGAGAAGGACCGTCCTCCATTGCCGCATACATGACATCAGGAAGGTGCGCAGAGTTGCATTTATCTTGTACAACTCCAGCACCCTCATGAGCCTCATGAGTATGTGGCACCGAATCATAGGCCTTCTTATAATCTATCCAACAAGTCGACAAATCCTTCCGGGATCTACGAACCTGTTGGCTAATGGTCATGTCTATAAGGAGCAGCTCCTTAGTACCACGGGACCCATTCTTACATCCATTCTGAGACACAGACATAATTGAGTTGTTGTTAATATGATGTGAAATTTTAGCTCTAAGAATGGATGTAAGAACTTTATAGACCGTCGGTAAACATGTAATTGGTCTATAATTTTTAGGTTCCACAGTACTGCCCGATTTATGGAGCAGGTGGGTAACTCCTGTTGTGAAGAACACTGGTAGCGACCCAGTCTCTAAAGATGATTGGAATTGCGAGGCTAAGCAGGCATGTGACCTTTGTAGCCATTTAAGCCAGAAATTGTGCAGTCCGTCCGGTCCTGGAGATTTCCAGTTAGGCAACGGGCGGACTGCACGGGCCACATCCAGAGGGGTAATGGTGATGGTCTCCATGTCTGGTATTGGATCACACGCGTGCTCAACAACACGCATCCAATCACCTTCAGTGTGACTGACAGGCACCGACCAAAAGCTTCGCCAAAAAGCTTTCATGGCATTATTATCCGGTAGACGCGCGTCAGTCACACCTTGATTGGGAGTGGGCCTTATTTATTATTAAGGTTAAAAAACACAAGAATCAATTAATAGTATTCCACGGCACAGTAAAAAACATTTACGGGCCGAGTGAATGTCCTATTGAATAAGAAGATATTACTCTACAAGAAACCTAGAAAACAGTCGGAACCGAACCCGGCACTTCCAGGAGATGGAAGTGCGTCGGACGCTGGAGCGGAAGGAAATAGAGAAAGTTCCACAGAAGACGAAGTATTCTATGATGCCAGATGCGACTCATGGGAATACTCCCGTGGAATTAAGTCGACCAATAAGACACGGTTGACGGGAAAAATTTGAGAAATGTGCCTAGAGTAGATTTTAAACGTGTTTATTAAAGTTTTTGATTTATGTTTTATTTTGTGAAGCTAGGGGAAGGAATGTTATATAGTTTAAGTTTGATCTATGGTTCTGATAATCTGTCATCTTGACTTATAAAATAAAACGTCAGTGTGCTAGCTATCCGTCACTTAATTTCTCCTCAATCCTCAATCCTAGGGCATCGCCGTACTGCAATATCCGCAGACTTATCAAAGACCTTCAGTGTCATTAACACATCGTTCTGTACAGTTACCGCCAGTGAATGTGAGTACTAAAGCCCCCCACGGCGGCGGCGGTGACGTCACTCCTCAAAAAAACTGTCTCTTCGCATAATGTGCTGTAGTCCCGATGTTCGCTCATAGCCATCAATATCTCGCGAGGGATTGCGCAAATCCTCGCCCATTGAGCACAGGCTTCGCAGGCCCTCGCGATCCCTCCGCGCTATTGAAAGGCCGATATTAAGCGCCGCCGCCGCCGCCACAAGCGAGCCGTACAAAGACGCCGTAGTCATTATATCGAGTGTCCTCTTATGTCACGCATTTCATATTTAAATAGCTACGTGAATAGAATTTATAAGATTTATTGTAATGTGCTAATGTATTTCGTTTCCGCGACTATCGTACTAATTGATTTGTTGATCGCATTGGTTGCTGTCGTTTTCACATGCTCATGAATTTGAATAACATATAGGAGAAAATTATTATACGTCGGATACGTAGCCAACCACTACCTATGTATAGTCTTCATCAGTTCCATTGATTGGATGAAACATTATCCGGCAATCGCGCTGGGTGTTCAGCGTAGAACAATAAAAACAAAACAGTCGGAGTTACGTCGACGGCTTATTGTTTTAATTAAATCGAGAAAATAATAAACATTGCACGATATCGTGATATGCCGCGGGCTGTTGACGCGCGTTATCGCCAAATCGACGCTCCACAAATTAAAATACACATGTTAATCCATGCGGCCCGATAGTCCGGGGCCACAGGGGCAGAGTCATCGACGACATAATCCGACAATCGAATGGATAAATAGAACGGATGTGTTCAAAACTGACTTAACTGTAGTCTTTAAAAAAAACAAAAAATATGGAATTTGTTCGATTCGATAATTGCAATTAGACTTGAAATACGAAAATTCGGCTGGATTGACAAAACTTCATTTTACTTATAATAATTTTTTGATTGTCTATAATTGTTTGAGGGCGTTTTTACTAGGGCGTTGAAGAGTTTTTAGTATAGTGTACAAGCACTAATTATACTAATTCTGCGGTATTTTAGGTTTCAGCTCATAATATTAGAAATATGAACAACCGACTTCCTAAAAAAACACTACAAAGTGAAAAATAACTTTAATTTCGGAAGTCGGTGTCTTTGGTTTTGTATTTTCGTTTTTGCCACCGACTTCCGAAATTAAAGTTATTTTTCACTTTGTAGTGTTATTTTAGGAAGTCGGTTGATTTTTTTTGTAAAATGTTTTTATTTTTCACTTTTTAATTGTGGTACCTATCCCACACACATTCGAATACCACTACCTGCTACTAGTGACAGGAACTTATCATATCATCTACATACTAAGCGGGGAAAAAAATACGTATTATTGTAGCTAACTTAAAAACTGCCCAAGCAAAGTTGATAAAATTTATATGGGACCAATTTGAGAGCATACCCTTTTATACAAAAAAAGAATTTTCAAAATCGGTCCACAAGTAACGGAGAAATTGGCGGACATACATACGAACATTTTTAACCTCCTCCTTTTTGGAAGTCGTCGGTTAAAAAAAACATTCAACACAAACAAAACGCACCTTACAAATAAAAACTTTTTACAAAAAAAATAACAACCAACTTCCAAAAAAAAACACTACAAAGTGAAAAATAACTTTAATTTCGGAAGTCGGTGTCTTTGGTTTTGAATTTTCGTTTCTTGCAGCCGACTTCCGAAATTAGTTATTTTTAACCGACTTCAAAAAAGGAGGTTTCTCAATTTGACCGTATATTTATATTTTTTGACTTTTTTTGACTGTCTCATTGGTCTAGTGGTCGCAAGCGCTACTGCTGAGCATGAGGTCCTGGGTTCGATTCTCGGGTCGGGCAAAATGTCATTGGGTTTTTCTATCTGAAATTTCTCAGTAGCAGCTCGGAGTCTGGATTTGTGTCCGGTTGATGGCAATAGGCTTGCCCCATATTACATGGGATTTAAACATAACTGGCGAAATGTGGGTGTACCTGCTACTCTGCCCAAGCCTTCGGGGAAACAAGGCGTGATGTTAAGTTATTATTTATATATTTTTATGTGTGTTCGCGGATAACTTCGTCGTTTATGAACCGATTTTGATGATTCTTTTTTTGTTCAAAAGGAGATATCTCAAGTGTAGTACCATGATAAAGAAACCAGGATCTGATGATGGCATCCCAGAGGAATCGAGGGGAACCTGCGAAAATCGTAGAGGCAACTAGTGCGTTTGTTAATTTTTTCAATAAGTAATTTAAAGCACTACTATTTAATGAAGGTCTGGAGTCGATCTGATGACGGAGTCGAAAGACAGTCGAGGGAACTACTCAACGATTTACATCAATTACCTGGTGTTTGAGCTTGATTAATTTGTATTGATGAGAACTTTACACCTAGATAAAGAAAAGAAAGAAAGAAAAATCGTTTATTTGCGGTAAACATGACGCAAAAAAAAAACACAAAAAAAATAACACAAAAACTGTCATTAGGAGTCTGATGATGAAGACGAAGGACAGTCAAGGCAACCAAATGTTACAAAAAAATACCTTGTGACATATTGCAATTAAATGAAAGAAAATTTAAAACTCTTAAAAGTACACTTTGTAAACAAGCATATTACAAATTAGAGGATTACATCCAAGATAAGAGTGCTTGGAAACATGCTGGTCCTGCTCCATAGGACAATTTAGAATCATGACAAAATCAAACTGGTTGCTAATTTAATTGTAAAATTTATTATTTTGTGTTATATGACATTGATTTTACATCCTGTGATTATTTCCCCACACACTGATTTATTAATTACAACATTTTAGGAAAATCGTCTACATTTACGATGTTTGTAAATATGTGAGCACCATGTATCTATATCACTTAGTTAAATTATCTGTTGTTGCTTCATTTTAAATTCTTTTACCTATTATGGTATAGTATTTTTATTCTAGGTGCATCGTCTTCACATATAATTATATAATTAACTAGCTTTTGCCCGCGGCTTCGCCCGCGTGGATGTCGGAAAATATCCCACAGGAACGTGCTACCGGGATTCAGAGTATCCTATGTCCTAACCAGCGTTGCCAGATTTTTTTTAGGGCAATCCGGGATTTTGAACCCTTTTGAGTAAAAAAGCGGGATTCTTTAGTCGAAAGCGGAACATAATAAGAAAACGTTAATTATATTATTATTTATTTGTAACATTTTTTACTACTTATCTTTTTGTTTGTCTTTCATATAATGAATATATACAAAATATTGTAAAACATTTTAAAAGAGTAACTTTAATTTCGGAAGTCGGTGGCAAAAAACAAAAATTCAAAACCAAGACACCGACTTCCGAAATTAAAGTTATTTTTCACTTTGTAGTGTTTTTTTTTGGAAGTCGGTTGTTTTTTTTTTTGTAATAGTTTTTCGTAGACAAAATTGAACCCATTCCATGTTCAGGAAATAATTCAGTCAATATTACAAAACGTCAAGATTTAATTTTTGTTGCCCCCACTATACCTAAACACATTATAAAATCAATCAATTATGTTTTTAAATCACATTAAAAACATTATAAAATCAGTAAAATCCACAAAAGTATAGGATACGACGGAATTTCTACGAAGGTAATCAAGTATGTATCTGATTTTATTTGTAAACACTTGAGCTATCTCATAAATGTGTGTATCTGTTCAGGTGTATATCCAGATAAGATAAGATAAGATTTATTTCTCACCACAATATAAAGTACATTTTCAAATGATCATAGGACAATACATAATAGTTTTAATTATACTGTGGGAGACTGGTGCCTAAGCTAGACGTAAGGCCTGTATTTCAGTACACGAGGTCTCTACCCCTGGATTATGCACTCGTACACAAATGAGGTAAGTTATGTAAAACCAGAAAAAAGAGAGATTACACTATTAATTATTACGTATTCTATGGTTAGTATGTGTGTGAGTGTACGTGGTGTGCGTGTGCGTGGTGTGTGCGGGTGTGTGTGTTGGGGTGAGTGGGCGTGTGTGTAAGAAAATATGATAGGAAGATGAAGTGTTGAATGCACAGAATGGTGATATATATAAATATCTATACTGTATTGTTTATTAGTTTTCAAACAAGTAAGTTATACCGTGGTAGCTAGAAGTTTTTCCGTAGCTTCATTACTTAACTCTTAGAGCCAGTTCCTAACCTTTATTTTACACTTAGCTTTGGCTATTGACACTTGACTCTAACAAAAATTTGCACTTTAAAGCTTAATATTTCGCAAACAAAAATTCAAAATTCAAATTCAAAATTCAAAAGTCATTTATTCAAACTAGGCTGAGAATCAGCACTTTTCGAACGTCAAAATTACATAAGACAGTCCCCCAAAAACGCACACCCTTCACCACTTCCTAGTGCCTTTAGCTGGGAAGAAGAAGTGGCGCAACAAACTCCCCAGCAGCACAGCTGTCTGTTCAAGTTAGAGAATGATTCTATACAATAGTATACAAAATAACCTACATTATGCAACACAAAACATAATTCAAATGATAAATTATAGGCCATATGTCAGCTAGCACACGCCAATATACCAACCAAAAACATCGAGGACTATACTCAAGCATTATTTAAAAAAATAAAAAGAAAATAAAACTAAACGTAAACAGAACTAAATATCTAAATAAAAGCCTCCAGACACAAAGGGCGTGCCCGCTTGCATAAAGCTGTAATTGGCAGTTATAAATGATAAACTAGGACCATCGAGATAAAATGAACAGTTAATTACTAGTAACAATAACAAAACCATGATCAGCAAGACGACCAGTCACCACAAGCAGCACCCGTTCACGAGCATAACGCAAAGATCAGCCATTACCCCCCTCGCCATATTTGAGGGAAGGAGGCAACCCGACCCCCGACGCTACCGCAAGCAGTGACATCTAAGGGAGCATGACGAACTTGCTGCCGGTTGGTCAGGCAAAAAATAATATGATCAATTGTCGAGGTCGCCAGCTAACCACAAATTGCAATACAACTCATAACAAAAACATTGTAATGAGTAGATTATGTCAACAATAAAATAAAATAAAAATAAATTGACTCGTAAAAAATAAATAATAAATTGAGTCATAAATTCAAATAAAATAAACAATTACATAAACTCATATAAACTGTCAGTAGGTAAGCTAATTTTGGAGAAAGAACATAAACATTGTCTTGAGTTAATCACAGCGACCAACTATTCTTATCATTTAAGTAGTCGTTGATACAATAGTATGCCTTTGAACAGAGGTTGGATTTTACTTTAGTTTTAAACGCATTAAAAGGCAAATCTCGAATCGTAAAAAACGTATCTCTGAATTCAAAAATGGTTTTAACACACTCACAACTTTTTGAAAGACCTTTCCAACCGTACCCACACCAAGGGATAGAAAAAAAAAAACATTCCCTCTTTACGTGTAGGGGAGGTACCCTAAAAAAAAAATATATTTACCACTTTGTTGGCATGATTAATATGTATACCCATGCCAATTTACAACTTTCTAGTACTAACAGTCTTGGAGCTAGACCGCGGACAGACAGACAGACGGACGGAACCTTAAAAAACGATTCCCTACAACACATTTGCGGAAAATCTTAACAGCGAGATTTAGAAAATGGTACAACGCCATCTATCGAGCTTTGAGGAAGCTTTCACTCAAACAGTTTTAAACAACCCTTATAACAATTGTTTAAAGTCGGCTTTCATTTAAAACTCGGGAGGCAGCCCGGCTGATTGCATTTCATTCTCAGCTTTTAAATAAAACCAACAATAATCCATCAACATAATCGCTGCTCGACGACACGGCAAGAGCGGAGCGGAGCTAAGCGAGAGTGAGCTGAGCGGAGCGGCGCCACGGATCATGTGCTCATAATATAAATGAGTAAACTTGGTCCGTGCTCCCGTCAGATGTAACTTGCTATATTGGTGTTTATGAAATTCCCGCTGGATTCCGTGAGTAGCCTAAGTTTCTACTAAGTTTGTCTGGTTTGTATAATAATATGCACGCACCACGAAACAAGAGAAATTTCGGAATTGGGGCAAAGTTATTTTTCACAAGGTTATTTTTAACATGAGAAAAGCGCCGATCAAACCTGCTCGCTAACACCGTCATATTTCAGGCTATTGCTTGCAATGAGTACTTTACGCGACGAAGTTGAGATGCCATACATACTGGTAGTGAAGGATTTGTTTCCTACATACCATGATTGTGTCGATGCGGTGTGAGCCTGAGCGGTGTGGTGCGATGCCACAAGGCGCGGATTAAGCACGATAATTATTTTGCAGAGGCGCTGCGTTTTGACGTGACAACGTCTTATAATTCGATGGAGCCGGCTGTACACACGAAAAAACATGACTCATGCGGCGTTACCTCGCTCTGAGGCGTTCCGTTTAAGGCTTGAAGTGCAACAAGCAAGAGCGTGGAACGAGCGACAAAGAGGCACAATCGGCCTCCGCGTTCGACATCTGTTTCTGTCCTACTTGAGTGAGCAATGCGTCCGCGTGGACAGCTGCTATACAATAATACATTTACATGTTTTCGTCAAATACATGAAGTGCAGTGAAAAGTGAATGTCGTGTCAATTGTTTATAGCAACGATAATTGCGGCGATAAAGGTAATGATTCTTTCGATATTAAATATATGTTCAGTGATATATTGTCGAATATTCGTGCTTTCATCATTAAAATAAATAGCATCGGTCCGCTAGTGCAGCGATTGTAGGTTATGCTGTAATTGACAAAACTATAACAATAAGTTAACAGAACTATTTCACGATGAGTAAAAAATCAATTGCTTTACTATTCGATCGAAATAATTATCGAACGTAGCTATGATTTCAAAAATTAAAACATAAATGTTAAATCTTCCACATATCATAACAACGTGTCTGAACTGACAGGTTGGACCAGCCAGCCGTCAAAGGGAACAATTTTCTCCTATATCAAACACATTGAGGCGGGCTTTTTAAAAGCTAGATTTACAAAAATTTTAATGATGTTTCCAAATTTTAAATTTTAAATTTATGATTTATGAACAATAATTTAATCACAGTTTATTCTTATAATAAATTATTCAAAATTATTACTTTTTTGCAACAAATTACAATTAAATTTGCAAATATAATTAAGTAACTAATTGAACAACAACTTTAATTCAGTTTACATGCTGAAAGAAATAATGTCAATACAAAATTTATTAATATAAAATAATAAAATCAAAAATTAAATTTTAACAGTCGAGTAGAAATTTAAACAATAAATTTTATTCAAGTATTTTGTAAATTTAAAATGATTTTGACATAATTGTATTTATGCGTACAAATAAATGTAACTTGGTCAATTCAATTGTGATTTCCATTTACCTCCTTCTCTATATCCATACAAAATATCTATCAAACAAATAAAATTAAAATTTTCTTTTGAAAAATGAAACCATTCCATCAGTATTTTCTTATGACGTTGTCACGTTCAACTATCGTCAGTAAACTGACTTTACAGACAACCGATTTTTGACAACCGATTTTTATTTATCGCAACTATTATCGTTGGCTGGTTGCGAAGCAATTTATTGACGACGAGAAAAACGAGCTCAAAACATTACATTGCAGTTTATATTCACATGTTTAGGACAAATAAGTTCAACGATGGATTTCCTCTAATTTATTTGGGGCCCATTTATATTCTTTGGTCGCATCGAAAAATATTCTATTGAACGTTTATACATTTCATTATGAAGCACTTTAATGACTTGCAAGTGATCTCTAAATCTACAAGCGCGTCGGTAACAATTCCATGTTTGGTAACAGTCCACCACCATTCAGATATGATTTATTCAGTAACCGAGTGAGATCTTGTTGGCGTGTTCGGCGCCACAGTTCGCATTACGTTGAATTTAAGAGCGGCGTGAAATATTCGCGTGCGTGTCGCCATACATCAAGCGGACTCGCCGCGGGAGGTGGGACACTGTGGTGCGCGGAACAGAAACACTACTACAAAATACTGCCATTTGTGATAAGTATTTTTTTATAACTTCGATGAATATAGGTACTCCTAAACCGTGTTATTCAAAACGATTTGTCTCGCATAGCGAGCGAATGGATAAATTAATCTAATAAGTATTGTTTGGCTAAGTAACAACAGCTGCACGGGTCCATCGAGCAGGTTAAGCTACGCTTGCCGCGGTTAGTCTGTGGAAGGGTGACCATCTTTACATACCAAGACCCCTCCGTGCCTCGAAAAGCACGTTAAGCAGTTGGTCCCGGCTGTCATTTGTAGATCTTTGACAGTCGTTACGGGTAGTTAGAAGCTCAAAAAGTCTAACACCCAGTCTTACCAAGGGGTATCGTGTTACCTAGTAACTAGGTTGTGGAGGTCAGATAGGCAGTTACTCCATGTAAAATACTGGTATTCAGCATCCGGTTGGACTGGAAGCCGACCCCAACATAGTTGGGAAAAGGCTAGGCAGATGATGAAGTCCTGTTAGTTAGAAAGTCACTCGATCACTTTATACAGAAAGTACGCTGCTCAAGAAAAGCCATTCTATGCGTCAGCGTTCAAAATATAAGCGCGTTCAGACTGTTTCAAATGATCTGAATAAGTAGCATGTGTTCGTTCGTATTATATGTTTTTTAATCGACTTCCAAAAAGGTTACATGTTCGTCGCGTATGTTTGTTTTTTTTTTATCGCGGTCTTTGAGCGCGGCGACCGAATCAAGAAATTCCGTAACGTAACGAAAATAACGTAACGAAAATAAAACCTAACACCCCCCACTCCGCCTACCATGTAATGACGGTTCCCATGACAACGTGATGTTGTCATGGGAACGTAATTTTTGTTTTATGTCATCACGTCATCATCTCAAGTGTAACGTTGACAAATAGGAAGTATGGAGGTTATAAATGCTATGCAATAGCTTTACCGCGGCAGTCCCCGAGTGCCACACGTTTTTTTTTTGTTTGAAAGGTCGAGGTGGTCCCATGTAAATTTTATCCCACCAAAAACATTCTGTAAAAAACTAGCCAAGTCTCGATGGAGCTGCTTGTTTATCTCTAAAAAATAATGAAATCTAGACAAAGTCGTGCCAAGTCTAAGGTTCCTTACCTACTGCGATTTCTTTATTATTATATTATAGTTAATGTTGTGCGACTTGGCCATTGAACATTCTTTATACGTTAGTGGGTACAAGTCAATTTTGTTAACACGTAATGCTATATCTGTTGTAACTACCTATGTTTGTTAAGCGAGATAATAGCCCATACTGGTATTGGTAATTGGACGCTAGTGTCTCATTTTAGGCTGTTGTTGATTGTGCAACACATGCATTCAGCATTGACAATGCTGACTTCTGCTCTCTTCTTTTTGGAGCGTCAAATCGACCACCGATCTAACATAAAATAGACGTACAGACGGACTTCTATCAATGATTAGAAGTCCATCTGTACTGGTTTTTTTTATACTGTTTGTTTCAGGCTCGCCTATACATAAGTATTATTGAAATACGCAGCTTTATCAAGCCTACAATTGACTGGTTATTGAATCAACGTTTTCCAAGTGGCAATTTTCCATCGTCAATGGGTAGCGGTTCTGGCGACAGATTGGTGCAATGATGTCATGGAGCACCTGGTTTTGTACCCTTGTGTACTCTTCAACGGCCAAGTCACACAACATTAACTATAATATAATAATAAAGAAATCGCAGTAAGGAACCTTAGACTTGGCACGACTTTTCATTACTTTTTAGAGATAAACAAGCAGCTCCATCGAGACTTGGCTAGTTATTTACAGAATGTTTTTGGTGGGATTTCACTTCTTTTTGTAGAAACGTGGGCATATTGATTTATTTTATTAGATTTTCTTATTTGACACAGTTTTTTTCTTTTTAGTAGTTTTTTTATTATTACAAATCTTTCTTTTCTTTTTTTCCGGTTCTGATTCTTGTACAGTAGCAACAGTTTTTCGTATTGCCCATTCGCGTTCATTATTTATTATTTTAGACGGTTTAATTTCTGAAAGATCGGCGCGGTATTTACGCCTAAGCCGGTTGTATTCGGTGATCGCTGAAGCTTGAGCTTTTATACTCTTGAAGTCAACATTATAATTAATTATCAATGAACTTTCTACCAAAGGTATTACCTACCTAGTACTGAAATACAGCTAAATTAATGATATTTTTAAACGAAACGAAGTAATATCTAACTAAATAAACTAAACCTAGAATACTAGAAAAGTACTTATAAACACGAACGCGATTCGAAGTACTGCCTAACTGTAAATTAAACCTAGAAAACTAAGAGTACTAAATAACTAACAATTAAATAAAGTATTAATCAGTAACTTCTTTTAAATCTAATAATTAAGTAATAATCAGTAATCCGTCACTAATAATAAAATTCCTAACCTATTCAAATCTTCGAATTGTTATAATAACAACCTGCTAATTAACCTTAGCAAACCTCACGAAATAATAAGCGAAATCAACGAAATGCAAAGAAGAATGTCGTAAACGACTGTAACGCGGCCGGTTGCCACTTCGCCATATAAGGTTATCGGAAAAACAAACGTAAGCGTGTTTTAAAATACAGTCAGCGCTATCTAGCGACGTGTGCGGGTATCACCGCCACTCTTAGTCCAATGCATTATATTTTGACCAAATTTTGAGCGAAATTGAGCGAAATTAATATTTTAGTGTAATTTGTTTATTTAATTTGTGTAATGTTCGAGTAGAATAAAGTTAATCGTTCGACTATTTCTTCTTATAAACTTGTAAGTATAAGTATAAAAGCCAGTCTAGTCTTATCCAGAGTTTTCCTTTAATTTTATTTATATGCGTATTAAAAGCAGAAGGGGAGGCATTCGCCCAGCAGTGAGACGCTATAGGCTAGATTAAATTAGATTAGAAGATGTGTCCCACTACGCTGGATTTTTGCAATGACAGTCGATTTTTTTATGTACCTACCAATAGTAGAAGGGGGCATTACCATATCTCTAATACAGCTGAGACCAGCTGAGGGTTCTTCATCAGATACTTCAGACTTTCGATTTTTGACATCAAATGAAGCGGCCCACCAAGTTGAATATTTTTCATAGGCGGTATGTCGATCTCTATTAGTTTAGTTGGGCTCTTGTGTTTTCGAATCAGGGTCACCAGGTACTCCAGATCTTCGATTATCCCAGTTTTTATAGTTTTCCCTTTATGTGGCCATTAAACCCTAACTCTGTACCAAATTTCAGCTCTCTGAGTTTATGGGAAGTACTAGTTCTATTCTGATGATCATGAGTGAGTAAGTGAGTGTCATAAATGCGAAACTTTGCTTTCGTTTAACTTCGGAACTAAATGACCTACAGACTTGAAATTTTGGATTTCAAGTATGTGATTATAGCTTACTGGATGACGAAAATTTCTGCGTTCTGGTCTTATCCAGAGGTTCTCAAATAGGGGCCTGAAAATGCGGCGAAATGGTTCCAGTAAAGGATGGTACGGCAGTGTTTGCTTCGCGCTCGACTTGGCGGGGGCACTGCCGTGCCCCCCGAATAACTTTGCTTTGACAGTTTTTGAGTTAGCTTTAACAATACGTAGGTACTTTTTCCCACTTAGTTCAAATTCAAATTCAATTCAAAAGTCATTTATTCAAACTAGGCTGAGAATCAGCACTTTTTGAACGTCAAAATTACATAAGACAGTCCCCCAAAAACGCCCACCCTTCACCACTTCCTAGTGCCTTTAGCTGGGAAGAAGAAGTGGCGCAACAAACTCCCCAGCAGCACAGCTGTCTGTTCAAGTTAGAGAATGATTCTATACAATAGTATACAAAATAACCTACATTATGCAACACAAAACATAATTCAAATGATAAATTATAGGCCATTTATGTCAGCTAGCATACGCCAATATACCAACCAAAAACATCGAGGACTATACTCAAGCATTATTTAAAAAAATAAAAAGAAAATAAAACTAAACGTAAACAGAACTAAATATCTAAATAAAAGCCTCCAGACACAAAGGGCGTGCCCGCTTACATAAAGCTGTAATTGGCAGTTATAAATGATAAACTAGGACCATCGAGATAAAAAAAAATGAACAGTTAATTACTAGTAACAATAACAAAACCATGATCAGCAAGACGACCAGTCACCACAAGCAGCACCCGTTCACGAGCATAACGCAAAGATCAGCCATTACCCCCCTCGCCATATTTGAGGGAAGGAGGCAACCCGACCCCCGACGCTACCGCAAGCAGTGACATCTAAGGGAGCATGACGAACTTGCTGCCGGTTGCTCAGGCAAAAAATAATATGATCAATTGTCGAGGTCGCTAGCTAACCACAAATTGCAATACAACTCATAACAAAAACATTGTAATGAGTAGATTATGTCAACAATAAAATAAAATAAAAATAAATTGACTCGTAAAAAATAAATAAAAAATTGAATCATAAATTCAAATAAAATAAACAATTATATAAACTCATATAAACTGTCAGTAGGTAAGCTAATTCTGGAGAAAGAACATAAACATTGTCTTGAGTTAATCACAGCGACCAACTATTCTTATCATTTAAGTAGTCGTTGATACAATAGTATGCTTTTGAACAGAGGTTGGATTTTTCTTTAGTTTTAAACGCATTAAAAGGCAAATCTAGCAAAGAAGAGGGTAGCTTGTTATAAAAGGTTATACCAAGCCCAACAAATGAGTTATGAACCTTATGAAGCCGGTGAAAGGGAGCTCGTAGTTTGTCTTTATTTCGAGTGTTAACATTGTGAATATCACCGTTTTTAGTGTACAAGTGTATATTTTGCCTAATATATAAGATGTTGGCGAAAATGAATTGTGATGCCACCGTGAGAATACCAACATCTTTAAAAAAAATCTCTTAGAGAAACTCTGGCACCTAGCTGGTAAATTGCTCGAACTGCTCGTTTTTGAAGAACAAATATATTTTGAATGTCAGCGGCTTTACCCCACAGCAGAATACCATAGGACATAACGCTATGAAAATAACTAAAATAGACTAACCGAGCTGTATCAACGTCAGTGTATTGTCTTACTTTCCTGACAGCATAGGCGGCCGAACTGAGCCTTCCCGCTAGGCTTGATATATGTGGGCCCCACTGAAGTTTGGCATCTACTGTTATGCCCAGAAAAACTGCCGAGTTCACAGTTTCAAGCACCTCTTTATCTAAGACGATGTTGGGTCCTAGATTTCTAACATTTGGTAGAGCGAATTTTACACATTTCGTTTTCTTGGCATTGAGAACTAGGTTATTTGTCGTAAACCAATCCGTAACCATTGAGAGAGCACTGTTTACGTCGTCAAAATCTTCTCTATTCCTGTCTACTTTAAAAATAAGAGAGGTATCATCTGCAAACAGTACAACGTTACAGATATCCTTTAAATAGTATTTTTATTCTTAGTATATATTAATGACTTACCTTTTGTAAGTCATTAATATATACTAAGAATAAAAATGGACCCAGTATTGAGCCTTGAGGTACACCTTACTGAACTGGTAGCCCAGAAGATTTCACACCATTAACATCTACACATTGGAACCTATTATGTAAATAAGAACTTATTACTTTAAGAGCTTCGTTTTGGACACCATAATAACGTAGTTTACGCAAAAGTGTGTCATGGAGCACGCAATCAAAGGCTTTGGAGAGATCACAGAAAACTCCAATAGCATTTTGCGAGTTCTCCTATGCGTTAAATATGTGTTTCAGCAGAGCAACACCCGCATCTGTGGTCGAACGACCTTTTGTAAAACCATATTGATCATCATGAAGAAGTCTGTTTAAATTAAAATGTCTTAGCAACTGCTTTAGTATTAACTTTTCAAATATTTTACTGAATGCAGGTAAGATAGAGATAGGCTTGTAATTGCCAACGTCATTTTTGTTACCCGATTTAAATAATGGTATGACTTTACTACTCTTCATGAGGTCAGGAAAAGTTCCTAAATCAACACATTTATTAAAAGTTACAGCTAAATATGGAGCTACTATGTCTATTATATTACTTAATAGTTTTATGGAGATGCCCCAGTAATCACCAGTGTTTTTAGACTTAAGTGTATTAAAAACATTAACTACATCACGAGGTGTTACATGGTCGAAGCTAAATAAGCTACTACATTTAGGCACACTGCTATGCAAAAGGTTTTCAGCTTTAGACGGGGACGAATTTAAGGAGCGAGTCGTAGTTATAGGTATGTTGGCAAAAAATTCAAAAGTATGTGGATAATATGATAAGTTTCCTGTCACTGTTATTTACATAGCAGGTAGTGGTTTTAGAATTTGTGTGGGGTAGGTATCACAACTGAAAAGTGAAAAATAAAAACTTTTTACAAAAAAAAAAATAACCGATTTCCAAAAAACACTACAAAGTGAAAAATAACTTTAATTTCGGAAGTCGGTGACAAAAAGCGAAAATTAAAAACCAAAGACACCGACTTCCGAAATTAAAGTTATTTTTCACTTTGTAGTGTTTTTTGGAAGTCGGTTGTTTTTTTTTTTGACGTTTACTGTTCGTGTAGTTTAGAATGGTTGTTGTAGATCAAGTGATCTTAATTGTAATTCTTAATCTTAATTGTAAATAGTGCCTTTATTGTGGATTTAATATAATTATTATATTAGTTGTCCTACTGTTCGTAGCTAGCCTGTGTAAGTTGGCTCGTGACAGAGTGTCGGAGCGTCGCGCCGGCTCGTCACACGCCACGGCCGCGCCGCGGGACGCGCACACCATCACACCATACACAGAACATGCATAGTAAACATGGAGATCCCGAAACTAAAACGGCAGCGATGTATTTTAGGAAATTGAAAAAAATGAGGCAATTTATTCTATGGTCTTTAAATCAGCAAAGCAGAAAACTTGTGAAGTAAAATGCACTATTTGACAATGTGTTAAAGTTAAAAGTGTTACCTATTTATTAATGATTTGATTGCTAGCCCATATCATTTTTATTAACACTTAACACACAAAAAAAAAACAACTCGTTAATCTAGCGACAGGTTACACTTCAGCCAAGGCTAGAAAGGATAATGCTCATGGATGTATGGAATCCCGTACCATGTTGCATCAAAATCAAACTTTGTTTTTTATAGACTACATTGATCATATTAACTCTTACAAAAGTTATTTTTGAAAAAAAAACCCGGGTTTTGGAGTTATTTTATAAAATCGAAAATAACCTAAAAACTAGGTTATTTTTTTCGACGCTTCCGACGACCTATTTTAAATAGACACGTTAAACACGAACGAACATTATTGCTCTAAAAATAGCCTAATCCATTAATATTAGTAAGAATTACGAGTTATTGCAGCATAATACTCGTAGCCGCGCCACAGGATGCGTGACTGAAACTCTGAGATTTGTCCGACCTTTATATTGCCAATACTGTAAGCGGATCTGCTTACCTGAGTAGGAGTTATCCATGACTGTAACAAGTTAATCATTGGAGTAGACGCTTGTTCTAATGAATGTGTAGGTTGGTTTCTGGGTATCAAAAATTAACAATTGATACATCGTCGGATTTGCCGGTTGACTGACGGTGTCAATCGGTCGACCCCACGACTCGCCATATTTGCACAATACACAATACAGAAAAAGAAGTTAAAAAAGTACAAACAAGTTCTACTTCTCAACGCACAATTCAATAATTATCTAATAATAATCTCAAGTTCTCAACTCTCAAAAACAGTACTCGCTAGCGCAAAGATAGTTGGTACCTATTTGATACGTCAGTAGAGTACAACTAAAAATGTCAAATCAATGCACAGACAATGCCCAGATTATAAAGTAACTAGTCGGGATTTAGGGATGTAATCGATAAAAAAAAATCTGGAGGTATGAATATTGATTTTGTGTCAATTAGCAATAAGCCAAACTTAATCGATTTGGTGTACTTAATTGTTTGATTTTACTTAATTGTTGCTGATAATCAAAGAAATCAAAGCAAAAACATATAATTCTTGAACTGTTTTTCAAGCAAACATTATATAATTATTTATTTATTACACAAAAGAAACTATTACTGGTTAGTCGATTCATCAAAAATCAATTCTATTGCATTCTACATCTCTATGACTGGCTGTGAACAGCCAATTAACCATAGATAAAATAATGATAATCGTACAATTAGATTCTATTATATTCTAGTTTTTTTTAAATAATACAGAATCGGCAAAGTATTCTTTTTTACAGTAGTCATGACGTTTTCAAAGATCAAGGGTTAAAAACGAAGGACGCCAACGGTTGTCATAAAATGTTATGCTTGCAAACAAGGCATTTCGTAACATCTAATTTGTTGACAAGTCGACAGACAAGGGGCTGTTCATGTGAAACGGAACGTCAGTTATAGGGAGTAAAACAATATCCATACTTTTAATCTCAAATGTAAATTCCCTGTTCACAAATCAAATCCCTGACGTATAATATCGTAAAAAATTATGAAAGTAATTACTATAAAATTTTGGTCTTGATGCGCGAGACTTTTTGGTACCACTTTTGGTCATTGTCCTTTAGTTCACTCAAAAAGGTTAATGTAGTTTTTGTTAGAGACAGTGACAGTAATGGCTGTGGATTGGAACCGTGCCCGATAATGGGATATAGGCACAAACCACTCTCTGATAACATGTTTGAGCTACGAGTGTTTGTTTAACGTGGCAAACATATACTGTCGACTTATTTGATTAGTTTTTATTATGTAACTGTTCGGCAAAATAATAAAAAAACAATCGATATTGTCCTCAGTGTGAGCTCGAGGTATAAGTGACAGCTAGATGTCAGAGTGACGTACGGTGACAATAAATAGAGAGAACGATGCGCGGTGTGACATACTGATGGTGAGTCTCATCATGAATCGCTTTCAGTACCTTACCGGATACAGCAGAGTACCAGTATTTTACATGGAGCGATTGCCTGATGATCGATGATCTGACCTCCACAACCCAGTTACATCAGCACTAATTGCCATATATAGAGAAAAATAGAACTCAAGAAAATACCAAAGTGACTCACAATGACACCAGCACCACAAATGATGACGCTAGAATGACACATGATAACAAATGCTGGTGTCAGTAGTGCGACAAAGTTACTCACGAGTGACACACAATGAAACAAAAGAGATCCGAGACACCCAAGAGACTGACGGAGCCATCAAAGCCATGAATGCACTCCAGACATTACTTTAATTAAGTTAAAAAAGCAATCATCGGACAAACAGTTGCAGGCTATAAATCTGAGTCACAAGACGTTACGAAGATTGCCGCATTTCCTTCGTATTTCCAATGCCGCGTTCGTATCAGTTCGCGTCTCATCGGCTGCTGTCGGATCACCGTCTGTCTGTTCGTCTGTCAGACGCTACAAAATAAACTTATATCAGCACGAAAACTATCGAGAAATGCAACCAGTTTTATACCGATCTATATTTGTAAATGTAGAGGATTTGAGATTTTATTGTTCCCAATATTGTAGCACTTTTGAGAGGTTCAGAAAAACTGGGATGGCCTTTCTGGATTGTTCAAATGATTGTTCGATGGATAGACGGCAAACCCTCGCGCAAGAGAACGTATGCATCTAAAAAAGAAACCGGCGAAGAGCGTGTCGGACCACGCACAATGAAGAGTTCCGTAGTTGGGATGAATTTATCTCAAGGACAAACTTACGAGTAACATTGTAATTGAAAAAAAAAATCCCATACATTACAACTGCAAATGTAAGTTTGTATGCGTAATTTTGGGAGATTTACCATGTTATTTTAAGACCATAGTCTTCTTATAGGTTTTCCTGTAATCTATAAGTATATAAGAATTTTCAGGATCTTTAAAAAAAAAATTGGCTCAGTAGTTTCGGAGATAAGGGTAAATTTCAGTGGCTACTAGGAAACCACTCGAGTTTGGGCTCATTTGATTCAGTTTGACGAGTCTAATAGATTAGGCTTGGTAACGAGGGTTTTTTTGAGTTTCATCATCATCATCATTTCAGCCGAAAGACGTCCACTGCTGGACATAGGCCTCCCCCAAGCACCGCCACTTCGACCGATTCTGTGCTTTCCGCATCCAGCGGATTCCCGCGGCCTTCACAAGGTCATCGGTCCATCTTGTGGGAGGCCTTCCAACGCTACGTCTGCCGGTACGTGGTCGTCACTCCAGAACCTTTCGACCCCATCGGCCATCCGTTCTGCGAGCAATGTGCCCTGCCCATTTTTGAGTTTGAGAAATCACGACACTATTTTATTAGCGTACTTGATGTACATTATACTATGTTTTAATGCAAATATTGATAAAACACTGAGTTGGAACAATAAGCTCGCGCTGGATGTCGGTACGTGCCAAGTGTCGGGCATTTGGCGACAAACAGCAGTCTTCACGCTGCGTTTTAACTGCCTTTCCTGTTACTCAGTTCCATTTACATATAACTCGAATGTTCTAACACAAGTAATAGACACCCTGTGACTACCTTCCTAAATTGTTCGGATATTCGACAACTGTAATTCTTTATCAGCCATACGTATGAACGCCACTATGTAGGCGTATTTCCAATCTATACAAGGCCAGAACACAGCCATAGAAAACTGCTTGCGTATACATTGTAATTCTATTTTTAAATCTGTGATTACATTGTATACACGAATTTTGCGTACTGCTCATGTATATGTATAACGTGGACGCGCTCCTTCCTAGTTCCAAACTATTATACTACATCACTTACGCCTGACAAGAGTTTTAAATATATAGTTTAATAAAATAAAAATCCTAGGTGAAATGGGTTAGGTTAGGTTAGAACTGTGAACAACCACGCGCGAGCCGAGCGAGCGGTGCTGTGGCAGCAACCGGCGAGTGCTACTTCCAAGTTGCTCGCAGCTAGGCAGGCTATTAATTTAGTATTAGCGCATGGTGCGTGACGTCGCAAGCAAGTTTCAAAGACGCAAAGTAGTGTGTCAATCTACGAAGTATAAAAGTACAAAATCATTTCAAAAGCCTGGTCTCATGGTCCCTATTGAAGAGAGTTTTAAAAGCCGTGAGAATAATTTTATTGCTTACTATTATTGAACAAGCCGATTCGTTGAAAAATAGTAGATTGTTACACAAGGGTCGAAAGTAATTGATGACTTTCACGCGTGTTAAACACTCTACTTTTCATTTCGAATTTAAGAAAGTAAAAAGTTGTACATTTTCTAAAATATTAATTGATAATATTAACATGAGTATTCTAGTACTTATTAGTCTTTTTTAGGGTTCCGTACCTCAAAAGGAAAAAATGGAACCCTTATAGGATCACTCGTGTGTCTGTCTGTCTGTCTGTCTGTCTGTCTGTCTGTCCGTCTGTCACAGCCAATTTACTCCGAATCTAATGGACCGATTAAGTTGAAATTTGGTACATATATGTATTTCTATGATCCAAACACGAATGTGTAACGTTAATAATTTAATTTTGAATATAGGTGTCACTTTTGGGACGCAAACAAGAAAATTAAAAAAAAAAGTTTTGCTAACAGTAGCGTGTGACATATCAAATGAAAGGGCTTGTTACGAGGATCTTAAATATATTTTTTATATAATTTTTAAATAAATACTTTTAAAGATATTTAATAAATTCAATGAAAATTGACCATTCCCCCCCCCCCCCCCCTTATCTCCGAAACAACTGGACCAAAAATTTTGAAAAAAATACAAATTATGGCTCTTTACTCATAGATTACAGGAAAACCTATAAGAAGTCTATGGTCTTAAAATAACATGGTAAATCTCTCAATATTGTGCGTAAAAACTTACATTTCGTCGCTCGGCATCCAAAAGGCCCATCTCTCTAGCTACTATAATATCAAAATATCAAAAGTGTTTGACCGTCTGCTTAATACACAAATAAATAAAACTGTAAATGTTCATGACAACCAATTCGGGTTTCGGCGTGGTTTGTCAACAGAAAGTGCAGTGTTGTGCGTTAAGCATACTATCACATACTTACTATACACAGCGTGGGACGCCGATTTATGCTAGGTTCATCGATTTATTCAAGGTTTCTGATCTAGTTGCTTATGACGTATTGTGGAGAAAGATGGAGAAGGATAGGTTGCCAACGGAGCTTATAAACATCTTTAAATAGTGGTATGGTAACCAGATCAATAGTGTACGATGGGCTGGAACTTTTTCCAAGCCATACAGGTTTTAATGCGGGGTGAGGCAGGATTGGCGAAAGGTAGGCAGGGGCAGGCCAAAGGCGCAGCGGCTGCGCAGGCGGCGAAGACCCCGGCCCTGATGGCGAGGGCTCCGGCCCGGGCGGTGGCAAAACTGCCGCCTCCGCCTCCCAAATCTTCTCCTCCGGCCGACGCCGGATGGCAAGTAGCCGGGGAGAACAAAAGGGCTGGTAAGGCGGCAAGGGCGGCCAAAAAGAAGGCGAGGCGGCAGCGGCGCAAGGAACGAAGCGTTGCGGCTAGGCTCCGCGCCCCGAAGTCCGCAGCTGTGGTGGTCACACTGCAGCCGGAAGCGGAGAAAAGGGGCGTGTCCTACCAAGACGTGTTCGCCAAGGTGGATAAGGTCATGAACTTGGAGGAGATCGGCGCCGCCAGGGGCATCAAAATTAAGATCACGGCAACCGGGGCCCGGATGCTGGAGGTCCCTGGTGCGGCCAGTGGCCCGGCCGCCGACGCTCTGGCCGAAAAGTTGAAGGCGGCCCTAAATGCGGACGAGGCCCGAGTCTCCAGGCCCACCAAGTGCGCTGACTTGCGCATCCAGGGCCTGGACGACTCCGTGACGGAGGCAAAGGTGGTGGCCGCCGTCGCCAAGGCTGGAGGGTGCTCTGTCGAGCAGATTAAGGCAGGCACCATCCAGCCTGACCACACGGGAATGCAAGCCATCAGGGTGAGCTGCCCCGTGACGGCGGCCAAAAAGATAGCCGGGGAGGGCCAAAGGCTTTTGGTGGGCTGGGTTTCGGCGCAGGTCAAACTGCTGGAGCCCAGACCTCTGAGGTGCTTCCGCTGCCAGGTGGGCCACCACGTGGGGGTCAAATGCACCTCGGAGGTGGACCGCAGCGACCTCTGCTTCCGCTGTGGTCAGCCCGGTCACAAGGCCGGCTCGTGTAACGCCACGCCGCACTGTGTCGTATGTGCGGCGGCTGGCAAGCCGGCCGATCACCGGGCAGGGAGCAGGGCCTGCGCTCCACCCGCCGAGGCCAGAGGCAGGGGCAAGCGCTCTGCCACCACCGCCGTCACCACCGCAGCCGCCGCCACTTCCACCGGGGTCGCTGCCGTGTCCACCGTCGTCGTTGCCGCCGCCGTTGCCGCCGCAGCAGGGCCCTCGCAGGGGGCTCGGGGGGAGGAGGGGGCTGACATGGAATGCCAGTAACGGCCCCATTACGCCTCCTCCAGGCGAACATCAACCACTGCGCCGCCGCTCAGGATCTGTTGCTCCAGAGCATGGCGCAGTGGTCGATTAACATCGCCGTGGTCGCTGAGCCGTACTTTGTCCCGCCCAGGGATGACTGGGTGGAGGACCTGAGCGGCTCAGTGACCCTCATTTCGTCGGCCGCCGCCGGTACTCCGTCCCTCGAGTCGGTCAAGAGAGGACGGGGTTGCGTTGCAGCACGGTTCGGGGAGATTGTCGTGGTGGGTGTTTACTTCTCCCCGAGCCGAACTCTTGCCGAGTTCCACAACTCCCTTGCGGAGTTAAGAATCGTCGTCGTCGGGTTTGGTTCCCTCCCCGTGCTCGTACTCGGGGACTTCAATGCCAAGAATCTGGCTTGGGGTTCCCGGTATACGGACACACGGGGTAGGATGGCGGAGGACTGGGCTCTGGAGACAGGCCTGGTCGTCCTAAACCGGGGTTCTGTCCCCACGTGTGTGCGGATGCGGGGTGAATCGGTGGTGGACATTTCGTTCGCCAGCCCCGCTCTGTCACCGCGTGTCATTGACTGGCGCGTCATGGAGGGGGTGGAGACCTACTCCGATCACCGGTATATCCGGTTTGACGTCTCCACCCAGACCTCGAGTGCGCCGGTCCGACAGGCCCCGAGTGGTCCGCGGTGGGCGCTGAAGCAGCTGGACCGGGAGCTTCTCCTGGAAGCCTCGATCGTGCAGGCCTGGGTGTCATCACCGAACAGGCCTGCCGACATCAACGACGAGGCGGAGTGGTTCCGGGAGGCCATGTCCAATGTGTGTGACATGGCAATGCCCCGGGTCCATCCTAGACGTGCTTCGCGCCAGGTGTACTGGTGGTCGCAAGAGCTGGAGGCTCTGCGCAGGGCGTGCGTAGCTGCGCGACGCCGGTACGCCAGGCACCGCAGGCTCCGTATCCGCCCTCCGGATACGGAAGCCATCCAGGCGGAGTTGTACGAGGGGTACAGAGCGGCGAAGACCGCCCTCCAAGCGGAGATCCTGCAGGCCAGGGCACTGGCCCGAGAGGAGATGCTGGAGACTCTCAACAGGGACCCGTGGGGGCGCCCATACAAAATGGTGCGGGAGAAACTCCGCCCATGGGCCCCCCCGCTGACGCAGAGTCTCCGGCCCCAGCTTGTGGGGGACGTGGTGAGCGCTCTGTTCCCTTCCAGAGGGGATCATACCCCTCCGCCCATGGCTCCGCCTTCTGCGGTGCCCGATGCGGACCACACCGACGACGACGATGCTCCAGAGGTGACTGAGGTAGAAATGAGAGTGGCGGTACGCAAGATGAGTGCGAAGAATACCGGCCCAGGACCCGACGGCATACCCGGAAAAGCCTGGGTCCTGGCCATGGGGGCTCTCGGGCCTCGACTAAGGGGGCTCCTAAGCGCATGCATGGAGAGGGGCCAGTTCCCACTTCGTTGGAAGACGGGGAAACTGGTCCTCATCAAGAAGCCGGGGCGCCCAGCGGACTCTCCGTCCGCTTATCGGCCCATTGTGCTGCTCGATGAGGTGGGCAAGCTCTTTGAAAGAGTCATTGCGGACCGCCTTGTCGGGCAGCTGGTGCGAGTGGGGCCGGATCTGGCGGAGAGCCAGTTCGGCTTCCGCAGGGGGCGCTCTACGGTGGACGCCATCATGCGCGTGCGGGCCCTCACGACGGGGGATGCTGTGGCCCGGGGTGGGGTCGTCTTGGCGGTGTCTCTAGACATCGCCAATGCCTTCAACACCCTGCCCTGGAGTTGCATCAGGGAGGCACTCCGGTTTCACCGGATGCCGACCTACCTCTGTCGTGTGGTCGAGGCCTATCTGACGGACAGGGCCGTCATCTACCCCGGTCACCAAGGAGAGTGGAACCGGCAAGAGATGTCGTGCGGTGTCCCACAGGGTTCGGTCCTGGGGCCGCATCTGTGGGACATCGGATACGACTGGGTGCTGCGCGCCGACCTCCCTAGCGGCGTCAGCGTCGTTTGTTACGCTGACGACACGCTAGTCCTGGCGCAGGGGAGGTCGTACCAGGCGGCGGCCGATTTAGCGACACGCGGGGTTGCGACAATCGTTGACAGGATCCGGCAGCTGGGACTCGAGGTGGCCCTGCACAAGTCTGAGGCCATGGGTTTTCATGGTCCTCGGAATGCGCCACCGTCGGGTTCCCAGGTAATGGCGGGAGGGGTTCACATCGGTGTCGAGTCGACGATGAAGTATCTGGGACTCGTCCTCGACAGCCGGTGGAATTTCGTAGAACACTTCCGACGTTTGGCTCCCAGACTGGACCGGGCCGGGGCTGCCTTGAAGCGGCTCCTGCCCAATCTGGGAGGTCCAAACGCCTCCTGCCGGAGGCTCTATGCGGGGATCGTGCGGTCCATGGCCCTTTACGGGGCACCGGTGTGGGCGCGTTCATTGAGGCTGCGGCCAGCCCGCCGGTTGAACGCGTCCCAGAGGGTCATGGCCATCCGGCTGGCCCGAGGATACCGCACGGTCTCCTGCGAGGCGGCGAGCCTCCTTGCCGGATTACCGCCATGGGATCTGGAGGCAAAGGTCCTCGCGCACATCTGGGAGTGGCGCGAGGAGGCGAAACGCCGGGGCTTAACTCCGATGCCGCAAGAAATCGCGGCACAGCGGACAGAGCTCCGGCGGGATCTCATGGCGTCATGGAGGGTGCGATTGTCGCAACCCCGCGCTGGGCACGCCACAATTGCGGCGATAAGACCCCTCTTTGAGGAGTGGCTAGAGAGACGTCACGGCGTCCTCACCTTCCGCCTGACGCAGGTCCTCACCGGACACGGGTGCTTCGGGAGGTACCTGTTCAGGATAAGGCGGGAGGAAACACCCGGGTGTCACCATTGTGTGGATCGGCCTGAGGACACGGTGGAGCATACGGTGGAGGTCTGCCCGGCTTGGGCGGAGCAACGCCGTGTCCTCGTGGAGGCGATCGGCGGCGGTGATCTCTCGCGTCCGGCCCTGGTTCGGGCCATGGTACGGAGCGAGAGGAAATGGCAGGCCGTCACCTCCTTCTGCGAAGCAGTAATGCCCGCGAAGGAGGAGGCGGAACGCGTGAGGGAGAGGCAAATTTCGCGCCCTCACGCCCCTAACCGCCGCAGGAGGAAACGCCCGGGGCGGGAATCGCGAGCCGATTTCCGGCCACCGTAGGCGCGGGCTTGCGGACGGTGAGCAATGGGTAGCTCGCCGTCCGATAAGGACCAAGCCCGGGTCGACGGCGCGTTGTGTTCCACGCGCGCCTCAAAGAGATGTCAGCAGAATTGACGGGGTCCGTTAGGGCCAATGCCCGCCGGGGGTTCGAAGAAAACCGATAGGGAAATCGTGGCCCCCGGCAACAGGGCAACCGAAGGAACACGGGTGGGTTTTAGTCAGTAAGAGTCTGACACGCCCTCCCGCTCCACCCAGAGCGGGAGAAGTTATTTGATAATTTCCCACCCAAAAAAAAAAAAAAAAAAAAAAAAAACCAAAAAAAAAAAAAAAAAAAGTCAGGATTGGCGAGCTCAGCAGCACCAGAGTGGGTTGCTATATAGATGGTATTTGTGTAAATAATATTAGCTATGCAGATGACATGGTGCTTCTGAGCGCGTCAATCTGTGGTCTCAGAAAGTAATTGGTCGCCAAATGTGAGCAGTATGCCAAAACACATGGTTTGATGTATAACTCCAATAGGTCGGAGATCATGGTCTTTGAGGCTGGGGGCAGACCGGGTTATGTACCACCTGTATTACTCAATGGGACTCCACTACAAAGAGTATTTACGTTTAAATATCTTGGCCATATATTGACCCCTGACCTCAATGACGGACTCGATATTGAGCGGGAGCGAAGGGCGTTGTCGGTAAGGGCAAACATGCTGGCTCGCAGGTTTGCACGCTGCTCACTTAAAAAGCCAAAATTACTCTGTTTCGAGCTTATTGTACAACGTTTTACACGTGCAGCCTGTGGGCTAGATATACCCAAAGGTCATGTAACGCCCTTCGAGTCCAATACAACAACGCTTTCAGGGTATTGGTGGGGCTGCCCCGTTTTTGTAGCGCATCGGGAATATTCGCGGACACACATATTAATTGCTTTTACGCAACGATGCGAATGAGGTGTGCATCCCTGGTACGCAGAGTACGGGCCAGCTCCAACAATATCGCTAGCAGTCTGGATTGCATTTACATCAATCACTGCAGTGCCATCTCCCATGGGGTGAAATAAATTTAAACTAGATTACGTGGGGCACTCAGAAAGTTTTGTGATACTAGAAAAAAATATACAACAGGTTATAATTTTTTTTATTATATCTTTTCAAAGAACTCTCCATTGGCGTCTATACACAGTTTTATACGTCTAAACAAATTTTCATAACACATTTTCCAGTCCGCATCAGACACCTCTCCAATCTCCTTCTCAAAAGCACCCAGTGCATCTTCAGGTGATGAAAACTGTTTTACTTCGAGTTGATTTTTTATTTTGGGGAACAAGAAAAAGTCGCACGGAGCCAAATCGGGACTGTAAGGAGGATGACCTATAAATTTGACCGGTGTGCTGTCCAGAAAGTCCCTTGTTTTGAGCGCCGAGTGAGCCAGCGCGTTGTCGTGGTGAAGCAGTAGCCCACGGAGGCCAGTGTTCGGTCGCTTGCTGCTTGCAGTAGTAAAAACTTCTGGCAAACATTTGGTAACATACCATTCAGCATTGATGCTTCTTTGATCTCGTTAGGGTACTGACACCAGATAACCAGGCAGAAAAAAAAAACTTGCAATCAAAATTTTGCCTGCACTTCTGGCTCGCTTCACTTTGGTAGGCGTTGGTTCATTTTAAAACAGCTACACGGTCGACTGACGCTTCATTTCTGGCTCATATTGAAAAATCCAAGATTCATCACCCGTAATGATATCTTAAACGCGCCGAGACGAGCCTGCTACTAATTTTGCTATCATGTCTCGGCACCATTCTACCCGAACCTCCTTCTGACCCTGCGTTAGATTTTACGGTACCAGCGTGAAACTATCTTCCATAACCGAAGATGCCTGTGTAGAATTTCATGCACACTTCCCGATCCAATCGGCAGTATACACCGTGAAATTTTAATCACAGTTTTGCTAGAACAACCTTGATCTACTACCATTCAACAGAATGCAATAAAAAAAAAAACATAAATTGCTTTTTGAAAAAACACAAAAAGACAAAGTTTAAAATGTCAAGATTATCTACTGCTTACTAAATTTCGTTTATGGAGGTACATTTCCCTGTAGACAATGCTATGTCCTATACGTGGTGTCTGTGTTGTAGGGAGTAACGATAATCTTGACATTTAAACTTTGCGTTTATGTGTTTTTTCAAAAACCAATTATGTTTTTTTTTTTATTGGATGCTATAGAATGGTAGTAGACCATGGTCTGAACAACGTTTGTTCTAGCAAAACTGTGATTCAAATTTCACGGTGTATGCTGAACCTCTTCATATGTAATTCGCGTAATTCTCTTGAATTAAATTTTTCACAGCCAGCACTTTTTGTTATGTAACAACCGTCATAGGGCGGCCACTTCTTTCTTTGTCTGCCAAAATTACTAGACCACCCATAAATTCGTTGAACCAGCGAAAAACAGTCGCTTTAGAAGGGCTTTTTTCTATGAATACCATTCGAAGTCTTTCAAACGATTCTTCTGGTTTTAGTTGACATTTGAAATTGTACAAAATCATCGCGCGAAAATGTTCTCGTTATAAATCCAGTTTTCAGTAAGACAGAGTATTTTGATTTTGCTCGTAAAAAAATGTGGAGAGAATTTCGAATTTGGAATGTTGTGGTTTTTGTAATAAATAGTCATCGTTTTAATTGACATCAAAACCAGCCAGTATTCTATAGACAAAAACTGTTAGTCGCAAAACTTTCTAAGTGACCTCGTAAAATAAGTTAACATAGTTCATAAGTTTACTAACGCAATGAGTCCTTGTTACTTGAATAAAGAAAAATATCTGGATGAAAATTTTTTTTTGAACGACGTTTTCTAAAAATGAAACCTAGCTAGATCGATTTTTCGCTCCTGAAACCCCCTGCATACTAAATTTAATAAAAATTCTTGGAGCCGTTTCCGAGATTCAGATTATATACATATACATATATACAAGAATTGCTCGTTTAAAGGTATTATTATTATATTAATACCGCGAATGTGAATTTTTTTACGAAAATCTGATTTTTGTTTTATTTCATTCTACACGTTCAAATAAGTGACCCTGCAATTTAAAAAAAAATGTAAAAAATGTCACATTCACGGTATTGGATGCCGAGCGACGATTTGCAGTTGGAATGTATGGGAGAACATGTTTTTCAACTAGAATGTTAAGTTTGTTCTTGGGATAAATAAATTCATCTCAACTACGGAACCCTTCATTGTGCGTAGTCCGACACGCACTTGGCCGGTTTTTTTATTTGCTAAACTTTTTTGCACATGTAGAATTCTGAACGGGAAGGTGAGTAATTGTTCCCAAGCACTGAGAGAGTTCTCTCTGGCGGCGAGACGGATACAACGCGCTAAACTTGAAGCCACGGATGGTCTCGCGCCACGAGGAACTCTTTTTAAAACTGGAGTTGATGTTTTTTAATTTCGCAAGGGTATTCCAAAAGGGTTGAATGGGTAAATCAGGTGTTAGGGGAGTGGGTATTGACGGGCAGGATGAAGGCACAGTGTGGGGTTTGTGTTTCTTACCCAGATGTACCTTCAGGCCTCGTTCACCCTGAAAAAAGCGTGCTTGGGGACAATGAGGGCATCTCACTAGGGCATCCAGCGATGTGGCAGGTTGACTGGCACTTCGTGTGGCATCACTACTGTCGCCATTGTTTAACATAAATAAAAAACTCTACCTACACGATTTTTCCTTATAAATAACACACACTAGGATCTAAAATAAAATAGAAATAATAAAAATGACACTATAGACATATAAAAAAGAATTGACAGCTTGATTGAAAAATTTATTTTCACTTCGGCGATGACAGCGGCGCATTCACGCTGGCTTCGCCAGCCAGTCTCAGCCGCGGCGGTGGGCCTTCAAGCCACGCTCCTCAGCTCGCGGGCCGCGCCTTTGCGGGCTTAAATTACACTCTAGGGGTAGGGTAGACAAGACGGTGAAGTTGGTTTTGCAGCGGTTCGTTTTTAAATAATTTGGTTGTTCGCTATTGTTGTAGGTATTTGTTGTTCCAAAAAGACATTGCTATTTGTTTGTCCGTTTCAAAATTTATTTTCTATTTTGGGAATAAAGCTCAAGTTTTCTTTTACTTCGTTGTCATGTCAAATTTTCCTTTAATATTTAATTTCATAAGTTGGAAAAAAAGTCTCTATATTATAAGAGTAATATTTAAAAGAGTGTCCTTGGAGTTTCTTATTAATGTAGATTTCTTTTAAATATAGATATTACAATATTTTGTTCGCTTAAAGAAAACACGACAAACAAATCGATTGATCTCGTAAACAATTCGATTTTTGTTTACTTGTGCTGTGGGACCTTGCTTCTTGCCAAATTTCATGATTCTGGGTCAACTTGAAGTACCCTATAGGTTATGATTTATTGGCGAGTATCAAAATGTCGCATAAATGTCCGAATTTTTTTATTGCGTTGACTTAGAAACTTGATATTATTTTTAGAGCTTCAGGGACCGTAGATCTATGTATTTGATATTAATTTTAACTTGATAACATACAGACGACCAAACAACGAAGTTCCGGGTTCCGTTTTTCTTTTGAGGTACGGAACCCTAAAACGAAAATTTGATCAGCCTATTTAAGATCAGTCACATGCTCTAAAACTTCTTAGTAACCTTCAGACCCTGTTTGATGGTCTGATTCTAAATACGAGTGTATTTACTCATAACATTGCCTGGTAACGCTAATATCGTCAGGCCGTGACCCCGGCGTTTCACCGCTCGCTCGCCGGCGTCTGACCGCTCGCTCGCCGGCGACTGACGTCAACGTATTAGCTGAGCTGCAGGTCAACAATATATTGAATATGTAATATTGGGATAAACATTAATCTCCATCAGTTTTCCTTTCTTTTTTATAGTAATGTGGCCTTAGAAGATTGGCAAGTCAAATATAAAGTAACTAGAGGAGGCTCAACGACTTAGCTTAAGGTTGTTTATTATTTCGTCCGTCAAGAAGTAGCTTTTATCTTTCGCGAAACAATTTAAGCTCTCTAAGTTTTTATCAAAATCGAGTTCCGTATTTTGGCTGTATCATCACATTTCTAGCAATCACGTTACAGAATTGTTAGGTATTTAAAATACTGAAGTTCAACTAACATTAACGACTGATGAATCCTTGCATCGAGGTATGTTATTCTCCTCAGGTTTGGAATAACGGCCTCGAAGTGCATGATCGAGACAGACGTAACGTTGGCTCAATCCGGTGCGGGACCAAATCAATGCGATGCATTGATTACAAACAACACTCACACACACATTCGCACACCATCATTGATTTGATACTGAGACAGGAGTAACGCATGAATAAAGGAACATTGCCCAGTATCTGTAGCGTGTTGATCAAGCAAGGCAATAGCTTCGCAGAAGCACGGGGCAATTTATGGCGCAGGGTTACGAGCTCGTCACTGGAGCAACAACAGTGGTTGCTTTGATACCCACCTCATTATTACAGAATATTATGTTGAATTTTGAGATAAGTATAGACAGATTTAAATGTAAATTATGTGCATGGCATAGAAATCATTCGTATAATTTACTAGCGACCCGCCCCTGCTTCGCACGAGTTTTGCGCCTTACAAAACATCAAGATTTCATCATTATATATGGTGGCACGTGAAACAAGGTCCAAAGAAAAAATGTTGAAGTATATTTTCAAGGACATCCCGAAACACCCTTTTTTTTTGGGTGGGTAATTATCATATAACTTCTCCCGCTCTGGGCGGAGCGAGAGGGCGTGTCAGACTCTTACTGACTAAAGCCCACCCGTGTTCCTTCAGTTGCTATGTTGCCGGGGGCCACGATCTCCCTTTCGATATTCTTCGCAACCCCGGCAGGCATTGGTCCTAGCGGACCCCGTCAATTCTATAGACATCTCTTTGAGGCGCGCGTGGAACACAACGCGCTGTCGACCTGGGCCTGGTCCTTATCGGACGGCGAGCTACCCGTTGCTCACCGTCCGCAAGCCCGCGCCTACGGTGGCAGGAAATCAGCTCGCGATTTCCGACGCCCAGGGCGTCTCCTCCTGCGGTGATTAGGGGAGTGAGGGCGCGAATTTTGCCTCTCCCTCACGCGTTCCACCTCTTTCTTCGCGAGCATTCCTGCTTCGCAGAAGGAGGTGATGGTCTCCCATTTCCTCTCGCTCCGTACCATGGTCTGAATCAGGGCCAGAAGCGAGAGATCACCGCCACCGATCGCCTCCACGAGGACACGGCGATGCTCCGCCCAAGCCGGGCAGACCTCCACCGTATGCTCCACCGTGTCCTCCGGGCGATCCACACAATGGTGACACCCAGGCGTTTCATCACGCCTTATCCTGAACAGGAACCTCCCAAAACAGCCGTGTCCGGTGAGGACCTGTGTCAAGCGGAAGGTGAGGACGCCGTGGCGCCTCTCTAGGTACTCCTCAAAGAGGGGTTTTATCGCCACAATTGTGGCGTGCCCAGCGCTGGGTTGCAACAATCGCACTCTCCATGCCACCATGAGATCCCGCCGGAGCTCTGTTTGCTGTGCCATGATTTCTTGCGGCAGCGGAGTTAAGCCCCGGCGTTTCGCCTCCTCGTGCCACTCCCAGATGTGCGCGAGGACCTTTGCCTCCAGATCCCATGGCGATAATTCGGCAAGAAGGCTCGCCGCCTCATATGAGACCGTGCGGTATCCTCGGGCCAGCCGGATGGCTATGACCCTCTGGGACGCGTTCAACCGGCGGGTTGACCGCAGCCTCAATGAACGCGCCCACACCGGTGCCCCGTAAAGGGCCATGGACCGCACGACCCTCGCGTAAAGCCTCCGGCAGGAGGCGTTTGTACCCCCTAGATTGGGCAGGAGCCGCTTCAAGGTAGCCCCGGCCCGCTTCAGTCTGGGAGCCAAACGTCGGAAATGCTCCACGAAGTTCCACCGGCTGTCGAGGATGAGGCCAAGATACTTCATCGTCGACTCGACGCCGATGTGAACCTCTCCCGCCATTACGTGGGAACCTGACGGTGGTGCATTCCGAGGACCATGAAAACCCATGGTCTCAGACTTGTGCAGGGCCACCTCCAGTCCCAACTGCCGGATCCTGTCGACGACTGTCGCAACCCCGCGTGTCGCTAAGTTGGCCGCTGTACGACCTCCCCTGCGCCAGGACCAACGTGTCATCAGCGTAACAAACGACGCTGACGCCGCTAGGGAGGTATCCCGAAACACCCTCAAGTATGTTTAGCGATTAGGTATTTGGTTTTTAGGAGATAGACAGTTTTTTACATTTTTTGGTGCGCTTTCAGCTTAATTTCTAGTAAAGGAAGAGCATAAAAATTGATTATTCCAAGCAAACACAAAGCACAAAACACATACAATACTAAAGTACCTACTGTATGTGTTTCCACATCCTACGTACTACCAAGTATGAAAAAAAATGTTTTTCGGATTACCTACCATGTTCGAACTCAAACGCCAAATTATGTCGCAAAAATACAAATAATTTGTATTGCTTTGGAAAGTTGAGGCTCCGTGAAAGTTTATAAAACTACTTTGGGATGATTGCCATCCTTCTTTTTTCTTTATTTAACCGACTTCCAAAAAGGAGGAGGTTATATTATGTTCGCAGCGTATGTTTTTTTTTATGTATGTCCACCGATTTCTCCGTCAATTATAGACCGATTTTGAAAATTATTATTTTATTTGAAAGGGTATGCTCTCGAGGTGGTCCCGTATTTTATTAACTTTGCTTGGATAGTTTTTGAGTTAGCTTCAATAATACGTATTTTTTCCCACTTAGTATGTGGGTCATATGATAAGTTCCTGTCACTATTATTTACATAGCAGGTGGTATTCGAATTTGGGTGGGGTAGGTAGGTACAGTACCGACCAAAAGTCCATAGGCAATCTCACAAAGCAATAGACTGACGCTTCGGTTTGACTTACGACCTTCTTCTATAAGTTGTTACAATACTACAGACACGCACAGTACACTTTGGGTGGGGTAGGTAGGTACAGTACCGACCAAAAGTCCATAGGCAATCTCACAAAGCAATAGACTGACGCTTCGGTTTGACTTACGACCTTCTTCTATAAGTTGTTACAATACTACAGACACGCACAGTACACACACACACACTCACTTTGTTTTCAATCAATGACTAGTTCGATAATCATTCGTTTATTGTTTCATTCGTCTTGTTCACATAAATATTAAAGTTTAGCAGATAGACCACAGAAATCTAAGTAAATTATTTCGATTTCTGTGGGGTAGATGCAGTTCGTTACGAATATTCACTTAAGTAATAGAACTTTGTTGGTTCGTGGATAATGTTGGTGACAAGAATTCAGCGCAGTGTTGTGGTTATTATTTTCAAAAAGCAGCAGATATTGAAGGAAGATCAAAATTATTATTGCGCTGCGTAAAAGTGAATGTTATTTACATAAATATCTAATGAAACCGGACTAAGTGTGAGAGTTATCATTTAAATATTTCATATTTTACTAAACACAAATCTTAATCAAGGGTATTGTTGATAGAACAGAGGTATTGTTGAGACAGAAGATGCCTTTAAAGTTTTAAATTCATTATGAGGTTTAATTCGATTAGTGAATAATAAATCCCATCAAAAACATAAATGTGAAAATTGAAAATGTTCTTTATGTTATGCGCAAGTTACTGTTTCTTATTATAACTGTTTACAGCTTTGACTGTCTGCCTAGGCATATTTATATTATGCGCAAGATACTGTGTCTTATTGTAACTGTAAGGTCAAAATATCTTCCTCCTCTAAAATTTCAGCTTGCTGGTAAAAACTAGCCAAGTCAAATCTTGAGCTTCAATTTATCCTAAGTGCTTTGTGTAAATAATTCGACTGTTCAAATTTAAGAAGTTATATTTTTAAATAGCAAACATTGTTATAGCAGAAAAAACAAGAATTTGTGTTTTAATTTTATTTTAGAAAGTTGCATGTTCTTATAAATACATTTCAGGATTATCTACAGAACTTGGCACCCATTTAGATCTCAATTCTTTTGTCGGCGAAGTCGACAACCATATTTATTGAACTTGGCTGCCATTTTCACATTTAAGTTTTTGATGGGATATCATTACTTTTTGTAAATAAATTATTATTATTTGTCAATCAAACGTGATCTACAAATTTTTTTTTGCAAATATGCGTAGCAATATTGTGTAAGAATGTAGGTATTTCTTTCGTAACAATTGTTACAATTGTCCGCAATGATGTCAGGTCGCTGAGCCGGCGCGGTAAGTATTATTATTTAAAAAAACTTGTGCAGTCGGGGAGCCCCGTCAGGAACAAAGTTCCTTAACTATTTACTATATTAAACGACAATAGTCCCTAAAACAATAATCATACGATCTATCAATTCAAAAACGTCTCAAGCACAGTACCAACCTACAAACTACCTTGATCATACCAACCTGAGGTTTGTAACAACGTTTTTCGAGATCAGAGAATGAATGAAATGAATTCACTACCGCCTAACATTAAGGACCAAGATTTTGACACGTGACACATCAGTTGACTCGACGGGGTGTTTTGAATTCAGTCATGAAATTCAGGAATTTACATCAACTTTTAGCTGTCAAATTATAAGACGCTGGAGATCAGCGCCATCTGAAGTGAGCAAGTGGCAGTTTTTAACACTCTTTGAAAATTTTTCGTCATGACTGTCATTTTCGGGAGATAGTGCTGATATCGAATTAGATGGAAATTCTGGATTTTAAGATGGCGGCTATTCCAAATAATAATAATATTGTAGATCAATTCTCATAGACATCAATTGCATGCCGATTGTAAACTTGATAATCAAAATCCGTAAAAAAAACGGACCTCTTAATTTCGTCAAGTTCGTCTGTCCGTGTGTCCGGATGTCATACAGCCATTTTAAATAAAGAAAATTTAAAAAAAGGTGTATTTTTAGCACCGTTAAACAATGGTGTAGTGAAATTACGATAAACATAATAGTGGGGGTGGCATTCTCCATACCTACATATAACCGAGAGATGAAAAAAATCTATGCATATAAAGCGTGTATTGTTGGATCTCATAATTAAAATGTTAAAGATGTTTCTAAGTGACTTTGCTTTTGACGTCAATCGTTTTTGAGATACAGTTTATTTTCGGTTACAACCGCAGAATTAACTTTGTTTTTTATAGTTTTTTCGAGAAACACAAACTTATTTTTGCAGTCGATAAAATTGATACTATGCAATGTTTATGCGTAAATATTCATCCCAATTACGGAACCCTTCACTGTGCGTAGTCCAACATACACTTGGGCAGTTTTTTAAATTTCATTTTGAAACTACCTCAAAAAAAAAGCAATTTCTATTACTCGAGTAAGATTATCCTATTAAAAACAAATACTACCAAACTCATACAACTAACAAAAAATATAGACGTCATTTAAAAGTGTTTGCGGAATACCTACCTAATTTATAGAATTAATTTAACATCATTCCCGAACAAAATTTTCTTGCCTACCTAAAAAATGTATACTAGGCATTCTGTAGCAAACTATCAAAAATAAAATCCTACCAAAGTCATACAACTAGCAAAAAATATAGACGTCATTTAAAAGTGTTTGCGGAATACCTACCTAATTTATAGAATTAATTTAACATCATTCCCGAACAAAATTTTCTTGCCTACCTAAAAAATGTATACTAGGCATTCTGTAGCAAACTATCAAAAATAAAATCCACATTAAATAATTGTCCAATAAATTAAAAATAATTTTGAACAACGTTCCGAATTTAAATTCAAATGTAGAAACAATTCGGCGCGAAATTCAATAAATGAGGTAAGTATCTATGCACGTCCTGTCTGTTGACTCGTTTTATGTTGAATGTCCTAAAAACGATTAAAATTACACTAGAAAAGTATAAATAATTATTTTAAACAATGCTTATTGTATTTAATGCTTAAAACAATTTTATTTAAATTTTCAAGTATAGATTTCAGACATTCGACATATACCTAAATTAATCGAGACAATCAAAATTGAAAAAAAAAAAAACGTTTAGCATAATCGTTTTCGCACATCATTACAATAAAAAAAAAAACAATGATCGGCGATTTTTAACACAAATTGAGTAGTAGTAATGAATATTACGTGTTATTGAACGTGTGTTCGTATAAGAAGTTAAGATCTGGGCATTTTCTAGTTGCTTATAATATTTTTAATCATATTTGTCACATTTTAAATCATATCTATATTCCATTTGAAATAAGATTAGACATTTAAACAAACCTTTTTTACAGTCCGCTCAACCGATTCTGACTTCTATACCGTAGGCATAAGGATGGCATTAAAAGCAAAAAAGTGGTTACAATACCAACTATTTACTGCAGCTGCCATTTGTCATACCACTAACGCAATAGAAGTCAAAATCGGTTGAACGGACTGTAAAACGGGTTTTGTTAAATGTCTAATCTTATTTCAAATGGAGTATACATGTGTATGAGTGTTAATTGTGAAAAGTTAAAATGTAAACACGCACGATTGGCGCGAAACTTCGACTTTTGATAATAAAAAACTTCATTACCACTACTTATTTAACAAGAACAAGAACAATGGATGAATTTGTCAAATAATTAAATGTTGTAATAGTCACTGTCCTTGTGGTGGAGTTTGGATGTTCGAAATCCCCAATTTTTATGTTTTTTAGCCTCGACCTCGACTGTCATCAAAATGGCGATTGTTGCATTTACAGACTTGCAATTTTATAAAGGTAAATTAATAATCTTGCGCGCTAAATATGAAACATTTAATGGCATAAACATTATTTTAGCCAACTCTCTTAATTAAAGATGAATAATCTTATTGGTAGCAGCATTTTCAGCGCTTCTATAGGAAGGTTTACTCTAACAAATAACACAACAATAAATACTAAAAACATTTTATTTCTCATAGAATTTAAAACGGCTTCAGCTTCATTCTCATAACTTAGTCATGGTATGAAAGCAGCGTAGGTACAGTAGGTGGTAGGTGTACGCTTTCCCACGAAACAGTAATAAGCCATGATGATCTCTTAAACGATTTGTCCTATTTTGCTCACTTATCAATAATTATGTACACCAAGTCCTGCTGCTCACACGTCACGATTTGATTCTGGCCCTAACCAGATTATTGTTTTGACCTAAGGGTAAATCTCTTAAACTCTAGGGTGGCTCTGTTTTTATCATCACTTGCTTGCCTATAAACATCTCTGGTAGCAGCCTCTCTCAATAAGCATGACAAATTTTATCCAAATGTATGACCTAGAAAGTAAGAAAGTACTTCTTATTGTTGTTTATTTACTTTTGTTTAGTAATTATATCACTCATAATAATTCTGCCATTTTAAAAACACTAACCTGATGACTTCTGTGACTTGCAATTGACATGCCACATGCAAAACATAATATGCTTAGATTTCCATGAGCAAGTAATACTTGGGATAGAGTTGTAGATAATATAATCAATAATTTCAAGTCTTGCAATAACACATGTCATCGTCATACCTGAAAAAGGTAAAAAAAATCAGTGTATTTACTTATGTAATATAATTACATCATACTATAGAAATTTACAGCTGACGACGCGCGACGTACCCCTGACTGAACATAGGCCTTCTACTAATAGGCTGCTAAAATCAATGAGGTTATACAATACGCTAAAATAGTGAAAGGTGAACGGGTGTTTACAACAAATATTTAAAGAACTTATTAAACTTACCCAGGGCCATGGAAAGATAAGCAATAGTTCGTCTGGCTTCAATTTAAATTAACAGTATTAAATCGTAACGTAATTTAACTATAAAGTAAATACGGAAAAATAAATTCAAATCAACTTAAACAAACAGCCAACAATGCCATTGATCTGACAGATATTTTTTTGACAGTTTGACATTATGCATGGTGTCAATGTTACCAGGTTTAATTATTTTGGTAATCGATTGACGAAATCGATTGGCTGATTAGCAGTGATCGGAGTAGGTAGATTGATTTTACGTAGGTACTCGCATCATGAATAGTCATAGAAATCATAACATGGATAAGCCTTTTTTCCGGGATTTCATTTTGGTACTTACGGGATTTAATCAAATATTGTTAAAGTAAGGATTTTTAAACTACTAAATTAGAAATTTATAGAATGCGATAGATAAACATTTAAAATATATTAAATTATTATATTGTTTACAGTATACCTATCCTTTTCTTGGAGTCCGATCACCTATATACTATTAAAAAGACAGCAAAAGGGTTAAACATTTCTTATTCATATTGATGTATTCTTTATTTTACACATCACAACATTTGAAATTCCTTAAAAAAATCTTAATAATTTCAAAATCCCGGAATCCCGGAGGCATATCCATACTAATATATACGTGCCAGTTCATTGACACCAAATCAATCTACCTACTCCGATCACTGGTGATTAGTTTATAAAATAACATTACTGTCTCGAAACACTTTTAAGTTTTTGAGTATATTCAGACCAGATAATATTTTAATTATTGTAAAATCATAATTTTACAGTATTTGAGTATAATTAGAAACATAGAACAATAGAGCATTTGAAACATACTCGTGTAGTGGATACTCCACGTACTCCATGTGGGTTAGAATCGATTTTTCAATCGATTACAAATTATTTGCTTGGAATAGTCTGTCATTTGGCAACATTCAGGTTAGGATTGAATGGCGGATGTACAAAATTACAATTAGTCAACCAAATAAATATTAATTAGGTTCTCTAATGCTAGCAGAAAGAAATTAAAAAAAAAAACGACTTAACTTGAAAAAAATACGACATAATTTTTGATAAATAAGCTTTGACACAGTACCATACCGTGGGCCTGCTTTCGAGAAATCTCCTTTCAACTTTATAGGTCATCCGGAAGTGGATTAAAGGTTTTTGATGACCATGGCTATGTAGTTGATAAAAATGCCGATTTTTAGACGTTAATATCTCAATAACCGTTTGAGCTTTATTTATGAAATTTGGAGTTCTAGTTAATCTAAGGGGTTTTAATAAATAAACCAAATTTCATGTGCTAATGTTACATAGATTTTGAGTTATTAAGGGGTCAAAAGTGGCTCCAAATGGTTCGTGTAATATAACACACTGCAGCCGTGTCTTGCCTGGAACTTGGCTCGACACGCTATCGCGTGTCTAGATAATTAGGTATTATGTGTAATAAATGCAATGTTATTCTTTGTTCTAGAGAAATACTGTGAGGGTTAAGAGATATGAGGAAGGAGCTTATCATCGAGTAGCAGCGACGTCAAATGGTGAATGAATATGAAACAAATGGTTTCATACCAACGAGATATTTTGCTGAATTATTAAAAACATTTCATTATGAACCGTTCGCCGTGCACTCTGAAGGCTTGCATCACTGAAGACCAGCTAGAAAACCGTTTTTGACCTTAAAATATTGATCATACCAACTTAATAAACAACAAATTCGTTATTGCATGAATTTGTGGTAACGAATTTTTTAAGCACGTTTCAATAGGTATGGTGTTCGTCGTTTCTTGCAGATAGACCGAAAATGTTTAATATTATTATTTTGGGATTAAAATTTGAGGTTTAGTTTTAATCTTCTTTTCGTAAAGAAAATAAATACTTAATTAAGCTATAACCTCAATACCAAATGGAAATGGGCTGGCCACATAGGCCGGATGGACGGCAATAAATGGGCTAAGAATGTAACGAACTGGACAGGACCTTCGAATAAAAGAACCAGAGGTAGACCTAGAGAGAGATGGGTCGACGAAATTAATAAAACAGCAGGAAATGACTGGATATTCAAGGCATCAGATAGAGAGTTTTGGACGAAAAGGGAGGAGGTCTTTACTCGTGAAGAGGTCCTTAATTGACAAATTATTTTATTTTCAAAGCACATATTTAATTTAGATCAAATTGCTCAAACAGTAAACATTAAAGTCATAAACATATTATAATTATTGAAAATACTTAGATATTAATGAAAGTACTTAAAAATTTTTTTGTGTTGTTACTAATAGATTAATAAATGGATTATATATATTAAATGGATTATATTATATAAATGATGATTAACTTCAATTATTTTATTTTATTAATGAATTAATTAGTGAATCAAATATATTACTGATGAAGTAGAATAGGATAGGTATCTATTATTATTAACATTTTGAATGATTGAATTATTATTGAATTGAATTATTGAATTATTAATTTTAACATTTTGATTTATTTTTATTGTTTTTGCTGCATGTTAATTGAAATATTTATTGTATGATTGTTATGTTTATTTTAATTAAGGAATAAATAAAGGCTATAATAATAATAATAATAACCCCACCGCCGTATCTCTACGTTGACGTCGTGGTGGGGCTTGCGCGCTCCGAACTCTGGGTATGTAAAGTTTACTTTGCCGAAACAGGTCTAGGGTGAGGAGCCAGACCAAGAGAGATACAAAAACCCGCAGAGCAGCATGTGGCGAGCTGTTGGGCAGTAGCGACCCCGCCGACCCTATCTTCCGGGAGAAGTCTTGTTCCTCACCTCTGGCTTGCCTTTATTGGCCGGCTGGAGTGAAAATGAACGAGGAATGGAACTCCCACTTCATTCTTGCCTTTATTGGCTGGCTTGAGAGGATTCGCAAGAGCAAACATGCTCGGAGGAAGGAAGTATTCCAGTAAGATGCTGGTAGGGATCTTGACCGTACTTCCGGGATTGTCCTGATAGCCGTGGAATACCTCTCCACTCCTCATAAGCACCTCAGGACATGTTGCCCCCTTGTCGCTTCGGTACTTTGTGTAGCGACTATTTTCGGGGGCCCATTATTGAGTGTGCAAGTCACCCCCTGCCATTTTATTCGTGTACATATAAACATTGATCAGGCAGGGGCCATAGTACTTCCATAGTTCCAGGTAACCAGTCCACTTTAACCACCCAAACCCATAGTCCAAATATCTTTGTTTCCATATCCTGCAATAGTCCTACACCAACCGGGGGTTGTCCTTGGGTGCCCTTGCGTAGTGCGAACAGGGATAGTCATCGGTTGGTGCCTCAATACTTAAAAATGTCTAAGGGGCCTCTGCGAGTTGGCTTCGGTACCTCGTATGCTTTCCAAAGGTCCGGGACCCCAGGGTCCCGAGATATGTTAAAGACATTTAAAAATAATAATAACACACTGACGAGGAACGGAGCTCCCACCTCATTCTTGCCTTAATTGGCCGGCTTGAGTGGAGATTCGCAAGAGCAAACGTGCTCGGAGGAAGGAAGTATTCCAGTAAGTGCTCGTAGGGATCTTGACCATCTTCCGGGCTCTGGGATTGTTCTGAAATAATAAGCACCTCAGGACGTGTTGCCCCCTTGTCGCTACGACACTATGTGCTACCGACCGTTTTCGGGGGCCCATTATTGAGTATGCAAGTCACCTCCTGCCACTTTATCCGTGTGCATATAAAACATAGATCAGGCAGGGGCCATAGTCCTTCCATAGTTCCAGGTGACCAGTCCACTTTAGCAACCTAAACCCATAGTCCGGTATCTTTGTTTCCATATCTTACAATAGTCCTACACCAACCGGGGGTTGTCCTTGGCTGCACTTGCTTAGTGCAAACAGGGATAATCGTCGGTTGGCACCTCATTTCATTAAAAACGTCTAAGGGCCCTCTGCGAGCTGGCTTCGGCCCCTCGTACGCCTTCCAAAGGTCCGGGACCCCTGGGTCCTGAGAAATGTCAAAGACGTATAATAATAATAACCTCATTACCAACCAATATTTTGACTAAAGCTAAATAAAATGTAAAATCATTAATGTAAGCAAACAAACTGCCTATACTTAAACTTAAAAGCACCTATTTTGTCAGTAGTTTTTTTTTTACATTTTGAGTAGTCTAATATTCTTATTTATTGCTTAATTACTTCGACCATGTTCAAAGCTTTATATTTATGGTGAAACTTTTCAAAATTTAAATATGTCAAAATAATACAAATTGCTTCTAAGTTCTATTTCACATCTTATTCAGCTGAAGTAATGATAAATAATTGTAGCAGTTTGTTAACTATACTTAAGTAAAATAGATATAACGAATAAATTTTTTTTTAATTTTATTATCACTCATCAGGCATTTTTTATTCTAAACCCTTTATTGCAATAACAATATTAACCCTAGAGTGGGCGCGTCTTTTGGCGAAACGTTTTGCCGCCCCTTTTCTTTGACCATTTTAACTAGTAATACAGCAATTTAATTTGTTTTTTTTCTTAGGATTTAAATAATACACTAATAAGTAATAATAAATCAACATATTTATTAAACTCCGTTTTAAAAACCTTGGTTTACAAATTTTTTTAAGAAACTTAATATTTTAATTGACATTTTTTCCCTTTTACTACATAATACTCTATAATGCTTAAAAAAAAAAAATATATATATTTTATATATTTTCTAAATCTACAGGATATGCTTTATCAAAACAGTCTTCACAAAGGTATGTGCAATGTTCGTTGCACAGTAACTTTTGGCATCTAGAACACCCTTTTTTTGGTGCGCCTGTTTTTCTTCGAGGGACATATAGGTACTGCATTTGCCTGCCTTTTTTGAAGAAGGTGCTTGTTCTGCTGGTACAAAGCGAGCAATTTGGTTCTTCAAAGGAATATTTAAAGTATCTATAGAAGACCTTGTGGTCATATATTGCTTGGCAAGTACCATGCCAATTTCTTTCAAATTATCTATCTATTCTATTATTATTATCAATTATTGATACTTTTAAATCCTAAAACAAACGTTTTTTTTTAGTTTTAACTATAAATGCACCATAAAATATAGTCTACATTTCAAGTTTGCAAAAAATACATTACACAATATTCCTTACGCGAGTAGGCGCACGGTGAGCAATTTGCCGCTCGGCGACACCTGGTAGTAACAAACTTCTCCTCAAGCGGTGCCCCGCACACTGACGGCGTCCAGCCTTTAGGCACGCGTTGCTAACGAGAGTAGGGCCAGCTACTTAAAAGCGCAAGCCTAACGGACAGTTGTTTTAAAAATTATTTACGTTTTTTTAGCGCGGGCGGCAAAATGCTCGTAGCGCGCCCACTCTAGGGTTAATAAAAAGGCACAATATTTAAAAAATATTATTATTGCAAACAAAAATAATAATATTTGCAAAAACAGCACTGTGATTTACGAGATTAGAACCTTAGCCATCTTGAATATAAGACCAACGCTTAACGCCTTCTGCTATCTGCACATATAATTTATTTTCGAATTTTAGCAATGCCATACACTGGCCAAGGTCACGCGTATGATGAGTGTCTAACAAAAGTGATGGAAATATATTTTTGGTTCATTTAGTGCGGCGCCCGCGAACCGCGACGATACGACAATGTGTAGTGCAAAACTGCGTTCTCTGTGGTGTGTGTACGGTACACACACCACAGACGTCTGACTGCTTACACATACACATGTACGGATTATACCGTGTGTTCACAGCAATACGACTCTTGGCGTGCCTATGCAGTTTTGAACGCTTACTGTACCACAACTAAAAAGTGAAAAATATTTTAATTTCGGAAGCCGGTGGCAAAAAACGAAAATTCTTAACAAGATACACCGACTTCCGGAATTGAAGTTATTTTTCACTTTGTAGTGTTTTTTTGGAAGTCTTTTTTTTGTAAAAAGTTTTTTAAAGACTGAAAATCTGTCTTGACGAGCAAAAATTTTCCATCTGAGCTACGATTTAGTCACTTTGAGTGATGTTTAGCCATTTAGTATTTTTTATCAGTCGTAGACCATGAATAATAATACAATTTTTTTTTTATGCAACGGGAATAAAAAATAAAGATGTCTGAATTTAAGTGAGAATTTCCAGTAAAATATTAAAAACCGTCTAGCTCCTAAACTTTAAATAATCGCTGAACATACATGGGGATATTTCGGGAAGACCTTGGAAAGAGACTTCAACATTTTTTCTTTGGTACTCGTTTTATGGGCCACCCTGAATGTAAGCTATATATCTATCTATAAACGTCCGGAAGAAATTCTCTAAATTACAAATATACCTCTGCCCAAATCCTTCGGGGAAACAAGGCGTGATGCTATGTTATGTTAAGTACTCAATTTCTTTTGAGTACAATAATACGCGCATCCGAAGTACTTAATATCATTGTGACACTTTTTTTTTAATAGAAGGAGAAGGCTTTACGTAACTCTGGTAAGATAAAACGACGCAGAATTTCATTTAGTATAATAGGAATAAAATAAGTAAGTATACTTAGGAATAAAAAAGTAAAAAATGTAATTAGTACGAGTGTGAACTAGGGTATCGATATTTTGGCTGCCGTACGCCTGTAGGTGCACCCAACGGCGATGGGACGAATGCCGCCGTCTTTCTTGCGCAGGGCACATAGGTTTGCCCCGTATAAGACATCGATGACGGCTTTGTTCACACCGGCGGTGAGCATGAGGTTAATCAGGGCCGCAAGCTCCTTCAGAAGCGACTCACCAGCGTCCGCGGCGCCTGAACTCAATAGGTCCTTTAGGTATTGTGGAGTCAGGCCGTCGAAGCCGCCGGGGAACCGCTTCTGAAGGAGCTCACGGCTGCAATCAGCTGGGGCACCGAAACGTTTAGGACGGTTGAATTTAGGACAGGAGGGTCGGGGGGATCGGGAAACGTGAGACTATCTGCAGGCGCTGGGTGTTTACTCTCTAGGGCTGTTAGCGTTTCTGGAGAGTAAGGCGCCACCACATCGCTGCTGAACAGTATCCTGGCTGCTCCCCTGATGTCACCTTCACTTAATTTGGATTCCACATGTGCACATAAGCCTTTCTGTGGTTGATTATTGAATGCAGGTAATTTTGGATCTAAAATTAGGGTCGAATTGTTACAATTTTCTTTAATTTGGTTTGTTAAGGTTTTTTAGTTGCCAAATTTTTTTGCATATGCAGAATCCTATAAAGGAAGGTAAGTAATCGCTCCCTGGCACTTTGTGAGTTCTCCTTTTTTTTTTTTTTTTTTTTTTTTGGGTGGGAAATTATCAAATAACTTCTCCCGGGGTCGCAAGACGGAGACATTGGGCCAGATTCAGTGCGACAGACCGTCTCGCGCCCCGGGGAACTCTCTTTAACACTGGGGTAGATTTTTTTAATTTTGCAAGCGTTTTCCACAAGGTTTTCTCTAAAGGTGTTGATGTTGGGGATGTGGTTGGGGGGCACAATGGTACACTATGTGGTTTATGGATCTTGCCAAAGTGTATCCTCAGCCCCCGTTCGCCTTTGTGTAAATTGGATAAAATATGACGATTATTGTCGAAGATGTCGGAAAAAATCATGCCGACTGGGAGCTTCATTGGCGTGCGCCGCGGAAATTGTAAAAGTTACATAAAATTGATGTTCCAAGGTATTGTTCATCTTAAAAAATCCAACAAAAATGTCCGCGATGGCATATGTCTATCTTCTAAGGATGACCCACAGTAACCATTATTATCTTTCAGAATTTGATGAAAATTTCTTTGTTATTTCCGAAGCTTTTCAAATCAAATCAAATCAAATCATTTATTACTTTGCAAACATGGGTAATTATTACATTGATGTTTTATTAAGAAAGTCCTCCATGTTCTACCGTCACATGGGCATGCAAATCATGTTAATTTACACAAATTTAAAGACATATTAAATTTAAATAACAAGTAGGATATTTTAACAATACATAATAAAAATTAATGTCAAATCGTTCAAATTACAGTAAATGTCAAATTAAAACAGAATGTCAAATGTCAAAAAAGGTAGCAGTAATCAAAAAATAAAAAAGTCAAATGGATTATTAGCATATCAATCAGTCAGTGATTCATCATTAAGAAATTCGTCAATTGTGTAATAACTTTTTTCTATTAATATTTTATTTAGTGCCCTTTTGAATTTGAAAACAGTCATATTTTTAATAACATTAGGTACTTTATTATAAATGCGGGGGGCAAAACCAAAAAAACTTTTTTGCAGTAGTGCGGTTTTACATTTTACTTGACACAATTGATTTACGTATTGAGTCCGTATTGGATTCTTTCTTACTGCCGACAATTTCTGAAAGAGATTTGGATTGTTTTTTACAAATAAAGCCGTTTTCAATATATATAAGGACGGAAATGTTAATATTTTTAAAGATTTAAAATAAGGATGACAGCTATCTGTTGTCTTAAGACCGCACATTGACCTTATGCATCGCTTTTGCATCCTAAATACAAGCTCCTTATCAGTAGACTGCCCCCAAAAAATAACACCATACCGTAAAACAGAGGCAACTAGTCCATGGTATGCCGTTAAAAGTGCTTGACTGTTGACTTTCTTTGAAAGTTGAAAAAGAGCATATGCGGACTTACTCAGTTTCTTACATACTTGTTCAACATGAGGTTTCCATGTGAGTTTATTGTCGATCACTATACCTAAGAACTTAGCTTTATTTGCTTCCTCAATATCACAGCCTTGGTAAGTAATACTAACATTTGGGTTTTCGCAGCGTTGATGAAAGTTTAGAGATGTTTTTGACCGGTACTATATTAATCCTTATCCAATAAAATATGTTATTTAAATTGGGCATTTAATTTAGAATAAAATATGCCTTACCATCATATTATTTAAATAAATAGTTTAAAAGATACACCACAGTCATCCGACCGCTTATCACATACTGCTCACTGGTCTGGTGGCCCAGGACAGACCTGAGTACAGCCCAAAGAGATCTCGAAAAACTGCAGCGATTTGCTTGTGTTGCAATCACTAGCAGTATGAGAACTACACCCATAGCCGCCCTACAAGCAATGCTTGGACTGCCGCCTCTGCACCTCATTGTGCGGGAGGAGGCGGCTCTGGCCGCCTTTAGGCTGCATTTATCAGGAACCCTAAGCAAAGACTCCAGAATTAAGCACACACGCATAAAGGAAGATGTTATCAAGCGTCGGCGAATGATGGCATCACCCTGCGACAAAGCCCCGAAATCACACCATTTTTAAAGGCACTACAACATAATACTTACAGAAGAACAGTCATACTCAGGCCCGGAAAAGTTGAGGGTTTACACTGACGGATAGAAGACCGACTCCGGTACCGGGGTCGGAGTTTTCTCATACGACCTCAACATTAAGATATCCCGACTACTGGGAATGTTCAACACCGTCTATCAGGCGGAGTGTGTGGGTATCATACAAGCGGTCCATGCCATTGAAGCCAGGATAGTTATGGACACTCACATACGTATATTCTCTGACAGCGACTCAGTTCTCCAATCCTTGAAGAAAAAATATATTACCTCGAAGTTAATACTAGAATGTCACAATGCACTAGAACAAGTAACGGTATCTAGACGCAACACGGTGACGCTACAATGGATAAAAAGACACAGCGGATCGCTAGGTAACGACACAGCTGACGAACTTGCTAGAAGAGGTTCTGGTACGGCAGTCTGTGGACCCAAACCTATCGTACCAATCCCTTTCAACCAAATACGCAGGTGGCTACAGGAGTTCACCCTCACACAAGCGGAGTACTGGTGGACCACGACACCGGGCTGCAGGCAGTCCAAGGAAGCTATGCCATCCCTGGATAGCAGGCTAACCAGGCGTTTATTACGCCTGGACAGGAATGGCCTGCGCCTGGTGACGGGAACCAACACGGGACACTGCTCGCTAAACACTTCTCTCACTCTAGCTAAACTCTAACACTTCCACACAATAGGCATAACGGACAGCCCTCTGTGCAGGGCATGCATGGAGGCTGAGGAAACCGTTGCGCACGTGCTCTTTGAATGCACAGGCGTCACCCAGAATAGAACAAAAAAGTCTGTACCTACATAATTGAGACCATAGCGCCTTACTTAGCTTTAATATTTAATTTGTGTGTGGATCAAGGAGTCTTCCCGGATTTAATGAAATACAGTAAGGTAATACCACTTTTCAAATTCGGGGATAGTAAAGACATCAATAATTATAGATCCGTATCCGTGTTGCCGGTATTCAGCAAGGTGTTTGAAAATGTAATGCTTAATCAAATGCTTAATCATTTTAACAAAAATTCAAAATTCAAAAGTCACTTATTCAAATTAGGCTGAGAATCAGCACTTTTCGAACGTCAAAATTACATAAGACAGTCCCCCAAAAACGCCCACCCTTCACCACTTCCTAGGGCCTTTAGCTGGGAAGAAGAAGTGGCGCAACAAACTCCCCAGCAGCACAGCTGTCTGTTCAAGTTAGAGAATGATTCTATACAATAGTATACAAAATAACTTACATTATAACACAAATAAAATCCTTTACGATCAACAGTACGGTTTCACCAAAGGACGTTGTACGACCGACGCCGGTGTAAACCCTTTAAAAACACATTTTTAACGCGTGGGAAGAGGCCCGAAACGCCATAGGGATCTTTTGTGACCTCTCCAAAGCATTTGATTGCCTCGATCACGAAACCTTACTCTTGAAACTTGAGCATTACGGACTTGGAAAACTTGCAGTCAATTTAGTTAAATCTTATTTAAATGATAGACAACAGCAAGTTCAAATAAACGGTATCAATTCACTAGGTTTAAAAGTAAAAACAGGTCGATATTGGGTCCATTCCTCTTCTTAGTGGTTATAAATGATTACTCCATTTATTAAAAAATCAACCACAAATGGTGTTATTTGCTGACGATACTTCTTTAATTTTTAAGGTAAATAGACGTGCTAAAAATTTTAACGACGTAAATAACGCCCTACTGCAGGTCCAAAATTGGTTCACTGCTAATAATTTAGTATTAAATGGAAAAAAACTAAGTGCATAAAATTTTCTTTACCAAATGTCAAAATTAGTGATTGATGCTGTCAGAAAAAGCCGTCAATTTACTGATGTAGATACCGCGAGGCTAGTCTATTTTAGCTACTTTCATAGTATCATGTCTTACGGTATTTTACTGTGGGGACGGGCTGCAGACATCGAGTCTATTTTTATTCTGCAGAAAAGAGCGATCAGAGCCATATATTATCTCCGCAGGCGCGATTCTCTAAGGAAACTGTTTAAAGATATTAACATCATGACGGTACCTTGTCAATATATCTATGAAAACATCATGTACTTAAGAAAGAATTTACTTCTTTTTAGCAAAAGAGGTGATAGACATAATTATAGTACACGAAATAGGGACCTATTAGTTCAACCAGGTTTCAGACTGGCTAAAGTAGATTCATCTTTCATGGGATACTGTTTAAAATGTTACAATAAAATTCCTCCCCACATACTCCAACTGAATGAGACGAAATTCAAATCTTGTATAAAACGCACACTATGCAGGCAGGCATATTATACGTTGGGGGATTACATCGCTGATAAAAATGCTTGGCTCAATGCTGGTCCTGCTCCACAACTAATTGATTAACATTTACAAATACTGTTGGAGCTGCTGAAAATTGTAAGACCATCTTTGCATTGTATAAACTCAATCTCTTTTGTATTATATAATTGCATAGCACAGGTGTGAGCACTATGTACTAAAGAGTTACCATTTACCGGGTAATATGTCTTGCATTGTCTTGAATGTGCCCTAGCGGCTGTGAGTATGTCATGCTCACTCAAATGTTTCGCTGACGGTGGCGCGGGTGTTTTAGCTCCCTTCAAAATGGTTGAGCTGAATGGTGCTAATCCATGCGTCATGTTCGTGAACGGGCGCTGTCAGTTGGGACTGGTCATCTCTTAGCTGCCAGGGCTTATTTTTAATTCATTTTAATTTTTTGAATTGTTCTTTGTTTTATCTTTTTATTACGGACGCTTCTAACGTGCACGTCTTTCTACATTGTTCTCACATGTTTAATTTCAACATGAATGATGTAACCAATATTTTGTAACAATTTTTTATTTAAAAGAGTGTCCGTAGAGTTTCTTGCCCGTTCTTCTCCATAGGTACCTACTACGCTTTGGAATGGGCAACTAGTTTCATACCTATTTCTGACTGACCGATTCCTTGACAATTCAAAAGTGCTTGTAAATGGTTTAATTGAAATAAATGCTTTGAGTTTGAGTTTGAACAGAAACCCTCGGGTCACCCAGATCTTTTACAGATGTTCTGAACAAACCAGGAGTTTTGAATAACTTCTGGAGGGGGATGGGCTGGTTGGAATAACCACCAAACGGCCGCCATGGCCCACGCACAATGATCCACCTGACGGACTAAGTGCGGAAACCAAACCCCATAACATAGAACATAGAAGGTGTCAAATGTCATGATTTAATGAAATCATGACATTTGACGCCTTTGCTAACTTATGGAGTTGTATTGCTGAAGATATCACAGTTTCAAAATTACGCGTAACTACATAATTATGGTTGACGACAACGCGGGCGCAGCGTCATTAGTCAATGACATTTCCTCGGCTATTAGGTATGTTATCCCGGTAGTACGTTCCCGTGGGATATTTTTCGACATCCACGCGGGCGAAGCCGCGGGCAAAAGCTAGTTTATAATATAAAAGAACAAGACGATGACAGATTACCTATTTATTAAAACGTGACTTTCATTGCAGTCTTTAAATATCGAAGCATATTTTAGCACTGTGTCGAGAAAACTGTTAACTAGAGTCGAATTTCCAGTTCCGTTTATTTTTTTAGGGTTCCATACATCCAAATGAAAACACGGAACCCATATCACTCGTGTATGTGTATCTGTCTGTCCGTCTGTTACAGCCAATTTGCTCCAAATCTAATGGTCTGATTACGGGCCCGTACACGAAATCTACTGATTTTGATAAATTTTGTTCATTAGTTGTGAAAAAGGGAAACGGAATTTAAACAAAATTATTTGTGATTTGAAAAGTCGAATTCTTTGTCTTGTACATACCTAGAAAAAAGGGATTTTTCAAATAAATTAAAGATTCGTGAAAAATCACTACAATTCGCAACAAGTTTTCCAAAAATTGATGCGAGACTGACGTTTGATCGTTTCGTTAGAAGAAACTACTTTTGATTTAAAAATTAAAAAGATATTTTTAGTTGAAAAAATAAACATTTTTCAACTTCCATACAAAATATAGCAGAAAAAATATTGAAATAACCAAAAAAATCACACATTAGTCTTCAGCTATCTTTGAAATTAAATCAAAATTTTATTAAATGATTATACTATTTCTTCATAAGTAAATCAATGGCGAAATAAACCATATTATCGAGTGCGCAAAAGTGATGCAACTATTAACAGGTGCTGTGACTGACATGAATGGTTTAGCACCACGAAAACTGTGCTTTTATACTTACACAAACTTAATGTTTCAATTATTTCAAGCTTTCTTACAATTAGAAAAGTTATTGACAAAAAACGGTTTTTTTCGTTCACGGATCCTTAAGTTAAAATATGGTGATCCACATATGAATTTCTGTGATCCATCTACGAACGTGATAATAAAAGAATTTTGAATAGAGAAGAATTTTGAAGAAAAGAAAAATAAAGTTTAGCATACAGTACCGTATCAACCCTGTGACATAACAAATAAAAGGGCTTACTGAGGGGGTCTCCAACATAATATTTTTTTCACAATTGTAAAATAAATAGTTTTATAGTTGAAAAAAAAATTATATTTCCTATTTCCAAAACTACTGAGCCAAAGATTTTGAATATAGAAAATAGTTCTTTAAATAAAGACACGAAAACCTATAAGAAGTCTATGGTTTTAAAATAACATGGCAAATCTGTCAATATTGTGCGTACAAACTTACATTTGCAGTTGGAATGTTTGGGAGAACATGTTTTTCAACTACAATGTCTTTTTTATTTTTATAAAATAAATGAATATTAAGTTTGCTCTTGGGATAAATTCATCCCAACTAAGAAACCCTTCATTGTGCGTGGTCCGACACGCACTTGGCCGGTTTTTCTATAGGTACCTAATACACACTTAGGTACAAGTATACTAGAAGAGCATTTCGAGGAAAACTACACTATTACCGTGTTGTACGTTATAATGATGTCATTGTTACAACAGGCCCCCACCCCCTACCGGTTGTGGTTTGAATGCAGTCACACTTTACATCGCCGGGTGCGAAGTGCGACACTCCGTTGCAGCACCGACAGCGTTAATTCAAATGATCGTTTACAAACGCGGTAGGCGAGATAAATTAGTTTCTCTACGAATTCGATGCATAAAACGCCGTGAAAATGGTACATCAGACCGATATCACGATTGAGTTCCTTTTCTGCTTCAATTGCTGATTTATTCGGGTCAAAGGAACGAAAGAGACTCGATGTTCTAGATTTTTAGAATAATATTTTTTTTATTTATAACGGGTTCCCAGTTTTTCTCATTGCGTGTGGTACCGGACGTAAAGAATAGCACCATCCTATTTCTTACCGTGGGTGTCGTAAAAAGCGCTTAAGGGACTTGCTAGATAATGGGCAGCAGCGATCTCTAATCTCTATGCATTTTAACACCATACTGAGATCGCCAACCCGCCTGCCAAGCGTGGCAATGATTATGGCAAATCCCCGCCCAAAATAACAAGCACTAAGAAAAAACGGCCCCTAGTACCAGGCCCCCCTTGGCTACGGTAGCGGTCAGTACGAGGAGGACGACTCGATAATCCTCAAATCTGGGAACTTGCTCTATTTCCGGGAGAGCGATCAGCAGTCCCAAGGCGGTGTCGGGTTTACTGTCCATAAGTCCCTTGTGAGCAATAGTGTCGACCAGGGTGGCCTACCTTATACTCATATCCGCAAGGTATTCGTTGAAGGTCATATAGGTTTACGCCCCAACCTCGTCACACCCTGATGATGAGATGGAGACTATGTATGAGGATATTTCCAGAGCCATGAATGGCTCTAAAACTCATTTTACCGTTGTCATGGGGAACTTCAACGCGAAACTGGGCAAACGAGACGATGATAAGAGGCGAGTTGCAATTTGGAGTTGGACTTCAGAATCACCAAGGTCACCTACTGGGCAGTTTTATGTAGAAGGAAGACTTCTTTATGATGAACTCCTTCAGAAAGCGTGAGCATAGTAAGTGGGCCTGGCAGAGCCCTAATGGTGTAACAAGAAATTAGATTGACTGTATTATGCCGACGAAGAAGCAAATATTCAAGTCTGTGTGATACATGAAAGAAGTGAAAACCAAAAGTGATCACAGCATGGTAAGAGGCACATTGAATCTAAATATTAAGCTGGAAAGATCTCCACCGATGAAGTCTACGCTCCGTTCAGCATCGATCCAAATAAAAAACTCCGAGAGCTTTTAGTTCAAACTTCAGAATTTTTCCGAGAGTCTAGGGAGTTCCGTGGACGATTATAACGATGGGTTCATGAAAACTGTCCATACTGTTGGGGCTCAAATCTTCAAGACCCGTCTTACAAATAAAAACAAGGAACTCCCTGATGCTACTTTACAGCTTATAGAGGAGAGGCGTGAGATCATCCTGCAGTTTTCAGACGATGCACTCAAGTACGCTCGGCAGCTCAATAGACAGATCTCTAAGTCCTTGAAAAGCGACCTTCACCTCTATAATATGGACCATATTTAAGGATGCGATAGAGCAGAACAAGGGCTCCAAGGCAAGAGATCTCCTATTGGGCAGAGCCAGATTACGAAACTGAAGACCGATGATGGCAGAATCGTATCTTGCCTTTTGGCCTCGTACAGGACTTTCTGCTTTTATTTTAATTGTTTTTATTTTTTAATGTTTTTATTTTTATTAATGTTTTAATGAGTGTATTTTAGTTTAATTTGTGGTTTCCTGTGCGAGTCTCAATAAATACTTTTTCTTTCTTTCTTTCTTTATCTGCCAAACCTAAACTATTGAAAGAGATCGGGAGGCTTTATTGACAGTTATAAACGTCAACCAGTAACCCTGTTACGAATCTGAGAGTCAAACGACCCAAGAGCTAGATTGACCAAACACTATTGCCGAAGACATGCTAGAGGTCAGCTTGTATGAGATTAGGATGGCTGTTAAAAATAACAAGGTGCCGGGTGATGATAGAATTACGACCATTTTCCTGAAGGCTGGTGGAAAACTCGATTTTAAGATTCTCCAGAAGCTGTTCGATTTCATCATACTCGAGAGAAAACACCACAGGCATTGAACAGAGGTTTGCTGGTACTCATCTTTAAAATGGGCGACAATGCCCTGCTTAAGAATTATAGGCTCATCTCACTTCGAGCCATGTCTACAAGCCAGCGTCCCGAACAAGCTGAATTCCGTAAAGGCTTTAACACAATAGACCACATTCATACACTGCGGCAGGCAATACAGAAGACCGAAGAATATAACTCTCTGGCTCTTTGTTTAGCGTTTGTGGACTGCGGCTTTCTGGCTTCGATTCTATCGAGACTTAGGCTGTACTGCAGTCTCTCCAACGGTGCCAGATTGACCATCGGTACATCAAGGTGCTGAAGTTTGTATGAAAACGCTATTATGTCAGTCCGACTCCAAGAGCAGACCTCAAAACCTATTCTTCTGCATCGAGGGATGAGACAGGGATACGTTATCTCTCCGAAACTGTTCACCGCTGCATTGGAGGATGTCTTCAAGGTTTTGGGCTGGAAACGGGTTGGCATCAACATCAATACCGAGTGCATCACTCACCTTCGGTTTACGACCACAGTAAAATGCTCGATTATCTCAGAAGAGCTTCCAAAAGAGTGGGTCTTAAAATGAACATGGACAAAACGAAGGTCATGTCAAATGCTCATGTAACACCCACCCTCATGAAGATCGGAAACTTAACACTCGATGTTATGGACGATTATGTTTACCTAGGGCAAACTGTTCAGTTAGGTAGGTCCAACTTCGAGAAAGAGGTCAGTCGTCGAATCCAACTCAACTGGGCAGCGTTCAGGAAGCTAAGGCCTATTTTCGTCTCATATACCTCAATGTGTCAAGACGAAAGTTTTTGATAAGTGCATGTTGTCAGTGATGACGTATGACACTGAAACGTGGTCGTTTACAAAGGGACTTATTAGAAGGATGTCGTCACCCAAAGGGGAATGGAAAGGGCTATGCTTGGAGTTCCCTAAGTGATTGAATCAGAAATGAAGAGATCCGTAGGAGAACCAAGACAACCGACATCGACATAGCCCGAAAAATTGCCAAACATAAGTGGCAGTGGGCAGGCCACATTGCTCGTAGAACAGATGGCTTATGGAGCTGAAAGGTTCTGGATTAGCGACCACGGCAGTAAGACGTAGCGTTGGAAGGCCACCCACAATGTGGACCGATGACCTGGTGAAGGCCGCAGGAATCCGCTGGATGCGAGAAGCACAAAACTGGTCGAACTGGCGGTGCTTGTGGGAGGCCTATATCTAGCAGTGGACGTCTTTCGGCTGAAATGATGATGATGATGATGATGATAAAGGAAGACTGACATTTATTTGGTTTTTCGACCAGAATACTCTGGTCTGTTTTAACTTTGCAAATATTAGACAGTTACGAAAATGTTTGAAATGGATATTATATGGATGTTGGTACCTACCTTTTTTTTTAGCTCTTAAGAATTTTACTCCTTAACAATCACACTATTTTATTACAATGGCAAATTAAAAGAATTGTTACCACTTTCTTTTAGTGTCCACTCGCATCTTGATGGAATTCTACACTAGCAGAGAAGTATTTGTAAATATGCGTCTTAACCACAAGCGGTGGTACGATTGCAGGACCAATGCTCTGATTAGTTGCGAGACACGGTAATTGATATTATGTTGTCATATCTAATATATATCTAGCTACTAGCAGATATTTCAATAATGTTAGTTAATGTGTGTGTTAATCAAACTTATTTCAATGAAACCATTTACAGGCACTTTTGAACTGTCAAAGAATCGGTCAGTTAGTCAGAAAGTTGAAGGTAGTTGTCCATTCTAAAACGTAGATCTCTATGGAGAAGAACGGGCAAGAAACTCCAAGGACACTCTTTTAAATATAAATATTACAAAATCCTGGGTCGGGGGCAAATTTAAATAACATACAAATTAATAGTGTTTAAAAATCCCACCTTAATTATTTTATGTTAACGACAGGTATGTAAGAGCAGCGGCCACATAATACATCCTGCGGGCCAGGGCACTGGCCTGCGAGGAGTCGCTGGAGACTCTGAATAGGGACCCGTGGGGACGGCCATATAAGTTGGTGCGGGAGAAACTCCGCCCATGGGCTTCCCCGCTGACGCAGAGTCTCCGGCCCCAGCTTGTGGGGGACGTGGTGAGTGCTTTGTTCCCTTTAAGAGGGGAACAGACTCCCCTACCCATGGCTCCGCCTATTGCGGTGCCCAATGCGGACCCCACCGCCGACTACGACGACGATGCTCCGGAGGTGACCGAGGTAGAGATGAGAATGGCAGTACGCAAGATGAGTGCGAAACATACCGTCCCAGGACCCGACGGCATACCAGGAAATGCCTGGGTCCTGGCCATGGGGGCTCTCGCGCCTCGACCAAGGGGGCTCCTAAGCGCAAGTTTGGAGAGGGGCCAGTTCCCACTTCGTTGGAAGATGGGGAAGCTGGTCCTCATCAGGAAGCCGGGGCGCCCGGCGGACTCTCCGTCCACTTATCGGCCCATCGTGCTGCTCGATGAGGTGGGCAAGCTCTTAGAAAGAGTCATTGCACACCGCCTCGTCGGGCGGCTGGTGCGGGTGGGGCCGGATTTGGCGGAGAGCCAATTTGGTTTCCGTAGAGGGCGCTCTACGGTAGACGCCATCATGCGCATGCGGGCCCTCACGACGGGGGATGGCGTGGCCAAGGGTGGGGTCGTCTTGACGGTGTCTCTAGACATCGCCAATGCCTTCAACACCCTGCCCTAAAGTTGCATTAGGGAGGCACTCCGGTATCACCGGATGCCGACCTACCTCTGTCGTGTGGTTGAGGCCTGTTTGACGGGCAGGGCCGTCATCTACTCCAGTCACCAAGGAGAGTGGAACCGGCGAGAGATGTCGTGCGGTGTCTCACAGGGATCGGTCCTGGGGCCGCTTCTATGGGACATCGGATACGACTGGGTGCTGCGCGCCGACCTCCCTAGTGGCGTCAGCGTCGTTTGCTACGCTGAAGACACGTTGGTCCTGGTGCAGGAGAGGTCGTACCAGGCGGCGGCTGACTTGGCGACACGCGGGGTTGCGACAATCGTCGACAGGATCCAGCAGTTGGGGCTCGAGGTGGCCCTGCACAAGTCCGAGGCCATGGCTTTTCATGGTCCTCGGAATACGCCACCGTTGGCTTCCCAGGTAATGGTGGTAGGGGTTCACATCGGCGTCGAGTCAACGATGAAGTATCTAGGACTCGTCCTCGACAGCCGGTGGAACATCGTGAAGCATTTCCGACGTTTGGCTCCCAGACTGGAGTGAACCGGGGCTGCCTTGAAGCGGCTCCTGCCCAATCTGGGGAGTCCAAACGCCTCCTGCCGAAGGCTTTATGCGGGGGTCGTGCGGTCCATGGCCCTTTACGGGGCACCGGTGTGGGCGCGTTCATTGAGGCTACGGCCAACCCACCGGTTGTACGCGTCCCAGAGGGTCATGACCATCCAGCTGGCCCGAGGATACCGCAGGGTCTCCTGCAAGGCGGCGAGCCTCCTTGCCAGATTACCGCCATGGGATCTGGAGGCAAAGGTCCTCGCCCACATCTGGGAGTGGCGCGAGGACGCAAAACGCCGGGGCTTAGCTCCGCTGCCGCGAGAAATCGCGGCACAGCGGACAGAGCTCCGCAGCTCCGGTGGGATCTCAGCACTGGGCGCGCCACAATTGCGGCGATAAGACCCCTCTTTGAGGAGTGGCTAGAGAGGCGCCACGGCGTCTTCACCTTCCGCTTGACGCAGGTCCTCACCGGACACGGCTGTTTCGGGAGGTTCCTGTTCAAGATAAAGTGGGAGGAAACGCCCGGGTGTCACCATTGTGTGGATCGCCCGGTGGAGCATACGGTGGAGGACTGCCCGGCTTGGACGGAGCATTGCCGTGTCCTCGTGGAGGCAATCGGTGGCAGTGATCTCTCGCGTCCGGCCCTGATTCAAGCCATGGTACGGAGCGAGAGGAAATGGGAGATCGTCACCTCCTTCTGCGAAGCAGTAATGCTCGCGAAGGAGGAGGCGGAACGCGTGAGGGAGAGGCAAATTTCGGCCTCCACGCCCCTAACCGCCGCAGGAGGAGACGCCCTGGGCATCGGGAATCGCAGGCTGATTTCCGGCCACCGTAGGCGCGGGCTTGCGGACGGTGAGCAATGGCTAGCTCGCCGTCCGATAAGGACCAAGCCCAGGTCAACGGCGCGTTGTGTTCCACGCGCGCCTCTAAGAGATGTCAGCAGAATTGACAGGGTCCGCTAGGGCCGATGCCTGCCGGGGCTGCGAAGAAGTCCGAAAGGGAGATCGTGGCCCCCGGCAACATGGCAACCGAAGAGACACGGGTGGGTTTTAGTCAGTAAGAGTCTGACACGCCCTCCCGCTCCACCCAAAGCGGGAAAAGTTATTTGATAATTTCCCACCCAAAAAAAAAGCCCACATAATACCCAAATGGATTATTCAGAAAAAATCATGTTAAGCAGGCAGTTAGAGAAATGTTATAGTGCGTCCACACCGTGGCTGTACGAAACTACTGAAACGTGCTATCGCGTGCTTGTTAAAGTTCCAATTATTCGCTGCGAACTAATTAAAGTGATTGAGCAACGCTGTTTGGTTTAATTAGTACCTACGCAAACGAATGATTTGAACGGAATGGAATTTTCATAACTATGTAAACGTTCACTTTCGAATGCACGTGGTGTGGAAACAATGTATACTTCATCAACCCTGAATCAAAGGTTTCAAAATAAAATTGCAAAATAATTCCAAACATTGCCATAAACGAATGTCCTATTCCACAGAGCAGCTAACTTATACAAAGTCCCAGCAACGCTCTGTGTTGATATCCATTACTCTGTGCGCTCGGTAAGCCGTCACAGCAAATTGCTGACATATTAACTTGGTGAGAAGTGAGAACATACGGCTTTCATTATTAATGATAGGCTGACTTACGCGAGCTCACACGATGGCTGCTTCTTTGCAAAAGAAAAAGACTGGAAGTTATTTGAACAATTCTAATGTTTTAACTGAACTAAGTTTTTATTTAAGTTAAAAAGAGTGCAATAAAGAGTAATGATGTAGGTATCTATGACTCTCAGGAACTTAGATCTTGATTAGGTCACAATTTTATTTATTCGAGAAAGACTCGGTTAATGAAAATATTAGGTGAGTGTGTTATTTCTGGCATTACTAACCTAATTATTAGGTTATACAGTCAATGAGTTTATGAGTATACGAAACATAAACCGATAAACATAAAAAAAAGAAAAAACGTTATGAACACACTTGGCTTTTCCAACCAAGTTGAACAACGTTCTACAACTGATCAGTTCATGATCCTTACCTCTCACAACACCGACACATCTGTCCGTGCGCGGTGTCGCAATCAACGTGACACTGCCGACACGCCGACACTCGTGTCCGCCCACTCTATTGGCGGCGAGCAAGAATGTCCGTCGGACAGCCGGAGTGACGTCATACGAATGCGACTGGTCGACTGCCATTTTGACGCGCATCGCTTTGCAGTCAGTATTACGATTGTGGGATATGCCATTTGATGGGAAATCTGTTTTGAGTAGTATTTAATGTCACAAGGCATTATTTATCCTCAATTTCTTGAATGTAAGCTACGAATTATTCGTAGAATGTAAGTCTATTCCTATTATTTAAGAAGAAGAAGAGAAGAAAGAGAATCCATTAGAAATAAGAGATTTCATTAGAAATAAGCATCACCTTTGTTCGTATTTTTCTGTTCCTTTTGTCTTGTCTGTGTATTTGTGTGTACATAAATGGTTAAATAAATAATTAAGTATTACTATGAAGTATAGTACACGTGTGGACCTAATGATTGCGTCAGCAAATTAGTGATAATAGCGTTGCTGAATACTGGACTGAATATTTTCTAGTCTTAAACTGAAAACTCAATACGCAAAACTCAAAGCATTTATTTCAAATAAACCAATTACAGGCACTTTTGAATTTTCAAGGGGTCGGTCAGTCAGAAAGATGAAGCCAGCTGCCCATTCCAAAGCACTGTAGATTACTATGGAGAAGAACGGGTAAGAAACTCCACGGACACTCTTTTAAATTAAAACATTGTTACAAAATATTGGTAACATCATTCATGGTGAAATTAAACATGTGAGAACAATGTAGAAAGACGTGCACGTTAAAAGCGTCCGTAATAAATAGACGAAAACAAAAACAATTCAAAAATTAAAATAAGCCGTGGCAGCTAAGACTGACCAGTCCCTACTGACGGCGCCCGTTCTTGAACATGACGCATGGATTAACACCATTCAGCTCAATCATTTTGAAGGGAACTTAATGATCCAACATACGTTGCAACCAGCGACACATTTGAGTGAGCATGACATACTCTCAGCCGCCAGGGCACATTCAAGTCAATGAAAGACGTACCCTGTAAATGGTAGCATTAAAGTAGGTACATTATAGTGCTCACACATGATGTGTGCTCTACAATTATACAATACTACAACTTTAAAAAACCGGTCAAGAGCGAGTCGGACGCGCGCACCGAAGGTTCCGTATCATTTAAAATTTTCATCGGCGAGGCCTTAATTCGTCAGAGAATTTTAACACAGCACACTGCCGTGTAGAATAGGTATTGCAGTTTAGGTCATCTCTTGACCGATGGTGGAACGCATGTAATTTAAGTTGACGATTTCTGAAAAAGTGTGCTATTTAGAGACATCGTTTTTATTTTTCCTGTAATCTTTACATAAACTTCTATCACATAGAATAATTTCATATTTTTCTCTATGCGAACGTTGGAGATAAGGGGAGACAGTATTTTTTTTTTACGTCAATATTCGAAAACAAAACTTTGGGCTAAAAAAAATATATAATTGAGAATGTGCAAAAAGCGCTCTTTAATATTATACCCTACATGCCCTAGCAGCCCCACTTTGAATTTTTAAGCACTCAAACCTCAAATTCAAAGCTATTATTTCAATTAAATCATTTACAGGCACTTTTGAATTATTAAAGAATCGGTCATTTAGTCAGAAAGTTGAAGCCAGTTGCCCATTTCAAAACGTAGATCTCTATGGAGAAGAATGGGCAAGAAACTCCAAGGACACTCTTTTAAATATAGATATTACAAAATCCCGGATACATTATTCTTGTTACTTCTATAAAGGAGAACACTATAAAAAAATAATCAAATGCAATTGAAAATATAAAAAAATATAAGAAAAATAAGCCTTGATAGATAAGAGATGACAAGTCTCAACTGACGGCGCCCGTTCACGAATATGACGCGTGGATCAGCACCATCCAGCTCAACCATTTTGTAACCCCGTTCAGTCCCTGTTGCCAAAAGAAAATATATATTTTTATTTCTTGCTTAATTGCAAAATAGTTGGGCAAACGTCATCTAAAACTATTCCTCAAGTTGATAGCATTAGTAGTTCTTGAGATATTTAGCGGTGCTAGACAGACGGACAGACAGACTGAGTCGCACCATAAGGGTTCCTTTTTACCATTTTGGTATGGAACCCTAAAAATAAGTTTTTCGGATTGTAGATGTCCATAGCAGTGGTAACCACTTAGCATCAGGTAGGCCGTTAGCTTGATTGTAGATGTCCATAGCAGCGGTAACCATTTATGAGTCTTCCAAACAACTATCAACAGTTAAAAAAAGTGATAATCAAGCTTGGGTTAACAATACGTTACAAAACATGATGATACGCAAAGATGACTTATTTAGGCGCTGGAAAATGTATCCAAACAATAACAATCTTAGAAATACACAAAATACAGAAATAAAACACATAAACTTATAAATGTGGCTAAAGATCGGCTAGTCGTGATGAAATAAAAAAATGAAAGGGGAACATGCGTAAGATATGGGGGAATATTAACAACTGGCTGGGTAGAAGTAAAGTTACAGTAAATAGCGTAATACTCAATACTCAATACGTTTATTGCGTTCCACAATGTGAACTCAGGTGGTAGGTAGGTACATAAAGACATACATTACTAGACACACATACACATACATTACTAATAGAGAGATAGTTACTTAAAAAAATATGTTTGGTAACTATTTGTAATAATTTCTGTAACACATTCACAACAGAAATTGACAATATAAAGAATAAATGTAACAAGACGTTCTTAAATAGACATGACTATGTTAACCCGTGTAATGTTAGTTTTAGGTTTAATAAAGCAACGCCCACGCACATCGCCAGAATAATAGACTCACTGGACTGCAACAAGTCGCTGGGATCAGATGGCATTAGGGTAAAAGATTTAAAGGACATAACGATCTTAATTAGTCCAGTTATAGCATATTTTATTAATCTATGTGTGAAAAAAAGTAGACACCCGAATAGGTTAAAAGAGTCTATTATTAGACCGATTTACAAACAAGGATCTCATCTAGAATATACAAATTACCGACCAATAGTTATTTTAAATACAGTTAATATGATTATGGAAAAGTTTATAGATAGTCAAATCACAAGTTGCTCAGACAAAAATGATATTATTATCGATATTCAACATGGTTTTAGACCAAACAGAAGTACAGCAACGGCGCTAGCAAGATTTACGGATGATGTAAATAATTACCTAAATGATAAAAAAATTGTGGTAGCAGTATTTATAGACTTCAAAAAAGCCTTCGATACCCTGGGTCACGACAGCTTGTTGCAGGCCATGGATGAGTGTGGGATACGTGGACCAGTTGTTTGGTCAGTACTTGGAGCGAAGAACTATTAAAGTTCGGGTTGCTAATGCGGAAAGTATTGAGGGCGTTGTCAAATATGGTGTTCCTACCGGATCTGTTTATGGGCCTGTTGGTTACATTGTTCACGTTAATAGTATGTGTAATGTTATAAAAAAATGCAAAACTTACATGTACGCCGACGATACATGTCTCCTATGCAGTGGTAATGACCAAACCTCCATACAAGAAGTAATACAAGATGATTTGGATAATATAATAAAATGGGCGCACGACAACGGCATAATAATTAATGTAAGCAAAACTAAGTGCATGCCAACACATTCTCCATATTCATGTAACAAAAACGTTGACTTGAATATCAAAGGTCATAGTTATGAATGTCTTCACAACGGGAAATCATGCTGTCAATGTATTATACCTAGAGCAGGTAAAAACCTACAAATACTTAGGATTGACTATTGATACTAATTTTGCATGGAACATACACATAGACACGGTTTGTAATAAAGTTCGGTCAGTTCTGGGTAAATTGTATACCCTGAAGCCTGTAGTCAAGAGAGGACTATTGTATGCATTATATCATGCACTTGCCGACTCGATTATCAGTTTTGGGTTGTGTGGTTATGGACTTACGTAATAACATATCTAAAAAAAATTAAAATACTACAAATACGTCTTCTAAAAATATTTGTGAGCAAAAGAACTAAACAAAGCTTGAACAAGGAATATGAACAATTATTTAAGAAGTGCAATATATTACCAGTTGACATGAAAGTAAAAATGACAATGATTCTTGAACAACACAATATTTACAAACATAAAAAAGAAAAAGTACATAACTACCCAACCCGATTTGCAAAGAAAAATAAACTACAGGTGCCAAATGTAAACAATAAAATTATTATGGTAAGCGTACGAAACGATGGATTACACCTACATTAATAAATGAATTGCTAGAGGGAATGATCGATCGCGTCAAAAGTAAAAAAAAACCGGCCAAGTGCATGTCGGACCACGCACAATGTAGGGTTCCGTAGTTGGGATGAATTTATCCCAAGAACAAACTTAACTTTGTAGTTTAAAAAAAAATTTTTCATACAGAATGTATGGGTGAACATGTTTTTACAACCGCAAATTTAAGTTGGTCGATTATTACTCGTTAACTTATAAAGCCTACTCAGCTGTGATAGTTTTCCTTTTAAATTCGTTATATAAGCTACTGCCGTGAATTTTTTCACATATCTAAAACCAACCATTTAGCTGGCAGGGGGGGGGGACACTTGACTCTAACAACAATTTGCACTTTAAAGCTTAATATTTCGCAAACGGATCTCTGAATTCAAAAATAGTTTTAGCACATTCACAATGTTTTTAAAAGACCTTTTCAACGATACCCCACAACAAGGGATAGAAAAAAAAAAAACATCCCCACTTTACGTGTAGAGGAGGTACCCTAACAAAAAATATGTTTCATAATTTTATTTTACCATTTTGTCGGCATGATTAATATGTATACCCATGCCAAATTACAACTTGGAGCTAGACCGCGGACAGACAGACAGACAGACGGACATGACGAAACTATAAGGGTTCCTTGTTTACTACGGAACCCTAATAAAAATCACCTTAAAAGTGTCCTAAGGAAGCATTACTTGTCAATGTGTCCATAGTTGCTGTGTTCGATTGGCGGCTTCGGTGGGCTAAGGTCGTGGGTACTAAGTTTGCTTACCTTATACGGAGTAGGTACCTACTATAGGATAGTCTCATGACGTTCTTTGACTGATGCCAATGAGTATGGTAGCTGTAGTTGTAGAATCTGTGGTTGTGTGGGTAACTACTCTGTACTAACATACAGAGTGTTTGCCTACGGAACCATAGTCTTTTAGGTTTAACTTAGATTTAGTTTTTATGTTTATTCAAGCGAAAATTCGTGCTAAATCCACGAGAATCTACTGCCGACAAATTGCTTTGCAGTTTGGCAGATGTTACGTAAAACGAAAACTGTAACATTATGAATTAGAAAAAAAAAAAAAAAACTTAGCATCAGGTAAGCCGTCAGCTTGATTGTAGATGTCCATAGCAGCGGTAACCACTTAGCATCAGGTGGACTTGATTGCCATCCAATATGTTAGGTATATAACATATACAGACAAAAATCTAAACAAATATCATAATTATCAAGAAGCACAGCATTCTGCATCGGGCTTTCGACCCCGGCATACTTATCAATAGCCACAGGTGTCGGTCGAGGCTATTGGCCATTAAATCGTCACAATTGTAAGTTATCGACATCACACGTGTAACTGCCTCGTGATACAAATGTAAACTCAAGTGAAGCCTTAAGGAGAGTGCAATAAAAACACGTTGAGTGGGAGTCGGAGTACTTTCCGTGAAGTTAATAACTTGCAGCATGTTAGAAAGCTCTGTAAGTCCTAATGTATGCTAATTAAATTGAACGTTCCTAACGTTGAACTAAATGGAAGGAGCAGAACATCCACTTTATTTAGACAAATTTATATTTTGGAGAAGTTTGGAAGACACTATAACATCTGTTTTTCTTGTAAAACCGTATCATGACAATACATTTGTTTTACCAGAAGCGATAGGCAGAGGTTATGTTGTTAATGCAATGTAACGGTTAGCGACCCTTTTGTCATGAAACGAGCCCAAATTCAATCCAGGGTGCCACTGACAAAAATCTGACGGGGAAGCCTAATAAAACATTGCTGAAAACTCCCAAACGCAAACCCCAAGCAGTCGCAAGCACGAGACCATTCCACTGGATACTCAGGATTGACACTATGCTCTCTCCACCTAAGTTTTCACGCTGAGATTTTTATGGAATAGATCGACTGTTCTACCCTGGTACACCCTATGGCCTTCTGCATGTAACTGTCGCATGTCACCTGCTGTCTCTCTTAGAACGTCGCGCCGGTAGTTTACTCACAAGTTACGTGAACATCGACACGCGCCAACCTCATTGTTAGTGCACCCTGTATCATAACAAACGTACGAAGTGACACACCTTGTATACTTGACATGTTTATGTAATAAATTGTCTTTAGTATTTCAAGTGAATTGCATGAGCAGCACTCGGACGTAAATATGACACATCGAGCTCTAAGCTCTAAAACATAATATTAACAAAGAGATAATATTAATATAACGTCACGCCTGTAATCGCCGTAGGGGTAGGCAAAGGTGTACAGTACCGACCAAAAGTCCATAGGCAATCTCACAAAGCAATAGTGCTTTGTCTACCCCTACGGGGATTAGAAGAAGGTCGTAAGTCAAAACGAAGCGTCAGTATAGACTGACGCTTCGGTTTGACTTACGACCTTCTTCTGTAAGTTGTTACAATACTATAGAACCGCACAGTACACACACACACTCACTTTGTCTGCAACCAATGATTAGTTCGATAATCATTAGTTTTTTGTTTCATTCGTCTTGTTCACATAAATATTAGACCACGCGTTCATAAAATCTAGCTTGCCTACCACCACACTAGTTCTTGAATCACACATCACAGACCATAAACCTCTTGTTCTTACCATCTCCAGCACAAGTCCCACTCGTAAAACTTGTCAATATTCTACTTCCATAAATTATGAGTCAATTAAGCTAGAGCTAGAAAACCTCGATTTTGCAGCAATTTATAAATTGGACGACCCTAACACAATGATGGATACTTTTATAACTATGTTAACAACGGTCATTGCTAAACACACCAAGTATGTCAAGATTCCAAGTAAAAAAAGGACCATCAAACCCTGGATAACCCCAGGCCTATTGAGATGTATCCGAAATCGAGACAAAATGCATATTCGATCAAGTAAAGAACCAGATAATTTAATTCTTAAAAAAACTTATACACGCTACCGCAACTTTTGCAATGACCTGCTTCGAAAACTAAAAATTGCCCACGAAAGGAATGAATTTGAGAAGACAAAAAATAACCCCAAGGCCCTTTGGAATACTATTAAAACAATTACAAATACAGCTAAAATAAAAACCAGTCCTGTGGAACTACTGAAAATATGTGACAGTCCTAAAGCATCCATAAATGAAGTTGGTAAATTCTTCAGTAACGTAGGGGAAACCTTAGCGAATAAAATTCTATCACAGCGCCAGTGCCCCGCTGATATGAGCAGTCAGGTTCTTAGTAACGATGATAACAACCCACTATCTCCCACTAACTCCCTCGTGATGCTTGATACAGACGAATCTGAGGTGGAGTCTCTTGTTTCGCAGCTACGTAATGACTGTGCACTGGGTTGGGATGGTATATCACCCATAGTACTAAAAATGGGCCGTCAGAGACTAATAAAACCATTGACGTACATCTTTAATAGCTGTCTCCGCGAGGGTGTTTTTCCGGACGCACTTAAAAAAGCAATTGTGCACCCAATCCATAAGGGTGGGAGCAGAAGCTGTGTCAACAACTATAGACCCATTTCGGTTTTGACTGCTCTTTCCAAGGTTTTGGAAAGGATTCTTAGTAACCGGCTTAAGAACTTCTTGGAAAGATACAAGATCATAGCAGATAATCAGTACGGTTTCCGTTCCGGTGTCTCGACTGAAGATGCAGTACTTAAATTGACGCAGTTGGTTGCTGGGAATCTCGACAGGAAAACCAAATGTCTAGGAATATTCCTAGATCTTTCAAAGGCATTCGACACAGTCTCTGTTCCCATACTTATTACCAAATTAGAGCGACTTGGTGTTAGAGGTATAGCATTACAAATATTCAAAGATTACCTGAACAATCGTACTCAAAGAACCAAAATTGATAATCACTTCAGTGATGATGATACCTTATCCTACGGAGTGCCCCAAGGTAGCATTTTAGGACCTATTTTATTTCAAATATATGTAAATGACTTATGCAGAATGTCCCTCCCCAACTCGACGATCTTTGTATATGCCGATGACACCGTGGTTGTAGTTGACGGGTCAACATGGGTTAGTGTTAAAAGTAACGCGGAATTGGCACTACGTGAAATAATAAACTGGCTCAACCTAAACCTCCTTACCCTAAACTGTAACAAGACTTCATATATTCCTTTTGCCATCCGTCAGAACACTGCACCGGACCACACCCTTTCAATAATAGCGCACACTTGCTTAGAACAGTCATCTTCATGCCAATGTCCAACACTCACGCGTACCGATCACGTCAAATACCTGGGTGTTCAAATTGATGCCGGGTTACGCTGGAATAAACACATTGATGCCCTAACCTCGAGAACGCTGAGACTGATACACATCTTTAAGTCATTGAGAGCTTCCGCAAATCCTGATACTCTAAAAATGGTGTTCTATGCTCTGTGTCAGTCAGTTCTTGGGTATTGCATCAATGTATGGGGTGGTGCGGCTAAAACTACTTTTCTTAGAGTAGAGAGAGCTCAGAGAGCAATATTGAAAGTAATGCTACGAAAACCTTATCGTTATCCAACAACTCAACTCTACTCAGATTGTAAGATACTAACAGTTCGACAGCTCTTCGTGTTGCAATGCATTCTTAGAAGACACTCCAGTGTCCCACCGTCTGATCCCACCAAACGAACCAACATTCCCCCAGTTACACGACACAAAACTGCTTTTGCCAAAAACCAATACTTCACCTTAAGTTCACTGATCTACAAGAAAATTCATAAAGAATTAAATATACTGGATTGCAATAAGTTTGAATTAAAAGCTAAGCTTATGGAATGGCTACTTCAACAGGACTATACACAAACTGAATCTCTGCTAAAATGTATTGCCTAATTATTGCCGTATTTTTGCCTTTACTCCTTCACATATAACACCTCACACTCATTACTCCCATACAAAAACTCACCATACGTAGATACATAAATCATACAGACATACTCACACACATTCACCCACTCACATACATAAGTTTTAAATTGTTATTTCTTACATTATTTTACCTTAAATATAATATGTCTCTGTTAAAAGTAATAAGACTGTTAAGTTGTTAACACGTACCTATTATAAGTTGGCACAGTTCGCAGTTGTTTGATGCCTATTTTTAAGTAACCTTACAGCTGAACACTGTCTCTTAAGATACAGGTTATCCTAGTTAGAGAGGCAGGGCTCACAATATCTGTATACAAACTACTGCAGCGTTAATTAGCTTCATGTTAAACAGTGTATACTAATGTATAATTCTTGTGACAGTAAACTATTTTATTTATTATTATTATATTAAAGTTTAGCAGGTAGACCACAGAAAACTAAGTAAATTATTTCGATTTCTGTGGGGTAGACAGCGAGGGTCCACCCTTTATAGCAGAACTTTTTATGTCATAATATTATTTTGCATAACAGCGGATAGCATAAACTTCATTTCGCAGAAAATCTTTTGGCAGACACTCATTTATCATACATTCAAAACTCATAATTTTGTAAGTCAGAATCATCTTTTGGCATAAAGAATATGGACAAAAAAGTACGTTCCATATACACGAACATAGTAAATATATTGTATAGTAAAAATAGGAAAATGAATTACTACGTAGTTTTTAGCCTCTCTGAACTTGTCAGTTTTTAAATCAAATTAATAAGTAATGTAAGATGAAATCAAAGTACCATTTGTCAACGTCAGCCATAATGGACCATAGAGAAGGACAAATATAATAATTGACGTTCCACACCATGCATAATACTACTTGTGGACATGTAATATGGACGACAGAATGCTCTTATTAGGAACATTTTATTCATACGAAACTGTCTTCATTGGTATTTTTTGCTTGAATTAAATTATCTTTTCCTAGTTGATGAGTAAGATAGTATTTTTATTACACCCAAAAAAAAATCCTGAAACGAAACGCGTTTACTTGTTTGACAATGTGTCATTGTCTACGTCAATTTTCAATGTATTTTTATTGTTACTGCAGATTCTTCGTTCCGTACTGTGTTTTGTTTTTGCGATAATTTTCTAATGTTTTTGACCCCCGATTATCTCTAAGGACTTCTACCACTCGATTACCTTGCTATTAACACTGGACTTTGATTTGCATTGCGTTTCGGATTTGTTTTGTGAATCAATATGAGATGCATCCACTGCGGAATAGCCATGCAAAGGTTGCAGAGGCATCTCATATCCTCGCTTTCTGCACACCATCAAACAAGACTTTCGCGTTGGATAACCAATGCTCAAACTCAGGTATGAAGTTGGAGTAGAAAAAACTTAATCGTATTTATTTTTATATACCTACTTCTGGTATATTTTATGGTTTGCGATATTAACTTAGTGTATCTTATTTTCAGTTGCCTCTGGATACATTTATTTGCCATCCATGTTTCTTATTATTAAGTACCGAAGCTGGTGAACACGAGCGACTATTGGGGCATAACATGGTTTGCCTTGGTTGTGAGAAAAATAAGACACTATAATGTCAGTATGGACTGTCCATTGCTGGCTGTCCTATTATTACAAAATACTAATTATGTGGTAAGCATCTTGTTTTTATTATTATAAATAACTAGGTAGTTGTATTAATTAATCTATAAAAAATTAGTTTTCATATTGTGTGTATGATTGTAGTATCTGTGTTTTAGATATTTTCCATCTTTAAATACTTGCCTAAAGTAGGCATATTGTAACATAGTAAACACAATAACATTATACTTGAAAACATAAACAGACACAGTACACAAAAGGTACCCTTGTTGCTAAAAATAATATTAACATAAGCTGTAATATCTGTGTTTAATCTAACTGGTTTATTTTCAGCCCTCAAGAAACAACTACGTTTGTCATGTGTGTTGGATGCAAACAAATAGACAGGCAGTGCATGACTCATCACGAGAAACGGAATTGGCTTCGGACATCAATCCACCAGCCACTTCGGTGAACATGTTAGGGATAATGGTATCTATGTTGTTGAAGTGTGTCCGGAACTGGAACACTACCAAGAAATGATAATACGGGTTGGTGGAAATAATCCTTATTTATTAATGTATTAAGTCTCGTCATGTTTCCCAGATAATTTACTTTTCCTATGTTTTATTTGACACTGAACATGATAGTGATTCTGTCTTGGAAGCTATTTTAGGGTACTATTGTAATTGCTTTGTAGGGAACAGAACCGCTGGTTGTTGTTGTCACGTTATGACAATAATCTGGTACCTTGGTTGGGTAAGACACCAAAACAATATTCAAGCTCCAGCAGGAATTTTAGTCAACATATTATTAACAATTCAAGAATATTAAAATAATCTAACAAAAGGCTAATCTTTGTTAAAAACCACAATTACAATTGTAAAATAATATATGCATCAACGCTTGTATTTGTTTTACATGTCTGGTTATATTTAAAGCAGTTATTTAAGTAATTACTGCAGCACTACAATACTTATATATTACACTTAATCCAGGTTAGTGTATATGTGAAATAAAAATGCTCTTGGTTGACCTCGGTTTCTTTAACACTACCGCTGCATTGCTATACCTAATGTATATTATTGAGTTATCTAGGTAGGCATTTAAGATATATTATAATCTAACAAAATGTTTCGCTTTATTTTCTATAATATATAAATAAATGTTTTTACTTTTTTGTTTCATTTTGTGTTTCCCTTGTTTATTGGTAATTAAATTATAAAAAAATAAGGGTAAACTGTAATTTAAGAAAAACATTAGTTCCAAATATACTTTGTAATTATTGTCACATTTTTTGAGTTAAAAATCCTTTATTCAGGTGGCCATTACTTTTTTTAAATGCCTAAAGCTCAACACGCACAAGGCGGGTGCGTGTCGGGCGTTGGTCGGGACGGCAGTACAGCGGGCTTGTATATATATTGTAATTCCTTGTAAGTATTATAATATACATGTCAGCACACGAAATACGTGTGCGGCTCCCGCTCCCAACCCGCTCCACGCCCGACCCGCCCCGCAACCATCCCGCTCCGCGCCCGACGCGCGCACGCGTATCGTGTGCCGACATACATAAATTATAATACAAGGAATTACAATATATACTAGCCCGCCATACTGAATACAAGGAATTACAATGTACAAGCCCGCCGTACTGCCGTCCCGCGCCCACACGCACCCGCCTTGTGTGTGTTTTGAGCTTAATAATACTAAAACCATATCAGTTAACCGTAATAATTCACAACTGTTCGCTATTTTAAAGCACCATAAGTTTTTTAATAGCGAAATTATAATCTATACACTTATTGCCAGCGATCTGATTAAAAGGTTTTATTAAACTGTTTACGTCTAGTCTGTTGTAATGACAAGTTCTATCAGTTTTTTATTAATACCAAATTAATGTGTCAATATTCACAAATATAAAACACAAAAAATCATTGATGTACATTCAATTCGATAACTATGCCGACGTCCATACAAAAACTGGCCATGTTCTTTCATATCCATAATAATTAAAAAGTAGAACCATCATATCGCAGAAAGTTCACAGTCAGTATCGTCGTTTGGCATACATTCCATATCAATATATATTTTTTTTGTACGTAAGAAGCATGCAAACAAGCATACACCATGCAAGCAGCAAGCATGCAGCATGCAAACAAGCATACACCATGCGGGAAGCAAGCATGCAGCACGCAAGCAAGCATGCAGCAGGCATGGTTTCTGTCACGGCTTCTTCGCTGCGAAGCTCCGGCGGTCCCACGCGAGCTTATCGTCACAGATGGTTTTAGTGCTCACCACCGCCGCTTCGGCTTGCTGGCCGGCTGTGCCGGCCAGCCTCAGCCGCGGAGGCGAGCGTTAAATCCACCTGCTCCTCAGCTCGAAGGCCGCCTCGTTCCACGCCTACGTGGGTTTAAATTACACTCTAGGGGTAGGGCAGACAAGACTACGTGGAGTCGGTTTTGTAGCAATTCGTTTCTGTCGCTTAATTTTGTAGCACAACATATTGACTTTTTAAGACAATATTTTATTTTTTTATTTAAGTTTAAAAATGCTATTTTATAGAAATGGCAATATGCCTAATAAAATTATTCCAAATGAAATTCTGCCATCTTCATAGTATGCCAAGTGAAATTGTAACAAATAATTGTCGCTCTAAATAAACGTTATGCTAAACGAAATTATGCGTAATTTTAACTTTGCCAAAGGTAATTATGCCAAATAAAATTCTGCCATCTTAAAAGTATGCCATTGTAAATTCGGATATATAAAAATTCGGTCAAACAATAATTTTTATGCCTTTAAAATATTCGTTTAAAGAAGATTATGCCAAGTGTGTTATGCCAAATGAATTTCGGAGCATTAAGATTCTGCCAGATAGAGGGAACCCAGACAGCGAAACTTTGTTGGTTCGTGGATAATGTTGATTAGCGGTGTTGTGGTTATTATTTTCAAAATGCAGTCAATAAATATTGAAGGAAGATAAATATTACTGCGCTGCGTAAAAATGAATATTTAAACAAATATCTAATGAAACCGGACTAAGTGTGAGTGTTATCATTTAAATATTTCATATTTTACTAAACATAAATCTTAATCAAAGGTCAAGTTGATAGAACAGAGGTATTGTTGAGACAGAAGATGCCTTTAAAGTTTTAAATTAATTATGAGGTTTAATTCGTTTTTAGTGAATGATAAATAATTAGGTATTATGTGTAATAAATACAATTTTATTCTTTGTTCTAGAGAAATACTGTGAGGGTTAAGAAATATGAGGAAGGGGCTTATTATCGAGTAGCAGCGACGTCAAATGGTGAATGAATATGAAACAAATGGTTTCATACCAACGAGATATTTTGCTGAATTATTAAACACGTCATTATAAACCGTTCGCCGTGCAGGCTTGCATCACTGAAGACCAGCTAGAAAACCGTTTTTGACTTTAAAATATTGATCATATATTGCATGAATTTATGGTAACGAATTTTTGAAGCACGTTTCAATATGGTGTTTGTCGTATTTCTTGCAGATAGACCGAAAATGTTTAATATTATTTTAGTAATATCTTTAACATATCTCGGGACCCTGGGGTCCCGGACCTTTGGAAGGCGTACGAGGGGCCGAAGCCAACTCGCAGAGGCCCCTTAGACATTTTTAAGTATTGAGGGCACCAACCGACGACTATCCCTGTTCGCACTACGCAAGGGCACCCAACGACAACCCCCGGTTGGTGTAGGACTATTGCAGAATATGGAAACAAAGATATTTTGACTTTGGGTTTGGGTGGCTAAAGTGGACTGGTTACCTGGAACTATGGAAGGACTATGGCCCCTGCTTGATCAATGTTTATATGTACACGAATAAAATGGCAGGGGGTGACTTGCACACTCAATAATGGGCCCCCAAAAATGGTCGCTAGCACAAAGTGTCGAAGCGACATGTCCTGAGGTGCTTTTTAGTAATATTATTATTTTAGGATTCAAATTTGAGTTTTAGTTTCAATCTTCTTTTCGTAAAGAAAATTAATACTTAAGCTATAACCTCAATACCAACCAATATTTACTAAAGTCAAATAAAATTTAAAACAATTAATTTAAACAAACTGCCTATACTTAACCTTAAAATCAACTATTTTGTCAGTAGTTTTTTTTTGGGATATTATTAATTGCACATCAAATAAACAATCACCTATCAATTTATTTCCATCATTTATATACTGACTGCACAGCAAATCAAATAAACAATCACCTTTCAATTTATTTCCATCATTTATATACTGACTGCACAGCAAATTTTCCATATTTCATAGCAAAATAACTATCCCAAGTAAATTTACCCATGGTTCAACTGATTGTTCTATGGCTGAATGGTAGGTTAGGTTAGGTTAGAACTGTGACCACATAATATACCAGTGCGAACAACCGTGTTTTCTTTTGCTTTAGGAAAAATCGCTGTACGCTGCGAAAATAAATTGTAGTGTGTTTAGTGATATTTTGAGTTGAATATTTTGCTGTGCAATCAGTAATTTTGATGGGAATTCGGAATCTTATTGCATAGAAATAGGATATTTTTTGATTTGCGTTTAAATACTACCCGTTTTTTTTTACATTTTAAGTAGTCTAACATTATTATTTATTGCTTAATTACTTCGACCATGATCAAAGCTTTATATTTATGGTGAAAAAAATCCATTTAAAATTTAAAACATTTCAAAATTTAAATATGTCAAAATAATACAAATTGCTTCTAAGTTTCTAGACATGAATTAGCAATTTGTATTATTTTGACATATTTAAATTTTGAAATGTTTTAAATTTTAATTGGATTTTTTTCACCATAAATATAAAGCTTTGATCATGGTCGAAGTAACTAAGCAATAAATAATAATGTTCCTATTTAACATTTCATTCAGCTGAAGTAATGATAAATAATTGTAGCAGTTTGTTACAATAAATATAACGAATAAATATTTTTAAAATTTTAGTATCACATATCACGCATTTTTTATTCTAAACCCTTTATTGCAATAACAACATTAATAAAAAGGCAACAGTATTTAAAACATATTATTATTGCAAACAAAAATAATAATATTTGCAAAACAGCGCTGTGATTTACGAGATTAGAACCTTAGCCATCTTGAATCTAAGACCAACGCTTGACGCCTTCTGCTATCTGCACATATAATTTACTTTCGAATTTTAGCAATGCCATACACTGGCCAAAGTCACGCGTATGATGCGTGTCTAACAAATATTTTTGTTTATTAAAGTGCAGCGCCCGCGAACCGTGACGATACGACAGTGTGTAGTGCAAAACTGCGTTTTCTGGGGCGTCTGTACTGCACACACACCACAGAAGTCTGACTGTTTACACATACAAATGTACGGACTACACCGCGTGTTCACAGCAATACGACTCTTAGCGTGCCTATGCACTTTTGAACGCTTACTGTACCTATACTAACACCCACATTTCGCCAGTTATGTTTAATCCCATGTAATAGGGAGCGAGCCTGTTGCCATCAACTGAGCACAAATTCAGACTCTGGGCTGCTACTGACAAATTCCGGATAGAAAGATAGAAATTACAAAAGACACAAAATTTATTCAGTGCACACAAAAGACACATATAAGCACACACATACTCGTAAATCATAACAAACTACACATGAGTATATGTAAAAACAAGATACCAATATACAAAAAGAAAAACATAGGTACGTATAGAAAAATGGACAGTGACATTATGACACAAAAACTTACGACTTGTGGGAAAAACCCAATAACACTTTACCCAACCTGGGAATCAATCCTAGGAGCCCATGCTCAGCAATAGCTCTTGCGACCAGCACCAACGAGGCAAGCACATATAATATTTTATTAGAATATCGCCTCCAATTACATTCACCTCCGACCGATTAAAGTAACTCTTAATCAAAAATATAAATACAGAGAATTCGGCCGTGACAGTGATCATTAAAACAAATGCTTTTGGCTAGAGTACACACCTGCTTACCTCATTATAGCAGAAGGAGGACAACAAACAAACGTTATTAACTGCCCGTACCTCACCCCCTGTCTCTCCCCCCCCCCCCCCTACGCCGTCACGTGCACGAAACGTATTAAATTATAAACGACGGAGAAAAACTCCGCACAAACACAATTTAACTGAATCAACAATCGAGCTTAATAGCTATTTCTTAAGACGCACAGATATTCAATAATTTAAGGCGATCATCCACCAAAATAATTAGACCTCCGCAGTCTAACATCATTAAAGACATTATGGTTCAACTTGTAATAGACACACGACCAGAATAGTTAGACCCCTGATTGATAATCACACCAACAAATTCACAGATCCAGATATACCGGCCACTTACTGTACAAGAAAATATTGACCCCTGACACCAGCCTATTTAAACGAACATGTAGGTCATCTATGGTTGGTGTCGTGGCGCTACAGGATTGTTTACAGGCCGGCTCGTGATACGGACATTATGAAACCGTTTAAGGCTACTTACCGTATAGCAGTTGTGTGTGATGAGTCGGTTTTACTGCCTCTATGCACTTCGAAGCGGGAAATTTTATATAAATCTTGAGAATTTATTACCAGTTATTTGAAGATAGATCAAGGAAGTCGCCGGAGTAGCTATGGACAAACTGAGATCAATTTCATTACTTGTATAACACGTGTGGTGATTCTACTTCGCCGGACAAAAATCTATTTATAAAGACATGAATGCAGTACCTACATGATAAATGGCACAAAGATTAATTGGAAGAAAGAAGTGTTGATTCACGCAAATCAGGCAAATATTTTTTCTGCGGTGTTTAGGTTATTTGTTTTACTTATATTGTATTGACCGATAATATCTTCCACATAATTATATCTCGTATTTTGTAAGCGCATAATATGTCTGGTTTGAGGTGTTCGATTACATCATTTAGCTGCACAAAATGTGTATGAGCGTCGGTTAGGAAATGGCCAGTGACAAATTCCGAAGAATAGACTTGGATTCCTTGTGCCTTCCTAAACCCACTGGATCATCAGCACTTCTACTAATAAAGGCTAACACAATCAGATCAGCAAAAACCTTACATATCTAATTAACGTGACAATTCCAGAAAAAATGACACAATACTGATTGAGTGTAACTCAATAAACTAATCAGTAATCAGTTAACGAGCGTAACTTGTGGGGGCCGGTGTACGCGGCGGCGAACAATTCACGCCGCCACGCGTACAGTCGCCCGCGCAGATCAATGTTTACCCGTTTGATTGCCATACGTCGAACGCGTGCCTTTATCGTAATGAGCTGTTTATATGGACAACCGACCACCTTGCTGGAAAACAACTCGACTAAAAGAATTGCAGACCATACATTGCCGGTTTACATCATAGTACAGAAAAGCGAATGCGTTTCCAGCGCGCAATGTAATTTGAATAATGCAATAACGTTGTGACGCATAGGTAAATGTTGAACTTCGTATTACAAGTCCCCAAATGAAAGTTACTTATGTTCGGTCACGTTTAAGGCATAAAAAATCCAGCGCTGTTTGCAGTGAAGCCCAGAGGATACGATCTATGCGAATAATGTATTATAAACAAATAAAAAGCGAGTGTTTTTCTGTTTATCCCAAATTTTATGAGCGACTGTGGCTCGGCGATCTATCGGAGCGCTCAAATGACTCGAGTACGTTTTGTAAATGTTCACAACGAGGGAAAGAGACAGCCAATGTTGTTTATAGCTTGTACTGCTCTGTAGTGAGTGTTGTTTTCCACGATCGTGTTGTAGTGAGAAAATGCTCAGAATTCTATTCGGCGCCCGCTAAACGAGACCTACAATATTGATATCTTTTACAACTAGCACACACGAGTTAAAACTTCCCAACGGGTTTTGCGGTATTGTCTAAAAACATGTAGGTACATTTTAAATAATTTACAAGTTTTTAGGATTCCGTAATGCCCGAATGAAAAAACGGAACCCTTATGGGATCACTCGTGTGTCTGTCTGTCACAGCCAATTTGCTCCGAATCTAATAGACCGATTAAGTCGAAAGGTACACATACATATATCAACTTCCGTGACCCAAACACGGACGTGTTCCGTAAATAAATTAATTGTGAATATGGGGATCACCTTTGGGAGACAAATAAGAAAATTAAAAAAAGTTTTGCAGACTGTATCGTGTGACATATCTAATGAAAGAGCTTACTGTGGAAGTTGCAAGTAGGTATATTTTATTATAGAATAGAATAGAATAGAATAGGTCTTTATTTGCTTAGAATGTAGGTACATAAAAATAAGTTGTTAAATCATAATATACAGGATCCATGTACATTCTGCCTTATTACAGCATGCAAATGTAATACAAAATAGAGGATAATAAAGATAAAATATTATAAAAAATTATCATTTAAGAAATCCTGCACAGAATAATAACTTTTATCTACAAGTAATTCTGTGAAACGTTTTTTAAATTTTTGCAACGGTAAGTTTTTAATTTGGTCACATTTTTTTTTAATAAGCTAGTTTTAAATACACCCGTGCATAATAGATTCTGGTATTGCGATCTCATAGCTGTACTTCGTTTTCTAGTTTCTATTAAAGTTGCAAATAGACATCGATTTGTTATTACAAATATTGCTAATTCAAGGATATAAAGGCATGGGAAGGTTAATAATTTATGAGACTTAAATATAGATACGCAACTGTCCGTTACTTTAAGACCAAATATAGCTCTCAAGCAGCGCTTTTGAGCTTTGAAAATGCTTTCTCGTTCACTACAGTGACCCCAAAATATGACACCAAATCTTAAGATAGAAATTACTAGACCATGGTAAGCCACTAATATTGTTGGTAAATTTACTTTTTTTGACAGATTATGCAACATAAACGCAGCTGTGCTTAAACGTTTACAGATATCTTCTGCTTGCAGCTTCCAAGTTAATTGGCTGTCAATTATTATTCCTAAAAATTTTGTATTGTTTACTTTTTCTATAGCTTGACCATTGCAGTTTATATCCATATCTCCTGCAGATATTCGTTGGTAAAAGTGCATGATTTTAGTTTTTTTGATATTAATAACCAAATTATTATGGTCAAGCCAGTTTATTAAACTACTAATTGTATTGTTAATGTCATTTACATATGATTCTTTATTGGTACATGAAACAATCGATGTGCTATCATCCGCAAACAATACCATAGGATGAAGTATATGAAGTGGCAGGTCATTTATATATAATAAAAATAATAAAGGTCCGAGGACACTGCCCTGCGGGACACCATATTTTATTTCTCTAAAAGACGATCTAGATTTTAATTCCGTTTTAGATCCTAAACACAAGCTCGATATTTCCGTACATTGTCTACGACCTTTTAGGTATGTTTTTATTAAATTAAGAGCATTGCCACGAATACCGTATGCGTGAAGTTTGGTTAGAAGGATATCGTGATCCACACAGTCAAAAGCTTTCGAAATATCGGCATATATTGCGCATACAGGTATTTTAGAGTCTACTTTTGGCATTACTTCATGGAGAAAGTCGAAAATAGCCATGTTGATGTTTTCATTTTTTCTAAAACCCTTTTGTTCGTCACATAGTATGTGGTATTTTGTTAGGAAATTGTAGAGAGATTCATAGATAATTTTTTCTATGATCTTTGAGAAGATGGGAATTAGAGCAATTGGTCTATAGTTTGCCATTTCGTCTTTAGCATTCTTTTTATATAGTGGTTTAACTATTACAGTTTTTAAACTTTCTGGAAATACTCCAGAGAATATACTTACGTTAATAATATGAGCAAAGGGCGCAGCTATACAATTAGAAACAAATTTTAGAACTGGGGTTGAAATACTATCATAGCCAAAGCTCTTTTTATTATTTAAGTTTTTTATAACACGCGTGACATCTTGAGGAATAACTGGGGTCATAAATATTGAATTTGGGTTGATATTTATATTGATTGTATCACCAGACGTATGTTTTGGTAGACCCGAAATCTGGTCAATGAAGAAATCATTGAAAGATTCGGCTATCTTATTAGGGTTTGATATTATTTCATCTGCTTTTTTTATTTGAGAAATGGGTTCCCTTACAGTTTTACTATTATTAATAATTTGCCAGGCAGTTTTGGACTTATTTTTGGAGTTATTTATTAAGTAGTTATTCTGAGCTTTCTGGGTCAGTTTAATGATTTTCTTAAATCTACTTGAGTAATTATTAAATGTCCTTTTATTTTCACAAGTTGGTTTTAGTCTCTGTTGCCACAGTAATTGTCGTTGTCTTTTGCTACATATTCGTATCCCGCGAGAAACCCATTTTATTTTTTTCTCAGATCTTATAGTCACTAATTTATAAGGGAAACAGAGATCATGTAAAATTTGGAACATTTCTAAGAAGTTATCATAGGCTTTGTTAGAATCTTCTATACTGTATACATCAGAAAACGATAGGCTTTGGAGATGTGTTCTAAATTTAATAAGATTTTCCTTAGTTATATCTCGTCTTAATGTTCTCCACGATTTTATTTGGCTGGTTTTACTAACTTTCATCTTCATTATTTGGGCCGTGTGGTCAGATAATCCGAAATCGATTACTTCATGTTGGCAGTTTTGCTTAAAATTATGTGCAAAATTGTCTAAGCAAGTATTACTAATAAATCGAGTCGGTTGATTAATTTCTAGTTTGAGGTTGTAGCTCCGAAGAAAGCATTCAAATTCTAACGTCATTCTATTCCTGTTTAAAACATCTATATTAAAGTCTCCACATAAAATTACTTTTTTGTAAGGTTTGATGCACACTTTTTGTAGAATGAGATCTAAGTTTTCATAAAACTTACTCAGGTTACACAGTTTGGGAGGTCTATAAACACATATAAATATAATTTTTTGTAAAGGTAATTCGACAGCACAACATTCTATAATTCCTGATATCGAGCATTTCATTATGTCCGGTAGTTCTTTATACTCATGCCCAACTCTTATCAGGATACAGGCACCACCACGTTTTCTATTCTGCCTGGCATAGCATGCCGCTAACTTGTAATTAGGTATATATAATAATTTTTCTTGGCCTGACATTATAAAATGCTCGGTTATACATAATACGTCCACAACTTTTTGTTTACTTAACAATTCTTGAATGTAAATATTTAATAAATCTGATTTGTTCAAAAGTCCGGCAATGTTTTGGTGTAGAACATACATGTAATCAACGAAAAAACTCACGACTTGGAGACACGGTGTTAATATTTTCATTAACTATAGCTTCACATTCTGTTGATGAGCCCTCGGATATAGTTAGCAGTAAGTTGTGAAATATATTGCGCATTCCACGGTCGTTTATCTTCCTATTGACTTTTGAGAACATAGTAAAATCATAAAGTAAATCCAAATTAGAGTCAAATGCAGTTGCGTAGCCATATGTTTGTAGATCAAGATGTAATAAATTGTTAAAAGTCTCTACACGCCAATTAAACATAATCGAATAATGACTTAATTTAAAGGTGGGAACACATAAAATAACATTCGTATGCTTAATCTCTTCTAATATCTTCCTTACTTCTATTATTATTTCCACATAGTTATTAGTTTTTTGGAAGTCTTCCTCTCCAACTAAAATGACACAATGATCATTCATTGTGTAGTCCATAACTTTTTGACGTAGGTTACTAATAAGTTGTAATAATCCACAGTTTGATGATATGTAGTGACATATCTGACAGTTTTCAAATATGCCTTCTGCGATGGATAGAATATTATTTATTTTATTGGCACTAACAATGCATAGTTTGTTCCTAGTGGATTCTGATTTGGTAGCCTCTGTGTCTTTTCTTTGAGTTGTGTCCTTTTTTGACGTGTTTATAGAACAGTCCTTAGGTGTGTTTGGTTTGTCTGTTGTGAACTGTTTATTGTTTTGCTTCTTCTGCGATTTCATTTGAGAATTTTTCTGTAAAGTTTGTGAACTTTTACTAGGAGAAGAACCTGTTATATTTATTTCTGTTTGTGTCTCCTTTGTGTTTGAACACCTTTTTATAGTTTTCTTTGGTGTAGTAGCTCTTAGTTTAGCTGGGCTGTTAATCTTTTTGAGAAGCTCGTTTCTTTTACGTAATTCATCATTTGATTGCTTTAAGTTGGTATTCTCTAATGACAATAGTTCAATTTCTTTGTGTGCACCGTTTAATTGGGATGTCAGTTTTTTTATTTCATTTGTCAAATTTTTTATTTGTGAGTCATCTTCGTCCTGGGACAAGTCAGGCATGCTATTAATGGTTTCGTTTATTGATTGTGAAATAATACTGTCATCTTCTGGTTTCGAACGTGTGCGTGTACGGAACGTAATATTTTCTAAGAAGTTCATGTTTAGATTAAGTAATTTTTTATTTCAAAAATAATTCCTTGTGGTGAGGTTCGAACCCGGGCCTCTTTACATCGAAGTACGACGTGCTGGCTTACTGGCTATTTGATTAGCAATCTCAATGTCGAAATAGCGGGTCGTATTAATATTATATAATTATTCCTTGGGTAATAGATGTCGCTACTTACTACATAAATGTGTGTAATAAATTATTATTTTGGAATTGCAACACTTTCTAACATTTGTTAACGATTAGTCATGTCAGTTCACGACTTAGCTACCAGATGGCGTGGTTGTTGCTGTATTTCAAATAAAAAACGAATCCGCAAAGTGGCAAAATTTTAGATTTTGTAGATTCCTTATGATTGTTCAAGTTCACTTTAGACTTTTCTTTACTACACAGGATGTGTGTGGAGAATCCAAGTCTACACACACTTCTTTCTTTTAAATTGGCAGTTTACACTAATTTGTTAATCATTTGTCCACATAATTTTGATGTCACTTTTTATTGTTATTATACTACTAATGTCACTGATAACAATAAATTAGTTGCTTTTGGTGTCCTTTTCCACTTTTATGCACTATTCACTGTCTGTTGAGCACATTTAATATTTTTAGAAATTTAATTTACGGGAGCACTATCAAATTCTTTGTTTACAACGCAGTGCCACCTAGCGCACTATAATTTAAATGTATTTTTTTTTAAAGTTCTTAGAAAGTTGTAGAGACTACCGAGCTAAAAATGTTGGAAAAAATACTTACGAAGTCTTAAAATAACATGTAAATATCCCAATATTGTGCGTACAAACTTACATTTGCAGTAAGAATGTATCAGAGAGCATGTTTTTCAACTACAATTTTAAGTTTGTTACACACATACATAAACTCACGCCTTCTTCCCATGGGGGTAGGCAGAAACTACAGAACGGTACTTGCTACGATCTTTACATACTCCTTTTGCCTCGTTTACGTTCATAAATCTGGTCATACACGCACGCCGCCGCCGGTTGCAAGTACTACGCACCTGATTTTTCTGAAGAATATCAACAAAGTTTGTTCTTGGGATAAATTCATCTTAACTACGGAACTTTATTGTGCGTATTCCAACATACACTTGGCCGGTTTTAGACCGCGCACGGGTTGAGAACTTTATTTATTTATTTAACAGTTTATGTACACACATATAAACAGACAAGAAGAAAGGGACAGAAAAATATATATAAAAAGGTGATGCTTATTTCTAAAGAAATCTCTCCCAGCATACCTGTGATAGGAAATTAGTTAAAAAGATGTAGACAACGTGTGTAAGAGTAGAAGAGAAAACAGAATACATAAATTATATTTATCGTGTGCGTTACTTTATTATTGTACTGCAATCAAGCAAGTAAGCTGTTCTATATGGCAAGCGTAATGATCATAACAACTTTATTATAATACACATTTATGAAGTGGCCAGTGCACCACACTACAGACTCATGTCGAGATCTATTTTGCATAATACCACTCGTACGCAGCATCACTGTGCTGCTATGTTCGCACTTGTTTACTACTACGCCAAATAGTTCAGCAGAATATCCAAATGTCCGAACTGAGCGCACTAGCACAGTGGTGCAGACCGCACTATTCCTACGCTGTAGATATTCCTCTGTACACAAAACTAAATAAAGGACAAAGAGACAACAACTCTCAATCTATTCAAGTTTCACGCTGTTTTTTCCGCGTTCTTTGTGAACTATTCTGAACTGTTTGGTCGTGAAAACGAAGACTTTGTTTTATTTTAAATCCATAAGTGGATTCCTAGAGAGTCCTAAATACATTAGTTCGGTGCATGATGGGCATTAATGGACAGACAGATCCACTATCTTGTTGAATGACTAAATATTTCACAAACGGCAAGCGAGTTATATCAATAACATAACCCCCATTTTATTAGGTAACCTGTTTGTAAGTATTGCATCATTGTACTCATGTTAAAAAAAATTGTTGTCTGTAAAGTCGGTTTACGGACGATAATTTTACGTGATAACGTCACAAGCCGAACGCTTAGGCCGATCGTGCCTCTCTATCGCTTGTTCCGTGCTCTCGCTTGCACGCTCGTCTCAGGCGGAACGTGACACTTTTTCGTGCGAGCAGCCAGCGTTCATCGATTTATAAGACGTTATCACGTCAAAAAACTGCTGAAATATCAAAATAGGCAGTTGTTTGTATACATGTTTCAAGTCACGAAGCTACTCGCATACACACACAATGTACTAAATACTGAACACTAAACAATAAACCGTTGAAAATCTCAACAGAAACTAATCTGCCACATTACAGACTCCCTCCATCCTCCATCTCTCTCTAACACAATAAAAAACAACCAATTACCTCTCTCTCTTACGGGCGCGGGTAAAGTTGTGCGAGCCGTTGAAAAAGAATGCAAACTCTGTAGTCGGTACTTTGTGGTATGAATCGGGCATCGCGTTCGCGGGTGATGCGATGAATCTCAATGTGTTGTGGCTCTTTCTCAGCAGTACTTGTGTACTCCGTGTACTTGAGTACTGGAAGTTTTTACAAAAGTTTGTCGGGCTGCGCTCATTGGTCGACTGACAGTTTTATAATTTAATCATGTTTAAAGTTGTGCAGTGGAAAAGACAAAGCTTTGTTCTCTACGCACGTAGTATAAGGAATAAGATAGACGAGAGTAGCTGTGCACCTATTACTTACATTTTTATGATAGATGTATGAAAGCAATTTTAGGAACAGCTCGATGGAAAAGTTATTATTTCTGACATCAAGCAGCCTTGCCGTGATCCAATTTGAAGGATATGATATGATAATATGGCAGGACACCTGATAAGGTGCAATGATGACAGGTGGAGTAAGTCTGTGATCGAATGGCATCTAAGGACAGGAAGACGAAATGTCGATCGGCCGGCAGTGAGATCGGCAGACGACATTGTTGCCATCTCGAGCAAAACCTGGATGACGCTGGCACAAGAGCGTGTGGATTGGCACAAGAAAAGAGAGGCCTATGCCCAGCAGTGGGTGAGGTCGGGTTGTGGATGATGATGATGAGTGCTGTTACAGCACATTTTTAACCCCCGATGCAAAAAGAGGAGTGTTATAAGTTTGACCGCTATTTGTGTGTCTGTGTGTATGTCTGTGGCACCATAGCTCTTAAACGAGTGAACCGATTTGAATGCATTTTTTTTATTTGAAAGCACGTTTTCTAGCAATGGTTCTTAAACATGCTTTATCAAAATCGGTTCAGCCGTTTGAATGTTATCAGCTCTTTTCTAGTTGATGAATGGATGAGAGCATCTTCTACAGGTCAGATCGATTTGAAATTTGGTAATCTGGTACTTCAATGATATTAGAAGAACATAGTAACCCTGAACTGATGCTGCAGCATCACCTGGAATTTGCAGGATACCCAACTCCCTTACAAACTTACAGCACAGGTATCGTGTTTGGGCTCATTGGAATGGTCTCAATGAATAGGTGAAAGGTCATAGACGGTGAACAGGGTCTGGTGACGTAGTAGGAAAGACAAATGAAGAAATGTTTGTGTGGGGGTTTTTTAAATTTTAATTGTTAAAATTGTACTTGTTTTCTTTGTCATAACCAAACGATCTGGCCAGCAGCAGGAAATAACGAGTCCCATCAGGCCTAGCTGCCGTTAGTAAAACAAATAACCTCCTTTTTGGAAGTCCTTTAAAAATACAATAAAACCCGCCAAATACGAGTCGGTAGGGTAGATAGGTAGGTAGGTAGGGAAGGGTAGGCAAATAGGTAGGTACGCCGTAGATAAGTACTTAGTGCTACGCGTGCGAACCCGGGGTGGGCAGCTAGTAGAACATAAACCAGCGAACATAAACCCGACTACGGGAAAATCAAAATTATCTAAAAAGTACTACTAATATGGATACGCGGGCGAAGCCGTTAGCGGAAAATAATAATCTGTTTCAAATTATAACTTCGACTTCGAAATTAATTGGGTAAACCCGAAAGAAAGACGTGAAAATATAAATGAATTCCGTATCTGTGTACCAGGACTTCATGTATCGCGACTGATAGGCAAGCTATTATGCTAATACTGACAACCACCGACCATGGTTCACAATGTAGTTAATTTTATCTCTCTGGCTATAATATCCTGTCTGTAAATTTTAATGAGTTGCCAAATAATAATGAGTTGCTTCGCCCCGCAAGTACGTGGAATATGTAGTTTAGTGGGTGCTGCTTTCTGTATACGACCTGTCAGTGTACCGTCAAGGGCAAACATAATATTGTTGTTCTTACTTCAGAACTCAACTCGCTTTAGCGCTTAATTAATTAAGCTGCACCGTAGAATAGTTGTAAATGCTCTCACTCCCACTGAGTCTTATCTTAACTAAAAGTAGGTACCTAACTTCTTTTTGCAACTTGAAACGTTTCAATCGACTCTCAAACTAACTTACATAGTGGTATTTTCATAAAATGGTAAAACCAACCATTTACTAAACTGTTACGTCCATAAGTAGCCAGACATTCATGTGACATGATATTATGACTCATGAACACGGAATGAACCTCTTCTGAATTTAACTATTTGTTTACCATTCAACAATCACATATTCGTCATCTGCCTGCCTTTTGCCAACTATGTTGGGGTCGGCTTCCAGTCTTACTGGATGTAGATTAATACCTGTATTTTACATGGAGTGACTGCCTATCTGACCTCCACAATACTGTTACTGGGTAATACGCCCTTTGGTAAGACTGGTTTTCAGACCTTGTCAATTCAACAACAACGAGTGAAAATTGTTAAACTCAACGGCTGATGTCTGACCATAGGCAAGTGTCTTGACTCACCTAGGAACATACCTAGGAAATAAAAAGATATTGACACATGAATTATTCCATGGCAGGACTTGCGTTCAATTATTTCGTGCAATTTCATGGTTACACGTACCTACATAGGTAAGCAAACATTTGCTTGCAAGTGTTGAACGGCAATTATTGCACGGATCTACTTTATGACATACAGTTATAGTTATTGCTCTTGAACGTTCCAGAAACTTGTATTGTGTAGGTAATCAGGTTAATCTCACCTCCCAGGACCAAGGTAGTATAAAACAATAGTAGGTAAATCACAAAACGACAATTTCTTCTGAAGTATACGTATGATTCATAAAGCAGGTGAGAATACCTGTACTTCTTTTGCGACCACACTCAAAGTACTAGGTTCGCATAAGAAGCTGGTAGCGCACCGGTTGCATCTGCGTTAGTAATAAATACGCGTCATTGGTAATGCGCGCGCTTCCGACTGCGTGATGAATCGTACTACTAACACACGGTGCGGCGGGGAAATATTTCACTTTTTACTACAACTTATGTAGCTTTCATAATTGATAGGTATCTGTAAATTAAAATTGAATGGCTTTTCTTATCCTGAATAGTTAGTTGTTTGACTATTAGTTACTTCGAGTGTGTAAAAAAAACTCACACATGTAGGTGTGAGTTTTGAGTGTGTAAACGCTAAATAACGCTAACGCTAACGCTAAGTACTGAATATATATCATTCAAATTTAATTCTTCCAAGTTTTTATAACACCTACTTCAGTCATAGTTATCTCATTAATTATAAACACGTTTTAAAAACATCGTCTCTTATCTAAAAAAAAAACAATGTAATTTTCATACAAATCATTTTAAACTTTATAATTTACATACAAAGCTAACCTCGCTACAAAATTCAACCATAATTATGTTTGTCAGAATAAAACAAATTCGTTGTTTGTTTGTCACTCACACACACACCCTTGTTTGTACAGACACCCTTACGAGGACCTTGTTAGTTTTAGAACGAACCGAGGACCCTCCAAAAAACTGGTTAAAATACGTCGTTGGCCTTTTTGGATGAGATAGAAAGAGACAGGTGAGTAAATCTATAGTGATGAGCTTATTGGAATAATGCTATCTCAACATTTTTCTGTATGAATTACGGCTATCATACCGAGGACCTGAAATACACAGCTAAATGTGACCAGCGATGCACATACGAGGACTTTGTGTAGGCCAACCGAGGACCCCTTATGTAAGCCCTGCGACGCCCTTCCGAGGACGTATTTTTACACAATATTTCTTATATCTTGTACAAAGTGCGGACGCTGTGTTAGACTTTATATTACTAAACCGAGGACAGTTTTTCGCGTAGAACTTGTACAAAGCGAGGACATGAAAATCTACCTACCTAAACCATTTTACGTGTAAGGTAACTTATTGTAGAACGTTCCGATTTATTTCTTACACACATTTTCTAAAATAAAGTACCAAGCGAGGACGAGTCTTTACGTCGGCGCTTTCTAAAAGTAACGGCTTAGTTACCATTTTATGCTGATGTTGTACCCTAGGGTCGTTTCTTAACGAAGAAACTCTTCAACAGGAGAAATAAACTATCATCACTTTTAAATTTGGCCCACGCGTTAGGTTTGTGTAGTATAACTGAGATAATAACCAGTTTGTGCCGATGCTGCAGCCAGGGTCGTTTCATCATGAGGACACTCCTCAAAAGCTGATAGAATCGTCTTCAAATTGGGCATACGCATTAGGTTTATCTAGTAACACTCAAATAATTACCAGTTTTTGCTGATACTGCAGCCAGGGTTGTTTCCTCATGATGGAACTCCTCAAAAGCTGATAGTATCGTCTTCAAATTTGGCATACGCGCTAGGTTTATCTAGTAACACTCAAATAATTACCAGTTTTTGCTGATGCTGCAGCCAGGGTCATTTCCTTATGACGGAACTCCTCAAAAGCTGATAGTATCGTCTTCAAATTTGGCATACTCATTAGGTTTATCTAGTAACACTCAAATAACTACCAGTTTTTGCTGATGCTTCAGCCAGGGTCGTTTCCTTATGATGGAACTCCTCAAAAGCTGATAGTATCGTCTTCAAATTTGGCATACGCATTAGGTTTATCTAGTAACACTCAAATAATTACCAGTTTTTGCTAATACTGCAGCCAGGGTTGTTTCCTTATGATGGAACTCCTCAAAAGCTGATAGTATCGTCTTCAAATTTGGCATAAGCATTAGGTTTATCTAGTAACACTCACATAATTACCAGTTTTTGCTGATGCTGCAGCCAGGGTCGTTTCCTTATGACGGAACTCCTCAAAAGCTGATAGCATCGTCTTCAAATTTGGCATACGCATTAGGTTTATCTAGTAACACTCAAATAATTACCAGTTTTTGCTGATGCTGCAGCCAGGGTTGTTTCCTTATGACGGAACTCCTCGAAAGCTGATAGTATCGTCTTCAAATTTGGCATACTCATTAGGTTTATCTAGAAACACTCAAATAATTACCAGTTTTTGCTGATGCTGCAGCCAGGGTCGTTTCCTTATGACGGAACTCCTCAAAAGCTGATAGTATCGTCTTCAAATTTAGCATACGCATTAGGTTTATCTAGTAACACTCAAATAATTACCAGTTTTTGTTGATGCTGCAGCCAGGGTCGTTTCCTTATGATGGAACTCCTCAAAAGCTGATAGTATCGTCTTCAAATTTGGCATACGCATTAGGTTTATCTAGTAACACTCAAATATTTACAGGTTTTTGCTGATGCTGCAGCCAGGGTCGTTTCCTTATGACGGAACTCCTCAAAAGCTGATAGTATCGTCTTCAAATTTGACATACTCATTAGTTTTATCTAGTAACACTCAAATAATTACCAGTTTTTGCTGATGCTGCAGCCAAGGTCGTTTCCTTATGACGGAACTCCTCAAAAGCCGATAGCATCGTCTTCAAATTTGGCATACGCATTAGGTTTATCTAGTAACACTCAAATAATTACCAGTTTTTGCTGATGCTGCAGCCAGGGTCGTTTCCTTATGACGGAACTCCTCGAAAGCTGATAGTATCGTCTTCAAATTTGGCATACTCATTAATTTTATCTAGTAACACTCAAATAATTACCAGTTTTTGCTGATACTGCAGCCAGGGTTGTTTCCTCATGATGGAACTCCTCAAAAGCTGATAGTATCGTTTTCAAATTTGGCATACGCATTAGGTTTATCTAGTAACACTCAAATAATTACCAGTTTTTGCTGATACTGCAGCCAGGGTCGTTTCCTTATGATAGAACTCCTCAAAAGCTGATAGTATCGTCTTCAAATTTGGCATACGAATTAGGTTTATCTAGTAACACTCAAATAATTACCAGTTTTAGCTGATGCTGCAGCCAGGGTTGTTTCTTCATGATGGAACTCCTCAAAAGCTGATAGTATCGTTTTCAAATTTGGCATACGCATTAGGTTTATCTAGTAACACTCAAATAATTACCAGTTTTTGCTGATGCTGCAGCCAGGGTTGTTTCCTTATGATGGAACTCCTCAAAAGCTGATAGTATCGTCTTCAAATTTGGCATAAGCATTAGGTTTATCTAGTAACACTCACATAATTACCAGTTTTTGCTGATGCTGCAGCCAGGGTCGTTTCCTTATGACGGAACTCCTCAAAAGCTGATAGCATCGTCTTCAAATTTGGCATACGCATTAGGTTTATCTAGTAACACTCAAATAATTACCAGTTTTTGCTGATGCTGCAGCCAGGGTTGTTTCCTTATGACGGAACTCCTTGAAAGCTGATAGTATCGTCTTCAAATTTGGCATACGCATTAGGTTTATCTAGAAACACTCAAATAATTACCAGTTTTTGCTGATGCTGCAGCCAGGGTCGTTTCCTTATGACGGAACTCCTCAAAAGTTGATAGTATCGTCTTCAAATTTAGCATACGCATTAGGTTTATCTAGTAACACTCAAATAATTACCAGTTTTTGCTGATACTGCAGCCAGGGTCGTTTCCTTATGATGGAACTCCTCAAAAGCTGATAGTATCGTCTTCAAATTTGGCAAACGCATTAGGTTTATCTAGTAACACTCAAATATTTACCGGTTTTTGCTGATGCTGCAGCCAGGGTCGTTTCCTTATGACGGAACTCCTCAAAAGCTGATAGTATCGTCTTCAAATTTGACATACTCATTAGTTTTATCTAGTAACACTCAAATAATTACCAGTTTTTGCTGATACTGCAGCCAGGGTTGTTTCCTCATGATGGAACTCCTCAAAATCTGATAATATCGTCTTAAAATTTGGCATACGCATTAAGTTTATCTAGTAACACTCAAATAATTACCAATTTTTACTGATGCTGCAGCCAAGGTCGTTTCCTTATGACGGAACTCCTCAAAAACTGATAGCATCGTCTTCAAATTTGGCATACGCATTAGGTTTATCTAGTAACACTCAAATAATTACCAGTTTTTGCTGATGCTGCAGCCAGGGTCGTTTCCTTATGACGGAACTCCTCGAAAGCTGATAGTATCGTCTTCAAATTTGGCATACGCATTAGGTTTATCTAGAAACACTCAAATAATTACCAGTTTTTGCTGATGCTGCAGCCAGGGTCGTTTCCTTATGACGGAACTCCTCAAAAGCTGATAGTATCGTCTTCAAATTTGGCATACTCATTAGGTTTATCTAGTAACACTCAAATAATTACCAGTTTTTGCTGATACTGCAGCCAGGGTTGTTTCCTCATGATGGAACTCCTCAAAAGCTGATAGTATCGTTTTCAGATTTGGCATACGCATTAGGTTTATCTAGTAACACTCAAATAATTACCAGTTTTTGCTGATACTGCAGCCAGGGTCGTTTCCTTATGATAGAACTCCTCAAAAGCTGATAGTATCGTCTTCAAATTTGGCATACGAATTAGGTTTATCTAGTAACACTCAAATATTTACCAGTTTTAGCTGATGCTGCAGCCAGGGTTGTTTCCTCATGATGGAACTCCTCAAAAGCTGATAGTATCGTTTTCAAATTTGGCATACGCATTAGGTTTATCTAGTAACACTCAAATAATTACCAGTTTTTGCTGATGCTGCAGCCAGGGTCGTTTCTTCTTGATGAAAGTCCTTAAAAGTCGATAGCGTCGTCTTTAAATTTTACATGCGCGTTAAGTTTACATAGTTTAACTTAGATAAAACCAGTTTGTACTGATGCTGCAGCCAGGGTCGTTTCCTTATGACGGAACTCCTCAAAAGTTAATAGCATCGTCTTGGAATTTAGCATACGCATTAGGTTGTAAAACTAAAATAATTACCAGTTTGTGCTGATTCTGGAGCCAGTGTCGTTTCTTCATGAGGGAACTCTTCAACAGTTCATAGCATTGTCTTCAAATTTGGCATATGCGTTAGGTTTATCTAGTAACACTAAAATAACTACCAGTTTTTACTGATGCTGCAGCCAGGGTCGTTTCTTCATGAGGAAACTCCTCAAGTCGATAGCATCGTCTTTCAGTTTGGTACATGCGTTAGGTTTATCTAGTAACACTAAAATAATGACCAGTTTTTGCTGATGCTACAACCAGTGTCGTTTCTTCATGAGGAAACTCCTCAACCGTCGATAGCATCGTCTTTAAATTTGGCATACGCGTTAGGTTTATATAGTTTAACTAAAATAATAACCAGCCAAGGTCGTTCTTTTATGAGGGAACTCCTTTTTTTTGGGTGGGTAATTATCAAATAACTTCTCCCGCTCTGAGCGGAGTGGGAGGGCGTGTCAGACTCTTACTGACTAAAACCCACCCGTGTTTCTTCAGTTGCCATATTGCCAGAGGCCACGGTATCCCTTTCGGACTTCTCCGCAACCCCGGCAGGCATTGACCCTATCGAACCCCTTCAATTGTGCTGACATCTCTTGGAGGCGTGCGTGGAACACAACGCGCCGTTGTCGACCCGGGCCTGGACCTTATCGGACGGTGAGCTACCCATTGCTCACCGTCCGCAACCCGCGCGGACTTGCGGACGGTGAGCAATGGGTGGCTACGGTGGCTGGAAATCAGCCTGCGATTCCTGACGCCCAGGTCGTCTCCTGCGGCGGTTAGACGCGTGAGGGCATGACATTTGCCTCTCCCTCACGCGCTCCGCCTCCTCCTTCGCGAGCATTACTGCTTTGCAGAAGGAAGTGACGGCTTCCCATGCCCTCTCGCTCCGTACCATGGCCTGGACCAGGGCCAGACGCGAGAGATCACCGCCGCCGATCGCCTCCACGAGGACACGGCGATGCTCCGCCCAAGCCGGGCAGTGCTCCACCGTGTCCTCCGGGCGATCCACACTGGTGACACTCGGACGTTTCCTCCCGCCTTATCCGGAACAGGAACCTCCCGAAACACCCGTGTGCGGTGAGAACTTGCGTCAGGCGCAAGGTGAGGACGGCGTGGTGCCTCTCTAGCCGCTCCTTAAAGAGGGGACTTACTGCCGCAATTGTGGCGTGCCCATGAGGGAACTCCACAATTGTTGATAGTATCGACTTCAAAGGCAAACGCGTTTGGTTTATATAGTAAAACTAAAATAATTATCAGTTTTTCCTGATGCTGCAGCCAAGGTCGTTTCTTCATGAGGGAACTCCTCAACAGTTGATAGTATCGTCATCAAATTTGGCATACGCGTTAGATGTATCTAGTGAAATAAAAATAATTACCTTGTTTGAATCGTTTTATAAACTGTTAAGTAAGTTTTCTGCTCATGTTTATCAAAGATGTCGCTGCAACTTGATTATTATTTCAATGAGTATAGCGTTGGTAAAAGTTAGTTAAATAATTCGTTTCAATTTAGAATAAACCTACTTCTATTTCAGTAAAGTTTATGTTGTCTTCTTTACTACGTTCACTTTCTTCATTTTTTTATACTCTTTGTTTGCTTCAAATCTTGGTGCCGACATTTCACGTAGGAAGGCATTTCTACTTTAAATTCTTCATGAAGAGCACATGCATTGAGCTCCCATGACAATACAATATTATATGGTTCAAATCATAATGTTGTGTAATCTAAGTAGGCACATACTGCAGAAGAAGCCTCCTTATTCCTTGTGCACCTAGTCGCTACTAACGATTTGCTTAAGGATTCAGTGTACCTTCAATTTTCTCTTCCATAATTGTATTTAAATGATAGCACATAATTCGTCTTGTACACACGAGGAAAACTGTCTAAGCGAGGACTAGAATACACACTGTTCGGAAAATCTAGCAAACCGAGGTCTTAAATACACATTGTTTGGAAAAGCTACCTTACCGAGGTCTTTTGTGTTAAAGTTAACACAAAAGTCCTCGGATAATACAACCAACGTGAAATGAATGTAAAGAGGCTGTGTATGAGGCGACAGTGGCGCCACCTGGTGGATACACAATGCGTGTGTAAGATTATGAAAAATCTTGATCAAACCGAGGTTCAGACCACTTTTTCTTATTAAATATACAGAAAGGCTCAAAATCGCTTGCAGAATACGAATCTTTGGTCAAGTCAAACCGAGGACCCTCGAAAAGGTCCTCGCTTTGAAAAGGTCCTCGGTCGTGCCTTGTGTATTCATACGCACGTCCTCGGATGGTACTTAAAACAAACACACAGTTCCAGGGTGTACACTCTATCTATAGATTAGGGTACTAGTGCCGACCTCCGACGAGCCACAAGGGAGCCGATAGGCTGGTCGCCGGACTATTCTCAGCCAAAATACCTCAACTAATAGCCACCTAGTACAAATTGGTCGTAAATGCTAAAAATAATTCGTCGACAAGGATTTCGGCTAACGATCGTTTTTGTCCTGGGTTCTCAGATAAAGTTTTTATCTGAAGGTCGTGCTCCTGAACGTGAATCATCTTTTTTTCTAATGAGATAATAGTGCGTCTGCTTTGAACAGACGAATGATGGCCTCAGGACGGCATTTACAATGTTCTAAGCATAGCATCTAGCCCCTACTCTTGGAAGGGCTAAGCAAAGATGTATAGTACTCCCACATTTCGCCAGTTATATTAAAGTCTTGTGTAATAGAGGGCAAGTCTATTGGCAATAACCGGGCACAGCTCCAGACTCCGGGTTGCTACTGAGAGATTCCTAATGGAAAAACCTAATACCACTTTGTCCGACTGGAAATTGAACTCAGAATGTCATGTCCTGCACACAAGCACTAGTAGATCAACAGTGAGTGTTCTACAGCTTCCTATTCCTGTGTTTTAAAATATCGAAATAAGACTAAATGCAGCTACAGTTATGTACGCAGCTATACCCACGTTGTATACTACAGTACGGAGGAAGCTCGCGAGACGTCTCGGTGATTCAATCATTCAGGAGCTCTCACGTTCAAATAAATTTGATTACGCTTATCCTGTTTTAATCTGCGTCGACGTTTGTGTCGGGTGTCGTGGCGTGCGTTTAATTTTGCACTAACTCTGCTCTCCGCGCTCTGCTCGCTCTGCTCTCGGTACAAACGCTCTAAAATTCCATAACATTATGTAAACGCATCTGCATACACGCCGCGGGAACTTTATTAAACGAAATAATGTAGTGAATACGTTGGCTGACTCACTCCGGAATAATGAGCAATCTCGTAGCGCTACGCCGTAGCTCCGTAGCGCCGTAGCGGGAAGCCTCAGTAGCCGCTGAGACCACGCGCCGAACGCACGCTACGAGCTACGATGCCCGCACACAGACGCGCGTTGTGACTGAACCGACAGTTCAATAATAATTATTATTAAGTTTTTGCCAAATTATTAACGTTAGTTAGTGAATAATAATTAATAATTGTGATCCCTAAATACCTCTCTAGTTTGACAATACTCGTGTAGTTTAATGTCCAGTTGTTTGTACTAAGTAGTTCTGTAAGTGTCATCCAATGATCAAGATGAAAAGGATTTGTCACCTCATCTTCAGGCTGCTGTTCCTGCTAGACGGTACGTGTATTATTATTAACTGTGTATTATTATAATAATGGTGTCCATTTCATTTTACTATTCTGTGTAACCAAAGCGTGACCACTTAGCTTAACGTGACGTGACGTGACGTTGGCTCATTAATTAGAGGTAACATTTGTCGTGTTTTTGATAAGTTATTTATTTAAATGCGTCATTATGAAAGCCGCCGGAACCGTTATCTTGTAACAAATTTATAGCGGCGCAATTATTATGTTAACGCTGTTAACTTACACTAATTACTTTACAACGGTTTGTAATTAAAATGAGCTTCATGCTTTATTAAAATTGTGACCAACATTTTGACGATGTTTTTAACTGGAGTATTTTAATGTTTAGGATTTTGATATCATTACCCACAAAAATAATGTTTTACATAAACTTTCAGATAATTCATTTCATACCCTATTACGATTGGAAAACAAATAGAAATCGCAAAAATATATTTGCTGCGTGATATGAAAACTGCTAAGTATTCCAAAGGAGGTTCACTCCTCTTATTAAGGTAATTGTTGATCTTTAATTTGCAGATTTCTCAGAAAAGATCAAATGACAGTCTGTATAAATAAAGAGAAACCGGGATATTGTTTATCAAAAGTTTTGCAGTTGTTTTAGTTGACAGGTAACCACACTTACTTATCATTTCACACTGCAAATAATATGAACATTTTGTCCGGCGAACACCAGAAACATAAAAGTTTAAATGTATGTATAATGTTGGTATTTGTAGCTTAATGTTGCTGAAACGGCTTGACAATTACAGATAATATTTGAAACATTAGTAGAACGTGTATTGGATTCGTCTTCTTAGGTTATTTTTAATTGTTTTACAAGCCTGGGCTCGTGTGTGCTCGATGGGATTTCCTTTTGGCAAAAATGACGAACTTCCACACAAATTTTTATCCCCTATTAAACCCATTTAGGAAATGAATTTTCAAAAATCCTTCCTTAGTGCTCACTTTCGTTATATTGGGAAATCTTGTGCAAAATTTGATGCTTCTAGACCCAGAGGTTTAGGTTGTGCGTAGTCTGTCAGTGAATTTAAGATTTTTACTAAGTGGATTTTATTTCATTTAAATTGTGTCAGTCTAGAACCGTGAAATTTGAATCACAGTTTTGCTAGAACAAACGTTGTTCAGACCATGGTCTACTACCATTCTACAGCATCCAATTTAAAAAAAAACATAATTGGTTTTTGAAAAAACACAAAAAAAAACAAAGTTTAAAATGTCAAGATTATCGTTACTCCCTACAACACACACCACGCATGGGACACAGCATTATTTACAGGGAAATGTACCTCCATAAACGAAATTTAGTAAGCAGTAGATAATATTGACATTTTAAACTTTGTCTTTTTGTGTTTTTTCAAAAACCAATTTATGTTTTTTTTTTATTGGATGCTGTAGAATGGTGGTAGACCATGGTGTGAATAACGTTTGTTCTAGCAAAACTGTGATTCAAATTTTACGGTATATAGTTTTACACTATCGAGCGTCCTGCAGTTCCTCAAAATGTATAAGGGTAAACTAGGATATGATGTTCTTGTATCCCATAATTCCTGTATTTCAATAGCTATGGTACCGTCCTTCCCCGAAGCCACGAACAGAGCCGCGGGCACGGCTAGTAAACATTTAAATTAAACTTATTCCGTGTTCCGTTGTTAGCGGTGTCTCTTTAATTGTGTTTTTATTCAAAGTGTTCATTAATTCTCTTCTTGAACATAACGTTGTCTCAGTCAACATGCTAATTAAGTCATAATTAACTTTGTCTCTGTTCTGCAATTAGCACTTGTATTTATAAGCAGTGATTCGTATTCAAGAGAAGATTGTATGTTATCGTGTCAAATGATCCGTCTTTTGTCATTAACATATACAGTTCGCGTGTTAGTTCAAACCGTGGGTGTCTATGTAGAAATTCTGATAGTTACACTAATAACTGATATTTGTGGTTATAGCAACACTATCGATGTTACTTCTAAACAGACAGGGACTCGCGTGTTTGAACATCATTACCGATGAACTTTTAAATCCATGCATATATGCGGTGCATTAACTATATCCTGATCGATAAATAATTATTAAAAGTAATCTTGACAAGCACTTGACGTCGGTAGAGAAAAACGCAGGAATAGAAAAATGCTTTCATAATTATTAAAAAAAGAACTCGAACAGTTGTTTATGGCTTTAAATCTTTGTGTTATATTTAAACGTTATAATAATCCATACTAAAATTTTCTATAGACTCGCATGCATAGCAGATAACGCCAACGATTTATAAAGACGTAACTTGTTAAGTCAGACATCGGAAAAACTTCCCAAGAAAATGTCCATTATTGATAAAACACACAGTAAATAAAATCCATCTCGTCGTAATCCTCCTCAAGTTGGTGGAAGCATCACAAGTCAGTCAGTGAAGTGTTCGCGGGAACACACACACACCCACAGGCGCTCGCAGAGAGATACCGCGAGATTATCATCTCATGCATATGGAGACACGCTGCTGTACACATGTGCTGTGGTACAGGCATCTGTAGGATGCTGTGTTGTGGATCTAATGTTACCAGAAAATCTTTGTGATCCATAGAGATTAACAGAAGGTCAATTCACGTATGTAAAATGGTTCCCTATCCATTTGCATAAAGTTTTAAGACCTAATACAACTTGGCATACTTTTGTTTATCCTAATAATATTTTTGCATAATATTATTTACGCATAACAGCTTACGCATAATTTTTTACGCATAATTTCTCTAATCATAATAATGAATAAGCATAACATTCTAAAGTATAACTTTATTAAGCATGAAATTCACAAGCATAAGTTTTTTCGCTGTATAAAACATACAAACAAGCATATACCATGCATGCAGCAAGCATGCAACATGTAAACAAGCATACACCAGGCATGCAAGCAAGCATGCAGCATGCAGCAGGCATGGTTTCTGTCACGGCTCCGGCGCTGCGGGCCTCCGGCGGCCCCACGCGTGCTAATCGTCGCAGACAGCTTTCGCTCTCAGCCGCCTGCTCCTCAGTCCGCGGGCCGCCTAGCCACTACGCGCCTACGCGATTTTAAATTACACTCTAGGGGTAGGGCAGACAAGACTACGTTTAGTCGGTTTTGCAGCGATTCGGTTCTGTCACTAATTTTTGTAGCACAACATAATGATTTTTAACCGACTTCCAAAAAGGAGGAGGTTATATGTTCGTCGCATATGTTTGTTTTTTTTTTTATGTATGTCCACCTCCGTCAATTGTGGACCGGTTTTAAAAATTCTTTTTTTGTTTGAAAGGGTATGCTCTCGAAGTGGTCCCATATAAATTTTATTAACTTTGCATCGATAGTTTTTGAGTTAGCTTCAATAATTCGTACTTTTTCCCACTTAGTATGTGGATGATATGATAAGTTCCTGTCACTGTTATTTACATTGCAGGTAGTGGTTTTCGAATTTGTGTGGGGTAGGTACCACGACTAAAAAGTGAAAAATATTTTTTTTTACAAAAAAAAAAACAACCGACTTCCAAAAAACACTACAAAGTCAAACTCAAAGCATTTATTTCAATTAAACCATTTACAGGCACTTTTGAATTGTCAAGGAATCGGTCAGTCAGAAATAGGTATGAAGCTAGTTGCCCAATCCAAAGCGTAGTAGGTACCTATGGAGAAGAACGGGCAAGAAACTCCACGGACACTCTTTTGAATAAAAAATTGTTACAAAACATTGGTTACATCATTCATGTTGAAATTATACATGTGAGAACAATGTATAAAGACGTGCACGTTAGAAGCGTCCGTAATAAAAAGATAAAACAAAGAACAATTCAAAAAATTAAAATAAAATAAAAATAAGCCCTGGCAGCTAAGAGATGACCAGTCCCAACTGACGGCGCCCGTTCACGAACATGACGCATGGATTAGCACCATTCAGCTCAACCATTTTGAAGGGAGCTAAATGATCCAACACACGCGCCACCATCAGCGAAACATTTGAGTGAGCATGACATACTCACAGCCGCCAGGGCACATTCAAGTCAATGCAAGACATATTACCTGGTAAATGCTAACTCTTTAATACATAGTACTCACACCTGTGCTATGCAATTATATAATACAATGGAGATTGAGTTTATACAATGCAAAGATAGTCTTACAATCTTCAGCAGCTCCAACAGTATTTGCAAATGTTAAATCAATTAGTTGTGGAGCAGGACCAGCATCGAGCCAAGCATTTTTATCAGCGATGTAATCCCCCAACGTATAATATGCCTGCCTGCATAGTGTGCGTTTCATACAAGATTTGAATTTCGTCTCTTTCAGTTGAAGTATGTGGGGAGGAATTTTATTGTAACATTTTAAACAGTATCCCATGAAAGATGAATCTATTTTAGCCAGTCTGTAACCTGGTTGAACTAATAGGTCCCTATTTCTTGTACTATAATTATGTCTATCACCTCTTTTGCTAAAAATATGTAAATTCTTTCTTACGTACATGATGTTTTCATAGATATATTGACAAGGTGTAAAATAACTTTAATTTCGGAAGTCGGTAACAAAAAACGAAAATTCAAAGCCAAAGACACCGATTTCCGAAATTAAAGTTATTTTTCACTTTGTAGTGTTTTTTGGAAGTCGGTTGTTTTTTTTTTTGTAAAAAGTTTTTATTTCACTTTTTTTTAAGACAATACTTTAATTTTTTTTTATTATTTTATAAATCATAACATAACATAACATCACGCCTTGTTTCCCCGAAGGGTTGGGCAGAGGTGTCCCTGTAGCAGGTACACCCACATTTCGCCAGTTATGTTTAAGTCCCATGTAATAGGGGCGAGCCTATTGCCATCAACCGGGCACAAATCCAGACTCCGAGCTGCTACTGAGAAATTTCAGATAGAAAAACCCAATAACACTTTGCCCGACCCGGGAATCGAACCCAGGACCTCATGCTCAGCAGTAGCGCTTGCGACCACTAGACCAACGAGGCAGTCAATAAATCATTTGCATGAAAATCCAAAATAAAAACGTAAAAATAACTCAAATTTGTTTCCGTTATTTCTATTAATTGTATGCCTAAGTATTATTATGCTAATATTCATTAGGCCTAGTAACGTTATGCGAATTAAGTTTATGCCAAAACAAATGAGCCTTAAAGATAATTATGCCAACATAAACTGTATGCCAAAAAAATATGGCAAAGTATTATTATGGCAAAACAAATTATACCAAAATCGTTATGCCAAAGTAAATTAGGAAAAATAATTATTATTATGCGAAAAGAAGGGATCCCATATTTTTTTTTTCAAAATCTAGTCACAAGTCCGTCTCAGCGACAATCAACGTAAAGTAATTGACAAAAATGTCGGTAAATTATAAGTATTTTTGACAGATTGGTTGAGATTAGAATGCGATCGTTCTTAAAAACACGGGAATTGATCCTCTGGCTTCTTTTCAAACGTTGAGATGTTGTCAAAGGTGATAAATAATATCAAGCAGATCGCGACGTCCACTTGTAACGCGAAAATTATCGGTGTCAAATAACAAGACAAGACATGTTGTGCAGTACGTGTACATATCGTATAGACACGAGCGATACGCGATACAAGTTGTACTGTTGGTAGCGACGGCAATTAAAATATTAACTTAATAAACTAATATTTTAAGAGGTAGAATTATTTGTTTGTAAGAGCTGGTAATCTCTGGAAGTAGGTAGTTCTTTCACTGATGAAGAGCTACACTATAGCCGAGTGGCAAAGAATAGTATTAATTTATATAAATATTTCATTTCTACGCAGATCAAATCGCAGACAGAAGCTAGTTTTATACAATTTAGCAGCATAAACAATATTTCTACTAAATGCGGTGACTGTTTATTGTATTATAAAGGTTATTATCGTTTTTTTTTAAAGTGTCTTTTAGTGGATTCATAAACACCCGCTTTATCAACATTGGAACTGAAAATATTTTTACATTTATTATTAGAAGATGTTAAAAGTTATTTATTTATTTATTTTTTATTTTATTTATTTATTCAATTAAATAATGCATATTTACAATATTAAGCCTCATAGTAAAATGGTAGGAATATAATAATGGTTCGACCTGAACTAGGATAAACCTGTATCTCAGGTGTCATAAGTGCAAAATTACATTAAAATTTTCTAAAATTGATGGTAGACATAAATAGTGAGTAACTTAACAGACTAATGATAGGACAGTACTTAATTAAAAATAATATTTAACTTAAAACAACCAGTAACTTTTCTGTGTCATCATAAGACAAATTTTGTAACCAAGTTGTAATAACATTTTTGCATTGTACCGTTTTTAATGCAGACATAGACAAAATTGCGTTTACTTTATTATACAAAAATGGGCCTAAGAATATAAAAAATCTATACATAAACGAATGCCTTAATCTATAATTATCCATACAGATGTCTTTACGTCTTTTATCAGTGACAACTCTATCGTACGGCAATTTAGAGTGCTGTTTTATTAAAGTATTCATAATGAATAACTGCCGCACTGTCAGAACATTGCAAGATTTATATAAAACTTGGGTCGGGAACAGGATAGGCCGGAATGTGGATACTTTCAGAACAGCTCTTTGCGCGTGCTCCAGTGGTAGTAAAATTGTTTTAGCCGCTCCTCCCCATGAAGTAGTACAATATGTAATTATTGATTGACACAAAGCATAATATACCTGTTACATCACCTTAGAGTCAGCAAAAGGCCTAATTTTCTTGAATATGAACATCAACTTACGGACTCTACTGCATAATAGTTCAACGTGATTTTTAAATGTAAGAGTGGCGTCAATAATTACTCCAAGATATTTTATAGTTTTCGTATTAAGGATAGTTGGGCAATTGCATTTAGAGTTTGCAACTGTGTTACATACATGCGCATGAATATCTGGAATGATCATAGATGTCTTTGAGTTGCGTAAAGAAAAGCGTATGTATTTAGTTTTGTCAGCATTTAATGAGTCAGCATTTAAAAAGTAAGAATCACCAATAATAAAGATGATAAAAATATACTTGTCAGTTGATTTCAATGAACTCTTCTATTTGAGCGAGCTTCATTTGACTTGGCAGCTCGCAATATTCCCGCGATATTTTAATTTTATCAGAAATGAGAACGATTGACTAAACTTTCCAGCTAACGGAGGTAAATTGGATTAATTAGTGCTCGGTTTTTTCAGTACCTGTAATGATTGCCGATCTTGTTTCAGTACTTGTTTCTTTGTATTCCAACCACTAACATTAAAATTTAGTCAATCAGTCAGTTTTAGTCCGTTTTCAATCATTGCTAGTATGCATTCGTCTACCGTCGTCCTACAATAATCTCTGATTATTTACTAAGCAATGAATGCTTAAACTAATAACGAACCACGCGTCGATACACACAACTTTAGTTAATACTAATTAATGGATGTGAAATTAATCAAAGATTATCACTGTATTATCGGCACTCAAGCGTTCTCCGTGCACTGACATAAACTTAATGTAATGTATTCTGTTCTCGCAGGTATGACATAGGTATCACTTTATTATGATTATTTAATTTATCACAAACCGTGTGCCCGATTGGATTTCCCATCCGCAAAAATGCCGAAATTCCATACAAACTTTCGTCTCTACTTAACGCTTTCAGTTAATGAGTTTTTAGATGAGACATTTTGACCATGTTTTACTAATTTATTATTTTTAAAGATCTATAATTATTATCATGACATTTTTAAATTATTAGACTCGTATTGATATTATAGTTTATTTTTATTAATATTTGCATGCCATTGTTTAAGGCAACATGATGATCTGTTTTTATTTGTACTTTTAACATCTCTGGCATGCTGACAATTTATGTTGTATGTATTGTACTCATGTTTGAGCCAGTAAATGATTATCTTATCTTAACTTATCTTAGGACATATATTTAAAAAAAATACAAAAGCATACTTCTCTGTCAGATAGTAAATTAAATATTTTTATTATGTAGATGGAAGTTTCTTTGATAGTCTTTACCAAGTTGCCAGAAGTTTCAAAGATATATTTTAGAACCTTCGATCAAGACCTCTCAGCTTATTTTTGTTGACTTATAATTTATTACTGAACATATAGCCCAGTAATAAATTGGATTTTCAATAACTATATAACAGAATTACTGTACATCATAAAATAAATTGTTAACGTAATAATTAAACATAACGTAAATCAATTGCCTATTAAACATTATTTACGATTCAAACGTTTGTTTACACAAGATACATTTATGGATAGCTCAGAATGAATATCATTACGAGTACATCAGTCGTTCTGTCCTGTTTATTTAACAGATATTTATTCTGTCCCAAAAGGCGTGATATCAAATTAATCGCGCACAATTAGCGCCTTGAATTAGCATAAGTCCCATAGTCCCATGGCCGGTCCCTTGCCTCCCCGATCTCCGCACGTCTCACCCCCTCGCCTGGGATCGTGGGCTCCATAAAAGGTCCCCTAATACTCATTCAGATATAATGTAACACATAGATGTTGGATGAAATAGATTAGTGCAGAAAATCTACTTCTTGGCATCATTATGCCCTCGTCCTTTTGTACTACATTTCGGTCGACTGATAGTCCACCCAGGTGCGACTGATTAGCAATATTTTAAATGAAAAAACTGCCTGCTGACAAGCGCTGTCCAAACTATTGAAAAAACCGATATTGTAAACCTGGCTACTGATCCATAATACTTTTATTCTATTGCTTATCCTACTAGATCTTATGTTCATTTGTAACCAATTTACTCTTACTTTTTTGGCACAAAAATAACCTAATAACTAATAAAATTGTTTTATGTCACTGAGGTACGTCATATTCTCGATCTAACAAACAGTTTCCCAATAGCACACGGGTGAGGCCGTTTGCGAAAGCTAAAGGCTCGTGCAGACCAGCGCGACACGCGACGCGACACAAAGGCACCGCTCGTCGCGCCACGGGCGGTGTCTTTGTGTCGCGTCGCGTGTCGCGCTGATCTGCACAAGCCTTAATTGTCGAAAAAAGCAGCGAAAAGGTTTCCGTAGATTTTCTAAGAAGTAAATGATGATCGACAGTAAAGTAAGGATCACACGGAAGCTGCGTCGGTCGGCGAGAGTCACGATCCCACATCGGTAAAAAGTAAACGCTAGCAAATTCGGGTGATTTTAAATACTGTGAATTTTATTTTACCTGTGGCGACTTAAACAGAATCAAATGCATAAAACGCATTTAATTATCATACAAAGAGTATTTTGTTTTCGTGACGATCGTTCAATATAATCTGTCAGAGCTTTGCAGGATCAATTGAGGGCTAATTGAAACTGCTATGCTCCGAATATTGGTAGGATAAAAAAAAATGTTTGTTAGTTATAAATAAATATACCACCGGCGACGATTCAGGCTAGGTTACACCTCAAATCACTAAATACGTTTAGAAAAAATGCATATTATGTGTTGCTGAATGTTTAATCGCCCTACAGAGACTGTTTTATTTTTATTGACAACATCAATCAATATTACCTACTATCGAAGCTCAGAGCAGCTTTAACTTTTGAGGACAAATTTAAACTGCTGTGTTCCAAATTTTGGTAGTAATAATATAATGTAAAATGTAATGATTCTTAAAACCAATTTACCTACAGAATAAATATAATTCATCATGTGGCAAATAACATATTAAATATGTTGTTTGTCATAAAAATAAATGACATTCTAGATGAATAAGAATTAATGAACAGGGTGGGCAGCAGTGGTCTCTTGTTTGCTAATAATAGGTAACACGGTACTAAACTATGGTCACCAACCCGCTTGCCAGTTAGCCCATGTTCGCACGGATGAAAAAATATCGCACATTGGATTTTCAACTCTCAGTGTTGAGCCGAGCATTGAGAATTCAACAGAGAGAATCCCAGCGCGTCGAAAAACACAGTGTTGGATTTTCAACTTCCGGCGCTAATAAGTAGGTTGAAAATCCACTGTGCGAAAAATATCGCCACGGAAAAAAATCGCCCGTACGAACCTGGGCTTACTGTTGTGGACTTAACTAAAGTGACCAAGCGTTTAAAATGCTAAATACTTCTCTATTTGAGAAGAAGCCATTGTTCTGGCCAGCCATTGTGCAGGCAGGCATATTATACGTTGGGGGATTACATCGCTGATAAAAATGCTTGGCTCAATGCTGGTCCTGCTCCACAACTAATTGATTAACATTTGCAAATACTGTTGGAGCTGCTGAAGATTGTAAGACTATCTTTGCATTGTATAAACTCAATCTCCATTGTATTATATAATTGCATAGCACAGGTGTGAGTACTATGTACTAAAGAGTTACCATTTACCGGGTAATATGTCTTGCATTGACTTGAATCTGCCCTGGCGGCTGTGAGTATGTCATGCTCACTCAAATGTTTCGCTGATGGTGGCGCGTGTGTTGGATCATTTAGCTCCCTTCAAAATGGTTGAGCTGAATGGTGCTAATCCATGCGTCATGTTCGTGAACGGGCGCCGTCAGTTGGGACTGGTCATCTCTTAGCTGCCAGGGCTTATTTTTATTTTTTGAATTGTTCTTTGTTTTATCTTTTTATTACGGACGCTTCTAACGTGCACGTCTTTCTACATTGTTCTCACATGTATAATTTCAACACATTCATGTTGAAATTATACATGTGAGAAATATTTTGTAACAATTTTTTATTTAAAAGAGTGTCCGTGAAGTTTCTTGCCCGATCCATAGGTACCTACTACGCTTTGGAATGGGCAACTAGCTTCATACCTATTTCTGACTGACCAATTCCTTGACAATTCAAAAGTGCCTGTAAATGGTTTAATTGAAATAAATGCTTTGAGTTTGAGTTTGAGTTTGAGTTTGAGTTGAGTTTGAGTTTCTGCAGTAGGACAACGCAGATATAATATTATTATGACCACAGATTTTTGTGTGATTATGACACGTGGGTCTTCTGCACTTCCCAACGCTGTGACAAAGGTCCTTGACATACTCACACATGCGGGTATACTACGTAATGTACTCTCTTTGTAAGTCCTCGTATGTGAGTCATTAAAACTAGCGGTTTTATAATATAACGACAATATTCTCGGTTCTCTAGAATTTAGATTATAATAATGCTTATCTGGTTAAAAGGAAGTCTGTATTAGGCAGAGTCATATATTGGTACTGCCTAGTTTCTTAAGTGAGAATTAGCCACGTTTCCAAACTTGCTGACTGACTTGTTATAACAGTATGGGAGGGCTTGCATTGCTGGTCAGCAGCGAATACCCGGGTCAGTGACAGCTCGGCCCGAGTCAACTGGACTCGAATTATAATTTGTTTATTTATTTCCTTTAGAAGACTCACAGTTAAACAAAACAGACTACGAAATTGAAAATGTGACTGACAGCAATTATAAGTTTTCACAAATAATTAACAGAAGAAATCTGTGAACAACACAGTACCTACTGCCAACAAAACCAATGAACCGCCAAAGCCAAAACTATACATATCTATACTAATCTATATCTATACTCTTATAGGTACTTATGCTAATATATAAAGCTGAAGAGTTTGTTTGTTTGTTTGCTGGAACGCGCTAATCTGGTCCGATTTGAAAAATTATTTCAGTGTTAGATAGCCCATTTATCGAGGAAGGCTTATAGACTATATATAAATACGCTAAGACCAATAGGAGCGGAGCACCAATGAAGAATGTTTCAAAATCGGGTTTTTTTTTCCCTTTTAAGAGCTTCTGTAAGCGCTGCGTAAACGGTTAAAGTTTCGCAAAAGTCATACATGACAGAATTATTTCCGTTTAACAAGTTCTAAAAAAAAGTCAGCGACAAAATAATAATACGTCTATCTTTTAAGGTTGGCTCACTATAACCTTTTTTATGCTAACCAAATTTGTTCTAAAATAATGCATTATTTACGAAGGTGTTGTTATAAACATGATATTAATCCTTATCCAAACAAATACGTTATTCATCACAAGTATTTAATTTAAAACAAAATTGCCCTTAACGTCATTCGATTTCAATGAATATCTTAGGAGATATCGCAAATTTAAAATAACATCGCAGCAAAATAATGACCAAGTACTGCGCGCGCATTTATGATGTGCAGGCCGGCGGGCAGTCGTGAGGGGGAGAGGGCGGGGCGGACAGTCATTTAAAAAATATATTTTCACCTTCTACGTAAACTAAGTCGCGGGTTAAAGTTAGCGTTAGCCCAATGTAACTATTCCACGCGGTCGAAGTCGCGGGCAGAAGCTAGTTAATACTAAATACATCTTCTTCGCCGCTTCACTCTTGACAGAGCGGTCGTGGTCACAATGAACTGTGTCCAATCGCAGGTGTAGTCATTACCCGCCTCACGTTCTGTTACATGACAGTCTGGCGCATTCATTAACAAGGCCTCCAACCGCGAATTTTATTTGATCGGTCCACGTCATCGGCGACCTCCCGCGTGGCCTATTGCTACATGCATACAACAATACAATATAGGTGGTAAAACTAGACTCTTTAAGCTAACATAATTTGAGCAACATCAAGCATCAGGTGAAAGAGTTAAGCAAATATACCAGATATTTCACTCCCAATTACGGTAATTTGTACGGTCAGGCATAAAATCGATATTTTAAAATAAATTATTACGAATTTAATATTTTTTCAGAATGTTTTTGTTTTTTATTCACATACAAAGCAGGAAAACGTAATTATCTACAACGCCTAATTTCAATTATCATACTTACATAAGTATGATAATTGAAATTACAACACAATTTACAACAAGACAATTTAGAAAACGAATGAACTAAGGCTAATTACATAATTAGCCTTAGTTCATTCGTTTTCTAAATTGTCTGGACTAAAAAAGACAAGCGTTCCTTTGCTAAGAAAATGACACGTCACCCGCCATCCACTTGATGTAAAGACCGTGCTATCTATCGATGACACATCGGGCTTTAAAAAGAGACCGTCACACAGGTACATAGTTACGATAAAGACACAAAAACAAAATTTGTTTTTTAGAATTTAATATTATTTTTGTACGAAAGGATTAAATATTTAAATTATAGACTCCGCCATATTTACGTTTGGGTTCTGTAATCAGTTTGTTCTCTTTTAGAACATGCAAGTGTAGATAAATTGTGGCCTACTGTTAAGCGGCTATGAGAAATCGTGATAAGGGTTTTGAGATATAACTTAAAGTAATAGCTACGAAAAAAAAAAACGTCTGGCTAGCTGAAGAGTATCACAAAAAATTGGATTGAGGATAAAACTTGTAGATAATTGTAAAAAAGAATGCATATCACTAAAAACGTGCAAAGCACTGCCGTATTTTGATAACTTTATGAAAACTTACTTCAAGTTTTCTATATGAACTTATCCAAAATCCATAGCACGATTTCCCTATAGACGACCCTTTACCTACACAAAGTTCTAGAAATAACAAATTAATATAATGAACACCACAGTCTTTGTACCGACTGACTCTAACATTAGGCACCCTTTATAGAGTCAACTTCAAAGTGTAGAAGAATGAATGAATGAGAAACAAAAGCCGCTCGCCACACGAACAACGCGCCCTAATTAGCTAAAATAATGTTTGTATGAATTGTAGGCTTTTTGTGCACAATGAAGGAAGAACCAAGAAGTTATAAAACCGGTCAAGAGCGAGTCGGACTCGCGCACCGAGGATTCGTCAAAGAATTTTAACACTACACACTGCCGTGTAGAATATTGCAGTTTTAGGTTAGCGCCATCTCTTGCCCGATAGCGGAACTAATGTAATTTAAATAGATGATTTCTGAAAAAGTGTGCTATTTAGAGACATCCTTATATTTTTCCTGTAATCTTTACATAAATTTCTATCACTTAGAATAATTTCAGATTTTTCTCTATGCAAACTTCGGAGATGGGGAACGGTTTTTTTTTTTTTCGTCAAAGGTCGAAAACTGCTAAAAAAAAGTGTTTGAGAATGTGCAAAATTGATGGGCAAACGTCATCTAAAACTATTCCAAATTTCAAGTTGATTAATGGTTTTAGAGATATCCAGCTGTGACAGACAGACGGACAGACAGACTGAGTCGCACCATAAGGGTTCCTTTTTACCATTTTGGTACGGAACCCTAACAAGAGGCAAGATTAGAATAAGTTTATACTTCTATCGATGTAGCGATGAACGTTGCAACGATGAAAGTAGAAAGCATAGGAAAGTATTATTAATTATTTAAAAAATAGTAATGGCAAAATCATCGACTATCATTAAACTTCGATATAATTTAGTTGTGACAAGTAGTTTGTGAAAAGTAGTTATTACTTTTAGACTACGTGCAAGAAAAACTACTTTTTGTCTATACTATTGTTGTTTATCATTATTTTCATGGTCTTACACGTTCTAAAAATAAACAGTCAGATACGAGTATTTTAAAACACAACAACGAATAAAAAAAACCGGCCAAGTACGGCACAATATTGAGGGATTTACCAATCAGATTTACCTTGTTATTTTAAGACCATAGACTTATTATAGGTTTTTCTGTAACCTATGAGTAACTTTTCATAAATTTTCTTAAAAATCTCTAAGAGCATTTATTTCAAAATTATTAAAAAAAAAATCTGATCCCCACAATAAGCCCTTTCATTTGATGTGTCACACGGTACAGAACGCAAAACTTTTTTTTTTAATTTTCCAATTTTGCTTTCGAAAAATGATCCCCATATTAAAAAATATTTTTTTAAGTTACACGTCCGTGTTTGGGTCACAGAAATTCATATGTGTATTTTTCAACTAAATTGGTTCAGTAGATTTGGAGCAAATTGGCTGTGTCAGACGAACAGCCAGCCAGACACACAAGTGATCCTTTAAGGGTTCCGTTTTTTTCTTTTTGAGGCACGGATCCCTAAAAACTGTGTCACAATCCAACGAAAGTACTAATATCAGTACTAAACAAAACGCCTGAGCGACACTACACGCGCAGATATATATTATATCCCATATGTCGAGCAAAACGTGAGAAAATATCCAATAAATATACGACAGCGCGCGGCGAGCGTGAGTAACGTAAGTGGACTGCCTCGCACTAATTTGTCTCGACGACGCGCCCGTGTGCACACAGCCTTACGAGACGGATGACATGTGTGCACACCCGAACATACACACACACACAAATACACCATGATACTCGACGGAATAAACGAGTATATTAGAAAGTAATATTCCTATCCTAGAAATAGATTTGCGCAACAGTCTTCAGGAGAGGAAGATATTTCTGCTATTTTTGGTGATCCGAAATAGAAATATAGGTACACGAATAATGCACGCATAAATAATGTTGGGGAACATTGTCCAAACAAATTGTTGTGTTAGTCAGGTAATTAGGAACTAACTGAGCGCATAATTTATGTAATAATAACACGCTTATAATTTATTACGCGTTTATGAAATAAATCACACCCACATACGCACATTTTATTCCAGGTACATCGTTTTCATATGAAATAATAATTAGTATCCGCCGTACCTGTTGACGTCGTGGTAGGGATTGCGCGCTCGACTTGTTCCTCATCTCTAGCCTGCCTTTATTGACCGGCCAGAGTGAACACTGACAAGGAACAGAGCTCCCACCTCTCTCTTTCTTGCCTTTATTACCCGGCTTGACTGGAGATTCGCTAGAGCAAACGTGCTCGGAGGAAGGAAGTATTCCAGTAAGATGCTCGTAGGGATCTTGACCGTACTTTCCGGATTATCCTGATAGCCATGGAATACCTCCCTCTCCACTCCTCATAAGCACCTCAGGACATGTTGCCTCCTTGTCGCTACGACACTATGTGCTAGCGACCGTTTTCGGGGGCCCATTATTGAGTGTGTAAGTCACCCCTGCCATTTTATTTGTATATTTTATATAAAACATTGGTCAGGCATTAGCCGTAGTCTTTTCATGGTCTTAGATAACCAGTTCAATTTAGCCATCCAAACCCTTAATCCAATATCCTGCAATAGTTCTGATACCAACCGAGGGTTGTCCTTGGGTGCACTTGCATAGCGCGAACAGGGATAATCGTCGGTTCGCGCATCATTTCACGACGTCTAACGGGCCTCTGCGAGTTGGCTTTGGCCCCTCGTACGCCTTCTAAAGGTCCGGGACCCTAGGATCCTGAGAAGTGTCAAGATTATATAAATCATCTTCTTCACGCTCCTTACGTTTGCACCGTTTATTTGTTTTGCAAGCAGCTTGGCGTCCATTAAGTACTACTGTTTTATCTAAACACTTTAATATTGTTTTTGATGCATTCTAATAGCGGTTGCGCATGCATTTTTGCCTATGCAGGTACTTAATTTAATAGTTGATTTAAAGTTATACTTCGTTAGTGTTATAGTTTACGAATAGTTAATCAATTAAAACATTTGTGCAACAATAGTCTATTGCTAACTGTGGAGACTTGTACATGGCTTGTCGTTAATTACTTTTGTATTGATAGCTGTGAGCCACCCAAACACAATCAAATAAAAAAAAATATTTTGACATAATTTCCCTGTGACAAAAATGTAAAGACAGTCTACATTTTGAGTATTATAGTTGTCTCACATTACTTAAACATTACACTCATCTTTTCATCAAGCACAACAACAATTCGCCTGTATGCCTACAGGATTTTTTTTTCTATTCTATTATATTCTACCCATAACCGGAAACCACTACATAATATAATACATAAGTACGTAGAGTACACAAATGATGTACCTATTCCATGCAGGATTTAAACCTGCGCAACTGCGTCAACAATTTCTACTTTTGCATACAACTCCACGCAGAGTTGTTGGGTACACAAGTACACCATTCCTTACACCATAATTTACGCTCTTCTAACAGAATCGATTCTGTTCGAGGTCAAGCGAACACTGCAGTTCCAAAGTTAGTAGTTTCGGCAGTTTGCGAGTAACGGCCGGTCACCAGGTGCTTCATAAGAATTGCACATCATGTACCAGCGTATGTTACGGTAAAATATGGAGCTAGAATGGTGCGTGGTACTTACGGCTTTCAAGTTTAAAAGAAATGGTGGTAGTGAAGCGACGTGGAACGAATGTGGTTAGTCGGAATTGCTTTTAGATAAGTTCACACAAAGTGGAACGCGCACGCAGTTGATTTTTAAAATTTTGATTTAATATTCACGCTAAATGAGCTTAATAAATGATAGTAGTACTATTATCAAGTTTTGTTTAAAAGATCTCTTAGCAAACCTAGGCTAGGCGGAACTTCTGACTGAAATGTTTAAAACCACTATTCCAACAATCTAATTTCTAGAAATTGGCACTTGGCAGGTAGGTACGAAGATTTTTAATAACCAACGCTCTTTCTTCTATCGGCGGGACACTTCATGGTTTAGGACTTTGCTAAAAGAGATATTCTTCAAATCTTTTAAAATACTGTCTGGTTAGTCTATTCAAAGAAACAAAGCCTGAGTTCACGTGATACGTGATAACACGGCGACGTTCATGCACAAGCATCGAGTTCATGCACGGGGTAAGCCACCCACAAGCGACATGCACGGGGTTACCCACACGCAGGGGGAGTCACGTCTCTGGCATTACCATGATACGGAGATATCATGCCAAGCCTTTGTGGAAGCGAGAAAAATTGCACACGATTTGGAGAAGAATATTTTCAAGGTTGATGCAATGACTGGATTAGCTAAGATTTAACTCTAATGTACGAAGTAATAAATAAAGCTTTTTGAAGAGAGGCTCCTAAGTGTCGTATCTGTATTAGGTACAATACATACAAATTATATGAAGATTCAGATTTAAGAAAATCAATTTAATACTTGCATCGTTCTTCCAATACATGATAATATGATTTTGAGTGTATGCTCTCCGGAGCTATGTTAAGAGCGATTTATTGAGATAATCCAAGTTGAACTGGAAGTAGAAAGCCGTAGGTATAGCATACTCTCTAATATGAATTTATCTTTGCACTTTGTTTGAAGCTACTCAGTGTGTTATTTGTATTAGAAGGCGTGTGGAGATATATTTCCACACGCTCCGACCTTATTACCATAACTTTGTACTGGAAAAGCGAAACTCTGTAAGTCTACTCCAGCAATCAGGAGCTGTTTACATTGTCACTCAGTTTACAAAGGCGCAATATTGTAAATGAACAGTCAAAATCTTGTAAACATAAAATCAGCAAAGATTTCTCCGTTTGCAAGTTCAATACTTCGCTTTTAACTTTGAATACATCTAAGGTAGGTTCGGAACAGAAAGGTACAGCAAATACTTACTCTTCACAAAAGGCTTCAAACTAAATATACCCTTTTACATCGAGGGTTAAAAGGAAAACGTCTTAATACTTTTCTAAATAAATGTTTTCAAAGATTTTCTCTCAATATTAATTCCCGAAGTTAAGTTTACACAATCTAGAATGTTCTTACTTCTGAACCGTGTCCCAGTGATGCTGTAAACAGTATCAGATGAGAGTCTTATCTGCCAGCACTCGCTGTGGTACCAGGAAATAAGAACATTCAAGAGATGCACTGCTAACGACCTGCGATAGCACACACACAGTCGTGAACGATACGTACGTCTTTGAGATAACTTAAGTCTTAGATTGGCGAGTTATTTAGATAACAGTATTAAATACAGATTATTTTAATAACATGTGTATGTATGTATCTTCTTATCTCGGCAATAAAGCAGGAGTAGAGCATGTTCTCGAAACATTCGCCAGCTTTCTAGAGAGCTATCGATCCTCATAACTAGCACACCATGTATGATATAAACAACAAAATGTGATTAGAAACGTCCCACAGTCATAGGTAATAAATAATTGTATTCTAAGCAATATTTTTCATAACACCTATACTTCTTCTTTCACGTATGTAACTGTCTGTATTCCCCACATCTATATCTTCTCATCTATGGAGGATAAAGAACTTGCCACCCTGTTCATCATTCCTCTATAGTACAAAGGCATGTGGCGTAAAATGTATGAAATGCCTCCGTATGACCTAAAACCTTCAGAATTACGAGCAATCTCTGTTGAAATAAGCAATGTTTTTAATACCACAATAATTTGTCGTTTATGCGGCAAAAGAAGGCAACAGAAATACAGACTTGACTTTGTGTCATTTACACAATAATGACAAAATTGAATAAAACAGTGAAGTAAACCTTCTGTTGGTCTCCTCTTTTAGTACTTAGTTAGTAGACAACTGGTACACATGTCAATCCCACAGGTACATGAGCGGAGAGCAATTCTTTAGAGACCTTATGTATCGACAAGTAGGCACAATTTCTTTTATTTTTTCTTTGAAATCCACTGTTGTTCTTAATTCCACGTCATTCTCGTTACTGTTAACTGTCTTGCTTGTTTTGTCATATTCTTTGTAGAAAAAAAGTAGTGAAATAGTTTTTTCACTACTGTACTGATCTGAGTATATTATATTATATGAGGCATTCAATTACACATGAGTACAAATAAAGGCATAAAAATAACGTTTTTTACAAAATTTATCAAATTCAGCACGTCATGCTCAGTAACCACCCTTACAACCACTGAACAATAACACTAAATCTCACATAATTATCATAAAAGCACTAATCACAATACCTAAAGTGCTATAACACACACATAATCATAAAACTCTCTTTATGTCCACTTAGCGATGCGCAATGATGGCCGGGCTATACCCGACTATAATATGGCAGCAATCAATACTACCATTAGTGCCTTTAATTGCCCCGCAGTGCTAGGATTAGGATTTGTTTTACTACTAGTAATTAGGAGAATAACTGTAGGTGTCTGGGAATGGTAGCTCTGGATATGTTACACTAAATAATAATATTCAGAAGTACTTTACTGAAAAAATCGACAACTTATTTGTAAATACATGCCTAAAATTAACTAAATTACTATAAAAAAAGTATTGATGAGCTAGCAGATAGGTACGATATTGCCCATAATTCCATAATAAGTATGTTTTTCTTCACGTTTGTGTTTCCTTGCTAGCATCAAATAAATTATAGCTTCTATATATAATATACGTATCTACCTACTTCATGATTATACGTCATAATTATGTCGGTTAGTTATCGTCGAATATATTAATTTCCTCCGCTCAGATTCACATGAAAACATCATCTGACTAACATCATACGCGGGAATGTTACTTTACATGATTTCAAGACGAAATAGTAAGACATTTTCCGAACCGTGTGGTTTCTGCTCATTTCAGTTGCTTTCTATCTACGTATTTGTTGAAATGCTACAAAAACACAGTGAGTTGTATAATTATAATCTTCTATAATAAAAATCTGGCGTTTGTATATTGCTTTGTAGCTTTTAATCCCTAAGTATAATTAAAATTAGTCCGAAATCTGGAGAGGTATAATTAAAATGGAACCAAAACAAACAAACTGAAGTGGATGACAATTCGAAGCTCCGACCTCGCCCCGCGGCCCGGGAGCCCTCACAGTATGAATGAGATATAGAGCACGTGCAAAATCGAATGAACCGACGTGTTCAATATGAGAAGTTTACTTAATTAATTCTTTTTAAGTGTGTATATCGACTTAGTAGTTTGTTTTAGTGTCGGTAGTTTCGTCGGATGCTTTTACAGATTGACAAAGATTGTTGAAAGACTAGAATTAAAACACCCACAACACTTATAGAGCAAGTATAGTGCACATACCTACATGATAAGATCGTGATTCAAACTATCGCTAAAAACAATAAGACTGTACTAGGAAAGTGTTTTGTCAGGAGGGCATGTCAGACTCTTACTCACCTGCCTGCGCTTATTATTTTTTTGCAGTAAAGCGACTGCCTAGTCGCTCTATGTAATATTGGTATTCAGACCAACCCCAAAATAGTCAGTCAGCAAACAAATCAAATCAAATCATTTAATTTAATTTGAGTAACATGGACTCATAATAGAATAGGCATATACTTGTATAAAAAATTAAAAACTTTTTACAAAAAAAAAAAAACAAATGACTTTAAAAAAAAAAACACTACAAAGTAAAAAATAACTTTCATTTCGGAAGTTGGTGGCAAAAAACGAAAAATCAAAACCAAAGACACTTTTTTTTTGTAAGTAAATAGTTTTTATTTTTCCCTTTTTAGTTGTGGTACTTGGAAGTCGGTTGAAAAAAGAATCATCTAAATCAGTTGGCGTGATATTGAGTTATTCGTCCATTTGTCGCGCACATACTTAATGCACATTTAAGACTTGTATGGTTTTCTCATGGATTCCATTGTCAGAACTGGACCAAATTGAAATAGGACCACACGGAAAGCACCAGCTTTCAAATAAAAAAGAATCATCAAAATCGGTTCACCCAGTCGAAGGTTCTGAGGTAACAAACATAAAAAAAATAAAAAATACAGTCGAATTGAGAACCTCCTCCTTTTTTGAAATCGGTTAATAAAATAAATATAGATTTAAATAAAGTTAAAATTAGAATCAAAATTAAAACTCAAAATTAAAACTCAAATTTAATTTAATTAAATGTACAAATGAAATTAGATTAAATTACAATAGACAGCGACAGTTAGGCAGCTTCAAACAAATTGTTTATTGTGAATTAAAACGGTAACACCAATTGCATTAATTAACATAGAAATTTAAACAGGTATAGTAAACAAAAATATTTCAAATATTAACATATAACAGAGGACAACCTAGCATACTTACTCTCACAAAACGTCAGACATACACGCATAATTCTGCTCCATAGATCAGCAAACAGATCAAATTCAGGATTGGTGGTCAGGAGGGCGTTAAGCATCGTTAAAGTACGACACACAGGGGATTCAGCTCTGGCGACAGTTTTAGATAACGCCAGCACAAACAGAACGCGTCGACGGCTTTGGCGATGCCCGATGTATTTGTCGGGAACAAATAGCCGACAGAAAAGATCATGGAGTTCGGGACTGTCGATGCGTTCTCTAAGAGTTTTTCAGGCTACTGTGGAAGCTGTAGGAAGCCTTGTCGAACCTCTAACGAGTTGAAGCCCAAAACTCCTAGAAGGTAATTAGTAGGGTATATGTAAGGAAAGAAGTGAAACGTTTTTTTATACAGAAATCTCAGGAAAGTTTTCTGTACCTTTTCCAGCGTTAATGTATAAGTCGCTGTGTAGAGATGCCAGATACAGGCACCAACCTCAAGTTTGCTACGAACCAAAGTGGTGTACAGAAGCTTAACCACATTTGGGTTGTGAAAGTCACGCAAAACAAAACCGAAACGCCTAAAAGATTCTTTGGCAAGAGTGGAGACATGATCTCTAAATGTCAGAACAGTCTCAAAGGTCACGCCCAGGTTCCTTATCTTGGTGACACGACTTATTACTTTACCACCCAATCTGTAGTTATAGTGGAGTGGTTGACGCCAACAAACCATAAAAGCGCTCTACAGCTTCTATTCCTACGCTCCCCCCGCCGGACGCCAAGAGCCACTCGTCCCCCTCGTACTCATAAAACTTTAGTCCATAATTGTCGTGAACAATAATTTAAATAAATTAAACAAGGAGTTTGCAAACAAAAGGTACTACTCGTACAGCCAGACGAAGACGCTCAGAGTTGGTGTAATTGAAAGAGATCGAGTTTCCTGAGTGAAAAGCAGGAATTAAAAGAATTATGTTATTTGATGTAATAGAAGATTTGTGATACAACAGAGTCCGATTGAATTAGAATTTAAATTGTAAACGTGTTAGAGTAACAAGAGGCATATTTACCAAAAATTGTGATTGTCTTTTCGATACTCAAGAATATAATCTGTATTTACAAAATTCTTGTGTCACAATGTTAGTTGTCATACTCTTCCGAAACGGCTTGATCGATTTTAATGAAATTTAACATGTATATTCGGTAGGTCTGATTATCAGTCGCAATTAATTTTTCATACCCCTAAGTGATAAGGGTGGTTCACTCCAAACATTTATATGGCAAAACAACGTTTGCCGGGTCAGCTAGTAGAACATAATATGTTTATGTGCATTTAAACATGAAAATATTATGTTCAAATAATAGTATAATATTACAATTATTAAAAACCAACACGTCGCATTTCTGTGACAAAATAATCGCGCGATAAAAAGTTGTAATGAGCGCCCGCCCTTATATCGAACTTGTTGAACTAAGAACCTAAATTCAGATACAAAAATGTATCTGTTCTAAGCGCCTAAATTCCTTTCTAAACATAAAATCCATTTGGTCCGTTTAAGTATTTATATATTTATAAAATTCTTTGTGAGGGTAGATACAGGCACACGAGAGAGAATAGTTTTCACTAATGTGGACCCCTCGGGGGCCTAGCCTTGAATTATTAAGTGAAAGCCGACCTACCTCACTGACTACCTACAGTTTTATGAAACTTGCTACAGACTCACATGGTCACGGGAATTTTGAACATGGATACGAAAGTAAAGTTTTTATTTTCACTGTTATGTATTATTAAATGAAAAAGCTGATGATCGGTACATTTTTGAGTACATAAATATTTAGAAAGAAAAGAAAGAAAGAAAATTCGTTTATTTGCGGTAAACATGACGCAAAGAAAGATAAAAAAAAAAGCACGTAAATAACAAATCAGGGGAAAATATGCGTCACATCCACGCAAAACGGCCATCGCTCAGCATAAAGCTGCGACCCCATGCGAGACAGGGCCCCAGCGCTGGTTTTCAGCGAAGCCGGCGCTGACGTGATGACGTCGACCGGTGCAGCATATAATGAAATAACAAAACAAAAAATAAAATAAATACAATACTAGTCCTAAATGTTTGTACACATAATTATAATATTTAAACTGGCAACATTCCGTGCCGTCGGCGACTCTCGCGCCGCAGACTTATTACAATCTGTGCGTGTAGCTGTCATAAAACACTCACATTTCACTGTGTCTATCACCAAGAATCACACTGTGGTGGCAGCAGCATCGCCACTTGCGAACTACGCACCACATTGACGTCACGCTAAATCCTGCATCGCGCAAGCGAAGTTACTGGCGTATAGACCGTGAAATTTGAATCACAGTTTTGCTAGAACAAACATTATTCAGACCATGGTATACTACCATTCTACAGCGTCCAATAAAAAAAAAAAACATAATAGGTTTTTTAAAAAACACAAAAAAGACAAAGTTTAAAATGTCAAGATTATCTACTGCTTACTAAATTTCGTTTATAGAGGTAAATTTTCCTGTAGACAATGCTGTGTCACGTGCGTGGTATCTGTGTTGTAGGATAACGATAATCTTGACATTGTAATTTTTTTTTTTTTTTGTTTTTTCAAAAACAATTATGTTGTTTTTTTTTATTGGATGCTGTAGAATTGTAGTAGACCATGGTCTGAACAACGTTTGTTCTAGCAAAACTGTGATTCAAATTTCACGTTGTATACAACGTCCCGACATTAATCGTCGGGCAGTAGCCTACCAGACACAAAACCCGTCAAGTCGAAGTATCCTCGCTTTTCTATAGAGGATGAGTGAACTTTACACCCTGTTCCTCATACCTCTATATAACACTATTAGATGACTTTTTGATTCGATTTGATAAAATTGAGGCTATCTACATATTTAATGATTTTATTAAGTTTAGTAGTAGAATCACTCACACTAGTGTTATGTGTATATGCGTAGAGCGTGTGACAGACAGACATACATGCAACAAGTTTTGACCTCGATGTGGACGTAAAAGCCTGAGTGTTACATGACTGTGTGTATTTCTGAAGGACGCACGTCGCACAGCACCAGTGTGATCATAATATCTTGTATAATAATAGGTGTGTAGGTAACTATATTGAACTAGAAATACTTTAGACGTTAAGAATCTGACTGTCGGAATTACTCCAAACCTAATTTACGCCGAGCTCGTGATTGATGATGTTCTTCAAAATAAATCTTCTCCAGATTGTGTAATATTTACATTACTTTTCAGACACAGTCCCACAGATAAAAACATTACTCGATATATCGATCAAATCTCTGAAAAAATATTGTATTCATCGAATACGAAGTGCCGAAGCCCTGGGAACGTTTCACGAGAACCAAAACAAATCACTATTTGTGCTGAAACAAAAGAAATTAACATGTTCATGTGTTGAAGCATCGTTTTCATTTCTCGTATCACCATACAATTTTTCTCATCGTTCAGATCGATAGAAGCGTGTACTTTACGAGCTAAAGTAAATTTAATATTATCGCCGCGATCGATGGAGGGCGCCACTTACGTACACTTGTTATCGCTACCGGCCACATAAAAAGGCTCCTCTAGTGAAAACTCAGCGCTCTGCACCTAATCCTCCGTGATATAAAGTTGGGCTCTTCGGCAGGTTTTAAGGTTCCGCACCCAAAGGCCCTGTCCACACGGCGCTGTCCTGTACGATATTTTACGGTAAAAAGTTGAGATCACACGTCAACATCCCACAGTTAAATCAAATACAGTATATAAGAAACTGTGCTATATTATGATCCCAAATGATATATAGGTACCTACAATAAATAATCATACTGATCATCGCTATGTGAACGTGGCAATAAATGACTTGCGTTGCCTAATCTAAACAAAGTAAAATAGAAAGACTTTTAAATACTATTGGCCTACACCTTAATAGTTTTAGTGGTACGGAACCGTATATAAATGCGCGAGTCGGTCTCGCAATGGTCGGTTATTCTGGCTCCGATCGGGTACAAAGAGCGAATTTACCGAATTTACGTGAATTGTTAAGTCGTAGTGTGCGCGTATATTTGCCATAAACATCAAAAGTAAGGTAAGTTCAGTGGAAGTCGCAGTCGGCGCGGATCAAAACGGACTCTTGCCAAGGATCCGAGGTAAGCCGGGTGAAGGTTACAACGTTACGCTGTATTTTATGGAGGCCGATCTTTGGTTGCTTTTAAATAAGTAATGTCGGAAGAATCTAATACTAAATTAAAAAGTATTATGTATACAAAGTCCATCGCGATATAGATCAGCGTGAGATAGTTCGTTAAGCGTTTTGGTAGTTGTGTTTCAAACTTCGTTAACCTCCGTTATAGCCTTACAATTCAAATTGATATTCTCCACCTTACATAATTATAACCTTAATATGCTGAGCACTGAGATAAAGCTAAGACCAACATTAAATAGTTAGGTGCTTTGGGTAATTATGTGAACAGTCTGTAATCAATACACATTGTATTAATCTCTGGAGATAAGTCTCGACATAATAGAAGTTTACAACAATACCGAGTCATAATCACTAAATAAGAACTAGGACACCCGCAAACTATCGACTGCACTATTTGTTCAAGTTTGTAAATCGAAAACTTGAAATACTAATAATAATCGACCAATAATTTGTAACTAAGTGTTTGACGACCCTCAATATTTGCATAGGCTTTGTAAAATCAGGGAAATTAATTTTTAAGCTAATTGACTACCAATTTAAATTGCCAATATACTCGAATCACAACTGTCATTATTTGACAGATGTTTAGGGGTATGAGGAACAGGGTGTAAAGTTCACTCATCCACCATAGAAAAGGGAGGATCCTCCAACCAGACCGGGTGTTGTGTCTGGCGGGCAACTGCCCAACGGTTTGAGGTTAAAATCTCCATGTCAATCCATGTCGATCGCTCGGTAAACTCTAATTACGCGATGCAGGATTTGTGTGACGTCGTGTCTATGATGCGTAGTTTGTATGTGGCGGTGTAACCGTTACAGATATACATCTGTATACACCCTTCGTCAATTTATCGTGCTATAATAGCCAGTTCATACGAACTGGCTATAGCACGATAAATTGATGAAGGGTGTAAATTGGCTTAAAAATAATAATTTCCTTGACTGTGCGTACCAACCAGAGAGAATGAACAGCATAAACCTAGTCACTTCCTGAGAGTCGCAATAGTGGGTGACAGTAGCAAACTGTTGATCATCCAAAATGAAAAGGTTTCGACATCGCCCGACATATCCCGAAGATGCACGACGGTGCCCGATGTTACCCGACAATGGCCGAGATACGATAGCCGCGCAAACATGTGTTTCGTCCATTATCCACAGCGAGCTGCAATGGCGGTACTTACACATGATATTACCGAGAGTGGCTTGTTCTAGTCAATAATGTATCGGGCAGTACGAGGGTGAACCAGAGTAAATATCATAGTAAACATGATAACAAATAATATCAATAAAAGAGCTTCGAATGCAATTTAACACAGTTCTGTATTCTAACACTAAATATAGGCATTGTTACACACGAATTATTTTACAAACCCCGGTTTAATTCCAAAATGCAATGATTTTCTTTATCAACATACTTAACTGGCGAAAATTAAAACACGTTTGCCTAACCCTTTGGGAATTACAGGCGTCTTGTTATGTCATATTATGTTTCTAAAGGATTAAAAATATCTACAATGTATAAATGACTAGCATCTGTCCGCGTCTTCGTCCGCGTTAAATGTTTTGCTCGCCCAACCCGCTCCGTCGCCGTCGCATCGAATTCTCTGACCGCGTATTACTTCGGTTTCACTTGGCGTACCTACTTTCTAACTTTTTTTACTTTTTCCTGAGCTTCTAAGGGGCGTGGTATTATAGATAGATAGATAGATACAACATTTATTTAGTGCATACAAAAACACAATTAAATGATAACAAATAACATGAATATACATAAAAACAAGATACCAATTTACAAAAAAGAAAACGTACTTATAGAAATGGAATGACATTATGACAAACTTCAAATCAAATAAACAAGGTGCGGTGTGCGTCTCAAGGTTTCACCAAATGGGAGTCCAGCTCAGCACGTGTCAGGCAAATATACCTGAAGCTGATATTCTGACGTCGAGCAGACGAGATAAAGTGTTTTCTCTATCATATTATTATCTATATCATAATCCTATAGCCTTCCTCAAGAATTGGCCTATCAAATGTAATAAATAATATTTTTTTCAAATTCGACTGTTACTTTCAGAGATTAGCACGAAGAGAGAAGCAACAAACAAACAAAAAAACAAACTCTTCAGTTTATTATTAGTATAGATAAAGATTATACAAAAATTTGCTAAAAAGACCGAATTTTGGTAACCTAACCAATTCTAACTGTTGTGAGAGTTGCCTTGAATAGTCGTAGTACTTAAATAGTCATTCACTCAAAGTGTATATAAACAATCAGCAACAATCTCAAACCGTCACAAATGACCGATCAATCTCAATACAGTGGAACGTTCCAGCTAGTATATGTGAGAGTAAATACTAAAGTTTACGAGAAGGTTCCACCTCCCGTACGGTACGTACGTCTTTATTTGTTGTGGTCCCTCCTCTCTGCTCCGAGCTGATCTCTGTGATAAGAGGCTGTAAACTCAGCCCTCAGCGCGTTACCATTCAGTTAGCACTTGTTTATGTACACCGAGCGAGTGAATTATGTGCGTTTTATTGTAGGTACAGCTAAATTGTTGTACTATACTTGAAAATTAAGGCGGATTTTAGAAGACGTAAGACAAACATTGACGTGCCAATAGCGTGTAGAAATAAATATCGAATTCAAAAGGGATGATTCAAAACAAATCCTTAGTACTTGTCATTAATATAGCCAGGGGATGAAAGAACAGACCGACTGGAGGAAAAAGAAAGTATAGATAATTTTTTATGCAACTAAAAGAAGATAATTACAAAACTTAAATACATCTGTATACATTTTGCGTGTATGTATCGGCAAAGGACGTGATTTGTGGCTGGTCTCTGAGGAGAGGGGAAAATCTTACGACGGAGTACCACCAAACCGGCTTGTGTCTCACAACTGGGCAATATCGTATTGTATATTTAATGTAAATTGGTTTTTATAATACACTATAATAAAAACCAATTTAGTCCATTACTTTAAAATCTAGTAAGTACTCAATATACTCAATACTCATTGAGTATTGAGTATCTAGTAAGTATAGTACTGACTTACGAAAATATTATATTATACGCAAATCAATAGAGCAGCCACGGCTTTGAGAAAGCTAACAACCATGATCTTGAAAATACCAACTGCCAAACCAATTACTAAAATTAATTAAAATTATTATAATGCAGCTTGTCAGTTCCCGAAATTATTAAAAATAATTTAGAACTTTTATTTCTTTAGTTGTTTTACACAAAACACCCAAGACGACAGTCTTAGTAGCCATGACAACAACTTATTGTTATAGCAATAGAAACTGCGACAGTGAAGTTAGAAGCGTTCCTTTGTTCGCGATATGTTTCCAAGTTATGTTATTACTTTCTAACTTCAACTTATGTATACTGCCTAAATATGTAAGCTGTGAACTCCCTAATGTACCTTCCATGTAGATATCTTACTTAGGTAACGGAATAAGCGCTGTTGGTAGGTATACTCTTCTATTATTATAATGTCTTAGTAATATTACTCTTATGGTTATAGCAAACATTTACTCTTAGAGCCTGTTATGTTGCCTAGATGTCATAGGCCTGGAATAGGATTTTACACGAAATATTCACGTAGGAATATTAAACATAGTTTATTAATAAAGCCAAACTACATAATTTAAATCTTAAATTAATACAATGCCAGACACCGGTACAGCCTAAACCGCTGGGTTTGCAAGCATGATATGTTGCCCCTTTTGAAGGTGAGCACTGAGGCAGGATTTTTGAAAATTTATCCCATAAAGGGGTAACATAGGGAATGAAAATTTGTGTGGAAGTGCGTCATTTTTGAAGTAAGAAACGTGGGAATACGCTCCTGAGGAGTTTTCGATGGTCTGATCGGAGACAGCAAATATGGATCCATTTTTCCATTTTATAAGATTAAAAAAAAACACGTTGATAAAAAATCGTAGAAGTGAGCTCGATACAGGATAAAAACGTCCTGAAGCATGCGACTGTGCAATTATTACTTTGATATGCTTTACTTCCATGAACAATATAGTATTTTTTGTATTAGTGAAATGTCCCCGAGCCTGTCAGATTGATCTCCAAACCATTAAAGGTAGCATATCACTACATGCCTGTATTCCCTGATGGGTAAGGCAGAGGTGTGTATTTGTAAGAATATTACGGAATATTTCACCAGGTACAAGTCCCATGCAACCAGACATCCAGCTATTACTGAAAATCTCCTAATAAAAAATCGAATAACACTGACCGACCATGAGATAGAATCTAGCTTTAAAAAAAATCTGGTTTTCGTTATATAGACAATCATCGTTAAAGTTTTTTTGATATAACTTAAAGAAAAAGGCTTTCAAATTAGTATAATTAATGAAATAACACAAAAACAAGCTTGTATTCCCAAACGGGGTAGACAGAACTGTATAAAGATACACTCCTATTTCGCCAGTTACTAACACCTGCCCAAAACAATCACTGTACTAACTATTTTACCCTTTCCCTTCCAACACTATAAACTTGATGTGTCGATGTCTATCACTAACACATCACGTCACCGTCACGAAACTTATCCAACAGATAGCGATACAGGCTGACTGGAGATGATATCGTGAGAGGCTCTGACGGGAACTAACGATACTTGCGGAGTGTGAATACTAATAATTGTCATTGGTCGTTTTAACAACTAGCAACTCTACCATTTATTTTTGGTAATTTCCTTCGTTTTTTCTTTGAAAATCTCGATGGGACAAAAAAAATTAATGTTTAAGAATCAATTCTTTACCTTCTGGTCTTATGTAGCGAGTTTATTAATGATCTAAGAGCTGATATATTTTCATAGAAGCTTTCAGTCAAGTCTTTTGGGCTTTTTAAATAGTTAATGGATCAAATACAAAACCCCCGGTTCTTTAAGATTGATAGTTTCCTTGAAGGAACAATTGAATTATTGATCTCTTTGTTATAGTACTAGCTTCTGCCCGCGACTTCATCCGCGTGTTTCCTGTCTCCCGTCCCACCCCACCGCATCGCATCGCCTGTCCACGCTATTACTTCGTTTTGGCTTAGCGTTCTTTATTTATTTTATTATTTATGTACACACAGTAAAATACATAGAGAAATGACATAATTATAATTTATTTCAGATATTTTTTCCTTTTTGCTCGGCTCCTAGGGGTTATAGCGTGATTTTAAATACCCTATAACCTTCCTACAGAAACAGGCTTTCAAATGCAAAAAAAAAAACAATTCTGAATGGTAGTTTCCGAGATTCTTGCGTTCAAACGCACAAACAAAATAACCAACTGTTCAGCTTTGTTATTATTTTAGATTGGACATCTACAGATTCGTAAACCAAAATAAAAAAAACAGTGGCACTCCGGGAGTGCCGATAGAAGTGAAAACTTGAAATAAAGTCGGCACCGTGGTAATCAATGCATTGATGTTTTTTACTCCACGTACTGCGGTAATCATAAGTCATAAGTCATTTATTCATTTGTTTAACATAGGTGTACAATAATAATGGTTTATAAAGATAATATAGAGTTCGCTATGTTATACCAGAGGGCGTACAAATGTTTGTAATTTAGTAATTATTGAATTAAATAAGCCTGAACAATAAAAAAAACAATTATAAAAAATCACACATTTCATAATACAAATTAATTAATAATAAATAGCAATAGATATCAATGTCAATACAGTGCATGACAACATACAGACTGAAAACAAATAATAAGGCTATGTCATTAAACAATACTAAAGTCAACAAATAAAATTTATGTCAAGGATCACAATACATTTATTTTCTTAGCATGTCATCATTCTGCCATTAAATTTTTGTCTGTTATAAATTCCGAAATACTGTAGGTAATATGCTTTGTTTACCAGTAAGGACTTTAGGCGTTTCTTAAATAAGCTCACGTTCAATTCTTTGATTGACCGTGGAATGTGGTTAAATATGACTGGCGCCATGCAGAATACACTTTTATACATTAATGCTGTGTGGGACCTTCTTACGCATAAGCTATTGATATCCCGTCGATCAGATATTGTCACATTTTAATTATAATGGGATTTTACATGGTCACCAGTTTGGTTTCACGAAAGGTAGGTCGACGACTGACGCAGGAGAAAAACTCATCCATCAGTCACATTTTGGAATCCTGGGAGAAGTCCCAGGATGCAATTGGCATTTTCTGTGACCTCTCAAAAGCGTTTGACTGCGTTGACCACAATACACGTACGAGTATCTGTAAATTACACCACTACGGAATTCGTGGACAAGCTGCTGATCTTGTTTTTTCCTATCTATCAAACAGGCAGCAAAAAGTAAATGATAATGGGGCGACGTCTTTGGGGTCTCTAGTTAAAATAGGCGTGCCTCAAGGTTCAATTCTCGGCCCTTTCTTATTTCTAGTTTATATAAATGATCTTCCTTACACGATGGCTAACTTATCGGATATAATTCTATTTGCTAACGACACTTCTCTTATTTTTAAAATAGACAGGAAAGATACAGATGTCTTACATGTCAACGATAGTCTGGCTGTACTTTCAAAATGGTTCGCAGCTAATAATCTTGTACTTAATGCGAACAAAACTAAATGTATTATGTTCTCATTACCAAATGTACCTCAAGTAGGTCTAAATCTAAAACTTGATGGCAAAAAACTAGATGCAATAACGGAAACTATATTCTTAAGAATTACTTTAGATTCAAAATTACAATGGGGCGCCCACATTAGAACTCTTTTAGGTAGATTAAGTTCAGCTGCATATGCAGTAAGAAAAATAAGGCAGTTGACTGATACAGCCACGGCTAGGTTAGTATACTTTGCTTATTTCCACAGTATTATGTCTTATGGCGTCCTGCTGTAGGGATCGGCAGCTGATGTAGATTCGATTTTCATTTTTCAAAAGAGGGCAATCCGCGCGATCTATAAATGGGTCCTCGCGAGTCCTTTAGAGACAAATTTAAAGAAATTGATATACTGACTTTGCCTTCTCTTTATATCTTAGAAAGTATTATGTATATTCGCAAAAACTTAGGACTTTTCAAAATAAGAAGCGATTTCCATAATATAAATACACGTAGTCGACATGAAATTGTAATACCCAAATTTAGATTAACTAAAACAAGCAAGTCATTTCTTATAAACAGTGTCCGCTTTTATAACAAGTTGCCAAAGTTGGTGATAGAACTTAGAGATGGGAAGTTCAAAACCCACATCAAACGTGTCCTTATAAAGAAAGCATATTATAAAATTAAAGACTACGTTGAAGACAAGGAAGTTTGGCAATAGTTCCTTCTGCACATGTGGCTTCCCTGGTACCTCATTAACGGCATAAATAAGTAAGAGTATATTAACTGCTCCCAAATTACCATGTTTATTTTAATCTTTAATTTTTATTTTTTACATTCGTCCTTGACAAATTTATTCTATTATTTGACATTATATGATTAAATGATTTAATTTCAACTCTTTATTAGTCTGACATTTTTTTAAATAACTTTGGATTGGTCTTTACAAATACAGCAACCTTAAAAATATATAAGATGTTTTTAATAGTCCTTTTGACCATTAAAAAGACATCAACGCTGGTGTCGTCACAGTGTCGCGAAATCAATGGTTTAGTCTCATCTCAAAAATGCTCAACGCGCCTAAAGAAGTTTTCACTTCAAAAATTATATAATAATTATATACCAAATTCTGCTTACAATTTACTCAAGAAAGCCGAATTCAATCAATTCACTGGAAGTCAATTCGCACCCTCTGAACCTAAACCAACAGACTACCAACCGCACTCTACTGCCTTCAAATCTGAACAATAGAGAAACCAATACACCGATTGACTTGGAAGCATACCTGTCCATTACTTCTACACTCCTAGTACCTGCCAGTGTTTGTAGAGTGTTCAACATTCATTGGATGGTGTATTATTGTTCCCGACTAGCAGCTACCTTCAAACTTGAACAATGCCTCATAAACCAATACACCGATTGACTTGGAAGCACACCTGTCCATTACCTATTTGTAAATTCCTTGTAAGTATCTGCTTGTGTTTGCGTAGTCTCTAATATTTAGTAGATGGTATTTAGTAGATGGCGTCTTATTGGTTTCACTCCTTTGAAACTGAACAATATCTGTACCGAAACCGCACTGTGTCGTCACAGTGTCTGAATATACCTCAGAAACCAGCGATTAACTTGGTAGCACACCTGTCCATAAGACATTATTTTCTGCGTTCCTAGTATCTGACAGGGTGCAGACTGTGCGGAGTCTCCAATATTTAGTAAAAAGCGTCATATTGGTTACTATACAATAAAATTGAATCGATACATTTTTAATGGTTAGTCAAGTAGTTATTTACAGGGTACGAAAAATAAATATAAGACACATACTGTCCAATGTTACTGGATTGTGATTTTATAAACCTTTACAAAATAGTGGGTACCTAGTTATATTTCTTAGAATACATACATAAACTCACGCCTTCTTCCCATGGGGGTAGGCAGAAACTACAGAACGGCACCTGCTAAGATCCTTACATACTCCTTTTGCCTCGTTTACGTTCATACATCTGGTCATACACGCATGCCATTCTTAGAAGTTAAAAAATAAAGTCTTGATATCAACAGGATTCTAACAGCCTAATAATATCCAGCATTGATGTAGACGAGAGCCTCCGAATCGCTTATGCCCGCCTAGTACACGTTATCAGCAAACACTGGGAACCCAAAATACTCATATTACGCTTACGGACGAAGCCCGCGGCGTACAAACTTGCGCCGCTTTGCTATATTAATGATCTAAACGCCGCTCACACTCCTGTGCGCCTGGCCATAAAAATTTCACTGACTCTGTTTTACTCGTGTACGAATTTAGAATAGGAAAATGAAGCATTTTTTATTTATTGTGTTTTAGTTTCTGGGTTATTTTTGATAGAATTACTGTACCCTTGGGTTTCATGTAAAGTGAAAGAGAGATTCAAGCAGGTATGTGGGGGGAATCTGAACAATATATTATGTACTATATGGGACATCTATAACGACTACTCTTTCATCTAAATAGTTGATGATTGTTACAAGATCATGATCACTATGTAGTGAATAATCGAATACCTATAATTTGCGAATCGAAACATTTATCTTGTAGAACTTCACTCAAACGACAGCAAATTGTAAGATACTGCTCGTTGAGTTAAATTAATGTAAATGATTCAGCTCATTTATTCTCAAACCAAGCTAGCGTAGAATTAATTACCTACCTACTATGTAATATTAGAAATAAAACATAACTATCTATGCATGTAAAATAATGAGCCAAGAATAAGTAGAGGTAAAATTAGGTTATTTTAAAACGAGGGTTTGGAATCAAATAACATGGTTCGCAAAACATAACTATATAACGCTAAGTTCGCGTAACTAATCATGTCCTCTACATAATGTCTAGAGGTTAGTTCTCAATAATTATTGGAAGATATACTACGATTTATCAATATCTATACTAAGTATAGTTATTTTGTTTTTCAGCCGGTCATTGGAGTACTCTATAAGAATATCTTAAAAAGATCATATTATTGATAGCATGTATGAGTAGAGCGATAATATAATTGAGAATATCGCAGGTAAGACCTGGTTGGGACTCGCGCAGACCAAGAAAGCGTAGCACAAAAGGACGAAGGCCTAAATAGTCAGTAGTGGGCGGAACAAGGCTGATGATGATGTATGTAGTATAGTTAAGCTGCAAATTTGCTAATTGTGTCCCATTATCTGATCCTTAGATACGGAGAATACAGTTATGGGACATCAAATTGGCCATTTACAAAATAGTAAATTATTATGCAAATATAAAAAAAACAACAATGTAATAACCTAATGTAACTAAAACTTAACAAACTAAAATATGACGTCGAAAAATTCCTCAGCAACGCAGTCGACTAGCAATGTACACACTAACTAGTAAAAACTAAACAAATTCAAGCATTGAAACGCAAAGAAGATGTTCGAATAAATAAACGACTAAACATAAGTTAATAAATATCGCTTATAACATAGAATGTACTAATAATTTCCGATTGTAAATAAATTGAATAAGCCAAGAATCCCTTTTATTCGTCGCGTGAAGAGATCGCGACGACTTGCTAACGACTTTCGCTCCGATAGCTAGAACAAACTTGGAGTCATGAAGCCGAGACTTGCTTCTTGTCTTACAATACTAGTTTATTAATTAGCATCTTAGGATAGCTTTCTCGCTAATTGGAACGGAGGATATAAATCTGTAAACATGGACAAGTTTCGACATAGACTGCAATGTTAGAATGTATTTAATTGTCATCAACAACGACAGCAACTCTCTTATCAACACTATATTTGTACAAGGAATATGTGTTAGACATAATTGTACTAGTAAATATTCCTGTTAATTGCTTTAACTAAGACTACCTCATTAATCTAGTGGTTGTAAGCATGACTGATGAACTTGCAGGTTCCAACCCAGGGATGGGTGCAGTGTCATTGAGGTTTCCATTTGAAAATTATCAGTGGCAGTCTGAAACAGACCATGCTATCTTCCACACGAGACGGCGACGATTCCGTCACGACTAGTTGAGGACTTATCCAGCCTCAGTCTACCGTTAGTGATTGAAGCACACTTCGGTAGAGAGCAGATTGTTTGCCGTCCAGATTCAGCGATAGTCGACTGTCGCAAGCTTTATTTGAACCAGATAGAAAGAAATGCAATAGAAGGGAAGAAAGAGAAAGAATGATGGAGGCAGAGAAATTATGGTCTGATTAAGTAGTTAAATTATTTTTTGTTGTATTGTTGAGGGTTGCAGCGACAGATTGTGACGTCATTATGTTTGAGTTTTGTTGCGAAGGGAGTCATGACATTTAGTTGTTTGTTTTCTAATGTAACGATGTACGGGTTTGATTAGTTCAATAAATAATTGAACTGTTGATAGTATTGGATATTGTGAGAGATTCTTGAGTTCAGAAAAAAATCTAGTTAAATTAATACGTCGTTATTAGCCATTCGGGTAAAAACAATGTGTTCCTTTGCAGACGTTCTATTTCCATAGCAGGTTTAACAATCAATAAAAATCTAGCGAATGCCTTTGGGTTTCTTTATAGAAATAGGTACTAAAATATCAATGATTTTATTCCTAAAGTCGTCAGTATTCTATTCATCAAAACAGGGAATCTTTAGTAAAGTATTGAGCAGTTCTATTGTAAGTATCGGACGAGAAAGACGAAGCCATCCCACCGTCCCGACCAGTCAGGAATGGAAATCAAAGATCGTATTACGATAGGCCGCGCCTATCTATTTCAATATTACATTTTGCCTTCACTGAATGTGAAATCTGTGTCAGACTAGAAAAGTAAAAGGCTAGACCTAGATATTTTTACGAGCTTAAGTTACGGATGAAATATCTGATTTCTAATATTTTTACTTAAATGCTACGGATTTCCTAAGTTTCCTAAGAAAAAAAATATTGCTAACATGAATCTTCGCGCCTTAGAAACATAGTAACAACGTTTAAAAATAACTTTTGTAAGGTTGAAAGATAAATAATTTACGGTACGACCTTTGATATTTAACTTCCGCCCGTCAGTCGAGGAATTGCAAACACCGTTACAATCAATTCAACACGCTTTGACCCTACTTGAATTTGAGGCCAAAATGTTACGTTTTGTATTGTATAGTGAACACTCTATATTTGAAACAAATCCAATAAAGTATTACATGCTAATGTGAATTTGATGGTCGTGATATGATGTTATTAGGTTCAAGGGTACACTCCTACACAATTTCCTACTTATGACACGCCTTGTGAGGCAATAACCCGATCTTTTTCCAGCCTCCTTTCAGATAAATCAGTCTCCTCCCGATACCACAGACATGATTGAATGGTCCATTCCCCGACACACAATGGCCCAGTTCCCACCCAAATATAGCACAGAAATCGACTTCGGAACATCTTATACGTACATAATATGTACATACAGTGTACACACACATGCATATTCGTGATAGCTAATATAAAAGCTGTCAGTTACAAAGGCGCGCAGAATACCAAAATACTGTAATCACGAAACTGTATGGAGACCACAATGTTGCTGTTTTAAAATAACTTTGTATTAAAAATGTTCAGCTTTTTTCGCGTATTTTCGTCGCGTTTGTAGATTTTGTTGGCTCGCGCAAAGAGACACTATTTAGTAACTTAATGAGCTGAAAGAGACACGTTTCTGAAGTACTTATGTATTTTACTGAACGAGCTAATAATGTATCCACGTTGTAATTGGTTTTTCTTTATTGTTTATCCACAAGAATTGATTAATTTGTTCCACTCGTGTAAATATTGAGTTCGATCACCTGCTTAAAGACAGAAAAATGATGATATTATTTTAAATTATTACCAATTCAAGCAATGATTTTCAATACGAGGTTTGGTGATGGTAAAGAGATAAGATGAATCTGCAATATGTCATATATATGCCTGTAGTCTCACATGCACTCTTACTTTACAATCCAAACACAGAATCGTGCCTCAGTACATATCCTGACGAGCTCTTTCACAACTAGCTCTTTTACCAGGAAAATCACAGACACATCTCACTATTATATCCAGTTTTGATTCAAACCGAACCCGTTAACCGGATGTTAGTGCCATCGGTGCGTCGCACCTGTTGCGGAGTACTGGAAGAACGCGGAGACATAATCACGCGTGTGCTTCGAATATCGGAACAGGTACACGATTGTACCTACTTGTCAATATCGGACCAGGTTCATAATCGTAGTTGTGAATATTAGAGCAAGTACAATCAGCCACATAAAGAAATATACACTTTTGGAACTATCACTGTGTACATTGTTTTGGTCATAGGGTGTATAGATGCGGGAAAGTCCGAAAGGGAGACCCCACGGTCTCCCTTTCAGACCTTGGTAACATGGTAACTGAAGGAACACGGGTGGGTTTTAGTCAGTAAGAGTCTGACACGCCCTCCGCCTAGAGCGGGAGAAGTTATTTGATAATTTCCCAAACAAAAAAAAAAAATTGTGTATAGATGTTTTGGGACAAAATGTTTACTTTGTTTTGGTAAAATAAATTGTATAATGTGTTTAGTACCTATACGTAGACACGTTCGTGTATACATCTTTTTAGGGCTGACTGTATACGATTGTAGTTTTGAACATCGTAACAGGTATGTGATTTGTGAATATCCAAACAGTGGAAATTATAAAATTGTGTTTGACACGGTTTTGAGACTGTTATTTCATACTTTTAATTTATCTTTTCTTTTGGCAGTGCCTATGTTTTTTTTATTATTTGGCAATTGAAGTTAATTATTTTAAATACTCTATTTCCGTCGAGGATTTTTGTCAAACAATAAATGTTGGAAAAAGTGGTGATAAATAGAGTAGAAATCTCCTAAATACAGATGAATGTGTTACTTCCCTTTAGTTAGTAATTTAATAAAAATGTTACCTGAACAGGGTTTGTTTACACTATTATCGGATAGTTTTGGACCATAGTTGTGGCTACTAAATCTGTGAATAGAAATAGTGGAAATCAGAAAGCTGTTTAACAGAGTTGTATGACCCGATTATAAAGAGGAGGCTCGCATTAATTTGCCGGTGTAGTAAATGATATTCCGTGAACATTTTTTATTCGAAAAGCAGGCATTTATGTAACAGCCTAACATATGTATTTGATGGGTCGCTCATATGCAGGAATTAGATTTTGTTGACGTGACATCCCCCGCCGGGCAGTCGTAGGGCAACCATGATAATGTAAAACTGTGAGACGTGTTGAAGATTTGTTTCACTAGTTTGTTTATTTTGTTGTTGTTTCTTTTTTAACTACAGGAGACCCTGTTTTACATTATCGTGCATTTATGAATACATATACATACAAGGTCAAAGTAAATAAACAAGTGGAACTCCGCAGACGTGATGGGTATCGATTTTTATTTCTCTGCTAGTTTTAATGATGGTCTGCCAGTTTGAGTAGTTTAAGGCACTTTCAAACAGGCGCGACACGTGATGCGACAAAAAGGCACCGCTCGTCGCGCGACTTTGGTATTGTTCGTCGAGTTGAGCTTCACGATTACTGACAAATGCTTGCACTGAATGAACAGGTCCACTCAAATCTGTGTGGTTCTTTCCTCTATAAACCATTTCTGACACTAATCTAAATGGTCCTCATATGTCCTGACCGTCTTTATTATGTCTGGACTTTAAAAAAGACTGCGACCTCTGAGTTTGTTTCGGCCTTTCTTCTCAGAGTAGTCAGATAGGAAACGCCGAGCACATCTACCTTTTTTTTAATATGACGTGTAAAAGTGATTCCGATATCCTATTTACAGAATAAACTATTTCATTTAATTTCATTTCGATATCTAAACACGATCACAAAAAAAAAGTTTGTTTTTCTGGGTGAATGACCGCTGATAGTGTAGTTACTTGAGGTATGAGTTGAAAGATCAGTTTATTTTGATTTACCGTCCATAAATATCGATACCCATTACGTCTGCAGAGTTTCGCTAGTTAATTTAATAAAACACACTATAAACCGATTTTTTAACTGATATGAGTACACCACCTAAGGTCGTTTGACACCAAAAATAATGATGATCAAATTATTTCTTTGTTTTATTATGTTTAGGTTTCGATACTCACCACGTCTGCGGAGTTTCGCTAGCTAATTTTATTTAATCACGTATAATTTTGCCTAAAGAAATAGCTATTATTATTGCAATCATTAATTAATAAAACTATATAATTTTTAGCAAATTAATAGAAGCTATTTTGTTTGATCTAATTAATGACCCAATTATTTATTAGCCGCTGCTGATAAACTATTTACCTAATTAAAGACATTACTAAAGATCAAAACGTGCCAAATTATTACATTAATTTTTTAACCATAATCTATTAAACAAAATCCATGAGGGTCTTTGAAATATCATTAATATTCGCAACAAAAAAAGTCTCAAAAGACCAAACTTTCATAATAGCAAATATAAACATTAAAATGATCGAATTGAAATAATCACATCGTGGCAACCACTCTAGCTGTACTAAATTGGTACAACATTTTTTTGAAATCCGAGGTTTCATAAATGCGAAAGTGTATTTTATAATTGTCCTCCTTTCACGCAGTAAAGGAGCCATGGATCGAAATGATTTATTTCCTAGAGATATTTTATAGGTCGGGGAGTAACAAAGGCTATTTTTATTCCAATAAACACCGCCTAAAGAACTGAAATAGGTTGTTGATGTTTGTATGGGAATATTCGAAATGTACGCAGACAAAGTCGAGGCAAAAGCTAGTTATTAATAAAAGTGCACCACAAGTCCCGCTGCCACTCCAGCCGAGGGTTGTTGACTGGAAGGTCCTCGCCATTGTAATGTCGAAAATGACTTCAAAGTCTTTCTGACTGTATGTCAGGCACAAACATTCGCCTCACTTCGCGTCACTCTGCCGCGGGGGAATTAGATTTCCCGTTATGCGGTAGAATCTGTATTTCGTTTTCCGTGTTATGTGAACTTATTATTCACGTGATATTAGTGCATTTTAATGTATACCTGCGTTTTTAGTTTGTTAGAGGGAGTAAATGCTGTTTTGCGTGTGTTTTTTTAAATAATTACAAAAAGAGCCATGTTTTGCTTTTTAAAATGGAACATAGTAGGCAGGGAATTAAGATGGGTTTGTTAACTAATTAAGATTAGAAAATTACTATTTGTAGACTATGGTAGACAAATCTGACTTACAAAGCAGAGAAAACAATAACTCGAATCTTGGTAGTTTGCTACGACGCCTACGAAAGCGTAGCAAGCGTAGGCGCGACGCTACGAGACGCTACGAGATGCTACGAAAGATGTAGCAAAAACTATCTATGATCTATAAGAAGCAATACATAATTATAATCTTTGTTCGCAAAGATTTTCGATTTTTGCAGCGAATATTAATATGAGCGTTAAGTATAATTGTAAACTAAACTTTACTTACTAAACTTTGTAAACAATCCAAACGTAATTTTTTTTAAGTATTAAATTTAATTCTTCAAAACATTCTTATTATTTATCAAAACAAACCCAACGCCTGTCTATTAACAATTCTGTACAGATTACATGAGATGAATAAACAAACATGTTTAAAACGTTCACGGCCACAGAGTAATCATGATGCATGAAAAACGTTGCGTGAATACGCAGTAGGCATAAAAGATTGCTAACAATGTAAGAAGGCTGAGGTTTTGTTGTTAGACTAAAACTTTTTCTTTTTGTTTTATTTTTAAATCCGAAATATGCTAATTATTAATAAATCGTAGTTGCTTAAATAACATTGTTTATTTTACGTTGCGTTTTAAAGAAAACTGAATTTATTTATTTATTCATAACAACAGGTTACGATCGGTATAAAAATAACTCACATAGATTTTAACCCAAAGCGTAATCGCACAACATGACAAGCAACAATAATGATGATAATTATAATGCCTGCAGTAAAAAGTTTAGAGTCTACAATATTATAACAATTATTTATATTAAAAGTAAACATAAATAGCTTACACACATAATAAAATAGGCTTTATTTCACTTAATAGTAAATATTTATTCATAGGTACACAGCATCCTATTCCGCTCAATTTCCTCTGAACACAAAATCTATAATTCGTTCAGTCTGCCTACATCTGCCTCTCTACATTTTTTTATTCCATTTCATAGAAATTGGATAGAATAGTTGAGTAGCAGAACTTTTGCAAATGTTCCTTATTTTGTAAATGTGCGTTATTTTAGCTTCCATTGTTATTGTATACGGAAGGTTGTGTACCAAATATATTCAATTTATTACTTTTGTTGGAGCCGAGTTTTTGTAGTCAATAAGTAAGTTCGACAGGGTTCCATTTGATTGTGTATAATATTTAAAGGTCCCATTCACGTATCATGATACAATTTCAGGCTTCCTGCCAGGTTTCCAAACTGTTTTTGATGTATATTATTATTGTGTATAGGAGCTGCTTTCTTTGATGTAATAAGGTCAAAGTCGTACCTAATGTTGGGTCTATTGAGCCATAAATTTTTATTCTGAAAGCCTAAGTTAATATGTTAAAAATAACATGAAAGGCACAAAAAGCAAGCGTAGCAGATTTTTGTATAATGTAACTTGTGACTACACCAAACATGATAGATTTACGTTGCTCTAGTCACATGGTGACCTTGGCATTCGCGAGATCTATTATTTTACACATTTTAATCAGCCACAATATTAGCACAACATACCATCCTAATACTTCATACTAATTCAGAAAATATTCTCGTTACTACAGACGATTTACGATCGATATCAATAGTCTAGAAAATATTCAGTAATAACAGAACAAATACGAGACAACAGTCTGATCTCGACAACTGACATTCACAATAATATGCTGTATTTCTAGACAGTACTACCTACTCATATATATTTTGGGTGTAATCGAAAAGGTATATAATAGTCGACCTTATAATTGCTTTACCACTTTTGGAAAAACTTTTTTTTTTCATGTTTTCACTTCTTTCGACACTCCCGGAGTGCTGCTATTTTTCTTTTATTCTTACGGCGTCATTAAATCTTCACTATCACTACTACTAGACGGCATTTCGAGTAGATAGTAAACAAACATAGACGAACAAAAAAGGTTAGGACGGCTCACGTCAAACACAAAAGTGAATCATCTTATATACGCCGATTCAAGTGTACGCCTTTTCAATCGATGTATTTAATCTCAAAACGTGGTGGTAAATTACGTATTTACCTACGAAATACGCTTTTAACGTGCACGTCTTTCGTTTTTGTTTTGTCGTTTTTTTTGTGTCGTTTTTTCGCGAGCCTATTGCCAAAAAAACACCCATATTACATGGGACTTAAACATAACTGGCGAAATGTGGGTGTACCTGCTACAGGGACACCTCTGCCCAACCCTTCGGGGAAACAAGGCGTGATGTTATGTTTATGAGTGTCTTTCTAAATTGTACTCACATGTATAATTTCAACTTGAAATGAAATGAATTAGTTTATTCTGTAAATAGGATATCGGAATCACTTTTACACGTCATGTTAAAAAAATATAAAAATAAGCTAGATGAGTTTGGCGTTTCCTATCTGACTACTCTGAAAAGAAAGGTCGAAACAAACTCAGAGGTCACAATTTCTTTTAAAGTCCAGACATAATCTTGGTCAGGCCATATGAGGACCATATGTTATAGATTCGTGACTGAAATGGTCTTTTGAGGAAAGTTTTTCCAGTCAGTGTAAGCATTTGTCAGTAATCGTGGAGCTCAATTCAGAACTTAAGGAGAACAACTCAACGAACAATACCAAAGAAAGGACATTTGGGTAGGCAGCATAAACTACTCAAACTAAAAGACCATCACTAAAACTAGCAGAGAAATAAAAATAATATCCAGTTATCCACATAGTTCTCACATTCACAATAATTAAAATAATATAATACTTTACAAAGTAATCAAGACATTTCGTATATAATTTTGAACAATGTCAATGTGTTTATAAAACTGGTATATTTTGATAATTTTACAAAAAATTAAAATGTCAAGTTTCATGGTTTTATCACAAGGCTTAGCAGAGAAAGCAGTTCAATCCCAAGCTTTTTTATCTTCTAAATAATTTGGAATTTTATGGTACCCTTTGTTACAAAGTTTGGCTTTAATACAGCTTTTAAATTGTTTAATGGGTAAGTTTCGAATTTCAATGGGAAGTTTGTTGCGTATACATCGACCCTTAAACGAGTTTCCTACTCTGTGGAGACGTGTGCGATGTACAGCAAGGTTGCGTTTATTCCTGGTATATAAACTCTGAATATCGGACATTTTTTAAGGATAATAATAAAACTTCCGAAAAAGAAATTAATTTCCGAAAATCTGTGGTTGACTGTAATACAAAATATAAAAAAAATAAAAAAATAAATTTCCGAAAAAAATACTAAGTTTCCGAAAAGTCAAATATGTTGTGCTACAAAAGTTAGTGACAGAAACGAACCGCTGCAAAATCGACTCCACGTAGTCTTGTCTGCCCTACCCCTAGAGTATAATTTAAGCCCGCATAAGCGCAGAGGGGTAAGGTGGCCCACGAGCTGAGGAGCAGGTGGTTTTATAACGTGGTGAGCGTTAAAACCATCTGCGACAATAAGCTCGCGTGGGACCGCCGGAGCCTCACAGCGCCAGAGCCGAAACAGAAACCATGCCTTCTGCATATTGCATGCTCGCTTGCATGCTGCATGCATGGAGTATGCTTGTTTGCATGTTTGAAAAATATTACGTCAGAAAATTCTGTATTGATTTATCGGAATTTTCAGTATTTTATTCAGTCGTTTCAGTATTTTATTCGGTCGTTTCTTTATTTGTATTCGCATATTATAACATATCAAAAAGTCGGAAAATTAGTATTTATAGCAGTAAATTTCATATTTTGAGTATGCACATATTTTAATTTTTTTCTAGGGCGTATATTACATATACGCCCTAGAAAAAATTTAAAATATGTCCTTTTCTTAAAATTTGATATATTTTTGTTCAAAAACATATTGTGAGGCTATAGTCAGAATATTTATTTCTTTGATTTTTTCTCTAAGGGAATTTCTTGGACCTAGGTTGTAAATGCCTCGAACAGCCCTTTTCTGTAAAACAAAGATAGTATTAATGTCCGCAAAGGTTCCCCAGAAAAGAATCTCATATGACATAAGACTATGAAAATAACTGAAATAAACAATTCTGGCTGTATTTATGTCAGTTATCTGTCTGATTCTTTTAACAGCATAGGCGGCCGAACTTAGTCTTCCTGACAATTTTTCTATATGTGGGCCCCATTGTAATTTACCGTCAATAGTAATCCTAAGAAAAACTGTCGACTCAACAGGGTCCAGCTCTATTTCATTAACTTGAACATTGGTTAATAGTTGCCTGACATTTGGCGTTGAAAATTTGATGAGTTGAGTCTTTTTTCGTTAAGGAGAACATTAAACCAATGCACAACTTTAGATAGTGCATAGTTAACTTATTCAAAGTTGACTAACTGACGTTTGATTTTAAAAATGAAGGAGGTGTCATCTGCGAATAATATGGTCTTGTGATTATCCCTTATGTAGTAAGGTAAGTCATTTATATTAATTAAAAAGACGAAAGGACCAAGAATTGAACCCTGTGGAACGCCCATGGTGACCGCAGATCCTGCAGATCATGCCATTAACATTGAACCTCTGAATTCTGTTATTCAGATAAGAAGTTAGAAGAAGGTCGAGAGCCTTGTCCCTCATACCATAGTGGTACAGTTTCCCAGGCCTCGAATATGTTCTTCAGTAATTCCACGCCCGCATCTGTAGTTGAACGAAACTTTGTAAAACCAAACTGTTTCAAATTAAGTAAATTATGCGTATTGAAATGTCCTAACATTTGTTTTAAAATTAATTTTTCAAAGATTATACTCAATGCAGTTAATATCGAAATAGGCCGAAAATTCGTGGGATCAGTAGTGTTACTAGACTTGCAGAGTGGTATCACTTAATGAATGATGTAACCAATATTTTGTAACAATTTTTATTTAAAATAGTGTGGAATGAATTTTGAGTAAAAGGAAACGTATGCAGAGGTGCGAGTGAAAGGCATATAGGAGTGAAAGAGGGAGAGATAGAAATAAGGTGATGGACGACTGCAGGAACGAGGCACGACGTGTTATTTTGTTTTTTTAGTTTTATTTTACGTTATTCAAAAATAAAGAGGTTTTCGACCTAACAAGCATTTATTTTCACCACACAATCCACAATCTTGGGGGCTCGTCCGGGATTGCGGTGATATTAGTGGAATTAGTTAGGGACGCCGAACGACTTAGAAGACGCACGACCACGACGCACGCTGATTGATTTTCGAAGAAAGATCCTACGGATAACGACGACGTTTACGACGATATTTCTAGTTACGACGACTACGAGGAATTACGATGCCGACGGATAAATCCGACCAGGACTTTCACGATGCGGCAGCGTCAGTATCGGCACAGACGGCACACGGCGATATGCTGCACTTTACGGAACAGCTCGTACGAAAATTCAGTGCACAAGACGACACTCATACAGCATCCATGTGGATACGGGACATTGAAGAAAATGGCGAAATATTTCAATGGAGTCCGACTCAACTGTTGTTAGTGGCGCGACGTTCGCTAACAGGCACAGCAGCACTATGGCTGCGCAGCGAGAAAACGTATAAATCATGGGATGAATTGAAAGTGGCTATTGGTAAAGAATTCGCAGATACCTTAGATGTGAAGAAGATATATGAATTGATGAGCGCCAGACATAAGAAAAAAGACGAGTCATGTATTGACTACATGCTAGTAATGAAAGAATTGGGCAAGCGTGGACGAATACCGGATTACGTAGCTATCAAATATATTGTGGAAGGCATCATAGACGATGAGATAAATAAGATTATGTTGTATGGTGTCACAACTTACGGGGATCTGAAAGAAAAACTAAAGTTGTACGCTATGTTCAAGAAAAATTCAGCTAAGGACATTCGACGTAGTAAGCCGCATAATGACACGCAGAACAGCAGTTATAATAGAAGAAACGCGGCTGCAATGATGCGATGTTTCAGCTGTGGAGAAAAGTGTCATACGTCGGAAAATTGTCCTCATCGGTCGCAAGGAAAAAAGTGCTTCCATTGCAATGACTTTGGTCATATTTCTCCAAATTGCCCAGTGAAAAAGATGGTGAATTTAGATTCGGATTTGAAGCAAACAGCGCATGCTTCAACATCGGGCATTCGGCAGAGTTCGGTCAAGATCGGAGGAAACGAACGTTTTCCGAAGGTTGGCTCTTCTGCTGAACAAGAACAGCGAAGATCAACCAATCAGATGTCGAAAAAAGCATTCTTCAACTGGATGCAAGAGGGCGCCACCAGCAGCGCGAATGACGAAGTTCAAGATGATGTTCAGGGCGATATTTACATAGCAACGACGAATGCGATGACCGATGTGAACACAGGCGCGAATGATTCGTGTTACGATGTTGGCAATATGAAATCACGGATCAGGGCAGCGATTGGCTATAGTGACAGCGGTCATGTTGTTGAGTTTGACACTTACAATGTAAATAAACAAAACAAGGAACTTGAGGATAATAAACCGGTTGTACGCCTTGTACATCGTATAAAACCAATAAAAACAGTGTTCGTGCGCGGTAAAACGGGTAATGCGTTAATTGATTCGGGCTGTGACGTGAATTTGATGTCAAAAGATTTTTACAACGAACTTAGCAGGTTAGATTTAGTAATATTGCGTACCGAAAACAATATTATGTTATCCGGTTTAGGTAATTCACAAATAAAGTCATGTGGTATTGTCACATTAGACATAACGATTGATAGTTCTTTATACCGTGACATAACGTTTTATGTAATGCCTAACGACTCTGTGCCATTCCAAATGATAATTGGTAATGATTTTTTACGAAATGTTACGATGTTTATGAGAGATTGTATGGTTTGGTTGTTGCCGAAAGATGATTGGATGAATCCAAACTATGAATGGTTGAAAGATGTTGCATGTTTTTCTAGTTCTGTTGATTGTTTAGCTCACGTCAGTAATCCTGCTATACAAGAAGAAGTTACAAGATTAGTAACAAGTTATGTGCCACATAAAAATAAAGAAGCTCCAATAGAATTAAAAATTGTTCTTAGAGATGACTTACCTGTATCTCAGCGGCCACGACGAATCTCATTTAAGGAGCAGGAGGATGTGGATCGCCAGATCCAAGAATGGCTTGATGATGGAATTATCAGGGTGAGTTACTCAGAATATTCCAGTCCGTTAGTATTGGTGAGAAAAAAGGATGGTGGTTTGAGAATATGCGTTGATTATAGAAAGATTAATAGTAAAATGGTTAAAGATGAATACCCACTCCCTATAATAGATGATCTTATCGACAAGTTGTCTTCAGCAAGAATATTTAGTGCATTAGACCTAAAAAATGGTTATTTTCATTTGCGTTTACACGAAGATTCAATTAAATATACTTCTTTTGTAACGACAACCGGACAGTATGAATTTTTACGTGCACCTTTTGATCTATCGACTTGCCCCAAGGTTTTTATAAGATTTATCACAATCATATTCAGAGAATTGATTGCCAGAGGTATTGTTATTATTTTTATTGACGATATTTTAATTCCAGCGCAAGACGAGTATCAGGCTTTTGAGCGCTTAAAGGAAGTTCTGAATACTGCATCAGAGTATGGGTTGCATATCAACTGGAAGAAGTGTCAGCTGCTAACCAGAAAGGTTGAATACCTAGGTCACGTTATAGAAGGTGGTACAGTAATGCCGTCGCCAGGGAAAACAGATGCTGTTACAAAATTCCCTGAGCCTCAGAATTTGAAGCAACTGCACAGTTTCTTGGGACTTTGTTACTACTTCAGAAAATTTATATCAAAATAAGCCCAGATAGCACAACCGCTCACAGATATGCTGAGGAAAGAATGCAAGTTTGAATTCAATGATGTACATAGAGCAGTTTTTAACCAATTGAAGATGAAATTGGCTACTAAACCAGTGTTGAAGATCTATGATCAAAGAGCAGAGACGGAGCTCCATACTGATGCATCAGGCATCGCATATTCAGCAATTTTGATGCAAAGAGGTGATGATGGGAATTTACACCCAGTTCATTATATGAGTCGAAGGACTACCGATGCACAGGCCAAGTACACAAGCTATGAGCTTGAAGGACTAGCTATAATTGAAGGTGTGAAGAAGTACAGACACTACTTATATGGAAAATTCTTCAAGATTGTCACCGATTGTAAAGCTTTCCAAATGACACTAAACAAGAAGGATTTAGCATCATCAACAAGAGTTGCTCGATGGATTTTATTTCTACAGGATTACGATTTCACAGTAGAACACCGTGACGGTATTGGAATGAGGCATGTAGACGCATTGAGTCGAAATCCGTATGTAGCAGCCATAACATCTTGCTTACACCAGGATATAAAACGAGCACAGGAGTGTGACGAGGGTCTTAGTGCAATAATGAAAATTTTGGAAGAAGAAAAATCATTTAAAGATTACAATCTGAATCAAGGATTACTTTATAAAGGATCAGAGCAACAACTTGTTGTACCTAAAACGATGGAAAATGAAATTATAAAGAGGGCACACAGTAACGGTCATTTCGCTAAGAAGAAAACCTTAGATCTAATTAGTAAAGATTACTACATTGAAAAAATAGGAAGGAAAGTTGAAGATTATATAGCATCGTGTATATCATGTCTATTGACAAATAGAAAACAAGGAAAACAAGAAGGTTACCTTAACCCAATTGAGAAAGGGGACACTCCGCTGCATACGCTGCATTTGGATCATGTTGGACCCCTGACAGAGACGCATAAGCAGTATAATCATATACTTACCGTTATTGACGCTTTTACGAAGTTTGTATGGTTGTTCCCGTGTAAAAGTACCACAACGAGGGAAGTGTTGAATAAATTAGAGGTACTACAGCAAACTTTTGGAAGTCCGGAAAGATTCATCACAGATAGAGGTGCTGCTTTTACTAGCAATGAATTTCAACAGTATTGTATGAAGGAGGGAATAGAATTATGTCATATTACTACAGGAGTGCCTAGAGGTAATGGTCAGGTGGAAAGGGTTCACAGAACTATTATACCAGTACTTACCAAGCTATGTATTGAGAAACCAGGACTATGGTATCGGCATGTAGGAAGAGTGCAGATGGCGTTAAACAGTACTTACCAGAGAAGTGTGAACACCACTCCATTTGAAATGCTAATAGGAAAGAAAATGAAGAGACAAGAAGATATAGAAATATATGAACTACTACAACAAGATGGACGGGACAACTACATAGAAAATAGAGAAGATATAAGGAAGAGAGCAAAACTGCAAATACTGGAAGTACAAGAGGAGAATAGGAAGAATTACGATAAATATAGAATGGATAGTAGGAAATATCAAGAGGGGGAGTTAGTTGCTATAAAGCGAACCCAGTTTGGGCCAGGGCTCAAACTGAAACCTAAATATTTGGGACCTTATCAAGTCACAAAAACCAAACGACACGACAGATACGACGTGAAGAAAATTGATATGATGGCAGAAGGTCCAGTCAAAACCACAACGTCTGCAGATCATATGAAAAAATGGCCGGATGACAAGGAGTAAGACGAAGTAAGTATGTGAGGTTTATGGAATATGTGAGGTTCATAAAGTATGTAAGGTTTATGTAAACTACACAGTTGTTAAGGATAAGGTTTACAATTTAATTATAACGGTTAGATGTATTGTATTGTCATGATGTTTTGTGTTGTGTATCTCTTTTTCTGAGAAAAGAAATAGTAAGAAGTTTACTGATTATGTTGTTAAATAATGGAAGTTCAGTAAATATTATTTAAGACTTCATATAAAGTGTTTGAAACATTGTGTCTGAGGGCAGACATTGTGTAGGATGGCCGAGTGTGGAATGAATTTTGAGTAAAAGGAAACGTATGCAGAGGTGCGAGTGAAAGGCATATAGGAGTGAAAGAGGGAGAGATAGAAATAAGGTGATGGACGACTGCAGGAACGAGGCACGACGTGTTATTTTGTTTTTTTAGTTTTATTTTACGTTATTCAAAAATAAAGAGGTTTTCGACCTAACAAGCATTTATTTTCACCACACAATCCCACAATAGTGTCCGTGGAGTTTCTTGCCCGTTCTTCTCCATAGGTACCTACTACGCTTTGGAATGGGCAACTAGCTTCATATTTCTAACTGATCGACTCCTTGACAGTTCAAAAGTGCCATAAATGCTTTGAGTTTGAAACGTGATACCCTGAGTTTTTTTTTAAATTTTTTATTATTTGAGTTAGATTAGTTCAGTTATTTTTGCACAGTTTCATCACAACCAGCGGCATTGTTTTCTTAGTTTTCGTGACCAACTTTGGTCGTTTCCTGCTTGGTAGGTGCGGTATCGTTTCGGTACTGCTTACGTTTCCTCATTGGTCGGCAAGCACTTTGTATCGAAACGGTACCGCACTACTTTCATTGCGACTTTGCTGTGGTATGGCGGCCGATCGGCATTTTCTTGGTTCATGTGAACAAATTGAAAATTCAGATAAAACAAAAGAAAGTAACCCTCGAGCGCTCGATTTTCACTTGTTAGTTCTTGTTTTTTTTATTAATATTCAGACAAAGTAAGTTGTCACTGGCCAGTATCATCTTGCGGACTCTGTGATAAAAACTTTTTTGACCATTGACATTATACTATTATTTAGCTACTGAATTGCCCAAAATTAAAAAAAACACGACACGTTAACAATGGGTTTTCCTATACTTTTTCTGCCCACTCAGCACGTTAACAATGAATTTTCACACTTTTTTGACCCGCACATTTGTACAACAGTAATGACACTAATGAAGTACATTCTGCCTCATTTAAAAAAAAGTAATAAGGTGCTTTCCGAGCAGGTATATTATTCAGTGCTATCATAATGATTGCTTATAATCAATTAAATTAATACTATTCGCTGATGATACTTCGCTTATTTTTAAAGTAGATAGAAAAGATACGGATGTCTTACATGTCAACGATAGTCTAGCAATTCTTTCGAAATGGTTCGCAGCTAATAATCTTTTACTTAATGCGAACAAAACTAAATGTCTTAAGTTCTCATTACCAAATGTACCTCAAGTAGGTCTCAATTTAAAACTTGATGGCAAGAAACTAGATGCTATTACGGAAACTGTGTTTCTAGGAATTACTCTTGATTCGAAATTGCAATGGGGCGCCCACATTAGACCTTTTTCAGGTAGATTAAGTTCAGCTGCATATGCATTAAGAAAAATAAAACAGTTAACTGATGTAGCCACAGCTAGGTTAGTGTACTTTGCTTATTTCCACAGTATTATGTCATATGGCGTTTTGCTGTGGGGATCGGCAGCTGACGTAGATTCAATTTTCATTTTACAAAAGAGGGCAATTCGCGCGGTCTACAAAATGAGTCCACGTGAGTCCCTTAGAAATAAATTTAAAGAAATTAATATACTGACTCAGCCTTCTCTTTATATCTTAGAAAGTATTTTGTATGGTCGCAAAAATCTAGGACTTTTCAAAATAAGAAGCGATTTCCATAATATAATTACACGTAGTAAACATGAAATTGTGATACCCAAATTTAGTTTAAGTAAATCCGCTTTTATAACAAGCTGCCAAAGTCTGTTACAGAACTAAGCGATGGGAAGTTCAAAACCCACATCAAACGTGTCCTTATCAAAAAAGCATATTATAAGATTAAAGACTACGTTGAAAACAAGGAAGTTTGGCAATAATTCCTTCTGCACATGTGGCTTCCCTTGTACCTCATTAACGGCATAACAATGTAAATGTCTATTAACTGCTCCTAAATTACGATGATTTTTTTTATTTTACTTTTTTTACATACTTCATTGACATAATCTTTTCAGTATTTGACATTATATACCAACAATTTTCTATATTTTTTTTAATCAATTGGTATTTGTTACAGCTGTAGTGGCAATCACGTCATTTGGTTTAAATAGGTTCTTATTTTTATTATTTTGTTTATCTTTTATATAGATTCTTTTCTTTTCTTTTAGATTTTGTGAATGTAAGAACGTTGTAGGCTGTAAACTTGTGTACCATTTTTTATTTTACTAAGTACCTGGTACTTGTTGATAGGCTTACACTGTCCTCCCATACCTATTAACACTGTAATTTGAAAACATTGTAGAAACAATTTATTTTGAAAAGAGTAACCGTGGAGTTTCTTGCCGGCTCTTCTCCATAGGAAACGACCAATTGGAACCGTGCACCTAGTTTCTGACATTTCATAAGTGCCCTTGTAGGTTTATGTGAAATAAAATATTTTGATTTTTTGATTATACATAAGCATCTATTCTCGTATAACTTGTGCCGACACAACAGAAGGAGTATAAAGTATATTCCTGTGTGCGTTTGCTAATAAAAACATACGGCGGTCATTATCTCTCACCGCGCGGTGATAGCTGTAATAAATTAGTTGTTCATTACGCGGACCATTTACAGGCAAACTTGCAGTATAGGTTACGTTTATATTGATACACATACGGAAAATATAAGAAAAACATAATACCTACTTTGCATGACGTTGAAAAGGATCTTATGGTTCCCATTATGGCCATAGCACACCAAAGAACATCTTCACTAAAATAAAGCATTGAAATGCTGCCCAGCCCTTACCTTTGTCTTGATGTTCTAGGAAAACAGTGAATAAAAAGCACTTTTAATCACTATTTTGGTGTTTGAATTTAGAACACCGATATATTCGACCTCCATCACAATGCTATACAACCTCCTTGCGATTAATTTAAGCTGCCTTTTTTGGAACGAAGTTCTTTAACGCGGCTTGTAAACTTTCAGAAATCGTCACGCTAAAAAGTGTTAATACTTGCAACGTTGCGACTGTCTTCTTCTAATTCAAAGAGAAAGGAAGAGAGAGAGAACGCCGGCAGAAAAAACAACAGAAAAGAGTAAAGTGATTACAGTGCCGTGGGATAAAATTGTACACATCGGCCCGAGTACACTGCATGCAGGAAAGAAAGAGAGAGTGTGATTTTGGTTAAAATGAAAATCCAAGATGGCGGCTCTGATTTAAATTTTTCATCATGGGTATCGTTTTCATGGTTTTCAAGGGTGTTAAAGCCGATAGTGGGGTCAAAATGTAAATCCAAGAGGGCGGCCGAGAATTTTTTAAAAATGATCGTAATAGGCGTCGTTTTCATAGTTTTCGAGGGCACTAAAGCCGATATGAGGTCAAAATATAAATGCAAGATGGCGGCTGCAAAAACTTTGTTTTTGTTTTAAATCATATATGAGAAAGAACTTCGTTTCACACGGGGGTCCCACGACCGCATACGTTTTTCTTCATTAAATGTCTATTTTCGCTTAAATCTTTCTTTTTCTCGTAGTCATGGTATAAAGTATGCAACGCAAATAAACATAATTTTCTTTTATAAAGTATAGGTACCTTATAAAAGAAAATGATGTTTATTTGCGTGCCGTGTAAATCTTAAAAGACCACAGACAAAATAAATTGCGGTACGTATTTTACAACACAAAGCTAATCTACCTCAGCGTCAATTGTCACTTAAGAGAAAGTTCTCAACTAATAGCGGTTCACTAAATCACTCAACTTTAGCGAAAAATATAATCAATAATAATTCGATACAACGAGCTACACTTAAGTTTGACATCTTTCCTTTAAACATTATGAGATAATGCGTATCGAGCGGCCGGTGAACGGCGCCGCCTAATGGCCGGCAACGGGTAATGGCGCTAAATACCAGCCACAGCTGCCGGACTAGGTATTAAATATTAAAGTGTTTCTAGGAATTTAGGAAAAATACCTTTTGTGATTACCTAAATGTCTGTGTAGGTGGAATTACTGTTTGTCGCTAAAATGCTCATTGTTAAAATGGTACAATACTGGCGAGTTTTATAAAGATAAAATCAGTTTTTTTTTTGGTAGTTTTCTAAAAACGAAACCTAGCTAGATCGATTTATCGCCCCCGAAATCCCCTGCATACTAAATTTCATGAAAATCGTTAGAGCCATTTCCGAGTTTCAGATTATATATATACTAGCTGCGCCCCGCGGTTTCACTCGCAGAAGTCTCGATCCCGTGGGAATATCGAGATAAAAAGTATTCTATGTGTTAATCCAGGTTATAAACTATTTGTGTGCCAAAATTTCATCCAAATCCGTTCAGTAGTTTTCGCGTGAAGAAGAGACAAACATACACACACACAAACTTTCGCCTTTATAGTATTAGTGTGATACAAGAATTGCTCGTTTAAAGGTATTATTAGATAAATAGGTGAGTGTGTGACGTAAAATCACAACACATGAGACGTACGATAACTTTATAAAATGCTATGAATTGGAACCACGCGACATTGATCGTTTTCCACACAAAATTATGTGTTTATTTTTTAACACTCCGTTTTAAATTAGAAATCAACAACAATTTCGTTGGTATGGTCTGTTCTAAAAGTATCATGATGACAATGTAAACGAACGGATCAGAAAATGGACCTGGAGACACTGTGGATGACAATTTGGAGTCACTTACAAATTGAGTGCTTTTTTGATTATTTGGATACTATAATACGAAATTATAATGAAGAGCTTGTGGCTAAGTAATAACAGCGGCACGGATCAATTCATCAGGTTAAGCTACGCTTGCCGGGGTTGGTCCGTAGATGAGTGACCATCTTTACACGCCGAGACTCCTGTGTGCCTCGGAAAGCACGTTAAGCAGTTGGTCTAGGCTGTCATTCGTGGATCTTTGACAGTCGTTACGGGTCGTCAGAAACCCGAAAGTCTGACAACCAGTCTTACCAAGGGGTATCGTATTACCCAGTTACTGGGTTGTGGAGGTCAGATAGGCAGTCGCTTCATTGAAAATACTGGTATTCATCTGCATCCGGTTAGACTGGAAGCCGACCCCAACATCGTTGGGTAAAGATTAGGCAGTTAAAAAAAAATAGGAATTCTAATTTTAAATCACCTGAAAGATGTTTTTCGTTTTACAAATTGAGGTTAATTTTATAACCTCAATTTTTGTCGATAACTTTCAATTACAATTACCTTTAGTGTCCACCAATTTTATGTCACGAAGGAAATCTTCTCATATTTCTACACCTCGTAGTTTCAGTGACATAAAAGCGCGCCCACAATACCGGCCATCCGTCCTACACTACAAGTAATGAGTGCCATCCACCGCCGTGGACTGTCCACTTGTTACTGTCCACTCGTTACCGTCGCTACTGAACATGTGTCCACTGAGTGAACCTAATGGTTCATACATTATGTACACGATGTACAGTGGTTCTTTTGTTTGGGAGATGCGAGTCGATATCTTTAGTGAGCTGGTGGGAATGTGCATGTGGAATTGTGAACGATTGAAGATAATCAGAAAAAATTATGGATTTTCTCCTAAAAATCATAAATTCATTCATTCACTGACAGACAACGTACAGTTTAAATCGCTGGGTCTAGACACATGAAATTTTGCACTACAGCTTCTTATAAATCGAAGGTTAGCACTAAGGACGAATTCATCCCCTAAAGTAGTTAAATAGGGAATGGAAGTTTGTATGGAAGTTCGTCATTTTTGACGATTGGAGATCCCATCGGGCGCACGGCTTGTTAAAAAATTAGCTTATCTCCGTAGAGAGTTCGGAACGAAATTCCAAATTACTAATCTCCGGATGTATGCTTATCGAAATTATCTTTCACCGGTGGTGGTTCTACGAAATATTCGCTTTCCAGATGAACGATCCCCGTCGTCTGTTGGTTTTACGAAATAATCGTATAACGACAAAATGGAACGGTACATCTGCAAAACCCTTTATTGATTATTATCGTTTGTACGAATTGCCTTTTGCCAAAATCTCTAATTGTTGAATTGCAGTGACAATAAAACGACGCAAATACAACCGAAATAATACCGAAGATAACATTAACATTGTGCGTGCACGGCCCAGTCACACGTGATGATAATATTGAATATGATCCACCAATGATCCACCAACCCACGCTTGGTCTGCGTGGTGGAGTGTGGTCCACTCCCACCACACACAGAGAGGAGGCATGTGTCCCAACAGTGGGGACATTGTAGGCTGATTATGCTCACCAATGACTTCTTTGTTGATACGAAATAGATACCTACCTGTTTACTGATATTATTATTAAGGCAAAGTCAAGAAGATGATTTCGAAGTTTAAGCAGCTAATAAGCATTTTTTTTTAACTTCTTCAAACAAAGCGATACAATGTAACTTGAATGACTGTCTAAAAAAATTACAATAACATGTCAACTTTTTACAAGTGCTTTTCAAAATATCAATATGAATAGGGTTTTCAAAATATAACTAGAACAACAAGCCGCAAGGGCCGCGCGTGGCAGCCCTCGATTGATTCGCATGTAGGTAATGACAGCCACTCGGGACTCGCCCGCTGCTTGACGACCCGAGAGTTAGTTAGGGCTGGCCTTACAGAATATGGATAGATTTTCAATCTAAACTAATATTATAAAGAGAAAAGATTTGATTTTTTGTATGTTTGTATGTAACGAATAAACTCAAAAACTACTGGAACGATTTTAAAATTCTTTCGTCAGTAGAATACTATATTATCACTGAGTAACATTTAGGCCATAATTTATAAAGATATCACGCGGGTGAACCCACTGGCGGAAGCTAGTATAATTTATATAAAAATGACGCTTAAATTATCTGATAGGATTAAACAGATGTGATTCTATGGTACGGTAGGTACCATACCATACAATCACATTTGGTCAGATAGTTAAAATTTTGTAAAATAGGGGTGACTTATTCCCATTAACCTGATATTGCCAGTGGGAAATTCGTAATGCAGAGACCCAATAATACTTAGTTCAGCAGCGTATTGCGATCACTAGACTGACGCGGCAGGATAGTTTTTCACTGAAAACTGTTTTAGAACTTGAATTTAAAGATCAACTTAACACCTTTTTATTTGATTTATTTGCATCCTTTTTGCCTGCGGATTTTCACTCAAATTTTCTTTCTAGCTCCATGTTTAGGTGAATAGCACTCGATTTTCCTGACAACTGATATTGGTATCTCTTACATCCGACGAAGGGCTCGCAATATATTGATACAGCAATAACCAGCCCTCCACTGAATCACTATGTTTGCGGTGATGACAACTCTGGGACACCCCTATGCGTAGTAGGGTTGCACGTTTGGTACAATTAATTTAGAAATATCTGTTACGTAGATATTATTATGTAGGTACTTATAATGTTTCGTGCCACCACGTACAGTAAGCGCTCAAAAGTGCATAAGCACGCTAAGAGTCGTATTGCTGTGAACACGCGGTGTAGTCCGTACATTTGTATCAGACGTCTGTGGTGTGAGTGCTGTACACACACCACAGAGAACGCAGTTTTGCACTACACTCTGTCGTATCGTCACGGTTCGCGGGCGCCGCACTTATATTTCCATCACTTTTGTTAGCACGCAGCATACGCGTGACCTTGGCCAGTGTATGGCATTGGTAAAATTCGAAAGTAAATTATATGTGCAGGTAGCAGAAGGCGTTAAGCGTTGGTATTAGATTCAAGATGGCTAAGGTTCTAATCTCGTAAATCACAGCGCTGTTTTTGCAAATATTATTATTTTTGTTTGCAATAATAATATTTTTAAATATTCCTGTATATTTATTAATGTTGTTATTGCAGTAAAGGGTTTAGAATAAAAAATGCGTGATATGTGATAGTAAAAATAAATAATATTTATTAGTTATATTTATTTTACTTAAGTATAGTTAACAAACTGCTACAATTATTTATCATTACTTCACCTGAATAAGAACCTGTCTAGAAACTTAGAAGCAATTTGTATTTTTTTGACATATTTAAATTTTGAAATGTTTTAACTTTTAAATGGATTTTTTTCACCATAAATATAAAGCTTTGATCATGGTCGAAGTAATTAAGCAATAAATAAGAATATTAGACTACTTAAAATGTAAAAAAATCTACTGACAAAATTGTTGATTTTAAGGTTAAGTAAAGGCAGTTTGTTCATATTAATTATTTTAAATTTTATTTGGCTTTAGTAAATGTTGGTTGGTATTGAGGTTATAGCTTAAGTATTCATTTTTATTTCTTTACGAAAAGAAGATTGAAACTAAACCTCAAATTTTAATCCTAAAATAATAATATTACTACAATAATATTAAACAATTTCGGTCTATCTGCAAGAAATACGACAAACACCCTATTGAAACGTGCTTAAAAAATTTGTTACCATAAATTCATGCAATGACTGGTCTTCAGTGATGCAAGCCTTCAGAGTGCACAGCGAACGGTTCATAATGACGTGTTTTTAATAATTCAGCAAAATTTCTCGTTGGTATGAAACCATTTGTTTCATATTCATTCACCATTTGACGTCGCTGCTACTCGATAATAAGCCCCTTCCTCATAACTCTTAACCCTCACAGTATTTCTCTAGAACAAAGAAAAACATTGTTTTTATTACACATAATACCTAATTATTTATTATTCACTAATCGAATTAAACCTCATAACGAATTTAAAACTTTAAAGACATCTTCTGTCTCAACAATACCTCTGTTCTATCAACAATACCCTAGATTAAGATTTATGTTTAGTAAAATATGAAATATATAAAAGATAACACTCACACTTAGTCCGGTTTCATATCTTGTGTAAATAACATTCACTTTTACGCAGCGCAGTAATATTTATCTCCCTTCAATATTTTTTGACTGCATTTTGAAAATAATAACCACAACACCGCTAATAGCTAAATACTCGTCACCAACATTATCTACGAACCAACAAAGTTCTATTAAGTGAATACTCGCTGTCTACCCCACAGAAATCGAAAAAATTTACTTAGTTTTCTGTGGTCTACCTGCTAAACTTTAATAATATATTTATGTGAACAAGACGAATGAAACAAAAAACTAATGATTATCGAACTAGTCATTGGTTGCAGACAAAGTGAGTGTGTGTGCGTACTGTGCGTGTCTACAGTATTGTAACAACTTATAGAAGAAGGTCGTAAGTCAAACCGAAGTGTCAGTCTATTGCTTTGTGAGATTGTCAATGGACTTTTGGTCGGTACTGTACAGTATTTTGAGAATATTTTACTTGTCAATGAATAATACAGTGCGAGTCTTTATAATGTGCACATATCGAAATGAGGGAATTTATGCTTAATTTTATCGACGGAAAAATTATCAAATCTAAATATTTGTTTTTATTTATTAAGGAATTTAAAAAAAAAAGGTGATAAAACGGTATAACTTTATGATCTATCGCGATGAAACAAACTCCATAATGATTGGAAGGGAACATTGTGGAAAAAAAACTACCCTTAATTGAAAATACTTAAGTTTTTTTTTTTTTCACCAATGAAATTTTTTCGTCAACTTTTTAAAACAATTTTTCCGTCGATAAAATTAAGTATAGATTCCCTCATGTGCACATTATAAAGACACACTGTATAACCGGCTACAAATTTTTTAAGTGGCTTACGAATTCTTACTCAAAAAACATTGTATAATTTTGCGATAGCAGAGCAGAGTCATCATCATTCTCGTGTCCGCATGCCAAGTTATTTGTGTTCGGCGCGACACGTATCCTTGTTCCATACTTCTCTATTAGATTGCAGATTGATTGCATTCCAGAGTACGCAATTAATAACTTTATGTATTACACTACATCACACTTATTTTTGCCAAGTTATTAGAAGCTTAAGTCTCTCCTAGTTTGGCTGAATACTACCATATAATATAAATACCAGTATTTATCACTATTTTTCTCATCTCGAGCACTCTGCACGTACAATACATCACTAACGATGCCACTCGGGTGTACTCGGGATCGCTCCAGGCTCACTCGCCACTTGTCCACCTATATGCTAGGGCTGACACATCAGTTTACCAGTTTTCCATAGAGTAAAGATAGATAAAAAGGCTTTAAAGTTGCGTTAATGAACCTAAGCAAAACAATATTTTTGACTGAACATTCAACGAATTATTGTTTACTAAAAACACCTTCAAGTATTGACAACATAAAACCTCCACAGCTCACGATTTAAAAAAAGTAAAACAAAGCAGAGTGTTCACGTCTACCGCCATTTTCGTGAAAAAATCTTAAACGCACGAAAGGGATAACATTTAAAACCACTTACTGCGGCGCTCGCTAAGCGGTGGGCTCGGATAATCCCGCCACGCTGCGAAAGGCCGAGTCGGGTAATACCGCGAAATGCCGACCGAAGCAAACATCATAAATTGATACGTCCTTGAATTATTTTTGGATTCTTTCTTGTAAAAAGGAAAACAAAAAATAAGGGATACATTCATAAATATTTTCTAAGCAAAATTATTTGATCAGGTCGCAAATGCATCTGCGTAGCGTAAGATCATGATTTCAATTCCCGTGTCGAGCAATGCCTAGGCTCGCGTACTGAATGTGTGGTACAAAAGTTTGTATGCCTACTTGCTCAGGGAAAAAGGCATTACCTTATACAAAAAACCAGTCCTTAAGGGGAGTCCTTGAGGGGCACGGGTGTACCGGCGGAGTACACAGCCCTCCTCAGATACTGGTATGCTCACCAAATAAATCGGGTAAGGTGGGTCGGTACTCTGTCGGATAAATATCAAATGGAATGTGGTGTAAGGCAAGGGGGGTTAAGCTCGCCCCTGTTATTTAATTTGTATGTCAATCAGCTTATCGAGCAACTGAGCGGCACACATGTCGGCTGTCATATAGACAGTACATGTGTCAATAACATAAGTTACGCGGACGACATGGTGTTGCTCAGTCCATCGATGAGCGGACTGAGGAAGCTACTCACGATCTGTGAGACGTATGCGGAGGTGCACGGCCTTAAATATAACTCAAAAAAGAGTGAGGTCTTGGTGTTTACGGTACCTAAACAACAGCCCCGTCGTGTACCTCCGGTATATCTCAACGGCGTAGTACTTAACGTTGTGAATAGTTTTAGGTACCTGGGTCATGTTGTCACTAATGACCTACGGGATGATGGCGACATAGAGCGCGAGCGCAGGGCGTTGGCGGTGAGGAGTAATATGCTCGCCCGTAGGTTCGCTCGCTGCACGGCAGACGTCAAAGTCAGTTTATTTAAGGCGTTCTGTCAGTCCTTCTACTCGAGCGGCCTGTGGGTGTCATATACGAGCCGAGCCTACAACGTCCTGCGCGTGCAATACAACAACGCTTTCAGGATGCTGTTGCGGTTGCCGCGGCGTTGTAGTGCGTCTGGAATGTTTGCTGCAGCGCACACGGATGGCTTTCACGCCATCATGCGCAAGAAAGCGGCTTCCTTACTACAACGCTTGCGTAACACTCGTAACAGTATCCTGAAAATGATTGCTAGCAGACCGGACTGTCCCATCCAAAGACACTGGGTAAAAATAGCATTAGGTTTGTACTACTAATTAATTAAATTGCTAACAACACTAACATAGCATGTAAGCACAATCTGTTACTAACCACTAACAACGTATGGACTAATTTCGGTCTGAAATAAAGATATTTTATTTTATTTTATTTTATTTTAAGTACCAGGCTACCATAAAACTTAAAAGATCTCACGACAATTTAGTGTCTCTACGACAATTCAGAAGCTACTCCGAAGTTCAACATTCCCTCTTAAAGAAGTACTAGAACACCATAAAACAGAGCACATGTGTCCGTACTGTCAATCAATGAAGCTCGTAAACAGGACGCCACTGGTAACAACCACTTTAGGGCTGTACACGAGTATTTGTAGTTAAGTGGTTTGGCGAGAGGAACAATATTGTATTGTATGGAGATTGGAGAGTGATTTTATAGTGCAGGCCTGTTTTTTGTTGATTGAAGGATAAAATTCGATATAGAAAACATTCATAGTTGAATCTGTGTACACTGTGCGCCTGCAGTTTTTTCTTTTTCCAACTTACCTCTATCATTATAGGGAAACCTATTGCGATAGCGTACTTATCTTAATCTTATCCTAACTTATTGTATTGTAATTATAAATGTAATTATAATTAAATTTTGTAACTTATAACAAATAATGAATTCTTTGTGAACTCACTCATAGAACCACAGAATAGGTCTTAGTCATTAGCTATGAGGTTGATAGTGCGGAGTGCACGCGTCAGTGGCGCCTCACTTAAAAGATTGGTGCTCGCGCGCGGCTCCGCCAGCAGCCGGGGCTGACGTTGTCGCCACACGTACCGGTCCGGAACACACAAACCTATGTGCCTTAAAATGTCCGCATTATGTACCTTTCCTCTAAGTACTTTAAATATATACGAGACTAGCGGATGTCACGCGGTTTCACCCACGTAGTTCCCGTTCCCGTGGGAGTACGGGGATAAAATATAGCCTATGTTACTCGCTGATAATGTAGCTATCCATTGCTGAAAGAATTTTTCAAAACGGTCTAGTAGTTTTTAAGTGTATTCATTCATTGCGTACAAAAATACAAATCTTTCCTCTTTATATAATATTGGTATAGAAATATAGATGAGTGCGAGATCCCTCCTGACCCTGAGTTCGTTATATCAAACTATATCCAAAATAAATAAAGTTGGGTACATAAGCGGATAAAATGGGACATGGAGTCCTGGGTTCGATACCTTGTTGGCACACCCTTTGCAGGCAGGCTCGCTACCATTCTTACTGACTGATTAATCTTTTCACCATTATGAGCTCACTGGGCAAAGACCTATTTTCAAACAGAAAAGGCAGGTTGGCGATTATAGATTTATATCAACTATAAGTCCAGGTTTTCTTACGAAGTTTTCCTTCACCGATGGCAGTGATATCCATGATAAACTCAGAAAGTTCACATGAATTAAAAAGTCACATTAGTACTTGTCCAGATTTGAACCCACAACCTCGTGCATGAGGCGGGGCCGTAACCACTGGGCCTTCACGACCATGCCATGTCCTTAATATCTCGTATCACTCCTACCATCAAATAAGCTAGTTTTTTTACAATATTAATATTCACATGCGACATTTAGTTTCCCAATAAATAAAAATAAGGCTCGCATAAAGTGGTGGAGTAGTTACCGAGGCGAGCCAAATGGTTGGCGGTTCGATACCCGTGCCAACGATACGTGGCGATTAGCCAGCCCACGCCGGTTATGTCGTACTTTAATTATGATCACGCTGTGCCCCGGGGTGGGCAGGGTTAGAAATTGGACAACAGGCCCTGATAGGAAAAGTTTATGTGCAAGATCGCAAGTTCGAACCCTGCGCCAAGAAATGATTATCGATTGTTAATTCTTAGTTCTCTCGTAAGGAAGAATATGAATGTGGATGGCATTAAGGGTAGGACGACCAAAGAAATGATAGATGGACTCACACAGGATCTTTCACACAGTCCTAGCGCTACCGAGATGTCGACTAATCGAGAAGTTTGGAAGAAAAATACATGTTGCGTCGACCACAAATATATTGAGATGAGTGCAGAAGAATGAGGAATTGTTCTTTTATTATTATTTGCATATCTCAGATTCATCTGTGACGTCACATAATCAATATTATATACATAGTTTCTTCATATGATATTCGACGAAATCTAGGTTGGTGTTGATAAAAATGCAATTTAAACTGAATTGTTTGGATTAAGATCGATTTACGATTAACGTGGCCACCTACTGCGCCCAACAACTTTAAGAATGTATTATTACTATGGAATCCAAAAAATTAAATTACTTCTCTCAGAAGTATATTAATAAAAAAAACTAAATTATAACAATTCAAAATTAATACAGACCACAAAAACATTTGATTTTTCAATCAATTATCATAGCAATATATTAAACCAAATATCATTAATCAAAATCCATAGCTGGTTAACTAAACACTTCGATGAATATTTTCTACATAAACACGCAACCAACACTTAAACCACGCAGTCTCAGCTATTATTCAAGAACATACACATTACACACAAAACTCCGATATTTATGAAGACTTTCTAAGAAAATACGTTAAAAGCCGCGACTAATACATTTACGAGTAAATTCTTTACATTATGTGTTTACGAGCGCAAAATATTTGACACAATATAGCGGCCTCAGCTCGCAGTTTTATTATTCTCAATACATTAATTTATCTTCATATTTCATGCTGAACGCTAAAGGACGGGATAGAATTTTATCGTCTCATGCGTGTGAACGAAAAATGTTTTTGGAGACCAGTCTATGTATCATAGAATCGATTTAGCTAGAACAACATTTGTTTTGAGTAAAGCCTAATCTTTAATTGTATGTATTAGTGGAGGCCGTAAAAGTTGATAATCGCCTTAAAGTTTTATGTAAAGACAGGGAAATTAATGTTGTTAAGTAAATAGTCTACCAGCTTAAATTGTCCATAACTCGGCAAATTGACGTAGGTTGTCATTTTGCTAAACAATTCATTTCCCTGACTGTTTACCAAGTGTGGTGATTTGGCAAATGTTTCTTCAAGGTAACAATGGTTCAATTATAGCTTTTTAAATAGGATATAATTTGTGTTTTAAAACCTAGTATGTATTGCAATATTTTTGTTGTGTTAAGGAACTCGATATGCAGTAAGACGTCGCTCGGCGCCTATAAGAACTACGAGTATGTATGTGTCGCAGTTATTACGACGTCTTCGCATTGTTTCCGATACATTGCGCGTCACAAGCGACTGAACTTGTAATTTGCTGACAAAACGCGCCGTGTATTACATATTAATATTTTAGCCGGTGTTTTGTTTTTCGTACATAACTATTTGGAATAAGGAGGTACCTACTACGACATTTTAATGTTAACATTAATTTATTGTCGTGACTATTATTTCTGATAATGTTATTTTCTTGTTACAGGTATGTTACCTATGGTTGAATGCAGGTGGGCATGTCAGCGAAACGGCCGATAGAAAAAGATTTGAAGATCATTACATTACTACTGAACAGAACAATGTTGCGGTGATGGTACTCAGGAACTATTCTAATCTTCTTTCTTGTTATCAAACTATGTATTTTTCGCCTGTTAAAAGGTATTTATGCCGGAATTTTTGACCCTAGTAATATCAATAATGATGACAGCAATGTTGCATAACAAAAACCTTTGCAATTAAAAAAGAACCTGCGCTGGATCACGACAACAGATAAAAAATGAAGCTCGATCATTTTTAATTTTTTATAAAAAACTCTCTCCAAACAATATTTCACTGCGGCTTCGGTTACAAAAGACTGGCTGATAATAGGATCTTTGTTATAAAGGACTTGTCATTACCGCGCGGCGGCCATGATCGATGCGATGACGTCACCACTAGCTTCCCGCCAAAATTAACGTCATCCCACACGCGTGAGGATATTGGAACATTCCTGACAGTTCAAAAGGCAGCTTTGATATTAGGAGGTTACAGTCAGTATCTTATTTAACTAAATAAATTGATACTCCTTAAAGATTCAAATGAAATTGAAAAACAAAACGTAATTATCGTGATTGCTCTTAGTGTTAACAGTTGTTAAATAGTTTAATAAAAGTACCTTTGAAATAATCATATTGCCAATTTTATTTAGTAAAACTCGGGTATTTTTTTGGATTCTTCATAATAAAATGGCCGGTAAGTAATCAAAAGTATTTCAAGTTAATTAAAACGTTGATTACATGGGTAAACGGTGATAAATTTTAACAAAATCAAAGTGTTTTGGCTCGTTTAGTAAAAAATCACTTAATTAATGTTTGGAAGAAAGCTTTTAAGGATTACTTTGTTTAGAGGCTCGCGAGTAAATTAGTTGAGGCAAGGTTACACTTTTAGCGAATAGCGGGAAATAACTTAAAAGTAAACTCTACTCGCAACAAAACACGAAAACAAAAGTTTCAAAACCACCAACCAAGCGAAGACATAATGGTTTTAAGACACTCCAAGTGCAAAATATTATGTAGGTATTCCAGAACAACTTTACAATCACATTTTATTACAGACCCACATCGACCCAAAAGGGTGTTAGATATGGTTATGCAAATCACAAGTATGGTTGATGTGTATAAAGTTTCCTTTTATAAAATCAAGTAATTATTATTATAATTCTTCTTCTTCTTTTCTTTTTGATGGTACTTTCTTTTTAATGTTGTTTGAGCCCGGTAGGTTCACGCCACGACGGTCGGTGCCACGTTGATTGTGGCATCAGTGGCGTATGATATACATAAGGAACACAGAAAAATGTTTCCTCAACCATTAACCAGATCTATTTAACAAGAGATTTTCCAAGTCTCACAGACATACATTAACCAACCCTGCTCATCTACACTGCTAAGACCGCCGTGAATGTAATAATTAGTTGGAAACGCTTCGGTATAATGCAAACAGCCAAGTTTTGTATCGATTGAGTTCAACGTGCTTAGTCGAGTTAAATAGCGATGCCAAGGCTAAGTGTACTCCTCAATAAGCAGGCGGAAAGCGGAACACGTTATTGAATAAAAATACCTCAGTTTTTCCCCTAGTATCCAATTCAAGGTAATTTTTTAAACTTTTTTTTCCATTAATACCTTGTTAAAACTATTACACACATAAACAAAAATAAATCGGTCAAGCCGGTCTCAAGTGATTCAAGCGAGTCACTTGAGACCGGCTTGACCGATTTATTTATACCACCGAACACCATTTAATTATTATTTACATAGATAGATGATGATAATCTCACACATGTATTTGAGTGACAGAGATGACACTACAAAGCCGATTTTTTTCTAAAACTCCGTGTGCGATAACGTCAGCACTGTAAAATATTTTCATTATAAGTCCATATTTCATCACATCAGCTTATAAACTTCCATTGACGTCCACTAAAGCCACCTCATTCTCCAGCATGTGATCCTAATACCGTTGTCACGTAGTTGCGCGTCGCGTAACTAATCCTGCGCGGGTCACATCTGCGTCCTTTGTCCGTCATACCTCCGTCAAGCCAGACCTACCTACACACAGGGTGTAAAAAGACCCGTCAGCAAGCCGAAATCTACGCATAATGTTCGTCTTATCAACTAACGCTGAACAAGACTATTGCTGGGGAGTGACTTTTATTTTTGGAATGAAAAACCGCGCTGAACAAAACTGAGCTTACATGTATTTAGAATGGGACAGGGTATGGGCGGGTTTGTAAAGTTTAGTTAATAAAATGTAATACTTGGATTCGGACAAAAAAAAGAGAAATACTGTAATTTTTTGACGATTTTTTGTTAAAAAATACAATAGAAGAGGCATCCTCAGGATGACGATGGACTTGTTGCGAACTCAAACGTGCTGAGTGAGTCTGCACTCAGCGCTTGGTGTGGCAACACGCCGCGTTCGAGTTCGCAACAAGTCCATCGTCATCCTGAGGATGCCTCGTTGAGAGGTGAAACACGTGTCGATTTCTTTCAAGAGTTTTTATGGCTCTTTAGAAATAGCTAAGCGGAGCAAGTTACTAAATATATCCACGTCTATTGTATTTTATAATGGATTTCCGCAAGGTCACGTCTGAATCAATTAATTATCAGATTTTTTGTTACAATATTTTCCTAACCAGCAGCAGTGTCCAGGTATGGCCAGTACAAAAAAAAAAAAAAAACATTGCTTTATAAAAAGATATGACTCTCAGCTTCGTAAACACCCGTACATCCGTATTTGCACCCATGATATAACAAGTTAGTACAAAACATTAGCAATTAACGACCCAACATTCATTAATTACCAATCTAACCGCCTCTAAAAGGTCTCAATCAAACCGATTCTTCAAAACACACGCATCGCTCCCGCTTGCGGTGACACCTAGCCCCACCTGCGGTGAGACCTCTCCTAACAAATCGTTCGAATTAAACTAATTACCTTTCTGAATCGTCTAACTCGTGTTTAGGACCTCTTAAAACTAATCTGTGGATTGGTAAAGCGAATAATTTCGACTTTGCGAGCTCATGATTGGTTCTCTTCGGCGCTGACTATACTTGATCATTTAAAGTTGGATTACTTTGATTCTGTTAGTTGGTTGCCATGGTTACCGGGTATTGGAGAAAGTATTTGATTTGGTGCTTAATATAGTAGGACTTCCTAAATGAATTGATATGTTTCTCACATGACGTTTTCGAATCTGACTTGATTTGTAACGGCAAGTTTACTGTACAATCTGGCCTTGGCTAATGCCTGGTCCTTGCATCACACTCAATTGTCGCAGCGGCTATTCATTGGCTAATCTGTGTGGCAGGTTCGATTCACCTGTGAAGTTCAATATTTTACTGTCTTCACTTTTGGTAAATCTAGCGTCTGTATTTCCCTAAGGCGATTATCACACTGCACCACATCACGCTGCATGTTGCGTGTCAACGATCTGAATGAACGCGCGTGGATGCATTTTGTGTGTGTTGGACTGTGCGTGTTTTCTATACAAACGGAGATACTTACAAGCAACGTTAAAACACGCATTCACGCGCTACGCTGCGTGGTGCGTGACAGTGTGTTAATCGCCTAAAGGTTAGGTAGAGGTGAGGTGCTGTACATCCAAATTTTCCAGTGTAATAGTAATAGGGGGCAAACTTATTGTCATCAACTAAGCGGGCACACATATAGACAATACGGACTGCAGTGTGTGTTCTGTTAAAAATGGAAAGAAATATTATTTTACTAGCTTTTGCCCGCTGCTTCGCTCTTGTTTTTCTATCCCTCGGGAACAGTATATAATACTTTTTTTCTGGATGAAAGGTATCCTTTATCCTTTTCTGTACGTCTGATAACGTGTATGCGAAACATGATGATCGGTTGCGTAGTTAATACGTGAAAGCGTTACAAACAACAAAACTCAATTTCGCATATAATATTACTAGCTGTGCCTCACGGTTTCAACCGCATAAGTCTCGATCCCGTGGGAATATCGGGATAAAAAGTACAAGTCCTTCTCCAGGTCATGCCACCCAATTGCCAAATTTCATCCAAATCCGTTCAGCCGTTTTAGCGTGAAAGCGTAACAAACAAACTCACTTTTGCATTTATAATATTAGTTGGGATCGGATTCCATTTCTAAAATACAGAACAGTATCGTTCGTCCTTTAAGTACATACTCCTTAACTACTCATCTAGCGTACCCTCCAATACGAGCACAGTTCCTGCATACATTACCTGAACACGTCTCAACTTGAGGCAACTTGTTACGTTTAAACATGTATGCGTCTCCGTGACACGTCGCAATTGATCGCGTCGCAACGTTCGACAGCGCGTCCTCATCCATCACCGACAAATTGGAGGGCACAGCAGCGAATAGCTTGATGCGATAACACGGCACAGGTAGCAATGAATCAATGACAGAAATAATAATTCAAGCATGTAATTGTACTAGTTCGATGTAAATGCCTGTGCCCTTATAGAGAAGGAATCGGTGTTTATCATCATTCAAAACTTGAATAAATAATTAGGCTACTGCTTGCCAAGCATGTACTATCGTCGACCGCATCGTCACTTAATATCAGGTGAGATAGTGTTCAATAGCGAGTATATCAATTATAAGAAAAATATGTAGTTAAAAAAACCAAAACAAAAAACGCTTTTATCACACACTAAAAATTTAATAATTAAATTGTCTTGTATTCGTTACGGTATAAGTATCAATGTAGCTTGTCACTTCTTTTATATCCAATGATTAATTCAAAAAGTGTAGAGCGCTTTGTTTAAATTAATCTTTCCTTTTCGTGTGGTTATGACTAACCTGGTGATAGAGTTCTTTTTAAGCCGCCCATAGGCCTCTGACTTGGCTTCACAAGCCGTCGAGAAATATCTCTCAGCCATGCCGGTTTCCTCAAGATGTTTTTCTTTACCGTTTTTGAAGCAAGTGATAATTCGATCACAACCAATCAATTAATTAAAAGTAGACTCAACCAAAAAGCGCTCCACACTTTTTATAAAACTAAAACCTACATATTTTTACTTTTTAGTCTAGTATAGTCTTCATTTAGTTGATGAGTCTTAAATCAACGTAATTGTGACTTGACCGATTGGACCATATGACCCAAAACTCGAAAGGTTTACTAATAGCCACTGAAGAGTTCCACTATCCGCCTCCTGGCTCCAACATGAGACCCTCTACACCAAGAGTAATATATTGGACTTATCAAATCGAATCATGTGAGCCCAAACTCGAGGGATTTACTGTAGCCACTGAAGAATTCCACTATCCACCTCCTGGCTCCATCATCAGATCAGCTCCAAGATACCAAATTATTGTATTGTCATCGGTCCTCGACACGTGTGCAAACTTTCAAGTTAATCGGACGTCTTCAAGTTGGTGAAAACTGCGTTGAAAGATTCCGTTATGTGGATACAGGTCCAGCTAATAAGAGAGCGTGTTAAAAATAACACGCTCATTTGTGGGTATTGGCGAATACTAACCGTTGAATGTATCGAAATAATATTTAATTAATTGAAATAGGTTCATATTGCCAATATGAAACCTGCTCCTACGCTACGTAAAAAATAATTATGATAGGATCACATCGAATCTTATTCATTTCGAGGTTAACAGTAACTCTTAGTGGTAGGCAATTACGGTTAACTTCTTATACCTTAGAAGTGTCGTTTAATGTATGAGAACTTACTAAATTACACGTAGTATGACAAAATAATTAATTAATTCTGCACTAATACGATGTTATTAATCGCAGTTCACGTTAATAATATCAATCCCAACAGTAACTCGTTCAGACGGTGCATTAATGTTTTCGTTCACTCTCTAACTTAAAACTCTGTTCGCTCGGGATGATTTAATCTCGACCACGCACTCTGATTGGCTAGTATTTTTAGATGCGCCAATAATTCATCGGTATCTATTTAAGGGTTTGTTCGCTGAAGAATATTCAGACACTTGTATTTTATTTACTATTTAAAAGGATTAATATTATGACGGTACCTTGCCAATTCATTTATGAAACTATTATGTGTGAAAGGAAAAATCCACATCTCTTTAATAAAATAAGTGATAGACATAATTTTAATACTAGAAATAAAGATAAACTAGATCAACCATTTTTCAGATTATCTAAAGTAGATACATCTTTTATGGGGTACTGTGTTAAATATTACTACAAAATACCTTGTGACATATTGCAATTAAATGAAAGAAAATTTAAAACTCATACTAAAAGTACACTTTGTAAACAAGCATATTACAAATTAGAGGATTAAATTCAAGATTTGAGTCCTTAGAAACATGCTGGTCCTGCTCCATAGGACAATTTTAGGATCAAAACAAAATCAAACTGGTTGCTAATTTAACTGTAAAATTTATTATTTTATGTTATATGACATTGATTTTTTACATTCTGTGATTATCCTCACACACGGACTTATTAATTATAAAATTTTAGGAAAATCGTCTACTTTTACAATGTTTGTAAATGTGAGCACCATGTATCTATCACATTTTTAAATTATCTATCGGTGCTTAATTTTTTATTGTTTTTACCTATTGTGGAATAGTAATTTTATTCTAGGTGCATCGTCTTCCCAAATAATTATTTAACTAATGTACGTACCTATACAAAATATTGTAAATCATTTAAAAAGAGTAACGCTGTAGTTTTTTGCCCATTCTTCTTCATACGAAAACTACCTTTTGGAACTATTTCGACTAGAATCAATTCTATTATTTTGACTTTGATTTTACCAGTCGGTTTTGCCGGTCGGTTTGTATTTTTTTATTTACAGTCTTTCATATTTTTATAAAAAGTGTGTCTGTGTGTGTGTGTCTATATTTATGTGGGTTAGCAATTCAAGATATTTGATTTTGGGTACTTACAATTATTGAACTTGGAATTTTATGTTGAATAGTGAATTTTTTTATTTTAGAACGTATGTTCTAAAATAAAATTTGACTATATTCTTAGTTGTAATAATAATAATAGATGGATACGTATGTTTTACTGACTAAATACATTATCAGAATAACCTACTAATATACCTTCAACTCAATACATTTTTTAAACATTCATTGGCTGAATAACAGTTCAGTCTTGCCAAGGGGTGTCGAGTTACCAAGTAACTGAGTTATAGAGGTCAGATAGGCAGTCACTCCCTGTTAAATACTGGTATTCAGCTACATCTGGTTAGACTAGAAGCCGACCACAATACAGTTGGGAAAAGGCTAACAAGATGATAAGATTGAAAAATAACATTATGCGTGTCGCGGGTTCGATTCCCGCACGGAACAAATATTTGTATGATCTATAAGTAGTTGTTCCGGGTCTGGCCGTTTGTGTATGTGAGTTTAAATGTTTGTTAACGTACCCACAATACAGGAGAAATTCCTTGTGCGAGGCAGTTTAAAAAAAAAAAGGTTTTCTTAGAAATCGCAGCACCGGTACTTTTTAGTTTATACTCGTAATACTAATTCAATTGAAAAAGTTTACACATATTGAATCGCTTTTGTCCATCACTATTTGTATTGTACTCGCAAGACTAAAGCCTGGCTCTGACGTCCATTGTATAGAAAATAAACTACCCTACTCATTTATATTTTAAAGCACATTTTGCTGATGCACACAATATTAACTTAAAATTGTGATTAGAATATTTTCTTTCAAAAATTTCTGCATTATTTTTAAAACATGATTTCTATTCTTGTTAGAAGGTACTGACTCTTGCATTATTATTTAATAAGTATGCTTTCAGAAATAAGAAAGGAAAATATTGAGTGATTTACATTGTAGCGAATACAATAGACATAGAGTAAAGAGTCTTAATAAAATAGTGGTTCTACCGCATTGATCGAACTTTCTAAGAGGTTACGCTATACTTACCGTGGTCAAACTATAGATGGGTTACCGTTTTGTGTTTATCACACAAGTCTGTGGCGTGTATAAAATAATGATAAATCTTCAGTCTTGTAAGTAAACTAATTAAGAATTAGTTTGGTCACTAATACCCGAACATTTTTTAATTGAGAATTTGAAGTTTTGAGTGTCACGAGGAATCACCTTAAGTTATAATAGTTTGATATATTCTCACTTTGAAAACTGGGAAAAGTATTGAATTCTAATAATTTTATTATAATACAGGCTTGACAAGAAGTTATAGAAAAAATATTGTATAGTAGCCACAATAAATCCGAAATTCTAACAACCAGTCTTACTGTTGAAGGTCAGTATTTGTCAGTAATAGGGTCATAGAGGTCAAATGTGACAGGCACTCCATGTTAAATATTGATATTCATTCGTCTTTCGATAAACTAGAAAATGAACCCAACAAAGTTAAAAAATGATGATCACGTTACATCTTAGAAAACAAAATCACTAAACCTATTAACGCTTCTAACAATTAACCAACAACTTTTCCTCAAGAAAAACACGATCCCGAAACTCAGGCACTTATGACCAGAGAGTATTGACAGCTCCGCCCTTAGGTCAAACAACCCAGACAAATCAAACACCCCCTTCCGAGCCCCACAAACATTGGGCCGAAGAGCGTCACAAACGTTGGCCCTAGGGACCTAAGGACCAAACTTTCTGGTCCTTCGAGCCTCCACAAAGTTCCCGCAATTTGTCACCGTCGAACAATTGCTCCTGTACACTATATTTCATAAGCACTTAAAGTTGTAAGTAGTTTGAGGTTGTGTGTCAATTAGGGTGGAGCGCTCAAAGTATGAAAAAAATTTTTTTTTGGAATTCCTTTTGTGCGGGGTTATTAAAAGTGGCCAATATACTTAAGCATTACGTATGTTAAATATTTTCCTAATCAAGCCATTAGAAGTACTGCCCCCAGGCCCTCAGACTTTAAAAAAAAAACAAAAATCTTGAAATTTTCATAGGGTCTTTACAAACCAAACGAATTGACTTATCATCAATTTTTTATGTAAAATCAGTAGTAAACAGACACAAAAACCAATATAAGACAGCAACAGCCACATTTGATTGCTACTCATCTCTAAAATATTCAAAAATCAAAGTACACAAAAACGTCAAGATCTTGTCAAAAATACATCGGCAATTGTTGCTATGAAATCGAAACGATTTGGGGGAAGCTTCTATTCCCATTATAAAACGTACTATAACAGCTCTGATAAGAGTATTTCACGACAAATACCGGTCTATTTTAAAACCTTACCAAGGTAGAAAAAATAATTAAAATTAGATACGTAAGGTAGAACAATTCAAAAACGACAGTAACAAGTTATTTGACATTGCTTCCTGCAAATGTTTGTCCTTCGTTATTTGTTTGTGTGAAAAAGACCGCAAAATACCGATTCAAAAAAGACATTTCCTGACTAATCAAAGAACAGAAAGAAAAATGATTATTGGATCAATAGATTTAGTAACTACCAACAAAATTGAGAAAAAATTTATTAAAAGACAAATAAAACGCAAACCTTGCGAAAACCAACATTTACAGGCTGCGACAATCAACAAACAAACACCTACTATTGAACGATCAACCTCTTCTACGGAGATAATTATTGAAAGAAGCTGTGAAACTATAAACGACATGCCGTCGACATCTTCTATTGTATCTACGCCAAGCATCACCGTGCTACCAGGAACGTCGTATGTGGCAGTTGCTAGAACATTGGATCGTTTCGGAGTTTCTGATGGAGCTGGTGCTGCCATAGTCTCTGCTACGCTCCAAGATATTGGTTTAGTGACAAATGAAAACACGGATAATATTGTTGATCGGTCCAAAATTCGCAGATTCCGATCGAAGACAAGAAAATCTTTGAAAAAGAAAAATTTTACTGACTTTCAAGATAATATCGGGATTTCGTTTGATGGCAGAAAGGATAAGACATTAGTTCAAGAAGACAATAGAAGGAGAGTCATAGTTGAAGAACACAACCTTTTTGAAAGAGCCGGGGTCCAAATACTTGGGTCACATCTCCTTAAAGTCTGGGAATGCTAGAACAATAGCCAATAAGTTGTTTTCGTTTTTAGTGGAAAACTCAAATAGTTTGACAAAAATAGTGGTTATTGGTTGTGACGGAACCGCCGTGAACACTGGTGCTAAAGCTGGAATTATTAAACTGCTTGAAAGCAAGCTGCAACGTCCACTACAATGGCTGGTCAATGGCTGGTATGTCATGCAAATGAATTGACTTTAAAACATCTTTTTGAGCATTTAGACGGTACTACCACTGGCCCAAAAAGTTTTAGTGGTTCAATAGGAAAGACACTAAATAATTGTGAGTGCCTACCAGTCAAAACATTCAGTGCCTTAACATGTTGTTTGCTAGACATAACGAAGACCCGTAACGATCTGAGCACGGACCAATTATATCTTTTAGAAAGGTTTCAAGCAATCAATAAAAGCCAGTGTCACGAAAGTTTGGCCAAACGTAAACCTGGCAAAATATGTCACTCAAGGTGGCTTACTACGGCAAACAGTATTCTGCGACTCTACGTTTCGACTGAAAACCCATGTGATAATCTGAAAATATTGTCGAGTTCGTGGTAAAAGTCTACGCTTTTATGTGGTTCCGTATTAAAACTCATCCGCATTGCATTTATGGAGCCAAACATTTGTTTGATACAATTAAACTATCACGATACCTGCCAGATAGTCTCAAACAGGTGATAGATCCCGTGATACAGCGAAATGGGTATTTTGGCCACAATTAAAATTTATTAATTGCCTTGTTAGCGGACGATCGAAAACACATTAGAGAAATTGCCCTTCGACGAATTTTAAAGATACGTGATCGTTCTACTGGCTTTACCTACTCCTTTGCGTGTGTTTAAATTACCACAATTCAATTTTGGTGCTCAAGATTTTACAGATCTTATACATTGGGTATAGCTTACGGAACCACCTCTTACCAAAATGATTCCTACCGAAGTGATTTTAGAAGCCTTGACAGATTACCATAAAGTGGATTCCGAAATTTTATCAGAACGTTACACAGCACTCAAGCAACCGAAAGATGCATAAAATTAGTTACAGAATCTTGCTAAGCAGTCTGTGGATCGGTAAAAAAGGAAGGCTGGATTAGGAATATGTTGGAGTCGTGTCGTATTATACCCTCGTTCAATACAAAAAAGAGTACAAAACTAAAGAGTTTTTTTTTTTTCACTTGCATCTCGAACGAATTAATTCAATTTTTATTTTTTTAATGTTTGTTTTAGTTTCATCACATCTTGTCAAACAGTAAACTGTACTAATTTAATTAAAACATATTCCGTGGATTTAATTTTTTAATTTTTCTGTGAACCTAGTTTTTTCCTTTTTTTTGAAAACTTCAAAGTACTTGGGGCAGTACTTCCACTAATTTAATTTAATTGTCTCCATAATAAGTTTTAAACCTGATACCAAGATGCAACTTTCCCACTATCCGCCATTCCTAAAATCTAAAAAAATAAAAAACGCTCCACCCTAGTGTCAATCATGCTTTGTGATTGTACATATTTTATGGATTAGTTTTCGAGAGTGTACCTGGAGTTTGTTGCCGGTTGTTTCGAATTGGTCGTAACAGTACTACTGGAACAACATTTTCTCACTCGTGGCTAAATAACAACAGTCTCACGGGTCGATCGAAGGAGAAGCTACGCTTGCCGCGGTCGGTACGTGGATGGGTGACCATCCATTACATATCGAGACCCTCTGTGCCTCGAAAAGTACGTTAAGACATTGGTACCGGCTGTCATTCGTAGATTCTTTATAGTCGTTAACTCACCCAAAAGTCTGATAACCAGTCTTACCAAGGGGTATCGTGTTACCCAGTACTTGGGTTGTGGAGGTCAGATAGGCAGTCGCTCTATGTAAAATACTGGTACTCGGCTGCATCTGGTTAGACTGGAAGCCTAAAAACCTAAAGGCAAGGCAGATTGATTGAGTATTTTTTTTGATCCAAGTTAGAAGAATTTAGCCACTTCAACAGGATATTTTTGTAATTGAAAGCGCTCGCTAATGTAATTATTTAAAATCCTTTAAGTAAAACGTTATTAAGAGACTCAAATACTTTTAACTTAGCAAAGACAGATTTCGGACGTTAAAATATTTCGCCCATTAAGTTTTAAGTCAATTTGTCTCAACATCCAACGGAATTGCTGTAAAACACCATTTTAAATTTTCTTGCAGCAAAATTGAAAATAATTATCTAAGTGGTCCGGAGTAAATTAATAAAGTAACCCCTCCCCAAAGATCTCAGTCACTCTTGCTAAGATAATGATATCTGCCATAATAGCCCATTATCATAATAATGGCACAACCCTTATAACCACTACGGCGTAGGCCCGCTACGCAGCTACGACGCTACGCTGCTACGGCGTAGAGCACACAGTCGGCTGATTATACGAACATTTCCAACAATGTCGGACTAAATGATTGTACAGAACTAAATTGTGTTGGTTTTTAGAATGTTCAAGACTTGTTATTTTACTTGATTAATTGTTCTCATTGTAAGAACTTAAGTCTGAAGCAAATTCAGTTGAAGTTTCGCTCATAGTAGCTCAAATCTCAAATATATCTTTAAAGATGTGAGAAGTGAAGTTGTAAAGCGTTCTTCGTTTGTTTCGTTCATGAGCGATATTATAAAATGTTCATTGGAAGCTGGACGACTTAAAATCGGCAAAAAATAATTATTATTCTAACGGAATATAAAAACAGGTAGGGTATTATGAAACGGGCTATAAATTATTAATGTTACGGAATACAGTTTGTAACAAAAATGTGAAAGTTATAAATAAGAAATTTCAAAGGGTCGATTTGATGCTTGAATTACTGAATGAATAAAATAAGAAGTAAATTAATTCTATTAAAACATAATGATTAGTTTTTATCAGTGTCTCCAACTATAATATGAGATAACAATAAAAACAATTTTAAACGAAAAAAATATTATCATAAGAGTAATGGAAGGAGAAGTAGTAGAAACGTGCTGGGCCCATAACCTGTTACACTTAGGCATGCAAGGAAACTATGGTTTGCCTCAAAAGTTTTATTTAAGAAAACATATACGGAACACGACTAGCGTTTGTGATTTCCACTGAGTAGAGAGCTAAAAGAAAATTTACGAAATAGCAACCAATTTTACCATAGACTAACTTACTAGCTTAATGTAATAACTCACAAAAAGGCGTAATATTTACCTGTATTCTCTACAATCCTACAACTACCTACTATGCCGAAAGACTACAACGATTCGTAAATAAAATTGCGATAAGTGACTCAGTGAATTCAAATGCCAAGTCTCAAACTCAAACTCAAAGCATTTATTTCAATTAAACCAATTACAGGTACTTTTGAATTGTCAAGGGGTCGGTCAGTCAGAAAGGTGAAGCTAGTTGCCCATTCCAAAGCTTAGTAGGTACCTATGGAGAAGAACGGGCAAGAAACTCCACGGACACTCTTTTAAATAAAAAAATATTGTTACAAAATATTGATTACATTATTCATGTTGAAATTATACATGTGAGAACAATGTAGAAAGACGTGCACGTTAAAAGCGTCCGTAACAAAAATAAAAACAAAAACAATTCAAAAATTAAACAGCTAACATATTACTAAAATAATGGATCTTTTGTTGTCCGAATAAATAAATTTAATAATAAATAAGAGATGACCAGTCCCTACTGACGGCGTCCGTTCACGAACATGACGCATGGATCAGCACCATTTAGCTCAACCATTTTGAAGGGAACTTAATGATCCAACACACACGCCACCATCAGCGAGACATTTGAGTGAGCATGACACTCTCAACCGCCAGGGCACATTCAAGTCAATGAAAGACGTACCCAGTAAATGGTAGCTTTATGAAATGTACGTGGTCACAATGCCCACACATGTGATATGCAATTATACAATACAAAGAGATTGAATTTATACAAAGAAAGATAGTTTTTACAATCTTCATCAGCTGCAACAATACTTTCGAATGCTAATCAATTAATTATGTGCCCTTGTGGAGCTGGACCAGCGCTAAGCCAAGCCCACACCAGCACTTAAATATACAAAAAACGCCGCTACAAAACCTCTCACATAAATTAAATGAGCACCTTCATAATTGTAAACTCGTTATTATTCATATGTTTCACCGTGGCCTCGTGAGCAGAGTAACGCTCTCTTTATGGACATTACTTTGAAGTTTATCGGCCCATGGAGGCTTCGTGCGGTTGTGACAACATACGTGTGTGTTAGCATGGTAACGCAAGAGTGTTACTTTTTCTACTGTATTGGATTTACTAAGTAGCTAACAAGAATATCAGAATCACTAAGAAATTATATCCGTCCATCATGGATACGTTTACAGACACACAGCCCCGAATCAAACTTTCTATGAATCATACAAATTACAAGAATTTCAGTAAGTTAATTCCGTGTTTCTTGACGACGTTATCCGTTATCTTCGTTAGCTGTGTGCAAGACTAGTATTTAAAGTAGTGGAAATTGAAAAACCCACAGTAGTATGTACTTGTAGGTCTTGGACCCGAATCTGGCCTTTTTACTGAATTAGGTACTTAAACCTCCAGGTCAGCTGGACAATTAACAACTAAATCACTGGCTAACTTAACAGTTGCAGTAGAGGTGCTCCCGAGTCAGAGCCGCGGCGTCCCCACGCCATGCAGCAAGAGTGCCCTGGTGTCAGAGGCACCCACGCTCGGGAAAAAGAATAATACTAAGTGTACAGAAGAGGCGTGGGCCAAAGTCAGGACCTGACTCCATACTACTTCTTCTTCTATTTTTATCCCTTCTGTACACCTAGTATAATTATTTTTTTAACTTGTGGCTTGCAGTTCACCTGGTAATTTGTCTGACAGGCGAGCTGTAACACTACACTGTCTCAAAATAAATATATGAACTCACGCCTTTTTTTTCGTGGGTGTAGGCAAAACCTACAGCACACCACCTGTTACAGATCTTACATACAAGTACGCCCCTTGCGAGGACTACCTAGCTACTATTCAAAACACAGAATTTTTCACAGACGAACAATTTAGTATATAGGTAAATCACACCAGTTACACGTGTGTGTGTGTATATTTTCGTTAGTGAATAAGACAGTTGTTCCGGCCGCTGTCAGACCGCCGTCACCGGTATTATCGGCACACAAGCGGCACACAGGCGGCACAAGCTGTTGTTGTTCTGTTACTGTGGCTGTAAGGATCTTGATTGGTTGTCTGATTATTTTGAATATGTTGATGGTCTAGTCACGTTTGGCAATGAAAACTGTGGCAGTTCGTTTGTAAATTAATTCGAATAATGATTAAACGATACGATTAAGGATTCATAGTTCATTTGTTCTTGACAGTCAGTTTTAGAAAGCCGCTTTCCCATATTTTTTCCACGAAAACTTTATCGTTTTTTTCATGACATTCGCAATAGATAGACATTTAATTAAAGATTAAAATCTGTTGTTTTGTATTTCAAAAATGTCTGAGAGCCGGAGCTAGGAGCAGCATAATGTCCAGAACTGTAATTAATCTAACTACGATAGTCAAAGTTTATTAACAGATTGAGAAGATTTACGACAAACTTATCTTTAATCCCAGAGGAAGTATTAAAAGTTTTCAGCTGTTTGACATAACAAGCTTTAACTGTTTAAGTATCTTAAGATTCTGTCAGTCAGAAGGCGGACGTTTTGGGAGTATGGCGGCCCTTGGGAGGCTATGGCGGGCTTTGAGAGCAGGTGTACTGAGACGGAAGTTCAATATTATTAACGATAACTTGTTAGATTGGCTATTCCGATGAAAGATCTTTTCACTGGCTTCTAACTATTTATTTATTCATATACCTACTGCTTCGCATGGGTGCAATGTGCTGATGTGGCGACATATCAAATATCAAGATTTCTGTGCCATATCTAAGTTAAATATGAATACTTTTCATACAACTTTTGAAATCATAGGTATGTACTTTCTGAATTTTTCTTGGACATTACTACAACGTTGAAGAAAAAACATATTGAGGAAACCTGGACTTACTATATGTCTGAGAACACCAACCAGTCTTAAGCAAGCACGTAGATTCATGCTCATGCCTTCTCTGGATGAGAAGAGACCTATGCCCAGCAGTGGGACCAAAATAGGCTGTTGTTATCATTTTTATTTGCGATTTTGTACGGAAGTGGAAACTCAACCCGTAGCCTAGAATTGAATCGCTCAGCCACAAGCACAAACCAATAAAAACCGTTTTAAATTCCATATTCACAAAACTATTACCACATTCGCTTTTTTCATAGTCTCAAACGTGTAACATTTTATTCATACCGAATTTAAAACGAACAAAGTTCCGACCGCCAAACTAGGCAACAAAGAGTGGCCCACTGTGTACACAGCGAGTGACCCACGTCAGGCCAGCAAACACGACCCTGCGGACCTAAAGTCACACAATGCGTTTCAACCCGTTGTCGGGGAAAAACAGTCGGTTTGACAGCGCGAGGAGGGTTGAATCTCATCTGCCTTCACGTGAAGGGTTACTTCTGGTCCTTTTGACCACGAAGTTGTGTACCGTTGAGGGTTAACGTGTCAATCAGTGTGTGCTGGCCGGAATAGTTGCTTTTTAATTTACTTTCTTTTGTATAAATGGATGTGTGATCTAAGCTAAAAAGCGGCCAAGGACTCTGTACCACGGTACAATATTTAACACTACATTTATTTTATGTTTCTTGTATGGAGACACCATTTTATTTTTATATTTATTTTATTTTTATATTTTTTTGTTATAGCGGTCATAGTAGTTCACACCCTGTGATTTCAAGTATCTACCTATTACGGTTTAAAAGATACAGTCCCTGTGACAGACGGACGGACAGCGGAGCCTTAGTAATAGGGTCCCGTTGGCACCCTTTGGGTACGGAACCCTAAAAATGAACCAGCGAATCGCATTAGACAGTTTGTTTGTTATTGTCGGTGGCTGAAGTGGCCAGCCAGCTAAATTGTTATCAACATACCTGATTAAATATTTTCAAACGTAGATCACAAAAGTTCGAAGTACACCTATTAGCACCTATTTTTTGGGCACCTATGCGTTGAGCACCAAAGGTATTCCTATTTGAGTTTAAGTACTAAACTCTAAACCCAACCATCTGCTAAACTATCTTTCGTAAAAAAAAAATACTATCGATATCATTGAAAAACACTGTCGATGTTAAACAAACCGTGTGACGAGTCGTCGTTTCATTTAAAAATTAAATGAATACCTGGTGTTTTCGATTAAAATATTAATAATTATTTGCGGAAGCATCCTACGTTTGTACAGCGCTTTGATAAATAAAACGCCGTATTTTGCTATGATGTTTTGTTTGTAATGAAATCCCTCGTATTCAAATTCAATCGTTTGTTTTTAATACTGAGAGTAGAAAGTGTATGTACCTATGGTACATTGTATATCTATGTAGGTATGTTGTAGACAAAATTGAATACAGTCGAATAGAACTGTATGCTTGGAGTCTCTCTGATGGCTCTAATCCGGAACGAGGTGGTCCGGCAGAGAACCAAAGTTGTTGTCATAGTTCACAGAATAAGCAAACTGAAGTGGCAATAGGTTGGCGATATTTGACGTAGAACCGATGACCGCTGGTGTTCTAGAGTGGAGAGCGTGAGTCGGCAATCGTAAGGTAGGACGCCCTCAGACTTGGTGGAGCGGTGATCTTCGCAGGGTGGCTGGTAGCAGCTGGATGAGAGTTGAATCGCGTGCAATTGGAAAGGCCTATGTGCAGCAGTGGACTGCCGTAGGCTGATGATGAATAGGACTGTTCAACAGATTTGTATAGCAGCATATAAGTGAAAAAAAAAAAAAAAAAATTTACACGAAAACTAGAATGTTTGTCAGCTAGCCTACCAAGCGATATTCGGTAACAACTGCATTTTCAGTTCATTACAGCCCTAAATATCTTTGCGCTTCGTACATCTTCTACTTAATAAAATCTTATATTCACTCATTGACAGACAACGCGCAACCTAAACCGCTATGTCAACAAGTATGAAATTTTGCAAATTGTGCAAAATATCATACTTCTCTTGTGGTATAACGAAGGCGAGCACTTTTTCTTGATTTTTGTAAATTCTTTCCTTAAAAGGGTTAAATTGGGCTAACAGTTTGTTTGGAAGTTTGTCATTTTTGTTGATGGAAAATCCCATCGAACAGCTTGTAACAGATACAACGTTGAAAAGTGTAATGATGTTTTTTTAAATAATAACTACGTAAGTAAATTATTTATCTCTTTCTATTTATTTTTCGAAACTCTGTATTAGTCTATATCGTGTAGACCAATCTTTGTCTAACCTGTAACATAATACACACCGACATGCCAGACAATGAAGCGTCATGTTTCACTTAGGACGTGTAACCCGAGCGACGCCAGCGGACGCACTTAGTGCATCCTATACAGAGCTTTATATTACGTAATATTGTGTTATCTTGCGTGGGCATTATTGAAAAGATTCGATGGAAGAACTAAGTCACTTGGGAGGTATTGAGGTTCTTGTATTAAGTATTACATTTCGATACAATGTAAAAATTGTTAATGAAATAAATAAATAAATAATATATTGAGTTTTTAACTTTCGTTAAAGAGCAATCATTTTAAGCCTACTAGTTATACCGTTAGTTATACTTTGGTAATTGCCATCTGTTTATAAAAAAGACGAGCGACCCGCCCGTGGTTTGCATGGCTTTTACGATTTGACAAGACAACGAGATTTCTTTATTATTTACATAAATATTCCGGAATAAATTATTTAAATGATGGTGAAAATAACATTAAAATCCGTTGAGAAGTTTAGAAGAACAACGCAGTCACACAGACAGACACGAAAAGTGATTTTTATTAACAATAAATGTATAAATATTGATACTTCAGTGTGCCCTTCATAACAATTCCGCCGATGATACTACGCTGAAAATCACACATCTGTGATTGATCTTTTCACTACCAAAGCCCACTTTCATTCTCTTCCTTTTCTTATTATTCCTTTTCAAAGAAACGGTTTTAAAAGTCTTTATTTTTAATACAAACATACCTCTTCACAGAAGATACCGATCGCCATATGGACTACATCTCTTACGTTGTTTAATTTTAGCGAGCTGTCGAGTCAAATCGATCGCTTGTGAACCAGCCGCCTGCCCACTGCCCAGTCTGTGACGTTTATTTATTATTATTAACCGACTTCCAAAAGGAGGAGGTTCTCAATTCGTCTGTATGTTTTTTTTTTTTTTTTGTATGTTTGTTACGCGATTACTCCGCCAATTATGAATAGATTTTGATGATTCTTTTTTTGTTTGGTAGATCATACTTCAGAAGTGGTCCCATATAAATTTTACTAACTTTGCTTGGGTAGTTTTTGAGTTAGCTTCAATTATACGTATTTTTTCCCACTTAGTATGTAGATGATATGATAACTTCTTGTCACTGTTATTAACATAGCAGGTAGTGGTATTCGAATTTGTGTGGGGTAGGTACCACAACTAAAAAGTGAAAAATAAAAACTTTTTACAAAAAAAAAAACAACCGACTTCAAAAAAAAAACACTACAAAGTGAAAAATAACTTTAATTTCGGAAGTCGGTGACAAAAAACGAAAATTCAAAACCAAGACACCGACTTCCGAAATTAAAGTTATTTTTCACTTTGTAGTGTTTTTTTTTTGAAAAAAAAAAAAAAAGTGTAAGTGTAAAAGTTTTTTTGGTACACCAACAGCAGTAAAAAAGAAAACAATAATGAAATAAAAGTGCTGGAATGTGTGCCTATTACAGACGAACTATGTTCTTAATATCCCTCGACAAACCTCGTGTTTCATCAGTCGTCGGATTTTTATAAGTTGCCCTTTGCACTTGGTGCAGACCGGACGCTCTCAATCGACGGACGTATATAGAGTTGTTAATACTCTTTTGATTTGATTTATAAAAAAAAAACCAGTCAAGAGCAAGTCGGACACGCGCACCGAGGGTTCCGTACCATTTTAAATTTTCATCGGTGAGGCCTTTATTCGCGAGAGAATTTTAACACTGCACACTGCCGTGTAGAAGAATATTGCAGTTTTAGGTCAGAGCCGTCTCTTGACTGATAGTGGAACTAATGTAATTTAAGTTGATGATTTCTGCAAAAGTATGCTATTTAGAGACATCGTTTTATTTTTCCTGTAATCTTTACATAAACTTCTATCACATAGAATAATTTCAGATTTTTCTCTATACAAACTTCGGAGATAAGGGGAACGGCATATTTTTTAAAAATCATCTCGATAAGTCGAAAACCATGCGGCCTAAAAAAATACAAAAAAAATTGAGAATGTGCAAATAGCGCTGTTTCATATGATACCCCACATGCCTTAGTAGCCCCACTTCTAATTTTTAAGAACCCCGATCAGTCTCTGTTGCAAAAAAAAAAAATTATTTTTATTTCTTTCTTAATTGCAAAATAGTTGGGCAGACGTCATCTAAAACTATTTCAAGTTGATAGCAGTTTTTCAGATATCCAGCTGTGACAGACAGACTGAGTCGCACCACAAGGGTTCCTTTTTACCAGTCGCAGGCACGACAGATAGGAAAATAGTTTTACAGCTCTATATAGTTCACACGGAAATCAAAACAAAACAACAATAAAGTACTTAGTTCTGAATTCAAATTATTATACACGATAAATCTAATAATTGATGGACATGGAAATTAGCATTCGTTTGTATTCGGAAATGCGATGATACCCGAGGGACATTAAGAAAATAGTATTTATAGATATTTGTTTTTTCTGCCTACCCCCATGGGAAGAAGGCGTGAGTTTATGTATGTATGTATTGGATGATTTATGACCTTCGTAATGTGAAGAGATGGTGATTATGTTTTTATTTTGATAAAAATTTCTACAACATTTAGGCCAATCATTATGGGATCGGAATCAGATAGGAGGCTGACTTCGCTTGAGCTTTTCAACCTTTACGTCAACGAGTTGACTGTTGGACTCAGCAGTGAACGGAATGGCCAGCCCTTGCAAAGGGTGAAACAAATAAAATACCTAGGGCATTACGTAACGAAGGACCTTAAAGATCATGAAGATATCGAACACGAGTGCAGGGCTCTTGCAGTGAGAAGCAATATGCTGGTTCGCAGGTTTGCGTGTTGTAGTAAAGAGGTTAAAGTTACGTTGCTTAAGGTTAACTGTTAGACTTTCTATACAAGCAGCCTGTGGGCCACCTACACGCGGAAAACAATGGACGCCCTGAGGGTCCAATATAATAACAGCTTCAGAATGCTTTTGGTGCTGCCGCGCTTTTGTAGTGCCTTTGGCATGTTCGAGTAGGCGCGTGTTCACGACTTCCACGCAATGGTCAAGTCGGAACAGCATTCTGAAGATGTCAGTGAACAACAACTCACCGATGATAAATCAGTTCATGCAAGTGTTGGTTAGGCAGGAGTGATTCATTACAACCGGTGAAAGGAGATACCTTCACATTAAATGTATGTAAATATTGTTTTTTCTGTGAGCTTAGTATCTACTTATAATAACACACGAACATAGCTTTTAAGTTTTTTGTAACTAGGTAACTAACTAATGTAAATGGATCATTGTTGTCTTTGAAGATAAATAATTTAATTTAATTTAATTATTACCTCTAAGTTACAGTTCTTAAAACTATTCAGACAGATTTGTTTCTGGGGACTTTGCTGCGCCACTTCTTCTTCCCGGCTAAGATGCTGGAATGTAGTGCTTCGGGTGAAAGATCGCGGCGATAAGCGTAACTCCAGAATGTTGCAGATGTAGAGAAGGTTGCGCATTTCTGTAGCTGTCTTTTGTTACAAAAAAGTCATGAATTTCAACATAATAAAATTATAACCACATGAATAAAACCAAACCTTTAATAAAAACTATTAATCCAATCCGAAGTCTATCCAAATTATTTTCTATTTGATTTGCACGCAAATCACTAAGTAGGTACACTGACAACAACATTAAATGGGATGGTCATAGCAAACTACGTATTTAGTGTAAAACAAATATGTACCAAACATACCATCTTAGCTGAACTGGCAGATTTGTCCAAAGTCTATAGTACCAGGAGCACAGTAACGTTAACATTTAACCTAATTGGAAAGGTTAATGTTTCCATTAGTGACGCTTCGGTGACGGTTGTAATGACGCGGCTGTATTGGATAACTCGGAGGATATCATGTTTGGCAGGAGGCAATATTGACGTGGTGTTATTATCTACAATCATGCATGGCTTAGGAGTTAGGCAGATAGGTATTATTGAATGTATGGAAGTAATGGTGAAGGAAACATCGCGCAAGAACACGGATAATGCACAGTTTACACCAGCTTAGTAATAAGTGCTTAGTAGTGTAAGCTAGCTGAATTAGTGCTTATTGTAAGTGAATAAAGGCCAATAATTGTATTAATACTTAGCGACAACCCGACACGGGTAGCTGATTAACGAATACTGCTTTTTTTGAAAACTGTTTCATGCGGTTAGTTTATGTAACAAGTAAATACTAAACACTGGTGCCGATTCTCTTGTCATAAATGCCTCTAAACGAGACTAAACATCACCAAAATGTAGTTTATTCCTGTCAAACGACGATTTTCCATTCTGAAATAGACTAAAGTGACACAAATTAACTATATTTTAGTTTGACAGCACTAAGATGGTACTGAGATATTAATTAAGTGAAAATGTCTATTCTATTCTATTTTTAATAAATGGCAAGCAAAGCCGATGTCGACTATTCTGCCAATGTCGAAAGTGAGTTGGAAGAAGCAAGTGTGCATGATAAAAGTGAAAATTGAAAGTTTTTCGCCTAAAATTTAGATTTTCTAACTAAATCTGATTATTTTTAATCGCGACTAAAAAGGTGTGGAATAAAATTGGTTGTCATGAACTTTAAATTCACACCAACAAACACCTCGACTCCAGATGCAAAAACAGTACTGATTTTTTTTTCTTTTGCTTATATCTCGAAAACGGTGTGTCCAATCGCAAAAATAATGAAAAATTCGACCCCCTTTATAAAATCTTTAAACCCTTATCACTCTACATCTAGATAATATTTTTTCTTATTTTCCATACAAAAGTGAATTCCATATAAAACACGTCGAGGCCGCCCCCCCTAGGTGCCTCCGGCTCTAAAAAAAACCACGTGGTTAAGTATCACGTGTGGAGTCGTGATTGTCAAATTCGATTTAGATGTGTCAAAATTGTTTTTAAATCTAGAGAATTTATTTTGCAGAAAAGCTCTCGTAGTCAAAAGTAAGGAATTTTAGTGATAGTTTAGTTAGTTTAGTTCGGTGTACAAGAGAATCGGCACCATTGGCTACTAAACTTGTATAAACTGTACCGTTTTAGCGTGATTTTAGCAAATTAATGAGCTACAATCACCAACATAAAGTGAGCAAGTGTGGTGATTAATGTTCGTTCGTTCTATGTATAAGAAAACGCTTTAGGCATACTCGTAAGTGAGACAAATTATAGCTTAGTATAAGCACAAGAAACATAACGTAACAAGACCCACAAAAACAGACAGTCATTACTTCCATACCTAATTTGGTACCGCAAAGAAACTACTTATAATAAGTCAGTGGCGAGCTTATCTAGATGTCCGGCCGGACCCAGTGGTGGCCGGCGGTGTCCGGCGGTGTTCGACACCGATAAATAGTGTCCACGAGACATCGGACACGGCCCGGGCGCACCATTGTCCGGCTCTCAGCGCAAACGGATCAAATTGCTTTAACATTTCTGTGGCTCTTGGTAGTGTTTGTTTAGAAATTGTGTTCTTGCATTTGGCATCGCAATTTTCTGTAAGTGCAATTACATAACATACACACAGACATCAGTAAATATTAGTAGGTATAGTATAAAATAATGGGTAGACAACTACGAATAAGTAATAAAGTAGAAACGAACTAAGAACAAATCAACTTCTCTCCACGCAATACAACCTAATTATTATTATTTAGAGATTTAAACTACTTCTAATGAAAGTAATATTTTACCAACCATTAAATATGCAAGTAATTCTAACTACTTGAATGTTTAATGGTTACTAAAATAGTTATTTGAATATGTTCTTAAGGCACAAAATAATGTTGATACAAATGTTTAAACTTTCAGCCATTTCAGGATGGAAATAAACTTTGGATTAGACAAACTACGATACTTAACTCATATAATAACTGTCTTAAGATCGAACAACGGATGTATAGCCCACGTAGACACATAGGTAAGTATTTCAGTCGTGCTACGTAAGTGTACACCTTTTATGACACAAAACTCTCACAAATGCCCCGCAAAAGTACTACAATATAAGTGCGTTACAGCGTGACACCATGTTTTTTTTTTTTTTTTTTTCTTTTTCTTCCTGTAGGGCATCTCACAGCTGGTTTTGAGAAACCTTCGCTGTTTAACCGGTCAATCCTGTGGCTGCCTCAAGCTACTACACTCAAAGCCTCCAGCCAGGGCACATATATAAAACTAAGCTAAAAAGCTTAGGATGAACGCGCGCTAAGGGCACCCCCTGCGGGGTTCGAGCCTCGGCTTAGGGCGTTATCCGGGGGGAGGACATCAAAAGATGGGACGGGCTGGATCAAAGGGTTTTGATCATTATTATTATTATACGGGGAATTTAAAGCTACGTGCACAGCTGCAACAACTGCTGGCACCTCGTTTTCGAGCAAGGGTCGGGGGGGAGTATCATTTACTCGGGGGCGCGGCGGTCGGGAACGCAAAGGACCTCGGCGGCGAGGTCGGAATGACGGGAGGCGTCTGTGTTTGTACACTGTGCTTGTTTCCCTATTACTCTCCTGGAGGAGGGTTATGGGGTCATCGGGGTCTACTAGGATATGCCTTGGGCGGCGAACTTTACTTATTCTACTCGGGACATAACTGGCGGCCTCGACAACCAGAGGGTTGCGATGTTTGGCCGCGGACTCAAAGAAACGCTTTGAAAGGCGTTTTAGAAATTGGTGGATTGTGGGAATCTTTAGGTCGAGGTGGAGAGCCTCGTTCCTGACGAACCATGGCGAACCTGTCGCCCTACGAAGGAATCTATTCTGCACGGTTTGCAGCCTATGTATATGACGGGGTTTTGCATGAGCAAAGACGGCACCCGCATAGGTCATGATCGGTCGAATGCACGCCGTGTAAACGCGCAATTTGCACCTAAGTGACAATTTGCTACGTGCATTCACCAGGAAAAAGAGTCTACCGAGAGCGAAAGCGGCTCGCGAACGAACCATCTTTATGTGCTCTGCGAAGGTCAAATGATGATCGATAACGACACCGAGATATTTGGCTCGCTTCTCCCAAGGGATCGGCTTGCCGAACATGGTGATCGGTCGGGGGGGTATCTAAGCCTTTTACGCAGTTTCGTAAAGAGAACCGCTTGGCTTTTATCGGGGTTCACTTCTATTCGCCACTTTGTAAACCATGCCGCCAGTCTATCGACTGCGCGTTGGAGAGTGAGGCGAATAGAGTCGGGGGATCTAGATTTGCAGTAGATGGCAGTGTCGTCTGCGAACAGACCCAACTGCGAACTACGGCATCCTTTAGGGATGTCGCTAGTGTATAGCGTGAATATGAGGGGGGACACTACAGAGCCCTGAGGGACACCTGCACGGATGGGGCGGGGAGTGGATAACGCTCCTTCGATGCGATAGCGAAAGACGCGGTTCGACAAAAAGTCTCGTAAGATGAGCACGAGACGATCTGGCACACCGAGTTGGTACAGCTTGTATATTAAGCCGTTGTGCCAGACTTTATCGAACGCTTTCGCTACGTCGAAGAATACTGCACCGGTCATATAACCGTGCTGGAAACCAGCGCTTATGAATTCTACGATCCGGTGGGCCTGATGCACGCTAGAGTGCTCAGTTCGAAAGCCGAACTGTTCGTTGGGGATGAGGCCCTTGGTCTCGGCGAAGTCTCTGAGGCGCTTATAAATAAGCCTCTCATAGATTTTTCCGAGAACCTTGAGCAAACTAATGGGACGGTAACTGGTAGGCTCGGTTTTGGGCTTGCCGGGCTTAGGGATACCGATGACGGTGGCTTCTTTCCACGACTGTGGGAAGATATTGTTGCTTAAGGCACCATTGAAGATGGTGGTCAAAAGCATTATTAGGTGGGCGGGGAATAGTTGGATCACCCTATTGGTGATACCATCTGAACCGGGGGCTTTACGGGCTTTAAGACCTTTGATGATGTCGTGCACCTCGTCCGGGAGGACGGGGGGCAGCGGACAGTCAGGGTCATCGACGGGAGGGAGGGAGGCTCTACGTTCGACTTCCGCGTCGACCTTTGACAGGTGAGCTTGGTCTACTGGTAGGGAACTGGGAGTGCATTGGGCCTCGAGGCTGTCTGCGAGGCATTCAGCCTTTTCGGCATCGTCGAATGCGATGGTTTTATCGGGACGGGTCAGAGGGGGCATGCCGGAGGATTGGGGAGCCCTGAGTTTCCTCTGGAGCTCCCAGAAGGCCTGATGGTTTGGCTCTAGTTCGCCGAGTAACTTTCCCCAGCTCGCGTCCCGCAGCTCCGCTACACGTTTCTTTACAGATCTCTGTAAATAGCGCATATGGGCTTTGTTGGCGTTACAGGGAAAGCTATCGTACGCACGTATGGCCGCGTTCTTCTCAGTCAGTAATGCACGCACATCGTCCGGCAAGCGCCAGCGACGGTCGTCCGTCGCTGACACTTCCCTTGAACAATCGTTCAGGACGGTTTGTACATGATCAGTGAGTGAGTCGATCGCGGCCGTGGTGTCGGCGACAGAGTCAAAGAGATCGGGGATAGAGTCTAACTGAGGGGACGTGTTGGATTTCAGCTGTGTGCTTACTTTCTTCCAGTCCGTGATCCTCTTAGTGATAGGGGGGGCGTTCGGGTCAGGGAGACCTATGCGGGGGTATAGTCTCATGACTACCGGGCGGTGATCAGAGTCGAGCTCTTGTACCGTTTCTATTGACTCTAACTTTAGGTTGACGTTCTTAAGGAGCGCCACGTCTAAGATATCGGGGGTATGATTGGGATTTATGAGAGAGAAATGAGTGGGAGTCATCGGAGCGATGACGTCAAAAGTCAGGGAGTTTGAGAGGTCGAACAGGTGTTGACCTCTGGGGTTGGTTACCGAACTATTCCAAGAGGGATGTTTGGCATTTAGATCGCCCGCTATGATGAGCGAGTTACTCATAGCGAGTAGGATCGAGAGATCGTTTGAGAGGGATTGATAGTGCCCCGGGGCGTTATCGGGGGGATTATAGACCGATACGAGAGTGATCGGCTCGTGACCTGACATACCTAGGCGACAGGCGGAAACTTCTAATACCAAGAGGGGAGGAGGGTCTAATGGGATGCAGTGAAGCTGCTTTTTATAATAGATAAGGGTGCCACCCTTGTGACAACGCGACCTGTCATTGCGAACAATCCGGCAGTTGGTAAGTGACGGGTCACGATTGCAGGGCTTTAGGAACGTCTCTTGAATTAAGAGAACGTCTATATCGTGATCGCGGAGGAAGAGCCCTATCTCTGCCCTTTGGGTTTTTAAGCCATTGGCGTTAAAGAAGCCTATTGTTAGGGATCGGGGTTTGAACCTAGCTATCGCCGTATTATCCATTGAAGGTTTTAGGTGTGATAGCTAGGCTATCTAGGACTTGGTGACACCATGTCACTGTACCAACAATAAATATTGCAGACGCCGCTCTGGAGTGGGGATAGGTTAGACCCGATACACGACAGTTACCCGAACATGATGGTGAACGAATCAAAAAAACATAGGTAAAGGGCAAGTTTGTCTTATCCCTGTTGTGTACACACTAATCATAATTATTGATTTACAATAGGTAGGTATTGGTACAATGTAGGTAATATTTTTTTTGTTGTTTATTAACCTTAATTTGTCTCATTTTATAGCTTGCTGTAATGATTACTATATACATAATATTTAATACGTGTTATTATTAAGTCAACCATTTATGACGGGGATCGGAACTGTTTCTCCTAAACACAGGTTATTTTGTAACCTATCTAGGAGAACAGTACGGCATCCACTACCTAAATTATGAAACTTTATGCTTGTGCTTTAAATAATTATACTTTATCCTTTTAAAATTAAATTTCCTAATACACAGCCAGAAATACATGTAAACTATAGAATGTAAATAATGCTGAGCATCTGCCTCAAGCAAGCTTTTTTTAGTGCAGGAGAAGACTGAATGCTCCAAATGGCAATAATTTATTAGTTCTACGTTGTTCTGTTACACAACCACAGTCCACTCACATACGTCACGTTAGCCGCGACACGTGAGCATTAATATATCTAAGGTAATCTACGGTGCTGTAACCCATAGTCACGTCTTGTACAACACCCACGGAATGAAAAAAGTCACAACAACGCGGCGTGAACGCTTACACTGAACAAACGTCGCGTGCGAAGACACTCGCTATCAACATGTAATAGCAAAAAAACAAAGAAAGCTACCAAAATTAAAAAGGACATTAATTTAATAAACCATTTTTAATGTCTCCATAATAAAGCAGTAGTTGGTTCATTGTCAGTTCGCGGCGGCGGCGCTCGGCTCGCTCGCTGAATATTAATTTTATTAATAGGTACACAAAGTTTTCTTTAATTTGCTAACTAAACTAATCCGCGGACATTTGTAACTGTCTCCATCTACTTTAATGATATTCATTTAAAAATAATTAGGCTTTCGAGGAATACTAATAGTTATTATAATTTGATTATGTGTGCCGAGATGTTACATTTTGAAACCCAAAGGCTTTTACATAGGGAAATATTTAACTGATCCTCTAAAACCTTATTGACCTTCTAATGATGAACACATTAAATTAACCTCTAAAAACTTATGCCGTGGCAGCGACCGGTGACCGCTACATCATAGGAATTATTAGAGGTTCACAAAAAGAGGCGCAGTCATTATATTAGGGCGTCCAATAATATTTTTAGGAAAGCAAAATGGGAATTACTTGAGGTTCAATTAAATACATGCCGTTACATGTGGCTTCTGATAATATTATAACTGGTGAAATGTAGGCGCACAATAAAACTGCTTTCCTTCTCGGAAAATAAAGCTGCGATGTTTGTTTTGTAAAAATAAGTGCTTATTGAACGTTAGAGCTAGATACAAAGAGAGCACTTAAAAGAAAATCAATTCCTCGCTGAACCAAATCCCAAATCGAACAAAAACATATTTTCATCGTCCTGTAGGTAAGCCTAGACCTAAATCAGCACATCGCTGGAATGCCGGTCTCGCGGACCCCAATCACGTTTTTATCAAAAAATCCAATTTTCCAGTATCTCAGTACAGGCATCCAACCCTCCGCTGCTATTAAAAACGCGCCAATATATTATGTTTTTATCTACACGTTGTCATCGGGTCCGTTGGACCCTCGCTTTTTATTTATATCGTTTTATTGTGCGATTGTAATTGAGTCGGTCGCTGATACGTTGGTATAAACAGCGCGATCAATTATATCGCCATTGAGAGGGTCGAGTCTGATGGTGTGTTAATGGAGGCAAATTGCTGTGTTTTTTTTGTTAATTGATTTTTATTTGGTATGATCAAATCATAATTTTCCATTCGAATGGGCAAAATACAGTCACGAGCATAAATGCCTACACACTTACGCAAAATATAAATGCGATTTTCTCCTAAAGTATTGACCTTTATTACGAACATGGTATTTTCGTAACCATACTATAATAAAATAGGTATTTTTCTCGAAAATGCAATTGTTTTTTGGCGAGAAAATTGTTTCTCAATTTAGCTAAAAGTATAAGATATTTATGCTCGTGACTCTAACTCAAACTCAAACTCAAAGCATTTATTTAAAATAAACCAATTACAGGCACTTTTGAATTGTCAAGGGGTCGGTCAGTCAGAAAGATGAAGCTAGTTGCCCATTCCAAAGCGTAGTAGGTACCTATGGAGAAGAACGGGCAAGAAACTCCACGGACACTCTTTTAAATCAGAATATGGTTACATAATATTGGTTACATCATTCATGTTGAAGTTATACATGTGAAAATGATGCAGAACGTTAAAAACGTCCGCAATAGAAAATAAAACAACTAATACAATTCAAAAATTAAATTAAAACAAGCCATGGCAGCTAAGAGATGACCAGTCCCTACTGACAGCACCCGTTCACGAACATGACGCATGGATTAGCACCATTCAGCTCAACCATTTTGAAAGGAGCTAAATGATCCAACACACACGCCACCGCCAGTGAGACATGAGAGTGAGCATGACATACTCTCAGCCGCCAGGGCACATTCAAGTCAATGAAAGACGTACCTAGTAAATGGTAGCTTTATAGTAAATATTATGTCGTCAAAAAACAAATGGAACATAAAGAAATGTTGAAAGTCACTTTGTTAAAATCTGGCAAAGGTTTTGAACTCGCAACTCGATACTTAAGAAGCCTTAAACAACGTCTTAAGCCTCAGTCTTAATACATAAAAGTATAAATAAATAAACACAAGTCCCCCAGTGAATACTCGAGGCTTTATTCTTTGTACAGTTTTTATGACTTCGAAGTATAATAACAAAAAATATGAGTTCATTTGAAGAAGTCTGAGCTTTCTCCAGCGTTCAGTTAGTATTCCACTGAGTTGAATTATTTACTGCTGAGAGAAAAGAATGGCCAACAATATGCTAACGCTCTCCTTTACATACAATTATTAAGATGACGTGCGCTGTACCCTAGTCTATTACAGAATTATGTACATATTTTGTAAACTGTACTAAAAACAGTCTGGTGAAACATTTTACGTTAATTGGAAAAACTGTTACTGTCTCACTGTCCTCTCATAACTATTAACACTGTAATTTGAAAATATTGTAAAAACCTTTTATTTTTAAAAGAGTAACCGTGGAGTTTCTTGCCGGCTCTTCTCCATAGGAAGCGACCAATTGGAACCGTGCACCTAGCTTCTGACGTTTCATAAGTGCCCTTGTAGGTTTATGTGAAATAGAATATTTTGAATTTGAATTAGTTTAGAGGTTGTGAGAGCAACTGCTAAGCGTGGTGTAAGGGTTCTATCCCTGGATAATATTTTAATATTTCCATTAGAATGTTCTCAATAGCAGCCCACAGTAAATATTTGAATCCGGTTGATTGCAATAGATTCGTCGCCTTATCACATAACAACACACAACATCACACCTGTATTTTTCGAAAGGTTAGGCAAAGGTGTGTCCGTAGTACACCCACATTTCGCCAGTTATGTTTAAGTCCCATATAAAAGCGAGCCTATTGCCATCAACCGGGCACAAATCCAGACTCCGGGCTGCTACTGAGAAATTCCAGATGGAAAACCCAATAACACTTTGCCGGACAGTAGCGCTTGCGAGCACTAGACCAGTGAGGCAGTCACTTAACATAACTGCAGGCAAAATTACGATGACCCCTCTGCCAACCCCTTCGGAATACGCAATCGTAATATTACGAAAACTCACTTCCCCCCAAAGAGCAACGTAAACATTCTGAACATTAAAACGATATCTACAGTAACTACAGTTAGCTACAATAACCGTTACAGATAACCGATAACGGTTACATTAACGTGTAACTTCTATAACGGTAACCGTCTATTGAATCATGAGAAGACTCCGCGACTATATACATTTGTATGGGAGGAGCGTTTTAACAGATAACGGTAGTTTATTAGTTATGGGGTTTTAGAATATCAAGGGGGTAGAGTAGTTATTACTAAGGTTTCGTTTGTGATGATTTAAATACCAATAATTCATCTTGCGCTGTCTCTTTGTGCATCTATGTAAATGTTGAATTTTCGTGAATATGTATTGCGTGTGATTACAGTAAAATTAGGCAAAATAATTGTGATTCCACCGGGTACTTCTGTCTCTCATGCTAGAGATAATAATATGTATTTTACCCCGTGTCACTGACATTTTACTTTTAAAATAATAGATAGATACATAGAATACTGTTTATTAGGTACACCAGTTAATATTACCTATAATTGTTATGCTTTCAGAGTCCTGAAAGCAGGTAACAAATGTTTATTTGATATTTATTTGGGTCAACCGTATCATAAACTAAATGACAAATGATTATTGTTTGTACAATATACACCGTGAAATTTGAATCACAGTTTTGCTAGAACAAACGTTGTTTAGACCTTGGTCTACTACCATACTACAGCATGCAATAAAAATAAATGTTTTTTGAAAAAACATTAAAAAAACAAAGTTTAAAATGTGAAGATTATCGTTACTTCCTACAACACAGACACCACACATGGGACACAGCATTGTTTACAGGGAAATGTACCTCCATAAACGAAATTTAGTATGCAGTAGATAATCTTGACATTTTAAACTTTGTGTTTTTAAGTTTTTTCAAAAACCAAGTTATGTTTTTTTTTTATTGGATGCTGTAGAATGGTAGTAGACCATGGTCTGAATAACGTTTGTTCTAGCAAAACTGTGATTCAAATTTCACGGTGTATACCTCCGCCTATTCAAATGGCATTAATTATTTAAAACTAACACCCTGTATAAATGCCAAAACACAACAATAACAGCTGTAGCAACAAAATTTCGTTTGAAATTACAATTTCAAAAGAATCTTTCATTAAACCTACAGAAACGAAAATTAACAATTCAAAATACCAGAAAGCAACGCAATCCGCGTCAAATCACTGGATTCCGTATAAATGAATAACAAAACACAACACGACCAATTATTGAGGAAATTAACCAAATCATTGGATCCGCAATCCGAACTAATTGAAAAAAGTTTTAAGCGCGCCGCCGTCAAATTGTTTCGCCGAGATTTCGGCGCCATTTTAATTTGCGAGCAATTTGTATAAAAATTAAATGTTTAACGTGCTCGCTAATGGGACGGGGGATCGCAGATGGTGGGTGACGGGGGGGAGGGGTCCTGTCCCCCATCATATGATTGGGTTCCGACACAGTCGCTTCATTTGCTTCATCCGCGCTACATTTTGCGCGCATTCTTCCCGCGCGTTACATGACATTTTTCTCTGTTCATTCGGTTTGGGAAGCAGTTTTAAATTGCCTCGCGGGTAATTGTGTCCCGTGTGTTCATTTATGCCCGTGATTGTTTCTTTTATTTGCGAGGAGAAAATATTTTAGTAGAAATCTCAAACAAGCAAGCAAGCTTTGTTATCAATGCTCATTCCTTCTACGAATCAGGAAGGAATGAATACCGTCGAAATTTTGTACTTAAAGACTGTTCCAAAAGTATTTGATTAGAGTGTAAGCAAACTCTGTTCATGTTCCATTCTTACGCAATCACTCACTAAAGGGAATTCATAAACAAGATTTCAACTATTAATCTCGCCATTTTACCAGCAATTATTATTGTTTGGTTATCATTATAAAATTATAATTGTAAAATTTTCGAAGAAAATTGTGATTTTAAAAACCTCAATAGTAAAAAAATCTATAAGGTAATTATTTAGTAATATAATTTTGGGTTAACATATTGAAATAATCAAATCAAAGCACAACATTTTTAAGTGGCTCAAAAAATAGGTTTCCACAGATACGTTTCGTGATTCATTTGTTTACTATTTCATCAGATACTTTTAGAACAGATCATACCTGAACTTTTTACCTTTCTTACAATACCAATGACAGTTACAGGAAACCTACAGAAAAATATCTCCAGCCAAGCAAGTTGTCAGCCATGTCAGAAGAATTTACGGAAGTAGATGAAATACGACCACCGCCAGTCGCCGCTGTTCCTAACTTATAGACTCACAATCTGTCACTAGTTTATGACAAGTTGTGATCCGGGAACCAATCAGAGACGAGGAACCGATGTATGTAGCATAATATACCTTGCAGGTAAAGGAATAAATCAAATGATGGAATGACGTCTGTGAACATACTTTAAGTGATTTGCTAGAGGTACGAGTTACAAGTGAACGACTGACTAGTTCGTCAGTTGCTACCAACTTTGGAGGTTTGTAGAAAATCATTTACACCTTTGAGGCAAAACTATACAATATGTAGTCCTATGACTAAATATCTAAGTTATTTATAACTTTAGCTCACTACAAAAATAATCTTTTAGAGAAATAAACCAAAAAACATGTACCCAAGGACCTAGATTTTTCCTCAATTCGCTCAAAATATTTATTCAAATTCCCATATAAAATATGACTTGCTATTTCCTAATACATTTCGCCATTGTTTCAACACATTACATCCTCAATATATTCATATTACCGTTCTTTCGAACCACAGAGTAACTGCGTGTCGTACATCACGCTGGGTGTACTGCCGCCGGCCTGTCAATTTGCTGGCTGTTTACGTAGCATGTGGATCTATCTGTATCAGTTAGGATAGCTGCCAGACGTATTTCGTGGCGCGTAAATAAGAGAGCGGAACCAGTTTGGTACCAGCACTTAATAATAAATTCCTATCCAAGGGAGTGGTCTGTGACGTAAGATGAAGGCGGGTAAACAAGTAGATTTCTTAGCTTCCTTATTCAGGAAAGAATCAGATCTTTTAAAAGAGCATTCCTGCCTTACTTACTTGAGGTAACTTACCTTTTTTATAAGCACGTGTTTCTGTGACAAAATAAGTATTATTTATTTAGTTCTTTTTCTTTCCTCTGTGTGGTTAGTTGGCCTGTCGTAGGTTAATTCATAAAGGTTTTCCGGTGATTCGATGTAGACATTTCCAAAAGCTACGTTAGACTTTTCTCATTTTAAGTTCGTGGCTAGTAAGTTGAATGGCTAATGTTGCTGTAATCTGTCAATATCTCATTCCTCGGCAGGGAAACAAATTTCGCGCTGAGACTGAGAAAAGATAAAAAATAATCTTTTCCCCTTAATTTATTGCAATTGTTTATAATTAAACCGTATAAATACCGTCGTCAATACAAATATATTACTGTACCCTGAAAAGGCGTAATGACAGTCTAGAACATTTGATAATAGAAAATAGGTATCTACAGAAAAGAAAAGATTTCTGATCTATTAAACTTTTGGCAAGCACAGAGACAATCGCTGAATGACTGTATAATTCGATTGCTTCATCGATCTCTACTTATCTTTCTTTTCTTAATAGATTAAGATATAACGTATAGCACAACATTTTTTTTCCTTTTCCAATGTGTCCATAACACTACGCCACAAACCTTAAGTGTACACCAAAACATATTTTTCTCGCACACGTCCCAATAAAACGAAAAGTATTAATATATCATTCGTCCAAGCAACTATTTTCATCGCTTTTATTCCAAGTGTCCTTCTATTTTCCCACAAAATGTTATTACTTCTGCGAGTCGTTACATAAACTCGCTATCTCCTCTCACTTGGACCACCGCCACAACGACTGCCTTTGGTCCTGTGCCAAGCGTCTCGTGCGAACTGACTTTGTCTCAAGAAAAACTCGATTTGTGTCCCGTATAATGAGCGAAACGAATTGTTATAGTTTTTTCTTGTCCTCGTTGCTCACTACAGTGGGTAGCCCTAGTCTGGTTAATCACAGAACAGTTGCGGACAGAAGGTTCATCTATCATTATGTTTGGAGACTAAATAAAAGGTGTTTAGCGCTTGATAGTTGATACCAATAGAATCATGTCAATAGTCACATAATAATGAAATGCCTGCCAACCTGACAACTGAATACTTTGGAAATTTTTAGGTTTTATAGGTATGATAACGACGACGAGTGGTGTGGTTGATGGGTGTACTATAAATCACCTCTGCCTATTCCTTCGGGGATTTCAGGCGTAGTGTTATGTGTGTGTTATAAGTAAGATGTATCTTTAAACCATTCGTTTTAACAGTTACACGATAAACCGCTAGTTTTGAAAAGTGACGATGTTAATGAAAAATATATATAAGTATCGAAGAAAATGAAATCACAGCATAGCTGTTAAGTAAACCTACTGTTATATTTACTCTGCGTCTTAATTTGCTTAAACAATTACTGTGTGTAACAGTATTAGTGCGCACATATTAAGTTTATTTGTGCCGCCATTTGTACAAATGCCTTGTTTTTTCTCAACGTAACGTACGTAACGTTTACTATTCATATTTTAGTTTTATCTCTACGATCGTTACGTTGTTTAGCTTCGCAATTGTTTTCGCTATTTGTTACTGGTTTATGTATGGAATCGTTTAATGCTTTGATTTGAATGTTATGTGCCAAATGTTTTCGTATTATTTTCGCTTACTTATTTGCTTGTGCTGTATATGGAGGATGATATGATATTTTTCTCTGTTGCCATAGCTTTGGAAATAAATAGGAGGGATTTTGCACATTTTGTATGCGTATAGTATTGATGAAGGTTGTACCACGCGTGCATGCATTGGAAAATATTCTATGAAATCCATTCGTACGAGGAATCATTATTTCGAAAGCTACGCAAATGTAGCACAGTACAAGCTTTCCGTAGCACAGGGCCGTAGCACCGGGCGAGCTACGCCGTAGCACGGCGTATGCACCGAGCGTAGTTTTTTTTTTAGCTAACGCGTGTTTTCCCACTGCTGGGCAAAGGTCTCCTCCATTCTTTTCCAGGTTTCCTTATGTTGTGCCTTCTCTGGCCAATCAGTAAGGAACGAGTCCAAATCGCCAGGCCAGCTTTTTTAGGCCTGCGTAGCTTAGCACAGATTATTGCTTTTCAAGAACTATCTGCTTATGTGTTGTTATTTTAATATCACTGATTTATAAGTATTTTTATTAGAACGATTAAACAAAGATTTCACGAAATATAGAAAAAAAAAATGCACAGATTTTTAGAGCAACCTTATACAGAACTATTTAGAACATTGATCGAAATAGAAGACCAACGCAATCCCATTACATTTGGCACATGAACCGCACACATTATCATATGTTACGAGGTTAATCCGCTTCAAAGACCTCGATAAACACTGCTTACAACTATCACCAGACATATTGTATAGCTAACAATGGCGACTATTTTGTCAAACAGACCACTAAAGAAAGACTGCTGAACTTTATCCAATCACTTAAAAGTAATTCCAATCTAAAATCAAATTCTAACGACACAAAACCGACGTAACCAACAATTACGAGCGAACGGTTGAAACAAAACTCATTTAATATTTCATATTTCGTACAATCAGGCAGGAATGCCACAAACCTCGTCACACTTCGGCCACAGTCGGAACCGTTCGGGCGTTCGTCCGTCCAGTGACTCCTTTCGGATAATAACTCGTCAGCGATTCTTAATTTCGTAATAAATTCCGCTGTAGGATTGTTGCCGCGAATTCTCTTTAATTAAATTTAATTTGGCCGGCTATTGATTTTGATGAGTACTTCATTGAGTGAGGGAGCTTCAGAAACATTATTGCCAGTTCACTTATTTGACGTGCTGAGTTTCGGACACAATGAGGACTTGACATTGTACAAGACCGATGATACTTTACATTACAATAGTTTCATGTGGTTTCTGGCAACGAGTACCCTGCTCTATTTACTAGAATTTGACAACGGGGTTATAATATATTGGCAGTAAGATTGACACCATCTTTTTAGATGTCTGACTTAAGTTTTGTGCAAAAATAAACTCGGAAAACGGAGATTACAAAGGAGAGGTGCGGTGATGCGAATGAACTTAAGTAATAATAATAGTGCCAAAAAATAGTTCGGCGCTGTTATTCATGTGACGCACTTGGTACGGTCATTATGACGATAGGAGACGTTTAATTTCTATTTTTTTAAGATTATTTAAGCTAATGAGTCTAATGGCTTTCTAACAGATTCGTTGTGGCACTCAATGATAACAGTAGGAATATTAGTTCTGGCTTCATAACAAACAGTCAGCAATTCAGTTTAAATTAAACCTTAACTAACAGTTAGTTATCCGTTGGATAATATAATTGTGCTGTTATCCACAAGTATTAATGGTGGCAAATTGAAATATTCCGAGCTCCGACAGCTCAACGAGAAATAGGGTGAGGTCCCGAAGTGAGCGGAGTTTCTTCGTACATACACACAACATTATGAGTAGGTATTATTGAATAACATAACATCACGCTTGTGTTTTCCGAAAGGTTAGGCAGATGTGTTTTCTGCATCTCATGCTTAAATTGATAGACTCAGAGTTTTAGGAAAAAAGCACTACTCAGTCAAACTTATATGCACCTCGCTGGAATGTCATGCCTCCCATCGCTCCCCCGCTTACCTCCCAAAAAGCGAAAGCGTCGAAATGACGTCATCCACTCCAGGTGCACAGTTAGTTCAATCAAGTTATGCTTAAGTACACTAACTGTTTTATTTTTTAAACATACAATAGACATGATATCTCGTTATGGCAGTCTATTTGGATCACAGAATCCAAAAGGAAGGATCAGAATTTCTCTGTTGACACATAATTATCATACAACTTAATGGTTCATTCAAGAGTGCCCGATTTCCGGATTATTAATTTACAAGTCTCGGCTCCCAAAAAACCCAATCGATCATTATTTCTTACTGAAACGACTTTAGAATTAAAACAGCGTGTGAGTTTCGCCACTACAAAGAGTCATTCACTGATAGGCCCACCGTAAAGACTTCAACATCGCACAGTGAAGTTACAATACAACTTGCTATATCTGGCACAATGCGACCCATCGAGGGATCATTCTGGATTAAGGCTTGACTAATCAAAATTCCAAGGGTTATGAGTTCCGAGTTCAATATCCCTGTAAGCCGCTTTACAATCTGACATCGCTGCTTATTCAGCGCTGAGGTACGCTTGAAAAGTTTTTCTGATATGTTGCAGTTTTGATCGAAAGCAAAGTTTTATGGTAAGTAAGTACTAGAAGGTATGGTTATTGTTAGACTATGGAGTACTAGCTGTGCCCCGCGGTTTTACTCACGTAAGTCTCGATTCCGTGGGAATATTAGGATAAAAAGTTCCCTAAGTTAAACTATGAAATCCTGAGAACGTCGTATGCTAGTCGATATAATGCAAATCATGTATAAGTTACACGTCATGACATAACATCATGCTTGTAATCTCCAAAGGGATAGACAGAGGTGTACTCTGCCTAACCCTTCGGAAATTATACATATGATACACTCACATTTTGCGAGATTTGTTTAAGTCTTATGTAATAGGGAGTGAGCCTATTCCATCAACCGGGCACAAATCCAGACTTCCAGGCTGCTATTGAGAAATTCTTTGTAAAAAATCCAATAACACTTTGTCTGATCCGGGAATCGAATCCAGGGCCGCATGTTCAGCAGCAGTGCTTGTGACCACTATACCAACTAGGCAGCATAAGTTATCTATCATTATAATCAAAGATATTGACAATCAAAGTATAAAACAATCATAATTATGGATGACAAACATGTTTTGTCAAACTTCGCTAAGTACTTCCAATTTACGAAAAGAGAACTTATTGTACGCTTGAATATAAAGTCTACACAATCAGCAATAGAAAAACTGCTCTCCAGTACAAAAACAAAAACTTACCTAAACCAAACTAAACTCCTTTTAAAAATAAAAGAGAAATTCATCCGATAGCAAACTTCTCTATTCACTTGAAGCTATCTGTCTCTATATAACGTTATTGTTATCTCGCTCTCACTTGAAGGCTTGAAGCTATCTAAATGAAGAATCGTCCGCGTTCGGTGTGACCTCGGCTGTACTCGGCACTACTCGACGTTGCTCGGCAAATGTTTCTAATATAATTAAGTGAAATATGAAATATCCAAACACTTGGCGTTCAGTGGAGAGTGCTACTACTGATTTGTATTTCCAAGATGGTTTGTGATAAAAAATTGTTGATTTTTAACCGAGGTTTCTTTTAATGTTATAAAACAAAAAAAATGAATATAAATACATGAATGAGTCTTAATTTTGTACTATTTGATGAATATCGTGAAAAATCAGACAAGAGTCAAGTCGTTTCGTGATGGTAGTGATAAGCAAAGGCTTGTCTCTTTATGTTATTTAACGTACGACGTTTATTTAAAATAGCGACAAAAACCAAAGGTCCCATACTCCCTGAGTGGGCAACAGTCCAACAGTCCCAGCAGGAGCGCCGGCACAAATATATAGATACAGAAGGTCAACTCCATACAACGAGCGAACACAGGTGCACGCACACAGACGCGTACGAACGGTGATCTCAAACAAATGCCAGTCGCGAGTGCCCTTGCACTCGCTGTACGTGAAGCGCGTCTATTGCCTATTAGGAATCCACGTTTTCTACAAACACTAGGCGATTTTTTTAAGCTATTGTTTAGCTTTTATCGCGGGCTTTGAGCGCGGCGACCGAATCATCACGTCATCATCCCAAGTGTAGCGTTGACAAAAAGGAAGTATGGAAGCTTACATTATATATGGAGGTTACAAATGCTATGCAATAGCTTTACCGCGGCAGTCCCCGAGTGCCACACGTTTTTTTAATTTAAGTATACGTTTCAAGACACCTTTACACGTCAACTTTTTGTCAATATTTTAAAACTACATAGATGGCGCCGGCATTTTCTCGCAAACTGATCCCTGTTTTTGCATCTGAAGTCGAGGTGTTGGTGTGAATTTAAAGTTCATGACAACCAATTTTATTCCACACCTTTTTAGTCGCGATTAAAAATAGTCAGATTTAGTTAGAAAATCAAAATTTTAAGTGAAAAACGTCAAATTCAGAATAGCAAAATTGCCATTTTCACTAAATTAATATCTCAGTACCATTTTAGTGCTGTCAAACTAAAATATAGTTAAGTTGTGTCACTTTAGTCTATTTCAGAATGGGAAATCGTCGTTTGACAGGAATAAACTAAATTTTGGTGATGTTTAGTCTAGTTTAGAGGCATTTATGACAAGAGACTCGTCACCAATGTCAAAGTTTTGTTTTTTTCAGTATGAGGTTTAACTAAAGTTGTGTGTTCCAGATTGTTTAATTAAAGTCATAATTTTTCTATGATTTTTTCTTGTCTCTCAAGTAAGCTGAATATGCTTGTAGATGATTAATTTAATTATTATTGAAATACATAAGTATGATGAGCTTTCAGTGCATAATAATTAATTATTAAAATAAAAAAAGAATCGAAGAATTACTTTTAATTTCTAATTGTAATATTGCTTTAAAGTTCCAGTTTCGCTGAACTTGTGTCCAAACTTCAAAGATCTTCAAACAAGTGGAAACCATTCTAAGAAATATGAAAATTCAAAAGTCATTTATTCAAACTAGGCTGAGAATAAGCACTTTTCGAACGTCAAAATTACGTAAGACAGTCCCCCAAAACGCCCACTTTTCACCACTTCCTAGTGCCATCTTCTTTCAAATGCATGTTTAAGTATCTAATCGATAGTCATTTTGTATTCTAAAAATATACGCTAAACTTCTACCTGCAAGTTAAACAAAACCTCCCTCTAACGTAAATGCTGCCTGAAGCAGTCTTTACTTCTCTCAAGTTTCGTTCGTGTACTTTAGCAACAGTTCAAGTAACACTCCGAAAAGAAAATCTCCTGAAAATTTTCTCAAAATCATTAACATTTTCGAGTAAAAGTTACTTCCATTAGAACAAGGGTCACAACAAAGCTACGATTGGAAAACCTGCTATTTTTAGAGTCAATAACTCCAAAGGTATCGCGGCGACCAACAAATTTCAATGGACAACAACTCCAAAACCAGTTAACTGAACACAATCGATTGTGTGCCACAAACAAAGCCCTACTTTTTATTTGACTCCCAAATACCGGCAACGAATCACTTCGGACCTCACCTTTACCCAATCAGGGGCAACGGTCAAAATTGGCATAGTTCAAGATCGGTGGACCACTAGGGAGTGTATTAAACAACTATTTGGTCCTTCGAGTCGGATCACAGGGCCACGTGGGGCCCACGGAGGGGGTAAAAGGGGGGAAGGTTTGTTTAGAATTCCAATCCGTTTGAGTATAATGCCGTTAGTAATTGACGTAAGTGGACTTCTGAATTGTTATTTAATGGACATTAATTTTGGGGTAGTTAAGTTGTTTACTAATTGATTTAGGAGTCCTTTCGTTGAGCTGGTGACCGCAAGCTCCTTGGTGTTCTTAGATTTATCTGTTTTACTAGCTGGTCAACATTTCGGTCGCATATGGTGATTGTTTATAACTTGAGTGCCTACTGAGAGTTTTATACCTATTTTATTGGACGGCTCACTCATTAGTCAATAGGGAATTAAAAATCAATACTATGTATTACGACTAAGACTTCTTATGAGAGCCAATAATTCTTTCTGTGTGACCGTCTCAATGCGCTTTTCTTAATAATTAAAACTCCCATCATCTTTCACTCCACAACGCTTCCTAAAATTAACTTGTTAAGAATTAGGATGCCTTCATCATCATCATGTCGTATGATAATAATAATTATGATGAAGGCTACGTTCAGTAGCGCCATCAGGATGGAATTTGGTGTGGACAAATGTGCAGTCATGCATGTAAAGCGAGGGAGGATTATGGAATCCATGGCAACCCAACTCTCGGATTCCATACACCTTAGATCTCTCTCCTCAGCTGAAACCTACAAGTACTTGGGTATGTCGGAAGCATTAGGCATCAATGTTGCCGACACGAAACAATCGTTGAGGGAACGCTTCTTTGGCCGCCTGAATAAAGTTTTAAATAGTCTTTTATCAGGCGGAAACAAGGTGCGTGCCTTCAACGGTTGGGTCATGCCTGTTTTGATGTATTCTTTCGGCATACTCAAATGGACTCAGACAGAACTTGACGCTCTGGATAGGAAGGTCCGTACATTGCTGACAACAAATCGGATGCATCACTCATGGTCATCAGTGATGAGACTGTACATCCCGCGGAAGTGTAGGGGTCGAGGTTTCCTAAATGCTAAAACCCTCCACAACCGCGAGATTTACAGTCTCAGGGAATATTTCCTTCAAACTGACGTGGGTATGCAACGAGATATGGTCGCAATGGACAAGGGCCTCACCCCGCTCTCCTTGGCAAAAGAGAGCTGGCGCAAATCTGAAGTACTTGATACTAACGATCTTAAGGAAGTATTTTATTTTTTATTTTATTTTGTTATATTCGGGAAACTTACAGCTAACTTACACAGTGTTCTTAAATTATATAAAATTGAAGGCCATTTACAAGTTTCCACTGATAAACACGTGACATAAAAAGTGAAAAAAGGTCGGTACAAAATACCTATTAAACATAAATTAGGAAAAAAAAATAGCACACGATAAATTACAAACTAAAAATCAGATTTTGCTAACAATTACTTTTCCGTAAAGAAGCTTTTTACCAACAAATGCCGAGAAACACTGGTGTTGAATATATCCAAATCATGTTCACCAGACAGTTTATTAAAACGTCTGCACGCACAGATTAGAAATGAATTCTGCCTGTACGCGGACTTGGAATGAGGGACATGCAACAAACTAGGTTTGCGAAACATTTTGCAGTGTGTTACTAACCCTAAACTACTTAACAGCTCAGGGCAATCTATGGTACCATTTGCGATTTTAAGTAAATACGTCATATCTGCAATGCGTCTGCGCTCATGAAGTGGTAAGATGTGAAACCTTTTACATCGCGCTATATAATTGGGAGTATATTTCCTAGTTTTGTATATGGCAGGGCAAAGAGCTAAACGGACGCTTTTGCCGGGCCCTCCACGGGCCTGATGTAGACTTTTTGGCGTCTGTATCCTGGCTGCGTTTCGGTGACCTCTTCGGGGAAACCGAAGGTTTTGTCTGTGCGATTATGGATGAAGTAATCATGACGAATAATTATCGGAAATACATTGTCAAGGACGGTACGGTTGACATCTGTCGGGCTTGCCACCGTCCCGGTGAATCAATCCGACATATTGTTTCCGGTCGTCACAATCTAGTGGCTAGGATTATTCACCAACAACTTGCCTTGCAGTACAACCTTGTGGAGTCCGAAGTACCATACTACATGTATGTGCCCGACCCAGTTCTCGAGAATGGTCACGCCACATTGTACTGGGATCGATCTATCATCACTGACAGGACTATTGTAGCCAATAAGCCTGATATTGTGGTGATGGATCGACGAGATCGTTGTGCAATGATTGTTGATATCGCTGTCCCTCATGACGAGAATCTCGTGAAAGCTGAGAAAGATAAAAAAATCAAGTATCTTGACTTAGCACACAAAGTTGTTGACATGTGGGATGTAGACTCTGCAATCATTGTACCGATAATTGTTACGGTTAATTGCTTAATAGCGAAGAGCCTCGACCAACACCTCAGGAGGCTCTCATTGCGTGGCTGGGTCAAGGGCTTGATTCAGAAAGCAGTACTCCTAGACACGGCACGCATAGTGTGGAGGTTCCTCTCTCTAGAGCCCTAACCACCGGCAGCTTGGACCTTGTTCCTGATGCCGATGGGCCACTATTTTTATATTTTTAAATGTTTTTTAATGATTTTTATAAAAATATTTAAAAATGTTTTTAATATGTAAAAAAAATAATGATGTAATAAAATAATTATGATGAAAGCATCTTATTTATTAACCTTGGAAAACTTTGAAAGGTTCGACCCCCCCCGCGCGAATCTACGCTCGGACTCATCGACATATTTTGTATAGAGCCGCACTCTATAGGCCGAAGAGCCGCATGCGGTTCACGAGCCGCGGTTTGTCGACCAATGGGTTAATGTAAACTTCAGGCACATGTTCAAATTTCGTTTTGTTTGTGCGACAACAGCGTCTCTGCGATGCCTCTTGTATTACAGATTTTGTCCATAGAAGGCGGTGATCCACGTAAGTATCAGCTAGAAAACATGCAGCATTAAGTGCCAATACAATGCTTATATCTTTACAAATAATAAAATATATTGTAGAGTCATCCATCATAGAAGTCAGGCAGCCTTCGAGCCCCAGGCCTCCAGAGACACCCGTCACACGAAATAAGGTATCAACCGAACAAACAATAAATATTCCTATAATATATAACCTTTATTATTCCATATATTCCCCAAAGAGGCCCAAAGCGATCACTGTCTTATGGTACAGCAATATTACAACGTAAAAAATAATGCTCAAAATTTATTATTGTGTTTGTATCGGGCTCTCTCAAAAATATCTTGGAGGTACATTATAATTTTGTACTTCTAATAAGGAATAAGTATTGTTCTGTGTTAATAATACTGTTGTCGATCATTTAAAATGTACAGGTAACATAACATCACGCTTGTAATCACCGAAGGGTTAGGCAGAGGTGTACCTTATAGTACACCCACATTCGCCATTAATGTTTAACTCCCAAGTAATAGGAGCCTATTGCTGTAAACGGGTACATATCAAAACTCCAGCCTGCTACTGAGAAATTTGGAAAAACAACAAGTTAATTATCATTAAAAGAAAACAAAATAATAATTGTGGTGGTATGGTTTGCCCACATTTGGACATACTGGATGAATAATTTTATTCACCACCGTGAATAGATTTTATAAAAAATTACGATTCAGTTTTACTATTTTTGTAAGTTAAGATTTATGTACGTAAATCAATTTCAGGTTGTCGCAATATTTTATAATAATTCTTTCGATCTTTTCTTTCTTCTGACTTCACTTATGTTTTGTAAGTGTTACCTTTCTGATAGGATAGTGTTAAAGAAAGAAATTAATTATTTAAATAGTGCATAAGTTTATACGATCTGTGTGTGTCATTAAACTCATCCATTTTTCTCTTCACGGATCATACTATATTTAGTTCAAAGTCTGTCTGCAGTTGCTTTTGATTGTGCAAGTCAGTTAGTCGACAGATAAACTTCAATCTCCGATGGAATTATTAATAATATAAATAGCACATCAGAATAATTAATTATGTGAGCTTGTCCTCGAAATATGTGCAGCAAAACGAGAACGTCATGTTTCAGAAGTACAAATTGACGGGTTTCATTCCGGATCTCGTTTTTTCTTTGCATGGCCTTTGACTCCATGAACAATAAACTCTTTATTAATAAACGGCACAAACTCGATTTACAGGGACCGGTTATAGATTGGATGTTTTATGTGTTATTTTATTATGGAAACATATCTTTATTATATTTTAAACATTTAGGGGTTTATTTATAAACGCTGCTTAAAGTTAAGGGACGTTCAAACGTCAAAAATGTATGGTTGGACAATAATCATTACTTGACTTTAAGCAACGTTTATAAATAAACCCCATAATCGAGATAATTATTAACTAATTGTTCGGGTGTACCTTAGGGGCGTATCTTGGGTACACAGGTGTAGCGTTGTGTGAGGTCTCAACCGTAATTAATCACAATTAGTAACTAACCACATCACTAAAAACGTGGTACATCACTAATATTCAAGGGACGCTCGGTCATTTCGACTTCCGCTGGCTTACACAAAGGAAGGTATTCTTTGATTATCAGGATTACTTGTGCCCCGACCTAGGGTGAGTTCCACATTACTTTGGTATTTATACTAGACCCTCTGCACCGGATAACCTATATTGATTTCATCACCTAAGTAGTTTCTGATTTCCCGTATGTCAATGTCGGACACGCGGCTGGGGGTTATCCGGTGCACAGGAGATGGTACTATGTATGTATTGCTACTGCATCTGGGCTGTGTAGGGCCTCACTGTGTGTTACAAGCGATCAGCGAGCCATCTGCTATGGTCATAATTGCATTGTGTTTTATGCTCGCGTGTTCGCCAAACTTAACCTCATTTTACATCTGTCAATGTGCCACGCTATGTTTGCAAACTCTCTGCCTGTAAGCCGCTGCGATGTATTGAGCTTCACCTACCATGCTTCCCACACCGTTCCTTGGCTTAGAAAGGGGAAGAAGCTAGCACATCGCATGCGGCTTGCTGATATTTGCACCGCATCTAACACGCGCTCCCTATGGCGCTTCCAGGGCTCTCAGTTCGGGCTGAAGAAAATACTTCTTACCCAATTCTGCACGCTGCTTGCATGCGTGGCTTACTGCACGCTACTGAGGTCTGAGGTCTGACGAAGGCCTGCCTACTGCAGAGAGCCTGTGCTGACAGGCGAGCTCTACGACTGCTGACGTCTACTACCACATGCTAAGCCTGCCTACCGTCGAGAGCCTGTGCTGACAGGCGACCTCTACGGCAGCGGACGTGCTAGGGCCGTCCGGCCTACAGCGGAGCCTGTGCTGAGCAGGTCCCCGCGTCTACCACATGCTACCAAGGACGGTACCCTTCCAATTTTACTGTGTTAGTGCTCAGAACAAAACAGTGTGACCTTACCGCGACCTAGCCGTGTAATCTCCAACTAGTACAGAGTGTAAAATATATGTATTAACTTGTCTAGCTGTTTTACTTTCTACCTAACCGTTAATGGCCTGCGCGGCCTACCCTGCGCAGCCCTAGCCGTTACACAGGTATGGTTTTGCTAATTTTTCTTTCAATAGTCGATAGTGTCAAAAGGTATGTCCAAAAAATATTATAAAACACGCTTTTTGACTTCAACTTGAAACTGTAATTAATACAACATTAAGTAATAATTAAGTAAATTAAATTCCATAATACTCTTTATGAGTTACAATAATCTACCTACTAGGTACTACTACTATCTAAAGCGATCATATCAACTTGTTGAAGCGGGACAACACAAGACAATGACCGAAAAGTTTGTCTCATAACTAAAATAATATTCAATAACATACACAGAGTATTGATTGAACAAGCATGCAAAACCTTCGGAATGCCAACAGAGACTCTCAAAGCATATCAGTACCCAATCCCGTTGCGAATTGAAAATAAAAAGAACATTATAATAACGTACTCACAGGGGCCGCAATAGTCCGCAAAATGTTCGCTTATCGCTGCCTTTCATTTAAAAATAAAGCACCTTCGATGCTCCGCAAGCCTTTGAGACGCGTACCTAAAGACCAGATGCTTCACACAAAAAACAACTTTATTCCCAAAATACAACGTTGAATTTTGAATGGGTGAAGGCCCATGGATCGGTACGCTTTGCACATTTGAATTTGGTCCAATGAATATATTCTAAATCTGTAGATAAGCAAAATGGATCTAGACAGACTGATATTGTGAGGGTCGGGAGTCGGGAGCAAATGGTGGATTTGTAACCGGCACTGTACTTGGCAAGGACGACTCGCTAGATATCTGTGTTGGAATTGTTCAGGTAGGGGCTGGCGATGGCGCCTGGCTTTCGTTTGTGAACTTAGCAGATTTGATCGCGTTTGAATAGCTTGCGCTTCTTTTTCTCTTTTTTTTTGTTTTTATTCACCGAGTTTTGCGTTTTTCCTGTGTTTTGGTACTTACCTATTAAAATTTTAAAGATCTGTTTCCGAATACTCTACAACATTATGTTACTTGTTACTTTACTCAAAATAGTAGTTATACTAGGTTAATTTATCATGCATTCGTCATGAACTTTGTGTCATTTCTATTTCCTTTTTCCTAAGTCTATAAAATAAAATAAAAGTACAATTTATGTCTATACATAAATAGTAAGTTCTCGATAAATCCATGAAAGCTTAGCCATCAATAACACAGTGTAAGGGCCGCCTTCTACACTCCCAGAGGGTCATGGCCACCCGGCTGGCCCGAGGATACCGCACGGTCTCCTGCGAGGCGGCGAGCCTCCTTGCCGGATTACCGCCATGGGATCTGGAGGCAAAGGTCCTCGCGCACATCTGGAAGTGGCGCGAGGAGGCGAAACGCCGGGGCTTAACTCCGATGCCGCAAGAAATCGCGGCACAGCGGACAGAGCTCCGGCGGGATCTCATGGCGCCATGGAGAATGCGATTGTCGCAACCCCGCGCTGGGCACGCCACAATTGCGACGATAAGACCCCTCTTTGAGGAGTGGCTTGAGAGATGCCACGGCGTCCTCACCTTCCGCCTGACGCAGGTCCTCACCGGACACGGCTGCTTCGGGAGGTTCCTGTTCAGGATAAGGCGGGAGGAAACACCCGGGTGTCACCATTGTGTGGATTGGCCTGAGGACACGGTAGAACATACGGTAGAGGTCTGCCCGGCTTGGACGGACCAATGCCGTGTCCTCGTAGAGGCGATCGGCGGCGGTGATCTCTCGCGTCCGACCCTGGTTCAGGCCATGGTACGGAGCGAGAGGAAATGGCAGGCCGTCACCTCCTTCTGCGAAGCGGTAATTCTCGCAAAGGAGGAGGCGGAACGCGTGAGGGAGAGGCAAATTTCGCGCCCTCACGCCCCTAACCGCCGCAGGAGGAGACGCCCGGGGCGGGAATCGCAAGCCGATTTCCGGCCACCATAGGCGCGGGCTTGCGGAGGGTGAGCAATGGGTAGCTCGCCGTCCGATAAGGACCAAGCCCGGGTCGACGGCGCGTTGTGTTCCACGCGCGCCTCAAAGAGATGTCAGCAGAATTGACGGGGTCCGCTAGGGCCAATGCCTGCCGGGGGTTCGAACAAAACCGATAGGGAAATCGTGGCCCCCGGCAACAGGGCAACCGAAGGAACACGGGTGGGTTTTAGTCAGTAAGAGTCTGACACGCCCTCCCGCTCCGGGAGAAGTTATTTGATAATTTACCACCAAAAAAAAAAAAAGGCGGCCCCTACACCTGCAACAAAGTGAACTCATTGTAGTACTAACTTATGATTGAATCAGCCCTTGTACTCAAATGATCCATTATTTTTACGCAATAACATTGAGCTTCAAAGTTTTCGCATGAGCAAGACCTGTGCAATTCCTATCCTACACGGTGCAATAAATATTAAACTCGCTGTTAAATCATTGCGCAATCTTCAAAATTAACCCTAAGCGGTCAAAAACATTGCTCAATTCGTGATATTGTGCAATATAATTGATCGTGTAGGGCCTGCCTTAGAGAAAGAAGAAACAATCAAACAATTTCTCCGTACGAAAATTTCACTTAATATTTCCGAAGATTGTCCCAAAAATATCAATAATACTCACTACAGTAGAATCTCCAACCAAATCCCCGTACCACTTCAACCATGAGATCACAGGTAAACGACATGAAAACGTTTCACACAAACCATTGCGCGCTACACTCAGGGGACAATCGGGGCGTCTATATTTTACGCTTACATAATTCGATATTTTTTATTCGTGGAAAGGGTCGCTTGAAGATGAAGGAATCAATTTTGTGAGAATGTGGTAGATAAGCCAACAATAGGGCTGTCAAAGTGCCAGTCTGCCCTAGTCGAAAAGTTATTTCTTTGTGGACGTTGCTATTGGAAGACTACAAGAAATTCTTTCAAGAGATTATAATACTAGATTTAAGTATAGCAACACGGATCTCTCTTCGTAAATACAAAAAAAAATGCCTTTTTCTAGACAACCCACAATGTTTTTTTAATAAAGTCATTTGAACTTCAATTTCATTGATTACAATATCTCCACTGAAATAGACATTATTCCTCCTTGCGTTATCAATTCGAAATCTTTCATTTCAGCAACATGATATTATAGGGGAATGTGTTATGTTATGCAATACATTATGCCGAGGCACGGCGTTTATCTGGTGGAGGAAAAACACACGACAATATAAAACAAAACAAAAGTTGTGCTTATAAATGACGCAGCATTTTCCTCCCTTTCTCTTTGAGGGCATAGTTTCCGTTATTGTTGTTATCAATAGAGATAAAGTTGATCAAAGACGTACTTTCAGACTGTGTGACAACTGACAGTGCAGTTTAGTTGAATGTATCAAGTTCATTGTGATTATTTTGTATTCAAAAACGTTCATAACCTTCGTAGTACCTAGTAGGTTTTTCGGCATTTTCGATTAATGTAACACGCTCTTATCTGTTATTATTATATCAGCCGAGATGCTAAGTGGGGTAGTATTTCGGCTGCCCATAATTATAAGTCTTCCCCCTATTATTCCTCTCTTATGTATGATACAGAAGAATAATGACAATTTGAAGGCCCAGGCAAGTGGCATTTAAATCGTTTCATATTTCTACAATGACTTTCATCAGGATTGACGTAAGCTTTATGCGGTAGTTTATGTCGTTTTAGTAATTTTTTAAATTTTCCGTCATCGTTATCGCTGGTCGAATATCATTTTGTCTAGGTCCTCTGCTGGTATTATTAGTGTCCTACTTCAGAGCAAACGTCTCTAGGACGGAAAATTACTGAGCAATCATCAATGTTTCCTTGTATCGTAAATATAGATTTTGAATTTTGCAGCCAATTAAAGTTAGCTGGAAATAAATCAATAATTATAATTACAATACAAAATGTTATATACCACAGCCAAACCACTAATTAGGTTTCGGTTTAGCGACCACATTTATAAAAATTGGTGTCGCGCTTTTGTTCACAATATTTTGTGGTCAAGTCCTTCAATAATGGTAATTATGAAACACAAGCGTAAAACACAGTTCACAACAGTTTTTTTTTTCATAACTGACCAGAGAATGTGAGATATAATATGGTATCGCCATTTAACTAATTCAACAAAGACCAGTCTTTTATCAATCCTCAACAAAGATTATGATCAATTTAGAGGCATTTTAGAAGCTATCCAAGGAGGCTAAATGACTGCAGTAGATTAGGCTACGAAGCTATTCAGAAAAGTAACAATGCTGTTATCAAATCTGAGACAGAAAACCTTTCGTTGGAGACACTTTATGTCTTGTATAACATAATTATTATTGTACGTTGGTCTTGGTTGACATGACAAAACCAAGATTAAAAGAAAGCAGTTTCTTTAAAAAAAAATCTTCGTTTTTACATGCATTTAAAAAAGGCTAATGTAATGTTTTCAGATTATAACAATAAAGAAAGAAAATATAATTGGTCTCAAGTGTTTAAACTTCCAGAACGCAACGTTTTAAGGCTCCTACAAACAGGCGCGACACGCGACGCGACACAAAGACACCGCTCGTCGCGCGACGGTGCCTTTGTGTCGCGTCGCGTTTGTAAACGCGCTGGCAATTTTATAACCTCACCTACAATTTTTTCAGTTCTTTATTGTACATGTTGCGCTGTTTTTATTCTCCATTCACTTAACAATTTGTTTTTAATAAAAATGTATGTATCGTGCGTACACTGTAATACGTTAAAAGCCTTTTGTTATTTATCACGTATCTCTTATAATATTCTCATTCAATATATCGTACGTATATTGAATATAAAAAATATTCGAAGAGGTATTTGCTGATCTTGCTGTGTTCATTGCCAATAAGTGATGCAGTACTAAAACAGCAATCATAACTGAACAGACATAAATGGTTTGTGTGACTTTTCGGTTATGATCATTACATCCCTTATCCTCAGAATGAATTGTATTCGAAAAAGAGATAAGTGCGTTTATTTATAAACGTTGCTTAAAGTTTCCTTTCCATTATATACATAATTTTAATAACTAACAGACAGACATAAAATAATAATAATTAATTATTATTATATACAAATATATAAAAGGGGAGGGGGGAAGTAGTCATAGGGCATCATAAAATTCGTCCGCATCGCTGTCAACAGGAAAAGTGCCCAAAAGGCTAGCAGCATTGCCACTTTGTATGGCAATGCTGATTCTTTGGCCAAAGAATAGGCCAGCCCTCTGGTCACGTGAAGAGTCGATAAACCGTTTGGCGATATCTTGAAAAACTAAGTGGGCACTCGGACCCCATGATCCTAATGTTTCAACCCCAAACGGCTCAAACATATAAGTCCCAATAAGATTGGAATATTTGCGCCGTTTGAGGTTTTCCGCACTTGCAGCAGCAGCCCCAGCACAGCCCGTCGTGCTAGGAAGGGTGTCGACGCACGTTGCATCCTACAAAAAGAGATCCATAAAAGCCTTTTAGTCTCAGCGACCTTAAGATCTTTTGCCACTAAATCTCATGCACTTTGTGTGACAATCTTCACAATTTTTCAGTGACACCCCATTCTTAATAGCCGAGCTACGAAGTGTAGCAAGGTAGGTAATTTCGCAAGGGGGTGAGCACGAGTATTAGTGAAGTTCCCCCTCGGGCACAGTACTTAAAAGACTATTATGTTATCCGGGATTTAATAAGAGTTGAGATAACGTCTGGGAAAGACATGTGTATGTGTGTCGTTCCAAATTTTTGTTAAGTGAGACGAATAGAGTTGAAAAATAACGAATTGTTCGGTAAAAAAGAGGTATCTTCAAGAACATTCTACATTACTTACCTGAATGACTTTGTTACTTTAACGTTATGAAGACTTGGTATCACACTCAATTGATTGATGGTTATAAATAAAACAGGAGACCGTTACGTAATTTATTGCCTACTAGCTTCCGCCAGCGGCTTCGCCTGCGCGATATCTTTATAAATTATAGCCTATGTAACTCAGCGATGATATACCATTCTACTGGTGAAAGAATTTTTTAAATCGGTCCAGTAGTTTTTGAGTTTATTCTATACAAACAAACATGCAAAAAATCAAATCTTTTCTCTTTATTATAATACATTTATAATATTAGTTTAGCTAATCCCAGACGCATTTAATTACGCGTATTAGAAAAAATCCCTTCAATCAAAATAATAAAACTGCTAGATTCGAAACATGTATACATAGACGATGTTATCATTATAGTTCAGAGTAAAAAACAATATGTCAGTTTTACGGCTTAACTTGAAGTTTATATCCGTTTTATGTTGTAATTATATACTCCAATCTTACAGAAATCCAATAAAAACGAAAACCACTCACAAATACTAAAACCTTCCACTTCGAAGCACATAAAAATATTACATAAAACAAAGCCAGTAACGCGAAAGGCATAGCCTGCTTTATGGAGTGTGCATGCGATAACTATTTAATTTACGTGGACAGCGACGAGAATGAGATGTGACGGGCAAAAAGGATGCGATGTCATCCGGTTAACTGTGCTGGGTTGTGGTTGTGTTTTACTCACAACCACAACCCAGCACAGTTAACCGGATGACATCGCAGCAAACAGGTAGGGAAACTGGCTGTTTGATCAATGTGGAAAAGCTGGCTGGGATTTGTGGAGTTTAAATTAAAAACGTAATATGACATCACGCCTGTCGGGATTCCCGAAGCGATGGGCAGATGTGTATTATGTATGCTATACGTCCTTTGTAATGAGGGGCGAAAAAATTGTCGAATTTTCTAATGAAAAAACCTAATAAATAACTCTTTTTCCATCCCTAGAATCGACTCTAGGACTTTGGATCAGTTATCAATAATCCATATTTATAATAGAATCTATCAAAGTGCTCCAAAGGGATGATGATATTCCGTACAGTAAAACACAAAGAGTTGTCAGTAACCGCGCTCCCACAAAGTATAACTGACAGAATGTCTTTCTTCAACTTCAGTTAGTGCCGGCATCGTATCCCACACCACTTCAATCTATTTCCTGTCTAGCTAGCTTTAGTCTGGGCTATATCTGTCTTGTTACCTGCAGTCTAGAACTTTTCATATGCGAATGTTGTTAGGAAGAAAACGTTTCAATATTTTTGTATATTTGTTCTATTTAAGGTAGGAGATTGGTTTTTACGAATTGATATTCGCTTGCCATAGATGGTGATTATTTTTTTCGATTTACATTTGACTTTGGTATTTGGTTTTATCAATTTAATAATCATATATTTTATACAACACTAACAACGATGATGAATAAATTACAATTTTATTTCTTTTGTTTACAGGTACGTACGAGTTGAACACGGGTAGGAATTGCAAGAACGAGAAAAGTTACCTCAAGGAAAACCCAAAAAAACAAAAGCGCAAAGATAAGAAATCTATTTAAAACAGTTGGAAATCTAGGCACAATACTTCTATAGCTTCATCTTCGGGAATACAGACATCAAGGACATAGAGATACCGTCACTACCTATAATCCTCTAATTCTATCAACATTATATCGCCCACAATATTTATCTGGCGTTTCCAAACGGTTCGCAACGTAATACTGCTATCGCTACAAACCGATGCATATTTGATCACGGCTTACTGCAGCACTTGCTAAAATATGAATTATTATTTGTTTAAATTAACTGTTTATTTTGGCGTTATTTATACACTCATATTTTAAATCTACCTAACTATTAAAATTATACTGACTTGTGATATTAGGTTCCAGCTTTTATTTTTCCGTGGGATTCGTACGAGGCGAAAGGTTCAAACAAAACCATGGTCAGTAGATTTCTCCTATCTGAAAAATGTGATGAATGGTTTTGTAGTAAGACTCAATTATTTTTGTTTAATTTAGAAATTCCACCAAATACCCCGTAATTCTGCGATTTTTACTGCTGCACTCATCTCCAAAACAAACAAATGTTTATTCTTTGAAAATATTCATCTGGAATATTCCAGCACATACACAAAGTATATGGCACAATACAGCTGAATACCCAAAGCGTTGCAACTTTGATCAGCTGACCGCGGCGCTGTTACTAAAAAATTGATGCTCGAGCACAATTTATTGCGAGCACAACTGCACAGTTTATGCGTCTGTGCATAGTGTGCAACTGTGGCTTTCTGTAAGTGCTCCTATGTTGTATAACACCGATTGTTTGTCTCTTTCTTGTGGCTGTTGTAAGAGGTGGCAAAGATTACTGTCAGGATGAACAAAAGCAAAATTAAATACCTCTGTTCTTATAATAGCAGTGGGATTGCCAATACGAGCTTTAGTGAAATAACAGAAACAACTTGCTAAATACACACGGTACAGCTATGTTAACATTCTGAATGTTTTAATAGTTTTCAACATAGCATAGGGGAATATTACTTGTTAAACAGCATACCATTATAGTACAGCCAGGGTAACGGCTTGTTTAGCAAAATTACTTTCAACTTAAATTATCCGTATATGCAAATCACAACTTACTCTCATTCAGTCTTGTTAAATCGTTTTAGCAAAGCTTTTTGCGGTGTGTTAATCTACTAAACAATACATTTCAAAGTCAAAGTCCAATCATTTATTTCAATTCGACACATAAAAGATACTTGAATGTCAAAATTTACAAGGAAATAGATTTGACTTTTCTCCGACAGTACAAACAGATGTGTATTCCCTTCACCCCATCTTTTATCATTCATGAACACAGAACTCGTCTTGGAGCTAAGTCAAGTTCTAAGAAATTGTGTGCATGTTACGCACACGCAGATGATTCCACTAGTAAAAATATCTGTTATTCGCTCAAGTTCTTCCACAGTTGCACATTTGCACAATCTAAGCGTTCTGTGGCTTTTTGCTGACGTCACAGCTCGTGCAAAAGTTATACTTTTGATAACAATGTGAAGTTATGTGCAACTGGCGGAAAAGTGTAGAACTAAGTTGTTCGGTTAAGTTGATGGTTTAACTTTATAAATATCGTTCAAGTGTTTTGAAAGTGATAAGAATTTAGATTATGAGCGGTATGAATATCTGAAAAGTTTGAGGTATTCTGTTATAGTTAGTAAGTAGGTTATTAAGCTTGATAAAACTAAAGAATCTAATAATAGATATTTTTCCTTTGGATTTGTTGGTATTTTAGAATTAGACCTAGACCTTTGTTTTACAGCAGCGGGTGTTAATTTAATGACACATTGAGCCTTAGAAAGTGACTATCCCACTGTTGTGACTGAGAACGAGCACTACAGATCTGAACTTTTATAACTTGATGTGCCATACTTACGGCTGGAGACTGCACTTGTTTGTGGTTTACTATTCTACCTACTACCAAACCAACCGCACTCCACATTTTACGTATGATGCTAGAAGTACGCGGCGCGCGGCGGGCTCGACTTGTCGGACCAATTCAGTGAGCGTAACGTATTCGGAAGATTTATAAGAGTTACGCCATAAAAAGAGATGCAACTTCTTGGTGAATATAACTGTAGGTAATTAGCGCTGTGCAACCAGAATTGCACTTTACTGTGTCGTAACAAGAGTCGCTATTTCTTTAAATAATTTTGCGGAATAAATCTTCTGTACTTGTACCTACTGTTATGTATTCTGTGCTACTACAAAAAAAAAACGACTAGGTTGAAAAAAATATTCTCGAAACATTTTAAAATATGTTTAATCGTACAAGGAAACTGATGCAGCGACCGAAACCCCGCGCCATATCTCACACGAATTTCCATATTCATACACATTCACGCGGCGACATTGTTGGCAGAAGTCGCGACAAAACGCGATTATGTCGCGCCCCCCGCTAATGTCACAGCCTAGCGCTACTCGTGACAAATAGCCGCCAGTCTTGCCAATACGCGCGACTGACACCTCATTCGACGGAAGTAGAAGTTTTATTACTGCAGGGAGGGTGTTGGCGTGACAGGCTTTGGCCAGATTTATTTAAGCTGTGGCCTTGGCATGAAATGGATTATGGAATTTGAAGTTATGACAAAATATATCATAAATTCCAATGTATCTGCAAGGCTTCTATTTTAAATTCAATGAATAAAAATACTAATGCAATACGCAAAACATTACTTTATATGGTGAGAAAATATTCAAAGCAAAATGAAAATCTTTCCGCAAAATCTTTCCGCATTCAAAAGTAGTTCAAGGTGTAGTTGTTTTTTGTTTTCAAAAAGAATTTAAAGCAAGTAGTACACAGCCTACCGCAGCTCAATAAAGTAAAGTAAAGTTTATTTATTTGCATAGATTGTAGGTACATAAAATAAGGTATTAAAAAAAAAAATGTGATCCATGTACAATCTACCTTAGATTAGGCATGCAAACATTAATGAATGAAGTAACGAGAAGGTAATAAAAAAATTAAATTGTTTCAAAAGTGTCAAACAAAATTACGAGTTACAGTTCAAAATGGGTACAATTAAATAAGTTGGAATTTCTTTAAATTGCATAAGAATATTATAATTCTTTTAGACTAGATAAAATATCTAAGTTATTGTCATTTAGAAAATCGTTAACCGAGTAGTAGCATTTTTCAATCAATAATGCTGTTAACTTCTTTTTAAAATTACGTATTGTGTCATCTTTTATTATGTCAGGTATTTTGTTATAAAATGTAGGTCCCATCCTAATAACATTTTTTTTTTTTTTTAGTCTAATTATAATAAAGGTGTTGTGCGTGTTATGTTGTCGGTGAGATAAATAAAGATTCGGACTACAAGGAAATAAATTGTCTTTAATTCAAGTTCCACAATACTTTGCTATAGCTAACTAGGTACTATGTATACGTCGAGGCAGGGCGGTGATACGTAGGCGACTGGCGAGCCGATTGCCCGCTCCCACATACTTCGTCAATAATGCAACTCAGCATATTACAATTACTAAGTCGCCACATCACACCCCCCCTTTCTCAAAAATTTTTACAAAAAAAAAAATTTTTACTCTATTCTTAACGTAACTACGTGCTTACATCACTATTATGGTGCTAAGAAATCTCCTAAGTTACAATGTTGCTTATGATAACATTCTATCCTGTCAGCATTCCAACAGTTGAATGCTCCTATTGTTTTATTTCTATCGCTAAATATAGATCCTATACACCTTATTTTCTAAGAATTTTGCGGTCTCGTCATTGCCTGGGCTCTGAGCCGGCTTGAAATTTTACATTTGGGCTGTAACAATATAACAATTAAGGGTAGTTACCATGACCTCCGCTCTGCAATAACTAAATAACACCTCGCGGGTCGGCAGCTTTGGTCATGGTAACGCCGTTCGCAAAATAAACTACATATATTACATGCTACGTATTCTTACTCACTATTTTGTTTTTTTCTTTTTTGCACAATTCACAACGTTCAATTCACAATTCACAACGCCGCTTAGCTAAACGTATCCCGTGGCGGTGGCCGGGTTTCCCACTGTACCGGGTTGTCTTGCCAGTAACCCCGGCACTTCTTTTCTTAGCCATTCCCTCGCATGGCCTGCGCACCCTCTCTTGATAGCGTAACATAGTAATATGCCCATTATTGCGGCGATAATGATTAACATTATCCCGAAATAGTTTAGTTTGTTTTCTAACTGCTGCCCTGATACTACTTGGGCCTGTGCTATGGCTATGTTTTCTTTATTTTGATAATTCCCCATTCTCGAACTCTAATCTGTATTTTTAACCAAATAACCGTAGTGAAGTGTACAAAAAATTCTTGTCGATATTCGATGCACTAGCATTATTGTCATGTGAGCAAAAATCGCACCGGTTGCTTTATTACTCGACCACAGCGCGTGGTTTTAGCCATGGGCGGTAGCGATTTTTGCTCGCTTGGTTCTACATTTGGTTCTCGCTCATTTTCTGTATGTTTATTTTCTGACGGTTTTTCCTCATGATTTAATATATACGCTGGTTTTAATCTGTCTATGGAAATGGTTGCTTGACGATCACCTATTTGTATGTAAAAGGTTTTCTTGTCCCTACTGATTACTTTGTGTGGGCCGTTATATGATGGGGTTAATGGACTTTTTACCATATCGTTCCTCATAAAAACGTGAGAGCATGTATTTAAGTCTTTATGGATAAATATTTTCCGCGAATCGCTGCTCTCCCTTGCCTGTGGCCGCATACTGTTTATTACGCTTCGAAGTTTGCTTACGAACGTAGGTAGATGTTCTACTTGTGTTGTGTTGTTTTCGCAATAAAAATCGCCTGGTAAACGTAGTGTCTGTCCTAATACTAATTCCGCTGAGCTTACGTTTTCGTCATTTTTACAAGCCGCACGAAGTCCCAACAATGCTGTCGGTAATTCCTCGACCCATGACCTATTATCTTGTAGCCTAGCCTTAATTGCAACCTTAAGTGAGCGATGCATTCTTTCAACCATACCGTTCGCTTGCGGATGGTACGCTGTTGTTCGGGTCTTTTTTATGCCTAACTGGTTTAACAGGCTCTTGAATAGTTCGCTCTCAAACTGTCTTCCCTGGTCACTAGTTATTGTGAGTGGGCACCCAAATCTGCATACCCAACCTTCGTAAAAGGCTTTAGCTACTGTGTCCGCGGTAATATCGGTTACCGGAATCGCTTCTGGCCATCTCGTGAACCTATCTATCATAGTGACGCAATACCTATAACCTTCTTGTGACGTTGGCAGTGGTCCGACTATGTCTATGTGTACATGCTCAAATCTATCTACTACCGGAAAACTACTCAATTTGGATACTGTATGTCGCTGTACTTTTACTTTCTGACAATGTATGCATGCCCTGGCCCACCTGGTCACGTCTTTGTTCATTTCTGGCCAAAAATAACGTTTCGTTATCATTTTCCGTGTGGCCCTAATTCCGGGGTGGCTTATGTTATGTACTGCATCGAAAGCTATTTTACGAAATTTGTGTGGTAGATATGGTCTTACCTGGTTCTCTGAAATGTTACAATGAATTGCTCTGTTGCACAATGGTGAATGAATTTGCTTTAATACGATGTTACCTTGCGATTCTGCTAACATACGTGCCATTTGTTCGTCTGTTTCCTGTGCCCGTGCGACTTCGTCGAAATCAACTTGCGTCGGGCAAAACACGGACTCCACCCGTGACAGCGCGTCAGCAACTTGATTCTCGTTTCCGTTGACGTATTGTATGTCGCTCGTGAATTCGCTGATATACAATAACTGCCTTGTGCGCCGTGGGGTCTCTCGGTCAGTACCTATTTTAGAAAAAGCATACGTTAATGGTTTGTGGTCTGTGAAAATAGTAAGCTCTTGACCTTCGATCATGTTTCTAAAATGCGTTATGGCTAAATAAATCGCCAGCAGTTCTCGGTCGTAAGTGCTGTATTTTTGCTGGGCTTCTGATAGTCTCTTAGAAAAATAACCTAAGGGCCTCGTTTTTCCGGCGACTCCTTGTTGTAGCACTGCCCCCACGCATGTATTGGATGCGTCACACATTAGGGACAATCTACCTGTGGCCTCTGGGTGAGCCAGTGTGATGGCGCTTTGTAGGCTTACCTTACACTGCTCGAAAGCCGCCGTGGCCTTATCATCCCATGTTATTTTTGACTTATCCTTTTTCTTGGCCCCATGCAAGAACTTGTTTAGCTCTGCCTGATGCTCAGCCGCTTGCTGTATGTGTAACCTATAAAAATTTACCATTCCCAAAAATCGCCGTAGCTGCTCGACGGTTTCCGGCCGCGGGTAACCTTGTATCGCCTCGACTTTATCTTTCAAGGGTTTTATTCCTTCCTGGCTGACATTGTAACCTAAAAATTCTATTTCGGGCTTACCGAAACAACATTTTGACATATTAATAGTAATTCCGAACTGCTCGAATCTGCTGAAAACAAGGCTCAAATGTTTGCGAAGTGATTCGGCGTCAGTACTTGCGATAATTACGTCATCTATATAACAGAATAGGTATGAACACTCCCCTTTCCGTTCTCCGTTTACGTATTCTAATCCTTGTAACACTGTGTTGTTCATGAACCTCTGAAATGTTTGCGCTGCGTTTGCGCAAACCGAATGACATTCTCGGAAATTCGAACAGTCCGAAAGGTGTAATAATTGCTGTTTTCTCTATGTCCTGTGGTGCTACGCGAATATTATGATAGGCTCTATTTATGTCTAAACGTGCGAAAATTTTCTTACCTGCTAGTCCATAGGTGAAATCCTGTAGTCTTGGGATCGGGTATCTGTCCGGCTTCGTGATCGCGTTGAGTGCACGATAGTCGCCACAGGGTCTGATCTGGCCATCCTTCTTAGGCACGACGTGCAGCGCGCTTGCCCATGGACTCTTTGATGGCCTACATATACCTAAATCTTGCATTAACCTAAATTCTTCTTGTACTATTTTATATCTATGCGGTGGCAACGGCCTAGCACGGGAAAACACGGGAGGGCCTGTAGTTTCTATGTGATGGTATGTATTATGGCTAGGGGGGTCTTTGTACGAAATCGGTTTAGTTACTTCTGAGAATTTTTCAAGCAATTCTTTGTACGGATTGTCATGTTGAATGCTAGATATGGTAAATTCGGAACATTTCACTGTAGTTGCTTCTCTACTTATTTTAGTGAGACCGTCAATCAACCTTTTGTTGTGTAAGTCTACGACTAATTGGTGTGCTCTTAAAAAATCTGCCCCTATGATTGGCTGTTTCACATCGCAAACTATAAATGACCATTTGTAATTTCTATTTAATCCTAAGTTTAATTCTATAGTCACTACACCGTAGGTTTTTATTTCCGTGTTATTAGCTGCGTAAAGTTTATATGTACACTCTTGTTTGTGCTTTGTTTTCACGTTACTTACTGGTATCACTGATACATTCGCACCCGTGTCCACTAAATACACAATTCCCGTTTTGAAGTCTTTCACACAAAGTCGGTGGTTTCCCGCGGCACAATCGTCCACCGACGCTGACTGCACCGCATCTAGTTTTCCTGCTTCTGTTGCTTCTTGGTCCAGCTACACGGTGCTTCACACGTCCGCGCGTTGTTCCTGTAGCGGTAATGATATCTGCACAGCCAGTCGGGAGATTTTGGTGTGCGCCGCGTCCGGCTTTTGGATCTAGGACGTTGTTGCCATTGTCTGCCGCCCCAGTTGTCTTTTCGCCTCCTGATCTCATTTATTTCTCCGCGTAGTTCTTTCATTTCCATTGTTAATTCTTTTAGGTGGCTGGCAATACCGTCATCTGTTGATGTGCTGGGTGTGATAGACGCGACCGCGCCGCTTCCCAAGGTTTCTAGTATTTTATCTGCCTTCCTAGCCAGATCCTCCAACTTGGTGTCTTCGTTCATTGCTAACATTGCGCGTACATTAGGTGTTAGCTTGTCCAGCCACAGCCTCTTCAATGGTTCTTCTGTCACGCTGCATTTCTTCGCCAAGGCCGACATTTCTCTGAGTAATTGCGACGGTTTTTGGGTTCCCAGGTCTGTGTCATGCATTAATTTGTGAAATTGTTTATCTGTACTCTCTTCATATACTGACAATAAGCGTTTTTTAATTGTTTCATATTTGGCCGTATCCGGCGGAGCTTCTATGATGTCGGTTACCTGGCGTACAACGTCTGTTGGTAATTTTGCGAGCACCATTTCGTACTTTTGGGTGTCGCCTTGCTTCTGTGGTGCCATCATTGCCTCGAACTGGATGAACCATGATCTTGGTATCTCTCTCCAAAATTCCGGAACTCTCATTTGCACTGTTACCATTGATACGTCTCCAGTGGTAGCTGCCCCGGGTTGGCCGATTAACGCTTGCGGGTTCATCTTGAAAACGGTACACACGCGTCGCTTTACTTTGCTAAAGCACGTTACGTTTCACTTTGCCACGCGGTCTGATCGCCTCTGCCTCGTAAGCTTTTTTTGAGTCGCCTACCCTGTTGCTACGTGTTTAACAACGCGGAATCTTTAAATCGTCGAAAGGTCACCAGTGTTGTGCGTGTTATGTTGTCGGTGAGATAAATAAAGATTCGGACTACAAGGAAATAAATTGTCTTTAATTCAAGTTCCACAATACTTTGCTATAGCTAACTAGGTACTATGTATACGTCGAGGCAGGGCGGTGATACGTAGGCGACTGGCGAGCCGATTGCCCGCTCCCACATACTTCGTCAATAATGCAACTCAGCATATTACAATTACTAAGTCGCCACAAAGGCATTTAAGTTCACTTCCAAGCTTAGTCTGTCTTTTTTCTACTATATAATAAGGTGTACACGTACCTCCTAACTTCCTGATTGCAGCCAATCACAAGGCTCCACTGTCCTGAAGGTATATTCAATTCTTCCACTGCGCTCCATTTCGTTTCTCACTGATTAGATTGTTGTCGCTCATATCGGCTTTCATATCATTCTACCTACTGTAGGTATGTACGAGTATGTGATGCTTCTTCGGTTTCCTAGTAACCTTGTTATTATAAGGTATTTTACTTGATACTGCATGGTGTGTTTTGTTCTGGAAATATGTAGGTAATATAGTATCATCTGCTAGAGAAGACCACTGTTATATCTTTCGAAACAAACAATTGCTTTATATCTACACCTTATAATCAAACTCAAAGCATTTATTTCAATTAAACCATTTACAGGCACTTTTGAATTGTCAAGGAGTCGGTCAGTCAGAAATATGCTAGTTGAAGCTAGATGCCCATTCCAAAGCATAGTAGGTACCTATGGAGAAGATTATGCCTTATGCATCCAGTAACAATCTGTGATCTTTGTTTGACTCTTATAGTAAATTTATTCCAAAATATTTTGAGTGACCTAAGATAATAAGTCATCTGGTAATCTAGTTGATCCTCTCATTATTTCAGTTTCAATCTTACTTCGTTTGCCTCTAATTTGACTACCTTTCCTTGAACTTTGTAATCTTTAACTACCTATGTACTTTAAAAAAGCGACATTAATAAATAATAGAGCAGTGGTGGCCCAGTGGTAACGGCCGCGACTTACGAGTTGTAGGTCGTAGGTACGAACCCAGACAGGCGCTTTACTTTGTGTAAATTATTTCATCACCACTGCTCTCAAAACGGTGAAGGAAAACATCGTGAGGAAACCGGTATGTCCTAGAACCGAAAATTCGAAGACATGTGACATCTACCAACCCGCACTGGGTCCGCGTGGTGGATTACGGCCCACTCCCTCTCACAGAGAGGAGGCCTGTGTCCCAGCAGTGGGAACATTGTAGGCTGATGGTGGTGATGATGATGAATAAATAGTAAAATCCAAAAGACTTACAGATAGGTACAAACTTTCTGTAATAAAGAATATGTTCCATAATTATGAGCACCGAAACTCCCACCACATACAATAATAATTCGCGACAAACAAACGAATAAAGCTAAAAGCCGGGGCGCAGTCTCTGGCAAACTTGTAACAGTGGCTGTGATAGCTAGTTGCTCTATTTCGGGACTACTTTCAGGCGCTCACCGAAATAGTTCGTTTATGGTGGAGTAGAGCAACTATGTGCTCCACTTCGGGCTAGTTTTAAGGGACCCTGTTCATGTGGGAATGTGTCGCGACTAGGTATTACGTTGTCATGCGTCCTCTTTACTAATTAACACGTTTTTGCCGGGTTCTGGCGAGGTTTGCAAAGGAACGGGAGGTGTCACGAGGTTTTGAATATTTACTGGCTATATTCAGTGTTGTTTTTAGATGTAGATGTAAGTACTAACACTAGTTTCTAAGTTTTGTGAAAATTACTATTGAAGAGACAAGGTCTATGTACATTCTAGAAATGTTGCAATGTAGCTGGAGGGAGGTCTTTGCCTCTCAGAAGAATGATGCAGAAATACAGCAAATAGTAACAGTGGTCTAACTGAAATCTAAAAGGGACTGAGTACATTGTCAAAGAAATGGAAATACCTACTATCTATTCAGCTGTCACTAGTCTCTCTGACAGGACAAGATAATCGCTGCGATTCACTCGCCCATGTACAGGGTCCCTAATCGTTATGATGTTGTGGCCGGCTCAAAGGGTTGTAAACCAAAGTGATATTGTATTACTTGTGCCGTTAAACTCAGCAACTGTTTTGATTAAAATTGTTCCGCAAGATTTTAGTAATTGCTCGAAGTTATATCCGGTGCCGGCTGATGTGGTAATGACATTGAATAGCAAAATGATGAACTTGAAAGGAGGAGATAATTTATATTCAAGGAGTATTGTGAGCCGCGGAAGAAATTGCAGTAAAGAGAATTATGATAACTTAAAAAAAAGAATATGTAAAACTAAAAAATATCACGCCTGTATTTACCAGGTCAAGCAGACGAGAGGAGGTAATTTTGTAAACACGGCTACACATCAAGCTATAAAAAACCAGTTTATGTTGATCTCGCATTGTAAAGGATTTCCGTACAATACGAGGTCAGTTTATACTGGAATTGTATAGCTTGATGTGTAGCCGTGAAAACTGACGAAATGAGGGTGTACCTACCTCATTTCATCAGTTTTCACTGTTTATATCCCATGCTTAGTAGGGGGCGAGTTTCTTGCCATTAACCGAGCACAAAACCGAAAGCTGAGGCAGCTACTGAGGAAATCCTGATGTAAAAATCGAATAACACATTGCCTGGCCTGTGGATCGAACTCGGGACCCCATGCCTAGCAGTCACGCTTGCAACCACTAGACCAAGGAAGCAGCAAAGGAAGATCTTAGAACAGAGTTTTATGAACTCTTCTAGGTACTGAACACATAATTATGAACTCTTCTAGGTAACTATTCGACTTATTCAGTTTTAACTCGTTATTTAGTCTGACCATATTCTTAATTATTCAGCAAGATAGAACTTTACAAACAACAGTTTAGAATCTCGAACTTTAATTTATTAACCTAGTTATTTACAAGTTTTGGTTACGAAGTTGTTACGTTAACACCTGTAGCATAGTTTTTACTGATTATTTTCAAGTTTTAATCTCTTTTCGGTAGTAACAAAATAAGTGCAATATTCTATCCAGAAGGTACAGTTATCAATAAAAGTATAAAGTGGGTAAGTGGTAGGTAGTCGTGGTGGTGGGTGGTGGTAGTGGTTGGTAAGTGTGTTGTGCAGTGTGTGTGTGTGTATATTGTGTGCCTTAACCTGAGTCAAATCAATTTATTTTCTTTCTTTTCTTTCGATTATTACTGTTACTTTTACAATTACCTACTTATTATAATCTAAATTGACACAAAACTATTTGATACATTGGTTTTCAACATTTCATGTAATAGCTAAGAGTTAAACTCTTTAAATTTAAAACCAGCTCAAATGTTTTATGAATATTTTGCTCATTAATTAGGATGAAAAAAATTGAAGTGTAAATCGACTTACTTAATTTATAAAAGCTTTAAGTTGGTCTTACGTCTGAAATTTCGGTTATAAATCGTAGGTTCATACATCTGTGAGTCTTGTTGTATCTTCTTTTCTAATAATAAAAGTCCCACTTAACTCTATCTCGCTAAATAATTCCAGCATATTAGTCATTTATGTTACTGGTCCGCTTTGAGCAAGCGTGCTGATCAATGGCCAAGCGTGGAATCGTGCCTTCTCTGTATAGGAAGATAATTAATAGGCAAGTATTATTTATGTAACTGGCCACAAAAATTATCACTCCAAAGACAACGCTCCATTATTTGTAATACCAGTTCTCTTCACAAAAAAAAAAAAACAAAACGGCTACACCACAAGAATCTATTTACTCAGTCAGGACAGGTTGCCGAAAAACTGTGCGAGGACGAGTGGCCGGAGTGAGTGCGTGAAGGCACGTGAGCCGAATGCCGAATGCCGAGATCCGAGAACCAACTGATACCGCAAAAAATATTACATGAGCGCCTTCAAGAGAAATGAGGAACGTTTTTCTGGTGATTTGTTGAAGATGCTTATTGTGGAAGATGGAGGAATGGGTGGTTTTGTGGTTGGGATAAAAACAATGCATTTTGATAGGCACCGTTTTTTTGTGTGATTGTTTATGCTTAAAATACTCAGTCAAGTAGTGGTTGTTAAGTAATAGTGGTGGTGTTTTTGTGTAGTTGGTTTGTGTGGATCACTAGTTAAAGGAGATATTGTTGGGCAATTATGGAAATACGTGTAAAAACATTTTTTCAGTCAGAAAATCATTTTTTTTTTATCTGCATATTATTAAGAAGTTAATTTACATCTACACTCATGATACTTAATTAAACCACCCATTTGCCTGCAGATATACAGCATTGCATAACTCAAACTCCACTGGCCGCACCAGTCAAATTCAGTAAAAAAAACCGGCCAAGTGCGAGTGTGACTCGCGTACGAAGGGTTCCGTACCATTATCAAAAAAATTGAGATTTACGATTTATGACGTATTAAAAAAAAACTACTTACTAAATCTCGTTCAAACCAATTTTCGGTGGAAGTTTACATGGTAATGTACCTACATCATATATTTTTTTTAGTTTTATCATTCTCTTATTTTAAAAGTTACAGTTACACATTTTACCACTTTGGAAGTGTCTCTCGCGCAAACTATTCACTTTAGAAAAAAATGATAATGAAACTTCAATATCATTTTTGAAGACCTATCCATAGATATCACATAAGTACGGGTAAAAAAAAATTGAGTTTCAGTTCTAAGTATGGGGAACCCCCAAAATTTATTGTTTTTTTTCTATTTTTGTGTGAAAATCTTAATGCGGTTCACAGAATACATCTACTTACCAAGTTTCAACAGCATAGTTCTTATAGTTTCGGAAAAAAGTGGCTGTGACATACGGACGGACAGACAGACATGACGAATCCATAAGGGTTCCGTTTTTTGCCATTTGGCTACGGAACCCTAAAAACAATTGAAACTCACACACGAATAAAGTGTAGGTCAAACGCTGAACACAGGATTAATTAAAACTTTTTAGAGTGTACCCACCGTATATTATTTCAATATTTATCAACAAACTAGTCAAACAAGCAAATACGCACTTTTATATTATTTTTTCAACTAATATTTTGCCCGCGGCGTCAGCTGCGTGGAATCTATTTTTTCTAGCCCATATTTCTGTGGAATTACAATATATTTCGCTGGGAATGCCCTGCTGAGACTTTCAATCGACCTTTCTCGGTTGATGCCAGGATACTGAAGAAATTGCAAGAAAATTGAACATAAAGCATATTGTAATCACCACTTTGAAAATAAATTAGTAAAAAGTAAGAGAAATGTATTTTTCTACAGATTGAAACACTATGTAAGATTGTAAGCCATGTTATAGCAAGTTTATGACACTGACATGGACTGTCAGTCATTTATGTTGATGGTCAATTTGCTAGGCAATCAGTTTCCCTAACTATACAACGATCATAGCTCTAAGAAATTAACACGTTTCTTATCAAACGAAGTAATAAGTGTTTCTGGTAAGTGAAAGTCCTAATGAGAAAAACATAAACCTAACTATAACTTACGTTTATAAACAAACATATTATTATGTAAGTACGTCAACATTTTCCAATTGTTCGGCAAAATTAAAAACACAAAATTCTAAGTTAACTTAGTCCTACATAAATATATTCAGGTCTCTAATTAGTAAAAAGACAACAGAATAATTAACATTATTCATTACAGAACTAACGCAACGCTTTTACACCGACGGCGCGGCGGCGACGCGTTGCGCGTGGCGTGTGGAGTTTGTTGAGGCTCATTTACATGTGTCTGGGTTTCTGTTGAATGCGGGTTGAATATATTAGAAACAAATTTTATTTAAAATAACTTTTAAAATCCAGTTAGATAGTGGGTAAATGTGACATACTTCTCGGGCAATAAAGTGTAGTATGTAAACTAATTTCACTGATTTAATGTGTTGTCAGATTACTGTGACTAAATAAAAAGCGTGTCACAGACAGTAAATTATGAATGAAATAATTGTGAAATTGTGGTTTTACTGCAAATTAAAAAAAAATAAAAAATTCAAAAGTCATTTATTCAAACTAGGCTGACAATCAGCACTTTTCGAACGTCAAAATTACATAAGACAGTCCCCCAAAAACGCTCACCACTTCCTAGTGCCTTTAGCTGGGAAGAAGAAGTGGCGCAACAAACTCCCCAGCAGCACAGCTGTCTGTTCAAGTTAGAGAATGATTATATACAATAGTATACAAAATAACCTACATTATGCAACACAAAATATAATTCAAATGATAAATTATAGGCCATATGTCAGCTAGCACACGCCAATATACCAACCAAAAACATTGAGGACTATACTCAAGCATTATTTTAAAAATAAAAAGAAAATAAAACAAAACGTAAACAGAACTAAATATCTAAATAAAAGCCTCCAGACATAGAGGGCGTGCCCGCTTACATAAAGCTGTAATTGGCAGTTATAAATGATAAACTAGGACCATCGAGATAAAAAAAATGATCAGTTAATTACTAGTAACAATAACAAAACCATGATCAGCAAGACGACCAGTCACCACAAGCAGCACCCGTTCACGAGCATAACGCAAAGATCAGCCATTACCCAAATATACTTCTGCCTAACCCTTCCGGGATTACAGGCGTGATATTATGATATATGAATTCGGAAATAGACAATAGATACAAAGAAAAGATTGAGTATTGATAAATTTTGTAAAAATAAGTAGTCTTGGCAGGAAGTGTGATCATCACTGCGTCCGTTCTTCCTTCCTTCTAAGATTTACTTGATGACTAAGGAGGTACGTACTGATAGAGCCGGACGAGCTCGTGGCTAACTAATAACAACCGCATGGTTCGATCCATCAGGTTAAGCTACGCTTGCCGAGGTTGGTCTGTGGATGGGTGACCATCTTAACATACCGAGACTCCTCCGTGTCTTGGAAAGCACGTTAAGTCGTTGGTCTCGGCTGTCATTCGTAGATCTTTGACAGTCGTTACGGGTCGTCAGAAGCCCGAAAGTCTGACAACCAGTCTTATCAAGGAGTATCGTATCGTATTACCCAGTATCGGTTGTGGAGGTCAGATAGGTAGTCGCTCCATGTAAAATACGGTATTCAGCTGCATCCGGTTAGACTGGAAGCCGACCCCAACATTTTTGGGAAAAGGCTAGGCAGATTGATTGAGGTACTGTGATTGCAAAAATAAAGTAAGTACCAACCTTTTTTTTTTGGGTCGGAAATTATCAAATAACTTCTCCCGCTCTGGGCGGAGCGGGAGGGCGTGTCAGACTCTTACTGACTAAAACCCACCCGTGTTTCTTCGGTTGTCATGTTGCCGGGGGCCACGATTTCCTTTTCGACCTTATTGCGAACCCCGGCAGGCATCGGCCCTAGCGGACCCCGTCAATTCTGCTGACATCTCTTTGAGGCTCGCGTGGAACACAATGCGCCGTCGCCCCGGGCCTGGTCCTGATCGGACGGCGAGCTAATGGGTAGCTCACCGTCCGCAAGCCCGCGCCTACGGTGGCCGGAAATCGGCTCTCGATTCTCGACGCCCAGGGCGTCTCCTCCTGCGGGGGTTAGGGGCATGAGGGCGCGAAGTTTGCCTCTCCCTCACGCGTTCCGCCTCCTCCTTCGCGAGCATACCCACACGATTTTGAAAAAAAAAACTCCGTCTTGAATCAAGTTTACAAAACTCCGGGGACTTTATAAACTAACCTTAAGATTAAGTAATTTAATCTAAGCCGGGTCAAAGTAAAACACCAGTATGTACCAGAAACACAAATTAACTTTTCTTAACAAAATATAACCTAAGTTTATTGAGCTATGCCCCACTTACGCGGTACGCGGCGGCTCAACCGAAGTTAGTAAGAGGAACTTTGTTTAAAGAAAGCGTGTATAAGTTGAGCCCTCACTTGAACGAAGATTATTTTAAATTTTATTTCTTTGAAAGTTATGTAAAGTTTAATTATTAGTTAGCGTCGTGTTAGTGAAGGTAATTAAGTTTTGTCGTGTGATCTTAAAAATGTCATTTGCATATAAAATGGCGTAGTTCATCATCTGCCTGCTTTTTCCCAACTAGGTATGTTGGAGTCGGCTTCTAGTCTAACCGGATGCACTTTGGCAAGACGGTCAGAGTTTCGGGTTTCTGACCACCCGTGACGACTGTCGGAGATCTAAATGATATAAAATGACTCAGTTTTAGGCAGATAAATCATCGCGTGGTTCTATAAGTAATGGTAAAATGTAAAGGAGCCATAATAGTTATAAGATCGTACATTGTAAATCTACATTCTCACAAATAAATTTTTTTTTTTTTTTTTGCAAAATTTGTTTATTTATTTTAGGAAAACTTACTTATAAATTATTTTACAGTTTTTAAAACAGCTAACTATTTACATTAGGTACTAAATTAAAAGACTAACTAACTATCTGTATAAATAAAAATAATAAAAACAAAATGACACTTAGGCGTCGAAGTATTCGTCCGCATCGCTGTCATCCGGAAACGTGCCCAGAAGACTGGCAGCATTGCCACGTTGAATGGCAATGCTAATTCTTTGGCCAAAGAACGAGCCAGCCCTCTGGTCACGTGAAGTGTCGACCAGTCGACGAGAAATTTCCTTAAAAAGGAGACGCGCACTCGGGCCCCATGGTCCGAGCGTTTCGACCCCAAACGGCTCAAAACTGTAATTACCTATAAGGTTACAGTATTTGCGCCGCTTGAGGGTCTCAGCAGCCGCAGCAGCAGCGCCAGCACAGCCCACCGTGCTAGGAACATGGGATGGCGCAAGGGTGTCGACACAGGTTGCATCCCACACCAGAGGCCTACCCACCTTCCAAGGCAACAACGTCATCCCATCTGGTCTCTTTCCATCGTCACGTACCAAGCCGTTTGGTTCTAATACCGCTGGTACGCCGGCGGTGACAAGGGCTCGACGAATAATGTCGTTGATTTATACAAATAAATGGATTTGGTTTGATTCGGTTCCATTCCCCTAATTCAGCCTGACTACTTTGTTTATTTTCCCGTATCTAAACAACCTAAAAGGTACTTATGTATTAAAGCAATCTGCCCTACCCAGCGATTTTCCGTGTCTTGTAAATGCGTTTTTAAATACTCAAACACGACAATCAGAGAAAACATTGCTGGCTGTAATTTATTGTTGCTAAATGTTTATCGCATAGAAACAAATCACTCGCACCAGATGAACCATCATTGTTGGAAGGTCCGTGTTATGATAAAACTGTAGACTCTAAGCCATCGTACACACGAGCGATTTTTAAACGCGACGATTATTTTTCGCGCACTGGGTTTTCAACTCTCTGTAGTGAGACGAGTATTGAGAATCTAGCAGAAAGAAAGAAAATACGTGCATTTGCGGTAAACATGACGCAAACAAAGAACCAAACACAAAAAGAACAAGTTAGGGGAAAATATGCGAGGGAGAGTACATATACGTGCATCAAAAAAAAACCATGTTGGATTTTCAACTCTCGGCGCTAAGTAGTGCGTTGAAAATCCAGTGCACGATAAAAAATCGTCGCGTTAAAAAATCGCCCGTGGGGACGAGGGCTAACAGATGCCAGACCGTTTAATAATTTTAATTAAGTAATTTACAAATTAATTTGATGCTCCTAATTAAGAACGCCTCGTTATCAACGTACTTATAATGAACATGAAAGTTTTAGTTAATATCTTTAAATATTATTAATTTTAATTTTAAATTGTGAAGATTTACTTTGAAACTTTCTATTTTTATTTTAATACTAGCAGCGCCCAGCAGTTTCGCCCACATAAGTCTCGATCCCGTGGGAATATCGGGATAAAAAGTATGCTATGTGTTAATCCAGGTTAGAAACGATCTGTATGCCGAATTGCATTCAAATCCGTTCAGCAGTTATTGCGTGAAAGAGTAACAAACATTCATGCATCCATCCATCTATCCTCACAAAGTTTCGCGTTTATAATATTAATAGTAGGATAGTAGGTTATACGAGTAATAGGATACAAGACTAGTATTAATAATTTAAGGATTTCTGGGAATCACATAAATATCAGATTCCACTTCGTGGAAGATATAATTTCAGGATATTATCATGAAGTTTATTACTGTATCTTCATAGAAACATCCAGAAAACTGATTGATTTATATAATTTTTAAAATTCCCAAATCACCTTTTTAACAACAGTTTTTCATTACTCAAAATAATCTGAAAAAATCAAGAAAACAACTCCGAGAAGAAACCCGAATTGACACTGATGTCTAAAATTGTCAATTTTTCACACAACACAAAAAGAAGAATGATTTTTATCTGTTCTGAAAATATTCTATGATAACAATTTCAGAACCGCTCCGTCAGTCAAACCTTTCAACGAGACGGATAAATTCAATTTCATTACGTGTTCCTAAAATAACTGTAAGTTCAAATTAGCATCATATTAGCAAGTTGAAGAGAACAGGCACGAACTCGTGACCTTTCCACTTGGCGCCATGACACGCGGTATAAATCTGACACTTCCGAACTTTGCAGCTCATCGTGACGTAATGTGGGTGGGCCAGAAGGTTTACAATCATATTCATGATAATGATGCCAAAAGCTCTTAATTTACAAGCGTTAGTGTAGCAAAACGTAGTCCCCAAATAAGTTAAACCACCAAACAACAAATTCTTAAACTAGCCTATCTATAAAGTACAGTTAACATCACGTAACACTTTTAAATAAAATCAATTCATAAATTCAGGCAAAACCCATATTACATAAAATAAAATATAAAACCACAATACTGCAACAGAATACTTCAACGGTGACAACGTCTTTATTTCGTTAGCAGTATGAGCGGTTGTCGTAACTCAAGTGTTACCACTGACGAGCGGTCGGCTGTACGTGAGGAGAAATACCCGGATCTACCTCACCTCTTAAAATCCGTTCCGTGTGTGTTGATTCCTCAAAGCCACGAGCATCAGCAGGTTGCCGGAGTTGAAGCAAAAGCAATCTGATGCAGATTATTCTGTCCAGTTCCTCTAGTTGGTAAATATCTACAAAAAGATTGGAGTCACGTTACCAGCTGGCGATTTCCATGCTAAATGGGCCTTCTGACATTCCGAACCATAATGCCCAACTGCTCAGTCATGAGTTCCCAACACACATTAGCATCGTCGAGGTGGGCACGCGTTTGGAATACGTTATTATAGCGCTCCTATGTTCTGCATCAGTCAGATTATTCGTGTCAAAGATTAATGTGAGCTGTTCTGGGTGCAAGGTTGTTGAAACTGGTTTTAAAATTACCAGGACAACAGTTTATGGTGTTGAACGAAGTTACATTGACTGCCACGTTGGGTAAGTGATAGCAAATGCGATTGCTTAGCGAACCCCGGGTCGGAGATTATTTTTATTGGGTTTTTCTATCGGCAAATCCTCAGTCGACATCAGCACCCTAATTGCGTAACACACCTTCAATCACAATCTGAATGATTTTGAATGCTTAATCCATTGCTTCATATGTTCGAAACATTTGTCTTCTCAACAACGTAACTAACGCAATGAATGTTGTTGAACTGTCACACTGAAAGCCATTGCTACTGTAAGTTTGTTACGCAATTCCCTCACCGGATTTAAATTGTGTGCAGTTGGTGGCAATAGGCTCGCCGTCTACTACGTGGGACGCGAACAATACTAGCATAATGTAGGTGTGTACTATACACTTCTCCTTATCTCTTCTATCTCCACAGATTAATATTTGTTGTTATTTGTTACAAAAGTAGATACTTAACTCTGCAATCGGCATTTTGTTTTTGTGTTGTTATGTTTTGTTGTCATTTGCCAATATTGCAATAATAATTATGCAATATTGTCTTTGGTTCGTGGCCTTGACATCAACCAATGAACCAGTGTTATAGTTACTAGGAACAATATTGTCAAACTTTTTTACTACTTGAATACGAGGCTTTTGGCTACTTTTGTTTTGTGTGTATTTTGTAGTTTTTAAAAAAATGTGCGTTTTGTTTGTGCAGAATAAACAAGTTTTCTTCTTCTTCTTCTTTCTTTCTTCTTCTTCTCTTCTGGTAATAAAGGCGATGATGAAAACAATAGTTTATTTAACTTAGTATTTCAGTCAGCATTTTGTCTGCAAAGTTTTCCTGTCTAATTCATCGACAAAAGAAAGAAAATTTGATTCAATACTAATAGGTAGACATATTGAAGTAGGTACTGTAGGATAATTAACGATAACCTTTTACCAAAAGCCTATTTTGGAACTAGGCAAATAAAGGCTAAAAGGAAAGGTAAGTAGGTACTGTGAAGTTCTTTGTATAATTTGGGGTTAAACCCCTTTTAAGTTTTTATGATTGCTTTCAACCTTTTTATAAATGTTTAGTTTGGAATAATGACATTGCTTTAAATATACTTTAGGCCGTTTCTATCCGTGGCTAGGAATAATGAAATGTTATTTTCATACACCTGCTCTTATTCCAATTTATTAGTGGTGCAGCGTATCTTCCCCTTCCACAGTCCTCCATCATCTTTAAAGTCACCTATAACAATAAAATGAAGTAGACCTGCACCAATTTTTGTGCCCACTTAATACACCACTACGAAATCAATAGTGTACCTAACTTATCTCCCAAAGCTTCTCTATTTTATTAGCTTTCCTTTATTTCTTCCAAACAAACATACTAACTTCACGGATCAACATCCTTCCAAACTTCTAATAAGGTCTGCCGTTCCACTTTTTTATCGCCGAAGATATCGGAGCACTGCCGAGGATTGCCGAAGATTGCCGAAGATACAATCTTTAGTGGGACGTTACTCCAACTATTCGTAAAAAGTTGAGGGTAGACGACAAAGGGATGCGTTCGCCTTTTGTTTCGTAAACAATCTAATTACTGTTGCGAAAAGACGTCCGATGAGAATAGGGGTGGGATCTTGAATCCGGAGATCCCCGGGGCTTTTGTTTTTGTTTTTAAACGACTTCAAAAAGGAGGAGGTTCTCAATTTCACTTTTTTTTTGCTAACCTGTTTTGTCCCACTGCTGGGCAGAGGTTTCCCCCATACTTTTCCAGTCTTCCTTATCTCAATTCGACTGCATGTTTATTTTTTTGTGTTTATTACGCGATTACTTCAGCAATTATGAATTGATTTGGATAAATTATTTTTTGTTTGGTAGGTCATACTTAAGAGCTGGTCCCATATAAATTGTATTAACTTTGCTTGCGTAGTTTTTGAGTTAGCTTCAATAATACGTATTTTTCCCACTTAGCCTGTGAATGATATTTATGATGATAAGTTCCTGTTACTGTTATTTACCTAGCACTATTCAAATTTGTGTGGGGTTGGTACCACACAAAATAGTGAAAAAATAAAATGTTTTTACAAAAACAAAACAACCGATTTAAAAAAAAACACTACATGTAAAAAATAATTACCTAATTTCGGAATTCGGTGGAAAAAACTAAAATTTAAAATACAAGAAAAAACCAAAAACACCGATTTCAGAAATTTAAGTACCTACATAATTATTCATTTTATTTTTTGGGAGTCTTGTTTTTTTTTTCTATACTTTTTTTGTTTTATTATTTTAGACAAAATAGATGGTGTGATTGTTTGCATCATTTCATGCTTACGAAGCGGATATTGCTTCTATCGCACTATTTTGGAAAGAATAAGGAAATTGCAATATCTCTGTAATTATATCATTTTATCAAGGTACCTACCTAATCCTAAACTATAATTAATAATACTTTATTATACTAAAGTTTCTCACAAAGCGCATCCGCTGAGCTACGCTGCAACAAACTAATAGGTACATACAATATGCTCTATTCATAAAACCGTCTAATTATGCATACGATCAACTGTTACAATGCAAATAAACCGACATTCCCGTCTATAACAAGCTTAGTAAAACAAAAAAACAACAAAAAAAAGCTGCGCTTTTTTCGAACGAAACAAAACAATGAAGAAAAAAATCCCGTATTTTTTAATTCGAATCCCGTATCGTTAACAACCCTAGTGAGGGAACAATTAAAAAAATGTTAGACATCTGGAGACGAGTTGTCGGGATCAAAGCGGCAAGGAATGCTGAAGTTAAATGAATGACATTGATCCTATCTGTCGGGTCTTAGTTCGTTCACTCATTCGTTCATTCGTTACCCGTACTTGGTCTTTTGGCTGTACTAGTGCTGTTTTCGACTTTATGGAAATTCTTGCACTTCCTATTATAAACTTTTTGGGGTTGTCGGGTGTTCCCGAATGTAAGCAAAAGAGGAAAACGAGGTCTTTGTAAAAAGGAACAGATAAGGTTGTTCCTTTAGATTGAGTTTGTTAAAAGTTTTAGTGATAAATAAACTTTATTTTGGGGTTATTGTAAATAGAATGTAGACGGAATTGTCTTTGTCACTGCTTAGATAACCAGATTTTCCTGCTACGTAGGTTACGTAGCAGGAAAATCTGGTCATTATAAATTATTCATTCATTCATTCATTCATTTAATTTATTCAATAACAATTTACATTGTGTCTGAATTTTTTAGAAGGTAATTAAAAAATAATAATCTAAATAATAACAATAAAAACACAAATAATTTAAATAATAACAATAAAAACACAAATAATTTAAATAATAACAATAAAAACACAAATAATTTAAATAATAACAATAAAAACACAAATAAATTAAATAATAGGTAACAATAATGTCAGAACCAGTTATAAATTGTCAATAACATTAAAATTCACACATGCCTATAAATTTCAGAATGATTACAGTCCGCATCCGTAGATATCAAAATAAGATGCCGAGAATTTTAAAGTATTCTTAGGTCGTAATTTTCGAATTTTAATTTTTCTTTGTGGGATTTTAGTACCTACCTATATTTGTTGTTTATAATTATTATGCTCCATGAACACGACAACATTATTATGTAAGTTTGGTTGTTTTATCTACCCCTGTATACAAGATTATTACAAAAGAGAAGTTTATGAAACTTTCCGAAGTAAGATTGTTTGGTACATAATTAGTTGATTAAAGCTAAAAGCTCTTCGGCGATATTACCGATGCTATGATGAATACGGTCCATAACTAATACCATGTTATGGACCATAAATAGTGACAAATGGCCCACCTACTTAGTGTTATGGTCTGAATTCATTTCACTAAGTGTTTTACGTACTGATATTATCGTATTTTGTCATATTAGTCTGTTAACGTCCTCTAGTGAATATAGGTTGCCATTACTAAAAAGAATAGGTGTAGGTAATGGAATATTGTCAGTATCACCAGGCTTGGTAAACAAAATATTAAGAAAAGTATGTGCCATTGTTCATCATCATCATTTCAGTCGAAAGACGTCCACTGCTGAACAAAGGCCTCCCCCAAGCACCTCCACTTCGACCGATTTTGTGCTTTCCGCATCCAGCGGATTCCTGCGGCCTTCACAAGGTCATTGGTCCATCTTGTGGGAGGCCTTCCAACGCTACGTCTTCCGGTATGCGGTCGCCACTCCAGAACCTTTCGGCCCCATCGGCCATCCGTTCTGCAAGCAATGTGCCCTGCCCATTGCCACTTAAGTTTGGCAATTCTTCGCCATTGTTACTATGTAACTAACACAAAATTCATACTGATTAACATTCTATGAATTCTTTATAACTAACATCTCATAATTATTCATCTCTAAAACAAAACGTTACCAGCGTGCGTCACCAGGCAGAACCAAATTATCTTGTCCTAGTATCATTCAGTTTAACGCTAACGTTTTTGCTTAAGAAGCAATTTATTCGAGGTTAATTATTTCTTCGTATATGGCAATTAATATTCCAGCTGAAATAATACTTTTCTATAATTTTTTTGTAATATTGATTGTTTTATAATAATGTTGTAGTAATTTATAAATTGTATTAATTAATTGAATTTGTAATCTGTCGTGAATTTCATATGGTGTATTCCTGAAATAAATTATTTTGAATTTGAATTTGAATTACGTTTAGGACCGTGGGCTCAACCGTGTGACCTCACAATCAGCAAAAAACAAATAGATAATTCTTAAACTATAAAAATAACTCCAAAATACAAACGCGAATTCAAAACGTAGATTTATTACTGTGTCGTGGAACGACACAGTAATGAATCTACCAGGGCCACATGTATCTAAGACGGTATCGCAAACGCAAAGCATTAATAATTACATTCCCTGAAGCCACCCGATCTTTCCCAAAATAATTGAAAACCACGATTCATTATCCCAGGGTTGTGTACCAAGTGGAGGATAGTCCATCATCGCCGTAAAATGGAAAACAAACAAACAATCACTACAAAATACTTACAAGCAAATATGGGGAGAAAATTGGAAGGAATAGACAGGGTCACATTAAATTAGGTAGCAAAACTCTGCAGACGTGATGGGTATCGATACAACCCAATTTTTATAACTGTGCGCCTGTCAACGACAACATATGTGTATGTGGTTTGAATAATAATAATAAACAATTAACGAATAATAAGAACTGTGGAGACAACACGAGTTATATGTAGACCGTATTGAGAGACGTCGCGGCACTGAGGAGGTAACCGGGCGGGTAAATTCAATACTAACAACCTACGATTTTGACAGCTCCAAGCGCGCAGTTATATCTAAACATGGTAAAAAAAAAGAGTTTTTTTGGAGTCATCATCCGCAGGTCGTGTAGAACATAAGTCACTTGAAATATCAGATTGTTTTCTGTTTAATGTTCATAAACGTGATGGGTATAAATACATATCACGATAAAACAAAACAAAAATACAGATTTTATCAATTTTACTTCAAGTACCCAAAAAATGACATCAAATCTATTTATTTTTATTTTGTGGTGTTTAGATATCGATACCCATAACGTCTGCGGAGTTTCGCTACCTAATTTAATTTGATCCTGTGTAGGTGTCGGTAGTAACAGGGAGAGATGCCAATATAGGTGTCGGTAGTAACAAAATTCAAATTCAAAATTCGAAAGTCATTTATTCAAACTAGGCTGACAATCAGCACTTTTCGAACGTCAAAATTACATAAGACAGTCCCCCAAAAACGCTCACCCTTCACCACTTCCTAGTGCCTTTAGCTGGGAAGAAGTGGCGCAACAAACTCCCCAGCAGCACAGCTGTCTGTTCAAGTTAGAAAAATAAAATGATTCTATACAATAGTATGCAAAATTATTATGCAACATAAAACATTATTTTAATTATAAATTACTGGCCATGTGTCAGCTAGCACACGCCAATATACCAACCAAAAACATTGAGAACTATACTCAAGTAGAATTTAAAAAAATAAAAACTAAACGTAAACAGAACTAAATATCTAAATAAAAGCCTCCAGGCATAAAGGGCGTGCCCGCTTGCATAAAGTTGTAATTGGAAGTTATAAATGATAAACTAGGACCATCGAGCTAAAATAAATGAACAGTTAATTACTAATAACAATAACAAAACCATGATCAGCAAGACGACCAGTCACCACAAGCAGCACCCGTTCACGAGCATAACGCAAATATCAGCCATTACCCCCCATATTCGCCATATTTGAGGGAAGGAGGTAACCCGACCCCCGACGCTACCGCAAGCATTGACATCTAAGGGAGCATGACAAATGCTGCCGGTTGCTCAGGCAAAAAATAATATGATCATTGTCGAGGTCACTAGCTAACCACAAATTACAATACAACTCATAACAAAAACATTGTAATAAGTAGATTATGTCAACAATAAAATAAAATAAAAATAAATAGAATCGTAAAAAATAAATAAAAAAATTTACTCATAAATGCAAATAATATAAACAATTATATAAACTCATATAAACTGTCAATAGGTAAGCTAATTCTGGAGAAAGAACATAAACATTGTCTTGAGTTAATCAGAGCCACCAACTATTCTTATCATTTAAGTAGTCGTTGATACAACAGTATACCTTTGAACAAAGGTTGGATTTTACTTTATTTTTAAACGTATTAAAAGGTAAATCTAGCAAAGAAGTGGGTAGCTTGTTATAAAAGGTTATACCAAGCCCAACAAATGAGTTATGAACCTTATGAAGCCGGTGAAAGGGAGCTCGTAGTTTGTCCTTATTTCTAGTGTTAACATTGTGAATATCACTGTTTTTAATGTATAAGTGTATATTTTGCCTAATATATAAGATGTTGGCGAAAATGAATTGTGATGCCACCGTGACACCGTGAGAATACCAACATCTTTAAAAAAATCTCTTATAGAAACTCTGGCACCTACCTGGTAAATTGCTGGTAACAGGTAGAGGTGCCAATATAGGTGTCGGTAGTAACAGGTAGAGATGCCAATATAGGTGTCGGTAGTAACAGGGAGAGATGCCAATATAGGTGTCGGTAGTAACAGGTAGAGATGCCAATATAGGTGTCGGTAGTAACAGGGAGAGATGCCAATATAGGTGTCGGTAGTAACAGGTAGAGATGCCAATATAGGTGTCGGTAGTAACAGGGAGAGATGCCAATATAGGTGTCGGTAGTAACAGGGAGAGATGCCAATATAGGTGTCGGTAGTAACAGGGAGAGGTGTCGGTAGTAACAGGGAGAGATGCCAATATAGGTGTCGGTAGTAACAGGTAGAGATGCCAATATAGGTGTCGGTAGTAACAGGGAGAGATGCCAATATAGGTGTCGGTAGTAACAGGGAGAGGTGTCGGTAGTAACAGGGAGAGATGCCAATATAGGTGTCGGTAGTAACAGGTAGAGATGCCAATATAGGTGTCGGTAGTAACAGGGAGAGATGCCAATATAGGTGTCGGTAGTAACAGGGAGAGATGCCAATATAGGTGTCGGTAGTAACAGGGAGAGATGCCAATATAGGTGTCGGTAGTAACAGGGAGAGGTGTCGGTAGTAACAGGGAGAGATGCCAATATAGGTGTCGGTAGTAACAGGGAGAGGTGTCGGTAGTAACAGGGAGAGATGCCAATATAGGTGTCGGTAGTAACAGGGAGAGGTGTCGGTAGTAACAGGGAGAGATGCCAATATAGGTGTCGGTAGTAACAGGTAGAGATGCCAATATAGGTGTCGGTAGTAACAGGGAGAGATGCCAATATAGGTGTCGGTAGTAACAGGGAGAGGTGTCGGTAGTAACAGGGAGAGATGCCAATATAGGTGTCGGTAGTAACAGGGAGAGATGCCAATATAGGTGTCGGTAGTAACAGGGAGAGATGCCAATATAGGTGTCGGTAGTAACAGGGAGAGATGCCAATATAGGTGTCAGTAGTAACAGGTAGAGATGCCAATATAGGTGTCGGTAGTAACAGGGAGAGATGCCAATATAGGTGTCGGTAGTAACAGGGAGAGGTGTCGGTAGTAACAGGGAGAGATGCCAATATAGGTGTCGGTAGTAACAGGGAGAGGTGTCGGTAGTAACAGGGAGAGATGCCAATATAGGTGTCGGTAGTAACAGGGAGAGGTGTCGGTAGTAACAGGGAGAGATGCCAATATAGGTGTCGGTAGTAACAGGTAGAGATGCCAATATAGGTGTCGGTAGTAACAGGTAGAGATGCCAATATCAAAATGTTCTTTTGTCTCGTCGAGATTATCTTACAGTCTCCTAAACTTTGTTAAAGTCTGCATTGAACCTGGTTTGAACCAATCCTGAATTATCCAACCCAATAATTTTACTGCGTTTTCCTATAAATCAGACAAATAAAAACAAAATACACAGTCCAAGTCGCTGACTTTAGGCAGTTTAGATAAACTTTAAATGACAAAAAATTATAAAATGCAATCGTTTTTTACGACAAACAATAAAAATGAAATGATTAAAAACTCAGAATAAATTTACTAAAAATGTTTCTTTATTTAAGCTCTTTGGAAGACTTACGTTTAATTAAAACAGAATAAAGAAGACGTTTAACTGTCAGCCAATTACAATAGTATGCGATGTCTTGTGACTATTATTGTGACCAAGTGCATGAATGCTGGGACACCGAGTGTTTCATCTCGCAAAGATGGCGCATCTCTTCTTGACGCGACTTCTTTGCTTCGTGAATAACCCAATGTCGCGGCAGTCACGCACAAGAATACGTCCAATTAATGTTGATACCAATACTTAGAAACCAGCTTTTGCCTGTGGCTTCGTCCGCTACCTACTACCGGAATAAGAAGTATCCTTTATCCTAAACCAGGTCATGGTCTACGTGTATGCCACAAATTTAATCGAAATCGATTCAGCCGATAAGACGCAAAAGGTGACGTGGAAAGTAACTTTGTCTGTATGACAGGGTTACTTCGGATTAATTAAACTATTAATATGGATACGAGGTTAATTTATAACCCAGAAATGGGTAGCTTTAACTGCACACTGCATCAGATAAAGCATTGTACATTATTATTTTGGTAACTGTTATATCACTGTTTTATTACTTAAGGAAACGTATGCTTATGACAAGTGTTGACGACTTTTACGCTTCCAAAATATCGTGTGGTACCTAATTTATGCTTAAAGGACGATGTTGTCATTCCTCATGAATACAATTAACATAAAGCCTCATAATAATAATCGCAGAGTCAAGTTACTATGAGTGTTCTTAGAGAATGCACGTGCCGTAGTCAGGGGTGCAACACACTTGTTGGGATCGGCACGATTTGGCACAGCCGGGCGACATACCCAAATAATGTTTTCCCTCCCGGGTGTGCCGAATCATTCCAACCCAAATAAGGGTGTAGCTGGCCTTATGGTGTTTATTTTTCCAAAAGGAAAAAACAATAGAATCCAATATGAAGGTTTATTTTTATCCCTCCTACATCTCAGCCTCCCAAAAACTTTAAACAAGTCCTAATATAAATAATTCTTGTTCAGTTAATTAGGCAAGTTAGAAAGTTTTTCGCGGCAAAGATGTTACACTCGGTGAGCGCGGGTATGTTCGCTATTCGCTAGTTTTAATTAACGGGAGCCAACACACTTTGAGTTAAGGTAAGTTTGCCGTAGCGTGTGGCATACCTAGGAAGAAACATAATTAATGTAAGTAGATCTAACTCAACTGTCTTTCTTTGTTGTGCTACATTATACAAGAAGAATCTTCGTCCATAATTTAAGAATTGTGCTGTTGTGAGTGTAGCAACATTCAGCTCTCTATATTGTAGACCAGTTCCTTGATCTTTTTATGTAATTCTATCGTAACCTTCACTTTTTCTTGACCGTGACTTTTTTTTATCGCTCTCTCACTGTTGAGAATCGTGACTCCGTATCAAATTGTCAACGGTCTTTTTCCATCTGCTACGATCAGTGGCTGGTGGAGTGCGGCGCTGATGGTATCGTCAAATGCTCGGATATATCCGACCACCTTTTTGGGCTTCGGCCTCTAGGTCTTTTGCCCTTTATTTTTCCAGTCACCATTATACGTTCCATGTTATTGGTACTGCAAGCAATGTGGCCGAAGTATCTCACGACACGTTGCAGACAGGTTGAAGACAGTTGTTTTGTTCCAAAAGTAAGTGAAGTAAATGTAAGCAAATGAATCTGAAAAAGTACTACGGATGCCAATTTAATCTAAGCATGATGTGATTATTTCAATACTTAAACCCAAAATTCTGATTCTAAGTCACCATATAAATATTTTTCATTTGACAATTGAAGTTCATTTTATAACCTCAATTTTTATCGATGGTTTTCAATTTTAATTTAATAATGTTATTCAAACAAATCGTTGGAAAAATTACTTCTAAATACAAATGAATGTGTTAATAATTCCCTTTAATGAGTTATTGCGTAAGAATTTAACCTGAACAGGGTTTGTTTACACTTGCATCAGATACTTTCGGAACAGACTATAATATGTGAGGTAGCTTTCGTCTATTTTGACCCGCTGTTCCTTAATTCAATCTTTACCCCCGTAATGTGCTTTACGACCGGTGTACTGTGTGGCCTTCCATTAACATAATCTTTACTTTTCTATTAGAATATCAACAGTACTGTAGTTTCCTTCACGTTACTGTTTAACACACGTCACATATTTTCATAATAGAATCAACTTCAACATTTCTACAAATAAATTCACGTAACTTTACTCAGTTCAAATGACAGAAATACTCTCAATCGTTACCAACGTAACAAACCAGTTAACTCGATTCCTAAAACGTCATTAAACATTCGCTCGATTCTCTAATCGATTTTCAAAACAGTCGGTTTAACAAAGTCATCTAATTAAACGTTATAATTTAGATTTGTACACAATAACCTCGCAAATTACTTACGGAACGTCAAACGGAATATTTTGTGTTACAGTGTTAAGGTGTGGTTCTACTACACGAACGAAGAAAAAGAACAGAACTTGATAAGAAAGAAAAACGTTCCAACTTAGACTTAAAAGAAAATTACTGTTACTACCAAATGGTCTATTTAAGGCTTTCCGTTGCAATTTTATTTATTTAATAACAATCTTTACAGTAGGATTATTTTTTGGTAAACCTTAGTAAAACTGTAGGTAGCTACTACTGCGGGGTAATAGCGTAACACGCTAACAGTAGCAATGGGTTTTATTTTACCGGTTCAAAAACCTCGCATAATTATGGTTCCTTTGGCATCTTCTATAGTTCTAGCTCAGTTTTTTTCCGTTCGCGTTCAGTGCAAACACTCCTTAACAAGCAATGAATTAAATTTACGAATTCGTTTCGCTTCTCTCGCTCGGAGTTCGCTTGATTGATTTAAAGGTCGTTATCGAAAAGTTTACGCGAACAATTCCAATTTTAGTGTTACAGCAATAAATAAGCCACGTTTTAGAATTTAATTTGTTGTTACACTGATGTGATTGAGAGAGGGATTATAAAAAGGCAACGGAAGTCTTAAAATAAAAATACAGGATGTAAAAAGAGCCATCACATAGCCATTATCTACGCATTCTCACAAACTAAGTAACTTGAGCAAAAATTATTGCTGGGGAACGATTTTTACTTTTCGATAATCTCTGTTTACGGCAGCGCGCAATGTAACGCACGCAAAACATTGTGCTTATGGGTGCATGCAACGGTACAGGAGTTGTGGGGGTATTTAAAGTTAAGTAATAACATTTACCTACAACTTGTTTTGGAAAATCAGACTTTGACCTTCAATATCTCCGTAGTAACCAAAAAGTTCCCAAGTATGGTCGAGTACAAAAATTTATGACACACAAAATATATATCAACGGACAAGAGACTCGCCTACTTTAACCCTCTTTTTATATCCGTTATAATCTCTAGTAAAAAACAGGTAAATTCTATTAATGTAGGTAAGTCCCTAATTCCGGTATGTCCGTATCAATAATACATAATTATATGCTCATCGACTGGTGTCCACACTCAAACATAATTAAAAGTAGATAGTCTAATGAGAGCGAATCAACCAGCGCTTGTGTGTGAGCACCAATCAGCCGCGAGGACAAATAGAACTGAATGTTTGATCGTGCAGAGTTACGGGTGCAATGGGGGAGAATTTGATATTATTAATAGTGTAGAGTATTTCTCTACACTTCACACAGTAATTTTTATATTTTACCAGCGAACCGTCCGTGCTTCCCACAGTTTTTACGACTTGACAAAACATTGAAATTTATTTTATGTAAGTTTAATAATAATGTTTTTTATCTACACATAAACCTTCCGGAATAAATTCTCTAAAAGATACGATAGAACATGGTGAAACCACATCGTAATCTGTTGCGAAGTATAAAAAAACAAGGCGGTGCATACAGACAGACACGAAAGCGAGTTTGATTTTATAAATAATGTATAATTTGTAAGTAGAAAGCAATTATGTGTTATCATTTGTACAATTTGACTTTTTATTTTGAAGGAAAACGTAAGATACTGACTCATTCAAATTTAAAAGTCATTTATTCAAACTAGGCTAAGAATCAGCACTTTTCGAACGTCAAAATTATATAAGACAGTCCCCCAAAAACGGTCGCCCTTCACCACTTCCTAGTGCCTTTAGCTGGGAAGAAGAAGTGGCGCAACAAACTGTCTATCAGCTCATGAAGAACTAACCGTGAATGTAAGTAGGAAAGTTTTTAACTTGGCTTCTGGGCGACGGACTTAATAGTATATACTCGTAGCTCGTAAGGCATGTCATTATAAATATGTGCACGTTCTAGTTTCATTACATAAAATATACTTTTATTGTATACTTGGTGAATTGAGGATCATTTGGCAAGACAAGGAAGTTTGGCAATAATTCCTTCTGCACATGTGGCTTCCCTGGTACCTCATTAACGACATAAATAAGTAAGAGTCTACTAACTGCTCCCAAATTACCATGTTTATTTTAATCTTTAATTTTTATTTTTTACATTCGTCCTTGACATATTTATTCTATTATTTGACATTATATACCTACGATTTCATTTCAACTCTTTGTTTGTAACTTTTGTGGACATGATCATTATTCAGATTGATTACAACTGTAATAGCAATCATATAATTGCGTCTTATTAAAATAGGTTTTTACTTTTATTAATTTATTTATTTTGACGTGACAACGTCTTATAAATTGGTTTGCCGGGTGACACTTCAAGAAACTGCGTTACGCTCCGCTCACGTTATGCGCTCACAATGAGAGCGAGTGAGAGGCACGCGTGCATGGTTAGCCCGCCTAAGAGCGAGAGAGACAGACATAAAAAGTGAAAGGCACGCGTCCCTTCCACTCGAGCACAGTTAGCCCGCCTAAGAGCGAGAGAGACAGAGCGAGATAGAGAGAGTGAGAGAGATAGGCATACACACCGGTTCATGTGTATAAATAAATGTTTTAAATTGTTACTATTATTTCATCCTTCTTCCTACTATACGAATGAATATTCACATTAAAATTATTTTACCACTCAAAGTCGTTGTCACGTAAAACTTTCGCCCGTATACCGACTTTACAGGCAACCAATTTTTTTTGTATAGATTCTTTTCTGTTTTGTGAATGTGAGAGCGCTGTAGTTTTAGTGAATTGTAGACCTGTAGACCATTTTCTATTTTGTTAAGTAATTAGTACTTATTGAAAGACATACACTGTCCTCCCATACCTAGTAACACTGTTATTTGAAAGTATTGTAAAAGCCAATTGTTTTTAAAAGAGTAACCGTGGAGTTTCTTGCCGGCTCTTCTCCATAGGAAACGACCAATTGGAACCGTGCACCTAGCTTCTGACGTTTCATAAGTGCCCATGTAGGTTTATGTGAAATAAAATATTTTGAATTTGAATTTTGAATTTAAGCTCACAGTTTTTTTTTGGAATGCATTAGGTACTGTTTGATCATCAGTTGGATTCCAAAGCTTGGTGATTTAACCGTTTATTTATGTTCAGCTATGGATGGTGGAAGGAAATGATGATAATTAAAATGTACTTGTATATTTTTAGGTCAATAACTTAAAAGTATTCATTACCTTTGACACCATCATGATTGTTAAACTTAAACATCCCGTTGAAATGTCGAAGGGCTGTCAACATGATAAGCTCTGCATTTACCAGCACAGCTGTAAGTACCTAAACAGCGCGTGTGTATCATCCCTAACAGTATTTGCGGGTCGGCCACCGGTAGCAATTACGAAGCAGTGTCAACTTCATCAACACCCCACTGCTACATACCGGTGTATTTTGTATGTGAGGTGGGAATTCAATCTACCTGTATTTTATTTATAAGCTTAACTAAATAGGCGGAGTAATTGCGTAACACACTTACATAACAATTTGGCACGTATTTAATCGAACCCCACAATTTTGGTTGCCTAAAATACTAAGTAGCTAAGTAATTGCGACCAACTTGGATGTAGCGCTCGCTCAGCTCGCGCACGGTTGCTCAGAGTTCTAACTTAACCTAAACCGTTTGGTCGGGGTGCCCTAGCTTAGTTACTGCGACCGACATTGAGAAAACACCAGAAATTTAAAATTGTTTTTTTTTTTAAAGCGTACATCATAAAAGGTCAATAAGTTTTTAGAGGATCAATTAAATATTTCGCATTAATTTTGATAGTTTAACAACATTCATTGCAATATGAAGCAATGGATTAGGAATTTCCTTCAAAATCCTTCGGATTGTGATTGAAAGTATGTTACGCATAATTGAGTTTAATTTTACTGACGAAACTACATAAACGTGACGGGTTTCGATATCAAACCATGACACCTGCGTAATCAGCTTGTTACGTGCCCACTGTTGGGACACAATTGTCTTCGAATTTTTGGTTCTAGGATATGCCGGTTTTCTCACGATATTTTGCCATTACCATTTGAGAGCAGTGGTGATAAAATGAATTACACAAAGTGCCTGCCTGGTTTCAAAACCTACGACACGCTAATCAGGCCCGTTACCACCACCATCTGCACATAAATCTAATTCCCGTATTTTTAAAATGATTGTTTATTTCCTAAAATTTGTGAAACAATTGAAAACCAAACAATCCTGTGCTCAATGAGTATTGTTGAAATAATTATAATTAAATGAATAACATAAATATATTCGTTAATTGAGTTCGGCAGTATAGTGTTAACTCTGAGAATTACCGCCTAATTATCAGCAACGCATTTGCATGGCAACCGTACTAGTAGGTAAATAAATTACGGTAAAACAGTATTAAAGCTGTTCTCTAAATAAGTGACAATGCTGTTTTTGGATAATCGCTCAGAATAATTAAATACAGGGAACGTAACTGTGTTCTACAAAAGGGTAGATAGAGTTGCAAGTAGGTACAACACTATACACACACGGACGTAATAAAATCGCGGCGATTTTTTTCGTGCACTAGATTTTCAACGCTCTGCTTAGCGCCGAGAGTTGAAAATCCAACAGTGTGTTTTTTCAACGCGCTGGGACGAGAGCGTCAGGGCGCTATAAAATCCCGCCGCGGTTTTATTACGTCCGTGCGAACGTCGGCTTAGGTTCAGTGATTTTTTTCCGGAAGGTTTATGTGTATAATACTATAATATCAAAGTAAAATATAACTAAGAAATCTTGATGCATTGTCATTTGTCAAGTCGTAAAAGCCGTGCGAAGCAGGAGGGTACTTCTACAATTAAAGTCCACAAATAAAACCTAATCAATCGAGTTTGATTGGGATTGTTTAATGTATCGTTGAGTGCTCCAGACAGACCATTCGCCCTTCACAATTCAGCATAATGCCTTTTTAGACACTTGGATTTTGCTGACCTTCATATTAGTATGCCCAAAATCAAAAATTGTTTATCAAAAGGTTAAGTAATATTTTGAGGTTGGATCTTAACAACGAAAAGCGATCTTTAAATAACCTCTGTAAGAAATAAGAAGGTACTTCAATATATTCTGCTTTAGATCTCTGTGGCCCTTTTACTTGGAGTTCAGATCAAGTACCTATTTTGAAGTACTTAATGTATGGTGGATTACACTAAATATTATACGTTTTAAGTTCTAGTTAGGTTTGGAGATCTAGAAGGGTTATAATAATCCCGAAATATCTTGTGCTTGAAATGACATCGGCACTCCTCCTTGTTGTAATTCTATACTATAATATTATAAAGAGAAAAAAATGTATTTCCGTTTCTAATTAATAAGCTCAAAAACTTCTGGACTGATTTTAGAACTCTTTCACCAGTAGAATGCTATATTATCACTGAGTAACATAGGCTATAATTTATAAAGATATCACGCGGGCGAAGCCGCTGGCGGAAGCTAGTACCTTTTATAATGCGAAAGTAATTCTGTCTGTCTGTTACCTTTTCACAGCTTAACGGCTGAACAGCTTTGAATGAAACTTTGCACATGGATAGAACATAACCTGGGTTAGGACATTAGGTACTCTTTGTCGCGGCAATACGTTCCCTTGGGATAATTTCCAAAATCCGCGCAGGCGAAGCTGCGGGCAAAAGCTGGTACTACTCTATAAACGGAAACGCAGAAACCTTGCTTGGGAGCAGAAATATGTATGGTGGTAGTAATTTCCCTGACGAGGTCCTTTACAAGGAACTTGTAATTATCCAAAAGGATTATATTATAGCCGATATTTTCTTCCCTACCAACCTTACAAGCTAGCAGGACTTCAAACATACATTTAATACACCAGGATATCATAAAAGACTTGTTATGTACTAAACATTTTGTATATGAGGTACTTTTACGCGCTCATATAAAAAGGTTTTTGTGTCAGCTGTAAAACGTATAGAAGGACGAGGGAATCTTTCATATTATGCGAATATTTTCACTGAAACGACCTTGAAAAGGTCTTAAAAGAATCCGTACAGCGGAGTTATTTATAATAAGTCTTTATCTACGCGGAAGCTTTGGCGGAATATTTGTTTTTTTATAGAAATACTATATTTTCCTTGGTATCGGCTTCCGTGTTGGAGGACTTTACTTGAGGACAATGCTATTTGATCTTTACAGCATAATCGTTGGGTAATATTCGTAAGTACACGTAGATTATTCTGTTGTCAGATTTTTGGATTCTTGATTGCTTTTAACGTTCGCCATAGGTTATCCTATGACAATTTGCTAGTTGGCTCTGTGGGGTGATTGCGTAATACACATACTAATGGCAATCGATCGAAATGCCGTTCATTTCGACAGTTCAGCCACGTTCAAACCTATGAAACATTGGATTAGAAATTCCCTTCAAAGCCCTCGGATTGTAATTTATTGAAAGTGTGTAACGCAATTAGGGTTACGTCACATGCTAGTAAATGCGTAGTAGTACACAGAGTAACGGACAGAGGGTCAGCTTCACAACCGCGCTATGATCGGTTTCACTACTACAAGCATGAGGCGCGTGTGTGCGTGAACTGGCGGCTTCGTTGCGTACGATGAGAAACCGTTTCGTACCGGCTCGGCCAGTTGCATCGCCCACGTTGGGTATCGTGTTTGTTTACGTTTATTACATACATTTATTGTTTTAAACTGTGTGTTTTGTTTTGTTATAGATATAAAAAAGTGTAAATATGGTCGTTTACTGTACTGTGTGTATGAACAATACTTCTAGGAACAAAAACATATAATTTATTAACTATCCCAAAGACTCCACTAGGTTAGCAGTAACTTGATAATAATTTGTTATTTATAATATGGTAGATAGATACCTCATGCCTAAACATCGAAAGAAAATTCAACCCGAAGATGCAACAAAGTTTTTAATTTAATGATTTTTTTAAGTAAGTGGCACTGAATAGGTGTAAAACCTATCTCATAAACGGTGCGTTCAAGAATAGGTGAGTAAATAATTGTAATAAAAATATTACATCATAATAAATTATAAAAAAAATGTATAAGTACATAATTTGTAAAAAAAAATATGACATCATAGTTACAAATAAAGAGTAGATTAACATTATGTTTACTTATTTTTATCCTTCTATGCCAACCTTACCAAAATAGGTATACATTTTGCACGCTCTATAGAAGCTTACCCTCTGTTCCGTTTCTTAACTCATGTAGTAGTACTCCCAAACGCTACGAGTATTATTGCACACAAAGAAATCATTAATTTGTTTGAAAAATTCATGTGCTTGATAACTAGATCAATACAATGTAAATTGTTGAATTGCCAAAATGGAAGCGGTTGTGCGTTATGCAATTAGGGTAGGTACCGGTCTGGTTTACCATTTTATCAATCCAACAAAGCCCTGCGATATACTTGATAGATTGATTGATTGAAGCACAGGTTAACTTCGCCAATCAATCAATCATTAGGCCCCAAAAATACTCTCCTATCTACATATACGCGGCCGTATTCGGCACATACAGCTTTAGAAACGCTTCGGCGTTGTAGAGCGTCGTCTGTCACTCATTCTTAAGTGACAGTCTCTTTTTTATCCATCCATACTTTAATATTAATATATATGCGAAAGTAACTCTGTCAGTCTCTCTCACTGTCTGTTATCTTTTCACGCCTGAACTGTTTAATGGATTCCGACGTTTGGCACACAGATAGACCATGGCCTGGGTAAGGACATAGGAGACTTTATATCCCGGTAGTACGTTCCCGTGGGAAAATTTCCGACCCCCACGCACACGAAGCCGCAGGCAAAAGTTAGTGTGCTACAGTAACAGCCGTGTACTGTAATTATATTATTATAATATATCCAGTTACAGAAACTGAATACTAATCTAGAAATGAGCAGCATGTCTGTGTTTGTCATACAGAAAGTTAGCAGGAGTTGCGTCACCGAAATCCGCAGTTTGTTTGTTTGTAACATTAGAGCACAAATATACACATATTAGACGCGAGTTAGTTTGTCACACACAGTCTCACGCAGACGGAGTTTGATCGCACTTGCTTCATGAATTTATATTGCGATGAATGAAAATAGCATCTACGAGTGACGAAATTTAGGAAAAAATTGACATAAGTAAAGCCGTGTTATAGCGATTTCATACGAATGATAAAGAATAACAATTGCGTGGTTAGTAGTTACCCAGTTACTGGGTTGTGGAGGTCTGACATATAATCGCTATATTATGTAAAATTTGGCGTCCGGTTAGAGCGGTCGGCTTCCATCACAACATAGGTGGGAAAACGCTAGGTAGATGATAATGAACCAGTTTTATTAACAATCCGTTTCCCTGACTAGACTGACTAATTATTAAAAAAAAACAAGACTAAGAATTTGCCATGGAAAACCTTAAAAACAGTATATCCTGAGATGAAGCGCACCGCCCAATTCAGAATCATCAAGAGTTTGAAAAATTCTTCTGCTAGACAACATAAATAATGCAATGAATATTGTTGAATTGTCAAAATGAATGGCATTGGGATTGTGAGTGTGTTACACGATGATCCCGCTGGACCCCAGTTCAAGTAGGTATGCGACCACTAAACCAACAGGCAGTATACTAAAAGTACATGAAATTTATAAAAACACTTTGAAGTAATAACTGGAGATCGATATTAATTCAATTAGAATTGAGCTCAAGTTAGATGAACTCGCTGATTGGAGATGAAACAAAAATATTTCCGATTCAACTCTTCCGCAAGTTTTATGAGTTATTACAACTAGAGGGCTTCAGTAAGACGATGAAATTGAAGTTCTGTCACTTTAACTATAGCCATGTAACTGTAGATAGAACAGCAATAGAAAGTTTATTTGCTAAGGAAAGTACCTACCTACGAGTGTAATTGTCAGTACAAGCATGGTGATTTTAGTTAAATTTTAGTTTTATGTTTTGTTATTGGATGTTAGCAAAACTTTTGCATCATTCAAGGATTTAGCATACAGCATTCGAAGAAGATAATATGGATTGTGTGAGGAATGATATGATAGAAAAGGGAGTGAATGATAGCGTGACGGTTGACAGAGGAGAATGGAAGAAGAAAACGTGTGCGCCAACCCCACGTACCATGGGACAAGGGCAGGAAGATGAATATTCGAAGAATATAATTCTTCTTCATGATTCTGGCCTCCGGGTAGTTTTTGAGACATCTACTAGTTGAGTACTTGTTGACAATCCTACACTGTCCTCCCATACCTATTAACACTTTAATTTGAAAACATTGTAAAAACCAATGTGGAATTTCTTGCCGGCTCTTCTCCATAGGAAACGACCAATATGAATCGTGCACCTAGCCTCCTTTTGACGTTTCATAAGTGCCCTTGTAGGTTTATGATTGTGAAATAAATACTTATGTTGATGTTGTCCGTACTAATTTCCCACCAACTATTCTTCGAGTGTAACTACTTAGAACACACACAGTAAAATGACGAGTTTTTAACCTACCCACACTATTTTGAACTGTATGCACTTGTAATACGCATTATAATTGTTAGGCTATCGATATTTTCTCATCAAAAACTTCCACACGAAAAACCGGCAATTCTTTCCCAACCTTCAGATAATTCCATCAGCACTTGTATTCAACCCTTCCCCACCTGACCTCAACCCTAGATCACCGGAACACATAAATCTCCCCGGCGGGGTATAAATTTGTTTTTTTTTCATTACCACCCCCGTACATTTCATTACGGGGTCGTAGAGGGGAGGGTAATTTATAGCACTCAGTTTGTTGGCAAAAAACGGTTAATTACGTGTATAGGGGATGAAGGAAGACCTCGTTTGAGAATTGACCCTGTGACTTTCTTATATAGATTTTAATGTGTATATATGCTGCATTGTGAAAGCCTCCATAAATGACGAGTCTGGCAAAGCCTGATGGTCTGTTGTACCTGTTAACAACCATTTAGTATAGAATAATCAGTCTATAACGTTCCCACTGCTGGGACACAGGCCGCCTCTCTGTGAGAGGGAGTGGGCCGTAATCCACCACGCGGGCCCAGTGCGGGTTGGTAGATGTCACAGGTCTTCGAATGTCTGGTTCTAGTGTCCTAGAACCAGACATTTCCAGACATTTTCCTCAATATGTTTTCTTTCTCTTTATTGGGAACAGTGGTGATTCAATACATACCTCATAAGTCGGGGCCGTCAACATCCTACATCACACTTACATTATTGAACACATGACATTCAAAAATGGCACTTCAACAGAATAATCGCAAATCTGCTAATAAAAGAACTAATCTTCCTTATCCCTGAGCTATTTTAAAATGAACTTCCAATGTAAAAATAAACCAGTACAACTAGAAAAAACGATTTCTATTTATACCCTTTATGAGAAAAAAACGATGTCAATACCACACTCTTCGTAACAAAGTATACATTATCAACACTTTTCACTTTGAATAAATTATTCTAGTCACGCGGACTAATTAACGAGATTATCCTCTGTTCTTCTCAGCACCCATACACTACGCGATCCAAAACGACAGCTTTGCGAAACTCCTTAATCAAAATACATTGAACGCTGGCTGCGCGGGAAACGGAGCGTGGCGCAATAAAAACAAGAAAGGGATGAAAAATAATGGCAAAGAAACGAATGGAGCGAGAATATCTGAGTAATTGTTGCATGGAAAGATCTCTAACGAGCACCTCGGGTAATAAAAAGGTTTGTGGGGCCACGAGGCGAACGATTGTTGAGTAAGACCGGGAGGAATTATTTTTTTTGTTTTTGTTTGAGTTTGACAATGGAGGTGGTGAAATTGAGACAGTTTTAATGAAGGTGCGGCTCTATTGTCACAATAATTTCATCAAGATATAGCGTGGCTGATGAGCAAGCCTTTGAAAAAAAGAAATAAATACATTTATGGAGTTAAAGATTCAGAAAAACCACAAGAACCGTCCATCGCTGGATTCTTTTGAAGTAGCACAAATAATGAATGAAAATACTAAAGCTATGGAGGCATAATACCTACATTGCTTTATTTTAATGTATCACATTCATCCCTTTAAATACAAATTGCAGTGAACAAATCCTTTGTATTTTCTTTCTGCAATTCATTAATTTAATCCTCGCTCGCCACATGGCCGCGACACAAAAAGATAAATTTTACAAATAAAAATGGCGTTGGTTTATGAAAATAAAAAGCGCTCCATTCATTATCGGGCGCACTTGCATTGCATGGCTCATTTATTAAGTTCTGTAGTGAAGTGCAAGCATCCCGGGGTTTATGCAATGTGTGTATTAATAAAAAATAAGCTTAGCTTAGCTTTTATTATAAGATTCAATTAGATCTTCTACTAAATAAAATTCATAAATTCTTTCACTGACAGACAACGCTCAGATGGGCATGCAATTGTACTATTTTGCACAAGTTCTTTAAAGGTAGTGAGCATTAAAACAGGATTTTTTTAAATTCATCCCCTAACAGGGTTACCTATATAGGGAATGAAAATTTGTATTTAAGTTCTTTATATTTGCCCGTAGAAAATCCCATCGGGCGAACCGCTTGTAGGTAAATAATATTGGATTGTTAGCTTTTTCTTGTGGTAACAATACCACGTTGCCTTTTTATTTACTGTTTACAGTCTTTGACAAAATAAAAAGGCGACCTGTATAGATCCTGGTATACATATATACAGTAGATACCAAAGTCATAGTCAAAGCATTTATTTCAATTACGCACATAAAAGGCATTTTTGAACATCAAAATTTACAAGTCAATAAAATTGGAGGAAAATAGGCAAGAAACTCCACCGTTACTCTTTTATACTGTTTTACAATATTTTGTTTACCTACATTAAATATATTTTTAAATGTACCTAGAATAAAATTACTATACAACAACAGGTAAAACAATTAAAATGAAGCAATGACGGATAAATTAATTATGTGATAGATACAATATACTACTATATCGTGCTGGCAACACTGAGCAAGTAAACATTTCACCCGTATAGAAATTGTTAAATAATATTATTATGTTATTATTCGTGGACAAAAACACAAAAAACTAGTGCATAAAGTGACTATACAATGCTGTGATTGTTATCTTCAATAAAAATCTGCTGGATCTCAAATAAACCAAGATTCTTTAAAGTGCAGTAAGATCCGTTGAAAATTACTGTTTATCGAGTGTGGACCAAAAACTGTGAGTTAACCACCCTTTAAAGGCTACGGCCGACAAACGTAGATACATTTTTCTGCGATTCGTGTCTCAAAACGTGAATAATTAACTAAAAACGAACAGTTAACTTTGTGTTACGAATCCGTTAACAGTTGAATCACAAAAAACGCAATAACGCCATCTATTATCAAAAGCAGGTAGTTAAAAGTTCATCTGCTTTACCGACGAAGCAATTACCAATTATTGCCAGTGTTAAATCTCGGTTGTCTAGACCAACAGCGAAACATTATTGACACTTTTTAATCTGTGATTATTACTCATCTGTGTTGGTCGAAAACCAATAGCAGAGAATCAGAGATATCACGAAGTTCATCTGTCATGGAAAACATTACTTTTAGAAACACAATCAGAAGAAATAAATCTGAATGCGATCTATCTACAATAACCATGGATCGCACATTGCTCAGCTCAACGTTATCCGAAGTATCTGATACGGAGGTACTGGATCTGTCGACGAAAAGTGTGCCTACAAGCGCCGGATTTAGCCTGGCTGACTTTCGGTATTTAAACCAACAGGTTAAAGACCTTAGTTTGGAACTGACTACTGCGCACGCAGAAATTGCAAATTTAAACCACGAATGCAACAGTCTTAAGCAGAAAATAGAGGATAACAACAAGCAAATTCATCTCCTGAAAAGAGTGTCAAGTGAATCTGTGACAATGAGCCCCGTGTTCACACCATTCACACCACAAAACAAGGTTTCAACACCTCTGCTAAAGCAACTGACGAACGTTAAGATACGCTTATCCCGGGGCCAAATTAATCACTCAGGTAGAATAAATCATACTGAAACACCTAAAACTCATACTAACAGGATTCCACAACGATTAGTCAGCCAAATGTCGGATGATGTCAGAACAGATATATTAACAAATAACTGCAACAAAATCGAGTATCTGATGAAGAATCTACCTAGGCCATCGACCTGGACCTTACCTACTATAGTTGGAAGTGACTATGAACAAAAATCAGTGAAGCCTAAAACCATAACTGAAGTAGACAACAATAAAGAAAATAATGACAATAAAAAGAGAAAAATTATTTACATCATTGGTGATGAACAAGCTCAAAATCTTGTTGAAAAAATGCTTGAAAGTAGGCAAGGTAAATGGAATGACGATTATGGCATCTTTGGAATGGTAAAATCATCTGCCACAAGCTGTGAAATACTAAAAACGTGTGAAAATATGTCAAAAAATATCACAAACAAAGATATTGTAATATTGTGTTTTGGTTTAGGTGACAAGAATGTATACAAATATGTTTCGAATTTAAGTAATATGTTATACATATTTCGAAAGCAAAAGGTTTTCATAACAAATGTACAATACAACCCATATCTTAATGAATACATGCTTAATAGACAGTTGTATCTGATTGTAAAAAATTATTTTAACTGTAAATTAATTCAACTAAACGACAGAAATGTTTTTCTGAATAAAATTAATGACTTTACGAGTATGCTATGTTACAGGCTTAATTTAGAAATAGATTCTATGGCGTATAATGAAAAATTCTTGACTTTTTCTAATAAAACAAAATACCCATTACTGCCCGGTGTTTGCATTGAAAATAAGCTGTCCATATCCCAAATGCCAGAGAAAAATAAGAAGGGTAGCATTCTTTACTATTTCAAACCTAAACCTAAACCTATTGACAATCCACAAATACCATTTAAGAAAGGAACTATCCCATTTTTATTCAATAAAATGAAAATTACTAGTCAGTTAAACACAAAAGCACCTTCCCTTATATCAAATGCACCATTTTTTCGTCCCTCACAGTAGGTCCAGTCTAATACTGTTTCATCAGAACATTGCAGGTATTTTCAATAAGGTAGACGAATTAACGGTGGCACTTAATGAATTCTCTCTGAATTCGAAAGAAATTGACATCATTTGTTTAAGTGAGTCATTCATTAAAAGCAAATCAGAATCACTTCTAAAGATTCCTGGTTACAAACTCGTCGCGTCATACTGTCGAGATACTAAACGAGGTGGAACATGCATTCTCATTAAAAATGAGATGACTTGCATTAAATTAGATAAGTTTATAAATGACATTGCATGTAATTTTAATTTTGAATGTACCGGAATAGAATTAACAATTAACCAAATTATCATTATTTGTATTTATAGGACACCAAACAGCAATCCAAAAGTTTTTCTAGAAAAGTTGGAAAAATTACTAATTAGAGTCACAAAGAAATCGAAGAAGGTAATTATTTGTGGCGATTGGAATTTAGACACAGTAAAACCAAATAAAAGTTGCCAAGAACTCTTAGGGTTGTTGAAAAATTTCAATATTGAATTGCATATAACAACACCAACACGTAAACAGTCGTGTTTAGATTTATTTGCAAGCAATATCAAACAAGCTAAAGGTGAAGTTCATCACCTGGCTCTATCTGATCATGAGACAGGGCAGACCCTGACAGTGACAATTAATAAACCTAAATTTAAACTAAGTTGGTTTGAGTACAAAAGGGACTATCATGAAGAAAACATGAAAAAGTTTAGTGACTGTATTTCGGCGCTTTCATTCTCTGACATGTATCTTACGGATAATTTGGAAGATGCATTTCAGGTATTTCATGAGACATTACAACTGTTCTATAAACTATGTTTTCCAATACAAAAGTTAAAAAGGTCGCACGGAAAAAATAATACTCTGTGGTTGACAAAAAGTTTAAAAAAGTCATGTGTAAGGAAACGTTATTTATATTTAAAAACTATCCATAGTAAAACAAACAAAAAAAGATTAACAAAAACGTATAAAAAATATTGTGACATACTTAAACGTTGTATTAATAAGTCTCAACAACTACATAACAAAAGATATATTCAGAATATGAAAAACAAGTGCAAGGCTACTTGGGATATTATCAATAAAAAAATTGGTGACATACAAAAAAGCAATGACATAAAACAAATAGTATTAAAAACCAACAACATCACTGACCCTCAAAAAATTTGTGACATGTTTAACGAATACTATATCCAATTGACAAATAATAATGAATTTACGTATAAAATTGACGCTATAAATAGAACCATGGACATTGATCACAATAATACGATATTCCTAAATCCTACTGATCCTACAGAAGTGTTCAGGGTAATCAAAAACCTAAAAAATACTGCATCTGTCGGTTTTGACGAAATAAATACCAAAATTATAAAAGCATGTGCTAATCACTTATGCAAACCGTTGAGCGACTTAATTAACATATCGTTTTCAGAAGGTATGTTTCCAAGCGCATTAAAGAACTCAATAGTCAAACCGATATTTAAGAATGGTGATAAAGCAGACATGACGAACTACAGACCGATAACCTTAATTCCTATAATATCAAAAATATTTGAGAAGACAATATTAAAAAGGCTATATGACTATGTGGACAAGTATAATTTGCTGAGGCGAGAACAATTTGGATTCAGGAAAAATAGCACCACCTCTTTAGCTTGTTTTAATTTAATCAAAATAATAACTGAGGCAATTAATGACAACATACCTGTAGTAGCTATTTTTCTGGACATGAGTAAAGCCTTTGACTTCGTTGACCATAAGCTATTACTAAGCAAATTGAATAAATATGGAATAAGGGGCAAAGCAAATGACTGGCTTAAATCTTACCTAAGTGATAGGCGTCAATGTGTGCAAATATCAAAAGTAATTGATGGCAACAAAGTAGAATATAAGTCTAATTTTAAAACTAATGCAGTAGGAGTACCCCAAGGCAGCGTGGTGGGATCGTTCTTATTTCTGCTATATATTAATGACCTTCCCAATGCAACACGCCACGAAACAATCTTATTTGCTGACGATACGACGCTAATAATAAAAAGTAATGACAAAAATAAATTGGAACAGGTAATTAATGAAGCAATAAAAGACATAATAAGTTGGCTTAATAACAACAATTTAAAAATCAATATAAACAAAACAAAAATAATTCAATTTCAAACTTATAAATCAAACTTTCAGACTCTTAGTATAAAATATGAAGACACTATCCTAGAACAAGTGGTAAATACAAAATTCTTGGGGATAATAGTGGACCAAAACTGTAACTGGAAATCGCACATCAATTGCGTATGCGATAAACTAGACAAATTCGTATACGCAATAAAACGTCTACGATCAACAGTGTCCGTAGACGCAGCAGTCACTGCATATCACGGATACGTATCGTCTGTGCTATCATATGGTCTGATATTATGGGGCAACTCCGTTGAAGTTTTTATGGCATTTCGGGTACAAAAGAAGTGTGTTAGGGCAATATCTGGCGTCTGGTTTTTGGACAGCTGTAAACCGTTATTTAAAAAACTACACATATTACCTTTACCCTGCATGTACATCAAAGAACTATGTATGCTAGTGAAACAATATCCGCACTATTTTCGTATGCAATCAGAAGTCAGTCACAAAAAGGCTACTGCTAGAAAAAAGTACAAACACGAGCTAAATGTACCTCAATGTAGATTACAAATGTTTAGGAGGAATGTATATGTAAATGCCATTCAGGTTTATAACAAGTTACCCAATTCATTTAAGGAACTTCCCATCCCCATGTTTAAGAAAAAGCTGACATGTTGGTTATTAGATAATTGCTTTTATGACATTGGCGAATATATGGAATATTGTAAAAATCCAAGATGACATGTACTTAATTTTGACATTTTAAAGTAATGACTACCTAATTATAATAATACAAATTCTTAATGGACCGATTGTAAATCACAAATCTTAATATTAATATTGTACCTACTTAGTTTTAAGATGACAATTGAATATTTGTACACCACATACTTTGTGGTAGAATGTACAGAACTAACAAAAATACTAACACCATACCATGTAAAACTACATTCTTACAAATAAATACATTCTAATTCTAATTCTAATTCTAATAAACATGGTGCTCACATACCAGAACTCTTTTGTACCAAACTAGCTTTTTCTCGCGGCTTTGCCCGCGTGGATGTCGGAAAATATCCAAGGGAGCGTACTACCGATACCGGGATTACATTCCTAATAGCCGAGGAAAAGGTCGTTGACACCTACCGCTGCGCCCGCGTTACCGTTAACCATAATCATTTTGTTACGCGTAATTTTGATTCTGTTATATCTTTTAAACCATTCATTTAAATGAAATTATGTCAAGGCATATTTCAATCTAAATTTAATGTTCAATTTAAGTAACATAGTTTATGGGATAAGGATTAATATAATACCGACCAAAATAGCTTCGGAAAAAACAATGAAATTTTTATCAAATTCTGAAAGATAAAAATGGTTATTGTGGGTCATCCTTAGAAGATAGACATATGCCATCGCGGACTTTTTTGTCGTTGAACTTTTTAAGATGAACAATACTGTAGAACATACATTTTATGTAACTCTTACGATTTTCGCGGCGCACGCCGACAAAGTTCCCAGTCGGCATGATTTTCTCCGACATCTTCAACAATAATCGTAAAGCAAAACCTTTATGAATTATACATTAAAACCTTCCGCATGAATCACTTCGTCCATTGGTGAAACCCGTTTGAAAATCCGTTCGGTAGTTTTTGAGTTTATCGCGTTCAGACAGACAGACAGACCGACAGACAGACAGACGTGGCGGGGGACTTTGTTTTATAATATGTAAGGATAAGGATATGCAATTCATATATTGGGTAAAAGTTAGTATGATAGATTAAAATGTCTTTTTAGGGTTCCGTACCCGAAGGGTGCCAAACGGAAACCCATTACTAAGCCTCCGCTGTCCGTCGGTCCGTCTGTCTGTCTGTCTGTCAGCGGGCTATATCTCATGAACCGTGATAGGTAGACAGTTGAAATTTGCACAGATTGTGTATTTCCATTGCCGCTATAACAACACATTAAAGTTGAAAAAATCCCCAGTTAAAGTTAAAAGTCCCCATAGAATAAACTTTTGATTTTGAAAAAAAAAATACTTACCTTGGCATGTGGGATGTCATTATCTAGGTCTCATCGAGTAGAGTACAAACATAACTTTTGTATGTTTTAAACTTCAAAAATGAAGAAATAGGGGGCCGTAAAATTTTGTTTTTTTTTAGGTAGGGCATCTCGTCGTTGCCCTCTGAGATCATGACTACTTAACTGGGCTTTCCTGTGGGTGCCTTAAGCTACTACACTTAAAACCTCCAGCCAGGGGAAAATTTGTCAGTCTTAGACCATTTTTGTACGAGCTCTATCGCAACAACTAAACAAGTTAGGAATTTGAAACTTGTGAATATTATGTACCATATACTGTATATATGTGTGGGAATGAATGCGGAAGTAATAAAGAGAACGGAACGTAAGTGAAGGACTGAGTGAGTGAGAGAACGAGGGAGTGTGAATGAACCAATATGGCTACGGGTGTGAGACGATAGTCAGTAGAAAAACGGTGTATTTTTAAAAGGATAGAAAATAAACGTTTGTCGTAGCATCAACTCAATTTCTTTTATTGGTACTCGAATCCCCAACACTACAAATTTTGGGGGCTCGTCCGGGATCGAGTCCAATAAAAAGTCAAACGAGTACGACCACGTGCGAATCGGCAAACGCCTACTACACGAAGAAACGATGCCAATGGACGACAAACAGACGGCGGCGATAAGTTTTGGGCTCTCAGACGGGCTACACGGCATAGCAAAATTCAGCGGCGACGACAAAACATACTCGTCAAGCAAATGGGCGCAAGATTTAGAAGACAACGCAGAAGTTTTCCAATGGACGCCTCAGCAGACTCTGATTATAGCACGAAGAACGCTTGCAGGAACGGCGGCACTATGGCTGCGGTCAGAGAAAACTTTCAAATCGTACGATGAACTTAAAGCGGCCCTCGTCAGAGAATTTCCTGATTCTGTTAATATAAAAGAAATGCATGAACTGATGTCTAGCAGGAAAAAGCAGAAGGACGAAACATATTTTCAATACATGTTATCAATGAAGGAATTAGCTAGGCGAGCGAAATTTCCAGACTATATTGCAATCCAGTACATCGTGGATGGAATCGAAGACTACGAATGTAATAAAGTAATATTATACGGAGTGACGACGTTCCCGGCGTTAAAGGAAAAATTAGCGATTTATGAAAAAATGAAAGCGAAAGCGGGCGAGCGTGCAAAACGGAGCGAGCGACCGAAAAATGAAGCATCATCATCATCGGCGGCGGCTACCCAAAGGCGGTGTTATAGCTGTGGAAGTGTCGGTCATGAAGCAGGTGCATGTCAAAATGGTGTAAAGTGTTTTGGTTGCAACCAGTATGGACATATTCGTCAACAATGTACGACCTCGGATCCGGTGAAAACAAAGTTCTTAAAGCCAAAGATGGCGGCGGTGGCAGAAGCTGGCGCAAGTGGCGCTAGTGTCGCAACAAGCGGAAGCGGAGGTCAGAAATCGACGGCCATGTTCGGAACGATGAACGAGAAGGACGATCAGCCAAGGACATTCACAGATGACTGGACCGAAGTGAACCAAATGATGACAATGACAGCCGTCAAGTTGACATCGGAAGAAGACGTCAAGCGAAAAATAAACAAAGACAATCTGTGTTGCATAAAAAAACCGCTTAAAAGTGTAAAAATAAATAAATTCGTTGTAAATGCGCTAATAGACTCGGGTAGTGATGTAAATTTGTTATCAGTATCATTAGTGTCGAAGTTGCACGCGGGAATTGCTAACGATGACCTAACTTTGTCTGGTTTAGGTCAGTGTAAAATCCAATCGAAGGGTAAAACTTCTGTCGAACTTCAAATCGACGATCAGAGTTATAATAACGTAGTTTTTCACGTAGTTCCTCAGGAAGTTATGCCCTATGAAGTGATTATCGGCCAAGAGTTTTTGAACTGTGTTAAGGTATTTATGAATGAAGGAAACATTACGTTGTTGCCTGAAGGGTGTGAATGGGATTTAACTAAAATAAATTATTTTGCAGGGTGTGTGGATAGTGTGGTTGATCATATACGTGATTCAGTTGTGAAGGATGAAATTATGAAGTGTGTACAGGAGTATGAACCACTGCAAACTGAGGAGCCACCTATTCAACTCAAGATTATTTTAAAGGATGACATTCCAATCAGACAGCGACCTCGACGTTTGTCAATAGTGGAGCAGCAGATAGTTGAACAACAGGTAGAGGAGTGGTTGAATAATGGAATTATACGGGTAAGTTTCTCTGAATACAGTAGTCCTGTAGTCCTGGTCAAGAAAAAAGATGGCTCCGTTCGTGTCTGTGTAGACTACCGCTTAGTAAACAAAAAGGTCATCAAGGATGAGTTTCCGTTGCCGGTGATAGATGACCTTATTGATAAGTTGCAAGGTGCAAAGGTGTTCAGCGTTTTGGATTTGAAGAATGGTTTTTTCCACCTGAGAGTCAGTGAAGAATCAGTTGGTTACACTTCGTTCGTAACTCATCATGGCCAATTTGAATTTTTGCGGGCACCCTTTGGTCTATGTAATTGTCCTAAAACTTTTATGAGGTTTGTTACTATAATTTTCAGGGACCTAATAGCTCAGGGGGTGATACTTATATTTATCGATGACTTAATAATTCCAGCTGTTGATGAGTGTCAAGCGCTATCAAGACTGAAGCAAGTGTTGGAAATTGCTTCAAGGAATGGCTTACGGATAAATTGGAAAAAAGCGCACCTGTTGCAGTATGAGGTGGAGTACTTGGGACATAGAGTCAAGGACGGAGAAGTGAGGCCAAGTTGTGATAAAACTGATGCGGTGATAAGGTATCCGGAGCCAAAAAATTTAAAATCGTTGCATAGTTTTGTGGGATTAACAAGTTATTTTAGAAAATACATACAAAACTATGCAGTCATTGCCAAACCATTGACTGATCTATTGAAGAAAGATAAGGAATTTATGTTTGGTGATGAGGAGAGGATTGCTTTTCAAACACTGAAGAATAGATTGGCAAGTGGACCGGTTCTGAAAATATTTAATCCCAGGTTGAAAACTGAAGTACACACGGACGCTTCAAGTATATCACTAGCTGCAATACTCATGCAGAATCATCCAGATTCAGGGTTACACCCTGTACACTATATGAGTCGGAAGACAAACGACGCGCAAAGCAGGTATTCAAGTTATGAGCTAGAGGCATTAGCCATAATTGAAGGTATTAAAAAATTTCGACATTACTTGTATGGAATACATTTTAAAATTGTTACAGATTGCAAGGCATTTGAAATGACGTTAAAGAAAAAGGACCTGACAGCAAAGGTTGCTAGGTGGGTACTCATGCTTAGTGAGTATGATTTTGAAGTGGAGCATAGAGCTGGCACAAGGATGAAGCACACGGATGCCCTAAGCAGAATACATACAGTTGCAGTTATTACGACGTTACAGGACAGTACGAGACAAGCACAGAACAAGGACGATGGACTAAAGGCGATAAAGGAAATTTTGAAAGAAAATTCATATGAAGACTATTGGCTGGAAAATGACATTCTATACAAGGGTGAGCAGAAGCAGTTGGTGGTACCAAGATCGTTAGAAAAGGACATTATCAATAGAGTACACAGCAAGGGTCACTTTGGAAAAGCAAAAATGAGGGAAGCATTGAATAAAGATTATTTCACCAGAGATTTGAATAAGAAAATAGATGATTTTTTACTGAGCTGTGTTCCATGCCTATTGGCTACAAGAAAAGAGGGTAAACAAGAAGGATATTTGCACCCTATTGAAAAGGAAAGTGTTCCATTTGATACTTTGCATTTGGATCACGTTGGACCATTGTCTGCTACTAGGAAACAGTATAATTACATCCTCACAGTTATCGACGCATTTACCAAGTTCGTATGGTTGTTCCCCACGAAAACCACTTCAAGCAGGGAGACATTGAATAAACTTCAGCTGCATCAACAGATTTTTGGGAATCCTCGTAGAATCATAACCGATAGAGGAACGGCGTTTACCAGTAACGAGTTCGAAGAATATTGTGTAGAAGAGAATATAAGCCACGTGAAGATTACCACTGGTGTACCACGTGGTAACGGACAGGTAGAGAGGGTGCATAGGATAATTATACCAGTTCTGACGAAATTATGTTTGGAAAGCCCTGCTGAATGGTATAGATACGTCAGTAGAGTACAGAGAGCATTGAACAGTACTTTCCAGAGATCCATAAACGCAACCCCTTTCGAATTATTAATGGGAACCAAAATGAAAAATAAGGAAGATATAGAAATGGTACAGTTATTACAGGATGAAAATACATTACAGTATGATGAAAATAGGGAAGAAATAAGACTACAGGCTAAGGAACAGATACTAAAGATACAGGAAGAAAACAAGAAACATTATGATAAGAGAAGGAAGGAGAGCTATAAGTACAGGGAAGGTGATATGGTTGCTATTAAAAGAACACAGTTTGGCCCTGGACTTAAGTTGAAACCCAAGTACTTAGGACCTTACAAGATAACGAAATGTAAGCGTAATGATCGTTATGAGGTGGAAAAACTGGACAGTTCTGAGGAGGGCCCTAACAAAACATCAAGTTCGGCGGACCAAATGAAGAGATGGCCTGAGCACAGTGGAACCGAGGAGTTAGAAGGCTAGCATGTGTGGTGGAAGTATGGAGAGTGTGAGTAAGATGATGATTGTGTATTGTTAGTATTAAGCTAGGTTAAGTTTAGTTAGTATAGGAATGTCTGAGGTCAGACATGAGTGCAGGACGGCCGAATGTGGGAATGAATGCGGAAGTAATAAAGAGAACGGAACGTAAGTGAAGGACTGAGTGAGTGAGAGAACGAGGGAGTGTGAATGAACCAATATGGCTACGGGTGTGAGACGATAGTCAGTAGAAAAACGGTGTATTTTTAAAAGGATAGAAAATAAACGTTTGTCGTAGCATCAACTCAATTTCTTTTATTGGTACTCGAATCCCCAACACTACATATGTATAATCAACAAATACTAAAAACGCCGAGTCAAAGTGTATTTTATTTAAATATGGGCGATTTTCTGCAACTGCAAAAAATGATTTTGTAATTCGTAGTATCATTATAAAATACAAATTTATCTTTGCGATATTTTTTATTGAAGATGAAAAATAATAATATTCTTCGTTTAGTATTTTCATTTATTTGCTAAATATTATACGGTGTTACGGAACCCTTTGTGTGCGAGTCCAACTTACACTTGGTCGGTTTTTAAGTTTTAAATGATGAAGTAACAACTTGACTAGTAACTAAGTTAGTCCACAGTCTCTGAAATAATTCGCAAAGTAAATTACAATCAATCGTTTACAATTCGATTAAAAGTTTATTCAGAACTGTGAAATAATAATTGTTCTCTCAGCAAATTAATTAAAATTATAGCTGTATTCAAATCTAATTTAATTTGATTTAAACATCGTTTACGTTTTCATTTACTTATGTATTTTATTAAATAAATTATATGTGGTAATGCCAATACACACATGATAGGGTACAATATTTCAAATGATTTAAGCGTTGATTCGAGAAACGATATAATAATATATACTAAGCATCACGCTTGTATTTCCCGAACGGGTGGGTAGATTAGGGGTATGTAGTACACCCCATTTTTCGTGAATAATGTTTAACTATTATGTGATTGGGGGCGAATCTATTGCCACCAAACAAACATAAACCCTGAGCTATGAATGAGAAATTCCTGATGAAAAACCTAATAACACTTTGCCCGACCTAAATATCTAACCTAGGACTCCAAGCTCAGCAGTCTTACTTGCGACCACTAGACAAACGAGGCACTCAGTTTTATCTTAATTATGTTTCTATTATTCGTTTTAATTAAACCAACGCATTCTTCATCCCTTTCAGAATTAAATCTAAAAACCTACTCTTTTTTCAAGCGATAGTCACTCTTCTTAAATCTCGTAAAGTAAAATAAAACGCCACAACAGTGCCACTTACTTTGACAAATACGGGGCTTGCTCCAATCCCAGGCGATAATAAACTTATCCCGTATTTTTATGACGGCCCCGCCTCGTCGCCGTCCCGGCACGACACGGGGGCGACACGGGGCCGATCCCGGACTCTGGTGACTCTAATGGGCTCAATTTGTGGAACACTTCGTTTCACTTATGACTGCGGGAAGTACTGTGTTCGTGGCTTATTTCAGTTGAAAGATTTTTAAGTTGTCTCTGTTGCTGATATTAATCATTGTGTTTCTACAGTATTGTGTTTATCATTAACATTCATTACATAATTAGGTTTTAAAATAAAAAGAAAACTGGATTAATGTATGTTAATGATATTTTCCATTAGGTACCTACCTATCAAAATAAACAAACACTTAAATAATTATATAAATTTAAAATATAAGTCCCGTAAATTATTTACATCCCATGCTTTTCTGTAGGTGACAGTAATAGTGGAAACTTGCAGCCATATTTTTTTTGTAGAAAACCCAGTCTCAACGGATGATATTTTTACAATTAATGATTGTTACGTCTAGAGAATTAATTAGATGAGGTCATTATTCATATTGCCAATTTCTTAATTGATTTTAGTACCTACCTAATAAAGTAAGATTTTATCATTACGTTCATTACAATGATTTCTTATCGCTGTTAAAAGAGTAACCGTGGAGTTTCTTGCCGGCTCTTCTCCATAGGAAACGACTAATTGGAACCGTGCACCTAGCTTCTGACTTTTCATAAGTGCCCATGTAGGTTCATGTGAAATAAAACATTACGTTTTTTTTTGTGTTTTGCAAGTTTTAACATGGACAGAGCTAAGTCTATTATGTATATCAGGTATTTCAATTACTTTAATTGCGAAATGTCAAGAACTCTGTACTTAATTAATTTAGCAGGTTTGTTTATTTTGACGGTCGTGTAAACGCTAAGTGCTTGTGATTTATGAACTAGAAATACTTTTAGACTATTATGAAACGATGAGTCTGGTAAAATTAGATACCAATACAGATACTTTGAGGTTACCTACATAGTTTTGTTGTTAGTCTTTTTAATTATTAATCACTCTTGTTAATCTGAATCTAATCAAAAACCCTTTAAAATGGACAGTTTATTAACTTAAGTAAAGCAATGGAATGCTCACTTTGTACGGGCACCGGCACATTGCCATGTTAAGTCGTTTTTTTTCCTTCAATGGGTTTTGACGCTTAGCGACTGACTTTGCTACACCCTGAAGAAAATAAATAATTTTAAATTAGAACTACCTACCTACATTCACATTTTAAATAACTTTCATAATCACTGCCAACAAAATGCAATTTGGCAAACTTTATGTATGTTATAATTTTTTTTACGGTTCAAAAGTTATGACCAATTTTTGTTTTTAACCGACTTCCAAAAAGGAGTAGGTTATATTTTTTTATGTATGTCCGCCGATTTCTCCGTTATTTGTGGACCGATTTTGAAAATGCTTTTTTTGTTTGAAAGGGTATGCTCTCAAATCAAATTATTAACTTTGCTTCGGTAGTTTTTAAGTTAGCTATAAAATACGTATTTTTTTCCCACTTAGTATGTAGATGATATGATAAGTTCCTGTCACTGGTAGCAGGTAGTGGTATTCGAATGTGTGTGGGGTAGGTACCACAACTAAAAAGTGAAAAATAAAAACATTTTACAAAAAAAAAAACAACCGACTTCTTTTTTTCAATCACTTTACATAGTGCTCAAACAAAAAATCATAAAATAAAACTATTTATAATTTTTTCAGAACGTTGTAGAAGAGTGGACCTTTTCTGAGGTAACGATTTAATTTCAGTCTAGGCATTGGTTGCTTATGTACATACTAGAATGTCCACAACATACTAGTTACTAGACAGCTGTCACTTATTTCGTATTTTTCGATGTGTTTTGAGTGCTTTCCCAATAATTTTTCATTTTCAACGATCACTGCTTTGATTTTTACGGTTTCTGACCCTGCCTACTTTGTACGACCCTTGTTTTCACATTGGACACAGAAGATCGCTCACACGGTTGATTTGGAATTGTTATTTTGGATTTTACCGCCGCTTTGTGGATTGGATATTGTTGAAACCATAGATGGCTATGTGAATTGTGGGATAGCAACTAGTCTCTGCAATACACTAATGTATGTTTGAATCTATAAATTCACACCATTTACATCTCGTTACATTCAGGCCCAAAAGTGTATGTAATCGTTTCCGAACACTGCATCCCGGAGAGAGAGAGAAAGTGAGAATTTGGTCAAAATGAAAATCCAAGATGGTGGCTCTGACGATTTTTAAATTTTTCATCATGGGTATTGGTTTCGGTTTTCGGTTTTCAAGGGTATAAAAGCCGATAATGAGGTCATAATGGAAATCCAAGATGGCGGCTGCCAAAATTTTGTTTTTGTTTTAAATCATACGTGAGAAAAAACTTCGTTCCTGACGGGGGTCCCCCGACCGCACAGGTTTTTTTTTCTTTGAGCGATGCGAAATGATTGAAATAAATAAAAATTTGTCATATCTTTTCAACCGTAAAAAATTGCACCGACATTCCTCAGGGTTAAGAAGTTTGGAAATGAACTTTGAATCTAGTCGTCAACTTAGGTAGGTACCTATAGCTTCATCTGACAAAGTAAATGGTGGTATACTATTACAAAATCCTTATTTAACGAGATATTTTCATAATCGAGTTTATTAAAAGTCGAACTAAAAATGTCTTCTATTCGAGCCAATTGAAAAAAATAAAAACGTTACCTGGTAAGGTTTGTATTTTTTGTCACCACCTAATAAATTTAAATATTGTACAGTCGACCGTCACCGTCACCGTCACCGAGCAGTGGTGGCCTAGTGGTAACGGCCGCGACTTACGAGTTGTACGTCGTAGGTTCGTACCCAGATAGGCGCTTTACTTTGTGTTAATTATTTCATCACCACTGCTCTCAAAACGGTGAAGGAAAACATCGTGAGGAAACCGGCATGACCTAGAACCGAAAATTCGAAGACATGTGACATCTACCAACCCGCACTGGGCCCGCGTGATGGATTACGGCCCACTCCCTCTCACAGAGAGGAGGCCTGTGTCTCAGCAGTGGGAACATTATGGCTGATGATGATGATGATGACAGTCGACCGTACATCAGCGGTAACACTTTGACTTGGAGCTGGCCTGGCAATGTACGAAGTTTCAATACAATAAGTGGTCAGCTTTTATACTGGTTTCGTTACTACTGACGTGCGGGTTACTGTACGTCTGTATATTTTCGGTAGCATAAAGTCTATCAGCCATATTATTTAGCCTTGAACAACGCCATTAAAATTCCACGCTAATTACCTTTTTACTACAAAATCCTTTATAATGAATATTGTTAACTAGCTAGTGATATAATTACATATTTTCTCTTGCAGGTAAGTGTTCGTCTGAATCTCGGGGTTAGGATGAATATTTATGAGGCCTGTTAGCCTCCTAGCCAGGTGGCTTGCTGACCTGGTTCTGAAGGTAATTGTAAGCTGAGAAGTGATTTAGTGAGGGTCAGGTGGCTGGCGATTATCATGTGAGTTCCTAATTGTTATTTTAGTTTTGTGGTTTCATAGAAATAAAATGTGTCAATAAGGGTAGGATTTGTAATTATGACGACAACGTGTATTTTTGCATTATTTAGTTTGCCATGATTGGTGTTGACTACGGTGTACGTGATCGCACAACGGTGGTCTATTCTGGCTTGGAGAAATGAAACACTGTTTCGCGCTCCCGAATAACTGTATTGATTAACCACACAAGATGTACAAGTTATCGTGCAAACAATATTATTCTCAAAAAAAAATAAAATTTAAACAATACTAATACTATCAGATGTAACGAAACCATAGCGCGATCTATTTCGTTCCCAACGCCATCTAGGGAAGTAAAGCTACAACTTTTGGTCATCGGCTTATTAAATCGCGCTACGGTTCCGCTCAGCATCGTAAACATACCGCCCACCAAGAACATTATTACTAAATGTTCTTCAGTACCGCCCACCGTGAGGGAACAGTGCTGAGGTAAGTGTTATTGGTGGGACCGATACAAGATTGATCTTAAAATTAAGTTATGGGTAGGATACATAATTTAGACGTAGGTCTTTTTATGGATGACGATTTAACGCGCAAGGTTACAACCCGCGTAATACCATCGGCGCCCGGATGTTTCTGCTCTATCCTACCAAGTAACCACTTGCCCGGCGGTAAATCGTCCTCCTTTACCAAGGCTACATCTCCGACTGATGGTTCAGGGTTCACGCGATTCCATTTACGACGTTGTAAAAATTGATGGAGGTAGTCCTGTGACCAACGACGCCAGAAGTCCTGTACCATTCTTTGATGTAGCTGCCATCTTTGTAAACTATTAATATTGCATGATTCATAATTGTAATCAGGCGGCAAAACTAGGGCTTCGCCCACCAGAAAGTGACCGGGCGTCATAATCGTTAACTTATCCTGATCCTCATTATAAGACATTGGTCTCGAATTGAGACACGCCTCAATTTGAGCTAACACTGTAGCCATTTCTTCAAAGGTTAGAGTGGAATTACCTATTATCCGTTTAAGGTGGAATTTGGTGGATTTAATACCAGCCTCCCAAAGACCCCCAAAGTTAGGCGCGTGAGGAGGAATAAAATGCCACTCCGTCCCGTTATCTGCTAACGCCTCGGCTATTTCAGGATTACAGTAAGACTTCTCCTTATTAAATAAGTAAAGCAACTCCCGCGCAGCGCCTACAAAATTGGTGCCGTTATCGCTGTGCAGCTCTGAGCACCGACCACGACGAGCAACAAACCTTTTAAAGGCGGCCAGAAAACCCTTAGAGGTCAGTTCACTCACTGCCTCCAAGTGCACAGCTCTTGTGGCCAGGCATATAAACAAACATATATATCCCTTGTACGAGGTATTACCGCGCCCCTTTGAGACCCTAATATTAATAGGACCTGCATAATCCACTCCACTACATAAAAATGGTTTCGATGGGGTTACACGAGGGGTGGGTAATTGTCCCATTAATTGGGGTTTGATCGTTGCTGAGTAACGAATACATTTTACACAACCCCTTACATACTTTTTAACTAATAGTTTTAATCCCACTATCCAATACTTTGAACGCAAATAAGTGATCATGAGTTGTGGACCACCATGCAAGGTATTTTTGTGCGCCTCTGCTATGAGAAGTTCCGTTAAGACAGACTCTTTCGGGATTAAAATAGGATGACTTCTATCATATCCTAACTGCGATTTCTCTAGTCTACCCCCTACTCTCATAATTCCCTCAGAATCTAGGAATATGTTGAGTGATTTCAACATGCCGCCTATTTTCTGAGGTTTATTAGTCTTCAAAAGGTCCAATTCCTCGGCGAATCCTTCTTCCTGGCATTTTCTCAGACATATAATTAAAGCATCTTCTCGTTCTTGTCTAGATAGAGGTTGCGGAGCTTCCTGCTCCTCCGAAGTTATGCTTTTCTTTTTTAAATCGAATAGGAAGCGTCGAGCATAAGCAATAGTTCTAACTAACTCCAATAATGATGAGAATTGACTCCAAAATGAACTATCCACCATGGTTGTATGAACCTTTACTTCTTCTAATTGAGTCACTAAATGCTTCGGCCTTTTATATTGAATCACTTGATCTCTTAAAAATGACGGGCCATCCCACCACAGAGAAGTATTCTCAAGCTCGGAAGGACAAATTCCACGCGAAGCACAGTCTGCTGGATTCTGTTTTGTGGATACGTGAGCCCAATGATGGCTATCTAAAGAAGTCAATATCTCCGATACTCGATTGCCTACAAACGTCTTCCAACGACTCGGGTGGCTGTTCAACCATGCTAATACAACCTCACTGTCTGTCCAAGCGTGCCAATCTGACTTCGGAATGGCCATCACTTCACCGACTTCCTGAAGCAATTTAGTCAAGAGTACAGCCCCGCAAAGCTCCAGCCTGGGAATCGACACCTGTTTCACCGGTGCTACTCTTGTTTTAGAAGCTACTAAGGAAACAAATATATTCCCTGTTACATCCACTACTCTTAAATATATAACTGCACCATAAGCTAATTTCGAAGCATCCGCGAACCCATGTAACTCCGTGGTTACATTTGTGGAAGTGACATGCATCCACCGTGGGATTCTGATGGTTGCCAACTGAGACATCTTCTCACGGTAAGTTAACCATTCCTTTAATAACTGGTCTGGTACTTCTTGATCCCAACCTATACCAGCCAACCATAACCTTTGAATCAATATTTTCGCTTTAACTATACTAGGGGCTAACCATCCTAGCGGATCGAACAAACGAGAAATATCAGAAATTATTTTCCTTTTAGTTGCAGGTGTAGCTGTGAGCGGAATATTAATGGAGTATTGGAAGATATCTTCACTGGAGTTCCAGGTAAGTCCTAGTATTTTTGTTACCTCATCTATTTTTATTTTTAATTCTTTCTCTGTAGTGCTCTGCTCGACCTTTATTTTATCTAATAATTCCCCACTGTTAGTTTTCCACTTTTGAAGCGAGAAACCTCCCTTTTTTAACATCCCATTAATTTTAGTGTAAATGTCATAAACTTCTTCAATATTTTCAGCTCCGGTCATTAGATCATCCATATAGAAATCATTTAAAATGATATCCCTTATCTTTGGACAACCCTGACACTCGTCATAAGCTGCTTGATGTAAAGCCCTCACTGCTAAGTACGGTGCTGATGCTGTACCGAACGTAACCGTGACTAATTCAAATTCTTCTATTTCCTGTGTAGAACTGTCTCGCCAAAGAATACGTTGATACATTGTATCTTTTTCATTGACTAAAACTTGTCGATACATCTTTATAATATCCGCCACTAGACATATCTTATGTGTTCTCCATCTTATAACAAGGTGTCGAAGATCCGCCTGCAACGTAGGCCCTACTAACAAGTTATCATTTAGTGACGATCCCTTGGAACCTTTACAGGAGGCGTCAAACACGACTCGCACCTTGGTCGTGTCTTTATCCTCGCGAACAACGGCGTGATGGGGTAAGTATACAGCCTTATTATTAATCGATTTGCTTTCTACTACTTTTTTCATGTGATTTAATTCTTTGTATTCTTGCATGACCTTAGTGTAACTATTTTTTAATGTAGTGTTCTTTTCTAACCTTGATTCTAAACTTCTAAGTCTTTTTTCAGCTATCTTTTTGGAGTCACCTATCTCATCAATCAAATCAACTTCCCGGACAGGTAACCTTACGATATATCTACCTTCTTTATTTCGTGTAGTAGAAGTTGTAAACAAAGTTTCACATTTAATCTCATCTTCCGTGAGTATCTTTTTTGTTGCCGATGGCTCAGCTTCTATCTCCCAGAACTTTTTTAATAACTCATCTGCCTGAATATTTGAGTGCAGAACAGTGATGCATGGATATGAATTTACATTTACCGAATGATCTGTACCTACAACTCCTGACAAAATCCAGCCCAAAACCGTATCTTGGGCTATGAGTGAACCACTTACTCCGTACTTAAGGCCCTTTTGAATTATCTTACAGTAAACTTCAGCACCTAATAAAATGTCTATTTTGTTAGGTCTGTCATATTCAGGGTCGGCTAAGTCAGTCTCTTTCAAATCCACCCATTCTATCTTGGTTGCTTTAACAACTGGCAGAAGGGAGGTAATCGATTTTAAAGCGTAAGCCTTGACTTGCACGTTGAAAGTGGGATTCACTCTAGACTGTATTTTTATGTTAACAGTGGCCTTACAATTGACAGTTTTGTGACCACCTACACCTGTTACTAAATGTTTTGTTGAAGTTTTCTTCAACCCTAAATACTGAGCCATAGACTCCGTGATAAAAGACCCTTGAGATCCTTGATCTATTAACGCCCGAATTACCCTATACGTTCCTCCTCTAGCTTCCGCGTTTATTAATGCCGTGGGTAATAAAACGGTGTCCTTACATGTACCTGTAGAAAGGCATGAAACGATCGCAATATCAGATCCCTCCGCTCGTGGAGTGGCCGTTTTATTCTCCTCAGGCAACTTAACATTACTTGTATCCGCGGTTGTATTTAACGTGTCTTTCTTGGACGACTCTGAACCATCAGTAGAATGAAGTAGCGTATGGTGACGTTTTTTACACACATTACATTTTCCAGTATTTCGACAAAATCTGATAGAGTGATTGCCGCCTAAACAAGCGAAACACAATCGCCTTTCATGCACAAAATTACGGCGAGCATCGCTGCCTTGATTTATAAACAATTTACAATTTGTTATCTTATGAGCAGCAGAACAATATGCACAAGTTACTTCGCCTTTTTCTTTTCCTACTACATGGAAGGATTGCGCACCTTTATGAGCCTCTTTAGGCCTATTTTCGATACTTTCTAAACCCCTGTACCGTCCTACTAAAAATTCTCGAAACTCGTCAAATGAAGGAAGGTCTTCTGAGGAATCAGACGATATTTTTAGTTCCCAAGCCTTCCTGGTTTCTTTATCTAATTTGGTACTAGTTATGTAGATAACAAGAATGTCCCAAGATGAGACATCTATCCCTAAATTCTTTATAGAGGCTAAACAATCACAAGTGGTACTAATTAATTTCTTTATTTCACTGGCTGATTCGACTGTTAAAGACCTTTGATTGAACAAACGTTTAATAATCGAATTTGCTAAAAATCTTTTGTTGTTATATGTGGACTCTAATTTTCTCCAACCTTCCAAGTAATTGTCTGATGTCACATTTATGTTTCTTAATAATAATTCCGCTTCGCCGGTTAAATATCCTTTTAAATAATACAACTTCTGAGCATTATCCAATCTACTATTTTTATGTATCAACCCTACGAACAAGTCTCGAAAGGTTGACCACTCGTGATATTTACCGGAAAACATAGGTATTTTCACTTCTGGTAAACGAAAGTTATTATTTTCTTTAGTACTAGACTCCTGGCTAGGATTATGCAAGTTTTCTTTTCTAATGAGATCTTTCAGAGCACTTTTAAAATTAATATATAAATCCTCAACTTCATCGTATAACCCATCTTTATAATATTTGGAACTAATTAACCGGTCAGGCGCCGTGGGTGGTCCGCGCGGTGACAGTTTTACGACCGCACTTAAATAAACAAACACTCGGATTTCTTTACAACGTCTCAAGTAGTATTGTTAATGTTTTTTGCTACTCGAATAGATTAGGAATACGTTTCAAATGGTTGCAGTCTTTGTAAACAACGTTCACTTATCTTTATTACCCGCTTTTGTTATTATTTCTTTTGTTCTTTGTGATAACGATTTCTGATAAAACTACCGAACCAATTCACACGAAATTTTGCAGGGTACATTATGGATAGATAAGTTATCTAACAAAAGCGTTTTTAGAGACAAACATTCAAAACAAAAAATTCAAAAAATCTAGATTTTAGATGATCTAGAATTTCTAATGCTTACGTAACTTTCTCCGTCCCAAAAAAAAATTTTTTTGTATTATTTTGTGCTAAATGTTGTCTAATACGATGATAAATGTAATATAGAAAAGAAATAAAACACTTACGGATCAGATCCATACAGAAAAACCACAAAATATCACAACTTTCACTGTGACGGGAACTTTCTCTTATCTGTTTGTTTACACTTTTTTGGTTAGGTCAAAATAGGTATAACATGATGTTATTTATATCTAAAACGATGTAATATTTACTTCAAAATGAAAATATCACCACTTTCCGACGATTTACACACAAAAACCATTAAAAAACGAATTATTACAGCGAACGCGAGTGACGTTTGACTGACATTTTACCGCGCGGGAACGTGATTTTCAACATTTTTTTAAAATGTTGCCTATTAATATTTTTGCTTTTAGTCGATTTATTTGACGAGAATATCTATCCGACCATAGACACAAAAATTCACAGACAATAATAGCCATTACAGCGAATACAAATAGAGTTGTAAGCCGCGTGGGTGATTTGTATCCGCTCGGATACAACGGTACTTTAGCGGTCAGGCTTTTTAAATTCACTTATTATTTTGGTGTGTGTATTATAGAAAAGTTGCCATTGCTGCTCCAAACTATCTAGACGAGTCTCAAAGTATGATATCGTTAGGCGATCTTTCGGACATTTTTTAAAATTAATCAAAGACTTTTCAATTTTAATTTTGATGTCTTCTTGGATGTCAATATATCTATCCATTTTGAACACAAGTTAAAATCACAGAAAACTAAGAATAAACCCAACAATACACAATGTGACAAACTCCAATCAATCAAGAGTGGAAGCATATAATTATTATGATAATTAATTAATGTCCACAAACAACCGCTCTTGAACTTCTTCCGAACACAAAGATCTATTTGCCAAGATCTAGTTAGTAGATTGTTATAAGTCTACAACAATAAATTCCAGGGCCAAACGAGTATAGTTAACTCGTCAGAACCATATAATAAGGTTGAAAGTACTCACAATTTATCCACTTTTGCACTCACTATGACACCACACTACTAGCGCCCTCTGCTTGTTCGCCCGGCACCTTCCAGTAGCGCCCTCTTCTTGAACCCACTCTTGCGTCGCTGCTCCTCCAGCAGCCTGGCTCCCGGCTGCTTCCTGCACCCGGCTCCCGGCAACAGCTGCTGCACTGCACTGAAGACTCCCAATCCCGGACACCGCACTTGGTGCCCGCCGAGGGAGGGTTTGCTCTGGACAGCGATCCACTGCCCAGTAATGACGCACGCAGGGTGGATATTACCACCGCCGGAACCACTAATCACCACTCGCGACTGTACCCGACTTCGAAGGACCATGTACGTGATCGCACAACGGTGGTCTATTCTGGCTTGGAGAAATGAAACACTGTTTCGCGCTCCCGAATAACTGTATTGATTAACCACACAAGATGTACAAGTTATCGTGCAAACAATATTATTCTCAAAAAAAAATAAAATTTAAACAATACTAATACTATCAGATGTAACGAAACCATAGCGCGATCTATTTCGTTCCCAACGCCATCTAGGGAAGTAAAGCTACAACTTTTGGTCATCGGCTTATTAAATCGCGCTACGGTTCCGCTCAGCATCGTAAACAACGGTTCTAATGAGTTATTTATATCTCTGAGAAAAGTGTTTTCACGAACGTTAAACAAACTTGAACAGCCGTTCTGGAATCCTCTTGGATTCTGAAATACCAAAAAGTGCACATACGTAAAGTTGTTTGTTTTAAAACTCTCAAAATTGATAAAAGAACAGCATATTTTTTAAGAAAATTGCACTTACTCGTACATGATTTTTTCCTTTCATAAAATCGATTACAAATAAATAAGCAACTATTAACCAATTTTCTTGTTCCCAAATCATTGACTACAAAGAATAACAGACTCCTTTACTAAAACCGGTAGCCCGACTCCCCAATCCGGCACTAATCCAGCGGTTAATATTCCGTCCTCGTCCCGGATAAACACTCGTTATAATCTATTCATTAGCACAAACCGATTACACAGACTTCAATTACAGACTACAGACTATCCCTTGCTTTTATAGCTTGTTATTGGCTGGCTTAACAGGGAACGGGTTCGGGACTCATTCTTAGTACCTACGAACTATTCTTAGTAAAAATAACTTTCTATGGATAAGTGAACATGGTTTTGTTTTATTTGCTTTATTGTAAGCAGATCTCTAAACAAGCACCTACTACCGTTTCCCCATTCGTTTCTCAGTAGCAACTCGTAACCTTCGGAATCTATTTTTTTGTCACTAGTTTTGTGATAGTGAGTACGCAGCAGTGATAGCCTAGTGGTGTGACCATCGGACTGCCAAGTCATAGCTCTCGAGTTCGAACCCAACGCATGCACCTCTGACTTTTTGGATTAATGTGCGTATTGTATAATTAATTATTACTTTTATTGTATTCACTTATGCGTATTGTATAACTATCAGCTTCAAAATCGGTGAAGAAAAACATCGCGCGGCATGCCTGAGAGATATTTATCGACAGCATGTGAAGCCAAGTCAGAGGCCCATGGGTGGCATAAATACTCTGACACCAGAAGGCCAATTCTCATACTTAAAAACGTTCACATTCAAGTCGCAATCTGTCAAACAATCATAATAAAAGTTACAATATGTTAATGCTTTTGAGTTAGCTATCACTAATACAAAAATACTCTGCTTATAAAGTTTTTAAGGCATGCTACACTCATTGGGTCAGCACAATCAGCCGAAAATTGAATTAGTAATTGCTTCGAGAAGGTTTTGTTGTTCAACAAATACTGCTGAATCGAATGTGACAACCCAAAAATTTATGTAGCACGTCTTAAAAGTAAAAATCTTAATTATATTTTACCATCAAACCAAAAATCTTTCCTAAGCACAACCTTTCTGACCATCTAAAAATCCATTTCGTCTCCAAGAACCATGCGGTTGCTCCCATTACCCCTGGTCCATTCTCGACTATTACAATGTAACTTGTGTGGATGCCTTAAAAGCTTCACAAATTGTTGAGACTGACCCTGTGAACGGTGTTAGGGCCTGATGCAATTACAGCCATCTGCCAAGATAATAATTTTGTTGACGTATTTGGTAATATTTTGACTATTATTTTAGTTATGGATGTGTATGGTGAAGAATATAATTAAATGATTTAAAATTATTTTAGCAATTCCTCTTCGATAATGTGGCAGTATGCAGACTATATAAATACAATCCACTATCAAAGATTTTTTTTGTTTAATTGTTAATTATCATTTTAGAAATCTGTGATTTCATTAAAAGCTACTGGGTTTATGTTGTGACAATAATTATTATTTTCCTTATAGTTTAGGTAGAAGGCACGTTTATGCCATAATGTGTATTACGAAATTTACAACGCAGGGATAATTTAATTGATTTGATAGAGACAAAGACTGAGTATCACTATAAAATAGCCGTAACCTTTAAATTTGGACACTATCATAACACATCACTGCCGAACTCCGCAAAAACAACAGACACTCCCCCCCCCCCCTTAACCCTCAACCGGAAACTTTCTTCAAAACACGATGAAGATGGCCCCCCTCTCTCAAATAGCCGCAGAGTTGAGATATATGTATAAGTTCCTCAAGTGCCATTAGGGGAGAATCGTGGCCTGAATGGCGATATTACTTCAATTACAGACGGCTATAATTGGAGGCCTTCAGTTCAGATTAATCCTCAACAGGATCTAGACTGCGGCATGATGGAGGTGGATGCAGAATGACCAGCTCGGACATTAATAAAGTAGACAATCACAAAATATAATCATCTTATTTCATCAGTTTAGACATATAAGGAATAAACCTATATTCTTTTACGCCAATCCACTTTGTGGTGATGCAAGCACAACTATTAACTAAGAAAACATTCTGAAAATCGATTACTGTCTCCTATTGACTACTTCTTTACTAACCATCGAACTTCCATCCCTGGCAAGGTCTGACTTTCATAACCCTACTACAATGGACAAGAAACCGCTAGAGCATTTCTCATTTTTTTGAGTTTCACCAGGCGTTTAAGTAGAGTTTAAGATCATTTGCAAACTGATACTGTTATTGACTTTATTGGTGATTTGTGGTGGTACTCCTGTAATCGCAAATTCAACTCAACTCGACTCAAACCATTTATTTCAATTAAACCATCTACAGGCACTTTTGAATTGTCAAGGAATCGGTGAGTCAGAAATATGAAGCTAGTTGCCCATTCCAAAGCGTAGTAGTTAGGTACCTATGGAGAAGAACGGGCAAGAAACTCCACGGACACTCTTTTAAATAAAAATTAAAAAAAACCATTCATGTTGAAATTATACAAGTGAGAACAATGTAGAAAGACGTGCACGTTAGAAGCGTCCGAAATAAAAAGATAAAACAAAGAACAATTCAAAAATAAAAATAAAAAATAATGTATGAATAAAGCAGTTGTATGTAAGGATTTCAGCACGTGACATTCCGTAGTTTCTGTCACCTTGTAAAAAGGTTTATAACGTTTGCAACTGTGCAGACAGTAGTCAGTAGACCTTCTAAACATATCACGGTTATGTCCTGATGCTGTAGTTGGCTGTTTATTGATGTGGTGTTCAAGTTTATTATGATAATGAGAGCTTGTTCGAGTGATATGGATGTGTCCCTAGGATAAAGTTAGGGTCAAAACTTGGTCTTGAGGCTGGAATATTATGATGACTACTTACTACTTAGTGATCCTTAGGAATAGATGTTGATTTTAAGTGGCATACAATTATGGTAATAATATTTATGCCAAATGTAATTTCATGCAGATATGTATCTTTGTAAGCAAATGGATATATTATCTAGACGTGAATTACCTACGTGATACTGATAATGCAAGGAAATAAAATTGAGAAAATCAAAATATTCCTGCACCCCAAAATGGATGCAGTTAACGGAGTAGAAAAACCCCACAATCCCACAGGTTTATAATACATTTCGAACCAAAACAAATGAGCCATACTCAAGGGTCTCTTCTGCATCAATAAAGCCTCGTATTTATGTGTCTGTCGGTAATCGGGACGGTTTCTTTAGTTTTTTCTGTGCGTTCATTAGGAATAGTTTGTGGGCCGTTAGGTTCACGTGGGCACAGGTAGAGGCCCGATAATTGTATAAATTGAGGGTATGTTGTAGGTTTTTATTCGGTTCCATTTGTTTGTTTGGTGTGGTGTATGGGATTGGGATCCAAGGGTATGGTTTAGGTGACGATAGTGGAGATGAAAGCTTACCGATCGCTCCGCTTTCTAGCTTGCTTCTGTGGTGACTTCGGTTTCACTCATAGAAGTAGGGATAACTCCTTAGATATTGAGTGGTAGGTTGCAGCCTAATAATGTAGGTGATAAAATTTCAATTGTAACGACTAGGAATTATTTCTTTGCAGTTAATTGTTGGTAGTCAGAAAATGTTCAGCTTCAAAATGCACGAAATGCTTATAAAATACCTACGTTTTGTACAACAAACTAAAAAAGACAGTGTGGTACTTAAAAAAAATAGAATCATAAATATATCACACCTGATTGTGGAACCGAGGGGTTAGGCAGAGGAGGTACTCCCACATTTCGCCAGTTATTTAGAATCTCATCTTCATTATTTCGGTCTCGTCATAATTTAGTTGAGGCCGGCGTAATATGTCTTCTTCATCCATACTTCTCTATTAGTCAACTTTTAGGGTTCCGTAGTCAACAAGTAACCCTTATAGTTTCGCCATGTCCGTCTGTCTGTCTGTCTGTCTGTCCACGGTCTAGCTCCAAGACTGTTAGTACTAGAAAGTTGTAATTTGGCTTGGGTATACATATTAATCATGCCGACAAAGTGGTAAAATAAAATTATGAAAAATCTTTTTTTTTTAGGGTACTTCCTCTACACGTAAAGTGGGGATGTTTTGTTTTCTGTCCCTTAATTTGGAGTATCGTTGGAAAGGTCTTTCAAAAACATTGTGAGTGTGTTAAAACCATTTTTGAATTCAGAGATCCGTTTGCGAAATATTAAGCTTTAAAGTGAAAATTTTTGTTAGAGTTAAGTGTCCCCCCCTGCCAGCTAAATGGTTGGTTTTAGATATGTGGAAAAAATCACGGCAGTAGCTTATTAACGAATTTAAAAGGAAAACTATAATAGCTGAGTAGGCTTTACAAGTTAACGAGTAATAATCGAACAACCTAAATTTGCGGTTGTAAAAACATGTTCTCCCATATATTCCGTATGAAAGATTTTTTTTTCAACTACAAAGTTATGTTTGTTCTTGGGATAAATTCATCCCAACTACGGAACCCTACATTGTGCGTGGTCCGACATGCAATTGGCCGGTTTTTTTTATAGTTATTTAGAATCTATGTACACAAAAATACGTGGTATCATACAATATTCCAAACAAGAAGCTGCACATTGGCGGGACAACGGAGCTATCAGCGATTATACTAATTTCTCTAGAGACTGTTCTGTTCAGCGGATTATCATAATTTTATGGAACACTCGCTGCTAATAACATTTACTTGTTTAGTTCAACAAACACATTGTATGTGTGTGCACTCAGTTCAGGGAATAAATGAGTTGATTTAAATCTGCTTTAATATTCTTTCTGGCAATTTCTTAGTTTCTTGGGTTTATTTTCAAAAACAGCTTTGGTAGACTATTGTTCTTTTAAATGCACAGCAGCTCATAGCTCATAGGGTAGGTACTTACTTTTTAAATTTCTCAAATATTTTTTTAATACTTATACGAAGACAATTAAAGAATGTGTATAATAATATCACTCTTGTGTCAGTACCTGCACAATAAACTTATTACTAATAATACAAGTGAACAGTGCTCGGTGTAAAGGTGCGGCCACATTAGCGGCACTTAGTTATTGAGAACGCTGTATGTAGTGTAACAGGCTGCAGTTTAATATGGTCAGTCAGTATTAGACACTACACTATAGTTAATGCAATAAATAGTTGCATTTAATATAGTGCTAAGTAAATAAAGCACCTGTATAGAAAATTATGACAAACCACTGTATTTGTATTCTCAGATAACACGACGGCGACGCGACGGTGCGACACGACTCTAGTAGAACATTTTCTATGAAAACTTCATGGAAATTGTTCTACCAGAACCGCGTCGCGCCTGTCTGCAGACGCCTTAAAACTTATTTGATGAGTGGAATAGAAGGAATAATTCCACAAACATAATTCCACTTAATTTAGGGCCGATTCTTAAAATAAGAGTAATTAATAATAATCAATTCCCCGCATGCAGCTCCACGCTGAGTTGTAATTTATTGTATGTAGATCTGTGTCTGTATCATAGAAATATAAAAAACAGAGAAGTGGCATGGGGGCGTGTCTGTGTCCACGCGTAATGATCAAAGTGCTCATTGCATACGAAAATGGCCGTCTCCGCGAACTAGTGTGCTTTCGGCCGTGATCGGGATAATTTATAAGAATGCCGTGTTGTTCAGTGGTTTCTTGTAAAAACCGAAGTCAAAACAAAAACTTTGTGAATCATGGAATCACTTACCATATGTAATTACAAGTATTTATTATATTTGTCTTTAAAATAATGAAAAACAACAAATCGTAAAATATTTCTTGCTTTTACTACGTTATTTTTGTTTCCAAATATCACAGCGACTGTACTATTTTTGGACTACATACATTGCTCGTTAACCACTACATAAATATGTCGCTCAGTGACTCAACAAGCAATGTAAAAATCACAAAACGATACTGTGGACTGCGGATGCATCGCGCAGTACGGCCGCTGTGTCTGGCGACGAGCTAGTGATGTGGTTGTGCAGATCCACTAACGTAGGCTATCGACAACAATGTCGTTTGGCGAATGAATTTATTGCTATTATACTTTATTCTTCAATTTGTCAACTCTTTTACCCGGGTGGAAGATCGATGTGAATTAATGTGTTTTACTTATTTTGATTATTTTACAGCGTGGTAGAGAAATGCGTAACCAACGGTCGTAAAGTTAATAAAATTTTAGGTAGAGTGTTTTGGGTTTGAATTATCGCTGGTCTATTATGCCTTATACTCGTGCTATTTCCTTACTTTTTTATGGTTTTGGTATTTTACTTCCGTTAAAGTCTTCAAAAGCTTCGAATGCGTTGCGAATGTTAGTAATCGGCATGGTTCAGATAATTACAAATGTGAAGAAACACATCATTTTATAAAGTATAAGGACAAAGGTGGGCTTATGTACCCATCTCCTGATGTCGTCATGATTTGTAAGATAATGGAAATAATCATAAAAACAGCTTGTCTCACCAATAATAAATTAACAGTTAAAACTAAAAATGTCAAACAGGAACTCATGGCAAAGGCTTTGCCTCACTTCATAGGATTAGATCTCTTTGAAAATATTAAGTTTCACCAATTTGAGCAGTCTCCGATGAATAATCACATAATATTTCAAATTAAAGCAGTCATGGAAAAATATATTAATTTAAGATTACACTATTTGACAAAAAATGCCACTCGAGTAATATCAAAGCGTCAAGTGCTGCACAAATGCCTCCACTTTACAGGTCAGTGAGTAAACATCATAGCAGGGTTCAACAATATCTACTGTTTCAAATAAACTATGACAGGTTGAACCAACGTAACTGGATTTTTATTGTTTGAATTTTTTGCTTATTATTTATTTTTATTATAGTATTTTCTGGACTTATCGTTTTTATTTATTTTATTTTCAGGACACCAAATTTTTTTAAGTATAACGACGGTGAAGTATCAATATCTAATAACTACAAAAACATGGTTTTACAGGAGGAGGAAAAAACGTTTAATTTCTATAGTTTTTGACCATTTGAAGTAAACATTAGTAAGTGAAAACCGCCAAAATGTTAGTTATTAGATATTGATACTTCACCGTCGATAATATTAAATGGAAGAATCGATACCTTTCCGATTTAGTCAATCACTAGCGTATATGTAAAATAAATTGTTTCTGTACAGCACAACGATAGAAATGATGTTTTCGTGTGAGTGAGTTGTACGGTGCATGGTAAATGCACGCTGTGTTTGATGGGATAAGGTTTATAATTGATTGTGTAGTACGTTCTGATTTATGAATTGCAAGAGTGAGCGCAGCCTCGTTTCTATTTAGTTTACTGATCTGCATATGTAGTTGTGGCGACTAGTGGCGAGGTAGTGGGGACAAAGTGGAGACATTGGGTTTCGATACATTTTCAACTACCGGGCATATCTCCTTCTTTCTTATATCTATGGTCTGTATCTACTAGCACTAAATGTTACCTAAGTAAAATTGGTACTAACCCTATGGACTCAGGCTGAAATAAATGTTTTGCTAAAATAAAATCACATTCAACAGCCCGCCCTCCATTTGTAATTTGTATCTGTTAGATTTTAATTAGTAATTATAATATTGCAAAACTTGGGACGCATCCATTATAAATGAACTGAAAATTTGTTAGTTGTGTTAATGAGTTGGTTGTCATTATAATTTAATGTTTTACATAGTTTGAAGCGTTGAATGTGGGCTTAGTTTTAGAATAATTATACATAAATTAATTTATATCAAAACAATGCATTAGTCAGCTTGTCTAGCTTTGAAATGTGAAATATAAAACTAATTGATTGCTGCCTAATGTTTTGGATAGTTATTATAATATTATAATTGCGTTTTGCTGTAGTATGGCCTCTTGTGCAGTCATTTCACAAGGTTGTGAACGCACCCTTATCCCGGGCGACTTACCGCGTTGATTACAAACCGTCTCGAGTTTATGACATTAAAAGGGTTCTGTTTGTAGATTTTGTGCCGTTTTTAGAGTTCTGTTGATAAATAAATAAAGAACCCTACAGTCATGGCCGTACGTCACGTAAATAAACGTTAACTTTACTATTTAGCGACGGATTAGAGAGCAACCAGAGGGTGACAAAGTAACAGCGATAACCATGATAGAAAAGTTGAAAAATTTAATATGGGACTGACAGAAGCTACCGAAAAATTTAAGTCAATCTTGTTGAAAGTAGTTGTCTAGACCCTTTGTGCGTCATTTGAAGAAGTCCGCAATGCATGTATTTGTCTCTTGAGATTCTATTTTTCTATTAAACAGGCATAAAATGGTATATTATGTAAACTGTATTGAAATATAAATATGTACCACAAATGTCTAACATAATTGTATAATATAATGCCTAACATGATCCTTTCATAATTTGCACATCAAATTACACATTCGACCAAAATGTCCAAGTAATGTTACCGATGCTGTCCACAACTTGCTTATTTGATTACGTTCCTCACGCACGAGAACACTTTGTGTACGGGCAAATTATTTCTCTATTTAATTCCCAAGCAACGGACTTTTGTAATCAAGTTATTTGAACCTTTTCGGTTTTTACGTTGAATTTAAAGCGTAGATTTTATAGGTATACGTACGTTTGTAAATATGTGTTCAGATTAGACTAAATAGAAGGGTGTGTGTACGATGACTTTGGTCAGTGACATCCACTAATACAAGACCTATTTAATTTTCTATGTAAATGTCGATGTAACTATTGGCAGGAAACACTTTTTCATAGTTTTTGATCTTCAGTTTCTTTTTTATTACACCAAATATAATATAATAATTAGCCCGTAGTGTCCCACTGCAGGGCAAAGACCTCCCTTTCCTTTTTCCACTCAACTCGATCCTGAGCCAATATGGACCAATCCCTCCTATAAGCGTCAAGTGCATCCCGCCATCTACGCCTGGGTCTTCCACGATGCCGCCAGACGTTTTCAGGCACCCATGTTGTAGTGGTATTAGCCCACAATGCCCGGTCCCACTTGAGCTTGGCTGCTTTTTGGGTGACGTCAGCAATTTTTGTCTTAGAGCGCAGTATCGTGTTCCGTATTCTGTCAGTAAGTCGAACTCCAAGGATACTGCGCTCCATCGCTCGCTGTTAAACCTCGAGCCAGGTCTGTTGAACTGTCAAAGACCAAGTTTGACCGCCGTATGTAAGGGTAGGGAGAATGCACATGTCCATTAATTTGCGTTTATAGCAAATTTGAAAATCTCCTTTCATAAGGGTTTTCATCGACCAATAAATAGCTCTTCCAGGCGTTTTCGGTGCGCCGAGCAACTTCTTTTTCTTCTTGACTATTTGGCGGAGGTAGATATTATGTATTCTGGGACATATGCAATCTCTATACCCTCTACATACTGTGTTTGTTTGACGCTATTAGTCATTACACCTAATTACTGGTATTCAGCTACATCTAGAAAGACTAGACCTCCCTAATTATTTAATTACAATATTTACACTATCCGATATTTTAAAGTAGGTACTACGGAGTTTTAGAGTTCTAAATCAATATTGTATCAACTGATATTCTAAAGTAAATAAAGTTATTTAACCGTTGTCCCCATTTTACATTAACACTGCAAGTAACTCCTTATTAAAACCTCATCCTCAAACAAAACCATTCCATTCTATCTGCGCACCCATCGCGACCTGCCACCGGTCTTGTCCCGCTAATCGATGCCCGATGCTATCAATCATCAGGTTCGCTCCGTCAGTGATGCATCGCCGGATTACCAGCGAACAGACACTGTGATTTAGAACCAACAGCTACCAGGATTTTTGGATAAAATAAAGTTTGTGAGATTTTGAGAAAACTGTTCCGTTTTTTAATGTGTTGTCAATTCACAAGTTATAACTTTGTGTATTCCCTGAAGAGGGGTAAGCAGAAAGCTCGAAAGTTTCATCAGTTTACTTTATCTTCCTTGTATGAGTAGCTAATAGGATATTAACCTTTGCCGTTAACCAAGCACAAATCCATACTCGGGATCGTACTATCAATTTTCTAACGGAGAAATTGAATTTTATACCTTCCCCGACCTGGAGAACTTAGGTCCCCCAAGATCGACTGTCGCATTGTTTTCGATCAATTTAAAAAAAAATGTATTTCAACATTATTGAATTAGTCTGCGCAGTATTATTCTATTCATCTAAAACCGAGCATAACTTAGAAACATCTAAGTCCTTCTATTACAAGTACATGTAAAATTACTAGAGCAGTATGTGCGGCTAACATGGACAGACATTACAAAGACGGTCACATTAGTAGACAAAAACCTCTAGTGAATACAGTGATAGTTATTGTAAAAAGCGACTGATTGCAGTTGTTATTGTGTATATTGCAGTCAACTTTATTACCCGACTACGCAACGACAAAGACAGGGTTATATTTTTCTTTTCACTCGTATCTATGTAGGTATCTAGGTACTGGTATCTATGCATCTTTGTATGTGGGATTCTTTACACCCTCAATGCATCCTAACAGCTGGACGGATTTTAATACATGAGATATCTATAGTCTCGTCTAGGTCGCGCGATGGTTATAGGTTTGGTTTTTATAAAATAACATTTTGAACGTAAATATGTAATTTAATAAAAAAGCCGACTGCAACTAAAAAGTTCAAAACCAGCTCAGTTTTCAAGCAGTCTGATACAGTCGGTGGTATGAAATCTGAACTAAATTAACTGTCACCAATTGCATGCTTGTTTTGAACTTTTTAGTTGCAGACGGCTTTTTATTTTTATTTTAGTGCACATTGTTCGAGCGCGAACTTGTTTAACGATGAAACTTGAAAGCCTTACTCTCGATCTTTCTTTTGTAAAACATCGTTGCGTTGAGTAGACATTTTTATTGTTGTACTTTCAGATTATAATTAGGTATTCAAAAAGTTTCCAAACGTTCTGAACTTTCCCCCCAGCTACCATATTTGTTTTGATTAGGGATCGAAAGACCTCGCACTTGGACTCTTTGCAGCATTAATTATTATAGATAACAAAAAAACACCAACATCCATCTCTCTTGATCTCATCAACATGCAAATCAAACACAAAACTTGCATGATTAAGAAAATTAGACCGTTTACACATGACGCGACGCAAACACAACTTATCTTGCGCGACCGCGACTAATCCAAGTCGCAAGTTACACAATAACCCACGTCCCCTATTCCCCCGACGGGGTAGTGTGAGTCCCCATGGTGGGGGAGGGGGGTCCCGTAATGGTGTTTGCGGACAACGTCCCGTTCAACGCTCATGCGATTTAATTTGTGTCAATAGTATCATCAGCAGTCTCAGTGTTTGGGATAAAAATACGGGCCTCGTCGATAGTGTAGCAAATTGTTGGGAGTTGATTTTGCTTTATTGTTGAAGGAGCAAAATAATGTAGTTTCCTGTAATTCTGCATCCTTCACGTGGCACAATGTTACGGTGTCAAATACATTGAGCAACGTGTTTTGGGGTATTTCATTATCATATTTCTATTATGTTAGATCTGATTTATATAGACTTATCTGTACTAACATAATAAAATTGAAGAGTTAATTTGTTTGAACGCGCTTATCTCTTGAACTACTAGTCAAATTTGAAAAAAACTTATTTGATAGGTAGGTAGCCCAGTTCTTGAGGAAGGTTATAGGCTATTTAATATCACGCTACTACCGTTAGGAGCCGAACAAAAAGAAAAAGTCAGAAATAATGCTTAGCGAAAAGGAAGTAATTTATTTGTAATCCGATTTCTTTTAAATTAAATAGTGGGTGACACCGCGAGGCACCGCTAGTATTTCAAATAGAATAAGAGATTTTGATATGATTCTAGATATGATTATTATGATAATGTAATTAATATCCACCTTTCCCAGGTCTTAACCAAGCATTATGAATTATAAATTCCCGGGTCAATAAAGGCGATTGAAAAACCTAGTAATCTTACGATCAATCTCTCAAAGAAACGGTTTGACAATTTGATAATTTTTAGGGTTCCGTACCTCAAAAGGAAAAACGGAACCCTTATAGGATCACTCGTGTGTCTGTCTGTCTGTCCGTCTGTCACAGCCAATTTGCTCCGAATCTAATGGACCAATTAAGTTGAAATTTGGTACACATATGTATTTCTGTGACCCAAACACAAACGTGTAATATAAATAAATACATTTTTAATATAGGTAGGCAAACAAGAAAATTAAAAAAGTTTTGCTAACAGTACCGTGTGACATATCAAATGAAAAGGCTTATTGCGAGGATCTTAAACATATTTTTTATATAATTTTCAAATAATTACTTTTAAAGATATTTAAGAAATTCGACGAAAATTGACCATTCCTCCTTATTTCCGACACTGCGGGACCTAAAATTTTGAAAAAAAATACATAGTATGGCTCTTTACTCATAGATTACAGGAAAACCTATAAGAAGTCTATGGTCTTAAAATAACATGGTAAATCACTCAATATTTAACGTACAAACTTACATTTGCAGTTGGAATGTATGGGAAAACATGTATTTAAACTACAATGTTAAGTTTGTATTTGATATAAATTCATCCCAACTACGGAACCTTTCATTGTGCGTAGTCCGACACGCACTTGGCCGGTTTTTTTTTGACAACCGCTTACCGTAATTATTGTCATAATGTGATGATGTTACCCCATGTAACGTTAAGTCAGCCCTTGGATGAGGTTAAACTACCGAAAACGCAAAAAAAAAAAAAATATTGTAATAGCTGGAATGAAATCGTTTCACAAACATATCCAACAAATTGTTCATAATATAATTATCAATTTTATGACATAATAGTGCCCCCGTCTGGTACTCTCGGTACTAATAGTGACTAATGTTGCCACGTCAGCCTAATTGAGATTTATATGAGAGAGGACTTGGGCTGACGGAGGTGCGCGGTGTTCTCGAGGTTCTTGAGGTTAAGTGGACGTTATTAAGTGGAAGTGGGGGTTGGAGAACTAAAATGTGGAGTTGGACAAACAGGCCTAGAATTGCAGGTCTGTTATTAACAATAGTATTTATTTTGGGACTAGAGATAAAAACAGATATATCTTTCTTTGCCCAGGGATGAAAGAGGGAGTGCAGGAGGGAGAGGGAGTGAAAGGCGAAATCTCATAAAAAATGTACTGTGATCGGCAATCCGTTTTACAAACATGAAGATGGTACTAAACCTGGGAATTTTCCGGTAATGAGTGAATAGGTTACTTTTAGACAACAAAATCACTATCGTCAACAAAATCATCACTGAACTACATGCAAATATTATGAGAGGTCGCAGAATAATACCAGTTTATAATGTCGTACAAAAACAATCTAGGAAAATTGTTCACAAAAATATTGATAACTTGCAAAAAAGTCCATCAAGAAATTTCTCAGAAGATCCTATTGTCTGTATGATGAAATTCATTGGAATTTATGAAAAATCAGGTAGAATAAAATTTTTAATATTTGCTAACAGCACCCTGAAATGGTTTGCTGTAAAATAAATGTCATGCCACAGCTTTTATTCAGAAATATTCTTCGCAATACTAGACTTTCTTAAGTACCTATCGTAAGTGTACCAATTGAGGCCTGCCGCTGCGAACACGGCTCACAATTTGGCTCACAACTACAAATCGAGATGTTTGCAAAATTCAATTCCAAGCACGTTGCGCTAGTGTGAGTGCCTGTCAGAGCGATATATACCTACAGTGAGCAATACTACACATTGACAATTATTGCTCGACGCGATAGCACTACTAGCTTTCGAAAATGTATGACAAATTTGGATGTGTTCCGTAATACCAAAAACCGGCCAAGTGCGTGTCGGACCACGCACAATGAAAGGTTCTGTAGTTGGGATGAATTTATCCCAAAAACAAACTTAACTTTGCAGTTGAAAAACATGTTCTCCCATACGGAATGTATGGGAAAAATGTTTTTGCAACTGCAAAGTTAAGATGGTCAATTATTACTCGTTAACTTGTAGAGCCTACTTAGCTGTGATAGTTTTTCTTTTAATTTCGTTGAAATGAAATGAAATGAAATGAAATTGTTTATTCTGTAAATAGGATATCGAAATCACTTTTACACGTCATATAAAAAAATATTAAAAATAAGCTAGATGAGTTCGGCGTTTCCTATCTGACTACTCTGAGAAGAAAGGCCGAAACAAACTCAGAGGTCGCAGTCTCTTTTAAAGTCCAGACATAATCTTGGTCAGGCCATATGAGGACCATGTAGATAAGTGTCTGAAAAGGTCTTTTGAGGAAAGAACCACACAGATTTGAGTGGACCTGTCCAGTCAGTGCAAGCATTTGTCAGTAATCGTGGAGCTCAACTCAGAACTTAAGGAGCTCAACTCGACGAACAATACCAAAGAAAGGACATTTGGGTAGGCCGCATAAACTACTCAAACTGCCAGACCATCACTAAAACTAGCAGAGAAATAAAAACAATATCCACATAGTCCTCACATTCACAATAGTTAAAATAATATAATACTTTACAAAGTAATCATGTCATTTTGAATATAATTTTCAACAATGTCAATGTGTTTATAAAACTGGTATATGTTGATTTTACATAATTAAAATGTCTAGTTTTATGATTTTATCACAAGGCTTAGCAGAGCGAGCAGTTCAATCCCAAGGTTTTTTATCTTCTAAATAATCTGAAATTGTATAGTACCCTTTTTTACAAAGTTTGGTTTTAATACAGATTTTAAATCGTTTAATGGGTAAGTTTCGAATGTCAATGGGGAGTTTGTTGTAAAAACGTATACATTGACCCATGAATGAGTTGCCTACTTTGTGGAGACGTGTGCGATGTACAGCAAGGTTGTGTTTATTCCTGGTATTTAAACTATGAATATCGGACATTTTCTTAAAATTTGATATATTTTTGTGCACATACAATAGGTTTTCAAAAATATATTGTGAGGCTACAGTCAGAATATTTATTACTTTGAATTTTTCTCTAAGGGAATCTCTTGGACCTAGATTGTAAATGGCTCGAACAGCCCTTTTCTGTAGAACAAAGATAGTATTAATGTCCGCACAGGTTCCCCAGAGAAGAATCCCATATGACATAAGACTATGAAAATAACTAAAATAAACAATTCTGGCTGTATCTACGTCAGTTATCTGTCTAATTTTTTTAACAGCATAGGCGGCCGAACTTAGCCTTCCTGACAATTTTTCTATGTGTGGGCCCCATTGTAATTTACCGTCAATAGTGATTCCAAGAAAAACTGTCGACTCAACAGGGTCCAACTCTGTTCCATTAACCTGAACATTGGTAGATAGCTGCCTGACATTTGGCATTGAAAATTTTATGAGTTTAGTCTTTTTTTCGTTCAGGAGAAGATTATTTACATTAAACCAATGCACAACTTTAGAGAGTGCATCATTAACTTGTTCAAAGTTGACTAACTGACGTTTGATTTTAAAAATGAGGGAAGTATCATCTGCGAATAATACGATCTTGTGATTATCCCTTATGTGATAAGGTAAGTCGTTTATGTAAATTAAAAACAAGAAAGGACCAAGAATTGAACCCTGCGGAACGCCCATGGTGATTGCAGATCCTGCAGATCTCTTGCCATTAACATCGACCCTCTGAATTCTGTTGTTCAGATAAGAAGTCAGAAGGTCAAGAGCCTTGTCCCTCATACCATAGTGGTACAGTTTCCTGATGAGTGTTTCATGATGTACGCAATCGAATGCCTTGGACAAGTCGCAGAAAATGCCAAGAGCATCTTGCGACTCCTCCCAGGCCTCGAATATGTTCTTCAGTAATTCCACGCCCGCATCTGTAGTTGAACGACCCTTAGTAAAACCAAACTGTTTCAGATGAAATAAATTATGTGCATTGAAATGTCCTAACATTTGTTTTAAAATTAATTTTTCAAATATTTTGCTCAATGTAGGTAATATCGAAATAGGCCGAAAATTTGTGGAATCAGTTGTGCTGCCAGATTTGAACAGTGGAATCACTTTGCTAAGTTTCATCAGATCAGGAAATACACCAGATGCAATACAAGAGTTAAAAACGATTGCTAAAAAGGGTGAAATAACATCAATTATTGAGGACATGGTATGTACTGATAATCCCCAAAGGTCAGCAGTTTTTTTTACATCAAGATTTTTAAAAGATTCTATAATGTCTTTAGCAGTAATAATTGTGAATTCAAAAAGTTTGTCACATTCTGGTACACATTCTTTAAGTATTGAGTAAGCAGAAGTGGAGGACGACGATGACAGAGTTTTGGTTGTTAAAATGGGAATATTAGTGAAGAAATTTTCAAACTCAGTTGCCACCTCCACGTCTGCCTTAATATCTACATCATTGATTTTTAGATGGAAGTCACGATTCCGTACTGTCGTTCTTCCCGTTTCTGAATTAATTATATTCCAAGTGGTTTTAATTTTATTTCCAGAACATTTTATTTTATTTTTAATGTTTATGGCTTTTGCTGAGGAACAGGCTCTTTTAAAAGTTTTTGAATATTTCCTAACAAATCTTTAAAAGTTTCATCATGGTTACATGTTTTTTCATGATACAATTCAAATAACCTCTGCCTACTTTTGTAAATACCTGGAGTTGCCCAATCACTAAATAGAACGCGGTCACAAACAGACAATGTTTTTGAGGTGAAAATCTTACTAAACTCACAATTGATGAGGTTAAATAGTAAAGTGTAAGCTTGATCCGGGTCGTTATGATAAGGCAAACCCGGTAGTTTTTCGATTAAATTATTTTTAAATTGTCCTAAGCGACTTTTATTTACAGGAACAAAACTTACAAGTTTTCTTTGAGTTCTGACTGTTTTCTGAGGGAAAGTGACTAACTGGCCACAGTGATCAGAGTCTAACTCATTTATAATTAAATGGCTGGAAGGTCTTAAGTTTGTAAAAATGTTGTCAATACAGGTAGCACTAGTGGCAGTTATTCTAGTCGGCTCAAAGAATGTATTGTACAAATTATATGACTTTAATAAAGTTATAAATTTATTTACTACAGCAGATTTTTCCAGTATATTAATGTTGAAGTCTCCACAGACTAAAACTGTTTTATTACTGTTACAAGTCTTTAATAATACTTCTTCCATATATTTTTCAAAAATATCATATGAAGCACATGGGGGCCTGTACACGCTCATTACAATGAACTGCTCAAGCTCAATGCAAGCTATTTCAATAACTCGCTCAACAGAGAGACTCACAATATCCTTACGTTCTTTAAATTTCATATTGTTACGAACAATTATTAGAGAGCCACCACGTATCATATTAACTCTGCTGAATGAGCTGGCAACCTGGTGGTTGTTAAAGCTGAACATGAACTGGTGGACTTTCAACCAGTGTTCAGTTACACATAGGATATCAATATTACTACAGTTCATGAACAGCTCCAATTCTAATTCCTTACCTATCACACCCTGTATATTTTGATGAACAATTTTTAGAGTATTATTACTACAATTTGATGGGTGAGATATCAAAGAAGAACTTTTATTAACATTTTGATGATTTAAACCAGTATTTAAAATTTCTTTATTTATCAAGCAAGAGGTTTCCTCTATTGTCCTAATTTCTAATTTAAATGATAATTAATGTCATTAGTTGTTGCCAAAGTATTGGCAGAATTATTTAAAATGTCATTGCATTGCTCAAAAGAAGCAAGTTGTTTAGCCAAATTTTTGGCTGAAATAGAAAAAAAATATGATAGCGACACAGCTATCTATCCTTTGCAATAGTTAGAAAGATAGTACATAACAATATTATATCTATCTCTTGTCAAATACAAATTATTACCAACATAATTATTGTTAGTGTCAACTAAATGGAACAGATTATTATTGAATGTCCAATTATACAATGTCATATTTAATTCGAATCTTAAGCTATTTTCTTCCTGTGGCAAACTGTTACTATAAGGGAATGTAAACAACACAATTTTTCTTAAACTTAGATTACACAATGTTCTATAATATTGGAGCAATTCTCCTTTGTTCACATTTCCCCTATTACCCATAAAAATTAATAATGTAGTGCCCTGGTTAAAGTTACATTTAATAATTTCTTTCATAATGTCAAATAAAGAACAACCAGGCATACAGTAATTTATTATGGAGTGTCCTGAATATTCATCTGTCAACAAGTGACCTAAGTCCTTTCCAATCTCATCACAAAATAATACTACATCATTTTTTACAATTTGTTTAGATGGTTTATTTGAACTATTGATAGCAGGAAATGTCAAATCAACACAGGGTTGCGGTAAGGTGGTATTGAATGTTGTCAATGAATGGTCCGGTGTAAGTACTTTGGATGGTGTTCGACACTGCTCACAGTTGTTTGTTTGTGAGTTTACCAGCTCGTTCATTGCCAGCACATATTCCCTCATTAGGTGTTCAGAGGTATTATATTTGTTAGTCATTGAACTAAGTTTCTCCTGTAAATGGTGAAGTTCAGATTGCAAGTACTCTGTGTCAATGTTGTATTTCCTAGTACTTTGTTCTAAATTAAAAGAATACATATCTAATTGTTTTAGTAAATTTAGCCTTTCTCTATTAAGTTTAACATTTGTAATAAAGAACTTTTGTCTTTTAATCATTTTTTGTGTTTTAACAATGTATTTATTAATTTTAATGTATTTTTTAAGTTTGTTTTTACTGGTGACTACCCTCACTGAATGACATGACTTTGAATCCTCATCACCTGTTAAATTTATAGTGTAAGAGGGGTTTATGGCAGAAACCATTGACGGGGCAACAGGCATCAACTCATTGAACAGACTTTGATTCAGCGAGGCGGTGATGTTATGATTTGTGGTCTGAAGTTCTGTTATTTGACTTTGAGCCTCGTGTAGCTGTTGTTCTAATAAATGTTTCTGACTAAGAGCTTGTTCATACTCTATGCTACACTGGCTGAACCCGTCCACAACAAGCTGAAGTCTGTCCCGTTCTTCTATGGCATCAGTGTATTGAGTATATATCTGAGCCATTTCAATTTTCAACTTCCTATTCTTTTCATGGGCACCAAAGAGTACCCTTTCATTGTCATCTATTTCCTTATTTAGTTGGTCACAGGACTCCTTTGAAGCCTTTAATTCGCTCAAAGCCTGATTGAGTTTAGACTCTTCGAGGCGAGCACGAGCGCTGCGAGTCATAATCATGATTATAACTTTAATAAGGAAGCGACAAGAAATTGGAAGAGAGAAGATAGTTGTGGCAGTAGATAGTTTAAGAGATGACTAGTTTGTAAAGAAAAAATGAAATTTAGATGTAAATAAAGAAGTTCTGTCACCAAACCAAACTAAGGTTAAAGGTCATTGGCATCAATAAGCAGCCTTACAAAAAGTGAACTATATTACTGCTCGTGAAATTATAGCACGTAAACAAACGAATAGCAAGTAAAATATAAAGAATTGTACCTGTTAACAAGATGACAATGCAAAAATTCACTTGTGCCGGTATGTAACTGTCACCGATTCAGATTGAAATATTTACACTTATTTTGCACTTGTTATGTGAATCTAATACAAAATACACACTATTAACCTATTTACTTGATGAGTAATTGGAAATAGGCCTTAAAAACAAAGTAATTTAATAATTAAGATTAAAATTACAAGAGTGTACCGGACGGGCGTGATCGCCAGACTCAATAACGGGAAGTTTGTAAGGCTTCCCAGTCCAAGCGGCGCTGACGTCCTGCACCAATAGTTCAGGGTATCTTCAATACTCACTGCAAAATCTCTTGAAGGAACACGGGTTTTTGACGGGGGGAATAAAATACCATATTTACTGATAAGTCTTCATAAGTATTCAGGAAGCGATTTCAGGACTCTCTAGTATTACTACATTGCTATTTAGGTGGAATTAGTTTCCATATCGATGACTACAAAGTTGGCAGGTGGCGCGCTAGCTTAAGTAGTAGCGAACCTTTACCTTATTGAGAGCCGCGAATCGCCTCCCGTTTTACAATCTTTATTTGATAAAAATCACTTAAGTTTCTATTTGTTTTATGACTAAACACCCTTATTTTAATAACTTTACATGGTGTGTTATATATCACGGGATTCGTAAAATTATGGCCTTTCTAATGAGGTTTTGTGCATGATTCTAGCTATTCCCGCTGAAAAGATATTTCAGTTATAACGGGAATTATTTAATTAATTAAATATTAAATTATTTGCAAGTGATTTTACGGGTAAAGTACTGAACCGATCTTTACCATTCCAAAAGAAACCTCAAGCTAGTCTATTTCCCTAGAAAAATCTAGTATTTTATTTTTTGTATCTAGATTTTTCAGCCCGCTATGAGCCTCTGAATACAGGTTGGGTAGCCTTTATTTTACGAAATCCGCTTTGCGGTTTTCAGACTCGATTAGGTAGGTATCCTGAAGGGCTATATTTCAGGAAGTTAGGTCCAGGGCTAGGTCTCGGTCTAGGTGACCTGGATACATTAAAAGATTTTACCTTTTTACTATTTTACCTACCTAATCGAGGCGTACAATGGTCGAGTTCACGACTTTCATCAAAATTGTTATTTTGATTTTGTTTTAATTGCTAGATAACACTATCAATAGCTATAATTTTTACATATTTGAGTTAGTATAGTGTCTGCACGCACTATGTATTGTTTTATTTCGCATTGTTGCGACATTAAATTATTTCCTATCCGTAGGCGGGTCACACTTTGTGCAAAATTGTGTGCAAAAAACGTGTGCGCATACGTAAATAGAAAATTCTCCAAATAAAACTCATTTCTGACGGCGCATTGGCGCGCACATCATCGAATTACATGATTTATTATGTTAATAAACATCTACAGAGGGGAAATTATATCTCCTACATACTTAGGCTAAGTTAAAATTATTGATTTTAAAACAAACTAATTGTTGATGACACATCATTATGGCACCTATATACTTAAGCTAAGTTAAATTACTGATTCTATATAAACCATATTGTTGGTGACGCATCGTCGCGAACATCTCTCCCGCCGTGCAGCGCAGTGGCGACTCGTAGCGACGTCGGTACGGCGCTGCATCGCACCGGTGAGCGACGACCGTAGCCGCGACGCTCGCCGTCGCGACGCCCGCCGCCTCGACGCCTCTTCTTTACTTCGGTAGTGGGACGAGTTTCTTCACCGGACGCTTCAGGGTGCCGCCAGCAGTGCGCACCTCAGCAGTCCGGATTTCACCATCAGCCCCTGGGAACACGGCTATTATGCGGCCTCGCGGCCATGTGTTGCGAGGCAGTTGGCCGTCAGCAATAAGAATAGGGTCGCCCACCTGTAATCCTGGGCCGCGGCTATGCGGCTCCCGCCGGTTTTGTAACTCCGGCAGGTACTCTCGCACCCAGCGGCGCCAGAACATGTCAGCGAGTATTTGTGAGCGCCGCCATAGTTTCTTGCTGTCTATGTCCTGTTCGGTGAATACCCCGGGTGATGGGAGCCGGGCCGAGCCACCAAGTAGGAAGTGGTTCGGTGTCATCGACTCGTCGTCTTCGCTGTCCACGGAAACATGTGTCAATGGACGACTATTTACTGTGTACTCTGCCTCACACAATAGTGTGGACAACACCTCTTCATGTGGGTGTTTTTCAAGTAGCACAGTGTACAATGCAGACTTCACGCAGCGCACGAGACGCTCCCAGGCGCCTCCCATGAATGGCGCCGATGGCGTAATAAAGCGCCACACGATGCCTCGGCGACTGGCCTCCTCTCGGAAGGCGTCTCGAAGCTCCTTGTCAGCACCGTGCATGTTGGTGCCGTTGTCGGAGTGCAGCTCGGTTGGGCAGCCTCTGCGAGCGGCGAACCGGCGCAGCGCCAGTATGGCGGAGTCCGCGCTGAGGCTGGCGGCGATCTCGAGATGGACGGCTCTGGTGGTTAGACAGGTGAATAGTGCTACATACCTCTTTTGATGTTGGCGTCCGACAGTAACGGACAGTGGGCCGAAATAGTCCAACCCTGTGTATGTGAACGGCCTCTGATGATGAGCGAGGCGCGTCTTCGGGTGGTCGCCGGTCGCAGGCACGGGTGGTTGTGCCTTGCGAATGCGACACTTCAGGCATCTGGCCAGCACCATTTTCGTAGTTGGCCGCATCTTGACAACCCAATAGTGTTGTCGCACCTCGTTGATAGTGAGCTCTACCCCACTATGTTGTAGGCTGCGATGTGTCCAGTCTATGTATAACTGGGTGATGTGATGGTCGCCGTGCAATATCGGCGGACGCTTCACGTCATCTGTTACTTCGTCCGTTGCGGCTATTCGGCTTCTCAAGCGTAGAACATTGTCCACTACTTCTATCTGTAGTGGCCGCAGTCGACTATTTTTCTCTAATGTCTTCTGTTCACGCAGCTTCGCTATTTCATGAGCGAAAGATTGCTGCTGCACGACTTGAATGAGTATTCTCTCCGCTTCGTGGAGATACTCTGCTTCTACTGTTTGCTTCATGATTTGAATATCAGACGTCTTTGCTGTCTTTTTTGGAGGAGTTGGCGTCGCCTTCTTCTGTTTACGCCAGTCTGGATCTTTCTCTGCATTCTTTTTTGTTCTTTTGTAGAACGTTTTCTCTTTTCGTTCTCTGCAGAGAGCTATGAACCGTAGGACGCTTGCCGTCGCGCGGAGTAACCGTTCCCATCTTGAGAATCTAACCGGATCTGGTATGACTTCTGATAGCTTTCGCGTGTCAGCTGCTTCGACGGCTACGAGGGTCCTTTCTTCCCCCGTCTCCTCTTTGATGGGGGGTTTTTCTGATGGCCATGACGACGGTTCTTCGTACAAGAAGCTAGGGCCGCAGTACCATGCATGTTGTGAGTCGAAGTTTTGTGGTACGTCACGGGTAGCGATGTCTGCGATATTCATCTTCGTTGGTACCCATCGCCAATCTTCGACTTTGCTGTTTTCTTCTATGGCAGCTATGCGGTGAGCGACAAAGGGTTTGTACACTCGCGCTCCTCTTCTTATCCATGTCAGGACGGTCTTGCTGTCTGACCAATATGTCACCGATGCGGGTTTGATGTTGTGTTCTTGCATCACGGCTGCAGCCACGCGGGTTCCCATCACCGCGGCCTGCAGTTCGAGGCGCGGTATCGATTGCAGCTTCAGTGGTGCCACCTTCGCCTTTGCCATGACGAGGCTGACTTGCTGCTTGCCTTCTATTGATGTGGTCCGCCAGTATACTGCTGTCGCGTATGCCATTTCGCTTGCGTCGGTGAACACATGGATTTGTGTTTCTACAGCATCGCTGTATCCCGGATAGCATCTTGGTATGCTGATATTCTTGAGCTGTTGCAAATGCTGTATCCAAATTCTCCACTGGGTTGCCAGGTCCTTATCTAGCGCCTGATCCCAGTCGACTCCTCGCCTCCATGCCTCTTGCAGTATCTGCTTGGCTCTTATCGTAACTGGTGAGGCGAGTCCGAGCGGGTCGTACAGTGACATTACGATTTTCAGTGCCTCTCTTTTTGTAGGTACTTCCTTTTCCAATACACCTTTTGGTAGGCGCGCGAGCGTTAGATTGAAGCCCAGCGCGTCTTCACCCGGTCTCCATATTAGGCCGAGTATCTTTTCAGTGTCTTCTGTATTTCCGATGCTGACGACTTCAGTTCGGATCTGTGACGGTTCTATGTTTTCTATGACTTGCGCACTGTTCGATACCCACTTCTTGAGTTCGAACTTCGCTTTCAGGTGTATGTTTTTCACCGTCGTTGCGATACGCGTTGCGTCCTCGACCGTCTTGTAACTATCGAGGTAATCATCCATATAATGATTATGGATGATAGCTTCCACTGCTTCTGGATGCTCCTCTATGTGCCTTTTCGCATTCCAATTCTTTGCGAATATGGCCGTGCACGGCGAACTTGCCGCACCGAATATAATGGACGTCATACGGTATTCTTCAGGCGCTCCCTCTCTTCTGTCGCCTCTCCACAGGTATCGAAGTGCGTCTCGGTCTTGAGCTCGCACCTTGACCTGCATAAACATTTCCGTTATATCGCCGGAAATGGCTATGCAGTGTCGACGGAACCTCATCATAACGCCGGGCAGCGACTGTAGCAGGTCTGGTCCAGTTAGAAGGAAGTCGTTGAGTGACACTCCTCTTGATTTGGCCGCAGCGTCATGTACTATGCGGAGCTTGTCTGGCTTCATCGGGTTGAACACGTCGAAGTGTGGTAGGTACCACGTTCTGCTCGGTGTGCTCGTCTTGGGCGCCTTTTCTGCGTATCCCTTCATCATGAGGGAGTCCATTTGTTCTGTGTATCTATCTCGAAGAACAGGGTTTCTGTCGAGCTTCTTTTCGATTGAGACCAGCCTATTGAGTGCGGTCCCATAACTATCTGGCATTTCTATGCTTTCATTATTCCAAAGCATAGCGGTTTCTATATGCCCATCTTCTAACTGCTGAGTGTGCTTATTCAGGATGTCTTCTGCTTTCTTTTCAGGATCGGAGTTTGGTCGCTTCGGATTGATAGTCAGCGACTCTAATGCGAAGAATTCACGAAGTTGCTCGTTCAGTTGTTCATCGCTCGTTGCCAGTCGGTTGACGTAATGCACCTGTTGACCCAAGATTCTGGTGTGCGCGCCGTGTAAGGTCCAGCCCATCACGGTGAGTGATGCGATAGGCTGGTGTCTCGGACCTCTGCGGATTTCACTGGCCAATAATAGGTGCCAGTTATCTTGACCGATGAGTATCTTCGGTGCGCCAATGTTGTACGTCAGCTGTTGCTTCAGGTCGTCCAGATGTTTGCATTGTGCGATGTCTTCTTCGCTGACTGTTTGTGGTGCGAGGTTGAGCTTCGGTATGGTGCGCGCCCTGAATGGCACTTTGCTTCTCAGCTGGCTTGCAAGGTCGACGGTTACTCGACGCGAGCAAGGAGTGTCGATCGTGGTGTCACCGATCGCACCTATCTTCAGAGGGTCGATGCGGCCCTCTGCCCCGATTTCCTTTGCGATGTCTTCATCTATCAGTGAAACGGTTGATCCATCATCAAGCAGCGCAAATGTTGATGCTTCTCCCGCCGGTCCGATTACCCGGACCGGTATGATCTTCAGGTATGTCTGGTTTGATGTTGACCTCGAGCTTGCTACTATTTCCTGAGGCTCCTTCTTGTCTGGGGCATCAGGCTTCTCGGCATCCTCTGCAGCAGGCTTCTTGTCATAATGAAGAAGCGGATGGTGCGTGGCTGGACACTCCTTGTGGCCACACTTCTTTTTCGGACATTTATGTTCCGATCGATGGACTCGCAGACAACGGAAACACAACCTTAGTTTCTTTGCAAGTTCCCATCTCTTATTCCTGGTTGCTTCTTTGAACTTCTTGCAGTCATAAGCTTCATGCCCTTCTTTCTGACAGACACGGCATTTCAACGCCGTCTTGTCTGTTGCTGTATGTGTCCTTTGGGTGACACGTCTGGTTGCTGTAGCTTCGACCGGACTAATATTCTCGGGTGGAGCGAAGGCACTGCAGAAACGGGCTTGTTCGGTGATAAAGTCGCTGAACAGTGATAAGTCTGGCAGCGATTGGTACTTCTCGGTATAGGTCCTATACCATTGTACCCGGAGTGAATTTGGCAGCTTCTCAGTCAGTAGTCGCATCAATTCAGCGTTGATCAAGTAGTGTTCTTTCTTCAACGCACGTAGCGTGACTATGCCGCTTCTGACTCGGCTTGCGAACGTGCAGATATCCTTTGGTGATTCACTGCAGCGCGGCAGCCCACGGAGTCTATCTGTTTCAGCTTGAGCAATTGAGTCTGGACGGCCGAACTGCAGCTCGAGTTCTCTCATGATGTCATCTGGTCTTGCATGTCCGATGAGTTCTGAGCTCACTGTTTCCAATGCTCGTCCGCGCAGGCTCCTTCTCAGCCTAGCTGTGTTCTCAACATCGTTGAAATATCGACGAGTTGTTTCGTAAATGGCGCGAAACGAAAGCCATTCGGTATGAGCCCCACTGTAATTTGGTAGGGTCATAATCACCTTCGACGCCGAGGGGTTATTCGATGACCACTGTTCTGTTTTCTTGTCGGCTAGCGACGCTATAGCGGACGTCAACTCCGTTATGAATGGACGGAGTTGTGTTTCCCCCGGATCCTTCGATGGTTCTATATTTTTCACTTCGTTAACTATAGAATGAGGTAACATGTGTACTTGCTGTTGTTGATGGAGGTTCACTATCGATCCGACTTCCACGAAGGGTTGAGCAGCGACGGCCCCTTGGCTTCGGTTGCTCCGGTTTCCTTCATCGGCATCTTCCTCCGGGGGCGGTTGAGTATCGACGGCCTTACGGCTTCTATAAAAACTGCGGTTCCCCTCGGCGGCATTGTCCTCCTTCATTGTCTCAGGCTCAGGCTCAGGTGCCTCTTCCAGCCACGATCGCACGTACTCGTTGTTCGAATTTCGATCATCCATGTAGCCGTCAGAATCTTCTTCTTCGGCTCTTTGAAGTGCTATTTGAGCAAGTTCCAACCTAATTTTCAATAAGTCTTCACGCGCTCTTGATAATTTTCTATTTGACCGTATCGTCCTATTTGTTGACGGCGGTCCTCTATGTTCGTTACGGGCGTCACCCCGGGTAGTCATCGGTATGATTCCTCTATAATTTCCATCCTTTCTCTCAGTTGAGTGCTTCACTGCTTTATCCGGATTCACTGATTTATCCGAAGGTTTCAATGTCTTATCTGAAGTTCCTTCCAATCTGGTTTCCTTCCTGAATGTAGTCGGTTGTTCTATTTGTTCTGTTTCCTTTGATTGTGTTGGTGCAGGTACATCTTCACCCCCGTGCGGGGCAGGGGGGGGCGGCGGCGGCAGCGGCTGCTCGGTCCCTTCCGTAGTGGACGGCGAACGTGGAGGTATCTCATGACGTATGGCTGTAGAGGTACGCGTTCTGTCCAACTCCACCGTCCATGCTTCAGGTGCTTTGCCTTGTGACCTCGTGATCGGCATGTTGGTTTAGATTCAGAGACAGCACTTCACTATGTACGCACTAGCTGCAATCCTTCACACAGATCTTCAAACTTCCAAGATGTTTCTTCAATCTTCAAAACAAATATTCAAACGTCAAAGTATTTCTTCTATCTTCAATGTTAATTTTTCAAAGTCCAAAAAATAATTCTTCAGGAAAAATTAACTCTTCAGGATCCAAGAATAATTCTTCAGTAAAAAAGTTTTCAGGATCCAAAATAATTCTTCAGTCTTCAAAATAATCCTTCAGGAAAAAATAACTCTTCAGTCATAAGTCTTCAGGATTCAAAATAATTCTTCAGGATTCCGGGATTTGACAATAATTCTTCAGTGATAATTCTTCGGGATTCGAAAATAATCCTTCAGCTATAAGTCTTCAGGATTCGAAAATAATCCCTCAGGAACAGGTCCTCTTATTCCAGAAATATTCCTTCTTCGGTAACCCTTCAAGTGATTCTTCAATGTTGAGTCTTCAGGATTTCGAAAATAATCCTTCGGGAACTGGTCTTCTGATTCCAGAAATATTCCTTCTTCGAAGATATCCGGCTCGACAGGACCAACAGATGTACCGGACGGGCGTGATCGCCAGACTCAATAACGGGAAGTTTGTAAGGCTTCCCAGTCCAAGCGGCGCTGACGTCCTGCACCAATAGTTCAGGGTATCTTCAATACTCACTGCAAAATCTCTTGAAGGAACACGGGTTTTTGACGGGGGGAATAAAATACCATATTTACTGATAAGTCTTCATAAGTATTCAGGAAGCGATTTCAGGACTCTCTAGTATTACTACATTGCTATTTAGGTGGAATTAGTTTCCATATCGATGACTACAAAGTTGGCAGGTGGCGCGCTAGCTTAAGTAGTAGCGAACCTTTACCTTATTGAGAGCCGCGAATCGCCTCCCGTTTTACAATCTTTATTTGATAAAAATCACTTAAGTTTCTATTTGTTTTATGACTAAACACCCTTATTTTAATAACTTTACATGGTGTGTTATATATCACGGGATTCGTAAAATTATGGCCTTTCTAATGAGGTTTTGTGCATGATTCTAGCTATTCCCGCTGAAAAGATATTTCAGTTATAACGGGAATTATTTAATTAATTAAATATTAAATTATTTGCAAGTGATTTTACGGGTAAAGTACTGAACCGATCTTTACCATTCCAAAAGAAACCTCAAGCTAGTCTATTTCCCTAGAAAAATCTAGTATTTTATTTTTTGTATCTAGATTTTTCAGCCCGCTATGAGCCTCTGAATACAGGTTGGGTAGCCTTTATTTTACGAAATCCGCTTTGCGGTTTTCAGACTCGATTAGGTAGGTATCCTGAAGGGCTATATTTCAGGAAGTTAGGTCCAGGGCTAGGTCTCGGTCTAGGTGACCTGGATACATTAAAAGATTTTACCTTTTTACTATTTTACCTACCTAATCGAGGCGTACAATGGTCGAGTTCACGACTTTCATCAAAATTGTTATTTTGATTTTGTTTTAATTGCTAGATAACACTATCAATAGCTATAATTTTTACATATTTGAGTTAGTATAGTGTCTGCACGCACTATGTATTGTTTTATTTCGCATTGTTGCGACATTAAATTATTTCCTATCCGTAGGCGGGTCACACTTTGTGCAAAATTGTGTGCAAAAAACGTGTGCGCATACGTAAATAGAAAATTCTCCAAATAAAACTCATTTCTGACGGCGCATTGGCGCGCACATCATCGAATTACATGATTTATTATGTTAATAAACATCTACAGAGGGGAAATTATATCTCCTACATACTTAGGCTAAGTTAAAATTATTGATTTTAAAACAAACTAATTGTTGATGACACATCATTATGGCACCTATATACTTAAGCTAAGTTAAATTACTGATTCTATATAAACCATATTGTTGGTGACGCATCGTCGCGAACAAAGAGCAAATTCAAATCAGCTGTTAGCTGTAGTGTTGCCACAGGAAAAAAAACATACGTTACATAAACTACTGCTGTGATTTTTTTCACACATACAGAACCAACCGTTTAGCTGGCAGGGGGGGAAGACACTTGACTCTATCAAAAATTAGCACTTTGAAGCTTAATATTTCGCAAACGGATCCAAAAATGGATTCACATACTCATAATGTTTTTGAAGGACCTTTCCAATGATAATGATTCCCCAAACGGTGGGATAGAAAAAAAAAAAACATTACCACTTTACGTGTACGGGAGGTACACAAAAAAAAAATATTTTTCATAATTTTGTTTTACCACTTTGTCGGCGTAATTAATATATATACCCATGCCAAATTACAGCTTTCTATTACTAAGGGTCTCGGAGCTAGTCCGCGGACAGACAGACAGACGGACATGACGAAACTTTAAGGGTTCCTTGTTTACTACGGAACCCTAAAAATGATAAATGAAAACTTAACATGTTTCCAGTTCTTTTTCGATAATTTATAACTTGATAATATAAGCTATGCTTCTGCAGAAACAATATTACAAATATTGTTGTTTATAATACAGAAAAAGAGCCTAGATAAACACTGTCTAAATCCGAATAACAATATGATATAGTGGAAATATGCCCAAATTGCAAATGATTTAGGTATTACGTTTGTATGGACAATTCATGCGTCGCCGCGTTCTTAATAGTTCATAATATTATAGGTACCTACTGATACGGACCAGATTTGAAACTCCTAGCTGTAGCGTACTAGCCAGTCAATTCACCCACTTGCCAAGCGGAGTCTATTTCCAAGTTATAAGACGTTGTATGTTGTTTTTGCATTTCAATTAATACTTACACATTATACATAAACTCAATCAATCATCATCCATTTATGTTTTTCACAAAGTCCTCGTCCAGATGAAAATACAGTACGTAAGTTTACAATGAGCATCTATCCTCCATTTAATACAACTATAAAAATTATCCCACCATTTTGTCCCTACCATTAAATTAAGCCTCTGCATTCCAAAAAAGCGTTTATGTTCCGGACACATCCACAAATTCTACACGTGCCACTTATTTATTCGGACACGAAATATGGAACAATACTAATACATATCCAGATGTGGGACAATAGTAATACATATCCAATGTCTTGTCTCTGATGCGAGATGAAAGGTAAACGTCGCAGGAAAGGACAGGTGGTCCCGCTGGCAAGACACGGGGATGAATTGTTTAATATTTAACACTGAATGTATACTGCTGCAAGGATCCTTTGGTGCTCGAAAAACGCTGGTAGGCAGGCGCTCGCTGTTGGAAAACATTTTGCTGAAATGTATTGAACAAACAAGATGGCGCCGTTAGTTCCGATTTGGGCCACGCGCTGAATGATCTTTTACAGCTTAATTGGGGCTATAATGATGTTGTTGTGACTATTTTGGACTTTTTCACTGCCACGTTAGTGTCGTTTGATTCCCAGGTCGGTCAAAGTGTTATTGAGTTTTTCCATTAGGAATTCCTCAGTAGCACCCTGAAGTTTGGAAGCAGTTGGTGGTGTGGCACCCGAGTGCCTCGGAAAGCACGTGGCGCCGATGGTCCTGCGCCTGATCTATCCCCGGTCATGTCAGATTGCCGTCCATCAGTCTATGAGGCTAAAGGAACAGAGAGAGCACCTGTGTTTGCTCACATACTTATGAACTATAATATCTCCTACGTACTTGGCTAATCTCCGTTAAGTATGGTCGCCGTAACCGAAATTCGGTCGGGAGGATGATATAATTTTAATGTTTCTGTAATGAAATTCCAAGGAGCTTCTTATACGTTCACATGATGGAATTTGAATTAGGTGTGTGTGCGTAAACAGGAAATTCTCTTGCTGCAGGGCTAATTAAATTCTGCAGCCACCGAGTAAGATTCATTTTAGAATGTACTGCGATCTATTTAACCAAATCACGATCGTTTCAACATAACGCTATTTTCCAGTAGGTATTGCAATGTACCTATTTATTTTCCATTATTGTAACCAAACTATCTTTTCTGTTTCCGACAGCTTATTTGCTGTAGTTTTAAACAATGTGTATAACAAAAATTTCTTCCATACATAATGAAAATAAATTCCATAACTGAACTAATGCCCTTTCATTTAAAATACATTTTGTGTAGGTACGTACATAGGTACATGTTTTCAGAAATCCGCAACCGATCGTGTAAGACCTAATATTACGAGTTAATAACATTACGGTGACCAAATTATACGTCCATGGGTGTACTTAACGCTTTTGGAAGATGTAGAGTGATCCAATTTACAAGTATTCATAACTTGACAGTATTACCTCATACATCAACAGAATCACACAGACACAGTGCTACAAATTCTATGAGGAACGGAACGCAAACAAAACGGCACCGTTCCGTTATACGTACCGATGAGTCCAGGACCTCTCATTATTAATACAGCAGATGCGCGTTTTATAAATACCAGGAAAAAGTAGGTATTTATTTAGAATAACTGCAATTAATGCGTATACTTGAAATTAAATGTGGTGCGAATGTTCATTGGTACTCCAATTTTACGTGAAATAATAATGATGATCGGGAAAATTTAAAATTATTTTTGTGATTTTTCTAGGAAAATCAATGTGGTGGACGAAAAAAGCATATTCATTATAAGTAACAGGATAACAGGGCAGATATAGGTAGATATCTGCACTGTTCTTACATAAGTCTTTTCGTCTTACCAAATAATATTTTCTACCCACCTTCTCCCCTCCCCGCTCGTCTGTCAACCCCTCTGGGGGGTGCGTTGTGATACGAATGTGAAACATTCCTGCAAGATGTCGCGGCGCGTGCCTTCACACCCGTCGGTACAGTCAACTGCACGGGTTCGGAAACAATTTGACTTTGACAGCGGGTTTATTTCATAGCAGTAAAGGAGATTTTTGTAGTATGTGTTACTTTAACTTGTGGTTGACTGTACCTGCAGGGTTGAGATATTTCCTCTCAGGATTGAGGAGTTATATTGAGTGGAAGAGTGGGATTTATGTATGGGAGGGATGAAATTTATTTGGCGTGATTCTTTGGTAATTCTAGTTCTTGTTGCTAATATTTTCATATTTAAAAGCGTCTTCTTTATAACAACATTAAAAACTGTTTTTAATGTGTACTTTATAGTTCTACGCCCGCCCAAAAATAATGAGTTTTTTTATTCCATACAATCTCATTTTACATTCTTTAATAAGTTCCTTTATTAAAGAATGTAAAAGTTATTCTGTGTTAATCCAGGTTATAAACTATCTGTGTGCCAAATTTTATCCTAATCCGTTACGTAGTTTTTGTGTAAAAGAATAATAAACATCCATCCATCCATCACAAATACTCACAAACTTTCGCGTTTATAATATTACTAGCGGACCTGACAGACAGACAGAGCGCCACCTAACGGGTCCAATTGTATTTTCAAACCATCCAGGTACTCACTCAAATATACACTCAAAATTTCATCCGAATCGGTCCAGCCGTTTAGGAGGAGTTAGGTGACAAACACACGTACAGAAGAATGATATATAAAGATAGTGGGATTAAAATTACAATGAAATAACTTTTTAAATGTCACATCTAAATAGCAAATGCCTTACTCCTACGTGTTAAATCCTTGGCCCCAAGTCCAACAGCTCTCATCTCCATGACCTACTATCAGAATCAGAATCATTTATTTTGCAATGAATGTGGGTACAAAATCAGATGTTAACATTGTAAAAGCAGTTCCAACACCCTTACGGTATGCAAAAGTTAAAAAATATTTATATCTACACAATTATACAACCAAATAAATAAAATGAAAAGTACATTTATGAGGATCGGCAGCCTTCCAACATAAACTAAAAAAAAAAACTAAAAATTTTAATTTTATATTTTACAAATGATTAAATAGTATTGATTATTTTACTTACATCATTTAACATATAAACCCAAATTTTTCTGCATCTAATTAATAACTTCCTTACAAATATTACCTACACAGCTTCTAAATCTCTACAACCACATTACTATACTTAAAAAATCGTCACCCACTCATCCCATAACGTTCATCCAACAACGTAATACCTAAAACATACACTTTTCCTCTCACCGCCATAAGCTCGCAAAATTGTTCCAATTTTAGCCCAAATTACGCCCAAAACAGACTATAAATAATCGCACACATTCCGACATACCACTTAATCTCCGAAATAAGACAACACCCTATATATTTTAGCACAATTTGCGTGCACACGCATGCAAATGCGTGCGGACCACCATGTAGGTAGTTTGCCAAATTGCCTTACTGAAAACTCAGTATTTACAGTCACTGAAATTAATTTTAAACCTTATTTGGTCAACAATAGAGATGATGATATCAATTTTATTACGCAATTTAAGATAGTTCAGATACAGATTTTGTTTTGTTTTACCGTGTTATATCACAATAGTCATAAGGTCCATAATATCTTAGTTAGAATTCACTCGTAGTTTGTTTCATTCAAGCTGCATTCTTATGACGTAGCCTACAATTTGGACACAACTGAAAACGATTTACAACATTATTTCAACAGCAATAAAGTCTACAATTCAAAATCTTGAGCGTTATTCCAGAATTGTACCAACTTGCATCTCTATTTTCGTTCAACAAAGCCTTACTGCTTTTCAAATAGGGCTGGAAATTGTAACTTTGGGGAGCAAATAAAGCATTGTGCATTGTTCACGCGTAGGGAGTTTGAACAATTGTTTGGAATCTTGTCGTTCGTACATTTCGTTGGCTCTTGTAATAATTTCAGTTGAAAGGTGTAAACGCAAGCCTGTGTTATTATTTGGCACAATGGCACTACAATGTGGCACAAAGTACCATCCAGCGATGGCGGGAATTTTGAGAATGTTGTGTTTAATGCCATAATACATTGGTGTGTTTGTATATTTTGTTTTGTGAGCACTAAACAGAGCAGACGAGTGCTGGAGTGGAGACCGCAATATTACTGGATTAGGTGTTGCGTCTCCGCGTATCGGCAAGCGTAGTGTGGGACGCTCCCAGCTAGATGGACCGACGACCTTGAAGAAGTGGCTGGCTGGGACAGACTGGATGCGCAAGACGGATGACAGGGAGTTGTGGCGCAGCCTGGGAGAGGCCTATGTCCAGCAGTGTACTGTGATAGGCTGTGTTGATTGGGCACTAGAGAGCTTTAGATTTTCTCATTTACTATGAGATAGATTTTCAGTACTTAAGTACGAAATTTTTTCAGGTCTAGGTACGGAATAAAATACTTGTTCTTTATGAAAAAATGGACTTCATGTTTATTTTCCCAGGGTTTAGACCATTATAAACTTCATTTTAACTTTTTCTGTCAGGTGACACAACACAATCACACAATAACATCATTTCAAGTTTCACTTACCAACAAAGACAATTAAGTTGATCATCACATAAAAAATCATCCTTCCTCATCTTACACAAACCACAGCAACGTTTGGCTAGCAATTAGTTAGAACTGTCATCCGCCACACGCTACAACCATACCGCTGTAACGCGCAACATGCTACAGAACACGTTACACTGCGCAGCGCTCATCAATTAGTGTCTACAGCGAAGTGGTTATGACGATGCTTTGACAAGGAGCTGAATTATGTTAATTATTGTTATAACGAAGGAAGGAGATGATTAGGAAGCTTGAAATTAATTAGGTGAGGGGTCGATTGGATGTGAAAGGGTTACGTTCTGAGTAGTTGTACCTATAGATCAGCTGTTGTTATAGTCCAGTAGGGTGCGGTATAATTTATAAACAATAGTGTCCACAAATGACGATACATAGCAAGGGTAATTACTTGTTCATCAAATTAACTAACAACTTAAATTGATCGTATATTCAATTCACAACTGACATTCTTTGTGAGTCGTATTCTATGTTCTACCCTTAGAGGGTTTGGTTTCCGCACTTAGTCCTTCAGCTGGACCATTGTGCGTGGGCTATGGTGGACGTTAGTGGTTATTTAGCCCACTCCCTCCAGAAGTTGGTAACGTCTCCTGGCCTGTTTAGAACATCTGTAAAAGATCTGGATGATGTGATGTGTGTGAGTGAAATCCTGTAGCTACTTGCGTAGCTGGTTGAAGGGTACGATAGTTTCGGGTCCACAGACGTGCTGGATGCTCTCCTAGCTAGTTCGTCAGCTGCGTCGTGGTAGTGATCCGCTGTGTCCTTTTATCCATTGCAGTGTCACTGTGTTGCGGTTAGATACCGCTACTCGTTCTAGTGCATTATGCCATTCTAGTACAGTTAGTGTTAGTTTCGAGATAGGTAATATATTTTTTCGCTGACGGAGAGTACACGTTTATGGGTGTGTGAGTCGTTTTAAATAGCAATAACACGGCGAAAAACAGTGAGTCAATTTGATTAGCAATTATTTTTCCCGACTGTACCTCCGGCGCACACTGAGCAAGCAGTCCTACTACCTTGCTGGATGGCTAATATTTTAACCACGGCTTTAACTATTCTTATAAAATTTGACTAAATGTGAGAAAATAAAAACAGTCCTGATCAAAGAAATGTTCATTTAAAAGAGTGATCAATTACCTCTTGTTACTCTGAGAGCCAATTCCATTAGGTTGGGAATACAGCTACAGGTGGCAGCGATAATTCGTTCAAATAACTTAGAAGAAGGAAACTGATATTGTTCAGGATTGTTTTAAACCTGAAAACGATAGTGATGAAAGGTCATAGCTCAAAACTGGGTCAGTGTTAACTAAAGAGGAGGTTAATTCCACCAAACGTTTAAGATATCTACCACGTAGCTATAGATCATACATACATAAACTGATACCTTCCTCCCATGGGGTAGACAGAAACTATAGAACCCCTTCTTTGATCCTTGCATACTAACTAATAGATATTAATAATTATCACATATTAACTAAATCAGTATTAACAAAGTTTTAAATTTTATACAATATCTTAAGGGTAGAAAAACACTAGTGGTCTAACCGTTTTATTTAAAAGATCACAAAATCCCAGTTAACCACAACTACTTCAAAACGAGGCCAAGAAACTAACCGCTTTTTGCATTACCGCAAAAAATCCAGCAGCATAGAAATACTAAATATCATTCAGTGAAAGAAAACTGGATTTAAAAATCTTAAGTATTCCGAACCAAGGAAGGCAAGTCGTGAATTATTCGCCGAAGAGGTTCTTAAGTGAGATTTTTTACGCTAATAAAATATTATTCCCTGGAGTCTGGAATAGTCTGGATGGAAGAAAGATATAGTGGGGCAGGTGTTTCAGTACTAGATGTAAAATGATTGTCTGTGTAGGCTTGATCGATCTTGGGACTTGCCTTTTATCTTGGAACTACTTTTGTCTTTTAAATACTCTATTTTATCCATTCGTCTAGCTGTCAGATTTTTATTATAGCCTATAGGCATGTTTCTCAGCGATATATGAAAGATCCAAAATTATAAAAGTATCAACCCTTGCAACATTACCTTTACCATGTAGTGATTTTCAGTGCTCTGTTTTTATTATTGTTACTGTTGCTGCAACTCTTTAAAAGCTTTCTTTTGACGCTTTGTCGACCTCATTTAGATATATTTAGATCATATTATCAATGGCATTAACCATTCTTCCTAAAACTTTATTTTAATACTTCCAAATTCACCTACATAATCAATTCTCCCTTGTCTCTCCCCCATTCTAAACCACGTTCAACACGATCAGAATATTGAAGCCAGCTCTCGTGTTGCTCCCGAGATATCGGGACACGGCCCCGCACTTGACACTTTTGAATTTTTAACCATGACTTATTCAAAAAGGCTTCGTTACGAATAAAGTTGAGCCAAACGCTTGGAATCAATTCAACGGCGTCTCGCGACTGAATATTTCACTCTACCTGACTAGATGTACGACGAGTGCTGGCTTGGGGAATTAACCAAAGTTTTATTTGTCGAGAATTATTGCTGTTAGAAGAATTTTTCTGAATATTGTTTTTCGATGCATTGTCTTCGTTGTTAGGAGTATTGGAATTGTATTTATTTCTGTTCAGTTATAGACACTTTTAGGTCATGTGACATTAATTAAGTATTCGACTCAGCCTATAGCACTTTGCTCTGCTGGACATAGGCGTCTGCCAATATGCGCCAAAACATCAGATTTTCCGCCATTCGCATCTAGTATGTAACTATTCTGCCAATAAACGTTCTAGAATCCATTGTTATAATATTTTTTCTAGTATAGAAGTAACAACCACATTATCAAAGCCCTTATCAAAGCACTAAAGCATTACCATTTATCAACCACGCTGTAGGCTATAAAGGCTAAATTCTAGACAAAATAATTAGTACTCTAGCATTACGGAGTACAGTGAGACTACCGGAAGTCACCTGTGCTCCCATTTATGGGATTGTAGTGTTGCTCCGCGCTTCCGGTCTGCCGGCTCTGTTCCCAAATTGTGTTATATAGTCTGTGGAACGAGTTGTCCTTTGTGCTACTTTGTAGCTCTGTAGTCAGTGTTGTTACAAGGACATTGCTTCTGAAGAGGAATATGTAGGTATATAGTTTATTTTTGTTTTTGGGTTTTCATAACCCTCTGATACCTATTATCTTTGTTTTGTTATATTATGTCGCAATGGAACATCTTGATAAACTTCTTTATTAACATTTATATACAGTATACATATTCATTTAAAACTTATAATTTAAATATAATTTTATAAATTAAAACTAAACTTTTAACAGTCTTAGCATATAATTTTGAATAATAACTAGTCCAAGACTGTCTCTGAAAACTATTTCATTAAATTTTTATTAAAATCTTTTAAAAGTTATACAATGGACTGTTCAAAGTTTTGAATAAAACATTTTGCTAATGTATTAAGATTTACTTACCTACTTTTTTGGATGGTACTTTCAAACTTTGGGAAAATGAATTTATAGACTATTAAGTTACGTTACGAGCTCACATAAAAAGAAAAACTAGGCATAACTAGGTATATGTATCGTATTATTTTGTGGAGAGAATACTTTTGTGATTTTGAAACTCAATAACCTACATATTTACTACGACATAACAGCAGAAATTGTTGAATTGGTAGTACCTAGTTTTTACAATTAATAAGCTCGCGTTGGAGCACTCTGGTGGTCTAAGCTGACATCAGAATGGTCATTTTTGTTTCACACGATATCGTCAAAATTACGTGGGAGAGCCATTCCGTGAAAAGTTGACCCGTTACTAAGGGGTAAAATGGACAATTTTAAAATTCCACTAATATTTCACGACACTAAACGGACGTGACGAAGAGCTACACTAACAATAATAACGACAAAACTAATAGTCTTTATTCTTTTAGAGGGAATCATTATTTCATTACTTACGCAGATATATAAAGTACCTAAGTACCTATAATACCCAAATGAAAGAATGTTTTAAGAACTTCCCAGTGTCACGTTGTAACTGTAACTATAGAGGACTTCTTATTTGACTTCTGTTCGTAGGCCTTTCGAAACCGATTACCGCGTCACGGTTGCCCGATGGGTAAAAAGAAATGGCTGATCTACCATAATAATGTTATCATGAAAATAAAATAACTTGTTTTGATAGTACTATTGGAAACAAACAAAACAGTAGTGACTAAGGTGGAATGTCCACCTTGGTGCTCATTTGATTATCATTATTTCAAGAATTTTATTGTAATACAATTAGATTTGTTTATAAAATTAATGTTATACTTATTTAAAAAAATAAAACTGTATTCTTTAAAATCTCACAAAAAAGGCTGAGGTGTGTCTTAAAAACCATGATTCAGTTAGTTAAAGTTAGCGACAGGAGTTGTGATACGCTAAAATTTCCCATTTTGCTTCTTATTTTAATCAGCTAAATTAGCAACAATTGACTCCGTTATACATTATTTTAAAGCTTATGAACTAAATAGTATGTGGCAATACATTAAAAAAAAACTGCGTTGAATGGAAAATAAGAGTGTTTTGCAAACTGTTTGTAGGTAAATGTTTGTGACAGTACTTTTTCCATAGGGTAAATTTTTCTCGGAATGGCCCAGAAATGAACGTTCATCTATCTGATCATTAAATTTTTCGACCATTCGCTAGGTGATTGAAAGATACTGAAATCCAACATCGTTGGATTGGTTCACTTATGAATTAATTTTTTCTTTTGATTCATTTTGTGGTACGACGTTTCACTTCGAGTGGAAGACGCCATATAAAAGACAAAAATGAACAAAAAGCGAAGCTGGTGATCATTACCTGTTTAAGTCCTGAAACGGTCTATCATAGTGGACGCTCGCCTATAAGTTACCTATTCAATACTCAGATCTGATCTCAGGTCTGTGTTTTATATAGGAAAACACAGACCCCAACAATAAGTAGATACTTTCCCAGAAGATGTGTTTCACAAGCATCTTTACCTATTAGGAAAACTTGTATCATTTCATAATGCATGCAACGTCTCTGGTTTTACGAAGCAGTCCCGAGGGTTTGCTCAAGTCCGACTGCCGGTGGAACTGTGCTGCCCTGAGGGAAATCAGATTTGTTCAGGCGAGCGCTTCTGCTCATACACTTGATTTAATTTCTAAGGCACCTCGCTCAAAGATTAACTTGTATCAGCAGAGTCACTGCTAGAAAATTAGTTAAATGGTTTCATTATCAGGGTACAGAAATGACTGTTAGACATGACTCTGGTCTGGCAGATAGAATTGTGACTGCAAAGCGTAGGGTGTGCAGTGTTATTGGGGCTGGCCTGTAATAGGACGAAAATGCTTTTAGTACATCAGTGTAAACGGAACTTGAATTGATACAAACAAAAGGTACAACGATACAAGGATCTTTTGACGCGTGGGCAAAATCGGAACAAACGCCGCCGTCGTCTTTTTTTTTCAATACAATTTCACAAAACAATTTCACAAGTGTTTACCAACACCTCCTGTTAATGTCATTCAAGCGCCAAGAGATCCGAGTAGTACTGTAGACTGTAGGTATGTTTAATTTTGAAATCCCTAGGTAACAAATACCCCCATACTACATATACACTTACACACACATACAAACACGCTCACTTTTAATAACTAAAACCTTTGCACCAAGTCACCAACCAAACCAAACTTCATCGAAGTTTCGAGACCATCTCTAATATTAACACGACTGCGTCACGGAGAACACAAAAGACATTTTTTCCCAACTCTAGCGGTGTTTGAAATTTTAAGTTAACAAGCGGAGTCTCTAGAGACGCGACACTGCGACACTGCAGACACCGGCGCGCCGACACTCTCGAGAATTGTGTCGACATTGCATCAACGGATTACTGACGTGGAAATAGAAAATGCATTTTTGAATCTAGATTTAGACGTCGTTGTGTTTTTGATGAGAGTTTTCGTACGATTTGCAGCAGGTTTTGGTTAAGACTTAAGATTGATATTTTAAAGAAAATTCTTGAGGCCAAAATTGGCAATTACGTAAGTAAGTAACCAATTAACGCCTGTGTTATTAAAATCAATTTTTAAGAACAAGGAAAACCGTATTTACTTTCAAATATACTATTTAAAGCCCTTTTTTCCCTAAAGTGATTTTTATTTTTCCTTATCTTAAAAATAGGTTGTTTAATTGTTTATTAATGACGGTAAAACATCATTATTAATTATTAACGCCATCTCTTGTGGGATTAATAATAAATTACAACAGGCAATCATAATATATTCCTTTCTCGGCGGAATCTCTCACGCCTCGGTAAAGGCGTGCTTTATTAGGCCCTCCTAATAAAGCACGCCTTTACCGAGGCGTGAGAGATTCCGCCTCCGACGGTCAAGCAGCGTAGCTGTGTGACATCGCTGCGCGCACGCCGCTCTGCTCGCTTAATCCGCTTCAACCGCTTTCGATAAAAACTGTGATTGTACTATTTAACTAATAACTGCCCGCGGGTGTCGTTGAGTGATTTTGGTGCATGAGGGACTCCAATGACAAGACAGTGCCGAGCTAACAAAGCAGGATCCCGTCGCCGCCATCTTCATGCTGAACGCGTGTCGCGTGTCGCGAGAGAAGATAAGGTAAGGCGTGCTCTCCTTGAATTCCTCATAATTGATCGCCCGTTCATCACCTACCACCGCCAACCTTTAAATACAGTCCACTTAAATTCAATGAACCTAAATTGGTAGTTTTCCATACCATTAATATTAAAATAATAAGAATGCCAGCCAATTGAATATCTTTCCATTGAATATCCCACTGCAGGGCAAAGGCCTCTTCTCATACAGAGAAGGTGTGAGCATTGATCACCACGCTTGCTCAATATTGATTATATTTATTATTGATTTCAAACCTAAATATTGACTATAAGTCCAGGTTTCCTCACGATGTTTGCCTTCACCGATGTCAGTAATTCTCAAGATAAACTTAGAAAGTTCTAGTGAAGGCAATTCTCGCGCATCAGGAAGTTTTTCAACTGTCTTAAACCAATAAAAATCCTTTAACAATATTTTAGAAAAATACCACACAAAATACAATAAAATCCTCATCTCGGCAACTATAACACTTGTTCCAGGGTTGTACATCAACACTAACGATCTATTTATACCGCCGAGAGTTAGGGCTGTCACACACATGGACAGTCGCAGTCGAGTGGCTGGCGCTAGTACTCGAGGCGAGCGCTGTTGTAGAGGGGCGGGGAAATGCCGCGGCATTTGCATTTTGTATCTTGTAGTTGTTCGCAGTTACTTGCGATAAAGGAGAAAATTATAATAATAATGTGGAGAATTCAATTATTTCTATGTTTAGATGTTTGTTTCTTTGTTGAACAAACTGATAATTAACATTTGTATTTCTAAGACATGCTAAAAATTATTAATAAAAAGTGGGACAAAGATTAAACATAATATATGTGACATTGGTCACATTATAAACTTGCTTAGCATAACGTTCCATGAATGTAGTTCAGGCTGCATTTAACCATTTTTTTACAGGCCCATCTATTCACGTACAATCTATAGAAGCTCGCGCATAAAAAAGTAAGAAAAATGTGTATACTAAACAAGTCTATTATTTCAAAGCAAAACATCTTCACCTCAAATAATATTAACACTGACGACAAACCGATATAACCAGCTAATATAAAGGAAACTCAACGTGAATAGTTCAGTTCAGAAGGTAATAATGCACAAAACAATCCCGCAGTCTCGGCAGAAACCGCAGCAAATTACTTTAAGGTCGCCCCTGTGTTGTGCGGTGGAAATATTGTTAGAATTTAGAGTAATGCTAGTGTATGGCAGGTTGAAAACAACACTACAATAGCAACTTATTTTGTTATTTTCCGTAATAGTTTTATAATAGCCAAGAGTTTTCTAAAACACAAGTAATGGCTCCAAAATGGCAAGTGGTAGGGCAATTTTTGTAATTTCATATTTATAAGTCAATTTTGCTGTTACCTCTTGTCGCAGTAACGCAGGTATGCGGGCACCTCTGCGTCGACTAACTGATAACTACAACAAGCAATTCCATCATATTGATATGTTTGCTCTTTCAGCTGGTAAATTCAAAAATATTGTACTCAAAACACTTAGTCATTAACTCATTAACTTAGTAATTTCCATTAAGATTTGCATGCCTTGATAAGTTTTTATTTGTTTGCTAAATTTACATTTGTTTTATTATTTAGCACAAAAATGTTTTCTAATTAAATTATTGTAGTTTGTTAGTTTTAGTTTTATAGCATGGTTTGTAAAGTTTAATTTTTATTTGTATTCCGTGGAAAATGTTGTTGGTTGCACATTTGACCGTATTTTTTATTTTTATTTATTCGTATAAAATGTAATGTGTCACTGTTTGTTTTCCCAAATAAATAAAATAAAATAAAAATTTTGACCTCTTTTAACTAAAATATTGTTTAATCGCCAAGTACTATTAGCATGAGTGTTAACTAACTTTATTTTTAAATATGAAAAGAGGATTTTGCTCTCACGTATGGTTAATTTAAAAAGAACAAACACTACACTCTACAGGATGGTTAACAACGTTAGATTTTTAACTATAAAACTGTGTTTGTTAAAAGAAATAATTTTGTAAAAACCGTCGAGCAGAAGCTTTCGTACATCTAACAAGAAACCGCAGCGGAATGGGACACAAGTAACAAGTGCAGAGAGACACGCAGCGATAACATAGATTGTGCGCGTCCTTATATTTCGCACGTTTGATTTCAGCGTGTGAAATTCAAAATGTTTATTTTTGCGGTTTAGCGTTGCGTCAGAAATTTAGTCGGTGATGATAATTTTTTTTTCGTTTTCTTAAGACCATTCAATGTTCCGCCATGGAATCTGGAGGCAAAGGTCCTCGCCCACATCTGGGAGTGACGCGAGGAGGCGAAACTCCGGGGCTTAACTCCGCTGCCGCGAGAAATCGCGGCACAGTGGACAGAGCTCCGGCGGGATCTCATGGCGTCGAGGAGGGTGCAATTGTCGCAACCCAGCGCTGGGCACGCCACAATTGCGGCGATAAGACCCCTCTTTGAGGAGTGGCTAGAGAGGTGCCACGGCGTCCTCACCTTCCGCCTGATGCAAGTCCTCACCGGACTCGGCTGTTTCAGGAGGTTCCTATTCAGGATAAAGCGGGAGGAAACGCCCGGGTGTCACCATTGTGTGGATCGCCCGGAGGACACGGTGGAGCATACGGTGGAGGTCTGCCCAGCTTGGGCGGAGCATCGCCGTGTCCTCGTAGAGGTGATCGGCGGCAGTGATCTCTCGCGTCCGGCACTGGTTCAGGCCATGGTACGGAGCGAGAGGAAATGGGAAGCCGTCACCTCCTGCTGCGAAGCAGTAATGCTCGCGAAGGAGGAGGTGGAACGCGTGAGGAAAAGGCAAATTTTACGCCCTCGCGCCCCTAACCGCCGCAGGAGGAGACGCCCTGGGAATCGCAGGCCGATTTCCGGCCACCGTAGGCGCGGGCTTGCGGACGGTGAGCAACGGGTAGCTCGCCATCCGACAAGGACCAAGCCCGGGTCGACGGCGCGTTGCAGCAGAATTGACGGGGTCCGCTAGGGCCGATGCCTGCCGGGGTTGCGAAGAAGTCCGAAAGGGAGATCGTAGCCCCCGGCAACGTGGCAACTGAAGGAACACGGGTGGGTCAGTAAGAGTCTGACACGCCCTCCCGCTCCACCCAGAGCAGGAGAAGTTACTTGATAATTTTCTTCCCAAAAAAATTAAATAAAAAGACCATTCAATGTTGTAACTGATAAATGTTGCAAACCAAATCATTTATTTGCATAACACCAGTTTATAAGATTTTACTAAAGATTAGCTTATTTTAGCATTACCTAGATGATTTTATCGATAATTCAACCCTTTTACACCAGAGACTGTGTCATGATAAATAGAATAATTACAGACAGCCATTTTAATTGGTACCATATTATACAAATACCTCAAAGACAACGTAACCTTCCCCACATCATTACAAGAATGTCAAACAGACGCTACAATAATACTGTTTCTAACAAGAAACCTCAACAGAATGCGACGCAATTAGCAAGTGCAGCGAGCACACGTGGCGCTAGCACAGTCTGAACATGCTCTAATTGTTTTACTTACTTTATACTAAATAGCTGAGCGTCTTTCTTATGTAACCAAAGGAACAAAATAAAAAGTTTAAATTTTTGGGTGAGGGTCAAATAAGCTGAAATAAAAGAGTTATAATGAAAATAAAAGCTTTCCTAATCAAGTTTACACTCCTTTCAGTTACTTTATCTCTGACAGCAGCAACCCTCATTTAACCGATTATAAAGTTCACTGTGATTTTGACAGTGATGCAAATCAAAGCTAAATTAAGTGTGAAAGGACTAAAGACGTCAGTTTTGAATGTCACGCTGCTAACGTATGCTAACACGTTGTCAAAGTTTTCCTTGCAAATATTTAATTCTCAAATAATGGCTCTGCAGAAGTTTTCACTTCAGTATTATTTATTTGATAAAACCGCACTAACAAGAAAGTAACCGGAGCTAGGCAATTAACTCGCGTGTTGTGCTAACAACGTGTGCGCATTACTTGCCGTCCTCGTTGAACGCAGCACAATGTTATTGTTAACGTCACACAATATTATCGCATCTCCGAAGCCTCTTCCTATTTAGTATATAACACACCAGAGGGCCTGGACAAAGTCTCACTCTATCAGCACTAACGATTATGGAAAAGTCAAAAATGTATTGGATTGATATAAGCTACCGAAAGCTTATGTCAATCTGTTTTTTAAAGTCGTTGTGGAAATACGAAACGCTTTGAAAGCGATTGTCACTTGTCCAGACCCTCAGAACATTCAGAATGTTTACTCGGTTGGAATAACACGGATCACTTGAAATCTACTATTAATTGAAAACATAACTACATAGAACGCTTCGTGCAATGATCTTACGTAGGTATACTAGTACCAATCTTCACGCATAGTTGGAGTCTTTCATAAAATGTATAACATTCTTTGTTATACATTTTATGAAAGACTCCAACTATGCGCTATTATTTAATAAGCTCTGAGGAATAACTCACAGATTAACTATTTAACAACTCTTTCCCATCCTGCCCACAGCCAACTAAAATGTTTCAATTAGCGACTCTAGTAGTCTGTGTATGCTGTGTCCGTTATAATTGTCTAGAGTCAGTCCTCACAAAGGAATCACACTCAGCTATTCACGCTCCTACATTTTGTTCTGCGCGAATATTCTTGGAGCAACACCGTCAGTTATTTTAGTTCATACTTTATTTAATAAGCGAATATGGAAAATTTTAATGTTTAATTTAAAGTCATAGTAGTTCAGATTATACTGCCTGGAGATTGGATTTGTGCCCCGTTAATGGCAATAAGTAAAAAAGTGGAGGAATGAGGAACATGTCGTGAGGAAAGTTTTGAGTACCTAATAATGTGAATGGCTATGAGAGTAGGGGAACTCCATAACACGATGGATGGACTGTGTGGAAGATTATAAATGATAAAAAGAGGGAGACCACTGAGATGACGACTATTAGAGAAGTATGAAAGAAGCAAGGTGCTTCCCTCAAATAAATTAGGATAGGTGACGGAGACAGTGATGATGATGGCAATAAGTAAGCCGCCATCATCATCAGACTTATACATGACGGTGCGTTGTGGGTGAACCGGTGAACTATACACTAATGCCTAGATTTTCTGGGAATAAACACGCGAGATGTTATTATATTACGCTAAAAATAAATCATATCAACCAAATCCTATTACGAATGAATGAATTAACATAATTTCACTTTCTTTATATGGGAACAAATCATACTCAATTTGTGATTTTGAACTTCGTGTAATTAATCTGTGATTCCCGATCCCCGATACCCGATTCCTTCCAGAAACAAATAGAAAATAAAAATATCCAAACAATTATTTTAATACTTTTATTTAAAAACACTACCGAGGTATGTACTAAGTCTAACCACCAGTCCTAGTTAAATTTTATTTAGATAAACATTTCTTTCTTTTCCAAACAACTACTATACAAATTATAATGTGCCAACCCTAGTGGGGCAGAATGCTTCAATATTTTAGACTAGTTGAATCTGTCCCACCAAATCGAACTAGTGGGGCAGAGTCCACTGTAAAATTTTAGACATTCCACTTTGCTCCACCAGTGGGGCGCGCGGGCGGCTCGGTGGGCCAAAGTGGAACGATTCGAATTAACAAGAATTGTTAAAAAAACATAAATAAACAATGCATAATCAGCTTATTTATTTATTATTTATTGTTATGGCGCTTCAACGACTTATTTACTAAGACTTATACAAACAAAAATCACATACTGTTTTAGAAATTGTGAATTTGTCACTTACAGAATTGCACAGCTCTAACGTTCCCACTGCTGGGACACAGGTCTCTTCAAGAGGAAGTGAGCTGAAACCTAAAAAAGAAAAAAAAACAACAGAAATAAACGGATTATCATTAAGGCTCGTGCAGACCAGCGCGACATGCGACGTCGTGACACAAAGGCACCGCTCGTCGCGCGACGAGCGGTGCCTTTGCATCGCGTCGCGTATCGCGTTGGTCTGCACAAGCCTTTAATTTCTAAAATCAACATTGAATGAAAATGGCCGCCACATTGAATCAGAATTATCGAAACCGTGTTGCGTAATTATGGAAAATTCGGTTTCTGGGTAATTTATTGTGTTCTGTACAAACTTGTTCCCGAACAGTTATTTTAGTGTATTGTTTCTCTATACCCATTGTCTGGCATTATTGTGTGTTGTTCGGAGATTTTCAAGCCCAATTTGTGTTTGTATTTCTACAGTTGGCTTTGGTTTATAAAGAAACATTATTTTAAACAAGAAAAATAAATAATAAAATAATTATTCTGAGAGCTTAATTGAACTAAATAATTAGTGTTCGGTTGCATCGCGTACAGAGTCATTCTGGCTACTTATTTGTGATATGAGTTCGCAACATGTTACTTTGAGCATCGTCACTATACACAGTACATAATAAAGTACTGTGTAAGTTACTTAATGAAACTGTTTCATAGATGACAGGCCTCAAACTAACTAAAAGAGGATATCATAATATTCCTTCACATCGCATTCAAGATCAAGAGACTGGCGGCATTGTTACGTTGTATAGCAGTACTTAGCCTCTGGCCGTGGTAAAACGCAGCCCTTGGTTAAAAAAAAAAACGTCGTGTGTCGGACTACGCACAATGAAGGGTTCAGTAGTTAGGATGAATTTATCCCAAATACAAAAATAACATTGTAGTTGAAATACAAGTTCTCCCATACATTCCAACCGCAAATGTAAGTTTCTACGCACAATATTGAGAGATTTATCATGTTATTTTAAGACCATAGACTTTCCATAATAGACCATAGATTTTCCTGTAATATATGAGTAAAGAGCCATACTTTGTATTTTTTTCAAAATTTTAGGTCCAGTAGTTTCGGAGATAAGGGAATGGTTTATTTTCATCGAATTTCTTAAATATCTTTAAAAGTATTTATTTTAAAATTATACAAAAAATATGTTTAAATCCTCGCAACAAGCCCTTTCATTTGATTATATCACACGGTGCAAATTAAAAAAAACAGTTTCGATAACAGTAGGTCTGTTAGAAAAAATTACCCCCAAAAGTAACCCCTATATTCAAAATTCATTTATTTACGTTCATGTTTGGGTCACAGAAATTCATATATGTACCAAATTTCAACTTAATCGGTCCATTAGATTCGGAGAAAATTGGCTGTGACAGACGGACAGACAGACACACGAGTGATCCTATAAGGATTCCGTTTTTAATTTTTTAGGTACGGAACCCTACAAACATGAAATAATAAACTAACTTCTTTATTAATCAAAGAATAGGCTCACATATTATAAGCCTGCTAGCCCAAACAGGAATTAGGCGCTTCCTCTTCTTACGGCTTAGTTTAATTCGCCCCTCCTTCCTACCAATTCTTGGTACCTAGCTAGACATAGAAATAGAAAATACAATATTAGTTGTAGCATTATATTCTATCAGACTACTAACAACAGTGTATCAGAAAACTTATGTTATGTGGTTATTTTTCGTCTTCTATAGTAATAAAAAACTAGCATCAATCTTCTTAATCTTAATGTGTGCCTTTTATGACGTAAGCACACTCCGGGATCCTCTGATAATCCCGCGGGAACATAAAAAAGTAACGCTATGGAATGGTTCCGTCAACTTTTGACGAGAAAATTAGGTATTCCGGGACGATGAGCTGTAAAAGTCCTCGTAAAAGTAACAGAACGATGTTAATTTTAAGTAGTTTTTGTCAAGGACATTGTGGCTAAGTATGGACGTCTCTTGAAATTTAATGTTGAGAGGTTTTGAAGACGTGACCACTGAATGTTATTAAGCATTGATGATTGTACTAGAGACAATTTTTTTCAAAGATAATTGGAATATGGCCCTTCTAAAGTTAAGTGCGACAGCTGCATATATATCGTAGGCAATTGTATTGTCTACCCAGGAAGCCCTCTAGGTGCATCAGGTCCGTGCCACAGAGACAAAAAAAAAATTGGCAGTCATGAGGACTGCCGACAGAAGTGAAAACTTAAAACTGGTATTAGCGCCATCTGGCTTCTATAGTACGGTATTACGGCGCGAGCATGCCGGTTACGCAAATCCATAAGTTTATCCCCTACCGAAAATTGCTGAACGTGGCAAAAGAAGTTTTCACTTTAAAAAAAATCTTCAAACTGCAACATAGCATTGTTACTTGAGACCAAAAGTAAGTGAGTACATTTTCTTCCGAAACCTGCGAATCTAGATACTCGAAAATATAACAAGAAAATGAGTACAAACAACAAAGTAATTTTAATCAAAGCAACTATAGCTGTTATTGTGTATCGCCATCCCAGATTCCTGAAAGCAGTGTCTCAGAAATAATCAGCACCCTACGTGACAGTCCTTACAACTCCGTGTCGTCCGGAATTCCACACCGCTGCGTCCGACGCCGATAATTCCGCATTCCGATTCAATTTGTTCGGAATAACGCGTGTCGCGAGGAGCGCTCATATGGAAAAGTAGGAGATACACAATGATTCTGAAGGTATTTTTGGCATAGCTGGTAACTTGTTTACTACCAGACTTTGAAAAATAAGGAAGCTGTTTTCATATACACATCTGTACTCCTAAAAGGTGTAGGCGCACATTTTGCCAGATAAGTTCCATTAAAAAAGGAATGAGTCTATTGCCATTCGACACAAGTCTACTCCTGGCTGCTACTGAGAAATTCCTATTGGGAACTACTTATAACACTTTGCTCGACCTGTACGCGTGGCATGAGAAGAATAGACAAAAGACGACGGAAGAATAGACAAAATGACAGATTTTGAATCTGTTATTTCTATCTATCTATTCTACCGTCGACAAAACCTGTTTCTATTGTGGTCATGCTACGCGGGCTGGAGTATAACACTGCCCTACCTGGTGTTTGAAACCAGGACTATACACTCAGCAGTCGCGCTTGTGACCAAAGAGGCAGCTCAAACTCAAAGCATTTATTTCAATTAAACCATTTACTTGTTGAATTGTCAGCTTGTGGTCATCATCTTATTTAAGAAATAATTTGTTTTAAAAAAAAAATCACAACAGGGAATTAAGAACTCATGTTTACTCCATTTCGCCCCCAACATTCAATTCCTCCACTGCCATACAATATTAGTTGTGGATAAGACCTTCTGTTCGCTCAGTGGCAACACAAAGAGGGCCTGTTTTCTTACTGCGAAATAATAGGAAAATGAACACGGGGTGAAAAGAGGAGGCTGGGGGGTGAAGCGGGGGCGGGCTGGGTAAATTAATTTTGTTACTATATTTTCTATTCAAGGCGACGTAATGGCGTGAAATTGATTAACGGAGTTTAGATTGGATGTTATTATGACGTGAAAGGGGGAATTATGGTGATAATAATTGTATTATGATGTGTTTCCGAGTTTTGAGATGATAGTGTGGAGTGGGAACATGTTCTTAGCTATTTATCTTATTAACTAACATGGCATAAATTATTACGTTAGGCAGAAAGTTAGAGCTATGTCATGGTAGTTGGGATATTACTGAATGTCAGAACATCAAAGGTGGATTAACTAAGCATTGCTAAATCAGTGGTTCCTGTTATAAATTTTGGATAATATTAAGCTTTGTACTGAGTACCTACTGATACGATTAACGTTTATTAAATTAAGTTAGACACAAAATAATAAAAAAGATAAATTGATCATTTACAAACCAATACGTCACGTTTTAGCAAAGTTCAGCTGCTTTAATTAAACCTCTGCTGAAACATCTCCCTCTCTCATTTAAATAATATTCATTTGAGTAGGTAACCATTAAAATGAAAATGCAATTGTTCGAACATGAACAGACTGATTAGTACTTTTGCTCAGCTAGACATTAAAAAAGTTAATTGATTTCATTGATAAGAATCAACTATACGGATTACCAAGCTTAAAACCTATGGAATACATTCATAAGTTCTCGCACAATATTGTGCGAGTGAAGGTTCTCCTTATTTTCTAAACTAACACCAAAATCCTTTTACAATAAAACTACAATTAACAACAAAGTCCGTATCGCGACCGTCACAGCATCTTCCGAGCCTGTCACGCCATCCACGCTTCACGCCACTTTCACGCGTGCCACGTTTCTAGCGTGTTATTGTTGTGTCCCGCCCGAAATTGCCAGCTTTTGTCGCCTTCACGCGCGAATCCACTCCAAATGCTACTAAAAGCGCTATTTCTCAACCGACGGTAAACGTTCAGGTTGAGCGGATCCACTACCTCCCCCCAATAGGGGGTGGGAAGGGGGTGAAATGCATTTAGAACGTTTTTCCCCGTCGTAGTTTGTAGCCAGTGCATTGTCGACCGGACAATGGCACGAAAGCGATTGTTTTCGTCAATTCGATTGTCAACCGAGTTATGATTCGACAATGGACGGTTTTAATTTACTTTTGAACGTCTGAGCGTCTGGTATCGAGTCGCGAATGATACCGCCGGGAACAATGAGGACGGTTTCTTTCTTTCCCTTTTTACACTTGAATAAATGTTTTGGATGACTTTTGGCGTTTTGATTGCTTTTGTGTGGTTGTTCAGCGGTTTATGGTAAAGGTATTGAGATTTCGTGTTCCACTTTAACGTTGCATTTGTCATTTACATTCGGAAGAGAACTAATTGCATTTATTGCTACTAGTAAGCGACTGCTGCTATTTTGAAAAGCTATTATTCCGTGGCTAGCTTGAATATATTGACATCTCGACTTATAAATGTTCTTTTTTATTGGCTTAATATGTTTTACGCATTAGGAATTTTTATGAAAAAAATTGAAATATAAATAACTTTTGGAGTAATCGACCATGGTAATAAGTTGACATCTCGCATTTTTACGTGTTTTACTTGATAACAGAACATGTCAAATTAACGATTCACATGTTTTTGTGAACGAACATTGATATTTCGTTAGGTATATCGACTTATACCCAGTATCCAAAATATTATTCGTTATTTGATATCTCAACTTATACACATAAAAGTTTTCTCTTTTATTTGACAAATTGAGATGTCCAGTTATAGCCAACCAAAGTATTTCTGTTTAAATCGTGATATAGCGAGATGACCAGTTACGGTCAACTAAGTTCTGAACCCTAAATGTAATAAGTAAAGTTATCAATGAATGTCGGTTACAAAAAATTTTGACATTAAATGAATATGTTTAGTTGCCAACTTATGAACCTAAGTTGTATTAAAAAATAATCAAGTTGTCAAGATGCTTCCGTAAAAAGTAAAAATTTGAGAATTATTAATCAAAATCAAAATCAAAATCAAAAAATCAAAATCAAAAAATCAAATCAAAAATCAAAATCAAAATCAAATCAATTATTAATATCGTGGCACAGGCACGTCTCTAGCGCAACTTGCTCGTGTTTTGGTAAACAAACGTCAGTTTGGAAGCTGCGTGCGTAGAAACTCAAAAAGTACTCTGTGGCGGTAACTCTCTGTGTTTTGATTTTGATTTCGTTTGTTTTTGAGTTTTTTATCGAAAGTTATGACTAGATTTCATTTTTTTTTTCGGAATTTCTGATTTAAATTTAGGTATCAGGCCATCCTCTAAATTTTATAAAACAACAAACATGTTGCTTGCGCAAGCTTTAGTAATAAGTTTTTATTATAATATTGCCGACCGCAGATTTGAACAATATTTCCTTCCCTCCTAATTCCCATAGAACGGAACGAGACGGACGCTCATCGCACGCACAGAGGCTTCCGCTGCAGCGAAAGCTAATCGCAACACACATCCACTGTGATTTGAGAGAAATTCTCAAATTTTTGACACTTGTCAGTGATCGCTCACGCACCGCGCCGCGCCGCGCCGCCAAAATAATCCGCTACTACCTATATCAAAAACTCTAAAACTCTCTATTTATAAATGTTGGCCGACACAAGTGTGACATTTAAAGACCAAGTGAAAGTGCACCACAGTGAAAGGAAGAAAATCTGTGAACACGAGGGATAGCCTGAGCTGTCCTTAAGTCAACGTGTTTCGTCCAGAAGATTCCCAAGTAAGTCCATCAATCCCTATTTTCTTACTCATAACCTCATATTCCTCTTTTTGCTCAATACTGTGTGTCATCCAATATTCCACCCCACGTAAAATTATATTCCCGCGTATAGTCCTTCAAAAGCCGCGTCAACTTATACACCACATGTCCTTCGTGTTTCATTTTGACAATAAATTTACAACAATCATTTCTTCCCATGGGTGTCGTAAAAGGCGACTAAGGGTAAGTCCCTTAGTCACCTTTTGAGAGAATGAGCAGCAACGTTCTCTATCATTTATAACACCATACTGCGATCGCCAACCCGCCTGCCAAGCGTGGCGATTACGGCATACCTCCAAAAAAATTACAAGCACCAAAAATAAATGGCCCCTAGTGCCCGGCGGCCTACTTACCCTTGGCTACGGTAGCAGTCAAGGTCACGGTGAGGCAAGGGGTGCAAAGAATAATACTTGGAAGAGATCCGGCTACCACAACAACCGGAAACTGGACCTGGCAACATGGCAACACAACATAATACGCGTACACTCCGGACCGACGAGAAGATTGTCGAACTCGAAGAAGAATTGAACAGGTTACGATGGTGTATAGTAGGGTTATCTGAAGTCCGAAATGAGGGGGAGGACTCGATAATCCTCAAATCCGGGAGCGCTATTTCCGGGAGGGCGACCAGCAGTCCCAAGGTGGTGTCGGGTTTATCGTTCACAAGTTCCTTGCGAGAAACGTGGTGAACATCGAGAGTGTGTCGACCAGGGTGGCGTATCTTATACTCAGAATGTCCACAAGGTGGACCGATGACCTTATGAAGGCCGTAGAAATCCGTTGTATGCTGAAGCACAGAATCGGTCAAGTGGCGGTGCGTGTGGAAGGCCTATGTCCAACAGTGGGCGTCTTTCAGCTGAAATGATGTTGATGATGATGTGACTTGCAAGTTTATGATCATAAAAGCTTATCTACACAATTTTTTGCTTTATGCTTTCCTATTAATCTGTAAAAACAAAAACAAATATTCTGCATAAAAATATTCAAGTATCAAATACGTTTTTCCATAGTTGATCCGGGGATACCCGACGTATTTTTTTTAAATTTGCCGGTCTTTTTCACTCTCAGCTTTCAGTAGACAGACTCTTATGTTTGAAAACGTTCAAGATATGACACAGAACGATAAAACGGGCTTCAAGTTTTTCAGTTTTGCCTTTCGCTGTGCTGGTGAAGCTTTTATTTCTTTATTCTTTTAAGTATGTGTCCGTTGTTTGGCCCAATTAAACAAATTACTATTTATTTATTTATTGCTCTAACACTACATAGGAAACTGATAGGTTCGTGGTTTTTCAATTTAATATTTGTTCAGTTAGAACAACTTTGCTTGATTTGAGTAAGTACTTCAACAATTCAACAAATATTTTAATATTCGTCATCAGTTGGTGGATTGGTCATCATTGTGTTTGTCATTAATAACATTGTTTACATACTATGTATTCCCCACTCAGAAGGTGAATAAGTTGATAACTGTTGGTGCATAAGTTGATAACTTGATGGTGAACGACTTGATAAGTCTATTATTATGCAAACTACGGGGAATTTCGTTTATTTACTGTCATCAATTAAAAGATAGTATAAAATAACCCCCAAAACAACTAAAACACATACTGTAAACTAATTTAACGATTTACCAGAAGAGGTCAAACCTTTAAAATGGCCGTTCTGACAAATTGCCATTTTAGACATGTCAACATATTCACGCCAGCCACGGATATATGCCATAATGTAGTACTAATGCTATTTTATTTTCAGTAATAAAAACATCAATTTGCTAGAGCATGTTAACAATGTTTGAAGTTTACGAATTATTCGTTTTATTGCTGTCTAGGTGGCCATTTACTGAACTTTGCGTGATGGACAAAAGGTTAATCATGTCGACTGTGTTTACATTTACATCGGCTGGAGCATTTGTTAGCAATAAAACATGTAATAAAGTACGGACCATTGCCTACCAGCAAATATTTTCTTATTTGCACACGTCTTTATATCTAGTTAGAGCGTAAACAGAAAGAAATTGAACATCGAGTATTTTCTCCAATAGATTCAAATTGGATTTAAATTCGATCTTAAACTGTTTGTTGTGCCTTGGGATTCCCATTTAACGATTATAAATTCATTGCTATAAGCCTGGCATTTGAGATTTTTTTATGTTCACAATCAAAACGATTGAAATCGGCTTTCATTTGAAGAGATCTTGGAATTTCAAGATTGAATTTTTTGATAGCTTTATCTTTGATCTTCTTTTGACTTTTGAGTCGAAGAATATAATCTTTGTCCGGCTAATTCTTAATCTGAATTGTGCGCATCAATTTCCCGTCCAATTTGACAATTCGTCTTGAACATTCCACTGTCTCAATGTTAGCCTTTGTCTTCAAAAACACTGATTTGATCTTGAGGTACGTCAGCCGTGAAATAATCTCTTGTCTAAAATTTCTGTTTAAAAACAAAACGGCTGAAAGTTCTGGAGCGTTCTGGAGCATTCTGTACTTTGGGATGGCTGTTATCAGCAATTTGGACACACACACGAGTATGAAACTAATTAACCGTCAACCTTTGTCCATTCCGAGTCACAATTACATACAATTAAACGTGGCCTAAAATAATATTGGAGTTAATTTGGACAAAGTTCTAAATGGTGTTCCGCAGGGTTTATGGTGGGACCCTGTGGCATTAAGGCGGGTTGGGGTGTTTCTGACCGCTGGTTTCAATAAAAAGGCTGGAATTAGCTCGGGTGTCAATTAACGCGGCGATTAATGAGGACCAGAAGGGTGGATGTTTCACTGTGTTTACAACCTCCGGTGACTCTTGTATTGGATTTAGGCTGCTGTTGTTTGAATACTAACTTTGTTTTTTGATATTGTAATTCTTGTTTTATTTTCTACAGGGTTTTATAAAGCTAATTGGGTTCAGGTAATACTTTTAACGATCTGTTTTAGGAACCAATCTCGAATTCAAGTAAATATTTAAAATAAATGAATACATAAATCCATCTATTGGACAGTGCCTTAAACCTCTTACCCATTAAAGTTATCCAGAGTCGTCATGTTCACGACAGCTTGGCACTTGCGTACTGCTGTAGTAAATCACAGCAACGTGACAGGTAGTCTTACTAGCATTGTTCGTGTAGTTTCTGTTACACAATGGTCAGTTTTAGACACATTTCAAGATCCGCAGACAGATTACTGACCGCTTACATGGGCGCCTTAGACGATACCAATCATAACAGAAATGAGAAGAGCGAGCAAATGATTTAATTCCCTAATGTTATTGATATTTTACTCTCGAATTTTCTCAAAAGAATATGAATGTCAAAGCTTTTTAATAAGTTATGAATATCATGATAATAGTCAGACTTGGTAAATAGGAATATTTGGTCCAAATCATTTGTTTAGACTTCTGGTATTTCGCCCCAGAGAGCATCCTGCATGGACACAAATTATTTTTTGGTATTTGAATTATAGCAACTTTATTAAAAACTACACCAAATAACAGCTGTTAAAGATACTACTACATAGTACTAGCTTTTTATAACAAGAAACTATAGTCAGCCTTTTAGTGAATGAGCTAGTACTTAAATTCAAAATGAACTTTAATATTCATCTTCAAACTTAGACGTACAAACATACTTGAAACACAACATAGTTCCTTCGACTAACCAAGAATGAAAGACTTCCTCCCAACTTCTGAGCCTGCTTTAAACACACACAGCTCATTCCAAAAACAATATTGTTTTAATGAAATAGCTAAAAGTGAAACAAACATGAAACATTTCAGGTATACATTACGACTCGTCTTAATTTGCTGACAACTCTGAACTTAACATCGAAAAGATATACGTTATTATTTCCGACAGAGAGCAAGGCTTCCGGAGGGTTGTGTAAGATAGAAGCGACAGCGTATGGTATAAAATTTTGGAAATATTGTTTCTAACATAATAGACCAATCTCCTGATGATGCAAATAATTCTACCAATCTGCAGGAACCAAATTATTCTAATTACCTTCAAGTCAATGATAATTAAGAAGCAATGTCTAGCTTGATCATTATTGTGCCACTTACGTAACGATAATTTCGCTTTCTTTGGTCATTTTTGCCTCCAAGAATCGATATGTAATAGCACACCCACTTTTTGAAGTAGTCCACTCAGAGCACCCGTCCGAATAGCACCTGCGCGAATAGCACCAAGCCTAGTCCACGAAGAGCACCCGGGTGCTCTTCGTGGATTAAAATTTATTTTTAAATTTTTGTCCATGAAGAGCACCTACGACTCAGCAGCCTACTGCTGGGATGTATTTATTTTACAGGACGTTATTAAATGAAAGGTATCGATAAAAATCACTAGTATGTTTATTAATTACACATGTGTACGTACATATGAAATTAGTCTAGGCGACATTTAAAAATGAAAAATAATAAAAATCACCATGACAATAATTATTAATTTTACCAAATAATAACACTTCTTATTTTTAATATATCACAATCAGACTCCACATATCACTTTTGTTGCAAAATCAGCCTTAATTAAATCTTACCTAATAATAACACAGGTAAAACAGGAGTACAAATTAAAAACGAATTATGTTATTATTACAGGATTGCACCAAGAGAAAGGGAAACGAGTAATCTGCTCGATAGATTATGTGTGCTAGATCTTAAGCTTTCTTTGTTGTTGTTTTTTTCTGTATCTTCCGCCAAATTATGATCGATTGATCGGTAGAAACAATAGCTGTCATGCAGACAAAGCAACTTAGTTTCGCAGTCAGGGTAACATCCTTGTCAGCAGAATTGATGGGGTCCGCTAGGGCCGATGCCTGCTGGGGTTGCAAATAAGGCCGAAAGGGAAATCGTGGCCCCCCATCCGTGTTCCTTCAGTTGCCATGTTGCGATTTCCCTTTCGGCCTTATTCGCAACCCCAGCAGGCATCGGCCCTAGCAGACCCCGTCAATTCTGCTGACAAAAAAGCTGACTAAAAAGTCAGTAAGAATCTGACACGCGCTCCTGCTCCACCCAGAGCGGAAGTTATTTGATAACTTCCCACCCAAAAACAAAAAAAAAAATGGTAACTTCCTTATGGGTACCTACACTTAGCAGATTACTCGTTTCCCTTTCTTTTGGTGCAATCCTGTAATAATAACATAATTCGTTTTTAATTTGCACTCCTGTTTTACCTGTGGTATTATTAGGTAAGATTTGATTAAAGCTGATTTTGCAATAAATGTGATATGTGGAGACTGAATATGATGTGACATATTAAAAATAAGAAAGTATATTAATGGGTAAGATTTAATTATGGCTGATTTTGCAACAAAAGTGATATGTAGAGACTGACTATGATATATTAAAAATAAGAAGTGTTAGTTATTATTTGGCAAGATTAATTATTGTTATAGTGATTTTTATTATTTTTAATTTTTAAATGTCACCTAGACAAATTTCGTATGTACTTAAGTATGTGTATAAACATTCTAGTGATTTTTATCGATATCTTTCATTTAATAACGTCCTGTAAAACAAATATATCCCAGCAGTAGGCTGCTGAATTGTAGGTGCTCTTCGTGGACAAAAATATAAAAATAAATTTTAATCCACGAAAAGCACCTGGGTGCTAGGCTAGGTGCTATTCGCGCAGGTGCTATTCGGACGGGTGCTCTAAGTGGACTACTTCCACTTTTTTCCTTTTACCCACAACACTGTAAAAATTGTGTTTACTAGTTAACTTATTTATTTACAAATACCTACATCCTTAATAAGTAATTCTTATAGTTAGTTTTAAGATTCACTTGTATTTCTCGTATTGAGTGAATTGTATTCTTTTGAGAAATAAATGTCTTAAACCGAATTTTTGTTCTCGACGTTCCTAGTGCTACAAGCGGCAAGACGATGAACTACTCAGAATAGGTCAAGAATACGAAATATTAGTCCAAGATTTAATTAATTAATTTCATTTATTTTCAGACAAAGTCCAGAAAAAAGTTGTGATTGCTATTCTACAGTCAGTCACACCTTTCACATACTTTCCTTCATTCATAATTCAACCTTTCTTCTTCTACCGTTTTTATTGCCTTCTATTTTAAAGTCTTTTTCCCTTTGTTAAAAATATTCTTATGGTAATTGCCTCAGTTCATATATTGTGTCCTCTCCGCTAGCGGCATTACACCACGCTTCTTAACTACGTACATTTCGCGACAAGTCGTTGTGTATACTCGCAGTGAGGCGCCTGTTGCCTTCGCTGCTAATGATTGCTGGCGTGATTAACTCAGATAGGAACTTGAATTCATGTTAGTCTTAGAACGGCTGGAACAATATTTTGTGCGAGTGAGTTATTTTGAAAGAAAATTTTCAGTTGTTGATGACAAATGAGACTTGAGCAAAATTTTCCAACCAAACCAACCAAACTAGGAAGAAGGACCGAAACTGAGAATTCTTTGAAATTTTTACTAATAAGTAAAGTCGCAGTTAATTGGAAGGATTAAATAATGATGTATAGTCGCTGATCTGACTGTTGAGGACATGATTATTTTTGCTGGCCAGTATTTAATTATACAATTCATGGAAAATTATTTTAATTTTGGTATTAGTAGAAGCTACAGTGGGGTTAAAAACTAAAAGACCATAGGTGGCAGCACAGTAATTGTCCGTATTCAAACCGCCATTGTTGTGTTTATGTTTACTTTTGTGTCGATCACAAATTATACGAAAACTAGATAAATATGTATGCGACTTGGAGTGTAGGACTGTTAAAAGATGAGCTAAGAACAGAGGAATCGTTTACCACTGGTAAAAAAGCAGATTTAATGGAAAAGTCAATGAATTATGAACGTTTTATAATAAGGTTATTTTGCGTTTGTTGACTTTAAGTTCTATTTTTGTTAAATACTAAAGGAGTACGACAGAAACAACCTAATCAGAGTTGAAAATCAACTCGAGGATGATGTTCTTGACTGAAAAACTTCAGAGATGTTAATTCTAGCACTGCTCTAATATGATAATACAAAACACCCACACCTTTACTATAATTTACATAATATCACGTCACAATTGCCTGTAGGTAAAGAAAACACACCTAGTTCTCTTGGGAGCATCACCTGTATACGAATTTCTCCCATGTCTTCAGGTTGCAAAAGAATAGCACATAGATTCGCCGAAATTATAAAGCGCTTAACGACACACTTATTAAAATACAAAAAAATAAATTAACTTCAAAGTTTAAAAAATATTGGCTCACTGTAGGCATAAAAAAAAATTGTAGTTGAAAAAAAAAAATTTTGATACGGAATGTATGGGAGAACATGTTTTTACAACCGCAAATTTAAGTTGGTCGAATATTACTCGTTAACTTATAGAGCCTACTTAGCTGTGATAGTTTTCCTTATAATTTCGTTATATAAACTACTACTGTGATTTTTTCACACATCCAAAACCAACCATTTAGCTGGCAGGGGGGGGGGGGACACTCGCTTAATATTATGGCAAACGGATCCTTGAATCCAAAAAAGGTTTACCCAAACTCACAATGTTTTTGAAGGACCTTTCCAATGATACCCCCATCATGGGATAAAAATAAAAAAAAAACATCACCACTTTACGTGTAGGGGAGGTACCCTAAATTTTTTTATTAAATGTAGTCCATTTGGTTAGTATACACACGACTTAAAAACTAGTGTTAGTACAAATATCCACCAAAAAAAAAACAACACAAACTATACATTAATACGCCACAGTAACTGTAGCGAGCAGCAACAACAATAACTGCACTTTAAAAATAAAATGAGAAAATCAAATAAAGTTAAAACTATGTGGGGAAATAATCAATGAACGCACAAACAAGAATGTTAAAAGTGAAAAGCATAATATCACTTTACATAATAATAACGAAACTCCAGAGCCCAAGGAGGTAGCCAACACTTTTAATAATTTCTTTGCTTCCATTGGGGAAGTTTACACGAACGCAACTGGTAACAAACCGAAAGGAGTCCCTGTGATCTCACCAACAGAAAATACAATATTCCTTAGTCCAGTAGATCCTTACATTAATAAAAACTAAAAAAATAAAAAGAGTCATGGTATAGACGAAATTCCACCTACTCTATTGAGATAATGTGCAGATGAATGAACTCTACCGTTTTACCTACTAATAAACCAATCTTTTGAAGAAGGCGCTTTTCCAAATCTCTTTAAAAAAAAACCTAATAAAACCGATCCATAAGAAAAAACATAAAAACCGACTCAAACAACTATCGCCCCATTGCTCTCTTACCTACAGCCTCAAAAATATTTGAAAAAGCCATGTGCGATCGAGTTTACACATTCTGTGAAAAGTATAACATATTAAACGACTGTCAATATGGTTTACGCAAAAATCGATCCACAATATTAGCAGTTTATCCAAGAAACCGTCAATATTAGTAATAATAAAAATATGCAGTTGGTTTACTACTTGATATGAAGTACAGAAGATAACAGTTTTATTAATAAATTAAAACTCTTTCTATTGGGCAAAAGCTATTATAGTATAAAAGAATATTTAGACGATAAATTATAATTTTAATAATACATATAAAATACATAATCAAACAAATAAAACAATCAATGTCTAAATATCAAATAATAATAAATATATTAAATACAATGCAATAACTTATTTTCAATTATTAAGAAATTCTATTTATTAATAAAGAAATAATCGTGCAAATAAATTCAGTATAATAACCAAATATTAATATCATTATGTAATTTAAACAAATATCTATTGAACAACAGGAATAACTAACTAGAACTATATCGGTATAACATAACAAATACCTACTCAAGCAGGTATTATTTATAACGTATAGAATAAAACGAAAATATTTAAGAAAAAGTAGTATTACCAGAAGACATACTTAAATTGGTGTAACTGCAAAAATACGGTCAACCAATACATGGGTGACCGTATTTTTGCAGTTAAACAGCTGCGCTACAGGGCATATAATAATTAAGCGTAAAAAAAGTCGCCTGTTTACAAAAAAAAACCGATAGTGACACTAGCTGCCAAATTCTTAAGGTAGTAGCGACATCTGAAGTGAACAAGTAGCAATTTTTATACCCATTGTAATGCTACTGATACGTCAACCATATTTAGGTCGATTATTTTACTTTGAAATAACGAACTCTAAATGACTATATTTTTCTAGTAATTGTTTTCCTTTTCATCATTTTCTTTGCCATCTTCAACTCTCAAAGACACAGCAGCAAGCGGCTTATCATCCTCGCTAGCAACCCCCGCCAGGTTCTCTGCTCACCCCCTAAGCGCGTATCGTGAACAAAGAGCTACTACTTTTAACGACCAATTACTGATGCCTATCGTACGAAGACTTTGTCATCGTTCGAGACCTTTGTTGAAGATATGGACGTTTTTGTGAGGAATTTGGACATTTTGTTCTTTAAATGTAGAAAGGTTTATGGAACAATATTTTATTGTGTTTGGTTCAAAAGTATCTAGAGAGGCGTAAGTAATTTTAGTGTTACCAAGCAATGATCTAAAGTTAGGTTTCGTATATCTGACCATGTTGCCTTTGTTGTATTTCCATTTTTATCTAGTCAATCAAGCAGTCAAGGTTTTGAAACTAAATTGGTTTTGATATTAATATTTTTTCGCTCTGGTGATAATTCAATGCATTGCTTATGTTATAAATGATAGAAAACCCAATGTTTTCATTTACACCTAGTTGCCTCATGACTTTATGGTTTCATAAAATATTACTAACTAGCTTCTGCCCGCGACTTGACCACGTGAAAGAAATATATACTATAGCACTCGGCAATATAGTAGCATCCTATCAGTGAAATATTTTTTGAAATTGGATCTGAACTTCCAGTTAATACTACTTACAAACAAACAAACGAAACGACCAGTGGGAACTGTCCACCTAGCTTCTGACGTTTCATAGTGCCCAAGTAGGTTTTTTTTTTTTTTTGTTAGCCTATATTGTGTCCCACTGCTGGGCAAAGGCCTCCCCTATTTCCTTCCAAACCTCTCTGCTTTGTGCGATTTCAGGCCATGATGGTCCCGCAAGTAGGTTTATGTGAATTAAAAGATTTTGATTTCGATTTTAAAACAGTGTCAAATCAAATCAAATCAAATCATTTCATTTTCATGTTTTTTAATTTTTTTAATTTTATTTTTTTGGATTACTTCTTCATATAATTTTTTTATCATCAAAGGAAAACATCGTGAGGAAACCGGCATGTCCTAGAACCGAAAATTTGAAGACATGTGACATCTACCAACCCGCACTGGGCCCGCGTGATGGATTACGGCCCACTCCCTCTCACAGAGAGGAGGCCTGTGTCCCAGCAGTGGGAACATTTATAGGCTGATGATCATTAGTTTAAACCAAAATTAACTAATTAATTTATTTATTTCGGTTCGGTTAGATATTTATTTTCTCAAAGAATAAATTACAGTTCATATAAAGAGAAACTTAACTAAATTTACAATAGAAAATAAATATTTTATATTAAGAAAGTCCCAGAGCACATAGTTAAATTTTATTTAAGCAAAATCAAGTTTAGTGAAACTTATTGGATCTAATATTATTTCTTAGGCTTTTATAAATGTAGGTAATACTTGTACACTCTCATTTCATTTTCATAATCTATTCACAGTGCCGATATGCGATAAGTATGACAAAACACAGTAATATACGTCATAGAATCGCTATAACATTTGCACTTATCACTTTCAAAATTACCAATCTTTGATCTCCAACAAACCTAGGTTTATTAACCATCTACCTAAAAGCTTAAGCTACAGAGACCAGCTACCTTTCAATCCATATAATTAAAGCCTCGGTACGAAGTGTGGCGAAAGTTGCCGAACTCGCGGCGGGAAAACTTTCTTACTCATAATTAACGTTACCTCACCCCCCGCACCCTCAGCCTTCGGTGCAGGATTATGTAGATAATGTTGCATGTTTTAGCATGGTGGTATTTTCTGAAGGGTTAAGCAGAGATGTACAACATTTAATTTAGGAATTAAGGCTCGTGTAGGGTGTCTGGGTATTACACAGGAAACAATTTTAATTTCCAGGATGCTAATGAGAATTTCTTAACAGTTTTACTAAGAATTTCATAACAAGTTTACGAAGAATTTCTTGAGTGCTGAAAATGAACTCTTACTATGTACTGATTCCAATAAAGGAGTATCATTTCATTTTAGCGTTGCAATTTGACAGCTTTTCGAAACTCTATTTTCGAAAACCATGCTCAGAATTTTTTTGCTCTTTATTTTCTAGACTTTTTTACATCAATAAGACTAACCCTTAACAATGATCTCTAAAATAACCCTCTAATTCACCACAAACAACCATAAAACTCCAAAATTACTCAAAAAATTTACGTTTATAGGTACTACCTAAAATTAATTTAAATATTCATAGTCATCTTCTTCCGCGTTTTACGTCAATGTTGGCAACAAGTGCCAGTTTGTGACTGGCGTTTAATAATTAACGAGCGCCCTCTGGCGGACACCGGCGCTTCGTTAGCTGGAATCAAATATTTATGCTATTCTACATGGATGAGTTTTGGGAGAAGAAGTAGTATCTATTTTGTGTAGGTATAAGAATCTATAGAATAGATACTGCTTATGAGCCAAAGATATATATTGTTTAGAACCGAAATACCGTGTCTAATCAATATCTATTTGACTCATAAAGAGATGTTACAAAGTGTGAGACACAAATCACGGTAGTATCTATGTATGCCTATAACTTAACTACTAAACTTTCTATAACAATGTTATAGAAATTAAGTCATCTATTGTATCGAATCAAAGTTATCAGCGCCATTAAATTGTCTTTCAGAACAAGAATACGTTGTAAACAGTTCTGTTACAAATAGACACACGGTATATGTTTATTAGTAGAGTCCCGTTGGAGTCCTTTAGGTACGAGGCCTTAAAACTAACTCGAGCTGCATAAAAAGAACGTCTTTTGTTCCTGCGTGCCTATTGCTTTGACATGTGCTAGTGTAGCAAATAATTTAATTGGTTTTATGTTTCTTGTGTAATATTAATTACTTCGCATACTATTGTCGTCAGAATCAACTTTTTCAACAACACATGCGTTGCTGGGAATTTGTTGCGGCACTTCTTTTTTCCAGCTAGTGGTGAAGGGCGGGTGTTTTGGGGGACTGTCTTATTTGATTTTGAGGTTCGAAAAGTGCTAATTTTCAGTATAATTTTAATAAATGACTTTTGATTTTATTCGTTTACTGAAATTTCTCAGTAGCAGCTCGGAGTCTGGATTTGTGCCCGGTTGATGGCAATAGGCTCGCCCCCTATACATGGGACTTAAACATAACTGGCGAAATGTGGGTGTACCTGCTACAGGGACACCTCTGCCCAACCCTTCAGGGAAACAAGGCGTGATGTTATGTTATGTGTTATGTAGTTTACTGATCAACTAATCCTTTCACCATAACATCAGCTATATTCATAAAATCCTCGAAATTATCTCCCACAATACCAAATACAATCATCGCTTTTCCAATCACCTCTACATCATCTAATCCATCAGCAAGACACACACCATTCACACCCCAGCCCTTTATGTAACAGTCGCGATCAATGGCCCTATTGATGACGTCACTGTGTTCGTCCATATAGTATGCTATTAATTCCCACGTATTAACCTGTGGATTAATTACGGAGTTAATAGGCATGAAGATGTCATTATGTTTGTATAAGATGTTGTGATTGGATGGATAGAAGCTATATATTGATTAGATAGTATAAAGGGAGCTGGTGGAAATTATTTCTATGTAGTATTGGAAGAGTAGAGTGGATGTACTATAGGTTCACCTCTGCTTAACCCTTCGGAGAACACAAGTGCAATGTCATGTCATTATAAAGAATGAAGTGAAATTCTTCATTGATTTCAAAAAGAGCATCAGCTGTAGTTACTTTTGGAAAGCTGAAGTGTGTACGGTTCACGTACAGGCAAATTGCTAACGCCGCGACCTACTTTTCGCTACTCATTTTATTTACTTTAAAACTATGTATAATAGTTTAGTTGACCAATAACTGCCGTAGCGCTATAACCGCAGATTAGCATCCAACGGAACTTTCATGTAACTTTTACGAATAAACTAAACTATCGTGAAGTCTATGGTTTTTGTGAACTCACATCTAACAACTCAACTGTAACTAACTGGCTACCTCTGAGCCATACATAAAAGTGGTCCTTCGAGCCGGATGTAACAGGTGTATATTGTCTCTGTTAACGTTAGCGAATCGGTCTAGCTCCCAGAAGTGCGGATCGCGTTAGTGGGGTGCCGACGCACTTAATATCCAAAACTTGCAGAAACTTCTCAACTTTGGTGAAGTAGTACCTGCGGTGATACAACTCTACTTCACCAACGGTCAAACCAATAACTAATAACAATAGATTATAGTGTAACGGAACTGATAAGCCATCAAGAAACTATCCTCAGAGACTTGAAGCTTATTTGCACCAACTATAAGACAGTCCCACCAGGAAGAACTTGGCGTACTTGGGGGAGCGTCTTTCTCGGCTGAACAATAACTGGAACAAGTTTGCTCAGAACCATCAACTACTGGAAGAGTCTGAAGCAACAGACCTTCAATACTTCAACAACGACATTTTCAACAGTACGAAGAAGATGTATGAAGAACTGCTGCAAGACATGTTGAAACGTAAATCGGAATTGCCGTCGTATGTAATAGTAAGACGGAACAACCATCTGCGACGCCTACGCAAGGTAAGGGTCAATCAAAATTTACTTTCGACGATATCAAATTCCACATACCTCCTCGACGAACAAGCGAGTCGCCGGAAAAGCAACAAGATCTTCTGCGTCAACAATACTACAACTTTAAAGCGTTTGAACGCACTGTGGAGAAGATAGACATAGCATCGGCGGTACTGATGGAAAAATGGGAATTAGAAGACAACTTAAGCACCCTGAAAACTAAATGGGAACATATCGAAAAAACAAATTGGGAACTAGACTACACTATTATTCAAGATGAGAACTCAATTCATCAACTCATTTTATCAATACTGCATCGCTGCCAATGTGGTGAAGGTGTCGACTGCCTCAGACACCATGGCCTATCCTGCAGTAGGAGCGCAGGCTGGATAGCATGGCACGTCAGCATCAATGACATCATCCGTCGTGCTTTTGTCACCGCCGGAGTGCCAGCTGTTTTAGAACACAATGGTTTGGCACGCGACGATGGGAAGAGGCCATATGGAATGAACATAATGCCTTGGAAGGTTGATAGGCCTTTGGTGTGGGATGCAACGTGCGTACGATCAGAGGGCTGATCTATTCTTTGGCCAAAGATTCAGCATTGCCATACAACGTGGCAATGCTGCCAGCCTTTTGGGCACTTTTCCGTCAAATTAGATGTAAAAAAAATTATCAACAGAAATACCATACAACAGAAATCCTTTATGATGATCTGAAAAGGAAATTACAACACAACATCTGGAATAATGCACATTATGAGAAATCTACGCCAAACATTCAAATACCGGATTTTCATGGAAACTATAACCAGTGGTTGACTTTTAGATACCTCTACCTCGAAAGTGTACACAAAAATCCGACACTTTCGAAGGCTCAAAAAATGCAACTCTTGAAAACAAAACTAAAGGGTGAGGCGGAGACACTGGTTCAGCATCAAGCAACTACGCATCTAGCTGGGAGATGCTGACCCACCGCTACGATAACAAACGGCTGTTATTCACATCATAACACGCAACCATGAACACGCTCCTGAATCAACCTAGTATTCAGCAACCAACCGCTGCAAGCATATGGAAGCTAAAAAAAATTAAGAAAAGAGTAGTAGTCAGAATAGTTTTGGTCGTGAATAATAACTTTTGGACTTGCAAGAGTATCCTTATATACCACTGTATCTAGTGAAATAGGAAATTATTTTATAATAACCACACATTTTATTTGATGATAATGCTTTTACTCTATATTCAAAAGTGTGATTATAATATACATAGGTAATAACAGATTTTTTTGACTGTCTCTACACAACCTATTTATGTAAACCCCGAAAAACAACACAAACCAACATTGACAGTTGAATTAAGAATATCTCACAATATATCACCGTCGAACACAATCCTGCACTTTCATAATTAACCGAGTAATAACGACGAAAATGAACTGGTAAGTTAAAACAGCAGTAAATCCTAGAACTGACTGGGACACTACAAATAACAGTACAGAAAGTACACTTTTTTAAATAGATATAAACGGAGCTCGGTCAAGAAGCATCAGTAACACTTTAATGTAGAACAAAATACAAACAAAGAGGTACACATTTGTCCAGTAAAAATCGTAACAAATGCGTTTCATACCGATTTTGGGCTTCACCAGTGTGATCAATCAAACAAAAAAACTAAATATTTTATTTCACATACTCGTAACTTATGAATTGTCAAAAGCAAAACAAAACAAAACAACCAATAATAATTTGGAAGCGTGCACCTAGCACGGTTCCAAATTATTATTGGTTGTTTCCAATGGAGGAGAGCATTATTTAAGAAATTAATATTAATAAAATTATTATTAATTATTATTTAATTAACTACTCTTTTAAAAATAATTGGCTTTTACAATATTTCCAAATTACAGTGTTAATAGTTATGGGAAGACAGTGGAGGCAAAGTACCAGATTTTTAACAAAATGAAAATGGTTAACAAATCGAATCATGTGCGAATATACAAAGCATATAATGTTCTCCCATTCACAAAATATCTGTCCAGAATCATTAAATTTGAACAATATCTAGCTCTTGTAGCTGCGTAGTTATTCTTTTAATTTATTTATAAATCAAGATTCAGGATCAACTCTTGATTGTACAATAATAATAATAATGTATGTATTCCATAATAATGTTATCAATGCAATGTGTAGATACAAGAAAGTAAAAAATACGTTTTGAGATTACACATTGATACAATATTATAGATAATTAAATGAATTCTTGTCGATGTTTACATCTTTTTCAGGCTGACTGTACATGGAATCTGGAATTACAGGGACTATAAAAAATAATTATATCGAAATTAAACTGTAGATATAACTTTGTGTACAGTATTTTCATGAAATAGACTTTCTGTGTCTCTCTGTGTCGTGTTCGCCCGTTGGCAACGACTAAATATCTCGGCTGGATGTTTATTTTTATTTCCTTTGCCTGCCCCGTTTGTGCAAGTAATGGCGCTTTTAAAACTATTGCTATTCGCTCTGTTGTTTTGTGTTATAGCAATAGTAATAGTTGACCAGCTGCGACTTTGGGTATTAGTCACAGTCGAATATACGATATTGATATAGTCGAAAGTGTAACAACTTAAGGATTAATACCGTTCAAATGGATCGATCAGTAATGTCAAGTTGTGCCACTATCAGTGCATGTATGGATTGGTTCTTCCTCATGGAGTATGTTAAAATTTCGGATTCAGGTGTTAAACCGGACTATATGGCCGTGTATGACTCCGAGATAATTTTGTATCTATATCTGGGCCTCGCACTGGAAGCTTGACAGGTGACCAAAAAAAGTGAAGATAAACGAGGAAAGCGAAAAATCGATTCAATATAAAAAAATAATTATAGTGTGGTGCAAATTGGAAGAGACTTGAAGAATTCTCACTCATTTGTACATAAGCTATCAAATACAATAATTATACCTGCTACAGGGACACCTCTGCCCAACCCTTCTGGGAAACAAGGCGTGATGTTATGTTATGTTACAATAATTATATTATTGTTCAGTATTCACATGAAACTGCAACATAGTTGCATTTCCTGCATTCCCTGTTCTCAAAATAGGTACAGAAGGTCAGTTCCATACAACGAGCAAACAAGCACGCACGCGATAAGCGCCGACAAGTTCATATGTGATTAGTCGGCGCGATTCGCGCTGATTCGGCAAAAAGTATGAAAACTACCTGCAACGACCAGCGTTGACGACCATCGCTTATCGGTGTCAACAAGCGCTGGCATATCGGCGCCGGTTACCAGCGTTCTACATGAATGCGGCGTATAATTTTCGAGTTGAGTATTTTGATTTATTTTAATATTTTCGCCTTGTCAAACGTACTGTACCTGCCTAGGTTTATATATAAGAGAATGATGTTGTCTCCTATAATTGGAAGTGCACATTCGTATTTGTCCCTGTAAACTACTATGAAATTGCGTAGCCTCTGTTGGAGATCCAATAGGTGAACAAACTGGGAACTAATTTTATATTTTCGAAAAATTCGATTTTGTTTGTTGAGTTGGTTATCTACACCTGGGTAGATACCCAAGTGGACCACTTAGTGTGAATTGTTTGTTGAACTGTGTTTAATATTTTCAAGTTAATATGCACTAGGTTTGTTTTCAACTCATCGTTCGCCGAAGAATCGTTTGAACGCTAGATCATTTCACCGACACCCGTTTTGTCGAAACTTTTCATCAAAGCACGATTCATCGAAACCTTCTTACTTCAATGCAGCTTTTAAGAATTCGTTTGCTCGATATTCAGAGTATATTTTCTAGAAATCTTTATTAAAATTATCTTATACAGGGTGGCAGGGACATCGACGTGAAAACTGTTACCATGGAATCAGTACATGATTTTGGGCACCCCCTTTTTTTTGGATGATAAATTATCAAATAACTTCTCCCGCTCTGGGCGTAGCGAGAGGTCGTGTCAGACTCTTACGGACTAAAACCCACCCGTGTTCCTTCAGTTGCCTATATGTTGCCAGGGGCCACGGTATCCCTTTCGGACTTTTTCGCGACTCCGGTAGGCATCGGCCCTAGCGGACCTCGTCAGTTGTGCTAACATCTCTTTGAGGCGCGCGTGGAACACAACGCGCCGTTGACCCGGGCCTGGTCCTTATCGGATGGCGAGCTTCCCATTATTCTGGGAAATTTTTCGTCGGTTATTAAAAAAAAAACAGCTGTTTCATAAAAAAGTGCAATACCTACGTGGTCAAAATGTATGGAAAAGCAGTTTTTTTTTATAACCGACCAGAAATTTCAACGCAGGGGGTTCAAACAAATATATCATTCATTCAGAATCATGTACTGAATCCATGGTAACAGTTTTCGCGTCGATGTCCCTGCCACCCTGTATACTTTGCTCTTTGTTTATCTTACAGAAAAATATTTATACTTCACTTAAATATCAAACCTAAAGGCCCTAGGTGGTACCCTAATTGGCCCTAAAAGGTCATACGTTAGACAGAGAAAAGAAAGAAAATAAATATTTATTTGCCCCAGGTTAAGGCACACAATATTCATACAAAAAAAAAAAAAAACAGAAATACTTTGAAACAGCATTGTGTGCCCCATGGCTGCGCCATTCCTAAAATACCTCACTAATATTTTTTTTCACGAAGTCAAAAGGAAAAATATCCATAACCAAAAGCCTCTCAACAGAGGGTACTTAAACATCATACACGAAAGAAACTTTCAATTTCCCCACAACATCTCCAAAGATTTAATAACATACCAAAGTACAAAAGATTCCTGAAATCCAGCATACTTTTATCAAGTGCTTAACAAGTACTACGTATGAATAATTCAGGATATTCCTGAAAAAAAAAACTGCGTAACTTCTTCAGTCAAGGGTTTCTGTGTAATAAAGTGTAAGATGGGAGCTCGGCAGTACCCCAGCTTGTATGAAATATTCATGTGGTCGTTAACAAAGTTCTTTGAAAGAGCTTGACAGAGAACAAAAATAAATAACGGGTGTTTAAAATTTGGGGGTGAAGGTCGGGCTACGGGGCAATTTATTGTGGTGTACGTGACTGGTGGGAAGAAGGAATGCGTTAATTGGTAGAATGTTTGCAGAATAACAAAACAAAACACATTGAAAGACTACAGCTCTTCCTGCAGGGATAGAAGTTAGTGTTCGAACTGAAAGGTACGCTTGGAACGAAAAGACTTATGAAGTTTTTCAAAAACACTGCAAATCAAGGCTTATTTAGCGTTTCGGGTCTTATAAAAGCTTTGAGGATAAATTCGACACCAGACACGTTACACTTTGATCTCTATATTTTTAGAATACCAAAAGACGAAATTGGCATCATCGATGTTAAATGCCGCATTTGTCGACAAAATTCACCGAGTAGTTTATTTACCAAAACAGCTAATGTAACAAGTATGTAACCCAAAAAATCACCTTTCGTCTGAGAAAAAACACACAAAAAACATTTAGCTAAAAGATTTCAACAAAAACAAGCCTGTTGTACCGTGCTGAAATCTTCGGTAGCGTCCGCAAAACAAATTACTTGAGAGCCAGATGAGAGGGGGGCAGGAGAGGGGGGGTAGGGCTATTGGTTCGTGAAACAGCGTCTATATAATTACACGGACGTCTAATCCTGGGCGAGTCTATTACTTTGAGAGGCGGACAGAAGGACCAATGGGAATGGTTTTTGGTGTATTTTTAATCTATTCTAAAAATTATTATGAATAAAAGTATACTCTGGCTGGTATTTATCAAAATGCAGTTTGCTTGAAAGGGTAAATCATGCTTGACCTTCCAACCTTCCTTTTACATATTTGCTTGAGTACGTACTTATATTTAAAAGATTCATAGCTTTATTTAGAACTATACAAAGTATAATACAAATAGTATTGGACAAAGGTCTTTGTCCAATTCTACATAGATGGCTGCCATCTACCTACATCACTTTAGAACCTTCTAAGGGCTCAAGAGTCTTATGATATTCGCACACGTAGCTCTTAACCCAAGCCAATCCGACAGGGAAATATTATTCTCATCATCCTCATCGACTTAGTGAATCATAGGATACAGCTCCTATGTCTCTACTACAACGATAATTATTTTGCCTTCGGCATGTATCCCAGCTAGATTTTCCAATTTTATTTCAGACGAACAACAGTTAAATAAATCTCAATCAACATTAACTTACTATCCGTCGTCTGTCTGTCTAACGGCCCGTTAAAATGTAATCTTTTCCGAGCGATCCGGCCGGCAGCCGGCGATCCGGCAGGCATCCGGCTGTTAGTGAGGATTAGCCGGCTGATAATGACGTATTTGCGGCCGGAGTGACGTCATGATCGGTATCCTGCCAGATGTCTGGGGTAGGTAATGTCAGACTTTGTTTTTAGGAAAGTTGATATTCTGTGGAAAGTGGATTGTAGGAAGTTTTCAAATATTATGATTTTTTAAAGGAATAAATTAAATACCTGCTTACTACTTATAAATCTAAACTAAGATTATAAAGAGAAAAGATTTGATTTTTTGTGTGTTTGTTTGTTACGCTTTCACGCTAAAACGGCTAAACAGATTTGCATGCAATTTTTCACATGGATAGACCATGACCACGGGATCAAGACTAAAGGTGGTTTTATACCAGCGAGGCGGGGCGTGGATGGGATGAGCGAGAATTGAAATCACGTTTACCCTTTTACACCGAAAGATGTCCAGCGCTGCCTCGCGCCGGCTCGCGATGTCTCGCGCCGGCTCGCGCTATCATGCGCCGCACGGCCAGTCGTGTGTGGCGCACCGGCCAGCCGAGAATATAGTATGCAGAGATATCTCGCGATGGTCGGAGTGAGCCGGCGCGTACCAACGCGTGCCAGCGCGAGACATTGCAAGTCAGCGCTTGACGGAAAGAGACCGTGCGGGTCCTCGATGGCCGGTGCGAGATTTGTATATTCGTTTTACCAAGTAAATAAATGCTCTATTCTTACAACAATAAAGTTCAATATTGTACTAACAAATATTTCAATTCTTGCCTCGCACATCCTCGCGCATCTATACTTTTACACCAAAGATGGGCAGGGCGAGGATAGAATTTTTGCAATACAAATTTCAATCTCGCCCATCCCATCCACGACTCGCCTCGCCGGTATAAAACCACCTTTATGCTGGTGAAACCACGAGGAGCAGCTAGTTTAATAATATATGTAATTATGTCGGAGACGGGTATGTTACTCTCGTTATTTTCAGCGATATTTTAACTACTGTGGGCGTAGTATGGGTAGTGTTGGTTAATGCGCAATAGAAAAACAGTTTGCAGTTCAGATCACATTATAATTTACTATCAAATTAATCATACTAGCTAAATTATACACACATTGGGTGCGACGGCGTTTATTAAAATCACTAATTAACAAAATGATCACAAATTACAACTAACACAATAACTGAGCACCACGAATCGAGAACAGTTCCACGACGTCTTAACTCCGATGCGATCAGAGGCTCAATCCCCCCTCGCCGTGGCCTTAAAACATCACGACTCTGTAGAAGCGCACGCTTTAGGTGTGGGTAGATCACGTCCTGTCACCAGCGGCGCGCTTGCGATTCGTTTCGTGTCCGTACTAATGACCGGATACGACAAATAATTTAAAAAAAAAAGCTCGGAATAAAGAAGATGTCTTGCGATTGTTCGTAAAGTTGTTAATGTATTCATAAGGCTTTAGTCTGGAAGGTAATAGTCAAATAATTATGTGCCCTAGAGTTTGTTAATGATGGTATTACCTACCTTATTTACAGTGTTTTTTTTTACTTTCCACGGGTTATTTTTTTTTCAAATTACAAACTAATGTGAAACTGTTTAATACAGTCAGGGAAATTAATTGTTAAGCACATTAATACCCTACGTTAATTTGCCGTGTTGTCCATACAACTGTCATAAAAAAACAGTTGTGATTACAATATACCGGCAAGTCAATTTGCTTGGTCAAAGAGCAGGGGTGGCCCAGTGGTATTGGCACCGATTTATGAGTTGTTGTAGGTCGTGAGTTTGAACCTAGGCAGGCACTTTAATTTGTGTATTAAATTACATCACCACTGCACTACTCTCAAAACGGTGAAGGAAAACATCGTGAGGAAACTGGCATGTCCTAGAACCAAAAATTCGAAGACATCTGACTTCTACCAGCCCGCACTGGGCCTGCGTGGTAAATCACGGCCCACTCCCTCTCACAAAGAAGAGACCTGTGTCCCAACAGTGGGAATATTATAGGCTAATTATGCAATTTGCAACAATAACATTTCCTGACTTTATATTTTACTTATCTATAACATTCAAATAGAGTAAGCTAGCCCACGCCAAATAATATACCCAGTCAAAATCCCAGGGTGTAAATATATCCTGTTATCAAAGACCGAATATTTGGTAATCCTACCTCCGGTAATCCGGTTGTTCGCAATCAGAACACAATCATAGTAACATTGTTACTCTGTGTGCTGCTGAACTGAACGCTGATGCACTGATTGTAGCTATGCTGTGGCGTTTAGTAATACTCAGTGCGATTGTTCTGTTTTCAAGTTGTTTGGACTTGAAATAGAACTCATAACTTGAATAGGATAATAAATAGCTACCTTACACTTATGTTTCAAAAAGGGGCTCGTGGCTAAATGATAATAGCCGCATGAGTCGATCGAAGGTTAAGCTAAGCTTGCCTATATTGGTTCGTGGATGGGTGACCATCTATTACATATTGAGACACCTTCGTGCCTCGGAAAGCACGTTAAGCCCGGTCCTGGCTGTCATTCGTTGATCTTCTTACGATACCTCTTGGTAAGAATAGTTGTCTGACTACCCAGTCAGACAACTATTCTTGCCAAGAGGTATCGTGTTACCCATAATAACTGAGTTGTGGAGGTCAGATAGGCAGTCGCTCCTTGTAAAATACTGGTCTTCAACTGCACCCAGTTAGATTGGATGCCGAGCCCAACAAAGTTAGAAAAAGTCAAACAGCCTAACGGCAGATTGATACCTATATTTCAATTCTTGTGAGGTAAATGAGACATTTTACTCACTCCCCGACGATATTCCTCGGCAAAATTGTCCAATTTCTTAATATTACAATACTTTTCCGGCAGTAAAAAGACAGCCATTCTTTTCATGATTGATTTATTTGATGCATTTCAAAAAGAAATGTCTTTGACCTCAAAAGAAAGAACATTCCGAAAAATCATTGATCCTTTTGTGGGCTCGCAGCCTCCCTCGCACATCCGTCGATTGCTCGCACATCCGTTGATTTAAATCAAAAACTTTTTACTTGATTTTTCATTGATAGCCTCAAAATGGTTTTAACTTGAAGTCGGGTCAAACAAAAGTCGGACCGAAAGTCGTTTCGCGAAGTGGCTGGCCCGTAATTTATAGCAATTGGAGTTTTTAATAAAAAGCAAAGGAAACGCCGAAATGCCCGTCCTGGATTGTTAGGGTTTTAATAAAAAATTCCGATTACACAGGTATTGCTCCGTTTCGTACCGGTGTACTAATGTACCCCAGTTCAGCTGTAAACTTTGTTTAACTTTTGTTGTAACTTTCCGGCTGTTTTGTGTGACAGAGTTTAGCACTTTCTGTGGGTGTGTGTTGACTAAAATGTTTTGTATAACATTTTAATAATAAAATACACACTGTTTCTGCGGAAATACAATACTATTATTTTTACTTTTTTCTCTATTTGCTGATTGTTTCTAGTTAAATCAATAACATTCTGTTTAAATTTGAATTGTGTTTATGACTTGTTGATGACTGCCTCGTTGGTCTAGTGGTCGTAAGCGTTACTACTGAGTCCTGGGTTGGATTCCTGAATCGGGCTAAATGTTACTGGGATTTTACATCAGAAATTTCTCAGTAGCAGCTCGGAGTCTGGATTTGTGCCCAGTTGATAGCAATAGGATCACCCCCTATTACATGGGACTTTATCATAACTGTCGAAATGTGGGTGTACTAAGGTACCTAATACGCTTTGGAATGGGCAACAAGCTTTATATTTCTGACTGACCGATTCCTTGACAATTCAAAAGTGCCTGTAAATGGTTTAATTGAAATAAATGCTTTGAGCTTGAGTTTGAGTACACCTCTGCCTAACCCTTCGGGATTACAGGCGTGATTTTATGTTATATTATATTATGATTAAAATAATCTGCAAAAGCTCTTTTTGTGGAAGCAACCACCAATGAACAGTGTTGCTGTCGTACCTACAATTTGGTTTGAAAATGATTTGGAAAAAAAAAAGAAGATAATTACTTCGTAAAGTAACTTCAGATGAAGTGTTTTTCAGCGAACCGTCCAACCGGCAAACACTAGCATTATAGAAGTGACCGTCGCTGTAGGATTTTCCAGGAAAAGCGCACTTTCGGAGGGAGACGATTCGAAATACTCAAGAAATAAAATCATAATATTGTGCATTTCCATTGAAAACCTACTGTTCTGTTTCATAGAAGTAACCATGCATCGCTGATAGATTTTCCCGGAATAACACACTTCTGGAGGACGGTTATTCGAAATGCCCAAGTAAAGTTGTAATTAAGTAAAGTCGTATTATGCATTTTCGGTGAAACCAAATACCTACATATTGTGGTATTGTGCTTTTTTAATGAGCAGAGGGCATTTTCCTGCACGTGGCGCATTTACAAACTGGTACACTAAAATCAATGTGCCCATAAAGTCTTTAATCCGCAACTTTTATTTTCCGACCCTATCCATTTACAAAAAGGAAAAAACCTTTCTATTTTTCTGTTACTTCCACACCGTTATAACCATAATTTTGGAAAGGTATCAAAGTTTCTTATTACATTAAGTTCTGCACGATTGGGCGACGCAGCACAACATTTGTCTTGGCTTCCACCTCGGAATACGGTCCCCGGCGAGAAATTTGTTAACAATACTACTGAGAAATGCGATATTGGAATGCCAAAAATTTTTCCTTACCGACAGGAAAATATAAATTGTACCCAGAAGGACCACTAAAAAATTAACGGCACTGAAACAGAGCCTTGGAAGTGCAAACAGTCTACAGTGCAGAACTTTTTGTGTTTCGAACGTTTTCAAAAGACAATCCAAAGAATAATACATGACGCAATGTTTCTAATGAATATTGCCATATTATTATTTGAAAAAAAAATACCAGGAATATTAGAAAATGTTAGCCACACGTGTACATAACGTCCAAGCAATGTGACCCAGTGTTAAATCCTTTTGACCTGTGGGTGTCGTAAAGGATATAATAGGTTAATAAGTCAAGTTGATGGTCAGGAACGAAGTTTATGGTCTGATCAAAAGCGTTAGTCAATGCAAGCCACAACTGGTCACATCAATACCACGATATCAATTACCATGTTAAGTATTTCTGGGTCTTCTGTTCTACGTTTATTTGTAATGTCAACGCTATCAGTAATACAATATTGTGATCAGAGCCGCCTCCATAACAAGTTAAGGAAGTCTTTTATAAGGTCAAACAGAGATTCAGGAGATACGCCGTATTCAACTCAATACGACCATTTTGTGCTAGAAAAAACGTTGTTATTATCTGTGGTATATTTTCTATTTGTATTTGCAGTACAAAAGACCAGGAAAACGTTATAATAAAGTAGAAATAGAGGTTATTGTCAGCGTTTCTTAAGGGATATGGACGCTGCAATATTGCTGAGTTTCCGACTTTCTGATGTTTGTATGGGGAATCCGTAGTTTTATGAAGGGTTTTAAGATTACCTAGAATTCTAAAAGCTTTTTTTTCGTATTTTCCCTTTAGTTCGAATAATTCTGCAGTTAATAGATATACTTACAATTATTAAGGGCAGATTTAAAAAAAAATATGTAAAAAAACAAAAATATTTAAAAAAAACAAAAATATTAAAAAAAAACAAAAATATACCTAATACAATTTATCTGAGGTATAGATATTTCAGTAAGACAGCTTTTTTGTATGGAAAAATATTTATGTCAGACTTTCATATTTTTTTTTTTTTTACTTCTAATAGTAATATTCTGACTATTGAGAAATCAGCTCTTAGGTCAATTAAATTAATAATAGAAGACACGTCGGCTCGTGCTCTTATTTTTGATACATTAAGTTTAATACCGATTATTAAAAACATTTAAATTATAAGGAATTTGGCTAGTAAATGAGATAGCGGTTTTCATTTTAACAGCACGTAAAATGTAGTTATAGAAAGCTTCGATCGTTGGAGATAATTGTAAATTAAATATTGATAAGTTCTTAGCAACAAATCTATAAAATATTCAGCCGTGAGCACACACAAACAATTCAATTATCGTACCTTCTGAATACATGAAATTCGATTTCAATTCCAGGCGATAGTGATCGGCTCCTAAATATTCAAGTTTCCTCACGTTTTGTAAACACGAGCTATCTTCGAACTAAAATATCTTTCAAAAATACGTTGTTTGAGCTGACTGTCGTGTTGTTTCCATTTACTTTTGTTTTTCCGTATTCTGAAACTATGGAACTCTGTTATTTTGTTTGGTATGACAGCTATGTCGCTTAATTTTTTATAGATACCTATGATTTATTCGAGCTTATTCTTTATTGTTGTTGCAGCAGTGATAGCCTAGTGGTGTGACCGTCAGACTGCCAAGTCATAGGTCTCGAGTTCGAACCCAAGGTACGCACCTTCTGACTTTTCGGATTCATGTGCGTATTGTATGGTTATCACTTGCTTAAAAAACGGTGAAGGAAAACATTGTCCACTCTGACACTAGGTTAGACACTAACTACACGAAAAATAAAAAGATTGTAGTTGCTACGGTACGCGTTGAATGATCAAATCTTACCTTTCGTTCACTACTAAGCTTTAGGATCCTAGTAAGTTTATATATGTTGTCATTTTTATTTAATCTCCAGCAATATAGCTTGTCCACCGCTGGACATTCCAAACTCACCGTCACATTCCCCACACTGTATTGCATAATAAACAGTAAAAGGATACATAAAAGATAACTTTTGAAAGTGGTAATGTTAAATGGGCTTTGTTAAATTTTGGTGTAAAAATAGGTCTTGTAAATAAAATAGGTACCTACTGAGATCTCTATGTTTTGCCATTGGCACGGCATACTTAATTAAATAGGTATTTGAAATTTGAATTTCAAATCTATCTATTTATCCACCTTTGCAAAATGTCATCAAGCTAAGCTATCCTTTACAACCCAACTCCATAACAGAAGCTGTATAAAGGCACAAACTTCCATGGTGTAACAGAATCACATAAACCCGTTGGATGTGAAAACTTTTTATCTTGAACTTCAGTAAAATTGAACTGTGCACGTATTCAGATAGCAATGTTTTCAAACGTTGTTCACAAAGTATTTTTGTTCTAAACTTATTGCTTTCGGGAGTCTTATTACGTTTCGGATGTAGTTTTTCTGCTCGGTTTCTGAAAACGTTGATTTTCGTAGGATTTTCGCCTTCTCCCTGGTGTTTTGGTCCCAGAATATAGTTATATCAACTATCATACGTAAATGCGTCCTTTTGTTAGTATTTAGTCACCAATATTAAAAACGTAATAATAATTTGTATTTAAATACGAACTAGTCAATTAAGAAACATAGAAAATGTTTGATTCCCTACGCAAATCAACCCTAGATTGACATAAAACAAACGAATCTCAAAGTACGCCTATTTCACGACTTACACATATATTTACGACCCAATCCCTCTCACACGTTAATATCCATATAAAAAGTCACAGGTGTGCAAAAACAGTAATCCAACTTTTAAAATATTTCAGGCCCATTCCACTGAAAATATGATACAACACGAGCTTATTTTCGACCTAATTATCACCAACATATTGCCATTACTGCGCGCGTATATTTTACAACCCCATCTCCCGTAGACTACCCTCTAGAGGAAGGGCGGGGGGGGGGGGGGGGTTTAGAAACAGTTCGTTACAGTACAAATTGGCTTTTCTCCAGAGTTTTGTATTTTTGTCGGAATAACAACGTCTTGGTGTCCCCGGCCAGATTGTAATTTATCAAAAGACTTATTATTGTTGAAATTAGACGGTTTGTGGAATATATTTTTTTGGTGGAATTTCAGTAGGAAAGCAATTGCGGGGAACGTTTTGTACTAATTCTTTTTTTTGGTCGAAATCAGTTGTCTTTTTGAAAACACGATTTGTAAACGGGCTTTGTTCATCACGGTGCCGCGGTGTCAGGCAGAGGTATAAATAACTTCTGCATCGCCAGCTGTTTGTGTAATAATAACACTGACGCAATTCGCTTTTTGGTCCTTTTAATGAATTTTCTTTGTTGTGACCCGAAGGACCAAACAAGTGTTTATTTATTTCACCATTATAAAAAAAAGCGAAATATTCAGATTTTAACGAATGAAACATTAAAATAAACAGTCTACAGAATATAATCCGCGATTAGGCAGCCGGCCGGGTCTGCAGTAATCATGAAAAAGTACCAGTGGACGTGAACACAATCGGATTAGAGAATCCATGTTTTAATTAGTATTACGAATCCGGGTAGCGGAAGGTCAATTTACATAAGTTAAATTAATTATGCCATGTAAATAGAAAAGGTTTTTAGGAAAAAATACAACGTTTTTTAACAGTAATTAATATAAATAATTACAGGTATGTATTTTTTATTCCAGCACAATTGTCCAGAATATTATGGCACTAATTCAGACTTTTTATCTTTCACTATGATATAAATAAAAGTGTTACTGACTATGCTTGTAAATAAAGACTGAACACAAATTGGTTTAAGTATAAATAAAAAGTCATCTGAATGTATTAAACCGTTAAGACGTAAACGGATGGCTAAGAGAAAACTGACGTGGATCCACTGCTACCCATATTATTGTCTACTTAGAGAAAGAAAGAAAAAAGAGAAAACAAAATCGATGCATTTATGCGGTGTTCATAAAAAAGAGGACGTAAAGTTCATAAATTAAAACATAATTTGCTTCAAATATCCTTCTGACGACAACATGGGCATTGTTTATCTTGAAACATAATTCATTATCTATTAAAACATTTCTCATACATTAGCGTGTGTACGCAAAATATTTGCTTTCCTCTCTCCAGAGGATTTGCGGCCGAAAATATAATAAATACGTAAGAACGTAAGAGGATATTCCTGTTAAAATATGCTCCGATAGGGTTCCCAGATTGCTGGAATGTTCCCGAATTATTTAATACCACGTGGAATGGATGCTTTAGATGTTTTGTTAAAATTTAAGGCATTTATTTAAAGGTCCATGTCGAATTTAAGTATTTCATTCCATTGAATACACCTAAACATATATTGTGTTATGCTAAAATCAAACACAGTTATGAATTAAAAGAAGTTTTTCTAGAAAAAAACTTTTTACAAAAAAAAAAAAAAATCAACCGACTTCCAAAAAAAAACACTACAAAGTGAAAAATAACTTTAATTTCGGAAGTTGGTGTCTTTGGTTTTGAATTTTCGTTTTTTGCCACCGACTTCCGAAATTAAAGTTATTTTTCACTTTGTAGTGTTTTTTTTGGAACTCGGTTGATTTTTATTTTTTGTAAAAAGTTTTTATTTTTCAATTTTTAGTTGTGGTATTTACCCCACACAAATTCGAATACCACTAACTGCTATGTAAATAACAGTGACAGGAACTTAACATATCATCCGTATGTGGATGATGTGATAAGAGGGAAAAAATACGTAGGTATTATTGAAGCTAACTCAAAAACTACCCTACCAAAGTTATAAAAAATATTTGGGACCATCTATGAAGTCTGACCTACCAAACAAAAAAAATCATTAAAATCAATTCATAATTGGCGAAGTAATCGCGTAAGGAACAAAAAAAACATACAGTTGATTTGAGAACCTCCTCCTTTTGGAAGTCGGTTAAAAAGTTGCTGTCAGTGACTCAAAGAACTAGTAATTAATTACATAATATGTATTGTCAAAAACTATTGATTTGTGCATTAGAGTGCCTTGTATGGGTCCTTACTAATAACTTTCATTACCCGGGAGGAGACGCCCTGGAAGGATATATTAAAATGACGTTATTAGTGATGTTCTTCAGAAAGGTCAGGTGCATAGTAACCGCCACCGGGGTGCGTGTATGACCAGATGTATGAACGTTAACGAAGCACAAGGAGTTCGTAAGGATGGTGGCACTCTATAGTTTCTGCCTACAATTTTTTTTATTGTTTTGTGTGGTTAATTATCAAATAACTTCTCCCGCTCTGGGTGGAGCGGGAGGGCGTGTCAGAGTCTTCGTGTTCCTTCAGTTGCCATGGGGCCACGATGTCCCTTTCGGCCTTATTCGCAACCCCGGCAGGCATCGGCCCTAGCGGACCCCGTCAATTCTGCTGACATCTCTTTGAGGCGCACGTGGAACACAACGCGCTGCCGACCCGGACTTGGTTGGTCCTTATCGGACGGCGAGCTACCCGTTGTTCACCGTCCGCAAGCCCGCGCCTACGGTGGCCGGAAATCTGTCTGTGATTCCCGACGCCCAGGGCGTCTTCTCCTGCGGCAGTTAGGGGCGCGAGGGCGCGAAATTTGCCTCTCCCTCACGCGTTCCGCCTCCTTCTTCGCAAGTATTACTGCTTCGCAGAAGGAGGTGACGGCTTCCCATTTCCTCTCGCTCCGTACCATGGCCTAAACCAGTGCCGGACGCGAGAGATCACCACCGCCGATCGCCTCCACGAGGACACGGCGATGCTCTGCCCAAGCCGGGCAGACCTCCACCGTATGCTCCACCGTGTCCTCCGGGCGATCCACACAATGGTGACACCCAGGCGTTTTCTCTCGCTTTATCCTGAACAGGAACCTCTCGAAACAGCCGTGTCCGGTGAGGACCTGCGTCAGTCGGAAGGTGAGAACGCCATATCGCCTCTCTAGCCACTCCTCAAAGAGGGGTCTTATCGCCGCAATTGTGGCGTGCCCAGCGCTGGGTTGCGACAATCGCACTCTCCATGCCGCCATGAGATCCCGCCGGAGCTCTGTCCGCTGTGCCGCGATTTCTTGCGGCATCGGAGTTAAGCCCCGGCGTTTCGCCTCCTCGCGCCACTCCCAAATGTGCGCGAGGACCTTTGCCTCCAGATGCCATGGCGGTAATCCGGCAAGGAGGCTCGCCGCCTCGCAGGAGACCGTGCGGTATCCTCGGGCCAGCCGGATGGCCAGGACGCTCTGGGACACGTTCAACCGGCGGGCTGGCTGCCGCCTTAATGAACGCGCCCTTCTGCCTACCCCTGGGAAGAAAGCGTGAGTTTATGTATGGATGAAATGTTCATAATAATCAAACTTTCTCCAGCGGAGATGGTTTCTGGCGTATAAAGCATTTAGACAGAAGCAGCTACGTTCAAGTCTTGTAATATAAGTCCCCCTGCTGTGCCCTAGTTCCTCTTTGCATACCTGCATGCAAATTAATTTAATAATGCACTCGACATTATCTTGGCATTTTCTGAAAACTTGTGTAACTAATATTCCTGAGAGAGAACAATTAAGAAATAAATCTTAGTAAAAACCTTTAGTATGCCCAACAAACAGTAATCGTGAACATAAAATTAACAGAACAGTAAAAAATTCTTCTAAGGAACAGAAAATGTGAACTGACAAAGCAAAGGAAGTCTTAGTCAATGACTATACGTCGGCTAAACAGAATATATCTTCAATCTCATTTTCCTCATGGCATCAGCAGAGTTCATTGAGCTAACATTACTGTCGATTGAAGGCCTTATCTCAGCGCCCTTTGCTCACTTTTATAGCCCATCGTATACTATCAACACTGCTACCTATTTCCGTGAGTATGTTCTAACAAAATAGTTTGTTAGCGAATTATTTGGATGTTGGTACAATTGTTTTTTTATTGGTATATAAACTTAAGTGAACAATAAATCTTATTTAGACGTTTCGATGAATTGTACCTGTAAAGGCTTGTGCAGACTCGCGCTAGTCTGCACAAGCCTTAACGGTTTATTTTATAAGCAAACCATTTAGCTACTTACTAAGTACTATTATCTGTTTATTAGGTAATATCTGGATGTTTTCTTTTTTTTTAACGACTTTTTCTAAAAATTAAATCTAGTTTGATCGATTTATCGCCCCCGAAACATACTAAATTTCATGAAAATTGTTGGAGCCGTTCCCGAGATTCAGATTATATATTTATATACATATATACAAGAATTGCTCGTTTAAAGGTATTATTATATTATTAGATTTTGGAAATCATGGGATCATCAGTAAACATTTAATTGAAACCGTTTATGACCTTCCTTTAAAAATAACTTTTTTTTTTGTTTTATCAATTATGTTTCGTCCGAGCTGGCTATATTAGGTCAAACTGGTCCAAAATGATCACATTTAAACGCATTCCCAAGTATTCCCAACCCTACTTTTGCCCAAAATTCATACAAAATACCCCGCTTTCGCTTTGAAAACATAATAATTACTTTTGGCTTCATTACGACATGTTGCCTTATGAAAATAAGTCCGGTATTATATATTGTATTTCAAATATAAACATTTGTATGATTATTTTTATAATTGCTGTTGGTATTAAATTCATATTTTGTTGTAACGTCCTCATTTAGAGAAGGTTGTGTTATATTTAATTCAATTTCTATTTTTTTTTTGTTCTACCCGTTTGTATTTTTGAAACGTTACATCATAAAAATATTTTTATGATCTCATTAACATCTTGACTCTTCCTACTTACGATTTCATGTAGGCATTCATAATTAATTTTCTTTTCGACTACCGTACATTTTTTGGCTTTGAATTCTTCTGATTATTCTATACATTCTAAAAGGAAAAAATAAATTCTTCTCAACACCTACGAGTATATTTTCAAATCTGAAAAGATGCTACGACGCGCTAGTCAGTTGTCTTCACGTGCTATGTTTATAAGTACTAAGACGAATTAGGATTATTGATACTATTGGTACTTTGATTCCTAATCGATAACTAGATTGTATTTAGAAAGACTGAAGCTGTGCCGAGACAGTTCTTCTTTACCCATACCATTCGTTCCACCTGCTGAAAATCTCCCACCTGGACACGAGTTACCTTGGCTAACCTGGAAGTCTTTAAAAACAGACCCCGACCTCGGGTTGGCCAAAGCAAGGAAAACCTGACAGACCATGACCTGTTCCACAAACGATGGGACCCATAATATCACGTTCTGAGTGTCCTGTCGTTTGCTTATGTTACTGATACTGAACTGGACGCTCGTGCTGGCGCCAAATACGTAGCCAAATTCCGGGCCTACTCCATTTAGATTACCATCGACGCGCTAAGACGAAGTAGACTAGATTATATAAATGTCTCATCTTTCTTACTTAAAACCAACGCTGCTTCATTCCTCGATCAGCACCTTGAAACTAAATTTCAAATGGTTGAACAGAAGGCAAGGAAATTACATCGGTTGAACGAAATTTATCGTCAAATCAATTAGCGGGCGCTCTATATCGGTGACGCAATTCCGCGATAATTACAATTAAGAATTCCAATTAAGGTAGATCGGAGGTAAAAATTTGGTAACATTGGTGAATGGCTCTGAATTTTCTTTGTTAATTTGCATTCTGTTTTAAATTTGGGTAAATGTTTTTGTTTCGTTGTTTATCGTTTTAATGACGAAACAACTTGAAACAGTTAATGGTTATAGGATCAAAGACTCGTTAATTTGACTTTCTCAATGGTGTTCCAGTCTCATGTCTGATTTGGATTTGTTTTATTTGAACATCATCAGTTTCCTGTCAACAGAATAAAAGTAGTTGACTAATTCTACAATTCTGTATAAGTTTAGGAATCTGATACAGCGTTGGTTAGTCGCGTTGTGTACGGACCACCATTGAAAACTAGTATTGCTACATTCTGGCTACTTATTGGTGATTTAAGTTTGTAACTGGTTACTTATGAGTAGCGTCGTGGACGATGGGCCTTAAAGTTGTAATAGGTAGTTAGTTCTCACTACACTGTTTTAGGCGTATTTTACTCAAATCAACAACATTTTGTTTATGCACAGCAGTTAAGGGAATTGCATATATTTATTATATTCCTATTTGACACCCTTAGTAAACTAAATAAATATGCAGAAGAGGAATTAATTCACAATTTCTATTTCGCTTATCGATTTAATTTATAAGTCGCGTTTTGAGACTGAAGTTCTGGAAGCTCCTATAATAAAGTGGAAAATCGATATGTGCCCAGGCGTACGGGCAATTTTTTTCGCGCACTCTGTTTTCAACGCTCTGCTTAACGCCGAGAGTTGAAAATCCAACAGAGTGATTTCTTGACGAGCTGGGATGCACTCTGTTAGATTCTTAATGCTCGGCTCAAGACCGAGCGTTGAAAATCCAATGCATGGAGATAAAACGCCCGTGCGTACCTGGACTTACAGATTATAAATCGAACATGAATGTCCCATGTTCGTAGGTTTTTATTCGAACTCATTAATTTATTCGAGTATTGTTTTAACAACACAGTCGCCTCAATTTGCATTTTTATTACGGTGAATGGAATAATAGGAGTGTCCATTATGTGGAGTGGTCTATTGTGGGGTAGGCAGACGTGTAAGTTGACTGTTATTGACGTTTTGTCCAGTGATACTTCAGTTGAGAAGTGGATATCATCAGTACATACTATCACGCGTTTATTACTGGACAAGATTGGCAGAGGTGTTTAGTACCTCCCCTCCACCGTCATTCCACTAGTGATGTTTAAGACTTATATTATAATAGGTGACGAGCTCCTTGCCATACGTTACTGGGCACCTAAATTCTAAAATAATGTCATCGGCAAAACATAAATGCCAAAGCTGCATGGAAGATTATCAAAAACAAATCTGATCACGTAAATACTAAAAGGAATATTAATACTACTAAAACCGACAATAATGATATAAACAAACCTAAAGAAATTGCTAAAACTTTCAATGAATTTTTCATAAATATTGCCAAAGGATATTATAACAAAAAAAAAAACATTAGACAAAAAACATTTCAATTTATCGAATATGACGCAAACCATATTTTTTCATCCATGTGATGTGATGAAGAAAACACAAAATCGATTGGATTTGACGGTATAGCAACGCAACTCACATTCCCAAATCATACTTCATTCACACAATCATTGAACACTTGATAAATCTTTCATTCTGGCAAGGTAATTTTCCAGATAAACTCAAACAATCCATTGATAAACCCTAGTTTAAAAAGGTGACATAAATAAAAAGTTGACACACTTATCTAATTACCCTAAGTATAACACTAATATCTAACTTATCAAAAATCTTTGAGAAAGTCCGTTGTATACACCGTAGCCTCAAAAATTATTTAGAAAAATGTCTGATTACAAAAGAGGAACAAAACGGCTTTCAAAGGGGAAAACCGACTACTTTAGCAGCATTTAAACTGATTTTTTTTTTATTTAGGTAAACGCATTCCAGTATCTGTCATCTTCTTTGACATGAGCAAAGGTTTCGACTTTATTAACCATGATATTCTCATACAAAAATGCAATAACTACGAAATTAGAGGAATAGTTATTTATTGGTTTACTAGCCATTAATTTAACCATCAACAAAACTAGAAATAAGCACAATTAACAAAAATAACGAGTCCACATCATACAGTTCTAAATATAGTCAAACTAAATTAGGAGTACCACAAGGAAGCATACCATTGCTTTTCCTCATTTACATCAACAACTTACCTACAGCTTTACAACAACAATGCATAGTTTTTGCTGACGACATATCGGTAATTGTAACAAATGATAGTAATCAGAAACAAGTCGTGAGAAAAAATTTAATGAAACAGTAAACCAAAGGAGAACATTCACCGTCTACATTTTTTTAAAATTAATTGTTAAACTTACAAACAAACAAATTTTACCTATTTATAATATTAATATATATATAAATAAATAATATATTATAGTTAGTATATATAATGTAATAATATATAAATTTATACTGTATGTATCTATTATTGTTAAGTGTTCAAATATATACGAAACCCTATTATTAACCAATGTTATTAGACATGTTATAATTATAATTAAAAGTATTGTGTTGTATTAAATTTAATCACATTACAAATATTTATATTTGTATGGCAGTCCATGGCAAAACATGTAAGATCATAACTATATTAATAAGAATTTAATTTACCATGTTTTAAAGCAAATAAATATTCTATTATGTTCTATTCTTACTAATTCAGACTATGGGCTACCACGGAGTGAAAGTCAATTTGAACAAAATGTGGTTTTATTGATCAACAAAGAGTTGGTTCTTTGTTACTACCATCATATTTGTTAGACTTTTACTACTAAACAATATTTGTATTCCTATTTGAATATTACAATTTGGGCCACATAAGACTTTACCTTGGATTGGAGGATTGGCATTCCCTTGACACACCGTCACCGTGACTATAACGGCAGCCTTTTCTGATATTTGGCAAAATACAATATTTTGGTTTTATTATCATACTCCAAAAGTACAGTAAGCGCTCAAAAGTGCATGAGCACGCTAAGAGTCGTATTGCTGTGAACACGCGGTATAGCTCGTACATTTGTATGTGTAAGCAACACGATACACACACCACAGATAACGCAGTTTTGCGCTACACGAAACAACAATATATTTCCGTCGCTTTAAACATGCTAGCACACACGCACTATGCGCGTGAACTTGACCAGTTAATGGCATTGCTAAAATTCGATAGTAACTTAACAAGTGCAGATAGCAGAAAGCGTTAAGCGTTGGTATGGAATTCAAACTGCCTCAGGTTCTAATCTCGTAAAACACAGTGCGGTTTTTTGCAAATATTATTATTTTTGTTTTCGATAATAATATTTTTTAAATATTGCTGCTTTTGTATGTTGTTATTGCAATAAAGGTTTTAGAATAAAAAATGCGTGATATATGATAACAAAATTAAAAAAATATGTTTATTCGTTATATTTATTTTACATAAGTTAACACACTGCTACAATTATTTATCATTACTTCAGCTGAATAAGATGTGAAATAGATGTCAAGAAACTAGAAGCAGTTTGTATTATTTTGACATATTTAAATTATGAAATATTTTAAATTTTTAATGGATTTTTTCACCATAAATATTAAGCTTTGATCATGGTCGAAGTAATTAAGTAATAAATAAGAATATTAGACTACTTAAAATGTAAAAAACTACTTACAGAATAGGTAATTTTAAGGGCAGTTTCTTTATATTTTATTTGTATTAATTATTTTACATTTTATTTGACTTTAGTAAATATTGGTTGTTATTGAGGTTAAAGCTTAAGTATTCATTTTCTTTACGAAAAGAAGATTGAAACTAAACCTCAAATTTTAATCCTAAAATAATACTATTACTAAAATAATATTAAACAATTTCGGTATATCTGCAAGAAATACGACAAACACCCTATTGAAATGTGCTTAAAAAATTCGTTACCATAAATTCATGCAATAACGAATCTGTTGTTTATTAAGTTGGTACGGTCAATATTTTAAGGTCAAAAACGGTTTTCTAGCTGGTCTTCAGTGATGCAAGCACGCAGAGTGCACGGCGAACGGTTCATAATGACGTGTTTTTAATAATTCAGCAAAATATCTCGTTGGTATGAAACCATTTGTTTCATTCACCATTTGACGTCGCTGCTACTCGATAATAAGCCCCTTCCTCATATCTCTTAACCCTCACAGTATTTCTCTAGAACAAAGAAAAACATTGTTTTTATTACACATAATACCTTATTATTTATTATTCACTAATCGAATTAAACCTCACAATGAATTTAAAACTTTAAAGGCATCTTCTGTCTCAACAATACCTCTGTTCTATCAACAATACCCTTGATTAAGATTTATGTTTAGTAAAATATGAAATATATAAATGATAACACTCACACTTAGTCCGGTTTCATTAGATATTCACTTCACTTTTACGCAGCGCAATAATATTCTCTGATCTGATCTGATCTCTTCAATATATTTTATGCCTGCTTTTTGATAATAATAACCACAACACTGCGCTAAATACTCGTCACCAATATAATCCACGAACCAACAAAGTTCTATTAATTAAATACTCGTAACAAACTGCATCTACCCCACAGAAATTGAAATAATTTACTTAGTTTTTTGTGGTCTACCTGCTAAACTTTAATATTTATGTGAACAAGACGAATGAAACTAAAAACGAATGATGATTATTGAACTAGTCATTGGTTGCAGACAAAGTGAGTGTGTGTGTGTAATGTGCGTGTCTACAGTATTGTAACAACTTATAGAAGAAGGTCGTAAGTCAAACCGAAGCGTCAGTCTATTGCTTTGTGAGATTGCTCATGGACTTTTGGTCGGTACTGTACCTGTAACAAACCACAAACGAATTAACATAAACAAATAAACACACAAATACAATAAATGTATTTACGAACGCCATTTATATTACGTTAATCGTGACGTCACACATGATGGCGTCATGTCACTCTGTAACGCGACGTCAAATATGTTAATACAGAACATTAAATTGACATAATATGACACTCTGACGTCGATATTTTAACGTTGACGGTGAATTACTTCCTTTTGAATCGTTTTATATTGAGCGGGGATGATCATTCTCTGTTAAATTTTAAGATAAGGAAGAATGAGGTTTTCTGTTTTTGTGAAGTAGGTAAAGCTATGTAATCTGGTTTTTTTATTGGTTAATTTTAATGGAATAAATGGATAGCAGTGTCTTTGAACAAATTTTACAAACTACTTTGAACAAAAAAATGTGTGTTACAAAGTACAATCTACTAAGTGCATTTAAAACTTTAATTCAGAAATGGATGTTGATGATTTGTGAATGCATTTTAAATGACACAATTAAATTTTTCCGCACTAAAGCCACAATTGAAACCCACAAATACATGAAAATGTTGTAAAATGGTTCCCATTCGGGCAGTGATTAGATGTCCACTAACTAACATTTCAATTAGCGGGACAAAGCGCTACTTCGTTACTAATTGTAAGTCCCGCTGTGCCGACCACGATAAAATTAAATTTGAATAACGTGACGGACCAGATAAACTCGCCATTCTGAAGCTCACTAGTGGGATTAGTGAAGCGTAAGGAATGGAATATGGCCGATTGCGATGGTTTTATGTGCGGGACCTAACGATGTTGCTGTAACAAGAAGTAGTGCGAAAAGAGTTAGAATAATTATTATAGCGTCTATTCCAAAAGTATCTGACGAAAATGTAAACAAATGGATAAGAAAAAGTAACAGTGGATACCAATTTGGAGCGCCACTTACAAATCGAGTGCTTTCATTTAATTATTTGAATAAATAAATCCGAAATTCTAATTGCAAATCACCTTAAAGGTGTTTTTCATTTAACAATTGAGATAAATTTTATAACTTCAATTTTCGTCGATTTTTTTTTTCAATTACAATTTAATAATATTATTCAAAGAATATTTATTGGAAAAAAAATTAAGATTTCTTATCTGACTTTTTTTTGTAAACAGATGCATGTAGCACTATAGCGCTCGAAAGCGCGGTGCGACGTTATTACGAGTGACACTATTGACACTAAGGTTGACAGTTGATGCCGGTAACGCATGGTAGTTTGTTTGACAACTCAAACTCACTCGCTTTTAAACGGAGAACTAACCTAAAAATCAGAAATTATTTTGGATATTTAACAAATCTCAGGTGTGTCCGTTATTTAATTTTAATTTCAGTCGAAAGTAGCCATAATAAAAAATTTAATACAGAAAGTCATTTTACTAGGCTGTTGGTTCTCAGGAGAACAATGAATGGCGCCCGAGCAATGTCCTTATTGCTTCTCATTTTCCTGACACAAGTCACTATAGAAAAGTGAACTATTTTCATTGAAGACCGATGAATGCTTAGCATAGTGCCTATTCGAAACTTAGATCAATTTATTCATAAGCGAATATTCGGTATTTCATAACTAAATAGTTACTGGAATTTAATAACCGGCGGGCGATTAATACAGAAATAGTTTTTTTATCCAGTTATTGTAATGTCTTTGACTATGCATGATTGCGGCGTTCTTCTGATATAAAGAAATTTACTATTTTTAGGGTTCCGTACCTCAAAAGGAAAAAACGGAACCCTTATAGGATCAATCGTGTGTCCGTCTGTCTGTCTGTCCGTCTGTCACAGCCAATTTGCTCCGAATCTAATAGACGGATTAAGTTTAAATTTTATATACATAAGTATTTCTGTGACCTAAACACGGACGTGTAACGTAAATAAATGAATTTTGAATATATAAATACTTTTGGGGAGCAAATTCAATTTTTTCATAATTTTAAAATAAACTAATTTAAAGATATTTAAGAAAATGTCTGAAAATTTACCACCCTAATCTCCGAAACTACTGAGCCTAAAATTTAAAAAAATATACAAAGTATGGTTGTTTACCCATAGATTACAGGAAGACCTTTAAGAAGTCTATGGTCTTAAAATAACATGGTAAATTTCTCAATATTGTGCGTACAAACTTACATTTGAAGTTGGAATGTCTGGGAGAATATGTTTTTCAACTACAATGTTAAGTTTTTATTTAGGATAAATTGATCGCAACAGGGGAACCCTTCATTGTGCGAGGTTCGACACGCACACTTGGACGGTTTTTTAAATAATATACCTACCTACATATATGTGAAAAAACCCAAAATTGGACCCTTTTTTTTTTGTTTTTTGGGTGGGAAATTATCAAATAACTTCTCCCGCTCTGGGTGGAGCGGGAGGGCGTGTCAGACTCTTACTGACTAAAACCCACCCGTGTTCCTTCCTATGCCATGTTGCCGGGGGCCACGATTTCCCTATCGGTTTTCTTCGAACCCCCGGCAGGCATTGGCCCTAGCGGACCCCGTCAATTCTGCTGACATCTCTTTGAGGCGCGCGTGGAACACAACGCGCCGTCGACCCGGGCTTGGTCCTTATCGGACGGCGAGCTACCCATTGCTCACCGTTCGCAAGCCCGCGCCTACGGTGGCCGAAAATCTTCCTGCGATTCCCGACGCCCAGGGCGTCTCCTGCTGCGGCGGTTAGGGGCGCGAGGGCGCGAAATTTGCCTCTCCCTCACGCGCTCCGTCTCCTCCTTCGCGAGCATTACTGCTTCGCAGAAAGAGGTGACGGCCTCCCATTTCCTCTCGCTCCGTAGCATGGCCCGAATCAGGGCCGGACGCGAGAGATCACCGCCGCCGATCGCATCCACGATGACACGGCGATGCCCTGCCCAAGCCGGGCAGACCTCCACCGTATGCTCCACCGTGTCCTCCGGGCGATCCACACAGTGACGACACCCGGGCGTTTCCTCCCGCTTTATCCTGAACAGGTACCTCCCGAAACAGCCGTGTCCGGTGAGTACCTGCGTCAGGCGGAAGGTGAGGACGCCGTGGCGCCTCTCTAGCCACTCCTCAAAGAGGGGTCTTATCGCCGCAATTGTGGCGTACCCAAAAATTGGACCCTGCAGTGAAGTTTAGGGCTTAATAATTTTTACGCGTCGTCGGTCGACGCGCATGTACCGCGCTGCAAACAACTGCAACAACTGCGCTGCAGTACCAGTGCTGGATTTTCACGGCAAAAAAAGCTACGTCGACGCGCGTTACTTGGAACGTGCGTATAAAAAACGCCGTGTGTACAGGCCCTTGTAGTAAATTATAATGTTCTTAGACTAACTATCTATAACTATACATTTTTAATTTATTTCGGAAGGTTTATGTGTATAATAATTATTATTGAATTTAGATGTGGCACAGAAATCTTGATGTTTTGATATGTCACCATTGCATCTGTGCTGAGTAGGGGCGGGTTTCTAATTGTATATATAATTAAAATGTGTAGAGTTGTATCTGCATATCTTTATAGTTTGTGTGAGAACTACCATCATAAGTTAATATTAATAACCAGTTTCTCCTAGAAACCAGCAATGGTGTGTTTCGATTTGAAGATTCTTTGATGGAATGAAAATTAAGGACTCTACTAGTTCGTTATTTTTCATGAAATAAATAACGTGGGGTCCTGGGTTCAATTTTGTTATTTGGTCTTTCGATCAAGAATTTCTCAGTAGCAGCCCGCAGTCTCGATTCATGCCCGGTTGATGGCAATAGGCTCGCTCCCTATCACATGGGACTAAAATATAACTGACGAAATGTGGGTATATTTCCAATACACCTCTGCCTAACCCTTCGATTATCCCTTAATCCACAGGCGTGATGTTATGTTTATGTTACAAATAATATTATTAAAATCACCTAAAATTATCAATGATTCTTCATCTTTCAATCAGATTATAGATATTTCAACGGAATTTCAACTCCCAAAGTTCTCACAATGTCTAGTAAAAATAATTATTGTGTTGAGACCAATTCATTTCTGAAAACTGGCTCTTTGAACTTCCACTAGAAGGAAAACTACTTCAATCTTTAACAAAATGGGAGTTTCTCCCATTATGTTAAACACTGAAGTGGTTTTGTAATTCCCAGAATATTAGGTATAACAAGAAAATTAATCAATTAAGCAATTTGGATTCCTAAAAAACAAACACTTTTTACTAAAGGCAATTGTTTAAACAAAACAATTACATAATAGGTTCAAACATAAAGGAATTTTTTGTGTTGTATTTCATTCATTTGCTTTTAATTAATAATATAATTTAAGTCGTTTTGTAAAAGAAAAGTCGTCGTTTGTGATACATTTTCTGGTAAAAGCAAAGTTTTGTGTGGTATGAAATTAATTATATTTGAATTCCTTGAAGAGAATCGCCTTATTATTCTAGTTTTGTGAAATTTATTTTTTATTAAACGATGCTGGTAAATGGTAATTCTGAAACTCCACATTCACTTTACATTCCTTAGGAACAAATATATAGGTAGGTACTATTTATTATCTCTATAATTATCTCTGTTTTTTTAAAAGGATTTTCTTTAGCTATCTCATTACAAAATAACAAAATAAAATATAATAATTTAGCTTTTACTTAATAACCTACTAATTAGATATTACGGCAAATTCTCTAAACACAAATTCACCAATAACGCCAATTGTGGTCAAGTTCCCGCAAACTTATTACAATATCCGATGGTATTTAAACCACAGATTAATAATGAAATTCTGGTAAGCATGTAAAGCATGCAATAGACTTGAAGTCAAATGTAGCCAATAAGAAAAAGAAAAAGAAAAAGAAAAGAAAAGAAAAGAAAAGAAAAGAAAGAAAATTCGTTTATTTGCGGTAAACATGACGCAAAGAAAGATAAAAAAAAAACACGTTAATAACAAATTGGGGGAAAATATGTGTCACATCCACGCAAAACGGCCATCGCTCAGCATAAAGCTGCGACCCCATGCGAGACAGAGCCCCAGCGCTGGTTTTCAGCGATAGCCGGCGCTGACGTGATGACGTCAACCGGTGCATCATATATAGTGAAATAACAAATCAAAAATAAAATAAATACAATACTAGTCCTAAATGTTCAATCTGCCTAGCCTTCGTCAAACTACGTTGGGACGACTTCCAGTTTAACCGGATGCAGTTAGTACCAGTATTTTACATGAAGCGGCTGTCTATCTGACTTCCACAACACAGTTACTGGGTAACACGATACCCCTGGGTAAGACTGGTTGTCAGACTTTTGGACTTCTGACTGTCAAAGATCTTCGACTGACAGCTGAGACCAATGGCTTAACGTGCTTTCCGAGGCACGGAGGGGTCCCGGTATGTAATGGAAGGTCAGCTATCCGCGAACCGACCGCGCCAGGCAGAGCTTAACCTTCGATCGACCCGTGCAGCTGTTATTATTTAGCCACTAGTCAAATTTATTTAATCACAATCACCAAATGGATCAAAAAGAAGGTGAGCTCCATTCAACGAGTGAAAACGCACGCACACATAGACACACTTCACGTACAGCCAGTGCAAGCGCACTCGCAACCGGCATTTATTTCACTCTAGCTTTTGCTCGCGGCTTCGCCCGTGGAGGTCGGAAATTATCCCACGCGTTCGTACTACCGGAATAAAAGTACCTATGCTATGTCCTTATTCATGATCTCCCAGTGTGCCAGACATTGAAATCTATTCTGTCGTTTCGGCGTGTAAAGGTAACAGACAGACAGAGTTACTTTCGCAATCTTCTTCTTAGCGTATCGATGGCAAATAAGAAATTTGTTGAGAAAATCAAATCTGTTTAGTCCAAAACTCAGCTACGCGAACTCCGCATTTATAATATTACAGTATGGATACTTTTAGATCGGCGTACGTACGCGTCTATGTGTGCGTGCGCCTGTTTTCACTCGTTGTACGAAGCCGACCTTCTGTACCTACCTATTCTGTATTTTAAAGCTGAATACAAAAGTTCTTTAGAGCCCTATTAATTAGTTTTGCAGTTCAAAGTTTAATTACTTCAAAGTTGGCAAAGTATTGGTATTTGGACCACTTATTTAGGCATTGAGGTCGGAGAAGAGCTGTATTAGAGTTTGAATAAGGTTGAAGTAGCTGTTCTGAACATAATTTGGTTTAAGCTAACTTGAAATAAAAATTATAGAAGTTATTTAACTTTGATCCCACTTTCATGTAGTTTCTGACAAAGAAAAGTTTTTTCCTAGCCCATATTGTTTAGTGAAAAGGACTGGTTTATGCCTTTTTGCAGGACTATACAGGATTTTTTTAACCAGTGCGCAAACTTAAACACGTGACTCTACTCATCATTATGAACAACTTTAACTACGGGAACAAACCTGAAATCGCGAAAAAAAATCAGCTGTTCCCTACATTTTGACGGGTTATGAGAACATAAATGACAATAAATAAAAACTAAAGAGTGCGCAAAAAAAATTAGCTGTTCCCACAGCAGATTTTTTTTTGCGCACTCGTTAATTTTTTTCCCTGTAAAGAATAAAAAGCACTTAGTAGGAGTTGCTTACACCTACTAGTATGATGGCTCTTGCAAGATCATAATATTACTAAAATCAAAGAGAGGGAAAACTATCGATCTGTCTACTAAAGACACAAAAGTGAAATCACAAGCCCAGTTTTTAAAGGTGGTAATGATTGCAATTTCCTTTTTAACCATTCATTGCATTTAACGATATTGGTAATCCCCGATAAAAGAAACACAACTCCACATTGTTTTAAAATCCAATACAATTTGCAGGAAAGGAAATATCATTTTTATGCTCCCCTATAATATTCGTTTATTGGCCATCCGATAGCTCTGTCAAAAGCATTAATTACTTAATTTCCGTTCCCACAGTGTAAAATGTTTACAGGCTTTTAAAATGGCGTCGTTTACGCGTTGATCGCGTTCGAAGTTATCCCGGGATTACTTTCAATGGTTTTTATGTGTATTATGATGTAAATGACGGGACATAAACGTTAATAACAATATGATCGTGATCCTTGATGATCCGCGGGGAGATAGATTTAGGTTGGAATGATAAAGTGGTGTTGGAACTGAATAAAGTGGGGGATTAATGTAATTTATGCTTATTGCTTTTGACTAGGTAACGTTATACTGTTAGTCAAATGATACGTCATAGTGAGAGAAGAGATTGGTGTAGATGGTGTATCGTTAATCATTAGATTATGCTAAAAAAATAAAGATCAAAGACAAGATCGGACGTGTTTCCTGTAATCATTGTAGTAAAAAACAAATAAGCTGTCATTCTTGGTATACACGGCTACACATCAAGCTATACATTTCCAGTATAAGCTGACCTCGCATTATACGGACATCATAAACGATGCGAGATCAGCGTAAACTGGAAATGTATAGCTTGATGTGTAGCCGTGTGTAATAAAAAAGCAGATCCACCACTTTACCGTACCCGACCGCAGGCGGCAACAGCAGGCGACGTGTCACTGCGTCACGACTGGTTCTTATGAATTTCTATGATATACCTTCTGAAGCTAGTGACACGTCGCCTTCATATAAATACATAAGAATACATAGAAACCAGTCGTGTCGCGGCGATACGTCGCAAGCAGTTGCCGCCTGCGGTCGGCTACGGAATTGTATCTTTATTATTTAAAAAGCATCGCAAAAAAAAATATAAAAAAACTGAAGTAAAATTTGATTAAAGTAGTTGCGGGACAGGTAATTTAACCTTAGTGAAAAGGGATTACGAGAATACTTAAGTAACATCAGATGGTAAATCTTAGTTATTCATTTGGTTTTGGAGCCAGGGAATCGATTGCAGTCAGTTTTTGGTTCGCGAGCACCAATTACGTAAACAAAACGTTAATATTATGTAATAAAGACTAACCTAAGTTATCCCAATAATAATAAGAGCTCTTGTTTAAAAACAACTTGTGTTAAAAATATAGACGGTAAGGGTCCTGATAACTATATTAATTGAGTGTGATAGTAGTAGAAATAAGTTGATCCTGACGAACTGCATCGTCAAAGACTAACTTCACTAACTTTCATGTTATATTACTATTTTACACACTGTTTTTTGTTTCCTTTTTTATTTCTATCTTTTACTTGTGTTATAATTATGTTGTGTTGTGTGCCTTTTTGTCTGTGCTAAATAAATGTATTTTCTTTCTTTCTTTTTTCTTTCTTTTCAAAGCATAAAACGCCTCGACAGCACCGTCACGAAGATCAGAAAATCTGGACCCTCAGGCGTAGCCCTCCTGGACAGAATCACAGGCAACACACCAAAACGTACTCGTTGATGTCAAACTCCAAGCTATGCGGCTGGTAAAAGGAGCTAGAGCCACCAACACCAGCTTGGTGAATATTTCGACACCCAGAAAAAAAAGGCCGGAAGTGGGCTTTTCAACTGGTCTTATACCTACGACAAATAAAATAGGTTACACCAGAGAAAAAACTATAGCTTCCGTTGAGAGTGAGGTGAGGAGTGAGGTGAATAATACATACCATTAGAAGAAATATCTTACACCAATTGCAGAAAGTCTTATACCGTTGGCACCAGCGTTTGCAGAACTTAACAATAAAATACGTGAACAATTACTTTTACTTGGTTAACTGCAGATAACATGACATAATGACAATTTAGGGTTAACAGCTCAAAATTAATAAATCGACTTGTTTCAAGACGTTTTTCAAAGAATTGAGATTTTTTACAGAAAATGTACAGCTTTGTTTCGACTCCAATCTTTGAAAATCAAAAATTGTAAGAATAAAACAATTATGACTAGCTAGAAAACAAAAAGTTGCAACCACGGAGGTCACGCTGCGCCATACAAAAGCAAAACGATTTACCAACAACAATTCACGACTTTAAACGCTCAATGTAACGCGGAAATGTAAAAAATAACAATGACCGCAAAATTCATTTTACCCCACTTGAAATGTAAAACATTTTGAGTACCATAATACATTCGTAAGAAAACGTACAGAAAAAGGTTTTCAAAGAAACTCCATCGGTCACCACGATAAACATGAGAGTCTCGAACGACTTCTTAGGAGAACAATCGCACTCAAATCAAATAACGAAACTGACTCACAAAATAGTAGGTACCTACAGAAGGTTAGTCCATTAGCTCCATACAAAGGCCTGTGCAGACCAGCGCGATATCGCGGGTGCGACAGGCAGCGCAACCCGTGTCGCGCACGCGATATTACGCTGCTGGTCTGCACGAGCCTCAATGCGCGAAAACAGGCGCACGCACACATAGACACGTACGTGCGGCGATCTCAATCAAACAAATGCCGGTCGCGAGTGCGCTTACACTTGCTGTACCTACGTGAAGTGTGAATAATTATGTGCGTGTGTTTTCGCTAGTAGTATGGAGTAAACTTTTTTTTACTTGCCTACTCTGTTCCACTGGCATCCTTTTCCAGGGTCACCTCGATTCAACCCTTGCGGTACGTGTCTAGGTCATCAATAAGGCTGCCAAGCTAAAATGGGATTGGGCGGGTCATGTCAGCCGCACGCATAGTGACTGCTGGGCAATAGTCTCCACATGATTAGTGGGTGCCCGAGGATGGACGGGGCGCCGCCGAGGCCGGCCCAGAAAGAGGTGGCGCGAGTAAACTTAAAAAAAAACTTAGTTCAGATTTTGATCCATAATGATGTTAGTAATACACAATACTTATAAGCTACTTATTTTCTTGTAGTACAGAATTTATTAACGTTATTGTAAATTCATAATATTATTTCAGAATTTTAATATTGTTTTTATTTCTTCTTTTTTTCCTTGCCTTAATTTTTTGGTGTCTAATAAAATTGTTTTCCTAAACGATATTCCTTACAATTTATTTGGTAGGTACTGGAAGGAAAAATATTTACGGTACATAAGTTACCCTCTCTGAAATTTACCCTGATAGACGCATGATTGATTTTTTTCCGCAAGAATACAAGTTATTATCAGTTATGTTACTTTGTAGGGGTTGGCTTTCAAACTGAGGGGAAACTCAACCGACTGGCGTTTGGTATTCAGGGCGCAGAAACGATGTTTAAGAACAATATTTAGTATTAAACCAAAAGAATGAAGTAAACCTTTTTTATAGAATATAATAGATATTATGACTTTTCCCCGTTTAGATTTATATGAAAGCGCTCTGTTCATAAAGCAGAATATTAATTTATTTAATAAAAGAAGAAGAGAACGACATTCAGACAAACTATGTGTGGCACCTTGCCAAACCATGCTGATGCTCAAATGCAAAGCAAAGCTCCACATACTCACAACCTGCTTCTGCCCGCGCCTTCATTGTCGCTGATAATGTAGCTTTCAATATGTGAAAGAATTTTTTAAATTAGTTTTTCAGTTTATTTATCCATTACAAACAAATATTTTCAAATCTTTTCTTTTTATAATAATAATAATATTTGTTTAGATAAACTATCAGCTAAATTAAGAAAGACAAACGATAGTCTTATATTTAAATTTTAAAAAACAGCTGCGTATCTTACTTTCACAGAAATGCTATTACTCAGTTAATTAATATTTTTAAGACTCCCAAAAATAGACTCCGTAGACTTTTACCTATGTACTTTCTTTTTTAAGATAAGACATATTTTTTTCATATTTTTTTTTACTACACAATGTAATACGTAGACTATTCTTTAAATTTCTATTTTTCCTGTATTTCTTAGAATAGTTCTTGTGCATAGTTTAGTTTTCTGTTTGTGCTATCCATGTTAGAATATTCTTGTTATTTATTTTCTCATTACTAGCTTTTGTCCGCGGCTTCGCCCGCGTGGATGTCGGAAAATATCCCACGAGAACTACCGGGATTAAAAATACCATACATGTTACTCTATATTATAAATTATAGTGTGCAAAATTTCATCCAAATCCGTTCAGCCGTTTTTGCGCCAATCCGAAACAAACATCCAGATAAACAGACTAAAATTCTAAAACCTATATTTTCGGCATTAGACTCGTTCCCACACCTCGTGGCAATTACTTTTTTCAAAAATATTCAATGTACAGTGTTTTGACTTTTTTAGTATTTTATTTTACAGGGTTATTAAAATTGGCTAGCTAAACTCTGCAGACGCGATGGGTATAAATATCTTTACACGATAAAATAAAAAACTTTTTACAAAAAAATAAATAAACAACCGACTTCCAAAAAAAACACTACAAAGTGAAAAATAACTTTAATTTCGGAAGTCGGTGTCTTTGGTTTAGAATTTTTGTTTTTTTTTGCCACCGACTTCCGAAATTAAAGTTATTTTTCACTTTGTAGTGTTTTTTTTGGAAGTCAGTTGTTTATTTTTTTTGAAAAAAGTTTTTAGTTTTCACTTTTTAGTTGTGGTACCTAGCCCACACAAATTCGAACACCACTACCTACCTGCTATGTAAATAACACTGACAGGAAGAGTTATTCGTCCATTTGTCGAAAGAAAGAAAGAAAGAAAGAAAAAGAAAGAAAAAAACATTTATTTTGACACTGTTCGTGAAACACAAAGTATACATAAAATGAAAAAAAAAAATGAAAATAATATTTTAACAATAGTGTGTGCCTCACGGCTGCGCCAAAAAAGGTTCATTTCAGCATTAACCGCTAAAGGACCGCGGACGCACCGGTGCGTCCAAGCTTACAACTCTATTTGTATTCGCTGTAATGGCTATTATTGTCTGTGAATTTTTGTGTCTATGGTCGGATAAATATTCTCGTCAAATAAATCGACTAAAAGCAAAAATATTTATAGGCAACATTTTAAAAAAATGTTGAAAATCACGTTCCCGCGCGGTAAAATGTCAGTCAAATGTCACTCCCGTTCGCTGTAATAATTCGTTTTTTAATGGTTTTTGTGTGTAAATCGTCGGAAAGTGGTGATATTTTCATTTTGAAGTAAATATTACATCGTTTTAGATATAAATAACATCATGTTATACCTATTTTGACCCAACCAAAAAAGTGTAAACAAACAGATAAGAGAAAGTTCCCGTCAAAGTGAAAGTTGTGATATTTTGTGGTTTTTCTGTATGGATCTGATCCGTAAGTGTTTTATTTCTTTTCTATATTACATGTATCATCGTATTAGACAACATTTAGAACAAAATAATACAAAAAAAATTTTTTTTGGGACGGAGAGAGTTACGTAAGCATTAGAAAATCTAGATTATCTAAAATCTAGATTTTTTGAATTTTTTGTTTTGAATGTTTGTCTCTAAAAACGCTTTTGTTAGATAACTTATCTATCCATAATGTACCCTGCAAAATTTCGTGTGAATTGGTACGGTAGTTTTATCAGAAATCGTTATCACAAAGAACAAAAGAAATAATAACAAAAGCGGGTAATAAAGATAAGTGAACGTTGTTTACAAAGACTGCAACCATTTGAAACGTATTCCTAATCTATTCGAGTAGCAAAAAACATAAACAATACTACTTGAGACGTTATAATGAAACCCGAGTAATTGTTTATTTAAGTGCGGTCGTAAATCTGTCACGGCGCGGACCGCCCGCGGGCCTTGAGCGGTTTGCCAGACAGATGCTGTCTGACGCTGGTTTTCTAATGAACCCTTAAAAGGACAAGTGACGGGGAGTAGGTATAAACAGTTTCAACATACCTAATACATAATTTGTATACTTAAAAAAAAAAACTAAATAAATAAATAAGGACGTAATCAAATATAATACCAAAACAAAACAAAACTTACGAAAACAACAAGAACTGTCCCGGCAAAGGACGGAAAATCTCTGAGCGTGCGCATACCCAATATTTATTTTGTTTGTTAGATACAACAGGAATCATGATAGCTCTGTAGGCATTTCATATAAGTGAGACATTAAGGGTGACCATATCCAGTTTCTGTTGCGAATCTATGAGGTACTGTCGTAAACGTGTTCGGAACGTGTGGATAGTGCCCAGTACCCAGTAATGGTGGTGGGATGTTATTCCACACCTTACATGCAGCGTAGCGGAAAGTGCCTCTGAAAGCTGCTGCGCACATACTTAATGCAAATTTAAAACTTATATGGTTTTCTCATCGATGCCATTATCAGAACTGGACCAAATTGCACCAGCTTTCAAATAAAAAACAAATCATCAAAATCGGTTCACCCAGTCGAAAGTTCTGAGGTAACAAACATTTTAAAAAATTCAGTCGAATTGAGAACCTCCTCCTTTTTTTGAAGCCGGTTAAAAATTAAAACATACCCATCACGTCTGTGTTAACACAAAAAAAAAACAGATTACTTTTTTCATGTGACTACAATTTTTTTTTTTTTTTGTGTTTTCATGTTTAGATATCGATACACATCGGGTCCGCGGAGTTTAGCTAGTCAATTTAAAATAACCCTGTATGTATAGATTATTGTACACCGTAGAGGTAGGTATGTTGCACATATTACATTTTTAACTTTTACCAATTTTATTTGTTAACCACCCACAACAACAATTTATGATATCCTTTTCTATTAATTCTTACCAGATGCGATTATTTCAGTTATAATATAAGTGAGTTACGTCATTGTGGTCACAAGTGAGACTGCTGCACATGCGGGTCTCCTGGCTTTGATCACAGGTCAGGCAAAGTGTTACCAGAAGTTGCCATCAGGGATTTCTCAGTTACAGCCCGGACTCTGGATTGTATCCGGTTGATTCATGACTCCCTTTTACATAGCACTTAGATAACTGGAGAAGAACACCTCTGCCTAACACTCCGAAGAATATCGGCGTGATTTTATGTTATGGAATCCTCAAAAAATATTCCTCCATTTCTCTTCCACGTCGCGATCATCGCACAAACATTAACATGTTTATTCCCCGTTTCGCGGCAGTGGGAAGCGTTCTAAATCTTAGCAGGCAAAAATGAAGGCTTTGAGCATTCGCCTCACGCCGCACCGATTTTAAGAGCCCTTCGGTCCGACCATTATTATCCTATTTTTCTTGTTCCTCGCTCCGCGCTGCTTTTACGGACCTTTGAAAATTCCTGCACTTTTTTTCTGTGTATCCAGAGGATTTTGTTAAAATGTTTCGATTTTTCGAGATTAAATGTACGTTTTTTAGGTTGATGTGGGTTGATCTAAAGTTGACGTGGAGGAAGTGAAATATTTCTTTTGGAAAGTGTTCGTACATATTTTGTTATAATTAGGTATAAGTCGTTGGTTTTTACCAAAAACTAGCTAAAGTACCTACCTATTTTGTGCCCTGTTAAGATACCTCTATTGAAGTACACTCAGCGGCAGTAAATAAGACCCAAGCTCTGAACACAAACGAGATCATTCACCGTCCATACATTTTTGGGCTAAATCTGAAGAAAAAGCTATTTTCCGTTCGAACATGTTTTTTTTTACTTTTTGCTATGGGACCAAATCTAGAGGGCAATAGCCACACAGTATTATTGTAACTTGGATACCAGCGCAAGGAATACCTTGCGCTGGTATCCAAGTTAGAATAATACTGTTTTCAGGTTTTAGTTAAAAGAATAATAGTAATCTAATTATAGCTTTTTATGCCAGTAAACATTACAGTTATCATTTTTTATTGTGAAACTAAGGCTCTATGGTTATTTTTCAAATAGCTACAGTATACAAAATAAAGTGTTTTTTTTCGACAGTACTACTAACTGATTTAAATAGGTAACTGGTTTTTTGTCTATTTAGTGGTTTATATTCACGTAAAAACAGTAAAATAAAATTACACATAATAATATTTTTAATTTCATAATTTCCAAAATGAATGATGTCCTTTGTGAACAAACTAAAACTATTTTTTTTTTTTTTTATAAAAAACTTAGTAAGAATGTTTCGCTAAATTCATCACAATTCAGTTATTCACATTAACATCAGCAGTTATTGCCAATAAACGCGTTCCCGATTCAAATAAACTCATCGACGAGCGATCCAACCCTATATTCAATTGCAAAAAATATTTTTTACCTCGACTAACATTTTTCTCCTATTGTAAAAAGACTAGATTAATAAGACAAAGCTATGTATACTAAAGGTTGCACGAACTTAACTGTAATATATAATAACACCGCCTTTTATAAGCATGTTGTATTTTAGGGTTCCGTACTGAAGGGTTGCCAACGGGACATTGTTACTTTTATTTCTGTTAATAATAAGAAATCAAAACCCAAGAGTATCTAACTCTATCTTGAAAATGGTAATACTTTTATGCGTCAAATTCGATCTGAATGTAGCGTATAGTATAGTAAAACACGAACTGAAGTTATGCCAAACTTAAATCTCTGTTTTTTCTCTCTTAAATGTATGGTTAATCTGAAAGTAATACTGGTTGTAACTCGTTTAATAAGATTTTTTTAATGTACGGAACCTTAGTAAGTAAGTCTGACTCGCGCTTGTTCGGATTTTTTGTGAAAACAACACAATATTTTATGTGTAGTTTTTCTTGTCCCAGACGAGAGGTATTCTAGCGACTGTTGTGTAAAAACGACACGAGTGTTAATACAGCTTTTATGACGACTTTGTTATTTTTCTCATTTTTTTTTTGGGATGGTAACTAGTTGTATGATTAGTTTCTTTGTTCTTAGTAAGTTATTTTGACTAACATTCAAGACTGGGTATTTGCATTTTATAACTGGTTCTGTTTTTGTAAGAGTAGGTATTTAACTTTTCCATTATTATTATTATTCGGGATGTAATTATACTTTTATTTTCTTTTCCATCAGTGTAAAGTTACGTTTTGGTTAGTTTTGACAAAATCGTAGAAGTCTTAAAACTAAAAACTAACTAGCGTAAGACGGGCATATTATTATCACATTCATTTATGGATTTGTATGAATAAGCTTTTCTTTTTTTCACAGGTATGTAGCTGTTTATTTGCACTAAGCAGTGTAGTAAAATAAAAGTAGTGGTAAGTGGATTGGTCTTTTAATTTTGACACCGAGATTTTTTTAAGAATGTACTATGTTATTTATTTCTGACAGCAGCTACAAAAGTTGTGTTTTGACTTATCCTGAAACCATTTTAGGCAATCCTTAGTATTTAATTATTTCTCTCATTATTGTACACACCATAATAGGTAGTAATTATAAAAGAATAATTTCATGAAATCGTACAATGGGCGGTTTTGTATTTTGGGAGCGGTAACCTATTTTTCTTTCTTTCTTTCTTTCTAGTAATTCAGTTATTGTAAAAAAATCGCCAGAATTTCTTTCAACGAAATGTTGTTGTCAAGAACTTTCCATTAAGCAATTTATTCAACATGAAACCAACTCACTTCATAGAATTTTGGTTTGACTCACGAAAGGGAAATACGAATCCCTGAAATTTCATCGGTAAACAAACAGAAAGCTTAATTCAGAGTGAAACACTGTACGCAAAACAAAAAAGATCTCATCATCGAATTAAAACAAACTGCAACACCTAATCTAAACTCCAGATCTCAAAATTTAAACAAAAGTCTATTTTCGCAAATCTTAAAAAGTAGCGGGCCAAGCGTTGCTCCTTGCGGCACCCCCTTTAATTCTGTGAGATAACGTGCAAGAGGCGAGGGCTGCCCATTGTTATTCCATCCCGGTGCCGGCCCGAATTGTCCCCAACACCTACACAAAGAATCGCTTGTGAATTCACTCGCAATACTCCTCATTTTATTGTAAATCTGTGACCGCAATGTCGAATGGCCCTTAGGGTTCCACTGTAGGGTGGATCGTAATAAAATTATGCGCGATTGTGATTGATAGCTACAATTGTTTTAAGTTTGGGGACATAATCCACTGGGACTGTTGTTATCTGGTTTTTTGCAGCTTAACACTGGAATTTCGACATGATTAAATAAATTACCTACTCCAATAAAAATAATCCGGTAATTTTAACAAAAATCCTAGCTCGTGGTGGTCTGTAATGAATATCGGTGTAGATTTATTGTTCCCAAGGGGTCACAGGTAAAATAAAATCCACAGCAATATTCATTACCAATTAACAAAACCATTATTATTCGTAAACACAAAAATGCGTCCACATTTGTTTTTTTTTTACCCTAATTGACCTATATTATAGAAACTCACAAAAATAATAATTATGACACAGGATATATCTACTATTATATCGTTTTTCATGTTATAAAAACATAATGGTGTTTAATTATAAGGCTCGTCCTTTTTTTACCCATAATTCTTGAAAGAAAACATGTAATTTTGGTATCTAAATTTTGTTATGTTTAAGAATTATAGCCAGTTCATGATAGAATACAGAATTCATTCAGTTATTGATTTCAACTACTTACTAATTCATAAAATAGTCATGTAAGTAACCAGTCAGTTTTATTTAAAGGGTGAATTTAAAAACTACGTATTAATGATAAACGTTGAAAGTGCCGTAACTCAATCTGCCTAGCCTTTTCCCAACTATGTTGGGATCGGCTTCCCGCCTAATCGGAGGCAGCTGAATACCAGTATTTTAAATGGAGCGACTACCCCTTGATACCCCTTGGTAAAACTGGTTGTCAGACTTTCGGGTGTCGCATGGTGTCGTGCGGGTTCGATTCCCGCACGGAACAAATATTGGCTGGCTATTTGTGTATGTGAGTTTAAATGTTTGTAAAAGCGCCCACAATACAGGAGAAATTCCTAGTGTGGGGCAGCGTTTAAAAAAAAACTGTTCTGTGTTAATAAAGTACTCTGCAGATATTCCCACTATGAAAGTTATGGACAGAACAGTAATTTGAAAAACAAAATCCAATCAAACAGTAACACAAAAGTCAAAGCAACAAATGACCCAACAAAACCAAGTGCACCACAATAAGATTAGTCTAAAAAATCTCATTCAAGTAGCGTTAGCAAAAGTGAGCCGCCATGATCCATACTAATTCTACCATACCTAGACGTTTGCAGATATTTCTGCCATAAAAGCAGATTTTTTTTCCAACGCTCCTTTTGTGTGGCTAAAGAGGATTATTTTGATAATAATTTACCGTTCTTGTTGGTAATATTGTACGCGTAAATCCTTTTAGTGGCACTATTTCTTTATTTCAACTTTTTATTTTTGTCGGAGCATTCAAATAGAAACGCCTTGTGAATGGATCGCTTTATTTCCGAAATAGTTGTAGTGTGTGAGATTATTTTCGAAATATAATGAATTATTTTTGTTTCCTTTGTGTTCGGCTTGACTTATGTGCGATCATGGTTCTTTAAGAAATTGGATTTTCATGCTTTTGCTATAAAGACAATGAGCTGTGTTGGAATTTGTTTGATATCTTATTTTATAGTGTTTTGATAGTAAAGAAAGTACGGACCGAATAGATTTTGAAAATCATACCAGTAAGTTAAACCAGTTGATAGAAATGAATTATTTAGAAATCTTTGTAATAAAGAATTCATGTCCTGATTCCTGAATCTCGTTTGTTATTTAAATAGTATTTGTTTGTACCTGAATTTTCACTGTAATGAAGGTACTTGCGTATATCTATTTTATTTTACTATATTATGCAAGTGTGGGTTCCAGAGGTCTTGTAAGTGCTTTTGTTCAAATAAATCATGAAAATACAGATTTATGCAGGAAATAATTTCACACTACAGAATAATTAGTAGATGAAACTTTTTGGTCAGAAAGTTCCCAACAGCTGAGTTTGATATTGTGCTCTAAATAAATGCATCGGATGAGTTAACCAGTAAACATACATGTACAAGTTTAAAGGATAGCAGCTACTCAAATATTCATAAACAACATTCCTTCTTCAAAGAAAATTATACACAGCTATTTAGATACAGATAACGCGCTATTTGACCCAATTGGAATAACAAACGTCCTCAAATGCTCTACAGACAAAGCATTCAATTTCGCTGATTTCCTTCAAACTGCAGCACAGAAATATTTCCATACCAACCGTTTGATCTCCATTGATCAGAATAATTTCACTCGGACGTTCGAAAGATGGGAAGAACAATATGAACGGAAAAATGTTAGAAGGAATTTTCTCGAACATTTGGGTTGGGTTTGGAAAAGAAACGGAATACGCAATGATTTTTATGACCGATAACTGTAGCACAGGGCGTAAGTATTACAAATTTCAAATATTATATAGCTTGTGAGTAAAAACCCAGACCTCTACCTACATATAAACATAAATACGCCTGTTTTCCCCGAAGGAAAAGGGAACCTATACGTTTTACCAAATTGAAATAACTGTCAGTTAAAATATTAGCAACTATCAATTAAATCATTGGGTAAGATTTATAAGTACCAACGTTGTAGATACCTAAAGCATTACTCAATGGTTTTTAAAAAAGAGAACAGAATAAACATTACCCATCGGAGAATTTAAACCAACAGAAAAAATGTAACGACCTCAGTTCTATGGGGAATATAAAATTGGAAGATTCATCAATTCCCAACGATGAATCAGCAGAATCAAATCTGCAATTCAGATTGTGTCTTACAAAAATACAGCTATATTGGACTGTGATGGGATGATTTAGAAGCATTTCGGAGAGAGAGACAGTGGGTCGCATAAAGGGAGATACATGGCATTCAACGGGAAATCTTTTTACGGGCAGTTATTTTTCTTATTCAATGCAAATCGGAGCATTTGTGTAGACAGGTTGACTAACAATCGATAACATTTTGTTTGAAATCTTCGTCAAGAAGTTGATCCTCTGTGTTTTCCTGCTATCTACTGATGTATAGATCCAGATTGACCAAGTGTACGAACTTACTTTTCATGTGAGCTCTTACCCCTATTTCATTTACTTGATTAGCACATATTATTTAAAAGTCTTAGCTTGAACAATGTTATTAAGTACATAAATAGGTACCTTTATTTAACTGTGAATAAATGAAAGGGTAATGTGATCAATGCATTTCAATCAAGTATCTGCCATCTGCCGCATATCAGACGATCAATGGACCAAACTTAGGACCCAGTAGGTCCCGCTAGTCAAACGACATCGAGGCAGGCCCCGACGGAGATGGTGGGATGAACTGGAATTCTTTAATAAACATTGGGCCTTGGCAGCTCTGGACAGAGAAAGGTGGAAAGAGAGTAGGGAGGCCTTTGCCCAGCAGTGGGACAGGTAAGGCTTATACTAAAATTTAAAAATGAGATCAATACATCAAAGATGTTTGAACTAATCTTATCATAATAGATTCAACTAAAAACCTAAATCGCACCAATCCTGAAAGAACGCCAATCGAAAAAAAAAGTTTGCCCTATCATTTAAAATTCTCAATCGTCGAGTGAAGAGCCGCACAAAAGTCAGAGCCCTTAAAAAGGGGCGCTAGGGGGCTGTAAACGAAGGGGGCTGTAAACGATGGCTCTATAAAGAGCAACACACTAAAAGTTTATAAGCCGTAAAGTGTAACTGTAAACTTACTGTATTTACAATTACATGATTTATGGATCGTTGAGTATGATTTACATTTCGCGTTTTTTAATGTCTGTTCTATAAACGTGATTTCGCATAACTAATAATTATGATTTTTAACTGTTTATAATTTATTATTATGAGCACTTTGTTCTGATGGAGGTCTATATCTAGCAGATAGTCAACTGCTTTAAGGTGCCGCTGAATTATAAGATGAAGGAAGCCATTATGAAAAAACCTCTTCATATCTTATTGGAGCATGGAGATTTTTACTTAATATGTCTTCTCTGTTTGAAAAGAGGCATTTGCCCTGTAGTGGGTTGGTTTTAATATAATGTTACTTTTAACCTTACTTGACCTTTCCAACTTTGGGGTTTTCTAAAATTACTCGTTTCTAAGAACGTTGTCGGATCCTATTACCGGCAAGCTAAGTACTAACTTTTGCGACGAAGCCTTATGAAAGTTGGCTTTGAAAATAACCTCTGGTTTAGAATAAAAGGCAAAATAAAAATAATAAAACTGGGGATGTATGAGAAAAACCTTGTACAGCAGTCTTTATTTATTTTTATTTTATGCAGTTGTAGGGACTCTTGTAAAGTTCTATTTAAAAAAAGTTGAGAGCTTCAGCTATTTAATTAGGAAACTCGTGTGTTTTTAGCAAAATATAAACCACTTTACTGCACGAGAAGAAGTCGACAAAATTATAATATCGGTCAAAGATCTTCGGTTAGAGACTTTTCTTAGATTTATTATTTTGCAAACTTAAGTATCAAGACTCTTGCCAAACTTAATGATACCAAATTTACTCCGTTATGATATTCAGTTCAATAAATTTTTAGCCTGTCAAAAACATTTCTATTCATTATTTTGCAAAAAAAACTATTGAAACAAACCCATACAAAATCTTCAAAAACATACCAATAAAAAGTACGATTCATACCCTAACCCTAATTAACAACTACCCTCTACCCTTACAAAACGAAACAATCGAAAAATACCTTTCTAATAGTCTCGATTGTGTCCCATGTTGGGCGCCATTCGTATTTTATTGGCGCCCATCATGGGACTTGGTAGTGGGTGTTCGAAACAAAAGGGAGATGTATAGGGTCTAACTAACTGCTTGCAGTATCGCTAATTGGCAAGTAATTGGCCCTTATAAGCTTTTCACTGAAGGGCAATAGATAGCGTAATTGTATTGGGTGTAGGCATTTGTAAGGGTGTTTTATTTAGAAGAATTAGGGAGATTTAGCGTTTTGATAATAATCTAGTATAGAAGAGAATGGTTGCTATCCTACGAAATGTAAGTTCGATTCTTGTAAAGAATAAAAATTGTTTTTATACCAAGGAACACAGTAATATTATTTTTATTCAAATAGTTTGCTGGCTCGTATCTTTACAGAATCTAATAAAAGTGCTGTATCAATATTTCTTTAAATGCTGGATTTTTAAATCGACATTCCACAAACTGCTTATAAAACATTGCAGTAACAAAACGTTTTTTTTTTAAATAACTCACGTACTGAAGGCAAAATAGATAATTATCAGGCAATACTGACGTAACATTTTTTTATCCTGCATACTTGAAAGTTTTCTGTTTTTTTTTTGTTTTTCATTATAAAGCTAAATGGTTATACAAACGAAGTTTCAGGTATAAATATCCTCAAACCTCATACAAAATCCTCACAAAAGATAGATCAGCTTTAACAAATCAAAAGAAAAAAGGTCTTCCCCCATAAAAACCGTCGAGTGCAGACATGCAAATGATATCGTTCCCTAACGCAAGTACCATTCAACGAACCGTTAGGGTTCCAATAAGAAGTACTTACGGATGATCGTACGCCACTCTCACCAGCGATCGGTAACTATTGAGGATCAGTTTTGTGAAACATGTTAGAGCGGCAATGTATGGCAATTCATTCGATAATGTGTGATTGAAAAGCAGTTGATTCTGAGTTTTGTGCGGTTAGGTCCAAGGTTGAAAATTGAATGTGTTAGTAACTTTAGGTACAGGGGTCGTTGGATGAGTATCTTTTTTATATTTTTATATCACTCTCTTTAAGACTACAGTAATGAGCCCCTTTTATTTCCTAAAGAAGTTTTAATTTTGTTATAAAAAGCTAATTTTTCGTTTTTTCTGGCAACTTTTCCTTAAATTGGCAAAATTTATAACGTCTAAAATTAATTTTATGTGAGTGAATAAAGACGGGTCGTAAACTTCATTATCACTCTTTATTTTAAAGAGATAGGCTGAGAAAATATTTTGGGAAGGGCCTTATTATGACTGACAGTATTTTTTTCATGGCTGGCAAGTTTAAATAAGGCTGCGTGAACCCTTATTCCGAGCGATTTATTTTATAGCATTCTATTCCAAATATGATTTATGATGCATTTTGATATGTTAGATGCCTCAGCCTGAGGCATTCGTCACGTGCGTCACTTATTATTCGAAGCACATGCCTCGTTCTATCTGGAAGCACCCTAAACAGCATATTCACAAATGGCTCAAAATCAAGAATGATTTCATTTGATATTCCATGATTCCGCGACAACAAAGTGTCAAACTCAAACTCAAAGCATTTATTTCAATTAAACCATTTACAGGCACTTTTGAATTGTCAAGGAATCGGTCAGTCAGAAATAGGTATGAAGCTAGTTGCCCATTCCAAAGCGTAGTAGGTACCTATGGAGAAGAACGGGAAAGAAACTCCACGGACACTCTTTTAAATAAAAATTGTTACAATATATTGGTTACATCATTCATGTTGAAATTATACAAGTGAGAACAATGTAGAAAGACGTGCACGTTAGAAGCGTCCGTAATAAAAAGATAAAACAAAGAACAATTCAAAAAATTAAAATAAAATAAAAATAAGCCCTGGCAGCTAAGAGATGACCAGTCCCAACTGACGGCGCCCGTTCACGAACATGACACATGGATTAGCACCATTTAGCTCAACCATTTTGAAGGGAGCTAAATGATCCGCCACACGCGCCACCATCAGCGAAACATTTGAGTGAGCATGAAATACTCACAGCCGCCAGGGCACATTCAAGTCAATGCAAGATATAGTACCCGGTAAATGGTAACTCTTTAGTACATAGTGCTCACACCTGTGCTATGCAATTATATAATACAATGGACATTGAGTTTATACAATCCAAAGATAGTCTTACAATCTTCAGCAGCTCCAACAGTATTTGCAAATGTTAATCAATTAGTTGTGGAGCAGGACCAGCATTGAGCCAAGCATTTTTATCAGCGATGTAATCCCCCAAACGTATAATATGCCTGCCTGCATAGTGTGCGTTTTATACAAGATTTGAATTTCGTCTCATTCAGTTGAAGTATGTGGGGAGGAAGTTTATTGTAACATTTTAAACAGTATCCCATGAAAGATGAATCTACTTTAGCCAGTCTGAAATCATTCATCTGTCATTTCTTGTACTATAATTATGTCTATCCCCTCTTTTGCTAAAAATACGTAAATTCTTTCTTACGTACATGATGTTTTCATAGATACATTGACAAGGTACCGTCATGGTATTAATATCCTTAAACAGTTTCCTTAGAGAATCGCGCCTGCGGAGATAATATATGGCTCTGATCGCTCTTTTCTGCAGAATAAAATTAGACTCGATGTCTGCAGCCCGTCCCCACAGTAAAATACCGTAAGACATGATACTATGAAATTAACTAAAATAGACTAGCCTCACGGTATCTACATCAGTAAATTGACGGATTTTTCTGACAGCATAATTATGCAGCTAAACTTAGCCGTCCTGCAAAAGATGTTAAATGAGGACCCCATTATAGCCTTGAGTCGAGCGTGATCCCTAGGAAAACAGTTTTATCGACGAATTCTAGTTCCTCTTGATTCAATACTATCTCACAATCACTACTTTTGACATTTGGTAAAGAAAATTTTATGCACTTAGTTTTTTTCTATTACTACTAAATTATTAGCAGTGAACCAATTTTGGACCTGCAGTAGGGCGTTATTTACATCGTTAAAATTTGTAGTACGTCTATCTACCGTAAAAATTAAAGAAATATCGTCAGCAAATAACACCATTTGTGGTTGATTTTTTAATAAATGGAGTAGATCATTTATATACACTAAGAAGAGGAATGGACCCAATATCAAGCCTTGTGGCACACCTATTTATACTTTTAAACCTAGTGAATTGATACCGTTTATTTGAAATTGCTGTTGTCTATCATTTAAATAAGATTTTACTAAATTGAGTGCAAGTTTTCCAAGTCCGTAATGCTCAAGTTTCAAGAGTAAGGTTTCGTGATCGACGCAATCAAATGCTTTGGAGAGGTCACAAAAGATCCCTATGGCGTCTTGAGCCTCTTCCCACGCGTTAAAAATGTGTCTTAATAGGGTAACACCGGCGTCGGTCGTACAACGTCCTTTGGTGAAACCATACTGTTGATCGTGAAGGATTTTATTTGTGTTAAAATGATTGAGCATTTGATTAAGCATTACCTTTTCAAACACCTTGCTGAATACCGGCAACACGAATACGGGTCTATAATTATTGGTGTCTTTACTGTCCCCGGATTTGAAAAGTGGTATTACCTTACTGTATTTAATTAAATCCGGGAAGACTCCTTGATCCACACACAAATTAAATATTAAAGCTAAGTAAGGCACTATGGTCTCAATTATGGAGGTACAGACTTTAATGGACATCCCCCAAAGATTGTAACAACGTGTGTCTTCTAAAACACACCTATTGCGTTGCAAGGCATGGTTGGAATGCAATACAATGCTTTACAGTTTCAGGACAAAATATGACATAAATCATTAAAGAATGAAAAATTGTTTATTCTGCAAAAACAGGACGCACACTCTGATATTTTTGTATAGCACTAGTGAATGATACCGTTTTGATAATTCATTTTTATTTCTACATTCTTTTGTTTTCATTTAGTTTACTTTTTTTCTAATATGTTATCTAAGACACTGTTTTTGTCATTTTAATTTAATTTCTTCTGACTTGAAAAGATACACTTTTGACATTTTAATTTAATTTTTCGGGCATGTTTGGATTTTTCTATTGGTTTTCTCTTTTGACATTAGTGCATTAGTGTTTGAGACCGTATTCAATATGTGTGTACATAATAGATTCTTGATTTATTTCTAGCATTTATGCGTTTTGGTTAAACTGTAAGCTTATAATTTATTTTTGAATAAATATATAAAAACAAGTAGGATTGACAGAGACAACACTCTACAACGCCGAACTCATACCAAACCTTTTTACAAAAACAACCGAATTCGTTATTTTTTTGCCACCGACTTCCGAAATGAACGTTATTTTTCACGTTGTAGCGTTTTTTTTTGGAAGTCGGTTGTATTTTTTTTAGTTTTTGTACCTTCTTCTTATTCTTTGTTTCGCTCTTGACAGAGCGGTCGTGGTCACAATGAACTGTGTCCAATCGCAGGTGTAGTCGTTGCCCGCCTCACGATCTCCCTCCATCTGGTTCTGTTACATGACAGCCTGGCGCATTGATTAACAGGGCCTCCAACCGCAGATTTTATTTGATCAGTCCACCTCATCGGCGACTACCATTTCCTTCGACTCTGCCCTGCACCATTAGACGCTCTATGGAGTCATAATTCCGCCTGGAAACATGACCAAAAAAATGTAGTATTCGAGACTGTACTATGTACTAGTGCTGATAGACGCTGTTTGATGCCGAGTTCTTAGAGTATGGAGACTTTGTGCGGAATTCTGTCCATGATACCCCAAGCATTCTTCTCCAGCACCACATTTCTAGAGCACCTGTTTTTTTCTTTTCCAGTTCTTGTAATGTCCACGTCTCAGCTGCATACAGAAATATGGGGAATACAAGTGTACGGACGAGCCTGATCTTTGTGGCCTTAGTTATGTTGCGATTCCTCCATATTTTTTTAGTTTGTCCATTACCTCTAGCCATAGCCATACGCCGTTTCACCTCATCCACGCAGCTGCCATTTTTCGTGATCATAGCACCAAGATATATTTAGGACTGTACTACGTCGCAGTTCGCAATCTGTGTCATGTCTGGCGAGTTGTTGTTGCTACGGTCTACAATCATCATCTAGGTCTTACTGCGATTAATCCTCAATCCAAACGTAAGACGCGCTCCATCTTAAAGAGTAGTTCCACCATGTGTTCAGCACTAGTCACAAGGTTATGTCATCAGCGTAGCGTAGGTTCGCAATTTTGTAGCCACCAATTTCAACAACATCATTCCAACGTTTTTGTACCAGCCCCACACAGATTCGTATACCACTACTTGGTATGTTACGAACATTGACAGGAAGTTTTATAACATATGCAAAGTGGAATTAAATACGTATTATTGAGCTTTTGAGTAAGCTTCACTTACTCAAAAGCTACCAAACGAAGTTAGTAAATTATATTATGGGACTGCGTGTGTTTCCTCTACCAAATGAAAAATCACGTAAATTCGTGTAATAAAGCGTTACATCTTGCCAAATCCATAAACCTAATATTGATACATTTTAAACATCTCCTGTTTGCTCTAAGCATTTCCTAATTAGCAAATAAGGGAATCTGGTGTAGCAAGTTATCGCATTAGCGTAATTAGAGTTCTAATTAGCAAGTAAATAGGTAATGATGGCGGAATCCTAGGCCTATGTCTAATCTGCTAATAATGGTGTGGTTGCAAATTGCAGGAATGCTTAGTTCATGTCCTAATTATAGTTATTGTTGAGCTGTGGCAGGTGAGAGCATTAATTAAGGACTTATCTAGGTTCGGATATTGAATGAATAATTAATGAATGATCGTTCTCTATAATACAGGTTATCACGTGGTTGGTTATTGGTTACTAAATATTTATAATGAATTACCCATTGTCTATTCTGCCCCAGGGCCTTCTAAATAACCACAAGTTTTTTAGAACAATAGTGTGTCATCATCACCTTTATGATTTCATTGGTGACAGTGGAAAGACTATGTCCTGAAAAAAAGTAAAAGAAAAATTTGATTTTGGTAAAAAAATATTGCAACAAGTACTATTATTTATTTATTTATTAAAACTTTATGCACGCCTAAAAAAAAATACTGTACAAAGGCGGACTTAATGCCTCAGGCATTTTCTACCAGTCAATCTTAGGGTGATGCAGAGACAACACATGGCAGGTGCAACATAATTGATAGATAACTCGAAAAATAATAAATACTATTAGTATCACCCATAGTCATTATTACCACATAACATTATGCCTGTAATCTTCGAAGGGTTAGGCAGAGGTACCTGTAGTACACCCACATTTCGCCAGTTATGTTTAAGTCCCATGTAATAGAGGGCGAGCCTATTGCCATCAACCGGGCACAAATCCAGATTCCGGGCTACTACTGAGGAATTCCCGATGGAAAAACCAAATAATACTTGGCCTGACCTGGGAATCGAACCCAGGAGCTCATGCTCAGCAGTAGCGCTTGCGACCAACGAGGTAGTCGTAAATATTTAAATCGTTCGAATTTACGTTAAGCCTCGGTCACACACAGCGAATACTCGCTGCGATTAGGCACAGCGAGAACTCGCTGTGTGTGACGAGCCATTCGCCGCGATCTGAATGGGGCATATTCCATTTTACTCTCTGCGAATGCGCACTCACCGCTAGAATTTGCTGTGTGTGACAAAGTACTCGCTGCGAGTAGCCATTCGCGTGCCGCTCCAGACTACACGTTCGTGCTACAGGGCGCTTCGTTGCTACATAGATTTGTATAACTCGCTGTGTGTGACAAGCAGGCAGCGAGTATTCACTATGTGTGACCGAAGCTTTACGTTTACTCCGCGTATTCGAAAGTATCTAAAACAAAAGACGCCATTGGCAATAGTAATGAAACGCCATCAAATCTCATCTCACAAGATCGTCACCTTTCGGCAATAATCGGCAATGGTCGGCACGTCATGGGCAAAATTAAACTGTCCGGGAACCGATTGAGTTAATTGGAAGGGTGCAAACCGATCCAGTTTTCTGAGGAACTGATGATAATAAGATGACGGTGTTATTACTGCTGAATTTGTACCTGCAGAGGCTTTTTTTAGGAATAGACAGACATTGTGATATTATTTCAAACCAGTGGGATTGTTAATATTATTGTCAATATCAGACCGCAGACAGCTACTACTAAAGACATGGACTTGTAAATCTAAAATGTCTTCAAAATCATCATACTTGGCAGAAAGATTTGGTAATTGCATATTGTTTTTGGCAGAATACACCCATCCCCTTGATACGAGCCCTTTCTATTTTGTGAACGTGAGAACGTTGTAGGTCTTGTAGACTGTAGATTTGTTGATCGTTTTCTATTTTGTTAAGTTCCTGGTCTTGTATTGTTGATCGAAGTTCCTGGTACTTTTTGGCGGGCCAATTTAATAACACCATTACAACTAAAATGTGTGAATGCGATGCTACTCGTTTATAATGATACAAACATTATCATAATAATTGAATGCATCATTCACGCTAACCGTCACGAATATAGCCATTTATCGAATCAAGATTCATTAACTCAACATCAATCAAGGTCTTGTAATCAATAGTGATGGTAGACAGCTCAACCACAAGATAGTAAGCAAAAGGTCAACTGTCTTTATTGTATTTGATAGATTCTACTTTTATTTGTAACAAGCATTTTCCCGCGAATTCCATCCACGTGGAAGTCAACTATACCATAACAATGACACAACGCGAAGTTAGTGAAAAACAATTTAAAAAATTAAAAAAATAAAAATCCTCTGTAATATAACGAACAGTCACTGCATTTAGTAGAAAGATTGTTTATGTTGCTAAATTGTAAGACATTGTTCTAGCTCCTGTTCGGGAGTTTGTCCGCGTAAAAGTTGATTTTAGTACATAAAAATACAATCCTATAATAGCACACTATATATAGTATAGCTTTCTACCAGTGAAAGAATGTTTGTTATCGCATCATAAGTTACTCTTACAAACAAAAAAAATATTTTACTAGTTTATAATAATATTAGTTTAAATGAAGAACTGTTTTTTAGTAGAATGTTGATTATTAATCGACGAGTTTTGCAAGGTTCCCAGTGATGCACTATATGACATGTGACAGTCAGACCAATGAATTTACAAGTTCTTTCATCACAAGCAGGATCAAGAGGATTTAATAATTAATTTTATATGATACGAGAGTGGATAATAGGTTGAGGCTTCTGATAAACACTTGGAGGACCATAAGATAGGAGTGAGGCGTATTTATCGAAAAAAATAAAAAATACAGGTTTTTAAAATATGGAACAGATATTTCAAAACCGAAAAACGGTTACTGCCTGTTCCACACCTTCCACAACCTACTACAAACTCAAAGCATTTATTTCAATTAAACCATTTACAGGCACTTTTGAATTGTCAAGAGACCAAATTAAAACATTGCCGACATTGTACGGCAACCAGGTGTGTATCTGTGCTAGGTACATAACAAGCTCTTCTCTATCTAGCTTATGGATGTTTACTTTGTTACAAAGAGATACAAACGAAAATGACCTGGAATAGTTTGCAACAAACTCTTTTCTCTTCTGACTTGTTGTAATAGAAAGATACAGCATCTGTTCTCTGCCTGTCACTGTTGTTGCAAACAAAGAGAGTAATAGGCTGTTATTTTGGAACTGTTATTTCCCTGGAACTGGAACAGATGAAACAGGTTTCTAATTTTACCTGTTATAGACCACCTCTATCACAAGAATCACCAATTATTAATGTAAAGATTTAGAGAAAACGATCACTTACAAAAAACTGACTCTGGTTAAGTTGTTATTCGAGTTAGCCATATAGCAACAGACCCCGTTCAAATTGGAACTTCTGCGTCACCCTTAAAGATAGGGGTAAAGGCTAATAAGCTCTTTGAGCCATCGTCTCCAACGTCTCACATATCTGGCTATCAATCTGATCGGATTGGAAGGAGATCACTTGAGCACTGCAATTCATTTGTATTCGAGCTACGGTAGGTATACAAGGTAAAACAACTATGGTACTTAAAGAAGAGAGAAAGTTTAAAGTATCCGTCACATCTAAGAGCGTTCATTCTAAAAGTTGGCAACGTCGCAAATAGCTGTCAAATATTTACCTGTTTTGACTCATTTGGCAATATTACTGTATGGAAATATGAAATATCGCTAATTAGAATATCGATAAAGAATTGCAATTATAACATTGAAATTGATGTTGAAACCGTTTTAGGTGGAAAAAAAGGCATTTGGAAAGTTTCCAAATATTTTTTTTACATCTAAAACTAAATATTGGGTGTTACGATATTAATTATTGCATTGCATAATTAATATTTTAGTTCACTATTTAGCCATATTTCATATTTCCATACAGTCATATTGGCAAATTAATAAAAACAGTGAAATATTTGATAGCTATTTGCGACGTTGCTCACTTTCAGAATAAACGCTCTTAAGACACACTAGAAAACATAATCTCTGAAAATCTGACCTTTGGCTAAAAGAACTGAGGAAGAAAAAAAAACGATGGATGGATTGCATTAAAGGTGATATGTCTAGAGAAGAGGTAAATACGGTGATGGTGAAGAAGAAGGCAATCAGCGCTGACCTCAAAAACCTTCAGATAAAGGCAGGTGATAATGATGATGTCAGGCGACCATTACGCATTGCTTACAACCCTTTAACATCTTAGTAGATCCATACGGTGACGTCAGGATAAGCATACATTTCCAAAACTCTCAAACGATTCATTTCAATTAGGTAAACCATTTACAGGCACTTTTGAACTGTGCCGGTTAAGAAAGATGAAGCTAGTTGCCCTTCCAAAGCGTAGCCATCTAAGAGTTAGAATAGTAGCAGGAGTGTTAAAATACGTATAGGCAATGGCATAGGACGTGCCATATGTGTCAATGAAATGCTCACGTCTCTCAAAAATATTACACATTTTCCAACTGTTTTTGCCTTGCATGATATTTTAAAAGTTATCAATGGCAATGAAACGTCGGATATCTTCCATTGAAAACAACTTATATAATGGCGAATGACTTTGAAATCGGCACAATGTAGTTACTCAGAAAATATCTTTCATAAGTCTACCATCTTTTCAGGTCAAACTCAACTCTAATTTCTAAAGAATAAAGTTGAATTTGCATTGTCATAATAAAAAGCTACATTATGCTGTAATATTCTTTTGGAATAACAAAAATTGTTTGCTGAAGGGGAGATTGGGCTCTAGAGTCGGTGATACCGTATCAATTACAGTTATTAATTTTGCATTTCATCCCGGTCCGTTGTTCCCTCGCTTCCTCGAAATAATTATTATCATTTCTGGGCATAAACCCTTTATTCCAACTGTTAAAAAGTGTTTCAAATGCTGTAACAATTTTTATGATAATTTTTGAATATAAAATTGATTTTGCAATAACTTTTTCATGTAAAGAAATCGTAAACTGATATATTTCAACCAACGTTTTTATAACGTTGGTTGAAATAAGAATCACATAAATTGGGCCGTGGGTTGAATTAAAAAGATCATAGGGAAATTCGTCATTAATACCAAACTTGGCAGAGTAAGATGATTTAGTGATCAAAGTAAGATAAAAAGTGGCCAAGTGCGAGTCGGACTCGCACACGAAGGATTCCGTACCATGGTACAATATAACACTACCTACTTTAAAATAAAATACTTTAGTAAAAAAAAATACAAGAGAGGTGCTACCATTATTTACATAAGATTATGGTTCATAGTTACATTAGAAAGACGTTTGTATGTATTGCCATTATTAAATATTTTAGTCCTTAGTTATAGGATCCCGTTGTTGGCACCATTTGGGTACGGAACCCCAAAAAGTATAAAATCTTATTCAATTACATGTCCCACAAAAACATATTAATCAAAAACATGTCACGCCATATAAGACAAGAAAAACCCGATTTTGTGGCTGAGCACGTCGGCAGGGCAGCGACCATTTGTCAAGAAACAAATGAGGTGCGAGAATGTGTAGGCGAGAAAGCAGGTCATGCCAGTCGAGCGCTCGGGATATGTACGGGGACGTAATGCTTGTATTTTGTTTACGATTAATTTGTATATGTTGCAGTAAAATGGTTGAAGCCGTGATATAGTTATATCCCTAGGGATATAGCTATTTACCGTAATATACTTACAATATAAATGCGATTCATAACTCTCTTCCTAGGAATATAACTATGATACGAGTACGATCTAGTAATATAATTATTAGGGCACTCCGACCAAGTAGGTTAGGTTAGAACTGTGACCAACTAACTACATGCGAGCCGAACGAGCGAAGCGAGCAGTGCCGCGGCAGCGGCCGGCGAGCACTACATCTCGAAATTGGTCGCAGCAACAAAATTAGGGCGTTCCGACAGTTATGAATCACTTTCTAATAACTATATTACGGTATATAGCTATATCCCTAGGGATATAACTATATCAAGGCTTCAACCATTATCTTACTACGACATAGTATACATATTTCGAAACCAAGCTTTTGCAATTAAAGATTTCATTCCTTGAGTTGTATGCACTTTGCTTGATATGGGAATCGAAGCCAAGACTCGTTTGTCAGCGTGATTGGAACCAATAGGCTATACCAGTTTATTCTCCTTTAGAGCAAAAACCACTTCTCATAAAAAGTTGATCAAAGAGTGTCAGTAATTTCAGACTATTTACTCAAGGTTTTTTTTTTATAATAATTACTTTATGTTTGCCTAAAAGATTGAATTTAATAAGTTAGGTACATCAATTATTTCTAGGCAGGTCTTGAATCCATAACCTATGAATAACCAACCTTTGTCATCATCGTCCTGCCCTTGTTCCAATTTATTTGTGGTCGTTGCAGCAGCCTTTCTTTTTCTTTCACATTATCTCAATGGGCCAACATCCCAATCATCTCTTTACATCTTTCACACAATCCATTCATAGTTACTTTGAGCTTTCACTCCTGAGGGCCTCGGCAAAGTGACATTCTATCAGTGATGATGCAAAAGTCAAAAATTTATGGGACTGACCATAGAAATAAGAAATAAGTTTTTTATATTTCTATGGGACTGACACAAGCTACCGAAAACCTTACGACAATCCTGTTGAAAGTCGTTATAGAAATACGAAACGCTTTGAAAGCGAGCGAGCACTTGTCTAGGCTCTCGGGATAACGTCGGCTTTGGTTGGTAAATAAATAACACAGTACCCAATCATTTACACGTTCGCCATCTCCAATCATTATACAATTAGTATCACAATCATATTATGATATGTGTTGCTAACGAGGTGCTACTAATGGCTATTTAGTCGATGCCCAGACCTGAGAGCCAGATGTTTTATACTGAAGCGGTTACAATGAATGTCTTCGTGGGTAGAAGTTTATTGGAGAAAGATTGACGATGGATTAAGGTGATGTAAAACCATGCAATTAATCTTATATGTAAGATTTATTCAGTGAGTGCGTATGCACCGACACTACTTCAACCGACATCGTTCGATGACGTCCGATTACTAGGTGTACGCACTCGTTTTTTTAGACTTATGTTTGTTTCAATCGACCGAGTTGTGCCGATGACTTACGAGCATAGTTCGACTGATAACAGATTAGTTGAACGTAAGCCGAAAGGCTCCACTGCCTTCTTATAATTTTCCCACAACGATAATGACGTGGACGTCTTTGTTGAGGGTAAATTCGGAGTTGCTCTAAATCGTCTCGAAGACTGTACGGGAAGGTACTGTACATAGTACACTGACGTAATAAAAAAAACTATTTGCCAAATCAATAAAACAGCAATATGAATGATAGGCTGAAGAATGATATGATAAGGCAACGGTGCGGATAAAAAGAAGATTAAGTCACAAAAATTGAAAGGAGTATGCTTTGTTTGGTCATGTTGAGAAGATGAATGAAAGGTGACTAACAAAAAGTAATTACAAGGTAGATGTGAGTTGAAAAGCCGGGCGGGGACGCCCTAGGAGGATATACTGATCTTATTGGTGATGTTCTTCAGAAAGGGCAGGTGCGTAGTACTCGCAGCAGGTATGCGTGTATGACCAGATGTATGAACGGAATCCAGGCAAAATAAGTATGTAAGGATTGTAGCAGGTGGCATTTTGTAGTTTCTGCCTATCCCCACGGGCAGAAGGCGTGACTTTATATATGTGTGTATAACAGCTATCCACTAACTCTATTTGCCTATTTTCCTTGTCTATTTGGGTAGGTATTTATTTAGTTCAATAAGTATCAATACTTATTAGTTGTCAGTACTGAACTGATTCACCCTGCTCCCCGTACCAGTATAACTATAATAATATTACGGTGGAGCAGTTTTCCTAGTTCTCTGTAAAGTATAGTAAAGCTTCTAATATTATTCTTATTAACATTTTTTTAAATTAATTCTTAAAGTGAAAACCGCGGGTGACATAGGTCATAGAGATTGATAATTTCGACAAAACTATCACAAGGAGCTCTATTTTTTCCAGATTATTGTTCATTACTACACCATAATAAGTTGACTGCCTCGTTGATCTAGTGGTCGCAAGCGCTACTGGTGAACATGGGGTCCTAGGTTCGATTCCCAGGTTGAGCAAAGTATAATTTTAGGGTTTTTCTATCAGGATTTTCTCGGTAACAGCAATAGGCTCGCCCTCTATTACATGGAACTTAAACATAACTGGTGAAATGTGGGTGTACTATGAGTACCTAATCCTCCTGGTTCTGCATACTCCTTTGAGGATTACAGTCGTGATGTAATATGATGATAAGCAAAATAAACTGAAAAGTAGTTATTTCTTAACTGTCAAAGAAAGAAGACGTAGTCTACATTCACCTGTCCTTCACCACTTAGTTTAGACAAAGAAGCGATTACAATCCCGGAACAGAAACTTTTATGAAAACGCCAACAGCAACCATCTCCCGCGTGTCCCAAATTAATACAATCGGTTGTTAAGCGGTTGCTCCCAACTGGAAGCAATTACAACTGCTCGCTGATTCGAAAAGTTTCCCGATGTAATTTTGTTAGCCGTTTGAGCCTAACCGGTTTTAAAAGCGGTTAGTATGTGTTTAAAGGTTTGAATACGGGTTAAGTTAATTCCGTGTTTTGTTGTGAGTAGTTTAATGTAGTTTTAGATGTCACGCTTGTGTGTGAAGTTTGATTGGAGAAGCGGAGCCTACGGGAACAAATTATATACTTATTAAACGTATTATTTATATTATTTTAGAGAGACCGATGACATTTGGCAATTGCTTTCAAAGCATTTCATATTTCAACAACAACTTTTAACGGGATTGACATAAACTTTTCGGTAGCTTATGTCAGTCCCATATTTTTTTAGACTTTCCACTATCGTTAAGTATTGCTGATAGAAACTTGCTTTGTCTAGGCTTTTTGATGTTAAGGGGTTGCCGCCGCCGATGGAAATACCTAAGCCATCGCTGATACATTGACATCCCAGAGACAACATTATTGTGTTCAGAATTGTAAAGCACTGATGCGCTCAGCAGAGTGAAAGCCCTTGTCACAGTCAAGGTCCGACGTGCAACTGCCGACTTTTTCTGTTCAGTGCTCTTTTTTTTGTTTTATTTTAAGTACTTATGTATCATGTATTCGAGTTAACTTGTAACACGTATTCCTTTTGACCATAAAACTATTTTCATTTCTTTTTTCAACCCTGCTTGGCAGCACAAATAGTAATGGTGGTACTTAGTACTTCTCCTGTCAAAAGATTCACAAAAAGTTCTACTACTAATGATAAGGTTTAGATATTATAGACCTGAAATAAAGAGCCTTCATTTTATACAACTATCTCAAACTTACCCTTAACCGTACCCTTACCTGAGACATCAATCGATCTCCACAATCATTTGAATACGCTCCCTCAAATCACAAGAACACATCTATCTATAGGTATCAGAACCAAATCGTTGGCAATCTAACTCCAATATCAGAGGGAGAATAATTGACAAACCACAGTTACCAATGGTATAGTTTGTAGTAACGAGATTGTGGGGCCTGGAGGGTCAATCAGTAGAATATGCAGGAGAGGTAAACCATGATCGAATAGAACACGAGGTGTATTTGCGTGACGTTGTGTCCATGAGGTGGAAACAACGTCATGCTTGTATTTTATGAAAGGTGTATAAACATTTACAGTTTCACGTGAAAACTTGTAACTGACCATCTTCTACATAATGATACAGCATACTCAACGGCTGTAATTTTCTTAAAATAAATAAATACAGAAAGAAAAGTGTAGTCATGATGATAAAATTTATATAAGTAGTTTATAATAAAGTATGTGTGACCGCATAAACGTATAACGGATTTTTACCATCATTTTGTGAATTTATTTCGGAAGGTAATAATATATTAATATTTATCTGAGATATAACACAGAAATCTCGATGTTTTGACAACATGTCGCCACATCAGTAGATTGCACCCGCACGAAGCAAGGGCGGGTCGCTACTTTATCATGATAATAAAAAGTGCAATGAAGTGAGCAGCCCTCCCCTGCTACAAATTGACCCTTTTCCAACAACCCTAACGAGGGAAGGAAATAATAATTATTACAACCCTTCTACCCACCCTCTTGTAAAGTGATGCTTCTGATATTAAAATACCCATAATTATTATTCCGGGTATATCTCTACTAAGGAATAATTGTGGTGGATATCCGTCTATCGCGTCAAATGGTGTTGATAAGATATTATGCTGACATCTTAAATTCCATTAGCAGTTCCAAAACATTGTATTCTCCAAGTTACTTATTTTTGTTCTCAGGAAATTCTCAGTAAGCAACTCGAGTTAAAATTTCTGGCCAATTAATGGCATTAGGTTCATATGTTACTTGTCACACAAAAAATATTTTAATTGGGGATTGTAGATGCCACCAATGCCCAGAGCGAATGCGGTGCTCCTGACCAAGCCATGTACCTTAAGTTGGAGTCTTCAAAATCTCCATTCACCTCAAAAACCTGAGGACCTTAAAAATGTAACTGATACCGCGATTGGCGTGGCCGCCTACTGGGCTCATATAATCTACTGTACAGTAAGCGCTCAAAAGTGCATGAGCACGCTAAGAGTCGTATTGCTGTGAACACGCGGTATAGCTCGTACATTTGTATGTGTAAGCAACACGATACACACACCACAGATAACGCAGTTTTGCACTACACGAAACAACAATATATTTCCGTCGCTTTAAACATGCTAGCACACACGCACTATGCGCGTGAACTTGACCAGTTAATGGCATTGCTAAAATTCGATAGTAACTTAACTAGTGCAGATAGCAGAAAGCGTTAAGCGTTGGTATGGAATTCAAACTGCCTCAGGTTCTAATCTCGTAAAACACAGTGCGGTTTTTTGCAAATATTAATATTTTTGTTTTCGATAATAATATTTTTTAAATATTGCTGCTTTTTTAAAAAGCATTGAACATTTAAAAAATTATTTTATTGTTATTGCAATAAAGGTTTTAGAATAAAAAATGCGTGATATATGATAACAAAATTTAAAAAAATATGTTTATTCGTTATATTTATTTTACATAAGTTAAAAAACTGCTACAATTATTTATCATTACTTCAGCTGAATAAGATGTGAAATAGATGTCAAGAAACTTAGAAGCAGTTTGTATTATTTTGACATATTTAAATTATGAAATATTTTTAATTTTTAATGGATTTTTTCACCATAAATATTAAGCTTTGATCATGGTCGAAGTAATTAAGTAATAAATAAGAATATTAGACTACTTAAAATGTAAAAAAACTACTTACAGAATAGGTAATTTTAAGGTTAAATATGAGCAGTTTGTTTATATTTTATTTGTATTAATTATTTTACATTTTATTTGACTTTAGTAAATATTGGTTGTTATTGAGGTTAAAGCTTAAGTATTCATTTTCTTTACGAAAAGAAGATTGAAACTAAACCTCAAATTTTAATCCTAAAATAATACTATTACTAAAATAATATTAAACAATTTCGGTATATCTGCAAGAAATACGACAAACACCCTATTGAAACGTGCTTAAAAAATTCGTTACCATAAATTCATGCAATAACGAATCTGTTGTTTATTAAGTTGGTACGGTCAATATTTTAAGGTCAAAAACGGTTTTCTAGCTGGTCTTCAGTGATGCAAGCCTTCAGAGTGCACGGCGAACGGTTCATAATGACGTGTTTTTAATAATTCAGCAAAATATCTCGTTGGTATGAAACCATTTGTTTCATTCACCATTTGACGTCGCTGCTACTCGATAATAAGCCCCTTCCTCATATCTCTTAACCCTCACAGTATTTCTCTAGAACAAAGAAAAACATTGTTTTTATTAGACATAATACCTTATTATTTATTATTCACTAATCGAATTAAACCTCACAATGAATTTAAAACTTTAAAGGCATCTTCTGTCTCAACAATACCTCTGTTCTATCAACAATACCCTTGATTAAGATTTATGTTTAGTAAAATATGAAATACCTATATAAATGATAACACTCACACTTAGTCCGGTTTCATTAGATATTCACTTCACTTTTACGTAGCGCAATAATATTCTCTGATCTGATCTGATCTCTTCAATATATTTTATGCCTGCTTTTTGATAATAATAACCACAACACTGCGCTAAATACTCGTCACCAATATTATCCACGAACCAACAAAGTTCTATTAATTAAATACTCGTAAAAAACTGCATCTACCCCACAGAAATCGAAATAATTTACTTAGTTTTTTGTGGTCTACCTGCTAAACTTTAATATTTATGTGAACAAGACGAATGAAACTAAAAACGAATGATGATTATTGAACTAGTCATTGGTTGCAGACAAAGTGAGTGTGTGTGTGTAATGTGCGTGTTTACAGTATTGTAACAACTTATAGAAGAAGGTCGTAAGTCAAACCGAAGCGTCAGTCTATTGCTTTGTGAGATTGCTCATGGACTTTTCGTCGGTACTGTACATCGTAACAGCAAATCAATTTTCACGCCTCCCTCTTAAGAGCTTGGCCTAATATTTTTTGAAGTTCTGATAGCTCATGACCTAAAGAGGTGTCTTAAAGAATATGAATAAAAAATAAAAATATGCAAATCCGCGAAATGTCGCGGGTACAAAGCTAGTAGGTATAATACATTTATTTACCATCAACTCGAAAAAAAGAAGACCGTAACTGGAAAAATCAGGTTGTACTGTACCCTTTCGACTACCTTCTTCGGGAATACAAGTGTATTGTTATGTTGTCGACTAATTGATATACCTAGCTAACAAATTCTTATCAACATCTCACCACCTCACCTAACCAAAATTTATTCACACCCTCCTAAATAATTCTATATTTTTGACTCCCTCCTAAAATGATTAGCTCCACGGAGGTTATTAACAAACTACAACAAGTTTCAATTCTATCCTCCGCTGGGAGGTCTGGGAGGTAAACTGTTACCTTTTCAGAGGTAAAGTTCAGGGAAAACTCTGTTAATATTGAACAAGTACTGTGATAGATTATGCACCTGTGGTGGAGTATAATGGATGGAGTGGCTTTAGAGGAGCAAGGATTTGTATTAGAACGTGTGCTGATCAAAAGTCTATTTGACAATAAGACAAAGGTGATTTCATTAGATTTAAATTGGGAATTTACGGGCAGGAAAATTAATTGCTAAGCAAATGTTATAGCTATTTCATACAACCGTCGAAGAATGAAAGTTGTGATTAGAATATACGGATAAATTAGGTTGATAGTCACTTTGCTTAGCAATTAATTTCCTTCACACGAAAGTCCCCCTAGAAAAATAATCGGTAATAAACTGCACAGTATTTTTCACTTTAACTTGTTGAAAATTCGACAAAGTTTTATGAAGAACTAATTAGTATTGTTTGAATTAAATTTATTGCATGCGTTTTTTCAAGTAAACACTGTTACACATTGGAAGACATGAAAATTGGGGTTGCTTGAATCATGAACGAGAATAATCTTGACTTGAGATTAGTAATAGCAGTAGGTATCATCCAATTCTTCTAATTTCGAAATTAATCTCTCTTGAACACATAAGACTAACAATGAACAAACCCAATAAGAAACTGACTTACTAAGAAACATCTAATTTGATATCGGAAACAATTCCGAACAATTTCTGGAACATACTTCAACGAGTTGTTCCGAAGTCTACATGCGAGTATACTCCAAGTTTGGCCAAGTGTATTATTGAGCGGTGTGTTAGCTGGCTTGCTATCATCATGCCATGTGTTGTGTGTTGTAGGAACTTTGATACATTGAATATTAATGTTGGGAACATTGTTATACGAGTACTGCGTGATCTTATGCTAAATTGTCGGGAAAGTTAGGGTGGGGATTTTGTTTCAGCTGTATTTGAGGCATATTGTTTAGAAAAATCGATAAAAATACTGGATAGAAGAAAGATACAAATGGATAGATTAAAGTTTAGCATTTCCACCACAAGAAAATCCTTTACTATTAGGTATTAGACCAAAGAGTCTAAGCGGGTAGGGTCTTATAGCAGTGTCAGATTATATATGACGATTTAGAGTTTAGAGATTTAAAGGAATTGAGATTCAGTATAAATTCTTAAATTCGTTCATTCATTCACTGTTAGACAAGAGACAACGCATAGCCTAAACGGCTGGGTCAAGGCAGCACTACAGTTCCTGATAAAACGAAGTTGAGCACTAAGGAACGACTTTTGAAAATTAATCTCCCAAAGTGGTTAAATAAGGGATGCAAGTTTCTATGGACGCTCGTCATTTTTGCCGATGGTAAAACTCATCAGGCGCACGGTTTGTATATGAGATAACTTAAGATTGTTGAAACAAATGACCAAAAGATAATAACTTTATAGCTAAACGTAAAGGGACTACTTAACCTATAAAAGAAGAAAGAAAAATCAAGAATACATACATTAAAAAGTTCCGAACAATCGATGTTCCCCTAAACGCCTCTCATACAGAAAAAAAGTTGTGAAACATTTTGTCAACCGTAATTGTACGAGATCCGCTTCCGATACCAGTTCCGAATGTTCGGGAATTCAGAATAATGTCGTACAAGTTGAAAGTCGAAAGTGAACAAGAATAAGTTTGTTTAGGCGACAGTTAGCAGCTGTAGTGGTTTTAAACTTTTCGCTCATGAACCAAACACGTCTTGGCTTAATGGCTAATTGTTAGATAAACAACTTTATTACGACCAAGTTTGGATTGAAGACTTTTTCAAATGTGGTATTGTTCGCCCTTAGATTTCTTAGAAATTCCATTGACCGACTATGACATATTTCATGATAATTTATGTTGAACTAAAGATTGCCTTCATAATTATTTTTACACGCACAACAAATGGTCAATGGAGCCAAAGAGTTCTTGAGTGGGAGTGGTGACCACGCACCAGAAACCGTTGTGAGGACCCCGAGGTGGACCAAAGTTGGGGGAAGCACAGGACAAATCAAATTTGCGATCCTCATCGAAGCTTATGTCTCGTCGCTTATGAAGATGTCTCATATTGTTAACGATATAATAATAAAATTATGTTTTTACATTACATCTACAATTCATCAACTTTGTAAATATAATAATACTGAAATCTAACCTCAATTCACTTACTAAAGATAACAATGACCCACCAAAAACAGATCCTATTACAGAACAAAAAGATAACAAAGTTACCAACAAAACTAAAATAAAACAATTCCTAGATTATGACCCAAAAGATAAGACAGTTCCTCTCTTACCTTCTTCAGGGTAATTTATGGCATCAGATAAAATAACATGAGGTATGGTGGCTTATAAAAATGATACTATTCTGATCTGGAATGGGGGAAGTAACTGTAATGGTTTTGCATTTATCTTCAGGTGCGAGATGGGATTGTGGGAAAGTGATTTGGTATGGTTATTCTTTATTTTGGTTAAAGTAGGTTTAGATAGTTCATGTTTTAGATGAAATTGTGTTTCTATTGGTGGAAAATATTGATTATCTGCTGTTTCTCTTTCTGGCCAATATCTAACATTGGACGTCATTTGGTTGAAACAATGAAGTTTCTAATAATGTTGACCAATTAGATATTAATTACCAATTAATTTTAATATGATGGTATTGTAAAATCAAAGTCAAAGTAATTTCAAAGCGAAACATTGATGAAATTATTTAATTTCGTAAACCTTTAGTACAGAGGCAATATTGAATAGTTTTCACAGAAAACGGGAATGTTATCGTAATTGATATTAATGCAACAATAGTACACAATCTTATTTATTATCCTCTTGTACAGAGTGGCGAAGGCGATCACATTAAATAGTACAGCGGCCCTAATACAAGTTGATAATAATATAATGACTGTTATAATAATAAAATAAAATACCTACTATTAATAAAAAAAATTCATTGTGCCAAACGGAGCACTCGAGTTTCATAATCTATTCAATTAGGTATTTACATTTTGGAAATGATAAAAACTTACAGCATTACGTGTCACGGATTTATCTGTATTCGTAATCTCATATTTGTCAAAATATTAACAAAAAAATATTCAAATCAATTAGCCATTTCCCTATTCAAATACGATGAAATGAATGCGTTCATAAAATCCTTTCATAAAGAAGGCTTTTGATAGAAATTGCAACTTCCTGCCAGCTCTCAAAGGGCGAGAGCGTGATTGATTCGACGTCTGACAATCGATCGTACATAATAGTAGAGGTGCAGAAGGTCCACTTTGAACAGTCATCAATCTTGTGTTTTATTGATAAGGTAAGGGTCGTTAGTCTAGTGGTCCCAAGCGCTACCGCTGAGCACGAGATCCTGTGTTCGATTCCCGGGTCGAGCAAAGATATTAAGTTTTTATGTCTGGAATTTCTCAATAACAGCCCGGAGTCTGAATTTGTGCCCGGCTGATGGTAATAGGCTCGCCCCCTATTACAATGGGACTTAAACATAACTGGTGAAATTTGGGTGCTATAGGTACACTTCTGCCGAACCCTTTGAGAAAACAACGCGTAATGTGTTGTATTATGTGTGGTAATCGCCTTTTGACCGTGTGCAGTAAGAATTTTCTAACTGATAGGTAAATCTATTTAATTCGATACAGGATCCCTCGGTCTTGTCTTCATAAGTGTTATGTATGAGTAATAAGTAAAAAGAATTAGGTATTTGTCACACTAGACTTACTAGCGCAATTAATCAATAAACGATTAGGCTTGAACCATGAGTGCAGTTACTATTGTTTTCTAAACTAATAATATTTATAGTAACGCTTTCACGGTAAAACGGCTGGACAGATTTGGATGAAATTTAGCACACGAGTAGACCATGACTGGGGTTAGTACATAGAATACTTTTCATCCCGATATTCCCACGGGATCGAGACTTATGCTGGTGAAACCGCGGGGCACAGCTGGTAATAATCACACTAATATTATAAAGGCGAAAGTTTGTGAGTGTGTGTGTATGTTTGTCTCTTCTTCACGCTCAAACGGCTGGACCAGAAGGAGACGCCTGCCGATTTCCGGCCACCGTAGGCGCGGGCTTGCGGACGGTGAGCACTGGGTAACTCGCCGTCCGATAAGGACCAAGCCCGGGTCGACGGTGCGTTGTGTTCCACGTCAGAATTGACAGGGTCCGCTAGGGCCAATGCCTGCCGGGGGTTCGAAGAAAACCGATAAGGAAATCGTGGCCCCCGACAACAGGGCAACCGAAGGAACACGGGTGGGATTTAGTCAGTAAAAGTCTGACACGCCCTCCCGCTCCACCCAGAGCGGGAAAAGTTATGACAGCTACACGCACAGATTGTAATAAGTCTGCGGCGCGTGAGTCGCCGACGGCACGGAATGTTGCCATTTTAAATATTATATTTGTATAAACATTTAGGACTAGTATTGTATTTATTTTATTTTTTGTTTTGTTATTTCATTATATGCTGCACCGGTTGACGTCATCACGTCAGCGCCGGCTATCGCTGAAAACCAGCGCTGGGGCTCTGTCTCGCATGGGGTCGCAGCTTTATGCTGAGCGATGGCCGTTTTGCGTGGATGTGACGCATATTTTCCCCTGATTTGTTATTTATGTGTTTTTTTTTATCTTTTTTGCGTCATGTTTACCGCAAATAAACGAAATTTCTTTCTTTCTTCTTTCTTTCTTATTTGATAATTTCCCACCCAAAAAAAAGGAGTTTTTATTTTTCTTCGTCTTCTTTCAATATCTTTTCTGAAAGAAAGAAAGAAAGAAAAATGCGTTTATTGGCATTACAGCAGATCTCTCTCTCTGTATTTTTAACCGACTTCCAAAAAGAGAATGTTCTCAATTCCACGGTATGTTTTTTTTTATGTTTGTTACACGATTACTCCGTCAATTATGAAATGATCTTTTTTGTTTGGTAGATCATACTTCAGAGGTGGTCCCATATACCTAAATTTTATTAACTTTACTTGGGTAGTTTTTGAGTTAGCTTCAATCATACGTATTTTTTCCCACTTAGTATGTGGATGATATGATTAGTTCCTATCACTGTTATTTACATAGCAGGTAGTGGTATTCGAATTTGTGTGGGGTAGGTACCACAACAAAAAGTGAAAAATAAAAACTTTTTACAAAAAAAACACTACAAAGTGACAAATAACTTTAATTTCGGAAGTCGGTGACAGAACGAAAATTCAAAACCAAAGACACCGACTTCCGAAATTAAAGTTATTTTTCACTTTGTAGTGTTTTTTTTTTGAAGTCGGTTGTTTTTTTTTGTAAAAAGTTTTTAATGTATTCAGTCCGCTCAACATAATATTCCTCTTCGTTATAAATGCAAGTTAGTACCAGTAGGTAGGTACTAGCTTGCTTTCAGCAGCTACCGTGACGATGCTTATTCATTCGTTAACATTTCAAAATCTCGACCTCCTACTTTATTTAGAAGCCACTGTAATAAAAGTAAAAACCAATTTCAATAAGTACATGCATCACAAAGTGAAACTTTTGTATCGCTGTTCGGGTCGAACCTTGTTAACATTTTCTCTTTTTTATTAAATGCTTCTCAGGCCACTTTCTTGAGCACAAAGAAGAGATTAAATTCCGAAGGCGATGGAAGGCCTATATTGTTATATTGATTAAAAAGTAACGCTATCGACAGTGGGGGGGGGGGGTCAAGCAAGTTTGAAGTGGAGTCAGGAGTGCACTTCGGAACTGCAATTTGAAGGCGTGAATTTTTTATAGGGGAATGTACTGATTTTAGTTTTGTTGAGGATTGTTTGATATTGTACAGGCAACTGGTATAACTTCGTTACAAGATTATGACGATGACAATACCTGCTTCTTAGGTGCCAATTAGTTTACAATTATCACGCCTTTTTTCCTCCGAAGGGTTAGATTAGGTTACCCACATTTCGTCAGTTATGGTTAAGTCCATGAAATAGGGGACGAACCTATTGCCGTCAACCGGGCACAAATCCAGACCATAGGCTGCTACTGAGAAATTCCTGATGAATAAACCCAATAACACTTTGCTCGACTTGGGCAGCGAACCCAGGACCTCATGGTTAGCAGTAGTGCTTGTGACCACTAGACCAACGAGGCAAGTAGGTACAGTCATGACCGATATACATAAGCTGACTCGTTACCATTTTTTTACTCATATATCCCGCATGACAATATGTGATTTTGTTTTGAGGATTCACACTTCGCGAGCGTAAAATAATATTGATACGTCAAAAGTAAGATTATTCTTTATTAGGTGGCATATCGATATCGATAGTTGCACTAGGATAAAAGACTTTGAAAAAAAAAACAGAAAAACCCGACTGCAAAAACACATAACAGAAAGAAATGGAGCTATACGTCCTGTATAGCTTCATCTCTTTCCCACACTGAAGTAATATAAAAATAATACTGCTTTATGAGCTGGTGGTAGGCCCCCTGAAAAGAGAAAAACAAGCATTATAATCTATAGAATTTTGGTATTGCAGGCAGAGACAAACAAAAGTTACCCCATAATTTCAAGTTATTGGTTTGTCGCCTGCAATACCAAAATTCTATAGATTATAATGCTAGTTTTTCTCTTTTCAGTTATGTGTTTTTGCAGTTGGATTTTGTTTGTTTAAATAATTTGCTTTATTTGAAGCTTTTTAGTATTATTAATATATATATATAATTTATATATTTGGAATTGACTCATTACTAGCTTTTATTTGATACCAATAATGTGTTTGTTTTTTTAAACCTACCTACCCTTTTTTTTCGTATTTGCAGATGCAATATATAAATATTTTATAGCTTATCTCACTTCCACAATTAAGACAAATCTAACGACACCTCATATGTTAAAATCCATCAAACCGTTTAGGCTACAGAGCATGCCAAAGAAATAGACATACATATTTTTTACCCTCTTTCTGGGGCAGTCGGGAATAAAAGAAAACAGAAGTCAGACCAATGACGAAGCTGTAATAATGTTACTTTCACCAATCAAAATCCAAGATTACCATAACAAACCAGACCCTCAATCTAAACCCCAAATACAATCAAATGATTTACACCACTATATTGAAGTCAATAAATCTAACAGAGACTGCGCGTTAATCTCTCATTTCAATAATCTGGTGAGGGTCTTCCACCAGGAGGTGAGGAGAGGGTGAGGGTCTACAGCAGGAGGTAATGGGGCCATAACTCAGGAGTGACCTCTCGGAGACATGCCAGTTATTAATTATGTACCTTTGGGATTGGAGGTGGCTTGGTAGGTAGCCTTAGGGAGTTTGATTCCAGTCTTAAGGGAGATTTTCTAGTGATGTATTAGTATTAAATGTGTTATGAAGTCTCAGTTTCTTGTTGAGTTGTAAACGTTTACTAAATTCTAAGTGACAGCGACAAACATAATTCAATAAATTAGAATTCATATACTGCATGTTATAATGAATTTTATTAAGCTTGAAACTTCAAAGAATAGTGATTCAGAGAGCATTTTGGGACTACTCTGTTTTCAAAATATACTTGCGCATTTTCATCCGTTGTAGTTAATCCTCTAAGTCAACTTTCTTTGCTACATCATCTTTATTTCTTACTAGCTGACCCGATAGACCTTGTCCTATCCAAATTTAAACAAAAAGGATTTTATGATCTTTCCGGCTTTGAAAATTTTCCGGGAAACTTTTCCCATTTTTCTTTCTATATAAACCTAATTAAAACAGTTAAAACAAAAAATTGCCAAATCGGTCCAGCCGCTCTCAAGTGATGCAAACCAACAGCATTTCATTTCTATTTATAAATAATATAAATTATCATCATCTTTCAGTCTATCTAATAGTCTAAGCAATGTTATTCCTCTTTGTCAACGTTCTTCATTTCTATCTTCATCATCATCGTGTTTGTTGGCATTATCTTCTAGTCTATCTAAAAGAAGATTTATACCAGTATTTCTACTCATCTCCCCTGCACACAAACCGTGAAGGAACATAAATTAAGCGATGACCTCGTCGACGCGTTTCTCTCCGTTATTAATTATGTACTTGCAGTTTCCTGCTAGCCTGGTAGGATTAGCAGTTAAACCTTGTAAAATTACAGATTTCTAGAGATTTCCTGTGTTTGGAGCTGGTGGGATTATGTGGGTATTTTGAATAAGCTAGCTTAATGATATGGCTGGTTTAGTTAGTTAGATTATGAATTGTTATAAGAGTTTAGTTCTAGTTAGATTATGAATTGTTATAAGAATCGTCTTTTTAACCCTCTTGATTTTTCAGGATAATTTAATGGCGTGGTTATAGGAAATGCGACCTTTTTGTAATCTCAGCATTCACACACTGATAATACCTAATTATTGGTGCTTACTAGCTTTTGCCCACGGCTTCGTCTGCGTGTATATCGAAATTTATACCACAGGAACGAAAAAAAGTATCCAAGTTAAATTATCAATATGCCAAATTTAATCTAAATCCATTCACCCGTTTTTGCGTGATTGAATAACAAACACCTAAACACACATACTTCCATATTTATAATATTAGTAGGATGAAGATTCTAAGATCTCAAAATCAACAAAAGAGTGGCCTATTTTCACTGATTTAAATATCAATGCGGTAAATATTATTGTTATGCTCCAGTTACTCCAGGATCCTTATCTATTTAAACAAATGTTTACACTCTGATTGCTATATTGCACCATTACATGCACGAACGATAAAATCTAAACAAATACCAACCCGATTGAAAATTCGAATCGGGAATCGCTGTGAAAACACCGAAATGAATTTTCCTCTTTGTAACAACACAATGCTTTAAAGAATTTGTATAAAACGTTCGTTCCGAATTTAACACACGAATACAGTGGAAACGTTTTACGGATCTATATAACAGAAGAAAAAAAGAAAGAAAATTTTTATTCTGCACTAACAAGACGCACATTACAAAAAAATAGAGAAAATACACACACTAATACAAAATAGCCAAAAGCCTCGTATTCAAAACCTTAAAATTAAAAATTTGACAATGTTGTCCATTCTACACCAAGACCAAAGACAATATACTTGTGTCATTGGCAAATGACAATTAACAAACAAAACAAAAAAAATACCGATTGCAAAATTAAAATGAATTAATTACTTTTATAACAAACAACAATTACAAGTAAGATTAAGCTGCTGTGCAAGAACAGGTCGTTGCTCTCAGCAAAATGCTGTGACTTCGGACGAACCAATCGAATACAACGCTGAATATCTCATCGTTTACTCATAGAAAGAACGCATACTTCTTCAATTTCGCACGTGTATGTTTACACGCTGATATATTAGCTCTCCTCACCCAGATTTTACCTTCAATTTCATGGCTAATCAAATACTAAGACGACAAATAGACCTCCTTCAGACCCCCAATATAATATAGCACATTTATCATTGGAAGGGTAGACAGCCCCATAAATGAAAGGTGCTCCCTATAAATCTATGCAGAACCTTAATACGTTAGGGCTTAGAGAAATCGGAGTTCCGTAATCTTGCTCTTAGGTCGAATTTCACCGGGATCCACCATTCAACGAATTGGATTTATTATAGACGAAATAGAAATCTGTGAACTCCGTGGATCCTTTGAGTTGTCTGATGAATACATTTTGAATGTTTGCCCGCCATTTTGTGTTTCATTTTCTTGGAATCTGTGTCAAAGTTTGTAGCAGATGGTTTCATATTTGGCTGAATATTAATTTCGTATATTATGATATTTATTAGAATAAGTATGCCTGCTATTAATAATAGATAACTAATAGAGAAGTATGGATAAAACAAAATGTAGCACCGACCCCAAATAACTAGGGATAAAGACAAGAGAATGATGATGAAGCATGCCTGTGCCTGCCATTCGGTAGAAAAAATATCACATTTATGAAGCGAATACAACCTAACCCTAACCCTCATTAAAGCTTTCAAATAATTTAAAAAATCTGAAACAGCAGACTGTCCGCTTAGATCGTGAATTTAAAAGCCACAATTCACTTTCGGCTCAGCCTGAAATTGTTCCAAAAACCCCAAATTCCGGGCTTCTAGACTAATGATAAGATTTGCATCACAAAGAAAGATAAAATTGATCCCTCCTCTAGCTTCTATAAAGTCGGCAGAATAAAGACAATTGTATACTTTGTCTGGAATAAAAGACAATGCTAGGCACTGCCAGGTTTGTATGAAGGGTTGTAGAATGCAAATTAATGTACATTATCATAATGAATCTTGATTTACCGCCTTCTTACGTAATACTTGAGAGAACAAATATTAAGCTGGTGTAAGAGGAGACTTGAGTGAGTTCAAATGAATTAGTGGATACTAGGAATGAATGTTCAAGTCTGTAGAATAAAGTGTTCTGTTATAAACATGCTCAAGATACCTACATTAATTGCAAAAGTTTAAATATCATTTCATTCAAAGTGAAGGCAAAATTCTTGAAATCTCTAAATGTATGGATGGAGACAAAATATTTTATGCTTATTGTACAGTATTAGAGTTAATAAGAGTTGAGGGGCTTGTGGCTAAGTAATAGCAGCCGCATGGGCGATCGATCAGGTTAAGCTACGCTTGCCGCGGTTGGTCCGTGGATGGGTGACCATCTTTACATACCAAGACCCCTCCGTGCCTCGGAAAGCACGTTAAGCAGTTGGACCCGGCTTTCATTTGTAGATCTTTGACAGTTGTCAGAAGCCCGAAAGTCTGACAACCAGTCTTACCAAGGGGTATAATCTTAAGCAGTCTATTAATTTGTCATTAAAATTATGAATTCATAACTTAATATAAGATTTCTTAATTTTATATTCTTATAATGTACCTAGTTCTAATTTGCATGTACTTAGCTCCTTATTTAATATTTCTACACCAGCAATGGTAGTGTGTGTGAAACAATGTTTAATTTAAGATCTCAATGTACCATTTACTGAGAAATAAATAAATAAAATACAATACAATCGTGTTACCCAGTAACTGGGTTGAGGAGGTCAGATAGGCTGTCGCTCCATGTCAAATCCTGGTATTCAGCGGTCCGGTTAGACTGGAAGCTAACCCCAACTTATTTGGGAAAAAGGCTCGGCAGATGATTATGTATACAGTATTAGAGTTAATATTAACTACAGACAGGTTAATATTAAGTACTAGCGACTCGCCGATTTTTACGACTTGACGAATCATCGAGATTTTAAGTTATTATGTTAGTTTACATAAACCTTCCAGAATAAAACCGCATCAAAATCCGTTGCAGAGTTCAGAAGAACAATGCGGTCACACAGACAGACATGAAAAGTCACTTTAATTTATACTATGTATAGATAAATATAGATTTTTAAAGTAAAGAGACAAAAAGCAAGCAGCATTGAGATCCAAAAATGTTTAAACATCGTAATAAATATAGGTCAAACTACAATACTCTTCCAAAAATAATCTACCTTCTTCCCAACTACTCCAAACCTAAAATAAAAGGTAGAAAAAATAAAAAAGTCGATCGGTTACTATCACATTAAGGTCTGCCACAATCTTAACGCAATCCCGCGCTCCGGAGCCCGTATCTCCGGATCTCGGGGCACAGCTCAGCAGATCAACGGGACGCCAATGAATTAGGTCCCGGGGGAGGCGTCAGTCGTTCGATAATTGTTGGATAGCTATCGGATAGGGATGTCCGGGCGAACGCCGGGATGCGACGCTGTTTATTTTAAGGAGTTTCTTTTGTTTTAGTTGCGGTGTGCTGGTTTGTTATTTAGTTATGGGTAGTGAAGAATTTATTTACATCATTGGATTACAAATAGTTCTAAGGGTTTTTATTAAGATGTGTAATAAGCATTTCCAATAATGATGTCATGCTTTATATCAGTCTATAATAAACGTTCTCTGAAAAATGCTCAGTCATCATTATCATTATCAGACTTCAAGCCTCCTCTCTTTCCCGCCATTGTAGGTACTGTTTTGCTTAGTCGACGACTCATAAAATTGATTTTCCTTTACAACTTTGATTGCTTCCATTTCGGCCCAATTTCTTTTCGATCAGTCAGAACTCCTTTACTCATTAATATTTAGGAAGTATTTTATCTCGTTGCTTCAGCATAGACTTTTATCACCTGTTAAAATTAACTCCTGTAATGAAATGATATGTATTTCTGTAAGTAGATATTTAAGGCACTTTTACATGTTAATGTTTTGTTCAATATTTTAAAACTAGATGGCGCTGGCATTTTTAAGTTGACTGGTCCCTTCTTTCTTTTTCATGCGGTTATATAGTGACTAATCTGGTGTCAGAGTTTCTATGCCGGCTTGGCTTCACATGCCATTGAGAAATATCTCTCGGGTAGCCGGTTTCCTCACGATGTTTTTCTTCACCGTTGTTAAAGCTAGTGATAATTATATTATACGTAAATGAATCCGAAAAGTCAGAGGTGCGTGCCTTGGGTTCGAACTTGAGACCTATGGCTTGGCAGTCTGACGGTCACACCTAGAAGCTATCACTGCTGGTCCCTGAAACAAACCCAGCGACCTGCACGTCCAAGGATTCCGATAACTTAAAATTCCGGAATTCCCACGTCCCAAGTAGCGATCTTTAAATCTGTATCCCGCCCTAGCAGTCCATCACTACGGCTGCCGACGCGGCTGTTTCCAAACCACCTTGTTAGTATTCCGCCGACGGATTAAAATTTGGCTAATTTCGAACTCCCTTTGATAAATCGAGATTTTGGAGATAATTGTCAGTTTTATTTGAGCGATTAAATTTCATTGTCGTCTTTTGGGTTGATTTCTTGCTGATTCTAAAACAAATAACTGGGGATACAATCAGTTTGCAAATAGATTATCCCTTATGCTAAATATTTAACTGCCAGGTTACAAAGGAATTGCTTTCTCTGCTCTCTGCCTTGTAATAGGTACGTATATTATCTATTATCTTTCTTTATTTTACTTAGTTCTTGCACATTTTAGTTTTTTGTCTTTCCATATTAGAATATTCTTTATAATTAGTTTCTTACTAGCTGCGCCCCACGGTTTAACGCGCACAAGTCTCGATCACCTGGGAATATTGGAACAAAAAGAATCCTATGTCCTATTACCAGGTCATGGTCGTCTACCCATGTACCAAATTTCATCCAAATCTGTTCAGCTGTTTTAGCGTGAAACCGCAACAAATAAAAAAATTCGCTTTCGTGTTTATAATATTAATTAGGATACCTAGTTAGAATTATTGTACATCCTAGGGCTATGTTGTAGAAATACTTTTTTTAATGGTGACCAACTTAATTTGTTAATCACTTCCAGCAACAATAAATAATATTTTATTCTATTCCATTCTTACATTATTATGGGTGTTACCAATGAAACCACAGTAACTCGGATGAAACGTCAAAAGTGATTTAAAGAGTAAATAAATGTGACTTCATTTCAATTAGACTCTCTTTGTGTAAAACCAGGAAGTCTTGGCGAATTACTTTGTTGTTCCTTGGCAAAGCACCTTTTAATGAAGCCAAGAATTCACTGAGAAACTCCTTGTCAAATCAGCATTCGCTCCGCCAACTAATGTTATTGTGTTTCGGTTTCAACTTTGTGTACAACTAAAGTTGTGTCATGTTTATTGCAAGTGCCTATAGAAGATGGTACTGAGTTAAACTCAAGGAATTAATTTCAATTAAACCACATAAAGGTTCTTTTGAACTGTCAAGGAGTCGGTCAGTAAGACAGATGAAGCTAAGCTAGTTGCACATGCCAAAGCGTAGTAGGTTTCTATGGAGTAGAACAGGAACGGGCATGAAACTCCATGGACACTCCACTAATACTTTTCTATCTATATACAAAACACTCACACCTTTGAGGATCACCACCATGAGGATAAGCAGAATCTACATAACGCAACCTGCTACTTACATACTCATTTTGATTCAGGAAAATTAATTGTTAACTGCAAATGTATGTAATATAATAATCCTATGGATAATTTAAGTTGGTAGTCAAACTTAAAAATAGCAAATAACGTTCAAATAACACATGAAATGGCTTTTAATACAGAAAATTGACGAAGGGTATCAATGTATTTAACAATTAATTTTCCTTACTGGACATTGGCCATACATGAACGCTGGTTGAGAGTACGCATCACACCTTTTCGAAAACCACTTTCTATCTAATGGAGCCTATAAGAGAAAAAGAAAAATCGCTACTTCACTTTTATCTTTCCAACCACCTAAAGATCTCTCACTCCTCAGGAAATAGCCCAAACATTATTACTGACCAATCAAAAGGATCGTACTGCCAGCTCTGTTAGCACTACCAATAGAATTGCCAATTCCGACGCCGTTAGGAATGGCACTGGAATTGCCAATTGTCGGCCAGCGTGTGAAGACTGGCCGATATTGGCGCAATTATTGAGGTGATGTAACAGAATGGTCAGTTTACTTTTGAGTGTTGGTCGTTGGACAAAGTTATGGGAGTTGAGAGAGGAAAGTGATTTGGAAGCTTGAGAGTGCTTTATTTGTGTTGAATCGATTTTAGTTACAGTTCATGAGCGTCTAAAACATAAGATCCTCTCTCAAATAGAAGTCTTGTATGCAACTATGAATTCTTTACAAACAATGACTGGAAATAGGTATATGGCAGTCTCTCTGATAATACCAATACCTGGTAACATCTAATATATAATAAACTAACCTAGACGTATCCATTTATTTTGAATTTTGTTTACTAATTGTATTTTAATGTTTTCATACGTTTTTTCTAGTTTATTACGATGTTGTTTTGTGGTGAATGCTATGTATTCCTAAGGTCTATTCAAATCCTTGTTTCCAATAATTGGTGTTTAGTAATTGTGTCTACTTATCAACTTTATGCAAGTGTAAAAAAGTTAATTTTAGACTGACTAGTACTGTTGAAAAAGTCATAAAAAATATGAAATTGCAGCGCAAATTGAACCTTATGTTCGGGCATTACAGTGGTTTTTCTAAAAAATCGTGTTTATTTACATGTTTGGCAACAAAATTTCGAACGCAGATTATAATAGATAGACCTACATACCCGTACTTTTGTAATGTTATTATTCTGTTTAAATTTTTTGTATGTACTGGTGTTGGAGTACCAAATTAAATAAAAATAGACGTAATCTTGAAAAACCTCTGCGACAGACTGAGAAAAAAGTGATTTTATAAAGGTGCAAGGTATGAACCCTTAAAAAAACGTAGAATAATCTAAAGCCAGGTCTGCTGCGCGTGTTTTTTCGAAACATTAGGTACACAAAAACCTTACACATAAACATTTGTTTTCATACAAAACTTCGTGCTTGAATACACAAATGTGTATGGCCACGCCTCTTTGTTGCGATGTTTTTGTGTAATGTTTCGAAAAAAACACGTGCAGGAGATGGTTTAATAATGATGATCGGCAATGGTATGGACACCTCAACTTACCATTTATAGAGATGAAAATCCTAACATAAGTAAAAAAACCAAAATCAAATATAGTTTAACCCACTTCTGCTATTCACCAATCCTCATAACATACGGCCTGTAATATTTCGACTGCCAGGGCATTTGTGCAAATACCATCTATCAGGATGAATTTTACCAAACAAAATTTTTGACTTCCTTTGGTCCATTTGAAATATATGTTTTGAAATTTTCATGTTTATTTTTCAGGTTTCATTACTCACTTGCAAGGGTTTAATATAAAAATATGTTACGGTAAAGATTGAAAGTAAATTAAACAAACCGTTGCCATTAAAAAGCTGCCGTTGCCGGAAAAGTATATTTTACACAGCCTTTTTGACTTGACCGATGCAACTTTTTTCTGCACTGAAAATATGAAATAATTTCTGACTCGGAAATAAATATTTTGAAGGACTGTAAGCACTGTTTGTTTACACAAACGCTGTTGTTGAAATTATTTTTGAGGCTGGTATTTTGTTTAACCATCTTTGATAAAAATCCCTGAAAGAAATTTAAAGAGAAACACACAATATCTTAATCTATACCAAATTTTGCATCACTAAAGACTCTTAAATTTTTAATGCAAATATTAACCAAACTACCCTTAAGGAAACTCATCGGAAGCAATCAATCATCACAAATACCAAGAACAAACAGACACACAAACAAGATCCAATCAAGTAAATATAAATACATACACACAGTGGTAATCAACCACGCGGTCTAATTGCGACCGGTGTTGATACTACACCACAAGCCGGTGTCACGGAATAGATAGGTACAGAAGGCCAAGTTCATACAACGAGCGAAAACGCAGGCATACATATATAAGTGGCTGCGTACGGATATATAAGTAATTACCTATTTTATTAAAGTTACTTTATAAATTATACTTTTCCAACGAAAAATTATTTATTTGTTACAGAAATATATAATATAATGTTATTTGTTTGTAGAGAATGCCTAAGGCATTAAGTCCACCTTTGTACTTTTTGAGTGTGAAAAGTTTAAATAAATAAATAAACATAATGTTTCTGAACATTTTGTTTCTCACATGAAATATTATCTTAAAATTAGAATTAAGCCTCGTGCAGACTGACGCGACGCGACGGCGCGACGCAATACCGGATTTTTTACTACCATGAAGTTTTCTTGGAAATTGTATAATTTAGAGTAGCGTCGCACCAGTCCGCACGGGGCTTTAAGGTGCTTTGGGATTGTAACGATATTGAGTATATTCCGTTTGATGATAATTTCTACCAAACCGTAATTGCCCCAAAAAACTATTAAAAAAGAAAAAAATACTTAAGCCTCAATATATTTTAGCACGAAGATCCCCGTTGCAAATTGTGACTGTGATATGATAAGAAAGCCCGTCACTCAGCACAATGATGCTGTGGCGCTATAGGTCTTTCACAGCACGTTGTTTTTCAGTGTTCTTAAGTTGTATGTACGAATATCAAGTCAACTATTATGATTAAAGATAAAATAAATAGTGCAAACGTACTCGCGACTGCTATTCGTTTGAAATACGCGTCTATGTGTGCGTTCATCTGTTTTCCTCGTAATATATAGCCAGGCTTCTGTAACTATCTATTCTGTGTCAATACTGACCGTGGAATTATTGTAGCATGTTTAGAGATATGGGAATTGTAGTATTTGCTTTGGTGATGATTATTGACGTGTTAAGGTGGTCCGGGATTAGTGTGTCAGCTGGTGGTGCAAACATGAGGTTACCTCAAAGCTAATACCGATAAAATTTGTTAATTTGAAACTTATCATGACATAGAAAGAAAAAAAATGTTCCTATGTGCTAATAACTTATTGCGATTGCCTTTCTTCTTATCAGAAATTTACTTTTGTAAAAAAACAAATACGCTTTCTATGGGAGAGCCATTGAGCAATGAACTTTAACTTATAGCAAATGTTATAGTTATTGCAGCTAAGATCATTGAATACAGCTATTTTTCCGCCGCCCTTCTATTATGCATGTTTTGTTGGTATTCAGTTAAGATCTTCTTCTTCCACACTTCTCTATCAGCCGTCATCTCAGTAGTCACGTCATTTCTAGTTATATCATATCTTTCACGCAGTCCGTTCAAGTCAGTCATTTCAAGTGCCACGCAAAAATAACTTTTATGGCAGGCGTACCGCTTCTTTTACAATACCCAATTTACTAAACAAAATACCTGTAGACATCAGAGACTCAATGAATAGTAAAAACATAAAGCTTAAGTTGAAGGAACATTACATCAACTCGATTATGATTAACTATTAAAAGCGCGTTGATCAAATCTCAGGCCATGGCATGCTAGGATAGACCCCAGAGGTCTAATTGTGTGCCTTTTTAAGTTTAAGGAAAATGTAATTTATAAAATAAATAAATAAATAAATAAATAAATAATTCATCGATTTTTACGTATTATCATTTATAATTTCGTGAAATGAAACCGTTGAAAAGAGAAGAAGAAGCGTTATCCTGTTCTTTGGCACTTGTAGCTTGACTATCTACTTCACAGATGAATGCAATTATCAGACTCACAGCCATTAATAATCCTGAATCAAACAGCTATAAAGCCGTCTTCCAAACAGGCTTTCAATCACAGCGTCTTGAGATCTCAACATCTATTGAATTGAAGCTAATCTGCCATAAGATGCTCTAATGCGTACAATTTGATGCTTGAGCTCGGAAGCTTGAGAGGCTGGCGATGAGCCTTTCAGGAGATTGATATCGATTTTTGTTTAGTGTTTTGTGGTTCTTGAAGAAGATTAATTCTGTCTGTCTCTACTGTTTTTAACCGAACTGAATTCATCTGTTTGTTTCAATGACTATTTGCTACTTCCTCATTTCTCAAATTCATACTTATTCAATTTATATAAAGTAAATGCAACTGAAACAACTATTTAAATAAATAAAATTTCTGAGCAGTAATCAAATCCGTGACACGTAACGCAAAAGTCAATTAATCAGTCACTGAACAAATGAAGGCATCGTAGATACCTCACTAATATTTCTGGAATATGTTCCCAATATGTATGTCTTTAATTTCTCAATAAGCTTTCGTAGATCAACATTCATAATCCTATTTCTTATTACCTATCTTAATAGAATTATTATTAATAAGATCTTCCTTACATTTATTGCGCAGGAAAGCTCCTTAAGAAACTAATATCTGTTACATATGTGACGGAAGAGAGTTGGTGTCTTTTTCGTTATTATCAGCCATATTTAAACTACTGTGGGTAGTGCTGGTTGGAAAAACCGTTTGCAGTTCAGAACTCATTATTTGCTATCAAATTAATCACACCAGCAATTCACACACTGTAGGTACACGGCCTGCTTGACCGCCAGCGATGAACTCTGCTCAGCCGGTCTGAGCGTTAATTGGTAGACTCTGTCGAACGCCACTAGACGGCGCTGGCGTCACGATTAGTAAACTCAGTAACGTATTTCCGACATAATTATGTATACATTTACACAACTTACAAATATGGATCATTGTTGTCTAAGTTAATAAATAAATTTAATGTAATTTAATACATAACTTTTTGTTTTTATAAAATACTTAATGAGCTGTAATAATTAACGTACAACTATTATTTTCTAATTCTCTTTATATATTGGCATTCAGCAAACGGTATTGTTGCTTTTACTCAATATTAAAGTTTTATTTACTACCTGAGCTTCAAGCAAGATTATAGGAGTGAAAAACTGTATGACAACTAAAGTAACTAACGCATGGGACAATTTATTGAAAATGTTATATAATCTCAGCGTCATTGTTAGTAATTCATTTTCAAAAGTTAATCAGTAATCCTATACTATTAAACGAGCAATATTTGTATACATACATATATATATACAGGATAAAATTTTAACCTGTGCGCTAACTTAAAGACGTGACTTTACTCATAATTGTGAACAAATTTTACTATGGGACCAAACCTGAAATCGCGAAAAGAAAATCAGCTGTTCCTTACATTTATGTTCGCATAACTCGTCATATATATACATATATATAGGTATGTAATATATAATTATAATGTTTGGACTCACGTTCTCGAAATCGGCTTTATTTATAGGGGTTTACAAATCGATCTAGCTAGATCTCATATCTGGGAAAATTTGTTATCTCCGTATTTTTACCCTAGCAGAACTCGGTCGCCCAAAGTTTAGAACAAGATAATGGATAATGACATGGCAGCATGGAATTAGTAAGTACCTACTATCATGGCAGTATGGATTAAGTAGGTGGATATGGGTGGTATGGTGTGTATGGATTAGTATGAACTTTCCTATACTATTAAATGAGCATCTTCTATTTTCACCAGAGCAGAGCTCGGTCACCCAGGTACTTAGTTTAGAACGAAGATATTATTTAAAAAAACCGGCCAAGTGCAAATCGGACTAGCACACGAAGGGTTCCGAACCGTATTAAGATCGAGCAAAACATGCCGAAAAAAACACGTTTCATGTATGGGAACCCCCTTAAATGGGAACTTTATTATAACCCCAGTATAACCCCATGTATGGGAACTTTATTAAATTTTTGGTTATAGCGGCAATATAAATACACATTCTGTGAAAATTTCAACTGTCCACCTATTACGGTTCATGAGATTACAGCTCGCTGACAGACACACGGGCGGATAGACGGACAGCGGAGGCTTAATAAAAGGGCTCTGTTTGACACCCTTCGGGTACGGAACCCTTAAAATCACCCATACCTTGAGGTCAATCAACCGGATAATTGTTATATTCGTATGATTTGATTTCGATACTTAATACTCATTAATTAAAATAAAATAACGATGATTCTCGTCAGCTTAAACAAATAAGGTTTTCATATCAAATAACTCACATTCGTCCCTCAAGGGTCTATATATTGGCCCACCCTTAATCCAACCCAAACCGATCCTCATTAAACTAACGTTTAATTTAGGCCGCATTTTAACCAAAGGGTTAAAACTAACACAGTTTCAGATCAACGGTCAGATTATCCAAAGTTTAACAGTTAATGAATGTTATAACCAAACTTGTGAAATCTGTCTGGTATATACGTCTCATGAGCGATGACTGAGTTCCTATAATTTAGACGTAGTTGCAAGGAATTTTGGACTACATTTTGTTGGGATTAGGGTTGGTTTTGATGATGGAGACGTGAATTAAGATAGGGATGAGCAGATGGATACTCTATATGGAGTGGAAGTTTGTTCAGAGATCGATTAATTAATGAGAATTGTGACGTCAGACGTTTGTAGCGAGTTAAATATTGTGTTGGCCTATTAGGATTTTGGATGTTACATTTTAGTCTTGAAAAGGAGAAAAAGAAGCCTTTTCGAGGCAGATAATTTTTAATTTTTATTTACTTACCCTGCAGACGGACAGTAACAGGCTGATGATGTGTATCATTTACTATTCTAAAACACTTTTGAAGAACCTCAACTCCGTAATAATTCTTACCCTGTCAACTTATAAAAGTTCTTTGTTTAAGTACCTCCTGCTGAATAAGTGACCTTGCTTTGGTTCTTAAATAGAAGTATTCATTGTTTTAAATTCTTGAAGTCACTCATTACGACCCAAGTTCCTTTCCTTGCTAAAGCTAAATACAATAGGATAAAGTTCTGTCTTAAGACTGAATGTACCAAGATTTTACTAAAAGCAAAGCCTTTTCCCTGCATCATCTAAGATTATAATTATTATTTCAGCTAATTCACTTAACATTTCACACGTCTTGTCTTCTCTGTGTAACAAGAAACTGTGTGTGTGTATATTCCAAGTTCCACCTGCATGTTCCAAGTTCCTTTTCGTTTAGTTCACAATATAACTAAGATAATTTAATTAATTAGTGCAAATAACGAAGTCTTGTTTCTCCGCGCTTTTGCACGTGTTGTGTGTTCAGAGTCAGACGAGGATGTTGTTCTTGCATACTTGTTTCTATTCATAAAATTGTTAGGTTCTTCTCTAAAGGAATGAAAGCTTTGGAACGAGTTCCACCTTTTTGACTAAGTGGCCTACTTCTTAGAAATAAAGAATAACGTTTATTTGGACACAATTCTTGAAACAAAATATCTACTAATACCTAACGAAATAAAAAGTGAAAATAATATCTTAACAACAATAGTGTGTGCCTCACGGCTGCACCAAAAAGTAAATGGTTTAATTGAAATAAATACCACACGTCACTTAAAAATCTAACTTGTGAAAATCTTAAATTCACTGACAAACAATACACAGACAAAACATCTGGGTCATCTCGGGCATACGGCTTGTAATTAATCTTAAAGTTCAATTGACCAGTATTTTGGCACGTGTTAACAACATTGCAATTTTCTCAATTCGATATACCCTACATAAAAAAGAACAACAAAATTTCAGTTTTCTGTACCTAACTAACCGACCGGATTTCTCGTGTTTTATATTTGCGCGAGGTATTCACTCATAGACGTTTTATTAAGAAATATTGTTTACCCAGAGGAATGAGTATACATAACAATATATTTCATGTAAATATTTACCTACAAAAAATAGTGAGACAGATATTTTCCAAACAAATAATTTCGGGGAATTGTTTGAACAAAAATAATAAAACAAACAATAATGTGGGGAATTTTGGAAAAGATTTTCTTTATTTTTATTGTTAACCGTGCATAAATATTTACGTAGGATCGTAACTTACTTACTTTTATATTTAGTGATGAATTTGCGGCCGAATGAGAGATCTTGAATAAGAGGTATTAATTTAAACCAATTATAGGCACATTTTAACTATCAAGGGGTCGGTCAGAAAGATGAAGCTAGTTGCCCATTCCAAAGTGTAGAATGTTCCTATGGCGAAGGACGAGCGAGAAAATCCACGGACACTCTTTTAAATCAAAATATTGGTTACATCATTCATGTTGAAATTATAGATGTATTCTCATATCGTAGCACAAGCTTGAGTAGTGAGTGAGAGTGTATTCTCATATCGTAGCACAAGCGTAGCATAAGGAGCGATCAATTTACTGTCCACTGTTGGTCATGGGCTAGTAACAGCTCCATGTAATCTTGGAGTTTAACATAAATGTCACCATTAACCTATTACATCCCTGTTTTGTCCTCCAAAAAATACTGTGTATAACTGGCTTATCTCACAATCCAGATCAGTTTTCATTTCAACAAAAATTACGGATAGTCTAAATATAACATATTTTTTAATAAATTATTGTTAATTGTTGCCTAAACAATTTTTGAAGTGAAACTTCTGTATAGACGGAGAAAAAAATGTATGCTAGGACACATAGTAGAAGTGAAACTTCAACGGACAAGTAGAAAAATGAATCACAACAAGATTGTTAATGTACTTGTCCAATTTGAAAACCTGCCCGTAAAACTTCAAGTTAAAATTTTGTTGCGATTCGGTTTTCCACTTGTCCGTTGTGATTAATTTTTCCACTTGTCCGTTGAAGTTTCACTTCTAGTATGTGTCCCAGCTTAATTTTACACTTTTTTGCTTTGCCTTACAGGGTCCGTAATTGTGCCTTAGCTTTAAGCAATTATAAGATTTTGAAGCATTATGGAATGCCAATAAAGATATAGATATGAATATTTAGCGCCAATTTAAAAAAAAATAAAGTTGGTACGACCGCTCGGAAAACGGTAAAAGTTTTGATAAAAAATATTTAGATGTCGCTAACGGGGTCAATATTCTCAAAAGCGGGGAAATATTCTCAATTTAAATAAAAACTCTGTACAAAGTCGACATGTGTCGGGGTATCAACATTCGATCGATTGTATCAGTCGAGATCCGCGCGATACTGAGAATCAGAATATGAACTCATTTTTAAACTTCGTGTACCGGCTTAGATTTTGCTTTCCTAGAATCCACTTCTATTTCCGCTGTGTACGTTATTTTCTTGAAAAGACGTTAGAAGTAACAATTCACTTTGTTGTGTATCCTGTACTATTAAACGACCAATATTTGTAAATATTGCTTATTATTATATTTGTGTTCACGTTCTTGAAATCGGCTCTAACGATTTCGATGAAAATTGAAATATAGGGGTTTACGGGGCGAAAAATCGATCTAGCTAGGTCTCATATCTGGGAAAATTTGTTTTCTCCGTATTTTCACTCGAGTAAAGCTCAGTCGCCCAAAGTTTAGAACAAGACAATGAATAATGACATTAGAATAAAGACATGACAGCGTGGAATTAGTTAGTGCCTACTATCATGGCAGCATGGAATAAGTAGGTACTATACATGGATTAGTATGAACTTTACTATACTATTAAATGAGCAGTTGTTTAGCTAGAGATTTACTGATCAGATAATTATAATATATTTTTAGCTTAAATTCAACACAAAAAGCAATTTTACGACGACGCGTAACAATAATGGTCATGTGGTCTGCAAGAAAGATTTTTATTATTATACATACATATAAATAAAATTGAAGTGTGTTTGTAATGTCAAAATAACAGTTTTTTACTAAATGCATATGAAATCACATATGTATATACGGTATCTACTTAAAACATAAAAACAATTTCAATAATTTTTGTCTGTATGTCTGTCTGTTTATTCCGGCTAATCTCTGAAACGGCTGAACCTATTTTGATGGGACTTTCACTGATAGATAGCTGCTGTTTATATATATTATTTTAATAAAAAAGAAGTAGATACTACACACATTATTTTGAGCTAACCTCAGTAATATTAGAGTTCGACAAGTTATCAACCTCAAATTTTCAATTCAGAAACCAGATGTCAGATGTCACTTGGTTGTTTAAAGACTGATCAATTCATGATGTTTTTAGCTTAACATCTTCCCTGAACAAAAAGATAATATTCCCAAAGCAAACATCAGTCATCTCTCCCCAGCTTCAATTATCAACATGGCAGCTAACAAATCGGAACCAGTTCATTACATCATTTGAAGTCGCTACTACAAATCCCTACAAGGGACAGCAGACATAAAGGCTGTAATTAGGCGGAGCCTTCAATGTGCCGACAATGGGACTCCCTGTTTTGTCCCGACTGGAAAATTCGTACTTTACCGTCACAAATTGACAGAATTTTGATCATATGCGTTAGACATATGTTTTGAAACATTATTTTGTCTTTGTCAGGAGGAGCTCGTGGCTAAGTAATAACAGCCGCACGGGTCGATCCGACAGGTTAAGCTACGCTTGCCGGGGTTGGTTCGTGGATAGATGACCATCTTAACATACCGAGACTCTTCCGTGCTTGGAAAACACGTTAAGCCGTTGGTCCTGGCTGTCATTCGTGGATCTTTGACAGTCGTTACGGATCGTCAGAAGCCCGAAAGTCTGACAACCAGTCTTACCAAGGGGTATCGTATTACCTAGTAACTAAGTTGTGGAGGTCAGATAGGCAGTCGCTCCATGTAAAATACTGATATTCAGCTGCATCCGGTTAGACTGGAAGCCGACCCCAACATAGTTGGGAAAAAAAAGGGTAGGCAGATGATGATGTATAAAAAAAATGGCAGCAATACGTCAAAAATTGTGGTGTAGGCAGATTTTTGAACAAAAAAAGTATTTTTTTTCCACTGTGCGGCAGCTGGTGGCCTTATGAAAAAGGTAATTTAATTTTTTTTTTGTGTTATTGTCATTACAAAAATTTATACCCATGGCGTCTTTATAGTTTCGCTAGTTAATTTAGTTTGACCCATTTGATAGCTTACTTGAACAGCCCTTAAAATAAAACCCTTGGCTGTTAACAATGTACCTAATTTAAGGATAATTCCAATTCTGATGTGTTAACATTCTAAATAGAATATCAGTATTTTTCCTAAAACAACCACCTCCTGACCTCTGCGACCCAATTAATGGCCGACACCGATACTCTACGGTGTGGTCAGGTTTACGTGTTGCCTTGTTTTGTTTGATATGACACTTTTACAAAAAATAATTGGCTACGTCAAATTATTTGTGATACTTACTGGAAAAAAAGGGTTTGGTGTTCATTATATTGAAACCTGGACCGGCTGGACGCACCACACTTTTCTATGTTGTTGATTGGCAAATAACAACACAGATATCCTTCATTCATTCAAACCAGCTGGGCCCAGCTGATAGTAAGCTGTCACCGACGGCCAAAGGAACCTGCAATAATAGAGGCTTTGTATGATTTTAAGACTAATTTGAAATGTCTCATGTGTCTGTTATTACATTGGCACGTTACACTACCCAAACTGAAACAGCAATGCAAGCAGCATTGCTGTGGCAGAAATACATATTAACAAATTCAAATTCATTTATTTCGGCAACACAGGGTACATACAGAACTAGAAGGTGTTACCTATAATACATAAGATCCGAGCTGTGTTCCGCCAAAAGGCATACAAAATATCAAAGGTTTTTAAAGTAAAAAGAACCAAAAAATACAAAATTAAAAAATAATGTCACTAATTCATTAATACAACAATAATCAAAATGAACAAAATTATTTAGTATGTAACATAACATAAGAACAGATTGGATTTAGTCAACAGCTATTAATTTACTTCAGCTGTCTCTGGGATGGCAATTCAAGTACGTGCAGCCAGCCAGTGGTGACTACCTACCACAATGTTATGTCTACAATCTGTCTAAAGAAGTGTTCGTTTCGTCAAATCATGCATCAAAATCTTGCTTTATTTTTTCTACATTTACCGAAATCAGCACCACATTTCCCTACAAAACAAGAGTACAAAGCAATCAATCCTAAAAACAACCCCACAACCCAACAAAAGGAACGGGGTACCTTCTCAAAAACACACTAAGAACGGCTTAACAACCGTGTGAAGTCTAATCGACGCCGCGTCGCCGAGGGGTGTGCAAACGTGTCGCCGGCTTTATTCACACGGATTCATTTCCGAGGCACGACGTGTTCCGAGATGTTCCGAGGGTAAGGACGTATTTGGAATAAGGGTAAGGTGTTGGCGAGAAATGTATATTATTTGGAGGTATAGATGGGAAATGGTTTTATTGTGAGGGTATTGATTTGAACTACTAATTAACAGCACAAAAGACAAAAGAATTAGCTACTGCCTTTACTTCAGACAATTTTTTTTTTATTTTTTTTATAATATACTCTTTTTTGGCGCAAAAAATGGTGTCTAGAACATTTCCCCCCTGGTTGTCAAAAATAAGTCATTTTATTTTTTTCAAATAATCATTTACATTCTACTATATAATCCAACTGCATAAAAAGAGAATGGCCTTCCAAAAATCAAAGCCGCTTTCCCCAAATTCGAATCTCGTAACTCCCTGCCCCAGAGAACCTCCTCCAATTATCCAAATCCATTACTATTTCTTTTCCCCATCGCCATAGCACAAAATAAACCAAACAAAAAACGTAAAAACGTTTCATTGTTCCTCCTAACTAGTGAGCGAATATTTTCTCTCTGAAATATCCCCGTGTCAATCCCGCTCGCGAGACATATAGGACTATTACCAAGCCATCCAGTTATTGCCGAGGAGGCGCGGTCATTATCTCAATGTACGCTATACATCGCCGCTCGCACGAACACTCTCGAACATTTATTACGTTCATTAGCTTCAACTGAACGCGCAATTTGATGGGCCCCGCGTATGGAGTGAGGTTAATTTGCCGGAAGATCTGCCTTTGGTGGACTGTTTTTTAAAAGGTTTCTTGTGCGGTATGTGATGGGATTTTTACGGGCTTCCTAATGCAATTTTAATTGAAAATGGGACGTTATTTTCGCAAAATGGTTTAGGTTATGAAAGACATGTGGGTCAGGGGTAGACCTTTGTTGTTGGTACGAGTATTCATAGAAGTCGTGTTTATATTAAATTTGTTTATGATTATGTCATCATGGTGGTTACAACGATTTTGATGACTTTCTTCTTTGTTTATCCATACACGGTTCAAATACTACTAATTCTGATATAAAAAAAATATCTGTTACACGAGTGGAATTGTTCGGGAAGCTTTATGTGTTTGTAGTCATTTACCTGCTTAAAAGGTATTTTAGGATCTTTATTAGTTAAGAATATTAATAATACCTATGAAAGAATGACATTTAGATGATCATCATCATCAATATGGACCACCAGGTTGGAGGAAACGGTAAAATGCTTAATGCTAGGGTTAGTTCATAGATTCCAGCTCCAGGGACTCACCCACAAATCGATAAATATTTATAAAAACACCTTATTATATTTTATAAAATTCTGCTTCAACCAAAACCTTATCTAAAAGTAAAATATCAACACCTATTTGCCTTCCCATTACAACCGTCGTTAATACAGAGGCGAAAAGTTTCAACATTTAAATGGTTTGAGTTTCGACTCAGTCTCATTCGCAAGTTGGTATGAAACACATTTAGGGTTTATTAATATCTAGGCTTCATTACGAGGTTTTAGTTAAAAGGTTTTTGAGATATTTTAAGGCCTTTTAAGAGGATGGGAAGTAGCCTATCAAAATTAGGAAGTGTGGAATTTTTGGGGGATCTTTACCTAACTGTTTGACTTTCAAAGAGTGCTTATTAGTTATAGCTCCTACTTTATTCCGTCTCTTTTACTTGTATTTGTATGAAACAGATAGGAACAGCCTCTGTTCAGTTTGTTTGTCTGCACAGGATCTGTGCCGTTATGGTAATTAATTTATAGTATTCTGAGTGATGTAGACCTTCGATAATCATAATGGAGCACCCTTTTAGCAGGCTTAGTATATATGGGGTGGACTAACCCATGAATGTATTATAAGGAGTTTAAGATCCCATACATTTTGATCTGAAGCATCCAGAAGTATAATTTTGGAAAGTATACATAACTTGGGTAGTAATAAAGCAACATACGAGTAAGTCCACTTGGTGATAACATTCACGGTTTCATTCTTAATGTAACGACGGATTTATACTGCAATAAAGCTGAATGTTTACTGCCTAAAAATATTTTAGCATGCAAAGAACATGTTCAGTATTACGATTAATTCAAAGCTATCACGTATTTCCAATCAAATTTGTAGATTTAATTCCCATACACCACGCTTAAAAAACGCAATAAATCCCATCAATTAGTAACTAGATTTGCCATCGAGATACCACCACATCCCCTTAAGGGTCGGTCTCACCGCAAGCCCGGGCGTTGTTTTCCCAGCTGTGAACACACAACCCTTAATGACCATAGGATTATGCATGCCCACACCTTAATTGATTGTTTGGGAAATTATCTAGATTCTGGCGAACTTCTGTAATTGTCTTTGTTCTAAAGTAAAGAAGGGTTTAGAATTTGGTTTACCTTGATGATGTTTTGGTTTTTCGGTCAAGAGATTAGGTACAATTTGTGAACCTAATTATAATAGATAAGCTGGGATTTTGAGATTTGTTTGTTAGGTTTGAAACATTTATTATATTAAATTGTTATGCGAGACAAAGTGATAAAGGCAAAGACCAGGAAATCGTGAATATTATAATAATCTACTTTTCAGAATTCATTGACCCTTTAGAACACCAAACAAAGATCAAAAAGGTTTTTGTTTTACTTAAACAACATTAAGGTAGAAAAAACAACCAAGTTTATACAGTTTGAGATTCATTTTTGGGTGTTCATCAACACCAATTTGTAAAACAATTTGTACAGAACATGGCGACACATTTCACTGATTGTACCAAAGTAAACCAACCTCAATCGTAACCGAATCAGCACGAAAATTGACGAATTCACCCGACCGTAATTCAATAAATCTGCATAACGTCTTCATCGCATTCAATTGAACTGTAACTTCATTACTGCCTCACCAGGCAGCCCACAATGCAATCACTGAACAATACCGGCAATGTATCAGGCTGGAATCACAACAATCGCTCTAACATACAAACAATGTGTTATCTTAGCCTGTTCAAAGGGAGAACGATGACAAGCAGTCGCAGGTGTTGACTGGCGTTATGTGAATAGGTGCAGAAGGACCATGGGAAGATACGCCACGTACTTAGTAACATGAATAAGCATAGGTAGAATATTAATGCTTTACCTTTACGTTAATATGTTGTTTCTTTCCTTTTTATAGAGTAGGTATTGAAAATAACCTACATATATACTTAGAATCAGTTACCCAATTCCATCTTGCATGTTGACCGAAAGTGACGATGGCAACCATCCCTCTAGGCTTATGTTCAGTGACTGAGGTAATGGAAGAATTACCTACAATTCTGAAACTTTATATATTTCTGGCTTCTTACTCGGCAGTTATTTGAAAGGCTGTGAAAAATAACTGGTAATTGCTACAGAACTTTTTCCTGATGGCCATCTTTATCGCCCATCATCAGTAAGCCTTCTGTCCTCACTTAGTCCATGATATTGTTGATTAGTGACCGCGTTCCCTCCAGCTGGGTCCCTCGTTGGGTAGGGTTACCAGAAATATGATGCTCGCCAAAATTGTTTTAAAGGTAGGTTTAGGGACCGGATTACGGGAACCGCTGTAAGGGTATCGGGTAAAAAGCTATGTTGTCGCAAACTTGATCGCGTGAACGAGTATGTGAAGCTAAACAGGGTTTGAGATAATGTTTGTTGTAGATTTGTAATTTGTTAGAAAATCAGGAAAATTAATAAACTTACTTTCGACAGTTGCAGTATATTTAAAATACCACATTAAAATAACATATAATGATATATTAATTATTATTATTATATTAATTATATTTTAATTTTTACTTCTGTAACTACTAACATACTTTTTAAGCTTTTGTAACTAACACTATGGGCCTTGGTTGTCTGTGAATAAAATATTTTTTTTTTTTAAAGTGTCATAAATTAGTTATTAAATTTTATTATTAGAATGAACTTCCATTTGAACGGGAAGAAGAAAAAAAACTAAACGTAAACTCCATATCCGTTAGATGGTAATATTTTAAAAAAATCTCAATAAAAAGTCAAATCAAAGTCCGAATAATAGCTAAATTGTAACGCAATATCCCGTTAGTTTGCGAGTGAAAATTTCTACAATTCACGTACGAATAAACTTTAAATTTATCAAGCCTAACTCGACTACAAAGATTTCAAAGCAAAGAGTTGAAAAAAAGATAAAGTTTCCAGTCAACCCTAGAAGCCTCCTTGACCTGCCCCTAGGGAAGTGTACACACGACGGTGCCACGATAGAAATATTGTTTCCGAATCACTCCTGGGAATGAGATCTGAAACCTTTGTGTGTAACGTTCAGGAGGCCTTTAGCATTGAAATGGAACGATTTACGCGGCATTGAAATTCGAACAAATTTGAAATCGCTCAGAACAACATTGGGCACAGTTTTTCGAGGACACTTCTTGATATGTTATTCAAAGATATTTTAACTGTTAACGACTTATTTAAAACATTGATGAAAAATCTTATATAGGTACAACATATAATCTAACACTAAAAAAACCTAACACCCAATTTGTATAATCTATTATGGCGTTTAAAAAGTTCCGAACTCTTAAAAAATATGTAAAGGCATAAATCAAAGTTTTCTTTATGACTAACTTTACAAATAAATACAATAAATCGCCATTTTGTTATGTCCGCCATATTGGATTAGAAATGGCGGCATTTAAGTAATGCATTATCACGAGAACCAAACACGTATGCCAAATTTCAGCCCGATAGCTTCAGTGGAAGTGGGTGAAATATTGATTGCAATAAAATAAAACATAATAATAATTGAAGTTAAAGAAAAGCTTTTAATAAAAACAAAAGAACACTTAGGCGTCATAGTACTAGTTTAAAACATGGTTCCGTTGTGTTTATTTTATGTATTTTTTTGTAATGTCCGTCTTGTTAGTGCAGAATAAACAAGTTTACGTTCTTTTTATTAGTCTTTTATTCTAATTTTATTTATTCCAAAGTGTTGTGAAATTATTAAGCCACCATGGGTGAATTGTGTAGCAGTTTACTGCTTGAGACTATTTTGTTATACCCTTTAAAAAATACGCGTGTGATATTTGAGGTGTGCCTCAGTCTTAACAAATGTTGAGGTTAAATACCACATTCAAGCTAATGAAAACCAATTGTTTTCCCAATACCATTCCTTTCCATTGTACTAATAAAATACTTACAAAGTTACAACAGACTACTACTTAGCTGTATTAAAACAGCTTTTTGTACGTCCATTAAGCGAACAAATATACTAATTCCTGGTACAATACAAAAACTAAGGACCAATTACTTACTAAGTCTTAGTAACATGTCCATAAAGAAAAAAGTAATAATGTCCTACACGAAGTACAAAATAATGTTCTATAAGAAGAACAAAATGTATTTGGAATAGAATTCTGTGGAGAATTACTTGTGTTCGAATGGGTAATAATTTCAGGCCAGTTCTCTAGGGTTTGTGTAAGGAATAAAGCTCTACCTATGTATATGACCTTCTTCTGATATTTTCTTGATATTTACTGTATTCCAAATTTTGTGAAAGGAAATAATCGGGATTATTTTGTATATTTCTTGTGAAAAGAATACCTTTTCGGGTGTTTCAGTAAATATTTCTTATAAATTGTTATTGATTCCAGTTAGTTTCCATCCGATTTCTCTTTCATCAGAAATTGGATGAGCAACAATGGCACTATTGTGGTTGCCGTTAGGAGTGACTGAAATGGAAATAATATTACAAATGACGATCGAACCAAATATTCACTGAGGATTTATGTCAATAAAACGACGCTTTACTTGCAACACAGTGGGTACATAAGAATGAGATTATTGTTACCAATTTTTATTTTAGAACTGTTTCGAAAAGCAGTTGAGTAAACAGTTTGATGAATTATCTTCAAATAATTGCCACTAAGCTAATCTTATTTTATTCTGCGATGAAAAACCTGTGAATACAGTATCGGAACAACAGTTAACTTTTCGTAACACCATCATAATTCTACCACCAGCCGATAAAGTCCTGACAAAATCAGTTCTAACTCTCTTTATCTCTTTATCCACAGGTGGCGTGTGGTCCCTCCGCAACCTCTCAATCTCCGTGCCCCGCGCGGTCCTCTCCGGTGAGGGTCAGTCGGCTATCCTGCGCTGTTCTTACGACCTGGAGGACGCGGCCCTCTACTCCATCAGGTGGTACAAGGCAGAGACTGAGTTCTACAGATATGTGCCGCGGGAGATGCCACCAACAATGGTGTTTCCACTGCCGGGAGCGTCGGTTGATGTAAGTTGGTTTGTAGTTGTTTAGTATGAGAGTTTTTAAGAAGTTGTTGTAATGTGTATGATTGACTGTCACTTTGCAAAATCTATTAAACTAATCGGTCGTTTGAACTGTTACGTGACGAGGACTCAATTTTGACCATACACAAAATTACATAAATTAATGTGTCTGATGAGAAAAATAGAGTGCCATTTTCATGGTTTTGTAGTATTTCACAACCTAGCATTTTAATTTACTGGTAAGGTATCTTTTTGGTTACTACAAAGACTAAATTGGAAACCATTTATATATCTAAACCAAGGCACGTAAGATATGGCGTCCCACAAGGTAGCGTACTAGGGCCGCCACTTTTTTTAAATATATATTAACGATCTTCCGAAAGTAACATCAAACAAAATGGTTCTCTTTGCAGATGACAGTACAGCTGTAATAAAGTGTACAAATAAAAATAATTATGAGCATGACATAAATAATTGTTTACGTGACATTATAAATTTTCAAGATAATAGTAATTTAGTAATAAATTTAAGTAAGACAAAAGTTATGCACTTTCATCAACGCTGCGAAAACCCAAATGTTAGTATTACTTACCAAGGCTGTGATATTGAGGAAGCAAATAAAGCTAAGTTCTTAGGTATAGTGATCGACAACAAACTCACATGGAAACCTCATGTTGACCAAGTATGTAAGAAACTGAGTAAGTCCGCAAATGCTCTTTTTCAACTTTCAAAGAAAGTCAACAGTCAGGCACTTTTAACGGCATACCATGGACTAGTTGCCTCTGTTTTACGGTATGGTGTTATTTTTTGGGGGTAGTCTACTGATAAGGAGCTTGTATTTAGGATGCAAAAGCGATGCATAAGGTCAATGTGCGGTCTTAAGACAACAGATAGCTGTCATCCTTATTTTAAATCTTTAAAAATATTAACATTTCCGTCTTATATATATTGGAAACGGCTTTATTTGTAAAAAACAATCCAAATCTCTTTCAGAAATTGTCGGCAGTGAGAAAGAATCCAATACGAACTCAATACGTAAATCAATTGTGTCAAGTAAAATGTAAAACCGCACTACTGCAAAAAAGTTTTTTTGGTTTTGCCCCCCGCATTTATAATAAAGTACCTAATGTTATTAAAAATATGACTGTTTTCAAATTCAAAAGGGCACTAAATAAAATATTAATAGAAAAAAGTTATTACACAATTGACGAATTTCTTAATGATGAATCACTGACTGATTGACATGCTAATAATCCATTTGACATTTTTATTTTTTGATTACTGCTACCTTTTTTTGACATTTGACATTCTGTTTTAATTTGACATTTACTGTAATTTGAACGATTTGACATTAATTTTTATTATGTATTGTTAAAATTTCCTACTTGTTATTTAGATTTAATATGTCTTTAAATTTGTGTAAATTAACATAATTTGCATGCCCATGTGACGGTAGAACATGGAGGACTTTCTTAATAAAACATCAATGTAATAATTACCCATGTTTGCAAAGTAATAAATGATTTGATTTGATACAATCCAAATTAAACTTAAGCCAATTTAAAAATCTAGGTTCAATCTCATCTCAATGTAAAGTTAAATAAGATTAAAACATCAGTGTTATACAGTTAGAGTTTTATAATTCCTAATTATTTATCACTTTCTACGTAATACTTGTTATAGTTCTTACTTAATAATAATGATCTCTATTCTAAGAACTTTGATCACTTAATAGCTTTTACTAAGCTTTTTGAGGTATACTTTAAATATATAAGCATTTACTAAAGTCTGATAAACAGTTCCCAAAGTAGCAATATAAAAGCGTTTTGAATTTGCATTCAAATTTAAATTTACATTCAGAATATTTCTGTCTTCAGCTTGAATTCATATTTAATTCAAATTATTTTCCATATTCAAGGAATCTCATCATAGCTCTTTTTGTTATACGTCAAATTATATTTTAAAGTCGGTCTAGAAACCCAATATTGGACCACGTATTATAATTATTATGCTAAACTACAAGAAGGTGAAAGTTGGATTGCATACAGTAATACTAGCAAATGGGTATTGAGTACATAATTAAAACAAGGAAGGCAATAGACTAAATAACATTTTATTACCGCTTATCGTTTGTGACTTATGAAAGTTATCTCGTTAGATTATAATAACAGGTGTACACCAAGCAAAACTATCACACTGATCTAGTGGTATATATGGACGATGTTATTGTTTATTTCACATTTATTAATTCTCTTTCATATGCATTCCAACATTTCCACTATAGTGTGTAAAAATGTGTGCAAGTGGAAAATTACGTATGATCTGTTCTAAAATATTTTCTTGTGTTACAAAATCTTCCTTCTGTCCACCAGTTGACGCAGTCAGATCACCAGCAAGTGCGCATAGTGAACTTGAACCGGCGCTTGAGTGGTGACTACCAGTGCGAGGTCTCCGCCGACGCGCCCCTGTTCCACACGGACATACGATCAGCTCCACTTACGGTTGTTGGTAAGTTTTACGCACATACTGGTAAAAGTCAACTGTTCGATAAAAAAAAGGATTGATATATGAAATACCCAAGCAACTGTTGAGCAAATGGTCTTGGATAAAGTTTTGTTGGGTGTTTTATACTAGAAATTTCGCAGCAGTTGCATTTAATAGGCAATAGGCCAGAGCAGGAGTGACGAACCAAATAATTTGTGCACGACATCATTAAAATACCAGGAATGAAGGTACTTGAGTCATCTAGTTTGCAACTGCAGAAGTCGGACCAATTTGTTCTTCAATTTAAATACATATAAAACTGTTGATATTAACATAACTGTATATTGTGAAAGTATTTATATAATATCTTTCCAGGAGTCACTAACTGAAGATGGTTTGTTGGCACGTCATGGCAACATTCAATATGTATTAGGAAGAAATGGCACGTAGATGTAGAGAGGTTCGCCATCCCTGGGCTAGAGTATGTAAGGATCGTAGCAAGTGGCATTCTGTTGTTTCTATTTATCTCTATGGACAAAAGGCGTCGAGTTTATGTGTAGGCTTGTATGAAGATGTAGGCGTAAGAAAATTGTGGTACACCTTCCAAGTAATTAAGTCATTTATGTTAATATCTCAAGTAATAGGCGGTGAGCCTATAAACTGGCAACCCTAGCAAGTAATTATTACAATTCAGAAGCGTTTTTGGAACTTCGAACTTTAGTAATCATTGTATATTGGAGCGTATTCGATATCTTCTTGCTAGAGGTATTTTAGTTGTTATAATGGAAATGGTATTATTATTATTTAGAGCTTCATTCTTATCTATACATAAATAGATTGAGAGCCGGTAGATTACTTATTTCTATGTTAAAATTTGGTGGTTAAAATTAATGGTGGCTTCATTTAATATTAAAGTTAAAGTCTGCTGTTTACTAAATAGGTACAAGAAAATTGAATAGTTCATCTTTATCAGCTATTCAGTTTTTTTGTACTAAGTACACATTCACATTGTGGAATGTTATCGATACCTGCATATATTGAGTATTCATTATTGTCAAAGAAGAATGACTAAAATGTATTTCCTTTCCATTCAGACCCACCATTCAGAGCACCGCACCTGTCCATCTCCCGTGGCAGTTACGCACGCGGTGATATCCTGCGAGCCAACTGTTCGGTGGACGAGGCCTACCCGGCACCTAACATTACATGGATTCTTGATGATCATAAAGTAAGCGATTTTTATCAGTTCACAGGCTATACACGTATTTGTGATGGCAGCTATAACGCTACAATCCACATGAAAACCTACAAATGCCATCTGACGTCACGCAAATCCTACATCGCGCAAGTAGAGTTTTCCGCGAGATTAGAACATGAATTATGCAACTAGATACAACACTCGTCTGGTCAGAGTATCTTCTTTTTTCAATGGAAGATGCGGAACTGTTCACCATGTTCCTCATACCTCTAAATTTTTATTTATAATTTGCAATAAAATAACCTCTACGAGTGGTATTTAATTGTATCTTCTGCGCTCCCCGGGCTTTCAGTCCCGCTACAACATTGCTTAATTTGCTGACGGGCTTTTTTATCACAGGATGAACTATGATGGATGGCATGAACTACATTTTATTTAAGAAATTTTTCGTTTGTGTATTTTATCCCAAAATAAAATCCGTCGCAGGATACGGTGGGATAAAAAGTGTCGAAAAGTCATTTGTTAAATTATTTTAAGAATAAGATTATTTATCCATTCTCAGAAATCCAATTTTTCTTAATGGACTTTCCAACTAACTGAATCATTTCACACCAGTAACAACATTGTCCAAGAAAAAACCATCAACTTGTATAAACAACGTCGGAATTTCATTAATATCTCCCGTCTCTCCCCAACCCTTCATAATTATTTCAGATATTAAAAAATCCTTTAGTACAACGAGACTGGCCTTCCTGTATTTTTATTCAAAATGGAGGAAAAACAACAGACTATTATATTATTCATGGATTCTTATTCATCAGTAAGAAAGGATGCTGTTATTTCTTTCTTGGTTCGTTGATCAGTTGGACGAGGTTATGTAAGAACGACATACGAAAAAAAAAAATTGCGCAATCGCACACGTCTTTGTACTCTCTCGGACTCTCATAGTCCGATGAGACGGCAATCCGACACGACTGGGGAGAGATCAGGCGCAGAACCAACAGCTTTAGATGCGTTTTATATTACAACTTCTTCGGATTCGAAAGCAGAAATATTAAAAGATATTTTTGTATAATGCTACAAACAAAATGATAATATCAAATAAGAAACAGTAGAACTACGTTATTTGATAAAAAGAGAATTATGTTCTTCGGAAAAATATTATAATTTTATAGTTTTAACCTTTCGTTTAATCACACAATAATATTTTTTTTAACCTTTCGAAATGCGTCACTGATCTCTTTAGTAAAATTGAAAAATATTTAGCCTTCAACAAATTCTAAAAATCTATTTTATTACCTTCAGAAATCAAAAAGACAAGTTCTAGAAATTTAATTTCATGTGTTCTTATTCAAGAATCTCAATATTTGGATATCGATTCATTGACTACGGTAAACAATAAACTCTAAATCTCTACAAAATAGGGGAGTTTTATGTAATTTTAAGGTACATTTAAATCACATTACTTGTTTATTCTTAAGAAAAAAATATCTAGGTACCGTACCTACATTATGAAACATCTGGTTTATTAATTTGCTGAACTTTCAATCGATTTTTCCGCTGCGTGCGTCGCTTCAACATCTCCCAATCTCAGAAAAAGTAACAAATTGCTCTTCAAAACGTTCTCAAAATAGCGTGGCAGTCCACTAATGCCCCGCACATCTCATCCCATAATAACTGACACGCAGCTAAGCCTCCCTTCAAGGCAGCTTCACAGTAACTCCTTTAAGCCGTAAAGCCAGGCTTTAAAGTGGTCTCCTGTGGAACCCCACTGCGACACTCGCCACAGAGCACGCTAAATAGTTTTAGAACCAACTTTCCAACGAGCCGAAACAAAAATACAAGTTGTGAGGTGGAAAAAGTACCGGTACCTTGGTATTTATGTTGGGTTTGTTGGCTGAAGGTAGAATTAAACTGCCACTTTTTATACTAGAAATAGAGAGATATTAGTAAACAATCCTAAGTATATTGATTTTGAATTAATCGTTATGGTATTTATGTAAATCGATGACATTATATCCCAAAAGTAACTTGTAGGAATCAGATAGCAATATTTGGGCAAATAAGTCAGTATCCTTACTTCCTAATATACCTATTACCTTTGTATTCAAAATTATAATTATGTCATAACTATATGTATTTTACTGTGTGTAAATCAATAATAAAAATAAATAAAATAAAATATTTATTTGTTACGCTTTAACGATAAAATAGCTGAACGGATTTGGCTGAAATTTGCCACACTGATAGTTTACAACCTGAATTAACCAACACATAATAATATGATACTTTTTACCCCGGGAGTACGTTTCCGTGGGATTATTTCCGACCTCCATGCGAACAAAGCAGGTTAGCAAAATATAATAAAAGCTGTCTGGCTATGTGTGTACATGTTTATAATAAATTACCTAATGTATTAAAAATATTAAATTGCAGATTATTCAAAATTAAATTATATGAATGGCTGAATGAAAATAATTTCTATAATATTAAGGATTTTTTTGAACATAAATTATAATGTTTGTAAATTCAAATTTGTTTGTTCGTTGAAGTTTGCATGCTTTAATTTTTAAGCAAAATATGTATGATCTCATATGCTTTAATAACCCCTATATATACCATGTTTTACGCAAATAAATTATCTTATCTTATATTATCTTTTCTTAACAAAGTGAAGCTAAAACCTGGTATTATCGTAAATCTCTTTGGTTTGATCTGACATAATATGTCTGATAGTACAATAAGCAGAATATTTTCACTTAAAGCGTTATTATTTTGTGATCGTGGCCAAAATCGGAACAAATTTCACCGTCTTGTCTTATTCATATGGATTTACTGTTCAAAATACCTTCCCCTTCTGTATTAGGTACCAAGAACTGTAAAAAAACTGTCCATAGAGAATTTTCCCAAATAAATAAATGCATAGGAATAAAAAGCACAATTATTACCCATTCTGCTCGTTAATTAGTAAAAAGATTATGTTTACTTATTCAGAATTATTTAATACTGGAACTGTGAGTAGGTAAGTCCTTATGGCAAAGAAGAAAATGCTAAAACTAAACAACCATATTTCTGTAACAGATAGCAGAAACCGTATCCTGGAGGACATCAGACCTGGACTTCAAAGAGCGAGGCGCGTTCAGCAGACTGGAGATCAGCATCCTTGAGGCAGAGCACTACAAGATGGGGCTGACATACACCAGCGCCAGTCTCAGCAGGGCCTACCAAGACAATTACTACGGCTTCGAGAAGCAGCCTGAACAGGAGGATAAGGAGGTCTTGAGGTTTGTTGGTAACCAGTAACATCATCATCATTTCAGCCGAAAGTCCACTACTGGACATAGGAATCCCCTAAGCGGCGCCACATCGACCGGTATTGTGCTTCTCGCATCTAGTTGATTCCTACGACCTTCACAAGGTCATCAGTCCACCTTGTAGGAGGCCTTCTAACGCTTTTTCGTCTTCAGAAAATATATACTAACCTCTAATAATTCTTTAATCCCCCTAGATACACGCTGATTCCACCCCCCACGGGTCAGTTCTCCCTGAGCTGCGTAGCCACCATCTACGACATCTACGCGCGCAAGGGAGACGCCATTTTCATTAAGGAAGATGCTCCTCATCCTGCCTCCGTCACCGGGGAGGACTCTTCAGGTAATATGATCCTCAGATGATTTGTATAGAGGTTGAAAGTCTCGGTAAAATACCATCTTTGAGAATCACAAAATCATGGTTCAATACCACCTAGTATCTTGTGCAGAATTGAATACATTATGCATTACAATATTATATATATACCATACAATATGATAGCAAAGGAGGTAGGTAACCAATGAATGCAGCATTGTATTGAGATGGGTAAATGACATATCTGCACTTTCTAAAAAATTATAAACGTTCTAACAGTAACAAATAAGATAAATAATTTCATAATAATGGATGGTTGTACAGTCAAATCAGCTGTCTGCTAAAAATCGCTTGCCACCAGGCAATATCGAGGTCAAGAAGAGCCCATTATGTTAAAAAAAGTAAAATCAGCTCAAAGTTTTATACTATAAACCTATTTAACATATCAGAATCACACGAGGCATTTCAGCATTGTCTCTGGGATGGTCATGCAACCGACCGTGATATTGCAGGTGTGTTTAAGCCGCGATGACATCTCAACTCAACACCCACGGGTGGCTAGCCTCCTCTTTGCTTGTCGCCTAATAACATTTAACCATTCCCTCAACTACTAATATTAATCATCATAATAAAATTGTAAATCCACCTTCTCCCCCGCAGGCACCCCAGTCTCCTACAACGTAGCGCTCACATCGCTGTGCGCGAGCGCTGTTCTGCTGCACACGTTATGATCGGCGCACGCCCAGCGTACGCACACACTCAATTAAACTCGCTAATAACGCACTGCGCGCGGTTCTTATTGATGGAAATTACATGGATTAGGGAAAGGACATTCTACAGTCTTATACAGATCTTTATGAACGCTGGCAAATTGAGAACTTACATCATGAATTGGCTACAAAGATCTTTTGACGCTCGAATGACGTTAAAAGGGCGATGCTGTTTGTAATCATCTGTGCGATTATTTTGTGAAATGTATCGAAAAAGCCGGCCAAATGCGAGCCGAACTCGCACACGTGGGTACCGTACCATGTTAAGGTCGGAAAAAAAACACCGAAAAAAACACGTTTCTTGTATAGGAACCCCCTTGAATTATTAACTTTATTTCATTTTTATAATTTTTTGTTATAGCGGCTATAGAAATACATAATATGTGAAAATTTCAACTGTCTACCTACCTGTCTGTCTATTACGGTTCGTGAGATACAGACCGCTGACAGACAGACGGACGGACAGCGGAGGCTTAGTAATAGGGTTCCGCTTGGCACCCTTCGAGTACGAACGCTAAAAACAAGATGATGGCGTTAGTTCCAATTTCGGCCATGTGCCAAAAGCATCTTGTTGCGCTATAACATGAAATGTTCTGTATTTGACAGATTTTTGACATCTTCAATTAAAAGTTTTACCATTCACGTTCATTTAGATCTGTGTAGCTGTAAAATATAAGCTAGTATTAAAAGCAAATGGCGGATTTGACGTCAATTAACTAAAGGCGACGGTAAAAGAGTTAACGCTTATAGACGTTCACACGTCGGAAAAATTCCAGTGTTGGGAAAAGCTTAGGGAAAAAAAAAACAGTTTTTTTAAACTCAGTAATGGGTGGGTTAATCGTGGTTAGTATTGTACACAAACATATTGTAAGAATTATAATTAGTAGATATTTAATGTACAAAGGTGAGCTTAATAAATTCAGCGAAAGATATTGTAATAATTAAACCCATACCTTTACAAAAGAAAATGTACCTAATTATGTGTAAATTAAGGTGAAAAATCGTTAACAGGTAAAACGATTCAATTTTGTTACAATAATTCAGGAAAGAAAAGATTTTTTTTTTTAATGGCATCCATGCTTTCAATCTCTCTCGTTCACTCACATGTATAAAGCCGTAAGAGTGACAAAGACAGACCGCGCGCAGTGCAAACGTTACGTAAGGAAACTGAATGTTGTGATAGACACTTAATGAAGCTAATATTTGTACTAGAAAATAAGAAATATTGTATATTATACTTATTTCAATGTTGCAGATTTAATTATATTATGTGAATATGTAAATAAATTCATTAGTTACTGATTTGTGTGGTTTTATTTTAACTCCAAAGAAGTATGAGGGCATCCAAGCACTAGAATTGGGTGCATTGCTCTTTTTTACATAAATAAAATACGAATACGAAGTTCTTATTATTTCTTAACTAGACATTCAAATTCAAAATATTTATTTCTCATAAACCTACAAGGTCACTTATGAAACGTCAGAAGCCAGGTGCACGGTTCCAATTTGGTCGTTTTCTATGGGGAAGAGCCGGCAAGAAACTCCACGGTTACTCTTTTAACCAGTTACTTAACAAAATAGAAAATGGTCAACAAATCTACAGTCCACTAAGTGTTCTCACATTCACAAAATATCATCATCTGCGTAGCCATTTATCCCAATTCTAACCATCTATACCTACTGCTGAGGATGGAGTGATTGCTTATTTGACCTCCACAACACAGTTACTGGGTAAAACGGTACCATATGGTAAGACTGGTGGTCAGACCTTGACAATACTTTTAGTGAAAATAAAAAAAGAGAAAATTTGGATATTCTTATCAACAACACAAACTTCAAATATAAAAGGCTACCTATATCCAGCAATGGTGAAGAACATGAAATAACAACACACAATAACATGATAGTATATACTCAACACCCTCTACAAGTTAGACAAGTCCACATGATAGGTCTGTTTCCATCATTAACCACAAATCTGCCACTAAAGTGACGTTTAGTGTCACTGCCAACTGTCACTTTATTACCCTCACTTAATGGAGCACTCTTTTGACACTACTTGCAATCCTGAACACCTCGTAAACATTGGTAGCGTAATATATTTCATTTCCTCGTAATGATACTCAAACAAACGCAGTATCCTAGGAATCAAACTCACTGATTGTATAAGGAACTCGATATTGCGTTCCAGAACTGAAATTGCTGATGTAGGTCACATGAATGCCAAGTTTTTAGGCTGTTTTCTCGGCGGCAGCAGGCAGCGGGGTGCAGGCGACAGCGGCGCGATAGCAGCGCGATCAAATGCATAGTTTTATATGGAACTGTTCTCGATGGCAGTAGTGCGGGAAGCAACGGCAAGAATCCGGCCTAAATCGAACTGGGCTGCGCACATTTGTCGCATGCCGGTGGAGTTATGGGCTAAAATAATCACACAGTGGGTACCAAACAGCAGCAAACGGCAATGCGAGAGGCCCAGGACGAGATAGCGGAACGAACTCGACTTTTTTCATAAGAATTTGGAAGGAATAAGTGGAAGGAGGGAAAGGAGGCTTTTACCTGTAGTGGGACACAAACGGCTTATAATAATAATTGACGCTTACGTTAAGAATTATTGACGAGACCACAGAGCACAGAGATGACTGGAAGGGTTACTGCCGATGTGGCAATTTCATGCTCTGTGGACACGACACGTCATGCCAATAAACAATATCTGTTTCGTTGCAGTCGCGATTGCTGACTATAGGTCCTGGGCTCGATCCCCGGTTCGTTAAGTGTATTTGGATCTTTATTACACCATTCTTAGTAGAAGCTCAGAGTCAATAGGTATGACATGGGTTTCGGCCTCTAATAAAATTAAAATTATAACAGAAATGGCATAATCAATGTGTAGAATCACACCTCTACCATCCCTTTTGGGTAATCTCCAGAGAATCAATTTATAATGAAATCTGTTGAAGAAATCCGTCTTGTCGCTCGTCAAATCTAATATTGAAGCAATAAAATTACTAATTTAATTTATTTCTACTCAAAAATAACCAGTTACAAACTCAAATCTATGTCTCAGCACTAGAATTCAATGGCAGTCCGTACGCATCCAGTCACAAACTACTTAATAGCGTGTTAGTAAGTTACGTGAACTTGTGCTGTGACATTCTGGCTATTCATTGATGATTTGAGTTTGTACGTTCCTATTGACTGGCATCGCGGAGGATGGGCTTAAGACATTTCAACCTTGTACAAAAACTTGTGTTTCCTGAAAAATTGACTCTCCAAATACAGAGCGTTTTTGACACCTTAATGTCAAATACTGGTGAAAATGACAGATTTTCGTGACGGCCGTTATTAATGACAGAACCGCTCTTCTAGGAAACCGTAGCTTTAGTTTAGTAAAGAGATTTCAACTTTGTCACTTAGATTTCCAACTTATTACTGACGTTAACCACTTTCCATCATTATCTCATACTTTGTAAAAGATTACAAAAGACGAAGGTAAATCCACCATCTTAATAACATGAAGTGGTGCTCACCAAAGTCCTTTACAATTTCTACTTCAGCAAAATGATTGTTCTGAAGTAAGCTAAAGCATGATTAATGACCATTTTAATTTCCGGTAGCCACTCAAGTATTCCGAAATTGAGAAGTCGATTAAAATAGATTTATTCTTCTTGAGTGATGTTCGTATCATAAACAAAGAAACGGGAATAAAGTAGAATATTATGTTACTTCCTATTAACTTGCGTAACTTATTTACCGGCCGGTGGCGACAAGGGTATTATGTGACAGGATTATGGCTAGCTTTTGTGTTAGTAATGTAACAGGTATCAGCCTATATTTTTTATACTGCAGTGCACGTCTATTCTAATACATAATAACAGCTTGTTGGTGAATTAGTATTACAGGAAAGTGAGAAGACTAACAACACAATGAAAGAATATAACAAAAGCTTAGAGACAATGCCTTATAGTCAAGGAGAACATCATCATAGAAAGTAAATCACTGCTGAACATTATATGGGTTTGTCAAGGACAACTTAAATTAACCGTCTTTGCAGGTGGTGCCTTTTTCACCGTGATGTTTGATTAGCTACATTTCGATGGTATTGTCAGATATAAGGATTATCCTTTTTGGTATTTCCCTTAGTTGGCCTTTTCAAATTCAAATTCAAAATATTTTATTTCACATAAAGGCTCGTACAAACAGGCGCGACACGCGACGCGACACAAAGGCACCGCTCGTCGCGCGACGAGCGGTGCCTTTGTGTCGCGCCTGTTTGTACGAGCCTTAAACCTACATGGGCACTTATGAAACGTCACAAGCTAGGTGCACGGTTTCAATTAGTCGTTTCCTATGGAGAAGAGCCGGCAAGAAACTCCACGATTACTCTTTAAAAATAAATGGCTTTTTAATTACAGTGTTAGTAGGTATAAGAGGGACAGTGTAGGCCTTTGACAAGTACCAGGTAGGTACTTAGCAAAATAGAAAATGGTCCAGAAATCTTACAACGTTCTCAATTTAACTCATTGTTTTTTAATTTTTTTTATGTTTGTTACGCGATTACTCCGCCAATTATGAATTTATTTTGAGATAGTTTTTTGAGTTTAGCTTCAATAAAACGGTACGTATTTTTTCTCACTTAGTATGTGGATGATTATGATAAGTTTCTGTCACTGATAATTACATAGCAGGTAGTGGTATTCGAATTTGTGTGGGGTAGGTACCACAACTAAAAAGGGAAAAAGAAAAATAAATACAAAATAAAAAAAACAACTTTCAAAAAAACACTACAAAAGTTTCGGAAGTCGGTGGCAAAAAACGAAAATTCAAAACCAAAGACACCGACTTCCGAAATTAAGTTATTTTTCACTTTGTAGTGTTTTTTGGAAGTTGTTTGTTTTTTGGAACTACATACAGAGATAACTGATTATAAATATTTCTTTGCACAATTCTTGTGGAAACGACAGAAAAATCTTAATAAATCCTTCCTGCGTGCTTCTCTAGTTAAAGTTTAAAACTTGTTGGCAACTTGTTAAGTTGAAAACATTTCATATTGCAGTTATGAGCGAAGCCGTGCTTGAGGCAAGCAGAACTTTTTAGATAGTACTTGTGTTTAGTCGCGTAAACATCTTAAGACCAGATGCAATACGGTGGATCGAGGAGCATGTCATATATTTTTATAAAGATGAGAAAAGAGACAGACCACAGACAATATGGATAGATTGTGTGATATTAGGCTCGCCCCCTATTACATGGGAGTTAAGAGCGTTTACACAGAAAGTGGGCAACGTCGAAAATAGCTGTCAAATATTTGACTGTTTTGATTAATTTGGCCATATTACTATATGGAAGTAAGAAATATGGCTAACTAGTGAACTAAAATATTGATTACTAGCTTCCGCCAGCGGCTTCGACCGCGTGATATCTTTATAAATTATAGCCTATGCTACTCAGTAATAATATAACATTCTACTGGTGAAAGATTTTGTCCAGTTTATGAATTTATTAATTACAAACAAACATATGAAAAAATCTAATCTTTTATCTTTATTATAATGTTAGTTAAGTAACAACAGCTGCACGGGTCGATCGATCAGGTTAAGCTACGCTTGCCGCGGTTGGTCTGTGGATGAGTGACCATCTTTACATACCAAGACCCCTCCGTGCCTCGGAAAGCACGTTAAGCCGTTGGTCCCAATTGTCATTTGTAGATCTTTGACAGTCGTTACGGGTAGTTAGAAGTCTGACAACCAGTCTTACCAAGGGGTATCGTGTTACCTAGTAACTAGGTTGTGGAGGTCACATAGGCAGTCGCTCCATGTAAAATACTGGTATTCAGCTGCATCCGGTTAGACTGGAAGCTGACCCCAACATAGTTGGGAAAAAGGCTAGGATGGTGATAATGTTAGTTTAGATGAAATGCAATAATTAATATCGTAACACCGAATATATGTATAGTTTTAGATGTAAAAAAATATTTGGAAACTTGCCAACTTCCTTTTTACACCTAAAACGGTTACAACATCAAATCTCAGTGTTATAATTGCAATTCATTATTAATATTCTAGTTCACTAGTTAGCGATATTTCAAATTTCGATACAGTACCTAAGATTGTCAAATTAATAAAAACAGGTAAATATTTGACTGCTATTTGCGACGTTGCTAACTTTTTGAATGAATGCTATTAAACATATAAACAGACGAAACGTGGGTGTACTATAGATACACCCTGCCTAACCTTTCGGGGATTACAGGCGTGATGTTATGTTTATGTTTTGTGATTTATAAGTGAACACAGAGATGACGGCGGATACAGGGTTATTGGTTATACGTCGGCAAAGCGTTAAGAGGATTTAGGAGAGGTCATTTGCAACCAAATTACCCCCGATGACCCCTATGCCAATGTCACCCATTTTCGAGTAATTATAACAGTGTCAGGAACTTATCATATCATCCACATACTAAGTGGGCAAATGTACGTATTATTGAAGCTAACTCAAAAACTATCAAAGCAAAGTTGATAAAATTTATATGGGACCACCTCGAGACCATACTCTTTCAAACAAAAAAACAATTTTCAAAATTGGTCCACAATTGACGGAGAAATCGGTGGACATACATAAAAAAAAGAACAAAAAAAAAAAACAAACATTCGCGACGAACATATAACCTCCTCCTTTTTGGAAGTCGGTTAAAAAGGCTTCATTTGGTTGTAAATGACCTCTCCTACATCCCCTTAATGTATTGCTGACGTATAACCATTAACCCTGTATATCAGGGTTATTGGGTACATTTCATATGTTTACTTAATACATTTAAAAAAAAAACAAGTTACTCGAAAACAGTTAACATTGGCAATGGCATAGGGGTCATCAGGAGTAATTTGGTTACAAATTACCTCTCTTGACTGCCTCGTTGGTCTAGTGGTCGCAAGCGCTACTGCTGAGCATAAGGTCCTGGGTTCGATTCCCGGGTCGGGCAAAGTGTTATTGGGTTTTTCTATCTGGAATTTCTCAGTCGCAGCTTGGAGTCTGGATTTGTGCCCGGTTGATGGCAATAGGCTCGCCCTCTATTACATGGGACTTAAAATATAACTGGCGAAATGTGGGTGTACCTACTACAGGTACACCTCTGCCCAACCCTTTGGGGAAACAAGGCGTGATGTTATGTTATGTTTATGTAAATTACCTCTCTTATATCCCCTTAATTAATACGCATTGCCAACGTATAACCAATAACCCTGGGCTGTACATGTAGAAGAATACACAGCTCAGACCACAAATTAATTGGTATAACAGCTGGAGTGACAAGGACGGTGTGATTTTGTATGGTTGCTACTTATTTCGGTATCCAGACAACGTTAACGTTGAAAGTGACTGGAGGAAAGTAACAATAGCCGGTGACTATAATCTTCTCAATGAACACCATGATCGATAATTTTTTTAAACAACTATACAGAAATTGCCAACCCTGTCTTGAGCAAGTGTGGTGATCAATGCTCGTGCTTTCTTTACATGAGAAGAGGCATTTGCCCAGCAGTGGGACAATAATGGGCTGGGATTATTCTTATTATTGTACTGTACAGAGTTGCAGAGAATGGTGACTCATTCGCTTACTGACATGCCACAACTAGTCTCGAACTAAATCGAATAGATCGATTTGTGTGTGTGTTTTATAAATACCCATTTAGACACAAGATGTTCAATGTGATATAAAACGGTTATATTATAATGAATCGGAAACTCTCATAATACCTCCAGCCAATACTATTACAGTCCTTACTCCATCCAACTACCACGACATTGTTTGCTGAAATGACCATCAAATATAGCGATACTCAAAGCGGAGTGACTCGTAATTCTGCCAGTGGCATCTCAAGAGGATCCCCGAGGCTGGCTGGCGTCCAAACTGGGTGTATCTAGGACCCTTCACTGCTCACCGCCTAGGAATAACGAGCACTTCAGATTTCTATACTAGATCTTAACTTTTTGTGCGATTTTGAGCCTTATTTTTTAGCTGTAAGAGTCTACAGGATTAGTTCCAAGAAGTTTCCAAGAACGCAATTGCCAAATTTATGTCTACAGTTCCATCAATTGAATTTGGACTTTGTGTTGTTGAAGATAAGTGTAAGGGTTGTGTATTCCAAGTTTTTAAAATTGAATGCCACTGGATGTTCCTTGAGTTATCAGGGATTGTGTACTATTTTAGTACTCGAAGTACACTTTTGGTGACAAATTGATATCGTTTAGGCGATAAAAGTCTATCCCGAATTGGTGGATAAGTTGTTTGTAAATATATTGTCTGTGAATTCAATGTATTTACTAAACTTCTACATTCAATGAGTTTGTTTGTTGGATGAGTTACGAGTTCTTCTGTTAGAATTTATTTCTTTTTCAAGATTGTTGGAATGTTGACTGAGTTACTTTCGATCAACAATTTTGTGAACGAACAATTTAGATACTAAAGTTTTCATGAGTAGGTATGTGCTAAATCAGCGGAATGTCTGATTTTGAAAGAAAAAGCTAACCTTACAAATCTCACTTGCGGTAATGATTCTGATAAACTAATATCGTTATTGTAATTTATTCAAATTTCTTTGTTAGGCTCACATAATGTCATAGCAATATAATGCTTGAACTGCAATAGAGACATTACCTCTTCTTCTCAGGGATCAGTCGGCTAGGAAATAATTCTACTTACAGAAATAAACATTATTTCATTTCACCATAATTTTATTAGTATCTTTTACACGCTCTTTACAAGTAACACCCATTTTTTCTTCTTCAAAGTGTATTCCAAGTTTTTAAAATTGAATGCCTCTGGATGTTCCTTGAGTTATCAGGGATTGTGTACTATTTTAGTACTCGAAGTACAAAATTCTTCTTTCCATCAAAATCACTCATAATTCCATAATTTCTATTAATGTCATAATAATTCCAACCACAATCTATCTCTGTATCTCCAGAAACAATCTGAAATGACCAGACATGGCCGCAGTCAGCGATATGCAGCGATAACACGATGTTTTATTGTCCAAGTTAGATGAAAACTGGAATGATTTATTTGAGGTCAAACTGCGGAGACGGGACGAGCTCCAGATTTCTTGGGACCGAGATTATGGATAAATTAACTTTTTTCACGTAAATCTGGGACTAGATAAATGGTGGTGCTTCAGTAAATGTGGTTGTAAGTATTACTTGGAATAAGAAGCAGTTTTAGATGTAACTGAAAGTAAGAGCTTTGCCAAGCTATTAAATTTAATAGTAACTCCATAATTTAATTTATTTGAAGCTGCTGAACTGTAGAGCAATAAAATCCAATATGTACCTAACAGGAAATTGTGGATAAATTACTCGAACATAAATTAGTCACGAAAATACCATACATGAATTGATATTTGACCATCTGTGTACTAATATATTAGTAATGGGATCCGTACGAAACAAATCATTCTTACTGTGAGTATGTTTTAAGACGCAGATATATGCCAGTGACCTTGAGTGGTTAGCTTGAGTGTTCTGTACTGAGCTCACGCAACGCGTCGTACGTCTAGCCAGTAATAAAACTCGCCCATCAAGGAGCGCTGTCCCAAATTAGACGCATTATTAATTTATTATACATAAAACAAAATGTATTTTAAAACACGTATACCAAGAGATCAATAATTAAATTATCTTTAAAATGGTGAAGGTTTCAGAAAAATACGCGTGATAGATTTTGCGTGATTCTCAGTTTTTTATCTGCGTTAGACATAACCTTACTAATTAATTTCACTAAGTATTAATCTAAAATATTTCTTTACTAAATTAATAAAAAATGCTCTAAATTAACATACTTTTTCTAAATCATTAACACTACTCGTTTAGACGTGATCTTCAGTATAACATTATTAAAAACGGTTACACACGTTGTCTACATCTCTTTTATGGTCTTCTATATTATCTTTTAGACTTTCCTGTCGCAGGTACCTATGCTGGAAGAGATTTCTTTAGAAATAAGCATTGCCTTTGTACGTATTTTTCTGTTCCTTTCTTCTTGTCTGTTTATATGTTTAAGCATAAATGGTTCAATAAATAAATAAAAGTCTTTCAAGTCATCAAGTTCCTAATGTTTTATTAGGTAATTATGTCTATTTTCACCTCAATCATTATCAGTAGTAATAGATAGATTAGTCAAAGTCAAAGTAATTTATTTACTTGAAATGCAGTTACAAAGGTGTTATTATTTTATGTATTTTTGTGCGATGACACATTTCGCCATATTTTGGTATGCAAATATTAATAGTAAGGCTTAAAAGCAGTTATCTCTAACTAAAGTTGAAAATATTTATTAGACATAATTAATTAAAGTAAATCAATATTTAATTTACACAACACAACTAATTAAAACTTAGTAGACCAACCAATTAGCATCACCAACTTAGTATACCAACTTCTACGGAAAATATTAATTTGAAGCATAATTTTACAAAACTAACAATATAATATCCTAACCTAACTGAAACTATTAGCAAACCAAAATATCGTGTCGAAAAATTCCTCCGCATCACTGTCGACTGGTAATGTACCCAAGAGACTGGCGGCATTGTCACGTTGTATGGCAATGCTTAGCCTCTGGTCAAGGTTAAAGCCAGCCCTTAGGTCACGGTAAGTGTAAACCAGTCGTTTGGAGATTTCATTAAACATACCGTGAGCACTCGGATCCCACTGCTCTAGGGTTTCAACCCCAAACGGCTCGAAAATATAGTGACCTATAAGGTACGGTAAGGTGGTAAGGTATTATATCTTCGCCGCTTGAGGTTTTCCGCAGCCGGAGCGACAGCGCCAGCGCAGCACGCTGAGCCAGGAAGATGCATAGGATGGCGCTAGAGTATCGACACACGTTGCGTCCCACACTAAAGGCCTAACCACCTTCCATGAAAATAAAGACATGCCGTCCGGTCTCTTCCAATCGTCACGTGCTAAGCCATTGGGTTCTAATACAGCTGGAATGCCGATGGTGACCAGAGCTCGCTGGATGATGTCATTAATGTTCGCGTGCCGCGCTAAGCGACCTGCACTTCAGCTGCAAAACAGACCGTGGTGTCCGAGGCTGTTGACAACTTAGCCACAGTGATAGCGATGAGGAGAACAACAAGGAGCTCCTAGTCGCAGGGAAGCGGAAGGTAGTGTCGTCGAACAAAGTGCCTAAGTTCGATGACAATAGAGCATGAAGCCACAGGCTCTGCAGTAGTAGCAGACGTGTCAAGTAAATTGTTCTGTACTACTCTGCAGAGCGGCTCATCCCATCGTCTCTAGGAAAATGGATTGTCGGGTGGATCTGAATTCAGGTAAGCGAGTCTCCAAGCATCCATAGCCTCAGTGAGGCACGGCACATCAACATTAATCAGTGTGGAGGCTAGGATTTTTCTGATTAATTTCTCAGTACCGTGGACCGAGGATATGCAAGCCGGTAAACTAATACTAGAAATTTTGCGGACGCCGAGGCCTCCCATACGGAAGGAAGAGTAGCTTGTGCCCAAGCTTGGTCGTCCATGGCCAAGTCTACGCGCAACCCACGGGACCAAGGTGCTCACCCGCGCCTCCCTCGCATCGCCGCCCCCCGCCTTCGTCGTCACCTCCAAGCCACCCGATCACTTGCCCAGCGCGCCCGAGTGAGACGCCCGAGCACCCGTAACTACATAACGACGCGATGATTACTGTCGGGATTCATTTTGTATACTTTAATTTACTGTAATATACCGGTTTAAATTCAACATACAGTCCACTATTTATTCCGTAATTATCCATACCAAACAGCCACATTTAAGATAGAGGTTAATGTATGCCGGATAATTTGGTTTATTTTGTCTAACAAATGAGTGTGTTTCCATAAATGGGAAGCGTGGAGGAAATATGTCACTTTAGGACCGAAACAGCAGTAACAGATTAGGCTCATGGCCGAATGCATGTTAATTTGGAACAATCTTTTCGAAATGTCATTGAAATTTTGAATTTTTTCCTCAATAAAAACACGAAAGGAATCCTCATAGATTGGTGACCCAAGGAGACAAAGAGAGCTTTTTTCAATAATTTTGATTTCTGAGGCTATTGCGTTAAATTTGAAAAGTGTGTCATGTCTGTCAGTACTATCCGCTAAGCATAATTCACACTTCGAAAAGTTGAGTTCAAGGCCAATGGAATGGAGTTATTAAGACCAGTTTCTACATCGCCTCCCAAGGTTCCATTGTCGAGGTACCAAACGTTAAATTTGTAATTTAGGTGTTGAATAATTGGGTGAATGGCTAAACTAAAAATCACTGGCCCGAGAGGGTCACCTTGTTGACAACCAACGGCAAATTCCAGAAGGTTGTCCCGAAACAGTAATTTAGAGGGGTGTCTGTAATATTGCCAAAGGAAACTATAGATTTGGGGTATTACTTTTTTAGTTTCTGCCAGCAAGGTGTCCCTATTAACAGAATTGAAGGCATTCTTTACGTCAACCTTCAGGATGACCTCTCCTTTATCAGAATTTAAGTAGGTCGACAAGGCATGTACGGCAGCGCCCTTTGGAGCCATAACCTGCAGGGGCTGAAATTTTTCCGAAACAGCCTCACCATAAATTTTACAACAAATCTTGGCTGCCATACGACGGTAAGTAGTGCCCATGGCAATGGGACGAATGCCGCCATCCCTCTTACGCGCATAGATTGGCCCCGTATAGAACGTCTATGACGGACTCGTTCACCTTGCCAGAGAGTATGAAGTTAATTAGAGCCGTAAGCTCCTTCAAAGACAACTCACCAGCTGTCCCGGCGCCTGGACAAATAAGGTCCTTAAGGTGTTGCGGACTCAGGCGGTCGAGGCTGCCAGCGGAGCCGCTCCGGAAGGAGCAGACGGCTGTGACCAACTCTCGACCTGTAATGGTGAGGGAATGATTATCCAGATCAGGGGGGTTGGGAAAAGAAAGACCATCCACTGGGGCAGGGTGTTTGCTCTCCAGAGCCGAAAGTGTTTCTGGAGAACATGGTGCCACCATCACTACTAAAAAGAATCCTGGCTGCTCCGCTTATGTCACCTTCCCCTAACTTAGATTCTACCAGATGAGATATACCTCTTGATGAGGTATATCTTTGTATCGGTAATTTTGAATCTAAATTAAGAACCGAAATATTTATTTTCTTTAATCTGTGCAGTTAGTCTTTTTGGTTGCCAAATTTTTCTGTACATGTAGAATACTGTAAGGGAAGGTGAGCAGCTGTTCCCAATTAAGTACTTTGCGAGTTCTCCCGGCAGCAAGAGGAACGCAACTTGCTAGGTGTTGTGCCACTAGAGGTCTAGCCCCGCGGGGAACTCGCTTCAAAACAGGAATAGAGTTTTTGAATTTTGAAAAGGTTTTCCAAAACGGGTCAAAAGTGGATGTAGCTGGTGTAGTTGGTATAACTATTGAGACAGGGTCTGAGGAGAGTGCATTCGGTGGTCTGTGCACTTTTCCGATATGCACATTCAGATCCCGCTTTCCTTTAAAAAACCGTGCCTGGGTACACAGCGGACATCTCTCCAGGGTGCTCTGTAGTGATGTTGAAGGTTGACAAGCACAACCACTATCATTCACAACATTGGCTGGTGCTACTATGCATGAATTTATATAGTTTTGTTAAACGGAAAATACAATTATTATTTAGTGGTTTAATTGAAATAAATGCTTTGAGTTTTGAAAAAAAAAAGCATAATTTTTAGTTTTTTAAATCGCTTCTCACTTTTTAAAGGATCACCTGTAGACGATCGATTATTTTTTTGGACGCACAAGTCAGTTAAAACAGTTGATCAAAAGTGATTTCAATAAAGAAATAATCACAAAAGAGGCTCAATTATAATATTAGCGCGTACATTCATATTTTTAGTAAATCAAATGAGAATAATTAGGGATTCGAATGAATACATACCTACTCCTACTTCTTCTTCTCGTGGCTAAGAAGTAACAGCCGTACGGGTCGATTTCCGGGGTTGGTCCGTGGATGAGTGACCATCTTTATACAGGATGTTAGGCAGACGGTTGAACATACGAAAATTACGGATCCGTGGGGCCATCTGCTACATATTTAGGCCCAATAACAAGACCCAGGACTCGCGGATTTTTTAAAATGACTTTTAGAATTTTACTCAAAATTCGTCATTGCACAAACTTCAAACGTCAATCTAGTTTCTAGCAATCATCTGCATCAAATACGAATATTATAAGATTTTAAAGTTACTCTATCTAGATGATAATGAAATAAAAATGTTGCAGTTTTGTTATTTTTTAATGAAATTAGTGACGATGAAGTTTGAGTAACGACGAATTGCTCTTGTTATTGGGCCTAAACACGTAGCAGACGGCCCCAAAGATCCGCCATTTTCGTATGTTCAACGGTCTGCCTAACGACCTGTATACCGAGACTCCTCCGTGCCTCAGAAAGCACGTTATGCCGTTGCTCCCGGCTGTTATTCATAGATCTTTGACAGTCGTTACGGGTCGTTAGAAGCCCGAAAGTCTGACAACCAGTCTTACCAAGTGGTATCGTTTTACCCATAGATACTGGGTTGTGGAAGTCAGATAGACAGTCGCTTCATATAAAATACTGGCATGCAGATGCATCCGGTTTGACTGGAAGCCGACCCCAACATAGTTGGAAAAGGCTAGGCAGTTTGATTCGATTTTTTTCTACTTCTAAAACAATACGACACTAACAAATGATATTACTACCTTCCTCAAAAACCTCTTTTACCCAGTCCAAACATGTGGAATGGCATTGACATTACTTCTCAGTACATCGCACACTTACTCCAGCAACCTACCTACTAACGTATTCATTGGAAATATTGAAATCCGGACAGAAATTGGGACCCTCTATATATATCATCTGCGTAACGATATCGGATAGTAGATTTTTTGGAAGAAAATTCTATTAGACATGTATTTTGTATGAGTTCGTTTCCGTTCCGAAAGTGGTTGTGGTTCGTTTTAATAAAATATTTTTTGTATCTTTTTTTGATGTCAGAGAATCTTCCTTATAGTTAGGTAGATATTCTTCTTGAATAGTTATATATTTAATGCAGTTGCAAAACAATCTGAAAGACAAAGTAGCCTGATGCCCCATCATCACCCGCCTGCCTTTTCCCAAATATTTATAGTCAGCTTCCAGTCTAACTGGATGCAGCTGAATACCGATATTTTACACGAAGCGACTGCCTATCTGACCTCCACATTCCAGTTACAATACCCCGCGGTAAGACCGGTTGTCAGACTTTCTTGCAGTAGCCTGATGCCTGTTGCCTCTTATAAAAGAGTACCTACTCTATCAATCTCATGAAACATGATGAAAAATGGTACTTATAAGTTATATGAACTCATAACAATAACCTTTGAGAATATAAATCTGATTGAGTAACACCTGATAAGCTTTAACTTTCTCTGAAACTTAGAAATAAAATAAAGAGGAAGTACTTTGAATTAGTGCCAAAATCCAGCTCAATATATTTATCGTTTCTTTGAAAAATTTATGGTGACAGAAAAACAGAATAACTTGTAAATATTCGTATGACGCTTTTAGCGGCGGATGTGTCCTGGACATAACTCTACTTACCACCTTTGTCTTATAAAAGGAGAATCTTTTGAAAAATATTCGTTAATAAGGTCACTTACGGTCTTGAAGTCGCAAGCCTAACTGCTGAGCATGGGATCCTGGGTTCAATTAACGGATCGGGCAAAGTTTTATTAGGTTTTTCTATTAGGAAGTTGTAACGAGCAGCTTGGACTCTAGATTCGTACTCGTGATTTGTTTATCGCAATTAATTTTCCGCATACAAGATGGAACTAGCGACAACACCACTGAATAAAGATTAAGCAGACGTTAAATTGCCTACTTTGCTGTTTATTGTGACTGCAGATAAGCCATTCTGCATTCTGTCTAAACGTGGGTAACAGTTCTGGTAAACGTAACTCAATGGCAATCCAGCTGAACGTTCAGCTGTTCAGCTGTTTTACATTAAGGAGCTATTTTGTAAAAAAGCTAGCGGTTGTATGTATAAAATATCGGATTTGACAATCCATCTGCGACATCTACATCTCTTTTTATCTATAAATATCCTATCGCAGGTATCCTGGAAGAGATTTCTTTAGAACTAAACATCACCTTTTTACTTAATTTTATGTTCGTTTTTCTTGTCTGTTTATATGTGTGTACATAAACTGTTAAATAAATAAATAAACACTTGCTTAAACTTAATACTTCACTGAATTCCTGCATCGACATCTAAAATTCTTAAAGAGGCGAATACACTTGATATCAGTGTGGTAGCGGTCCATTAGTTCTGAATCGCGAGGACTTGGCGACCAGCCAATGTGCAGGCACCTTGAGGAAGTTTGCCGACAACAGTTGTTATAAGTAGTGTATTAGTTTGATTAGTAAGTTGGTGACAATACAACATAGGACAGCAAATCAAGCAATGTAGATGTGATTCGGAGGATGTCGGAGAATGTCGTTTACTGTAAGAGTGGGTAAGACCGAAGAAACGATGTATAGATTGTGTGAAAGATGATCAGATTATGACTAGAAAAATAGTGAAATATTGAGGTGACGGCTCATAGATATATATGGAAAAAACTTAAAAAAAAAAAACAACCGACTTCAAAAAAAAAACACTACAAAGTGAAAAATAACTTTAATTTCGGAAGTCGGTGTCTTTGGTTTTGAATTTTCGTTCTTTGTCACCGACTTCCGAAATTAAAGTTATTTTTCACTTTGTAGTGTTTTTTTTTGAAGTCGGTTGTTTTTTTTTTTTTAAAGTTTTTATTTTTCACTTTTTAGTTGTGGTACCTACCCCACACAAATTCGAATACCACTACCTGCTATGTAAATAACAGTGACAAGAATTTATCATATCATCTACATACTAAGTGGGAAAAAATACGTATAATTGAAGCTAACTCAAAAACTACCCAAGCAAAGTTAATAAAATTTATATGGGACCACCTCTGAAGTATGATCTACCAAACAAAAAAAGAATCATCAAAATCTATTCATAATTGGCGGAGTAATCGCGTAACAAATATACAAAAAAAAAAAAAAACATACAGACGAATTGAGAACCTCCTCCTTTTGGAAGTCGGTTAAAAAGAAATCACGCTGCGCCGGCAGCAAACAAATTGGGATAAGAGTAGCAAGATGATGTTTTGGTGAATAAAGTAATGAAGAATGCTTTACAATTTCTTAACAAAAACGCCCAACCTTCACTACAGCAGTGCCTAAATTTATCAGCCACGTACAATAAAACGTACCGATAAACATTAAAAATAAAACATAATAACTAGATTTAAAATAATGGTTTTCAAACTTCCTCCCCAATTACCATCAACAAATTATTTTAACATCTACATTATTAGAATCACAAGCTATAATTACAAAGTAAATTCCGCCGGAATCCCAGTTTGCTTATTTTGAACGCGGCTCCGGCTTCACAAATAAACAAAAATATATTCCATATATACAGGATGAAAGCTATCATCATTATAATTAGGAAAACAAGTATGTTCAACACAAATATTTGATGCGTTTGTTTAAATTTTCTGAAATCTGTTAACATAACTTCTTAGATGTTTTTGTTTTGTTTGTAAACATGGTGTTCTCACCTTTTTAAACAGGCTGGTTGCAAGATTATGAATTTGAATAGCTCTTTATTTTATTTTGTTTTACTCAGGAAGATTTCAACTCTTACTGTACAGGCTGTTTCAAGACGGATACCTCAATGGACTTCAGGTTTGATTTTTACAATGAATGATTTATTATTATAACAATCACGAATTATTAACATACATCTTGCTGATCGTAGCGTGATAATTATTTATTGATCTGGCTCTCCAACAATGAGTACCTTTTCACTTTACAATAGCACATTATAAACCTAAGTCTAAGTTCTCCATTACTTTAAAAAACCTACCAAGTACATGTCGGACCACGCACAATTATGGGTTCCGTAGTTGGGATGAATTGGATTTATGAACAAACTTAACTTTGTAGTTGAAAAAATGTTTTTCCATACATCCATAAATGTCACGGTCAATTCACCAACTGCAAATGTAAGTTTGTAATCGCAAAAACATATTTTTGTAATAAAACTAAAAATTTACGATTTTCGAACTTTTTCCATTACTTGTGCTGTGAGACCTTGTTTCTTGCCTTTCATAATTTTTGTAAAATGTAACTTAAAAGGTTTTGTGGCATGCTCCAACAGTAATCACTGTCTGAAGCCGAGATATATAATATAAACGTTACTTTGACCGTGCTTTGGCTCAGTCATGTCCCGGTCTCTATTTTGTACTTGTAGTTTGACAATTTGTGTGATAGTGACAGAAATAAAGCTTAGCCAAAGCACGTACTTAGTAACGTTTATAGATCTCGGTCTGAGTTTGAGTCGAAACTATAAAGCCGGAATGTGGAATCACCCGACTCTTGCTCGAGCCAGCCCGCGCCGATGAGCCTGTAGCTTTAAATTCCCCTCATGATAATATTAATCCGATCCAACCTGTCCCTTGCTGTTCTCCCCCAGTGACGCCCTAAGCTGAGGTCCGTACCCCACAGGGGGTGCCCTTAGCGTGAAGTTGCTTAGTTTATAAGTTTTATGCTCTGGCTGGAGGCCTTAACTTATTGAGGCACCCACAGGAAAGTTCGGTTAAGCAGCCGACAACCTCCTAGGTTGACCTGCGAGATAACATTCCCAAAAAAATACAACACTAAAACGATTGAGAGGCACACATGTCGACTGCCATATTGACGATACGTGTGTCAATAACAATGGGTGGGTTGAAGAAGTTGTTACCGACCTGCGTGGCCTATGCGGAGAAGCATGGCTTAATATACAACTCGAAGAAAAGTGAGCTTCTTGTATTTAAAGCACCTAAGCAGCAGCCGCGCAGTGTTCCAGCCATAAGTCGCAACGGCGTAGCACAAAAAATTGTGGATAGTTTTTGTCACAAGCGGCCTAAAAGATCACGTAGATATAGAAAGGGAGCGCAGGGCGTTGTCGGTGAGGAGCAATGTAACTTGTTTATGAATAAATTAAATAAAATGAATGAATGCCCGCAGGTTCGCATCGTTGTACTACAGACGTCAAAGTAACCCTTTTTAAGGCGTTCGAACTATCAATCGTTTTACACGAGTGGCCTGTGGGTATACGCGCTCCGAGCCTACAACGTCCTGTGTGTTCAATTTAATAATGCTTTTAAGATGGTGGTGGGACTGCCATGGCGTTGTAGCGTTTCGGGAATTTTCGCGGAAGCTCACACAGATGGTTTCCATGCCATCATGTGGAAGAAAGCGGCCTCCTTACTACAGCGCCTGCATGGTAGTGACGACAGCATTCTGAAAATGATCGCTGCCAGACCGGACTGTCCCGTTCAGGGACACTGGGTGGGAACAGTCTTATGTCTACATAAATAGGTAAATAATTTACGAAAACTAACAATACTAAGGTTAGTATTGTTAGTTTTCGTAAATTATTTATTAATAAGTAGGTACTTATTTAAGCACCATTGTTACTAACACCAAAATACTAACAAAATTATGGACCGTAGTCTGAAATAAAGTTTTATTTTTTATTTATGCCACTTATGCCTCGTGCGACCCTTGTTTTTGTAAGCAGTAAATGACCACTGTGGCTGACATTATGAGTACCTTATCTTGCACTTCAAGAAACACTCATTTCATCTTGTACTTTTCAATGGCAAGCAAAAAAGTTAGCTATCGAAGCTAGCTTCTTGACTATAATTCTTAACAGCTACGTTGAATAATCGAATCATGCAACTTCTATTTTATTCATATCTAGGCTACTGCCCGCGACTTCATTCGCGTGAAATTTCTTGTTCCCTCGACCCACCAAACAAACAAACAAACAAACAAAACAAACTCTTCAGCTTTATTATTAGTAGATACTAGGTAGCTTTTGCCGGTAGCTTCGCCCGCGTGGATGTCGGAAAATATCCCACGAGAACGTACTACCGGGATTACAAGGAAGCGAAGCGATGATCGCATATCTAATAGCCGAGGAAAGGTCATTGACTCGACTTGTACCGCGCGGTCCACCATAATTATTTTGTTCCGCATTATTTTAAATCTGTGATATCTTTTAAAGTATTCATTTAAATCATATGGTGTCTCGGCATATTTTAATCTAAATTAAATGCCCAACATAAATAACATATTTTATTGGACAAGGATTAATGAAATACTGATCAAAATAGCTTCGGAAATAATGAAGTTTTGATCAAAATCTGAAAGATAACTTTTTTTGGTGATTCCTGTTGAACATTAATTTTATATATCCCTTACGGTAAAGCCAGTCGGCATGGTTTTTTCCGATTTCAAACGGTGAACGAAAGTCCAAAATATTTTTGAAAAACTGGTATGTTCGATGATTAGTTCTGCGCAATATAATTCGTAAAATTATTGGAAATATAGCGATTATCATCTCGAGTACGCAATTAGATTGTAGAACCTTAAAGCATAATTCTCCAAATGCAGGCTCTTAGTACCAGCCTGCCAGCCCAGATTTACACATACATGGCTCATGAGGGTGCTGGAGTTGTACAAGATAAATACAACTCTGCGCACCTTCCTGATTGCGGCAATGGAGGACGGTCCTTCTCTATCCAGGATGTCGACAGATCCGGGGAATCGATGAACCGATCAGGATTGAACGGGGAATATTTCAGGGCGATAGTTTGAGTCGGCTTTGGTTTTCCTTAGCCTTGAATCCTTTAAACACACTGCTGGAGGATTCAGGTCTAGGCTACCGGTTGAGAAGGGGTGGTCAGGTGATATATCACCTCCTTTACATGGATGACTTGAAACTCTTTGCCCCCAACAATTTGCGACTGATGGAACTACTGAAGGTAACATAAACGTTCAGTAGCGCCATCAGGATGGAATTTGGTGTGGACAAATGTGCAGTCATGCATGTAAAGCGAGGGAGGATTATGGAATCCGTGGGAACCCAACTCTCGGATTCCATATACCTTAGATCCCTCTCCTCAACCGACACTTACAAGTACTTGGGTATGTCTGAAGCATTAGGCATCAATGTTGCCGACATGAAACAATCGTTGAGGGAACGCTTCTTTGGCCGCCTGAATAAAGTGTTAAATAGTCTTTTATCAGGCGGAAACAAGGTGCGTGCCTTTAACGGTTGGGTCATGCCTGTTTTGATGTATACTTTCGGCATACTTAAATGGACTCAGACAGAACTTGACGCTCTGGATAGGAAGGTCCGTACATTGCTGACAGCATATCGGATGCATCACCCACGGTCATCAGTGATGAGACTGTACATCCCGCGGAAGTGTGGGAGTCGAGGTTTCCTAAATGCTAAAACCCTCCACAACCGCGAGATTTACAGTCTCAGAGAATATTTCCTTCAAACTGACGTGGGTATGCAACAAGATGTGGTCGCAGTGGCCAAGGGCCTGACCCCGCTCTCCTTGGCAAAAGAGAACTGGCGCAAACCTGCAGTACTTGATACTAACGATCGTAAGGAAGTATGGCAGGGCAAAGAGCTACATGGACGCTTTTTCCGGGCCTTCCACGGGCCTGATGTAGACTTTTTGGCATCTGTATCCTGGCCGCGTTTCGGCATCCTCTTCGGGGAAACCGAAGGTTTTGTCTGTGCGATTATGAATGAAGTTATCATGACGAATAATTATCGGAAATACATTGTCAAGGACGGTACGGTTGACATCTGTCGGGCATGCCACCGTCCCGGTGAATCAATCCGACATATTGTTTCCGGTTGTTCTCGTCTTGCTAATGGCGAGTACTTGCACAGACACAATCTAGTGGCTAGGATTATTCACCAGCAACTTGCCTTGCAGTACAACCTTGTGGAGTCCGAAGTACCATACTACATGTATGTACCCGACCCAGTTCTCGAGAATGGTCACGCCACATTGTACTGGGATCGATCTATCATCACTGACAGGACTATTGTAGCCAATAAGCCTGATATTGTGGTGATAGATCGATGAGAGCGCCGTGCAATGATTGTAGATATCGCTGTCCCTCATGACGAGAATCTCGGGAAAGCGCTGAGAAAGATAAAAAAATCAAGTATCTTGACTGCTAAGTCAAGATACTTGATTTTTTACCCGATTATCGGTACGGTTAATGGCCTAATAGCGAAGAGCCTCGACCAACACCTAAGGAGGCTCTCATTGCGCGGCTGGTCTTGATTCAGAAAGCAGTACTCCTAGACACGGCACGCATAGTGAGAAGGTTCCTCTCTCTAGAGCCCTGACCACCGGCAGCTTGGACCCTGTTCCTGATGCCAATGGGCCACTATTTTTTATATTTGTAAATGTTTTTCTAATGATTTTTATAAAAATATTTAAAAATGTATTTAATATGTAAAAAAAAATTAATAAATGAAAATAAAATAATTTTAACACACATAACATAACATCACGCCTTGTTTCCCCAAAGGGTTGGGCAGAGGTGTCCCTGTAGCAGGTACACACCCACATTTCGCCAGTTATGTTTAAGTCCCATGTAATAGGGGGCGAGCCTATTGCCATCAACCGGGCACAAATCCAGACTCCGAGCTGCTACTGAGAAATTTCAGATAGAAAAACCCAATAACACTTTGCCCGACCCGGGAATCGAACCCAGGACCTCATGCTCAGCAGTAGCGCTTGCTACCACTAGACCAACGAGGCAGTCGAAAATAATTTTATATTCTTTATATTTCTATATATTTTATATTTAAAAATGTAATTTATATAGGAGATAAAATAATAAGTCCTCCAAAGCGAATTTCGGCCATGTCAACCAATCTCAACAGAGACCAGCCTTCGGTGCGAGATATTATAGTGCACAACTGTGTGCGCAGACACAGGTGCATTCTCTCTTCCCTCACTCTTATAGTCTGATGGGTCGACAATCCGACACGACCGGAGAGAGATCAGGCGCAGGGCCAACGGCGACACGTGCTTTCCGAGACACGAGGGTATCCCACCGCCAACTTTCTAACTCCGGACTGTTACTAAGATATTCCTAATGGAAAAACCCAATAACATTTTGCCAGTCCCGGGAATCGGGAACCCAGGCCGCCACGCTCAACAGTCGCACTTGAAACCACGAGACCAACGGGACAGTATTGTATTTTCCTATAGGCACAGAGATACCGCCGCCGCCGCTCAACACATTCCTACCCAAGGTACCCACTAATTTAATTCGGAACCCTTCATGTGCGATCAGTATCGGCAACACAAACCTGCTTAGTAACGCAGACACGTGCACGCTTTTAACCTTTAAATAAAATAAAAAGGTAACGGCATAGAATAAGAATGTTTAAAGGTACCACCATACAGTGCTACAAGTACCTTTTGGTACTTCAATGTCATTAACAGTGGGGCGTTGTTGGTAACTATTTGTAAAATGGTATTGAAAAAATCAAGATGGCGGTGTTAGTTCCATTTTCACCACTCGCTAATTGATCCTAGCACAGGAGAGGTATAAACCTCTTTCTGACGCTTTGTTCTAGGTGTAACAGGCACATGAGACATTACATAACTGTCTCTAGCATGCCAAGACACATTACTTTCCTGTATGCCAAGACATCTGTGATGCCTCTGGTACTACAGACGTCCATTAGGAGGTAGTGATCACTTACTATTAAGTGTACCACCGCCTGCTTGTTTACCATCAAATAACAAAAAAATGTGTGCTGTTCATTGGAAAAGGGTTTTTTTTAAGCGACAGCATTAATCCAGAGTACAGCACCCTGTTGCCATTGTGAATATGTGAGTGTGACGCATTTACCCCGTAGTTCTGTACCAGGCGTACAGTATAGAAAAAGAAAAGCTTTGTAGAGCGTTGTCTCTGTCACTCATAACTGTGACAGTCTTTATCTAAAGCAAATGTATGTCATTTATCCACTATCCACGATCTGTTACCAAAGAATTCTCGGCTATATTGCCCGTCGGGAATCAGATAACCTTGAAAAGTTGGTGATGATGGGCAAGGTAGATGGGAAAAAACCTCGCGGCCGGTCACTCAACCGCTGGTCAGACCAAGTAACCGCCCTCACTGGACTCTCTGTTACGACCGCCCTGAGAGAAGCGGAGAGCAACGAAGTGGAAGAACAGCATACATAAAGCCGCGAAGGCCTTTCAGGGACACGACCTTCAGTTATGAATGAAGTACGCGACCAAGCCAAAGGTGTCACATTTACGCCCGGGTACATTGTTTTTGAGTTTCACTTCTATTCGAGTTTCTTAATCTATGTCAACATTCTTGGCAAGGGAACCGATCTATGTGAAGCGTCAGAGTGATTCGGTTTTCAGAAGGATTTATCTTTATGTTCGTCGCAATTTAGGGCTCGTTTTTTGAAGTGGGGTTACGTAAAATGTGGATGGGTCCTGTGAGTGTAGGGCCCTTCACTAAATAAATTAATGATAAAAATTAACTTTATTGGTCATTGGTCTTGACCAATGACCAATAAAGTTAATTTGAAGTTCCAAATTGTCTAGTTTGCGACTTCAATTTCAAACTTACTTTTGGGGTTTTCACGTCAGAATCCTATTTGTTAATGATGGTAAATATGGAAAATTGGAAACTTCCGTTTACTTACATGTAAATGAAATGAAATTGTTTATTCTGTAAATAGGATATCGGAATCACTTTTACACATCATATTAAAAAAACAAAAAAAAAAGCTAGATGAGCTCGGCATTTCCTATGTGACTACTCTGAGAAGAAAGGCCTAAATAAACTCAGAGGTCACAGTCTCTTTTAAAGGCCAGACATAATCTTGATCAGGCCATATGAGGACCATCTAGATTAGTATCTGAAATGGTTTTTTTAAGAAAGAACCACACAGATTTGAGAGGACCTGTCCAGTCAGGGTATTTAATTTGGTTTCTACGCAGTGCCTACAAAGCAGCTACGCTATTCAAATTCAAATTCTTTATTTCAGACATAAAGTCCATAGTGTTAGTACCAACAAAATAACTTAATAACTAGAGTTAGTAATAAGGAGATAAAACAAACAAAAATAAAAAATAAAATCAACTTGTATGGATTCCTACCCAGTGGCGCAGCAGAGGGGAGTTCCACCGATCTGAGAACACGCTCCGGAGACCGTTGGTAGTAGCGCGTAGCCGACCGGCTATGGAGGCGGTCCTTTTTCTTATAATGGCGTAAAAATCGTCTGTGCGTGGCGTTGTAGTGCGTGTGCGTCTACAATGTTTGCGGAGGCGCTCCGCAAACATTGTAGACGCACACGCACTACAACGCCACGACATCCCCAACAGTATCCTAAACGCGTTATTATATTGGAAACGCAGATCGCTGTATGCAATCTGCGTAAAATAAAAAATAAAAAAAAACTGTTGTGCAAACCTAGTAATAAACTGTCTTTCATTCGTGAGCCAAAACTTAGATAAATAATATGTCTTCAGAGATATTGAAAAAAGATTCAGATTTATTTATTTATTCATTATCTAAGCAATTTATACGACTTGACAAAACACCGAGATTTCTTTAGAGCCCCCTTAGACATACAATTTTGTTGTTGGGCGACTAAATCGCAGAGTAAACCAATAGGTATAGCGACATGCTAGCCCGCACATCTTGTCCAACTAAATCATCCAACTAATTAACTGGACACCGATCGTATCAAAATCGAGATTACGCACAATTAAAAAGTTGTCCAATGCGGCTAACTGCTCGTTAGCACGCTTACCCTATGCAAGCTCGCGGACTATCCTACTTTGTTGGTCAGTCGCAAGGCAACATGCAAGACGACCAAACGCGCGCGCGTGATTTCCCTATACTTACTCAATCAAGCCTGACATAAAACAATTGATGAAAAGTAAACATTTATTTCATACTCCCCATTAGATGCAAATGTTAATGTCAAGTATTACGATTATTAATGTAGAATACACATAAAACCAGCTATCTAATTACGTAACACATTTTGGTAAACAATTACTACTAATCTGTTTCATTTTGACAGTTCAACAACATTCATTGCGTTAAGTATTTACGTTGTTGAGCAAAATGTTTTATCGAACTTTTGAAGCAATGGATTAGCAATCTGTTTCAAACGATTTAGATTCTGATTGATCATGTAATATTACGCAATTGGGGTACAGGTCTTGATTATTTTAGGGCTCTGTCAAATATTTCGTTTTCCAAAAGGGTTCCGTTGCCAAAAAAGTTTGAGAACCGCTGCTAGTAGGTACCGGAAAGTTAGTCCAAGCCTCTCTTCAACGGTGCTAGCGAGTCGGAAAGTTGTGCCCTGTTTGATTATCGCTGGCCTGATTAGATATACGAGCTCATCAAAAGACGAAATACTCATTCTGTTGAATGTAAAAAAACTGGCTTACATCTGAGTTTAGAGTGCTTATGGGATTTCCCATATTCTAATCTGTCCCAAAATTTGTTTTTTTTTTTGTTTTTGTCTTCTTTTTATTAATAAAGCAAGTAGACCATTTTTTTTCCGCATTTACATGCACACGCACCGCGCTAGTAACACTGTCACCGACTAAAATGCGACTAAATTGAATAAGTCTGCGGCTGACAAACAATAAAAAGTTGGTCGATTATAATAAAAGTACGCAATTTAGTCGTTCAATAGTTGACCAACTTGCAATTGTATGTCTGCGGGAGCTCTTATTCAAAGTAAGTTTAACAATTAATGTTTTATTTACATAAACCTTCCGGAATACATTCTCTAAATGATGGTAAAAACCGCATCAAAATCCGATGCGGAGTTTAGAACAATAACGAAGTCACACCAAAAGTGACTTTAATTTAAAACAAGTATAGATATGGACATAGACAAAGCATACCAACCATACATATACTAAGTGCTCTTACACACGAGCGGCACGCGTCTACGGCAAAGGCAACTGTAACTGTCCGCGTCGACACCGTGCCGCACGTGTATTTAAGGGTGAAAAATACCCTTTTTCGTCAATAACTTATCCAATTGTAAGAAAGCTTGAAATAATTGAAACATTAAGTCTGTGTAAGTTTTCGTGGTACTAAACCATTCGTGTCAGTCACAGCACCTGTTAATAGTTGCATCACTTTTGCGCTCTCGATAATATGGTTTATTTCATAATCATAAAATAAAATTTTGATTTTATTTCAAAGATAGCTGAAGACTAATGAGTGATTTTTTAATGTCTTGATATGGTTTACTAAATAATAGCAAAAATTACATTACTGACAGGGTTTAAAAAAAATGGTTATATCGACATTTTTTTCTGTCATATTTTGTATGGAAGTTGAAAAAAGTGGTTCACCTATGTACAGTAAGCGCTCAAAAGTGCATAAGCACGCTAAGAGTCGTATTGCTGTGAACACGCGGTATAGTCCGTACATTTGTATGTGTAAACAGTCAGACGTCTGTGGTGTGAGTGCCGTACACACACAACAGAGAACGCATATTTGCACTACACACTGTCGTATCGTCACGGTTCGCGGGCGCCGCACTTATATTTCCATCACTTTTGTTAGCATGAATCATACGCGTGACCTTGGCCAGTGTATGGCATTGCTAAAATTCGAAAGTAAATTATAAGTGCAAATAGCAGAAGGCGTTAAGCGTTGGTCTTAGATTCAAGATGGCTAAGGTTCTAATCTCGTAAATCACAGCGCTATTTATGCAAATATTATTATTTTTGTTTGCAATAATAATATTTTTAAATATTCCTGCCTATTTATTAATGTTGTTATTGCAATAAAGGGTTTAGAATAAAAATGCGTGATAATGTGATAATAAAAAATAAATAATATTTATTCGTTATATTTATTTTACTTAAGTATAGTTAATAAACTGCTACAATTATTTATCATTACTTCACCTGAATACTATGTGAAATAGATGTCTAGAAACTTAGAAGCAATTTGTATTATTTTGACATATTAAAATTTTGAAATATTTTAAATTTTAAATGGATTTTTTTCACCATATATATAAAGCTTTGATCATGTTCGAAGTAATTAAGCAATAAATAAGAATATTAGTCTACTTAAAATGTAAAAAAATCTACTGACAATATTGTTGATTTTAAGGTTAAGTATTATTTTAAATTTTATTTGGCTTTAGTAAATATTGGTTGGTATTGAGGTTATAGCTTAAGTATTCATTTTCTTTACGAAAAGAAGATTGAAACTAAACCTCAAATTTTAATCCTAAAATAATAATATTACTAAAATAATATTAATTAAACAATTTCGGTCTATCTGCAAGAAATACGACAAACACCCTATTGAAACGTGCTTAAAAAATTCGTTACCATAAATTCATGCAATAATGAATCTGTTGTTTATTAAGTTGGTACGGTCAATATTTTAAGGTCAAAAACGGTTTTCTAGCTGGTCTTCAGTGATGCAAGCCTTCAGAGTGCACGGCGAACGGTTCATAATTACGTGTTTTTAATAATTCAGCAAAATATCTCGTTGGTATGAAACCATTTGTTTCATATTCATTCATCAGTTGACGTCGCTGCACCTCGATAATAAGCCCCTTCCTCATATCTCTTAACCCTCACAGTATTTCTCTAGAACAAAGAAAAACATTGTTTTTATTACACATAATACCTAATTATTTATTATTCACTAATCGAATTAAACCTCATAATGAATTTAAAACTTTAAAGGCATCTTCTGTCTCAACAATACCTCTGTTCTATCAACAATATCCTTGATTAAGATTTATGTTTACTAAAATATGAAATATATAAATGATAACACTCACACTTAGTCCGGTTTCATTAAATATTCACTTCACTTTTACGCAGCGCAATAATATTCTCTGATCTGATCTGATCTCTTCAATATATTTTATGCCTGCTTTTTGAAAATAATAACCACAACACTGCGCTAAATACTCGTCACCAATATTATCCACGAGCCAACAAAGTTCTATTAATTGAATACTCGTAACGAACTGTATCTGTCTACCCTACAGAAATCGAAATAATTTACTTAGTTTTCTGTGGTCTACCTGCTAAACTTTAATATTTATGTGAACAAGACGAATGAAACAAAAAAGGAATGATTATCGAACTAGTCATTGGTTGCAGACAAAGCGAGTGTGTGTGTGTGTACTGTGCGTGTCTATAGTATTGTAACAATTTATAGAAGAAGGTCGTAAGTCAAACCGAAGTGTCAGTCTATTGCTTTGTGAGATTGCTTATGGACTTTTGGTCGGTACTGTACAAGTAGACCATATAATGATGTTCCTAAATTTATATGAAAAAAAATCGCTTTCCCCTATGTACAAGACAAAGAATTCAACTTTTTAAAAACACAAATAATTTTGTTTAAATTCTGTTTCCCTTTCTCACAACTAATGAACAAAATTTATCAAAATCAGTCAATTTCGTGCACGGGCCCTTAAATAAATACACGAAATACACGAGCGGCAATCGACGACAGTCGTAGACGTGTCAACGGCTGTAGTTGCCTCTGCAGTTGACGTGTGCTGCTCGTGTATATGAGCATTTACATCGATACTAACAACAAGTAATCACAAAACTTTATTACTGTGTTAATACGTCAGTTAGAGGCACACGATTCTTATTGAAAGGCACACAATTAACCGGTTGAATACCGTAAATACAGAAACAATTAAAAAGACATACAAAGGGTTAATCGATTATGTTTATGTTGGATAAATTTTATGAAATTATGATGATGTTCACATTTTACCAGTTATTTTAAATTCGAGTAGGTACTTATAATTAACCTGGGGGTTCATTATAGGTACCTACTTTAATATATTGATTCTGGATTATCCTTGATTGATGGGTCAATCAAGGATATTCCAGGACCAATATTTTCAATAATTTACAATAAATGACCCTCAACACAGTACATACATCGATCACAATAGAATTAAAAGCCAATTCACACTTCATTTGGACCGGACGGCCGGGAGATATTAAAACATCACGGCTTAATAACCGGACGATTATAACCGAAGCGTTTTAATGATTGTCGGATGGTTCAAGGTGAGAACTTCTGGAGATTTGAGTGTGTGATATAAGATAAATAAATGGTTGTAAGTGAAAACCAAGATGGTACCTACATAGCAGTGGTTTCCACAAAAAAAAACATTTTCGTATTAAAATTAAAAATTAAATTAAATAAAACTTTTTTCAGAATAAGGTCTATAATTTTGTTAGTATTTTGGTTTTAGTAACAATGGTGCTTAAATAAGTAGGTTAGTATTGTTAGTTTTCGTAAATTATTTATTTATGTAGACATATGACCCAGTGTCCCTGAAAGGGACAGTCCGGTCTGGCAGCGATCATTTTCAGAATGTTCTTGTCACTACCATGCAAGCGCTGTAGTAAGGAGGCCGCTTTCTTCCGCATGATGGCATGGAAATCATCTGTGTGAGCCTCCGCGAACATTCCTGAAGCGCCACAACGCCATGGCAGCCCCAACAGCATCCTAAAAGCATTGAGAATAGTAAAAAGCGATGGGAACAAAATAATCAGAGCATCTCCCGGTCGCTTAATCGATACTTAATAAGATATAAATCTGAAAATAACTCTGTCTGTATGTATATCTGTTACCCACAGGTAAACCGTGACCTGGGTTAGGACATTGAATACTTTTTATCAAGGAAATACGTTCCAATGGGATCATTTACGACCACCACTTGGGCGAAGCCGCGGGCAAAAGCTAGATTATTAGGTACATATTGCTGTAAACAACAATCAGTTTCCTACACGTGGTACTCACTGCAAGTATAGGTAATATCATCATACATGGAATGCAGAAGAAGCTCCTGTTTAGCTGTACACTTCATAAAAATGTTTCGGGTCTCAAATAATTTTATACCAACAAGCGATTTTTCTTAGCAGACCATGTCCTTCGTAAGAATATACCAAACAGATACTTTGCATCTAGGGTACCTACCACTCAAACGGGCATGCCTTTTATCCTAACGCCGAGCAAAAATGCAGCAAAATATTATTTTCTACCAAACTAATCATTTTAATTGATGAAGTTATTGATGTTCCAGCTAATGAGCAAACGTCGGATCTCGTTACTTTACGTTAGTGCAGCTTGGCAGTATTCCAGGAATGCCAGATGAGGAGGATTAACCCTAAGTAGGTTATAGGTAATAGGTACGTAGCGTAGGTTGTATCTGTCAAAGGAATCGGAACCTTTGATTTCAGGATCCTTAGCCTACTACCGATTTAGGATAGATTGAAGCTAATTTGGTAACTTCTCATATACAACATGTAAAAAAAACCCTGTCCATCCGTGAGGCTGTTGTTAAGTATTGTACTTTATGTGCTAATTTTAAGGAAAAAATAAAAAAAAATCACCGTTTTTTTTTTTTAATGGGGTATTTTACCGGGTTAGTATGTACATGGGGTGCGGGCGGTCGTCGTTTAGCGGGTGTCTACAAGTCGTACCTTATGAAAATTTGCTAATTTTTAATAGAATTGGGGTAATTTTGGTACAAAAAATGTGAATTTTAATTAGCAATATTTTTTTTATTTTGAATTATAATAACATTTTTAAAGTGAAACTTTTATTACATCGTCTCAAACTTTTTCGTCTGTGTGTTGCATGTCGCGTGACGGTCGGCCGCGGAGTAGGGATAAAGGCTTGTGCAGACCAGCGCGACTGGTCGCGCTGGTCTGCACGAGCCTTAAAGTGAAAGGCGCTCGTCAGAGCAGCCAAGGTCAATATGGCGGCGCCTATAGTTCGCTTAAAAGTTTCACTTTTACCGTGGTTTCATAAAACCACACAATCCTTTTTTATTTATATTTTGGTAATGTTATTGCAATAGGATTATCTATATTTTTTCAAAGTTATGTTTGTATAAGTTGAAATTCCTAGTAATTTTAAATACATATTAAAGAATTTAAATACAATATAATAATAAGAGACCTAACTGTCGCATTAGGTAATGTACCTGTATGATATTTTTATGGAAGAGATAAATAAAATAATAAACTTTGTTGACGAGTGAGGGATTATGCACACAAAAAATGTTTGTGGTTTACACAGTTTTTAGTCACACTATAGGGCAGAAATTGGTCGGAAATTATCGCACAGGAACGCACTATTAATTGTCCTAATGTAGGCCATGGTGTGGCCATGCTGTGCGCCCATACAAATCTGTACTGCAGTTTAGCTGTGAAAAGGTAACAGACATAGTTACTTTCGTATTTCTACGAAGTATGGATTTGCACAGTTTCCTTTTCTTAACCCTTCAACTGACAGCCCATAATCTTTCATAACTCACACCACACCAAGCCTTATATTTCAACAGCCGGTGTTACGTTCCGAGATTATTCATTGGAACGTTTTAATGTTCCTAATGCCGGCACTTCAGCTGTCCGTAAATAGGAGCCAGCGGAATGAACACCGTTTGTCCAGCGCTTTTTATGGACACTTCACGTGCGAACAGATTTGCTGGTCATTAAGTGGAATTGTTACGGAGATGTACTGTGTTTTAGCAATCTGTTTTGTGATGTTATACTTACATAAAGAATTTTTGTTTTGTGGTTGTTTTTTTCATTATTAACTAAAAAATGGGGTTTGGCGTGAGCAAAGACTGCTCCCGCATAGGTCATGATGGGACGAATGAATTATGGTAATTTGGCACTTGAATTAAATATCAATGAACTCGGGCATTTCTAAGCATTTTATCATCAAAAAAGCAGATATAAATTATTTAAAGTTTCCGTAGAAAAAAACTTTAAATATTTTTGGCAGTAAAAACATGTGATAAAAACAGGTTCTCAGATTTTCCGAATCTTAAACAGAATTACAATTCGATTTATTGCGAAAAAAAAAACTATTTATAGCACCTAGAGATAATCAAATAACTCACGCATTTCTAGAAAATTCTTTATTCATTCTAGTTTATCCAGTGGTTTACTAAGATCGGTTCAACGACCGCTAAGCTGTTTTACTTACATAAGGACGAAAGTTTAAGAGGAAGGACCTTAGCTACCTACTTGAATACTAAACCCTTTCAGTAAGGTACAATTTGTAAAGGAAGGTACAATGAACTGTAAACTTTTTGGTTAGGGTACTTTGACTTTTACAGATTTTATGTTATTCACGTATTTACAGTTTGGACTTAAGGCAATAATTTCAGTAGGTTAGGTATTTATAATAAGGATAAAGTTAATTAGCTTGCTCGGTGCTCATTAATTGATTTTCGAATGAGAAGTCAGTTTCCTTAGATGATATGTTTTCCTCCACGAAAAGTCACGAATATTTCATAACAACATTAAGAAAACTTCATGATATACCGAAAAAGCAGGTTTTTAATGTGCGACATAATACCAAAGAAGCAAAAAAAAAAGGTCTGTAAAATATTCGGGTTTTTTTAATAATATATAGACGTCCATTACCTACCGATACCTACATTTTTATGCGGCATTGTTTTAATTGTACCTAAATCCACATTATTTCATTTTCATGCACCAAAAATCAATTTGCCTGGACTTTTCCCAACTATGTTGGGGTCGGCTTCCAGTCTAACCGGATGTAGCTGAATACCAGTATTTTACATGGAGCGACTGCCTATCTGACCTTCACAACCTAGTAACTAGGTAATACGATGCCACTTGGTAAGACTGGGTGTCAGACTTTCGGGCTTCTGACAATCCGTAACGACTGTCAGAGATCCACGTATGACAGCCGGGACCAACGGCTTAACGTGCTTTCCGAGGCACGGAGGAATCTCGGTATGTAGAAATGGTCACCCATCCACGGACCAACCCCGACAAGCGTAGCTTAACTTGATGGATCGACCCGTGTGGCTGTTAGTACTTAGCCACGAGCTCCTCAAAAATACTGCAAATTTTCATAAACCTATGAAGATAATTAAAGACTTGCAATCTTTCCACGAGTCACAAATTATTTAATGAGACAAACGCCATCTTTCACGGAACCCATTAAGAAACAAAGTGCCCGATGAACACGTCCCGGAATAAAAATAGGGCTTTCATCGCGAGCTATTAAAGGGACGCTCTCCTCTGTGTCCAAATACACATTATTCTTTCTTTCTTTCCCTGAATCTGATCAAAATAATATTACTTACTTTTTTGTGCAATGGTGATCAATTAGGCAAATTTCATGACATTTTCTGTAAATGCTGGTCGACTTTTACGAATTGCAGCAAGAATGTATTCTTCGTAATGTTACACAGTAATGTAATGTTATATCAATTAACTAAAAAACACTACAAAGTAAAAAATTACTTTAATTTATTTCAAAAGTCGGTGTCTTGGATCTTTTTTTTTTTGGGTGGGAAATTATCAAATAATTTCTCTCGCTCTGGGCGGAGCGGGATGGGCGTGTCGGACTCTTACTGACTAAAATCCACCCGTGTTCCTTCAGTTGCCTGTACGTTGCCAGGGGCCACGGTGACATCTCTTTGAGGCGCACGTAGAACACAACGCGCCGACCCAGGCATGGTCCTTATCGGACGGTAAGCTACCCATTGCTCACAGTCCGCAAGCCCGCGCCTAAGGTGGCCGGGAATCGGCCTGCGATTCCCGACGTCCAAGGCGTCTCCTATAGTGGCTCGGAGCGTAAGGGCGCGAAATTTGCCTCTCCCTCACGCGTTCCGCCTCCTCCTTGGCGAGCATTAATGCTTCGCAGAAGGAGGTGACGGCTTCCTATACCCTCTCGCTCCGTATCATGGCCTGGACCAGGGCCGGACGCGAGAAATCACCGCTGCCGATCGCCTCCACGAGGACACGGCGGTACTCCGCCCAAGCCAGGTAGACCTCCACCGTATGCTCCACTGTGTCCTCCGGGTGATCCACACAATGGTGACACCCGGGAGTTTCCTTCCACCTTATCCGGAACAGGAACCTCCCAAAACAACCGTGTTCGGTGAGGACCTGCGCCAGGTGGAAGATGAGGACGCCGTGGTGCCTCTCTAGCTACTCCTCAAAGAGGGGACTTACCGCAGCAACTGTGGGGTGCCCAGTGTCTTTGGATCTGCAACTAAGTTTTTTAATTGCCACCGACTTCCGAAATTAGAGTTATTTTTCAGTTTGTTGTGTTTTTTTTTACACAAATTAGATTAAATACGTATAATCGAAGTTAACTAAAAAACTACCCAAGCAAAGTTAATAAAAATTATATGGGACCACCCACCGGGCAAGTTTCCTCCACCAATTGAAATATTGTCAAAATTGGTCCGCAATAAAATTGACGAAAATATCGATGCACACATAAAAAAACAGACGAACATATTTAACCTCCCCCTTTTTGTAATCGGTTCAATACCCAATACTTTATTTGCATTCCACAATGTGTACTTAGGTGGTTAGTTAAAATTATATGTGATCATCGGTTAAAAATTAATTGAATGTCTGTGGATAAGAAGTAAGCAGCCCATCTCATAAGTGAGCACTGCCGCCAGAGGACGTCTTTAATACCAGAGGCATTGCAGGTGCGATGCCATCGCCTGCCTGCACCATGAGCTTTGTGATCATAATTCATATGATGAACATATTTATGTAATATAGAGCATTCTATTCCAATTTCTGTCATCAATCAGAGTTGCTATTGGAATTCAGGTACTGTGGTAGAACTTTTCAACAATTTACTACGGCTAAGGAATTAGCAACAGCACCCTTAACTACGCCCATTTAGAAAAGTAAAAAACGAAACAGAATCCCCCGATTAAATATCTCAAGCCCACCTGTTTCACTAAACGCTGTTCATTTGTCGCTGCTTACCCCCTACGGAGTACACCTTAATGATAATCGTTAGTATTCCAGCTACACTTCTTGGTACTAAATAAAAATTTGCAATCATTCCAAGCAGATGTTACGCCCATTAAGGATGAGCGTGACGCCACTTAGATTTATAAGCAAAGATTTAAATTGTTAGATTCGCCCTACCACGTCAAAAGATCACGTTTCTGTTTCGTTTTTACACACAACGATGCAGTAACTTGACTTGATTGTCATGGAAACAATATTTCATCATGTGTGTGCTCACCTCAGCATTGACACTTTTTAAGTACGGTACTTACGGCAAATCTAGCGATTTAAATCTTTGTTTCTTTGTATTGGAAACACACGTAGGGATATTGGGCCCGGTCACGCGAAAAGAATGTTTCGTTTAGTTTTAGTGGCTGTTTCGAGGATATATTGTTATGTTTCTAAGTAATTGGGTTAGGTTATGAGGTATTTAAGGTAATTTATTGATGGGAGGTTTGATGTTAAATATGATAAGTTTTCGTAAAATTTTAATAGATATAGACACGATAAGTGGTTAAAATAACAACTGCTTTGTGTAAAATAACACTAGCACATTTAATTATTTTATAACACCTAAAAGGTACAACTACATTATGGCGTATTCATGTAGAACGCTGGTAATCGGTGCCTATATGCCAACAAACGCCAACAAGCGCTGGTTGTCAACATTGGTCAACCCTTGCAGCGTTGAACAGCATTGACAACCGTCTGCCATGCAACGCACTTATAAATCGGTCTGAAGAGTTAATGACATCAATCAACCACATTGCTACCAAAATTACCATGAAAACTAAATATTATGCACAGAGCACGGAATCGTCGCGCAAGACAGGTTTTTGACAACATCGAATTCAAAGTATTTCATAAAAATCGTTATAATCCTTAGATGAGATTTTACCTTTATACAGGGCTATCAACATAGTCTTTCAGCAAAACCACAGCATAGAGATGGCAGCACTAATAAAACTAGTGGCTCCGAGCGTTGAGCGCTCAGCATCTGCCACAAACCACCTTCAAAACCGTCAGCTTCTAAACGTAATTTGTGTCGTAGTACAAGAAAATGATGACACGCTTGGTGTGTATGGAAAATGATGACAATACTGCCTCTAGCAGCGGCCCAGGCGACTCCGTGCTGTGATTATTATGTCATGGTTACAAAAAGCTGTGTTCATAACGCAATTCCATATCCTAATAAAAACAAAAACGCAACGGGCCCACTCCTACAACTCTCACGAAACCCTCAACTCCTTACATCTCATTACGTAAGTTTACAATCTTTTCTCACCATCGCTCGCTAGCATCACCTCGCAATGTGACACGCACGTACAAAAGCCGCGATGTATACCTACCGGGGCATTGTCTCCTGGTAGATCCGTTTAATATCCGTTCCTTGATCGTTAGTGATTTCCCTTACAAGTTGACAGGGTGAAGTGGAAATTAGACATCCTGATGTGAGCTAGGGGGTGCCAGGGGTGCCAGGGGGAGGGGAATGGAGTTGGCCTGTAGTTTGATTGTTGGAAGAGATGTGGGTGATTTTTAAGTTGGGAGCTGCTTTAAAATACTGTTTTATCAAATCTGATAGTTTTTAAATAATGTAAATACCTTTGTCATTGAATACTGTGCGTTAAAATGTTTAAATTACTACTTATTTTTAAAAAAATATTGATATGTTCGTAAGAAGTCATACTGTTGGCTCAAGCTTTTGGAATTTAAATAAACTGGCACGATTAATTTGATTTTTCTGTACACTTCTTTCAAAAATGTTATGTTCCAAATTGTATTATTCTTCTAGCATGCTCTGTGGCTACTTGTTTTTTCTGAAAATCAAGTAAAATAATTTGTTTGAAAGAACAAAAAAAAAAATCAAGCTATTAAAACCTTTTAAAGAATATAACTGACTAACTGAGAAGTAGAGCATTTCAAACTTTTCGTTTCAAATTATCGTAGAAGGCGCGCAAATCGTTTATTCATCCTTCAACTATGCTATAATAGCTTGCTACTTTTTCTGTTTTATATACTTAGCTTCTTCAAGGTATTTTTGGTTTGGGTAAGATCTTATGCCAAAAACTCATTTTCTACCATAAAACCTTATATCCTCCCATAACCTTTCTTTCTTTCAAAAGAACAGCTCATCAGATACCAATGATGTGCGATGGCCGATGTGAGCAAATGGCCCCAAGGAAGACGGATCGGCACATCGATATAGATACTGAATTAACAAATAGATGTAAATGTGATTATGTTAGTAGGTTAACTGGGCAGACTTGCGACTTTGCGATTGCGATTTTTTGAGATAGTTTGGTGAATGTAATCGGTATTAACTGATGCGTTGTTAAGTGTACTTTGTATTTACAGAATATGACACAGACACACACAAATGATGCACTCATCTTAATGTATTTTTTGTTGTATGTGTAATATATTAAATATTGTGTAAGAGTCATTGTAACTTGAATAAATAATAATAATAATTTTAGGCTTAATATAAAACTACTATTTGGGGTAAAAACATACCACCTACCATAATCACATTATTTTATCATCACGACGTCAGGCTAAGGCGACTTTCTATTATTTCTTTCCTTTAGTTTAAATACGTCTCCTACGATAACCATGGTCATCTTCAACAACTAAACGTCAGTCTTCCACGTCTAATCCTTCCTTGAATTCAGTACAAACATTTAAAACCCCGCCAGTACAAATTTAGGTACTATTCCCCACCACTGACCACCGAAGACATCTCATTTAAGTACAACACAAAAAACAGACAACAAACAGCAATAAATACGATTACCTAAGTCCGTGTCCAGACGAACGACATTGCGACTCCCAGGAGACACGGATTAAGGCCGAAACGTCTCATTTTTGTACGGAATCCTACTTAATTGACTCTTTAATAGCCCCTCTAGAGTTCAGGGTGTAATTCCAAATGTTTATTCAGAATCTCAATAAAACGTGGGAAAAATAGAAATGTTTTGCCGTAAAATTATATGATCCAGGAATACGGAATTTTACGTGATTTTCTTCATGAAAATCTTTTGAAAATGGCAGGTCTTTATAATAAATGTGAAGTACGATTTGAAAGGAAAAATCTTTATTTATTGCTTGAGATTGGAACTGTGCGTGTTGAATGTCATTAAGAGCGACGCTTTTCACAATGGACTTTGTTGCTTTTATTGGTCAACATTGTTAGAAAGTACTGGCTCGACGAAGCATAACGATTTGTGGCGATATAAATTGGAATTTCTAAAACAAACTGTGTTACACAACGAATACACTTGATGTGGACTACTTCTCGGAAAAAGTATTTTAATATTTCAGATTGTCACATTTGCCGATGACACGGTTTTATTGTTTAGAGCAAAAACATGGATGGATATAAATAACATTGCAAATCAAGGATTGCGCTCAGTGGCATCATGGCTTGATAATAATTTGCTAATCTTGAAAGCCCAAAAAACCACGTATATCTCCTTCAGAACGTCAATTAAAACTCAGCCTCCAGCAAACATATATAATATATAAAAGTACATAAATGTCACAACTTACAAACATATACCTGTTACGGTATTATCAATACTGCCTCCACTAAATATCTCGGTATTGTGGTGGATCAGTATCTTAACTGTCAAACCAAAAAACTAAGTGCCCGTATACGAAAACTAATATACTCGTACATCTTTAAAATGCTCAGAAATACTTGTTCAATGCAATTATGTACTACTATGTATTCTCACTTTGCCAGTCTATTATAAGCTACTGTTTAACTATCTGGGGTGGTACATCAAAAACTACCTTGTGGGTGGTAGAAAGAGCTCAGCGTGCGCTACTTAAGGTAATGTATTTTAAAAACTACAGGTATCCTACTGATCTCTTATTTAAAGAAAGTAATGTGCTCTCTGTACGGAAACTGTTCATCCGCCTTTTAATTATGGCACAACACAAAATGAAACCTAACTTCGGGACTAGGCGAAGGTTGGATATAGTTTACAATACTCCTAAATGTAAGACTAGGTTTGCTCAGACCTTTCCAAATTACTTTGACCCCCGCATATATAATGAAATAAACAAAAAACGAAAAAATAAGAGATCTTAGCCGCCGTGAATGTAAAAATTCTGTTGATGAAATTCTTAAAGAGCTAGATTACTATGAAGTGGAAAATATTTTGAGATAATAATAATGTCATACAAACACAAAATATGGCCCGTTAGAGATGAAAAAAGAAAAAAAAATGCTATTTTGTTTTAAATTGATTTTTATTTAGGTAAATTTTAATTTTACTTATAATTTCTTAAAATCTGTTTGTTTTGTCTTATATAAAGAAGGTAACAAGAAAACAATACAAATATTTGTAAAAAAAATAGTATCTAAAAATTTTACTTGTACTATGTGAACTTACGCTACTACCTACAGAGTAAAAAATTAAGAAAACAACAATTTGTGTGTGATACATTTTATCCACAGTATTGCTTTGTATTAGTTGAAAGTGAGATTATCTGATTATTTTCTCTCAATCGGCTTATTTTATTCTTGTAAAAAGAGAACGAGGAAAGCTGTCCCACCATAATTCAGTTTATAACTAGTACGGGGGTCAGAGTGAATCAGTTTTATATAACAACCTGAATGTATTATTGTGCACTGAGTAACTAATTGGGTATCTAATCTTTTAGATTCATAGAAAATAAGCACTAATGTAAATTTTTTTGTAAGCTTGTTATTCTTTTGGTTAATAAAGATTAGGTATTATACTCGTATTATTTATAATGGTAGCAGAGATACTAGTGTGTGTACACTTTTTTCTGTCATAATGTGATATCCACCTATTTTATTTTAGATACACCAATATTATTAGGGTTCGATTAAAATGCAACTGATGTGCATCTTACTTGTAGTATTTTACATCGTCACATTTCAGCCAATTTACACAAAACCTTATTAAATTATACCTCAAAACCTTTCTCATAAATCACTCCGTCTATTGGTGAAAACCGTATGAAAATCCGTTCAGCAGTCTTTGAGTTTATCGCGTTCAGACAGACAGCTTTTGCCCGCGGCTTCTCCCGCGTGGATGTCGGAAAATATCCCACGGGAACGTACTATGTGTTTCTGTGACAAATAAACCTATTTTTCTTTCTTTCTTTCTTTACTACGGTGTTTCATACCTAATAGCCGAGGAAAACTCATTGCGCCCCCGTTGCTGTCAACCATAATTATGTAGTTACGCGTAACTTTGAATCTGTGATATCTTTTAAACTATCTATCTATCTATCATTTAAATGATATAATTTACAGGCATATTTTGATTTAATATAAATGCCCAATTTAAACAACATATTTTATTGGATAAGGATTAATAAAATACCGGTCAAAATAGCTTCGGAAATAATAATGAATTTTTTATCAAATTCTGATAGATAATAATGGTTACTGTGGGTCATCCTTAGAAGATAGACAGACATATGCTATCGCGGACTTTTATGTTTGATGTACAATCCTGTAGAACATAAATTGTGTTTATCTCTCACGGTTTACGTGGCGCACGCCAGTAAAGCTCCCAGTTGGCATGATTTTTTCCGACATCTTCAACAATAATCGTCATATTTTAGCGAATTTACACAAAACTTTAATGAATTATACACCAAAACCCTTCTCATGAATCATTCCATTCATAAGTCAAAACCGTTTGAAAATCCGTTCGTTAGTTTTTTGAGTTTATCTCGTTCAGACAGACAGACGTGGCGGGGGACTTTGTTTTATAATATGTAAGGAATCAATCCTTAGATTATTAGTATTGCAAAACAGGCGATAAGTAGCTCACCAAGTGTGTACCGCCACCTATTGACTTCTCTAACCCTAAGGGGAATAGCCTTGTATTCCTAACCTTAAGTAAAGCACCCTGCATTCAGAAAGTTGGCAACGTCGCAATTAGTTGTCAAATATTTCGCTGTTTCGATTAATTAATCAATATTACCGAATGAAATATCTGTGTTGTACTAAAATATTGATTTGAATTGCAATAATATACCGCAGATTATGAAATTTTAACTATTACAAGCGAAATCAAAGAAGGCGGAAGTAAAATTACTAAACCTATATTTTTTAAACTAAACATCTACTTAGAAGCGATTTTGTGTAAATCCAAATGCTAATTAGGTACCTACCTACCTATTATGTTACGAGAGAATTCATTTTTAAGTTTAGTTTATTATTATTTTGTTTCTTTATCGTCATTCTAGTAAAAATTAAAACAAGATTACCTAATTGATATAATAAAATTTTGTTGTACTGAAAATGTTTATTTTGTGCTTAGTTGTACTTAAATGCATCGGACGAGTAGGGAATGAGTCGAAATACAGCATGAAACGAGTTAAGAAAACTGACCAGTACCTTATTTGCGTAATACACCACAATCATAATCTGTTTCGATTTGAAACAGATTGCTAATCCATTGCTTCATATGTTGGAAAAAAACTGCTCAACAACGTAAATAACGCAATGAATGTTATTGAGCTGTCAAAATGAAACAAATTAGGCAAAATTGTTTACGAAAATAAGTTACGCAATTAGGGTACAGGTGCACACGGTGACGTATTAGCGAATGAAACCTATTAGGGATAGCGACGAAATAGAGAATGTGATGAATGGTCATCATAATAATATCCTTTCCAACGACAATAAACAATACAAAAAAAAAACGTGAAAGAGTCGCTCGTCTACACGTCGTCCGCGATTGGCTTCAACGAATAAATCATCGGGCCCATCCCTACCGCGATCAATCACCGGCCATTATACAGATATCATAAATACGCACGTCACTATTGTGTGTACATTGTTGTGTTTGTCTGTGATGTTATCTCAATGTGTGTTCTAGTTTGAGGGAAGTGAAACGTTTGGAATATCTATATGTAAAGACCTTGATGTAATATCTTTCTTATATGGGTAGTTTAGAAGTGTTCGATGTTTTATCTCGAACATGGCGATTGCATCTATTTCATTTTGAATGTTCAAAAGTAATGGGCTCATTTATTTTAATTTTAAAAACCACTGCACGACGCTAGTCATGTCTGTCCGCTCAATTGTCAATTTGCCTTTAGAAGTCAATAACAATAAAAATTATAGTTGTATTGCAATGTATTCCTTCTCACGTTGGACTGGATAATGAGTCTGATGGGGAATTTTATGCATGTCCTCCATGGCATACCGAGCTTTTTACCCCTAGTTAGAGACAGATGTATTCTATCTTGGTCAGAATATTTTGATAAAAGATCTTTAACGAAGAGCATTTGGTACAGGACGATTCAGCCATCTCTTCCACATATGCTTTGGTTCAGTGAGGGCAGGATGAATAGGCAAGAAGTTGTGATGGCTTTGAGACTGCGATCCGGCCACGTTCCTCTCAATAGTTTTGGTTTTATGACGCGCAAAGTTGATTCTCCCAATTGTGCGGTATGTGGAATCGTAGCAGATGTGCATCATATCTTGACGGAATGTATTCGTACTGGAGTCCAAAGACGTCAAGCTTTTGACAAGAATCTTAGGCTAGTTTGTTATAAGTACTTATTGTATTCAATAATCAGGGTGACATATTCATTACAGAATTAACCCAATAAATAAACAAAGATTTTTAAAAAAGATGTCTCTTTAGTGACAGTTAAACTCATATTATATAAGTACCCCATCACCCAATAAAACTATCTGGACTGTGTGAATATATAATTATATTTATCATAATCATGCTGAAATGATTGCATTATCAACTCATGGTACAAAAGCTAATAATACAGCACTTAGCACTTCTGTTTCAGTTTCCAAAAGTAAAAATGAAAGAACATGGCAAGCAATTTCAACGGACTTTTTAAATTATAGAATACAGCCATAAAATTTTGCAACTACTTTCAATCACACAGACTGCCTATTAACCAGATTCCAACATGAATAAAAATAATCACAAACAAAGCTTAAAAAACCAACCCATCGAAAAACAGATGGTAATGGCAACCAATTTTATTTTAAAAACACTTCAATACATCGTTGTTTACTCCATTTTGCATCGTCATTACTCAATCGCGATGGCGTCCCTATAAATAAACGGATTATTTTATTTTTTGTTTTATTCTGAGCGTTACTTGTCGGTGATAACAGCGCCAATTTATTTCGATTGCGTGTGAGTACAGCCTAAGGATATAAATCTTAGGTTTGTGTTGGTATTATTGTATTTTTGGGACATAATGTGGAGTTGTTATTGTAATTGGGGACGATGTGTCCCATCGTTCATCGATTGTAAGTGCTTTGTTAGATACCTACTAGTATTTTATTTTAAGTATGGTTCCTACATGTCTAACTTTGCGCTTTTCTGCTTACACTGGCTAGCCATTTTGATAGGAGACAAACTGATCATCAAAATGAAAACATCTTCACTTCGGTTTGACTGACCTGAAATTGACATGGAAAAAGCTAATAGGAATATGAAAATTTGAAATAGTTTTTGAGTAGGTATCTATTGTATGCATAACTTTGAACGAAGTTCCTTACAAAAACAAATAAGTCTTAACGAAATCTCCACGAGTTCAGTATTGAGGTTATACAACCGGCCACGCACAATCCTCAATGCTCATTTGCTCGAATCTGGATACTCGCACGCACACACACACTCGTATATAATAGAAAGAGACCGAGAGAGAGGAAGTGGCATGGAGGGGGCATAACGCTTTTTCCTTACGTTACGATTTCTACCAGTCAACTCCTACCGCAAGCCGCGTTAAGGAACTTCGTTCAAAAACCTTCCCCCAATGGATGATTTTTGAAAAAAGACTCTTCATTAATGCGCCAACGTCGAACTAAGGTCTCATCATACAACGTAACAAACAGCAAACAAAAGAGCTAAAGAAAATTCTAAACCAACCCTGACCAAAAAATAAATAAACAAAACAAAACACACAACTCACTAACTCCGGAACCTGACTAGATTAAAAACAAACTTTTTATTCGTTGTTAAAAAATTCACACACACTCCTCCTAAGTAGGTCCTTGAGGGATGTCGGCTAATGTAATTGGCCAATCTGCGGCGAAGTACCATTGGCCATAAATAATGGGCGAAGTAGGACAAGACGCACATACATTGGAATAAACGCCGAGATATGGCGGCTTTTTGGCCAATGGAACATGTGTGTGGCGGCCATCTTGTCCGCCATTTTGATTAAGCGTCTAGACGCGGATTATGGTATGTAGTTTTGTTTATAATAATTTGAGGTTATGTCCGGTTGTTTTTTTTGGGATTATGTATGTTTGGTAGGGTGACGTGTATAATATGTGAAAATAAGAAAATGAGATATTTTGGAAAAATATGTTGCTAGTTTTTTTTGTTTGCCAAACACACGCCGGCTGGCCGGCCGGCTTTTATTTTTATTCGGTCACTCTTTTATTCATAATCCTCTTAAAATAACAACTCTTGCTATAAATGGAAAGGATTCAAAATTCCAGGAAAATACGGACTCATTGAAAGAGAGATACCTGTTTCATGGAAAATAAAATGTACAAACTGACTGCTTTTGTTTTGCCGGTAAACAAATATTCCCGTTGTTCTTAAAGTTTCCCACGTACAAAACATATTTAATTATTACTTAAAACACACTTCAAATAATTATTTTCCGAACAAAAACATAGCTTACTAATAAACTAACAATTTGTAATACAACACCCGTGCATAACGAAGCGGCGCTCATTAAAAACGATAAATTACTCTCAGTAATTAATACCTGAGCTTTTAATTTGAAACTCGATAGGTCTGGAGATTTACTGGCTTTGTCTTATGTTCCGATGTGAGGGGGAGTAAGTGTTTTTGAAGTTTTAAGGGGCAGTAGCGGTTATTGAAGTTTTAACAAGGTCAGGGAAGAGATTTTGTTTACAATTTTTTAATCGCAAGGATATCATCATAATAATGCGTAGCCTTTTCCCAACTATGTTGGGGACCGCTTCCAAGCCGTATTACCTTAAATGGCAATACAAAAAATTGGCCAAGTGCGAGTCGAAATCGCACACGAAGGGTACCATCGTACCATATTCAACGCCACGTTTTTTTCTTTAATAAAAAACAACACGTTTTTTGTGGGTGACAGATAGTATAATATCACTTGAAATTACGTTCACATGATATAATTTTCATATGATATAAAAACAAATAATAAATAATAAAAAAAACACTACAAAGTGAAAAATAACTTTAATTTCGGAAGTTGGTGGCAAAAACGAAAATTCAAAACCAAAGGCACCGACTTCCGAAATTAAAGTAATGTTTCACTTTGAAGTGTTTTTTTTTTTGGAAGTCGGTTGTTTTTTTTTTTTGTAAAAAGTTTTTATCCTCCATCACGCCTGTATTCCCCGAAGGGTTAGGCAGAGGCGTATCTAAAATACATACACATTTCGCCAGTTATGTTTAATTCCCATGTAATAGGAGGCGAGCCTATTGCCATCAACCAGGCACGAATTAAGACTCCGGTCCGCTACAGAGGAATTCCTGAGTATAAAACCCAATAACACTTTGTCTGACTTGGGAATTGAACCCAGAGCCTCATGTTCAGCAGAAACGCTTGCAATCACTACACGAACGAGGCAGTCAGTCATTTTTTTACATGACTGCCCAAAATGGAGTGTAATGTTTGCAGGGTTCATGTATCATATGTATGTGAGTTTCTTTGTTCCACAATAACTTTTAAATGCCTGAACAGATTTGGATGTATCGTCAGAATCCTTACATCGTCCCGAGTGACAATATTAAGTTGAGTTGCAATTACAAATGTGAAAAAAAAAAACTTCTATTATTACAATATGGGTATCCAATTGAAGGCCTTGATGAGCACATTTCAAAACGAAATAATTTATTGGCATACATTTTACATAGGTGGGGTGTACATTCAAAGCAAGCATTTCATCCCCACGCCATCCACGCCTCGCATCGCCGTGAGAGTATAAAACCACCTGTAGTGCTTAAAAATTAAAGCCATCTAGCGTGACGTTTTAAGATAAAAAAACGGTTTACAAAAAAAAAAAAAACAACCTACTTCAAAAAAAAAACACTACAAATTGAAAAATAACTTTAATTTCGGAAGTCGGTGTCTTTGGTTTTGAATTTTCGTTCTTTGTCACCGACTTCCGAAATTAAAGTTATTTTTCACTTTGTAGTGTTTTTTTTTTGAAGTCGGTTGTTTTTTTTTTGTAAAAAGTTTTTAGTTGTGGTACCTACCCCACACAAATTTGAATACCACTACCTGCTATGTAAATAACAGTGACAAGAAGTTATCATATCATCTACATACTAAGTGGGAAAAAATACGTATAATTGAAGCTAACTTCAAAACTACCCAAGCAAAGTTAATAAAATTAATATGGGACCACCTCTGAAGTATGATCTACCAAACAAAAAAAAGAATCATCAAAATCTATTCATAATTGGCGGAGTAATCGCGTAACAAACATACAAAAAAAAAAAAAAACATACAGACGAATTGAGAACCTCCTCCTTTTGGAAGTCGGTTAAAAATAAAAAAAAATTTAGTCTGCGAGTAAAAGTGACCTTTCGTTCTGTATATACAGATTAACTTATACAACTTATTTTTAATTTTAGTCGGGTAGTGTAGTCGGGTTTTTCCCCAATATAGGTAAATAACATTTTATTAACTTTCTTTTACCAAAAGTTTAGCTCCACATCATCATTACCAATAAAACTCTGGTCCAGCCTCTCACTAACAAACCCTCCACACTTTATTTCGACAGCCCTACTTTCCCACCGTCTGCCAAAAACCGAAAAACCGTAAACTGCCCTCAAGTCTTATAAAATCGGTCATTGGACTGGTTTCTCCTTATTAACATAAGATTCCTCTTTGTCCGTGGTCTTTATGATAGTATAAAGTAAAGAGTTTAATGTTAAACGCTAAATGTGACAAAGTTGCCGACCAGCGTATAATTTTTGATGTCCATTGTATGCAGGTTATGGGTGCCCAATTATTTTCTTTGAGGTTTTATTGAAGCGAGTATTTTACATTGGTAAATTAATTGTCAGTGTCCTCAAGTAGATAAAGCCCCTGATATTAATTGTGTATCAAATTGACAACCAACTTAAATTGTACGTATATTCAAATCACAACTGTCATTGTTTGACAGTTGTGTGCAATGTTAAACTCAAACGCCAAGGACACTTTTTTAAATATAGATATTACTAAATCCTAGGTACATTATTCTTGTTGCTTCTATATGTGAGAACAATGTACAAAAAATAATCAAAAGCAATTCAAAATATAAGATAAAAAATAAGCCCTGGCAGATAAGAGATACCTATAGATACCTATCGTTAACAATGGTTATCAATTCGGTAGGCAATTAATTTGTACCCTGACTGTATGTACAGTCAGTCAAAGCATGTGATTTTAACTATTTTTTGTATTTTTTCGATGTTTTAAAGTACATTAGACTCGTCTTCAAATTATTCCCTACTCTTCAGTAATTTGTTAATTAGTACCTAAAGCAAGTTTAGTAAATCGATCCAAGAGGTAACATACTTTCGTAGCTGACTGTACTTTTGACCCATGGAAATAATGGTCATTTTCGTTGCGTTTATACAAACCAGCAGGAAAAATCGAAATATTCAGTAAAATACTTGTATGATACGTTCTAGCAATACTCATACACTATTTTGACTACTGACAAAATGGAAATCGAAACAAAGTTTGTCACTGTAGGTAATACTTTTATGAGCGTAGAGTGAAAACAGATCAAATGCAACAAATGTTACAATGCAGTTCAGTGTGAGATCTTATTCCGAGTGTGCGTCTCCACTGTGTAAGCTCATCCGACAAATTGACTGCACCCGACACGTACAGTGCCGACCAAAAGTCCATGAGCAATCTCACAAAGCAATAGACTGACGCTTCGGTTTGACTTACGACCTTCTTCTATAAGTTGTTACAATACTGTAGACACGCACATTACACACACACACTCACTTTGTCTGCAACCAATGACTAGTTCAATAATCATCATTCGTTTTTAGTTTCATTCGTCTTGTTCACATAAATATTAAAGTTTAGCAGGTAGACCACAAAAAACTAAGTAAATTATTTCGATTTCTGTGGGGTAGATGCAGTTTGCTACGAGTATTTAATTAATAGAACTTTGTTGGTTCGTGGATAATATTGGTGACGAGTATTTAGCGCAGTGTTGTGGTTATTATTATCAAAAAGCAGGCATAAAATATATTGAAGAGATCAGATCAGATCAGAGAATATTATTGCGCTGCGTAAAAGTGAAGTGAATATCTAATGAAACCGGACTAAGTGTGAGTGTTATCATTTATATATTTCATATTTTACTAAACATAAATCTTAATCAAGGGTATTGTTGATAGAACAGAGGTATTGTTGAGACAGAAGATGCCTTTAAAATTTTAAATTCATTGTGAGGTTTAATTCGATTAGTGAATAATAAATAATAAGGTATTATGTGTAATAAAAACAATGTTTTTCTTTGTTCTAGAGAAATACTGTGAGGGTTAAGAGATATGAGGAAGGGGCTTATTATCGAGTAGCAGCGACGTCAAATGGTGAATGAAACAAATGGTTTCATACCAACGAGATATTTTGCTGAATTATTAAAAACACGTCATTATGAACCGTTCGCCGTGCACTCTGAAGGCTTGCATCACTGAAGACCAGCTAGAAAATCGTTTTTGACCTTAAAATATTGACCGTACCAACTTAATAAACAACAGATTCGTTATTGCATGAATTTATGGTAACGAATTTTTTAAGCACGTTTCAATAGGGTGTTTGTCGTATTTCTTGCAGATATACCGAAATTGTTTAATATTATTTTAGTAATAGGTAGTATTATTTTAGGATTAAAATTTGAGGTTTAGTTTCAATCTTCTTTTCGTAAAGAAAATGAATACTTAAGCTTTAACCTCAACAACAACCAATATTTACTAAAGTCAAATAAAATGTAAAATAATTAATACAAATAAAATATAAACAAACTGCCCATATTTAACCTTAAAATTACCTATTCTGTAAGTAGTTTTTTACATTTTAAGTAGTCTAATATTCTTATTTATTACTTAATTACTTCGACCATGATCAAAGCTTAATATTTATGGTGAAAAAATCATATTTCATCATTTAAATATGTCAAAATAATACAAACTGCTTCTAAGTTTCTTGACATCTATTTCACATCTTATTCAGCTGAAGTAATGATAAATAATTGTAGCACTTTATTAACTTATGTAAAATAAATATAACGAATAAACATATTTTTTTTAATTTTGTTATCATATATCACGCATTTTTTATTCTAAAACCTTTATTGCAATAACAACATAAAAAAGCAGCAATATTTAAAAAATATTATTATCGAAAACAAAAATAATAATATTTGCAAAAAACCACACTGTGTTTTACGAGATTAGAACCTGAGGCAGTTTGAATTCCATACCAACGCTTAACGCTTTCTGCTATCTGCACTTGTTAAGTTACTATCGAATTTTAGCAATGCCATTAACTGGTCAAGTTCACGCGCATAGTGCGTGTGTGCTAGCATGTTTAAAGCGACGGAAATATATTGTTGTTTCGTGCTGTGGTGTGTGTATCGTGTTGCTTACACATACAAATGTACGAGCTATACCGCGTGTTCACAGCAATACGACTCTTAGCGTGCTCATGCACTTTTAAGCGCTTACTGTACGTCACCGGAACCAGATTTTAAATATAAACATTTTTAAATATCTACATTAAGATTTTCTGTCTAACCATTAAAGGCTAATATGTTAATTCATTTAAATGAGTTTCAGCAGTCACAAGTGCACAAAAAAGTGGTTGGAACAATTTCTGTTCAGGGCGGTATTTATTTTAGGGTAGCGAAGCAAATAAAAACCGGCCAAGTGCGTGTCGGATCACGCACAATGAAGGGTTCCGTAGTTGGGACGAATTTATCCCAAGAACTAACCTTAACATTTTATTTGAAAAACATGTTCTCCCATACAATCCAACTGGAAACGTAAGTTTGACAGCACAATATTGAGATTTACCATATTATTTTAAGACCACAGATTTCTTATAGGTTTTCCTGTAACTTAATTATGAGTAAAGAACCATTCCCTGTATTTTTTTCAAAATTTTCGGCTTTGTAGTTTCCGAATTATGGCAGGGTCAGTTTTCTTTTATTTTGTTAAAAATCTTTAAAAGTATTTATTTTAAATAAAAAAATAAAAATTGGAGATCCTCGCAACAAGGTCTTTCGTTTGATATTATACGGTAGGGAAACCATTTATTTTTTTATTTGCTCATAATAGTGACCCTCATATTCAAAATTCATTAATTAACGCTACACTTCCGTATTTGGTTCACAAAAATACATATGTGTTAGCGCGTGGAGCAATAAAAGAGTGGACTATATTTTTAGGCAAAGGTTTAATGCCGTCTTATTAAGTACAAACTATAAAATCCCGGACAAACAGTTAATATTATACAAGAGAGGAATGTCGTCCGTCGCGGTGGAGTCCGTGGAAGCGAGTGGTCATCGGGCCGAGCCGTGTCGTCGCCGCGCCTCAGCATGTCGATGACGCTTTGATCACGTAGCCTGCTCATGTAGACCGCGCGAAAGGTGTTGGGTTCGATTCCCAACATATGTGTACCAAATTTCAACATAATCGGTCCATTATAATCGGAGCAAATTGGCTGTGACAGACGGCCAGACATATAGACAGACACACGAGTGATCTTATAAGGGTTCCGTTTCTACCTTTTGAGGTACGGAACTCTAAAAAAGCAAAAAACGTTTTAACAACATCATCAAATTAAACAGATTTAAACTTCTGAATATTAAACATTTTATAAGTCATTTAATTATTTTCTAAATCTTTTGAAAATTCACTCAAAATTGCTCTTTAAAGGTATCCTACTCGAAATCAATTAGAATAATTATGAACTTTAAGCAGTTAAGATTGTTGTCTTTTAACTAACAAAAGGCGACTTCTTTATCTCTTTAGTTGTTAAGGCTTCATTCAGTTTGGAAACAATAACTAATTTAATTGGTTTACCCTTCAAAAATCCAGCGGCTTTTGACCTGTCAACTTAATCTTGTACTTCTTAAGAGTCTCTCACAATTAATACTTTAGACAATAAGGTCTTATTCTTCGTTCATATCGGCACAAATTATATTTGTGTTATGAAGATAGTCATCCTAAATGTCTACAACCTCCTGTCTCTTACCACACTCATTCTTAGGAACCACGATCCCGTGAAAGACAACATGTCCTCAAAAATTTAAACTAATGGGCACAAACCCAACACCAGGAAAAAGGAATTCTGATTCCAACAACGTCGTGCCACTAACAGGGGAGATGAGGGGGTGCGAGGTACAGGGTGCAAGGGGGGTGGAAGCAAATAGCTTCTAGACCTCGTGACACATTTCTAGTAAAACTGCTTGTACAAATTTGCGGGAGGTGACTTGAGTGGACTTGGGTGAGCCATTTTAGTACTGAGCGGTGACATTTTGCAGTGGTTTTGAGGAGAAAAATTAAAAACAGGGTAAGAGCCGTTGTGACTTTTAGTGAATGGTAGCAGATTGTTCAGCAGAGCACACTTCAGCTACATTACATTATCTGGGGAGGATTAATGCAAAATCATTAAAAAAATCATCGTTAGTCTAGTAGTCATAAGCGCGATTGCTGAGTGTGTGGTTCTGTGTTTGATCCTTCGGGTCGGATAGATTTATTCGGTTTTAGACAAATGAAAATCTCAGAAGTCTGGATTGAATTTGTACCCAGTTCATGGCAACTATGACATTGAACTAATAGCTTAACTGGCGATATTAGTTTGTAAACTATTGATCTTTACCTTTGTCCCTATACTTTATATTTACAAATAACTTTTTACTTAATTACTTGCTAATTAAAACTTCTACCCTTCAGCTGAAAAGGCTTTAGACGCCACCAAAAATATTTCGCTTTGAAATCCCAACATTAAAAATCAAAGAAACAAAAACCCGCCATCCCGAGCACCTAATTTTGTTCTCGCAAAAAATTCAAATGTTATTCAAGTAAGTCGCGGAGTCGACAATAAAGCTAAGAGGAGGTAAGCAGACGGGCAGGTACACAAGTCAAACAATAGTCCTCGTTAGTGCAGTGTCATGAGTGAGTTTGAACGTATTTTTCTACGCTTCCTATGGAAATTAGGTGGGGTACAAGTACCTGTGCCATGTTTCTGTAGTATTTTTTAAGGTTTTTGTCATCATATTGAAATAAGTATTCTTGTGTTCTGTATTCCATAAAGTTAATGTGACAGTCACCTAAGTATGGACTAGGTATGACATTTTTGGTGTAAGTAATTTGTTGAATGCATTAGTCGACGTTAGTGTGCAAATTGTTCAGATACTATTTGTATAGGTCTTTGGTCGTAATTATATGCTACGGAAAGGAATGTCTTGAAGTGCTTTTGCTTCATTTTCACCAAATTTAACCACACTGAATAAAAAACCTTAACATAGAACCTTTTTGGTTGTTATTTTAGTGTTTATCAGCGAAAACTTGGCTTTAAAATTCATATTTTTTACAAATTCGCTAGTAGTAAGTTTCCCGAATAGGATGAAATTTCTACATGCCCGGGTTTCGAACTAGTTTAGATGTTTAAGAAGCACTCAGAAAACCAGCGGGCTTCCACAATTTCACATTAATGGAATCACCCATCAAAGCAAAAACAAAAAATCACAAACCCATAACTCAGTAACCTATAGCGTTCATAAACCATCAAGATGTCCCATAAACGAAGCTCCGTGGTACATCAGCATTCTATACCCCATAAAACCATAAAATGTGTCAAAACTGTGTTCGTTCGCGATACGAATTCATAAGCTGTCAGTATTTATAGCATACTAGCTTTACTGCCGACCCCCTCGTGTTTTGGTGACATTTCATTTAATCTCATTCGAGTTTTATCGGCTAAGTTTTGGTTCAATCTAAACTAAACTGTTCGATTTTTGGGGTGGTTTGTGTTTTAGCAATGTGGGGAACTTTATTTTACACGTTTGGGTTAGCAACGGTTTATTATTGTAAAACAATTACAACAAATTTAGGTACCTACGCAACGTAACCACGTAACCTAAAAATGTAGCCAACACACAACACATTTTATAACATTAGTTCAAAGGAGATGACGACTGAAGAAAATTTTGATAGAACACACAATGTTTCACATAAATAATTATAGTTTGTCTTGGACTGAAATAATTTCTAAGTTAATAAATTGTGGGCTTATGAAACAAGATAATGTCGTGATAGCCGGAAGGTTTCTAAGACCACAAGTAAGAATGCGATTTATTTTCAGTTTTTTTTTTAATCTATAACAACACTGATTTACGTAGAAAGCTTGAGAATTATGAAATATTCTGAAACACTAAAATCATGGAACATCAATGAAAATTCAAATTAATTTATATTATACACAGTTCTTAATCAATCAAGTATTACGGTATGAAATTCTAAATTAGAAGACTTAGACAAATTAAACAGCGGCTCCCAAACAGCCTGTATCTTGGTGACCCAACCACAGGGTGATGTTGTAATATTTTAAGGAAGAAATCAACACTTCAGAAACTGGGTCACACTAAAACCATACAGTTCACAATAAGGAAACACCCAGATGATACATATTAAGATTAGTATTTCTTATTATCCCTATCGACCCAATAAATTACTACAAAAGCTTGGCCCCAAAACACATCATATATTAATATTAGCCATCATTCAGTTGCACAAACAAACCTCTAGTATTATTAATGACAACATCTTCCCCAAACGATAAATTTTGCCATCCATTGCGGGCTGTGCAAACAAGTTGATTCAGTAGGTAGGTTAGGGAGCGGCAATGTAATTCGTTAAAGGGTGGGCCATCGATAGATCTAGACGTGTGTGTAGATATTTATCAGTCTTTATGGTAATAACTGTTGGGGAAGGGGAGCGGGGGCAAGGGGTGTAGGAAAGATGGAAGATAGAAGGTCAGTTACGGGAAAGTGTTTATTTTAAGTTAGCTGGCTGTGTAATTTGACCGGCTTAGTATATTATATAAAGTAAGATAATGATTATAAAGTAAATAAATTAAAATACTTTTTTACACAAAAAATAAGTTATTTAGTAATGGTTTTTTGGAAGACGGTTGCTTTTTTTTTTTGTAAAAGTTTTTATTTCTCCCTTTTTTGTGGGTCGATTTATAATTTATTTAAGTTACATTAGCCTAATGCCAACTACTCATCACCTTTTACAAAATATTGCTTTTCCCGATGCAGGGACGTTCATCGTTGAGAAGTTCAGTTCTCCTGGTATTTCACCATCAGCTCCACTTCTCCATATGCATTGTGACGAGCATAAATTGCCATTGCAACCATATTAAAGTAATCGAATCGCAACCCGTGAAATACTTATTATCGAGTAGTTCCGGTGGCTATTTGTGGTCTTCATCATCAGTTCCACTTCACCAACTGGTGCTTTCCAAGAGCAACTGCACGAGTTACTATAAAAAATACCCAAATCGCTATAGGTTCGCCTATAATATTTGAAGAGTTCCCTCGATTTCTCCAGGATTCCATCATCAGATCCTGACTTGATAGCAATGGAACTACCTTGGAAGTATACTCTTTCAAACAAAAAAAGAATTTTGCAAATCCGTTTATATATGACGGAGTTATACCCGAACAGTCACAAATAAAAAGTCGATAAAAAAAAAATACAATCGAATTGATAACCTCCTCCTTTTAGAAGTCGGTTAAAAATAAATATTGTCGAATTTTGTTTTCAGTCAAACCAATGCAATAATTCTTCAGTAAAAGTAAATATTGAAATGAATGAAAAACGAATTGATTTGCCCAATATTAGGATTCATCGTCACCAAACCAGTGTGCCAACCAAAAATAACAGTGATATACTAAAACTATCTTCCTTAGACATTTCTAGCTTCTTCGCGACTTCGTCCTCGTGGAACTCACTCAACTATACCCATAAAATATAATGATAATATCCTATCATAATTATGGCACTCGGCAATAGTGTAGCTATCAGTGAAAGATTTTTGATAACGGATCAGGGTTTCCAGAGCACCTTACAAACAAAAAAACAATTTTACCTATTTATTATAGTATATAAGATTATTTCTGCTTTTTAACCGACTTCCAAAAATGAGGACGTTCTATGTTCGTCTGTATGCATAGCACAAATAAAAAGAATAGAAAAAAACTTAAAAAAAACAACCGACTTCCAAAAAACACTACAAAATGAAAAATAACTTTAGTTAGGAAGTCGGTGCCAAAACGAAAATTCTAAACCAAAGACACCAACTTCCCACACAACTTAAAATTAAAGTAATGGAACTCAGTTCCACAGAATCTACAACCATGTTGGTTAAATATACAAACAAAATATATCTTCTAAAACAAGAAATCAATACAAACCATTAAAAATATTAATATTCTTAATGTCTCCAAGTAGATGGCTGTGCATTACGTAAATTAATGTACTGGCAGCAAGGCTGAGGCCATTAATTATTTTAAATTGTCTACAGTCTTTACAAGTCCCTTGAGATCGGAAAGGTAATGGAAATAAGAGGAAAAGTGAAGAATTTATGTTTGGAATTTAACTGTTTTTGGTAACCACCCATTGTTGGGAAAAAGCTAAATGTGATATCTACAATGTTTAACAGAATTAATGCACGTTAAGAAAGCAGTTTATTCAGAATCGATTTCTGTCATTTTTAATATTCTTAATATTTCTTATCCCAAAAATAATTAAAACTATGTAAATTACAGTCACAGTTCCACTGTACAGTCAAAACAAACCAAAATGGACGAAGTTCCGACTACGCTAGACCCTTATACGTGTGCGACTGTGTGAGTGCGTAGATTTGTAATGTGACCACAATTTTCTCTTTCAATCAATTTATCCAATTTAATAAATAAACAATTAGTTTAACACATAGTATAAAACTTATTCGTTTTTCGGGTCTGTTTTTGTGACCACTTAGTTGTTCTAAACTACACAATAATGCGGTTTACGCAATAATGTCCATCATTTATTCCGACAGGTTTATTGGTATACTTTTTCCCTTGGGGTCCAGAAAGCAGAAATTACAAAATCCGAACCTAACTTATCCAAGTCGGGGCTCTCTAAGTTCCCCAGTTCACTCTGTTCAGTCATATTTTTCAATTAGTGTTTTAGGCAAAGATTTAAAATCGTAAATTTGCCCTACCGCGTCAGCGAGTTTCTGTTCTGTATCGTTTTGATACCTCTGACACATACAATGACGCAGTCCTCTTTTTTTAATAATAAAGGTTTACCTACAGCTTCTGTAAGTATACTTAACAATAACGTCGGACTTGGTCACGAATTAAAAGTTAAGCAGCCTTCTCAAAAATAGATGATAACACATAAAAATAATGGTGACTCTAGAATTTTGTTGTGACAAAATATTTCTTAAACTTAAGATTAAAAACATCAAGGAATATAAAATTACAAAACAAAGCATATTGCAGTTTTTCCCAATTAGTTAAGACGAAAACATGAACAGTATCAAACGTTCTTCTTAGTATGAATACTTTCTCGCGCGACTAAGTACGGTGAGGGCAAATCTAACGATTTAAATCTTTAGTTTTAAGTAACTACTTATTTAAAAATCTCTTTTATTCGTTCAGCAATCAGTCTACAAAAAATACAAAATCCGATAAAAGAAGAACTTTTATGAAATATTTAAGTGCCTTTGTTTGAAATTGAGTTCATTACTAACTTTAACGTTTTCTACTTAGTTACTTGTTTTGAATACTTTCATTAGAACTCTTTTCCCTTTGATTTGAAAGTTTTGTAACTAGATCAATGAATACGGTCTTGTTTTATTATTATTCGTCGTTTTTTTTAAACGTAGACGCACAAATGTCAAATGTGAGACACGAAATGAAATATTGACAGTATTTCCGGCTCTAAGGGCCAAAATGTTTCGCTTTCATAACCAACGTTTTGAATTAAAGAGGATCATTTTCCGCGGCCTGCATGAAAAACTAAAATAATAATCATCATCATAAAACGAAAACAGAGGATATACATTTACATGTATATCCTCTGTTTTCGTTCCATCCTATCCATCTATTTCCATCACAACATCACGAATGATTTCCCCGATGGAATATACAGTGGTGACCCACATTTCACCAGTTATGTTTAAATCGGCCACCAATCGGTCACAAATCTGGACTCCGTGCTGTTCTGTTACTGAGAAATTCCTGAAGAACCCAATAAAACTTTGCCCGACCTGAGAATTGAGCCCAGGACCTCATGCTCAGCAGTAGCAGTAGCGCTTGCGATTGTTGACCAACGAGGCAGTCAGAATGCTGAAACAATATTTTCACAAAAACAATTAAATTATTTATACAAAAATGGCCCTTCTGTCCCATACCTACACAATATGTCAGACTGGAGTCAGCGCTGTCCATATAGCATTAGGTAAATTGCTCAGAAAGTAGGAACTATTTATTTGTGTTTCCTCCGTATTCACGAATAAATCGACTGTTCTCTCTGTACGTATGTGTTCGTAAAGATTGGCATATATTAGAGTTTGAAAATAGTGTGTTTCAGTGTAACGAGAAGTTTTGATTTCAAATGTTGTGGGTATCTTTTGAAAGAAGATACCCACAACATTATACCGTATACAGTATACGTATACAGTATACGATACCGTGAGGAAGAAGGATATTTGTAATGTAATCACAGCTTTCATAAACGTATCACCGTTTATGAAAGCTGTGATTACATTACAAATATCCTTCTTTGAATTACTTCATCAATCAAATTATCGTAATCATTTCAGCCGAAAGGCTTCACTTCGGCCGGTTCTATGCTCCTCGCATCCAGCAGATTCCTGCGGCCTTCACAAGGTTATGGTCCACCTTGTGGGAAGCCTTTAAATGCTATGTATTTCGGTAAGCGGTCGCCACTCCAGAACCTTTCGGCCCCATCGGCCATCAGTTCTGCGAGCAATGTGCCCTGCCCATTTCCACTTAAGTTTGGCAATTTTTCGTCAATGAATAATTAACGTTTTAACAAGCCTCACAGCAATCTGAAACAATCCTATATTACAATCTAGTGAACAGCCTTTACTGACTACCCAGAGGTATATTATAAGATCACATAAGTCGCAACTCAACAGATATAAGCCAATAGGTATGTCATTGTTGTGTTACGAATGATTACAACTTCCTTATAAATAAATTGGAATCCACTTTATATCATAAAAATATATTTTTTTGGGATTTCTGGGAAATGTTCCAATTATTTTTCCACAAACGTTTCTCGATTGCCAAGAAGTTCTCAACAAAAAGCTTATTAAATTGGATTTCTGTGTGTAAGAGCTCATACAGGGAAGTTACTTCTGATGGTATATCTCTTTCTACCGTGAAGCAGCATTGATGGTTTTATCTGAGTGGCAGTATAACCGGAAGCAGCTGAATACCAGTATTTTACATGGAGCGACTGCCTACCTGATCTCCACAACCCAATCACTGGGTAACACTATACCCCTTGATAAGACTGGTTGTCTGGCTTTCGGGCTTCTGACTACCCGTAACGTCCACATCGACCACGAAAATTTTTAAAATACTAAGGGTTTTTGTAAAATGGTCACCCATCCAGTAAGCGTGCACTGCCACTTCTATCTCCACTCTACGAACAATAGACATATTTCTTTCTATTATACATACATAGTATCATTTTTTGTTTTTTGCATTTTTGACATCACGTCGTAGGAATCTTCTACAACTCAATCTTTCTACAATCTATTTTTTTTTTTTTCGTTTTTTCGATTTTCGTGCTACGCGTGCAGGGAGTGACCGCCACGAGCTACACGCTCAACAGACATGCGTCTTGTAACATCAACTACGGAGAAACAAATGAAAGAAGTTGTTTAGAGCATTCCACGAATCACCATGACGCGACTTGCGGAGCGACGCGCGACGGACGGAAGCAAGTGACGCGAATTGCGTCGCAAGTAAGCCCAGGAGCGCACGGGCAATTTTTTCCCGCGGCGATTTTTTTTCGCACATTGGATTTTCAACGCTCTGCTAGCGCCAAGAGTTGAAAATCCTACAGTATGTTTTTTCGACGCACTGGATTGCACTCGCACTTGCTGGATTCTCAACGAGTTGAAAATCCAGTGCGCGATAAAATCCCGCCGGGATATTTTTACGTCCGTACGTACGTGGGCTAACATCGCTCGAGGCCGTGAACGGGGTTCCTTAACCTCACAAGTCTTCGATCGACGATACGCGCGTCTATTATTATCAAACCACAAGCCTCTTAACATCGAAAGTCATGACTTATACTAACATTTCTTTAACTCCTTATTCAGCCTGTCAATACATCAGCTGGACTTCTAAAGAGGGTCGGAGTGAGCTGCACTCACGTATATATTAGACAGTTTGTCTGTCTGTGGTCGGTATTGGATACCGTTGTCAAATTACTACTGAATGAGACCTTGAGCTCTGTTGATCTTGAATGTATAAATAGCGTTGTTCATATATCATTTCGACTTTGCTTAGAGAAAAAATTGAAAAACTGTTTATTCTTTGAGCTGGTTTTTAGAGGGGAAACAGCATGAGACAAACCCTAAAAATTGTTCTTCAAAATCTAACTTTTTGGAAAAAAAGATTAACGTTCAAATAACAGTACTAGGGGGCCTAAAACGCCGCTTTGGCAGAATCATAATATGATAATATTATGAATCACACAAACTGTCACAAATTGACAATTCATAATATTATCTGCGTTCAATTCACATTACGCAATTCATCTGTTTCACAGTTTTGTATTATAATGAAGTAACATTTAACTGTAGAAGTAAAAAATAAAATCTCATTTGATTACTAAAAACTGCAAAGAAAGATTATCCGGTAAAATTGCGGTCTTAATTTTTTCATGCAGCAATATTTACACCAAATATGATTCTGATATGAATTGAATTGAATATGATTCAGCTAAAATATGTGTCAACTTAAAAGAATTGCTGGAAATTCAGAAAATGAATTGCTTTTAGAGGAATTGCTTAATGCGGCCGTTTTAGACCGGCAGGTAACTGTATCATAATTATAATTTTACTTCCAGTTTATAAGCCGCTTCTGTCCAGTGTCTTTCGCTTTGAATGGTATTTAGATTATAATACACTTATAAATACGTTGGCAGCAATAGCTTACTATTGTAAGGCAATGTAGAATAATTATGCTGTTGGTTTTGCTTATCAAGTAAACAAATATATAATCTGGGTATTATTAACAAAAAACTCCAGGTACAATTACCAATGTCTTAAAATATTTTTTACAATTTGGAATATACAAAATACCTCCATGTAAATAAATCAACTTTCTAGCCATCTTTAAATGATTTCATATTATTCAAAACGACAAAACATAAATATTTCTCCAACACGAAAATAACGTTACTTACCGATATTAATTTCACCATTTAAACCAACCACTTCCTAAAAGTATTCAGACCTTTTTACAAACACAATACCGGCCACTCTAATCCCGTCTAAAAATAAAAACGATCCTAAAAGCAATACAGAAAAACCTGAACAGGAAAAAGTGTCTAAAAACTCTATACTGAATCGAAAAAATAATAATTTGGGAAATCCATTTCCACTATGATAGTATGAAAAGAGTCATGTCTAAGGGATGTAGGACCCTTCGTCAAAACGAGATGAAATTAATATAATTTTCTTTTTTTTCTCATAAAAGAGAATTCACAAAGTTATTCACCAAGGCTTAGCTGTTAAAAAACCAGTCTTATTTCAGCAAACTTAAGGTTGGTGATGACTGCATGTATTTATAGGAGGTATGGTAAAAAGAATAAATCTTAGCCCGATTTGAATAACAAAAGTGTATGAAATGCTCTTTGATTCTGAGCGGCCAGTGATGGTAACAGCACTGAGCTATTGTTGAGCTCTTTAAATAAGTTTGTATGTAATAATAAAAAGTTTGTACGTACTTCGAAGGAATTTTTGTGGGTACTTGTGTGTGAAGACAGAATTTACTTAAATATCTCAGTATATTCTTACCTACTGATAAGGGGGCTCGTGGCTAAATAATAACAGCCACATGGGTCAATCGAAGGTTAAGCTACGCTAGCCGCGGTCAGTTTGTGGATGGGATCCATTACACATCAAGAAGTCCTTGCCTTAGAAAGCATTTTATGCCCTTGGTCCCAGCTGTCATTCGTAGGTCTTTGACAGTCGTTACGGGTAGTCAGAAGCCCAAAAGTCTGACAACTAGTCTTACCAAGGGGTATCGTGTTACCAAGGAACTGGTTTGTGGAGGTCAGATAGTCACTCCATGTAAAATACTGGTATTCAACTGCATCCAGTTAGACTGGAAGGACTTCAACATAGTTAGAAAAAGGCCAGGCAGATTATATACGTACAGATTTAAAATAATCTGAAAGGTTAAAATTATAATGAAGGCCCTTTTTTTTATCAAATAACTTCTCCCGCTCTGGGTGGAGCGGGAGGGCGTGTCAGACTCTTACTGACTAAAACCCACCCGTGTTCCTTCGGTTGCCCTGTTGCCGGGGGCCACGATTTCCCTATCAGTTTTCTTCGAACCCCCGGCAGGCATCGGCCCTAACGAACCCCGTCAATTCTGCTGACAACTCTTTGAGGCGCGCGTGGAACACAACGCGCCGTCGACCCGGGTATTGGTCCTTATCGGACGGCGAGCTACCCATTGCTCACCGTCCGCAAGCCCGCGCCTACGGTGGCCGGAAATCGGCTCGCGATTCCCGCCCCGGGCGTTTCCTCCTGCGGCGGTTAGGGGCGTGAGGGCGCGAAATTTGCCTCTCCCTCACGCGTTCCGCCTCCTCCTTCGCGAGCATTACCGCTTCGCAGAAGGAGGTGAAGGCCTGCCATTTCCTCTCGCTCCGTACCATGGCCTGAACCAGGGCCGGACGCGAGAGATCACCATCGCCGATCGCCTCTACGAGGACACGGCGTTGCTCCGCCCAAGCCGGGCAGACCTCCACAGTATGCTCCACCGTGTCCTCAGGCCGATCCACACAATGGTGACACCCGGGTGTTTCCTCCCGCCTTATCCTAAACAGGAACCTCCCGAAGCAGCCGTGTCCGGTGAGGACCTGCGTCAGGCGGAAGGTGAGGATGCCGTGGCATCTCTCAAGCCACTCCTCAAAGAGGGGTCTTATCGCCGCAATTGTGGCGTGCCCAGCACGGGGTTGCGACAATCGCACTCTCCATGATGCCATGAGATCCCGCCGGAGCTCTGTCCGTTGTGCCGCGATTTCTTGCGGCATCGGAGTTAAGCCCCGGCGTTTCGCCTCCTCGCGCCACTCCCAGATGTGCACGAGGACCTTTGCCTCCAGATCCCATGGCGGTAATCCGGCAAGGAGGCTCGCCGCCTCGCAGGAGACCGTGCGGTATCCTCGGGCCAGCCGAATGGCCATGACCCTCTGGGACGCGTTTAACCGGCGGGCAGGCCGCAGCCTCAATAAACGCGCCCACACCGGCGCCCCGTAGAGGGCCATGGACCGCACGATCCCCGCGTAGAGCCTCCGGCAGGAGGCGTTTGGATCCCCTAGATTGGGCAGGAGCCGCTTCAAGGCAGCCCCGGCCCGCTCCAGTCTGGGAGCCAAACGTCGGAAATGTTCGACGAAATTCCACCGGCTGTCGAGGACGAGTCCCAGATACTTCATCGTCGACTCGACACCGATTTGAACCCCTCCCGCCATTATCTGGGAGCCCGACGGTGGCGCATTCCGAGGACCATAAAAACCCATGGCCTCAGACTTGTGCAGGGCCACCTGGAGTCCCAGCTGCCGGATCCTGTCAACGATTGTCGCAACCCCGCGTGTCGCTAGATCGGCCGCCGCCTGGTACGACCTCCCCTGCGCCAGGACTAGCGTGTCGTCAGCGTAACAAACGACGCTGACGCCGCTAGGGAGGTCGGCGCCCAGCACCCAGTCGTATTCGATGTCCCACAGATGCGTCCCCAGGACCGAACCCTGTGGGACACCGCACGACATCTCTTGCCGGTTCCACTCTCCTTGGTGACCGGGGTAGATGACGGCCCTGTCCGTCAGATAGGCCTCGACCACACGACAGAGGTAGGTCGGCATCCGGTGGTACCGGAGTGCCTCCCTGATGCAACTCCAGGGCAGGGTGTTGAAGGCATTGGCGATGTCTAGAGACACCGCCAAGACGACCCCACCCCGGGCCACAGCATCCCCCGTCGTGAGGGCCCGCACGCGCATGATGGCGTCCACCGTAGAGCGCCCCCTGCGGAAACCGAACTGGCTCTCCGCCAGATCCGGCCCCACTCGCACCAGCTGCCCGACGAGGCGGTCTGCAATGACTCTTTCAAAGAGCTTGCCCACCTCATCAACCATCACAATGGGCCGATAAGCGGACGGAGAGTCCGCTGGGCGCCCCGGCTTCTTGATGAGGACCAGTTTCCCCGTCTTTCAACGAAGTGGGAACTGGCCCCTATCTCCATACATGCGCTTAGGAGCCCCCTTAGTCGAGGCCCGAGAGCCCCCATGGCCAGGACCCAGGCTTTTCCGGGTATGCCGTCGGGTCCTGGGGCGGTATTCTTCGCACTCATCTTGCTTACCGCCACTCTCATTTCTACTTCAGTCACCTCCGGAGCATCGTCGTCGTCGGTGTGGTCCGCATCGGGCATCGCAGTAGGCGGAGCCATGGGCGGAGGGGTATGATCCCCTCTAGAAGGGAACAGAGCGCTCACCAGGTCCCCCACAAGCTGGGGCCGGAGACTCTGCGTCAGCGGGGGGGCCCATGGGCGGAGTTTCTCCCGCACCATCTTGTATGGGCGCCCCCACGGGTCCCTGTTGAGAGTCTCCAGCAACTCCTCGCGGGCCAGCGCCCTAGCCCGCAGGATCTCCGCTTGGAGGGTGGTCTTCGCCGCTCTGTACCCCTCGTACAGCTCCGCCTGTATGGCTTCCGTATCCGGAGGGCGGATACGGAGCCTGCGATGCCTGGCGTACCGGCGTCGCGCAGCAACACACGCCCTGCGCAGAGCCTCTAGCTCTTGCGACCACCAGTACAGCCGGCGCGAAGCACGTCTGGGCTGGACCCGGGGCATTGCCATGTCACACACATTGGACATGGCCTCCCGGAACCACTCCGCCTCGTCGTTGATGTCGGCAGGCCTGTCCGGTGATGACACCCAGGCCTGCACGATCGAGGCTTCCAGCAGAATAATGAAGGCCCTAAGGTATCGCATTACAAATTCGTCCACTAAGCTTGGTGATTTATTTATGTACAATAAATACATTTGACTTCTCGTCCATTTTCTACAGCTACACAATAGCTATAACTTCTTAAGGTAAATAATAAAAATTCACCGTCGAAATTCCAGGAAAACACCATGAAAGCGTGTCGCACCTTAAGGGAGTTACAACATAAATATGCCATGAACACTGACCCGCTTTGTGTAATAGAAACCTTGTTTCCAACTATAATTCAGAATTCTTATTTTTTATGAGCTTTTCTGAGTTCAAAATCTTGCACGTATTTGTGACTTTTTCCATGTCATCATTTGTATGTGTAATATTTGTTCTGAAAGAATATGATAAAATTGTAAACAAATATTGGTCAGTACCCTAATTGCGTAATACACGATCAATCACAATTTGTTTCGATTTGAAACAGATTGCTAATCCCAACTTCACAAGTTGGAAAAAAAATCTGCTCAACAACGTAAATAGCGCAATGAATGTTGTTGAACTGTCAAAATGAAACAAATTTTATTTTTCATAATTGTTTACGAAAATAAGTTACGCAATTAGGGTACAGGTTAAATTCTTACGCAATCACTTACTAAAGGGATTTATTAACATACTCATCTGCATTAAGAAGGTTTCAATTTCAACAACAATAATTGTTTGAATAACATTATTAAAATGTAATCGAAAAAAATTATGATTATAAAACACAACTGCCCTGCCAAAAAACGAACTAAAAAGTAATAAACAAGTTGTATTAATTAATCTGTTTATACAAAGCAAAAGGTCATTCATTTACTCGCTGACTAAACAAATAAATAAAATTGTCATTGCAGTCGGGGGACCGTTGTGTCGTTGTGTGGAACAGTTTTTAATTTAAGAGGCATCTATGTCACTCGGGATGATATAACGATACCCCATACATCTAAATCTGTTCAGGCATTTAAAAGTTATGGTGCCACAAAGAAACTCACAAACATACATACACGAACCCTGAAAACATTACACTGCTTTTTGGGCAGTTGTGTAATAAAAAAAGTTAACCTCATTTGTCAAACGAAAAACATCTTTAAAGCGATTTAAAAAAAAAGTTATTCAAATAATCAAATCAAAGCTCTCAATTTATAAGTTGCACTAAAAATTGCCACCCACAGTAACGTTTTCTGATCTATTGGTTTACATTTCAATAGTCAAAACTCATAAACATGAAGCCTTAAATTAAGTGCCTTGATATAAATTTGTGGAATATACTAAATTGAGAAGAATCTATAAAACCTTAAGTTCTCCATTCTACTTAACCATGTGTCACAAAAAGTTAAAGTCATACAAATCCTTGTTTCTAAGTGTTGTCCACTTCCTCAAATATCAACTTAATGAAGGTGTAAATTAAGTTGATTTCAAAATGACTACTACTCAATGAAAAAGTCATAAAAAATGTGGTTTTTCCAAAAACTTATTTTAGTTTACACTTTTTGAAACTTAAACGCGAATGTACTCAACATTTGTTTGAAAATCAAGCAAAGCAACATGATTAAGGCCTTCGAGATCCTGTCTAACCGTATCTCACAAAACTTAATATTAACGTTGCGTAGCAATTACATATTCGCTTCTTTGCGCGATGTTGACAGTCGTACGCGCCCGTGTGTATGTACCAGCGAATATTAACATAATGTACTCTACGAAGTACATAAATAAGGACGTCTGAAATTCTAAATGTACTGCTCTCTTTGAATAATAAAGATGGATCTTGGAAATTTTGACTTTTATTATAACTCTTGTGTTTTTTTTATATGTTAGAATTGTCTGAAAGAAAAAGTAATAGTAGTATTTGGGGTTCGTTCCCTATGATTGACAGATACTATTAATACTTATAAATAAACTAACCCTACTTTGTTAACGTATATATGTCTGTCTACCCGCAAAGACCCATTTTTAACAGAATAAAAAAAAATCGGCCCAGTGCGTGCCGGACCACGCACAATGAAGGGTTCGTAGTTGGGATGAATTCCCAAGAACAAAGTTAACTTTGTAGTTGACAAACATGTTTTCCCATACATTCTGTATGGGAGAACATGTTTTTGCAACCGCAAATGTAAGTTGGTCGATTATTATTCGTTAACTTGTGAAGCCTACTTAACTGTGATAGTTTTCCTTTTAATTTAATTATAAATTATATGCTACTGCCGTGAATTTTTTCACATACCCAAAAACCAACCATTAAGCTTGCAGGGGGGACGGACACTTGACTCTAACAAAAATTAGCACTTTAAAGCTTAATATTTCGAAAATGGATCCCTAAATCCAAAAATGGTTTTAGCAAACTCCTAATATTTTTGAACGACCTTGTTAACGACACCCCAAACTATGGGATTATTGAGAGAAAAAAAATCATCCTCACTTTACGTCTAGGGGAGGTACACGAAAAAAAATTTTTCATGATTTTATTTTACCACTTTGTCGGCGTAATTAATATGTATACCGATGCCAACTTACAGCTTTCTAGTACTAAGCGTCTCTGAGCTAAGCCGCGGACAGACAGACAGAGGGACAGACAGACAGACGGACATGACGAAACTATAAGGGTTCCTTGTTTACTACGGAACCCTAAAAAGGAGGAGGTTTTCAATTCGATAGTTTTTTTTTTTTTTTTTAACAAGGAGATGGATTTACTTCTTATAACTTCGCGGAACTGTTTGAACCTAGCTTGTAGTCGCGTTCATACATTGAAAAAGTTTGTAAAGAACCCTATTAAAAATTACCTCAGCCTACTGATTCACTTACGGACATAATCCCCTACTGCCGCTGTCCTTACAAAAGGTAAAAAAACTCCCTTTTTAATTTCATCCCAAACTATACAAACATCGTCCCTAGCTCTGCAAATATACACAGTGTTGTAGAAACGTTTTTAATAAAACTCTACCGTATCAGGAACATCTCTACATTACGTAGAGCACTCACAAAGCCCCCTTTTGACTCTATTTAAAGCGTTACCTGCTCTATGTTATCGGATTTATTTGTCACTTGCTTTTTCCTGCGGGTTTTAGTTGAGATTTTTAATATTTTTGTCGAGGAAACTTGGTTCTTAGAAGTGTGAGAATTTATTACAGAAGGCTTTGAAGAAAAGCCTTTGACCTTTCGTAGTAAAATAGTTAAGATAAAAATAGGATAGAAATTAACATTTGTGAGATCATCACGCTTTCTTATTATTATGTCCAGGCTTTCGCAATTTTTGTTCTTTGTTCAATGAAAATAACCAAATATTGTCGTTTTATTTTAGGTCTTCTTTTTTGCATTTCTATATTGTAAAAGTTACCTATCTCCTACTATCTTTTATTTTATTTAATACTGTTTATTTTGATAAATCTTAAATACAACATACAAGCTCAAGTCAATGAGTAAAATGCCCAAAAGGCTGGCAGCATCGCCACGTTGGATGGCAAAACGAATCCGTTTTGCCATCCAACGTGGCGATGCTGCCAGCCTTTGAATATTGCCTTTGAATATTGTTGTTGAAAATCTGAATTTATGACTTTAGTTTCTGTTATCAATTTAAATAGATTCATTTTTTTTTTATAGTTATAGCAATAGAATTGTAATATATACAATTGGACTAAAAGGAATTACAAACATGGTTTTCAGTTTATTCACATTTATTTATAGAACACAAAAGCGAATATAGTCAAATAGTATCTACAAATAACATAAGTTATTGAATGCTTGCATTACATGGCAATGATAGATGGTTTATTTGGTGCACACAAAAGACAGAAATGAATTCTCATTTAAAATGAATTCGTAATACTGAAAATCCATCGAAATTATTTAGAATCAATTAAATTAACATTACCACAATTTACTATTAACATATTCACTGAAACGATACATTATATTTATATACCAACCTTATTAAAAATTAAAGTTGATTGTATGTTTGTGAAAGGTAATCTCTGAAAATATTGATTAAAAAAAACATTTTACTGATGGAAAGCTATACTATTCTTGAATAACATAGGATACTTTTAATGCCAGAAAATTGCACAGTCTCTGTGATAATCTCGATGTCGGTGAAACTGCGAAACGCAACTAGTTATTAATATTAGCACTAGCGGTTTCCCATGATTTCACTTGCATTATCAGGAAACTACTTCTTGTTGTACGATAAAAGACATGCTATATGTTAATCCGTATCTTATCTATTTGTATTCCAAATTACATTCAAATCAGTTCAATCAATAAAGCGTGAATGATTAACAAATAAAAATCAAAATTAAATTTATAATGGACTATTCACTGCATAAAAAAGATATTAATTCCGTCAAAAAGATTTTTCCCGACGGCAAACTAAAGTCGGAAAAGTTCACCGAATGAATTGATAACGTTGAACGTTTGAATAAAATTAAATGAACTAAGTTTATTTCGACGGCAGCGATGCAGTAAAATGTATAGGAATTATTGCAAATTCATTTTAAGTTTTATTCGGTGACGTTTTAATGAAAACTGCAGAAATTGTGGAGAGAAAATTTAAATTATTGGTTTGAATACGAGCGTGGTAATGGAAAGGTTGATTAAAAAAAAAAAAATACTGTTGGTGCAGTTGACTGTCTCATTGGTCCAGTGGTCGCAAGCGCGGCTTCTGTGCATTGGGTCCTGAGTTCGGTTCCAACAATATTATCATCTGCCTACCTTTTCCTAATTACCTATGTTCAGGCCGGCAGCTAGTCTAACCGGATGTAGCTGAATACCAGTTTTTTACATTGAGCTACCGCCTAGCTGACCTCCACAACCCAGTTACTGGGTAACATGATACCCCTTGGCAAGACTGGTAGTCAGACTTTCGGGCTTCTGACTACCCGTGGCGACTGTAAAAGATCTGCAAATAACAGCCGGGACCAATGCTTTCCAAAGCACAGAGGGTCTCTGTATGTTATGGATGGCCACTCATCCACGTATCGACCTCGGCAAGCGTTGCTTAACCTTGAAGACCCGTGCGGTTGTTATTATATAGCCATGAGCCCTCGGATCCAACAACAAGCTAAGTATATTTTGTTCTTCCCGTGTGTTGTGATTTTCACGTAATTATTTACGGATGATCACTTTGATCATAAAAACTTCTAACTTAATTATCTTTTAGGCGCTTTAATCTTTTGAAATGTTCTGTCTGTAAAAACAAAGTTCTTTGGTAAATATTTTTCAGCCACCGTACGGCACTTAAGGGAAAAAACATCTTAATTAAAAGTTTCAACACAAATACAAAGATTTTTCGTCTTTTAGGCTTATTTTGCCTTCAAGGTCGTGGTTGATCAACCTGGTTGAAAAACAATAACAATACTATGTTTGTCTTAGTTAGGGCAAAGACCTCTTTGTTAACAGGAACTACGAACAATGATTTGGAATTTCAACATTAATGATGTACATAACCAATATTTTACAATATTTCGATTTAAAAGAGTGTACGTGCAATTTCTTGCCCATTCTTCTCCATAGGAACCTGCTGCGCTTTTAAATGGTCCAATAGCTCTATCGTTCTGACTGACCGACTCCTTGACAGTTCAAAAGTACCTGTAATTGGTTGAATTGAAATAAATACATGGATCTTGAATTTGACCATCATTCTTGCTTTTCACATGAAAAACTTTAAGTTCAGTATTTTATTTTAAGATGTTTTAATTTGTCATTAGTCTGTAATGATTTAGATTATCTAAGAAAGCTACATTACGATATAGTTTCTCAATGTTCTTTTGCTTAAAATGCAGGTTCTGAAACTCCTATGGACTGGTCAAACTAAGGCAAAAACCCGCGCGAGATGCGGGACGCGACTGTTCGTGACTTTTTATAAGTTAGTGTACCAATCGGCGCTAGCGAATTAATTCCCGCATCCAGCGCGAAATTAGCCTCAGTTCGACTAAAACTTTACCCACCACGACATCCATTGAAAGACATCCGCGTATCATTAACGTACCTTTATCGTAATTACAAAGCATACATATGAGTTATAACGTGAAACCTAATAGCTCACACAACACAATCATAACACCCTCAACTCGGCTGCTACAATATTATAAAGGCCAAATAAATCTCAGCTGCATTCTGAACCGTTCACTTTGAATAATTGAATCAGTTTGACAGAACCCCACGAGCCCCACGAACCCCGCTAACCCCACGGACCCCGTACCTGCTGTTTTACGATTCAGTTGGTAATTATTCAGACGAGAATCGCCCGGGGAGCCTGTAGTTCATGAGACATCACTGTGCTTCGTGCAACATTTATTTGGTAACTTTGTGAACGTTTTGATGTTTGGAACGAAGGTGGTACTTAATTATTTTGGATTTGGAGTTAGTGTGAGATGGATCAAAAGATTTTGTTCTTTGTTCTTTCATATTTAATGGGCTTCGGTATGTGATGTACCTATCTATGGGAATGTCATGATAAAAGTGTTGCCAATTAGCATGGTTGGTGAGATTGAGTGAACTCGTGCCTAAATATTGTCACTAGGATAGGCAATTAATTCAAAATTCAAATTCAAAATAATTTATTTCAGGAATATACCCATATGAAATTTACGACAGATTACAAATTCAATTAATTAATACAATTTATAAATTATTACAACATTATTATAAAACAATCAATATTACAAAAAATTTATAGAAAAGTATTATTTTAGCTGGAAAATTAATTGCCAAATACGAAGAAATAATTAACCTCGTATAAGGCCTTCAATATTCCATTGTCAGATTTTTGTATTCGGTTCATAAAGGAGGCCTGCGACTTTCTCATGACTGCGTAAAAGTCATCTACCCTGTTTTCGGCAAACATGCCGGACGCACTACACCGCCAAAGCAGACCCAGTATGCATCTGAATGCGTTGTTATATTGAACACGCAACGTGTTGTAAGCACGCTGCGTGTATTTGTACCATAGGTATAATCATATCTTAATGAACCCCTAATATATTTGAATGTTTAGTAAAGTGTGAACTGATGGAGCCAATATTTAAACGGAAAAAATATTTGATCTTTAATTCATTATACCAAATTATTGATAAGAAAGTACAGTATTCAATAAAGAGAGCCAGATAACTTTTTTTGATTTTACAAATTAGCTTTACTGACTTCTAAGAATGTAACAAGTACTAGTTTACCTAAAGGTGACTAAAGAGACGCTTCACTTTATGTTAATTTTTGCCTTTCAGTCAGCATCTTTCTCTTAAAGTGAAACGTCTGAACGCAGAGTCAGTGAAAAGTGAAAAATGAATTTGTTGTGAATCCATCCAACGATGTTGAATTTCGGAACTTGGCATCTTTGACTTGCTTACTTGAATTATTGAAAAATGAAACGAAAGGAGTGAATGAACGTTCATTCTTATATCATTCAGTCAGTGTCGTCTGAAGGTGGAATAAAACTTCAGAGTAAAGCGTGTGAAATCGGTTTAGCGCGAAACACGTAGTACTACATAAGAGTGATTTAATCAAGCGTAATTTATAGGCAGCGTGACTGAAAATCATATCTTAAACCAAACGTACCATAAAGTTTTTAAGAAGACGTACATATCTTGATCAGGCTTTAAATATTTTAGTAGAAATAATTTTAGTAGTTAGAAAAAATATATGTTAAATAGCATTATTTTAACTTTGGTGGTCATCTCACTAAACAGTGAGATGTGACCTGATGCAGGTAAGTAATATTTAAACGTGGAAATTAATTTAATCTCACCTCTTTTTACCCAATTTCTAAAGGTGTGTCCAAATATTAAGCGGCAATCATGCGCGGCTGCCGTACGTGGCCTGCCGCGCTGTCTTTGGACGACTGCCGCGCACAAACGCTTCTGTCTACCTGCCGCGCACAAACATTTTTAGGAAACATTCGTCACTAATATTGACTCTGGACGTATTTCTGCGGATGTATTAAAGGCTAGGCAGATTAATATTGCAAACTGAAGCGCGCGGCGTGTCTCGGATGTGATGCGCAATACTGCCGCGCAAACATTCGTCGGTTTGGGCCTAACTAGAGCGCGGCAGAAATGTGTCCTGCAAACGCCGCGTGTTGCTGCCGCGCTTTAGAGGCATGAGGAACAGGGTGTAAAGTTCACTCATCCTCTATATAAAAGGGAGGATCCTCCGACCATACGGGTGTCGTGTCTGGTGGGCAACTGCCCGACGGTTGATGTCGGATGGTCTTACATATGTCGTTCGCGCGGTAAACTCTAATTGCGCGATGATATGTATGACGTCATTTCTTTTGATGCGTAGTTCATATGTGGTGATGTAACCGCTACAGCGCTTTTGCCGCTCAATGTTTGGACACAATTACGAGCAAACAGAAAATCTTGTCACCACTAACCCAAACAAATAAAAGGACTGCACTACGAACACATACACACACATCGTAATTCTTACGATTACTTACAAAAACACACCATCATGCGCAACACACCACACCAGTAGGGCAATAATATTTTTGTTTTATTTTTATTTTTATCTAATTTAGTTTTTTTTTTTTGATAACCATATTGTATTTTTTTTTATTAATGTAACAATTATTATTACACCTAGCATGTAAGCAAACTGAATGATGTATTAAGGAAGGGAACTGTCTCCTGAGATACAGGTTACTACCTAGTTCGGGAGGCAGAGCTTCTATGTAACAGTGACACTTATGTTTGCAAATAAACAAACACACACATAACATCACCCCTTGTTTCCCCGAAGGGTTGGGCAGAGGTGTCTCTGTAGCAGGTACACCCACATTTCGCCAGTTATGTTTAAGTCCCATGTAATAGGGGGGGGGGGGGGGGGGTAAATAAATTAATTTTATATTATATAGTTCTACATAATATATTACAGCAGAAGAGCTGTGGTAGCCCAGTGGTAACGGCCGCGACTTACGAGTTGTAGGTCGTAGGTTCGAACCCAGACAGGCGCTTTACTTTGTGTAAATTATTTCATCACCACTGCTCTCAAAACGGTGAAGGAAAACATCGTGAGGAAACAGGCATGTCCTAGAACCGAAAATTCGAAGACATGTGACATCTACCAACCCGCACTGGGCCCGCGTGGTGGATTACGGCCCACTCCCTCTCACAGAGAGGAGGCATGTGTCCCAGCAGTGGGAACATTTGTAGGCTGATGATGATGATGATGATGAATATATTACAGGTGTGTGTATCTTAGGTACTTCAATCCTGTCCTACTTAAAATATCGTTACTACACTATTTGTATTTTTTAACATAAGTAGTGATTATTTTTGGCAACTACACATAATTTTTTTCCTCCTCTTAAAAAGATTTCCAACCACATTTTTTGCCCCAAACACTATATTTATAAGGGACATATTGCAACAAATTGCATATTTATGAGGCTCGCTGAGAAATGCGGCGGATGATAAATATCTGGCGGATGTGACGTCACGACACACGCTTCCTTTGCAGGTGAACTTAGCGCGCATGGAAAGGAGGTTTAGGAGGTACGGGGACGATACGGTTACGATTGCGATACGACTAAAGAAATATGGACACGTCCGTGGCAACAAGAGAAAATAATAGCAGTGAAAAAATGAGCAAATTTTTTATGCATGAGGTTATTAGACGGCACCTGCTGGTAAGTGATCTACTTTGCTTGCAGACATGTGCAATACTACAAACAAAGGTCTGAAAGGTCTACCATGTGTGGATTACTCCGGCTCTTGCGGCACCAACGCTAAACCCTTTTTCCCATGGAATATGCAGAAACTAAATGAAATGTCGTCAGGAAAGTTCTGAGTATGAATGTGGAAGGCTATACGAGGGGAAGACCAAAGAAACGATGGATGGATTGTGTGAAAGATGATATGGATAGAAAGGGGGGGTGATCACCGAGATGACGACTGATAGAGAAGAAGAAAAAGACATGTTGCGACGATCACAAATATATTGGTTTATGGGCAAGAAAATGATGGTGAAGATGTAGAAACTACAGAACTAAAAATGATGATTCTCAATCAGCCTGGGGTCGGTTTGCAGTCAAACTTGATGGTGTGACTGTGGATAATTCCGACGTTTTTTTTATTTATTGGAACGAAGTTCTTTACCGCGGCTTGTAAACTTTCAAAAATCGTCACGCTAAAAAGTGTTAATACTTGCGACTGTCTTCTTCTAATTCAAAGAGAAAGAAAGAGAGAGAGAGAAAGTTTGATTCTGGTCAAAATTAAAATCCAATATACGGCTGCGAAAACTATAAAATTTTTCGTCATGGGTGTTGTTATCATAGTTTTCGAGGGTGCTAAAGCCGATAGTGAAGTCGAAATGTAAATCCAAGATGGCGGCTGCACAAAATTTTCAAATTTGTCGTCATGGGTGTCGTTTTCATAGTTGTCGAGGGTTCTGAAGCCGATAGTGAGGTCGAAATGAATTCAAGATGGCGACTGCAAAAATTGTGTTTTTGTTTTAAATCATACGTGAGAAGGAACTTCGTTCCTGACGGGGTCCGACACGCACCCGTTTTTTTTTTTGATTGGCTGGTGGCTGATAAATAAAAGTGTAAATTTTAAAATAATAAAGAAATGTTCCAAAGTAACACCAGAGGACCTACACACAGTAACATTCTATCGACGATACTGATGATGATGACATTGTATGACTTGTATTTCTAAAATAATATTATTATGAGAAAAAATTTGATTTTTGTATACCTATTTGTATGTTACGCTTTCACGCTAAAACGGCTAAACAGATTTGGATGAAATTTTGCATATAGGTAGACCATAGCCTAGGTTAGGACATAGGATACTATTTATTCCGACATTTTTATGAGATGAAAGTATGTTTTTATGATTTTTATGTGCGTGAAACCACGAGGCGCAGCTAGTACTTTATAAAAAAACCGGCCAAGTGCGTGTCGGACTACGCACAATGAAGGGTTCCGTAGTTGAGGTGAATTTATTTATCCCAAGGACAAACTTAACATTGTAGTTGAACAACTGCAAATCGTCGCTCGGCATCCAATACCGCGAAAGTGACATTTTTACGTTTTTTTTTTAAATTGCAGTGTCACTTATTTCAACGTGTAGAATGAAATAAAACAAAAATCTGATTTTCGTTCAAAATTTCGCATTCGCGGTATTAATATAATAATAATCTAAATCTAATACCTTTAAACGAGCAATTCTTGTATTTATGTACCTATATAATATAATCTGAATCTCGGAAACGGCTCCAAGAATTTTTATTAAATTAAAAAAATTTGAATTTTGAATTTTGGAGTGATAAATCGATCCAGCTAGGTTTCATTTATAGATAAAGTCGTTCAAAAAAAAATGGACATCCAGATATTTTTCTTTATTCAAGTAACAAGGACTCATTGTGTTAGTAAACTTATGAACTATGTTAGCTTATTTTACCAGGTCACTCAGAAAGTTTTGCGACTAACAGTTTTTGTCTATAGGATACTGGCTAGTTTTGATGTCAATTAAAACTATGACTATTTATTACAAAAAAACATATCATTCCAAATTCGAAATTCCCTGCACATTTTTTTACGAGCTAAATCAAAATACTCTGTCTTACTGAAAACTGGATTTACAACGAGAACATTTCGCGCGATGATTTTGTACGATTTCAAATGTCGACTAAAACCAGAAGAATCGTTTGAAAAAAGCCCTTCTAAAGCGACTGTTTTCCGCTGGTTTAATGAATTTATGTGTGGTCGAGTAATTTTGGCGGACAAAGAAAGAAGTGGCCGCCCTATGACGGTTGTTACATAACAAAACGTGCTGGCTGTGAAAAATTTAATTCAAGAGAATAGGCGAATTACATATGAAGAAGTTCAGCATATATTGCCGATTGGATCGGGAAGTGTGCATGAAATTCTACACAGGCATCTTCGGTTATGGAAGATAGTTTCACGCTGGTACCGTAAAATCTAACGCAGGCTCAGAAGGAGGTTCGGGTAGAATGGTGCCGAGACATGATAGCAAAATTGTAGCAGGCTCGTCTCGGCGCGTTTAAGATATCATTACAGGTGATGAATCTTGGATTTATCAATATGATCCAGAAATTAAGCGTCAGTAAACCGTGTGGCTGTTTCAAAATGAACCAACGCCTACCAAAGTGAAGCGAGCCAGAAGTGCAGGCAAAATTTTGATCGCAAGTTTTTTTCTTTGCCAGGTTATCTGGTATCAGTACCCTGACGAGATCAAAGGAGCATCAATGCTGAATGGTATGTTACCAAATGTTTGCCAGAAGTTTTTACTACTGCAAGCAGCAAGCGACCGAACACTGGCCTCCGTGGGCTACTGCTTCACCACGACAACGCGCTGGCTCACTCGGCGCTCAAAACAAGGGACTTTCTGGACAGCACACTGATCATCCTCCTTACAGTCCTGATTTAGCTCCGTGCGACTTTTTCTTGTTCCCCAAAATAAATCAACTCAAAGGAAAACAGTTTTCATCACCTGAAGATGCACTGGCTGCATTTGAGAAGAAGATTGGAAAGGTGTCTGATGCGGACTGGAAGACGTGTTATAAAAATTGGTTTAGACGTATAAAACTGTGTATAAACGCCAATGGAGAGTTTTTTGAAAAGATATAATAAAAAAAATTATAACCTGTAGTATATTTTTTCTAGTATCACAAAACTTTCTGAGTGCACGTAATCTAGTTTAAATTTATTTCACCCCATGGGAGATGGCACTCTAGTGATTGATGTACATGCAATCCAGCCTGCTAGTGATCTTTTTTAGGACATTGTTGGAGCTGGCCCGTACTCTGCGCACCAGGGATGCACACTTCATTCGCATCGTTGCGTAAAAGCAATTAATATGTGCGTCCGCGAACATTCCCGATGCGCTACAAAAACGGGGCAGCCCCACCAATACCCTGAAAGCGTTGTTGTATTGGACACGAAGGGCGTTGCACGACCTTTGGGTATATCTAGCCCACAGGCTGCACGTGTAAAACGTTGTACAATAAGCTTGAAACAGAGTAATTTTGACTTTTTAAGTGAGCAGCGTACAAACCTGCGAGCCAGCATGTTTGCCCTTACCGACAACGCTCTTCGTTCCCGCTCAGTATCGAGTCCGTCATTGAGGTCAGGGGTCAATATATGACCAAGATATTTAAACGTTTTTAACTCCAATAAGTCGGAGATCATGGTTTTTGAGGCTGGGGGTAGACCGGGTTATGTACCACCTGTATTACTCAATGGGACTCCACTACAAAGAGAAATACTCTTTCAATGGGACTCCACTACAAAGAGAAATACTCTTTGTAGTGGAGTCCCATTGAGTAATACAGGTGGTACATAACCCGGTCTACCCCCAGCCTCAAAAACCATGATCTCCGACTTATTGGAGTTATACATCAAACCATGTGTTTTGGCATACTGCTCACATTTGGCGACCAATTACTCGTACTTTCTGAGACCACAGATTGACGCGCTCAGAAGCAGCATATCATCTGCATAGCTAATATTATTTACACAAATACCATCTAAATAGCAACCCACTCTGGTGCTGCTGAGCTCGCCAATCCTGCCTCACCCCGCATTCCAACCTGTATGGCCCGGAAAAAGTTCCAGCCCTTCGTACACTATTAATCTGGTTACTATACCACAATTTAAAAATGTTTATAAGCTCCGTTGGCAACCTATCCTTCTCCATCTTTCTCCACAATACGTCATAAGCAACCAGATCAGAAGCCTTGAATAAATCTAGGAAGCTAGCATATATCGGCGTCCCACGCTGTGTATAGTAAGTATGCGATAGTATGCTTAATGCACAACACTGCACTTTCTGTTGACAAACCACGCCGAAACCCGAATTGGTTGTCATGAACATGAACACTTACAGTTTTATTTATTTGTGTATTAAGCAGACGGTCAAACACTTTTGATATTTTGATATTATAGTAGCTAGAGAGATGGGCCTATTGGATGCCGAGCGACGAAATGTAAGTTTTTACGCACAATATTGAGAGATTTACCATGTTATTTTAAGACCATAGACTTCTTATAGGTTTTCCTGTAATCTATGAGTAAAGAGCCATACTTTGTATTTTTTTCAAATTTTTCGGTCCAGTAGTTTCGGAGATAAGGGGGGGGGAATGGTCAATTTTCATTGAATTTATTCAATATCTTTAAAAGTATTTGTTTTAAAATTATATAAAAAATATATTTGAGATACTCGTAACAAGTCCTTTCATTTGATATGTCACACGGTACTGTTAGCAAAACTTTTTTTTTAATTTTCTTGTTTGCGCCCCAAAAGTGACCCCTATATTCAAAATTAATTTATTTACGTTACTCATTCGTGTTTGGATCACAGAAATACATATGTGTACCAAATTTCAACTTAATCGGTCCATTAGATTCGGAGTAAATTGGCTGTGACAGACGGACAGACAGACAGACAGACAGACAGACACACGAGTGATCCTATAAGGGTTCCGTTTTTTCCTTTTGAGGTACGGAACCCTAAAAATGTGAGTTTGGAAGGTATATCTATGGGTCATTGTAGCCTGAAATTTTGTTTTTATTATTATTACTATAAGCTACCGAAAACCTTATGTAAATCCTGTTGAAAGTCGTTGTAGAAATATAAAACGCTTTGAAAGCGATTGTCGCTTGTCTAGGGGACTCAGCTTCTACTTCGTTTTTAGCCACATGCCAACCAATACAGTCATTTTTGTGAATAATAAAATTATAATCTCTCTAAGAATAGAACAGTCGACGACTACCTTCATTCTGGAACTTTTTTTTTCCAAGTCGTCAGCTCTAAAAACAGTAGAGTTAAATATTTCAGTCGGAGAATGAAATATTGCTGGTGATATATATAAATGTTATATTTTTAATATACTAGTGAATAACACTAATATATCCGTTAGTGGAGATAATATAAAGTGATACTATTTGTAAGAGTTGTATTCGGGATAATATTTTAGGATTTCACGGGGAAGTCTGCGTACTATTATAAGATACAAATAGGGATATTTAAGCTTTAAGGAAGGCAATTATATGTTGTGTGAGGGATTCACACAACATATAATTGCCTTTCTTAAAGTAAAAAAAATTGTCCACGCAGTTCACATTAAACGTTTTTGTTTTTAATAAACTTGCAAGTCAAAAGCACAAATAAATTTACTTGAAACCAGAATTGCATATTGCACAGTATTTAAAACTCTTTAAAACTGTCAAATGTAAAATGTGATCAAAACAAAAGCAAAACAAACACAATTTTACTGAATCTGTTATAGTTCTAAACACAGAACTTAACAAAATTACAATATATCATCATACTCATGAAACATGATAGACTAAATCACATTGAATTACTTCGTAACCTTACTACGGCGTAACGTAGTTACGTAGCCTCGTAGTCTCGTAGCACAGCGCTACGTCGTAGCAAATTCTACGAAGCTACGCCGTAGCAGAGAGCGTAGCTAAGTGGAGTCTACGACAAAGGATTTCGGTTAAATAGTTTCATTCTGTTGATATTGTGTTGAGAATGTTGTAGTTTTAAAGTTAAGGTGTTTTAGTTAAGAAAAGTTATCGTTAAGTAGCTTCTTGAGATTAAGATGATTTTGTTTGAATTGATAGGAAGCTTTTTGCGCATGCAGTTATTTTAGTTGACTATGTTAAATCTTTTTCCTCGGTAATTTTTTTTGGGACTTAAACATACCTGGCGAAATGTAGGTGTACTATATAGGTACACCTCTGTTACTAATGATGTTTGTGAGTAAACACAACGGCCAGACAGCTAGGTACTAGAATTATCCATTTGAGAAAACTAATAACACCTACCCGTCCCGGGGGTCGAACCTACACCACCACGCTCAGGCTTTCAGCTAAAGTTAGATCTATAACATAACCGTGACTAATTCTACAAATGTTATAAAAAATACCTTCAAATGTGTTATTAATTTACGATAGCAGATGAAAAATCAACCGTCAAACTGACAAATCCCAGAAAACATACCAAATCATAACAATCGAGAATACTTAATAAAACCTTCTTACCGATACAATTTAGGCACAATCAAAGAGTTCTTTCAATACAACCTTCTGTTTATGTATAACTCAGAACGACTTTGAGCAAACAAATAAAACCGGTCGATCTGTGACAAACTCGCTACTGCACAACTTTACTCATTTTTTCGCAAACAGCTCCGAGTTGGGGTATGAATGAAGCAAGGTATAAATGGGCATTTTAGTTATTAGTTCGTTTCTACTTTAAATTGTTGAAATGAGTATGTCATTCCATCTCTTTCTGCGTGAGACAATATTTCTGATAACACACCAATTAAAGGAGAACTTATACCGTGGAAAAAAGCTTCAAATTGATGGAATTAGCAAAGAAAGAAACAGAGAATCACACAGCAATACGACTATATTATATATATTAGTGGTTCTTTGAACGCAATACCCAAAAACTGGCTGTTTCAGTCTTTACAGAATATCATAATTTCAAACAACGTGGCAGCCATCAGCACTTCAATTGCGTGACACACTTACATTTCGAAAGGTTTCAAAAGGTTTCGAAAGAAATTCCTAATGCATTGCTTTATATTTTTTAAATAGGAAGAAGCTTGTAGCTAAGTAATATCAGCCGTACGGGTCGATCCATCAGGTTAAGCTACGCTTGCCGCGAGTCTGTGGATGGGTGACCATCTTTACATACCAAGACCCTCCGTGCCTCGAAAAGCACGTTAAGCCGTTGGTGAGACTGTCATTTGTAGATATTTGACAGTTGTTACGGGTCGTCAGAAGCCCGAAAGTCTGACAACCAATCTTACCATCGTATCGTGGATATCGTGTTACCAAATAACTGGTTTGTGGAGGTCAGATAGGCAGTCGCTCTATATAAAATAATGGTATTCAGCTGCATCTTGTTAGACTGGAGGAAAATGATTGAGAAACGCATTGAATATTTTAGAACAGCCAAAAAGAAATGATATTGGGATTGTGTTTCGGAATTTCCCCGTGTGTGCGTAGTACTCGCAACCGGCATGCGTGTATGACCAGATGTATGAACGTAGACGAGGCAAAAGGAGTATGTAAGGATCGTAGTAGGTGGCGTTCTGTAGTTTCTGCCTACCGCCGTGGGAAGAAGGCGTGAGTTTATGTACGTATGTCTGTGTAATTGTTTCCCTTCCTTCGTTACTGGTTAGGTGCGCGAAATACCTAACATTATAGAATTAAAATGCGTGAACTGGCATGCTATGTTACGCGTGCGCACTATATTTTATCTGTACTCTCAAGCTACTGGCAAGGGGAGCGAATAGGATTAACGGGATCAGTAAGCAAGGAAGTAAAGTTGTCGGAACTGAGTTTATTAGCAAGTTGTGTGAACGAAGGTGGAAGGCTGAGGCTCAGATTTGTTCGTATGTGTTAGTATAAAGAACACATATGGACTATTGTGTCTGATAACATGATCTGTCTATGATCAATAAATGTGCTGTCAAACAAATCTCATGTAAACTACTACAATCAATCGTCAATCTGCCTAGCCTTTACCCAACTATGTTGGGATTAGAATAAGAATACATTTATTTTGCAAAGTTTACATTCAGGTGGATTGAATTCCTAGACCTCACACTAGGATTCCCTGTGTTGTGAGATCTAGGCTCCTTCGTTCCGTTAACAATTTTAAATAAAAAGGTACATTTCTAAAACTTAAAATAGATATAAAAAAGAGTGTATGCATGGTGCTGTGGTTTGAGTTAGTTTTGTCGGTGTTGTAAGAGTTTCTGTATGTTATAGGTACCTATGTTAGTGAGTGCACGTGTATTTGTGAATTGTCAATGTGTATACTGTGAGTTATTACTTAAGCTAGGATTTTTTATAATTGTTTTTTTTTATTGTTCAGGATTATTTAATTCAATAATTACTCAAATACAAACATTTGTACGCCCTCTGGTATAACAAAGCGAACTCTTTATCTTAATATACCATTACTATTGTACACCTATGTTAAACAAATGAATAAATGACTTAAACTTTCTGTCATGACCGGCTTCCAGTTTTACCAAATGCAGCTGATTACCAGTATTTTACATGCAGCGACTGTCTGTCAGACCTCCAACACTCAGTTAAGTACTGGGTAACACGATACCCGTTTGTAAGACTGGTTGTCTGACGTCTCAAGCTTCTGACGTCAAATATTCACGAAAGTCAGTCAAGGCCAACGTCTTAATGTGCTTTCCGAGGCACGGAGGACTCTCGGTATGTAATGGATAGTGACCCATCCACGAACTGACTACAGCAAGCGCAGCTTAACCTTCAATCGACCCAAGGAACTTTTACTGAACCTACGAGCTTCTCATATCAACTACTATGACTGGTCATAAGGTAAAAAAATAGCAAAAACCAATCATTAACACGGACGAATTGAGAAACCTCCTTTTTTTGAAGTCGGTTAAAAACAGTTTCAAAAGCCTTTTCAATTTTAATCTGTGGACCATTCATGCCCCGACCCTTGCTCGAGCCAACCTGTGCCGCTGAGCCTGTAGGTTTAACTTCATTTCCAAATAATCTTAATCCGATCCAGCCTGTCCCTTGCTGCCCCCTGGCGATGCCCTAAGCTGAGCCCTTAGCGTGAGTCGCTTAGTTTATAAGTTTTTTTCCCTAGCTGGAGGCCTTTATTTACTGAGGCACTACCTATTTCTAGGTTGACCTGCGAGATGCCATTCCAAAAGAAGACAAAAAATAACATATTACTGAAACAACACAAAATACATGAGATTACACACACATCAAGTTTATAAGCTTATCGAGCTCAACTGCCCAATGGCCTCGCCTCTCATGCACGAGGTTGTGGGATCAAATCTGGGCAAGTACCAATGTGACTTTTTCAATTCATATGTACCTACTTTCTGAGTATATCGTGGACATTACTGATATCGGTGAAGGAAAACATCGTGAGGAAACCTGGACTTATAGTCAATATAAGTCTGAAATCGCCAACCCGTCTTGAGCAAGCGTGGTGATCAATGCTCATTTTTTTTATGAAAAGAGGGCATTGCCCTGCAGTGGGACAATAATAGGCTGGTATTATACATATCTGCCGGGATTGCGGAAAAGTCCGAAAGGTATACCGTGGCCCCTGGCAACATGCAGGCAATTGAAGGAACACGGGTGGGTTTTTATTTATTATATATTATTTACTTAGGTTAACCAACAATTGCTTAACACCAATACATTTCTAACTTAATTACTAGGATAACATTTACAAGTGCAACAATTAATTACAGGTTAACACCACATGCACAAAAAATAAAAACGGCTTTAAACAACATACTTATAAAGTTAATATACATACAAAAACAAAATTAAAAATAATATAAAGAAGATTAACAACTCATTCAATCAAAATGAATGATTCACATGATTCAAAAATGAAAATTTATGAATAAAATTAAAATGATTATGAATAAATAATAAAATTAAATGAAAAGAATAAACGGACTACAAGTGAAAATAATTGAAAACATGTATAAAATTAAATTAAATTTACATTGGATTATTTTTAATCAGTAAGAGACTGACACGCCCTCCCGCTCCACCCAGAGCGGGAGAAGTTATTTGATAATATCTAACCCAAAAAAATTATTAAATTATATAATTATTATTATTGGTATAAATATCAGCCTAGAAATTCACATCATGAGTGCAACGTGCAATGAAATGTTATCATAAAATTGATGTGCTACTGCTGCTCATTAATTTGACATTCACCAATCATTCTTCCGTTGTCTAAAGAAACAGATCATTCTACTTGAAAACAACATTAACATCTTAATAACAAGCCATTCTTAACGCCACAGCATCGCATTGAGTCGCGAACTCCACCCTCGACTGAAACAAGTTGTTTCAGCCCTCCCCCATTCCCCCCCCCCCCCCCCTCTGAACAATTAGCCACTGCATTAAAACAGAGACAGAAGGAACTCATTATTATTGTGACGTTTCAATTTCTTTGGTGATTTGTTATGTTAGATTGAGATGAAAATGTACTCGTATCTAAATCTATACAAAGTAGAACCAAGTCGCTTGTCATATCTGTTTGTTTGACCGATTTAGATCTCCTAAACTGCATAGTGAATTTTGATGCGGATTTTACTATCATTTAGAACATTTATTCCGAACGGTTTATGTGTATACACTAGCTTCTGCTCGCGACTTCGTCCGCATGAAATTTTGGCCCGCTTTTACTTCGTTTTCGCTTTGCGTTGTTTCAGTTTTTTTTTTCTTTTTGCTCGGCTCCTAAGTGTTGTAGCGTGATTTCATAGCTTTTTACCTTCCTCAAGAATTGGACTATCCAATGCAAAAAGCATTTTTCAAATCCGACTTAATCCAAAACTTACAAAAAACGTACAAATAAATAAATTTTACCTCTTTATAATATTATTAAATAGTAATTTAGTAAAGTATAGTATAGAAGATAGTATAGATTGATATTTAACATAAACTCGCTAGTACACCCGTGCAACTCAGGAGCGGATCACCAATTTGAATATAAATAAAGTAAGAAGGTATTTCTTTATCTTACCTACATTAACACAGTGATCTAAAAGCCTATTTTGGTGTTTAACGTTGGAACACGATAACCAGCGACAATCGACTAACTCTTATATAAACACAAGCCAAACAATTGTCTTTACAAATCATTTATGTATGTCATGCCATCACGATAAAATGACTGTCCGGATTTTAATGAAAATTTTATTAAATCATAATTATTACTAGCCCAACTGTGTGCATCTGTGGTTTCTGCCTGGGAAGAAGGCGTAAGTTTATGATTGTGTATACTAGCCTAACTTCAAAACTGAGATACCTAAATGAATCTAAATATATAAAAGCGAAAGGTCACTCACTCACTCATTCATCACGAAATCTCGAAAACCGCTTGATGTATGAAGATGAAACTTGGTAGGGAGGTAGTTTATAGTTAGTAGACGTCCGCTAAGAACGGATTTTTGGAAATTCGACCTTTAAGAGGGTGAAAAGGGGGGATTTTGTTTGTATTAAAAATCTTATTCCTTGAGTTAATAAACTTGAAACTTGGCACGAATACTTATCTATGTAAATTATAAAGTTTGCCATTTTTAGTTTTTCTAAAATACCCCCTAAAGGAGGATTGGGGGGTGTCAAAGTTTGTATGGAAGAATTTTAACGAGCGGTCTGATTAACTCGAAACTCAGTATTTATAATTAAAACTGAAAATAAATAAAAACGTATATCAGGGTTTTTTGAAAATCTACCCCTAACGGGGTGAAACGGGGTATAATTTTTACAGTGGAGAATTTTACTGTGTGGCTTAATTAACTTGAAAATTGGTATAAATAATCTATAAGTCAAATAATCGTAACTTCACAATAGATTTTTCAAAAACTATTATCACGCTATTTGCTATGGGGGATGAGCAATATAGCATTATGTTTGTATTCTTTTTGAGTTCACCGCAAATTGTAAAAAGGCTAGCCAAAAGGTTAGAATATTGCAGATAGTTACGGATTTAACCTTTTAAAAAATTATCATTACGCTATACTTTTATGGAACTAAGCAGTCAATCATAGCATATACAGGGTGGATTTTGAGATGGAGCAATAAGGTACCTTAACCGTTGTCGCTACAAGAAAACAGTCTTAGGAGACTGTCCTTAACTTTTTGAAACATTTTGATCTGCATTCACAGATTTTGAAAAAAATTGTACAGTAAGCAAGAAAATGGCCAATTTTCACAAATCTTTTTTGATGTCTATCCTATTTCTTATTTATTACTAGAACCAAAAAACTATATTGGGCCAACTGAGGTTTGTTACTCCAAGACACGGCCTATGAGTTTTTAACCCCAGATTGCAGAAAAAACTTAACTTTGCCGTTCATTATAGAACTATAAATTACCAATTTTCGGATTTTCCTCTTTACTTGACCTTACTTCTCGACAAACTTCATGCTGCTGGACCAACGGAAAGTATCAAATAGACTGGTTTATTTGCGAGTGTCAAAATATGCGGCACAAATGGCCGTATTTTTTATTTCGTTAACTTTTTTTTTGGTTGGGAAATTATCAAATAACTTCTCCCGCTCTGGGTGGAGCGGGAAGGCGTGTCAGACTCTTACTGACTAAAACCCACCCGTGTTCTTTCAGTTGCCTATATTGCCTGGGGCCACGGTAACCCTTTCGGACAATAACCGCAACCCGCATCGGCCCTATCGGACCCCGTCAGTTCCGCTGACATCTCTTTGAGGCGCGCGTGGAACACAACCCGCCGTCGACCCGGGCCTGGTCCTTATCGGACGGTGAGCTACCCATTGCTCACCGTCCGCAAGCCCGCGCCTACGGTGGCCGGGAATCGGCCTACGATTCCCGATGCCCAGGGTGTCTCCTTCTGGTACTATGCTATTATGATGCCTCCTCTTTCGTGAGCATTACTGCTTCGCAGAAGGAGGTGATGGCCTCCCATGCCGTCTCGCTCTCTACCATAGTCTGGACCAGGGCCGGACGCGAGAGATCACCACCGCCGATCGCCTCCACGAGGACACGGCTGCTCTGCCCAAGCCGGGCAGACCTAAACCGTATGCTGCGCCCGGGTGTCACCATTGTTTTCTCCCGCCTTATCCTGAACAGGATCCCGAAACAACCGTGTCCGGTGAGAACCTGCGTCAGGTGGAAGGTGAGGACGCCGTGGCGCCTCTCTACCACTCCTTAATGAGGGAACTTATCGCCACAGTTGTGGCGTGCCCATTATTGCGTTGACTTGGAAGTTTGATTTTCGTCACACTTCCAAGAGACCGTAGATCTAAGTTTTTAATATCTATTGATATAAATTGATGCCTCCACGCGTTCCTGAGAAAAGGGTCTTGACAGACAATGAAGTTATCCTTTAAGGGTTTTAATGTTTAAATTTTTAGGTACGGAACCCTAAAACAGATTTAATATCAGCCTGTTACCTTTTCATGACGTAACGACTGAACGGATTTCTAGATGAAAGGCATAGGATAGGCCATGACCTGGGTTAGGACATAGGATACTCTGAATCCCGGTAGCACGTTCCAGTGGGATATTTTCCGACATCCACGCGGGCGAAGCCGCGGGCAAAAGCTAGTAAATACATATAACCACTTACAGCCAAAAACAATAGTACCTACTATGGCAGTTTATACCAAACTACCAAAAGTTACACTATGTACAGTAAGCGCTCAAAAGTGCATGAGCACGCTAAGAGTCGTATTGCTGTGAACACGCGGTATAGCTCGTACATTTGTATGTGTAAGCAACACGATACACACACCACAGATAACGCAGTTACACGAAACAACAATATATTTCCGTCGCTTTAAACATGCTAGCACACACGCACTATGCGCGTGAACTTGACCAGTTAATGGTATTGCTAAAATTTGATAGTTACTTAACAAGCGCAGATAGCAGAAAGCGTTAAGTGTTGGTATGGAATTCAATCTGCCTCAGGTTCTAATCTCGTGAAACACAGTGCGGTTTTTTGCAAATATTATTATTTTTGTTTTCGATAATAATATTTTTTAAATATTGCTGCTTTTTTATGTTGTTATTGCAATAAAGGTTTTAGAATAAAAAATGCGTGATATATGATAACTAAATTAAAAAATATATGTTTATTCGTTATATTTATTTTACATAAGTTAATAAACTGCTACAATTATTTATCATTACTTCAGCTGAATAAGATGTGAAATAGATGTCAAGAAACTTAGAAGCAGTTTGTATTATTTTGACATATTTAAATTATGAAATATTTTAAATTTTTAATGGATTTTTTCACCATAAATATTAAGCTTTGATCATGGTCGAAGTAATTAAGTAATAAATAAGAATATTAGACTACTTAAAATGTAAAAAACTACTTACAGAATAGGTAATTTTAAGGTTAAATATGGGCAGTTTGTTTATATTTTATTTGTATTAATTATTTTACATTTTATTTGACTTTAGTAAATATTGGTTGTTATTGAGGTTAAAGCTTAAGTATTCATTTTCTTTACGAAAAGAAGATTGAAACTAAACCTCAAATTTTTATCCTAAAATAATACTATTACTAAAATAATATTAAACAATTTCGGTATATCTGCAAGAAATACGACAAACACCCTATTGAAACGTGCTTAAAAAATTCGTTACCATAAATTCATGCAATAACGAATCTGTTGTTTATTAAGTTGGTACGGTCAATATTTTAAGGTCAAAAACGGTTTTCTAGCTGGTCTTCAGTGATGCAAGCCTTCAGAGTGCACGGCGAACGGTTCATAATGACGTGTTTTTAATAATTCAGCAAAATGTCTCGTTGGTATGAAACCATTTGTTTCATTCACCATTTGACGTCGCTGCTACTCGATAATAAGCTCCTTCCTCATATCTCTTAACCCTCACAGTATTTCTCTAGAACAAAGAAAAACATTGTTTTTATTACACATAATACCTTATTATTTATTATTCACTAATCGAATTAAACCTCACAATGAATTTAAAACTTTAAAGGCATCTTCTGTCTCAACAATACCTCTGTTCTATCAACAATACCCTTGATTAAGATTTATGTTTAGTAAAATATGAAATATATTAATGATAACACTCACACTTAGTCCGGTTTCATTAGATATTCACTTCACTTTTACGCAGCGCAATAATATTCTCTGATCTGATCTGATCTCTTCAATATATTTTATGCCTGCTTTTTGATAATAATAACCACAACACTGCGCTAAATACTCGTCACCAATATTATCCACGAACCAAAAAAGTTCTATTAATTGAATACTCGTAACAAACTGCATCTACCCCACAGAAATCGAAATAATTTACTTAGTTTTTTGTGGTCTACCTGCTAAACTTTAATATTTATGTGAACAAGACGAATGAAACTAAAAACGAATGATGATTATTGAACTAGTCATTGGTTGCAGACAAAGTGAGTGTGTATGTGTAATGTGCGTGTCTACAGTATTGTAACAACTTATAGAAGAAGGTCGTAAGTCAAACCGAAGCGTCAGTCTATTGCTTTGTGAGATTGCTCATGGACTTTTGGTCGGCACTGTACAGTACAGACAATGAAAAATGCGCTCACCAATTCCCAGTGAACAGCACTTGAAACTGATAGCCCAATAGCCCGGCATGGCAACTGTGTGTGATTGGCTCCATCAATCAACTGTACCGTCATACACTTCTAATTGGCTCACACTGTCAGATTGCGGACGTCAGATTGGCTAGCATAGGGTTCACTTAGTGGGGAACTCCAAATGCTTGACGTTTGTGGTGTTATTAAAATTGTATTTGTGTTTGCTTGTCTGTTTGTTTGTTTGAGAAATAGAGTGTAAAGCTTAAATATTATTTATGTTGAAAATATTGTGATTATTAATTAAAATCTGCGCTGTGTGTGTGTGAGTGTGTTCAGCAATTCTAATGACACAAAACTTTCATTTACGTTATATACAATACCCACAGCAAGAAAAAGTTTGACTTATTTCTTACTAGGAGCTACGCGAAGAAGAATCGTGGGAAAAAAAAAAGGAAATATGAAGAAGTTACACGCTTCCGAAGTTATTCTTCCATCCTTATCACGCAAAACGATTAAGTATTGAATGGGGTAAAATTACAGTGGCGTTTCTGTCTTATGACGTCAGATGGTAGCAGTAATGTCCCAGTCAAGCATAGACCTTAAAAAGTTTACAAATCCGCATATAAAAAAAAAATATGTAGCCTGTCTTAGTTCTAGGTTAAAGAAATCTAATTTTAACCAACATCAACAGCTCTCTTATATATGAATTACCAAGCTTTCACACAAAACACACAGCAATAAGCCATGCATCGCTGAATTCAAGCTAAAATATTTTATACAATATAATAATGTCCGCAAATGTAAAAGTTAGTTCAAAACGAAATACTTGCCTGCAAATACTTGCAGGACAACAACGAATTCTCGTTACACGTTTCAGTGACAAAGCGTGTGAAAATGCCCGGTTTTAATGTAACAAGGTATGAAATTTTTAGTACGGTCTTTTTGACCGGGTGTCGCAGTTGGAGGGTTAATTAGAATAGGTATTAAAAGTCATTATTTAAGTTTATTTTTGAGGAGTTCGTGGATAAGTAATAACAGCCGCACGGGTCGATCGATCAGGTACGCTTGTCGCGGTTGGTAAGTGGATGGGTGACCATCTACACAACATACCAAGACCTCTCCGTGCCTCGAAAAGCACATTGAGCCGTTAGTGAGGCTGTCATTTGTAGATCTTTGACAGTTGTTACGGGTCGTCAGAAGCCCAAAAGTCTGACAACCAGTCTTACTAAGGGGTATCGTGTTATCCAGTACCTGGATTGTGGAGGTCAGATAGGCAGTCGCTCCTCGTAAAATACTGGTATTCAGCTGCACCCGGTTAGCCTGGAAGCCGACCCCAACATAGTTGGAAAAAGGCAGATTGGTTAATAAAGTCAGTGGTTAAGGGTTAAAATAAAAATTTTGATTGTTTAAGTTTATTTTAAGGGGGATCCGTCAATGTAGCTCGCGAAATTTCTTACGGTTTTTTTGCAAATTGCACTGCTGTTTTACGTTATATGTTCATCAAAACTCACAAACATTATTTGACAGAAATAAAGTGACACTTTGACTGTGACTTAAGTACTTCAAATCAAATAAAGAACACGCAAAGTGCGGTGTACGGACCGTCTCTCTGCATTGCCGTCGTGAGCGTGACGCTGCACGCTGGCAGAATAGTCGACATCGGTCGGCTCAATTTTCATTTAAAAAAAAAGTGCGGTGTGCGTCTTAAGGTTGCACCAAATGGGAATCCAGCTTAGCATGTGTCAGGCAAATATAACTGACTCTGAAATTCTGCTGGATCACTGCAGTGACATACCTCAAGCAGACGAGATACTTAAATACGCGAATGTGTTATTATTTTTAATTAATTTATCATTTATTACCCATATAATAAAATCAAATTTCTTAGTAATCATAATACACATACATACATCTGGCAATTTTTGATAATAATCAATAATAATGTCAAAATCTTATGACATGTGTAGTTAATTTATTTACTCAAAAATGCATGTAATGTGGTCATTATTTTGACAACCTTGTTTGAGCAAAGTCGACCTTGCCGTTCTGTTTCAAGGAGCGGCCGGCAAAGTTTTGCTGGTCGCTCTAACAGGCCAGCAAAACATTGCCGGCCGCTATTTTGACGTTTCAACGTTTTAAAAAATCAAATGCAAAAAGGTTTTATTTAAAACACAGCTGTTTGTATTTATAGAGATAGGTACAAAAAGATTTTATTCCATATTTGGCTGTATAGTTCCAACTACCAGTGTTAAAAAAAAAAAAAACAAAGAAGTAACAAAAACGCGGTTCAGCGAAAATTTTATTTTTATTTAGTGACTTTTTTGTGTAATAAATGAAGAAATAATACAGCAGTCAAACACCGCATTAAAATTATCGCAAACTATTAGTAATATCAAACCGGGAAAGTCGGTGTTGAATTTTAGTAACTGTACTTTTCATAATTGTCATTTTAATTAAATTTCTAGTTAATTAATATATATTTTATTGAAATTACTTGCTGGTTTTATTTAGATTAGGTACTTGCATTTTTGAGTAAAGCACTATACAAGCCTTGGCCCACTATGACTGCTTCGCTGGTCACGCTACGCTCTAGGCCTTCCAGCTTGGCCATCATTGCAGACCTTGCTGTCCTCGCTGTAAAGGCCTCGACCTACGGCCTCGGCCTTTATCTCAGCTCGTCCATCAAGTACTGCACGCTGACCGCGCTGTGTCGGCCTGGAGCTGCGCTACGCTGCGCTGTCAACCATCATCAGCGCGATCAGCAAAGTAGTCATTATAGACCGCGGCAGTAATGTACTAATATTAAGTTACCAATAGTTTAACAATACGTCAAAAATTACCAGCAAATGAACTGGGGTGACTCTTAGTAAGTTATTGAAAGATTCTGTCTTCAACTTATATTTTACCAATATATTTCTTGCTTTTCATAGATTAATTTATTAAATAAAGTCTGCAATACTACAAACACAAGCCTGTTTAATAAAAACTCCTTTGTCTCGCTGAACAAAAGACAAAAGAACGCACGATATTGATACAAACGAGAGCTATAATATTAAGCTGATTTTTAAGGCTCATTTACATGAGGATTCGTTCCTCGCCCGACGAGAGACGAGAATGTCCATACGAGTCTCTCTAATATCAGACCCAAGTGTTTTGCAGTCATCGTACTCAAACTAAGAAGTAAGTATTAGTACCTAAAGGTTTTAAGTTGCCACCGAAGTACCTACCTGCGAAGTGTCTGAGAGATATTTCTCGACGGCATGTAAAGCCAAGTCAGAAGCCCATGGGTGGCATAAAAACTCTGACACCAGGTTAGTCACTAACCACACGAAAAAGAAAAGCAAAAGACCGAAGTAAATATTGTGGAATACAATGAATGATTGAGTATTGAAACAAAAACTCGCCTACGATTATGTCATAAGACTTGTCTGGCAATTTATAGATTATTTTAAAACTGGAAATAAGTTCCAAAGATTTCTTGTTTACACAGACTCTTCCAATTTTAAATATGAAGCGATTCTTGTCTTTCTGCATGCGTGTATCGTAACGTACTGTTTACACGAGTCAACTTTTCCCCTTTCAATAATCCCCCATTCGATGCAAAAATTTATTTTTGTGTAAATGAGCCTCTAAAGCCAAGTGTTCGACACTTCGACAGAACGGGAAGTGCCGACAAGTTTTAATGTATTGCATTGTGTCGGTCTTTCAGAGTCGACTCTGCAGTTTGAGAGTTAGTGAAGGATTTGGATTTTGACGTTTTTAATTTTAGTAATGGTATTTTGTTTTGTTTAAAAATGAGTATTTATTTGTGTAGAGTACAACATATGTTTTTTATTTCTTAAAATCACTTGGGGCTTCGTAAAATAATACAAAAGGCCACTCTTGAGTATTATTTTTCTAATCTATATAATTAAAATAAAAGGCTGTTCGTTGGTACGCATCACTTCAGAACGGCTGGACCGATTTGGCAATTTTTTGTTTTAAAATTTTCTTAACAGTCCGAATTAGGTTCTTACTTAGAAAAGTTAGCCGGGAATATTAGAAAATTCTGGAAAACTGAAAGTGCATTGTCTATGGGAATTATTTTTTAGGCAGGACTACGTCTGTCGGGCCAGATTGTTAATAATAAAAATAAAATGAAAAAATATATGTTTAAGAATATTTCAATGTCAGTTGAATTGTTTTTTTTATTTTTTATTTCAAATAATTCAGCAGATTGCAAAAATCAAACGTGAGAAGGACCTACGTAATCCAATTTTTTTGTTCGTAAGAGTAGGGGGAGACCAGAGAAAAGATGAATGGACCGTATGAAAGATGATAAAATATGAGTAGAAAGTTCTCTGATACATCGTCATCTCGGTAGTCACCCACTCACTACTCAGATGACGACTAATAGAGAATGGAGAAGTATGGAAGTAAAGACAAGTTGCGTCGACCCCAAGTATATGATATTTGATTAAAATTAAGTTCAACTACCAGGTTTAATGAAATTTGCAACAAAATATTCCTAATAGACTATTGAATAGTCTAATAGGTATTTTACTGTGGGGACGGGCTGCAGACATCGAGTCTATTTTTATTCTGCAGAAAAGAGCGATCAGAGCCATATATTATCTCCGCAGGCGCGATTCTCTAAGGAAACTGTTTAAGGATATTAACATCATGACGGTACCTTGTCAATATATCTATGAAAACATCATGTACGTAAGAAAGAATTTACATCTTTTTAGCAAAAGAGGTGATAGCCATAATTATAGTACAAGAAATAGGGACCTATGAGTTCAACCAGGTTTCAGACTGGCCAAAGTAGATTCATCTTTCATGAGATACTGTTCAAAATGTTACAATAAAATTCCTCCCCACATACTCCAACTGAATGAGACGATATTCAAATCTTGTATAAAACGCACACTATGCAGGCCCCAACGTATAATATGCCTATTATACGTTGGGGGATTACATCGCTGATAAAAATGCTTGGCTCAATGCTGGTCCTGCTCCACAAGGGCGCATAAACTAATTGATTAGCATTTGAAAATACTGTTGGAACTGCTGAAGATTTTAAAAACTATTTGCATTGTATAGATTCAATCGCTTAGCATTGTATAATTGCATAACACGTGTGAGTACTATGTACCTACTATAAAGCTACCATTTACTAGGTACGTCTTTCATTGACTTGAATGTGCCCTGGCGGCTGTGAGTACGTCATGCTCACTCAAATGTTTCGCTGATGGTGGCGCGTGTGTTGGATCATTTAGCTCCCTTCAAAATGATTGAGCTGAATGGTGCTAATCCATGCATCATGTTCGTGAACGGGCGCCGTCAGTTGGGACTGGTCATCTCTTAGCTGCCAGGGCTTATTTTTAATTTATTTTAATTTTTTGAATTGTTATTTGTTTTATATTTTTATTACGGACGCTTCTAACGTGCACGTCTTTCTACATTGTTCTCACATGTTTAATTTCAACATGAATGATGTAACCAATATTTTGTAACATTTTTTTATTTAAAAGAGTGTCCGTGGAGTTTCTTGCCCGTTCTTCTCTATAGGTACCTACTACGCTTTGGAATGGGCAACTAGCTTCATACTTATTTCTGACTGACCGATTCCTTGACAATTCAAAAGTGCCTGTAAATGGTTTAATTGAAATAAATGCTTTAAGTTTGAGTTTGAGTTTGAACTCACTCAATAGACTGCAATACTTGAATAAAAACCCGTTTTTCCTCCATCTAACTTACAAATACCGACAAAGTCGACAACGAGCTACTCCAACTGTATTAACCCCCCATTCGTCGCTGACAAGTAAAGGACTTTACAGACGAGACAACTAAAGGACTTAACAGACGCTACAGACATCGGTCCGCGGCACAGCGGATTAGCGGTCTCCGATACAAATGGTAATTCACAGTAAATTGTCACGTACAGTCGGGGAATAAAAAGGTTTACCATCAAAATAATAAAATAAAATCAAGCCTGTGTTAGGCAGAGGTGTATGCCCCAGGACCCGACGGCATACCCGGAAAAGCCTGGGTCCTAGCCATGGGGGCTCTCGGGCCTCGACTAAGGGGGCTTTTAAGCGCATGTATGGAGAGGGGCCAGTACTCACTTCGTTGGAAGACGGGGAAACTGGTCCTCATCAGGAAGCCGGGGCGCCCAGCGGACTATCCGTCCGCTTATCGGCCCATTGTGCTGCTCGATGAGGTGGGCAAGCTCTTCGAAAGAGTAATTGCAGACCGCCTCCTCGGACAGCTGGTGCGGGTGGGGCCGGATCTGGCGGAGAGCCAGATCGGTTTCCGCAGGGGGCGCTCTACGGTGGACGCCATCATGCGCGTGCAAGCCCTCACGACGGGGGATGCTGTGGCCCGGGGTGAGGTCGTCTTGGCGGTGTCTCTAGACATCGCCAATGTCAACACCCTGCCCTGGAGTTGCATCTGGGAGGCACTCCGGTATTACCGGATGCCAACCTACCTCTGTCATGTGGTCGAGGCCTATCTCACGGACAGGGCCATCATCTACCCCGGTCACCAGGGAGAGTGGAACTGGCAAGAGATGTCCTGGGGCCGCATCTGTGGGACATCGGATACGACTGGGTGCTGCGCGTCGACCTCCCTAGCGGCGTCAGCGTCGTTTGTTACGCTGATGACACGTTGGTCCTAGCGCAGGGGAGGTCGTACCAGGCGGCGGCCGACTTAGCGACACGCGGAGTTGCGACAATTGTGGATAGGATCCGGCAGCTGGGACTCGAGGTGGCCCTGCACAAGTCCGAGGCCATGGGTTTTCATGGTCCTCGAAATGCACCACCGTCGGGCTCCCAGGTAATGGCGGGAGGGGTTCACATCGGTGTCGAGTCGACAATGAAGTATCTGGGACTCGTCCTCGACAGCCGGTGGAATTTCGTCGAACATTTCCGACGTTTGGCTCCCAGACTGGAGCGGGCCGGGGCTGCCTTGAAGCGGCTCCTGCCCAATCTAGGGGATCCAAACGCCTCCTGCCGGAGGCTCTACGTGGAGATCGTGCGGTCTATGGCCCTCTACGGGGCGCCGGTGTGGGCGCGTTCCTTGAGGCTGCGGCCAGCCCGCCGGTTGAACGCGTCCCAGAGAATCATGGTTATTCGGCTGGCCCGAGGATACCGCACGGTCTTCTGCGAGGCAGAGAGCCTCCTTGCCGGATTACCGCCATGGGATCTGGAGGCAAAGGTCCTCGCGCACATTTGGGAGTGGCGCGAGGAGGTGAAACGCCGGGGCTTAACTCCGATGCCGCAAGAAATCGCGGCACAGCGGATAGAGCTCCGGTGGGATCTCATGGCGTCATAGAGAGTGCGATTGTCGCAACCCAGCGCTGGGCACGCCACAATTGCGGCAACAAGACCTCTCGAGCAGTGGCTCCTTTGAGCAGTGGCCTTTGAGCAGTGGCTTGAGAGGCGCCATGGCGGCTGCTTCGGGAGGTTTCTATTCAGGATAAGGCGGGAGGAAACGCCCGGGTGTCACCATTGTGTGGATCGCCCGGAGGACGCGGTGGAGCATACGGTGGAGGTCTGCCCGGCTTGGGCGGAGCATCGCCGTGTCGTCGTGGAGGCGATCGGCGGTGGTGATCTCTCGCGTCCGGCCCTGGTTCAGGCCATGGTACGGAGCGAGAGGAAATGTCAGGCCGTCACCTCCTTCTGCGAAGCGGTAATGCTCGCGAAGGAGGAAGCGGAACGCGTGAGGGAGAGGTAAATTTCGCGCCCTCACGCCCCTAACCGCCGTAGGAGGAGACGCCTGGGGCGAGAATTGCGAACCGATTTCCGGCCACCGTAGGCGCGGGCTTGCGGACGATGAGCAATGAGTAACTCGCCGTCCGATAAGGACCAGGCCCGAGTCGACGGCGCGTTGTGTTCCACGCGCGCCTCAAAGAGATGTCAGCAGAATTGACGGGATCCGCTAGGGCCAATGCCTGCCGGGGCTGCAAATATGGGCCGAAAGGGACATCGTGGCCCCCGGCAACAGGGCAACCGAAGGAACACGGGTGGGTTTTAGTCAGTAAGAGTCTGACACGCCCTCCCGCTCCACCCAGAGCGGGAGAAGTTATTTGATAATTTCCCACCAAAAAAAAAAAGGCAGAGGTGTATATTACACCCACATGCCAATTATGTTCAAGTCTGAAATAATAGGCGGTAAGTCGATTGCCATATTGATATGTTTCTAACTGGTGGTGCCAAGAGAATCAGACGAATGCTTTCTTTGAACGCTGGTTTATTAGGTACTGACATTGACAGGGGTCCACTCACACATTCACAATATTACAACTATGTTTGTGCATACACATCACATTTATTATTATACCGGAAATGCACCAGACTCCGGGATGCTAAAGAAAAAAAATACTAATCTATAAACCTTGTAACACTTTAAATGACCTGGGGATTGAGCCCAATACCCCACGCTCAACTGCAGACACGCTTACGACCACAAAAGGCAGTAAAACATTGTTATTTAGTCTTTTTTTGTTTTAGGTCTAATTGACATATTTTACCGAGGGGCTTGTGGCTAAGTCATAATACCCGCACGAGTCGATCGATCAGATTAAGCTATGCTTGCCAGAGTTGGTCTGTGGATGGATGACAATCTTTACATACCAAGACTCCTCCATGCCTCGGAAAGCACGCTAAGCCGTTGGTCCCGCCTGTCATTTGTAGAGCTTTGACAGTTGTTACGGGTCGTCAGAAGCCCAAAAGACTGACAACCAGTCTTGCCAAGGTGTATCGTGGTACTCAGTAACTGAGTTGTAGAGGTCAGGTAGGCAATCGCTCCATGTAAAAAACTGGTATTCATCTGCATTCGGTTAGACTGGAAGCCGATCCCAACATAGTTGGGAAAAAGCTAGGCTAAATGATGAATGACATTTATTACCGCAAACTAACACTTCTATTATTTATCTGCTAAGCCCATTCTATCCACGACCGTACACTCCCTACAATGGCAGAATCGGTTCTCAAGTGTTCGCTCGTCGGTAGCTGCAGAGAGAGGGTAGAATTGAAACGTAATCAGATGCTTGCCAAGTGAGTTGGACTGCTACCAGGAATGTTCAATATCTTTGATTAAGGCGAGTTTTTGGGTTTGCATTTTAAATAAACTTTAAGAGAATAGGAATTTTGGTATCACGGAGGTTTATGTGGATTGGAATGATTGTTTATGATAATTTTTGCTATATCCGTTGGTTATTAGATACAGGAGATTGTGATTAAAAATTACATACGAATGGTTTACATTTTTGTCGCGGTTTAATGGATGTATATTTAATGTGTGTCAATTGGGTTATCTATATTTTTTCTTCAACTCCATTAAAAGTGAATTCCGTTCTTCCAACGACATCAAGAAAAATTGTAAAATTATATCTTAAGATAATCATATTTTTGGGGTCGAGCACATTATGACCTCTGCGGTCAAGTTCTAAATCAGCCAAACAATCCTGAAACCTGCTCGTAAATGGTTCCTTTACTTAAAATTTATCATATAAGTTATGATTAATAATGATAACTACACTGTAATTTATGGAGTAGTATCGAGTATCTAGATTAAATGCACTGGTTCCAACGCTTTTTAACCGACTTCCAAAAGGAGGAGGTTCTCAATTCAACTGTGTTTTTTTTTTGTATGTTTTTTACGCGATAACTCACCCAGTTATGAATTGATTTTAATAATTCTTCTTTTGTTTGGTAGGTAATACTTCAAAAGTGGTCTCATATAAATTTTAATGACTTTGCTTGTGTAGTTTTTGAGTTAGCTTCAATAATACGTATTTTTTCACACTTAGTATGTGGATGATATATTAAGTTCGTCTCACTGTTATTTACATAGCAGGTAGTGGTATTCGAATTTGTGTGGGGTAAATTTCACAACTAAAAAGTGAAAAATAAAAACTTTTTACAAAAAAAAAACAACCGACTTCCAAGAAAAACACTACAAAGTGAAAAATAACTTTAATTTCGGAAGTCGGTGGCAAAAAACGAAAATTCAAAACGACAATTCAAGACACCGACTTCCAAAATTAAAGTTATTTTTCACTTTGTAGTGTTTTTTTTGGAAGTCGGTTGTATTTTTTTATCTCACTCAGTTCACAAATAAACTTGAACAAACAATGAAACTATTTTAAACTACAGAACTAAGTTCACAGATGATCGTTCTTCGCCTCGCAGTTGGAAACTCGGAACTCAGTCGTTGTTTAGTTATACCTAGTTAAACTAGTTTTAATTCGCGACTTTGTCCACGTGGATATCTGTTGTGGGCAACTACCCGACGATTGACGTCGGGACGTCGTATATACTCGTCGCGTGGTAAAGCTTCGCGATGCAGGATTTTCAGTGGCGTCATGGTGATGAGTAGTTTGTATGTGGCATTCATTGTAAATACCGCCACACGTTCTCGTGGGCAAAAGCTAGCAAATAATTTATTCCAAAAACATTATTATCTTCAGTGGTATAAACTGTACATTAATTATCAGTCATTACGAAACTGTTTTATTTTATATATGAATATGTATTGAAAGCCACAATAGTTGTTAAGTTTTATCAATGTTTAAACTAGTTTGTGTGTAGTGCAGTTTTAAGTACTGTCTTGTTGCTCATTGTAACTTTGGTTATAGTATTTGGCAATAGCCTCGATACTGCAGCGAGCTAATCTTAACTATTATAGCTGTTTGTTTTTGTTTGTCATTGCTAATTCAAGTGAAAACTTCTTTAGATGCGGAAAAAATAATTGAACTCGCGACACTGTCACCGACACCAGCTTTTGACCATTAAAAAGACATCAACGCGCGATACATTATTTCCTGCATGATAAAATTGTTCAAGTTTTCACATCTGTTGACACTCCCGGAGTGCCACTGTTTTTTTTTTTTCATCTCTTCATTTAGACGTTTATTTGTAATACCTTTATCTTTTACAATATTTAACACAACTTTTTACGCTAGGTACTCCTGGTGCAATGCTGCTAGTTTTCTGGGCACGTTTCTGGATGACAACGATGTGGACGAGAACTTCGACGCCTAAGTGTCCTTTTTTTCAGATACAATGATCCATTATTTTGTTAGTTTACTTAAGAATTATTTTAGTAACCAAATATACAATTTATTTGTATACTCAGTCAGTTAGTCATTGCCAATTAAAAAGTCGTGGGGTTCAATCCCCACTTTGCAAAAGACGGCGAAGTGTTATAATTTTTTTTTTTTCATTAGGGTACTCCCAAACCTTGAGTTGGGTGCCCGGTTAAACCATTTAGACCGTTTCACATAGGATACGGTAATGAATACGATTCACATGAATAAGACCTGTACCCTAATTTCGTAACTTATTTTCGTAAACAATTTTGCCTAATTTGTTTAATTTTGACAGTTCAACAACATTCATTGCATTGTTTAAGTTGTTGAGCAGATTTTGTTTTCCAACATAAGAAGAAATGGATTAGCAATCTGTTTCAAATTGAAACAAATTGTGATTGTATTGTATTACGCAATTAGGGTACAGGTTGAGACTCGCACAGACCAGAGAAGCATGGCACAAAAGAGAGGACGCCTATTATACTCAGCAGTGGGTGGAACAAGGCTGCTAATGATGATGATGATGACTGTGAATATACAAAGATTTCACCAATGTAACTGAACGCGATCAGCACATCGAAACCGCGTTCAAGAGCTGTCAGTGTCATCATTGTTATGGAATATTTGACACTAACAGCTCTTGAACGCGTTTTAGATATGCTGATCACGTTCAGTTTTATGGAGGAAATTCGCCCTTAGGATAAAGTTGGCTTGAAAAAGTGCTGGGAAAAAGTTAAACTCTAAATGTGGATAAACAGTACTCTGCTTACCTCTTCAAGAAATACAGTCGTAATATTATGTCCTGACTCCGTTTCAAGATACAATTAATATGTCAGTTTCCAACCAATAATCTAGATTTAACTATCCTGAACTCGTCTTATAACTCCTACATCTCCTGGAACCAGTCCCCACAACTCCACTCGTCCCACGCGCTCCAATCCAACTTCACAGACAATTAAACTTCACATAAGAAACTTATTTCTATATAAAATAACACGTACACCCCTTCTCACAAGTCCTTCCACAGTTTGTACAGACAAGGACAAAAATGTAGAGACACAATATTTTTTAATATGGTAAACAGAACGATGGCCAACCTTATGTTAAGTGGTCACCGCCACCTATGGACATTTGCAATACAAGAGGCATCGTAAACGCAATGCCATCCCAGAGACAGCTAATAACTTATGTGAAATTAGTCAAATTTTACAACGAATGTCTTGTCTAAAGTATTGATTGAAACGATTAGGTGTTGCGCATAAAGCATCTTCACACACAAACTTTTATGTATTATCACATTTCAACAATTAAGGAGCTCCTGGCTAAGTAATAACAGCCGCACAGTTCGATCCATCAGGTTAAGCTACGCTTGCCGGGGTTGGGCTGTGGATGGGTGACCATCTTAACATTACCGAGACTCCTCCGTACCTCGGAAAGCCCGTTAAGCTGTTGGTTTCAGCCGTCATTCGTGGGTCTTTAACAGTCGTTACGGATCGTCAGAAGCCCGAAAGTCTGACAACCAGTCTTACCAAGGGGTATCGTAAGACCCAGTTACTGGGTTGTGGAGGTCAGATAAGCAGTCGCTTCATGTAAAATACGGTATTCAGCTGCATCCGTTTAGACTAGAAGCCAACCCCAACATAGTTGGGAAAATACTAGGCAGATCACATTTCAACAATTAAACCTACAAAAATTTCACTATTTGCACATATATTTTTGCCCTCGACTGTGCGTACGTACACCCCTCCACACAAGTCCAGCCATAGATTATAGGGACCCATTGAAACTGTTAGACACACGCGCTCGCCTCGCTAAGTACTTGTTAAGTTCATTTTTACACGGTCCATTGGATGAATAGTGGTTTTAAGGTGACATACGGTGTTTTGATATGGGTAGCAACGATTTAAATACCTTTAGCAGGATATACACAGGAACGTGTTGCGCCAACCCCACGTGTTGTCACGTGGGGTTGGCGCAACACGTTCCTATGTGCAGGAAGCAGAAAGCCGATGAACATGACATAACATAGGCACGGGTGTATAGCAAATCCATATTTAATCAGTTAGGTTTAAGGCCCATGAAATAAGAGGAGACCCATATTGTTATTAAGAGTGAACAAATAGACAATAATGTAAAAAAAACCCTGTCCGATCCGAAAGGGACACATACATAGGTACTACAATTTTTTGTTTTATTATTATTTAAAATAATAAAGTTGTTGCTATTTAAACTTCACATATTTATGTACCTACCAAAATTACCCCAAATTCATAAAAAATATCAAATTTTCAACAAGAGTCATTAGTTATGACTTGTAGACTCCCGCTAAACGACTGCCGCCCGCGCTCGATGTAAATAACCCAACAAAATTCACCATTGAAAAAAATGTGGCGATTGGTTTTTTTTTTTCTTTTTTCCTGAATATTTCTACATAAATAAACTCTCAGTACGATGCTTAACAACACCCTCATGGATCGGACAGAGCATTTTTTACATGTTGTATACTTCAAGCTGCTTCTGGAAATCACCTAGTCAAATTTATTTTTAACAATTTACCACGGTATCATACCTAATCACGAACCTACGCAGTCACGCTTGAGACCAATAAACGCAACGAGACGAAGTAAAACCACACAACAAATAACTCAAAACTATTTGCTCTTGAATCTTACCTCCCGTATCTCACCACCACCGCTTCCCCTCCCCCGCTCGCTAACGTCTAGACAAGCCAATTAATATTTATTGACTGCTAATAGCCGTCACACGGCGACCTACTCCCAATTATTTTCACTATTTAAAGATTTTTTCAATAAAATGTAGGTATATTTTTTGCTACAAATGCTGTGATTGAACAGATAAATTTGGAGCAAGTTAAAATCTTTTATTGTTAACAGAACTGAGGATTTATCTTTTATTAAAGTATTTATTTTTAAACTGGCCAAAATTTTAATAATCCAGCACCCTACTGCGTGATACACTTTTAGTAATAATCCGAGTTTATGTTTTATTTTATTCGCTTCGTTTTTTGTTTCTTTTGATTCACGATTTTATTTTTTTGAATCGGTCTCATTTTCGACAGTATATGCAATAAATCCGAGAGTTTTCAAGGATATCGCTAATCCATTGCTTCATAGGTTTGAAAACTTCGTCTGCTCAACAACGTAATAACACAATGAATGTGGGTAAACTGTCAAAATTAAACCCATTGCGAACAATATTGTAATTTTAAGTGTTACACAATTATCCCGCTGTTCAATCCCTTTTTTTTTATAGGAGGGCGGGCATATCAGACTCCTACTGACTAAAACCCACCCGTGTTCCGTCAGTTGCCTGTTTGTTGCCAGGGGCCACGGTATCCCTTTCGGACTTCCCCGCAACCCCGGCAGGCATCGGCCCTATCGGACCCCTTCAGTTGCGCTGACATCTCTTTGAGGCGAGCGTGAAACACAACGCGCCGTCGACCCGGGCTTGGTCCTTATCGGACGGCGAGCTACCCATTGCTTACCGTCCGCAAGCCTGCGCCTACGGTGGCTGGGAATCGGCCTGCGATTCCCGACGCCCAAAGCGTCTCTTGCAGCGGTTAGGGGCGTGAAGGCGCAAAATTTGCCTCTCCCTCACGCGTTCCGCCTAATCCTTTTCGAGCATTACTTCTTCGGAAGGAGGTGACAGCCTCCCATGCCCTCTCGCTCCGTACCATAGCCTGGACCAGGGCCGGTCGTGAGTGATCACCGCCGCCGATCGCCTCCACGAGGACACGGCAGTGCCCCGCCCAAGCCGGGCAGACCTCCAGCGTATGCTCCACCGTGTTCTACGGGCGATCTATACAATGGTTACACCTGGGCGTTTCCTCCCGCCTTATCTGGAACGTTGTTCAGTCCCTGGTGTTACCTCATGGAGTTTTAGAAAGACACTATCTCACACAGGTATAAGTTGCCACTTGTACCTGCCACAGTGCCTTTCTCTCTGTCGATTCGACCCTTAACAAAATCGAACTTTTTCTCAAACTGTTGTTCCACGCATAAGCATAATCAGCCTATAATATTCCCACTGCCGGGCACAAGCCTCCACTCTGAGACAGGGACTGGAGCACAGTTCGGGTTGGTGCATAGTGCGGGCCGATGTTTTGAGAGCAGTCATGGTAATTAATTAATTAAATTAAAGTGCCTGTCTAGGTTTGAATCTACGACCTACAGTTCGTAAAAAACGGCGGTTTCCACTGGGCCGCGACTATTTTATATTGGCATAAAATAAATTGTATGAATGTCAAACTTATTTAATTATATTATCTCCTACCAGAATTTAATCACCACTCGGAAGCCAATCCGCAAATCCCCGTGTACCCGCGCCGTCCTGTTGCCGCACTATTAGGTGGGGATTACAGAGGATCCAACTTGTGAACACACAACACTGTTGTATCGTGAACATGTCGCAGGCAGTTTGGGAAGTCGTTGTTTGTATGATGTTAGCTGAAAAGACTACTAAATGATTGTCACGTTATTGCATGTTTTACAAAATGACAGATTAAAATTAAATGATGTTTATTTCTGTAAGTAGACCTTCTAAGACACTTTTACTTACTTAATGAGAGTGTCAGGAGTGTCACGAGTGTTAGATGACAGAGTCGTGAGTTTCAGATGAAAGTGTCGAGAGTGTCAGATGACCGTGTCACGAGTCTCAGATGAGAGCGTCACTAGTGTCAGATTAGTATCACGAGCGTCAAGAGTGCAAGTTGCAAGTGTTGCGAGTGTCATATAGTGTCAGTGCACGGATAGTTATACACTGCTGCTCATATTTTTGAAGTAATTAATTAAAGTTAATTGTGTAACAAAAACTATTTTCTTGTCCTCAAAATCGAAAGCTTACCATTTATCTGCCATCCGTGGTGTGACTTCAAGACCACGTGAAGATTAAAATATTATATCACAATTATTACTTCCTCCCCTCTTAATTTGGCTTGCTTCCTTTTTCCAGCATCATTCTGTAAGCTTTTAACAAAAACAATTCCATAAAACAAATAAACCATTGACTATTGAGTCTTTACGGACTGACAAGGGTTAACTTTTAAGAAAAGAAGTCCAAATGGTACTCGAAAGCAATGGGGTAATAACCTGTCAGTAACTATACAATATAAATATAGGCAACGACCCATAAACGGTCCACTGCCGGTAATAGGCATCCGGGAATGGGCTACAGACCGCTATAAAGAACTGTTGCGTGCGATAGAATATTTGTGATAATCACCGAGTGCCAGGTGGATATGAACTCGAGTAATAGTGAACTTATTTCGGGCCCTATCAGAATACCAGCGCTGCGGTATTTATTTATTTTTAAATATCGCAGCATCATGCTGAGATAGGAGCCTTTTTGGCCTCGCACAGGTCGTTATTAATTTTGTTTGTTAGTTTAAAATGCTCCTTTTATATGTTTGTTATTTTTTTATTTTTTTATTCCTGTTTTATATTTCCTGTGCGTGTCCCAAATAAAATATTTTTCTTTCTTTCTTTCTTTCTATTTTGAAGATGTGATTGAATGGGGGACCTTGGTAGTGTTAAAACATGATTAAAATCTGAAATAATAAAAGATTTTAAATTCAGTTCAGTTTCGATTAAGAAGAGATCAGTTTTAAAGTTAAGTAGCTACAATATGATTTGTGGCTACACTCTATTAAATAGATTTATAGACTCTAGGTAAGTTTACAAAATCCTGACACACCAAAGTGCCTGCAACATCTATGCAAAAGCAATGTACAGTGTTGTGTGCGGTGGTTATTAGAAACTTCGCATCAAACTGGACAATGCAGGGTAACTGCAACTAAACCAGTATAAGTACTAACTTACTTTGTATCCAGCATACTTGAAAACTTACTAGATTAATAACAAATTGAAAAGTTAGAGCTTCGATTTTTATATCAAAGTTTCTTCACACGTCTCTTAGTACTGAGAAATGGAAAGTAGCTGCCAAGTTACAGGTTGCGGGTTGAACCTAGAATGTTTCTTGAAAGAAAAACAAACTGCGGGAGTACAGTCGACCTCGTAATTCCTTTACCACGATGATTGAATGTCACCCACACATCATAAAACGACAAGGTCTATTTGTCTATTTATTTATTTTATTTTAAATAGAACGTCCGAAGCCAATACACTACTTAAACATATAATTTATGTAACATGTGACAGTAAGATAGTTTCAACCTTAGCGAAATTTAAATGTATTGGCAATTGTTACCAAAAGTGTTGATAAACCAATTACGAGGTCGACTGTACATTGTTTTATCTTTGAGCTGCATTTAAAATATACATGATGTAATTAATGGATAACCTTGAAATAGCATTTATTAGATATACCTAATGTATGGTCGTCCTACAAAAAAATGCTTCTCTGTCGTCGGTATAGTCTACGTACAACAAATAATCGATAGAATTCATTCATTTGTGGTTGTGGTGAAGAAAAATGTGAAAAAGGTAATAAAAGTTAGTTAAAAATCTTAGGTACTACTTGGGACATATTTTTTTTTTTTTTTTACTTTTATATTTTATTTAAACAAACAAACATGCAAAAAATTAAATCTTTTCTCTTTATAATATTAACATCATAACATCACGCCTTGTTTCCCCGAAGGGTTGGGCAGAGGTGTACCTGTAGTAGATACACCCACATTTCGCCAGTTATGTTTAAGTCCCATGTAATAGGGGGCGAGCCTATTGCCATCAACCGGGCACAAATCCAGACTCCGGGCTGCTACTGAGAAATTCCAGATAGAAAAAGCCAATAACACTTTGCCCGACCCGGGAATCGAACCCAGGACCTCATGCTCAGCAGTAGCGCTTGCGACCACTAGACCAACGAGGCAATATTAGTTTGGATAAATAGTCCCAAAGGAAAGAAAAATTCTTCCAAACAAGTTCTTGTCGTATTAAACAGTCTATCTAGCTTCTGTATCTTGAACCAGAGTCCTAACGAGAGTCTCTTGGAATGTCAGCTAAGGCACTTGGTCATTGGACCTTGGCACTCACAACTATAGCTTAGATGTCTCGCATGATTGCATAACATAACATAATACTATTGTACTGAGTTAGGGAGAGGTGTACAGTACCTAATAGTACATCCACATTTCACCAGTTATGTTTAAGTCCCATGTAATAGGGGATGTGCCTTTTGCACTTAACCGGACACGAATCCAGAGTTTGGGCTACTACTAATCTTCTAATTGAAAAACCGATCAAAACTTTGCCCGACCTGAGAATCGAATCCAAGACCTCATGCTCAGCAGTAGGGCCACCAGACCAACGAAGTAGTCGAGACATGATTTGGTGTCGAAATAGTAGATTGTTTGCCAAGGAGCTTAAAATAATGTTGCTCCCGAGGTGGACACCTTACTTTGTATCACCCTCTATGAGAAAATAAATAAGTGCAACTTATGTTATATCATTCTCACAACTTGGAAGACACACTCATTTTTTTATAAAAATAAGTAAAATCCGAATTTGAGTACGTAAACAATTACGAACGAAGGCTGAATGCATTACGGGCGTTTTTTTTTCACTTATTTTTATCTTGCACGTTGTTTTCTTTATCATACAGCCTGTTACTTGTTCACACAATATTCGTGATTGATCTCTTTGGTGAAGTTTTACTAACAATATCCACATTTCAAATTCAAATCACTTTGAATCTCTAGGGATTAAAAAGCTAATTTGGCTCTTTTTGAATAGATGTGATAAATAAACCAATTTTTATCCTCAATTCTTCACCAATTCTAATTCTAATACAAAAAGTCCCAATAAAAAGCAAACCATCATGAATTCCGCTCGCTGTCAGTGATTCGTAACAATAAATACGTACGAGTGAACGTCACGCGACGCGATACATTTCGCGTTATTTACGGCCGTAGTGTATGGGGCTCAGCTGCACCCAGCAATGGACGTCCGTTGGCACTGACAGCCTTTTAATAGGAGTGCTGTATAGTGATATGGAGGACAATTTGTTCTGAAGAAGAATTGAATCAATTTGAGTAAATAGAAACACGTAGGTACAAATGTTTTCCTGTAACTTATAAGAATGCGAGATTGAAAATTACCACAAGGATGTAAAAATATTCGTTGTCAATAATTTTTTATGCACCTACTTAAATAAATAATGCTGATTTGGAACACATTTTTCAATCCTACACTACCCTTCCTAAACCCTATCCTACTCTAGAACCTACTTATAAGTGATTTTAACTTAGCTACAGACGCTTTCGCTTCAAAACGCTTAAAATATCACACTTTTCACGGGAGAAATAAATATGAATGATATAATGTTTAAGTATTCAAAAACTTTGGCACAATAATATCTATTTGGTAGCAAGGGCAAAAAAAATATCTTCGTCAAAAAATCAACTTGCATTCAATGATATTACAAATACCTCGTGAAAGCTTACACACGACACACCTCGAAGTCTCTATTCAACTGATTTCCGTTGCTCTTATCCCCATTGAAGGAAAAACACATAAAAATAAAACAAAAACAATAAATAAGCCACTCAACAGATCAAATGGTAACTGAAAGATTTTCCGATGGAGAGTCGACGATACAGATAAAAAAATATATCAAACAGCGGAGTCGACATGGGACAGTAAACAGATAAGCTCAGAAGTTTTCTGGCATATTTTACAGTATTCAGAAGGACAATTTAACCAACTAAATCTGTTGCAGTTTACTACTGGGCTGCAGCTGCTGCTGCTTCCTATAGTCAAAAATGTTCAAAATCTTGTCATAATCCCATCGCAGCGGTATTCAACAACAATTTTTTTTTCAAAAATGTATGTGTGTTAAAGGAATTTTGGACGGATAGATTTTTTAAGAAACGAACTGAAATTGAACAAAGCTATCTGGCTGATAATTTAACCGGAATTTATCCGATTATTTGCAATCTCTGCTGAAATACAGGGCAAAAGCCTCTTCTCAAAGGATTACAATCACACTTCAATTAACTCAGCATATGCCTAATAGGCATAGCTAATGGTAGGTAAGGTATAACCTATTGGTTTGTTAGGCCAATCTTGTTCGCCTATTAACGTTTTTATCTGCAATTTTGTGTACATTGCTGTCACAAATTTTACGTTTCCAACTTATTTACTTATAAAATAGGTACACTAACAACAGAATTTTATAATAACATAACATTAAATTACGTCTGAATTACGCGGAGGATTAGGCAGAGGTGTACCTGTTATGAATAATATAACAAATAAATTTAAAATAACAAATTTTACAGGTATAAGTATCCATTTTTCATAAAGAGTTATTTCACGACATTAGTTAGTATGATGTAGAAGTAACTAGGTCAGTCATAGTGACATTCTCAGCGATAACAATGATGGAGTGTGGAAAAATGTATTATATTGATTTATGATAATTATATAAGTATAGACTGCGTCGTTGGTCTAGTAGCCGCAATCGCTATTGCTGAGCATGAGGTCCTGGGTTCGATTCCCGGGTCGGGCAAAGTGTTATTGGGTTTTTCCATCTGAAATTTCAGCCCGGAGTCTGGATTTATGACGGTTGATGGCAATTGGGTCACCCTTTTACATGGGATTTAAACATAACTGGCGGAATGCGGATGCACTAAAAGGTATACCTCTGCCCAACCTTTCGGGCAATACAAGCATGATGTTATGTTACGTTTATGTTTGTAATAATATGAAACTCTGTAGATTTTAACGTTACATCATTACTAAGCTGTACTTCTGCCTATTTTTATTTGTTTTAGTAAAAGTATGAATAGTGATCATTTTGTGTCGGGCCACTTTATGAATTAAAACACATCGTCGCTCAGCGACTCTATCAAAAGGAAGCTTGTTGAATAGGAGAGTTCTGGCGTGGTACAAGTTAGAGGATCTAGAGACTTATACTCTTCGATACTTCTGATTTTTTTAAATTGAATGAAAACATTCATTCAGTCTTTGATTTGCAGATTTTGCTTCTTGGGATCTTTCAGTTTTGGGACATTGACATTTTAACACCCTGACTTTCCATCTTTTAATGACAATTCAGTGAAGTGGCAGACAATACAAGCTTTGTTCAGAATGCAATATAATGGGTAGCAAACAATTTGTCGTTGTTTAGTTTTAAAGCCGTAACAATCTTGATATTGAGGAGAACATTTTGCCATCACTAGCAAGGTCCAGACTTTGGTCCAATGTTTCCAATAAAGAACCTCGGAGCCTGTGAATTTACCGGTCCCAAACCTTTAAACCAAAAGACTGCAGAAATAACAACTTTAATACTTCCTCTACCTCATTCCTACTTTAAAAACAGCATTACATAAAGATAGAAAAATAATATATTTATTCTCAACCACAAACACGTATATTGGCGTCACAAAGAAGAACGCATCAACGCCGCAGCAACTTGAGCCACGTTCACAGAAGATTCCATTTGCCGCAAGCTACCCCCCCTACCTCCGCTTACTTCACCGCCCTCTCGGTACCGACATGGTACATCGGTACACGTATGCTAATACCGAATGCGATACTGCGCCGATAACGGGAAGGGTTAAGAAGATTATAGACGGCTGAATTATTTATTTGACTCACTAAAAAATAAAGTTTTATGATGTGTGACCAATTTCACACCAAACGTATTTTCAGCTACTGATTGTGAGCGAGCGTTACGTAGTTGACTGTTTTTCCATATTATATTCAACTTTTCGTTCACACCGACAAACCGACAATACTTTATCACAGAAATTCCATGTATAACTAAGGCTCACAGTCTTTTTTTTTCTTTTGGGTGGGAAATTATCAAATAACTTCTCCCGCTCTGGGTAGAGCGGGAAGGCGTGTCAGACTCTTACTGACTAAAACCCACCCGTGTTCCTTCAGTTGCCCTGTTGCCGGGGGCCACGATTTCCCTTTTGGCCCTTATTCGCAGCCCCGGCAGGCATCGGCCCTAACGGACCCCATCAATTCTGCTGACATCTCTTTGAGGCGTGCGTGGAACACAACGCGCTGTCGACCCGGGCCTGGTTCTTATCGGACGGCGAGCTACCCATTGTTCACCGTCCGCAAGCCCGCGCCTAAGGTGGCCGGAAAACGGCTCGCGATTCCCGCCCGGGGCGTCTCCTCCTGCGGCGGTTAGGGGCGTGAGGGCGCGAAATTTGCCTCTCCCTCACGCGTTCAGCCTCCTCCTTCGCGAGCATTACTGCTTCGCAGAAGAAGTTGACGGCCTGCCATTTCCTCTCGCTCCGTACCATGGCCTGAACCAGAGTCTGAACCAGGGCCGGACGCGAGAGATCACCGCCGCCGATTGCCTCCACGAGGACACGGCGATGCTCCGCCCAAGCCGGGCAGACCTCCACCGTATGCTCCACTGTGTCTTCCGGGCGATCCACACAATGGTGACACCCGGGCGTTTCCTCCCGCCTTATCCTAAACAGAAAACAGCCGTGTCTGGTGAGGACCTGCGTCAGGCGGAAGGTGAGGACGCCGTGGCGCCTCTCAAGCCACTCCTCAAAGAGGGGTCTTATCGCCGCAATTGTGGCGTGCCCAAAGGCTCACAGTGAGCCTGCTTACAATCGGCGACTGACTATTGGTCGGTCTTTGGCGTCAACATCATCAGCCGTTGCTATTAGGCTGCTTATGCCATTATTCGTTTTATAGTCATGATCAATAAAAGTCAGTCTAGTGATTACGTATCCTATACTATTAAACGACCAATATTTGTATATATATTTGTTTCTATATAATATATTTTTACTCACGTTATCGAAATCGGCTTTAACGATTTCGATGAAAGTTGCAATACAGGGGTTTACGGGGGCGTCTCCGTGTTTTCACCCGAGCAGAGGTCGATCACCCACAGTTTAGAGCAATATAATGAATAATGACATGAGAATAATGACATTTGAATAATAACATGGCAGCATGGAATTAGTAAGAACCTACTATTGCCTACTATCAACTATTACAACTACAGACGCTGGCGTGGAATTACTGAAGAGCATATTGGAGACCTGAGAGGAATCTCAAGATGCTCTTGGCATTTTCTGCGACTTGTCCAAGGCCTTCGATTGTGTACATTATGATACACTTATCAGGAAACTGTACCATAATGGTATGAGGGACAAGGTTCTTGACCTTCTGATTTCTTATCTGAGCAACAGAATTCAGAGGGTTAATGTTAATGGCAAGAGATCTGCAGGATCTGCGGTCACCATGGGCATTCCGCAGGGTTCAATTCTTGGTCCTTTCTTATTTCTAATTCATGTAAATGACTTACCTTACCACATAAGGGATAATCACAAGATCGTATTATTCGCAGATGACACTTCCCTCATTTTTAAAATCAAACGTCAGTTAGTCAACTTTGAACAAGTTAACGATGCACTCTCTAAAGTTGTGCATTGGTTTAATGTAAATAATCTTCTCCTGAACGAAAAAAAATACTTAACTCATTAAATTTTCGATGCCAAATATCAGGCAGCTATCTACCAATGTTCAAGTTAATGGAACAGAGTTGGACTCTGTAGAGTCGACAGTTTTGCTTAGAATCAAAATTGACGGTAAATTACAATGGGGCCCACACATACAAAAATTGTCTGGAAAGCTAAGGTCTACCGCCTACGCTGTTAAAAAAAATAGACAGATGACTGACGTAGATACAGCCAGAATAGTTTTTTTTTTTCACAGTCTTATGTCATATAGGATTCTTCTCTGGGGAACCAATGCGGACATTAATACTATCTTTGTTCTACAAAAAAGGGCTGTTCGAGTCATTTACAACCTAGGTCCAAATTTTCCTTTAGAGAAAAATTCAAAGAAATAAATATTCTTCACAATATATTTTTGAAAACCTATTGTTTGTACACAAAAATATTATAAAATTTTAAGAAAATATCCGATATTTATAGTTTAAATACCAGGAATAAACACAACCTTGCTGTACATCGCACACGTCTCTACAAAGTAGGCAACTCGTTCATGGGTCCAATGTATACGATTTTACAACAAACTTCCCTTTGACATTCGAAACTTACCTATCGTTTAACGATTTAAAATCTGTATTAAAACCAAACTTTGTAAAAAAGGGTACTACATATAAAATTTTAGATTATTTATAAGATAAAGAGCTTAGTATTGAGCTGCTCGCTCTGCTAAGCCTTGTGATAAAACTATAAAATTTGACATTTTAATTATTATGTAAAATCATCAAAATATACCATTTTCATCAATGTGTAATTGAAATTGTTGAAAATTATATTCAAAATGACAAGATTACTTTGTAAAGTATGATATTATTTTATTTACTGTGAATGTGAGGACTACGTGGATATTATGATTATTTTTATTTCTCTGCTAGTTTTAAGATAGTCTGGCAGTTTGTGTAGTTGATGCGGCCTACCCAAATGTCCTTTCTTTGGTATTGTTCGTCGAGTTGAGTTCCTTAAGTTTTGAGTTGAGCTCCACGATAACTGACAAATGCTTGCACTGACTGGACAGGTCCACTCAAATCTGTGTGGTTATTTCCTGAAAACACCATTTCAGACACTAATCTACATCGTCCTCATATGGCCTGACCAAGATTGACCTGGACTTTAAAAGAGACTGCGACCTCTGAGTTGTTTTGGCCTTTCTTTTCAGAGTAGTCAGATAGGAAACGCCGAACTCATCTAGCTTATTTTTTTTTTATGTGACGTGTAAATGTGATTCCGATATCCTATTTATAGAATAAACAATTTAATTTAATTTCATATCATGGCAGCATGGAATAAGTAGGTACTATACATGGATTAGTATGAACTTTACTATATTATTAAATGAGCATCCTCGATTTTTACCAGAGCAGAGCTCGGTCGCCCAGGTACTGTAATAGATAAACATACTACACAATGTTAGTGGATGAAACTTTAAATCTTCCCTACACATGAAAGTTAATAAAAACACTTTAGGTAAGTGCATGGAATGTTGTTCCATGTCGAGGCAAGTATAAACTATCGTCAATAACAACAAGCAAGTTTGACAGACTGGGGTCGGTCTTACACTATGTTGAATTAGAATCAATCAGTCGATAGTCAACATAGTATTTCGCTGTTTTGATACAAAAAAAAATATTAAAAAAACAAGGCAAATAACTCAAATAATAAAAACTAAGTCATAAATCTTAGAAAAAATAAGAAAAATTATAATTATTGGAAGACCTAAATCTAAAGAAATAATTTAATTATGACAAGCTGCGCCCCGCGGTTTCACCTACAGAAGTCTCGATCCCGTGGGAATTTCGGGATAAAAATTATCCTATGTGTTAATCTAGGTTATAAACTATCTGTGTTCCAAATTTCATCTAAATCTGTTCAGCCGTTTGAGCGTGAAGAAGAGACACACACAAACTTTCGCCTTTATAATATTAGTAGGATAGATTCACGACTTGAATCGTCATCTGCCTAGCTGTTTCCCAACCGTGTTGGGTTCAGCTTCTAATCTAACCAGATACAGCTGAATATACTTGCAATGACTGCCTACCTCTCCACAAACCAGTTACTGGGTAACTGGTTTCTAGGGGTATCGCCCTTGGTAAGATTCTGGAACACACACACATAACTGGAATATGGAATGACCATCAGCATCATCATTGTCTTACCCTTATGTATTTATTTATCGCTCGTTCCATCATGGATAAAATTATGCGTATATGTCTGGTGTTCTGTGAGAGAAAGTATGCTAGGGAGTCCACTGTTACATGTTAGTTTTAAAATTAAATTATTGTCAACTTTATAACAGGGATGATGACTAAAAATATTTTTTTTGTCCATCTTGTAGACTATAAAAAAATATTGGACACGTATTTTTTCTTTTTTTTACGTTATCAAAAGATTACGGCGATACATTGAGTTAAATTGTGGCATGACGTCACGAGTACGTAGATTTTATACTTACTTGTGACGTAGCGACCCCCACTCCCCAACTTTAATGCGTTTTATCTAAGTATTTTTTTATTAAAATGATAAAGCAAAAAATACTTGTCTAATGTTTTTTTTATTATCTGACTGACGGACTAAATAGAATTTCTTTTTTTTTACCCAGGCATCATCCCTATTGTTTCTATTGTAATTAATGTAATTGATATTGTATCGTTTTAATGAACCATAAATAAATAAATGGATCTCATTCACCCCATTCTGTAATTAAAAAAGTAAAATTTGTGGCCAGCGCAACATGTCCTCTTCTTCCATACTTAGAGCTACGTAGTACGGAATGAACATGGGTTTTAAAACTACGTAAGTCCTCAAAACTATGAAGGAAAACATCGTGAGAAAAACGGCATGTCCTAGAACAAAAAATTCGAAGACATATGACATCTACCAACCCGCACTGGACCCGCGTGGTAGATTACAACCCACTCAAAAAGAGGAGGCCTACGTCCCAGCAGTGGGAACATTATAGGCCGATTTTGCTATGCTAAGTGTAAACTTCGCAAACAGACAATACATTTAACTATATTTACTTAACGCCTACTTACTCCGTTAATTATAATAACTAGCCAACTTGAAGCGACAACTAGAAGCACAGTATTGTTCCCAGGCGACTGACAACTTGCGACAACTTGTTACTGCTAACTAAGTGAATTGTGTCGCTTGCTACTGTCGCGTCGTGTGCAACAAACAATGTATCAATAACGCAACTTTAGTCTTTAGCCAGCCTTACTTTATGTACTTGCGTTTAGTTTGTGAGATTGGTTTTAAGTTATTAAATGTTTGTTTATTAATATTGAATGTAAAATGTTAAAAGCACCATGTATTGTATACAGATGGGTGTTTACACGATTTTCTCATTGGTTTTTGTCTTCGTTGGTGCTACTAAGATACTACGAAAAACCCAAAGCACTGACCGGCCTGAGAATCGAAACTAGGACCCTTGCACAGCATTTGCGCTTTTTACTACAAGATCAACGGCGCATACTTTCTTAACCAGTTATAAAAGAAGAAAGAAAAGGAAAAAAAGGATTGTGTGGTTTTATGAAACCACGGTAAAAGTGAAACTTTTAAGCGAACTATAGGCGCCGCCATATTGGCCTTGGCTGCTCTGACGAGCGCCTTTCACTTTATCCCTACTCCGCGGCCGACCGTCACGCGACATGCAACACACAGACGAAAAAGTTTGAGACGATGTAATAAAAGTTTCACTTTAAAATCTACTTATGACTGACAATGATCGAATGAAGGATTTTTTTAAATGTATCCCCGAAATGTATTAAATGTTTAATGTACGTGGATAAAAGTTTGTATAGAAGTTTTAAATTTTTGCCGATGGGAAATCTTAATAGACACATGGCTTTTAATTAAATAAATAAGCACCTCTATTCTTTTTTAGCTCTGCACCTGATTTTTCCGCTTATATAGTTCGGCGCAGCGCTACCGTCGTCGGTGCTTAGTATCAGTAGCGATACCTCTGTCACAGTATCCAGGGTGTCATTATCTTGTCTGTTCCTGTGATTCAGTATCCGGGATATAATCTGTCTTTCAAAGAGCTTTGTTACATAGATAATGTAGGTTGAACATGGTCATCGATCCGAAGGATGTTTCCAATAACAGTTTCGTAATTTGTATCTCATCATCTGCCATCATAGACTTTTCACAACAATGTTGGGATCGGCTGACAGACTAAGCTTTTTTTTTGGTGGGAAATTATCAAATAGCTTCTCCCGCTCTGTACGGAGCGGGAGGGCGTGTCAGACTACTGACTAAAACCCACCCGTGTTCTTTCAGTTGCCATGTTGCCGGAGCCACGATTTCCCTTTCGGATTTCTTTACATGGAACGACTGCTTATCTGACCACCACAACTCAGTTAGGTACCTGGTGACACAATACTCCTTAACAAAAGTCAAAGTCAAATCATTTATTTCAAATAGGCACATAAAAGGCACTTTTGAATGATATTTACAAGAAAAAATAGAATTTAATCTAGTCGCCCCTTCCAAAAGGTAGTTTCAAGAGAAGAATGGGCAAGAAACTCCACCGTCATTCTTTTAAACGGATGTTATGAAAATGATGGCAGCAGCAAAGATTTAAATCTTTGGGCAGCGGAGTTTGACTTCACAGCGTCAAAAACGCTCTCTAAGAAAACCAACAACTTACTTTCTTAAACAATGTTTCAGTGACGTCATTTGCCCGTAAGTTGCAGACACTATGTGGCGGTCACCGCTCATGTAGGAAACCGGAGCTTTACCCCCTTATCAAAGCAACACAATTTCGCCAAAGGTACCAGGCGCACATTAGGAATAGGAGCTAAACTATGTAATACATTCAAATTCAAAATATTAACCTAGGCACTTATGAAACGTCAGTAGCTAAGCGCACGGTTTCCTATGGAGAAGAAGCAGGCACGAAACCTCCAAAGTTGCTCATTTAAAAATATGGGCTTTTACAATGTTTTCAAATTACAGTGTTAGTAGGAATGGTGTTCATCCCACTGCACACTGCTAGGCAAAGGCCAAATGTTATAGTGGACGTATTGTGTGACGACAGTCTCTTTCGAAAGCATGATTAAAACCGCAATCTGATTCTTAAACAATAGGGGTCCATAAAACCACCAAGCCACCATAACTTTTTATCCACAAAACCCCATAACAAAAGCAACACAATTTTGCCAAACGTACCGGGCGCACATAAGTGCTAGCAGCTAAACTAATACATTCGGGTGTACATCATATTACGTTGTCCGCTACATAATATATGGACATGCTCATATTTGCATAGCGACGTCCGGAATTTGAGCACGTTATTAAGGGACAGTAGTTTTGTTGGTAAGTGCTTTCTCTTATAAGTTTTGGTTTGGACATTGTTGTTCCGGGTTTGTGTTTATATTTTGTAGGTATATTATTTAAGAATGGTATTTTGTTACATATTTTTACCTAATGTCTGACTACCATTTTTTTTTTTGCCTCATGAACTGTCTCCTTGGTCTAATGGTCGCAAGCTGTGCGACTGCTAAGCTTAGGCCTATTATACATATAATTACGTAACACATTTTCGTATACGACTAAGACTAATCTATTTCAATTTGACAGTTCAACAACATTCATTGCGTTATTTACGTTGCTGAGCAGATTTTTTTCCCAACTTATGAAGCAATGGATTAGCAATCTGTTTCAAAACGATTCAAATTGTGATTGATCGTGTACTACGCAATTAGGGTACTGGTCTCAGGTTAGGCAAAATTATACAGGGATTTCATTCAAATTACATAAAGAAGCCTGGAGTCTGTATTTGCCTGGTTTGTATCAATAGGGTCATCCTCTATGACATTTGACTTAAACGTAACTTGTGAAATGACTTGTACTGTACCGTTGGTTACCCTTGCGAAGAATGTAGGCATACGTTATGTTATACACAGGCTTTTTATGACAATTTTTACACAAATATATTGCCCTTTAACACACGTACAGCAAAAAATAAAGAACAAAGCCCTAATGTTCACCTGAGTAGAAAAAAAATACTTTTCCCCGTAACATAAGTATGTATAAGAAGTGTAAACGTATTAGCAACAGTTTGTCTATGTCTGTTTGTCACTTTTTGTTCTCATTAACACGAAACATGTTCTGTTATCTTGCTCCTCACTGTGGAAAGAAATGGTTTTGTGTTGCTAGGAGGATTTTTTGAGTGTGAAATATGTCTTGTAGGGAATGTTTTTGTGCAATGTAATAATTTTGTGGTCTAATTTGAATTAACTGCAAACGAGGAACATAGAAATATGTATTATTCTACAACTTATTCTTGTTAACATTAGAATAGCTCTCTTCTTATGATTTATTTAAACTTCTCGCACACAATAAGGTACAAAGGCTTCTTCTATATTATTACGCGATTAATCCGCTAATTATGAATTGATTTTGATGATTCTTTTTTTGTTTGGTAGGTCATACTTAGGGCCAGAGAGAACCAGGAGTCTTACTTTGGTAGTCGCATATTTTTTTAATTAACTTTGCTTGGGTAATTTTTGAGTTAGCTTCAATAATACGTATTTTTCCCACTTAGTCTATCTGGATGATGTTATGATAAATTCCTGTCACTGTTATTTACATAGCAGGTAATGGTATTTGAATTTGTGTGTGGTACAACAACAAAAAAATATTACATATTTTTCACTTTGTAGTGTCTTTTTTGAAAGTCGGTTTTGTTTTTTTCGTAAAATTTTTTTTATTTTTATAATATAGATTTTCATTCACATTTTGCAAGACTTCAATTTAAAGCAAAACGCTTATAATGAAAAAGTACTCCATAAAGGCTTGTTGAAACCTCAAAATATTATGAGGTTTCTCGGTTCGATCCTCGGGTCGAAACTATTGCTTAGTAGTCACACTCTCGACCACTAGACCAACGAAGCAGTAAATCATACATTGTCAACTGTAGAGTAAATCTGTCCACACAATTAATAATGTTTTATATCAGACACTATATTTTCCCTATCTATTCATCCAACCCATTTGATATCCTAAAAACACATGTTATCTTTGTTATCCCCAAAAATATATCAATCCAAATATGCGAGATTGTTGTTCCACCGCATCCGCTCTCGATAAAATATCGCTGCGCTGCGTAATTTAAATGTCGTTCAATATTTTATGAGTGACGTATCAACTAGTTTACGAGTGATCCCCCTTGTTGCCGCAAATCTCTCGCGGGTTATAGCGCGGGGTGGGGTTAAGGGGTAAGCGGGCTATTTTGAAAAATAGTTTGATAAACAAGCTGACAATCCACCTCCTGCTTAGAGGCTGCTTACTTCAACCCTTCTACATGTTGTATGTAATGACTTACGTGTTTGTAATTTAGATGACAATAAAAGCCTATTCAGAAGAGTATATTATTAGATTTGGAATCCGAAAAAGTCGGTACTTTTACCGTACCTATTCCTACTTACAGGCAGCATTGCTGTGCTTCCGCTTAAATGAATTGAAATGCATAATCAGCCTAAAATGTTCCCGCCACTGGGACACAGGCCTCCTCTCTGTGAGATGCAGTGGGCCATAATCCACCACGCGGGCCCAGTGAGGGTTGGTAGATTTCAAATGTCTTCGATGTTTTTGTTCCAGGGTTTCTTCGCGATGTTTCTTTCATCGTTTTGAGAGCAGTGGTTATGAAATAATTTACATAAAGTAAAATACCTGTGAGGGTTCGCAAGGCCACCACTGCTGTTAGAAATATGATTGCACATGAGACTTCAACTACACCTTTGGGTGCCACAGGCACCTAGGTAGATGAATTTCAAGGTATTGTAAGAGGCTGACATGGTAATGATGTTACCATGTGGCAAATAATCAGATAGTCCCGTCGCTTACAAGGAAAAACCCATATTTTACTGCCTGTACTTTTTTTGTGCATCATGATGATAAGCATAAAGAATCCTCTATCGCCATCTCTGTCGCTCGCACCGCACCCCAAACTACACGCGTCTCGTTTCCGCGCTGTCATACCGTATTCATGGGATTTAGAAATGCAGCATTATACCGACACATGTACCCACAGTTACGTTGTTTTATACGCACTAAAACTGTGTAGTATTATAACAAAACATGAAACATGTTGTTTGCACCTGACTGTTGAAGAAAGTCGAAGAAAACAACAAAGAATTTGGAGAGAAATGAGCCTTCTTGAAGACCAAAAAGGAAAACCTTTTCAATTTACCTACTTACTGTTATAATAGCTAAAATGAATTATTTCGACAGATAGATACAATAAAAAACATTACACTCCTTTTGGGCAGTCGTCTAATTAGTAATAGTTAATTAGTAGTTAGGTGACTGTGCTAAGAGGTTATTCGAACTTACAATACTAAACTGGTCGTAAGTTTGAAAATATCATAAACGAGTTTTTTAACTGGATTTTTCAGTTTTTACCCGTCATTCTGTTTTTGCTATCCCTCTTTTGCCTCGGGCACAGAAGAATTTCATAACAACTTTTCCTTTATCCCCATATCAACTGTTTAAAAACCCAAAATCTACGCTCCCGTGTCCGGACAATCACGGCGCGTGTATGAAACATTCACGGGATCCCGGGAAGCGGTCCCGGGCCGGAATAATTGATGCGCCCAGCACTACAACAAAGAATAATAGGTGAATATTTTAGGAGGCGTTTTGTGAGGCCACTGCCGCGATGTAAGTGAAGGTCGAAGGTTTAGTTGTTTTACTAATTTATTATATTAAAAGGTGGTTGATGAGTGAGGTCTTCCAATAATAAAAAGATCATTCTGATCTTAAGCTTGCAACTTAAGAACTGCCGAATATTAGACAGCAGAGGATTATTTATTATTAATAGTCAGTCTATTTAGCTGGGGAGCGATCAATCCTAGGTTATATTTGCGAATGGACATCTATTATCCATTCAATCATTAGTCTCAAAGACAATCGGCTCTTGTTCAGATATTATAGTTAGCAGATTGCAGCTTTAGCTTTCTGACTTTACGAGTTATGGCGTTTCCCTTAGGTCCTAAATCTTTGACCCCCAAAGTCACTAAATACGTTTAGTGCTAAATATATTTGAATCAATTTATTCATAAACAATTAACATTGTGTTCGAAATCATTCTGTCTCTGTAATTTTTTAAATTAGTGTATAATTGACAAGTTCTCTCTACAACAACATTGTAAGAAGTTGGTTTTCTGTACTCCGCTGTTTAGTGTATCTGCTTACCCTTTGTGCATTTCAATGGAGATTGAATGGAGCTCGTAACAGCAGGGTTTTACGATGATGTCTATGAGAGGAGGCTGATGATTGTTTCTTTGGTAGTAACTGAAGACCTGCCTGTCAGGAGTACAGCTGCTTTGAATTCTGATCACGTTTATACGAAAGATAAATAAATGATTTTGTATTTGAATTTTGGTGTAATTTTGACAGTAGGAATCTAGATAAAAACACCGGAGAAACTCGTTTCCATTAATTTTAGTTTCTTTTTGATAGTGTCAAAATTGGCACACGTTTATTTTTTGTGACGGAAAAGTTGCTTTGGGCGTTTATTAGCTGATATTACGTAAATCAATTATAAGATGCATTCTCCAAAAACTCCAAATAAACAGTTTAAAAAAACCGATCACCCGAAAAACGAACTCAATTTAATATAAACCTAAAAGGCTTTAGACCTACTTTTGAAAAAGGGTTTGATAGTGTTTTGTTTGATTTAATAGATCGTTGGAAATTGAGCTACCGCAAAAAAACAAATTTCAATAACGCGTATGTCCAAAAGGAGAATTAACCATAGCATTTATAAGGGTGCGGTTACACGCGCAACGTTAATTGCATAATTCTGGGTACGACAACATCATCATCATCTGCCTATGTTGGGGTTAGCTTCCAGTCTAACCAAGTGCAGCTGAATACCAGTATTTGACATGGCTGCCTATCTGACCTCCACACTAGAACCCAGTTACTGGATAACACGATACGACACGTCGTGGTACCACAACAATCAGCTATTTACTGTAATGTCACAACATCTAGCGATTGTTATAACTATGCGTTTGCAATCTCTATTTTATGTCAATGTTCGATACTAAGTTTGAGCGGAAATTGATATTTCAACTTGTGTTTATGTGAATGTTTCGCCAGTACAAACGCACAGTAAGATAGACCGCTACACCGTAATTGCGATATGGAGCAACAACTACTTAATAAAATGTAACAATGCACAGCCTAAACCACTGGATTAAGGAAGGGTTTTTGATAATTCACCCCCTAAAGGGGTTAAATATTTGATGAAAGTTTGTATGGATGTTCGTAATTTTTGCTTGTGGGAATGCCATCGGGCACACGGATTGTAAACTAAAAAGTACCTACAAAAAATAAGGTTCACCAAACTATCTAGACGTACTTTACAGAATACTGTCCTCATGATACGAATAACTTGTTACTACAGGATCAAAAATATTTACAAAAAACTGGCGTACCATAAAATACATACAAAACTGCAATAATACGATCAAACTGGTGAGGAACACCAAATTTTCTAAAATTAAAATGATTTTGTGAGAGCAATGGAAGCAATTTTTTGGTACTAAACTAAATTTTTCTACCTCTAGCAACTATTGCCCAGCAATAATTGCTCCATTTAAATCCCCGTGTAAACACAGCTTTAGAGGGGTAGATGAGGGACGGGGGGGAGGGGATAACGAACCTCCGCTAGCCATATGGGTCTCGGACATTGAATATTGCATGTAAATACGTACTCCAGTATGTTTGGCTAAATTGTGTAGCAGAATTCGAGTATAAAAATATTGGTGGGAATGGATATTGAGCTGTTTAGCTGGTGAGCATGAGTGTTAACGAGCGGTATATTTTGTTATTTTAGAAAAAAAACTTTGAGTATCTTAGTCTAACAAAAATAATGTGGCATTTTAAAAGATAAATTTAAATTCGATCCCGAATTTAAAGCAAACAAGAAAACAATGCCAATCAGAATGAATTTTGGCATAATTCCGTCAATCTAACAAATAATTGAAGCTAAATCAAATGGCTGAATCGACTATTTTTCTTGGTTAATTGACCCATCGACCCATCTACGTGAAATACCCAACTATATCTTAATAAAAAGCACACGGGTATTGCACACTGAAAGATAGTTGAATATAATAATAAAAAGTTATTGTGTGCATAAATAGTGCAGAACCATAAAAAAGGGGGGCAGTAAACTACGCTTATCAAGATAAAAGTTACTATTGCAAGTAGCACACTACTTTATATCATCATACCGTAGCTGAATTGGCACCTATTGAACAACTTACAAATGAATATTTACTTAAAATCGCCACACTTAGAAAATAGATTAATGATCAAAAATGTACGTGATCTCAGAACGACCGTATTTTTTTCTGTTCCTTTCATCTTGTCTGTTTATAAGTATGTCTATGTACAGACACTGTTCAATAAAAAATGAGTTGCAACTAATGTCCCTTTTCACATTCGTCAGATTATTATTATAATTAGATACGTATGCCTTGGCACGAACCACCGCCAGTTACAAATTCGAAAACACCTACCATCTTGCAACACAAATCATGACAGCATCTTCAAATTAAATTCTCAACTACCTTTATAGAAAAAGCTCACATCAGCACAAACTAAGCGATTCCGGCATTAAGTCGGAGCTCCGAATGCTCGGGACTGTGGAACAGTGGCGGTATTCGAACAGTAAAAATGTAGCGTCATGCATTATGCATTCACTGCGGTGCGTCGGCTAAACGCGGATGACTGTGACACCGGACTAGAATATCGACTAGTGCTACAAGGTTCTATTGGCGTGCGAATCACGTTGACATGGGGGTGCTGTACGTAAACACTTGTGAAGTCATTGTATTGTATTGAAAAAACAAGATGGCGGCGCTAGTTCCGTTTTAGCAACGCGTTAAAACATACTTGTACAGCTATACAAATTGTGTGTTTGTCACATTTGTCATAATGATGATAGGTATTAGTTTAATCTATTAACTAAAATAATATGTTGCAGCAAGGTAGTCACCGCTGCCAACGTTACTAACTGATTTTTTTTTGGCAATTACCTACCGGTCAAATACAATGGTTATTAATGAAGAACTACCAATAAAATTCAAATGACTAGCAAAACTACATGGATGTTTTGACGTTTTCCCATGAAGCTGAAGACGTTTTCTTCATAATTATAAAGTAACGGTCTGTTCCGAACACAAAAAAAAAAATACATACTCTTGCATTTTGTGACTTAGGTTATATTAACTGCTCCAAAAATAGTTTTAGCATATTATATATTTAACCAAAAACCCCTTACTCAACCACAATACGATCACATTACCTCTAAGTACGTATAAATACTTAATATCTCTACAAAGCGTCTTCATTCGGCAAGATACAAAAGGAGATACATAATACACAGTTCGGTGTAACACCCGCCCCTAGAGTTGCTCTAATGAAATTGTCCATAAATCTCGAATATTGGACTGGCGACATGCCTAACTATGGTGTTCTCTCCCCCCATCCCCCCTCTTGTTACTGGGGACTCAAAGCGCTCCACTTTCTTACGATATATGTCGTGAACCTACATAAATGTTGTTTTCCCGAATCTTTAGCTGCGTTATGGGGGATGTTATGGCGAATATGCCCGTTATTCGGATTCAGTAAATATTTCCGGGTTGTTTGAGGAACGGATTAGAATGGGATTGATTACTTTAGTGGAGTGGGGTTGATTTGCGTAATGTAATTGTTTTTGAAAGGAGTTTGGTGTTGTAAGATGGAGATAGGATTTGTATGTATCAAAACTGGAGACAACTGTAACTAGGGAGTTTTCTCATTAAAGCATACTCAGCTGTTTGAATGCTACGAGCAGAATGAATCTCAAATAGATATAGAGTTAGTAAAAACGGCTAGTGACTTAATGGAACTTCACGTATCGGAATTAGCTAAAAAATGGTAGGGTGTAACCGAAGCAAAGGATAGAAAACCAAGTCATAACACTATCATCAAATAAAAATACCATCACCAAAACCTCATCCTACGTCGCATCCCATCCCATAACATCCCAGTTTACTCTACTCAAAATTCCCCAGCACCTACTTACGAAAGCTCATAAGATCAGTCCAGACCATGATGGGCCAGTCCCATCCAATCATATCCAGCAACGGAGTGAGGCAGTTTGCGCCGCCACGCCAAAGGAACCCTATACCGTACAGTCAAACAAAAATAATATGTATACATGCAACTTACTTGAAACTAGTCCGCCGAGTGGTCTAGTCTTTTACATAACTCTTACAAGTGTGTTCTAAACTTAAAAAGTCAAACACACAAAAAAGAATTAAAAATGACTGTCTAATTTGTCAAGGTGGCAAAGACTCACACTGGCCTGGGACGAACCCGGCCCAGACAAAGTATTATTGGGTTTCTTTTTATTAAGAATTTTTGAGTAGCAGCCCAGAGTTTGCGTTTGAGTCCGGTTCAATGGCAATACGTGCACCCTCTATTACATAGGACCTAAAACCAACTGGTACAATGAGGATGTAATATTCACTCTTTAATACAAAAGTGCCGTTAAATATTGGCAGTTTAGTGAAAAGATGCATACTTTTGCATGTACACCTAAATCTTTGTTTGACTGTGCCTATTTTTCAAATTATTGCTGACCTAAGAAGGAGGAAACCTAGCTGATGTGGTGTTTAATAGTTTTTGAAAGGATTTTGAGGTTTAGTGGAATAAACGGTAGATGATTTTGGAGCTTTCAAGATGGTTTAATGATGGAGAGTAATTTTGAAGGACCCTATTGATAGGTATCAATGCAGCTTGGTGATGCTCTAGTATTTGAACTATTTTTAATGATTGAACGTCTTCCATTATTTTTGAAGAAATTACAAAAGGATGGACATAAATGCCTTTGTAATTTTAATACCATAGAACGAATATTTATGCAAATTACAAAAAGCTTTTCTCAAAATCAGAATTCTAGACCACAGCACCGAAATTTCTTTCAAAAGAAGAGCTCCTCGGCCAGACTACTTTTTCAAATCAGGCGCAGATTTATGTTGTACGTGTAGTGTGAATATTTCATACCATGGAGCCAAGCTAAGCACAAACCTGGCATTAATACGGAGAAAACCTCGATTTGTACTGCCTGGCTAAGGAACCCTAGGGATTAGTTGGTTGAACTTGTAGGCTAGTTTTGTACTTCATAATGTGGGTACTACAAGGTTTTATGTTTGATGGTGCCTGGTATTATCAGTTGAAAAACAATTTGTTAAGAACCAAATTGAGTAAGCTTATTTTTTTTGTTATAACTATTCTGCGTACCGAAGATTTACATGTCAAAGCACAAATGAGACTTTTTAGCTTCGTTTTTAAGGCCGATGAATCGGCTACCGCATTGACATGAATGCACTGTCCTATGGTTAATTTCAGTCAATGGTGGTGTTTGTGTGCCGGTAACCAATTTTAGATTTGTGAAATATAGGCCTGTTAGGCAACCTACTTATAAAGCAAATACTCGCCTCCGAGTACCTACTGATTAAGATTGAGATGACTGAGAAGTTAAATCTAGCCTATTCACCCATCAAAACGATCAGTCAAGATAAAAAACATTAACTTAGAACATTTTTGCATCTTGAGCCAAACATGGCGCTTCTGCAATTTATACCACATCCAATCCTTCCCAGATCGCATGCACACTCGTCCTGCTTGCAGCTGTCAATGTGTCCCCCCCCCCCCCACCCCCCCTGTCCTGAACCTCTCATAGTGTCCTCGTTACTGTCTGAACGGACTTAAATACAAGTTTACAACGCCGCCGAGCTGTTGCACACAGAAATATACTATTTTATTTTATTTAGGTACCTTTTAGCTCTCGTGTTTAGATATCTCGAGTATCTTTTAAGACGATTTTTCGAGAAAGCAATGGAGGAAATTCCTGCTGTTCGTGTACAAGTTTAATGCATTGCAATGTGAAGTTGCCTTTATAATGATGAAACATTACATTATATTCGGCAAACCGACGGCAACTATGGTCATCCCACTATAGGACAATAGCTTATCATCATTATTGTCACCCGAAAGACGTCCTCTGCTGAACATAGAACTTCTACGGATTCCCGCGACCTTCGCTAGGTCATAGGTCCACTTTGTAATGAGCCTACTTAAGTTGCGCCAACAGCATACGACGTGGCACTACAATGGTGACATTAATTTAACACACGAGTAGGGCTAGTGGCCAGTTATCATAAAAAAATTAATAAGCTAAAATAATACGTAAAATGAAAAATTACAATTTTCGAACAATCGCCGACATTGGACTCTCTCTTTCCTTCAATTCGCCTACTCTTTGCACGTTATTCGTTTTAATTTCATTGATGCGATGGATCCGAGACCCCAGCAAATGACCTCTGCGCTACAGTTCTTTAAGTACAGGTTGCTCTAAGATGCTCTTTTAGATAATTGTAAAAAAAAACCATAAGTAATAACGTTTAATGAAATTAAAATAACTTCATAAAACGAAAACGCGAATCCGTATACGTGTGTTAAATTAATGACGCCATTAAAGCGGCACGCTGTATAAGCATTGGTTAGTAACCTAGCTGATTGCCCAGACTAGGTGCGTCATACATAATCATTGAAGAGAACAAAGAAAGAGAAGAAGAAATATTTTTTATAGAAACACTGATTGTAGAAGCTCTTTAAATGCACCCCAAAACGATATAAAACTCAATCCTTGTAGTTTCTCAAGCATTTAATTACGCTCAACTAAATTCCAAAAACCGAAAGTAATAAAAGTATTTGAAGTTTACGCAGGAAAAGTAAAAAGTAATTAGACGTATAACTTGACTGAAGTAGAGTAACTATCAGGTTAAGTCAAACTTTTAATTGACCGATTCTCGAAGTTGAGCGTCTTTTGAAGGTGTCTGAATAACTTAGCCCAAGTTTTAATGATTACTTCTCTTTCTAAGAATGAAATGGAAAGCGAGTTACAATGAAAAAAGATAAATATTAATAATAGCTCTTTTGAAATACGACATACAAGCAATTATGGAATCTTGTTTTTGATTCAATAAAAACATATTATTACTTATCAGTTAGTTCCAAAAAAAAAAACCCTGCAATGGTTTGGTCATTTTGAGAGGATGAATGAAAGGCGATTAACAAAATGTACCTATTTACAAGGCAGGTGGGACCACAAACACCAACACCCTAGTAGGATATAGATAAGATAATATAAGATAATTTGGATAAGTTATATTTATATTATAGTAGGTATAGATTATATATTTATAAAATAAGCTGGATAAGTTCCGTTAAAACTGGAAAGAGGACGCGCGGGCTCGCGAAAGGCGGAAGGAGTGGAAGGAGGCCTTTGCCCAGGCGTGGGACAGTGTAGGCTAGTAAAAAAAACCGGCCAAGTGCGTGTCGGACTACGCATAATGAAGGGTTCCGTAGTTGAGATGAATTTATTTATCCCAAGAACAAACTTAACATTGTAGTTAAACATGTTCTTCCATACATTCCAACTGCAAATCGTCGCTCGGCATCCAATACCGCGAATGTGACATTTTTTAATTTTTTTTTTTTTAATTGCAGGGTCACTTATTTGAACGTGTAGAATGAAATAAAACAAAAATCAAATTTTCGTAAAAAATTTCACATTCGCGGTATTAATATAATAATAATACCTTTAAACCAGCAATTCTTGTATATACCTATGTATATATAATCTGAATCTCGGAAACGGCTCCAAGAATTTTTATTAAATTTAGTATGCAGGGGGATTTCAGGAGCGATAAATAGATCTAGCTAGGTTTCATTTTTAGAAAACGTCGTTCAAAAAAAAATTATCATCCAGATATTTTTCTTTATTCAAGTAATAAGGACTCATTGCGTTAGTAAACTTATGAACTATGTTAACTTATTTTACGAGGTCACTTAGAAAGTTTTGCGACTAACAGTTTTTGTCTATAGAATACTGGCTGGTTTTGATTTCAATTACAACGATGACTACTTATTACAAAAAACATAACATTCCAAATTCGAAATTCCCTCCACATTTTTTTACGAGCAAAATCAAAATACTCTGTATATTTTCGCGCGATGATTTTGTACGATTTCAAATGTCGACTAAAACCAGAAGAACCGTTTTTTTTTTTTTTTTGTTTTTTTTTTGTTTGAAAGACTTCGAATAGTGTTCATAGAAAAAAGCCCTTCTAAAGCGACTGTTTTTCGCTGGTTCAACGAATTTATGGGTGGTCTAGTAATTTTGGCAGACAAAAAAAGAAGTGGCCGCCCTATGACGGTTGTTACATAACAAAAAGTGCTGGCTGTGAAAATTTTAATTCAAGAGAATAGGCGAATTACATATGAAGAGGTTCAGCATACACCGTGAAATTTGAATCACAGTTTTGCTAGAACAAACGTTGTTCAGACCATGGTCTACTACCATTCTACAGCATCCAATAAAAAAAACATAATTCGTTTTTGAAAAAATACAAAAAAAGCAAAGTTTAAAATGTCAAGATATATAGATGTATACCGCCGATTGGATCGGGAAGTGTGCATGAAATTCCACACAGGCATCTTCGGTTATGAAAGATAGTTTCACGCTGGTACCGTAAAATCTAACGCAGGGTCAGAAGGAGGTTCGGGTAGAATGGTGCCGATACATGATAGCAAAATTGGTAGCAGGCTCGTCTCGGCGCGTTTAAGATATCATTACGGGTGATGAATCTTGGATTTTTCAATATGATCCAGAAATGAAGCGTCAGTCGACCGTGTGGCTGTTTCAAAATTAACCAACGCCTACCAAAGTTAAGCGAGCCAGAAGTGCAGGCAAAATATTGACCGCAAGTTTTTTTTTTTTTCTACCAGTTTATCTGGTGTCAGTACCCTGACGAGATCAAAGAAGCAACAATGCTGAATGGTATGTTACCAAATGTTTGCCAGAAGTTTTTACTACTGCAAGCAGCAAGCGACCGAACACTGGCCTCCGTGGGCTACTGCTTCATCACGACAACGCGCTGGCTCACTCGGCGCTCAAAACAAGGGACTTTCTGGACAGCACACCGGTCAAATTTATAGGTCATCCTCCTTACAGTCCCGATTTGGCTCCGTGCGACTTTTTCTTGTTCCCCAAAATAAAAAATCAACTCAAAGGAAAACAGTTTTCATCACCTGAAGATGCACTGGGTGCATTTGAGAAGGAGATTAATGGAAAATAAAAATGTGTTATGAAAATTTGTTTAGACGTATAAAACTGTGTATAGACGCCAATGGAGAGTTCTTTCAAAAGATATAATAAAAAAAATTATAACCTGTAGTATATTTTTTTCTAGTATCACAAAACTTTCTGAGTGCCCCACGTAATCTAGTTTAAATTTATTTCACACCATGGGAGATGGCACTGCAGTGATTGATGTACATGCAATCCAGACTGCTAGCGATATTGTTGGAGCTGGCCCGTACTCTGCGTACCAGGGATGCACACCTCATTCGCATCGTTACGTAAAAGCAATTAATATGTGCGTTCGCAAATATTCCCGATGCGCTACAAAAACGGGGCAGCCCCACCAATACCCTGAAAGCGTTGTTGTATTGGACACGAAGGGCGTTGCATGACCTTTGGGTATATCTAGCCCACAGGCTGCACGTGTAAAACGTTGTACAATAAGCTCGAAACAGAGTAATTTTGGCTTTTAAAGTGAGCAGCGTGCAAACCTGCGAGCCAGCATGTTTGCCCTTACCGACAACGCCCTTCACTCCCGCTCAATATCGAGTCCATCATTGAGGTCAGGGGTCAATATATGACCAAGATATTTAAACGTAAATACTCTTTGTAGTGGAGTCCCATTGAGTAATACAGGTGGTACATAACCCGGTCTGCCCCCAGCCTCAAAGACCATGATCTCCGACCTATTGGAGTTATACATCAAACCATGTGTTTTGGCATATTGCTCACATTTGGCGACCAATTACTTTCTGAGACCACAGATTGACGCGCTCAGAAACACCATATCATCTGTATAGCTAATATTATTTACACAAATACCATCTATATAGCAACCCACTCTGGTGCTGCTGAGCTCGCCAATCCTGCCTCACCCCGCATTCCAACCTGTATGGCTTGGAAAAAGTTCCAGCCCATCGTACACTATTGATCTGGTTACCATACCACTATTTAAAGATGTTTGCTCCGTTGGCAACCTATCCTTCTCCATCTTTCTCCACAATACGTCATAAGCAACCAGATCAGAAACCTTGAATAAATCGATGAACCTAGCATAAATCGGCGTCCCACGCTGTGTATAGTAAGTATGTGATAGTATGCTTAAGGCACAACACTGCACTTTCTGTTGACAAACCACGCCGAAAACCGAATTGGTTGTCATGAACATTTATAGTTTTATTTATTTGTGTATTAAGCAGACGGTCAAACACTTTTGATATTTTGATATTATAGTAGCTAGAGAGATGGGCCTTTTGGATGCCGAGCGACGAAATCTAAGTTTTTACGCACAATATTGAGAGATTTACCATGTAATTTTAAGACCATAGACTTCTTATAGGTTTTCCTGTAATCTATGAGTAAAGAGCCATACTATGTATTTTTTTCAAAATTTTTGGTCCAGTAGTTTCGGAGATAAGGGGGGGGGGAATGGTCAATTTTCATTGAATTTATTAAATATCTTTAAAAGTGTTTATTTTAAAATTATATAAAAAATATATATTTAAAATCTTCGCAATAAGCCCTTTCATTTGATATGTCACACGGTACTGTTAGCAAAACTTTTTTTTTTAATTTTCTTGTTTGCGCCCCAAAAGTGACACTTATATTCAAAATTAAATTATTTACGTTACACATTCGTGTTTGGGTTACAGAAATACATATGTGTACCAAATTTCAACTTAATCGGTCCATTAGATTCGGAGTAAATTGGCTGTGACAGACGGACAGACAGACACACGAGTGATCCTATAAGGGTTCCGTTTTTTCCTTTTGAGGTACGGAACCCTAAAAAGAAAGATAATTTGTTATTGACATAATAGGTTACGATAAGAAACGGTGCAGGCGGTATTCTATAGTTTCTGCCTACCCCCTCGGGAAAAAGGCGTGAGTTTATGTATGTGTGTAGCTATGTGTATGAAATAATTAATATTGTGGTGCGTAAATGATTACAAGCATAAGCATAAGTACCTGGGCGACCGAGCTCTGCTCTGGTGAAAACAGAGAATGCATTTTTAATAGTATAGGAAAGTTCATACTAATCTATATATATAGTACCTATTTATTCCATGCTGCTATGTCATTATTCTAATGTCATTATTTTCATGTCATTATTCATTATTTTGTTCAAAACTTTGGGCGACCGAGCCACAGTGTGTAATTTTGGCTTAGTTGTGGCCAGGTATATTTTATGTATTAATTCGAAAGATCTTGTGATACTTATTAATTGGTGAAAATTCCTACAGTAAAATTGTCTATACTTTCAGAGAAATATTTTTTTTAGTGATAGGTCAGCGACCTCAAAAAAACATTAATATATTTTTTTCTCCTGAAGTGTTACTGGTATCGTTTTTTTTTAATAACACCAAATAACGTTACATCTGAATATGTATTCATATCAAAAATTACGGAGCTAGCTTTGATAGTTTATGAAATATGTGAAAATTTCTTAATTTCACTTTTTATCGATTTTTTCCTTACCCCTATCATTACCGCATTTTATTCTTTGCTATAAATATGGACACAACTGTTGTTTATCATGTCCTAAAAAATTACACACGTAACCCAAAGGACTAGTGAGAAAAAGCGTTTCTAAATATTTCAGAAATTACTATGGAAATAGGGTTGTCCAAATGTTAAACCAAGAAAAATTCAAAAGTTATATTTTGTCGATGTCGTCATTATCGCAATCTATGTATACTTCGTCTGACGATAACACGATGTTGATATCGTCATTATCGTCAGAATCACATTCGAATTCATCAACCGATTTTTGCAACAACGGGTCACCGTGGATGAGTACGTTATCCATTGTCGGTTTTAAAAGTTTTAGAACTTTTTCCGGAATCTTAGCATGTTTCTTGTTTTTTTGTCTCTTGTCAATTGACAAACTCGACAAAAGCGGGTCAGAAGACTCTAAAGCTCGGTGAATCAAGTCAAAGACTGTTGTTTCGCGATTGAGTTTACGAGTGTGATGCTCACGATCGTAGCGCCAAAATTTGTTGCGTGATTCACCGGCTTGTTCTGAGAGCATTCCTATTGGTATAGATATAGAATCTATAATTTGTGCACCATGCATTAAAATTTTGTGAATGACAGACATATTGTACCAACTGTATTTTTGTACATATTTTGTTGCAACACCATTGTAAAAGTCCTGAAACTTCTTAGAATCTATTTCTAAGCCGCATGATAAAGCCACCAGAATTGTATGTAGGTCATTGACGAGCCATTCTTCAATACCTAAAATATTGGCAAAAGTCAATCGATTTGAATCAGACAAAGCCGTACGGGCAGTGTTCCCGTCGTTGGAGGTACTCCCAGCTTATGTTGTTAAAGTTTTGTCTTTTGTATTTTAGGAAAGTATAACTTTATGGCATATATATGAAGGTCATATAATATCAATATCAATAAAAATAGTAGCAAAAAATATTCAATCGAATTGAGAACCTCCTCCTTTTCCGAAATAGGTTAAAAATGTTACGGATGGTTTTGCGAGTGTGATAAATATAGTATACTTCAATTGACGATTTTATTAATGCCCAGAATAAATAAATCAAATGGTTAAGAAGGTTAGTGACAACCCTAGACAAAAATTTGAAAAATTATATCTCATCAGTCCTTTATTATTTTTAGTTGATATTTTTTATTCAAATGTATTATTATGTCGTACATATTTTGCATCAAAAAGAAAATGCGGTAATTTAAAAAGAGACCGACAAAAAATTATTAATGTTTTTTGCTAAAAACATTTATTACGTCTTAACTAACCGTATAACGTATCTAGTTTTTAGCAACATTATAGTTTTTCATTCTCTTAATGAGAAGATACTTAATTTATTAGTAACTGATGTATCGGAAAGAAATTATTGCATTTCTATGGTTTTTATGGGTTTTTCTCGATAATTGAAATATAACCAAAACTACTTTAAAAAAAATTGTCGGCGTCTTTGTCAAGCCTCCAAATAGTAAAAGCAATCAAATAAACACATAAACTGTACTTGGCCACAACTAAGCCAAAATTACACACTGAGCTCTACTCGGCTGAAAATACGGAGAAAACTAATTTTCCCAGATATGAGACCTAGCTAGATCGATTTTTCACCCCCGTAAACCCCTATATTGCAACTTTCATCGAAATCGTTAAATCCGTTTTCGAGAAAAAGTGAGTAAAAACATATATACAAATATTTCTCGTTGAATAGTATAGGATTTAATATTGCAAAACTGTTACAAACTAAGAAAATCTAAAAAATCACCATCAGAATCTACTCAACTTACTCGGCAAAATTTTCCTTATTCCAAAGGGTTTTTAGTTTCAATATCCAAGCAGTGTATCGACGCTCTGTAGTCGAGGGGGCCAATCAAGTGCCCTTATGAATTATGTACAAACTACCCTCGTTCATCCCTAGTGGAAAACACCTTTGTTTTGTTTTGTGCTGAACTGAAAAATATAACAGGGGTTTAGTTTAGGAGTTGAAAAGTGTACTTTGGAGTTTGAGTCCTGGGTTGGATTATAATGTTAGGGAATTGGAATTTGGTCCTGTACATTTAAATTTCATTAAACTTGGTTAATCAGAGACACGATGGATGGACTGAGTGAAAAATGGGGGTGATTTCTGAGATGACGGCTGATAGAAATGTACTTAGAGCGTCATCAAACTGACGATTAGCCGCGGGTGCGAAGCGAGCCAGCCGCGATTACGCGCCGTGTTGTTCGCGTTTTCACAATATTGTACACTCACTTGTCTCGATCTCTCTTGTTACACTTACGTCAATCGCTCTCATTACGCAAATGCGGCGAACACGTTGCACACACGCACGCGTACTTAGCGAGCGCGTTGTGCAATCAACCCCCCTTTCCTCCCTGATAACTCACTAACAAATCGCCAGTGTGTTATGGCCCTTATTGAAGAAGCATGCAATGCTGACACCAATTAAATTGGAATTAGGGCAGGAGAACCAAACGATGATTATGAAATAGCTATTTCATTATTTTCATGAAAATTCACGCCACCAATCAGTCACGGAGTCACTTTGACAAGAGGTCTTCCATTTCGACCATAGTTCCATAATTAATATAAAATATTATGATGATGTTCATCAATGGTTTCATTCATTCGTTCATCATTCAGTGATGACTAAAGAAAATATAGGTGCTTTGACACTTTTGACAGGTGCTCGAATCTGACGTCTCAGTGCTATCACCTAGAGAACAACAAGTCAATTATCATCCTGAGGATGCCTCGTTAAGAGGTGAAACACGTGTCGATTTCTTACAGGGCTTTTTATGACTCTTTAAGAATAGTTAAATGGAATAGGTTACTATTATATATCTACGTCTATTGTTTTATAATGAATTTCCGCAAGGTCACGCCTGAATCAATTAACTACCTAGAGAACGTCATTTCTAAAAACCTTCATCTCATTACAGGCACATGTCACATTTCAGCGTTGTCTCAGGGATGGCTGTCATCTGCGATGTCCCTGGTACCAAATCTAGATGTCTTTAGGGTGGTCTTTAGGGTGGGTCTCGAGGGTTACCAGTTACTATTAGGTTTCCTGCTTGATTAACATCTAATAACAAAAAATATTTGAATTTTAGAATTGTCTCGTAAATACGAGTATTAATAATAGACTGCAGCAGTAAATTTAAAAGCTCAGCGAACCCCAAGGGTATTTCTTAAGGTACGCTGAACTTTAATAGTTAGAATATGATATGTAAATTGTATTTTTCACATAAAAATATTTTTTAATGTAAATTCAGAGACTGTGCACTTCTTAGTTTACAAAACACAACTCTGCAGCCGAAAGGAATTTTAATTTTAAACATGTTTCAAAAAATTGTGTTCAGCGACTACGTCGTTGTAACTTTTATTTCGAGATTCTTTTTGATTAAGAAATTGCTCAAAGGATATTTTTTTGTTTATTTATTTGCGAATTCTCTTGTAAACAATGCGAATTCGATATAGTACAAATTCTAGAATGGCTTTTAGGATTTTTTTCAAATCACTGGTCTGTAAATCTGATATCAAAGCTGAGTTATGTAGGTATTTAGTTTTCAGTTATTTTGTAACCAATTACAACAGCCAACATGACTTTTATCTTTTCATCACATAATATGAAAGCGCAGCTCCATGTATAATGAAATAAAAAAATGGAATCATCTGGAATTTCTCAGTAGCAGCCCGAAGTCGATTTGTACCCGGTTGATGGCATTATAGTCTCGCCCTCCTATGGACTTATATGGCAAAATCTGGGTGTACTGTAAGTACTACTCTGCATAACCCGTTGGGTAATATTAAACAGGCTTGATGTTTAGTTTAGTTGAAAAAATTAAAAACGGTAACCAGTGATTTGATTGCTTTAAGAAACTAAGCGTGAATTTGACCAGTGAAACTGAACGCAATCAGCACATCTAAACCGCGTTCAGCTATCAGTGTCATCATTGTTGTGGAATATTGACACTGTCAGCCCTTAAACGTGGTTTATATGACATACGTTGATCGCGTTCAGTTTCATTGTTGGTGAAATTTGCCCCTAAAGCTAGTTATACAAAAGTTAGTTGTACAACTAACTTTACAGACCAAGTTAGTTATACAACTAACTTTACAATTATCTTTTTTTCTAAGACCAACAAAGAATTTCTCCACACATAAATATTTTTGATACAAGTATCAGTCTCTAAGAATCTCAATCTTCTATAACATTTCTCTCATAGGGAATATCTTAATTCCGTCCAGTTGAGCTGGAATGCTTCTCATCTCGCCACTCCAATCCAGCGTGAGGATATTGGGACATTGCCAGTTCGAAGACTCGCCCCCTTCTTGGGGGGTGGCCTTACGATCAGTGGGGCGAAATACATTCGAGAATTTTGGGTGATAAGTTCTCGAATTCAAAGTATGCAAGTATAATGTATTGTTATGATAATTGAATGAAATAACGAATGTTTTTAGGTATACAGGGCGTCCCAAAATTATGGGATATGAAGGGAAAGTACCTTAAATATCGTAGATAGGGTATTTTGCTGAAAGAAGACTTTATGTTATTTTTAAAAGTTAGTAATTCTGCATTCAAAGATTTTCTAAAAATTACTTGCCTCGTCTGGGAATCGAACCGACTTAAATGTAAAAAAAACACCCCTACTTTTATGATGCCAATCGAAAGAATGGCCAAAAAATAATAACTCTTCTTAAGTAACCTAGTATTTTAAAAGAAAGGAACAGCGTGAAATTAATCATTTTAATCAAATTAAAAACATACATGAAACTGCCGTACTCAATTAAGTTGGTATTTTTTTGTAAATTAATTAATTAAATGCTCAAAATGTGATCCCTCTTGTCTTACGCAAATCGCCAATCTTTTAATGAGTCCACTTCCTGTTGATTTTTTTATCATTTTATGGTGAATACTCGAAATGATATGGCACAATTCTGTTTGTTACTCGCCCACGTTCTCATTCTAATCGGTCCATTCGTACCAATCCTATGCTATAAAGTATTTTATGAAGTGGGTACTTATTTACGAATAATCAATGCTATCTATGGAATGATAATATCGCTACTTTTCGAACGTCGTCGTCGGCAATCAATAACTTTTTTGAAATTTGACTCAAACATTTTACGTTGTTCGTTTCTTTTAAAATACTATGTTACTCAAGAAGAGTTATTAGTTTTTGGCCATTCTTTCTATTGGCATCATAAAAGTAGGGGTGTTTTTTTTTTACATTTAAGTCGGTTCGATTCCCAGACGAGGCAAGTAATTTTTAGAAAATATTTGAATGCAGAATTACTAACTTTAAAAAATAACATAAAGTCTTCTTTCAGCAAAATACCCTATCTACGATATTTAAGGTACTTTCCCTTCATGTCCCATAATTTTGGGACGCCCTGTATATTAATTATTTATGAATTGTTAAAATTTTGTTTTATTTTTGAATGTAAATGTTTTGTTGCATTTATTACTAATTAATTTGAAATTATAGTTAGAATGTTTGTGGAAGACATGCGTTCATTTTATTAATATTAACATCTGAACTTTTTTTGTTCACCTATGTTCTACAAGTAAAAATTTTTGTTTTTGATCAATTCGACTTGAACGCGAGGCAAATCGTTATTAGGTTTTGGTCATAAATAGAAATTTGGATTTATGTCCGATTTAAGACAAAAACGTTTTTTGATTTTACATGGGACTTTAACATAACTGGCATAATCTGGGTTTACTTTGTGGATATACTCGTAACTCCTCTGCCTAGCCGATTCGGGGAATGAAGACATGATTAATGTCATGTAATACTGACAGACAAATCTGTCACCCTCATTGAATCGGCGAGGATTACTAAAGATCCCTTAACAACTGTGGTTGCTTGTTGCGTTGACGCCGCATACACGCTGCGAAGACATCGCGTAGGAGCAGCGTAGACACTGCGCAAGCATAGCCAGAGGGCCAATCATCTTACTTAAGAGCGTTCAAATTCAAGTCGCAAGCTCATTTCAGCAACGATTAATGTGTGAAAAACTTGTCAAAAGTGTTAGTAAAATAGGTATTTTCGACGGGTTTAGACTCAGATTAGAATGTGAATGTTCTTAAAAATACGGCAACTCTGCCTACTAACGTCACGTTGACGCAGCATATTCGTTCAACAAAAAGCCTTCGCTAAATTCAAAGGGTAGTTTGACTAGTAGATATACATTATATATGTTGCGTCAATTCTCAATAAATAAATCCTTCTTCTTAAAAACACTAGTAGTAGGGGCAAGATTTGATTTCGCGTGATGCAGCGGGTGGGCGAGGGTGTCTATTTGTCTAATCCAACGCCGACTCGCGGTCATACCTCCAGAAGATATTTTACAACATTTCTTACTGAAGAATTCATACATTCATACATGTTTACATATTATGTGCTGCATTTTTATTTATAGTGGGGATAAAAATGTCATATGCTTTAGTTTTATAGGAGTAATAAGTATACTAGGCATTCTTTTGAATAAGTCATAACAGACTTCAAATTTAGAAACTGTAGGATAGCAAAAAGTTGCTTATTATTTTCATGAATTGAATTCTATGACAGTGAGAAGTCAATTACTGGCTAGACAGCAGTTGAATTACTCGAAAACCTCCATCTTTCGATTTTGATCCGACCGAAAATAGTCAACAACAACATATTTAGTTTCTTTTAGCAAAAAACTTGATCAGAAAGGTATGTAATCGTTTATTGGGAACAAAAAGAAATGTGAACGCATTCTCACTTTAAAAATAAAACATTCTTAACGATAAGTAGGTTCATGAATTTGCGAAAAGTAATAAAATCATGAATCATAATATTGCTCGAGGTATATTATACCTTACTAAAATAAATAGCGCAAAAGTGGACATCTATTTGAAAAAGGTGACTTCTATTCAACCGAGTCTCACACATTTAACAAAAAACCTCTTTCTTTTATATCACTAAGAAAGTCTTAAAAAGTAATATTCGTTGAAACATGTGAGTTGCTCATGCATAGCAAATTGTCGTATCCATAATTGTTGAGATCCAAGTGGAAATCCTGATAATATCTGGTCGGAAAAACAAAATTTATTAACTCTGCTGCCCCCTAACTTGGTTGGCGTGATGCCAAGACAGTGAGCCTCGAAATAAGGGATGTGTTGAATAAAGATCTTATTTGAACATTACGAACAATGGAGGTTCCACGTTTATACGGGGTTATTTTAAATTGGCCAGCTAAACTCCGCAGAACTTTAAGTAACAACACTAACAGCGGTCGTTGACCTCCCAAATAAAAACATCAAATCCTTTTGTTTTATTAACCCACTTCCAAAAAGGAGGAGGTTATATGTTCGACGCGTATGTTTGTTTTTTTTTTTTTTTTTATGTATGTCCACCGATTCTCCGTCATTTGTGGACCGATTTTGAAAATTATTTTTTTGTTTAAAAGGGTATGCTCCCAAATTGGTCCCATATAAATTTTATTAACTTTTCTTGGGTAGTTTTTGAGTTAGCTACAAAATACGTATTTTTTTTCCCACTTAGTATGTAGATGATATGATAAGTTCCTGTCACTGGTAGCAGGTAGTGGTATTTGAATGTGTGTGGGGTAGGTACCACAACTAAAAAGTGAAAAATAAAAACTTTTAACTATGCAGACCCGATGAGTACCTATCAATATCAAAACACGATAAAAAAAACTTTTTACAAAAAAAACAACCGACTTCCAAAAAAAAACACTACAAAGTGAAAAATAACTTTAATTTCGGAAGTCGGTGGCAAAAAACGAAAACACAAAACCCAAGACACCGACTTCCGAAATTAAAGTTATTTTTCACTTTGTAGTGTTTTTTTTTGGAAGTCGGTTGTTTTTTTTGTAAAAAGTTTTTTTTATCGTGTTTTGATATTGATAGGTACTCATCGGATCTGCATAGTTTAGCTAGCCAATTTAAAATAACCCTGTATTATTCCTGGCAAATAGTAGGTAGTAGAGTAGAGTAGTTTTTATTTGTTATAAGGGTTTCACACGGATATAACTACTGCTGCATCTGATGGGCATTTCCCGTATTTTTATGAACCATCCCTGTCTCAATATGTCAAAAATACCTGCAATTTACCTACATTTTTGAAAAATTTTTGACATTGTGTCTCACTGAGAGGACACATATAAAGCCTTTTCACACTAATTTTACCTCTAATTTTGCATCACTGTCAAAATTTTTGCGCCACTACGGTTGCTGGCAAGGTTACTGTCAGAAGTAAAATAGCTGTGAAAGGACTGTACGACTACATTTTGAACGTTTTTAATAACGGTTTGAGTTTCTGTTTTATCATAAACCTATCCTTTTAACAACAAAGAGAGCCTTGTGCTCAGAGTGGATGAAGTTGGAGTGTGACTGTGGATGATGAAGATAAGGTCCCTAGAAGCCAAAGAATCGGCCCACAATGTGCATTGTGCTCACTGCCTTAAATGATAAATGATTTAAATTCTGTAAGTAGGTTTATACCAACAGTTTTACTCGTCAATAATATTTTAAAAACTAGATGAGATCGATGTTTCCTATCCGACTACTCTGAGAAGAAACACCGAAATAAACTCTACTTACAATTATTATCTTGGCACATCCTTCTTCATTCTATGATCAGAGACGGATATAGAACAAGACGCTAATATGATAAATATGTATGTTATAATAAATGATAATATTATAAATAGGAAGTATACAATACGGACCATAGTTACACAGATTCGCATTTAGTGAAGTAATAATTTACATCTTTTGTGTACTTTATCAAGCCATGGTGAATAATCAGACTTCAGTGTGCTTCTGAAAATATTCTAAAGGAAATTCCCGGGAACCCACGTCAAGGATTTGCTCTTGTGACCACTATACCAACGAGGTAATCAAAGAATTCTCTTACTAAAGTATCAATCAATCAATTAACTCAGGCTATCGCCGACCACTGCTGGACATAGGCCTCTCCCAGGCTGCGTCACAACACCCTGTCCTCCACTTTCCGCATCCAGTCTGTCCGAGCCGCCTTTTTAAGGTCGTCCATCTAGCTGGTGAGCGTCCCACACTACGCTTGCCGATACGCTGTCGCCACTCTATAACTCGTCTCCACCGGCCATCGGTCCTGCGACAAACATGGCCAGCCTAATGCCACCTCAGCTTGCATACTCTGCAAGCTATACTGGTAACTCCGGATCTTTTCCGGTTAATTTCATTTTTGGTTTTATCCTTCAAAAAAATTCCGAGCATAGCCCGCTCCATAGCGCGCTGAGCGACCCCGAATTTGTGAACTAACCCCACTGTCAGTACTAAAGTTACTAAAGCATACTTTCAGTCAATTATAAAAGAAAATGAAAACATTCAGCAAAAAATATTCAAATAACAGAAGATTAAAAGTGAACTAGAGTTAATATTAATTCAATTTGTGTTGTATTTGCCAGTAATTTAAAATCCTTCGCAATCCGAGCTGCATGCCGTGCTTCGGAACACAATTATTCATAAAAACTATTTTATTTGTTGAATTGTTTTTATTAGAGCTCTCTGTTATTTCTCGGACGTTAAATTGTGTTTATTTTTGTGTTCTTACTTGAAAAATAACAAAAGCAACTAAAGTTTTGAGCTACGCTCAAAACCTCAAATGGAAATGGGCAGGCCATGTGCCAAGACCTTACGGACCAGAGATGAACTGTTAGAACGACACTGTGGAGTGGTCCAATAGTTAAACGCAGTAGACGTAGACCATTGACACGCTGGGAAGATGAAGTGAAAAAAATTGCTGGCCCATTGTGGACTGAAGTAGCACAAGACAGAGAAAAATTTGGAGGAGGCCTTTACCCGCACAGGGGTTCTTGCAAATAAAAACTGGAAAATAAATACTAACAAAACGAACAGTACTAATAACATACCATTTAGTTAGAACTATTGATACTAAAAAAAACACAAAACAATACTAACATTAAAACTAAGTACCCTTAATAAGATAATGTGTGGTTTGCAGGAAACACATGGCTTTTTTATTTTATTTATTTATTTACTTGACTTACCTATTAGGCTACGTTTGCGACGTTATAATTGCAGCTTATCATAATAATATTAACTACTACAAGTATCTTTTGGCATTTGAATGAAATTGACAGTGCCCCCTGTCGGTAAACATTTGTGAAATTGTCACAAAATATGTATTGACGAAACAAGATGGCGACATTAGTTCCGATTTTAGCCACGCGTCAAAAGATGTTTGGTACTACTACTAGGTTCTAGGTGGGTACTCGATTCCTTTGGCGTGTAATTTTATTCATTGTATTCATCTACATTAATACAGATGATAGAAATTTATTATTTTTATTACTAGCGACCCACCTCTGTTTTGCACGATTTTACGTCTTGACAAAGTATCAAAATTTCATTACTATATTTTCATTAAAATATTACGGTACTAGTCACATAATCCATCCGGAATATAATCTATAAATGATGGTGATGGTGAAAACGCATCAATATTCGTTGCGGAGTTTAGGAGAACAACGCGAACACAATATAGACATGAACGCGACTTTAATTTAATAATAATATGTATATAAATATTATTGATTGGCTCAGATTTGGCCACTAACACCCTGATAAGAAGTGATGAAAGTTAAAAAGAGAATGCCTAAATGATTTTTTTTTATGTTGGTGAGACGATGAATGAAGGGAATTAATAAGACGGATGTAAGTGAAAAAGCCGGGAGGGAATGCCCTAGAAGAATACTGACCTTAATGGTGATGTTCTTCAAACAAGTCAGGTGCGTAGTACTCGCGACCAGTTCACGAGGTTTATCGTAACACAATGCGTTCTATAAGTAATTCCTGCTTATATCCATGGCCATAAAGCGTTAGTTTATGTTATTGAGTGTTTATTTCACTGCTATCAATAAAAACACACAGATTATTCTACGAAGTATTATCGCACAGTATCTTCCCAAATATCTACAACCATTATTCAACTGAACTTGACACTGATCCCATAATTTGCGTTCTAACTGTATTCAGTCTACACGTCCTTAGAAAACATACCACAAATCGTCAGAACAGTTACGTCAGACGTTCAGACTTTACTTGTGTAATTGCTGACACAAAAAGCACGAGCTAAGACAGTTTCTGACTCAATTAATTAGCGATTACCCTGAGAAAGGGTGTTACATGGGGCTGGCTTAGAGTATGGAACAGACTAGCTATAGAATCTTTGAAGTCCTTAATGTGTGACATTCATTACGCTTTGCAAAATCATGAAACATCATTATTCATGTTGGCAATTTTAGGCCTCTTCAAGATTTTTATTTTCATCCCTACGGGGTTCAAAACTTTGCCATTTCTATATATACCGTTGTCAGTTGTAGCACAAAACTTATTTTCAATGAGTCAGCCTGAAGTATTAATAAAAACGTACCTATAATTATATATGGTCCACGATGACATTATTGTAAAAAAAGTCATGTTTCAGAGCTAGTTTATAGCATTTATACTTACTTCTACTTTAAGAGCGTTTATTCTGAAAGTGGGCAACGTCGCAAATAGATGTGAAACAATTCGCTGTTTTCATTAATTTGGCAATATTACTGTATGGAAATAAGAAATGTGGCTAACTAGCGAACTAGAATATTAATAATGAATTGCAATTCTAACACTAAATTTGATATTGTAACCGTTTTAGATGTAAAAAAAGCATTTGGAAAGTTTCCAAATACTTTATATAAAACTAAATTATTCGGTGTTACGATATTAATTATTGCATTTCATAATTTACATTTTAGTTCACTAGTTAGCCACATTTCTTAATTCCATACAGTAATATTGTCAAATTAATCAAAACATATTTGACAGCTATTTGCGACGTTGCCAACTTTTAGGATAAGACCTTTTAACTAGTCTGACTAGTCTGTTTAGTTCCACTGCATGGCAAAGACTTAGAATTTAATTTTTCTAAATATACCTACGTTTAAGCTTTTTAAGCAATTTTTTTTTTTTAATCTTCATCATCATTTCAGCCAAAAGACGTCCACTGCTGGACATTTGCCTCTCCCAAGCACCGCCACTTCGACCAATTCTGTGCTTTTCGCATCCAGCGGATTCCTGCGGCCTTCACAAGGTCATCGGTCCATCTTGTGGGAGGCCTTCCAACGCTACGTGTTCCGGTACGTGGTCGCCACTCCAGAACCTTTCAACCCCATCGGCTATCCGTTCTGCGAGCAATGTGCTCTGCCCATTGCTACTAAAGTTTGGCAATTCTTTTATTGGCCATTTTTAGGGTTCCGTACCTCAAAAGAAAAAAAACGGAACCCTTATAGTATCACTTTGTTGTCCGTCTGTCTGTCTGTCAAGACCCTTTTTCTCAGGAATGCGTGGAGGTATCAAGCTGAAATTGATATCAAATACTCAAATCTATTGTCCCTTGGAGCTGTAAAATAATCAAACTTCTAAGCCGACGCAATTAAAAGATACAGCCGTTTATGCTGCAAATTTTCGACACTCGCAAGGGAATCAAAACCTACAGGGTACTTCCCGTGAACTCAGAATCTTGAAATTTGTTACGAAGCAACGTCTTATAGCACAGATAAAGAAAAAATTGCGAGAAGCATACATTTTTAGTTACATCATATAATCAAAATATTTTTAATAATTTTAAACTTACTACCCCTTTCCTCATGAACGCGGTTTGTACGGAACCCTCGGTGCGCAAGTGCGACTCGCACTTGGCCGGTTTTATTTAAATACTGTTAAAAAATCAAAGCTTCACCACTCGTATTAAAACTGCAGCAGTTTATCCATTCAATGCGCTCCACAGCCTCCATGCTCAGCCCCAAGAGGATAGAAGGTGGGTTTTCAATCAACAGCGTCTTCAAATTGGAAATTTGCAGAATTGATGAGTTCAGAATTCATTACGGCAGGGTGGTGCTGCCGAGGAACAAACTCCATTGATTATAATTAGTAAAAGGTGTCGCTAAACGGTAGATTGTTCCGAGTGGATGTAGGATGAAGGTTAGTTAGGAAAATGGTGTCCTGGCTTGGTGATGAGGGTGTTTTGAATGAGCTTTTATTATGATTTTGGATTGAAGATTTTTTTTATTTTTAGGCCAACAGTTTTGTTTAATTGTGTAGCTTCGTTGTATGAAAAAAATCGAGAAGTTCAACTATCACAACCTTGCCACCAAGCAGTTTGAAAAATGAATGTGCAATTTTACAATGCAGTTTGAAAACACAAGAGATTTTTTTTTTCTGAGAGTGCACGCTTGGGCAGTCGCCTTGACATTATAAGTGTTCATAGGTACCGGGAATACCTTCCATAACTCTTTTGATCTTAAAAATAGATCCCTATTTATAGTTGTTTCAGTTAAACATCAAAATACGTCTATTCATCAACTTATTAGCTTTCATAAAAATAACTCCACCTCAGCCCAACAAAACCAAATGCATGTAAAGCTAAATTATGCGTTAACCGATATGCTTTCACGGTTAAAAGCACTCTCGTGATGTAAAACGCGAAATAATTGCACTGATAACCCTTAAGCACCCTATTCACCCTCTTCAGCTATGAATGCAGACCTCAGCCCCGTTTCTATGCCACCAACCACGCGGTATGAGTGGAAATGGGCTCTACTTCTATTATTAAAACTGTGTACGGAATGACTGGCAAATCGATGGACATTATTGAAGGAAGGTATTCAGTGTTGGATTTTCGTTCCAAAATGCAAAAATAGGATTTAATACATACATAAACTCACGCCTTCTTCCCATGGGGGTAGGCAGAAACTACAGAACGCCCCCTGCTACGATCCTTACATACTCCTTTTGCCTCGTTTACGTTCATACATCCTGGTCATACACGCACGCCGGTTGCGAGTACTACGCACCTGGCCTTTCTGAAGAAGATCACCAATAAGTCGTTTCTTTCTGAAGAAGATCACCAATATTTAGTTGTTTTATTAAATACTAGCTGTGCCCGTGGCTTCGCTCACGTGACTATGTATTCCATTGGCATACTGTTGACGGTGACGTCAGAGAATAAAATCTTATTTTCTTTCGTTTAAAATGAAGTAAAAAAAACCTTATTTGCAATTTCTTAATTTTTTTTTTTGTGAACTTGATCAGCCTATTAATTAAAAAAAGTAAGAATGTGCATAAATAACCGTTAGTGAAAAATACTGTAATGTGAATTAAGTAAAGATGAAGTAAGGGTGAGTTTTCCCATTGTGCGTGGATAGCCAAATCCACCACTAAGTATAAGAAATATTGAAATAATCTCGGAGGAGTCACGGAGCTGATTTTGATAAAATTTGAAACGATATCATTACCCAATTATTAATCCAGTTCTATCACCCACACAAATGTGGGCAAAACTTATTTAACCTTTAAGGCCCTATTTGACAGATGATGACTCATCTGTCAAGCCCCGCGACCACCCACGACGCAAAAGATTTATGACTCACCTTCAGATAAACAAAATACTCAAGTTTCCTAGAAGGCGTCGAACGATAAAGTCTATTGTTTTCGGTTCTCGGATAGATAAGGAACCCAACATAAATATTTATAACTTTCGTGAGAAATGTTCACTAAGATTTATTACGCGTTTTTGTTCGCGAGTCTATTGTCCACTAATTTAACGATTTCTGATAAAACTAGCTAACCAATTCACACGAAATTTTGCAGGGTACATTATGGATAGTTATGTTATCTAACAAAAGCGTTTTTAGAGACAAACGTTGAAAGTAAAAAATACTAAAAATCTAGAATTTTTAAGATCTAGAATTTCTAGTGTTTACGTAACTTTCTTCGTTCCAAAAAAATATTTTTTTGCCGTATTTAGGCAAAACAAGTGCCTAACATTATTAAAAATGTAATAGGTTGATTAAAAAAGGCGACTTACCCATCAAATACCAACGATTACACACCAAAATACCACAAAATCACAGCACGGTAACTTTTTCATTCACATGTTTGTTTACACTTTTTGTTTGGGTCAAAATAGGTATAACATGATGTTATTTACTGCAAATATTATCTACAACGACGTAATATTTACTTAAAAATGAAAATAACACCACTTCCCGTCGATTTACACACAAAAACCACAATAAAAATGAAATATTACGGTAATAACCTTCAAGGCCGGAGCGATTCGTAGACTGACATTTTTTCGTCCCCAAACGTAACTTTCAATATTTTTTTAAAATATTGCGTTCCAGGTATTTTAAAATGAAATGGTTTTGTTGACTAGCATATCTATCCGACCATAGAATAAAAAAGCCACAGAGGACATTAGACATTATATTATTATCATATTGTATTATTATCATGCTTTCTTTGTTTTATATTCGATTGTAGGTCAAGTTTGAGGGGCACTGGTGTGAATATCTTGATCACTTCATTAGCAGCTTTAATGTGCCACGATTTTGTTACATCGGGTTTGTTTACCAGCGCTAATCTTTTTTTTGCCGATCGTTTGTATTGTATGTGTGATATTTGTGTGTTGGGTTCTCAAATAAAAGCAGGTTGCGGTTGAAACGTGTATTCCCTTGGTCCAAGCTAGCTCAAAAGGAAAGTAAGATGGCGACCCCCCGCCGAGCGCTATGCGCCCTCTATAATGCCCGTTACACACATGCGCTATCCAAGTAATGGCCGGTTAACATATACTACACTCCTCCCCACTTAATTTACAAAACAACCCCTTTACGACAACTTCCCATCACCCTGTTACAACCACTTATTCTACTTATAACTAAATGTTTTATAATTAAACGTTTTGCCCAATCGACAACTCCGGGAGGGACGTGGCTGGATCGGTACAGGGGTGGTTGGTGGCGTGGTAAAATGCTCCCCTGTTGGCTCAGCCAGCTCCTCGGCTAAGGGTGTATTTGTTCCGACTGTGGACTCAGCACGTGGAATCTCCTCGCGGAAGCTACGCACCTCCGACTGCCCGGACTGGACTCCCACTGGTGCTAGTGGTACCGAGCTCGGCGGTTCCGTAAACGATGTCCCCGAACCTGTTGGGATTACAAGTGAACTCCTAGATCTCCGTTTCAGCTGGTCTAGGTGTCGGTGCACTACGTTACCATTAGTATCTAGGATCCTGAAATCGTTTGTTCCTGTCGATTTTATGACTGAACCTGGTTGCCACTTTTCAGCTTTTAAATACTGACGGTACCATACGTCGTCCCCAACGCCTACTTCCCTGCTCACTCCTCCCTTATCTCTAACATGACGTTCCTGAGCCTCTCTCACCCTGAACTCCCTGTCCGGTTTTAATGCATCTAACCTAGTTCTTAAATGTCTGCCCATTAACAACCTCGAGGGACTTTCCCCCGTTGTACAATGTTCGGTATTGCGATAATGTAATAAGAATTTATTTAAAGTGGACTCAATATTTTTGCTTTCCGCTAACGCTTTTTTTTATCACCTTTTTTAACGTTTTTACTGCGTTCTCTGCCGCCCCGTTAGATGCGGGATGATACGGTGCAGTAAAGATGTGTTGTATCCCATCACTATTGATGAAGTCCGCAAACTCACTACTCGTGAACGGCGGTCCATTGTCTGTTACTATTTGTCTTGGCAAACCGAACCTACCCCATAACTCGCCTAATCTCGAGATAGTGCTTCGTGCCGCTGTACTTGGTACCAGAAAAATCTCTAACCATTTAGACATGGCATCTACTACCACCAAGTAGGTCTTTCCCTCAATTGGGCCCATAAAATCTAAATGTAGCCTAGTCCACGGTTTCAACGGCCATGGCCATGGGCACGGTGGAACGCTGGCGGGTGAATCCGCGAGCTTAGCACAGGTAGTACACGAGCGGCACTCGCGCTCCACTGCCTCGTCGATGCCGGCCCACCACACATAACTGCGAGCTATTGCTTTCGACTTTGAAATGCCCATATGCACTTCATGTATTAGTTTTAAAACTTTTTCACGACTACACTCCGGAATGACAACCCTATGACCCCACATGACACAGCCTAATTCCTCATATAATTCCGTTTTTCTATTGTAATAAGGCTGCATTCCTACTACGTCACAGCTTCCCGGCCATCCATCTTTTATGTATGTCAACACTCGGCTTAATATTGGATCCTTTTGGGTTTGTCTTTTAATTTGTCTGTAATCTAATAACAGCGCATCTTGTGCAAAGTGTAGATAAGTCTGTTCTGGAATAACGTCCCTACAGCGACCCGCTGTGTTGTCCGGTAACCGCGATAAACCGTCCGCACAGTTCTCCTTAGTTTTTATGTATTCTATATCGTAGTCATATGCTGACAATATAACCGCCCATCTTTGCATTCTACTCGCAGTCATAGTTGGTATACCAGTGCTTGGTCCAAATATGGAAACTAGCGGTTTATGATCGGTGCGTAACGTGAACCTACGACCATACAAATACTGGTGGAATTTTTTTACACAAAAAATTATAGCTAAGGCCTCGCGATGTATTTGTGAGTAATTTTTCTCCGCGGCAGTAAGCGCACGTGACGCGTAAGCAACTGGCCGCTCGCCCCGTGGTCCTTTCTGAGCTAACACCCCGCCTATTCCCCGCGCGCTCGCATCACATGTCACAATAATGGCCTTCCTGGAATCATAGTGTGCTAATACCTCACTACTGACTAATGCACGTTTTACTTCTCCGAATGAACGCTCGCAATCATTGTCCCATTTCCATTGATCCCCCTTCCGTAATAACTTATGCAATGGTACTAAATAAAAGCTTAGATTTTTAATAAATCTAGCAAAGAAATTAACCATTCCCAAGAATGACCGTAATTCTGTTATGTTTGTTGGTCGTTGTATTTTTACAATAGCATCGATTTTATCCGTATCTGCTTTAATACCTTCTTTCGATACCACATACCCTAGATACTTAACATTGTCAACTAAGAAAACACATTTTTCCTTCCGTAATTTCAACCCATTGTCAGCTAACCGTTTAAGAACAGCCTCAAGTGCCTGTATGTGTTCAGTTCTAGTTTTCCCTCCTATTATTACATCATCCAGGAACCCTTGCACATGTGGAATTCCCTGCAGCAAATTACTCATAATCCGTTGGAAAATACCCACGCTTGATGATAATCCATATACTAATCTATTGTAACGGAATAACCCCCGATGTGTGTTTATGACTGTGAACTTCTTTGAATCATCTAACTCTATTTGATTATACGCATTCGATAGGTCAATTTTGCTTAAATATTGCGCCCCATTTAGACCAACCAAGACATCATCAATCCTAGGGAGTGGGTAACGATCAACCAGTAAAACGGGGTTCAGAGTTGACTTGTAATCTGCACAAATTCTTAACGTACCGTCTGCTTTGTTTACGGGCACCAGTGGAGAAGCCCAGTCTGAGCAGTCAACCGGTTCGATGATACCGGCGCACAGCATCTCGTCAAGCTCCGAGTCCACACGCTCGCGGAGCGCGTAGGGTAATGGACGCGCCCTATGGTAGACCGGTTCTGCTTTGTCTCGAACTCGCAGTGTTGCCTTGCCACCCGTGTACCGTCCCAGCCCTCCACTGAACACTTCTTTATACCTGTTGAGTAATTCACATAACTCATTATCATTATGTTTACTATTTTGTCCTATAAAATTACAATGGAATTTCGGTATACTAATTTGTAACTCGGCCAACCACTGCCTTCCTATCAAGGATGTGGTACCTCCCTCTATAACAAATAACTGTAATTGTTTCTCTATATTTCCATAACTTACTATTGGTTGTATGATACCTAAAGGTTTAATTTTTGTTCCGTCATAGAACTTTAAAACTGTGTTATCATTCTCTATTGGTATATGATCAAAATTATTATCATAAATGATTTTATTTATACATGAAATTGCAGTTCCCGTGTCAACTTCCATACCAATAACAATGTTATCCACAAAAATGGGTAAACTCACCGCCTTATAGCTATTTAATGATAGTAGATTTAAGTCTTCAATATCTTCATCTTCCTCGCTTGTTCCTTCTCCGGAATCACCAAAATGATGCACCCGGCTTGCCTCTTTACCGTGCTTGTCACTTTTCCCTTGCAGCCTTTGGCCGTTCCGTTCCGGACACACCCGCCGCAAATGACCCACACGCTGGCATCTGCTGCACACAAATGCCCGATACCGACACCTCCCATATTCGTGGTTCACGCCCCCACACGCCGCACATCCTTCCGTGCCAGCTGACGCCGCTCGAGCCGCTTCGCCCGCCGCCTCGACCTTAGCCGGTCGGGCACGCCCGCTGAAAGCTCCTTTATGCCCACGTCTCTGACCGGGGCGCTCCGCGTACGGCGATAGCGCATGCACCGCACATGAGCTGCTCGCCTCTGTAGTGCCTTTTGACTGCTCGACCTCCGCTGCGTCCCTCTCTGCCGCCTCCAACGAACACGCCAACTTGACCGCCTCCGAAAAACTTATTGTGTCATTTTCAGCAAACAACCTTTGCCGAATAATATCGCTTTTAAGCCCGCAGATGAATTGGTCTCGAAGGTTTTCATTTAGGTTCGAGTTAAATTTGCAGTTACGCGATAACTTTTTTAATTCTGCTACGTACGCGGCGACATCTTCAGACGCGCTCTGCCGTTTTTGACGAAATCGGTATCGCTCCGCTAATGATGACGGTGCTGGTTGCAGATGTTGACGCATCATGTCATTGATTTGCTCGTACGTCGATTCTGATGGCTTTTTCGGGCTGGCGAGATTGACCAGCAATTCATATGCCTCATCTCCCATGCTCGCAATTAATGTCGGCAGCCTCAAATCGTCAGCCACCTTGTTGACCTTGAAATACATTTCCAGTCGATCCATGTACGACGACCACACTCCGGTCCGCACTTCGAATTCTTTAATTTTCCCGATAGACATTTTCCAATTTTGTAATCCTCGTCGCCACTGTGATATTTGTGTGTTGGGTTCTCAAATAAAAGCAGGTTGCGGTTGAAACGTGTATTCCCTTGGTCCAAGCTAGCTCAAAAGGAAAGTAAGATGGCGACCCCCCGCCGAGCGCTATGCGCCCTCTATAATGCCCGTTACACACATGCGCTATCCAAGTAATGGCCGGTTAACATATACTACAGTATGTCTTATGTAGTTATTTTTAAAGTCGCTTTTTGCTCATTCTGTACCACAATTTTCATATTTATGTTATCGTTTTTTGTAAAAAATTGTTTCTTCGCGGATTGTTACAACTTTTGCCTATTTTACACCGTTTACTTAATGAATCACTATAATCATCGCTTGTTCACTGTCTCATCAGCGAGTCAGAGTAGGGAATTTAGTCTAATTTGCGTGGTAAGTGGTGACATCTGCATAGCATTCCACATTAGTTTATACCATATCATAACACCTCTTTATATTTACTACAAATTTGTTCTAGTTCCGCCGCACTGTATATATTATACGCTTATTCTGGTACCAGCATTCTTTGTGTTACTTATAAATCTAATTATTTTCCCTTTTAAAAATGCCAATTAATATTTATCACCAAAATGTACGTGGCTTGCGGACTAAAACGTCTACTTTCCTTAGGAATGTGTGTTCGAATAACTATGATGTTATATGTTTAACAGAGACGTGGCTAAAAGAGGGTTTTAACAATAGTGAATTGTTTGATGATCGCTATGTTGTGTGGAGACGTGACAGAGATTACTTAGATAGAAATCAGACACTTGGTGGTGGTGTTCTCATTGCTGTTCGACGTGAGCTCATTGCTGAGGAGCGCACTGACTGGCGCTCGTCCGCGGAGGACCTATGGGTAACTCTAACTCTGAAGCGTTCTAGACCCAGAATATCATATAAATTACATATCTGCACAATTTATCTTTGCATGCAAAACAGAGGGTACTCATTGACTACACAGCTTACACATTTTATACCAAGTTGAATGATATTATACTGAATAACTTGACGGACACTTTTATTATCTTAGGAGATTTTAATTTGCCAAACATAACGTGGCAACTGACTGATGATGGGTGTTCTTTTCGGCCGGAAAATATTCACGGTTCTATTCAGACGGATTTTTTTGATATTTTAAATACATTTGATCTGGTCCAGTATAACGGTCATAGGAACCTTAATGAACGGGTGCTGGACCTGATTTTATGTAACAATCACCTAACCGTTGATAAATGCTCTGACCCTCTTGTTCCAGAAGACACTCACCATATAGCTCTTAGTATTTTTGTAGATTTTGTTGAGTATCATGCGCTCCCATCACAACAAAGAAAAAAGTTTGTTTATAAATCAGCCGATTTTCCATCTATCACGAAAGAACTTGATCAGTTCGATTGGCGCTGTGATCTTGCCAAAGGGACAGTGGAGGATGCCTTGTCTTTGTTATACGTCAGACTAAATAAATTGTGTGAAACATTCATAGCAACTAAAATCATAAAATCTATGTCTAATTACCCCCCTTGGTATAAAACCCCTCTAAGATAATTAATTGATTCAGGCGTGACCTTGCGGAAATCCATTATAAAATACAATAGACGTGGATATATTTAGTAACTTGTTCCGCTTAGCTATTTCTAAAGAGCCATAAAAAACTCCTGAAAGAAATCGACACGTGTTTCACCTCTCAACGAGGCATCCTCAGGATGACGATGGACTTGTTGCGAACTCGAACACGGCGTGTTGCCACACCAAGCGCTGAGTGCAGACTGCACAGTGTTCAGTCTAAATAGGATAAGCGTTATCAGGGACCTGGGAGTAACGTTTGACTCTAAATTGCTTTTTGATGCACACATCGAAAACATTGTTAATAAAGCTTCCAGAGCACTTGGATTTATACTTAGGTTATCGGCTGATTTTAAAAACGTAAAAACGTTTAAAATTCTTTATTGTGCTTTTGTCCGCAGCCATTTGGAGTACGCCTCGCAAGTGTGGAACCCTAATTATAATATTTATATAGACAGAATTGAGGGAATTCAAAAGCGGTTCCTACGTTTTTTGCAGTACAAAACTAGGAAATATACTCCCAATTATACAGCGCGATGTAAAAGGTTTCACATCTTACCACTTCATGAGCGCAGACGCATTGCAGATATGACGTATTTACTTAAAATCGCAAATGGTACCATAGATTGCCCTGAGCTGTTAGGTAGTTTAGGGTTAGTAACACACTGGAAAATGTTTCGCAAACCTAGTTTGTTGCATGTCCCTCATTCCAAGTCCGCGTACAGGCAGAATTCATTTCTAATCCGTGCGTGCAGACGTTTCAATAAACTGTCTGGTGAACATGATTTGGATATATTCAACACCAGTGTTTCTCGGCTTAAGCATTTGTTGGTAAAAAGCTTCTTTACGGAAAAGTAATTGTTAGCAAAACTGATTTTTAGTTTGTAATTTATCGTGTGCTATTTTTTTTTCCTAATTTATGTTTAATGGGTATTTTGTACTGACCTTTTTTTTTCACTTTTTTATGTCACGTGTTTATCAGTGGAAACTTGTAAATGGCCTTCAATTTTATATAATTTAAGAACACTGTGTAAGTTAGCTGTAAGTTTCCCGAATATAATAAAATAAAATAAAATAAATAAAATTTTATATTAGAAAAAGTAAAATCCCGGTGTCCAACAATGTTTGTCGGGGGTGTCAAACATTGTTTGACACCGGGGCTTGACGGCATGTTCCAAGTGTCAAACATTGTTTGACACCGGGGCTTGAGCGGAAAAAAAACATACAGATAGAAATACCCCGCCCCCCTCCCCTATTACTTACTTGACTTAAACCTAACTGGCGAAATGTGGGTGTAGATAGATACTACAGGTGTCGTCGGGGATTATAGCGTTATGTTATATTATGTATTGTTATAGATAGACATGTGCCTTGCGATTTTTGAATCCATTATTTTCGTTACGTTTTTGCATAAGTTATAACATCTTTAAGTAAGTCCCTAGTTTACCAGGTCACACTTTATTAAAGTAGAGCCACATTCAATTGCTTATTTCCCTGATTTATTGGAGGTTTAAAAAGTACTGTCGTTACCATACTAGCTATGGATGTGCAGTAAAATATATCGCGTTGAGCAAAAATATGGTTTAACTGGAACTCGTAACAAGTTAGCAAAAGTTTTTGATATATGAGTCGCGATGATAAATGTTGATAAATTATGTAATCAGTGTAGTGGAATGTGTTAAGATTTTAGGCTGTGATTTTCGAGGTCTTTTTTCTTGGATGATAAGTAGGCATCTTAGGATTTTTTCAACAAGTTAAGACATTAAATAATTTTATTGTAGTAACGAAAGGTCAGGCATTTTAGGATTTATTGTAAGCCGTTAGAGAGCTTTTAGTCGCCCTCTTTTTGTAAATAATTTAGAAGAGAAGTAATAAAATTGTATTTAATATCTTTTAAGATGATTAAAAACTAAATGGTTAAACAGCGATTTAATACTAATGGACTCGCGCGTCATAAATGACAAGCTCGATTTGTCTATGTGACAGTTAGTTATTTTCAACTTAGGGCGAATTTCACCAATGAAACTGAACGCGATCAGCACATCTAAACCACGTTCAAGAGCTGTCATGTCAATGTTCCACAGAAAATAATGACACTAACAGCCCTTAAACGTGGTTTATGTGCTGATCCCGTTCATTTTCATTGGTGAAATTCTCACCTGAAGTTTAAATTTTTTGGGAGTTGTTCATCATCATCATTCTTCTGTCCATATCCCAATTTATTTGTGGTCGGCACATCATTGTATTTTTTTCTATTGGTATTTCTCTATTATCCGACGTTCGCACGGATGTAATAAAATCGCGGCGGGATTTAATCTCGCACTGAATTTTCAACTCTCGGTGTTAAGCCGAGCGTTGAAAAGGCTTATTCCACTTTTCCCCGTTGGATGATCCCCATTGATGGGGATTAGTGAACTTTTTGTTCACTATTCCCCGTTGACCCAAAATTTTTATTTAATGGGGATAAGGTGAACTAAAAAGTTCAATAATCCCCATTAGGTAGGTACGTTAAAAAAATAAAATATATGAATCATGTTACATTTATTAATTAAAAATATAACTTTCTTATACCTAATAAAATCACAGATTGTACAATTATTAATTTAAAATAAAAAATATAACTTTCTTATACCTAGTAAAATCACAGATTGTACAATTATTAATTTAAAATAAAAAATATAACTTTCTTATACCTAATAAAGTCACAGATTGTTACAATCATTAATTTAAAATTGTAGCATGAAAATATTTCTTTCTTATACCTTGTAAAATCACAGATTGTACAATTATTAATTTAAAATAAAAAATGTAACTTTCTTATACCTAGTAAAATCACAGATTGTACAATTATTAATTTAAAATAAAAAATATAACTTTCTTATACCTAATAAAGTCACAGATTGTTACAATCATTAATTTAAAATTGTAGCATGAAAATATTTCTTTCTTATACCTTGTAAAATCAAAGATTACACTCACTTAAGTTTTTCTAAACAGTGCCCAATCGTAATTTCATTATTAATGAGTTCCATTTGGACCTCCTGTATATAATTATCGCGATTGATGCTTTTTTTTGTTTTTTCCGCTATACCTTTATTTTCAGAAACCCCCAATGCAAGAACTTCGTAATACGATGCATCTTCAGCCAACGCTGTGAGGAGCTTCATAATGTTGGGTTTCTTTATTTTCACACATCGTAAAGTAGGTATGTAGGTAATTTAAAATTTTGTTCTTACCTTATAAAAATAAAAGTACATGACTCATATATTTTATTTTTATATTGTTTTTATTTAACGTACCTAATTAGAAAAACTTAAGTGATTGTAATCTTTGATTTTACAAGGTATAAGAAAGTTATATTTTTTATTTTAAATTAATAATTGTACAATCTGTGATTTTATTAGGTATAAGAAAGTTATATTTTTAATTAATAAATGTAACATGATTCATATATTTTATTTTTTTAACGTACCTACCTAATGGGGATTATTGAACTTTTTAGTTCACTTATCCCCATTAAATAAAAATTTTGGGTCAACGGGGAATAGTGAACAAAAAGTTCACTAATCCCCATCAATGGGGATCATCCAACGGGGAAAAGTGGAATAAGCCGTTGAAAATCCAAGGCGCTGGGACGCACTCTCGTCCTAGCGCCTTGAAAAAAGAAATAGTTGGATTTTCAACTCTCGGCGCTAATCAGAGCGTTGAAAATCAAGTGCACGGAAAAAAATCGCCACGGTTTTATTACGTCCGTGCGGACGCCGGCTTCGTCGTCATCTCAGTGGTCCATCTATCGTTTATTTGGTCTTCCCCTTCTCTTATAGCCAACCACATCCATACTCAAAACTTACTTAAATGAAAATTACAAGAACTCGTTAAATCTTCTACTTCTGTTAACCACATAAAGAAACTAAGTGTAAAGCGAACTAACTACACAAAGAAATTAGTTTTTAATCCGAGCGCAAGTTTGTAACTTGCACAAGACACTGGGACTGCAAGTTATTGCAAGTTTTATCGTAAGAAGTTTTAATCTTGGGAAGAGTGATCTATTATGGTCATCGTAGCTTTTTATGATGGTCAGGATTTACGGGGAGACGGGGATTAATTGCTTTTGAGAATTGTATTGGAAGATAGCATTTGTGTCTGGTGAAATTGAAAACATCGTTTTTAAATTAAACTATGGCACGATACCTTCTTTTTCTTAGCGTGTCGGTGGCAAATATAACTTATATTTCCTGTTTTAACTTGGCAACGCTAACACCATTTGTTGACGCAGACATAAAGTCCTCACGTGTGTATACAGATGACAGGGAATGCGGCGCACGATCAAAGCTTGGTCTGCAGGCAGACGCCCCCTCAGACCAAATAAAAAACCAAGACCTTGCGCTGTCAACAGTGACGTGAAGCGGTTTTCGTAAACATGATCCCATCAAAAACAATACTTGTCAAAAAAACCAAGTCTCGCAACTCAGTTGTTCTGCGGTAAAAAGTTGTGAGATCCATGTAATACCAAGTCGGTTATTAATTTATTCAGTCTCTACTTAAGCGACTTTCTGTCTTAATACGTCCAGTCTCTAAGACCACGATCGTGGTCCATAACAATTGAAAATCAATTGTGTCTGGAATCTCCGTACTCGAAGCATTAAGTTGTTACGTAATAATTAACAGCATCTTATAGTGACGCATATCAATATTAAAATTCTTTAATGTTTTATATAAAAATATTGAGACTTGGCCATCGCACTAAATAATTGAATTTACATGTGTTTTCAGGCGATTGAATTTACACGTGTTTTCAGGCGATGGCCAAGTCTCAATATATTTATATAAAACATTAAAGAATTTTAATATTGAAATGCGTCACTATAAGATGCTGTTAATTATTACGTAACAACTTAATGCTTCGAGTACGGAGATTCCAGACACAATTGATTTTCAATTGTTATGGACCACGATCGTGGTCTTAGAGACTGGACGTATTAAGACAGAAAGTCGCTTAAGTAGAGACTGAATAAATTAATAACCGACTTGGTATTACATGGATCTCACAACTTTTTACCGCAGAACAACTGAGTTGCGAGACTTGGTTTTTTTGACAAGTATTGTTTTTGATGGGATCTCATTTCTTTTTGTATTTTGTAGACAGTTCTACTTTTTTCCTTTTCGGTACCTTCTACTTATTGTATATATGTATATCTACCAGCAACGAATTTTCTTAAAGCCCTCTCTCTGACTTATGAACTTTTCTTATTTTTGTAGGTAGCCTTCCGTTTTCTCTTTTCCGGTACTACTTCTTGAGCTTCAGCTACAGTTTTTCTAAGAGCCCACTCCCTGTCTCTATGCGTTTTTCTGGGAGGCTTTGATGTTACAATTTTTGACAAATCTGGACGGTAAATGCTTCTTAGTCTGTTGTATTCACAAATTGAGGATTCCTGCGCTTTAACACTTCCAAAGTCGACATTAATTAGATGTAAACCGCCCAGACTTGTAACTCTCGAAAGTGCCACGTAAGCTTGACCGGATGTGAATACTGTAGAACCGATATCCATCAGTGCATTATGTAGACTTAGTCCTTGACTTTTATGTATAGTTATAGCATAGGCTATACATATGGGAAACTGTTCGCGATGAACATAAGCTTACAACCTTACGCACTCGTAATAAGTACGAATACGCACGTAGGTACGTTTTTCGCATTAAATAATTTAATTTACACGTGTTTTCATGACGGGAATACCCATTTTTTGCTCGATTTGGCAGGGGCACTACCATGCACCTATATTCATATGGAACTAGCTTAAACCCGCGGCTTCGCACGCAATATAATAATAACTGCCGTAAAACATAAATAAAACATCGTTACGAATAAAGCCAATATTGAAAAATTTAACTGAAGACTTGGCTGTATGGGCTTAATTTTCTTTGCGGTCTTTTCTAGATTTTTTAGTTTTTCCTTGATTCATACACCAAACACTACTTATATTCCAAATTTGAAGCTTCTAGGTCTGCTAGAAGTGCCTTAGAATTTTGATGATCGGTGAGTCAGTGAGTGACAAAATTAAGAAATTTGACCCGTTATAATTCTTAAAATACTGGTTCAAATTGAATGAAATTTAAAATATACCGTGTCTTTACAATGCCTGCATGGTTACTGAAAATTTCAGTCTTCTAGTTTTATCCACAACGAAGTTACAGGGGGTCGAAAATGGTCTGAATTGCTTCGAGAAAAGGATGGTACGGTCGTGATGCTTTTTTGCTCGACTTGGTGGGGGCACTGCCGTGCCCCCAGATTGTGTGCATTTAGTGAGGTGTAGTTTGATTGTAGTGTCATTGTAAATGGTTGTAAATCTGGGCGTGTGAGCGTGTATGCACAGAGCGGAGGTGTAGTTTTGGCATGCTTCACTGTATTGTTCGCAGCGCTCTATTTTGGTTTTTTATTTGGTCTGAGGACACACCATATACTTTGAGGATCGGAACCATTCAAGAAACCTCACCTATAGAGATTGTCTTTGCAGAGCGGAGGTGTAGTTTTGACATGCTTCACTGTATTGTTCGCAGCGCTCTATTTTGGTTTTTTATTTGGTCTGAGGACACACCATATACATTGAGGATCGGAACCATTATTCGAGAAACCTCACCTATGGAGATTGTCTTTGCAGAGCGGAGGTGTAGTTTTGACATGCTTCACTGTATTGGTCGCAGCGCTCTATTTTGGTTTTTTATTTGGTCTGAGAACACACCAAATACATTGAGGATCGGAACCATTCGAGAAACCTCACCTGTGGAGATTGTCTTTGCTGTGGCCGAATGAGTGCGGATTCTATTTAATAGCACGATATAAGAGAAAGAATTTACGTTGGTACCTTTTTACATCTAGCGTGCACTTGGCCTAAACCTCACTACAAACCCTGGTCACAGGCATATCGCTTATCAAGACATGACCTGATATCTTCGTCAACACTGAAGAGCAAAGATTTCTTCTCATGCAGAGGAGGAATGATAATAAACGTGATAAATTTTTCGAACTCGCCAAGGTTTCTTTAGGGTGTATAACTTCACCGTTAGTTAGCGTTGCTTTAGATTGACTTAAGTTTAAACTATCAAGTCTCGACTCTCGAATAATGAGACACAATTAATTAATTACCTTTTGTAGGTGTCTTGGGAGTCAGCTGTTCTCGAAATTTAAAAGATAACTGAAAATTGAAAAAGTTAAGCTGCTTTATTCCATATTTCAAAACTGAGTCTTGATGTTTAAGAAACAGGCCATGACACTTTTGAACCTCCACGACAACTCGACACGCGATACCATACGTTATATTCACCTGTAGCACAAATTCAACTCCAACCCATATACCAAACCAGGTCACCACCATACCACAAATCTAACTTTTTTACCACGACACCAGCATTTAAAACAGGGGTGAACAGGATTCCCCAATAAATAACCTTCGTCGTTCCCAGCAGCCGGCATCCATCAGAGCAGCATTTATCTGCGTCAGGGCGCACGTGGCGCTGAAATATAGCTGTCATCTGGTTGGTGGAAATATTAATATGGCCGCTAAAGATTTTGGGTGGAAAAGAAGGAATGGGGAAAGTCGGTCAAAGCTAATTTGTAAAATTGTAAATGGCGTGAACATACGATCGGTCCCTACGGCCTACAATCAATTTGACATTTATTCCTTGTGATGATCATTTATGATTTCACTATTTGAAATCAAGTGGATTTCAAATCAAGTATTTGACATGGAAAGTTTGAAAATGACTTAATTCAAATTAAAAATATTTTATTTCACATAAACCTACAAGGGCACTTATGATACGTCAGAAGCTAGGTGCACGGTTCCAATTGGTCGCTTCCTATGGAGAAGAGCCGGCAAGAAACTCCACGGTTACTCTTTTCAAAATAAGTGGTAGACGCGTACCGCAAGGGCTGGATGGAGGTGGCCCTGGAAAAGGATGTATGGAAGGATTTGAAGGAGGGCTTTGCTCAGCAGTGGGACAGCGTAGGCTAACATAAAAAAATAAAAAATTACATGGAAAGTGTCAGAATTTAAAATCTTATATATTTACTAGTAATTACTTTCTTCAAAATGTTTCCGACATAACCTAGAACTCTGTTTATTTTTTTTAAATCTCTACGAATAGCTTTAAGCCACAATTTCAAAATGTTTGTGTCTTTCGGAAAATAGTGGACTCCAATGTCGGAGTATTTAGAAACACAACAACTCGTCATTTTCGCAAAAGCTAAATAAAACCACCTGAGAGCTACGACAAATCCATTTTGACAGTTGCCTTTCCTATTAGAAGCTGGGATTTCTTTATAAGTAGGTAAGTGTTCGATTACAGAGGGATTGCGAGATTTCCTTTTTTTTTTAACCACAACGGAGGCGCTGTTGGCCTGCATCTCACCTGATGGTAAGTTACGATCAAGCCGAAGGTGGATGCGAGCTTCACCCGGAATCCTCAACCACAGTGGAACTGGCTATCTTACATCTAACTGCCGAAACACAACATTGCTGTTAACATTGTTGTTATGGCGACAGACTTAGATAAGATGGTGGTAGCTAGCCAGGTGGACATAGAACAAGCCCTACCATCAACCAAACCGACCAGAAAATGTTGCTCCCACTGGGAATCGAACCCGGGACCACTGGGTCTGAAACAGGTGGTCTAACCACTAGACCACAGAGGCGGTTAAAAGTTTAATCAACTACTACGTTTAGCCTCGTAAAGTCGTTGTACCGGGTCTGGATTTTTATGTACCCATATCGAATCCCAACCCTACAAGCAGAGTCGTACATCACTGGCTGAGCGAGCTGTCATTTGAAAGTGACAGGAGCGTGACTTCCCGTGGTTTCAAATTGCCGGGCAATTTGGATATCAATGTTGGAGTGTAATTAGTGAAGTTATTAAAAGTAATCGGTTTAATTAAAACACTTTTAATTATTGAGTCTAATAATTATTATTATTATTGATTTTTATTTCGGAACAGAGTCCATAGTGTGTTAGTAACATAATATAAAATAACTTATTATCTAGTGTTAGTACCAATCACCCTCTGCACAAACAGCTTTACAATTGGAGAGCTAAAGCTCTCCGCTACAGTTCTCAGGATGCTGTTGTGACTGTCTCTCACTCTTCTCAGTAGTGAAGCAGTTTTTTTGCGAACAATCGCATGGAAACCGTCAGTACGGGCTTGCGCAAACATTTCCGAAGCGCTGCAGTAGCGAGGAAGTCCCAACATACAATAATGCCTACGTAATATTTTCTTTGTAATAACATTGGTGGGCTTATAAGCAGAATCCTTTTATGACTATGTACCACCTCAAATATCACGTTACTCTAGAAAGATCACAGTATCTTTAATGATTTGCAGTTTGCAACCATATCTAAGATAAAAAGATAGAGAGAGAGAGAGATTTAAGAGATTTTGATCATATTTTACATTTATTTTATTTTTCATTTATTATTTTTAAGTATCGATATTATCATGACGATATTATATTATTCCGATGACCTTATGAAGGCTGCAGGGATCACAGCTGGATGGGAGAAGCACAGAACCGGTTGAAGTGGCGATGCTTAGGGGAGACCTATGCCCAGCAGTGGACGTCTTTCGGCTGAAATGATGATGATGATAATATTATCATGCCATTTTTTTAATAATTAGAATCGAAGTATTATTTAATTAATATTTGCATGCCATTGTTTAAGGCAAAAGTGGTGATCTGTTTTTATCTTTACTTTTACCATCTCTTGCATACTGACAATATGATTTTGTAGTATGTATTATACTCATGTTTGGGCAAATAAATGATTATCTATCTTATTTTAGTTTGAAATTATTCTCACAAGCAAACAAATCGCTACACAGCTTTGCTGCATGGTTCAATACTTACCTGAACAAACACCCAAATTCCTTCATATGTGTGAATGCACGAAACATTTTCAGCAAGCCACAGTGAGTTTTTTACTTCGTTCACTAACCAAACCTGTCGAAAAACCCGCTGCACTAGCACACAATAAATCGCGTGCGGTGACCAGCGCGCAGCGTCGCAATGCATCAAATCAAACGCGCCCGCACCGATGGACAAACAACTGTCCACACAGAATAGATATAAGGTACAGAAGACCGGCTCCATGCTTCATACAACAAGCAGACGCACGCACACATAGACATTTTCTTTCTCTACATAGAAACCAAAGGAATGTATTAGTATGTCTTCATTTTCGTTCGGCCGATGCGCAAAATTTACAATTCGTTTAAAAACGACGTACCTCGCTGCATCAAGCTTAAATAAATAAATAAACTCCAGTAATTCGAATTTGCATTCCAATTTCAAGAAGAATCGTCTAAGCCAAGATGATACTAGAAAACCACAACAGAGCGCATCACATCAGCCGCTTGCGTTATCCAAAGTTATTAGACTTTGCTAAAGGAGGTCACAAGGATATTCTAAGAAATAAAAATGGCATAAATAGTCACAGAACAGTAGGTACCTACAGAAGGTCGGCTTCATACAACGAGCGAACACTCACGTACTCATAGACACGCTTCACGTACAGTGACCGCACCCACGACTGGCATTTGTTTGAGATCGCCGCACGAACGCGTCTATGTGTGCGTGCGCCTGTTATCTCTCCTTATATGGAGCTAACCTTCTGTACCTATTCTGTGTTGTTAGACACATTGCATGAAGTATTCACGGTGGATAGAAATTTAAACAACGTTATCGACATAAATGTAAATGATTTTAGTGAAACTATGTAGGGTCCAAAAAAGCTAGATTTTAACCGTGGCTTATTCTGGTCAATTCCTCACTATCTACCTAGCCTTTTCTCTACTATGTTGGGGTCGGCTTCCAGTGTAACTGGATGCAGCTGAATACCAGTATTTTACATGGAACGACTGCCTATCAGACCTCCATAATCCAGTTACTAGGTAATACAACAAGCCGTCTTGCTGACCATGCTTTTGTTATTGTTATTAGTAGTTAACTGTTTATTTATTTTTACTTCGATGGTCTTAGCTTATCATTTGTGACTTCGAGTTACAGCTTTAATAGCGATATGTAAGCTGGCACGCCCTTTATTCCTAGAAGCTTTCATATTAAGCTTGCTTGCTTGCGTATTATTTATTTAAACTTTTCACACTCAAAAGGTATTAAGATATGTTTAGTTTTTATTTTCAGTATAGATTTCGATGTTTTTGTGGGTATATTGGCGTGTGCTAGCTGACATATAGCAAATAATTTAATTTAATTTAATGTTTTTTTGTCGCGTAATGTAAATTATGTTGCATATGTACCTACTATTGTATAGAATCAAGTTTTTCTAGCTGAACAGACAGCTGTGCTGCTGGGGAGTTTGTTGCGCCACTTTTTCCCAGCTAAAGCACTAGGAAGTGGTGAAGGGTGGGCGTTTTTGGGGGACTGTCTTATGTAATGTATGTGTTCGAAAAGTGCTGATTCCCAGCCTACTTTGAATAAATGACTTTTGAATTTGTGATTTTATGTTTCCTAATGTTAGAACTTAGTATTTTTTTAGTTAATAAAAGACGCTGCACTACTTATTTACCATGAAGGAAATCATAGTGAGGAAACATGGATTATTATTTCAGCCGAACGACGTCCACTGCTGGACATAGGCCTCCCCCAAGCACCGCCACTTCAACCGGTTCTGTGCTTCCCGCATCCAGCGGATTCCTGATTCCAGCGTGAGCTATATTGCTCTGAAATCAAATATCGGTTTTATACTTACTTCTAATCGTTATATAAGCTGTATTTTTTTTTTTTTAGTTGAAAAATCATATAAAAGTTGTACATGACTGTAAGTAAATCCGCTTTTATGCAGTTGGGTAATGCAGAGTACCTAATGATAATTGCTAAGCCTACAGAATAACTATGCTGTGGAAACTTTGGGAAAAATCTGAAAACAATTACCAATAATAGTCGGTATCTCATAAAATTCGGGCTAAACTGGGAAAACTACTTACATATATAAATCTTTGACTTTACATCTCAGTATGTACCTACAGTCAGGAAATTAATTGTGCAAATGACACTCTACTCGACCGTAGCAATTAAAATTGTGGGATCTACATTTTTGAGATTTTTATTTAATCGGATTTTTTTTTGAATAAATTACAAAAATGCTCCCGCAAAGACCTTAATGCAATAAAATAAAAATCACAAAAATGTAGATCCGACAATGTTTATTGCTACGGTCAAGTATGTCAATTTGCCGTGTTATAGCCATTTCATACAACTATCAGTTTTGATTTGAATATATATTATGGTAAATTTAAGTTGTCAGTCAATTTGCTTAACAACATTTTTTTACCTGACTTATATTATACTGATTACCTACGTAGTCCTTTTTTACAAACGAGGTAAAAAGAGCATTTTTCTCCCGAATTCTTTCAAAATTCCTCTCAAAATAAACTCGGTACCCAAAAATGCGTGACAATCAATTAAATGTGAAGTCTGCACCTGCGCTTGACTTCGGACAACCGGACAGTTTCGAGCCCGGGAGGCCGGACACCGGACAGAGCTGCTCAAAAAATAATCACTCACGCGGGACGATTAATAACTTGTATGTGGAGCTATGAAAATGTAGGGTGGTGTGAGTTATGGGAGATAGCGGTGTATACGGCACGGCTGTATTGTTCCTGTACATTCGTTTTAGTTAAAATTACTACTTTATTATAAAATGTAGTTTAACTATGGTCTTGGTTTAAATAATTATCACAAGCTTTAGACAAAAACTATTGCTTTGTACCTATTAAAAGGGACAGAATGTGTGTGAGCTTTTATTTGCGATGTGACTGAGTTAAAAACATTGTATTTCAAGTAAGTTTGTGCACACTTACAGCAGAACCAATGTTTAAAATATATTGGTACAACAGAGTAGTAGAGATATGAGAGAGAGAGATGACAGATGAGATGATGATGTGGGTGCGTGAGATGTGTGAGATGTCTATTTACATCAGCCAGATATTTATTTATTTATTAATAGGAGAACCAACAGCTATAACAAATGGATAACAGTTGTTTAAGAAACATAGAGCCAATTACAGGTTCTCACGAGTAAAAACAGAAAAAGTAGTAGTAATCTTAGGATCACTAACAAGCACGGTAAAAAGATTAAGAATACATATTATTGTATACGAGTATAAGGTACAATAAGCACTATGCACTTTTGAAAAAGTCAGCGTTCAGCCGAGCGCGTGCAGAATAGGTTTTGGTTGTAAATGGATCAAATGAGAACTCTTGGGGTCAAATGATAGATATCTACGCCATTTCTTTAATCCCATTTTGAAGAATGAACTTTGTCGGCAGTTCTTTTCTTGATGTTCAAAAACTGCTGATTTAATATTTAAAAATGATTCGTAATCACTCCGCTGTTCTCAAGACCCCGTCACGCCACAGCGACGCGTGACGCCTGCTTGTGACGTCACTCACACTCCTCACACGTCACGCATTGTAACATAACTTTGATAAACATTCGTCACGCCCACCATTTGGTAGGGTTTACTTCTAAATGAAGTCAAAACTCATTTATTTTGGACTAAAATGAGTGATTTTTAACGACTTTGTAACAAAACTTCACCTATTCATCTATTGAGCAGTTTATCTATCAAAATTCATTCTTGAAATTCTAAAGGATCTGTACCCTAATTGCATAACTTATTTTGGTAAACGATTATACCTAATTTGTTTGATTTAGACAGTTCAGCAACATTCATTGCATTATTTACGTTGTTGAGCAGATTTTTTTCCAACTTTTGAAGCAATGGATTAGCAATCGTTTCAAATCAAAACAGATTGTGATTAATCGTGTATTACACAATTAGGGTACTGATTATAGAATGCATCACTCGTACACTATTTTTGTCTTGTTATTTTAAGTTGCTGCATTTTATTGCCTACTCCTTTTTAGGGTTCCGTACGTCCTCATAAAAAACGGAACTCTTATAGGATCACTCGTTTGTCTGTCTGTCCGTCTATCTGTCTGTCAGTCCGTCTATCTGTCCGTCTCTCACAGCCAATTTGCTCCGAATCTAACGGACCGATTACGTTGGAAGGTACACATATGAATTTTTGTGACCCAAACACGGATGAAAGAAAGAAAGAAAGAAGAAAGAAAAAACGTTTATTTGCGGTAAACATGACGCAGAAAAGTATTGTTTAGAATATAAAAATGAGATAAGGTTGGGGGAAGCATGCGTCACATCCACGCAAATCGGCTATCGCTCAGCATTATGCTACGACCCTATGCAAGACAGAGCCCCAGCGCTGGTTTTCAGCGACAGCCGGCGCCGACGTAATGACGTCAACCGGTGCAGCAAACAAATATGACGCTGTATAAGTGCAGCGTACTTAAAGAAAAATATATATATTTTTTTAATATAGTGTGATGCAATATACTAAATAAATGATGGATGTGTTTCGTAAATCATAAATAAGCCATAGGTTTAAGAAAAAGTCTTATTTCCATCAAAAATAATTGCAAGACTAATATTGATGTATTTATGTTATTAGTAATTATGTTATCATAACTGCTGCTTGAATTTAGATCAACATACAAAGTAAAACAGCGCTGCAAAAAAACGTAAGAAATGTTGAATTTTTCATTGAAGGAATCACTTTAAGGCTCCGTGCACGAAAAACACCCTTATTCGAATAACATAACTTATATAATTGTAAGAAAGCTTGAAATAATTGAAACATTAAGTCTGTGTAAGTGTAAAAATACAGTTTTCGTGGTGCTAAACTATTCGTGTCAGTCACAGCACCTGTTAATAGTTACATCACTTTTGCGATCTCGAAAATATGATTTATTTCACCTTCGATTTACTTAATGAAATATATTTATGATTAAACTATAACAGTATAATCATAAAATATATATTTTTAGTTTATTTGTGTTAAAAGTAGTTCCCCTATGTACAAGTAGACCATATAATGATGTTGATTATATTTTTTAATTTTCAAAATCAAAAGTAGTATCTTCTAAAGAAACGATCAAACGTCAGACTCGCGTCAATTTTTGGAAAACCTGTTGCAAATTCGTGATTTTCCACGAATCCTTAGTTTATTTGGAAAACCCTTTTCCACTATGTATAAGACAAAAAATTCGACTTTTCAAATCACAAATAATTTTGTTTAAATTCAGTTTCCCTTTCTCACAACTTATGAACAAAATTGATCAAAATCAGTCGATTTCGTGCACGGCCCGTACCCTTAAGGGTAGATACTGCTTAAATAACTTGATACTTGCTAACCAGTTGGTCGTCGCTGACGATTAATAAAAAAACCGGAGGATTCTTATCTTTCAACAATTATTTTTAAGGTTATAGGTAGTTCTAATCTCCGTCCTAAGCATTTAACATTTTTATACCAAACTTTGTTTGTCAGAAAAGAAAATATTATCGTCAAAAGTGGGTTAAATAATGCAAGACAATAGACACGATAAAATGGTGTCCGCCCACCCGTCCTGCTTACGTCAAGGGTCCACAAAAGTAATTTAATATTATGATTATGTTATCAAAGGGGCGGGATATGATGTTTTTCTCTTTAGGGTGGACAATTCTTGCCGATTTTAAAATAACTTCGTAAATGTTACAGTTAATGGCCCTTCATTGTTAGACTCACAAAATATCTTAACTATATAATATTTGAACTTTAAAAGAGACCATGCATGACCTCTGAGTTTGATTCTGCATTTCTTCTCAGGGATCGCAGTCAGTTAGAAAATGCCAGCGCCATCTTGTTTTAAAATATTGATCATACAATTAACGTGTAAAAGGGTCTAAAAAATCTAATGTATGGAAATACGTGTACGTTATGGAGGACGGTTTAAATCGGTGTCTTCTATATTTCCATACATTTTACTTCCTTATGTTTAGAAAAAGAAGCACACATTTACAGAAATAAACATCATGTCATTATAAAATGCCACCGTTTCTTCGCTTTTCGGTACGAGTTCAACGGTCACGATGCCTCATTGAGGTGGATAACAATAAAATTTTTATTGTATCTCATTAATTACTGTTGAAAGGATATAAGTAAATGCTTTTGCCGGGCAATTGCACACATCAAAGTACCACGTTTTGACAACGAAAGACTAAGAAATATCGTCCAAAATGTAAAATATATTAAATTACCTAATAACAAAAATATCCCCAGTCCCCACACATTAAAACCTCATTCAGAGAATGCTCACAAACTCATTACCCAGGAATCCTCAACAACACTGAATCACAAAACCAATAGAACACATTAATGAAGAAGAAGCGGCAGGGGAACGAGGTGATCGTCATTATTATGGAAAAGTTTTTAATTTAGACAGGGAAGAGGCACAGTCCCAGGGGAAATATCCCTGGTAACAGTATTGGATGGTTTAATGTCCACCGGACGGACGATAAGTATTTTGTTTTTCTGCGATTTCTTATTATTGAATGGGTGGAGCGTGTGGTCATATTTCATATCGGATTGAGGAAGAAATATGTGTTTATGTGACAAATGTTCGTGGCGATATTCTTCTGTTTTACCAACTTTTTATTCGATGATTTCAGTGTGGAAAAATATAGTAAGGAGTTTTACTACCTACACAATTTCAATCGTCAGCATTTCATTGTAATTTTTGTGATGTTACATTATAATTTATGGAATTAAGTTGTATCAAGGGATGGTGGATGATTTTGGTGCACGGTAAAACTCCAATGAGCTTATGATTGCGTCAACTTAAATGTACAGAATATGTGTATTATTGAATGAATTACTATGTAACCGAATGAATGAATGAATTAGAAAACGATTAAATTTATTGAAAGTACTATCAAAATGTTGCAGGACTACTGGGTGTCAGTAAAAAATAAACTGTAAAATATTCGCGATAATTTTAGTGTTGTAAATAAACCGAGTTTGTATTTTTTTAACTAAACATTATCATTCAAACGCTGTTAGCTGTTACGCAAAAGACGTTTGACTTTCCAAAACTAATTGAATTCCACATTACGACACAAAATCTTCAAGTACCTACCAAAAGAACACAATCTAGCAATAATTCAAGACAGTACGTTGTCAAATCACAACGTACGACGCACATAAATAAGAGCAGAGAGAGAGATGTCACGCGTGCAGCATCCCTGTGTAAATAAATCATGGTCACATCCTCTGAGAAGCGCCGCGAAAACGGTCGGAAAACACTCGCGAGTACGCCGGCTGAATGCAGATAGGGGACGGAATGTACGACGGTGTAGTTGGAGAGGAGACGCTATTGGGATGGAAAAGGATTGGGTATTTAGTCTAACATAGTACTTTTTATGTGAAATGTACTTTAATCATTGGTATACAAGGAGCCGCTTTTTATGCTGGTAAAAAAAATAATGTAGTCTTAATCATTTTACTAGGTAAACACCGCAATAAGTAGCCGCAAGAAGTCTCGTGAGCGAAAGGTATTTAACTCTTCTTCTCTTCTGACGTTTTTGCACGACATGCATGCAGCTTTTTCAAACATCTTTTATCACAAAAGCTGGCACAGCCATTCGACATAAATAAATTAGTCCAATGGCTACATTTTATTTTATTTATTTATTTATTTAAAATTCTTAAACTACCATTACAGGTTTAGAAACCTAATGCGATAGCTAAGCCTGTTTATAATATTAACTATTTTAAATAACACTATTACTAACAATTACAAATAACTACACAATACATTAAAACCAAAATACTTATAACTAAAACAATACAACCTTATAATTATAACAATGACTAAGTATATAATTATAAATTATAACATAACTTATAATAAAACAAAAAATAACACAAAAAAGAAACAATAAACATAAAATTACCCTAACTGTTGCTTTCGTAACATATTATATATAAACTTACTCTTGCAAGTTCGCTAAAGTAACACGAAAAAATGTCCAACCTATTCTGAATTCCGTTAACAGTTCGAATTGCTCACGTGAGAGGTGCTTTGGCCAGCAGGTTGGTTCGGACAGCCAGCAGTGGCGGGCGCCGCCGCCTCCACACGTAGCGGTCCGGAACAGACAACCGCAAGCACTGAAGCACTCCTGGATTGTGCTCCTTGCCCCGGAGTAGTTTAATTAAATAGACGACAAGAGTAAACTGTCGTCGCACCCTTAACTCATTGTACCCGACCATGCCCAGTACAAACAGGGTGGGGTACATCAGCGGGTACAATGGATAAACCCCGTACAGTCTGAAGTACAAGTGACGCGTGAACTTGTTCTGTATGCGCTCCACCATGATAGAGTACTTGGCTTCATGTGGAGCCCATACGACCGCACCATACTCCAAGTGACTCCTGACTAGAGCGTCGTATAACACCCTTATAGTCGTAATATTAGTGAACCCCTGTGACTGCCTTAGTACAAAGCCGAGGTTTCTGTACGCTTTCTTGCATATCTTAATGACATGCTCGCGAAACGTAAGATCTGGAGTGAGATATACCCCTAGATCCCGCACCTGCGTTACTCGCTGCATGGGTATCGCCTCTGCTTTGTACTCATAGCACATATTACATACTAACCTAAAAACAGCTGTAATTAAACCATTGTTTAAAAAAAATTACAAGCAATGCATGGAGTCTTATAGACCCATTGCGCTTGTGCCAGTAATATCGAAGATATTTTAAAAATCAAAAATCAAACATTCAAATCTTTAAATATCTCGATAAAATAAACATATTAACCGACGAACAGAAAGGCTTCCGAAAAAATAAAACCATCAATAAGGCAATATATGACTTTTTGAACAATGTCATTACGAATGTTGACAAAATAATACCTGTTTGTTCAGTTTATTGTGACATGACTTAAGCATTCGACTATATCGATCCCAATATCCTGCTCAATAAGCTGAATGCGTACGGTATTAGAAGCAATATCCTCTGTTTAGTAAATTCATTTTTGTGGAACAGGAAACAGTACGTTGAAGTAACCGACATAGATCCCAAATCTAAATACCAACGAACCTATAAGTCTAGTTATCGCACAGATGCTTATGGTGTACCCCAAGGCAGCGTCTTAGGGCCTCCGCTGTTTATGGCAATAGGCTCGCCCCCTATTACATGGGACTTAAACATAACTGGCGAAATGTGGGTGTACCTGCTACAGGGATACCTCTGCCCAACCCTTCGGGGAAACAAGGCGTGATGTTATGTGTGTTGTTATGTTATAAATGATCTGCCAAAAGTAACAAGTCATCCTATGTCACTGTTTGAAAACTTATTTAAGAAAAGGCTTAAATCTTTACTATTGAATAAAGCATACTACAGCAGTTCGGAATTTTTGACAGACAAAATGCTATGACTGTTTTTGACCGTAGTTGGTACTCAACATTGCACGTGTAATTTTTTGTATCCTTTTAATTATTACATTACTTTTTCTCTCTTTTTTTATACTTTATTTAAATATTGACATAGTAAACTTATTTTTCTTTTTGACTTGTGTATTTTTCTTATCATTTATTTTGAGAAAATCAATTAATATCGTTTGATTAATGTAATTATGTTATAAATTTTTAGTATCAATGACATCCATGAATATTTGTACGCCTTCTGGTATAACATAGCGTGCTGGTAATTTATTTTTATTTTTTTATAACAACTATTTTATTGTACCTATGTTAACAAATGATTAAATGATTATGATTAACCTATTTGTACTTTTAAGGTTAAATTGATATGAAAGGGGAGGGGGAGAAATTTTATCCTACTTAATATTATAAATGTGAAAGTTAGTATGTTTGTGTGTTTGGATGTTTGTTACTCAGTCACACCAAAACGGCTGAACGGATTTAGATTAAATTTGGCACACAGATAGTTTATAACCTGTATTAACATATATAATGCTTTTTATCCCAGTAGTACATTCCCGTGGGATACTTCCCGACCTGCACGCGGACGAACCGCGGGCGAAAGCTATGTAGTTAGATTATAAATACTTAACTCATGTGCTCTTATTATTTATTTTAGGACATGCAGTGTAATTTAGGTTTAGGTACCTTTCATTGTGATATTGTTTTGCCCGAAGCATTTATATATTTTTTTAAATCTCAAACTTACTAAAACTTTTTAAATCCATCTATCATAATTATAGTATTATCGTATTCTTACTTAAATGTAAATATTTTTATAAGTAGCCAAAAAACCTTAGCGTCCCCGTCCATTCTATCCTCCCGCATCTTCCTCAGAAACTATTCCGCCTCCCCCCGCGAGGAAGCCACTCCTGAATATGTGAATGTGTGATGTAATGCGAAAAATCAACTCGTGATCGCTGTGTGTACCGAGTGTTCGCGAAATTGACTGCGGCCTGCCAACTGTATTTAGACAACGTTCAGGCTAGAATATTTGAACTGTAATTTTCTTTGTAAGAACTAAAATCGTAGTAAAGGAAGTCTGTGAAGTGAAATGTTCCTTCCTGTATAAAATAATTATTTTTATATCAATATACTTGCATAACTTCAAGTTCCCTTGCCGAACACAGTCACAGTCACGAGAGCGAAGCCGCAGGCACAGCTAGTTCCGTATGAAGGAATGACGAAGAAAATACATATCTGTTTTTTGTTAGTTTGTTGGTCGAAACTCAAAAGCGATACTGTGGAGTTTTCAATCAATCTGCCTAGCCTTTTCCCAACTATGTTGGGGTCAGCTTCCAGTATAATTGGATGCAGCTGAATACCAGTATTTTACATGGAGCGACTGCCTATCTAACCTCCACAACCCAGTTATTGGGTATAATACGATACCCCTTGGTAAGAATGGTGTCAGACTTTCGGGCTTCTGACGACTCGTATCGACTATCATAGATCCACGAATGACAGCCGGGACCAACGGTTTAACGTGCTTTCCGAGACACGGAGGAGTCTCGGTATGTAAAGATGGTCACCCATCCACGGACCAACGACGGCAAGCGTAGCTTAACCTGGTGGTTCGACTTCCGTTCGATCGTCAATTACTTAGCCACAAGCTCCTCGATACTGTGGAGTTTTCGATGTCAAATAAATAAGACGTTTTGGCTGTTGCCCTCCCTGTACCTACATTGCGTATTTTTACTGAAAACTTACATGCTAAAGCGAACTTGTATAGGGTGCAGTCGCGATACACTCTCATAATACGGTCGACTACGGACTAACAGCGTCTGCCTAATAGGCTTATAAGGTACCTACTTCATTATTTATAACAAGCCGTGGCCCGATGGGTTTTCCCATCGGGAAAAATTACAAAATTGCATACAATCTTTCATCTCCTATTAACGCCCTTAGGGAATGAATTTTCAAAAATCTTTCCTTAGTGATCACTTTCGTTATACAGGGTAGCAGTTTAGATACCTGTATCCTTCAATAAACAACTTCGAAAAGAAGTCAAATTCCTTTACAACAGTAAACAGACTATTTCGATTCATGTCTGAAAAGTTTTCTTTTTACGAATCGATAGCGAAAGTTGTATATTATGACAGCTAGAACAACTTGACGGATGCAGATCACTAAATCGCCATCCTGTATTTAAGGAACTCTTGTGCTAATCTATAGTATACTTCTAGATGCAGCGGTTTAGCCTATCCTTTGTCTGTCAGTGAATTTGAATTGAATGATTTTTATTGAGAGAATGAATGAAAGGCGACTAACAAAAAACTTTTTACAAAAAAAAAAAAACAACCGACTTCCAAAAAAACACTACAAAGTCAAAAATAACTTAATTTCGGAAGTCGGTGTCTTTGGTTTTGAATTTTCATTTTTTGCCACCGACTTCCGAAATTAAGTTATTTTTGACTTTGTAGTGTTTTTTTGGAAGTTGGTTGTTTTTTTTTTTTGTAAAAAGTTTTTATTTTTCACTTTTTAGTTGTGGTACCTACCCCACACAAATTCGAATACCACTACCTGCTATGTAAATAACAGTGACAGGAAGTTATATCATCTACATACTAAGTGGGGAAAAAATACGTATAATTGAAGCTAACTCAAAAACTACCCAAGCAAAGTTTATAAAATTTATATGGGACCACCTCTGAAGTATGATCTATCAAACAAAAAAATAATCATCAAAATCTATTCATAATTGGCGGAGTAATCGCGTAACAAACATACAAAAAAAAAAAAAAAAAAAACAAAAAAAAAAAACATACAGACGAATTGAGAACCTCCTCCTTTTGGAAGTCGGTTAAAAATGTATTTACAAGGCTGATGTGAAGGGAAAGGCCGGTCGGGGACGCCCTAGGAGGACTTATACTGACCTTATTGGTGATATTCTTCAGAAAGGCCAGGTGCGTAGTACTCGCAACCGGCGTGCGTGTATGACCAGATGTATGAACGTAGACGAGGTAAAAGGAGTATGTAAGGATCGTAGCAGGTGGTGTTCTGTAGTTTCTGCCTACCCCCGTGGGAAGAAGGCGTGAGTTTATGTATGTTTATTTTCTATTTTCTACTTAATTAGTAGGTACTATTATACAATATGTTAAATAACAGAGGGCGTTCCCTTAAACTCGTTAGTCCATATCATTAATAGATAAAAATAAAAATATCAGCATAGAAAAATAAGTAAGTATAAAAAATCCGTTTTTTTTAAAATAATTGACAATAAATTCGAAACGTCCTGTTTAAAATCAAAATAGTAGCGCGGAATAGTACCTAGCGTAGTGGCGTTGCAAAAACCGGCAACATCGCAATTTTTGTGTAAGATCCGTTCGCCAATACCCACCACTTATATTAACTAGTAGAAACTTATTGAGGTGTTGTATGAATGATTTAACACCACAGCACCTGGGGAACACCGTACTTCTGTCATTCAATATCCTTCAAAATAAATCATTCCCGGTCACTTCAGGCTGGCATAAGTCACCTTTCCCCAACAGTAATATCTCCAACCTTGACGTACATTTACGATCCGTAGCCTAGCGTTCCATTTCGCGCAGTTAACTCTTACGACTCTTAGAAGATTGATGACCCTCACCATGTTTTTTCTGCCGTTTCCAAACAAGGAGGCATCTTGACGTCAATCTGACGCACAAACAGATATAAATAATTCGAGGGTTTTTTATTCTTTTTAGTTTATGGGGGAATCAGGTTTCATAGAAGAAAGGTTGTGTTTCCCCTATCGAATTTATAGTTGGGCGTGACTATGCTGATAAAGTAAAAACTTGGAACTGACAATTTGGCATAGTAATATTTTTAAAGGCCCGCATTTGGCTTTTCATTTTTACAGAATGATGATTTTTCATTTCAATTCGTTAATTAACATAACATAACATCTTGTTTCCCCGAAGGGTTACGCAGAGGTGTACCTATAGTAGGTACACCCACATTTCGCCAGTTATGTTTAAGTCCCATGTAATAGGTGGCGAGCCTATTGCCATCAACCGGGCACAAATCCAGACTCCGGGCTGCTACTGAGAAATACCAGATAGAAAAACCCAATAACACTTTTCCCGACCCGGGAATCGAACCCAGGACCTCATGCTCAGCAGTAGCACTTGCGACCACTAGACCAACGAGTCAGTTGTTAATTAACTTTATTTCAATTAATATAATTTGTGAAACACGGACAGAAACAGAGATTTTTTAAACTAGATTATCGATGCACTTCTCAACCTATGAAATAAATTGTCATAGTAATAAATTATGAACCAAACATATTTTTTAATGAACGGAGTATGCTGTTTTCATGAAAAAAAATAATTTATCTTGTAAGTTAAATTCATGCGTAGCAAATAAAAATACATGATATAGATACAATTAATCAATAAAATAATTGATATTTATGTACAGTTAATTTAATTCTTAATAAATATTCGGTATCCTATAAAACATTATAATTGAATAGAAAACCACTTAAAGTTAAACCAAAGAAAGAGCAACACCAAAACATGACCAGTTTATTGACTCATAGCGGCAACCCCGTGACGTGTCGTATCCAGCCCCTGACCAGGGGGATGTTGCTGTACACTCCTGGCTGCTCCTTCATCGCACATCCTACCCCGAAGGAAACTAGGCCCAGGAGCTTGCCGTTGCTGATTGCTGGGCCGCCGGAGTCACCCTGAAGAAAAAAGAAGACAGACAATAAGATTTGTCGCAGGTTAAGGCTCACATATCAATCTGCCTAGCCTTTTCCCAAGTATGTTGGGGTCGGCTTCCAGTCTAACCGGATGCAGCTGAACAACATTAATTTACATGGAGCGACTGCCTATCTGAGCTCCACAACCCGGTTACTAGGTAATACCTTACCCCTTGGTAAGACTGGTTGTCAGACTTTCGGGCTTCTGACGACCCGTAACGACTGTCAAAGATCCACAAATGACAGCCAGGGCCAACGGTTTAACGTGCTTTCCGAGGTACAGAAGAATCTCGGTATGTAGAAATGGTCACCCATCCACGGACCAACCCCGGCAAGCGTAGTTTAACCTGATGGATCGACCCGTGCGGCTGTCAGTACTTAGCCACGAGCTTAAGACTCATTTAAACACACGGCAAAAAAAACAGAAAAATCTTTGTTGTAACAGTATTTGTGTGGCTCACGGCTGCGCCCTCGCAAAGAAGGAGCTAGACTGTAACATTTCTGCTTTTATTAAGAAACATACTACGATACTTCTGATCCTATCTATTCTGCATTCGCGATTAAGATTCCATAAATGTGAACGAATACTCGTACATATGTGTAAGTATTTGGACAAATAACAAATTACTGGAAATAGAATTGTTTTTAGAAAATACCAAGTTTGATGTCATTTGTTTAACAGAGCATTGGTTAAAAGATCATCAAGTACGAGTAATGTCAATTAATTATGAAAATTATTGTGTAGTTAGCCATTTCAGCCGAAAACGTATGATACATGGCGGGTCATTAATATTGATAAAAAATTCTATTAAATCGAAAGAAAGAAAAGACATTATCGGACTGTCTGTTGAACACAACATTGAATTGTCCTGTGTTGAGCTTGATAAGCATGTTATTGTATGCGTATACAGACCTCCAAGTTACCAGAATCTACCTATGTTTGATTCTGTAATGGAAGATGTACTAAAGAAACTTAGTGCTAGTAGTAAGTCAATAATCATATGTGGTGATTTTAATATTAATTTATTAGAAAATAACTCGAACACTATCAGATTATTAAGTCTTTTTAGGTCATTTGATTTGTCAAATGTTTTTATTGAACCAACCCGAGTGACAGCTTCTTCTGCCACTTGTATAGATAATATATTTTGTAATTGTGATTACTTACATAAACAAATTGTAAATAAGTTGCCATCTGATCACAGTGGACAAACAATAACATTTTGCACCTACATGCCTTTACAAAAAATTCAAATAAGGTTTAGGCCAATTACATGTAAAAACTTAGAGAAATTAGATAACTCTTTGGCAAGTAAATTATGTGTTCAGAGTTTTAATAATATTTTTGACCCTAATGAGTTTTACGCCGAGTTCTTTTCACTATTAAACAAGCAATTTATTGACACTTTTCCACTAAAGACTAAAACTATTTACACAAAGTTCTTATTTAGTGATTGGGCCACTCCAGGTATTCGTAAAAGCAGGGAAAAACTTTTTGAACTTTATGGCCTAAAGCAACATATGAATAATACAAGCTTTCATCAGTATGTCGCAAAATATTCTAAAACTTTTAAAAGTGTGTGCAAAATAGCTAAAGCTCTTTACATTAGCAATAAAATAAAATCAGCTGATGATAAAATAAAAACTACCTGGCAAATAATAAATAATGAAACAGGTAGGAAAAAACAGCGTAATACTGAATTAAATTTAGAGACTGCACATGGCCCCATCAACTCAGATGTAGAAATAGCTCAGGAATTTGAAAACTTTTTTGCTAATGTTCCCCTTAAAACTACCGAAAATTTTAATTCATCACCCGCGCTTTCTGCCGCCTTACTTAGAAATAATGTAAATGCATGCCCTTTAGAGTTTAGGTTTCAGCATACAAACCCCCAGGCTGTTATAAAAGCTTTTAAAGATCTTAAAATTAAATCAACAGAAGATCTATGGGGAATGTCTGTAAAAGTCTGTAAATCTATCATCGAAACCATTGCGCCCTATTTAGCTTTCATATTTAACACCAGTGTAGACCAAGGAGTCTTTCCGGATCTCATGAAACTCAGTAAAGTAGTTCCATTGTTCAAGTCCGGTGATAGTAAGGAACCCAACAATTATAGGCCCGTGTAAATTCTGCCAGTTCTCAGTAAAGTGTTTGAAAAGTTGATGCTTAATCAAATGTTACGTCACTTTAATAAAAATTCCATCTTTCATGAACAACAGTACGGTTTCACCAAAGGGCGTTGTACCACTGACGCCGATGTCACCCTAATAAAGAACATTTTTAATGCCTGGGAAGAAGCACAAGATGCCATTGGAATCTTTTGCGACCTCTCGAAGGCGTTCGATTGCGTAAACCATGAAACACTTCTGCTGAAACTAGAACACTATGGGATTAGGAATACAGCTCTTGATTTACTAAGATCATACCTGAAAGATAGAAAGATTAAAGTTCAAGTAAACGGCAGAAACTCGTTGGGGTCTGAAATGGCAATGGGTGTTCCTCAGGGTCGATATTGGGTCCATTCCTCTTTTTAGTTTACATAAACGATTTACCCCAATTACTTCAAAATCAACCGAAGATGGTGTTATTTGTAGATGACACATCATTGATCTTTAAAATAGACCGACGGTCACAAAATCTTGACGAAGTGAATAACTCTATTCTTCAGGTCCAAGATTGGTTTACGGTAAATAATTTGGTACTTAATGAGAAAAAAATCAAATGCATTAGTTTTAAATTAACGAATGTTAGAAGTAGCGAATGTGACATCATATTGAATGGAGAAAAACTGGAATTTATTCATCAAACAGTTTTCCTGGGAATCACGCTAGACGAGAAATTACAATGGGGACCTCATATAACATCTCTTGCGGGGCGGCTAAGCTCGGCCGCTTATGCTGTTAGAAAGATAAGACAGTTAACAGATGTAGAAACCGCGCGTTTGGTCTATTTTAGCTACTTTCACAGTATTATGTCATATGGCATTTTACTGTGGGGTCGGGCTGCTGACATTGAATCCATCTTTATTTTACAAAAACGGGATGTCAGAGCCATTTATAATCTATGTCGTCGCGAATCTCTAAGGGAACTATTTAAAAAGATTAATATTATGACGGTACCTTGCCATCTATGAAAATATTATGTATGTATGTAAGGAAAAATCTGCATCTTTTTAAGAAAATAAGTGATAGACATAATTTTAATACTAGAAATAAAGATAAAATAGATCAACCATTTTTCAGATTATCCAAAGTACAAACATCTTTTATGGGGTACTGTGTTAAATGTTACAACAAAATACCTTGTGATATATTATAATTAACTGAAAGAAAATTTAAAACGCATATTAAAAGTACTCTTTGTAAACAAGCATATTACAAATTAGAGGATTATATCCTAGATAAGAATTCTTGGAAGCATGCTGGTCTAGCTCCATAGGACAATTTTGAGTCTAGACAAAATCAAACTGGTTGCTAATTTAATTGTGTAATTAAATATTACAACATTTTTTTTACATTCTGTGATTACTTGAACTCACACACTGACGAATTAGTATCACTTGTAATTTTTTTAGGAATATCGTATAGGTTTTACAATGCTTGTAAATATGTGAACACCATGTATCCATTACATAATTATTTTTTCTATCATTGCTTCATTTTTATTTTTACCTGTTGTGGTATAGTAATCTTATTCCAGGTGCATCGTTTTCACATATAATTATATAAATATATGTGAAAACGATGCACCTGGAATAAGATTACTATACCACAATAGGTATACAAAATATTGTAAAACATTTTAAAAGAGTAACGGTGGAGCCCATTCTTCTCCATACGAAAACTACCCTTTGGAAGGGGCAACTAGAATCAATTCTATTTTTTGTTTTTGACGTTCAAAAGTGCCTTTTTGTGCCTAATTGAAATAAATTATTTTTGACTTTGACTTTAACTTTACACTGACATAAAGTTGATATTTTGAGATTTCAATAGACTTCATCTGTGATTTTAACATCATACTGTTTTTGTTGATCTTTCGATAGGCAAGCAAGCGGCGGTTTACAGGGTATGGGTGCCGATATATTAACTGGTACATGAGACCTTCTAGTTTTGAATGTGCACGTGCTTGGAGTACTGCAGATGTATTTAGCTGGCATGTCTTGGGTTCGATCCCCAGTCTATCAAAGTGGGTAAGTATTCGCTTTTTCCAATAGTTCTTCGTCAGGAGTCTGGATTTCTGCCCAGTTGAAAGCAATATTCTCACCCCCTATTACATAAGACTCGAACATAACTGGCGAAATGTGAGTACTTGGATACACTATTGGTTCCCCTCTTAAGGGTTAGGTTCTTGGGAGATAACCGCCGATATGTTTTGCAAAAATATTTTAATGTGGAGTTACCTGACAAGAATCCTTGGTGCCGTTGAGGTAGCCAGCGCAGAACATCCTAGGCGTGACGGTCTTGTAGTTGGTGAGGGGGAGGGACTTGCAAGTCTCCGGGGACATCACTGGGACACGGACGCGACGCACTATATCTTGCATTACGCGTTGCTAAAGCATATTAAAGGTGAAAAAGATTAAAAACCTGAGGTAATCATACTTTAGATTCTAAGCAAAATTGAAAAGACTAATCGTTTTTTAAAGGGAGGCAGAAAATTTGTTCATCTTTTTAATGTCACCTTATTGAAGAACTAAGCCGCTCTGTCTTAAGTAAAAATAATTTTATTTATCTTATTATTTTTATTCTTCTAGTCTAACCTACAAGTAATAACTGGCTCAAATGTCCGTAGCATCATAAAGAATGCTTAACCAAGAAGAACCATTACTTTTTTTTTCCACTTTCTTTTAAAACACGTAACTGATCAGTTTTTGTGATAGCTTTCTATATATATGCTCCTAAATCCTCTTCAACGCACTCCTGTATAAGGTTTTATAGAAGCACCAAGCATAAACAAACAGATTTTTTTTTTTTATATTTAATAAGTCCAAAACAAAACATACCTTATACTTCGTATGCCCCCACCCACTGACTGATACCAACTCCCCTTCCATAATATCCTCAACATTCCCTATAGCGATGGGCCTAGAGTTGGGGGTCACGGGGATAGGCTTCTCCAGCAGAATCAGCTGGTAGTCGTAGTCATGGGTGTGCAGGTGGGTGGTGTTCCAGAGGGGATGGATGAAATGAGCGCAGACGGTGTACTTTGTGGCTAAAGAGCGCTGCGTCGAGCCTGCTAGGACGAAGGATTCTTTTTCCCTGTAAAAAAGGGTTGATGGTACGGAATAGTTAGGAGTTTGATGCAACTTTTAGGATGAGCCTTTTTTATTTACGGACAAGAGTTCAGGTACAGTTAAAAAAATATATAATTATACTGCTTTTCAGCATTTTATGTAACTATGAATTTATAATTATGATGGTAATTTTTTGCCTCCTGGGCGTGATCTGCAGTTGCCTATATGGAAAGCCTTCAATCGATTGCGTACCCATTACCCAAGTAGGCCGCTGCAGACACAATTTGTCGAAGTGAGGGATCACTAAACCATTCAACACTCAGTGCGAGGGCGGTGCTTCTGATCAGACCATGCCCCACTTGCTGGAGTGTCCTATGTGCCCGTTCACCTGCACCTCGGATGACCTAAAGAATGCCACTGATGCCACAATCAACGTGGCCACCTACTGGGCTCATATAATATAAAATAATATATAAAGAAGAATACCATCGACACGAAAAGAAGAAGATGGTAATTTTTGGAGTGTTCCGTCTTTTTTTATATTTTGTTAAATTTACAATATTTTCTAAATCTGAAGTGTTAATCGATTTTCATTGACCGTGCCGAATTGTTTATTATGAACCTGCACCAGCTTCTCCAGACTATTAGTTTGCAAGATTGTTTTCCTTTGTATAAAACCATGGTTTCTTCTCATGAAAACAAGAAACGTAATGAAGTATGTCATTTATAAATTGAAATACTCCTTGATTTAAATTCTAAAGTGCTATAAAGACACTCTGTTTAATCAGATTAGTCGAAGATTTTGACGCCTCTAAGAGATTAGCAGGATTATTATCATACACCTCGTTTGCCAGGTAGGTATTTCAAAATTATTGGTTCAAAGTTGACAAAATCACTTTTCTTTAATATGAAGGTAGTTAGAAAAGGGATAAATTCGCAAACATTCACGATGAATGAGACGAAAGAGAGCGCCCTTAAGACGGCGAGCGAATGAAAATTAAAAAAAAAAAAATTACGAATTATTTTATATAATTCAATTTTTATGATAACTGGCCACTAGCCCTACCCGTGTGTTAAATTAATGTCACCATTGTAGTGCCACGTTGTATGATAAAACTATAAATTAACGATTTTCGGCCTTTTTACCCGACTGCCCCAGAAGAAGGGTAATGTTTTTCCTTTACTTCTTCTCTAAAACCTTGCTTCATGCCAAAGGAGATCATTCATTTGCATTTCGTGTCGCAGCCGTAAGGCACACAATACTGTTTTAAGCTTTTTTTGTTTTTGAAAACTGTGTGCCTTAACCTGTGTCAAATAAATTTATTTTCTTTCTTTCTTTCATTTTTGGCTAAATTATGAAAATGCCGTACCAAACAATAAAAAAGTTATACTCCGTTAGAACATGTTATTCTCTTCACTTTTTACTATAGAACCAAATCTGTAGGACCATATCCTGCGCTGTTACACGAGTTTCAAAAATATTGTTTTCAGTATATTTTAGTTAAAGAATAACAGTAATCTAATTCCAGTAATATTTTTTTTTATGCCAGTAAACATTACAGTTATTATCTTTTACTGTGAAACTAAGACTCTAGGGTTATTCTCACATTTAAGCCAAAAATTATAGACGGTGAATGATCTCCTTTCATGATTCTAGGTCAACGGGAAGTACCCTATAGGTTTTGATTTATTTCGCGAGTATCAAAATATGTTGCGTTGACTTAGAAGCTAAATTTTTTAGAGCTCCAAGGGACCGTAGACCTACGTATTGATATTAATTTCAACTTGATACCTCCACGCGTTCCTAAGAAAATGGGTTCTTGACAGACAGACTAAGCAGCCAATTAAGCATTTATAAACTGATCAAAAAGTAAAGAATACTCACTTACAATGCGCAGCTGTGAGGACCCACTCGGGCGCAATCATGGTACCTCCACAGTACAGGCCGTAGAGGACTTGATAGGGCACATCCTTTATAGAGACCTGGTTGCCTCCTACTATCCTCCATTGGACCTGGGGATAGGAAACCCTGTTGCTTAAGAGTAATAAGAGAAGTTGAGATGTATAGTCTTTCTCATGTTTTTATCCTATTTTTTGTGGTCATCGCAATATGTCTTCTTCTGACACACATCTTTACATGCCGCTTCTTTTTTGACCACATCAGCATCTTCCACAATGAAACCATCGTTTCTTTGGTCTTCCCCTACTCTTATAATCATATTCATTATCATCATCATTTCGGCTGAAAGATAACTACTGTTGGAGATAGGCCTCCCCGTTCCCACGCGTGTTGCCACATCGACCGGTCCAGTGCTTCTCGCATCCAGCGGATTCGCGCGACCAGCACCAGGTCATCGGTTCACCCTGTGGGTGCTGGGTGGTCTACCAACGCTGCGCCTACCACCGCCTACCAACCTTCCGACTACCTTTTAACTATCTATTACTACACAACCATGATTTTTTCTCAATGAATGTTGGGGATGCCTACGTCCATTATCGGATGTTCGCGGCCTGACTGTTTGGCCGTCATCATAAGCCTGACCCTTACATCGACAGGCCCATCCTCATCAGGAGCCTCCTCCTCTCTTCCCAACGGCTCAGGAGCCATGGCTTCGTGGAAGTACAGGTAGTTTCGAGGTGGTACTCTTCGAGTGACGTAGATCCTCCAGTAGTGAGCGACGCAATCTGATGTTAGGCGACCGAAGTATGTTCCTGGAAATCATGAAGGATAGGTGTAAAGCATACATGGCTAGTTCGACCATCAGATCCGTTTGTACGGCTTCAAAATCTATCACCAACCACGGCAGGAACGACTTACTGTTAAAAGCAAATTCTGTAAACTAAGCAGTAGGTGTCTGACGCATCCGGTCAGATCAATCAGATCTGATTCATCTGCAGAGTGTTTCTTAGGCCTTTGAGTGTCCTATCAGTGACCAGTCCAAGGAAAATGTTTTTTACCACTATAACCCGGTTAAAAACATCAAAAAGACTAAAATTGTCAGTTGCTTTTTACCTTTTTCTTTAGTACTTTGAAGCGTATTCAAAGATAAACAGGTTGGTACTAAGAAGAAGACTGAGATTAATCTTAAATCGCGAAAACACTTTCATTTTCATTCCTAACGCAGTGCGCGGCATACTTGCGGCAAATGCTAAAGATAAAGTACAAGCCACACTGTGTGAAAGTGCTATGCTTTTTTATTCATATCTATGATAGCGTCAAAAACCTTGATTCTTTGGATTGAATAAATCCAAATTATCAATGGGCAAATGAACACACGGTGCTCTAAAAGTATCACTGCAGTTTTTTTTTAAATTTTGTTCGTTTCATTTAACTTTTTTTGACTTCTTGCTTCTTACTTTTCAAATAATTAATTTACGTGACTGTACGAGTTGTTATTGAAAGCATTTTAACAATAATTTAATGCAGTTTCCGCGTTACTCTGTAACTCGCTTCAACTTCGTTCATAATTTATAACATAAACATACTCGTAATGTACAGAAATTATCCCACGGGAACGTACTACTGGAACCAAAAGCATCTCATGTCCTAACCCAGGTCATGGTCTACCCATGTGCCAAATTTCATCCATATCCGTTCAGCCATTTTAGCGTGAAATAAACAAACTCACTTTCGCATTTTTACCTAATATTAGTTAGGATAACCAAGTCATATTGTAATCTTCTGCATCGCTGTCTCTGCGTCAATGCCTTACTAAGATACTAGTGAAAGTTCCAGTACTGAACATATAGCTTAGCTTACATATATGTATACTGGGATATATGTGTTTTCAGTGGAAGCACGTAGGTATCATTTAAAGTTGCGGCTAAGCAATAACTTAGAGGTAAAGCTTACGGTAAGTAGAGATAGTAGGGTAGTTAGGATGATGAAGTTAGTAGAGTGTTATAATTACTTCGTGTATAGAGGTCGTTGTCCCCATTTTTAACCCTTAATTTGGCAGCGTACTCTATGAATTGACTTACAAAACGATGTCTTAATATAATGTATAATATCATTTTTGTACACTAACAGCTCAAAGTATTTTAGTCCATCCAAAGGTTGTCTGTAAGAGATCGCCTCTTGCGATAACACCACCCATTGCACTATACAGTTGTACACTAGTTTTAAATAATGTTTGGCCTTTTTGTTTTATGTAATGTACAATAAAGTGTTTTTTTTGTCTGTTTTTAGCCATTATTGTCCTACTGCTGAGCAAAGGCCTCCCTACTCTCTCTGTGTAGATCTGCCAAGGACCAATCTCTATTAAAGGAGACCAGCTCATCCCGCCATCTCCGTCGGAGCCTGCCGTGATGTCGTTTGCCATAAAGCGGGACCCACTGGGTCATATGTTTGACCCACTGATCGTTTAATAAATAAATTGGTTGTGGTTTTACCCTACTGCAAAGGAAATTAGTTTTTTTCTGACCTAACAGTCCCACAAAATTTCCTCTCTCAGAAACGAAAATCAACTAGGTAATTAAAATGTTACTACTTAATATGTGCGGTTCACTGTACGAATCCAATTTGACGATTCTATTAAAATTAGTTTTATTTAAATATTATAATGAATCCAGTGTTTATTTTTCATTTACATTCATCACAATGATCCCTCATTAATTAATGTTTTATACCGTTGAGCCTAATTAATTCACTTTTAATTAATACCAACTAACTAATATTTATTTTTGGAAACCACACAGTATTATGATTCAACTAGCTTTTGCAACATGCTTTGTTCATATGTTTATTTTGAAGAACCGTATACAAAGAAACAATTTATTTTAGATGCATATAAAATATAAACAATGTTTTAACATAAATTTGTATAAATTTAATGCGCATTTTTATAATTATGGATAAATAAACCACTCAAGGATTCCACGAGACAGGCTAGACCTAGTGTGGAGTTCATATGCAAAATGTTAATTTTGCGTCTTATTTCTATGAAATGTAAGCCTAGGTATTATTGTAGCATAAGCATGATCAGCTTATTATATTCCCACTGCTGGGACACAGGCCTCCTCTCTGCGAGAGGGAGTGCCGTCATCATCCACTACGCGGGCCCAGTGCGGGTTGGTGCATGTTTCGAATTTTCGGTTCTAGGACTTGCGGTTCATTCGGTTAGTGTATTCGGTTTCTTCACGATGTTTTCACTGGGCCACTACTGCTCTCATTATTGTGGACTATAAGGAAATGTAAAGCACTGTTTTTGGACAAAAACATTATTATTTATTTACTCCGTAACATGTCTATACACCACAGATAGTCTCATTAGCGTATTTTTTTTTAATATTTCAATGAAACCAATTTACAGGCACTTTTGAATTGTCAAGGAGTTGGTCAGTCAGAAATATGGAGCTGCCCATTCCAAAGCGTAGTAGGTACCTATGGAGAAGAACGAGCAAGAAACTCCACGGACGAGTGTCCGTGGAGTTTCTTGCTTTAAATAAAAAAGCATTACAATATATTGGTTACATCATTCATGTTGAAATTATACATGTGAGAACAATGTAGAAAGATGTGCACGTTAGAAGCGTCCATAATAAAAAGATAAAACAAAGAACAATTCAAAAATAAAAATTAATTAAAAATAAGCCCTGGCAGCTAAGAGATGACCAGTCCTAACTGACGGCGCCCGTTCACGAACATGACGCATGGATTAGCACCATTCAGCTCAACCATTTTGAAGGGAGCTAAATGATCCAACACACGCGCCACCATCAGCGAAACATCTAAGTGAGCATGACATACTCACAGCCGCCAGGGCATATTCAAGTCAATGAAAGACATATTACGAGTACATAGTGCTCACACCTGTGCTATGCATTTATACACTACAAAGGAGATTGGGTTTATACAATAAAAAGATGGTCTACAATCTTCAGCAGCTTTTGCAAATGTTAATCAATTAGTTGTAGTTGTGGAGCAGGACCAGCATTGAGCCAAGCATTTTTATCAGCGATGTAATTCCCCAACTTATAATATGCCTGCCTATAAAATCAGCCACAAACAGATATAGGAATACAATTTCTCATTTTGAAAGAAAAACTCAATTTAGCCCAGTCATTTTCTTAAAATTATACGTACACCTACCTAGTATACTAATTTAAGAGTCAGTTTACCTAAGAATATTTACCTTCGCAAATCTTCAGCACAAAGTATGAAAACTGAACTTCAAATAAATTCTATGTCTAAAATCCAGTCGGAACTATTCTCACAATAATAGTTATAACCCGCGGCACCTCTTTGTACATTCTACTCATTGTGCTGTTCGCAAAGAACTCAATTCAACCTCCCCCTAAGGCGTTCTGCGCAATCCTTGTTTTCCTAAGTTCTTTGATAAAACGAATGAATAGAGAAAATTAGTTAGCACTGTTTTAAACCGACGTTATGAAGTAGTTCTTATTTTTATGTAATTTTTAAATTCCTATATGATTTTTAATTACAGTAACTTTAAATAAGTAGGTACACCTCTGCCTAACCCTATGAGGTAAAGGGGCGTGATGTTATTACCTAAACTTATTATTGTAAAGAGAATTGATTATTTATAAGTTGTTTGTTACGCTTTCACGCTAAAACGGCTAAACGGATTTAGATGAAATTTGGCACATAGCTAGACCATGACCTAGGTTATGATATAGGATACTTTTCATCCTGATGTTTTTACGGAATCGAGACTTATGCGGATGGAACCGCGGGGTGCAGCTAGTGTAAAAATAAAATAGTTGCCTGTTGAATTGCATAATTCAATAACAATTGTCTGCTTCGCTGATTTAGTGGTTGCAAGCGCTATTGCCGAGCATGAGGTCCTGGGTTCGATTCTCGGGTCGGGCAGTGTTATTGAGTTTTTCCATGTAGAATTTCTCATTTGCAGCCCGGAGTCTTTGTGCCTGGTTGATAGCAACAGGCTCACCCCCTATTATATGGGACTTAAACATAACTGGCGAAATGTGGGTGTACTTCTGCCAAACCCTTTTAAAACAAATGAAGCAATGGATTAGGAACTTCTTTGAAATCCTTTGGATTGTGAAAGAAAGTGTTTTACACAATTGGGGCTGGATTCGATTCCTACGTCGGGCAAAGTGTTTTTGACTATTTCCATTAGAAATATCAGACCGGAGTCTAGATTTGTATAGGTCCCGATTAGCGGCGAGGCTCGCAAAAAGCGAATGTATTACACACAATGTCACACCTTTGCCTGCCCCTTCCAGAAATACCCACAGGCGTATTTTTTTAGGGTTCCGTACCCAAAACTCACCAATGGGACCATATTAGGTACTAAAGCTCCGCTGTCCGTCCGTCCGTCTGTCACAGGGCTGTATCTTTTGATCCACATAAAGCCAAGTTAGTATGTGTAAATAAAATATAAAAACATAACTACCCACCATTCCCACAGATAACAAATCTAAACACCAAACACACACATACAACACAAAATACACGACTAATATCACACATTTTTATATATTATATAAAAAACCAGTCATAAAATTAAAAAATATTTTCTGAAACAAACATGGCTGTCTCTGTCAAAGGTTAGAACTAAAATAATGAAGTTAAAACGTCTTGTTATACTGTGACCGATGATTACTTCACGGTATTTATATATTACTTTCGTGATTGAAAACAGGTGATAAAACTGGACTAATGTGACGTCATACGGTGTGAATAACGCTATTTATATTGTAAATATTCAGCTATTTAAACGACAGAAGAAGGTTCTAGTCACCTAGACAAGAACCTTCTTCTGTCGTTTAAATAGCTCATCGTCATTATTTTCTTGCCTCATCAACTTATTTGGGATATGTTACATTGAGTTACAAATGAAAAAAAAATTGAGTACCCGCTTTGAAATGTCTTGTTTTCTATACCTATCGTTTATTAAACATACACACAAATTTTCTTTTCATCACGTCTCCTTTTTCTTCCGTAAGAATGTGCCAAATTATATTAAAAATTAAAAGGCCAAAACATATTTTGAAGAAATCTAATAAAATCAACTAGAATTTTTTACATTAATCAACTTTAATTTTATAATTTAGGTAAAAAAAATCTGATAAAATGTTAACACAAAATATCGTGAAACTTTAACTTTTCTTTTATGCTTTTTTGAATGATCTTCTCGGTTTAAATGTCAACAGTTATCTCCTAGCATATGTAGTTGTGTCCCAACGACCTTTAAATCATTCTTCAAGGTTCTTTACATCCCGGTGGAAACTCTCACCCTGCTCATCACTGACCGCACCAAGATTAGATGGATAGAAAGAAAAATAAGAATGAAGAAAGTGAATTTTTTATGACATTCTGCAACCCAACTTTTCGTATAACATAAACACAAAAAACTTTGATATCCATGGTTTATCTTAATTAATAGCACGTCCAAAATAGAGTGAATATGCACTTCTCACTTTTTCGGAAACATTTTTTGTTTGTGATTTCACAATATACTGTCCGCAAACGTAACAAAACTTATTTGGTGCATTTAAGCAGTTGCGACGACCACTTAGTCTAATATTTATTTTGGATTTTCTAATAAATAGGTATATACAAAGATGTTGACGTTATCGAATAGATACGAATACTAAACAAAACAAAATAATAAAAAAGTACAATACATCGAAAACGGTAATTGTTTCTTTAACACCTAAAGTGAGGGTGGTAGAAATAATAATTGACATGTACCTCGAAAACTAGACGTGATGGATACCACATATGTTTGGAACATTTAATCTATGACTCATTACCTATTCATTCCAGCTAACAGTTAAGAGGGTACCAAAATCGTGTAACGCAGTGTTATTATCTTATATTATTATCTTCTGACATACTCTCAGACGTCACCCCCTTTTTAGCCATATTATTATCATCTTTCACATTGTTTCTTTGGTCTTCGGTCGAGATATTTCTCTGCACAAATAGCTCAAACCGTGATAAAAACATTATAGAATCGGCAAGGAGCTGATTGTGTGAAAAGACGCTTAATTTAAGTAAAAGGGTATTTTAATGCACCTTACAAGACCGGAGAAATAATCTCCATCATGATTGCAGCTCCCATTAATTGACGCGATACAATGTTAGCTCGTGATTAATTACGTCCTGAAATGAATCAATGCGCTTTGGATATTAAGGCTCCGTGGACAAAATTCACTCGACTGAGTTTAGGTAAATTCTTGCGATGCTATGTTTGTGTGCACCGTTCACGCACACACGCCTAAAGATCGAGGCGTAGTGATCGCTTAAACAGTTTTGATTCTTTAAGTACAGATGATATTTTGTTAAGTTACGTAGGTACGGATAAGAAATAAGTCTGGAATGTTTATGTGTATTCGTTTAGTTTATTTATAAATTGGAATTATTTTTATAAATTGGAAGTCACACATTCAGAAAGTAAGGGCTAAAATATCAAAATTTTCATACGCCCTCCACGAGATCAAAAAAACCACAGACTTTAAAACTGCACTAGTAACATACTACGCGTACGCCTACGCATGGCTCAAATATGGTGTCATCTTATGGGCCAACAGCACTGACGCGCCCACGCTATTTACCCTACAAAAAAAACTAATTAGAATCTCAGTAAATAGTGAAGTCACCGATAGCTGTAAACCCCATTTTCAGGAATTAAATATTTTATCCCTACCCTGTCTCTATATTTTTGAAGTTTGTAAGTTCGTGCGTAAGTACCCAGAATTCTTTACAAAAAGAGAGGACATACAAAAGAAAATTATTTTAAAACATAAAAATAGACTAAACTTACCAACATCGCGACTAAAAATGCACTCCAATAGTACCTTTGTAATGTCTATAAAAATTTATAATACGTTACCCGAAATAATAAAGAATTTAAATAAATATAACATCTTTATCAATAAATTGAAGTTTTTCCTTGTAAACAAATCCTACTATAGTATAAGTGAATACTTAAATGATAAGTTATAGGTAACTTCATAACTATCCATTTTTATCTACAAATACTCACTATTAAAGATACGCCTACCTACTCTTACTACGAAAAATATGTAATTAAAAAAAAAAAAAAAATATTTGAAGCATTCAATAAATAACTTACCTTAGGGATGATAAATATTAATTATGTAATAAACAATAATAAGTAAATAAAACAATAATGAATAATTAAAAAAAAATGGTAATTATAATGTTACTAATAAATAAACGTATAAAATTTATAAAACAATAATTATATATAATTCATAAATTTAATTCTGTATTAATAAATATATAACTAACTAACTACTTATCTAATAATACAATTTGTCACATTAAACGACCAGTGCTCTTCCTCCTCTCTCCTACTTGATCTGTGCTGTGCCCGACAGGGTCCATAATTGTGACTAATATAATTATTTCCCTACCAACTATATACATTATGGTACGCAATAAAGAATTTGAGATTTTGAGATTTGAGATTACTTTTTGCGTGGAAAACATGAAAAATTATTACCTACAGTCCTACATGTCGAGTTTTATGAGTTTATGGGTTTCATAAAGGGGGTCGAAATTTTCATTATTTTTGCGATAGGACACACCATTTTTGAGATATAAGTGAAAGAACAGAAAAAAGATATAGCACAGTACAGTTTTTTTTTAATTTTCTCAAAAGTGTTTCTAAGTATTAGAATTTATTTTTCTTGAAGTTTTGAGAAAGTTACGTTATTTCAACATTTTTTTTCTGCTATATTATGTATGAAAATTGAAAAAAAGTGGTTCCCCTGTGTACAAGTAGACCATATAATGATGTTGATGATATTTTTTAATTTTCAAAATGATTTCATTTTAATTTTTTGGAAAACTTGTTGCGAGTTTTAGTGATTTTCCAAGAATCCTTAATTTATTTGAATAATCCCTTTCCCCTATGTACAAGACAAAGAATTGAACTTTTCAAATCACAAATAATTTTGTTTAAATTCTGTTTCCCTTTCTCACAACTAATGAACAAAATTGATCAAAACCAGTCGATTACGTGCGGTGCGACGGAGCCTTAACACATTTTCTCAAATCGAATGTTAGTTTGTACCTACTCTTGAATGGTTTTAAGATTTTATTAGAAGGTTGAAATTAGTCGATAACAATATTATCCTTACCCTCTATTATTATCTTTTATTAAACCCGCACAGTCTCTATATAATAGAGACTGTAGGTACGGGAAGAGAGAGTGAATTTATTTTGTGTTACACACTCCCTCTATCTCTCTCTGTCTCTCCTGCGTAGTTGTGATTCGTTCAAGGATAGAGGTAGAAGGTCGTTCAAGAATGTAATTACATTTCTTGCAAAAGACTTTTTAGATCAATCACAATCACCTCAGTAGTAATTAAGACTCAACCTTTTAAATTACCACTACTAAGCTGACTCTACCCTGATAAATCCATTTATTTTAATGAAAAATCAAGAAAGCGTTTCTAACGTATCATAAATAATGTCAACGTATTGTAATCATTTCTTTATATTAAAAATAATGTCCGTAGCATCAATCGCCGTTTGCGCACGTCTGCTTTACGTCACTAGTTCGTCGCGGCTAGGGTGCTACCACACAGGTCTATGCGTTACCGCAGCGCATAAAGCCTTCGTTTACACGAGGTTCAACTTTCCCGACTTTTGAGAGGCGAGAATGTCCATGGCAGACTCGCAGGCGAGATTCTCCATGCGATTCTTTTAAATGTATAGCCGTGGAGTTTCTTGCCGGCTCTTCTCCATAGGAAACGACCAATTGGAGCCGTGCACCTAGCTTCTGACGTTTCATAAGTGCACATGTAGGTTTATATGAAATTAAGTATTTTGAATTTGATTTATCGCGCTTAGGCCGAAACCATAGATATAAAATTGTTTTTTATATTTCTATGGCCGAAACCAAGGAGTTTCGTTTCGCTTGATTTGCACCAAGCGAAGTTTCTTTTTCACTAGGTTAATAAGTAGTATTGCTCAAACAGCGCAGTGTGATTTGCTGAACTAGGTGGTAGATGTCAAGTGCTAGGCAACCCCGGTCTAGGCAACCCCGCCAATCTTTTATGGCGATGCGCTAAGCTAGCCCGCGAAATTCAAATTTTCGCAGCAACATATTAATCAAATTGGGGGGGTTTGCGCGCCCCTAGATCCGGGGCTGGTGCTAGGTGCGTTGCTCCTGAACAGACTAGGGCCCATCTGCTAGAGTGTCCCTAATGTCCGTTGACCTGCACCCTTGACGATCTGAACAACACCTCTGATACCGCAATAAATCTGGACACCTACTGAGCCTAAACAATATAGAAAGCATAGATGTAATTTCGAAACTAAAAAAAGCTACGTAACTGCAGTATCAATGTTACATTAGGGTAACGTGTTTTGGAGTAAAGATTGTTGCAGTACTGTAGAGATCTTAACCTGCTTGAGATAAACACTACATTACCGTGCCTTACATTAATAATGTCGTCTAGTCAAGATTTTCCTATGTTACATTCACCTAACAAGTCTGAACACTTTGATGTATTTCACACTTATCAATTTACATATGATATTAGAAAGTATACGATCACATTAAATTATTTATGCATGTATTTTCATCTTGTTAGTTGTCGCTGTGACGAAAAGTAGAGCAAATTAAAATATGTTAGTAATAAATAGTTGACGGTTGATGTTGTTTCTTTCTTGTAGCTAAGAAATAAGTGACGAAGGGCATTAAGTTTAAAATGAAAAAAAAACGACCGAGCCTTGCAGTAGTCGCATATGATGACATCTGACATCTCACCTTTGTAATAAGCAACATTTAACAAACATTGTTCCTGAAAAAAATATTCAGGTATTTTATTAACACTAGGAGTAATGCAATTGTTTCTTGAAGACAGTAATTATTTTTGTTCAATTTGGGGGAGAGCTGAGAAAATAGACTTATAATAACAGAATTACGAGAAATTATACTTGTGATTTCAAATATCAGTTTGCTCACAAAAACTCAAAAAAAAAAAAAAAAAAAAAAACTCAAAGCATTTATTTCAATTAAACCATTTACAGGCACTTTTGAATTGTCAAGGAATCGGTCAGTCAGAAATAGGTATGAAGCTAGTTGCCCATTCCAAAGCGTAGTAGGTACCTATGGAGAAGAACGGGCAAGAAACTCCACGGACACTCTTTTAAATAAAAAATTGTTACAAAATATTGGTTACATCATTCATGTTGAAATTATACATGTGAGATACATGTGAGATACACAATATTTTGATTCTTCGATCCTTTTTGAGAAATTAAAATAAACACTCCATAATGTTGAAACAAATTTAGCAAAAACGATTAAAACCCACATTTTTCCCAATAACTCGAAAAATACGTCAGTCTATGTAATACAACTTGACTCATAAAAATATTAGTATATTTGTCCGTATGTGACAATATTTCAAAATATTCCAAATACAACATCATCGCAGCAATTCACATCTAAACTTAAAACCTCGATAACTTAAAAAATACTTTTTGTGGGCTGAGTCCTTTCTGCTAATAGACGTCCACTGTTATCAGTTTTATATTCATAGTAAAATAGCGAGAAATCGGGGTTTAAACGCAAGTGGTCCGAAAAGATTTGCAGTAAAGCGAGAAAAAAGATGTCACACATCAAAAAACATAATCAGTCTTAGCAAGGAGTATCGTATTACACAGTTACTGGGTTGTGGAGGTCAGATAGGCAGTCGCCCCATGTAAAATACTGGTATTTAGCTGCATCTGGTTAGACTGGAAGCCGACCCCAACATAGTTGGGAAAAGGCTAGGCAGATGGTGAGGTAATATAGTTTTTCAAAAAAAAATACAAACAACCACTTGAAAGGTCAATAAATAAGTAAGTAAAGAAAGAAAGAAAGAAAATACATTCATTTATCACAGACTAACACTCAAGAAGTGCTGTTATCTCAAATCAATACTTATTCCTTCAATACACAAATCTCAAAAAACAAACCACAAGAATCAATAACCAACAACACCCAAACTCCCCGAATCCAAAATCTGACCGCAAAACAAAGAAAAACAAAAAAATAAAGATACACCATACATCTTTCCCGATATGATATGAATTCAGCAAATAAGTCGCGAATCAATTTCCTCCCTGCATGAAGAGGCAGTAAATCGCGCCATACCCCTCTCGGGGGTGGGCAGGGAGGGAAGGAGGGCTATCTTGTTACGGCAGATAACCGGCGTTTGTTCGACAGCACTATAAAGAGGATAGGGAGGGACAAAATGTCTAAAAACTATGATAATATGTAAATTTTTTACTGTTTCCATTGTTTGAGGCGGTACGATATTTTTTTTTTGTATTGGAAGAATGATAAACTTGCTTGTCCTGTCAAGTTGTTTATTTAAAACAGCCTTTTTCACTTTTATTTTTTTTGTTATTTGGTGTTTCACGAACTGTGTCCAAGTAAACATTATTCTTTCTTTCCTTCCTTGCCACATTTGACTGTGGGGTGAAGGCCTCTTCTCATACAAATAAGGCAATGGCATTGAGCACCGCGCTTGCTCAAGGCGATTTCAGACTTACATTTTTATTATAATAATAATATAAACTATGTAGGTACTTTTTTTTTTTAATCTATTTGTTTATTACTTAAGTATGAAAACGAAATATAAACGATATTATAATCACGATCTTTTCTTTTTCTGTCAGCGATGTCCACTAGAGATAAACTTAGAAAGCACATAATATACAATATGTACACAACAAGTCACATTTGGTGTATCTAGTTTAGAACTCCAGGGAGGCTTAACCTCTGGGCTATCATGATATACTTCAAAGAACCCAAGTACAGTCACGAGTAAGTACCTTACGCAAAACTAAAAAACGATTGACTCGAGTAATACCGATTCTGACTTTGAGAAAAGACGTCAATGATAATAGTATGGTTTTGTAAAGACTATGTTCGTTTCGAAACATCATAATATTCTTATCAATAATTTTGGATAAAATCACGTAATGCTTTTGGTCCCGGCTGTCGTTCGCAAATCTTTGCCAGTCGTTACGGGAGAAGCCCAAAAGTCTTACCAAAGGGTATCGTGGTAGGTACCCACTTCCAGTAACTGGGTTGGTCACATAGGCAGTCGCTACATGAAAATATTGGTATTCAGCTGCATCCGGTTAGACCGGAAGCCAACCCCGACATAGTTGGGAAAAGGCTACGCAGATTGATTTCGAATTTTGAATCGCTTTTGAAACATATTTTCGCTCGTGACTGTACGTTCGGCACTCACTGAGTTAGTGGTCAGCTTCGCTAGTCATCATAATCTTTCCTGGCTAACTCCCTAATTAAAAAAGTTATTTTCAGAAAAGATCGAAGCGTTCTCCAGATAAAGATCTGGAGAATAAGCTTCTCGCCTTGAAATGAGACAGAATCATGACATTTGATTGAAAAACGGATAAAATATTCGTTCATAATAATTAAGTTACTTAAGGTCAAGGTATAAGGTCAAATACAATTTTTTTTCGACAATTTGAATGACAGGCATGTCTAGTCCAGTCTCCCGAACAGACCAGATATGTCTGTCGCATGTCAGATTAGCTATGGTTTAAAATAAAACCAAACGGCATCGACTGAATTAAAATCCAATCGAATTTCGTTTTCGGTTTTCGGTAATTTTCGGCAATTTTCGTTTTTGTGTGTCAAAGTTTTTTTGATTATTATTAATTATGTATCAGCCGCACCGATCACAGGTTAAACTACGCTTGCCGGGGTTGGTCCGTGGACGGGTGACCATTACATACCGAGACCCCTCCGTGCCTCGGAAGGCACGTTAAGCAGTTGGTCCCGGCTGTCATTCGTGAATCTTTAGTCGTTACGGGTCGTCAGAAGCCCGAAAGTCTGATAACCAGTCTTACCGAGGGGTATCGTATTACCCAGTTACTGGGTTGTAGAGGTCAGATAAGCCGTCGCTCCATGTAAAATACTGGTATTCAGCTGTATCCGGTTAGACTGGAAGCTGACCTCAACATAGTTGGGAAAAAGCTAGGCAGATTGAAATAATTTATATATTCAAGAAAATTTAAAGTTTCGTGTGATTTAAGTTTGAACGATTAAATCATCATTCTCCCGCCTTTATCTCAATTTATATGTGGTCGACGCAGCATGTCCCGTCCTTCCATACTTCTCTATCAGTCGTCATCTCGGTAGTCCCCCTCTTTCTATCCACATCATCTCCCACACAGTCCATCCATCGTTTCTTTGGTCTTCTCCTACTCTTATAGCCATCCACATTCATACTCAAAACTTTCCTCAAGACATTTTCCTCATTCCTCCGCATCACATGCACATACCATGACAATAAATTTCCGCACAACATTTCAGACACCGGTGCCACTTTCAGACTTCCTCTTATGTACTCATTTCTTGCTCTATCCATTCGTGTAACACCACACATACCTCTTAGCATTCTCATCTCAGCTGCATGCAATTGCCTTTCATTAATCCCTTTTGTGGCCCAACATTCTGATCATTTTGAACGATTATATTGAAAGATTGATACTGCAGACACGGTATTTCCTACAAAAAAATAACAATAAAGCCAATTATCAAACTAAAATATGACGTCAAAAAATTCCTCCGCATCGCTGTGGACTTGTAATACATACAAATATTATAATATTTCTAATGGCAACATTCCGCACTGTCGTCGCCGCGTCGGCAGCGACCCTCATGCGTGTATATTTTATAGGTTTTCTCGTGTGAGAATGAGAACGCGCGGTACACTCTGCCGATAACAGAACCGACAAAGTTTAATAATTGCGCAAACTTGTGGAGATAACTGACGGAATTATTTCAAGTATTTTATTTGTTTCGATGGGCGTCTATTTACCTTTCCTGCGTGTGTACCTACAACTATGTATATTTTATAAGTCCGGCAGAGTTTGTGGTACTTTCTTCTTTTTCTTCACAATTCTTCTCAATTTTCTTCGTTCTTTACAATTCTTTACATTACTAGATACCCTGCTTCACACGGTTTTTACGACTTGACAAAATATCGAAATTTCTTTACTTTAAGTAACCTACCGGAATAAATTGTCTAAATGTTTTGAAGAGCAACGCGGTCACACAGCCTGCCACGAAAGGCAACTTTATTTTTTTATATGTATGAAAAATTTAATTTACATAAATACACATGGCTACACATCAAGCTATACATTTCCAGTATAAGCTGACCTCACATTGTACGGAAATTCTAAACAATGCGAGATCAGCATAAACTGGAAATGTATAGCTTGATGTGTAGCCGTGTGTACCAAAAGTTTATATGGCCATTAATTTAGCACATCGATTTTTATAATAAGACTGTCACACGGGACGTATGCGTGACGCTCTACAAAGAGGACTGTTCTAAAAACGGCCGCGTATGGTACAGTCAACCAAACAGCAGTGGTAATAATTTGACATTAACAATATCGCCTTTATGTCGTAGAAATAAGGGTGATTTTTGTAGTCCAACCAAACTGATGTGCGGTTGACTGTACTATACTTTTGACGGGATTTAGAATAAATAACCGTTTGGTTATGATTTATTTTTCTCACTTTCGTAATGTAACCGCACGGCAAAAGGCAATAGAAGAACGCAAATCTCTTTTATAAAAAGAAGATGCTTATTTCCTTTTAAACCTTGAAGTATTTTCCACCATACTACACAAACAAAAACATCTCTCAATAAAAACAAGAATAATGTGGCCATCTTAAAAAAAAGCACCGGCATATAATCAAAGGCAACACAAGCGGCAGTTAATCGCTTTGATGTCGCCGCCCGCGTGTGATTGGCTGGCCGGCACTGTGGTCGCTTGCACCTGTCAATTACACGTGATATACTGCCAGGAAGGATGGCCAATAAAGATTTTGTGGGTCGCTATTAAATCTTGGAAATGTCAATTGTTGAATAAGAATTGAGCTTAAATTGTGACAAGGAAAACTACAAACTTTTTTTTATCTTAAATGCAATTTTCATAGAGGGAAACGTATTAATAACCTAGAATGCACTACACAATACTGTGGACGTCATACTGCTTTAATAATAATTATTATGGTGAACTAGCTTTTGCCCGTGAGGTCGGAAATAATTCGACGGGAACGTATGTATGCTATATCAGGATATTCATCATCAGATCATGGCTCGGGTCAGAACCTGGGCCATGATCTGATGATGAAATTTCATTGAAATCTGTTCAGACGTCTAGACGTGAAAAGGTAATAGATAGACAGGACTACTTTTGGAAGTATGACTTAAAAACACGTATAAGGCTCCACGAAACAGATAGCCCCGCTACCACCTTTCTAACTGACATCATCTTGTTCATAATTTGTACCTTTATGAGAGAACAAACAAGCTTTATAAAGTGGACAGCAAACTTTTATTGCGTGGATTCGACACCACCGGAGGACTATGAGACCAAGGGAATAGAGAGTGCACAGGACCTGTGTTTGCGCACATGCTTCTGCAATTTTTTTTTTTTTTTTTAACTATGGCCCCTCGCAGTTTTGACCACTAAGGTCTTGGCTGCTTAACCGAACTTTTCCTGTGGTGGCCTTAAGCTTCTACACTTAGAGCCTCCAGCCAGGAGCTTTTAAAACTATTCTAAATTAAAATTAAGCGAGTGCTCGCTAAGGGCACCCCCTGTGGGGTACGAACCTCGGCTTAGGGCATCGCTGAGGGGAGGACAGCAAGAAGGGACAGGCTGGATCAAATTTATATTTACATCATGATTATTATGCGGGGTATTTAAAGCTACGTGCTCAGCTGCAACAACTGCTGGCACCTCGTTTTCGAGCAAGGGTCGGGGAGGAGTTTCATTGACTCGGGGACGCGGTCGCGATCGCAAAGGACCTCGGCCGCGAGGTCGGAATGACGGGAGGCGTCTGTTTTTGTATACTGTACTGGTGGCCCTATTCTGCTCCTGGAGGAGTGTAATGGGGTCATCTGGGTCGGAAAGAGTATGCCTCGGTCGGCGAATCTGGCTGATACGGGAAGGGATGTAGTCGGCTGACTCGACAATCAGAGGATTGCGATGTTTGGGAGCGGAGTCAAAGTAACTCTTGGACATGCGTTTTAGGAATTGGCGGATCGTTGGGATCTTACAGTCGAGATGGAGGATCTCGTTTCTGACATAAAAGGGGGCTCCCGTGGCCTTACGAAGGAAACGGTTCTGTAGGGTCTGCATCCTATGGATGGAATGGGGTTTGGCGTGAGCAAAGACTGATCCCGCATAGGTCATGATGGGGCGAATGCACGCTGTGTAGGTTCGCAATTTGCACTTTAGTGACAATTTGCTGCGTGCATTGAGAATGAAATGAAGTCTACCTAGAGCGAAAGCGGCACGCGAGCGAACCGACTTTATGTGCTCTGAAAAGGAGAGGTGATGGTCGAGGATAACACCGAGGTACTTGGCTCGCTTCTCCCAGGGGATCGGCTTGCCGAACAAGGTGATAGGTCGGGGGAGGGGGAGGGCTCTGGATCTCGGTTTTGTGAATAAAACCGCTTGACTTTTGTCGGGATTGACCTCGATTCTCCATTTCCTGAACCAGGCGCCAAGGTTATTGACAGCCCTTTGCAGGTTTAGGAGCATCGTTTCGGTATTGCCTTTACAGATGATCGCAGTATCGTCTGCGAACAGAGCCAAGTGCGTCCATCTGTGTTTGGGAATATCGCTAGTGAATAGGGTGAATGCGAGGGGAGCTATCACGGAGCCCTGAGGGACTCCTGCCCTTATGGGGCGGGGAGAGGATAGGGCTCCTTCGATACGGAAGCGGAAGGTGCGGTTCGACAAGTAGTCTCGAATGATGAGCACGAGACGATCTGGCACACCGAGTTTGTAAAGCTTATATATTAAGCCGTTGTGCCAGACTTTGTCAAACGCTTTCGCAATATCGAAGAAGACCGCACCTGTCTGTCGGCCTTGGGTGAGAGCACCGCTGACCAGCTCGACAATACGGTGGACCTGATGCACGCTAGAGTGCTGAGTTCGAAAGCCGAACTGCTCGTTGGGGATGAGGCCCTTGGTCTCTGCGTAGTCTCTGAGACGCTTATAAATAAGCCTCTCATAGATTTTGCCGAGGACTTTGAGCAAACTGATGGGGCGGTAACTAGTGGGCTCGCTTTTAGGCTTGCCGGGCTTTGGGATTCCTATGACTGTGGCCTCTTTCCACGTCTGAGGGAAGATGTTATTGCCTAATGCACCATTGAAGATGGTGGTCAGTAGCATGATTAAGTGGGCTGGGAAGAGCTGGACCACCCTATTGGTGAGTCCGTCTGAACCGGGGGCTTTACGAATATGGAGACCCTTGATAATCTCGTGTACCTCATCTGGTTCGATGGGGGGCAGGGGAAAATCAGGGTCTTCAACGGGAGGGAGGGAGGATCTACGTTCGACTTCGGCGTCGACCTCGTCGAGGTGAGCTTTGTCTACTGGTAGAGAGCTGGGAGAGCATTGAGCTTCTAGGCTGTCGGCTAGGCACTCGGCCTTGTCGATGTCATCGAAGGCGATGGTTTTATCGGGGCGGACTAGAGGGGGCATAGAGGCTGATTGAGTGGACCTGAGTTTCCTCTGGAGTTCCCAGAAGGCTAGATGGGTTGGCTCGAGATCGCCCAGCATCTTGTCCCAGCCCGCGTCACGCAGCTCCGCAATACGTGTCCTTACAGTTCTCTGTAAGTAGCGCATGTGGGCTTTGTTGGCGGCGCAAGGAAAGACACTGTAGGCACGAGTGGCCGCGCTCTTCTCAGTCATCAGAGCACGCACATCGTCCGGGAGTTTCAAGTAACAGGGTTCTGTTGCTGGAACCTCCCTTGAGCAGTCGCTCAGGACGGTTTGTACGTGCTCCGTGAGTGAGTCGATCGCGGCCGTCGTGTCAGCGATTGAGTCAAATTGATCGGGAATTGCGTCTAATAAGGGGGACGTGTTGGATTTCAGCTGAACGCTTACTTTCTTCCAGTCCGTCACCTTTCTAGTGGAGGGGGGATGGTCAGGGTCAGAGGGACCTATGCGGGAGACAAGATTGATGATGACTGGGCGGTGGTCAGAGGTAAGCTCGTGCACCGTTTCTATTGTGTCAATGCGTAGGTTTACGTTCTTAAGGAGCGTTAGGTCAAGGACGTCAGGGGCGTGATTGATGTAATGGGGATAATGAGTGGGGTCCATCGGAGCGATGATGTCGAAGTTAAGGGAGGAGGAGAGGTCGAACAAGTGTCGGCCTCTGGTATTGGTGGTGGAACTATTCCATGAGGGGTGCTTGGCATTGAGATCGCCCGCCATAATGACGGAGTCACTCATGCCGAAGAGTAATGTTAGGTCATCAGATAGAAGTTGATAATTTTCTGAAGCTACAGATGGAATGGGAGGGATATAGACCGATACTAGAGTGATCGGTGGGTGACCAGTCATACCTAGACGGCAGACTGATACTTCTAGTCGGGAGAGGGGGGGAGGGTCCATAGGAATGCAGTACAGATCCTTTTTATAATAAATGAGAGTGCCACCCGCGTGACAGCGCGTCCTATCGTTCCGGATTAAGCGATAGTTAGCTATGGTGGGGCTACGTTTGTGGGGCTTTAGAAAGGTTTCCTGGATGAGGAGGATATCTAACTGATGATCGCGGAGGAATTCCGCGATCTCATCTTTTTGATTTATTAAGCCATTGGCATTAAAGGTACCTAATTTGAGGGATCGGGGTTTAAACCTTTCAATAGTGGCGTTATACATGATGGGGGGGTCTAGAGAAAGATTTTAGGGCTTGCGTAATGTCCGAGTACGCTTCGTATACATTTGTGATCTGCTGGATATCACCCGACCCTAAGGCTGCGATAATGTCATAAGCCATTTGCGTAGCCCTGGGGGTACAGAAGGTCATAAATGTCGACGATATAATGCCGAATGCATTATTCACGGGGTCTAGCTCGGGAGTGACCACGGGAGTGGGGGCGGGGCGCGGGGCTTTAGGAGCGGTAGCGGTAGCGGGTTTCGTGGGAGGCGCTGAAGGCGCGGGGGGTGCGGGGGGGGGCGTAACGCTGGGGGAACGCGGGGGGAGCTGAGAATCCGGGGGGAGGGGGGAGACGGACACGCGGGTCCATGAGAGTGTATAGAGGGGTGCGAGGGGGAGGGGGGCGCGGGGTAGCCAGGGCTGGGAAGGCCTTCTGGTGGTTGATTAGAGACCAAGGGCTAGGCCTCTGAGGGCTTAGCCGCTCGGGGATCTGAGAGGAGGGGAAGGGTTGATACTCCCTTTGTTTTTGCTGTCTAGCGTCTAAACGCTTAGTCAGCTTGCCTGAGTTAGCCTTAGGGGCTTTTGAACAGCCGCGGTAGTTGGCTGTGTGACCCTCGAGGCCGCACAGCACGCAACTAGGCGGGGTTTGGCAATCGTTACGGTCTTTTGGGCGCGGACAATCAGTGGTACCGTGGTCGCCCAGGCACTACGCACCTGGGTTTTGCATGGCAATTCTTTTGCGAATGGCCATACAATTGACAACGGTGACACTGACCGATCGCGCTATTTTTCCAGGGCTTCTCAATGGTGAAGCCCGTTAAGTGACAGATGGTCCTGACGTTAAAGATGGGGTGATGCCCCTCGGTAGGGGAGCATACGACGAGAACCATGTCGTATGCTTCCCCACCGCGCGAACGGTGCATACGATGCACCTCATCGACGGGGATTTTTTGCGACTGAAGGTCGGCTAGAATTTCGGAGGGGGGGATTTCTTTGGGGATCTTTTTGATCACCACTCTAATCTGTCTGTCTTCTGGGAGAGAGTAGGTGTGGAATGACACACCTCTGTCTCTCAGGACCCTGGTTAATTCCCTGTAGTCTTTCGACGACGGGACCTGTACTTTAATACCCTGTTGGGTCGATCTAGCGTTTGTGTAGGCTATTTTTAGCTCTACACACCACTTTGAGATTGCCGTCCACTTCTCCTTGTCCTGAATGAACACGGGAGGTGGAGGCGCGACCTTTTTAGGGCCGGAGCTAGTAATGGTTGCGTCAGCCTGGGAGGATGACGCAATCGGGCGGGGGGAGGTGGGAGGGGAAGCTACTGTAGCGCACGTAGCGGTGTCAGTTAGGCTAACTATCGGGGGGGTAGGGGAAATTGAGTCGTCGATAGCGACGACTTTGGCGGCCTGGGAAGAGCTCTGTCTCTTCTTCTTCCTCTTATTACTCTTTCCCATGACTTGGGTGAAGCCTTCGTCATCCGAGTGGGAAGAGGAGGAAGCAGAGACGTGTGCTTCTGTGTCAGGGACGAAGTAGGGGTGGGGGGTCTGGGGGCGCGCTGTACTAGCGGACACGACTTCCGTGTCCATGTCTGAGGGACATGGACTTGGACTGGGACTGGGTTGGGGGTCAGTAGGGGCACTGTCCGAATTCTGTGAAGCAGAAAGGATTTTGAATTCTAGACCGAATTCATTAATAAGAGAGGGATCCTTGAGGAGGACTCTACCTAGTAAGTCTAGGAGTCTGGCGTTGTCGCTCCTGAGCGATGTGAGGTCATTTCGGAGTGACTGAAGGTCACCCTGTAAAGCCTCCATTTTAACTGACTAATTTAATTTTAATTTAATAATGAGGGAATCCTAGTTTCCTATTTTCCCTATTCCTAACTCCCCGGTGGGTATGCCGGGGATGAGTAATCCCTCCCTGTCGGGTGTAGACAGGGAGGATGGGTGCCTGATAGTGAGCCCTAAGCTTGCTTTGGCCCGTTGCCTGTCTTAATGTGCAACGGGGTCCTAACCAGTCTAGTGCGCCGGGTGTAGACACACCCGACCGACACAGGGTGTGTAGCTGTGAAGGGAATACTGTCACCACGTGTTGACTAGGAGATCCCCCAAGGCCAAACACTGGGACCCGGCCAATTCAAAAACATCACCACTTTACGTGTAGGGGAGGTACTCTAAAAAAAAATGTTTTCCATAATTTTATTTTACCACTTTGTCGGCGTAATTAATATGTATACCTACGCCAAATTACAACTTTCTATTACTAAGGGTCTCGGAGCTAGACCGCGGACAGACAGACAGACGGACATGACGAAACTATAAGGGTTCCTTGTTTACTACGGAACCCTAAAACCAATATATTCAACAGTAACTTAACACACAACAACAACATACATACGAGATATTTTATTTCTTTCTTTATTTCTCCATTGGATTATAAAGTGTCAACAGGTTCCACACACGGGTTGAATATATGGATACTATCCATATATTCAACCCGTGTGTCCCTGCAGGTAACTGCAGTGTTAATGGGAACGATCAAGAGAAGATATTCACACATACTCCAGTAACCACGCTTGAGCCTGGCGTCTGGAGTCGAGAGGTATGCCTATGTACAGTCTGGGAAGGTAATTGTTTAGCAGCAACCTGCTAAACCATTTTCTCCTTATTTTCATGACATACTCAATACTCAATACTCAATATCTTATACACGGGCACTCTAAAATAGGGTTGAGCTACACGATGACTGATCCATGCGTACCGTCTGTCGGGACCGGGCAACTCAAAGCTGCAAATAGCTCTTTCTTCAAGACAATGACACTGCATTGTTAAACTTACATCGTAATAATAATATAGTTTGTACTTTAAAAAAGAGACCATAACCTGTGAGTTTCAGCTTTTGCATTTCTTCTCAGAGATCAGTCAGCTCGGATTTAAGAGATCGATACTTATCATGCCGACGGTACACACCACTTTTTTGACGACATAGTATCTGGTATTATTATTCGGGTTGTGTAGACTCGGGCCGAGCTGTCACTGACCCGAAATGGCGGCGCCATCTACTTTTAAATGTTGACCAAAGACATAACTTTAAAAAAGTGTGTTCTTAAAAGATCTATAACAGAAATAAACATCATTTCCTCACTTTATTTAATGTTACCAATAACTGTCAATCTATTCTATCTCATCGGAAAAATTTGGGCGAAGTGAGCACTTAATCCAAATTTTTACGGTGAAATTACTTGACCTTGACCTTGAATCTGCCTAGCCTTTTCCCAACTATGTTGGGGTAGGCTTCCAGTCTAACAGTCCAACCGGATGCAGCTGTATATTAATGTTTTACATGAAGCGACTGCCTATCTGACCTCCACAACCCAGTAGCTGGGTAATACGATACCCCTTGGTAAAACTGGTTGTCAGACTTTCGGGCTTCTGACGACCCGTAACGACTGTCAAAGATCACAACTGAAGAAGAATGACAGCCGGGACCAACGGCTTTACGTGTTTTCTGAGGCACGGAGGAGTCTCGGCATGTAAAGATGGTCACCCATTCACGGACCAACCCCGGCAAGCGTAGCTTAACCTGATGGATCAACCCGTGCGTAGAGATGGGAATTTACCCGAAAAAAACCCAAACGTGGGAAATTTCGAGGTAAATACCCGGGATAATACCCTATTGGGAAAATATTTGTTTTTTTTTTATTTAGTTTATGTAATATTTAGATACACATACACTAAAAAAGCACACAATTAGACCTCTGGGGTCTATCACACAAAATAACACACTAAACTACACACAAACACACACACACACACTAAACTTTATTACTACTAGTTACAGCTTGTCTAAGTTGAAATGACGCACTCCAACTACCACATTTTACGTACAGAAGCAAAAAATTATTAAGTAGTGGGTCACGTCATTTCAACTTAGATAAGCTATACCTACTGCTAGCTAGTTAAGGCAACTTTGTCTTTTCTTAGAACCTGTAACATTTACAACTCAGTGAATGAAGTGATAAAGCAAAAATTGTTGTACGAGTAAGTTTCAGATGGTACGATAAAGTAATAGTTATGTAGAGATGGTAAGGTAGATAGCAGGAAAAATAATTCATATTATTGATTAAATAAATCTCACTAACTGTGCAAGTTGTCTTTGATAAAGTGATAACTAACTTTATTTATTTTTATAATTAAATACATTATACATAGTGCAGTCTAAATATATGTCTAAAGAATGGAATAAAAAACTCATAGAGCAAATTTTTTGGTTAGGTATAAATGTAATAAAATGTAATGGTCATTGCTATTCGCGACCAATAAGCTGCTCGAAACATGTTTTACAATCCGACTAGTAGTTCCACAGCGTTTAAACAAATAAAAAATCTCTTCAGCTTTATTATATTAGTGTAGATAATGAAAATACCCGTGTACTAGGTTTTTTCTCGCGTAAATACCCGTTTTTAACCCAAATTGGGTAGAAACCTGGGTATTTTCCCGTCGGGTTTTTTCCCACCGCCCATCTCTACCCGTGCGGCTGTTATTACTTAGACACGAGTCTGTTCTCAAGGTAAGATTAAGGAATTCTCCACTGATACGAATTAAGCAAAGAGGCCACCCCTCATCTGTTGGCTAACAGATGAGGGGTGGCCTCTTTACTTAATTCGTATCCGTTCGTGGCTATCCATGTCATGGCTGGTGAAAATTTCCGTGATCTGTGTCAAATCCATGTCATGGATGTTTCACAGATAGCACTTTTGACGTTAAATTTCCTAAGAAAACTATTTCTTTCTCTATCCAAACTTGCACAGAGTCTACGAAACAGAAAAGGAAAGGTACCTATATTATCTCTGTCAAGTCTTTAAAATAAACGAACGACGCGTAATACACCGACCTAAATCACCCGCCAGTCGAGCTTTCGCCCGCGCCCCGACAAGTTGTTAAAAGTTTCAAATTAAAACTACTGACACATAACTTTAAGAAAATACCTTTTTGATAAGCATAATGAATGTAAGAATACGGTGAAAATTGCCAAGGACAAAAACAACATCTGTATCGTCTTAGTCTAAGACTTATATAAATATAATTATTAAAAATAATCAAAAACTTGGATTAAGCTATTATCTTCAATAAAATTTCATGCACATCGTAAGGTATTTCTGCAAAGAATAAGAAGATAAAGGTATTACATTTATGTCAATGGCTATTTTCGTGGCATTCGTACAGTCTTTTCTTAAAGTTATGTGTCAGTAATTTTGATTTGAAACTTTGAACACCAGCGCTGAAGTCATACTACAGCAATATCTGCTCTCCTGTTTATGAAAACTGACATCTAATTATGTCAAAATGTACTATGTAGGAAGAGTAGGCAAGTAGCATGAACACGCGCATCCACGCGTGCGCCCCTCCCGCGCCCCGCGTTGCGCGGTCGTACGCACCCCTATCCGCGACCGCAGTCCAGCACGCATCACGTTCGCTAACGGCACGAATTCTTATACTGACTCGGTGCCTACTCGAATTCCCTGAAACTTTTAAGTATTTTTGTTTTGTATGAGATTATAACGTGTAGTTTTCTGTGCCAAAACCACATTTCATTATATTGCCCCTACAACTAGAGTTAACTAAAAAACCCAACTACGACAAAAAAGTCAACATAAAAATAAAAGTTTTAACAACTAAAACCCTACTACGACAAAAAAGTCAACTAAAAAGTTATAAACAGGACAGCAGACATTACTGTAGTATGACTTCGTCGCTGGTACATAACGCAACCTTAACATATACATAATAAAATCGTATACTTTCCGTGTCTGTACATTATAGATTTTTGCAAAAAACGTTTTGAAAGATGCGAGAAATACGAGTAAGTCATACAAAGTAAAAAATCTGTTTTTTTTTATTTTTGTCCGTTTGTCTGTTTGTTTGTTCATTTGTGGGCGCATCACGTAAAAGCCACTCATTGGATTCAAAATTGAATTACTGAAAGATAAGAATCTTTTTCAGAAGTATGAAACTAAACAATGATAGCGAGCGCGATGATGGATTACGTGAGAGTAACTTGAATCGATGCTTGGTGGATATCGAAGACAGTTACATCTATTCTGTCGCAGTATGGCATGCCCACTCCAAGTTTTAATTATGAACGAATTAATAGTGAGTAGGTACACAGCGGAGATAAATTATAATGCATCGGAACTAGCTGAAATATTGCAGAATGATCTCACAAATTTGACGGCGGAACCACGTACAATATTCGAGCGAGTATGTCAAAGCGTAGCTGTTAATTTGGGCGAAATCCTGTTTTAAGATGCACCCGGAGGTACGGGAAAACATTTCTCATCAAAGTCATCTTAGCCCAAATACGCAATCAACGCAAAATTGCTCTCGCTGTTGCCTCGTCGGGCATAGCAGCTACATTATTACCCGGAGGGAAACTCCATGTTTAAAATATCAATTAACTTGGACAATACGGAAAGCCCAGTTTGCAACATTACTAGAAACAGCGAAGAATCAAAGGGGTTACACGATTGCTGCTTAGCAATATGGGATGAGTGCACAATGGTAAACCGTAAAGCAGTCGATGCGGTGGACAGAACTTTACGAGATATTATACAAGACGATCCGCCTACGGGTGGTGTCACAATGCTCTTCGGTGGTGATTTTAGACAGACATTACCAGTAATACCTCGAGGAACGAGGGCTGATTAAATTAAAGCATATCTTAAGAGCTCGAGTCTATGGTGTCACGTAAGACATCGTCCATTTTTGCTATATTCCCATCTCATATTGTTGGTCTTCCACTTGTAGTCTGTTCTCAAGGTACGATTAAGAAACTTTCCACTGGTACGAATTAAGAAAAGAAGAAAAAAAACTACAAACACAACATAACTTTAAGAAAGTAACTTTTTGTTTTACTGAATGAAGGAATACAACGAAAATAGCCATGGAAACATATAATACCTTTATTTTCATATTCTTTGCAGAAATAGCTTGCAGATGTGCATGAAATTTTATTGAAGACATTAGGAAAATCTAAGTTTTTGATTATTTTGACTCTCCGTACATCTTTACAGAATTAGATGACAGTTTTCATAAAAAGTAGAGCAGATATTTCTGTAGTATGACTTCGGCGCTGGTACACACGGCTACACATCAAGCTATAATTTCCAGTACAAGCTGACCTCGCATTGTACGGAAATCCTATACAATGCGAGATCAGCATAAACTGGATATATATATTATAAAACTTTATTTCAGGTGGCTTAGACCCATAGTAACCTTAACCTAATAAGTACATTTATTTTTATTTGCCATGACTCGCCATGCGCGCTTCAGCAAACATCCCAGATACGCTGCATCGCCACGGCAGACCCAACAACATCCTGAACGCATTATTGTACTGAGTGCGCAGGGCTCTGTAGGCTCACTGCGTATGTCTCACCCACAGGCCGCTCGAGTAGAAGGACTGGCAATAAGCTTTGAATAGCGTAACCTTCACTTCTCTTGTGCATCGTGTGAACCTGCGTGTGAGCATATTAGCTCTCACCGCCAGAGCCCTGCGCTCCCGCTCAATATCTTCATCGTCCCTGAGGTCACCTGTCACAATGTGACCCAGATAATTAAATATATAGCTTGATGTGTAGCCGTGTGCACGTGTAACGCAACCTCAACCTTACCTATAAATACCATATTGAATCATCGACGACAATTAAATAATAAGGAAGGAACAAACATTTATTTTGTTATTGCTCTTATTTACCTGTATTTGTTTGTTTGTTTTCCTGTATATCCGACGTCATAGTTCATCAGTCTTTATATTGCCTAAAATTTTACAAAATTATATTGTCATTGTTTTTACTTCATTTATAAATAATATATAAGTACCACTAATTATTACTATACTAGCTTTTGCCCGCGGCTTCTCCCGCGAGGATGTCGGAATCTCGCGGGAATGTACTACCGGAATAAAAAGTATCCTATGTCCTAACCCAGGTCGTGTTCCATCCCTTTCATCCAAATCTATTCAGCCGTTAAGGCGTGTAAAGGTAACAGATAGAGTTACTTTCGCATTGTATAAAATAAAGTTCTGCCCGAGATTTCGTCTGTGTACCGGATGGGCATGATCGCTGGACGCAAAGATCAGGTAGGTTGTAAGGTCATCCCAGTCTAAGCGGCGCTATAACAACTCCATTTCACTTATAAGTCTTCATAAGTATTCAGGAAGCGATTTCAGGACTCCTCAGGACTACTGCTTTACTTGTTAGGTGGAACTAGTTTCCATGTCGATGACTACAATTTCTAACGGTGGTGCGCTAGGTTAAGTAGTCGTGACCCTTTACCTTACAGAGACCCGTGAATTACCTCTTGTTCCACAATCTTTATTTATTTTTAATGTCTTAAGATTAAACATGTTTTACAGCTAAACACCCTTAGTTTAATAGCTATACACATTATTTTATTGTAAAATTATGACCTTTCCAATCAGGTTTCGAACTATTCCAGCTGAAAAGGTATTTCAGTTGTCACGGGATTAATGTGACTTATTAAATTGTGTACAAGTATCTTTACTGGCAAAGTACTGAACCGATTTCCACCATACCAAAAGAAACCTCAAGCTAGTCTGTTGCCCTAGAGAAATCTAGTACTTATTTTAGTTTTCATACCTAGATTTTTCAGCCCGTTATGAGCCTCTGAGTACAGGTTGTTTAGTCTTTTTTTTACAAATACAGCATTTAAACTAGTAGAACTAGAAGTTAAGTCCAGGGCTAGGTCTTGGTCTGGATCACCTGGATGCAATAAATGATTTTAAATTCTGACTGTCTAACAGTCAGAATCTATCTAAACGAGGTGGACAATGGTCGTGTTTACGACTTTTAGTAAAAGTCACACAGTCGGACATTTTAAACTGTCTTTTTGTGTTTTTTTCAAAAACCAATTATGTTTTTTTTTATGAGATGCTGTAGAATGGTAGTAGACCATGGTCTGAATAACGTTTGTTCTAGCAAAACTGTGATTCAAATTTCACGGTGTGTAGACTCTAAGAGCAGTGGTGGCCCAGTGGTAACGGCCGCGACTTACGAGTTATAGGTCGTAGGTTTAAACCTAGACAGGCACTTTACTTTGTGTAAATTATTTCACCAACACTGCTCTCAAAACGGTGAAGGAAAAAATCATGAGGTAACTGGCATGTCCTAGAACCGAAAATTCGAAGACATGTGACATCTACCAACCCGGACTGGGCCCGCGTGGTCGATTACGGCCCACTCCCTCTCACAGAGAGGAGGCCAGTGTCCCAGCAGTGGGAACATTTGTAGGCTGATGATGATGATGATATAGATTCTCAGTACAATACTAAACAACAGCCTCACGGATTGGACAGGGTTTTTTTTTCAATTAGCTGAAAACTTTGTGGTTTTCCTCTTACATTCGATCAAAACAACAAAAACATGAGACATTGTAATGATTCAGTTGTACTTAAAACTAATACGTATAAAGATGTGTGCAAGTTGGTACTTAAATAAAAATTACGAATATTGAAGTAGTCAAATATATCGAAACACAGTTTTGCCATAATATTATCGTTACGATGAATTTGTTAATATTTTGTGCTATTCTTAGTTTGTCTTCAAGTCTGGCATTTAAAGTGACTTTCCACACAGTAGATCGTGAAAATAATGAGTGTAAGTATCGTTACCATTTTAACCCTTATCACTGACATACAAATGACATTCATCGCCGAAACCATTATTCGTTCAAAACTTAATTTTGCGCTGGAACACGTTCACGCCATTTTAGATAGTTTCCTGAGCTGCCTAAAACGCGTGCGCAGTAGAGGAGAGCGCATGCGTGGCACAAGGCTCAATAGGTGAGTTCGAGGACCTGAAGTATAACGTATGGTCAGTGATAAAGTAATTTTTTTAAAGTTGTTTTTTTTGTGGTATATGAAATGAATGAATGATTGCGGGTTAAGTTTTGTTTTCGTTGCTACCTTTTTCTGTCCGACTCTTCCATCTTCCGCGATCCCACGCTTCCTCCTTCCAGTTTTGGCCCGCCATCTCCTACGTGGCCTGCTGCGACCCCGTCTCACTGTCTCACCAGTTCGGTGAAATGAAATGAAATGAAATTGTTTATTCTGTAAATAGGATATCGAACTGCCTCGTTGGTCTAGTGGTCGTAAGCGCTACTGCTGAGCATGAGGTCCTGGGTTCGATTCCCGGGTCGGGCAAAGTGTTATTGGGTTTTTCTATCTGGAATTTCTCAGTAGCAGCCCGGAGTCTGGATTTGTGCCCGGTCGATGGCAATAGGCTCGCCTCCTATTACATGGGACTTTAACACAACTGGCGAAACGTGGGTGTACCTGCTACAGGTACACCTCTGCCCAAACCTTCGGGGAAACAAGGCGTAATGTTATGTTATGTTATGTTTATCGAAATCACTTTTACACGCCATATAAAAAAAAATATTAAAAATAAGCTAGACGAGTTCGGCGTTTCCTATCTGACTACTCTGAGAAGAAAGGCCGAAACAAACTCAGAGGTCGCAGTCTCTTTTAAAGTCCAGACATAATCTTGGTCAAGCCATATGAGGACCATGTAGATAAGTGTCTGAAAAGGTCTTTTGAGGAAAGAACAACACAACACAGATTTGAGTGGACCTGTCCAGTCAGTGCAAGCATTTGTCAGTAATCGTGGAGCTCAACTCAGAACTTAAGGAGCTCAACTCGACGAACAATATCAAAGAAAGGACATTTGGGTAGGCCGTATAAACTACTCAAACTGAAAGACTATCACTAAAACTAGCAGAGAAATGAAAACAATATCCACATAGTCCTCACATTCACAATAGTTAAAATAATATAATACTTTACAAAGTAATCATGTCATTTTGAATATAATTTTCAACAATGTCAATGTGTTTATAAAACTGGTATATGTTGATTTTACATAATAATTAAAATGTCTAGTTTTATGGTTTTATCACAAGGCTTAGCAGAGCGAGCAGCTCAATCCCAAGCTTTTTTATCTTCTAAATAATCTGAAATTGTATATTACCCTTTTTTACAAAGTTTGGTTTTAATACAGATTTTAAATCGTTTAATGGGTAAGTTTCGAATGTCAATGGAGAGTTTGTTGTAAAAGCGTATACATTGACCCATGAATGAGTTGCCTACTTTGTGGAGACGTGTGCGATGTACAGCAAGATTGTGTTTCCTGGTATTTAAACTATGAATATCGGACATTTTCTTAAAATTTGATATATTTTTGTGCACATACAATAGGTTTTCAAAAATATATTGTGAGGCTAGTCAGAATATTTATTTCTTTGAATTTTTCTCTAAGGGAATCTCTTGGACCTAGGTTGTAAATGGCTCGAACAGCCCTTTTCTGTAGAACAAAGATAGTATTAATGTCCGCACAAGTTCCCCAGAGAAGAATCCCCAAGAAAGGTGCTATTTGTACCCACAGTTGGACTTTAAAATAGACTTTGACCCCTGAACCTCCTTCTACCTCTACCTCTTTATAATATTATGTATATATATAATAAGTAATACTAATATACTATACTATACTAATATATACTACAAAGAGGTAAAATTTGTTTGTTTGTATGTTTATTTGTGAGTTTGTATGTAGGGGGTAATCTCTGGAACTATTGTCGTGTAAGTCGAATTTGAAAAATTATATTTGCATTACTTGGCCCAATTCTTGAGGAAGGTTATAGGCTCACGGACGAAGCTAGTAACTATATAGTATTATTATAAGTGTAGATAGTCATGCAGCAGACATGTCTTAGGCAGCCTTTTGAGTCCCTATCTTATCTGTTATCACACCTAGTGTGAACAATCACTCTGGTTGTTTGATCCTTGGTCAGTTATGTTTAATCTAGAAGAAACCTTTTTTTTCCCAGACGGTGGCGTACCAGTACTAGTCTGTACTCGACATGAGTTTATATATCACATAGGAGACGAATTTAAATTGTTTATACGACTAACGAAAAATGTATTCAATATTACCAAAGCACTTGTCAGTGTAGTAAATTCAGGTAAGCTTATGAAAAAAAGACTCGTAATAAAAATACTTATTGCAGAAACAATTGAAATTAAAATACATTTTATACATTCTTAGGTGTCAAATATTATGGCCAGAAGTTTTGGGCAAAGGCTAGGGAGCAACATTTAAATATGCTGAATTTTCACCCGAAATCGGATAAATTTACAATTGAAGTGGAACTGTCATTGAATAATACGTGTGTACGACAAAGAATTTTGGAAGGGACAGCGGTGTCAAGAACATTGCAGGAAGGGATAAATATCACGGCATTTAAATGTAAGAGAATGTAAGCCGGCTATAGGTACATGTTGGTATAGCTCGCCAAGCTGAGCCGAGTACCAACTTACACCAGGGCCCTGTATAGTAAATTTTACAATCCTACAATTTAAAAAAAAGTGACATAAGTATTTATTTGTTAAGTTGAATAACCCTTACAAATATGTAAGAAATTAACAAGTAAATAACTTACAATTATCAAAATTGTATATCTAGCTTGTTAGTTCTTCATAAAACTTGGATTACCTAAATAAAAGTAATTAAGGGGGAAGCGTCAGGGTAGCCCGCGAAATCCAAATTTTCTTACGTTTTTTGCATTTTGCAGGTCAGTGTCAGGTTTTATGTTGATTAAAATATGATTCGCGGTCGTAACAAATATGGCTTTACTTATTTATAGTCATTACAATCAGCAATACAACTCCATAAGTTAGCAAAGGTGTCAAATTTCATGATTTCATGAAATCATGACATTTGACACCTTTAAGTATCTTCTTCTTAATCGCTATTGCTGATTGTAATAATTATAATTGAGTAAAGCCATATTTTAATAAACAACGTAACCAACCGCGATTCATATTTTAATCAACATAAAACATGACACTGACCTGCAAAATGCAAGAAACGTAAGAAAATTTGAATTTCGCGGGCTACCCTGACGCTTCCCCCTTAAGTATACATAACTTTGATAAAAATTTATACTTGTGCCATTTATTTTAATAATACCTTATATTGTTAACCAAAACGTTTATGTAAGTGCTATTTTTTATAAGTTTAGAGTGTTGGTTTTTTGTTTAGATCGACCTTTATGACGTTATTGCACAGATAAGTTGTTTTAATTTAACTTTCTGCGCAACAACATCACAAATGTAGGTGTCGTGATGAAAAACAATAAAAAAATTCCACTTACATAACATATTTCTGAAAACATATAGTATAAACAATGTTTTGGTCATCGATATATAATAGGATTATAAATACATTTCACTTTATTAAAAAAATACTTTTAAATCTATCTTCTGAATAAAACGTAATTTTTATGACTTATGACGTTGTTGCACCCTTTTTGTATTTATTAAGTATAATATGTAATTATTTTTGCGATATTCGTGTAGGTATGTTTAATATTTTAGTTTAAGACTTCGCATATTCATATTTTTCTCTTCTTGTTCTTACCCATTTTTGTCTATATTGCTCTCTCATTTATTCTTTCGCAGGTCTGGTGGAAAAATAATCTTAAGAAATAAGCAGTACCTTTGTACTCAAAATTATAAATATGTCGTATCTAAATGTATTTTACTGTGTACATAAATAATAAAACAAATAAATAGTCGCTCGTCAAGCTGGCCGACGGAGGCGAGCGTCATCGTGGTTCGTTTTGTTCGATATAATAGAACAATAACAAACACGGCTTCTGATTTCAAAGCTGGAACGAGACCAACGCCAACTGCCAATGCGGACAAATTGCAGACGAGCGTCTGTCATTTGTGAAGAAAACCGAGTCCTGGCGAGCAATAGCCAGCGGGGACAGGTTTACAATTTCACACGAAACGAACCATATACTTGGCCTATAAAGGCGAGGCAAGGCAGATGGGCGGTCATAACCGGCTTTACAACGTCTATTGAAGTCCAAGTAACGAATTGATTTATGTATAAAGTAGGTTTTACTTAAAGTTTATATTTTTTTCTTTCAGATAACGATATTTGTTTAAAGAACAACAGTTGTGTGGTTCTGGTGGACCCGACTGGAGAATGTGAAGGTAACTGTTTTGAGACTCTTTACTCTGCTAATGTAGTTAAACTCGTAATGATTATAAAATCAGGCGCGGTCGCAGCCCAAGATTTTGGGGGGGGTCACCATGGGTGCCGAGAAATATTTTTAGGGAGGTACATCTTGTTGGTCTAGTGGTCGCAAGCGCTACTGCCGGGTGTTATTGGGTTTATCTATCAAGAATGATATGGGCAAATATCGCTAAGTATCTAAAGTTTTCGCCGGCCGACCCCATTAGTCGCAGTCGCAGCACTTTTTGATAGATAGTAGGTATTTTAACAGTAGATTATGAGAAGAGCGAGCAAAGCTAGCTTGACAATTTAAACAACCAGTCTTGGATAGGTTAGGTTTTTTTTTTATCATTCCAAAAAAACTAGGAATTATTTGCTTTGTCGACGTATGAGATAAACTCAACAGTTTTACAGTAAGTAGTTTAGGTTTTGGAATCTGGTCTTAAAATGTTAATAATATTAATTTACAAATTGTGAAATTTTTATTTTTGATCCTAAAATTAATTAGAAAATTAAAAAAAATCATTGTTATTTCATAGTTTTAAGTTTTCACTTCTATTTTCTTAATGTTTCTGGATAATATGCCTATCTTAACTGCAGGTACTTGAGCCACGGTAACCCGTGGCTGTAGTACAGTTTTAAAAGTTAGTAATACATGTAAATCATTCAGGCTCCCGACAGCGTGAAAGATTTTGGGGGGGGTCATGACCCCCAGGACCCCCCCCCCTCGGACCGCGCCTGTATAAAATACTAGGTTTTGCCCGCGGCTTCGCCCGCGTGGATGTTGGAAAATATCCCACGGGAACGTACTACCGAGATTTCATACCTAATAACTAATAAGTCTAATATCAGAGGAAAAGGCCATTGACTCCTACCGCTGCGCCCGCGTTGCTACGCGTAATTTTGAAACTGTGATTTCTTTTAAACTATTTATTTAAATGATAAGATTAAAAGGCATATTTTAATCTAAATTAAATGCCCAATTTAAATAACGTATTTTTTTGGATAAGGATTAATACTACTTATACCGGTCAAAAAAGCTTCGGAAATAACAATTAAATTTTTATCAAATTTTGAAAGATAAAAATGGTTATTGTGGGTCATCCTTAGAAAGTCAAAGTCAAAGTCAAATCATTTATTTCAAATAGGCCCATGTATGGCACTTTTGAACGTCGAAATTTACAAAATATTAAAAATGATTCTAGTCGCCCCTTCCAAAAGGTAGTTTTCGTATGGAGAAGAATGGGCAAGAAACTCCACCGTTACTCTTTTAAAAAGAAGATAGACATATGCCATCGCGGACTTTTTTGTTGAACTTTTTAAGATGAATAATACCGTAGAACATAAATTTGATGTATCTTTTTCCGTTAACGCAGCGCACGCCAGTAAAGCTCCCAGTCGGCATGTTTTTTTCAGACTTCTTCAACAATAATAGTCAAATTTCAGCCAATTTACACAAAACCTTAATGAATTATACACTAAAACCTTTCGCATGAATCACTCCGTCCATTAGTGAAAACCGGTTGAAAATCCGTTGGGTAGTTTTTGAGTTTATCGCGTTCAGACAGACAGACGCGGGGGGAGACTTTGTTTTATAATATGTAACGATTTCTGTGCAATCCGTTATTTTAGCGAAAATCACATCATCGATTTTTGTTCCCTGTAATACAAGTATTGCCTTTATTTTAATAACAAGTCGTTGAAATACTTTCGCTCTCGTTTTGCTCGAATAGACTTGTCTTTAAAATACTTTTCGTTTTTGTTTTCCATTATTTTATTACTCGTTCGATGGAACGCTTCATCGAATATGTCTTTTCCAAATTACATAGTGGTACTTAAGGTGCAATCGCAGTTGTAGCCCGCGAAATTCAAATTTTCTTACGTTTTTTTGCAACTTTCAGGTCAGTGTCAGGTTGTATCTTAATCAAAACATGTTTTGATGAAATAAACTAGATAACTTGGATAAGGAAGTAAAAACGTTGTTTGCAGTTATATTTTTTCTCAAAAATCAAGTAAATCCATTTTCCGGTTTCCCTTTACTTTCTCATAACCTCATAATTGAGGCATCGCATTGTCTGTTGATTTTTGAGAAAAAAACAAAATTATAATTGTTTTTTTTTTAATATATGACATTTATTCCATATTTCGTAAACAGATAAGTTTACTTCCTACTTATTTGGTGCTTATGTATTTGTAGTGTTATTTTATCATTATTTATTTATCAGATACATTATTTATTTCCATTATTCTTATGATTATAGTTGATTTACATTTCTATACATATATTGTTATGGTACTAAAATTAAAATCCTTAAAACTATTCTGTAAATCGATTAGATGGTCGTTGAGAAATGTTGTTTCAAGATAAAAGATAAGATCCTTCGCTCTGCCGATGATTCGAGCTGCTACCTAGTTATTCGAGATTTTGATGTATCGAGGTAGTGAATGAATTGTCGCGCTCATAATTTATCGATTTCAAGTACTATCGAGTTTTCCAGTAAGTATTATTCGATCTCACGTCATTCGATTTCAAGAAGGGAAACCAAATTTTTGTACGTTTAAAATAAGAACTGATGTACACCGATACGTAATAAATATAATATATTTATCTTGAACATCATCTGCCAACTTTTCCCAAATTTATTTATTGGGAAAAGAACAACAACAACATAGGGTACCTAGGCTTCTAGTCTAACCGGATGCAGCTGAAAACCAGTATTTAACATGGAGCCACTGTCTATCTGACCTCCATAATTCAGCAACTGGGTAACACGATACCCATTGGTAAAACTGGTTGCCAAACTTTCGGGTTTCTGGCTACCCGCAACAACTGTCAAAGATTTACGATTGACAGCCGGGACCGACGGCTTAGCGTGCTTTCCTGTTGTGTCAATATCATTGAAAATTAATATTTCTTAAACGGTATGACAGCATGTTTCACGGATTGCTTATTAAACATATTTTCTTTGTCTCAGACGGAAACCTCACACCTCTGCCGTGCGAATTTAGACGTAACGGACAAGTGTTAGCACCAGCTGACGACCAGCGCTCGAAAACTGCAAATGAAACCGAGAGTAACCCGGGAACTCCAGGAGCAATAGGCGATTCGAAAGAGGGTTTGTTTTTTACATACAGTGTGATTCTTTATAATGTGCACATATCAAAATGAGGGAATCTATACTTAATTTTATCGACGGAAAAAAACTATATAAAAAGTATTAAAAAAATATTTAGATATTTTTAAATATTTTTTCTGTCGTTAAAATTAAGCATAGATTTCCCTCATTTCGGTATGTGCACATTATAAAGAATCACACTGTATTATAAACCCTACTTATGTCCTAAACTAGGTCACGATCAACCCGTGTGCTTAATTTAATTAAAATCCAAGCCCGTACCCTAATTGCGTAATGCACGATGAATCACAATTTGTTTCGATTTGAAACAGATTGCCAATTCATAAAATGGAAAAAAAATCTGCTTAAACAACGTAAATAACGCAATTAATGTTGTTGAAATGTCAAAATGAAACAAATTTGTCATAATCGTTTAAATAAATAAATAATAAAAAATAAGTTACGCAATTAGGGTACTGATTGATAAACAAAATTTTAAACTCGCAGACATACGGACTCTCAGACGCTTCATTTTATTTGTTTCATTTCACCTCAGACCAATAAAAAACCAAGACATAGCGCTGCGAACAATACAGTGAACAATGCCGAAACTACACCTCCGCTCTGTGCATACACGCTCACACGCACAAACACACCCTCACACACACAAATGTAAAACCATTTACAATCAAACTACACCTCACTAAGAGCACACTTGTTTACGAAACCGGCCTCACGTCACTGTTGACAGCGCTGTCTTGTTTTTTTATTTGATCTGAGCATTTCAAGTTCACACGACAAATTATATCAGAATTAACGTTCATCTGCTCCTTTCATTTAAATTTTTGATCATTCGGTAGGCGCTTGAACGATGCCGGTGGCTGAAATCCAACATCTTTGGATCGGTTCACTAATGAATTTATTTTTTAATTTATAACTCATAACTCATTTTGTGTTCAGACGTTTCACTTCATGTGAAAGATGGTGAATGAAAGGAAAAAAAACTGGTCAATTGCATGTCGGACCACGCACAATAAAGGGTTTCCTAGTTGGGATGAATTTATCCCAAAAAAACTTAACTTTGTCGTTTAAAACATGTTATCCCATAAATAAATAATATCACGGTCAATTTTCCAACTGCAAATGTATGTTTGTAATAACAAAAACAAACAAAAACTGTTATAAAACGACAAATTTACGATTTTCGGAGTTACTTGTACTGTGAGACCTAGCTTCCTGTCAAATTTCATGATTCTAGGTCAACAGGAAGCAGCACCCTGTAAGTTTTGATTTATTTGCGAGTATCAAAATATGTCGCATAAATGGCCGTATTTTTTTATTGCGTTGATTTAGAAGCTTGATTTTTATAGAGCTCCAAGGGACTATAGATCTACGTATTCGATATTGATTTCAATTTGATACCTCCACGCATTCCTGAGAAAATGGGTCTTGACAGACAGACGGACAACGAAATTATCCTAATCTAAGTATATGGTTTCCGTTTTTTTCCTTTTGAACAAAAAGTGAATCGTCTGATATCGGCTTAATATTAAGTCTCGTGTAGACTGGCGCAAAGCGACGGCGCGACGCAACTCTGACAAAACAATTTTCAAGAAAACTTCACGGTAGAACAATCACCGGTGTCACATCGCGCTAGTCTGCACGAGGCTTTCATTAAGATAGTTTGTTTAGGGCAGTTCGAAACTTCTGAAAAAAAAAACCAAATTATTATATATTTTCAGGCGCAGAAAATACTTATTTTACAATCATGATAGTTACATCAATAACATCTGCAGTTGCATTGATCCTGCTAATTGTTATTGCAATCAGGAAACGCTGCTGGATGAAATACAATCCACCAGGCGCCACACAAATTTTATCAAAAAATGTAGTAAGTTTATGCAATATTCACATAATACATATTAACAAAAGAGATGAACAGCGCTACAAGACAAAATTATTCCCGTTAGAGCACCGATTTTTTGGGCACCCATGCGTCGAGCACCAAAGGTACTCCCATTTGAGCACTAATCAATATAATAGCTTGGTGCTCAATGAGGAACAATAAAAATACTCAACTTTATTCCCTTCTGAGCACCTACGGTGCGGTAGCTTCTAGTGATGGGGTGTATAATAAAAAATATCGATGAGAGTTGGCAGTACTTTTACTATAATATTAATTTTAGGAAACTTAGTCATTATTATTAATAGCACAATCAGCCTTATGTTATTTTCTAGGTACCTCACTTACATAGAACAAATAAAAGAAATCACATTCCTCGTAACAACAGAAGTCTTGTCGCTTCTTGTTTTTAGTTAAATCATATTTTCTAATAATACTTACATTGTATTATACAAATAAAGTTTTTAGTTGTTTTAGAAACGAAAAATATGAACTCTATATCAGTCATGGAAACTTTTGGTAGTAATAATAAATAATTAATATGGTAAAAAATATATATAGCCACATGAAACTAGTAAATACAGTATTTCTTCCGTTCTGTTTTTAATTTTTCGAGTTACCAAAATAATTATAATTTTCAACAAAAAAAAATAACTACTACCAATTGTTTCTATAACTGAAACAGAGTTTATATTTTTCGTTTCTAGAACGACTAATAACTGAACGTGATGGTTTCTTTTACAAATTCTTAGGATGATAATCAGTCAATCAATTAGGTAGTCTTTTTTTAATATCACAATCAGTTACATTTAAAGTTGTTACTAAAAAATGCTAATCAGAACACCAACTTACTATTTTAAAATCGCAGCTTTTCTAAGCAGTGGTCAATTGTAATAAGTCCACTCTTCAACTATTGAAATTATCAATTTTATTGATTTATTCTTTTCGCACCTTTTTGGCACTTTGTATTTTTTTCCATTTTTTGGCGAATTTCACTGTAATTCAAACATTCTGCAATAAAACTGCTTATTTTTATCGATATTATTTATTATACAACACTAGAAGCTATCGCACCGTAGGTGCTCAAAGGGGAATAAAGTAGAATTTAATTTTTTGTTCGCCTTTTAGCACCACGTTAATATATTGATTGGTACTCAAATGGAAATACCTTTGGTGCTCAATGCATAGGTGCTCAAAAAATAGGTCAAACGTTCCCATTTGACGCGCTCAACTTCGTTCTTTTGACGCGTGGCCAAAATCGGAACTAACGCCGCCATCTTGTTTTGTCAAAACAATTTCTGTGTTAATTCCACAAAATGTTTACCAACAACGCCCCCCCGTCAATGTCATTTAGGCGCCAAAAAATCCGTTTAGCACTCTTTCGGAACAGCGCTGACAGCAGCAAAATGCTCGAGTAGGTTAAGATTATTATTAATTGAAATTAAACTAAATGTCAACTACGACAGAGTTCAAAATTCCGTACAAAAATTATTCCTAGTGGCGTCTATTCGAGCGTAGCTCATAATTAAGACAGCAAAGAACATGCTCTGTCTGTGCTAAACCTAAGTCACTGAACTATACAAATGAATGTTTTCTAATTTATTTCTTTATATTTGCCTGTGTTTTTTATCTTAGCAAGTAGAATAAAATACTTACCTTACTACTTAAGCTAAGGGGCCGCCATCCATAAATTACGTCACTCTGTAATTTTTTACTCCTGTCCCATCTCAAAAATGCCCAACGTGCCTAAAGAAGTTTTCACTTCAAAAATCTATTCGATGTTTTCAGGACCCATTTTATGAAAACGTGCACTTACGAACAGAATGCGAGAAAGAAATCGAAGAGTTGGAACAACGTGATAATGACGTAGTCCCCGCAGAATATGATTATGTGGAAATTAATAACCGCAATATCACTAACTAATAAACTATAATTATAAAAAATCTCCTTAGGGCCTGCGCCCATTGGTGGCATGGCACGGCAAGGGATTTTTATGCGACGAATAGAAATATAACATAATATTATGACAATAAAATTGAAATTTTAATGATTATCATCATAGATTTGTAAGTACAACAATAAAGTTTTAGTGTGCTTAGACATGCCGTGTCACCAACCTTTCAAACGCCTCGGCATCCCTCGACATGCTTCGGCAGCCTTTGTAATGCAGAGGCAAGGTCCTGGACGCAAAGCAGCATTACGACGACTGTTCTGATGTGGAGCTACTGTTGTGAAAAGAAAGCTCGAGCATGAGGCATGATATTTTATTTTATTTATTCAGGGACAATAAACAGCTACAATATGTGTTGGAACAGAGAAATGATAAAACAAAATAGTAACAATATTGCAGCCCACTATATTATCCGCATATTAACAAAAGAAAATATGATAATGAGTGCCACTAGATAGGTAATAAATAATTACATCTCATTTATAAATAATAATTAATTACGTCACATTAATAATAAATAAATGATTACATCACACTAATGACAAGCCTAAGCACTAAGCATACCGCAATTTTGTTTTTTTACCTACGACGATTAGGTATCATTGAAATTTCGGGTCAGCGCACTTTGTTTTTTTACTTACAAAAATAAATTAATATTATCTAAACAAGGCAAGTTTTTTTATACCCTGTGGCATAAATGGGTCGGCTACCAGTCTAACCGGATGCAGTTCAATGGTACCAGTATTTTGTAACACGATACTATATGTAATCTGTGACGATACCCTTTGTTAAGATTGGTTTTCAGACTTTGGGGCTTCTAACTACCCGTAACGACTGTCAAACATCTATGACTGACAGCGGGGATCAACGGCTTAACGAGCTTTCGAGGTACGGAGGGGTCTCGATATGTAATGGCTGGTCACCCATCCACGAACCGACGGCGACAAGCGTAGCTTAACCTCCAATCGACCCGTGCGGCTGTTATAATTTAGCCACAAGCCCCGTGCCCCGTGTTTACTGTATTAGTAACATAATTATGGTAAGTTTGTGTTAAGGATGTGTTCGCCTTTTGTTGTCAACCGTAGTATCCCCTGACATAAAACAGGGTACCTATGTACTTTTATCATCACAAACGGATTTGCCGACCAAATTGAAAAGGTAACGTCGCGTCCGGAAAAAATAATTAGGAATCCTTATACATTATTATACCTGTGTTTTAACTTTTGGAAGCATATTTTTTATTACTGCCATTTTTTATTTTAATTATTTTTTTTCTTTTTGAAGTAGGATACTGCTTTGTAAAATTACCCTTCTCCGTTATTTTTTGTGACGCTATATAAAAATATGATATCGTTATTATGAAAGGGAAGTTTTTCAAAGCCAGAGGAGAGGATGGTCACAAAGTTTTAATTATGTAAAAACTTTGTTACTTTTATGTACCGTCGTTAACTGTTATCATCCATATCAATCGCCCGTAAACACCAGTGGACCTCTTTATACCTAGACAAAACAACATCACACCTGCAGCCAAAGGGCTAGGCAGAAATGTACTACACTCGGCAGACTCCGTTCGGCATGTACCCTCGCTAAATCATGTTCGACACAATTCGAGCTAAGCTGAGCGGCTTTTCCCGAACATATTCAGTGTTAGGTAGGTACATGGATCTTTTGGCGCCTGAAGGGCGTTGTTTGTAAACATTTGTGAAATTGTCACTGAAATTGTTTTGACACAAAACAAGACGGCGCGGGCGGTGGCACGTTAGTTCCAATTTAAGCCGTCAAAAGATTTTTGTACCGCCGATTAGGCCGCCCGGCTTTACCGAATCATGCCGACCCGAACAAGTGTGTAGCACCCTTTAAGTCCACATTAACAGTATACACTGTAGTACTATTAAATTAACGACGTTTGATCAATTAAGCAAAACGCACATTATACTAATCAAATATTTGTGTTGGGAATTGAGGGTAGGTGTATTTGCGTACCTACCTTCCTGTTTGTCGACTGGGCAACATTCAGATGAGATGGCTGATAACCCATCTGGTTAATGCTGAGACTGTGTACAATCAACCGCTCATCAGTGGTAACACTTTGGAAGTGTTACAAAAGAATAAGAGGCCAGTTTATATTTGTTCCATTGCCATAGACGTGCCGTCGACTATACCTAGCAGGTAGGTAGGTTTAAAGAGTTCTGTGTAATTGGCTGTACAGATCGAATAGGTAGGTACTTCAGGGGGCCTACCACCAGCTCAAAAGCAGTATTATTTTACATCCTACAGAGCTTCATTTCTTTCCCACACTGAAATAATATTAAAATAATACTGCTTTATGAGCTGGTGGTAGGCCCCCTGTAATTCTTTAAGCTGCATCATTTAATTTTCTTTGTAAGAACAACAATTACCTAGCTTAAAGTAACCAAAAACAAAAGTCAGGGGATTATTTCCTTCAAAATATAGGTTAGTACTACCATAACTTCACGTCTCCATTAACTTAAGGGTCCCGTAGACAGGCGCGATACGACAGCACAACACGACAGCACGACACGACAGCACGACGCGACAGCATGACACGACACCACGACCCGACAGCGCGACACGACTCTAATAGAACACTTTCTATGAAAACTTCATCTGTTTGCGCAAGCCTTTATAAATAATGCCCATAGAATATGATACAAGTCATGATGTGAGCGAAGCCACGATCACAGCTAGTAAAAAACATAGGGCAGTTGTTTTCGTCATAAAAAGAGAAGAAAAGTGGGGACACAAGAATAGCTACCTAGGTACTATAGGCAACAGATTTAGATGTCCTTTTAATCCTGAAAGTAGCCCAAATTAATCTGTACAGCTAAAAAAGACCTTTTTAATTCATTCTCCTGATTTATGCCCTCCTTCAATTACGCCAACCGTCCCTTTTTGACAAAAAAACTAAAATTTTCTTTCCATCAGCTAAATCAACAAGTTACGAAGCAAAAGTAAAACAATAGGGCGCCGACTCCGCCCGTTCTCGTCAACACCAAATTTCTAAGCGAAAGGGAGGATTCTTGAGGGTATTTGCACAAAAATAGCACTGAAAATAATTTCACTTATTGTTTCAGAGGAGGTACTTGGACAAAGAGAAGGTGGAGGTATGTGGGTTGGTTACGAAGGATTTGTGCCTAATTTTGTATGACCTCTTGAAGGAATGAGGTAGTTATAAAGACTGGATTATGAGTTATAAAATGTATTGCACCATAGATTTAAATCACTACCGTGAAAAGGGCTCCCTATGTTTATTACGGGTGCAATCTACGGATGTGGCGACATGTCAAAACATCGAAATTTTTTGTGCTTAATAAATATTAATGTGTTAGGTATACAATACACATAAATCTTCCGGAATACATTCTCTAAACGATAGTAAAAACCGCATCAAAATCCATTGTGTACCTAGTTTAGAAGAACTACGCGGTCACACAAACAGACATGAAAAGCGACTTCGTTTTATCCTATGTATTGAAGCTTTTACCCGTGGTGTAACTCTCGTGGTCTATCATGGGAACTATAATTATTGTACTTTACTGGAAAAAGCACCAAGCTACTTAAAATCAATAAGAGTATAAGCTCTTAGGTAAGCCTAAGACTAGCGGTGCTGTACACGCCGAACACCTTCAGTTTGCAACTTAGACATCTTAGAAGTTAGGTTATAATATTATAACCTCGCTTTAAAAGCAGCAGTGGCCCAGTGGTAACGGCCCCAACTTACGAGTTGAGATCGTCGGTTCAAACCCAAGCAGGCGCTTTACTTTTTGTAAATAATTTCAACACCACTGCTCTCAAAATGGTGAAGGAAAACATCGTGAGGAAACCTGCATGTCCTAGAAACAATAAATTTGAAGACATGTAAAATCTACCCACTAGGCCCGCGTGGCAGATTACAGCCCACTCCCTCTCAAAGAGAGGAGGCCTGTGTCCCAGTAGTGGGAACATTATAGGCTGATTATTATATTTTAGTATAGATATTTATAGATATACAATAGGCTCGCCCCTATTACATGGGACTTAAACATAACTGGCGAAATGTGGGTGTACCTACTACAGGTACACTTCTGCCCAACCCTTCGGGGAAACAATGTGTTATGTTATTTATAGATATTTTAGTACCACGGATTCTTGAAATCTTTTTTACCTGCTGCTGTCGTCTCTCCCACTAAACGTCTCTCCTACAAAAACTAATCTAAGTAATTTATGGAAAGATAGAAATATTAAAAAGAAGAAGTATCTTTCTCACTTCTATGACCCATCTGCACAACCTTTTAAACTTACTCTTAGGCGGCGGGATCTCTAACGAGGGGTCGGCGCAAGGGTTATTTGAACGAGATTTGCCTGATTCTACTCCGGCACACTGTTTCGTGTTTACTTTTAGACTTTTTTCCCTTTTTATAGGGGCTGCTATAGACACTAGAGATTTGTTTTAGATTAATTTGATGGGGGACATTGAGTGTTAATAGAATTAAAGTCGCAAGCGAATTTTTTTGGGTATAAAACCATACCCGGGGTAAGTCTTGTGGGAATAAAATTGGAGAGACCTAACTTAGCGTTATTTGTTTCTCTGGATTTTTTTCAAAAAAAATCCTAATAGTTAGTCTGTACTAGGGTAGTGGGACACTGTTTCAATTTCAAGGGACTACTAACATAACTTAGGTAGGGTTTACACGCCAGTCTTACATAGGTACTTATCAATGTTTTGGTTATAAAAACCTTAAACACAGAAAAGCCAGACTTTTGACAGCTCAACCCGGTTCCACCAGGACATATTTTAGTTTAGGCACCTATAAAATGAATGCCTATAAATTACAATTTTATACTTCTTCTCTTGCCAAATTAACAGCCCAGGAAAACTAAAAAGAAGTAGTTACCTATAACTTTTCACTAATGATATAATATCTGTTATTATAGTGACCTCCAGCCTAGCCCTCCATGTTACAGGGTGTGCCTATAACAACCTGTCATCCACTTTTACAATACCCGCGCCTAAACTAGCCCACATTTACAGCATGAGTCGCCCGAAACATTGTGGTCTTCTAATTCAGACGCGGTAATTAAGTCGGCGCGCATGTCATTCATGATTATGAGGGGACATTATGCTAATCGAATTAGAACAAAACGTAGCCCGCTGTAACACTTTATTAAAGTTTGGGACACATCTGCGGGAATATCGGATGCTTGTAGACTCCCCAACCTTACGCCGAAAACGTTTTGATCTGGGATTCCTGTTGAAGTTTTAATTCCTACTCATACTCAAACTCAACTTAAAGCATTTATTTCAAATAAACCAATTACAGGCACTTTTGAGTTGTCAAGGGGTCGGTTACTCAGAAACATGAAGCTATTTGCCCATTCCAAAGAGTAGTAGGTTCTTATGGAGAAGAACGTGCAAGAAACTTCGCGGACACTCTTTTAATACACCTAGGCAATCATAACAGTAGGTAGGCGCTTACTTAGATACGTTTCTGTTAATATGTAGGTACTTATGTATAGGAAAGCATTCCTATTAGAACGGTAGCTGGACTTAAACCACAAAAATATTTGCCATTCAGCAGGTTTATGATACAGCTGACAGGCTGCCCACAGAGCTCCGGACGGCATATTCAAATATTGTTGCTCATGGAGTTTCTTATAACGCAACCTGTCATGACTGTCACTCCCCAACTATGTAACTAAACATTCCATTAAAATATATTTTCCCAAAACAAAATAATCTAACATCAACTAAAAGTGACAACTCCACACGTGTGCGTCCCCCCTTACTTCCGTACCCAAACGAGGACAGACAAGGGACCGCTGTCCTCGAAACGTCACGTTTTTGTGTGTTCACGCCCCTAGGGTCAATGCTTGAAGATGTAACATACATAGACGTGTTAATTTTCAACTTTGTGAAACTGTGTTCGGTACATTTTGCATAGTGTGTTGGGTGCGGTCGCTGTGGAAGCGACTGTAGGTATTTTTCAACTTTATGATATTGATTGTAAAAAGTGGAAGTCAAGATCCCAGTGGGCGAAATTAGAACGATATTTTATTCGAAACTACAATTATCCTATAGCTTTAGGTTTTTTAATAGACACGAATAAAGTCTTAAAACTAAGTAAATATTGTGTGAAACGAGCATTTTCAATTTTGCAATCGTTCGAATTTACGTTACGTACCAACAAAGACGAAACTTGACGACGTGAACTTACGCTTCGATTTGTCTAAATCAGTGCATTTTTTTGTGATTTTGAAGAATGAATGACTCTAAGTTTCGTCTCTGTACCTTACCGCTAGACGGCTATAATTAAATATTGGAAACTTGTAAATCACCATGATTAAAAAATTGTCGTAAAGCTTTAGAAAGAGACAGTCACACAGGTACGAGTGATAGAGACAACGCTCTACAAAGCGAAACTTTTTCTGTATCAACCTTTATGTCATATATGATATATGTTCTGTGCGGAAATCGAACAAGCGACACGTAGCGAAGAAGCTACCACTCAACTGTGACCTAAGCAGTAATCCGCTAAAACTGACACCGCACTAAAAGGGTTACTATTTACATAATAATCATTTTGAACCCAATAGCGAGAACATCTCGAATGTCATTAGCTAACGACCCAGAAATTATGATAATCATCATAATTTTAACATCTCGCAAGTCGGCTCTATGCTAATACCTACTTGGTGACTCTGGTGGTTTAATGTGCTTGTATTTAGGGCTAAAGGATACAAAAAGATAGAATACGAACAATAAGTGGTCTAAAGCTGTAACGGAACAACAAATCAGAGATGGATCGAAAAGAAGTAGAGGATGACAACGTAAACGCTGGGACGACAACATAGTTGAGACAGCTGGTGACCTGTGGGCTAGGACGCGAGACTGTGACAAGTGAAGCGTCAAAGGACGCGCTGATCAACGAAGACACCGAAGAGCAGTATCATTATATTTTTTTGCGTAATTTATTTTATATTGTAATTCGTTTTAGTTTATCAGTAAAAAAAGGCTTTATTATTTATTTAAATTAAGGGCTACTTGAGAGAGTAGGGGTTTAGACAAATTAACCCACCGCGCTTGTCTAGTGCGAGTTGGTGGGTGTACAGTGGATCGTCTGACTGGATCCGTGGGCGCCGCCTTTGACGTACAAGACGCTCATCAGCTGCCGCCCTGAGTCGACATCCTGCACTGATGTGGGTCCCGCTTAGTGGCAAACGACATCGCGGCAGGCCCAGACGGAGATGGCGGGATGAGCTGGACTCCTTTAAGAAAGATTGGTCCTTGGAAGCTCTGGACAGAGAGAGGTGGAAAGAGGGTAGGGAGGCCTTTGCACAGCAGTGTGACAATAAAGGCTAAGAAAAAAAAAAAAAAAAGGCTACATAACTATCACGTTAGTATTCCGCGAAGGGGTGTTGATGCACTAGTGTATTGCCATGTATAATGGCACATATTCCTGCCGGGCATGCGGCACATTCAGACAAACTAACAGACACAAAAATTCTTAAAACTATATTTTCGGCATTAGAATCGAGGTAAGTACCTATTCCACTCAGTCGTTCCCACTTCCCAGACCTCGCAAAAATTACTTTTTTTCAAAAATATTCAATGTACAGTTTTGACTTCGTTACTATTTTTTTAAATTCATAATTATGTTTAGATGTTCTTCAGAAAGGTTAGCTGTGCAGTACTCGCAACCGGCGTGCGTGTATGACCAAAAGGAGGCGCCCAATGGCGCTCTATAGTTTCTGTCTAGCCCTATGGGAAGGAGGCGTGAGCTTCTGTATACTTATAACTTTATTAAAATCTGTATTTTATTGAATTCTGTAATTAAATTCCGCCTGCACACGTGCGTGCGCTGCACTCGCTTACTCGGGGGGTTACTGGGGGCCTACCACCAACTCATAAAGCAGTATTATTTTAATATTACTTCAGTATGAGAAAGAAGTGAAGCTCTACAGGTCGTATAGCTCCAGCTTTTTCTCCCACTGGAGTAATATTAAAATAATACTGTTTATGAGCTGGTGGTAGGTCCCCAGATTACATGCCCCCGCACTGCTTTATTGCACCTTTAACCTAAAATTAAACTAAGCTGTGTCGCACTTTATAAGCTTGTACCATTAATCTCTTTAAAATGGATTATTACAAGTCATTGTTAAATATACGTGATAGGCTCTATAAGGCTAAGTTAACTAAGTTTAATCACTTTTAGAAATAATTAAAAGTTGTGATTCCTTTTAAGTTCTTTACAGATTAGAGAATTCAAACTTAGCTTGACTAAAATAGAATAATTAAAGGAAAGGTTGACTGGTAGAAAATGCCTTTGGCATTAAGTCCGCCTCTGTACATTTGTGTGCTTGAAGTATTAAATAAATAAATAAATAAATAATTGTACTGTATATAGAAAATGAATCTGCTATCTAATTACGTAACACATTTTTGTAAATGATTAATGTGTGACGTTGCAAATGGTCACAAACACAAAGTTCATGCTTTATTGGATGACGGTACTACATCAAGTTTCATAACGTAGAGTGTGACAAACTTAAGTTGCCAACTCATTCAATATTAACATTAGTTGAAGGGTTAAACCGTCAATCTAGTTGCATTAATAAAAGATGTGATGTCATCATATTATCGTCAATTCGTCACATTTCAGAATATATTTGGAAAACATTGTGTGGTTCCACACATTACTCAAGCATTGGCTTCCACACATTTTAATCTTATATTATGTTGGATATACCTTTAAACACAACTCAAACGAAGGCGAAGCGAAGCCGCCATATTTGATGCTTTCCATCCAGCCAAGCCAAGATGTCCACCAAAGCAGTGGAGATGTGTTAATATAAGGTGTTAAAAAGTTTACAAACTTTAAGAGGTACCTACTTTAGACCATCGAACTGAATAACTGTTACCTTGGAACCAAATTTGAAATCGCGAAAAAAATAATCAACTGTCCCATACAGTTTAGAACAGTAGGTATTAAACTTTAGTAGCTGTCACGCGGACTCATTGAGTCTGCGGTGAATTTTGCCTTGTCTGTCAAACGGACTCATTGAGTCCGGGTCGAACAAAAACGCGCCAAATTGCCTGTCAAAACTATATCTTCATGTTCTAACTTATACAAAGTGTAGGGAAAGAATAAGGAAAGGCATATAACATCACATGTCAAACATCTGAAAACGATTTCGCGCCGGAATGATCGTTTTTAAAAAAAAAAACTACCGACTTCCAAAAAAAACACTACAAAGTGAAAAATAACTTTAATTTCGGAAGTCGGTGTACATACAAAAAAAAAAACAAAAAAAAAGTCGGTTAAAAAGTCTGTTGGGGAATACGCAGTGCAAAGATGGCGACGGACGTGTTACATATTTAGTTTTTAACCGACTTCCAAAAAGGAGGAGGTTATATGTTCGACGCGTATGTTTGTTTTTTTTTTAATGTATGTCCACCGATTTCTCCGTCATTTGTGGACCGATTTTGAAAATTCTTTTTTTGTTTGAAAGGGTATGCTCCCAAATTGGTCCCATATAAATTTTATTAACTTTGCTTGGGTAGTTTTTGAGTTAGCTACAAAATACGTATTTTTTTCCCACTTAGTATGTAGATGATATGATAAGTTCCTGACACTGGTAGTAGGTAGTGGTATTCGAATGTGTGTGGGGTAGGTACCACAACTAAAAAGTGAACATTTTACAAAAAAAAAACTACCGACTTCCAAAAAAAACACTACAAAGTGAAAAATAACTTTAATTTCGGAAGTCGGTGTCTTGGGTTTTGTGTTTTCGTTTTTTGCCACCGACTTCCGAAATTAAAGTTATTTTTCACTTTGTAGTGTTTTTTTTGGAAGTCGGTAGTTTTTTTTTTTTTGTAAAATGTTCACTTTTTAGTTGTGGTACCTGCCGGCAAAAAACGAAAACACAAAACCCAAGACACCGACTTCCGAAATTAAAGTTATTTTTCACTTTGTAGTGTTTTTTTTGGAAGTCGGTAGTTTTTTTTTTGTAAAATGTTTTTTTGTTGATATTTTAAATGTTTATGTTAGCCAACAAGCCTTTGTGTTGTGTTTTTTCATTAGTAAATAACATCCTACAGTAGAATGTTCATTTAGATTTGAATATAGTGCAAAAAGAAATCTCGTGTGATCCAAAGTGTGAGCGGTTTTTTTTGCGGTTGTGTTTTGTTTTAGTTTCAAGTTCAGTGATGTAAAAACTGATAATTTTAACAGTTGACACTCTGTCTGCGATAACATGTGGCCTAAACAATAGATAAGCTACGATAATGCTGCTTTGTTTGAGTCTCTACGGATAAAAACACTGCCGTCCTTACGAAAAGTGCAATAACTAGGTTAAACCTGATTTCGAGAAAAACGCGGGTAAAGATTTTATTTTTGTTTTGTTTGTAGGTATCTCCAACACTATACATGGTATACAAGGCAAATTCGTCACAGATACGTTCTATGTTCTATGTTATAGGGTTTCGTTTCCGCACTTAGTCCGTAGGGTGGACCATTGTGCGTGGGCCATGGCGGCCGTTTGGTAGTTATTCCAACCAGCCCACCTCCCTCCAGAAGCTAATTAAATCTCCTGGTCTGTTCAGAACATCTGTGTAGGATCTGGGTGACCCGAGGGTTTCTTTTCTAATCTGGGTGACGCCTGTGCATTCAAAGAGCACGTGCGCTACTGTTTCCTCAGCCTCCATGCACGCCCTGCACAGAGGACTGTCCGTTATTCCTATTGTGTGGAAGTGTTTGTTTAGCGAGCAGTGCCCCGTGATGGTCCCCGTCACCATGCGCAGGCCGTTCCTGTCCAGGCGCAATAAACGCCTGGTTAGCCTGCTATCCAAGGATGGCATAGCTTCCTTTGACTGCCTGCAACCCGGTGTCGAGGTCCACCAGTTCTCTGCTTGTGTGTGGGTGAACTCCTGTAGCCACCTGCGTATTTGGTTGAAGGGGATTGGTATGATAGGCTCGGGACCACAGACTGCCGTGCTAGATCCTCTTCTAGCAAGTTCGTCAGCTGCGTCGTTACCTAGCGATCCGCTGTGTCCTTTTATCCATTGCAGTGTCACCGTGTTGCGGCCAGACACCGTTACTTGTTCTAGTGCATTGTGACATTCTAGTGTTAACTTTGAGGTAATATATTTTTTCCGTAAGGATTGGAGAACTGAGGCGCTATCGGAGAGTATGCGAATGTGGGTGTCCGTAACTCTCCTGGCTTCTATAGCGTGGGCCGCTTGTATGATGCCCACACACTCCGCCTGATAGACGGTGTTGAACATTCCCAGCGGGCGGGATATATTTATGTTGAGGTCGTGTGAAAATACTCCAACTCCGGTACCGGAGTCGGTCTTCGATCCGTCTGTGTATACTCTCAGCTCTTTCGGGCCTGAATAGTCACAGTGTTCTTCTATAAGTGTTATGTTGTAGTGCCGTTGAAAGTGGTGTGATTTCGGGGCTTTGTCGCAGGGTGATGCCAACATTGGTCGTCGTTCCTGATAGATGGAGCCTAAAGGCGGCCAGGGCCGCCTCCTCCCGCACGATGAGGTGCAGAAGCGGTAGTCCAAGCATTGCCTGTAGGGCGGCAGTGGGTGTAGTTCTCATACTGCTAGTGATTGCAACACACGCAAACCGCTGCAGTTTTTCGAGATCTTTTTGGGCTGTACTCAGGTCTGTCCTGGGCCACCAGACTAGTGAGCCGTATGTGATAATTGGTCGGATGACTGTGGTGTATAGCCAGTGGGTGACCTTGGGGCTAATGCCCCAATTCCTGCCTAGCAGTCGCTTGCACTGCCACAGGGATATGCTGGCTTTCGTGGTGATGTAGTTCGTGTGTTTTGCCCAGTTCAGCTGCTTGTCCAAAAAGATGCCCAGGTATTTGGTTTCAGTTGAGAGGCTTAGGGTTGTTCCAAAGAATCGTGGTAATTGTAGTGTGGTCAATTTCCTCTTTTTTGTGAAGAGGATCAGTTCAGTTTTTGCAGGGTTCACTGAGAGTTGGTGCTTGTTGCACCATTCCTCTACTATTTTCAGGGCTTGACGCATGAGATTGCATAAAGTGTTTTCGTGGGTCCCGTTTATTATTATGGTTATGTCATCGGCGTAGCCTACGGTGAAATAACCTTTCTCATTAAGTGTTTTGATGAGGCTGTCTGCTACCAGGTTCCATAGAAGCGGTGAGAGGACGCCCCCCTGCGGGCAGCCCTTCGCAACGATGGCCCTTGTAGTGTCATTTACTGTGACTTGTACAGCTCTCAATTTGAGCATGTTGGTGATCCAGCCACTCAGGGTCGAGTCTATGCTGTGTCGGTCGAGGGCCATTTTTATGCTGTTAAACATGGTTTTGTCAAAGGCGCCTTCAATGTCAATGAAGGCGGCCAGTGCTGAGCATTTGTGGTCCACTGCGCATTCAATTTTAGAAACAACGCTGTGCAGCGCTGATTCTGTTGATCTGCCTGTGGAATACGCATGCTGTTGTTTGTGAAGTGGTTTAACCCGGAGAGGTCCGTCTCGGATGTGCCTGTCACAGAGTCTCTCGAGGGTTTTCAGTAGGAAGGATGTGAGGCTTATAGGCCTATACGCCTTGGCTTGTGTATAATCGGACTTTCCAGGTTTGGGTATGAAAATGACTTTCACCTCGCGCCATGCGAGAGGTATGTGTCTAAGTGCTATGCAGGCTCGATAGATCTCCACCAGCCATGGTGTCAGATGATCTACCCCCCATTGCAGCAGGGCTGGGAAGATGCCATCCAGCCCTGCCGACTTGTATGGCTGAAAGGTGTTGATAGCCCACTTTGTGCGGTCTTCTGTTACTATATTGCGGGCTCTTGACCAGTCTTGATCCGTTGGGGTCCATTCTGGTTCAGCCTCCCACGACCTGTCCTCCAGGATCTTACAGTCTGGGAAGTGCGTCTCAAGAAGGACCTTACTGGTTTCATAGTCAGTTAGTGTGTATGAGTTATCGGGTTTTTTCAGCGCGCCGAGAGTTCGGTCCTGATCAGTTGATAGGATCTTACGTACTCTTGCCGCTTCGTTGTTAGTTTCAATTGATTCACAGAATTTCCGCCATGCTTTTCTCCTGGCAGTTCTGATTTGCTTCTTGTATGTGTATTGGGTCTCTTTGTATACCTCCCAGTCCTCTGGGAGTCTGGTATTTTTGGCTCTGTTGAATTGTTTACGTAGTGTGTCTCTGAGTTTACTAAGTTCGGCGTTCCACCAGGGGTTTCTCTCACTCTTGGTTCGTGGCGCTCTTAGTTTGCAGCATGCATGGTATGCCTCTGTTAGGTATTGTGATAGTTTTGTTACGGTGTATTCTAATTGTGCCTTGTCTCGTAGGGTTACCCGTGATAGATGCCTCGCCAAAAGGGAGGCTAGCAGGCGTTTGTACCCGGGGACATCGGTGCGCCGCGGGTTTCGCCTCGGTGCGGGTTTCCTCGTGTTGGTAGTTAGTGTAAAGCGGATTCTTCTGTGGTCTGAGCAGGAAGGCTCATCCGATACGTGCCAGTTTGTGATTAGGTTTGTCGCGTTTTCTGTAGCAAGTGTTAAATCTATGATCGTTTGTCCTCGGACTGTGACCCAAGTGGGTTCTGAGCCGCGGTTAATAATATTGAGGTTAGTAGAGAATAAATAGGTGGATAGTACCTCTCCTCTGGAGTTCGGTGCGTCGCTGCCCCAGAGCGGGTGGTGGGCGTTTGAGTCGGTGCAGATGATCAGGTCCAGACTGGCACGCTCACAGTGTTGCACCAGGTCGGTCATCTCTTTAGGCGGGCAGTCTGCGCCCTCACCTGGCATGTATACCGAGGCTAGTACAACGTCTGGAACGCTACCCTCGGTCTGGAGCCTGACAGCTGTCAGGTCTCTGGAACAGAATTGTGTGAGTGGCGTGATAGGAATTTCGTTGGGTATGTAGACACAGGTTCTTGGTTTGTCTGACGTGTGAGTGTTGACAATTATCTTACCTCCGATGTTACCGAGGCCACATATTCTGTTGTTCCTGATCCACGGCTCTTGGATCAGTGCGATGGTTCGGGGTTTCACCTCCAGTGCCCTGCGTAAACTAGCCGTGGCAGTCTGGCTATGCTGGAGGTTAGTTTGTATAAAATTTAAGGGCGGTGACGACGGTGGAGTGGAGTTAATCGGAGATTGATCCATCGGACAGTCTCTCCGTCTCCTCCACTCTGTACTGGTCATCGTGTTGATCGCCCGGCGACGAAGCGAGAAGTTGCTCATTCCAGCCAGGTGATGTGGGCGGTATAGTGTCAGCGTCGTCGGCCATTGCCGCTCGGGCCATGACCTCCTCGAGTTGGGCAATGTCAGTGTCGCTCGTCTGCGTCATAGTCGGTAGTACCGTCTTCCCGTCTGTGCTGTCAGTCTGGGTTTCAGAGGGTCGAGTCTGGGTGTTAGAGGGTTGGGTCGTGGGCCAGAAGCGTACGTATATCGACCCTAGCAGGTACGATATCCGACGCTCCCGTCCCAGGACCTTTACAGCTTCCTCCGGTGGCAGCCCTAGGGTCAAGTAAGTACCACTATGGTCACCACCGACGGTAGTTGCCCTGTACAACGACCACCTGGTGATGTCATACCAAGTATTCTGACGGGTCAGAATACTTTGGAGCTTGGCCACGTCACCTCTGTAACGAGGGACGAAAAGCGAAGCTCGGACACGGGTGGGCACGTCGGTCTGTTTCATCACTGTTAGTTCCTGGTCAGTGTCTGGAAGTCTAATCTTGGGCACATTCTGGGTCAGCCAGGTCAGAGCGTTTTCATCTTCACACCACATCTGCACTGTGCCTTCCACTACCCGTGGGTATCCGCGGAAGGCCGGGAGTGGTGTTGATGGGTCTGTGTCCATCAGTAAGTTTTCGAGATCAGTCTTAACGTGCTCAGCCTCTTCCTTGGTCAGTTCTCTACTAGGGTGGGGAAAGCAGATTGCTATAGCCAGCCGCGCAGGAATATCCTTTGTGGCCCGCGCATAGGTTCTCTGTTCCCCCTGAGCGGAGTGGACCCTCACACGCTTAGCGTCCCCCTGAAGCGTACTCGGCGAAGCCGTGTCGTCAGGGCGTTCTCTCTTCGCCGGCCCTGTACCGCTCGGTCCAGGCTGCGGCTCGGAGGTGCCTGGCAGGGTGTTAATAGCCGGCGACGCCTTGTGTGAGGCTCCAGACCGCTTGCCCCTAGTATGTCTGGGTCGAGGTCGGTCGTGGGTTCTGTCAGTGTCTTGGGGTCGGCTGGCGGTCCCGGCAGACTCTGTCACGTGCGGAGGCGCTTCGCGCTGGGTTGCCCCTTCGCGTACCTGCCCCCGCCCGCTTGGTTCCGCGTCCGGCTGCTTTTCGCGCTGGGTTACCCCTGCGCGTACTTGCGGCTGGTCGCGTGGCTCCGCGTCCGGCCACTTTGCGCGCTGGGTTTCCCCTGCGCGTACTCGTGGCTGGTCGCGTACCAACTCTTCAGCGTCCGATCGCGCTTCGCGCTGGCTATTGCCTTCGCGGGTATTGCGCTTTCGGTCGCCTACTTTCTTCCTCTCCCGGGCCAAGATTTTTCCGCGCTTTCTCAGCGGGCGTACTCCATCAACTTCAACCGGGAGAGTGGTAGAGATGCCAGGTCTGTCATCCTTCCCTACGTCAGTCTGTTTGTGCTGGTCTTGGTCATTGTCTGGGTAAGTGGTGCTACTCCGCACGATGCTCTGTTGCCAGATACTCGTGGGAAGCACACTCCGTGTAGTCGGTATTGGCGCGTGGGTCGCAGCCGTGGTCGTGTTTGTAGGCGCGTTAGTCGCAGCCGAGGTCGGGTTCATGGGCGCGGTAATCGCAGCCTGTGTAGTGGGCGCTAGGTCAGCAGCCGGCCGCGCTGAAAAGCGTACACACACAGATACGTAAAAAGTGTCTGAAAAGAATATATAGATCTGGTTCTGCAAATTCCGAACATGTACTTATCTCAATTCGGCGCAAAACTTGAGTTATTGCACTTTTCGTAAGGACGGCATAACAGGTACCTACATAAAAACGATTCTTTGTTTACGGTGTCGGGTTACACGGCGGCCGTCGTAAGTTTGTTTTTCAGTTTTTTGCTGGCAGTTTGAAAAAAGATATGGGGATGAATGGTTTTTTTAATTGATTAATGTAAAATAGTGTATTTTTATGCTAACGACATAAATATATTTTTTTAATATAATTTTCTTCTTGTCGGAAAATTGGGGAAAACCCCCTTACCCTGTGTTTACATTAAAATTAACAATTATTACGAAAAAAACTGTACATATCCAATTTTAAAGTGTTAGCTTTTCATTACGATTCCAACGACATAAGATATAAAAAACAGCTCGCATACAACTTTGAGATATCGTCATTTTAATCTCAAGTGGTCTTGCCCTTTGACCTTTGACACACGGCCCTAGACATGTGCGGCAGACCCGTGAGGTTTGACAGCGGAGAGGGACAGCCGACTTTTTTTCGCGATTTCAAAATTGGTCCCATAGTAAAACTTATTCAGTTCGATGGTCTAACTAGTTTGTAAAGTTAATTTTTTTAAAACCTTATATAAGCCTTAGTCATTTATGCAGACGAAGTTGCGAGCAACAGCTAGTTATTTATTTATGATTTTATTTAGGACATACATATAATTAAAACAGCACGAGTTTATACAAAAAAGCGTATATTTCCAGAGTACAATAATGTTCTTAAAATAAGCAATCATAACGGGTGTAGTAATACTATAATATCATGACAAAACTATTGATTCTTGTAAACTGTCACAAATGTAGAATATGTAAGTACTTACAAAGTATTTTTATTTTGTATAAAATTATTATTACCCGACTGCGGCAGAGTTTATTCCTGATTATTTCGATCATTGGAAAGTTATTTTTTAACATTGCAGTTGATTTAAATACGATGATTGAAAATGTACTTTAAACTAATTACATAACACATAAAACAACATAACATCACGCCTGTAATTCCCGAAGGGTTAGGCGGAGTTGTACCAATAGTAAGTACACTCACATTTCGCCAGTTATGTTTAAGTCCCATGTAATAGGGGGCGAGCCTATTGCCATCAACCGGGCACAAATCCAGACTCCGGGCTGCTACTGAGAAATCCCAGATGGAAAAACCCAATAACACTGTGCCTGACCTGAGAATTGAACCCAAGACCTCACGCTCAGCAGTATTAGTCTGATTCCGATTTTATGTATTTATTTTTTACTGATATAAGTACATGATTGTGACAGTTCAAATAATGTGAATTATTACTGATAATAATATCTATTGTGATAAGTTTTATTATAGTTTACGTGTCGTTATAAATACTAAAGAAACGCCAAAACACAAACAGTTTGAATTTCATTCAACAATTTAACAAAAATAACCAATGATTTCTTATATAACAATTTATTGATCACAGACGAATATATACCTTACTACTACAACTTACAGTTTATTATTATTTGTCCCAGGACATGTTAATTTGTTACTCTAAGCCAAATTCTGATGTAGATTTATTTCAAATTGTTAGAAAAATTATGTGATCAGGTATGTCCAACAAGTATAATAACTACGGTCTTTTAAAATTACTTCTCAAACTAACTCTTACATAGTCGACATAAGGTCTAAATTGCAATGATTTCATCATAATATCATCATGCAATATCTATATAAATACTATTTAAAGTTAGGTAGAATGGATGCGGAAGAAGGAAAGATTTATAGTAAATAAAATTATTTTTTATTAAAAAAAGTGTGAATTTTAAAGAACATCTTCCTTAGCTACTCGGAAACAATACAAAAGGCGGGTAAAAAAAAAATATATTTATTCCAATTTTGCTGACCAACTAACACATTTTCTCTCACAATTTAAAATCAACCCAATAAGCTCACATTTGATTCGAAACTTACATCACGTCACTTTTATATTAAACTTACATAATAAATTTTATAAAATAACTTATTAATTAACAAGACTATCATTAGTCATGTGACTGATCCGAATCTGTAGACCCGGGAATCTAACTCCGCACTTCAGTCTTACTTCCTTAATTATTGATGACGGTTGGCGTAGAAAAAGAATTATCAATTCATAATAAAGTTGCTGTACTATAACAATACAAGGATCTTTAGCCGGTGGTAAAAATCGTATTATATTTTCAGGGGGTGCATCTTCAGCTCAACGAAGCGAGCTTGATCATTTTTGCACTTCATCTCGATTATGATAAGTTATCATTTGGCCAATCATACAGGCGGAAATTTGTCGACTTTTGCATAAAAGCATAAGAATGTAGGATGCAAGAGCGAGCTAAATAATTTTAGCATCTCCCCTCGAATGGGATAGGTTTTATTTTGTCCATTCATACATAAAGAGGACTAACTGTGTCGTTTTATACAAAGAACCTTACGAATTAAGATAGAGTAGGATGCAAGAGCGAGCCAAACAAGCTCAATGTTAGCACCCCGTCTAGGATCTCGCTACAAATAGGTTATGTTCTCTATTATTGTATTAGGCGTTTTCGGATATTTCTTTAGTTGTGAATGTTTTACATCTATATTTTATTTTGAAGCCAGGGTAGGTGCAAGTGCACCTTGTTGCACCCCGCTCCCGGCACCCATGACCGCCATCTTGTTTTTTCATTACATTTCACAAAACTGTTTACCACAACGCCCCGGTCAACATCATTGGAGCGCCAAATGATGTAGCAGTGTAACACTAATCGACACCAAGATAAAAGCGCACTGTTGGATTTTACACGCTCGGCTCAGTGCACAGAGTTGAAAATCCAACAGTGTAATAATAAATATTTAGGCGTTCATTTTGGTGTTTGCTAATGTTAGTGAAAATGGACAGGGTGTAATCATGGAGTTTCTTGCCAGTTCTTTTCAAATAAGCAATGACAAAGGGACGTTTTATATGTAACTATGTAGTTTTAAGTGAAATAAAATATTTTGCTCTTTTTTATGCGATCTATTGCGTTTTAAACGTCCATAAGCTGTGGCTAATAGTGCGATTTTAAACAAGATTAGCGCTTGAGTTTTGCATCTTTTTGAAGTATTTTGTTTAAGGCAGGACAACATATAACCAAGTATCTGCTTACCATGCCTGGTGATTTAGGATGTATTTATACTTCTAAGTGGGAGGTCTTGTTGTGAACATAGAAATGCAAGGTGGAGACAAAAATACGACAGTACTTAAATTGCGTATGTCTAATGACTTTCCAGCCTACATACGATAATTCAATAAAATATATCCAATAGTTACAGTGGTCACTAGCTAGTCAAAGATTGGCAAAACCCATAGCCTGCCTGCTATTTAGTTTATTAGCAAAAATCATGTTTTAAATTCAATGTTCGACGACACGGTTGGCGCAGTGGTTAAGCGATTGACTGCTGCGCTGCGTGTCGCAGGTTCGATTCCCGCACGGAACAAATATCTGTATGACCTGCAAGTAGTTGTTCCGGGTCTGGCTGTTTGTGTATGTGACTTTAAATGTTTGTAAAAGCACCCACAATACAAGAGAAATTCCTAGTGTGGGGCAACGTTTTTTTAAAAAGGAAAAAAAAAATGTTCAGATTTATTTGTTAGTTACAAAGTACTCCTTCGCACTAGACTTGCCAGTATTTTCAGTTATCATATTGCTGTCTCCACATGGTATTTATACTTTTAATTGGGATGTCCTGTTACAAACAAAGATATTTCTTCTGAGGACTTAAAAAATGCCACTGATGGCCACCTACTGGACCCAACTAATTTAACATAATACCTACATGTATTTACTATCGACTCGAAAAGAAGATAATATCATTACAGGTACTTCATGTTCTCTCTTTCGTACACATAGCTGTAGTATATCGCTGTTTCGCTCTGCTAAGTTTCTCTGTATAAATGGTTTTATTCTAAAAGTTAATTTCAAGGGCCCAAAGTACTGCATTTTGTATAACTTGATTGTAATGCATTTTTATTTATTATAAAACAACAATTTGTATTATACAATAAATTGTATTTGCGTCGTTAGTTCATTTATATAGCCGAACGATATAAAAAGTTTATTACAAAATATAGATTTAAACAATTCGCAATTATTTATTTACAGAATTCCAATTACTTAAGTTAAATAATTTTAAATGTTGTTTTATGTGCTTCAATTTGCAATTTGAACAGGTAGTCAAATAGCCTCGGCACAAACAACATTTTACATCAGAAAATACGACGAGAAAATAAGTTTAGATTTTTCTTTGTAAAATTGGAAGACGAGAAACTTTCGAGTGAGTTTTAAAGTAAATGGTGTCAGGACAATCAATCTGCCAGCCTTTTCCCAACTTTGTTGGGGTCGGCTTCCAGTCTAACCGGATGCAGCTGAATTCCACAACCCAGTAACCGGGTAATACGATACTCCGTGGTAAGACTGGTTGTCAGACTTTCGAGCTTCTGACTGTCAAAGACCCACGAATGACAGCCGGGACCAATGGCATAATGACGCCTTACGAGTGAAAACCTCGTAAGAACCGCGAACATAAAAGACTCCGTACAAAAATTTTACAGCACGCAGTTTTTCTTCCTCCTGAAAAGTTACTTCTTTTACACTTACGAAGTTTTCGCTCTAAGGCGTCGATAACGTGCTTACTGAGGCACGCAGGAGTCTCGGTATGTAAAGATGGTCACCCATCCACGGACCAACCCCGGCAAGCGTAGCTTAACCTGATGGATCGACCCGTGCGGCTGTTATTGCTTAGCCACGAGCTCCTAAGGAACTTGAAGGACAGATGACCGGTAAAGTTATTTACAACATTCTTCAATCACCAATTCGGTTATAAGTCAGTCTGGTGATTCCGGCGACATTTTACGAGAGGTTTAGCTTATCTATAAGAGAGGTATATTATCATGATAAATTGGACGTTCGCAATCTGATATGCATTTCATTCACACATGGTTTCTATAAAAGTGAATATATCCTAGAGCATTTACTTATAACAACATCGAGCATTCGCCGTATTTAAATTTTATCGAACCGCACTTCGAACACAACACTCGATGTTTTGTTACAACCTGATTTTAAAAACCAATGAACGTATTGATGTAACATTTTATCGAGCAAAGGCAAATGCGGACGACGCGGAGTGACGACGTGCGCGGGCCAAGGGCAGCTCATTACAATGGACGCAAGGTACGAAGAAATGTTACAGGTAAATGCTCGCGTGGGTGTTCGCAGAAACGTTACATTACATGGATATGCTTTTCTAAATTGGGCTTTTGGTTGTATTGCACCATCCGTAAGAACCTTACATTAAATGGAAATGTTCGACAAAATGCTCTAGCGTATACTCACCTTTAGGCAGATCACTAAATCCGTAGTCCATTTTCATGTCTGTTATGATTGGTTGACAAAATAAACAAAACACAACTAACCAATCAAATAACTTGAAATATGACAATAGATTAGGGTGAATGCTTAATAAAGGCAACATGCGAATTTCAAATATTCTTTTTTTGAGTTTCGCGGATTAGTTTGAGGCATGTCCCTTGAGACACCTGTCCCACAGCCGACGAGGAAGCGACTAGCTATACATGATTATCTCACTTTAGGTCCCGAGTCCGGCCGTCGAGAATGCGTTCTTGATACCTGTCAGTTTCATACTAACAAATATGTTTTGCGAATTTAATCCTAATAGTTACTAGAAATCGTCCAAATAGTTGATCACTGACTGTTCTTAGCGACGCTCGCTTGGCGACCACAACACTTGCCGAGAGACTCACGCTTGGTATATACGCATACCAGCGAGTAATCGCTCGTCGCCGTCGCACACTCGCTGCTCGCTATATATTGCAATTAAATGAAAGAAAATTTAAAACTCATATCAAAAGTGCACTTTGTAAACAAGCATATTACAAATTAGAGGATTATGTCCAGGATAAGAGTGCTTGGAAACATGCTGGTCCTGCTCCATAGGACAATTTAGAATCAAGACAAAATCAAACTGGTTGCTAATTTAATTGTAAAATTGATTATTTTGTGTTTTATGACATTGATTTAACATTCTGTGATTACTTTCTCACACACTGACTTATTAATTACAAAATTTTAGGAAAATCGTCTACTTTTACAATGTTTGTAAATATGTGAGCACCATGTATCTATCACATATTAAATTATCTGTCGTTGCTTCATTTTTAATTCTTTTTACCTATTGTGGTATAGTAATTTTATTCTAGGTGCATCGTCTTCACATATAATTATTTAACTAATGTACGTACCTATACAAACTATTGTAAAACATTTTAAAAGAGTAACGGTGGAGTTTCTTGCCCATTCTTCTCCATACGAAAACTACCTTTTGGAAGGGGCGACTAGAATCATTTTTAATATTTTGTAAATTTCGACGTTCAAAAGTGCCATACATGGGCCTATTTGAAATAAATGATTTGACTTTGACTTTGCTACCTCGTTTTGAATCGCTAACTCTACTCGCTTCTCGTTTATCTTCGGCGGTGGGGATAGGTGCCTAAATTAAGATTCAGGAAATCGAACAACAGACGTATTCTCCATACAAAGATAAAAAATATTGCAGCATCACGTTTAGAGATTAATGTCGAATGACATTTTATTAAAATTATTTTTCTTTACAAGAAAACTGATCACACATAAGCTTACTTTTCACATAACATAACAAAACATCTTACCTTTATTGATGTATAGGCCACCCACAGGTCCCATGTAATAGGGGACGAGCCTATTACCAAGAACACTTTTACGGACGAAATGTGGGTGTTCTATACAGTATAAACCTCTGCTGGGGTACAAGCCTCCTCTCTGTGAGAGAGTGAGTCGTAACCCACCACGCGGGCACAAATCTACGATTTTTTGTTCTAACATATATCTCTGCCCACCTCTACGAGGCATACACTAAAGTCTTTCCATAATCACATGCATTGATCAGCCATCATAATATCAACGCTGTCTTCATCAGACATTTCATAAGCTTGCGTCCCTCCATCCTCTTGTTGTGTCGTATCGCAGAGGGCCTGCTCGTGTATCCTTTCTAGTTTGGCCTGCACGTCGCCGAGGAGGGCCCTCTGAGAAGGTTCGGAGGCCCAGCAGGACTCCATGACGTCCCAGCATTCGTCTGTGAAATGGGGTAACCGTTCGGGGCGAAGACCTGGGAAGGAATGAAGGTTTTGAATTACCTTTTTTTTTTTGCAAATTGTTTGAAAAATCAAAGCTTTATCAAAACGGAGCAAATTTTGGGTTAAACTGACCTTTACACACATCACACATTATAGTCATCGAAATTGAATGTTAAGCAAATTGAAACCCTAAGTACCGTGTGATGGTCATTTCATACACCCGTCAGAGAATGACAGTTGTGATTTGATGTTGAATTCGTTACGAATAATCTAAAGAATACTTCAAAAAGAGTTAAATTGTTTATTTCTAGCGCTTCCTGTTTTATTGTTTGCGTTAATAGGATAATGTCACTTGTCTAGAGACCCGTTTGTGTCAGTTGGCAAAATATGTATTTTATGATAACTGTGAATTATCAAATCAAATTGTAAAATATAAATCTTTGTAGTGAAATAAGATCAATGTTTTGTAAATAGTAGCAATAATAAATATAATTAAATGATAACTAAAATATTTTATTTTTCTGAATTTTGTAATTATTTATAAATATTACTAAAACAAAATAGAAAAATACCATTAAAAAAAATACAACGAATGACAAAAAGCACTTTTCGTGCCTAGGCTTTGAAGCTCCTATCTTGTGCACGGCAAGCGGTCTTGAAACCTCCGGTCTATTTAGACGTTGAATAATTTTTTGTAAATGTTAACCCTATTCACTAAAACAATACACTAATTTTAATAAAATGTTTTTGCAAAATACTAAAACCAACTTGGGCCTATCATGGATTTAAACGCACATGTCTTTTGGGGGGGGGTAACTACTTAATGGAGCTGTGTGTACGTGTAGTGTACAAGACGATTACAGAATATGCGGCAAAGCAAAGTGTTAACACTTAGGCTTAGGCTAAGAACTCACGGAGCGATTTTCACCCGCACCAGCCGCGGTGGTGGGTCCGCAAACACTCGTACGAACACGAAGGACATGGAAATGTAGATGGTAAATTTGACGACGCGGCTTGCGCGATTGTTTGCGGAGCCCGCTGCACCCGCCACCGCAGCGGGCGTTGCTAAAAACCATTCTGTGAGTTCTTAGCCAGTATGCCAGTATAACATGATAATATAGAACTTGTTTACTTTCCACAGAAGTTGTTGTTGTTTGTTTATAATGAATAAACTCAAAAACTGCTGGACCGATTTTAAATATTCTTTCACCAGTAGAATGCTACATTAATATGACAATAACAACTTACCTCTTTTGACTTTACTCCACAGTTGTTCTTTGTTTTGGAAAGTTTCAAACGCTGAGGGTAGTTTTATGTTGCCGGCGCACACGTACCTGCAAACATACGCAGTTAATTAACTCGGGTCATACTAATGGGCGTATCAGTGTATCGATAGGGCTTGAATAACAATCACGATACCAAAACCTCCTGGTTGGCTCATATTTCAACAAGGTTTGAGCTATCCATACATAAATTCCATGCAAGTATGTCACATGTCATAAAACATAGTGAGGAAACCGGCATGTCGTCGAACCAAAAATCTTAGTCACTATAAAAGTTGGCGTGCTTGCTGTACAAATAATAATTGTATTGGTTCTTATGAATGTTATTCATTGTTATAGAATGGGAATACATAACAATTTTATGGTAATTCATGTGTACTACTTTTTTATTTCGTGTATTGGCGTTCACACACAGTCACATCGTGTCATGCCATCGGCACGTTATTGAGAATAAAATATTTGGAGAATAGGGTAGGGGTAGGGTTTGGGTAGGGTGGGTAGGCTCGCCGTCGGCGCGTTGTGTTCCACGCGCGCCTCAAAGAGATGTCAGCAGAATTGACGGGGTCCGCTAGGGCCAATGCCTGCCGGGGGTTCGAAGAAAACCGATGGGGAAATCGTGGCCCCCGGCAACAGGGCAACCGAAGGAACACGGGTGGGTTTTAGTCAGTAAGAGTCTGACACGCCCTCCCGCTCCACCCAGAGCGGGAGAAGTTATTTGATCATTTCCCAGGCAAAACAAAAAAAAAAAAAAAGGGGGACCAAAAGGTTGTCGAGACATAAGAATACGTACTTGCTTGGCGTGTTTTACACATTTTAAACAGTTTACACTATTATGGTTCGTCTTTGTACACGGTGAAAGATTTTGTTTCTTTCAAACTAAAAAAATATTTTTTATCACATCTATTCAAAAAGAGCTATTCTTCGTAAATAGGGACTAAAATAGCTTTGTAATCCCTAAGGATTAAAAGTCATTTGAATTTGGACTGTGGATATTGTTAGTAGAAGTTCCAATCACCAAAGAGATCAAACACGAACATTGTATGAACAAGTAACAGGCTTGCAAGAGAGAGAAAGTGTGATTTTTAAAATTTTTCGTCATGGGTATCGTTTTCATATTTTTCGAAGGAGCTAAAGTCGATAGTGAGATCAAAATGTAAATCTAAGATGGCAGCTGCGAATATTTTGTTTTTTAAATCATACGTGAGAAGGAACTTCGTTCCTGGCATGGTTCGTTTTTTTATTTTACATAGAGGGTGATAAAAAGTAGAGTTATCACCTCGGGAGACTATTTTATTATAACGACTATTTTAAGCCCGAGTGACGTACTTTGAATCATTCGCTCAGCTCTGAATTCAAAGAAACACTCGCCTTAAAAATAGTCGTTTGCTGTCTTGGCAAACAATGTATTATTGTGGTTTATTTTTTATTTTCTAGGCTTTATTCTGGTGATTTCCTATAAATATGTTTTAGTTTAATTACTACTTTATACTTTATAAACAAACATAACCTATAGTATGTGTGTTACATTTATGTAAAGAACTTGTATTTTGTTAAATGCGTACCGTATAAGGCCTTGGATTTTAATCAATAATGTTTTGCATGTACAAATAAATAAATGAGCGAGACAAGTCACCAGAACAGTATCCCGAAGGCGTACACGTCGACGGCGGCGTCGTAGTCGCCCGCCAGCAGCTCGGGCGCCATGTGCACGGGCGTGCCCACCACGGAGCCCGACATGAGCGCCTCGGCCGCACAGAAGCCCAGGTCCGACAGCGCCGCGCGGTCCGCGCCGTCCAGCAGGACGTTCTTCATCTTCACGTCGCGGTGCACCAGGCCCAGCGAGTGCAGGTAGCGGATACCTGCGGGGAGGGTGGCACAGGTATGTGAGCTATAGGTATACGAGCTCAGTGCGGTGAGAAAGGGATCGCCGAGCCGAGTGTATGTTTTTTGATGTGTCACATCAAAAAACATACATTAACATAAAATCATAAAAACACCGAGGTCTTTCTAATTCGCTTTCGAAAAAATCACAGACAAACGAAAACGATGCGATGTTTACATAAATGATTTTATTTCTATAAGTAGGTTTGTACAAACACTTTAACATGTCAATCAGCAACCAGATGAGGTTGTTGTTTCCTATCCGACTACTCTGAGAATAAAGGCCAAAACAAACTCATAGTATACCTACTAGCTTTTAAACCGTATCCTAACCGATGCAATCGTCGTGCTAATATGTCGTGTTTGATCATTTCGTTAAGCGAACCCGAAAGGGTGGTCGCGGTGACAGAGGGCGTTTTCCGATTTTCCGAACAAATGAGTGTCATACGAACACGACAATCGCGTATTCGCGCGAACGAACTTTTTGGTTAGAACGCAGGGTTATATTTTGTAGATTTTTGAAGTGAAAACTTCTTTAGACACGTTGGGCATTTTTGAGATGAGACTAAACCATTGATTTCCCGACACTGTGACGACATCAACGCATTGATTACCGCGGTGCGTGGAGTAAAAGACATCAACGCGTTGATTACTGCGGTGCTGTTTTTTTTTCTAGTTTTTACTTCTGCCGGCACTCTCGGAGTGCCATTGTTTTCTTCTTAATTTTGAGGATACTAAGAAAGTGATATCATTGTATGATTTTAATGTCAAATTTACACAAGGCAACCTCCTAAAACGTTCGCCTTTCACCATTTCCTAGTGCTTTAGCTGAGAAAAAGAAGTGCTCAGTGAGGCTCAGTCAGTAGTAGCACACAGAGTACTATTCAAATTGTACCTTCAACGATATCCCTGGATATCCTCATCCTGGCTGTGAAGGTGAGGCCGGCCCTCACGGCGGCGTGCAGGTCGCGCACTTTCCGCTCGGACAGCAGCAGCACGCACGGGCCCGCGCCGCTGTGGCGCTGCACCACCGACCCGAACAGGCGCACGATGCGCGCGTGCGACGGGATACTCCTGCGGCGAGGGCGGGTTAGTGTTCTACGGCCGGCAAAGAGATGTGGAAGTGGAACAGGTTATGGTCCCACTTTCAGATCCAGATAAATAAATACTAAGAAGTAGAATAAATCGTAGACACTGTTTTTTGTTATTGCGGCTAGTATCGTTAAAAATAATATTCCAACTTGGACGAAACATTTGAAAGAAAGTTCGTACTGTTTTTTATCAAATTATATTAAGCAAATTTGCAATAATTTAAGTTACGAAACTTCTGAACATTGGGTCAGTATTTCTAATTTCAATGACAATTTACCTCAACACTAGTACAGTATCTTGTGGACGAGAAGCTTTAAGACGAATCTTGACTATAACGAAAACTTACCTTGTATAAAAGAACTCCATGGCGAGTTCTCTATAATGCCGCTCGTCGGCCGGCAGTACTGACTTCACCGCGACAGGCGAGCGGCCAGCCCAGCCTCCCCGCACGCTGTACACTACTCCATATTGACCGCGACCTGGAAAACACAATGTAAAATAATATTCCATATTCAATTCCTTGTTTCCAATTGATGTTATGTACACTAGAATCAATTTTATTATTTTGTAAATTTTTGACGTTTAAAAGTACCATACATGGGCCTATTTAAAATAAATGATTTGACTTTGGACTTAAACAAATTTTAACTTTATAATAGGGTACGTAAAAAAAAATTTCTTTTTTAACGGCTCTCTGCATACAGGTAAACCCTGAATGGATTTCGTTTTTAGAAATAAATAAATAATAACAACGTATTTCAGAATGACAAATAGTATTGAAATTATAGTTCATGAAACTGTAACCCCGGGTCCACACTCTCGCGAGTGCGCCTCGTGGAGGCCCTCGCACGAGCCGCGGCAAGCGGAGGCTACACGAGTGCTACCCATCCACACTCCCGTTTTATTCAGTTGTCCGCCACGCCTCGCGTCTCACATCCCTTGACTTCGGTGATTCAGGCGGATTCAATGTTTACTCAACCACACCTCAGTAGTAAATATACCACTTAATCGCAGGAATTCAGCAATATTTTTCTAAGTATAGGAATTCATTTATATTTTACAAAGTTTAAAGCAAAGCGAGGCAAATGAAAATGTTTTTCTCTTACCTATTTCTCGCCCTAGTTCCGGGGTCCCGTACATAAGTAGATCGCACATAGATGTACTTTCTAGACACAGTCGGGCGAACGTTGGCGCGTATCTAAAATTAAACATACAACTTCTTACCGAATTGAGTAACAAAAACAGAAGTAAAATGAAATAGTAAATATAGCTTACAACATAAGTAAATTAGTTCCAATCTGACAATAAAAATAGCTATCAGTAAATGCTGAATAATTAAACAAATGCTTCGATCAAGATTACACTGGATACAGTATCACGAACAAAAACTCATTGCTCAACTGGCCGCGATTAATAGTACTGTACATTTATGTTCTTAATTCAAAATAATTATATAAGGTATTCTTTGATTGATATTGATAATAATTTAAAGCTCATCTGAGCTTTAAATTATTATCAACCTTAAACACTCATACATTAAGTTGAATTTTATTTGCAATGTTTTGGACTGTCTGTCATCGGAGAAAATTTAAAAACAAAATAGCTTGAAGCTTAAAAAAAAACTTATTTTGAAATAAGTACATTTTTTTTTTTAACTTATCAATTAAGTTAAACAATATGTAGGCCCTTACTCTATTTTTGATCGCTCAACATAAGGAGGGTACAATAATTGATAAAAAAAATATATATATATAAACAGTACTCACTTTTTCCTAATAGCTAGTTTGGTATCTTCTGTGTGGTGCAACCGTCCCGCGAGCGCAGATTCTAGGGATGTCAGCGCAGATTGATACCTCTCGTGCGCCATACTCAGTCTTTCTAGGATCTGTAGGAAGATTTGATTACTTATTAGTTTTTAGGGCTAAACATCTGATAGTGATGAGAAAGTAAAATTATTCTAAACTTCTTGAAAATAGCTAAAAGGACGGATACAGGGACATCGACGCGAAAACTGTTACCATGGATTCAGTACATGATTCTGAACCCCCCTACGTTGAAATTTTTCGTTGGATATTTAAAAAAAACCACCATTCCATATATTTTGAGTGCCGTAGGTATTGCACTTTTCTATGAAACAACGGATTTTTTTAAAGATAACCTACGAAAAATTTCAACGTAGGGGGATTCAGAATCATGTACTGAATCCATGGAAACAGTTTTCGCGTCGATGTTCTTGCCACCCTGAATATTTTTTTTTTAAATGAATTCATGGATATTTTACTGTTGTTTTTGTTCAAGACGCTATCCATAGGTCTCTATAAAGGTTACCTAGGTGAAGCAATATTTTCGGTGGGAGCTGACTGGTAGAAATCGTCACGTAAGGAAAAAGCGTTATGGCTATATGCAACTTTCTTTCTCTCTCTGTCCCTTTCTACTATCCGAGTGTGTGTGTGCGGTTGAGTATCGAGATTCGAGCTATTCAACCGGCTATTCAACCGTTGAATAACCTCAATACTGAATGCGAGATTTCGTTAAAACTTATTTGTTTTTGTTTTAAATCATATATGCGTGAGAAGCAATTTCGTTCCTGACGGGTGTCCCCCGACCGCACAGGTTGATTTTTTTGTAATTTTTTATATTTTTTTACAGATTTTCACCCTAGAAACTTCGGGATCGACGGTCAACTGTGTATTTGGTTTTTGCGGGGGAAATAAATTCGCTGAATAAGGATCGAACTCGTCCTAAAATAACCTTCGAACAGTTACCTGTGCCGATATAAGCCTGGCGAGCCTGTGCGGCGACAGCTGATGTAGCGCAGTAGCGGCCACTCGGCGGCGCCACAGCGGACTGAGCACACAGCACGCTTCCTCCTCTTCCCCACCCACCAGGCGGAGTCTGTAACAAACGTGATATTGGTAATTATTGTTATTTTTTTCAAACTCAAACTATTTATTTCAAATAAACCAATTACAGGTACTTTTGAATTGTCAAGGGGTCGGTCAGTCAGAAAAATGAAGCTAGTTGCCCATTCCAAAGCGTAGTAGGTACCTATGGAGAAGAACGGGCAAGAAACTCCACGGACACTCTTTTAAATCAAAATATTGTTACAAAATATTGGTTACATCATTCGTGTTGAACTTATACATGTGAGAACAATGTAGAAAGACGTGCACGTTAAAAGCGTCCGTAATAAAAATATAATATCAATTCAAAAATTTAAATAAATTAAAATAAACCGTGGCAGCTAAGAGATGACCAGTCCCTACTGACGGCGCCCGTTCACGAACATGACGCATGGATCAGCACCATTTAGCTCAACCATTTTGAAGGGAACTGAATGATCCAACACACACGCCACCATCAGCGAGACATTTGAGTGAGCATGACATACTCTCAGCCGCCAGGGCACATTCAAGTCAATGAAAGACGTACCCAGTAAATGGTAGCTTTATGGAATGTACAACATGGTCACAGTGCTCACACATATTCCTGACGTAATTCTTTTTTGACACAGAACCGGCCAATATGGCGGTGCTTGAGGAAGCCTATGTCCAGCAGTGGACGTCTTTCGGTTGAAATGATACTGATGAATTATTCTTTTATCCTTCATTCACTGCATTTTAAAATAAGTTTACAAAAAACAAAAGTTTATGTAGGTCTAAATTTTGTTTTGCGATTCTAAAAACATGTCCTTTGAAAGTAAATAATTTTTTTGCATACAAAAAGTGCCAATAGGCTCGCCCCCTATCACATGGGACTTAAACATAACTGTCAGAATGTGGGTGTACCTACTAGGTAGGGTACACCTCTGCCTAACCCTTTAGAGAAACAAGGCGTTATGTTTTGTTAAAAACTGTCAAATTTCAATTTTATGTCACGGATAAAAGTTATTTGACGTTGGAAATATCAGCCCTAATTAGAAAATGCGGATTGACAAAATTGTTAATACACAATTTCATTTTCTAACATATTACAGAGTCTTTAGTTGCTCCTAATAATAAGCTAACATTTCATATTATGACAGTGTTGAGATTTTTCTAAAGAATATAAAGTAAATTTAAAAAAAAAAGTGTAAATTTCTCAGTAGCAGCTCGGAGTCTGGATTTGTGCTCGGTTGATGACAATAGGCTCGCCTCCTATTACATGGGACTTAAACATAACTGGCGAAATGTGGGTGTACCTGCTACAGGGACACCTCTGCCCAACCCTTCGGGGAAACAAGGGGTGATGTTATATTATGTGTTATCACGTAATTCAGAGTGGGATTCTGTCTCGCACTACCCTTCTCCAGTGATGTCCAGCCGCGAGCCTCAGGTCACCCGCCCATCTCACTTGCTGACGTCCTCTATTGCGTTTACCGCCTCTAGGGTACCAGTCAGTGACGGTTGCACTCCATTTGCCTTGCTTGTCTCGGATCATGTGCAGGTATCTCCTACCATGTGTTAAAACAGAGAACAGTATTCTTCTTCCTTCTTAACAACAACATACATTGTTCGTATCTTCCGCAAAGAGTCATAATCATGGCTATTTCCTCATACAAGGTCATCTTCCACTTATTACTCACTTGTGCAGCAGTCTCCTCAGCGACTCCAGCAGACTCCTGAGCACCGGGAAGGTGGCGCAGGGAGACAGGTCCACCTGCCTCGCTACTGACAGTAACTGTCGCATGGCCTCGCTGGCCGGTCTACCGCCCAGCTCCTGTCGGCAGGAAGATTCTAGGGATTCTAGACATCTGGAAGGAAAATGGAGCAAAAAATTATTAATGGAGGAACGGGTAATTATATCTTCTAATACCATAAACCTTTATTAATAAACTAGCTGACCCAGCAAACTTCGTTCCGCCTAACAGTCAATGAATGCGCATGTTTAGGATTTTAAAATTTCTACCCTACCTATCCAACCTACCCTACCTACATACCGAGATATCAAAAAAGCCGATCCACACAAAATGTATGAGAACGTGAATTTTCTTCATATTTTTTTTTTCGTGTGTTTTCCATATTTTCTCACCGTTTAAACCTTCCCTGGACTACGACAAACATTTCAAAACCAAAATCAGCTAAATCGGCCCAGCCGTTCTCGAGTTTTAGTGAGACTAACGAACAGCAATTGATTTTTATATATAACTAGCTGACCCAGCAAACTTCGTTCCGCCTAACAGTCAGTGAATGTGCATGTTTAGGATTTTAAAATTTCTACCCTACCTACCCTACCTAGATATCAAAAAACGCCGATCCAAACAAAATGTATGAGAACGTGAATTTTCTTCATATTTATTTTTTCGTGAGTTTTCCATATTTTCTCACCGTTTAAACCTTCCCTGGACTACGACAAACATTACAAAACCAAAATCAGCTAAATCGGCCCAGCCGTTCTCGAGTTTTAGCGAGACTAACGAACAGCAATTGATTTTTATATATATAGATTAGATAGATAAATACATAAAAAGTACATCATTTCTTTTCTCGTTGTTCTTTTCAAATTTTTGTTTGTATCTTGTAATTGTAACTACCTACTTTGAAAACTATTTTTGGCAAAGATTTTGTGTATCAATAAAACACCCAATAAAAAGATTTTGGTACCACATTGACAACAGAACACTGACTCCTAACAGGATCACCTAGTTTGGGAGCCAGGGTTTATCTCCTTTAATTAATTAAAATGAATGTATATTAGACTTATGTAATGTCAAAGTTGTTGAATCAATAAAGTAAAATATTTATTTAAACAACATCCTGATTTTTTTTCTTAAAATCATATATTATTTAACATGTCATGTTAAATAATATGCAAAATGAAACTTACCTCTGCAACGTTCCGAAGTACGTGTCCTTGAGGCAATCCACGAACTTCGCTAACTTCAAACTAATTTTCTGACTTAGTTTCGAGAGAACTGAAACAATAGATAGCCAATTACAAAACGAAAACAAATTTTAATGCTACGTAAACAAACAGCGACTTTAGTCACAGATTTCAACAGACGATTTGTCGCTTTCGATGTAAAAATCTGTATGTGAATCTGAGATTTTGAAATCCCCAGCGAGTCGCCTGCGATCAAAGGCGCTGCCTTTTTTTTTTGGGTGGGAAATTATCAAATAAATTCTCCCGCTCTGGGCGGAGCGGGAGGGCGTGTCAGACTCTTGCTGACTAAACCCCACCCGTGTTCCTTCGGTTGCCCTGTTGCCGGGGGCCACGATGTCCCTACCCCAGCAGGCACGGGCCCTAGCGGCCCCCTATAGTTCTGCTGACATCTCTTTGAAGCGCTCGTGGAACACAACGCGCCGTCGACTCGGGCTTGGTATCAAAGGCGCTGCCTGCGAGTGTACCTAGCATATGTTTTTTGACAAGCTTAGATTTTTTGACAGTGACAGTGTCAGTGTCTGCACTGTCACTTGACTGCCATTTGAGTGTTTGCTTTTTCATTTTTCTTTTTTTAACTTTGGCCGCTTTCTAAATTAGCCATAATCGGTCACAGCGCATAGATCAACAATTTGGATATTACGAGTATGACAGCCGAGAGCTATCAACAATTCGGAACGTTCGTGAACGCACTCACAGCGTGGGCTCAACATCAAAACTTATAACATCATTTTTCTCTGTTTAAATACTACAAATTTCTTCTGCTTCTTTAGTTAGATGGCGACGGTAGCCAGAAGCAAAATTTCAAAAATGACTAGTTATTTTAGAGATAAATGATGCGACTCAAAACATAACAGCACAACTGTCATTTGTGACGTGTCACAAATGACAGTCACACACATGTCATGACAGCATTTATGACGATTCACAGGACATCGTTATCACGCTCACGCTAATTCAGAACGGGTGTTAGCACGCTCAAATCGATTACAGCGTAACTCGGAACGCAGCTTTTGTGTTTTTTTCGGTTTCTTATTTTTTGTCGGTTGCTAAGTTCTTAATTTTTATTTTGTTTTTCATGACTCTTTTTATGTCGTCGATGTTCGGCTAAGCGACCTGTCTGCTGCACATCCAGCGACGCCTGCTTGATGGAGATGTTGCCGCTGTTGGTGCAGGTGGCCGTGCTGCCGCTGGCGAGCAGGCCGCGCCAGCTGCCGCGCGCCGTGGACAGGGAGAACATCTCGGACTCGTTCTCCACGCGGATGTTGTTGAACTGGGGGGAGTCTTCGTCTGGCGGCGGGGGGGACTGGACAAAGAAAAATACAACTTGAAAATTGCGTATATGTTACTCTGTGAGATGACGAACTTAGAACTGTTCTTTTATCAACCATACTTGATTAAGCAATGTCAAGAGAGCGTCGTGAGAAGAACCTCAGGGAATCAGAACTCTGAGACCGAAAATCCTGACTATATTCTGACAATTCTAATGACCCAATTTAATAAACAATTATCACAAAAAAAATTGATGCCAATCGATCCTGTTTCCTATAAGGATCAAAAAACTTTCGGACCAACTGACGTTTGATTACTGTAAAAGTCAGAAATCGCAAAAAAACTTTTGGTGAAAATTGCCCATTTTCTAACTGACTGTATTTTTTTTCAAAATCTGTGAATTGGTATCAAAATTTCTCATAAAAATATAGACAGTTTCCTAAGACCATTTTTTAGGGTTCCGTAGTAAACAAGGAACCCTTATAGTTTCGTCATGTCCGTCTGTCTGTCTGTCTGTCCACGGTCTAGCTCCGAGACCCTTAGTACTAGAAAGCTGTAATTTGGGATAGGTATACATACGCCGACAAAGTAGTAAAACAAAATTATAAAAACATTTTTTTTTAGGGTACCTCTCCTACACGTAAAGTGGTGTTGTTTTTTTTAATATACATAACTATTGGTAATACGTTTGATATTCTCTGATTAGGTTTTTATTATTGATGGGTACACACAAACGTAGACAATGGACCAGCATCTTAATATAAAAACATCCACTTACCTTAACCTTCCCATAAGAATCCGCAAAACTCTCATCACTGGTTCTTATAATCTCGTAATCATCGAAGTTATAACTATCGTAGGACACGGCTTCTTCGCCGTCAGACGGCTGGTCACCGGTTCGGAGCCGGAGCGAGACCGCGTCGGGGCTACTGCGGGAGCGCGACGACGAGTAGAAGATGGAGTTTGAGACTATGAAGCGGGGGTCTTGGTGCCAGGGGAGATCTGCGGGGAGAAAGGTGGGTAGTTTTGTAATTTTGCAGAGCTGTAGGGGAGTTGTTTTTTTAATGTACGCTTAAGCCCGAAAGGGTAAGCAGACGTGTTCAATTTTGTGTTCTAAATTCCATTGTGTAATAGGGGGCGAGCCCATTTACTTTAACCGGGTTAAAATCGAGTTTCTGCGCTTCTGAACTACTAATTTCCTCATGGAACATCCTATATAGGGTGGCAGGAACATCGACGCGTAAACTGTTACCATAGATTCAGTACATGATTCTGAACCCCCTTGCGTTGAAATTTTTCGTCGCTTTTTTTTTATCCGCAGTTCCATAAAACTTGACCGCGTAGATATTGCACTTTTCTATGAAACAGCAGATTTTTTTAAAATAACCGACGCAAAATTTCAACGCAGGGGATTCAGAATCATGTACTGAATCCATGGTAACTGTTTTCGCGTCGATGTCCCTACCGCCCTGTATTATTTTGCCCGACCCGTGGAACGAACCCTATACGACCCTCATGCTCATAAGTCGCAGACCTAGCAGTAAAAAAATTTGAAAAGTGTGGTAGGCTAATGATTTTTTTTTAGTATGCTTTGTATTTTTTTCTGTCTGTTTAAAATGAAACGATGTTGCTATTAATAAGTAATAATATTTACCGTCAACACTCCAGTCCATATTATTAACTTCGGCCCTCATTTCTTCCAACACTTCCTGCATGATCTTCAGTAACTCTCGCTTCTTGTCGCCTTCTGAGAACTTCTCGTTTATAGTCTGCAAACAAACAGTATAATATCATAATCAACCATCTAATTTGCCACTGCCCAACTGTTTAGTGCAAAGCTATGTGAATTCTGAATCTTTGCCATCCAACTATCTACTTTAAACAAATGTATTCTAAGTCGATTTTTGAGTAGCCATTCATTTGTAAAAAAAAATTGGACGCAATATAATTGGAACTTAATCATGTATACCATAAGTTTGTGTTTTTAAAACTTAATAAATATCTAGGTTTCTGAATTCAAGTTTACTTTTAGAAAAGTCATTTTGCCCGTATCGTCAGAAGCCCGAAAGTCTGACAATTACTGGGTTGTGGAGGTCAGATAGGCAGTCACTCCATGTAAAATACTGGCTTTAGGCAGCATCCAGTTAGACTGGAAGCCGACCCCAACATAGTTGGGAAAACGCTAGGCACATTGATTGATTTTGCCCAGCAGTGGACAATATTAACTTGTCTAAATTAACTGCTAAGTTAAACGTTTAAAACCCACCTCATACAACTGTTGTTCTTGCCTGGCCACGTACTGTATCTTCTTGGGCACGACTTGCAACTCGCGCGCCATGTCGAACGAAGCCAGGATGAATTGTTGCAGGAGTTTTACGTGCACCTGTGATTTAATGAATTATTTACTTAATAAACAATAATAATACCTGATATAGAGTACATTCAAATCCTTTTACCAACATCATAATCGCGAATAATTTATCAGATCTCTCAACAAAACTTCAATACCTACTCGACCCATATGTATGGGGATGGCTGATTATTTCTTCGCGATTATGATGTTGATAATTCTTCAATTTATTCTGTTTTTAATATTTAACACAACTAACTATTTCCATTTGATATTGAATTAAATGGCCATCTAACTTTACAAATAAAATCAAAAAGACAATTAGGCGTTGAAGTACTCGTCCGCATCTCTGTCATCCGGAAACGTGCCCAGAAGACTAGCAGCATTGCCACGTTGAATAGCAATGCTACTCGTAATTCTTTGACCAAAGAACGAGCCAGTCCTCTGGTCACGTGAAGTGTCGATCAGTTGGCGAGAAATTTCCTTAAGAGTGGCCAACCCGTCATACTTTTCATACAAACGCTCGTACGTGATTATGGCGTTGTAACACATCTTTCTTTAATTCTTTTAATTTAATGGGTATCTTGTGCACTATATCTAGGTTTCTATGAAATCAAAAAATTCAAATTTGGCGAAACAAATTCAATATAAGCCTCCAAAAATCTGCTTTTTTGCACAAATTTTACCTCAACTTTAACCGTTCATAATGTACTTATAAATTGTAAAAGTAAAGAAAACATCTTTATAGAAACCTCGCCCATGTAATGGAGATTCTAAATTACAAAAAAATATTTTACAAACTTGTAAGGCGTATTCAAAAACACGTATTTCTTGAAACCAGTTATTTTTCGTACAATGTTATCGCGTTCTCACTTGCTTGTTAGCGGTTCTCACTTGCGCTGGATGAAACAACAAGCTTTTCGACCATGCTCGCGTTGACGATAGACGGATCGGGAAGGGCCCCCTTAAGGGGGAAGCGTCAGGGTAGCCCGCGAAATTCAAATTTTCTTACGTTTTTTGCATTTTGCAGGTCAGTGTCAGGTTTAATGTTGATTAAAATAAGATTCGCGGTCGTAACAAATATGGCTTTACTCAATTATAATCATTACAATCAGCAATAGTGATTAAGAAGAAGATAAAGATGTCAAATGTCATGATTTCATGAAATCATGACATTTGACACCTTTGCTAACTTATGGAGTCGTATTGCTGATTGTAATGATTATAATTGAGTAAAGCCATATTTGTTACGATCGCGAATTTTATTTTAATCAACATAAAACCTGACACTGACCTGCAAAATGCAAAAAACCTAAGAAAATTTGAATTTCGCGGGCTACCCTGACGTTTCCCCCTTAAAAAGGATGATGTTGGTTCCATGGAGAAAGTTGATTTGATAATCTTTACCACACCCAAATGTGAATACACCTTTCTGATACAAGCGGTATATACTATTATATTCTGCTGCCCGCGGCTTCGCTTACGTTGACCCCAATTCTTTTTTTAAAGCAAAAGTAGCATAAGTTACTTATACCTTATAACATCATCTATCTGCAAGTGAAAGGCAAACTCGGTCCAGCCGTTTCGGAGATAAGCCGAAACAGACAGTTTATTTTTTATAGTTTTTTTTATATGGTATATACTTTCATATGCATTTAGTAAAAAGCTGTTACTTTGAAATTACAAAGAGACACTTTTATTTTTTCTATGTATAGATAAATGCGAAAAAGCGGCATTAATGGGAAAAAGCGTTTTCTATATGGCTCCAAAAATTTATAATAAAATACCACAGTCATATAAAGCATTGCCGGTGAATTTGTTTAAAAAAAAGATGCGAGATTTATTAACGGACAAGTGTTATTATAATATAAGTGACTTTTTGAATGACACTACCATAAATGGATTAAAGTGCCTTTAGAATTTAGTTTTATTTTGTAATTTAGTTTTTTATGTTATTTATTTTTTGTAAATTTTATAAATTTGTATGCCTTACGGGTGAAACATGTACGGACGAAATATCAATATTGTGACATCCTGCATGCTTAATTTGCATGTATACGCATGTTTAGACAAATTATCTTTATGTTTATCTGTTACCTTTTCACGCTTTAACGGCTGACAGGAATTCGACAAAATTTGGCTCACATATAGATAGACCATAACCTGGGTTAGGACATAGGATACTTCTTATCCCGGTAGTACGGTCCCGTGGGATAATTTCGGAGCTCTACGCAGGAAAAGCCGCACACAAAAGCTAGTAATAAATAAGTTAATAACACTAACCTCACTCAACTTTGTACAATACTCCAACAGGTAACTCTGCAGACAATCTGCAGCAAACTTCACGACGGTACTTAACAAACCGGTCCTAGACTTAACACTCTTCTCATCTTTGCCCTTCGCAGAAGTTTCGCTTGCATTATGTATGGCGGTGCTGAGAAATGGTGCGAGGGGCTTTTGGTCGGATGTACGTAGGAGGTCGGAATCGTCGAGGAGAATGCATTGGCTTTTTACGTGATGTTTTGGGGGTGGTGTTGCTGAAATAAAAAGTGGTAGGATAAAATATTGGTCGAAAGTAGGCTGAAAACAACATATAATATTCAATAACACAATTGAAAATGTTATGTAATAAGAATAAGCAACATAATTTAAAAAAAAAAAGTGGTAGGTACTCCGGGAGTGCCGACAAAAGCGAAAACTTGAAAAAAAATCGGCACCGCGGCAATCAACGCGTTGATGTCTTTTACTCCACGGTGTCGGTAAATTGCATTACTGTGTCGCGAAATCAATGGTTTAGTCCCATCTCAGAAATGCCCAACGCACTCAAAGAAGTCTTCACTTCAAAAGTTTTTGATACAAGTCGATTGTAGGTCACTCGAAACTTGTAAGTTTGGTCAAGTTCAAAAACCAAATCAAGAGACGTGATAATCAATTTAAAGAAGATTCATAACTTTAATGCTTATTTAAAATAAAAAAGAATTGTACAAATCGGTTTATAAACGACAGAGTTATGACACAACTAGAAAAAAAAAAACAACCGAATTGAGAACCTCCTCCTTTTTTTGAAGTCAGTTAAAAAACTGTCGCTTGATTTGTTATTTACTGTTACTGACTAATTCAAGCAATTAAAATCATAACTGATTTTGAATGCTATACAAACCGACAAAAAGAAAAGGGCTTATGAAAACAGGAAAATGCCGACAGAAGTGAAAACTTGAACCAGATCGCCTTGGTGGAAGAAAAATACTTGTATAAGAACATTGGTACGTAACCTTATCTAAATAAAGAGCACAATCGCGTTTACAAAACCTTTAAAGTAAAATACTCGCATAGAACATTGATCCGTAACGTAATATAAATAAAGAGCACAATCGCGTTTACAAAAATGAGGTGTCGTTACAGTGTCGCGAAATCAATGGTTTAGTCCCATCTCAAAAATGCCCAACGCGCCTAAAGAAGTTTTCACTTCAAAAATACGTATAACGTGCATAGTTACAAAACTTGTATTTTTGTAACTATGCACTGCTATACGCCTGTTAAAAAAAACCTAGAAAAAGCTGAAAAATACTACTGTTTCTGTTAGCCTGTATCATCCCAATGTTGGACAAGTTTTCGATCCAGGAGCTAATGTGAACCACTGGTTGTAAAAATACCAGATCATAAAGAGGTATGAGGAACAGGGTGTAAAGTTCACTCTTCCTCTATAGAAAAGGGAGGATCCTCCGACCAGACGGGAGTTATGTCTAGTGGGCTCCTGCCCGACGATCAATGTCGGGACGTTGTATGCTCATAGCGCGGTAAACTCTGCTTGCGCGATGCAGGATTTTGCGTGACGTCAGTGTAATGCGTAGTTCGCATGTGGCGATGTAGATGCCGCCACAATCTAAAATGTTCATATTGTTTGTACTCACACATCAGCTCCCACTGGTCCATCATATCGTTCATGAAGGCAGTTTGCTCTTCAAACAGTCTTTTGTCCTCTCCTTTGTGTTTCTGCTCGGAGGATTTCTGTGGATCTTGACTTTGTCTGGAACTAATTAATTATTAACAAATTACATAAATATTCGTCAGATTCTTGAGCGCGACTGTTTCCAGGATTTGATTCCCGGGTCGGGTTTTTTTTATAAGCTTATTTTCAGCGTCCTGGAATCTAGATTTGTGGTAGTTAGTGGCAATAGGCTTGCTCCCAAGCACATGGGATTATTACTAACCTAAATATCCACTTCAAAGCTTCCACATTGATCCTCTTCTCTGGCCTTCTGTGCTCTTCTGTGGGATCTACTGTTCGGTTCATATCTTCGCTGTTAGAGAAGAGAACGAACAACACCTGTGAGTTGGGGTTTATATCCTTTATTTGATGGAGATCTAGGCAGTTCTGTGGAAGGAAAAGATAAAAAATTGACGATGGTTTGGTATATTTACGGCATTTCATAAAATACGCTAAATAGGAATTGTATGCTTTATAGAATTAATTAATTCAAAACTTATAGGTAAGTACTCATAAAAAGAGTATCCACAAAGGCAAAACATAAGTACGTCCGGCTGGGGCTGTTAACTCCGCTAGCAACTAACACATACATAAATACAAGTTTTTTTTTTGCCGGAAGCCTTTGCTATATTACAAAACAAGTATACTCACCTCACCAGAAAACACAGCGGGCTCTCTACTCCCATTCCCCACTTTTTTCATCTCACTTTTATCACCATCCCCACTTTCCCCACCCTCTCCACCATTCCCCCCACTCGCCATAGAATACAAATTAAAGGTATTCCAAAAATCCTCTTCACTCCTAGAAGTAGTTATAGTTCCAGAAATACTCTCACTAAAAATATTCTTTCCAATTTTGTCCACCCCAAAAAGATATACAGGATTAAAATTCTTCAATATGCTGTCTCTTTTTGAATATAGGTCTGCATGGAGTCTTTTCAGCGTCTGGTGACTGGCAACTCCTGGGTCTACATCCAGGTCTGGAGGTAGGATTATTCGGAGACCATCTTTAAGGAATTGGTTGTTGATTTCAACTTCTAATATTGTTGTGAGATCAGTCTTATCTTGTCGTATTAGGTCCTGAAATTATGTCAAAAATCATTTGAATAGTATTTTCGAGCTACGAGTAATAGTTTTCCAGAGGAAGTATAGAAGACCTCGTAATAGGGATTATGACAAATTTTCCTTTTGTCCGTCAGATAGATTATGGATGATTGTGTCTTGGGTTTTGTGTTTTCGTTTTTTGCCACCGACTTCCGAAATTAAAGTTATTTTTCACTTTGTAGTGTTTTTTTTTTGGAAGTCGGTTGTTTTTTTTTTTGTAAAAAGTTTTTATTTTTCACTTTTTAGTTGTGGTACCTACCCCACACAGATTCTAATACCACTACCTGCTACCAGTGACAGGAACTTATCATATCATCTACATACTAAGTGGGAAAAAAATACGTATTTTGTAGCTAACTCAAAAACTACCCAAGCAAAGTTAATAAAATTTATAGCGAGTCCCCACTCGCCAACTTTAATGCGTTTTATCTAAATATTTTTTTATTAATATAATAAAGCAAAAAAAAACGTGTCTAATATTTTTTCATTATCTGACTGGCGGACTAGTTTTTTTTTTTTTTTTTTTTATCCAGGCAACACCCCTATTGCTTTACCACACTTTTTGACATCAATTGCCAGTAACTTGAAACTTCACTAAGGTTGAAACTATCTAACTGTCTTATAGACAAATAGACCTTGTCGCTTTATGACGTGCAGCCGACCGAGGTCGACCATACTTCCACCATTCTTATTTTTTTGATCAAGCAGCATTACTTAGTGAAAAGGTGCTGTTGAAATTATAGACACACTAGCTGTTGCCCGCAACTTCGTCTGCGATCGAGGATGAAAAATAGCCTGTCCTTACACCGGCCAAATTTCATGCAAATCAGTTCAGCAATTTTAACGTGACAAAGCGTAAAAAACAAACACTTTTACGTTTATAATATCAGTTAGGCTGAACCATTTAACTAAGCTCTAAGATTAGGAACATGCTAGCCAACTCCTTTGCTATTAGCCGTCTCCCGGCGTCATAAACTTTTTCCATGAAAGGGAAGGAGAAATGGTCTGTCTAGAATAGTCTAAATAATAACTATACTACTGCTAAAGCTGAATGATTTTCTTAGATGGCTGATTTAGAATTTTGCACTAACTAATACTACGAATAACATACTTTTGCAACTCCAGTGGGTCATATTCCAAGGTTAGTAATACTCTAACTGGTCTCACCTCAACAGGCAGTGTATCCCAGGGTCTCTTATTGCATTCCAGCTCCTCAACCAGCTCAAACTCAGAGTTGCCGAGAGTTAGGTGCACCTGGCGCTGGTTGCTGCTGCCGTACTGGATGCGAACCTGAAGACCAAAGATGAGAGTTATTGGAATGTTTGATTAACGAGGATTGAGTTTAATAGGTATTCTAATCTGGCAACACCGTATTACAAATGCAGTTAGTTTTTCTTACGTTAAAGAAGTCTGTCTTTGATCAGAATATTGCAGATAGTTAATTGATTCAGGCGTGAACTTCGGGAAAACCATTATAAAATACAATAGTACGTAGATATATTTAATAACCTATTCCGCTAACTATTCCTAAAGAGTCATAAAAAACCCTGTGAGAAATCGACACGTGTTTCACCTCTCAACGAGGCATCCTCAGGATGACGATTGACTTGTCGCGAACCCTAACACGACGTGTTGCCACGCCGAGCGCTGGACGTAAAAACTTAAACGAAAAAAGACTAGTCCTACTGCAGGGGCGAATTGTCCATATAAGCCGATTCCTACCGGCTTCCCTTTGGAAATTCGGAACACAACCACTCTATCGTCATTGAATAATCAAACTATAAGTATTTGATACACCATAAAATTAAAATACCTATTACAAAACGCCTACATACATTAAAAATTGTCTTAATAACCCAACAACAAAACACTGCGCTAAAATAACTCGTAGGCGCGTCCGGCTTACGCTAAATTCAATTTCCTTACAAAAAATAAAGTCATCATGACGTCACTTCGGTCACGTGATCCGCGGTTTCTATGAGCCGAGTAAGTCGGTCTGTAGCGAGTTATTGTAGGCACAGAGTAGCAGAAACGTGCGCGCGGGAGCGAGAAGGAATTATTGCTATTGCACCACCTCTTTCTGGCACACGCATTTGATTCGGTAAATTTCGTAATGCGTTCGGCTAGGAGTTCGTAAAAATTTCATCATTCGTTTGACAAATATATTATGTGGTTGTTTTTTGACGTAATCGCATTAGAATCTTATTAATTTGCATTTTGTTCGCTCAGTATTAATTGAATTCATATGTTTATCAATACTACTAGTATTCATATTTGTTTGTAGTTATAGGACAGTGATTAACATAGTGTTTTGAGAATGATTAACATGGTGTTTTGTGTGTTGTGAATGTAAAGTACCTTGTAATTAGGTATTTGGGGTAAGTAGATAGTTTAATAAGCTGAAATTACTTATTTAGAGTAGATTTGACAACTAATTAGTACGATCTTATTAGGATGGCGGCATTCATAGTTTTATAATGTCATAGTGTGTGAATTTTGTGAAGAAACATGCTTTTCAAGGTTAAGTTTTGAAAATACGTGCTCGCCCCGATGTGACTATAAATCTCAAACGCCGCGATGGTTTTTTCAAAAATTGTAATGTTTCCCTTTACGATAAATATCAATGACTGACTGGCAGTCGTTCCCGTGTTTACTTTTGTTAGATTGTAGTTTAATTCATCAAAAAAGATGTGCAGAGTGAAAAACATATTCGTAGCTGTTTTATGAGTTCGGGAATCGGGAATTTGTATGAAGCTCATAATAGAAAAGTAGTATATCGAAATGTAATGAAATGAAATTTTGATTGATTGATTGATGTACGGTAAATAATTGTTTTTTTTTTTTTTTTTGTTGGTTCGGCTTACCTCCTCCATAAAGTCACCCTGCGCTACTGAGTCCTAGCTAAAAAATCGTAAAAAATCGTATTACGGATAAATATTGTACAGTAAGCGCTCAAAAATGCATAAGCACGCTAAGAGTCGTATTGCTGTGAACACGCGGTATAGTCCGTACATTTGTATGTGTAAACAGTCAGACGTCTGTGGTGTGAGTGCCGTACACACACAACAGAGAACGCATATTTGCACTACACACTGTCGTATCGTCACGGTTCGCGGGCGCCGCACTTATATTTCCATCACTTTTGTTAGCATGCATCATACGCGTGACCTTGGCCAGTGTATGGCATTGCTAAAATTCGAAAGTAAATTTATAAGTGCAGATAGCAGAAGGCGCTAAGCGTTGGTCTTAGATTCAAGATGGCTAAGGTTCTAATCTCGTAAATCACAGCGCTGTTTTTGCAAATATTATTATTTTTGTTTGCAATAATAATATTTTTAAATATTCCTGCCTATTTATTAATGTTGTTATTGCAATAAAGGGTTTAGAATAAAAATGCGTGATATGTGATAATAAAAAATAAATAATATTTATTCGTTATATTTATTTTACTTAAGTATAGTTAATAAACTGCTACAATTATTTATCATTACTTCACCTGAATACTATGTGAAATAGATGTCTAGAAACTTAGAAGTAATTTGTATTATTTTGACATATTTAAATTTTGAAATATTTTAAATTTTAAATGGATTTTTTTCACCATATATATAAAGCTTTGATCATGTTCGAAGTAATTAAGCAATAAATAAGAATATTAGTCTACTTAAAATGTAAAAAAATCTACTGACAATATTGTTGTATTATTTATTTGGCTTTAGTAAATATTGGTTGGTATTGAGGTTATAGCTTAAGTATTCATTTTCTTTACGAAAAGAAGATTGAAACTAAACCTCAAATTTTAATCCTAAAATAATAATATTACTAAAATAATATTAATTAAACAATTTCGGTCTATCTGCAAGAAATACGACAAACACCCTATTGAAACGTGCTTAAAAAATTCGTTACCATAAATTCATGCAATAATGAATCTGTTGTTTATTAAGTTGGTACGGTCAATATTTTAAGGTCAAAAACGGTTTTTTAGCTGGTCTTCAGTGATGCAAGCCTTCAGAGTGCACGGCGAACGGTTCATAATGACGTGTTTTTAATAATTCAGCAAAATATCTCGTTGGTATGAAACCATTTGTTTCATATTCATTCATCATTTGACGTCGCTGCACCTCGATAATAAGCCCCTTCCTCATATCTCTTAACCCTCACAGTATTTCTCTAGAACAAAGAAAAACATTGTTTTTATTACACATAATACCTAATTATTTATTATTCACTAATCGAATTAAACCTCATAATGAATTTAAAACTTTAAAGGCATCTTCTGTCTCAACAATACCTCTGTTCTATCAACAATATCCTTGATTAAGATTTATGTTTACTAAAATATGAAATATATAAATGATAACACTCACACTTAGTCCGGTTTCATTAGATATTCACTTCACTTTTACGCAGCGCAATAATATTCTCTGATCTGATCTGATCTCTTCAATATATTTTAAGCCTGCTTTTTGAAAATAATAACCACAACACTGCGCTAAATACTCGTCACCAATATTATCCACGAGCCAACAAAGTTCTATTAATTGAATACTCGTAACGAACTGTATCTGTCTACCCTACAGAAATCGAAATAATTTACCTAGTTTTCTGTGGTCTACCTGCTAAACTTTAATATTTATGTGAACAAGACGAATGAAACAAAAAAGGAATGATTATCGAACTAGTCATTGGTTGCAGACAAAGTGAGTGTGTGTGTGTACTGTGCGTGTCTATAGTATTGTAACAATTTATAGAAGAAGGTCGTAAGTCAAACCGAAGTGTCAGTCTATTGCTTTGTGAGATTGCTTATGGACTTTTGGTCGGTACTGTACAATGTAAAAAAAAATTGAATATCACTAAAAACGTGCAAAAAGCTCTGCCGTATTTTGATAACTCATGGCCGCGCCAGTAACGGACTTTTTAGTAGAAAATTGTTGGCGTTTAATAACGTTTTTGAACAACAAGCAGTAGTTGAATTAGACTTTTAATACTTTTTTGGGTTTATTTGACTGTCTTTTATAGATTAAGAGAAAAAGAATACATGTATATTCCCTATTGTGTTTTTGTTCCCCTGAAAAACTCACAAGCACTTCATTCTCCCAACTCACCCATCGACATCCTCTGGGCGGAGGGTCAGGCAGCAGCTGGTGTCCTAGCAGACAGTGTAACAACCGGGCACGTGCAGATGGCGACGTGCCGAGTAGTACCAGCGCGGTGGAGCGGAGAGACTGAGTCCCTACCTCTTGCACTGCTGTGAACACTTCTGGATCTGGAAAGAGAGATGATTTATTATAGGGAGTTAAGTTGTAGTGCGGTTTGCACATTAAACTAGTAGACCAGCTATAACCTGGGTGTCTTCAAGTCGAAAGTGAATACATTAATTCTAGGAAAACGCGTTCCGGGGTCGACCACAACATCGCTTACCATCAGTTGAGATACTGTAGTGCTATTCTGTAAAAATCTCACCGTGATATCTTAGTTGAAGTGAGCTGCCAATAGTGTCAATCCTTAGCAACTGACAGCTCACTCCACGCTCACTTCACCTAAGATAACACGGTGAGATGGTTACAGAATAGCACTACTGATCAAACGTGAGCCGCCCCACGCAGCCGCAGCCGTGAGCGTGTGCGTGAATAATAAAGTAAAACTAAAAAACTTTTACAAAAAAAAATAACAACCGACTTGCAAAAAAAACACTACAAAGTGAAAAATAACTTCAATTTCGGAAATCGGTGGCAGAAAACGAAAATTCTAAACCAAAGACACCGACTTCCGAAATTAAAAGTTTTTTATTTTCACTTTTTAGTTGTGGTACCTACCTCACACAAATTCGAATGCCACTACCTCCTGCTATGTAAATAACAGTGACAGGAACTCAAAAATTCAAAATATTTTATTTCACATAAACCTACAAGGGCACATAAGAAACATCAGAAGCTAGGTGCACGGTTCCAATAGATCGCTTCCTATGGAGAAGAGCCGGCAAGAAACTCCACGAACTTATCATATCATCCACATACTAAGTAGGAAAAAATACGTATTATTGAAGCTAACTCAAAAACTCCAAGCAGACATACGCTACGAACATAGAATCTCCTCATTTTTGGAAGTTGTTAATATAAACCAAAATCAGGGGTGTGCTTTTTCAAAGTTATTAAAATTAAGAATCCCACTGAATTATGATAGAGGAAAGAAAACTGATGGAATATGCGTTAAGCGGGTATGGGGCCTCTTTAAAGGACTTGGTTTTGCATAACTTCGCTCACTGGCCAGAATCCTGCCTGATGTCAAGTGATTGACACAGAGTAAGGATTAGGGGATTGCACATTGCTAAACACTGACGTTTGACACAAAAGTAGTAGAATATTTGATTCTGAGATTCCGATCGGATGCAGTGCAAGAGTCCTTTGCCTTCTTATTATTTTCACGAGGACAATTGCGTAATATGTAGTAACCAGTTTCTATTTATAACTACATAGCCGTCCGGTGACCTCACAGTGACGTCATCGTAGTGCAACTACCTACAGTTTATTTATCATAATCGGTTCGCTTAGGACAGGAAAAGGGGGTTTTTGGTGTATGTGGCAATTAATTGGCGTTAACGAGCTTTGCTAGGCGTGAACAGTTTACCTTTTTACTAGAAATCTGTAATTTGGCATAGGCATACATATTAATTACGCCAACAAAGTGGTAAAACAAAATTGTGAAAACATTTTTTTTTAGGGTACCTCTTCTCCACGTAAAGTTTTTTTTTTGTTTTTTTAACCCATTTTGAGGGGTATCATTGGAAAAGTCCTTCAAAAACATTGTGAGTTTGTGAAAACCATTTTTGGATTCAGGGATCCGTTTGAAAATATTAAGCTTTGACGTGCTAATTTTGTTAGAGTCAAGTGTCCCCCCCCTGCCAGCTAAATGTTGGTTTTGGGTGTGTGAAAAAAATCACAGCAGTAGTTTATAATTATAACGAAATTAAAAGGAAAACTATCACAGCTAAGTAGGTTCTACAAGTTAACGAGTAATAATCGACCAACTTAACTTTGCAGTTGCGAAAACATGTTTTCCCATACATTCCGTATGGGACAACATATTTTTCAACTACAAAGTTAAGTTTGTTTTTGGGATAAATTCATCCCAACTACGGAACCCTTCATTGTGCGTGGTCCGACACGCACTTGGCCGTTTTTTTTAGATTATTATGTGCTATGACTATTTCATTAAATTAGGATATAATTGGCGTTAAAATTAGGGAAGGGTGAATAAATCTTTGGTGAAATTGAATTGAAGTACTGAATATAGAACCAGTATATTATTACTAAGATTCTAAGGTTCCTCATCATCATTTCTATACCGTTTTTCTAACTATGTTGGAGTCGAGTTCTAGTCTAACCGGATGCAGCTGAATACCAGCAGGTATTCTAAGGCTCGAAAGACCAGAAAGCTTGATGTTTTATCTTGTTTTTCGCAGTAGATTTTTTTATTTATACTATGCTGGACATAGGCCATAGCATCACAGACGATTGGTCTTTCCCTTCTTCATTCAACGGATTAGCACGACCTTCACCAAGTCGTCGGACCCACAGATATAGATAGACCTAGATAACGCAAGTATCACGATCTGTATGAAAACCAAGCGTGCCATTTTTTGACTACCTACTATGACGTCACAAGCACTAGGAAACGTTTCTTTTATTTATTCTCCTCGTATTTGCACAGTTTTTACAATTTATAACAGCGTAATTAACCATTTTCAATTTTTTAACTGACTTCCGACAAGCGTGGCACCGATGCAGACTGAGCGCGAAAGTGGCAGCTTACGATTATTGTACGTAAGCTGGGCACGAAAATGGCACGCGAAGTAGTTGCTCTTGCGTTATCTAGGTATATCTATATCAGTGGTCGGACCACTTAGTAACACTAGGCTATTATTGTCCCACTGCAGGGTAAATGCCTCTTCTCATACAGAGAAGGCACGAACATTGATCACCACGCTTGCTCAAAGCGGATTGGCGATTTCAGACTGCTGATATTAACTGTACTTAAGTCCAGATTTCCTCGTGATGTTTTTCAGACCACCTACCAAAGTGCAATATATCAGCCACATCGTGCAATGCGCGCTGCGTGTCTCTGACGAGTCCTCGGAGCGTGCGCGTGCGCACAGCCACGCGGCGCGACCACACGCTGCCGCCCGCCATCACTGGCGCCCCCTAGCCGAGTGGCAGGTGGGGTGGAGTGCATGCGGTGATACCTGGAAAGAAAAAGAAAGAGATTCTTGAATGACGCAAATCTGAATTTACTTTGAGAGTCGTAGGTAGATCTATGATTTCCATTTCCGATTTTTTTATGTACTACACAAAATACTACTAATTTAGAAAATTTATGACGCAAAAATTTCGTGATATTTACGTTTTATTACGTGTGTTATTTTGAAGCTGTGGTCTGGAAGTAGGGACCTGTCGCGCTGATTCTTTGGTTCAAGTGACCAATGGCTTTAGGATATTAATTACGCTAAAATCAAAATAAAATCATTTACGAAACTAAGTAAAAAAAAATCATAGTGTATTTTACTGATAACTAGCCTATTACTGGCTATTAAGGCTCCTACACACATGGCACTACGCCGGTTTTTGCCGAGCGGCACGCCTTTGTTTGGCGGCTCCTTTGTCCGGCAAGCCGGGTGCACCGCGGCTTGCCCGGCGGCAAGGCTGGCGGCATTGCCGCCGGCACTGTGTGTAGGAAGGAGCCTTTACAGACACAGTCTTAATTCAATTGTTTTTCTTGTGGATCTACGTTCAAGAAGGAGTTGGGCGAATCGTTATTGCATAACATACATAACACAGCCTTTATTCCCTGATTGCAATGGCAATCACCAAATGGCAAACTAAAATCTATTCATTTCAATTAAACCATTTACAGTTACTTTTGAATTGTCAGAGTCGGCCAGTTAGTCAGAAAGCTGAAGCTAGTTGTCCATTCCAAAACGTAGATCTCTTTGGAGAAGAACGGACAAGAAGATATTAACATCCTAGGTAAGTACATTATTCTTGTTGCTCCTACATGTGAGAACAATATTAAAAATACAATTCAAAATGTAAGATTAAAAATAAGCCCTGACAGTTGAGAAATGACCAGTTTCGACCGACGGTGCCCGTTTTTGTACATGACGCGTTGATCAGCACCATCCAGCTCAACCATTTTGTAGGGATCTAAATAGACTGGGCCCTGAATTAACATAATATCAAAATTGACAGAATATGGATTTCAGAAATTCAGACTCTGTGTCAATACATTCTTTAAAAGTCTAACCTAACCCAACTCAGCAGAAGTTACACTTGGCGGTTAATGTTGAACTAAAACGTCACAATAGGTAAAGTAATCTTAGTACAATCGCATAATTCTTATCGATACGAGCTGTTCGAGAGTAGGTCATGTCATGAAAAGATTAGCGGTCAGCAAGGTTCGTAGCGGGATTGAATGTCCTATATTACATCTTACGTAGGTACTTTAGAACCCGTAACATGTGAAGATTTAGCGGAGCGCATAATGTAATGTTAGGAGTCTCTGTGATGGTGCTGCCCAATGTCGTTACAATAGATTTTCGGAGCTCGTGGCTAAATAATAACAGCCGTACGGGTTGATCGAAGGTCAGTTCGTGAATGGGTGACCATCCATTACATATCAAGACCCCTCCGTGCCTCGGAAAGTACGTTAAGCCGTTGATTCCGCCTGTCATTCGTAGATCTTTGACAATTGTTACGGGTCGTCAGAAACCTAAAAGTCGGACAACCAGTCTTACCAAGGGGTATCGTGTTTACCAGTAACTGGGTTGTGGAGGTCAGACAGGCAGTCGCTCCATGTCAAATACTGGTATTCAGGTGCAACCGGTTAGATTGGAAACCGACCCCAAAATAGTTGGGAAAAGGCTAGGCAGATTGCAGACTTTCAGTAAATATTCAGCACGCGCGTTTAAATAATAGGTTCTTATTTTTTATTATTTTGTTTATCTTTTATATAGATTCTTTTCTTTTAGATTTTGTAAATGTGAGAACGTTGTAGGCTGTAAACTTGTGTACCATTTTTTATTTTACTAAGTAGGTACCTGGTACTAGTTGATAGGTTTACACTGTCCTCCCATACCTATTAACACTGTAATTTGAAAACATTGTAGAAACAATTTATTTTGAAAAGAGTAACCGTGGAGTTTCTTGCCGGCTCTTCTCCATAGGAAGCGACCAATTGGAACCGTGCACCTAGCATCTGACGTTTCATAAGTGCCCTTGTAGGTTTATGTGAAATCAAATATTTTGAACGGGTTAACGGGTTTTCTACGGGTTTTGTCGACGGAAGAATAGAGAAAATGACAGATAAACAATCACAATCTGTAATTTTGTCTATTCTTCCATCGACAAAACTTTTGTGGTAATGCTAAGCGTGCTGACTGTTCTTGTCATTATATTCGTCTACCAAGTTAGACTAATGATTGAAACATGAAATCGTCTTAATATAATAGGATCGAATGCTTTGACATCCTCCGTCAAAGCAAATAATTGAGACAACAAACGAGATTAGGATGTGGGAAGAACTGTAGACAGGCCTGCCCCAAACGCGCCTAAACCGTGATTCATGCCATTATGAAACTGCGTAATTATACATTTGCCGTCAAGTAATGCCTAAACCAACATCACATTACGTAGGTACATTTTCAAAAAAAAAAAGACAAAAAAGCCACAAAAACAACGTGTTCAAGAACGTTTAGTTCACACTCGGTACAGTGAGTACGGCGCAAGCGCAACTAATACGTTCTTTATCACAGAATAAGTACAGAAGTACCGGTACAATGGCGCGATAAGAGACTCACACAGTGAACTACTTAAACGGTACATTCGCGGTATAATGTCGGAGATGACGGCGAATAGAGAAATATGGAGAAAAATTTAAGTAGGTAATAAAAACTAAAACCCAACTAAGTACGACAACAAAGTTTTTTTTTTATTATTACATTTTTGGTATCAAAAGATATTCATATTCATTAATATTCATTGTTTGTCACAGGTGAAAAGACAGTTCTTACAGTGAATATTATTGTAACATACCCATGGGGTGTACAATATATATATTATTATGTATGTTAATATTCTTGGCTATGTTAAAAATAATTAATACAATTACACTCTTAATTGTTGGTGATTTTTATCCATTGCATTGGTTGTTTTAGTCAACCTCATTTTGCATTAATTAAGAAAGGGCTTACCTTTCATTTGACACCAAACATGACAAAAATTAAAAAAGAAGTTGTTCATGACTTTATCTCCGTGTTGTTTATGAAATGAAAGGGCTTAATTGGCACATTCCAAAAATATTTACATTATAACTCCAAAAGAATTTAAATAAAAATAAAATAAAACTACGACAAAAAAGTCATCTAAATACTCTCGAAAAGGTACCTACTTACCTATAAACAAGACTAACAGACAGACAAATAAAAATCCGGAGTGCCCTTTTTATGCCCTTACTAGTGTGATTCCGTATTTTTAATTTGTCTGTCTGTGATGTCTTGTTTATACCTTTTTAGATGACTTTTTTGTCGTAGTTGGGGTTGAGTTTTATAACTATTTTCCGTTTGTGGAAATTCCAATGGTCCTTCGTAAACTATTTTATATTGTGTCACAATCGTTACGCTGATGATTGATATAATGAATCATATTTCAGCGCAGATTTAGTAATTCACACGTGTTTAACTACGCCGTTTGATCTCGTGTTTGGAAGGACCAGAAGCTGATTTTCGTATACATATTTGAAGCAATTACAGCGCAAAGATGAAACTAAAAATAAATAGGTGCTTTGGGTTTTGTGATTTCTTAAGTGTTGATTGACCGAAAATTTTAATATATTTCCATTATGTCAGATATTTTTTTAAACGAAATTTCAAGAAAGCGTTTGACATTTTTCTTTTTTTTTTCTTGATTGGCAACAACTGTTTTTTATTCTTGTGCTCATACTTTGCACCTACGTTGTATTTATTGTTCTAAACTGTATATTTATGTAAGGTGTTCATAATTTTCGTTTCCATACAATTTGCAACTACAGTGTGAGTCTTTACAATGTGCACATAGCGAAATGAGGGAATCTATGCTTAATTTTATCGACGGAAAAAATATTTAAAAAAAATCTAAATATTTATTTTTATTTTTAACGGAATTAATTTTTTTTTTTAACAAAACGGTGTACCTAACTTTTAAACTAAATTATGTTTCGCAATGAAACAAACTCCATAATGATTGGAAGTAATTAATTAGGCATCCTCATAAAATGAAAATTGTGGAAAAAAAACTACCCTCAATTGAAAATAAACATGTTATTTTTTTGCAAAAATCTGTTTCTTTTTCATAAATTTATACAATAATCGTAAAACTCAATAACGCAAGAGAAAAAGAAAAACAGATTTTTTAAATATTTTTTCCGGCGGTAAAATTAAGTGGTATAGATTCCCTCATTTCGATATGTGCACATTATAAAGACTCACACAGTTATATGTGTCAACTTTCTCTTCTCACTTCACAAATCGTGACAAGTAGACGGTACTACTGTTATCTAAGCGACTACATACATTAACCTATGTGATAAACACTAATTAGCGTGTTTACACTGTTCTCCTACAATCTCTTTTTACTACCTAAGTTTTTTTGGAAACTAGGCACTAGGCATCTACTTAAGTTAATTTTATTTGATGATTCTTAAGTAAGTTGGCAGGAAAACTTATATGTTTTATTTACTTTTCTTTTGAAATGTTTTAGGCCGTTGTGTTACACATTGTACGAAAAGCCTTTGTTCATAACCATTGTAATACGATCGTGTAGCAAGCCCGGCACGATTACCAGGAACTCGAATACTACAATGAACTTTTGCTAACACAACATTTTGATGTTTATCAGGAGCTTTTTAAAAATACCTACCGAAATATTTAAAATACTTTGACTCCTACAAAAGGAACTCGTGGCTGAGTAATAACAGCCGCACGGGTCGATCCATCAGGTTAAGCTACGCTTGCCGAGGTTGGTCCGTGGATGGGAGACCATCTTTACATACCGAGACTCCTCCATGCCTCGGAAAGCACGTTAAACCGTTGATCCCGGCCGTCACTCGTGGATCTTTGACAGTCGTTACACCTTGTCAGAAGCCCGAAAGTCTGACAACCGGTCTTACCAAGTGGTATCGTACTCGTATTACCTAGTTATGGATTGTGGAGGTCAGATAGGCAGTCGCTCCATGTAAAGTACTGGTATTCAGCTACATCCGGTTAGATTGGAAGCCAACCCCATCATAGTTGGGAAAAGGCTAGGCAGATTGACTCCTACGAAAGGAATACCAGTGGACAGACGTGTGTGGAAAAGGTAGAGAGAGGCCTTTGCCCAGCAGTGGGACATTACGGGCTAAATAGATAGATAGATTTTAAAATAACATATCATTAAACCTGTATTCCCCGAAGGGTTAGGCAGAGGTGTACCTAAAGCACACCCACATTTCTTGACAATTATCTTTGTCTTAAAAAATGAAACCACTTTTGGGGTGTCCAGTCTTCGTCAGGAATTTCCAATTCTGTAAAATTGTTCGTTGCATTGAAATGGAAAAACGCGTTTATGCCTATCTGTCGGTACCACTTTGTGGTCTGTAGATAGTGAAAGATGATTAAAGACCACAAGATGAGCTTCCCACGCAACGCAAGGCTATAAATACATTAAAGTTCAAATGTATCATTTTTATCAGCTCATTGTTTTGCCTAAAAATTGCTGATTATGTTTGAGCATGACTTTCCCTTAACACAAACGTCAAAGTCGATGAACTATTTCAACTTACTTCATTACAAAACATGGGTTCCTGAAAACGTCCAACGGCATCGTGTAAGACCCAGACGTAGAAGGCGGGACGAACTTGACGCTTATAGGACGGATTGGTACTGGATCGAGTTGAGTGGAGAAAGGAAAAGGAGGCTTATGCCCGCCCTGAAGTGGGACAGTATTGAATCAATCTGCCTAGCCTTTTCCCAACTATGTTGGGGTCGGCTTCCAGTCTAACCAGATACAGCTGAATACCAGTATTTTACATAGAGCGACTGCCTATTTGACCTCCACAACCCAGTAACTGGCTAATACTGGTAGATAAGACTGATTGTCAGACTTTCTGGTTGGTTCTGACGACCCGTAACGACTGTCAAAGATCCACGAGTGACAACCGGGACCAACGGCTTAACATGCTTTCCGAGCCACGGAGGAGTCTCGGTATGTAAAGATGACACCCATCCACAGACCAACACCGGCAAGCGTAGCTTAACCTGATGGATCGACCCGTGCGGCTGTTATTACTTAGCCAAGAGCTCCTCAGTGCTCCTCCGTATTGGCGCAATGAGACAATACGGGCTAATTATTTATTATTATTACAAAACTTAACTTTACTTCAACTATCACAAGCACGAAACCTCAGAAACTGGTCCTTCGAGACGAGACTCATAAACTTCAGCAGACGTTTATTACGTGGAATCATTGCAAGGTCACCGCTGCCTGCGATAACCCGCAGGACAATTACCTTGAGAGGGAACAAACAAACGTCACTCGGACTAAAGTAAACAAACCACATAGTAACCTTATTCTTAATCTTTGTTTGAAGAGCAGTGATCGTTTTTAATTGATGTTTTGAGAAGAATTGTGTTATCATATCACAGTCTGACACAGTTTATAAAAGGGACATAAAGGTTAAAGGGTACCTACTCGAAAGCGTAATAACTCAGAGGTTCACGCTTGTCTTGTCGTTTGTCTTGTGCTTGTTTGTTGTTGTTGTTGTCGCTTGTCTTGTCGCTTAGTCTTGTCGCTTAGTCTCTAACCACACGAAAAGAAGAAGACGCTTGGACAGTCAACAACATCAGTGGTAAAACTTGCACATGAAAATAACCCTTACTAACTGGTACCTACACAGATATAGATATACCTGGATAACGCAAGAGCAACTACTTCGCGTGCCATTTTCGTGCCCAGCTTACGTACAATAATCGTAAGCTGCCACTTTCGCGCTCAGTCTGCATCGGTGCCACGCTTGTCGGAAGTCAGTAAAAAAATTTAAAATGGTTAATTACGCTGTTATAAATTGTAAAAACTGTGCAAAAGCGAGGAGAAAAAATAAAATAACCTCCTCCTTTTTGGAAGTCGGTTAAAAACGTTTCCTAGTGCATGTGACGTCATAGTAGGTAGTCAAAAAATGGCATGCTTGGTTTTCATACAGATCGTGATACGATCTGTATGAAAACCAAGTGAGTATGCGTTATCTAGGTCTATCTATATATATGAACTGGTACGGCATACCTTCAGGCCTTCATGCCTATTGGGCAGGACATAATGGAACTGTAATTTACCTAACATTTGTATATATAAGCTATGCCCACAATAAAAAGATTTGATTTGATTTGATTTGTCAATGTCAAATTGTGGTACACACAGCTCCATTAAGTAGTTACCCGACGCTCTGGCAGAATAGTCGACATCGGCTCAGTTTCCAATGAAAAAAAAAAGTTTTTACCCTCCAAAAGACATAGCGTTCCAAATGGATTTCCATTAGGCACAATTTCATTTTAGTATTTTGCAAAAACATTTTATTATAATTAATGTACCTACCTATTGTTTTAGTGTAGGTACCTAACATTTACAAAAAGGTATTCAACGTCTAAATGGACCGGAGGTTTCAAGACCGCTTGCCGTGCATAAGATGGGAGGTTCAAATCCTAGGCACGAAATGTGCTTTTTGTCATTCATTATATTTTTTTAAATAAATAATATTTATTAAATAAATCCAGAAAAATAAAATACTTTATTAATCATTTAAAAATATTTATTACTGCTATTATTTAACAAAACATTGATCTTATTTTACTACAAAGATTTATATTTTACAATTTTATTTGATAATTTTTAGTTATCATAATACACATATTTTGCCAACTGACACAAACGTGTCCCTAGACAAGTGACATCCTATAATCCTATTAACGCAATCGATAAAATAGGAAGCGCTAGAAATAAACAATAGTTTTAAGTGAACGTATACATCAAACGTTGTAGTTATAACTTGAGGGTATTGATAAATTTTATAAAGAAAACGTTAATGGATACCCTCAAATTATAACATTTACCGATTAGACAGAGACCTAAAGATAAAGTGACTCGGACGATAGTAGATAACAATTTCATCGCAATTGACATGGACTCTGGCTAGTTCTTCATACTGCCGGTATGAGTATGACGACGTTCAGTGATGCAATAAATGAACTTTTTTGAAGTATTCTTTAGATTATTCGTAAAGAATTCAATGTTGTAGCAGTGTAACATTTTAAAACTTGAGGGGCTAGCACATACTGACGCTGTGTGTACCACTTATTTGCGTTTGACTGTACACCCAGTATTCGAATGACGATATGAAGGCCTTTCTAATTGCCTAGCTCGATCAAAGGAATAGAAGAAAACGTGAATTAGGGGCGAACAAACATTCGCCAACAGGCAATAGCGTTGTCTGTTGGCGATTGTGTAGGTCTCCTAAAAATAATTAATACATTATTGTGGTAAATAATTTTAGTTGATAAGAACATGGACTTGTATACAATACAAGGCATCAATCTGCGTCACCAATAGGTATGTCACTGAATGTGTCTGCAGACAGAAGTTCGGTAGACTTTTATTAAAACCGGCCCGGTAATTTAGATTGGCGATATTTTCTGCTATTCAAAATAAGAACATAAACTTTTAGGGTTCCGTAGTAAACAAGGAACCCTTATAGTTTCGTCATGTCCGTCTGTCTGTCTGTCTGTCTGTCCGCAATCTTGCTCCGCGACCCTTAGTACTAGAAAGCTGTAATTTGACATAGGTATACATATTAATTACGCCGACAAAGTGGTAAAACAAAATTATGAAAAACATTTTTTTTAGGGTACAGTACCGACCAAAAGTCCATGAGCAATCTCACAAAGCAATAGACTGACGCTTCGGTTTGACTTACGACCTTCTTCTATAAGTTGTTACAATACTGTAGACACGCACATTACACACACACACTCACTTTGTCTGCAACCAATGACTAGTTCAATAATCATCATTCGTTTTTAGTTTCATTCGTCTTGTTCACATAAATATTAAAGTTTAGCAGGTAGACCACAAAAAACTAAGTAAATTATTTCGATTTCTGTGGGGTAGATGCAGTTTGTTACGAGTATTTAATTAATAGAACTTTTTTGGTTCGTGGATAATATTGGTGACGAGTATTTAGCGCAGTGTTGTGGTTATTATTATCAAAAAGCAGGCATAAAATATATTGAAGAGATCAGATCAGATCAGAGAATATTATTGCGCTGCGTAAAAGTGAAGTGAATATCTAATGAAACCGGACTAAGTGTGAGTGTTATCATTAATATATTTCATATTTTACTAAACATAAATTTTAATCAAGGGTATTGTTGATAGAACAGAGGTATTGTTGAGACAGAAGATGCCTTTAAAGTTTTAAATTCATTGTGAGGTTTAATTCGATTAGTGAATAATAAATAATAAGGTATTATGTGTAATAAAAACAATGTTTTTCTTTGTTCTAGAGAAATACTGTGAGGGTTAAGAGATATGAGGAAGGGGCTTATTATCGAGTAGCAGCGACGTCAAATGGTGAATGAAACAAATGGTTTCATACCAACGAGACATTTTGCTGAATTATTAAAAACACGTCATTATGAACCGTTCGCCGTGCACTCTGAAGGCTTGCATCACTGAAGACCAGCTAGAAAACCGTTTTTGACCTTAAAATATTACCGTACCAACTTAATAAACAACAGATTCGTTATTGCATGAATTTATGGTAACGAATTTTTTAAGCACGTTTCAATAGGGTGTTTGTCGTATTTCTTGCAGATATACCGAAATTGTTTAATATTATTTTAGTAATAGTATTATTTTAGGATAAAAATTTGAGGTTTAGTTTCAATCTTCTTTTCGTAAAGAAAATGAATACTTAAGCTTTAACCTCAATAACAATCAATATTTACTAAAGTCAAATAAAATGTAAAATAATTAATACAAATAAAATATAAACAAACTGCCCATATTTAACCTTAAAATTACCTATTCTGTAAGTAGTTTTTTACATTTTAAGTAGTCTAATATTCTTATTTATTACTTAATTACTTCGACCATGATCAAAGCTTAATATATATGGTGAAAAAATCCATTAAAAATTTAAAATATTTCATAATTTAAATATGTCTAAATAATACAAACTGTTTCTAAGTTTCTTGAAATCTATTTCACATCTTATTCAGCTGAAGTAATGATAAATAATTGTAGCAGTTTATTAACTTATGTAAAATAAATATAACGAATAAACATATTTTTTTTTATTTTGTTATCATATATCACGCATTTTTTATTCTAAAACCTTTATTGCAATAACAACATAAAAAAGCAGCAATATTTAAAAAATATTATTATCGAAAACAAAAATAATAATATTTGCAAAAAACCGCACTGTGTTTCACGAGATTAGAACCTGAGGCAGTTTGAATTCCATACCAACGCTTAACGCTTTCTACTATCTGCACTTGTTAAGTTAATATCGAATTTTAGCAATGCCACTAACTGGTCAAGTTCAAAAATATTATTATCGAAAACAAAAATAATAATATTTGCAAAAAACCGCACTGTGTTTCACGAGATTAGAACCTGAGGCAGTTTGAATTCCATACCAACGCTTAACGCTTTCTGCTATCTGCACTTGTTAAGTTATTATCGAATTTTAGCAATGCCATTAACTGGTCAAGTTCACGTGCATAGTGCGTGTGTGCTAGCATGTTTAAAGCGACGGAAATATATTGTTGTTTCGTGTAACTGCGTTATCTGTGGTGTGTGTATCGTGTTGCTTACACATACAAATGTACGAGCTATACCGCGTGTTCACAGCAATACGACTCTTAGCGTGCTCATGCACTTTTGAGCGCTTACTGTACCTCTCCTACACGTAAAGTGGTGACTTTTTTTTTTTAACCCATGGTGTGGAGTATCATTGGAAAGGTCCTTTAAAAACGTTGTGAGTTTGTGAAAACCATTTTTGGATTCAAGGATCCGTTTGCGAAATATTAAGCTTTAAAGTGCTAATTTTTGTTTGAGTCCAGTGTCCCGCCTCCCTGCCAGCTAAATGGTTGGTTTTGGATGTGTGAAAAAAATCACAGCAGTAGTTTATACAACAAAATTAAAAGGAAAACTATCACAGCTAAGTACGCTTTACAAGTTAACGAGTAATAATCGACCCACTTAACTTTGCAGTTGACATGGCAACTCGAACCACGCACAATAAAGGGTTCCGTTGTTGGGATCAATTTATCCCAAAAACAAACTTAACTTTGTAGTTGCCATGTCAACTGCAAAGTTAAGTTTGTTTTTGGGATAAATTGATCCCAACAACGGAACCCTTCATTGTGCGTGGTTCGACACGCACTTGGCCGGTTTTTTTGATCGGATAGAACAGGTAATAGTAAATTATAACTTATCATAACGTGGGATAAATGATTATCAGTAATAATATCTGCTCTGCGTGTGCAGTACAATAACGCGTTCAGGGTACTGTTCGGGCTGGCACGGCACTGCAGCGCTTCAGCAATGTTTGCGGTTAAAACCGTGGATAGTTTTCATGCCATCATGCGGAAGCGTTGTGCGTCTCTTATGAGGCGCATGCGGGCCAGTTCGAACAGCCTTCTGAGCGTGTTCGTGGGTCGCTGGGACTCGCCGATGTGGCAGCACTGGATGCGACTACACACTGTGGGTGGACGCGTCCAGGGCTTGGTATAAACTGGCACTCCTGTGCGGTGTCACTTTGTGGTTTTAATTTTTATTTCTTCATGTGGCTTTGTTTTTGTCTATACTAACAATAGCTTTATAAGGTTTTTTTTTTTTTTTTTTTGTATTACTAACAGTATATGGACTACGTCTGAAATAAATGTTTTGAATTGAATTTTGAATAAAAGCTATCACGACTGTGTTGTAATTGTAATTTACGTAAGATGATCGCGATAAAGCTGACATTATAGTATCACCAGAACGAGGAATTTGTAAATAAATATAATAGTAATGTAGAACAGTAGACTATATACTAATATCTATACCTATACTAATATATAAAACTGAAGAGTTTGTTTGTTTGTTTGCTTGAACGCGCTAATCTCAGGAACTTCTAGTCCGATTTCAAAAATTATTTCAGTGTTAGATAGCCCATTTATCGAGGAAGGCTAATAGGCTATATATCATCACGCTAAGACCCATAGGAGCGGAGCACCAATGAATAATGTTTCAAAATCGGGGGTTTCGCAAAAATCATGTATGACAGAATTATTCCCCTTTAAAAGTACAAAAAACAAGTCCGCGACAGCATATATCTATCTTTTAAGGTTGGCTCACTATAACCTTTTTTATGCTAACCAAATTTGTTCTAAAATAATGCATTATATTTGCGAAGGTGTTTTTAGGGTTCCATTGCCAAATGGCAAAAAACGGAACCCTTACAGATTCGTCATGTCTGTCTGTCTGTCTGTCCGTCTGTCTGTCTGTCTGTTTGTCCGTCCGTATGTCACAGCCACTTTTTTCCAAAACTATAAGAGCTATGCTGTTGAAACTTGGTAAGTAGATTTATTCTGTGAACCGCATTAAGATTATTACACAAAAATAGAAAAAAGACAAATAATTTTGGGGTTCCCCATACTTAGAACAGAAACTAAAAATGATATTGAGTCTTTAAAAATGATATTGAGGTTTTTAATATAATTTTTTTCTAAACTGAATAGTTTGCGCGAGAGACACTTCCAAAGTGGTAAAATGTGTGTCCCCCCCCTGTAACTTCTAAAATAAGAGAATGATAAAACTAAAAAAATATATGATGTACTATGTAAACTTCCACTGAAAATTGGTTTTCTGAACGAGATCTAGCAAGTAGTTTTTTTTTAATACGTCATAAATCGTAAACCGCAATTTACCTTTCATTCAATGTTACTTGCTGCTACGGAACCCTTCATGAGCGAGCCCGACTCGCATTTGGCCGCTTTTTTAAACATGATAATAATATTAATCCTTATCCAAATAAATACGCCCAAAGTAACAATTCCACGCGGACGAAGTCGCGGGGAGAAGCTAGTTGAGAATATGGGGCGCAATTCTCATAATGTTTGACATGTTTTTCAGATGAGGTTTTATGCAATGCATCTTGCCAAGGTGAAGCGTCGCACTTAAGATTAATATGTTATGTCTCGTCACAGTATTGTTATGCACCGGCCGGCTTTGCGAGGACAACACCTGTAAAACCTTGATTTTTACTGAACACAAAAGTCCAAAAATAACCCAATGACTCAGACGTTGTACTGACGATCGTATGAGGTCTCAATATTCATTTCACTATTGTTGAGAATTGAAATTAATAGATTATTCTTGGTCCGCATTGGTGAATAAATGTGACAAATATTGTCAGACGTTAGACCTTGAGTTCGAATCTCAGGTTTAGTAAATTGATACCTACTGATATTGGGTTTGTGAATCATTGGCTGCGCCCGCGGCGTCACCTGCAATAAGCCTACAATGCTGCATCATAGTTTTATTTATTTTCACATAAATTGTGGTTTATTCAACAGACAGACTGAAAACCTTTTCAAGTTTTAAATTATATTGACTATTAAGAGGAGGCTCCCTAAATAGTAGGTATGTTAATTTGCATTAATATTCTGAAAAAGTCACGCATACAATCAAAATGGAACTTTATTACTTATATGATTTATTGGATATTTTTCTTTCCAAATAGAAGACAGTTACGTAATTGGAACATTTTCGCTAGATCCATTTTTTATTCATCAAATAATTTCTTCTTTAAATATTATTTGAAATAAAACAAGATTACTCGGCTTTTATGTCGAAAATAATTATTGACTAGTTTATTATCCAAATGTTAGATATTTTTTCTCTAGATCAATTATTACTTTAGTTATAACGAAATAAGAATTGAGACTTACGATATTTAGTTCCGTGCTCGAACACGACCAAAGAGCGCACGCGATATTCAACTTTATTACTGATGTGTTAGCGTTTAGCACATAGTGGAGTGGTGGGATGCATTGGGGCGGAGTTTGCATGGAAATTGTCTTTGGAGTGCCTGGTCTTAAACGCCAAGACGCGTGGCTATCGTGGTCATAAAACGTGGGAGTAGGACAGTGAATGTCCAGTCCGAGATTTGAAAAACTACATATTTATTATTATAGAGCCGGCCCACAACTGGCGAGGCGCAGCGCAGCGCGGTCGTCACTGCCTTAAAGTACTTGAAATAAAGTTGAGAATAACCTTTTTATTTTTAGGTTTCCGTACCCAAAGGGTAAAACGGGACCCTATTACTAAGACTCCGCTGTCCGTCTGTCTGTCTGTCCGTCTGTCAGCAGGCTGTATCTTATGAACCGTGATAGTTAGGCAGTTGTTTTCACAGATGATGTATTCCTGTTGCCGCTATAACAACAAATACAAAAAAACAGAATAAAATAAATATTTAAGGGAGCTCCATACAACAGATATGACTTTTTTGCCGTTTTTATAGTACGGAACCCTTCGTGCGCGAGTCCGACTCGTGCTTGGCCGGTTTTTCCACTTAGATGCGCTCTCGAGCTAATGGAAGTTTATTTACCTCAACTTTATTTCAAGTGAAGTAAGGTCGATACTTGTTTGGCAGTAACAACAGCGCTGCGCCTCGCCAGCACGCGTAGCATGACCACCGTAGAAACGGGTTTTGTCGACGGAAGAATAGACAATATTGACAGATTGTGATTGTTTATCTATCATTTTGTCTATTCTTCCGTCGACAAAACCCGTTTCTATGGTGATCATGCTATGCGTGCTGATCTCGTGTCGTCTCGCTCTCTTGTTTTATGACCGCGAATGTCACGAATTTTGGCGTTTAGTACAATTATCCTTTAATCGGCTGCAGAATCTCTTGTTAGCTGTAGTATTTGACGTCCAAAATAATAACTCTGAAGTTTGTTTCGGTCTTTCTTCTCAGAGTTGTTGGATAGGAAACACCGAACTTATCTAGTTTTAAAACATAATTTATTTTTGATGTGTAAGTGTTATTTGTTAGCCCATTTGCAGAAATAAATATAATTCATCAATAGACTCTAAACGAGTCTGTCTGTTACGCAATTACCACCGGTTTTTAAAAGTCTGAAAACGAAATCTATTGATGAATTATATTTATAATCCCACATACACAAATCCTTCACACACACAAAAAACAACAACACACACACAAGCCCTCACAAAGTAAAAAGTAAAAAAAAAAGTGAGAGTGAATGAGTTTGAGTATATATGTGAGTCTGTGTGTGTGTGTTTAAAGTGAGTGAGTGAGTGAGTGTTGTGGGTTCTTCACAATCCTTTTACCCTGAAATCTTAGTAATTTCCGGAAGTTTTACTCTTTCAGTCACCCCGACACCTTGAAAGTGACAGAGACAGCATACAACTTAAAGGCGAGCTAACACTGACTTGCGTTTGAGGACTCGCCCGTTAGAAGCAATCCTGATAGTCACGCCCTCATCATCATCTTCCTGCCCTTGTCGCATGTTACGTGGGGTTGGCGCACACGTTTTCTTCTTCTATTCTACCCTGTCAACCGTCACGCTATCATTCACTCGCTTCTCTTTCATATCATTCCTCACACAATCCATTCGTCTTTTCTTTGGCTTTCCTCTCCCTCTCTATCCATCAAGATTTTATATTTACGATAGTCACGCGCTAAATTCTTATCAGAAACACTTTATTGAGTAGTAAATTAAACAGTATAGGTCAGTGCGCGATGGGGAAAACCCCGCGATACTTTATAGTAACTCTAGCGAGATTGCACAACATCCATTACTGTGAGTCATACTAGAGGATAAACTTTGCTGCAAAATCATTAGTTCGAATACTAATTGTTTGGCCGTTAATTAAGACTATTTACTTCTACGACTGTGTTCTAAAACAACAATGGTACTTAGTGGCAAAAAAGATTAGGCTATGTGTAAAGTAGTTGGGCCCTAGAGACACATTTTTTAGATGCGACATGACGTCATGGTGATCAAAGGACTCTTGAGTATGGTTTTAGACGAAAAAAACAATATTTATAGCTGATACAAAAATACCATCCTGTATATGGCAGTGAGTGACAATGTTGCTGATAAGGGGCGACTTACAATTCAAAGATAATAGCATTTTTAGGGTTCCAGCCTCCGCTGTCCGTCCGTCCGTCTGTCAGCAGGCTGTATCTCATGAACCGTAATAAGTAAACAGTTGAAATTTTCACAAATTGTGTATTTTTAGTGCCGTTATAACAACAAATAATAAATTTAAGGGGGTCTTCATACAAGAAACGTGTTATTTTAGCGTTTTTTGCTAAATATTGTACGGTGATATGGAAGTGTGCGAGTCCGACTCGCACTTGGCCAGTTTTTTTTGGATCTTTGGGGAATACCCTGACATTAAAAAACTGAGGCTTGTTCAATAAAGATAACTAAATATAACTATAAGAATGCAAACGCCTAGAGGGGAGGCCATAGAAGGACATAATATAGTGACCTTATAGGTGATGTTCAGAAAGGTCAGACCTGGTACTCGCAATCTATGTATCTATAAAGTATCTGCGTCAGCAGATGCTTATGGTAAAAAAGTTTGAATTTAAAAACAATAAACTTATTCAGTAACAGCTGTACATAAGTTGGGACGGAAGGTGCAAGGTCTTAGTGTAAAAAAGGTAAAAGAATATTTACACAACTGTTAAACAATGTTGATATTGAAATGTGCTTAATAGCTGATTAAACAGTTGTTTGAGAAAACTGGCTATTCAATTTACTGTTTTATTGTTAGTAGGTTATATTATTGAGTTACATAAAGTCTCACTAAAAAAATTTAAACATTCTCAAACTGCAAAAAACATTAATAATTACTTAAGAGCTTGTGTAACAAATGTTTACTTATGATAATACGTAGAATTATTGTTTTGTATTTTAATTATTTTAAACAAATTAAATTGCATATTACTTACTTATTAGACAAGTTAGGAAACAAATGATTTCTGAAAAATTAAAGCCCCGAAATGCTCATGCATCAGTAATGTGGCATCCAAATGTTGAACAGCCCTAATTGGAAGTCAGACATTAATTTGATTGCAAGGCATTTTTACAATACTAGTTTTTTTTACTTGTCAAGTTATTTGGCATGCTTAGCAAAAACATCAGCATAATCAGCCTATAATGTCCCCACTGCTGGGACACAGGCCTCCTCTCTGTGAGAGGGAGTGGGCTGTAATCCACCATGCGGGCTCAGTGCGGGTTGGTAGATGCCACATGTCTTCGAATTTTTGGTTCTAGGACATGCCGGTTTCCTCACAATGTTTTCCTTCACCATATTGAGAGCACTGGTGATGAAATGAAATACACAAAGTAAAGCGCCTGCCTGGGCTCGAACCCACGCCCTACAACTCATAAGTTGGGGCCGTTACCACTGGGCCACCACAACTCCTACTCCACTGCTGCTGCTTTGGCATGCTTATTTTATCCTATTTACTAAAGACACGCTTTGCACGATTTTAACCGATTTATATACAAAAGATCAGGATGAAATGATGTTGAAAACTGCATTAAAATCCATTGCGTGGTTTAGGAGAATGACGCGGTCACACAGACAAACACAAAAAGCGACTTTGATTTATAACACATATGGATTATTTTTGTATCACCAAAAAGGTTAATAACACTTCTCAACTATTATTTGTTTACTGTTAAAAAGCACCTTGAGGTCAACTGACAAATATTCATACGACAAATAGTACAAAAAAAAAATAGGATTCCATGTTTCTGCGACAACTCATAAACTATTGCATTAGGACTGAATATTATTAATGTCTTAACGTTAACAGCTAGCCGAAAAAAACATCAATATAATATTATAAATGTGAACGTGAGTTTTTTTATTTGTTTGTTATGCTTTCACGCTAAAACGGCTAAACGGATTTGGATGAAACTGAGACATGGGAAAACCTTGACCTTGGTTAGGATACTTTTTATCTCAGTAGTAAGTTTCATGCATACAAGACGGTATTCTGTTCACAACACGTTGTGCACAATTTCTGAGCAGTAACCGAACAAAAAGTACTAAACTTGCATGAATTTACAATAATATTTCAATCATTAGTATTTTGCTAATAATAGGATTTGGATGAAATTTAGCACACAAGATAGTTTGTAACCTGGAACACCTAGGATACTTTCGGTTCCAGTGAAATAATGTCCGACCTCTACGCGGGCGATGTCGCGGCTAAAAGCTAGTTTGAAATAAAGTGTGAAAACAGGCAGTAAATCCTTTAAGAAATGTCATTTGTAAAACTTTTACTTTTACAAAACATTTTATAACTCACTCATTTGCATGTAAGCAAATGACAATCTTGTATCAAGCCCCATTGGGTATATTTTTATGTGCACTTTGCAAGACAATCTTACTGCCCCAAAAACCAGTTTACCCGCTTTATTTATCCTCAATGCGCACATTACCGTCAACAAGAACAAAATCAACCGGCTTGTAACGAACTACGTAGAATTTTTTTACGGAAAACTTGTAGGTAAAATATAAAATTGTTGCAAATTGGCGCCACCGAAAATATTCACCGGATGCATTGCGAATTGTTCGACTGTAGTTAGCGATCGTAAATATAATTCAGGATGTTACGGACTGTTGTTACAACATAGATACACTTACCACGGTAGTGAATGTGTTCAGAAAGCTTTATAATCCAATACCAAACAGTTGTTGGCACATAACTTGATTATCTCGTGTACAGAACGCCACAAATTAGTAACCGTTATCACTCCAAACAGGTGTTTCACTACAGTTTTAGTGTTATAGCACTCATTATGTTTTGAAACGAAATTAGCACAAGAAAAGGAAATCCAAACAACAAAAAAAAAACAGCAAACAGCCTCCCTACTCGACGTAGTGACATTGACGTTTTTGTGTTGCCAAAGTCAAAATGAAAAGTACCAAGAGAATTCCTTTTCTTTCGAATTAAAATTATTTAATTTTTCCAATGCCTTCTATTGTGTGATGTTTATAGTAAACTATAAACATCACACAATAGGTGACTGTAGTAATGCAACGTTGCAAACGTCAACTGGTATTTGATGAAAATGAGAAGTATTAAAATCACAAAAAATCAGAAGAGTGTAAATTTTAGATGAATTATTTTATGTCCCTATTATCAAAAGATAAGTGACAAACGATTATTTACAGTATAATTAAATTCCTAATTATCTAGAATTAGCCATAGTAATACCTTTTAATTACGGAGATCTTTAATACTTGCAACATTATAAATTGTCAAATTGCGTTTTATTATTGCACTGTGAGACAAACAATCTACACGTAATTAACAAAAATTAACAGTATCTAGTTTATTATTTGAAAACAAGAATCTGTTTTATTTCGGCCTATTTTCTAAGTCAATATGGCATGAATTATATATAATTAACGTCAATCTGAACACCCAAAACTCTTTGCGAAATGTGTAGGTAATCTTAAGATTATTATCATTATTATCTTTAGATAAATAGAAGAGCAGCTGATCTGTGATAACAAAGGCGCCACCTATATTAACAAATTGAAACTAAACTTAACTTAGATAAGAACCATTAGGAATATTCATCCGCTAGGTGTCAACTGGTGACCTAGTTCCCTCGCCTAGTAAAAATAGCGGTCGACAATAGCTCAAACACTATTTTTAGTGCGTATCTAAAAAAATCTCAAATCACACACTGTTATCTCGGTTGTTTTTTTTTTAAACATCACTCGAATACCGTCCGTGTGTCAGTCACGTCGTGGTCCGTAGCGCGCAACTCACAAAACCTACCTATACAACATAAGTGCCACTGTAATCGATAAAACCTCGCGTTACAGACAATCAGTTGTTTTTTCGTGAATACCAGTGCCCTCTTAGTTGCCGCTAGAGATTTTAGTTTAGTAAACAAGGGAACATGTTATATTAGTGTTTTAAAGTGTTAGATACAATGGAAAGTGTTAAAAGGTACATAAGGAGTGAGTCTGCGAGTTGCGCTCATATGGTTGAAGAAAGCACGGCGAATAACAGGAAGACGGCAGACCCTCACGAGAAACTGAAGGCTCTACTGAACTCTCCTGACGATGACACGGATGATACACTCCCTCCGTCAGATGCCCCAAAATTCGGGACAGTTATACACAATAGGATCTTTGTGGGAGGGTTCTCTTTGACCACGACGGATGAGGACCTGTGGAAGTTCTTCTCAGGGTTCGCGACCGTCACGGCAGCCCGGGTGATCTACGACCGAGCTGGTGTCTCCAAGTGTTATGGTTTCGTCACATTCGCGAGCCCCAGGGTCGCCAGGCTGATCGTCAAACAGGTTTGTCCTTTACTCTTTATTGGAAAACTTTTCAGTAACAATGTTGGGTGTATCTAAACGTTTAATTAAAAATCTGGGAGCTTTAATTCATGGTGTCTGTGGAATTTTAGGGTCTTTTTTTCAAAACGGGGACGAAAATTGTTTGGTCCCATTGTTTCGAGTCATTGGACTGGGACAATGAAACCCCGAATTTGTGGGACAGTTCGATATTTTATTATCCGTACTGCTCTTATCAACTCGGAATTATTTCAGGCACTTATTTACATAGTAAACGGGAATAATTTTGGCTGGGCGATGTTCTTTGTTTAGTCCTGTAATACGGAAATTTTCGCTCGATTTTCCGAGGCGTGTTCTTTACAAACATGAACAAAACATCTCGTTTTATTGCCTGATAAATATCTTTTGAGAATTAGATTATTATCAGTCCTAACTTTGATTTAATTTTCGACGCATTTTAATATTTTTTTCGGCAGAAGTTTAACTCGGATGCAAAAATTTCAGCCACTGCAATTTTTTTACAGCTCGACATTGAACTTCGCTGTATTAATGATAATTTATGCGATAATACAATATTATCTAAAGAAGCTATTATCAACAACGAAGAAACATGACGTTTGAATGACAGATTACTAACGAAGAATTGGAGCACATTGGCTCAAGGCGGCATTTTATCTGATACGATGAAATTACTATGATTATTTTAGCACTATGCTTGGTAACATGTTATTAGTGCACGCGTTTTTTGTGATAAGAAATTATCATGTGTTAGGTAGGTACTTGGTAGGTACCTAGGTACTATGGATTTTTGCCATGTGGTTGCTTTTTTGTCGTCTATGTCTGCAAACATCAATTTAATATCTCTTAGGATGAAAAATGTCTCTCCCTGATCCTGCAAAACCGAAATCAGGGATTGATCCTATGAGTCTCATTCGTGTGATCGTGCAAATCCTACATTCAGACATTCTAAGTCTCAAGGTTATCTAAAACCACGTGCGTTTCTAAAAACAATCGTTACGTAGATTTTGTTTCCTAGAGGTCTTTTGTTTTCAATTCCAAAACAATTCTACAGGCACAATAATGTACTACCTTCCTACGCCTTTGTTTCGAACGAAACTTCACAAGACTTAACCTAACCTGTACCTAAATTATAATTAAGTATGTGACCTCTTCCACCACACAGCGACAATAAACATTGATGATGAAATAAGTACGTGCTAGGTGCTTGACTATCAGCATGTTGTTAACCTAGCAGAAGAGGATGTTACTCATCCTCCCGATATCTTTCGGGACTAAACGGCGCCGGTTCCTGTACATAATCCAGCCGGTACCTATCAAGAATCCTTAATCTACCTTGTTAGGACCTTCGCCTGGGTTGCCTTTTCTAATAAGCAGGTACTCTACGTAGATATTTTTAGGTTCTTACCTAACTGAAAGCGGAAGTAGGTAGGTTCCTACCCAATGTTCCTCCCTAACTTTAAATAAAAACAGTTTATGTAAACAGATTTTGAAAAATGTGCCCATAATGTTTGGCAACTGATAAAAAGAACACAGATAGGTACGGTATCCCAAAATCCAAGTATAACCAATCTGAAATATAGCTTTGTATTTTGTCGAAATCCCTTCATCATCTACCTTTTTCCCAACGTTGTTAGGGTCGGCTTCCAGTCTAACCGGATGGAGCTGAATACCAGTTTTTACATGTAGCGACTGCCTATCGGACCTCCACAACCCAGTAACTGGGTAATACGATACCCCTTGGTAAGACTGGTTATCAGACTTCGGGGCTTCTGACGACGCGTAAAAACTGTTAAAGATCTACAAATGACAGCCGGGACCACGTGCGTGTCCAAATCCCTTACGATCAGTAAAAGCTTCGAAAGGATTTATATAGGATGAAGTTTTGGATAAATGTGGGATGTACAGTTCAAAACTGTGGTGACATTTACAGTGGCACCTTTAGCAGTCAGTCTCACTTCCACCTTACTGACTGGCTAATGTTTTTTAAATTACATACAAAACACAAGATTACGCCTTGTTTCCCCGAAGGGTTGGGCAGAGGTGTACCTGTAGCAGGTACACCCACATTTCACCAATTATGTTTTAAGTCCCATATAATAGGGGGCGAGCCTATTGCCATCAACCGGGCACAAATACAGACTCCGAACTGCTACTGAGAAATTCTAGATATCAAAACCCAATAACACCTAGAGAGACCTGGGAATCGAAATCAGGACCTCATGCATTCCATTACATAAACTATTCGGAAACGCAATGAAACAAGGGGAGGCTGCCCTCGGGCTAGGTGAAGCGACAATCTTTGAAAGGCGGCTGGTAACAGTTGAATGAGAGTAAATCGAGGATCGAGATAAACACTAACGGATCCAGCAGTAGACTGGTTACTGCTGATGATGACATTGAGATATTCTCATACACAGTTAGAGTCGATACAAGAGAAGAGGCCCAATGATATCGCCCACATTTCCGAACCCAAAACAAACGCAGATCAATATGATCTAACACCCAGGTTTTTCTAGGTTAGTCGTGGCCAATATTTGCATAAAACGTAGGAACGTTTCTGGTATAATCTTGATTTAGATCAATCAAAACTGTTTTGGATCTGACGTGCAGATAAGTCGAACGCGTTTGTGCGCGCAGCAAAAATATAAATTCTTGTGATAAGTACAGGTAAGATCTAGTTTATGAATGTAGGATCTTTTAGCGCTTAAATTCCTAACTACCTAACTTTGAGAAAAACTCAGCCGCGCGGGTCGATCGATCAGGTTAAGTCACGATTGCCGCGGCCGTTCCGTGGATGGGTGGCCATCTTTACCTACATACATACCGAGACCCCTCCGTGCCTCGGAAAGCACGTTAAGCCGTTGGTCCCGGCTGTTATTTATGGATCTTTGACAGTCGTTACGGGCCGTCAGAAGCCCGAAAGTCTAACAACCAGTCTTACAAGGGGTACTTATCGTATTACCCGGGTACTGGGTTGTGGAGGTCAGATAGGCAGTCGCTCCATGTAAAATATTGGTATTCAGCGCATCCGGTTAGATTGTAAGGCGACCCCAACATAGTTGGGAAAACTCTAGGCAAATGATATTACTAAGATAATGTAAATAAGTAAATAACAACTTAATAACTAACTACACAACGCCTGTAATCCCCGAAGGGTTAGACAGAGGTGTACCTATAGTACACCCACATTTCGCCAGTTATGTTTAAGTCCCATGTAATAGGTGGCGAGTCTATTGCCATCAACCGGGCACAAATCCAGACTCCGGGCTGCTACTGAGAAATTCCAGATAGAAAAACCCAATAACACTTTACCCGACCCGGGAATCGAACCCAGGACCTCATACTCAGCACTAACTCTTGCGACCACTAGACCAACGAGGCAGTCAAATAACTAATTAATTGTGTACATAAATCATTATCTTAGTAATATACTATAAACAAAGTAAAAAAGTCAATATATAATTATATGTATTCAATACAACCTATCAATACTTCAGGAAAAAATCGCTTTGAATCTTGCGTAGCTGTAAGGTATTTATGCTCGTGACTACACACCTATTCAATTATGAAAATGCTTAAAATAGAACGATGTTCCATTGTTTTACTAATTGACTGACTAGGTAGGTTATACCTAAGTAACTAATACCTATAGTTACATAGCATTTCGTAGAAGCCAAATAGAAGTACCGAGATTTATAGCATACTAGCAGCCTGCCTCGGCTTCGCACGGGTATTAAACAAACATTTCAAAAGTTATAATTTATTTTTTATTATTTTATAGCCTATGTTCACCGGAGATAGTGTAGCTTCCCAACAGTGAAAGAATTTTTTAAATTGGTCAAGTAGTTTCGGAGCCTATTCAATGCAAACAAACAAAAAAACAATCAAATCTTTCCTCTTTATAATATTATTAAGTCAGCATATAATAATATGTCACCGTAAGATTGTGAGCACCGTAAGTTTATAATCTATCTAGCGAGATTATAAACTATACAAAATTGTGAACTGTTACAATATAACGCATTAATTTTCGGTAGCTTATAACCTGTAAATGTCAAATTGTGAACGAACCTGCACTTGTCGACAGGGTTCATAATCTGTCCGTCGGTAAAATTGTGAACGGTCACATTGGTAGCCAAGGTCTTGGCGGTAGCCGAATTGGTCACAGTAACTGAGCAAGGGCACCCCAAACAAATGGGTTAGGTTAGGTTAGAACTGTGACCAACCGCGCGCGAGCCAAGCGAGCGCTTCTTCCAAGTTGGTCGCAGTGACTTGGCTATTTAATACTAGCGCAAGGTGTATTCGACACATGCAAGTTTGATACCAGTTCACAATTTGTGTGTTTGCCATGGATAGATTATAAAATATCGAAAAATAATGCGTTAAATTGTAAATGGTTTGTTGCAGATCACAATTTTTCGATAGTTTATAATCTCGCTCAATAGATTATAAACTAACGATGTTCATAATCACACTGTGACATTACACAAATTTTAGGCGTACATAACATTGAAAGAAAAAAAAAGGACATTGGACAGAAGCTGCTTACTAATTAATTAATGATCATTAATAATTTGAACAAGTTAACTTCTTCAGGAAGACATTTTGTGAATGGCAAAACTCACAGCAAGTGAACTTGCAGTCAACGTTTCCACGTTGCAAGTCAGTAACTTCAACTTATGCATATAAACTTGCAGTGGACGAGCACTGTTTAAGTTTTGAATATGTGACAATAGACCACCGCGGTGCTGTACAAGCTGAACACCTTTAGGTTGCAACTTAGACGTTTTACAGAAGTTAGGTTATATTATAACCTCGCTAAGTATTCTCGGCTATATTGTAGGCATCGACCACCACCATCATCTTCCTGTCCTTGTCCCATGGGGTCGGCGCAACACGCTTTCTCTGTCCATTCTCCCCTGTCAACCGTCACGCTATAATTCAACCCCTTCTCTTTCATATCATTCCTCACAAAGTCCATCCATCTTTTCTTTGGCCTTCCTCTCCCTCTCCATCCATCATAATTTATATTCATCACTCTTTTAGTCACATGCGTTCTACGGATCGACCGTCGATAGATGAAAATTAAGTGAAAGATGGTATTGCTTGAAAGGGGGGTGAGTACTGAGCTGAGATGTATGGAAGGAGAAGCCGACTACACCAATTGGGATGAGGATAGGAGAATGATGGTGATTATTTCGATCAGGAAATACCAAATATGACAAAATAATGAATGTGGATTGCTATATTATAAGCAAATTCCTTCAGATTGCAACTTAGCCAACTTAAGCCCAACGCACACCGGACGCCGCCGGCTGGAACGGCATCGAAGTGGATTTGCTGAGGAGCATCCTACGGTATGCCATGGGGGAAATTGACTCTCCCGCGATCATATGCACATACGGTCGAGGTATCCTCCAGCGCGCTTTTCCATACCGCAAAGAGAAATCCTCTTTGATGCTCCATGGTCGGTATCTGAGCTTTGGAATCTATATCATGTTACCATTAGATGAGAACGAATTTACGTTGGTTTTAAAATCCTCTGCCTCGCCATCCGCCGATGCGTGTGCTGACCCTTATATGTAGAAGTTAGGTCATATTATAACCGAGCTAGGTATTCTCGGCTATGCATAGATGAAAACTGTGAAAGATATGGTTGAAAACTGTGGAGATGGCAGCTGATAGAGGTGTATGGAAGAGGATAGGATGCTGCACCACCAACAAAAAAATTGGTTATGGGCAGAAGGATGATTTTGATTGTTTTGAACATGAAATACCAAATAATGAAATAACTGGCAAATTTCTCCAATAAAACTGCGTTCAAGAGCTGCCAGTGTCAATAATCCACAACAGTGATGACTATGGCGTTTTAAATATGCTGATCGCGTGCAAATTCGCCCTAAATAAGGCAGAAGAATGAATGTGGATAGCTATTATATCATAATACTTTCATAAGTAATGAATAACTAACTAAACCTAAAAATAGTTGGATGAATAGTGTAAATTGTGAAAGATAATGAATACAATAAAGTAGGAAGAAAACATTACCATGAACAGCGATGGCGACTGTTTATGGCAAAAAAAGATGATATGAAATTTGGAATAACTCATGAGGATCATCCTCATCATCTTCCTACGCCTAGCCTTTCCCAACTATGTTGAGCTCGACTTCCAGTCTAACAACTATGTTGAGCTCGACTTCCAGTCTAACAACTATGTTGAGCTCGACTTCCAGTCTAACAACTATGTTGAGCTCGACTTCCAGTCTAACAACTATGTTGAGCTCGACTTCCAGTCTAACAACTATGTTGAGCTCGACTTCCAGTCTAACAACTATGTTGGGCTCGACTTCCAGTCTAACAACTATGTTGAGCTCGACTTCCAGTCTAACAACTATGTTGAGCTCGACTTCCAGCCTAACAACTATGTTGAGCTCGACTTCCAGTCTAACAACTATGTTGAGCTCAACTTCCAATCTAACAACTATGTTGAGCTCGACTTCCAGTCTAACAACTATGTTGGGCTCGACTTCCAGTCTAACAACTTCGTTGAGCTCGACTTCCAGTCTAACAACTATGTTGAGCTCGACTTCCAGCCTAACAACTATGTTGAGCTCGACTTCCAGTCTAACAACTATGTTGAGCTCGACTTCCAGTCTAACAACTATGTTGAGCTCGACTTCCAGTCTAACAACTATGTTGGGCTCGACTTCCAGTCTAATAACTCATGAGGACGATGGAAAGGCGTGAGTTTATGTATTTGTATGTTTATAGGATAATAGTAAGAAAAAAGTGCGTTACTTCTATACGGCTGATATAACTTGGCAGGTCCTAACTTCGCGCAGAAGGCTGCGCAATAACATTTTTAGGAACCAAACGGTGACCAGAACTGCCAAGTTATGTCGCCCGTATTGTAGCAAACTAAAGATATATTTATCGCCAACTAGCTTCGCCCGCGTAGATGTCGGAAAATATCCCACGAAAACGTACTACTGGGATTAAAATACCCTAATGTGTTAATCCAGGCCATAAACTGTATGTGTACCAATTGCATACAGATCCGTTCAGCCGTTTTTGCGAAAATCCGGAATATAAATCTAGTCAAGCAGACAAAGACAAAAAAAACTATATTTTCAGTATCAGACTCGTTTCCAGGTCGTATCATTCCACATACATCATACCACATCTCGTAACATTTCGAAAATGTTACGAAAATATTAAAGGTACAGTTTTGACTCCGTTACTATTTTATTGGTAAATAACTTATTGATCCTTTTATAAACAATTGACGGTATAAATTCCTTCTATCATTTTTTATGACCTACAACAGCTTTCCTTTTAAAGTTGAATACAAAATCCATAATTATGTATCTTGCCGAGGTCGTTGATAATAATATCGTCATCAACTTCATCACAACGAAACAAGTAATTAGTGCTTCCATAAAGTTCCACTTTTAATCATACTACGGTAATAACAGCCAAGCTCACACGTTCTGCTATCAAAATGAAAATCGCCGGATCCCGAAATGTTCCGACATTTTCCGAATATTCACGATGATTGAAGAACCGAATAACGGCGTGAAGGCTTTTGTGCTTGGGGACGGGAATATTCAGTGTTGCCTTTTTGTTGTTTTGTGAGGACCTAGATGTTTACGTAGGTGCATATTTAGTCAACATCACGGGGTCCTCGAAGCGCACCAACTTTGAAACGCACCAAATGAAGCGCACCAACGATGAAACATAGAGAAGAGCATGAAGGATTCGTAATAAATGATATCGATAATCGTTTTAAAATTCAACTGTCCGAATTGTTTATTTATTTAAACTACCAGGGAAGTAGAAATGAACTGGATGTGGTTGCTTATGCGATACATTTGGTGCGTTTCAAAGTTGGTGCGCTTCGAAGAACACCCCAACATAACACCTGTATTCCTCATAGGGATAGGCAGAGGTGTGTACCCAAACCATACGACACGGACATTTCACTACCTATTGCCACTTACTAGATACAAATGCAAACTGGGCTGCTACTGAAACATCTTAATAGGAAAACTCAAAATTACTTTGCTTGATATGGGGATCGCAATCAGGACTCTATGTTCAGCTGGCGCACTTGAGAACATCGAGGCATTCTTTAATTCTCGGTTGCCAGTCACGTGTGGAAGTCAGCAAAACAGGTAGTCATGAAGAAAATAAAATTGTCATAAACACCATGCTTGTTAAATGTAAGTATTGGTAATCGCAGAATCATCATCATCATCTGCCTAGCCTTTTTTCTAACACGAGCAATCCCTTGCTTAAAAGGTGATCTCCGATAATATGTACCTATGTAAATGTCTTTTGTAATTGAAATAAACACTTTTTTTTTTTCCCAACTGTGTTGGGGTCGGCTTCCAGTCTAACCGGATGCAGCTGAATACCAGTATTTTACATGGAGCGACTGCCTATCTGACCTCCACAACACGATACCCCTTGGTAAGACTGGTTGTCAGACTTTTTGGGCTTCTAACTACACGTAACGACTGTCAAAGATCTACAAATGACAGCCGGGACCAACGGCTTAACGTGCTTAAATGACGCCAATTTTTTTCTCGCTGTCGTCGTCGCTTTGGCACGCAAAAGAATCATATTAGTTCATGACGTGGTTCAAAATACTATTAGCTTAACAACTAGCAGTAGAAAAAAATCGTTTATAAAAAAATACTTAATACTTAATGCCAAATATATATTTACAAAAAAAAAAACCGGCCAAGTGCGTGTCGGACCACATAATGAAGGTTTCCGTAGTTATCCCAAGAACAAAGTTGAAATGTAAGTTTGTACGCACAAAATTGAGAGATTTACCATGTTATTTTAAGACCATAGACTTCTTATAAGTTTTCCTGTAATCTATGAGTAAAGAACCATTCACAGTATTTTTTCAAAATTTTAGGCTCAGTTCTTTCGGAGATAAGGGTGGAATGGTAAATTTTCATCAATTTTCATGAAAATCTATAAAATTATCGACCTTAAAATTGTAAAAAAAAAAATTGAAATCCTCGGAACATGTATTTTCATTTGATATGTCACACGGTACAGTTTGCCAAACTTTTTAAATTTTTCTTATTTGCCCCCTTATGTGACCCCCATATTCAAAATTCATTTATTTACGTTATACATCCGTGTTTGGATCACAAAAATACATATGTGTACCAAATTTCAACTTAATCGGTCCATTAGATTCTTTTTGTTTGTAAAATCGAATTTTATTTTTCACTTTTTGGTTATGTACCCCACACCAATTCGTATATCACTACCTACTTGCAACAGTGACAGGAAGAATTACAACATTATCAATATACCTACACAAAGTGGAAATGAAACGAAATGAAATGAGGATTAAATACTATCGAAGCTAATCAAAAAGTACCCAAACAAAGTTAATAAAATTTATATGAGACCACCGCGCAAGCTTCTTCTGACAATTAAAAAAATAATTTTCAAAATCGGTCCCCAATTGAAATTCGAAAATATCGATGAACATAAATAGAAAATAAAAAATACAAACAGACGAACATATAACCTATTTTTTTTTAATTGGTTAAAAAGGGCCCTCAGCTCAGCATAATGTCAGATAGCACCACTTGCTATTACCCCCTGACGCTGATTTTCAGCTGCAGCCCACGAGTGTCATACGCTCGAAAACCTTTAACAATATGGCCACTCATAAAGGCTCCTACATCCACACTTCTGCCCATCCTCCCAACATCCCTTAGGTACTCATTTTACAACATCAAAGCGAACAAAGAGTGACCTATTCTGTTCCGGAAAATAATAAAGCTTACTCCTTCATACATGACCTTTGGGCCAAGCCTTGGCAATATTCCGAAAAGCTCAAGGGCGAGGCACGATAGAATAGCTACCTACAGTATAAAATGACACAAACAAAATGTCTTATTTTTCGTTGAAACTGGCATCGGTTGGTATAGTCAGCCCCGAAACGATATAGAACAAGGAACCATTTGAATGTCAACAACCTTAGTTCCATAATGCATTTGGTGAAATACATAGAATACTCTTTATTAAGTACACCATACGAATTACAGATATAAATGTAAAAATTATAATAAATTAGTAATTTGTATTATTGGATACTACGTTTTGTAGCTTTACATGGAGATACTAAAATTACTCCTTGTGCGTGTAATATTTTTTTGGGACTGTACTATGTTTCTTTCTATTTATTTTACTGAACAGTGTGGGTTTATTCCGAGCACTAAATTGAATTTAATGTACGGGAGAAAATGTTTTTCAACAACAATGTTAAGTTTGTTCTTGGGATACATTCATCCCAACTACGGAACCCTTCAATGTGCGTAGTCCGACACGCACGTGGCCTGTTTTTTTAATATGCATTTTATTATAATCGGAAAAAAAGTAAGATAAAAAGGTATGAAATTAATAATTTTATGTCAATTTAGATGATGTGTAAAAATAGCATCGACTTTTGTCGCTGATCGTACCTATCTACCAAAAACTATAACATCACGCCAGTATTTCGCAAGGGTTAAGCAGAGGTATATCTACGGTACACCCACATTTCGCCAGTTATGTTTAAGTCCCATGTAATATGGGGCGAGCCTATTGCCATCAACCGGGCACAAACCCAGACTCCGGGCTACTACTGAGAAATTCCAGATGAAAAACCCAATAACACTTTGTCTGACCTTTACCTGTATGACTAATAACTTTAAATAGCTGCTAAGTATAAACAGCCACTATAGGCGTGGTTTCGGTTATACAAATACAAAAAAAATCAGCTGTTCCACTCACTTTGACCGTTTGAGCGCGTAGGTATTGCACTTTTCTATGAAACAGCAGATTTTTACTAAAAATAACCGACGAATAATTCTAACACAGGTTCAGAATCCATGGTAACAGTTTTGGCGTCGATGTCCCTGTCACCCTGTATATGTCAAAGGGGTATGATTTGAACCCACGACCTTTCGATCGACACTGACTTCTCTGGGCGTTATTGTTAGGTAGGTATAGTATATGAAGACCTTTCCTAAAATGGCGTTATTTACCTCAAAACAATTTAGTGTAAAGTATAATAACTGTTTGAATGTACAGGATGGCAGGGACATCGACGCGAAAATTGTTACCGTTGATTCAGTACATGATTCTGAACACCAAGGCGGTGAAATTTTTCGTAGGTTAAAAAAAAAATTGCTGTTCCATACATTTTGACCGCGTAGGTATTGTTTTTTTTTTAATAACTGATTAAAAATTTCAACGCAGGGGAGTTCAGAATCATGTACTGAATCCATGGTAACAGTTTTCGCGTCGACGTCTCTGCCACCCTGTATAATTATTGATTCTACTTGATTATTAGAACTTGTTTTCTTTAAAACATTTGTGTGCTAATCCATGGCGAGACATGTATAAATCTTATCGTTTTCTAATTTAAAACTGTATCGCCTGAACTTATCTTAATAAATCTGTACTCGCTCGTTCTAGAGTTTAGTATTTACGTGTAATGAAAGAAAGAAAGAAAGAAAAAGTATTTATTGAGACTCACACAAGGAATAAAAAATTAAACTAAACACCTTCACCTTAAAACATTAATAAAAAATAAAAGAAAAAATAAAAAACAAGGTTATAAACTAAAAACAGAAAGTCCTGTACGAGGCCAAAAGGCTCCTATCTCAGCATATGCTGCGACATTTAAAAAATAAATGTCGCAGCGCTGGTATTCATAAACAATTAATGCATAAACACTAATAAATCTGAAATCATACCAAATATTCAAAAGTATCGATTGGCTATTTTTCGAGTTCTAAGGTGGCTTCTCCATTCACACATCTGAATTGAGGAGCCACCTTAAACTTCCTGTAACTTTTTAATTCTTTTACTACAAATCCCAGGATCGGACCTACAAAATCGGCTAATTTACTACTAAATACCCGCGGTAGTACCCACGTTTAAATATGAGAGTTGGCTCCTCAATCCATACGGACACGTTCTATTGACAACATTTCCATCAAATCATTGAATTGATGAATTTCAAATTTTTGCAAATCTTGATCTTATCACCTTCGCATGGTCCTTCGAGCCGGTTGAGAGCACTAAAGAAATTGGAAGAACAGACTATTAAGACCATTATTGTACAATGTTTTAATGCAAATAAAAATAAACTTATTCTAAAAATGTATGAATGAGCAACTCACACAAATAGCAGGAGTTGGTATTACACAAAAAATATTAATTTAGCTGAAATTAGTGTGCAGCATGTGGGTGTACTACATGAGGAGTTTGTGGCTAAGTACTAACAGCCGCACGGGTCGATTCATCAGGTTAAGCTACGCTTGCCGGGGTTGGTCCGTGGATGGGTGACGATTTCTACATACCGAGACTCCTCCGTGCCTCGGAAAGCACGTTAAGCCGTTGGTCCCGGTTGTCATTCGTGGGTCTTTGACAGTCGTTACGGGTCGTCAGAAGCCCGAAAGTCTGACAACCAGTCTTACCAAGGGGTATCGTATTACCTAGTTACTGGGTTGTGGAGGTCAGATAGGCAGTCGCTCCATGTAAAATACTGGTATTCAGCTGCATCCGGATAGACTGGAAGCCGACCCTAACATAGTTGGGAAAAGGCTAAGTAGATTGATTTGATGTGGGTGTACTATATGTAGGCTTGGATACTGTTTTTCATTATTAAGTTGTGATGAAGCTGCCCGACCGAAGTGGTGACACTTGAGGAAGGCCTATGTCCAGCAGATGACGTCTTTCGGCTGAAATGATGATGATGGTGATGAAGCAGGCTGTTGATGATACATATTCGACCTTAAATAAGATAATTATGGATTTAGAAGTAGACTTAAAAAAAATGTGGGTGTACTAAAAGTTTACCTCTGCCTAACCGTTTGGAGAATACAGGACCAGGCGTGATGTTATGTTATGTAGTGTGCAGCATATTCCCAATTGTAAAAGCATAAAAGTTTTCTTAGCGAAAATGCTTGTTTTTCTAATAAATCTTATTTACCTTATTCAGTGTCAGGCATCGGCAGTAGGGGTGGCGGTGTTGCCAGCCTTCTGGGCACGTTTCCGGTTGCCAGTTAAGATGTTCGTATAAAAAATTATTTAGTAAGAAAGGCTTTTTCTTATCTCAGAGTGATTTTTTTATTTCTACTACAGATTGAACAAAAAAAACAGATGTTACTAATAAATTACTAATAAAAAAATGCATGACACCACTTTTACTTATTTATATGGAAACAATTTGCTTCTCCCAAATTATACAATTATTATGTCTATCTAATTAAGTATGAATGTGGAATGCCCCAATGTTGCTGTGTTACTTTGCTTAATTCAACTCAAATTACTCGCTAAACAAAATATCCAGAGCCATTTAGTTAAATAATTGCTTATATGTATAGACAAAATAACATAAATCTAGTTCTTTAAAATGCGTGTTGTAAGAATTAACAAGGCGACGAAGAGGTGCACGTTCCCCAGCGTTAGTCCTGCATATGTCTGTATGGAACAGTTGAGGCACGCGCACCCCCCTTTGAATAACACTTCTGGGTACATACCTTGTAACACAATTTGTTTGTAAGGTCAATACAGTCAAATTTATTATTGCATATGCCGTGCAGTGTCATAGCATCAAGTAACAGCCGCCTAGATCCCAATTCCAGAACGCCATACCGTTTCAATAACTGCACGTAAGGAACCTTTCAATAGGCCTGTGTCCAATATTTTTTAGCCTTCTTGTAGATTATTAAAAAATATTGTACACGTATTTTTTCTTTTTTGACGTAAACAAAATATTACGGCGATACACTGAGTTAAAATGTGGCATGACGTCACGCCTTGCTAGATTTAATACAACGTTGTGACGTAGCGAGCCCCCACTCACCAACTTTAATGCGTGTTTTCTAAGTTATTTTTGATTAATATGATAAAGCAAAAAATACGTGTCTAATATTTATTTATTATCTGAAAGACGGACAAATTTTATTTTTTTTTTGATTATAAAAGAAATAAAGAAAAAATATAAACTCATACCGCCTCCTTTAGTTTAAAATCGTGAAAACTGTCAGAAAAAAATACTAATTGAACTCTTCTGGCTTCCCACAATTTATAATGTTAGTTTCTGTAGGTTTCAAATAAATTGAATACTTTTAGTATACATATAATATATGGTATATTGTATAGGCTGTTAGAATCTTAGGAAAGTGGTTTTCAGAAATACCTAAACTATGCCAGTTAAACTTTATAGATATGCAAAGACACGTGCAAAAAAAGACAAGTTTATAGCTGGATTAAAACAAAACAAATATGTTATTAAAAGCACGGAAAAAAGTAGTCGATAGCTGCATGTCCTGACTGAGACAAAAATTCTTCCACTCAGCATGATGTGCGATGGGACCCACAGCACAGCGCTGATTGCTGATGCAGTGTTCACCCCAGAAATTACCTGACGTGATATGTGCTCAATAAAGTAATTTTTAACGATTCTTACAAGTTTAAGACCGTTGAAGATAAATGAAATACCAACAGAATTGGGTAGAAATAGGATCTATTAACAGAATGATTCATCAGACATGCCTAGAGTGTTACAATTTATAAGTTTTGGCACGAATCGAATGTGTCTATTATTGAGACAGTCTAATTAGCTAACCTAGAGATATTGTTTCTTAATAGTTTGTTAGACATGATGGTATTAACTATGATTGATTAGTTTACTAAATATTATTTGATGTTCATTGAGAAGGTGCAATACATAAAACCGTCAAGTGATTGGTCAACTGTTATTTTTATCATTTAACGTGGCAAAGTTGCCAGTCTTTTGGGAACTATTCCTTAAACATTAAAAAAGGGCTTATGGGCCCTTTACACGGAGAGAAGTTTTGAGGCCAGAATGAACCTAGACAATGCTCGTCAGCTCTTCAACTCTTCGTGTAAATGAACTTCAAACCAGAAGCCTGTCTCACTATTATCAGCACCTGCCTAAACTTATTCCAACTATGTTGGGGATGGTTTCCATTCTAACAAGATGCAGCTGAACACCAGTATTTTTAAGGAACGACTTCCACAAATAAGTAACTGGGTAATACGATACCTCTTGGTAAGACTGGTTTTTAGATTTCTTAAAGCCTTGGAGGTTATAGGTATATTCCTTATGACTCGGTCGTAAAAGTTAATGAGTAATAAACTAATGATTAACAAAAGGCTGTCACAATGAATTACAAATAACTCTTTAGTAATGGACGTACGCGTACGTGTAATTAAAATGAGATTTTGAGAGGTCACAACTTTATGGAAGCGATTCTCTGCTTCGAAAAAATGTGTTTTCGTGAAAAAAATAGCAGACGGATCAAAATACCCCTTCAACAAAATAATAATTAAAAAACACCCATGTTGCAAAAACGTAACGAGATTTTTAATCCTGATGTTACAATGGAAACTTTACCAACTCCGTTACTTTTACATTTTCGAAAAAATCTGGGGCAAATATAATTACACCCAACATTCTGCGCTTTTTTCCTCAATGCAAATAAGAGCTACCAGAGGTACTTTACTAAATGAACCGTGTTTTTATGAGTAACTAGCTGCGCCCCGTGGTTTCACCCGCAGAAGTCTCGATCCTGTGGGAATATCGGGATAAAAAGTATCCTATGTGTTAATCCAGGTTATAAACTAACTGTGTACCAAATTTCATCCAAATCCGTTCAGCCGTTTGAGCGTGAAGAAGAGACAAACATACACACACACACACAAACTTTCGCCTTTATAATATTAGTAGGAAGTAGGATACGACGTCGAGTCATCTGCTAACCAAGGTCCAAAAAACCATAATTATAAAATAAATACATGATGTTTTTTTAGGGTTCCGTACCTCAAAAGAAAAAACGGAACCCTTATAGGATCACTCGTGTGTCTGTCTGTCCGTCCGTCTGTCACAGCCCAATTTGCTCCGAATCTAATGGACCGATTAAGTTGAAATTTGGTACACATATGTATTTCTATGACCCAAACATGAACGTGTAACGTAAATAAATGAATTTTGAATATGGGGGTCACTATTGCAGGGCAAATAAGAAAATTAAAAATAAAGTTTTGCAAACTGTACTGTGTGACATATCAAATGAAAAGGCTTGTTGCGAGGATCTCAAATATATTTTATTTATAATTTTGAAATAAATACATTTAAAGATATTTAAGAAACTAGATGAAAACTGACCATACCCTGACTTATCACCGAAACTACTGACCCTAAAATTTTGAAAAAAAATACAGAGAATGGTTCATTCAGAGAATGGCTCATTACCCATAGATTACAGAAAAATCTATGAGAAGTCTATGGTCTTAAAATAACCTGGTAAATCTCTCAATATTGTAAGTACAAACTTACATTTGCAGTTGGAATGTAGGAGAACATGTTTTTCAACTAAAATGTTAAGTTTGTTCTTGAGATAAATTTATCTCAACTACGGAACCCTTCATAGTGCGTGGTCCGACACGCACTTGGCCGGTTTTTTTCAAGCCCATATGCTGATTCTAATTCAGTAACTTATCAATTTTAATTCACATTTAGGTATCTTGACCATGACCGTAAAAAAACTGTTCGAAGTGTCCACCATTTCATGTTCTGAGCTCAGCTGATCACTTTTAAACATCTCGTGCCAATAAAAAAAAACTATGAATTTATCAGCGTTTTTCTCCACTTTTTTTCGTAGTTTAAAACCTACGCATACTGGCTAGAAAAAGTCACCCTCTTTATGATGATTAATTAATTACCATGCCTGGCAGACATGATGTTCATACTATGTTGTTGAAAGATGCTACTGTTTCATATTTTGCCTTTTCAAGGCTGTGGTTTTAACACTTAATAGATCTTGGTAGGTACTACGACCGAAAAGTAAAAAAATCAAAATAAAAACCTTCGAAATGAAAGTTCACTTCATATTTTTGGAAAAGAAAATCTAGGGCAAATTGTTTTGCTCTCTTTCCTCAACAGATTCTCTTCACCCCTTAAATTGGCGACGGTACCTACGGTACCTACCTACCTACATACATAACACGCTGATGTCAAAGATATTTTTACCCCGAAAATGGGGAGAGATTAGAACGTCAGACAGGTGGCAAGTCGCAACCCACGTCATTGTCAACCATGACGTCATATTAAAAAAGTACAGAACTTTTTACGAAATGAGGTTGGACATGTTTTTTGGGCTCGATTCGAGGCAGAAGTTTTTAGAAGCGGTCACAGTGTATAGCTATGTAAAGATATGTAAGGGAGTTAAAATCGTTTCTGTGTTGGTAGAAATATATTTTAACAGATTTTTATTGATGAGAAGTTTTTTCATTACTTTGGTTGAGTATTTATTCTAGCATTTAAAATGTCTGGACTTCAGATATTTTATTTCAAATCTTAATTTGATAGACGCTTCTTAAAGTGTGATCAAATACTTGTATGTTAATGTTCACATGGGATGAATAATTGGGACTTAAACAAAACTGGCCAAATGTGGGTTTACAATAAGGTACACCTCTACCTAAACCTTCGAGGATTACAGGCATGATGTTATCTTACTAATGTACTAAAACTAAATAAATACGGGGTGGCAGGAACATTGACGCGAAAACTGAAGCCATGGATTCAGTACATGATTCTGAACCCCCCTACGTTGAAATTATTCGTCGGTTATTAAAAAACAAATCAGTTGTTTCATAGAAAAGTGCAATACCTACGCGGTCAAAATGAATGGAAGAGCAGATTTTTTTTTAACTGACGAAAAATTTCAACGCAGGGGGTTCAGAATCATGTACTAAATCCATGGTTTCATTTTTCGCGTCGATGTTCCTGACACCCTGTATAAGTCAAATTATGCCCCAAAGACCTCAGAAGGTAAACTCCCTGAGTATATTTTTTCTTTTAATTTCTATAGAAAGAAGAAATACTCAGTCGTTGTGATACTAGACTGTAACAATCCAAGTTTGCCAAAAGATAGGGCAAATCCTTAGCCAAGAACCGTTTGGGAGTAAAAACTCCCAGAAATTGGTCGCAATCCAGAATTACAACAATTTCGCTTTGAAACGGGTGACTTTAATACCCCCCAGAATTAATTACCAGTACTTACTTATTTGCTACCCACATAGAGCGATATCCTTGGATTATAATTATTACTAGTGACCCGCACTGCTTCGCACGGTTTTTCCGACTTGAAAAAATATCAAGATGTTTTTATTTTATGTAATGTTAATATTAATGTCTTATACACATAAACCTACCGGAATACATTCTATAAATTATGTTGAAAAGCGCATCAACATACATTGTGTAGTTTAGAAGAATAACTCGAGGAGGAGCTGGAGGAGCTCGTGGCGAAGTAATAACCGCCGCACGGTTCCGGGCTTGCCGGGATTGGTCCGTGGATGTGTGACCCTCTTTACATACCGAGACTTCTCCGTGCCTCAGAAAGTACATTTTAAGCCGTTGGTCCTTGGCTGTCATTCGTGAATCTTTGACAGTCGTTACGGGTCGTCAGAAGCCCGAAAGTCTGACAACCAGTCTTATGGGGTATCGTATTACCCAGTTACTGGGTTGTGGAGGTCAGTCGCTCCATGTTAAATGCTGGTATTTAGCTTTATCGGTTCAGATTGGAAGCCGACCCCAACATAGTTGGGAAAAGGCTAGGCGGAATGATTGACTTTAGAAGAACAACGCACCAACGCGGTCACACAAACAGACAAAATGTATGTAAACAGGGTGGCAGGGACATCGACGCGAAAACTGTTACCATGGCTCCAGTACATGATTCTGAACGCTCCTGCGTTGAAATTATTAATCGGATATAAAAAAAAAACAGCTGTTTCATAGAAAAGTACAATACCTACGCGGTCAAAATGTATGGAACAGCAGATTTCTTTAAAAATAACCGACGAAAATTTTCAACGCAGGGATTCAGAATCATGTACTGGATCCATGGTAAAAGTTTGTTTGCGTCGATGCCACCCTGTATATAAAGAATAAACTACATCTGTCTGACTGCCTCATTGGTGGTACCGTTTTCAAAAGCGCGACTGCTGAACGTGTTAGCCTGAGCTTGATCCCCGGGTCAGGAAAAGTGTTACTTATCTTGTTTTTATTGTAGTAAATTTGTCAGAAGCAACCCAGAGTTAAGATTCGTGCCAAATACCTACGAGGCAATAGGGTCATCCCCTATATTATTATATGGTACAGTTAGCATACACACGTCAAATGACACTTCAGCACGCGTAGTAAGCGAACCATATAAACGGGTGTTGTCGACGGAAGAATAGACAAAATGATAGATTGTGATTGTTTATCTGTCATTTTGCCTATTCTTCCGTCGACAAAATCCGTTATTATTGTGGGCATGACCACAAGCGTGCAGTTTTTTAAATCTTAATTATAGAGCTATCTAAGAGCTAAGATTATCAAAACAATTCTTGTCAATTTTGACGATAGTATGTAATAGGTCTATGTCCAAATTTTTTTTTAGTCCGTCTTTCAGATAATAAAAAAATATTGGACACGTATTTTTTTCTTTTTTGACGTAATCAAAAGATTGCGGCGATACATTGAGTTAAAATGTGGCATGACGACACGCCTTGCTAGATTTTATACGACGTTGTGACGTAGCGAGCCCCCACTCCCCAACTTTAATGCGTGTTTTCTAAGTTATTTTTGATTAATATGATAAAGCAAAAAATACGTGTCTAATATTTTTTTATTATCTGAAAGACGGACTAAATAGAATTTCTTTTTTTTTTACCTAGGAAACTACCCTATTGACAGTGATGATAATAGACTTGTTGCTGAACAAAACATAACGAAATGAGCTGTACTATACTGTCTACCCTTTCAGAAAATACAGTCGTAATGTTCCTCATCTAACTCGAAATCAATCCATAATCTCCCACCCACCCAACATGTAGGTACCACTAAAATACAAAGATCAAACACCTTTTACCACCAAAGGGGGGGATCAAGACCAACGCCTTCAAAAGCCGCAAGTGACACTCAAAGACGTGGCTTCTCAAGAGTGAGGGTTTGGTCCTCGAGGTGAAGTGGAATGTCTACAGCTCTTGAGACAATGACTGACTTATATAGATATATTTATTTTGTAGAGGGTAGTCGATTTTTATTTGAGAGGCGTTTTTTTTGTAGGGTAGTTCTGGTGATTGGTTTTTAGAAAATCGATGGTTTTTAGGTTATAATGTAATAATAATATGACGTAGCAATGAGAATGCTTTTCGATAGGTCTAATTAGAAAATATCATGTAACAAATTTTGAATGTTATAAGACTTATAGTTATAAGGCACTTCTTCCATGTACAATACTAGTATTCAGCTACATCCGGTTAGACTGAAGCTGACCCCGTGGGAAATACTTAAGAGAAAAAAATAAGCAAGAAAACAAATTTTGTTCAGCTGAGGTTTCGGGTAATCGAGTTGAGTCATAAAAAATCATAATTCGACATCATAACATAAAACAAATTCCCAAACAAACCTATTTCTATTTATAAACATTGCAGGCTGCATACCTACCTTAACAACAAAAATACTCAAATCGCCAAACTTTCACATTAATCTTGATAAAAGAACCATAACAGACCGCACCCCACAATATTTTATTAATAAAAAAATAAATCCAAATAATTCTCGTGGTCGAACACTTAAACGTAGATGTGGTTCCCGATATCGTCCGAAATGAAATCCATTTGTTACCGGTCGCGTGCGACGGGTAAATAATATAGGTGCGTTTGGGTAGGTCTCACTGCGAGTGGGTAGCGATTTGGTAACAGCGATTTGACTATTAATTTTGGCACTTTTGAATGGAAAACAAACAGATGGTGCAGGTATGTTTTGTTCACCAGCTACGGACATTTGCAATATCAGAGGTATCACAGGTCACAAAGCTGAAATGTTTTATGTGCTTTACACCAGCGAACATACCCTTTAAATACGAACACAGCAACTGTGCACAGGAAGTGGTGAAGACACTAGGAAGTGGTGAAGGGTGGGCGTTTTGGGGGACTGTCTTATGTAATTTTATCGTTCGAAAAGTGCTTATTCTCAGCCTAGTTTGAATAAATGACTTTTGAATTTTGAATTTCTGCTTGGCGGCCGAAATAAGAAATTCTGTTTGGTGATCCCTGAATGAGATACAGCATAAACTCGAAAGCATTCATTTAAATTAAACCATTTACAGGCACTTTTGAAATGTCAAGGAATCGGTCAGTCAGAAATATGAAGCTATTTGCCCATTCCAAACTGTTGGGGTTTTGTCGTCGTTGACGGATACCTCGGTAGTTGTTGTAGGTGTAGTTAAGTTACACCAAACCACTGTTAAGTTTAATAGTTTATTTTTGGAAACTAAGTTATGTTTGTTTAGTTATTTGAGCCGCACTTAATGTTTTGTTGTTATTGATAGACCCGCACATTAGCGCGTGACAGAGTTTTAGTTACGACTGAATTGAGTGAAAATTAGTTCGGTACGCGTAAATGTACTTTTGCTGTATGGGCATAATTGGCTCGTACACAAACCGTAGCAGGAACCTATGGAGAAGAAAGGGCAAGAAACTCCATGGACACTCTCTCAAATTATATTGTCAACAAAAATATTAGTTACATCATTAATGTTGAATTTATATGTGAGCACGATATTAAAAAGATTTACACGTCGTTAAAAGCGTCCAGAGTACCGCAAATAGGAACAAAAAAACTTTTTACAAAAAAAAAACAACCAACTTAAAAAAAGCACTACAAAGTGAAAAATAACTTTAATTTCGGAAGTCGGTGACAAAGAACGAAAATTCAAAACCAAAGACATTTATGTAAATAACAGTGACAGGAACTTATCATATCATCCACATACTAAGTGGGAAAAAATACGTATTATTGAAGCTAACTCAAAAACTACCCAAGCAAAGTTAATAAAATTTATATGGGACCACCTTTGAAGTATGATCTACCAAACAAAAAAAGAATCATCAAAATCAATTCATAATTGGCGGAGTAATCGTGTAACAAAAATACAAAAAAAAAAAAAACATACAGTTAAATTGAGAACCTCCTTCTTTTGGAAGTCGGTTAATAAAAATATGGCAGCTAAGAGATGACCTGTCTCAACTGACGGCGCCCGTTCATGAATGAAAGTTCTATTATTATCAATGTTATTTTGAGTCTTATCCGATCCTAGGACAGTATAGGGAAATAAATTATTTATTTTCCATGAAGTCAAATTATGTTATTTCAATTTCCAAGATAATATTTACATCATTTAAAAGCTATCAGTCTTGAAATAATAATACTGATCGATATGTACAAGTAAATAGAAAAAAGGCCAAGTTTGTGTCGGACCACGCACAATTAAATGTTCCGTAGTTAGAATGAATTTATCCCAAGAACAAACTTAACGTTGTATAGTTGAAAAACATACATTCCAACTGCAAAGTTGTATGCACAATATTAGGAGATTTACCATGTTATTTTAAGACCATAGACTTCTTATAGGTTTTCCTGTAATCTGTTTAGTTAGTTTAGAACTTTTTCTTTAATTTTTTTCAAAATTTTAGGCACTGTTAGATAAGAGCTCAATTTTCATCAATTTTCTTAAATCATTTTAAAACTATTTATTTTTAAATTATAATTTTAAAAAACTTGAGACCCTCATAGTGAGTCCTTTTATTTGAACTGTCACACGATAGGTACAGTTTACGAAACTTTTATTTTTGTTTTGTTATTTGCCTCCCAAGAATATTCAAAATTAATATACTTAGATTACACGTCCGTGTTTGGATCACAGAAATTCATTCAACCAAATTTCAACTTAATCGGTTCATTAGATTCGGAGCAAATTGGCTGTGATAGACGGACAGACAGACACGAGTGATCATTAAGTACGGAACCCTAAAAAGGTAGAGGACAGAGTCATAGGGTATCAAAAAATTCGTCCGCATCGCTGTCAACAGTAAATAATTAAGTTAGTCGATAAATCAAAACAAAAGCTTTCGATGATGTTATGCCAAACCTCTAACATAGTAATAAATTTTTCAATCTGTAATTACAAATTCCCAAATATGATTATCCTTGACTATTCATAAACTGCCTGTTATGCATAAATAAATCACTTTTTTAATTGGATTTGATATCGTGTTGGTTGATGATCGTGTTGACTTGTGAAAAATGGGTGCGATACGTAAATATTATATGAGCTAGGTGCCACAGTTAAAAGAGGTACGCTCTTTGTAAATTGTTTTGAAACAGTAGAAGGCACTAATACTATAACATACCATCATTCTTTTGCAGAATGTTTTACCTTTACAAAAGATGTGCTCTCCTATCTGTGTTTTTGAAAATCGCCACTCTCTACCTACAGGCGAATTCGTTTTTTTAGGGTTCCGTACCCGAAGGGTGCCAAATGGAACCTATTACTAAGCCTCCGCTGTCCGTCTGTCTGTCAGCGGGCTGTATCTCATAAACCGTAATTGGTAGACAGTTAAAATTTTCACAAATTGTGTATTTCTTCGTTTGTTCATCATCACATCGGCCCATTTTCTTCATGCTTTAGTATTTCTCAAACTTTAACACAGAACTGCTCTTTGAGACCAAAAAAAAATTGTTGGAAGTAGGTATATGTATATCCCGGTTGAAGTCTTCCAAAAGGAACTCTCAATTTCCAGAACCGATACTCTGACTAATACACTATCAGATATACCTAATATTTCTCAGTGGCAGCCCGGAGTCTGGATGTGTGCCCGCTTGATGGCAATAGTCTCGCCCTCTATTACATGGAACTTAAAACATAACTGGCAAGATGTGGGTGTACTATAAGTACAACTCTGCCCAACCCTTCGGGGACACAAGGCGTGATTATAATGATGATATCTATACTATCAAAAGATTTGTATTTTTGTATGTAACGAATAAACTTAAAAACTTCTGGACCGATTTGAAAAATTCTTTCAGCAATTAATAGCAACATTATCAACGAGTAACATAGGCTATATTTTATCCCCGTACTCCCACGGGAACGGGAACTACGCGGGTGAAACCGCGTGACGTCCGCTATACCTAATATGTGCTTTGTTTTTATAACACCTATGACTAGAAAAGGTGTGACCAATTACGCACGCTGTCAGTCGCACCCAACCCTTGCCTAGCCCCAGATAGAAAGGTCGGTAAACCAGCTTAGTTAAATGAAATCTCAGATTTGTTTTATTGGCAATGTAAAAAATGTCTCAGCAGGTACTGGGACCGCTACATTTGTTTCTGTCTCATATTTCAGGAGGCTTTTAGCTGCGTAGGAAAAAATACTTACGGAGAATTATATCGAACCATTTTACCGAGAAATTCATTTGAGCAATCAATTCATCTTTGTCAATTTTGTGATTGAAGTTTTTTTATTTAAAACTACTAGCAATTTGGTACTAAAAACTATATGGCGAGGCAAGTTTTACGGTTTCTATGGTTCGTGTAAGCTCAACATCGAGAGTAAAAGAAAAAGAAATAATCTCTTTTTTCGAAGTCAGTTAAAAATAAGACCCTTTGTCCTACAGTATGACAATTGTCATAAACCAAAACCCGCCAAGTGCGTGTCGGACCACGCACAATGAAGGGTTTCGTAGTTGGGATGAATTTATCCCAAAAACAAACTTAACTTTGTAGTTGAAAAATATGTTCTCCCATACGGAATGTATGGGAAAACATGTTTTTGCAACTGCAAAGTTAAGTTGGTCGATTATTACTCATTAACTTGTAGAGCCTACTTAGCTGTGATAGTTTTCCTTTTAATTTCGTTATATAAACTACGGCTGTGATTTTTTTCACACATATTAAACCAATCATTTAGCTGGCAGAGGGACACTTGACTCTAACAAAAATTAGCACTTTAAAGCTTAATATTTCGCAAACGGATCCTTGAATCCAAAAATGGTTTTCACAAACTCATAATGTTTTTGAAGAACCTTTCCAATGATACCCCACACCATGGGTTAAAAAAAAAAACACTACGTGTAGGAGAGGTAGGTACCCTAAAAAAAATGTTTTTCATAATTTTGTTCTACCAGTTTGTCGGCGTAATTAATATGTATACCTATGCCAAATTACAGCTTTCTAGTACTAAGGGTCTCGGAGCTAGACCGTGGACAGCCAGACAGACAGACAGACAGACGGATATGACGAAACTATAAGGGTTCCTTGTTTACTACGGAACCCTAACAGACGGACATGACGAAACTATAAGGGTTCCTTGTTCACTACGGAACCCTAAAAACAGGCATACAATTAATATTGCGTAGGCTACGGTACGGTTACTACGCCGTAGCTGTTGTGATGATGTCACCGCTACGCTAACTAAACTTTCGTAGCAGAGAGCTGATACCGCTACGTCAGAAGACCTTATTTCTGGTTTTGAAGTTCGTTGTGTATCGGACGTAGTGTTCTTTTATTTTCTTACACATTAAGGTACATTCACGTAGTACACAAACTGACGCCCTCCCTTGGGAGTTGGCAGAAACGACAGAACGCCACCTGCTACGATCCCTTCTTTTTTCAATCAATCAATCAATCAATCTTTATTTGTGAACACAGGTATTACAATAAAGGTCTTATGTATACATTTTAGTCGAGCTCTATGTCCTACCAATGAAATTGGTGTACAAATATACTAAGTTTTTAGCAATATATTTTTTTTTTTGTTCTACATCATAACTAAATTATTTCATCGACTTCAAAATGAAAAGGAGGTTATGATTGGGCTAGTTTTTTGGATATGCTTTATTTTTCGGGCATTTTTTCTGAGATTACATTAATTATTTTTAAATTAAATTATCATTTTAATTAATATGTTCATGCAATAGCAACTTTGAAGTTGAGCCTGCTCATGAAAATACATATAAACACATAACATCACGCCTTGTTTCCCCGAAGGGTTGGGCAGAGGTGTCCCTGTAGCAGGTACACCCACATTTCGCCAGTTTAAGTCCCATGTTTAAGTCCCATGTAATAGGGGCGAGCCTATTGCCATCAACCGGGCACAAATCCAGACTCCGGGCTGCTACTGAGAAATTCCAGGTAGAAAAACCCAATAACACTTTGCCTGACCCGGGAATCGAACCCAGGACCTCATGCTCAGCAGTAGCGCTTGCGACCACTAGATCAACGAGGCAGTTACACATAAAATAAATAGGTTTATTGGTATAACTTTAAAAATAGATAAAAACACACACATATTTGCTTAAAACGTTCAACATTTTAAACCAAAACAAATATAAACCGATACTTTTTATCTCGCTGCAATATAAATAGTTCTGTCCATACTTTACTGTTCGCCGCTCGATGAATTTTAACATTCCGATCTGCACGAGTATAAACTATGCGCTCAATTAAAAAAATAAAATAAAAATGCTGAAAGCTACGCTTTATTTTGTGAAGTATCTGCTTTTAACGATAAAAGCGAAAGAGAATCCATTAAAATGCTATAAAAGGTAATCATGTTCTTAGGCATTGCATTAAAATGGTCTCAAAGAGTGTTGATAATAACTTAAATGTATGTTAGACGCTTTCTGGGCTGTCAGCTCAGCTACCTTGCTGTCTGGCTGACATTTAACCACGGCATAAGCCGCTCTTTACAATTCATTTGATACGAGAGAAAAAGCTTTTTCACCATAATAAAACTCCTGCCTATTTCTATAATATTGATGTTGTCCGGACTTCCGGATACACGGGTGACAGGTGTTATTCAGACAACTGAGTCTTTCCAACTTTTAAGCTAATTTGTTTTTGGAACGAAGTTCTTTATATTGGCTTGCGGTAGAAGTTAACTGGTAGAAATCGTCAGTTTCGTCAAAACGAAAAAGCGTAACGCTCCCCTCCATAAGACTTTCTCTCTCTCTCTATCGTTTTCTATATTAACGAGAGTGTGTGTGCGTGCGAGTACGGCTGGTCCATAAATTTAAGGTTGCTCAGCAAGCCATGGAGCGGGCTATGCTTGGAGTCTCTCTGAGGGATTGAATCCGGAATGAGGTGACCCTGGAGAGAGCCAAAGTTATCAACATAGCTCACAGAACAAGCAAGCTGAAGTGGCAGTGGGCCAGCCATATCAGCTGTAGAACCGATGACCGTTGGGGTACACGTGTTCTTGAGTGTAGACCGCGAATTGGCATACGTTAGGTAGGACGCCCTCAGGCAGGTGGAGCGAAGATCTTCGCAGGGTGGCTGGTAGCAGCTGGATGAGAGTTGCCGAGAATGAGCTGAATGGTGTGCAATTGGAGAGGCCTATGTCAGTGGACTGCTATAGGCTGATGATGATGTGTGGCGTGTGAATATCGCGTGAGGCCGGCCATACACATACGAAAATATTCCGAGCGGAATGTGATAGATCCTTGATTTTGAATGGATTTACGCCTTCGAAGTTCCGAATCGATATTTCGAAACGGAATTCCGTAGGTATGTATACTGTGACCGGCGCGGAATTCCGAAAGGAAATTATGTATTCCTAAGGAACTTCGTTCCTGACAGGATTCCTCCGACCGCACACGTTTTTTTTTAGTTTCTGTTACATTCCTGAGATTTGGGACACATAAATTTTCGTATTATGTGCCAAGGATCTTCAGTGCTATGTAGGTTTGCCAAAGAGATGGACAGGAGAGAATCAGTGTACCTAGTATTATTTATTTATTATTTTATTCACTTTTTCCCATCTTATTTCAAACACCCCTTTATTCATAATCCATCTTCCATATTTTCCTATACGTAAACCCCTTTTCCACCATTCGACAGTATGTTGTTGTACGTTTTCTCATAAATTCGGTTCCGTACGTTGTCCTAATTATTTTTCCAATACAGAGGTGACTGGCGAAAGCTTTATTACCAGGCTGGCAATATTATTGATCTGATGGCCACACTCTTTTGCCAAATCATGACTGAACTTATCTGGTTTTAGTGCGTAGGCCGTGGCTATTAGGTGTTTCCATTTTCCGGAGAGCTCTATTAAGTAGTCTAAACCTAAGTCTAGGTAACAAAACGTGTTTTCTTACATAGGAGATGTGGATTATTGATATTACTTATACGGTGTTAAGTTAGATTGAACGACGGAATTGGAAGTCGAAAGTCTAAGAGGAGTCTTCTTGTCAGGAGTGCCGCTTTCTGCATCAATCCCTTGGCCCAAATGCTTCAGAAGGGTTTCCTCACCTGTCGTTCTCTTATTGTAATCTTATGAAGGTAATTTGAGTTCCTTCGAAGAGACTCGTTCGGTAGCACTCATACCTTTGAGGTTTTTGTACCATACATACAGGCTTTGGCAGTTTCCATGGACATCGACCTATCTCGCAAATTAACTAATAAGTAGATAGACAAAGCTAACAGATCGAGTCCCCAAATAATTGCAAAAAAATTGAATAGGTAAGTAAGTTATTCAAACTCAAACTCAAACTCAAAGCATTTATTTCAAATAAACCAATTACAGGTACTTTTGAATTGTCAAGGGGTCAGTCAGTCAGAAAGATGAAGCTAGTTGCCCATTCCAAAGCGTAGTAGGTACCTATGGAGAAGAACGGGCAAGAAACTCCACGGACACTCTTTTAAATAAAAAAATTGTTACAAAATATTGGTTACATTATTCATGTTGAAATTATACATGTGAGAACAATGTAGAAAGACGTGCACGTTAAAAGCGTCCGTAACAAAAAACAAAAATAAAAACAATTCAAAAATTAAAATAAACCGTGGCAGTTAAGAGATGACCAGTCCCTACTGACGGCGCCCGTTCACGAACATGACGCATGGATCAGCACCATTTAGCTCAACCATTTTGAAGGGAACTTAATGATCCAACACACACGCCACCATCAGCGAGACATTTGAGTGAGCATGACACTCTCAGCCGCCAGGGCACATTCAAGTCAATGAAAGACGTACCCAGGTAATGGTAGCTTTATGGAATGTACGTGGTCACAATGCCCACACATGTGATATGCAATTATACAATACAAAGAGATTGAATTTATACAAAGAAAGATAGTTTTTACAATCTTCATCAGCCGCAACAACACTTTCGAATGCTCATCAATTAATTTATGTGCCCTTGTGGAGCTGGACCAGCGCTAAGCCAAGCATTTTTATCAGCGATGTATGATTCAAAATGAACACATTACAAACAAAATCTCCGTATGACATCCGCCATGTTGAATCTATGATTGATCTAGCGTTTGTCTAGTTCGTCCTTGAGACAGACAGGGAAACGAACCTTTCTACATAATAACATAAATCTCTGTGGAGGCGCCGAAGCGACAGCTACACTTTTTGCTTTATTTTGTTAGTCAGTTACTACGGCAGAATATTTTCATCAGACTATGTTTTAGAATGTCTATACTCTTAAAGGGACCGTGAACTCTGATATATTGAAATTAACTTTTGCCCGCGGTTCCGCCCGCATGGAGAATAAACACCATCCTGTCCAAACCTAGCTCAAGCTGATGACACTCTTTTAAATCAAGTCAATCTGCCTAGCCTTTTCCCAACTATAATATATTGAGGTTCATTTGCAGTCTAACCAGATGCAGCTGAATACCAGTATTTTACATGGAGCGACTGCTTATCTGACCTCCACAACCCAGTAACTGGGTAATATGATACCCTTTGGTTGTCAGATTTCCGGGCTTCTGGAGACCCATAACGACTGTCAAATATCCACGAATGACAGCCAGGACCTACGGCTTACCGTACTTTCCGAGGCATGGAGGAGTCTCGGTATGTAAAGATGGTCACCCATCCACAGATCAACCCCGGCAAGCGTAACCTATGCGGCTGTTTATTACTTAGCCAGGAGCTCCTCCTCCTCCTCTTTTAAATCAAGGTACTTACGTATAATATTATGTATAATTATAATTAGGCTTGCGGGTTTTTCTAGATGGCACCATGTTTGGTGATTCATTGTAGATTGTAAATAATTTAACTACCTTGCCAATATAAAGCACATAACCAAAATTCACTCTTCCTTTGATATACAAAACGTCGCCTAAATTATTTATTAAAAGTAAACAATAAAAACGTTCAAAAGACAGCACTCACCCGCCGTCTACCGAAGTAAATATTTGTCCCTCTCAAATTGTTTGCTGTAGCAATATTATATTCCTATGTAGTCCATGTTTCAGTAATTCGATATGTCGCTTCTAAGTTTATTTTATCGTACATTTTGTTTATAAACAATTTATAGTTTTTAATCGTAGGATGACGTTGTTAAGGCCGCAGAAATCTGCTGTATGAGAGAAACACAGAACCGGTCGAAGTGGCGGTGCTTGGGGGAGGCCTGTGTCCAGCAGTGGACGTCTTTTGGCTAACATGATGATAAAGATGAATCGTAGGATAATGCCTCGTCGATATAGTGGTCGTAACCTCGACTGCTGAGTGTGAAGTCCTAGGTTATACGTCCTTGTCGGGAAAAGTGTTATTTGAATTTTCCCTTTGGTTTATGGCACCCTCTATTACATGGAACTGGCGCAGCGTTGCCAGATTTTTTTTCGGGCAATCCGGGATTATTCGTCGAAAGCGAAACATAATAAGAAAACGTAAATTATATTATTATTTATTTGTATTATTTTTTACTACTTATCCTTTTATTTGTTTCAAATTAAGTTTACAATGATGATATAAAGCTGTAGAAAATGTATTTTAATGAAAATACGTTACTTTACTATACTAATAACCAATAGCTATTAGTTTGCCCTGTAAGGCAGTTAAATCTTCAGAGGAATATAATATTACATAAGTTGTACAGACGCCAGCACATCAAGCTACCCGAAACTGTCAAATTTTCCCAATCAACTTTGAACCTTATTTTTCAGCAATAAAGTTGAAAATCTATTAAATAAATTTGACAGATTGTAGTAGCCTGATGTGCTGGCATCTGTACATTACTTATGAAATACTTATTTATTTTTCTAACCTCGAAAATCGGGACTGAGCCTGTCCCGCGCGGGACATTTAATTTTGAGCAAAAAATCGGCACGGCCCGCCAAAATCGGGATGTCTGACAACGCTGGACTGGCGAAATGTAGGTGTTCTATACCGCCCCTGCTTACGCCTTCGAGAAATAAAGGTGTGATGTTACGTTAACCTACCTATAGTTGCTTTAAAAATTTGTTGAACGGTTCGTTTGTGGATATCCCACCACTGGATCATTCAACTCTCTTCAAAATGGTTGAGCTGAATGGTGCTGATCCATGCGTCATGTCCGTGAATGGGCGCCGTCAGTTGGGACTGGTCACCTCTTAGCTACCATGGCTTATTTTAATTTTGCAATTGTTATTTGTATTACGGACGTTATTTAACGTGCACGTCTATCTACATTGTTCTCACATGTATAATTTCAACATGAATGATGTAACCAATATTTTGTAACAATTTTTTTATTTAAAGAGTGTCCGTGGAGTTTCTTGCCCGCTCTTCTCCATAGGTACCTACTACGCTTTAGAATAGGCAACTGCTTCATATTTCTGACTGACCGACTCCTTGACAATTCAAAAGTGCTTGTAAATGGTTTAATTGAAATAAATTGTTTCAGTTTGAGTCTACAACTATTTCTGATATACAGCATAACAAGTCTGACAACCAGTCTTACCAAGTGTATCGTATTACCCAGTAACTGGGTTGTGATGGTCAGATAGGCAATTGTTCCATGTAAAATACTGGCTATTCAGCTGCTTCCGACCCCGACATAGTTGGGAAAAGGCTAGCCTTTTCCTCTACCTAGGTAGATGATGATAATGATTATAGCATAATTATTATGTTCTGTTAAACTTTCAGTGACTTACAGGTAAATAAAACTTTCATCTTCATTTTAGCAAAGCATAGGATAACTACTTTCCTGCAGTGGAAACTCTGACATGTTTTCCAAACTAAAACACAAAAAATCCCTTTGAGGTTGCACACGCCAGCTTAAAATGAAAAGTAAAAAATCTCAAAGAAAAATATCAAACGGAGCTCAAAAATAAAACAACTCAGTACCCAGCCTTTAATTACGTCTAGCCTCAAAGTTAAAAACAGACATAATCCTAAAATCCAGACCGAAGCAGCCGTCATTAGGCTATCATTTCAAATAGCCGTTGTATAAAAATAAGGCCACCACCTTCCACTTTCAGGCTTAACCTTTTAGAGATCGTTTGACATTTAAAAGGTGAGCATAAATACCATTGAGTTTGCTAAATGCTGCTGTAATAAGCATTTAAGTAGCTACTCGTTAGGGATATTCTTTGGGTGAATAAGAGTTTAATTTTCTTAGGGTCTCACATCTTATAATGCGCACAGAATCTTCATTGAATGTATCCAAATTCCAGAAAGGAAGAGGCTATACATTCAGCGAGTTTTTTTAAAGTTCAATTCTTCAAAAGGAAAAAACGGAACCCTAATAGGATCACTTCATTGTCCGTCTGTCAGTCAGTCTGTCAAAACCCTTTTTCGCAGGAACGCGTGAAGGTATCAAATTTAAATTAATATCAAACGGCCTGGCCTACGGTCCCTTGGAGCTGTGAAAAAACAAAACATTTAAGTCAATGCAATAAAAAAAATGGGGCATATTTCGATACTCGCAAATAAATTAAAACCTATAGGGTACTTCCCGTTGACCTAGAATCATGAATTAGGCAAGAAACAAGGTCTCACAGAACAAATAAAAGAAAACGTCCGAAAATCGTTAATTTCTAGTTTTATCACATTAAGAAATATTTTATTGCCATTCAAAACTTACATTTGCTGTCGAAGAATTAACCATGACTTGGTTTTTGGAATAAATTCATCCCAACTACGGAACCCTTCATCGTGTGTGGTCCGACACGCACGTGGCCGGTTTTTAGTTTACTAAGCAGATTTTACGTGTGAGTCCTTAAAAGCTTACTACTAGCTTAGCTAAGTACCAACTGACCACTAAGTAAGTAAGTATACCTATACCTTCTTGTCATTTGGAAGATATTATCTTCAAAATAATATATATTATTTCTACCTACACACAGGACCAACGAAAATGCTAGTATCGATGATGCATCGAGTAAATGGTGTTTATTCCTTATTCTGCTCAAATACTTATAAATTTTACCTGCAAAAAAAAAACATTTAAAGGCCTATTTTATCAAATATTTCAAAATAAGAAATTTGAAATATTTGATAAAATAGGCCCTTCAAATAAGAATCTCTTGAGTACTATGGAGTATGTATAGATTGTAACAGATGTCGTTCTATAGGTTCTGCCTACGCCCATGGAAGGCAGGCATGAAATACAATAGACGTTGTTATATTTAGTAACTTGTTCCGCTTATTCCTAAAGAGCCATAAAAAACCCTGTAAGAAATCGACACGTGTTTCACCTCTCAACGAGGCATCCTCAGGATGACGATTGACTTGTCGCGAACCCGAACACGGCGTGTTGCCACACCGAGCGCTGAACGCAGAGTGGCTCGGTGTGTGGTGGGTGATTTTAAATGGATTTCATCAATCAGTTAATTATATTATCATAGGCAGGCATGAGTTTATGTATGTATGTAAGAATCTCTTCCCTCTCGTTTAAAAAATCATAATCAGCTTAATAAGATCCCATTACTGGGACACAGACCTACTCTGCGAGAAGGAGCAGGCTGTAATCCACCGTATATTAATGAATACATGGATAGATGTTTGATCCTTTCGCCCAACAGCTCCATTGTATGGGCCCTATCAAGAAAACTCGCGTCATTATCGATGTGTACACACCCGTATGATGCGTTTATAATGAGAAACCTGCCCGTACGTGCAAGCAGCACGTTTCCAGTATGACGTCACGTTTACAGCGCTTTTTATCGCGATTCACGATACATGCAAGGGTAATGAAGTTCTTGCGTGCATAGAAAAGACCGTTGCTGGTAAATGGGTGAGCACGCTTTTTTTTGTTATGATGTTTTTTTTAAGCAAGAATGGTTTTTGGGACTATGTTAATTACATCGTTTATTTTAAAGAAGTTTATTTCTGTTTGTTTCTGATTATTCAGCTGAATCCGGTTAGACTGGAATCAGATCCCAATATAGTTGGGAAAAAGTTAGGCAGATTGATTTTGAAGAAGTTTATTTCAAAACATTAAGGCAGATAGAAAATATTTAGGTACCTACTGTTGCAAAAAAAAAAATTGTATAAACTGAACCCAAGCAATTAAATAATCCTCTAACTCTTACGATTATTATTGCTTTTTTTACGTCTCTTACAACATTAAAGTGGTATCAACAACAATTATAAAATTATTTCCAGGTAGTTCTTTTTAAGAAACAATTTGACTAGCCAACTATCGATTTACATTATTCCTTTACCACGTTATATCCGTCACCACATAATTAGTTTTTATTCTATCGGTATACGAGTAAACTGTCGAAAAATTGTGAACTGCAATAAACCATTTACAATTTAAAGCATTATTTTTCGATGGTTTATAATCTATCCATGGGAAACCGACAAATTGTGAACTGGTATTAAACTTGCTTGCGACGTAATGCACTACGCACGCGCTATACTAAATAGCCTGCCTAGCTGCGAGCAACTTGGAAGTAGCGCTCGCCGGCGACTGCCGCGGCACCGCTCGCTTCGCTCACTCCGCACGCGCGCGGTTTGTCTAACCTAACCCATTTCACCCAAATAACAAATCGTCAGTTTATAATCTAACGGGAAAAAAAACCTATAAACTAACGGTTCTCACAATTTTACGGTGACTTAGTACATAATATAACTTAGCAATCAATTTACAGTTGAAAATATTATTAATTATCTGACCAATTTTTGTTACGGTCATTGGTTCTATCATCGAATAGTTGTAGCCTATACCTAGAGAGACCACAAAGTCTCAAACTATCTTTTTAAAACCACCCTGTATGACCCGAGGCCCTAGCACAAACACTCGCCTTAACACAACGTAGAACTAAATAGGTAAGTATCCTTTAGCATTTTGGTTTATATTTTTTGTCTTAAAACTAAGTAAATATTATGTGCGAAACGAGTATATTTTTTCATTCAATTTTAAAATCGTTCGAATTATGTAACGTTTACGTCGCGTGTTCGTGCTGAGCCCACCGATCACTTTGGGCAAAGTAATCACAAAGTTAAACTAATACCCCTGTACCCTTTGCGCTATGACCAACCCTTCGATAAATCTCCAGTATTAGACCCTTCGTCTTATTTCTAAGGGATTTTTACAAAGTTTCAGTGAGCTAAATATTTGGTAAGCCTTTTGTGGGTAACTAATTTTTAGGTATTTGAGTTTGGTAAATTTCTGTGGGCGTGTGTGTGGGCTTTTTCAGCGTTTTACATCCATTTTAAAATGTCTTGATTTAAGTACATGATTAACTCTTTTGGTGGGCAGAGTCGTGATCATAACCAATATAAATGGCGTCTTGCATAGTAAAGGGTATCTGAACAATATCACTCTTCTGATGTAAGACCATTTGTTAGACTATCGGGCTTCTGACTTGACCTTTAAACATTTTTATGAGGTTGTAGGTATATAAAATAGACGTATGCAGGCAACCACAGCAACACTTAGAGTCTAATCAGGCTCTATGTGGCTCTATGTGTGTGTAGCCCCCATCCTCAAAATGACCCAAAGTGCAGCTTAACTTAAGAAAGCAATCAATTAGCAAGGTTTTTACTTAGCAATTTCTGCCAATACAGAAAAAAAATGTCTATTACCTGACATCTATTTCCACAATTTCATATTACTAAAATGAAAAGTAATAAAAGCAACATTTCCATTAAGTAATATTGAGTACGAATACTAGTAGAACAATAATAAAAATGAAACTAAAAGTATGAACGACCGCCATTTAACGCGGACGCAAAAGCTTTCTGAAACAAAGCAAATACTTCAGGGCTGGCTAATGTAGTGACGGATTTACAAGATGGCGGTTTTACGTGGTGGAATTTTGGATCTAGACTTTGTTTTAGCAGCTTTTTAATGTATTTTTGGGAGCTGGACATTGGGTCATAAGGGATCAGATCTTTGTTTTGACAATGTATTATATTTCTAACGAATCATGAAACACGCATAATTGATTTATGTAAGTGTACATTTATAAATGTAAATAACAACGTTTGAGAGTAACTAAATGAAAACAAAAAACGTTCTATAACAAAAGTGTCGTGACGGTCAAAATATTACTCTTTTTAGAGTTAGAAAAAACGGAACCCTTATTCCTATATGGGTTCCGTTCCTCACTCGTGTGTCTGTCTGTCTGTCCGTCTGTCACAGCCAATTTGCTCGGAATCTAAATTCAAATTCAAATTCAAATTGTTTATTTGCAAGAAAATACACAGTTTACAAGGGAAGACCGATGAATGACCGGGAATGGACCGATTAAGTTAAAATTTGGTACACATACGTATTTCTGTGACCCAAACACGGATGTGCAACGTAAATAAATGAATTTTGAATATGGGGGTCGCTTTTGGGCGCAAACAAAGAAATTAAAAAAAAAGTTCCATGTACCATGTGGCATATCAAATGAAAGGGCTTATTGCGAGCATCTAAATTTTTTTTTAATAATTTTTACGTAAATACTTTTAAAGATATTTAAGAAAATAGATAAAAATTTATCACTTATCTCCAAAACGACTGAGCCTTAAATTTTGAAAAAGATACAGAGAATAGTTCTATGCTTATAGATTCCATACGAAAACTACCTTTTGGAAGGGGCGACTAGAATCAATTCTATTTTTTGTTTTTGACGTTCAAAAGTGCCTTTTTGTGCCTAATTGAAATAAATTATTTGACTTTGACTTTGACAGGAAAACCTATAATAAGTCTATAGTCTATTTACATTTGCAGTTGGAATGTAAGGTAGAACATGTTTTTCAACTACAATGTTAAGTTTGTATTTGGGATAAATTCATCCCAACTATGGAACCCTTCATTGTGCGTAATCCGACACGCACTTGGCCGGTTTTTTCAGTCTAGCTCTCATTCGCCAAGTGTGCAGAGTATAACGTGCAATAAGGTATATAACTTTGTTCCAAAACATACTCTTTTAATCCTCTAATAACATTATTGAGAAGCCCTTATTCAGCAGTTCGTTCTGCCTCTTTTTTTCTCGAGTTTTCATCATCAAATCACTAGCGATAGGCACGCCACAAAGTTTCCAGGTAGCTCTGAAAATATAGGTACCTACATACTTTTACATCATTTTTCATAAAGGCTTTTCTAATGCACTCCAAGCCTTTTTTCAGCTAAATGATGAAAACAGTAATGGAAGCATACCATGAAAAATATTCGCTTTAAGTATTATCCTTCCATTTTCAGATATAACTCGACAAACATTACTGTTTGTATCGCTATGGGCTTGTTTATCCAAAAACTCACTTAACTTTATTCATATAATATTTATGCGGGATCACATAACCAATAGATTCACATCACAAAACTTAGAGACTACCTCGAACTAGCAAAAATAGTATAAGTTCGTTTTTATGTATCTTCGTAACTTACCGTTCTAACAACTATTTTGGAAGGCGTGAAAGTGTTCCTAGGTTTTGCTTGCCGGATCTTTCTGATACGGATTTTCGGATAAATGGCTTGTTCTTTATTAGGTACTACATACCGATAACTGTCTCTATAAACAGATAGGTACGGTCAAGGAGCGATATTGTTGAGCAATTTTCGAACAAATTCCTTTCCCAAATGGTGCCCAATGGTGGTGGTGGTGGTCACCTTTTCGAACTGTCATTTTGATTTAAAATGTTGGCAATGACGTATTTGGAAAATTAAGAATAGGTTGGGGTTTTTTTTTTAATGAGATGACTTTTTTTACCCTCATTGCCTATTGCATATTCAAAGACAATCATAAAGTGACTTTAAATGATTTTATACTGAAGATCACGTTTAGACGTACGTATTTTTTCCAAATCATTATCACTATCGGTTTAGAGGAGTAGTGTTAATGATTTGGAAAACATATATGTTATATAAGAGCATTTTCTTAATAACTTAGTGAATATTTTAGATTACGTTTATATCACATAGTGTAAATAATTTTTTAAAGTTATGTCGGATAAAAAACGGAGAATCACGCAAAAACTATCAAGAGTATTTTTGTGAAATCTTCACCATTATAAAGAAAATTTAATTATTTATATTTTAGTTAACGAGTTTTATTAAAATACCTTTTGATTTAGATATAATAAATTAATAATACGTCTAATTTGAGACAGCGCTCCTTGATGGGCGAGTCCTATTAGTGGCTGGACGTACAACGCGTTGCGTGAGCTCAGCACAGAACACGCAAGCTAACCACTCAAGTCCGCTGGCATACGAGTAAATTCTAGCCGTGCATCGGAGCTGACACACACACACTTTTTTTTTATTTAGCCTGGCTCAAATGTTATTTTAATTTCTTTTTCTTTCTTTTCAACTTACATAGGAGAGACAGAAAGAGGAATTTATTACAAAGAAAAAATATTAAAGAAAAATCCATTAAAAATGTTCTATAAATCTAGAATTATTTTCATCTTACTACCAGCCCTGTTTCAAGCCTATTATTAAAATAAAAACGACAGTACGAGTACCTCTAACTTTCATTTAGGTACCTATTGTTATGTTCTTTTGTTTTCTCTTTCAACACAGAACATAAATCTGTCCGTCCGAAGTTTATATTTGACACATTTTTATTTGAAAGGGATTTTTGTGTGGGATTGTAATTAAAGTTAGGTGTACCTACTACTGGGCACGCCACAATTGCGGCGATAAGACCCCTCTTTGAGGAGTGGCTTGAGAGACGCCACGGCGTCCTCACCTTCCGCCTGACGCAGGTCCTCACCTGACACGGCTGCTTCGGGAGGTTCCTGTTTAGGATAAGGCGGGAGGAAACACCCGGGTGTCACCATTGTGTGGATCGGCCTGAGGACACGGTGGAGCATACGGTGGAGGTCTGCCCGGCTTGGGCGGAGCAACGCCGTGTCCTCATAGAGGCGATCGGCGGCGGTGATCTCTCGCGTCCGGCCCTGGTTCAGGCCATGGTACGGAGCAAGAGGAAATGGCAGGCCGTCACCTCCTTCTGCGAAGCGGTAATGCTCGCGAAGGAGGAGGCGGAACGCGTGAGGGAGAGGCAAATTTCGCGCTCTCACGCCCCTAACCGCCGCAGGAGGAGACGCCCGGGGCGGGAATCGCGAGCCGATTTCCGGCCACCGTAGACGCGGGCTTGCGGACGGTGAGCAATGGGTAGCTCGCCGTCCGATAAGGACCAAGCCCGGGTCGACGGCGCGTTGTGTTCCACGCGCGCCTCAAAGAGATGTCAGCAGAATTGACGGGGTCCGTTAGGGCCAATGCCTGCCGGGGGTTCGAAGAAAACCGATAGAGAAATCGTGGCCCCCGGCAACAGGGCAACCGAAGGAACACGGGTGGGTTTTAGTCAGCAAGAGTCTGACACGCCCTCCCGCTCCACCCGGAGCGGGAGAAGTTATTTGATAATTTCCACCCAAAAAAAAAAAAAAAGAAAAAAAAAAAGGTTTACCTACTACAGTCATCTTCATATTGGTAAAGGCTAGGCAGATGATAAGTCATATTTATATTTAGGCTGTATATGAGGCTACTATCTGTAAAGGTCCAATGCTGTACATAAGCCTCCCAATGACTAATCTTTGCGTCGTAATGGCTGATCTTTGCGTTATGCTCGTGAACGGGTGCTGCTTGTGGTGACTGGTCGTCTTGCTGATCATGGTTTCGTTATCGTTACTAGTAATTAACTGTTCATTTATTTTACCTCGATGGTCCTAGTTTATCATTTATAACTTCCAATTACAGCTTTATATAGCTTTATGTAAGCGGGCACGCCATTTATGCCTGGAGGCTTTTATTTAGTTCTGTTTACGTTTAGTTTTATTTTTTAATTTGCTTGAGTATAGTTCTCGATGTTTTTGGTTGGTATATTGGCGTGTGCTAGCTGACATATGGCCAATAATTTATCATTTCAATTATGTTTTGTGTTGCATAATGTAAATTATTTTGCATACTATTGTATAGAATAAATTTTTTTCTAACTTGAACAGACAGCTGTGCTGCTGGGGAGTTTGTTGCGCTACTTCTTCTTCCCAGCTAAAGGCACTAGGAAGTGGTGAAGGGTGGGCGTTTTTGGGGGACTGTCTTATGTAATTTTGACGTTCGAAAAGTGCTGATTCTCAGCCTAGTTTGAATAAACGACTTTTGAATTTTGAAATTTGATTTGGCAATAATATTGGTCGACACATGTGCATCTGCATTTGCCGACATGAGTCCGTACAACAGTTGCATTAGCGATGCCAACCAAAAAAGATGGACGCCATAGATTTAGAAGCAGTGGCGGATTCCAAACTCGAATCTATAGCGTCCGCCTTGTTTGGTTTTAGGTAAATGCGGATGCACAGGTGTCAACCAATGTCAGTGCAACATTAGTGCAGTATCGTGAACGAGTGCGAGTGAGCATGTGCAGCAGGCGATATTGCCATAACCACTAGGGCTTTGTAGACATAGGTATATATTGGCGAATATTTCAGTAAGTAGGTATGTTTGGTATTAGCAGACCTGTACCCTAAATGCGTAACTTATTTTCGTGAACAATTTTGCCTAATTTGTTTAATTTTGATAGTTCAACAACATTCATTGCATTATTTACGTTGTTTAGCAGATTTTTTTGTTCAACTTATGAAGCAATGGATGGAATAGAAACAGATTGTGATTTTGTTGTAGGTATTACGCAATTAGGGTACTGGGACCACTACAAAAAATCCCCGTAACATCACCGTATAGTCATTCTAAAACAATAATAATGTGATTTTTTTTCCATTCATTTTAGACTACAAGATGTGCAGTGGAGGTCAGATACGCAGCCGCTCTATGTAAAATACTGGTTAGCTGCATCCGGTTAGACTCGAAGCCGACCCCAATATAGTTGGGAAAAACTAGGCAGATTGATTCAATTTTAGATTACCACAAGACCCAATGGATATGAAGTTGAGGCTGAAAAGGAATCTTGTTAAACTGTAAACAAACTATTAATAGATTCTAAAACCATAACGAAATTATAATTATGATCAGTTTCGATGATAATAATATTATAATACGCCAAAATGTGGTTGAGGTAGGAAACGTGTCAGAACTCCGTTTCACTGTCTCTCTTACTCTTTATACAAATCTACCAATAAACTGTACCTATCTCACTCACTCCCGATAACATGGCTGTCAAATAGAAATGGTTTTGCCTATTCCCTCTGGCGTTCGCTAAAACCACAAAACCGCACTTTCGCGCTGTACATAATTTAGTAGATATGATATAACATTACTTTCAATCCTGTGTGAATAAGGTTGTTGGTAAAATAGACCACTTTACTAACGGATTGTTGTTGTTTAGACAAACGTCTCGTTACTCGTAAGTTTTGTACGTAAAATTGGAAGAAGAGTCTGTTTTAGTGGAAACTAAAGATCCATATTTTATAAAAGAACTGAGAAAATGTGTACAGTTAGGGACTACTGACCTACGTAAATTTGCCGTATTAAAAACTTTTTGCAAAAAAAAAACCCGACCTGTTTTTTTTTGTAAAAAGTTTTTTTTTTTTTGTAGTGGTAGCTACCCCACACAAATTCTAATACCACTACCTACTATATAAATAATAGTGACAGGAACTTATATCATCCACATACTAAGTGGGAAAAAGTACGTATTATTGAAGCTAATTCAAGAACCACCCAAGCAAAGTTAATAACATTTATATGGGACCACTTCTGAAGTATGACCTACGAAACAAAAAAAGAATCATCAAAATCAATTCATAATTGGCGGAGTAATCGCGTAACAAACATACAAAAAAAAACATGCAGTCAAATAGAGAACCTCCTCCTTTTAGAAGTCAGTTAAAAATAGCCATTTCATACAAAAGAACTGTCAAAGAATGACAGTTATGATTTGAATATACGGACAATTTAAGTTGGTAGCTCAATAAAATTTCCCTGACTTTATATTCATGTGCAGTGCTGAACATAAGCCTTATTCACCGCCATAATCTCTTTACGCTTCGCAACGGGATTAAATAAATTAATCTACGTATGTCAGTTATTATGTTCTGCAATAGGTACAACGTTAAATAAATATATCCTAAGTTCCTAACTAATATTGTTCAAGGGAAAGTGAGTTTGTTTATTTATTTATTTGTTTGTTACGCTTTCACGCGAAAACGGCAGAACGGATTTGGATGAAATTTGACACATGGTTAGACCATAATCTGGGTTAGGACACAGGATACTTTTTATCCCGATATTCCCACGGGATCTAGACCTATGCGGGTGAAACCGCGGGACGCATCTAGTAAATAAATAAAACTTCATACAAACAACTCTAGAAACGGGCGCTTTTTTACACATCGAGCTTTAAGTGAAAAATTTATTCGGTAATAGGATATCGAAATCACTTTACACACCATGTTTAAAAAAAGTTTAGTAGATGTAATTGATATTTCCTATCTAACTACCTCATGACTGAGACAAACGCTCTACAAAGCCGAACTTTTTCTATACCTAGATATTGTGCCGACTGCCGACGTCACCCAAAAAGCAGAAAAGCTCAAATGAGATTGGGCCGGATATGTTTGCCGCTATGTCGGACACATTGAGGGCTAAGACCACCACAACATGAGTCCCTGAATACGTACTTATGAGCTTGACACCGATAGACGGGATGAGCTTGACGCCTATAGGCGGGGTGAGTTTGACGCCTATAGCGGGATGAGCTTGACGCCTATAGGCGGGATTGGTCCATGTTGGAAAAGGAGCGTGTTGAGTGAGTGGAAAAAGGAAAGGGAGGCCTTTACCCCGCAACGGGAGTACACAGGCTGATTTATTTATTTATTTGATGTGTCGTGTTTACACGGCTAGGTACTGTACTGGGTATTTATAACGTTTATAAAAAAATGCACGCACGAAAGTTCGTAGTGCCTATGTCCAGACCTGCCAAGTTATATCTGCCGTATTGTATGTACTTACTGTTATTCTTGATACTTCTGCTTCTCAACACACACTGGTTGAAGAAGACCTCTTTGTCTATCAAAAGAAGAAAATCACTACGTTTACTAGAATTAGAAAAAAAAATCTTCTGTGATGCATATCTCCACGAGTTTCAATACTTCAGCTGCCAATCTGACCGGCTAATCTTTTAACAACGGGCACGAGCTATTCTCGTATAGCTCGGGGATAGCTCAAGCCTACAAGTTATTGATTCTATCTCTTGCAAAGGTATCGGATTTGTAATATCAACGTAAACTTTGATGTTTCTTCCACAATATCATCGTATCTCATATCGTAAATATCGTATATCGTATATATCGTTATTTCTCATGAAAGATAAACAAAATAACCCCCAAAACAGTTGTAAACGTCGTAAGTAAATTAAAACGGTGGATTTAGGAGGATTTAGGTTACTTGTTACGAATGCCATAAATAAGCTAAGAAAGGTGAAGAATGTTCTGTAATAAATTAGTTAAAAGGTATAAACCAAAATTAACCTACTTGTGTTTAAATTACAGCTCTCGTATTTCGAAACAGGCCAATCAAAATAAAAGGTTGTACAGTAGGTACGGTGAACACAATATTTTTCAAAATTTTCCAAAATTCTAGCAATCCTATTAAATGAAAAGGCGTTTAACTCTTTTAATAATACCCAGCTACTCCAAATTCATCGGAATGAACGTTAATGTCTATACATTGCCAAAATCATCTAGCTTAGTAGAGACATTAGCAATCTCCTCATCGTGCTCAGCAGAAGAGAGAACTTTGCTAATTCTCCTGTATTATTTTTAGAAAAGCCATATGTAGGTTATATAGAACTTGGTCGATACTTGAATAAACAAGAATACTAGAAAGCACTTAATATTTTAATGTTACTGATCTGTCTGCCTACAATTGTCCTTTCATCCACCAACATTATTTACAAGCAAAATAATACCTACTAATAAAAATCCTAATAAAATTGTTTCGTATTTTAACGACAGCCACAATCTCAACAACAAAGTATAATAATCCTCATAAGTATTAAAATCCTTTCCGTAAAATTCTGCGAAAAACATCCTCAAAAGGTTTCCTTAAATATCCATGTAACAATAAGAAACGATGACCTTTTCGTAAGAACGCTTTTTAGGGTTCCGCTTCTTAAAATAAGGGTTAATGCCTTTAGAATGGCACGAAAAAGGGAAGAAATGAAAAGGAACAAAATCTAGAGTTTTCTGTTCAGCTAAAAGCTCATTTAGGTAAAGGTCAAATGTCACAACTTCAATACAATTAGTTATTTATTCAATAAAAAAAAACCCAGAAAGTAACATACTGATGAATCCATTAGACAGGTACTTCTCGGCAATAAGAAGAAATGACTTAACATTCGCTGAGTATGTTTTTCACGATCGATTCTTACGAGCAAAATAATCCTGGGATATATCAAAAATAGAGCAGCTGTTCTAAAAAGCAGTAAAAATTACCAAGAAACTTAGGTAGCCTATTCATTAACCTCTTCATTATTGCACTCAAAAAATTACATTTTTACAGTCCTTTAAAAAAAACACCATTAACTAAAAACTCCCCGAACCCTCTAGAAAGAATTCGTTTCCGCTTGACCGATTTTTATAATAACGAAATCACTGAATCAGCTCCTTGTAAAAGTCCCAGAGAATATTGCAGAGAAGACATTGTTGGCAAAGTTTTTTGTAAGACTTTGAGGGTATATTACACGTCACACAATGTAGAATCTGAAGTACTGTCGATATGGCAACGGTTGACCACTTCCAACCTTATTTGTAAGGGCTTAAGGGTGAAAAGTGGTCAGCTGCCAACATTGTCGTGTGTACAGTCGACTCATGACGTCGCATTCGATATTATGTATGAATATGATATTGTCAAAGTTTTTAGGACCAAGTGATGAATGTTTTTTGGAAAAGAATAAGTAATAGGATTTCTTTTCAGGAGTTCAGAATGGACTCGTTTGCTCAGTCAAATGAAGTACCTAGTAAGTTTGTTGTATTTCTCGATTCAGAATAATGGGTTATTTAAAATCTAGATCACTGAAAATTGGCCATGTACACACGGCTACACATCAAGCTATACATTTCCAGCATACGAGTAAGCTGACCTCGCATTGTATCTTTTAAAAATCTTACCTTAATCTTTACCTACATTGAGCAAAATCTTTGAAAAATTACATCACAGAATTTACTTCATCTGAAACAGTTTGGTTTTACAAAGGGTCGTTCAACTACAGACGCGGGCGTGGAATTACTGAAGAGCATATTTGACGAGTCGCAAGATGCTCTTGGCATTTTCTGCGACTTGTCCAAGGCGTTCGATTGCGTACATCATGATACACTCATCAGGAAAGTGTACCACTATGGTATGAGGAACAAGGCTATTGACTATTGACTTCTTATCGAAACAACAGAATTCAGAGGGTCGATGTTAGTGGCAAGAGATTTGCAGGATCTGCGGTCACTATGGGCATTCCGCAGGGTCCAATTCTAGGTCCTTTCTTATTTCTAATTCATGTAAATGACTTACCTTACCACATAAGGGATAATCACAAAATAGTATTATTTGCAGATGACACTTCCCTCATTTTTAAAATCAAACGTCAATTAGTCAACTTTGAACAAGTTAACGTTGTACTCTCTAAAGTTGTGCATTGGTTTAATGTAAATAATCTTTTCCAGAACGAAAAAAAGACTAAACTCATCAAATTTTCTACGCCAAATGTCAGGCAGATATGTACTAATGTTCAAGTGAATGGAATAGAGTTGGACCCTGTTGAGTCGATAGTTTTTCTTGGAATCACTATTGACGGTAAATTAAAATGGGGCCCACACATAAAAAAATCTTAAGATAGCTAAGTTCAGCCGCCTATGCTGTTAAAAAAATTAGACAGACAACTGACGTAGATACAGCCAGAGTTGTTTATTTCAGTTATTTTCATAGTCTTATGTCATATGGAATTCTCTGGGGAGCATGTGCACATTAAGGGTCCGTGCACAAAATCCACTGAATTTGATCAATTTAGTTCATTAGTTCTGAGAAAGGGAAACAGAATTTAAACAAAATTATTTGTGATTTGAAAAGTCAAATTCTTTGTCTTATACATAACACAATTTAAAAAAAAAATGTTTTAATTCAAAAGTCATTTATTCAAACTAGGGTCGTGAATCAGCACTTTTCGAACATCAAAATTACATAAGACAGTCTCCCAAAAACGCCCACCCTTTACCACTTCCTAGTGCCTTTAGCTGGGAAGAAGAGGCGTAACAAACTCCCCAGAAGCACAGCTGTCTGTTCAAGTTAGAAAAATAAAATGATTCTATACAATAGTATGCAAAATTATTATGCAACACAAAACATTATTTTAATTATAAATTACTGGCCATATGTCAGCTAGCACACGCCAATATACCAACCAAAAACATCGAGAACTATACTCAAGCAGAATTAAAAAAAATAAAAACTAAACGTAAACAGAACTAAATATCTAAATAAAAGCCTCCAGGCATAAAAGGCGTGCCACACAGAGGGGTTTTTCAAATAAATTAAGGAATCGTGGAAAATCACTAAAATTCGCAACAAGTTTTCCAAAAATTGACGCGAGACTGACGTTTGATCGTTTCGTTAGAAGAAACTACTTTTGATTTTGACAATTAATCAACGTCATTACATGGTCTACTTGTACATAAGGAAACCACTTTTTTCAACTTCCATACAAAATAAGCAGATATTTTTTTTTTAATTACCTTTTTTTTTAAACCCTGTCTGTAATGTATATTTCCTATTATTTAGCAAACTATACCAAGAAATTTAAAAATCATACATTAGTCTTTAGCTGTCCTTGAAATAATAAAAATATATATTTTATGATTAATACTACATCTTCATTAAGTAAATCAATGGCGAAATAAACCATATTATCGAGAGCGCACAAGTGATGCAACTATTAACAGGTGCTGTGACTGACACGAATGGTTTAGCACCACGAAAACTGTACTTTTATACTTACACAGACTTAATGTTTCAATTATTTCAAGCTTTCTTGCAATTAGATAAGTAATTGATGAAAAAGGGTTGTTTTTCGTGCACGGACCCATAATACTATCTTTGTTCTACAGAAAAGAGCTGTTCGAGCCATTTACAACCTAGATCCAAGAGATTTGCTTAGAGAAAAATTCAAAGAAATAAATATTCTGACTCTAGCCTCACAATATATTTTTGAAAACCTATTGTATGTACACAAAAAAATATAAAATCTTAAGAAAATATCCGATATTCATAGTTAACACAACCTTGATGTACATCGCACACGTCTCTACAAAGTAGGCAACTCGTTCTACGCTTTTACAACAAATTTCCCATTGGCATTCGAAACTTACCCATTAAACGATTTAAAAGCTGTATTAAAACCAAACCTTGTAAAAAAGGGCGATGTGTAAAAGTGATTCCGATATCCTATTTACAAAATAAACAATTTAATTTAATTTGTGCGGAAATCCCATACAATGTGAGATCAGTATAAACTGGAAATGTATAGCTTGATGTGTAGTTGTGTCTACCTACCTATCTTTTTTATAAAATAAATAAACTATAAGTACTTTTGGAATTAAATACTAACTTAAAAAGGTTGATTGTACTCGATCATAATAAATAGCACATAAGCATAATCAGCCTATAATGATCCCACTGCTGGGACACAGGCCTCCTCTCTGTGAGAGGGTGTGGGCCGTAACCCACCACGCGGCCCCAGTGCGAGTAGTAACACAAATACATAGTTTTATTTCCTAAAGATAATATTACAACACGAAGGGAAAGGTAAGGCAGAGGTGTACCTACAATACATCCATATTTCGCCACCTAATATAGGGGGCAAGCTTATTGCCACCAACCGGGCAAAAATCCAGACTCCGGGCTGCTACTAAGAAATTCCTGATGAAAAAACCAATTACACTTTGCACGACGTGGGAATCGAACCCAGGACCTCATGATCAGCAGGACCCTTAGACCAAAGGCAGTCAAAGTTCCTAAAATAATATACTAGTATGTAAATAATGTCAAGATAGTATTAATATAAAACCTAAAGAGAAAGCAGAAACAAATGAAAATCAAAGGAAAACGAACGTTAATATTTTCGTAATTAATAACTCTGACGGTTCTAGAGATTGTAACGAATCTTTTGCGGAGCAAATCGTCGAAATGAGGTCAAATATTGAGAAGAAATCTCTTAATGAAAATCGATACGGCTCTCTCTTCGTTATTTGTGTCCTTGTTATATTTCTGAATAAGGTATTGTCGTCAGTTGAGACTACGAAATCCTGAAATAATCCTTCAGGAATAGTCATAACATTACATCGCACCTCTAATCCCCGGACACGTTCAATGCCGAGAGCCCTCCTGGAGGGTTCACCTAGTCGCATATGGGATGCCGGGAGCCCTCGCGGAGAGCTCATTTTAAATGTAAGTTTTTCTTAGCGAATACAGCATTATAAACCGTGAAAATAAAATCTGACAAGATTTATTAGTATAAGCGTTGGTTTTAAAATCCAAGCATTTTTTTTTCTTTTACAAATATTCACAAAAATTTTAAAAGGTTGGAAACTACTTATAGGGACAGACCCCCCTGAAAACACTGTTTTTCTTCGTTTTTATAGCACGGTTTTAAACGTACTGTCGGTAACCCTCCCGGAGGGTTTACTTCAAATATATATGGCGGCATGGCGTATGACTTCTATGAAAAGTGGGTGGTGTCGAAAGTGTTAATATGTACACCCACATTTGCCAGTAATGATTAAATCCCACGTAATAGGAGGCGAGCATATTGCCACCAACCGGGCACAAATCCTGACTCCGGGCTGCTACTGAGAAATTCCTGATGAAAAAACCAATAACACTTTGCCCGACGTGGGAATCGAACCCAGGCCCTCGCAGTTCCTAGGAATAGACATTACTGATTTATCTTATAAAAAGGTTTCTCTTTTTGTTAAATTACGTCCAAGTATAATTAAATATAACTTCAAAGAGTAGGTATAAAATAGTACAGATGTTGTAGACGTCCCAATTTTACGCTCAATCTAGGGGGTAATTAATTAAGCGAATGGCCCAAATGTTTTGTTGTTTGGGTCGATGTTATAGACACTTTTGTACAGACATTCCATCGATTAGAGATGAAATCGCATCAACTTTTACGTATTAATTCTTTATTACCCGCCTACTTGGACCTTATGTTCATTAAAATTTACAACTATATTCGAAAAACAATAACAATTATCATTTCATTTCTACAAAAAAATAACTAAAAACAAAATAATTTAAACAATTAAAGTGTTTATTAATATGTATAGTGTTATAAAACTTACCAACCTTGTTCTATATCCTACAAATATTATCTTTGTCATTTCTCTACCACGTACCTACTACGTTAAGAAAAAATAAAAAAATGCATCGAAAATACGGCATGTTTTCATTCAAAACAATTTTTGATACAACATTCCCCAAACGCATATTTCCATTGACATTTAAGTAACCTTGAACGCAAATCAAATCAAAATTCATACGGCCAATACGGAACCCATTTCCTCGACCCACACACCTCTTTATTTTCTTTTATTACACTTAAGTACATCATGCCCTATACCAAAGTGTACTATTACCCTCAAAAGGTACTATTTAGGTCGAATACCATTCGTATACTTCCGGTCAGCGCCATTCATAACCCGGAATGGCAAATCATTGACAGTGGAAAGCACTTTCACCGGTTTCACCCCTTTGTATAGTCGACCCCGTAGTAACTTGACCACCTTAAAACTGTGTATCCAGAAAGTTTACAACATCGGAAATAGCGGTCAAATATTCCGCTGTTTTGATCAGTAAAATAAATTTAAAAAATAAAATCTGCATTAGGTGTTTTTACAGTTTTAGGTGTAAAAAAAAGCATTTGAAAGGTTTCCAGATGCTTTTTACACCTAAAACTAAATATTTTGCGTCACCAATTAGTTATTGCCATTTATAATCAATATTTTAGTAAAACACACAGTAAATTTTCATAATTTAATTTAGTAATATTTATATAATTTAAATAACAAAAATTTTACAGCTTTTTGCGACGTTACCAATTTTCAGAATTCACTGTCTTACGGTGGATTCATAAATCCACAAGGTGTATTAAAAAAAATATATATATGTTTATTTATCTCCACAAATTACATTCATTTAGATAATAAGTTGACAGATATTTTGACAAAATTTTATAATTTGTGTAATACCTGAAGTCTAAACTAAGCCTAGGCCTGTATTTTAGAACTCCAGGTCCCCCATTGTAACACAAAGAACTTGTCAACGTGTCTATGTGACAGTTGGATGATTTCGACCTTAGTGAAGTTACAATTCAAATTACTCTAAGATTTAGATTACACTTTTGACAGCAATGTCAAAAGTGGCAAAGAAATTACGAAGTCGACTATACCTACGAACGAGCCAAGGTCGACCAGGTAGAATATGATACTGAGACAATAAATATACTTTGTTGATATTTTTTCGTTCCATTTCGGGGTGAAATGGGGAAAGGTTATCGTCAGGGGTCCCCGGAATTTAGGAGTGCCTTGTAACGACTGTGATGGGCTGATATTGGGCGGAGAAATGTTTTTATTGTATGAGGATGGAAAAGAATGATAATTTATTGGTAGTGTTTGATACTGTGACTGAAAATAACACGAAGGGGATTGTATGCGCTTTTATGCGATAAATAGCGATTGGGTTTGGTTGATTGGTTTCAAAAACATGGAACGGCGTACAATCCCTGGTGGTGGGAAATTGGACCGTTATGGATTGTACAAAGGATTTTGGAATGCACAATACCTTGTTTGATGCGCTGATGGCCTGGAGCGACGATACATAGCACTTGTCTCGATTTTCACTTGTTTTCTTGAGTTCAATGCACGAATTTTCACCACGACACGATTCGACCACCGACATTAATTCGCCATCTTGGTTCTTGCGACTATCTTGCTCCCACGCGAACGACAGGCAATGTGCCGGAGTGGGATAGGATATAGGAAATTGCACCAATCAACATAATAAATTCAGAATTACAACCTATCAAAGGAACGAAATGACAATACCGTCATTATAGTCGAATCAGCGCAACCAGGGATCGTAGCAATAACAGCCGCACGGGACGATCGAAGCTTGCCAAGGTCAATCGAAATCAAAATGAAAAACATCAATTCAAACTTGGCTGAAAATGTGCACTATTATGACCGTCAAAATTACATTAAGAAAGTCCCCCTAAACGGCCCCCCTTCACCACTTTCTAGTGCTTTAGCTGAAAAGAAGAAGTGGCGCAACAAACTGAAGAAGCAGCACAGCTGTGGATTGATGACCATCCTTAAATACAGAGACCTTTCCGTTCCTCGAAAAGCAAGATAATCCATTGGCTGTCATTCTTAGATCTTTGACAGTCGTTAGGGTTAGAAGCCCAAAATTCTAAAACCAGAATTACCAAGCGGAAATAACTAGGGTATGGAGATCAGATAGGCAGTCGCTCCATGTAATATATTGGTAGACTGGAAGCTGACCCCAACTTTGTTGGGTAAAGGCTAAGCAGTTGATGATGACTGACAATAACAAAGACATGTGACATCTACCAACCCGCACTGGGCCCGCGTGGTGGATTAAAGCCCATTCCTTCTCACAGAGAGCAGGCCTGTGTCCCAGCAGTGGGAACATTATAGGCTGATGATGATGACAATAACAAACGCCACGAGATTGGTTTGTTTTTTGTAACTAAATTAACCTATCAAGCCGCAAGTAATAAGACACAATTATCTACCTATTGATTGTGACTCTCTTGGGAGGCTACGGGTCTCGATTGCTCAGTTCCTGCTAAATTGGCTCCAATAAACTAACCGATCATGACTAAACTACAAACAGCTTGAACACATAGGTACCTAAAAATGTGTTTGAAATTTTTAACTCCCGACCTTTCAAACGCGCCAATGACTCAGCTTTAAACCATTACTTTCACAGATCAAGATAACTGCGGTTTTCCAGCTAATCAGCAAAGCTTTTACTCCGTGTTTCCACACTTCTGCAAACCCAATTACCGGCAGGTTACAAAAGGTCTTGTAGGCAATGTTTTTGCAACAAATCATACTTGCAAATCGTCCGCATTTCGGGACTCTCGGCAAATTTTAGCCGAACCCTATTTATTTATGGATGTCGCTTAGCCGGAAATGCATGGTCGTCTTTCTCGAAAGGGTTTGTGTCATTCGTTTAGGGTAGTATGTCACGAACATCCATCTAATCAGGGTTTTGCAGAGCTTGATATTTTGAAAATGGGTGTGGGCCAGATTCTCAGGTCGTTTTGTGATTTAAATGGAACATTTCGTATAGTTTTGCTATATTTGTCGCAAGTTATTTTTGTTGCAAGCTCTGTCTATCTTGTGTCAGATATTTGTTAAAATGCTGCCCAGTGGTTATTCTGGTGAAGATGTAACAGATTTTTATCGGTCTGAACATACATACAGATCAATAAGATAATTAAACCGGTACAGCATGTAACAAGTGCAAAGTAAAACAATGATGGACCTATGGACTTTAAAAGCCGAATATTGGCTAATCTTAAAACTTGGTGTCACTAACAATGGCAATAAACAAAAAAGAAGATAAAGAATAATTAAAAAGTCCCACATTACACACCGCCAAAATATATCATCAACATAATCACACGAGACGAGATACGTGGCATCTACACGACATACATATCTCATCTCACAGCGAGCAACAAAGCCATTAATAACGTACCTTAAGAGATTATATTTATAATGAATGTTTCTCGTTTCTTGCAGAGCGGTGGCGTGATGTTCTCTCCCTTGGGACGTCTGCGCGTGGCGCAGGCTGTCAGAAAACAGGTGAATATTAATCAGTTATTGTCGGATTAATTAGGGAAGATGGTCTGATATCAAAAGGAGAAATGAACTCTCATTAGATGGGAATGGAATGATGAAGAAAATTAGGCGATGAAATTGAATGTTAGATTGGATTTAAGTAGTAGATTTTATATTTGTTCAAATTCAAAATTCATTTATTCAAACTAAGCTGAGAATCAGCATTTTTCGAACGTCAAAATTACATAAGACAGTCCCCCAAACCGCCGCACCCTTCACCACTTCCTAGTGCTTTAGCTGGGAAGACGAAGTGGCGCAACAAACTCTCCAGCAGATAGTTTTGGGTATTAATTCTCAGTCTTGGTATCACAATATTATCCAACCGAATTAAAGACCTTTTTTCACATGAGAAATAATATACAGTTACCATAGAAATTAAGTCATTAAGTCAGTAGAGAAAAGTAGTAGAAAAGATTAAAAAGCAGAAAGGTGTGTTTAATAAAATTCAATACTGAATTTTATTAAACACACCTTTTTGCTTTTTCCGAATGAGTTGTTGAATGGTACATAAATGAGTTTTACTCACCACAAAAATAAACAACAATTCATACGTGTTTGGCATAAATTAGATAGTCAGTAGAGAAAAGTAGTAGAAAAGATTAAAAAGCAAAAAGGTGTGTTTAATAAAATTCAGTATTTTTCCGAATGAGTTGTTGAATGGTACATAAATGAGTTTTATTCACCACAAAAATAAACAACAATTCATACGTGTTTGGCATAAATTAGATATAATATTATTATGACTTAAAAAAAAAAAAACAAGCACAGCAAAGTAAGAAATGACAAAAGACCTTTTAACACAGCACACTCGACGTCATCTCTGCGAATAATGCTAAATACTTCAACAGGTTGACTTTAAGCATAGTTCGTCTACTTCCAGATGAGTCAGCTGCCAGTCCTGGGCACAGAGGCTGCTCCTCTTCAGGCTCCACTGTGCTACCAGTTGTTATGTGCCCCCCCTCTCGCCCCTATGCAGCCGTGTGCGCCTTGTGAAATGCCGCCTCCGCCATACGCTGTGTATCCAATGCCGTATGATAGTGAGTACAGCTCAAACTTACTCTTCTAGAACCAAGGTTATGTTCTTCTTCACTATGGTCAGCAGCTTGGAGTGACTTAGATGTAAACGAGTTTTCTTAGGTTGTAACCAGACCGCGGTCGACTCGACGACATTTTGACGTTATAATGAGGTGACATATTGTGACGCCAGACGACATCGATCGACCGCGGTCTGGCAGCACCCTTATGGGACATAATATATAATTATCAAAGACGATTTTGAACTTTAAAATGCATCATTAAAGTTTTATGAAAAAAAAAGTATTCTGAGCAGTAAACATTGCCGCCTGTATCAGTTGCTTACTTATCAACGCTTCAGCTGCTATTTCTAAGATTTTTTTTATTTACAGCAAAATATATACACATAATTTATAAACATAAAATAATAGTCTTAAAATAATAATATGCACATATATACGAAGGAAGGGGATGGAATTATAGGGCATCAAAAAACTAATTCTTGTTTACTAATCTTCACGATGTTCTTTCTCTCCAGCCACCCCAGCCATCTACGGGCCACCAGCTCAGTACGCCCTGGTACCTGCTCCATATAGCACCCCATGCTGTGAGCCCTCATGCTGCGCCCCCTTGGACAAGCAGCCACGAGTGCCGCCACCCCCGCTGCACCCCGCATTCATCTACTAAACTCACCCCCTGAAGAAATATATTGAAGGCATTGAATAACATCTGGTGCAGTTGAAGGTATTGATGTTTGTGAAAATGATAGTATTGGGTAGGAAGAAGTTATAATTGACAAAAATGGTAGAGGTAGTGCAAAAACATATAGCAATATGTATGTATGTATACAGAAGTTACTGATAGAACACACAGTGTGACTATACAAATTAAGGAACTGACGAAAAAATTTGTCAAAACAAATTGGCAATAATTGTGAACAACGAAATAATCAAATTACAGAGATATAGTAATTGTAGTGGAAGTTACAGATGCTAGAAGTTGACGAAATACCAGATTGATAGAAAAGACAAATCTAAAAATAGCGCAAGATATGAAATCTTTGCAAGATAAGGTAACAATAGTGATGCATCTTGTTTCAACGATAAACTTAGTTTGTATTTATCAAAATAATAATTCCTAAAAATATCTTTATAACCTCTCTTTCCACTGTCAAATCTATAATCCAAAAAATTTACAGATAGTTTAATAATAGTTCTGATGTCATGTTATGTCTTCAATATATTTCTCCATCCAAAATCATTCGCGAAGAAGATTTATTTACTAATTATATTCAGCTTCTTCGATGTATTCCATCTTGATTGCTCAAGTCTTCCAATCCAGTTCATGCTCACCCATCTTCAATACATTACTCCTCTTTTAAAGAAAGTATTTATATTGTGAGAGATTGTCTGTGACTAATCAATGGATGTCAATCAGAGAGATGGTCAAGTGTTCAAGTTAACTCTCCGGTTTGTTTCAATTTCTCTGAATGTCTGGTCGCTTTTATTTATTAGATTTAAGATATTTAGCTTCAAACTGGTATATTTAAGAAACCGTGGATTCGTGCTATCGTTATTATTATAGTGAATCTTATTGGTGTATCAAATTGTTGTTTAAATAAAATCATTTGTCATTTTCGTGGCGTGACTTGCAATGTTATAATAAATAATTATGTCATCTACATACAACTATCTATTTTTAACATGTACTTGTAAACATCTATGTATGATACGAAATATCTGTCATGGAATTTGGATTTCAAATAATGGAATCAAAATATCAAATGATTTAATCCACCAATTCTATAAGTTGGTTTATAGTGATCTGGTGAAAAGCCCAGGGAAGATCAATTTGATACATCTGTAGTTATTCTCATTATTAGTGTTAAAATATCAAAACTAACTTAGGTGCGGATATCTCTATCTTTTTATCTATATCAATGTTAAAAGTAATTGTATTGTGAATGTCCAAACTTCTTAAATATGGTATATAAACTCGTCAAATTGACAATCGTCTTTTAAATCGAACTAAATAATTCAAGTATCTAGTTTTTCATATCCGCACCCAAGTCAATTATTTTAACACTTTGTTTAATAATACAACAAATGTGCGATATGAGCACAACGAATTAAGCACAAAATCGGTTAGTTGCTAGTTTTAGATGACGTTACCTCTGATAAAAGACAGATTTGTTATTGCTTGTTATCCTTGAAAAGGATTTTTCTTTATCCTTAGAGTAAGTTGTTTTTTGAAACCCCAATGTTGGTGCAAAGGCGTCTTGGAACTGGAAGTTGGAATAAAGATTTTGATAGAACAATTTGTAGAATAATCAGTACTCGTAAATGAATAAGTGGATATTTGTCTAAGAGAGATATATCGAAATATGTAATTGCTTGTATGAGCTATAGAAGAAGAGATAGTTAGCGAAGTATTTAGAGATCTTTGGCGATTGGCTGCTTGCCTACTTGAGGGACCTAGTTTGAAGATAATAATAGTACTTTTAGAGTCAGATTTTAGTTTCATTCCCAAGACGCCTATGACCTTCATGATCTAGAACAGAGAAAACAAAAAATATTTTTTAATATTATTTAGTTTTTACATGTTGCTGTTGAAATACACTGGGGTCCAAGATGTGATAAGGAAATGTGAAATTCAAAGTTGAATTTAAAATTTTGAAAGTCACATTTCTAAACCCGTTATTGTTGTGTTGGAAATAAGAGTTAACTCAGTTTTTATGCACACATTAAACTTGCTATCTTGTAACATGTTTGAGTAAGATAGAGATATTGAAATAGATGGACTTCGATAAGAAATAGGTGATTTCTAAGATGATAATATAAAAGAAAATGCAAATGCTAAATCTAATGCAAACATCATCTTTGAAATCTTACTTGAACATGTTAATAAAGCAATCACTAAAAAAATTGTTTTTTAAAGTGTTATTGTTCGAACAGCACTCTGTTCTACACAAAGTGATTAACAATAGACTTATAATGAACCCATAAAGCAATGAAATCGTCAAGTATGTGATACGGAATAATTTGGGAAACGATAGCAATGGTTTTATTTAGTATATTAGAAGTAGATTCTTTTAAATCTTCATATTCTCACGACCCGTTGCATCGTCGTAATTAACATAAATATCAAAGAATTTAAATACTTTAAAGATAAGGTCTCTTGCAGATGTGATAATTTCAGTGTCACATGAGTTATTAGTACTGTCGTGAATGTATTTTGAGTGTGTGGCTTAAATTATTGAACTTGAATTCTTGCTGATGCAATTTGGTTTTCATATAGTACCAGAATAATAATAGGACCAAACAATGATTCCCTTAAAATCAGAAATGTGCAGTAATCTTCGCGTCTGTCTAGATTAGTATATCAAAAATCTCTATACGTAAAAATTGTTGTACTAATATTAATCATTTTGATATTGTATTCTATCACTTTTTATGGCTGCTAGTTGTGTGATGCTGCGGTGAATGAATTTGCAGCTACTTTTCATTTTGCTTCTCTATTTTCACCTTTGTCAACCTTTTGCTTTGATTCTTATAATTAGATCTTCCGATGATCTCACTGGTTAGAAATATGTATAATCACGTTCTCTTAATATTATTCAATCTATTTTATTAACAAGCTATTCCATTCTCTTTTGATATCTTAAGGATAACTGCTATTTGCTAAAAACTTTTGCTACAACTATTCTATCAGCAAGTTCATTCACCTGAGCACTGTCGATGTGGTCTTCTGCCTTTAGTCTTAAGGCTTTCGTCTCAATTACTATTGTACATCATAATTATACGATTAGTGTAACTGGAAATACTGTCAATTTATCGTCTTGGATTTTTACAATATATGTATATGTTAAGTATAGTACTTAATGCGATGCTTCGCTCAATATATCATTTGTATCTTCGTGTGCTTGTAACTTCAGTTCCTTGACTTTATGTTACCTCAGAAGTAAAGTTTATATTTAATCTATTGTCGTGTCATAATCTATTTATCGTGATGGTTCATGCGATGGAGTTTTTACTTTTGATTCTTGAAGAAAAAGACTATTTGGTGGCATTTTTGTGAACGAAGACGAGGAAGGATAAGCAGCGAAGATGATTTGGTTCTTGAAAGAAGCCAATGTTAGAATGAGAAAATAAGAATTGAAAGATCAGATATACCATCTTATGGATGTTGATCACCTATGCCGCATTCTTGCTAATTCTTTTGAGATTAGATGAAGCAAATAGTTGGTCATCGTGTGGACCAGAATAGCACTCATCGTATATAATTCGATGTTGCACTATCGATGTTTTGAGTACAAGTAATCTATATCCAAGCTAAACTTAAGGTCTATCTTTATCACTTTCATTGCTTTTACCGTTTTTGGCGTAAATGCATATACATAAAGTTGAGTTAGTATTTGCACAAAAATTGCATTAGGGACCGTTCAAGTATTACGTAAGCACTGTAGGGGGGCGGGGGGTCTATGCTTTGCTTATTTTTGATGACATGGGGGGTGGGGGGTCTAGATGGTGATAACGTCAGCGGTATTTATTTTATTTTTTTACACATATTTCAACCCACACATTGTCTATGCTTGAAAACGAAACGCATATTCGGGGATTCCCACAAATAATTAATACGTTTAGGTACTCGCTTAGAACCGAGTAGGGGAATTACCGCGTGCTATTCACTTGTCTAAATTTACACTTGTTAGAATTATAACTGCTGCTCATGAAGCAATAAAAAAACCAGAATACTTACATTAAAAGAAAAATGCAAATACCAATGTTTACGTAAGCATGGGAGGGGGGGTAAGAGCTTTGCTTACTTTTGCTGACAAGGGGGAGGCGGGTGTAAATAATTGTAATAAATCTGCTTACGTAATACTTGAACGGCCCCTTAACTACATAATTTTTCTGAGAAATTATATCTCTCGAAACATTGAAATTTAAAGTTGTTCGTTTGTCTTCTTCCTGCCTTTTAATTGAATCCTTGTAATTTTTTTCGAGTTCAATAAAATTGAAGATCACCTGTTTTTAACGTACCATTTCAAACGGAAATTAAAAATAAAGAAAAGAAATCTGTTTTACAAAAACGATTTTAGTGAGTTACCAGGTAAAAGCTAAGTACCTGCCTATTTTATATGTATTTACGCCAAAAATGATCACTACGAACATAATACGTGGCCTAGATACATACTGCCTAACATATCGGATAACGAATCACTACGCTAAAGTTAGTTATTTTTGTTATAAATGTATATAATCTCTCGCTAGGTGGTTGTAGTTGTGTGGACGAATGTAATTTAGACAATATTAATGTAATTATAGGTTAGGAAGATTAATGTGTATTTATTGAGATTGTCACTTATCTTAGGTCGGCTTAGTATTGTGAATCGTCTTAAATGGGACTGGCTTTAGTTTGAAGCTTTGTTTTATCTACAGGATGTAAACAATAACTTTTGAGAATTTGAAGAAAACGATAAGAAAGAAGAGACCCTAAAAAAGGGGCTAGTAGATACTGAGGCAAGTATTTCTAAAGATATAATTAAGACAAAAATATGTGACAGTCTCTGAGACTTCAATTCGTCGCCAACACTGCAAAGGGGCGAACCTAATACAAACGGTCTTTGAGGTTCGCCCCTTTGCGGTGTTGGTGACGAATTGATCTTAGATCTCTCTCCATTATATCTTCATCCTTCAAAGTAACCATGGACATGAATGATCACACTACATATTGGTGTAGTCCAGGTTCTTCTTCATCTATTTCTGATAAAGATTTTGCGTGGAGACTTTTACTCGAAAGCACTAAAGCTAGTTCTATGAAAGACTTATCTGTCGCCATTTGTGAAGCGTAGTTATAATTAACTTTAGTCGGAAAGCTGTCAATAGCAGTAGTGACACTCACTGTATCACTGTCGGTATTTGTATCATCATTCTGGTTATGAACTGGTTCGATTTTAACTATGATGGTATTTTATTATTATCTTAGGCTTTCATTTTCAGGATTGTCGTTTGGTTCTATCTTATAATCTTTGTTTAATCCTAAAAAAAAACACTTCCTGAAATCATTGACAAGAAAGTCCTGTTTAGATTGAAATAGCGTGGAATTCCAACTTTTATAGAAATTGGTCTATTGGAAGATTCAAATTATTCACAGATGAAATATTTAACACGAACGCTTATATTTCAACAATGGATTTCGTACGAAAATACAAATTATAACAATTTTTTAAAAATATTTTTGTCATGTTACCAACTGATAAAATTAACAAAATTCTAGAGACTTCAGGCAAAAATTATCTTCCTATTTCTCCATTCTTATATATTATTATTTCTGCTTCTAATAAAAAGGCTCTAGAACCTTCCAAACCGTGTCCACATCATTGACTCATGACATACAGGGACAAAGACAATACAGTTGTTTTCTTTGTAGTTATTTTCTTAGAATGGTCATCATGAGATGTTCGTTACGTCCACTTATTATTTGCTTTAGCGGGTAGACAGGATTAGTGGTTATGCTAAAATAAGTCTTAAGTTTTGCTCGATTACGTAAATTTTGCGAAAATATATTTTCTAAATTTTTGGAATCTTCACCATCATGGAGCACAATTATAATTGAGAGAGAAATCGGCCGTATAAACTGTCAAAAATATAATAGTAAGCAACATTAAAAACAGGAGAGGACAATTCAAGTCTAGTATAAGGTTAGACTACACAATAACGTATTTGTCATGGTCCATTGTGGTTATGTTCGCTTCTGCCAGACATTGCATGTTTCTCTTCCGGAGTTTTAAAGCAGATACATTTTCTACCACTATTATACCTTTGTAACATTTAGTCGTATTCCCGTCTTATAATAATAATGCTGGTTATTTCAAAATCTACGCAGTCGAGCAAAACAAAATTTACTTCTAATAGAAAACTCTCGATGTTTACAAAAACTGAAATATCCAAAAAAAATATATAAAATAATAATTATTACTATTAATAAAAAGAAATAATCGTAACTTTTCTCAACTCCAGTGTCCGCAGCTAAAAGCTTAATAACTTAAATAATAAGTTACTTCTAGTGGTCGTTTAAGGATTGTCCAAAACAAGGCATCTGTGAACGTTTTGTTGATTTTGTTCAATTTTCGAATTGTATAACGTGCTGTTTGTTTTGTATAGTGGCGTTATGATGGGGAAGATTTAATAAAAATAATCTTTTCGGAAATAATAATAATTAGAAATCTTGAAAAATTTTTGGAGAGCAATTTATTGCTCTCATCTTCAGGAATTAAATAATAAAAGTATTTTTGAATGAAGTTCTACAATGTTCATTTTACAAAAATACATGTAAGCTGTTGAAAAGTAAAATAAAAAAGGGATTCACTAAGAAAAACCCATAATTTACAAAAAAAATAACGAGTATGATGGCTGACTGAAAAATTGTTGTCATCATTATGGTGAATAACATGTTAACATTATTATAAAATAATAGTTATTATTATTTGAATATAATAATAAAAATCTTGGGACTGAAAAATAATAATGCAATCGTGGCGTCACTGTCCAAACGAACACATTTTTGATAAAACCTTTACAAATTTGTAGTCCAACGTTTTTTTGTTACGATAGTTTTACCCTTTTTAGAGATACGTATAACGCGAAATAAAAGAATATTATTTGTTGAATATAGAAAATATTTCATAGCAATATTTTTATTGTTAACTACTTTTAAGGTACCCTCTTAAAAGCTATGCGACATAGTAAACGGCTTTTTATATATCGACCAGTGTTTAGTATGTATGGCACATAATAATTATTGTATTATTATTAAATAGTGAATTTAGAAAACTATTAAAGTCACTTATCAAGCTGTCTTTATACTGTATGTAGCAGAAATATAATATATGACTATATCTATCCTATTCTATACATGTTAGTATGTGACTCTGTATATTTCCTAATAACTATTAAGCGTGGACAAATTTTAATGTCGTTATTAATTTCTATGTTTAATAATAATAATAGAATATCTTCAATAATAATTATTATAATAAAATAAGTTACGCGCGCTATCGTGATCATTATTCAATCATTACGCACATAAGTAAAAAATAATAATATACGAATTAATTATAAGTAATAATAATAATTACACCATTGTATCATCGAATGTAATTGTTGATTGTTATATTATAATTATTAATTTATTATAATACAATTATTGTCTAGTTATTATGTATGTGATATTGTTATTGGAATAATAGATATTTTAAATGCTATTAAAGTAATTTATCTATTACCCTTCTTGTTGACTTGTGTGTGTAATAGTGTTATTAATTAAGACACTAGTTTTAAGTGAGAATTTTAAAGGTAATTTCAGAAAGTGGTCGTATTCGTGGTAATATAAAATTTATAATATCAACCCTAATAACTGCTTGATGTGTTCTTGTAGGGATAAACGATACATTTTTGGACATACAGCCTTTTGTCATTGGAAGATTTTATTAACTATTTCACTTTAATACTGTTGTTTTAAGACATGAAATTTTTTATTAAAAAATCAATTATTATTTTCATTACTATCACTCTCGTCTATTGAGTTATTAAATTCTTAGTAAAAATAACTAAGATACTATTAACCCCATTATATTCTGCATTTTAAATATAAATTCGTGTTTTAAAACAACATTTTTACATCCATATAGAGTAACCCTATACGAAAAATATCTGACAATAATAATCCTTATTATTAAATAAAAATATTATTATTATTGCCAGAACGTTGTCATTTCAAATAAAGCTTGTATGTAAACTTAGTATGATCTCACATGAAAATAATAAATTATAAACGATCTATTTTACAAAAAAATATCTTTACTGGAAACTGTAATAGAATTTTTCTTTTTAAAAGTAATCTAGAAGCTCTCATATCACTTGCAATTTGTGAATCACTGTGAGAGGGTAGGTCATGAGCTCATATTTATAATGATCTTATATTAAGAGATGGAGAAAAATATTCTTCAAGTTTATTTCGTGAAAAATTCAAGAAATTATTGATGTTACAAATCAATTACTTTGTAAAGAGTATTGAATTTCAACCACAAATTGATTTATGTAGAAGTGAAAATATCTAAAACACGCGTTAAATAGGTATTTGACGTGTGTATTCACTTATTCATTAAATTTGTATGTATTCTCTAAATACGCCTACATATATTTATCGTGAAGATCTACGATGAAATCGCACAAATGGAGCAAGTTGTAAGATGTGTACATACCCATAAAATGATTTTTATTTGCATTACATTATTTGGTCTGCAATGCAAACACGAAATATCCAATATTGAGCACGCTATAACGTTGTAATGAGTTGCTGTATTGCAAATGAGCGCTCATGACCCCTTCTATAGAGCTAAGTACAATAATTAATATAATATTGAAGCAATAACGAATAAATTAATGTAAGTCACGTGTAATAAATTTAATTAATGTACAATTTGTTGTTTTCTTTCAAAATCCTAATGTTTCATTATTTCAGCCGAAAGACGTCCACTGCTGGACATAGCCCTCCCCCAAGCACCGCTACTACTACCGGTTCTATGCTTCCCGCATCCAGCGGATTCCTGCAGCCTTCACAAGGTCATCGGTCCACCTTGTGGGAGGTGGGGGGCCTTCCAACGCTACGTCTTTCGTTACGCGGTCGCCACTCCAGAACCTTTCGGCCCCATCGGCCATCTGTCTGCCCTGCCCATTCTATGTCGGTTACCTTGGTTCTCCTGCGGATCTCTTCATTTCTGATTCGATCACGTAGGACCTATTAGTTCACCCAATTACAAATCCTCCCCTAGAGTCTAGTGGCATGTCTTGAGAGGTTGGACAAAGTGACATTCTATCAGCGCTAACGATGATGGAAAAGTCAAAAATGTGTGACTGACATAAACTACCGGAAAGTTTATGGCAATTCAGTTAAAAGTTGTTATAGGAATATGAAACGCTTTGCAAGCGATTGCCAATTATCTAGGCCCTCTGGGTAGTCCGCTATCAGACCAATATTTTCACCACGACATAAACTATTATTGTAGCTATAAGTAGCTCCAGTAACAGCAGCGATAGCCTAGTGGTGTGACCGTCAGACTGCCAAGTCATAGGTCTCGAGTTCGAGCCCAAGGCACGCATCTCTGACTTTTCGGATTCATGTGCGTATTTTAAAATTATCACTTGCTTCAAAAACGGTGAAGGAAAACATCATGAGGAAACCGGCCTGAGAGATATTTCTCGACGGCATGTGAAGCCAAGTCAGAGGCCCATGGGCAGCAAAAATTGACACCAGGTTAGTCACTAACCACACGAAAAAAGAAAGAAGTAGCTTCTGGTTACACAAGAAAAGAAGAGTAAATTAAAGTTACCTACAATGTTTTTATTGACTCATTCGGCTAGTGGTCGCAAACGCCACAGCTGAGCATAGGATCCTGGGTTCAATTCCTGGATCGGGCAAAGTGTTAAACGATTATCCCAAGCATCCCCGAGTTTTGTTTGGCTTGCCCCTTCAGGAATACGGCGTGTTGTTATTTATCACTAAAATAATGTATTAAAAAATAATGGTTTAGTTTCTTCAAAAGAGGAATTCACTGAGCGACATGATCATGTGACACCTATATATCTAAGTATGTGTACGATTTTTTGTGCAGAGAAAAAACATCTTCAACTGGGTAAATTGTACTTGCCCAATGAATTTTCTAAACCAAATCAGGGATCTTTATTAAAACTTCCGACTATCCATTATAAATAACCCACATGTCCAACCTCCATTAACCAATCAACCACGTGATCGCCTCAGCTCCATCACCAGACAGGTCACTGACCGCGTGACGTCGGCTGGTAGGCCCAGACAGCTAAATGAACAGGGCCTAAGCCTAAAAGCGTCATCTCATTTCCCCATGTGAGTCAGACGACATAACTCACTAGCATGACATCGAACAGACGAATCGATTTTTTGGCGTTTGACTCCTTTTACTTAGAAACAGACCCAGATTTTTTTTATGCGTAGTCAAATTTTATTTCACACTAGCTTCTGCCCCGACTTCGTTCACGTGAAATTCCTTTTTCCCCAACCCACTTCGTCGCATCGTATTGCTGCGCTATTAAGTACATCAGTTTTTGTTTAGCGTTCCTACTGACTATTTTTCTTTAAAAAAAAATTGGGCTATCAAATGAAAAAAGATTTTTCAAAGCCGATTAGTAGTTCCAGAGATTAACGCGTTCAAGCAAACAAAAAATCTTTTCAGTTTTATTATTAGTTCAGATAACATCACGCCTTGTTTTTCCCAAATTACGATGATTATTTTATTTTACTTTTTTTACACACTTCATTGACATAACCTACAATTTTCTATTTTTTTTAAATCAAATTAAATTTGTTACAGCTGTAGTGGCAATCATGTCATTTGGTTTAAATAGGTTCTTATTTTTATGATTTTGTTTATCTAGATTATTTTCTTTTCTTTTAGATTTTGTGAATGTGAGCACGTTGTAGGCTGTAAACTTGTGTACCATTTTTTATTTTACTAAGTACCTGGTACTTGTTGATAGGCCTACATTGTCCTCCCATACCTATTAACACTGTAATTTGAAAACATTGTAGAAACAATTTATTTTAAAAAGAATAACCGTGGAGTTTCTTGCCGGCTCTTCTCCATAGGAAGCGACCAATTGGAACCGTCCACCTAGCTTCTGACGTTTCATAAATGCCCTTGTAGGTTTACAACACTTTGCCCGACCCGGGAATCGAATCCAGGACCACATGCTCAGCAGTAGCGCTTGCTACCACTAGACCAACGAGGCAGTATTAGTTCAGACAATATATAGGTTTATAATTTAATTAGATATAGCATAGAAATCTCGATGTATTGAAATGTCGCCACAAATGTTGCACCCATGCGAATTTATACGCTAGTGATCATGTTACAAAGCAACTGGGTTGTGGAGGTCAGATAGGCAGTTGCTCCATGTGAAATACTGGTATTCAGCTGTATCCGGTTAGACTAGAAGCCGACCCCACACTCGTACCTATTTCTAAAAGGGACTACCTAGCAGGGTAAATATCATGAAGTAAAGATTAACGTGATTTTGTGGGACCAAGTCTTTAAATATTTATCCCCAAATAATGTAGGTTTATATAATAAAACCAGACACGGGACAATTAAGATTATCTGTTGGCCATACTTGCAAATGTTTATTATTCTGTGTGGAAATCAAAACCCGTAGCCCGTAGAGCAGCCGGCAACCGTCTAGCCACAGTATCAAAGTTGGCCAAGAGGTCGATGGACCACCTGATCATAATCTTACGAGCCTTGTGGCCAGACAAACACAATTAAATCTGATGAAAATGTAACCAAATGGATCTGAAAACGTACTTGTACATGTCAATTTGAAGCGCCACTTGCAAATTGAGTAGGTACTTTGATTTTACTATTTATCCCGAAATTCTAAGTTTAGATCACCTGAAGATGTTTTTTATTTAACAATTGAGGATAATTTGATAACCTCAATTTTTGTCGATGAATTTTCAATGAAAATGTAATAATGTTATTCAAACAATAATTGTTGCAAAGAGTGGTAAGATATAAAGTCGAAACCTTCTTAAGGGTACTACCATAGATATAAGATTTCTATGGGTACTACACTAGTCGGTCAGTCTTCCATACAAACGTAGTATGATGATTACTCGTCTGTTTGAAGGTGTATGTTTAAAACTAAAAATTATATAAATTTGCCTTATTATTATCTAGACCTGTATGAAAGCAAAATTGAGAAAAAAATATTGTTATGGAAATTATGAGCGATATTTCAACACTAATTTTAACTCATCTTTGGGCGTAAATAAATAACTTATGTAGTATGAAAATGGTAAAACAAAAACCGTACAGGGATAGATAATTTATTGAAAAGTTAAAATAATTTTATTTTGAGTTGATATATCCAGAAGTTTTTCCATAATATCTATACGCCCAAAGGTCTGTTCTTGAAATTTTCGACGCTCATTTTCGTTATAAATCAACGTCTATTTCATTAAATAAATCTTTACTAAATAGCAAACATATTAGCCACGCCACCAACGAGTTCGAGCGGTCGACTAGTGGAACCTTAATAATGATGAATGTGTTACTAATTCCCTTTAGTGAGTGATTGCTTGAGAATTTAACCTTAGCAGGGTTTATTTACACTTTCATGACATACTTTTGGAACAAACATTACGTACAGTTAAATCTAAGTGATTTTTACAAGTTTAGGTAGTAATTATTTAATATATTTTTCAATATAGCTTTGTAAATGTGACAGATGCCCTAATCTCAAAATGAATTATCTAACAATCGTCTCCTTTTTCTTTCAAATTCAAACTTCGAATAAGTAACTAGAGCAATATAGCTAACAGATCCCCATCGTTACTTAACTCGGTGTTAGGCTCGTTTACCCTGCCACATACTGTAGTTGGAGGCGGTCGGTACATTCGCGTCGTACGTCGCTCCGCATTACCACCACTGCTACCCCCATTTGACTATTAATTGGCCGCAATCCAGTTAGAGAGATGGAGGAAGATTGGATGCGGCAATATGTGCCGAAAAATATGTACCTACAGCCGTTTTGCATATTGTATCTCTGATTTTGCATCACCTTCAAAATCATCTTGATCTTTATTTTCGTTGCAATAAGGTTGCTATTGCTGCTGCTGTTAGAAGTACAATAAAAGTGACAGGACTGGTATCGTAGGTAGCTGGAAGAGTTCTTAATTGAGTTACTTTTAAAGATTTCCAGAGGAGATTTTTCAATTATAATATTTATTGGTTGAGCATCGACTTTTGAACAGCATCCGAATTGCGTAACACACTTTCAATCAAAATCTGAATAATTTTTAGGAATAATAATAAGGATGCAGCTACTCCATTGCTTCATAAATTATGTTCGAAAAATGTATCTGCTCAACAACGTAAATAACGCAATGAATGTTGTCGATCTGTCAAAATGAAATCCATTTATCCCGCAGGAGCAGGAGTTAATTAACAAATATCGACTCTTTCGAAATCATCTTTTTCAAAGAGTTCTACTAGATGTCTCTACTGAGAGTTCTTGTTTTACAAACGGCAGCGTAAACCCCATTAAAAATGAGTTATTTACCGTCCTTCTTTTTCAAAAATAGAATCTATTCCAGCCTAAATTACTTTCAAACTTAGTCAAATTAAATTTAGCCACTCACGTCACGGCTAGTTTGGTCCGCCATATTGAAAATTACATACATTAGGCCGCTCCTGGTTTGAAAAATTTAAAGCAATGCGGTACCGTGTCGGTACAGAGCATAATATACCACACTGCTGCTTACCGACCAATGAGGAAACAAAAGCAGTGCAGTATCGTTTCGGTATACCAAGCATTCTATAACGCACCAACCAATGAGGAAATGGCCGAGTGGTGAAAATATGATATTTTTACTGTTTAAAGTGAATAATTCACAGCGAAAGTTGGAGAAAAACGTAGTTATACGTGTAACGTGAAATTCTGCAAGAAGAAAATAAAACGAAAATGTGTAGTGATTTTGCACTTGTTTAGTACGATTATTATTTTATTATATGGTTGCCATTTTTGAGTTTTCTTTAGTGATTCTTGTATATACAATAGTTGATTTCTGTGTTACGTTTCTTTAATTTTAAATTGGGTCTCACATTCGACAACCCTATTAAATAAAAATAAAATTCATTTATTTCAGGTACCACTTAACCCATATTAGAAAGCATCTAATTAAATTATTCAATAATAAATACAAAATCACACATAAATAAAAACAAACGAATAAATACAATATTCAAATTATGTCCAATCATTCAATCATAATTAATTAATCAGCTCTTAATCATTTCAGCAGTCTCTTACGTGCGACACTATATGTAACTTGTCTGTCACAGCAGTGTCGCATATAAGGACAGTCCAACCTATTTGCTACCTTATTCAGAACGATATTGGAGCTGGCCCGCACTCTGCGGAAACGCGCAGCGCTTCGGCATGGTCGCATGAAGACAGTCCGTGCGCGCCCTTGCGAACATACCCGAAGCGCTGCAATAGCGATTCAGACTCAACATCGCTCTGAAAGCGTTGTTAAACTGAATGCGGAGAGTGCTGCACACAAATCTGACAACCTATTCTCAATATTGGTCAAATCCATTTCGCATATAATACCGCTAAAGTCCCGTGGTATCCGAGCGGATACAAGTCACCCACGCGGCTTACATCTCTATTTGTACTTGCTGTAATGGCTATTATCGTCTGTGAATTTTTCTGTCTATGGTCGGATAAATATTCTTGTCAAATAAATCGACTAAAAGCAAAAATATGAATAGGCAACATTTTAAAAAAATGTTGAAAATGACATTCCCGCGCGGTAAAATGTCAGTCAAACGTCACTCCCGGGACGCGCGCGTTCGCTGTAATAATTCGTTTTTTAATGGTTTTTGTGTGTAAATCTTCGGAAAGTGGTGATATTTTAATTTTGAAGTAAATATTACATCGTTTTAGATAATATTCGCACTAAATAACATCATATTATACCTATTTTGACCCAACCAAAAAAGTGTAAACAAACAGATAAGAGAAAGTTCACGTCAAAGAGAAAGTTGTGATATTTTGTGGTTTTTCTGTATGGATCTGATCGGTAAGTGTTTTTTTTTTATTTATTGATACATATTTCATCGGTTTAGACAACATTTAGAACAAAATACAACAAAAAAATATTTTTTTGGGACGGAGAAAGTTACGTAAGCATTAGAAATTCTAGATCATCTAAAATCTAGATTTTTTGAATTTTTTGTTTTGAATGTTTGTCTCTAAAAACACTTTTGTTAGATAACTTATCTATCCATAATGTACCCTGCAAAATTTCGTGTGAATTGGTACGGTAGTTTTATCAGAAATCGTTATCACAAAGAACAAAAGAAATAATAACAAAAGCGGGTAATAAAGATAAGTGAACGTTGTTTACAAAGACTGCAACCATTTGAAACGTATTCCTAATCTATTCGAGTAGCAAAAAACATTAACAATACTACTTGAGACGTTGTAAAGAAATCCGAGTGTTTGTTTATTTAAGTGCGGTCGTAAAACTGTCACGGCGCGGACCACCCACGGCGCCTGACCGGTTAATCTTGAAACCTTTGCAACAATACCACATCCATTCGAACTATGTTCATTGACGACTACATGCGGCCTTGTGTAAGAGCTCTTTCTCATAGAGAGCTGTGATGTTTTTCTAGACTCTTTAACTTATTTTCAACTTATCAGAAAAATCTCGAGATAACTTAAGGCGAAAGCGTCAGGGTAGCCCGCGAAATAAAATGTCCTTACAGTTTTTGCAATTTGCAGGTCAGTTTCAGGTTGTATGTTGATACAACCTGAAACTGACCTGCAAATTGCAGAAACCGTAAAGATCAACATCTAAATGTGATTTGCGGCCGTAACAAATATGGAATTATAATCATTAGAATCAGCAATACAACTCCTAAAGTTAGAATTGCCCTCAAATGTCATGATTTCATGAAATAGTCATTCAATAGGGTAATAGGGTAATATTGATAATTTTTACGATTATATTTCTATAAATAAAAATTTGATACGGCCAACGTCAATTAGTTAGATCAACATAAACCTGATACTAACGTGCAAATGGTAAAAACTTAAAAAAAAAAGGATTTCGTGGGCTACCCTGACGCTTTCGCCTTAACTTAGAAAGCTTTCCACTGCCATAAATCACGATGTGACTTCACTTTGCACAAGCTTGCACGAAATTTTCGTTTTGACAAACTGAATCTAATCGGATTCTCACACATACCTACAGGTCTTAAGTCTAAAGATCTCACTGCCCGCCACTGCACGGACACAGTCCTGGGTTACGAATTTGGAGTCACTAGAATTTGTTAAATCTCCACACTGAGTCATAAATATCATTTCCAACTAAGCACAAAGATTTACATCAGAAAAAAAAAACACTTTTCCTACCCCTTGCTGCGAACACAGCCTTACAACGCGAGAGGCAACCGCGCAAGCTATGTAAATCCTCAAAAATATTATTTTTAATTTATCGTGGTCAAGTCGACTTTATTATCTGCTGCTTTATGATGCAAGGGATTGTTGTTAAGGTTTATTTTTATTGGCAGTGTATGCAGTACTGTTTGTTGGATCTCTTTATTGAGTTAAAATGGTGTCAAGAGTTTGTTGGTCGGGAAATTGATTGTTTTGTTAATGAATGAGTATGTTGAGATTCAGGCAGTGGCTTACATTTAGGCCTGCTTGCGCCACAACTCATTAAATGCGTAAAACTAACAATGTAAAAAACTTCATTCTGCCTCTGTCTACTTTTACAGAAACTTTTGTAGTGCTAAATGCTAAATGGTTTTGTCGACGGAAGAATAGACAAAATGACAGATAAACAATCGCAATCTGTCATTTTGTCTATTCTTCCGTCGACAAAACCCGTAGAAAACCCGTTTCTGTGGTTGTCTTGCTATGCGTGCAGGACTTTGGTCAAAATAAAGGCGCTTACAACTTTCAAGTTCGTCTGTAAAATTGATGAGCTTTGGCCGCCCGGGGCTCTCACATCAATAGATAATTACTTGTGTCTCGTTAGTCAACACTTCATAGGTTTGGCCTCATCTCGTAGGCTGGCGAACAGTACCGGAATAGGCACATCCACTTGGTAAATCCAGAGAGCCTATCTGTGTATTATGCAAGACTAGCTTTTGCCCGCAGCTTCGACCATGTGTAGCTCGAGAATTACTCCACGGGAACGTGCTATTACCGTGTTATAAAGTAGTCCATGTCCTTATCGAGGTCATGGTCATACGGTACATATTGTATGCAAAATTTCATAAAAATCCGTTCAGCTGTTAAGGTGACAGACAGACAGAGTTACTTTAGCATTTATAATGTTATATAATAGCTTCCGCCAGCGGCTCGCCCGCGTGTTATCTTTATAAATTATAGCATAAGTTACTTCGTGATAATATAGCATTCTACAGGTGAAAGAATTTTTAAATTCAATCCTGAAGTTTTGAGTTTGTTCATTACAAACAAAAATACAAATATTTTCTCTTTATAATATTAATAATTATTATTAGTGTGGATGGATAACTTAGCCAAAACTTATTTGGAGGAGAAGAGACAACCCGTAAGTAACTTAATTTCACACATTCCAACCTCATATTTTATTGTGTATACTTACAAACCAACTCCACATTACTAGACCCATGACATACACATTAAACCATAAATACACTCGTGTACAAGCTCGTAATATATGTAAAAGTGTGGCCAAAAGTGTCCACTGTGTAAAGGTCATTAAACCCGAGCTGCGGGTAACGACCCTTGGGCTAAGGGATGCAATGCTGAGCATATGTTCGACACACGCTAGGAATGGGGAAGATGCTAACTATTTGTGTAACTACAGATTGAGGTTTTGGAGGCATAAAGATAAATATTTGGGTCACTTTTAATTTACATACGTACTTAAATGATCTCATGCCTTTTTTCCATGGGGGTCGGCAAGAACTATAGAACGCATACGCTCCTGCTCTTGCTACGATTTCTCGTATAACGATTTCTGGTAAAAACGAATATATTTGTACACCAATTTCATGGGTAGGACATAGAGCTCGACTAAAATGTATACATAAGACCTTTATTGTAATACATGTGTTCACGAATAAAAATTGATTGATTGATTGAAATATTTGTTCACAAACTACGTAACTGACATCTAAACATGACATCTGACATCTTGGCTGAAGGTAAGTTGGTACCATCTGACGACCATCTCTAGCACCGCGCGCGCTCATTGGTCAAAACAAATAACGCGCGCTTGCCCGGCTTCCTGTTACACACTTCCGTCCCTTTCCACGAAATCACTCCCACAGATTGCTGGAAAGCGAGAGGAAAGATGTAACACTTCAAAAACAATTTAAAATAGGAGAAGGTTAGAGGTTTTTCATTTTTATTTTCTGTACTTTAATTATTATTTATTTAGTTACCTTTAAATATCATATGAACCGAAGTACCGATAAAAATCAAGGCACAGGTGAGTATGAATAAAATCTCGTGTCAAGAAGATATATCGCTCCATCACTCCTGTCTTCGCATGGCTGCGGCTGGTGCAATTTGAGTGAAACGTCTGGAATTAAATCCTTTTTTATATCCAGTAACCGGGTTGTGGAGGCCAGATAGGCAGTCGCTCCATTTAAATACTGGTATTCAGCTGCATCCTGTTATACTAGAAGCCGGCCCTAACATAGTTGGGAAAACGCTAGGCAGATGATGAGTTTACAGCCATGAAAATTTTTATTTACTGCCATATTTCAGACAAGCTGACAACATGTTCCATTTTTAACCAGCTTCCAAAAGGAGGAGGTTCTCAATACGACAGTTTTTTTCTTCTGCCAATTATGAATTGATTTTGATGATTCTTTTTTGTTTGGTAGGTCATACCTCAGAGGTACCATATAAATTTTATTAACTTTGCTTGCGTAGTTTTTAAGTTAGCTTCAATAATACGTATGTTTTCCCACTTAGTATGTGGATAAATGATAAAATCCTGTCACTGTTATTTACATAACAGGAAGTGGTGTTAGAATTTGTGTAGGGTAGGTACCACAACTAAAAAAGTGAAAAATAAAAACTTTTTACAAAAAAAAACACCTAAAAAGAAACTGAAAAATAACTTTAATTTTGGAAATCGGTGACAAAAAACGAAAATTCAAAACCAAAAACGCCGACTTCCGAAATTAAAGTAATTTTTCACTTAGTACCTAGTATTATTTTTTGGAGGTCGGTTAGTTTTTTTTTTGAAAAAGTTTTTTCTTGTTAACAGAAGGCAACAAGATAAGCAGGTCCGTTTTTCAGGCTGATTTGTCATTCATGGATGATGATGTGACAGTGTTTCCTGCTTATAAGCTGAATCATAGACTTCTATGATTGGCGTTTGTCCATAGTAGGTAGGTAGGTAAGTACCAAATATGACTTACTATAATAAATCATAGTTTTGGTACTTACCTAGTATAACAAACTTTTAATCTTATCTAGCTAGCCAGTACTGTCAACATTTCCACACAATTCTGCCTCTCGCCAGTCCTTTCGGTAGGAGTCAAGCGAGTCCCGCCATCTTCTCCTTCAACTTTTAATATTCTACAAATTAAACCTTACCCAACACGACACTCATAAACAAACATACAAAACCTACTTGGACCTCTGCCCGGTCCCCAAGCAAAAAGGGCGTGAAGTCGCCATTTTAAAATAAGCATACGCAATGCGTATTTTATTGGAGTTGCTCGCATTCTATTCCCACGCTTAGCTACAAAATAAAAGCACTAAATGATAGTTGCGACTGAGGCGACATCTATTGTAGGGATGCACTCAACATACACACCCCCACAGCCCCCCAACACCCTCCCCCCGTTCCCTATCAATCAGTACTGTAGCGCAAATGTGAAAAATCGAAAAAAACCGTCGCGAAATCCGCCTGTAGACTGCTTTAGAGAGAGATAACAGATGTGTTGGAGTAAGGTGGGAAAGAGATGGAGAGAGGATAGTCTAAATTATTGTATTATACATAATAATATTCGGGCGGTTTAATGTATATGCTTGGGTTGAAGAAGCGAAATTTGAAGTCTAATTTAAATTAGCTTTATGCGTTTTTGGTAGTGGGGTAAGCAGATAAAGACATTGTGGTATCAGTGGTATTTGACGCTACTTTTTTTGTTTTTGTTTTTAATTAATAGGTCTGAGTATGTATGGTACTCTTCTACCTTTTTCATCAGATTGTAAGAGAAACGGTGAGAAGAGTCTTGTGAAAATAATTACTTGTTTGCGGACGTAGATTTGTGATCAATGTGTGCTACACAATGCTTGCATAATGCTCCCTTTTATCCCTCCAAGATAACTTAACGTTATGGCAAGTATTAAAACCACGTTAATTGTGCAGTAGTTTGGCTTATCCTGAAAATTATTTCATCACAACAGCAGCTAAAGCAAATTTTTAATCAAAAGTTACGTAATGAATCTTTGAAGACACATTTTTTTAAATATATAAGTTGTGTTTATTTTCATCAACAGTTAAAATGCATCGTTTAATTGTCAAATAACCAAATATTGGTATTTCAGAACCTGTCATGTAAAATTCTTACATCTGTGCAATCACGATCTGAAATCCTAACATATACTGTAATACTATAATCGTATTGTCTCCATTTTCTTAGAGGACGCTTCGAGCGAGCCCACTACACACCCCTGCAAACTGGCTACACCCCATTCCCAAACCGAACCCTACTCCATCCCAATAGAGTTGCAAATGCACCGTCAGATTTTGTCCCATAAGTCTTTTCGTGTCAACCCGTCGATTGCCGAGACCCGACGGCGCGGGCGGTCGAAGGAAACCTCACCACTTAATTTAGGGTTAAAATATACTTCACCCGATTCTGGATAGCGGAGGGAGGGGCGCTCAAGGTCACATGGTGCTCGTCAAGACACATGTCATTGGACTGGGTCTGGGTGAGACTGGTTGGTGATTATGAGAACTGGTGTTGGGTGTCTAATTTAATGTTGAAGGTAGTTATGACCCTGTTATGACCCACTTTTGTTGAAGGGTCATTGGATGATGTAATTATAGATTTTTGGGTATAAAATATTAATCTCGTAATTAACTGCCTCGTTGGTCTAGTGGTCGTAAGCGCTACTGCTGAGCATGAGGTCCTGGGTTCGATTCCCGGGTCGGGCAAAGTGTTATTGGGTTTTTCTATCTGGAATTTCTCAGTAGCAGCCCGGAGTCTGGATTTGTGCCCGGTTGATGGCAATAGGCTCGCCCCCTATTACATGGGACTTAAACATAACTGGCGAAATGTGGGTGTACCTGCTACAGGTACACCTCTGCCCAACCCTTCGGGGAAACAAGGCGTGATGTTATGTATGTTATGTATGTAAAATATTAATCGCCAAACTTGGCAGACGATTTAGAAAAAACTTTTTACAAAAAAAATACAACCGACTTCCAAAATAAACAATACAAAGTGAAAAATAATTTCGGAAGTCGGTGTCTTTGGTTTAGAATTTTCCTTTTTTGCCACCGACTTCCGAAATTATTTTTCACTTTGTAGTGTTTTTTTACAAAATCAATTCATAATTGGCGGAGTAATCGCGTAACAAACATACAAAAAAAAAAAAAAAACATACAGTCGAATTGAGAACCTCTTCCTTTTGGAAGTGGGTTAAAAATAGATTTCAATTGACTTTCACGAGCGAAAAAATAGTGTCATATTTTAATGAGAGCCACAGAGAGCCTAGAGAAGTGGCAATCGGTTCCAAAGCTTTTCGTATTTATATAGCACTTTTCAACAAGATTGACATAGGTAAGCTTTTCGGTACCTAGCGAATGTCAGTCCCTTACGGTTTTGATTTTTCCATCATCGTATTCGCTCTAGGCCCTCGTGTCCTAGGCCCTCAGGTCAGAAAACATTTAATTACATTGGTTAACTATTTTATTTTAGCTAAGCATTATCGACGAATTGGTTGTGTTTTGAAGAAAGGGAGGAGCGTGCTACTGTGACCTAATAATAAATCGGTACAATACTCATGCTTGGTGGTTTTATGACGATATCCACGTTTCTTGCAATTATTTACGTTTATCGTGATGTTTAGATCTAGAGCAGTATTTTTATTGTCAGCTTTGAATTTATATTTCTTTTATTTAGAACTGAAATGACATATCGCTTGATAAAAAAATGCTCAGGAGTTTTTCTCGCAATTAAAAAATTTTGATCATAAATCTTTGAGTCCCCACAATCCTAAAATAACAATAACAAATAATTCAAACACCCATTTAACAGCCTGACAGAAGCTTACAGTAACGTTATTTTAACTGCACAACAGCCTGGCTGGGATAAAAAATGATAATGTAAACATATAATATGAAAATTAAATGAACGAGCGGCGCCACAGTATAACTCACTGCACTCTCCATGTGTCTGTACAAAGGACACGGCAGCACTAACACTGGTTAAGAATTTTTAATAAAGTCGTTATTCTAAAGATTCCATAGAACATGTGTTCATTTGTGAATCTGAGTTTAATTCCAGGTTGAGCAGTGTTACTGGGTTTTTAGGGTTCCGTAGTAAACAAGGAACCCTTATAGTTTCGCCACGTCCGTCTGTCCGTCTGTTCGCGGCTTAGCTCAGAGACTCTTAGTACTAGAAAGCTGTAATTTGGCATGGGTATACATATTAATCACTCCGACAAAGTTGTATAATAAAATAATGAAAAAAAAAATTTTTAAGGTACTTGCCTCCCCTACACGTAAAGGGGGATGATTTTTTTTCTCATCTATCGCATAGTGTGGGATATCGTTGGAAAGATCGTTCAAAAATATTGTGAGTTTATGTAAGCCATTTTTGGATTTAGGAATCCGTTTTCGAAATATTAACTTTTAAAGTGCTAATTTTTGTAAGTCATGTGCCCCGCTTTTTTTTTTGTGTGGGAAATTCTCAAATAACTTCTCCCGCTCTGGGTGGAGCGGGAGGGCGTGTCAGACTCTTACTGACTAAAACCCACCCGTGTTTCTTCGGTTTACAAGTTATCGAGTAATAATCGACCAACTTACATTTGCGGTTGCAAAAATATGTTCTCCCTTAGATTCCGTACGGAAGAACATGTTTTTCAACTACAAAGTTAAGTTTGTTCGTGGGATAAATTTATCCCAACTACGGAACCCTACACTGTGCGTGGTCCAACACGCAGTTGGCCGGCTTTGTTATTAAGGATCGCTCAGTAGCAGCGCGTAGTCTAGAGTAGTACCCCGTTTGATGGCCATGAACTAAAACATAACAGGCAACAGAATCTAAAAGAGCGCATCCCAGCGCGTCAAAAAAGCACACTGTTAGATTTTCAACTCTCAGGTGCGCGGTTAAAAATTGCCCGTGCCTACGAGGTCTACAACACCTCTGTCGCTTCGGAGCATTCAAGTGCGATGTTACGCACTTGGTAATTTGTTATCAGAAATGACATCCGCCTGATCTCCACCTTTTTGTTGGTTTCAAATGCGATCGCTTATCGTCGTGTTTTTCACCTTCGCATATTTTATTAAGATACTTACTTAATAAAATATGCGAAGGACAGAGCCATAAATATTTGCTTTTAGTGTACCAAATTAACCGAATTACAGAAAAAAGTCAGAACTTGTCGAATCTGGTGAATTTGGGGGTCAATTAATGACAACATTTCTTGGAATTTATTGTTTCAGAAACGTTCCTCTCAAAGTTTCGATTACGTTTCGTGCTGCATGGTTTCTGGCTCCGTCATAATAGAACCTCGTGTTTTTAGGGTTCCGTACCTCGAAAGGAAAAACGGAACCCGTATAGGACCACATCGTTGTCTGTCCGTCAGTCTGTCAAGACTCTTTTTCTCAGGAACGCGTGGAGGTATCAAGTTGAAATTAATATCAAATACATAGATCTAAGTTCTCTTGGAGCTCTAAAAAATCAAGCTTCTAAGACAACGCAATACAAAAGTACGGCCATTTATGTGAAATATTTTGATACTCGTAAATAAATCAAAACCTACAGGGCACTTCCCGTTGACTTAGAATAATAAAATTAGGCAGGAAGCAAGGTCTCACAGCACAAATAGAGGAAAAATTCCGAAACTTTATAATTTGTATTTTTTTGCGATTACAAACTTACATTTGCAGTTGGAGAATTGACCGTGACGTATATCGAGGTATGGGAGAACATGTTTCTCAAGTAAAAAGTTAAGTTAGTTATTGGGAAAAATTAATCCCCACTACGGCACCCTTTATAATGCTTGGTCCAACACTTGGCCGATTTTTTTAAATCTCACCGATTGGTTTGATAAAACCAAAAAATAAAACTTAACATTATTGCGATTGCCAGTCGCAGTAACAGCAGAACCTGTCCTGTACCCTCTTTAAGCAAGCATGGTGCTGTTAGCCGACAAAACGATTAAAGGAGTCCTGTGCGGGTCAACAATGGTTACTCTTCTCCACAACAGTGTAAATTATGTTTATTTACAAATCCTCTGTGATCAAAACGGGATTAGAAACTCTTTTTAATTTTAATTTTTGAATTGTTTTTATTTTTGTTTTTTGTTACGGACGCTTTTAACGTGCACGTCTTTCTACATTGTTCTCACATGTATAATTTCAACATGAATAATGTAACCAATATTTTTGTAACAATGTTTTTATTTAAAAGAGTGTCCGTGGAGTTTCTTGCCCGTTCTTCTCCATAGGTACCTACTACGCTTTGGAATGGGCAACTAGCTTCATCTTTCTGACTGACCGACCCCTTGACAATTCAAAAGTACCTGTAATTGGTTTATTTGAAATAAATGCTTTGAGTTTGAGTTTGAGTTTGACTTACTATTTTGTTGAAATAAATGGGGTCGTTTTTCAATTTGTTTAGGAACTTTAGGATAAATTATCTAATAATTGGTGCATAACAAATTAGCCACATATTAAATTAATAGTGGATATCAGAGAACCGTAAAATTTGGCGCCAAATAAAAATCTTAGTGGTCAAAAAATGTTGGATACATTCCTTTTGGCCACCCTATACGTAGGTAGGATAGGTAATTAGTAAAATTTATTGTAAAAGCGTTTACTCGGGAAAAGAAGATGGAAGGGAATGTTTCGGTTCGGGAAAATAATTAAATGTTCAGTTATAAATTATTTAGTCGATTTTGATGTGTTACAAAAATATTTCTATAATATTTGTCTCCTCGCGAATACGTACTTCTGTTTTTAACTCACAAAAATGTAACGCGGTGCATCCATACACTGCTGACTCAGCCACCGGTCATCTTAGGACACGCGACTATTCAAAATTTGTACACAATCAAAATTATTAGTTACCAACAATACATTTGAAGTGAGAGCAATGAGAAATTCTGTACCTTTAGTGAAAAGTCAAAAAACCTCGTTTTGGGTTTTTTTTTTTCATTTTTTAAACGGCAATTTTTTTTTATTAGGGTAAACCAGGCAAACGTGCCCCAGTCGGATACGTGCCCCACTCGCGAAACTCAGTGATGCATTTAAAATTTGGCGCTTATTTGATCCTAGCTAGTCAGTAACCCAAGTATGGCCGCGGTGTAAACAACACTGTGCTGGTTTTTATTTAGTTTGAGTGAGAAAAAGAGAGAGATTTTTTTTAAATTTTTGTTATGCCAATTGAGTCAGAGGTTAGGACTGATTACTTTAATAAACATGTTCTGAACAAAAAATGTTTTTTATTTCGAGTTTTCGAATAGTGGGGCACGTTTGCCTGGTTTACCCTACTGAGTTTTTTTTAAGTTTCGACTTTCATCAATTGTTATTATGATATCGAATGGGCTTTGATTGTGTTCAAAAATAATTAGAATATGAAATAATTAAAAAAAACTAGATTTATATCAATAGCCACATATAAGTTTCTATGTTTTTAGTGTTATAATTTAAATTATATCATTTAACATATTATAAAATGCAATGGCTGTTGAATGTTACAATTATTTCTCAATGATCTTTTTGATAGCAATAGATAATATAATTGATAGATGTCATCAGCATATAATACAGAGTACCAATTTTTTTAAAAGTGAAAACTTTTTAGATACTTTTATTATTTTTGAGATGGGACTAAACTGTTACGACACTAGCTTTTGACCATTAAAACGACATCAACGCGTTGATTACCGCGGTGCATGGAGTAAAAGACATCAACGCGTGGAGCGCCACTGGTTTTTTTTTTTTACTAATTACCTGACGTTAAAAATAAGAAAATGCTGCTTATAATATGGGTATACCAAGGGTATGCGTATGAGTACGGTATTTTAATCACAATAGACTCTTTTTTTCATAGGAGTAGGCAGAAACTTCAGAACTCCTGCTACGATTCTTAAACATACTTCTGACTTCGTTCATATTTATTAAAGTACGCAGGTTGCCGCGCTGTATCACTCTAAAATCAAATCATTATATTATAGACCAACTAAGTACTTAAAAATAAATTAAAATATAAACCACTAGGTAATAGTAATGTCGACATATTTCAACATAGCACGACCATTTATAAAAACTTACTATCATAATCATAATAATTATTATGCCTCTTATACACCTGCCACCACTAAATCACCGCACACAATATCAAAACCACAGCCAATTTCAAACATTCTCCGCAATAAAACTCTATTTAATTTAAAGAACTTTTCTTACTTAAGATTCATGAAATACACACAGTGTGTCCAGAGCATCAACTACACAATCCCATGATAATATCCCCATGCAGTTTGCTTTATATACGGTACTAAAATACTTGACAGACATATTTATTGTCGCTTAAAAATTATTACACGCGCATTAAATTCGTAGCTGTTCGCTACGAATGTGCTACGAGACGGTAGTATCGTTCGTAGCGCGTCGTAGAGGATCTACGACGTAGAACCTTATGTGCATGACATTAAGTTCTTGAATAGTTAGTAGGGGTATTAGTTTTGGTTGAGAATTAGTTGAAGTCTGTTTTGGTTTGAATGTAATTACGTACTTACTCATAAATAAGTTACATAAACATTTAGTTCATTAATTAATATACCCGTAATACGGTGAACGAAAACATTTTAATAAAGCATTTAGAGGAAGCGTAGTATATTTTTCGTATGAGATGATGAGGTCATTACCCTAATTTTGTAGAATTATTGTGAGTTGTGGAATTATTTTATACTGATATTTTTTTAACAGTTTAAATTATACCTGGATTACTGACGAGCAGGCTGGTTTGGGGGCTTAATAACTTTGGAAGTTTAAGCGTAGTGGCTTTAGATTTTTTATCATGTTTGATCGTTCTGAGTTTTGAAGTTAGTGAGGAAGTCAAACAGACCATTAATGTATGGTTTGCTTGACTACCTCCGGCTAAGAACCAGTTAACTTATCTAATCAGAAATGTTTTGACTAATTCTGTGCCTATCTGGACTCTGTGAAAGTGGACAGCCACTTCTAATCTTCATTAAATAAACAATCAATTTATTTTTCCTATAGGCATTGTATTTTACTCGCAGACAAAATTGACTCCGAAGTTGATCCAGAGCATTCACAGATTTGACGTTTAAGATAACATCATCGGCATCACCACCAAGTCTTTGGTTTCATAAAACTATAAACTACCATCTTATCTATGATAGTTTGCAGTAAACCCTTTTCCTAAGTCATTTTTTATGAGTAGTACATGATAAGTGGCTAAAAGATTTCTATGCATTTCTCGCCCAGTTTTCTGAGGAACGAACGCCAGAAGTATATCTTTATATATTCCATAAGTGTGTGATTTAGGAGCCCAACTCTATTCCCCGGGATGAGGGGAAACATTTTGACTTCATTAGCATATGTTGGATAATCTTGCTCCAATAATCTTATGATATAAACGACTAAGTTGAAGATACGAAGGGTAAATCAGATGAAACTATCATTAAAAGAAAAATTCTTGAAGATCAAACTTAAATATGCGCATTTAAGATGTATGATAATGTATTTCATCAAAATTCTACATTCTGCAAAAAAGAAAATTCATATTTTTTTCACAAAACCCAAAGTAAATAAAACGGCGTTGGTTAAATTTATGATATCTAAGATCTTAGATATAGAGAACATAGTTTTTTTCTCCGTCTCGTCCCAACTAGTCATAATTTAACATGAAAACGTGCCCGTCGCCCAAATGAAACATCTATATTCACGTTCTATAGTCTTCTAAAATACGAGGACGACTTAGACCGTCACGATCGACATGAAACACGAAAATACACAAAATGATCTGATTAAGTTCTTTTGAACGGAAATATCTTTGACTAAATTGCATTCGACGACCGTCGAGTCAAGCAAGCGGCCAATGAGGGCTGATGCGATTACTGCCTGACTCATAGCCAAAAAAGAACACGATGCGGCATTCCAATTGCAACTGTGTGTAGTATTTTCTCCCGATTATCAGGGAGCGTTTGAAGGATGCAACTGGGGGGGCGGGGAGGGCGACGGCGGGGGAGCGCGCGCCGCCCAGTTGAGCCGTGGCCGCCGCGCACACCGCACGTAAATGGCGCGCTAGAAACAACCAAATGAGTACTCCGCGAGACCAAACGCGAACCCTGTTCACCACGAGACGACCGGCCAGATACTGTTGACTGTGATCATTATTAGTAGTTTAAATTAATTAAACATCTAGTATAAGAGTGTTTCGGACTGTACCGGTTTGTGGCTAATGTGAGTTCAGATCGCGAGCGTGTGGCTGCGGATCACGTGCCCTACATTTGGGTGTCGTCGCCGGAACGCTCAAATGCTGCATTTTTACGTTTATTTACAACCAGGCAATGCTTCAGTAGTAATAGTCGTGTAGCCTAGCTTAATACGTAGTTAAGTAGTCCTAGTGTTATTACTGTCATTAAAGTGTATCGTCTCGTAAAATGTTGATGTCATCTGTATTGAACGCATGCGATCTCGCAAAGCATTTGCGATTTGGACTATGTAGTGTTCATGTATCAGCTTGATGCGATTAATTGTGATCAATAAATCATTTAAAACACTTTTTTTCATGTTTTTAGTATCACCCCTCGTCCGTTTACTAAGACCAGCCAGTCTTTTGCACTGAGTGTCTTTGCGTATATTTATGTGGCGTAGCCGGTTGCGTTGTAGTTTGAGCCCTATTACTAGTGTTTAGAGTCTAGATTGGGGTGTGGAGCCCTGAATAGAAACATTAAACCCGAATGTCTGTAAATTCACCATCTTATTTCTTCATTTTTAGTTAGCTCCTCCGCAATGCTTCGCTAGTGGCTATATACATTTCACTATATGTAGTTTTTGGAGTGTGTATTTTGTGTAGTTTGAGGTTGGAGTGACGTTGTATTGGAGTACCGTGAGCGATGCACGTGGCTACCTGAAGGTAAATAATTGCTCCCACGTGGCTGTGAGCTCAATTAACCTCCCCGTGGGGTCGGCACGCACACTTTCACTGATGGAAAACCTGTACAACTAACTGTTGTTATAAATACAACCATTATTGACGTCACCCTCCATTCGGTGTCACTAATTACTGATTTTCGGGTTGATTTGGTTTTATATGAACAGTTTTGGCATTGGATTCGGTTCATTTGAATTTGAATGCGGTTTTTGATGTTCTGGATTTGTGAAGCGGATACTACCAGATCAATATAAATTTTTATTCTCTTTGAAAAGTGTTACCTAATATTTTCTAAAAACAGAAACTTTAAAATACATTTAAATTAAATAAATCTGATGACTTAGACCTAAAAAATTTAAATCTAAGCCATGACCATCAGTTTTATATACATAGATGAATTAATATTCTATTCGGATCATTTGGTAGAACACATTAGAAACGTGGTGTGTGTGCGTCTGTGCGTGAGGGTGTTTGTGTCTGGCCGGGTGGATGGGTGTGCGAAGGGTGTGGGGGTGTGTGAGCCCCCTTCCCGGCGGCGCGGAGGGGGGGTTGCGGGCCGGCACATGGGCGATCGATGCGGGGCGCGTTGCCCGCGTATCATTTGCGTGCCACAGCTCTTCTCCCCTCTCCCCGGATTCCTTCGATGACCTACAGAGTCCAGAATCCCGTCAGATCATTTGTATTATATTGTAGGGAGCACGTGATGCTCACATGATTTTTATTAAGAGGTTATTTTCTTATGTCATGTCGATTAGCAATTATGTTTTATTTATTTAATCGTCATTGGTTACTTGATTGCGTTCTTGGTTCTTTGGAGATATTGGAATTGTTTGAGGTTATATATTTTTTTACTTTATACGCTCAATGTGACACTTAATGACTTTCGATAACAAGAATAATTTTAATCAATTCGTTGAGTTATGAAATCTTGCTGATAATGAGATCTAAAGACAACTTAAGTTCACGATTAATAATAATACTTCTTTTGTATTAGTTATTTAATTTGCAGCATTTGACTATAAATTAAACAAGTGGTTATCTGTACAAAATTAGATAACTTCAGTTGATAATAAACTTTTCTCCGAATAATTTATGGTTCATCATTATAATTATTTTAACAAAATATAACATTATATTATAATGCATACAAATCAAATACAGGCGAGGGGAATAAATAGAGATATTATCTCGTTTGATCGAATGCAGCATCTACGTGCGAGATTGCATGTACAATTGTAGACACTTCCAACACAATTTCGTACTTAAATTATTTTCATATTGCTAATTTAAATATGAATGATTTGTTGCACATATTTACTTCTTGCCAGTAACATGGTGGAATCTTTTATTTACAGCTGATTACAATATCAAAAGGTACCTTACTAAGGATACCTACCTAACCAGACTTAATTATGTTACCATAATTAAATTGTTTTCTATGATAATTACTTGACCCAAGCATGTCGGCTCTAATTCCTTCACTTAGGTCTCTTATAACGAAAACCAGCTTATATAACGAAAAGGTTTCGGCAGATAAATGATTAGTAGATTGACTTACAAGATGCTTTATATTCTGGGTTATTCTCATTTCTATGGATCTTCCTATATTTTCCGATAATTCATGTGCCAATTTAGATAAAATAATGCTTGACTGAATATCAGAACGGAAAAAAGGAATCTAATTGATTGATGAGGATTGCATAATTTTTATTTGAATTTCGGAACAACGCAGTAAACTAAATGATTTGAAGTTTTTGAAATATGTATCTAGGTATAAACATGATGAAGAATTTAATTGCCATTTATAAAATTCTGCAAATTAGATTTAAATTTGGAAATGCTACAAAACCATCATAACACGTGACTGAACATTATTTTCTTAATTCGCAATTACATATAAGAATAAAACAATAAAACATCAGAAGATATTGTAGATAATACGATGCAATTAGAACCATGACAACAAATCTTTACACACACACATGCATAACATCACTCCTGTAAATCCCGAAGAGTTAGTCAGAGGTGCACCTATAGTACACGCAAACTTCACCAGTTATGTTTAAGACCCATGTAATAGAGGGCGAGCTTATTGCCATCAACCGGGCCCAAATCCAGTCTCAGGGTTGCTATTGAGAAATTCCAGATCGAACAACCCAATGACTAAATTGTGTAATTTTATCAACTTCAATATAGCTCTCGAAATTATATTTGATGCAAATATATTTTTATAGAATTTTATTTTATTTATTTATTATAAGGTAGGTTGACAGCTGACAGTAAGTATATCGTTATTATTATTCTAAACATTACGCCAATTATCCATTCATCCATGCGTCATGTTCGTGAACGGGCGCCGTCAGTAGGGACTGGTCATCTCTTAGCTGCCACGGTTTATTTTAATTTTTGAATTGATATTATATTTTTATTACGGACGCTTTTAACGTGCACGTCTTTCTACATTAATCTCACATGTTCAACACGAATGATGTAACCAATATTTTGTAACGATATTTTGATTTAAAAGAGTGTCCGTGGAGTTTCTTACCCGTTCTTCTCCATAGGTACCTACTACGCTTTGGAATGGGCAACTAGCTTCATTTTTCTGACTGACCGACCCCTTGACAATTCAAAAGTATCTGTAATTGGTTTATTTGAAATAAAGGCTTTGAGTTTGAGTTTGAGTTTGATTACGAAGTACACTGAAAAATATGAAATACAGAGAGTGACACAATTATTAATATTTATAGTGTGAGAGTATCTGGGCGGTGTAGATGTTGTAAATGTATGTAAAAGTGTGTGTATGTCCATACACGTATGACTAAACTGGCACTACTGAGTTTGCTGGGTATCTGGCTTTTGATGAAGGATGTGGATAATAATTTATTTTTTAAGTCTGTTCCGTGTGGTATTGATGGGGTCCAATGTTGGGAATTTATCATTATATAATGCAGGTAGACGCAAGAAAGGTAACATCTTTAGATAATTAGTGGTGATAACAAAGTGGTAATTTCGCGAGGTACATTTTTTTTTCTTTTATCCTAATCCTAACTATAATTAATATTATAAATGCAACAGTGAGTTTGTTTATTTGTCGCTTTCACGTTAAAACGACTGAACGGATTTGCGGGTGACACCGCGGGACGCAGCTAGTATTTTATAGTATCACGGGTTAGTGATAATTCATTCACAATATAATCTAGCCTATTCACTAATAAGTTATTTAAATATAACTTAAACTGCTAAGTTACCATATAAAATTAGAAAATTGTCCAATAACGTCTTTCTTATTCACTTTATTTTAAGAGGAAGACACTTAATTCACGTGTTTCTTGCTCAGCACTTGCACTAAACCATACACATACACTCTCACATCACACGTACTTTTTTTTTTCATACTTTCAACATAATGGCAATCTAATTATGTTTACAACTTTAAATATGGCTACTAAATATTCACAATTATATAAGGGGATCAAATGTAATCCGAGATACAGATTTACCATCTAGTTCGTATGCAAATAGTCCTAAACTTTGTATATTTACTGTATATTGTTAAATATTCAATTTTTGTAATACGTGTTCTTATTTTGGTGAATAAATTAAATTATAAATTAAGGTTTTACCCTTTTTAGTCTTCGCACTAATTCAGCGATATCAAGGAGTTGGATCGCCTCGACATTTTCGTGATGATGATGTCTGTGGTCGTATGAGTTTCTGCATATTTCTTTATTGCTATGTTTACGACATCCATCTAGAGGTCCCGGTAGAGGTCGCTATTTCTAATGTATCAGGCCGTTTTGACTATATCCCTGAGCATTTTGTTTTGGAATCTTTGTATGATTTGACGATTGCTTTGGCTGGGGCAGCCCCACAGATGAATACCATAGGTATATACAGGCTTTAAAACTTGTTTTTATAACAACAATTTGTTAGATATTGACAATAGGGACTATCTACCAAGTAGCCAACAAGTCCAAGTAGTCTACATTTTTTTGTACCGAATATCTAATTCTGCTCTTTTTGACATGCTCTTTCAATCGCAGTTTTGCATCCAAGGTCATGCCGAGATACTTAGCAGTATTTGCGTATGGTATTGGTGGATTATTCATGAACGCCGGGAAGTATTGTGGCTTTTTATTGGTGAAGTCAATATGGATAGACTTGCTTTGTTTGATACGCCATGCTGCAGTCCGCTCATAGACACGATTTATGGATTCTTGGACCTTTTCTACGGCTTCCTCGTGACTATTTCCAACAATCATGAAAGCTGTGTCACTAACAAAGGTAACGTGACCTACATTGACGGATCTCCCTTATTTTGGAATGGGTAAAAAATAGACATTATAGTAACATCACATACTGTAACAATTAGAACCTTGACAACAAATCTTTATACACACAACACCCAAAATAATATTTTGACAAAAAATAATTACCTATTTCTCGTCACAAATCTACAGCATCCGTGAACATCCACCGTCCCATTTCCTTTCATTCATATCACAGGACGATCTCATTTACCTAATTTAAAGGGTCACTCTCCATTGATGGCGTATTAATGGCCTCGTCAACAACCCTTACTTCCTTCCCGGTATTATTTGGGATCCAACGGTTGTCGGAACCCAAATTATTTGGTTGAAATTTTTCACGGTAGTATTCTCTCTTCCGCAGCGTTATGAGATCCGTTAAGCGTTGCAGCAGGAAAATGGGAATCTGTAGGTTGGATGGTTTTTATTTTATCTTAGAGATACTATGGAACATATCTTTATTGATTCTGTTAATGTACTAGAGAAGACCCAGAGTCTACATATTTTGATCTTAAGCGACTGAGAGATTAGGTTGATAACTTGAATGATAGGTATTGAACATTTAATCATACTAAACATTATCTATGTTTATCTTGGAATTTTAATTAGTTTATGTTGGTTTCCTGAAAACAAACAAAAATGTTTCATAGAAAATTAAAATTAGATCTGTTTTACATGCAAAAAATAATGCGAAACAGATGTGTTTATGGCAAAAATTGTTGCATACAATGTTATTCAGATATTTAAGAAGGATTTTTCTGACACGTGGATTTGATCATTTAGCGTTTATAACAGCATCCGTGACATAAAATCCAACTACCTCGTCTCTTTATTTGTAAAGTTAGTTAATAACCGACTTCACAACAGAAGTGTGATTGGGACAGTCGCACAATACTGATTCATCTTAATTAAATGTTGTGTTTCACCAAGTTTAGGTCAGCGCCGCCATATTTTATTGTCCAGACATCATAAACCTATTGAAGTGAAACAAATAACTTCATAACGATACAATTACATAACAATATGTCGTCAGCACAACAGACGGTCGTAATTCATGATCGATTAGTTTTAGACATGTGTTTATTGGTACGAGGTAAAAATCAAAACATTATTTATTTTTACAAATAAAAGAAATTTACAAAGACATTTTGCACTAGGCTAGGGTTCTTCTGCATGAAGCTTCTGCTTTCCTTTTAGGGTTATGTTTCTCTAACTGAACAGACAGCTGTGCTGCTGGGGAGTTTGTTGCGCCTCTTCTTCCCAGCTAAAGCATTAGGAAGAGGTGAAGGATGGGCGTTTTGGGGGACTGTCTTATATCATTTTTAAAATGACTTTGATCCATCTACATACCTATATCTTTAAATAAACAAACGTTGTATATTAATATACCTATATTTATCTATACATATTATAAATTTAAATCGCTTTTCGTGTCTGTCTGTGTGTCCGCGTTGTACTTCTAAACTACGCAACGGATTTTGATGTAGTTTTCACTATCATTTAGAGAATTTATTCTGGAAGATTTATAATATATTAATATTAAACTAACATATAATAAAAAAATCTCGATGTTTAGTTAAGTATTAAAAACCGTGCGAAACAGGGGCGGGTCGGTAATTAATTGATAAAGTACGAAATCAAGTAGAAAGGGCTAGGTAGGTAAGGTAAACAGAAAGCTATAGTGATTTATTTCCAAACTTCAGTATACATTACATCAGTGAGGCTTCAACCACTGAACTAGGTCATGCTGTATGACTGGGGTCGTGGTTCCTCCAGTTACATGGATCAGCATGAGAAGGCTTAGACTACATACAATTTACACCAAATTTCTACAATAATTAAAAGAAAATTGTTTTATTTTTTAATCTATTAGATACATATAACGCAAATATCACGATCTGTATGAAAACCAAGCGTGCCATTTTATGACTACCTACTATGACGTCACAAGCACTAAGAAACGTTTCTTTTATTTTGTCTCCTCGCAGTTGCACAGTTTTTACAATTTATAACAGCGTAATTAACCATTTTCAATTTTTTAACTGACTTCCGACAAGCGTGGCACCGATGCAGACTGAGCGCGAAAGTGGCAGCTTACGATTATTGTATGTAAGCTGGGCACGAAAATGGCACGCGAAGTAGTTGCTCTTGCGTTATCTAGGTATATCTATATCTGTGTTTTATACGCATATTATGGCTTGTCTAGTTAGAAAGTAGTTCACTCAGGAACCCTGATTCCCAGTAGCTTCAATCCTGTGTCCTTTAACTATGGTTTACCATTACATTGTTAGGGAAATATTTGCAAATAAACTACATTTTTAACCGACTTCCAAAAGGAGGTTCTCAATTCAACAGTATGTTATTTTTTTTTTTTTTGTTTGTTACGCGATTACTCCGCCAATTATGAATTGATTATATTGTTTTTTTGTTTTGTTTTGGTAGGCTATACTTCAGAGGTGGTCCCGTATAATTTTTTATAACTTTGCTTGGGTTGTTTTTGAGTTAGCTTCAGTAATAGTAATATTTTTCCCACTTAGTATGTGGGTGATATGTTAAGCTCCTGTCACTGTTATTTACATAGCAGGTCACTAATTGGTATTTACCGCACACAAATTGGAATACCACTGTATTCGAATTTGTGTGGGGTAAATACCACAACTAAAAAGTGAAAAATATAAACAAAAAAAAAAACAACGAACTTCCAAAAAAAAAACACTACAAAGTTTGGAAGTCGGTTGTTTTTTTTTGTATTAAGTTTTTATTTTTAGTTTTTTTCAAGTAGAGTTACTATGCTGACGGATACAAATTCGTCAATTTAAAAAGAATCTAATAATCTGTGTCTCCAGTCGTCATAAATTCAAGCCTATTATTGACTGCTGAAGTAAACAAGAGTTTACTCACAGCCTATTTTATGACATCAATAGCTTCTGGTCGCGGCATCGCCCGCGTGGAGTTCGTAAATTATCCCACAGAAACGTACACACGGCTACACAACAAGCTATACATTTCCAGTATAAGCTGATCTCGCATTGTATAGGATTTCCGTACAATGCGAGATCAGCATAAACTGGAAATGTATAGCTTGATGTGTAGCTGTGTGTACTACCGTGATAAAAAGTATCCTTTGCTGTCAATCAAAAATTTCATCTAAATCCGTTCAGCCGTTAAAGCGTGTAAAAGTAACAGATAGACAGGCAGACATACCGAGTTACTTTCGCATTTATAATATTAGTATAGAAGTATGTGATTATTAACATAATTATTTTCTCATACCAATTAACACTGTAATTTGAAAAACATTGTAAAAGCCATTTAATTTATAAAGAGTTACCGTGGAGTTTCTTGCCGGCTCTTGTTCATAAGAAACGACCAATTACAACCGCGCACAGTCAGAAGCTAGACCTTTCATAAGTGCCCATGTAAATTTATTGTGAAGTAAAATATTGTGATTTAGATTTTTGATACTAAGAAAATTATAATGATACAGCCATCAATTCAATCCTGCTTAACAATTCCAACAGATCGTCCTTGCCAATTCTTATTCATATGAATATCTCAAGAATTAGTGGTCCGAGGAGAGAGCTCGACTACGCCCGACCTGATTATAATGTCTAGACTAGAAACATACAGATCAATAGACACACTGGCTTCCTTATAGTTAGCCTAAATCATAATGTATCTAGACTTTTTTCTAGGTTAGGATATACTTGGTAGATATTTATGTCTGAAAACTTGCGGCTTAAAATGAGTGGATATGACTGTTCTTTCCTGCTTTTTATTACCTGAGATGTAAGTAGGTGACTTATCCTTAACTTGTTATTGCCCACGACTTCTCTCGCTTAAAATTAATTAATTTAACCCTCGCTCTCTTTGGAAAAGTTTTGTGAAATCGGGTGCACACAATCGTCCAAACAAAATTTTGCAAAATCAATGTTTTACAACCTTCTGGTAGTTGTAAAGTCTTTAAATTGTCATAATATAATTGTAAATAATATCTTATTAATCTAAAGATAACAGGGTCATATTAAATTAGCTAGCTAAACTGCAGACTTGATAGATATCGATAACTAAACACGATAAAATAAAAAAGATTTGAAGTTTTTTTTTTGGGGTCAACGACCGCGGGTAGTTTTGTTACTTAAAGTATGAGTTGAAAAAATCTGTTTTCTTTTGTTTTATCGTGTTTAGATATCCATACCTATCACGTTTGTGAACGATACACAAAAAAAAACTGATTATTTCAAGTGACTACACTAACTGCGGTTGATGACCCCAAAAAATCTCATCAACATATATTTTTTTAAATCATATTTAGATATCGATCCCCATCATCGATCGTCTGCTGAGTTTTGCTAGCTATTTTAATTTGACCCTGTATAATAGTGATGCTTACTCTTTTGATAGCTACTTGAAATTATAAAGGACTTTTGCTAATTATTCAAGCAAAAAAACTTGAATATTTAAAAAAAAACGTGATAATATCATTTACCTTACCATCAGCCCTAGTACCTGCATCTCTACCTACCCCATTTCGCATGTGTCGTCACCCCTTTCCATACCTTAAAACCTGATCTCATTAAGAAACTTGTGAACTCTTCGCGAGCCACTGAATCCCGAAGTTTCGAACTTTTACCAAGTTTATTTAAAGTTTTTTTCAATGTCAACAAACTGTAATTCAGTTTTGTAAGAGAATAAATTTGTTTTGAGGTAGACAGGTGATCGTTAAGCTATAGGAAACTGAATAGCTGACTATTTGAATGATAAAAATAATCTAAATTTAAATACTTTTTACAGATAAAACATCAATAATAATAGTTAAGCGAAATGTTAGTAGGTATCTTATTCGCAATCTCCTGACTTTGATTATATGTAAGTTAAAACTTATGGGGCCCGAGTGCGCGTCTCCTTTTTAAGGAAATTTCTCGTCGACTGGTCGACACTTCACGTGACCAGAGGGCTGGCTCGTTCTTTGGCCAAAGAATTAGCATTGCCTTTCAACGTGGCAATGCTGCCAGTCTTCTGGGCACGTTTCCGGATGACAGCGATGCGGACGAATACTTCGACGCCTAAGTGTCATTTTGTTTTTATTATTTTTATTTATGCAGATAGTTAGTTAGTCTTTTAATTTAGTACCTAATGTAAATAGTTAGCTGTGTTAAAAACTGTAAAATAATTTATAAGTATTATAGTTAAAACTTGTTCCCACAAAAACAATGATCTCCTAAAACAGAGCTTCCTCTCTCCTACCCTTTTTGCTGTGCCCTACAAGGTCCATAATGATCTAAATTATTATAATTACCACCTAAGTACACATTATGATAAAGCAATAAAGATATTGAGTATTGAATTTGGGAAACGTGATTAAATGTTTTTACTTTCATCGTCGTCATGATCATTAGTAGCGTTGTTCTACCCACTGCTAAGTACACGCCTCCTCCCTTTTGTGCCATGATTTAGGTACTATACGTTAGTTGAAACATTTGAAACCTATTAGGGCTTTTCTGTTCAGAACTAAAATTAATTTAAAATACTTTATTGATTTTATTTTGATTAATATTCCCGAATGATTCCTCAACTTAGTAGTACCAAATGCTTTCTTTTTGGTTTTCTAAAATCAAGCCCAAGGCTTTATTGACCACTTCTTTGTCATCGTATCAATATTCGTCTTGCATTTCCATCTATACTCTACTTGATAAAAATCTTAAAATCACTTATTGACAGACAACGCACGTCCCAAACCGCAAAAGTTATGTAACGAAAGTGAGCAATAAGGAAGATTTTATTTTAAACTCACCCCTTAAAGGGATGAAATAGGGGGTGAACGTTTGTATGGAAGTTCAACATTTCTGCCGATGGAAAATTCTAAAAGAGAGCGGCGGTTTGTAAAAAAAGTATAAATCTCTTCGACTCAGAATCTAGGTCGACGTAAGTAAAAGCTTATAATCATTATCATAATTCAGCTTTTCAAGCTGAAATACATTGAAATAGGCACCATTTCGTATAGTCAACTCCACTATCACCTAAATGACGGACTAATATTTAATCAAGGCATTAAGTATTCTCGTACGGATACCACAAAAAAAGAATGTACTTGAAATAACAAAATATCAGGCCTGCACCCGCCGAATGTGCGCGTTTGTAATTCCTAACGTCACCATGAAATATATTAAAATCCGTGCGCGTTATATTATAATCGTGAACGGAAATTTAAAAGCGTCTTCATATAATACCAATAATAATCCGACTACGGCCAAGCAAAAAGGAGGGTTATGATTTTGACCGGTATGTATGTATGTTCATGTGTTACCTCATAATTTCTAAACTACCGATCATAATTTGACAAATGAGGTATCATTGGAAGCATCTTGATTGTCCGCTGGTTATAGGCTATATGACGTTACATTAAATGCAATATGGCGGAGGACATAAAGCCATGATTTAAAAAAAAAAACAATAATTGTGCCATATTGGGTATCAAATGAAAGGGCTTGATGAGCACATTACAAATATGTATATATATATCATATTGTCTAAGTAAGTAAATATGTTTAAAAATTGTTAAAAACAAGCAAAAGTAAGACTGTGCTACGTACGGCGCGACTGTAAAATTAATACCTATTATACAAAAAAACCCAAACAAAAAAAAATCTAGCTGCTCTGCAAATACTTTATCACAAAATTATAACCCCAAAATAATTTAAATAAATCATTTTTGTACCTGTCTTGATTTCTGTCTGAAATAAGTATTTTCTTGATTCATACTTTTTAGAGCGTGATTTTTCAGTAGTTGGGTTTTAGTTTTTGAACTTACTTTTTAGGGTTCCGTAGTAAACAAGGAACCCTTAGTTTCGTCATGTCCGTCTGTATGTCTGTCTGTCTGTCTGTCCGCGGTGTAGCTCCAAGACTGTTAGTACTAGAAAGTCGTAATTTGGCATGGGTATACATATTAATCATGCCGACAAAGTGGTAAAATAAAATTATGAAAAATATTTTTTTTAGGGTATCTCCCCTACACGTAAAGTGGGGATGTTTTTTTTTTTTTTCTCTGTCCCTTGGTGTGGGGTATCGTTGGAAAGGTCTTTAAAAAAAGAGTCAAGTGTCCCCCCCCTGCCAGCTAAATGGTTGGTTTTAGATATGTGAAAAAATTCACGGCAGTAGTTTATATAACGAATTTAAAAGGAAAACTATCACAGCTGAGTAGGCTTTACAAGTTAACGAGTAATAATCGACCAACTTAAATTTGCGGTTGTAAAAACATGTTCTCCCATACATTCTGTGTGAAAGATTTTTTTTTCAACAACAAAGTTAAGTTTGTTCTTGGGATAAATTCATCCCAACTACGGAACCCTACATTGTGCGTGGTCCGACATGCACATGCCCAGTTTTTATTACTTCTCTGTGTTATTGTGATACCGTGAATACTTAATTATCGTAATGTTAGAAATGATAAAACCGCACAATGAGTTAGCAGAGGTCAACAGTACACCTCATACCCCAGTAGCACCTATATTTCACCACAGTAATGAACCTTCCCCACCAGGATATAGTGGACGTAACCTTGAAACATCGTACTATCTCAAGTTCGAATCCTGGGCGTGAACCGGTACTGTAAACATCAGCTCGTTATTTATTACTGCCGATAACAAGACGTGGAAGAAAAACATCGGAGTAAGGAGCAGAGGTGATTAATTCTAAGGTGTTTAGGTAGTGTTGTAAAAGTTGTCGTTTACATAGTAAATACTACACACTTTTTGAAATACTACAAGTAGTAGTTTTCGATAAAATTCACGTAGGAAAATTAATGTTTACACTTGATTTTTTTAATAGAACTTTAACCACCTAAAGGCACTTTAAATATTTAATAAAAATGTGCAGAAAGCTGTTCGATACACATTTGATTTAACTTCATAATAAAAGTTTGTTCACGGTAGTAAAAAATGCGAGCTTTACATACAATAGGCAATACTTATGAAACACAAAAAAAAAAACCTCAAATTTATTTATTTTATACAAAGTAGGTGAAAAGTAAAACTTCTAAAAGCTTAATTGATAAAATTCATCATTATCATCATCTGCCTCGCCTTTTTCCAACTATGTTGGGGTCGGATTTCAGTCTAACCGGATGCAGCTGAAGCACCAGTATTTTACATGGAGCGCTGCCTATCTGATCTCCACAACCCAGTTACACAAAAACAAATAAAAACAACTTTGCCAAACCAGATTATCAAAATACGAAATAGTTACCATTCACCTTGAAAGAGACATTTTGACAACAAATACGAAAGCTTATTTTTTACCAAACAAATCAGAATTAAATAATACAAATCCATTTCTATCCATCATTCCGTTTAGTCTAACAAAATAATCCCACTACATTCTTTTAAACTATCTCAATCCGGCTTGTCAAAGAAGCCACTGCAATCAACGATATTCACAATTTTCTCCGATTTCAGCTAAAAGAAAAAGAAACAAAATAAGAATTATTTCTGAAAAACAGCGGACCAAGGTGACCGGGCTGACATTGGTATAGACCATCAAACGATTGGAACTTAATATATTATTTTCTTGAATGTCCCACGATTTTGTCCGCGACAAAAATTTATTATTTAGATGTTGATACTTCTTAAACTTTATTACTACGAGTAGAATGTAAAAAAAGGTAAAAATTTTAACAACTGTTATTTAAATATTAGAGGAAAAAAATAACGCGCAGTAATTTAATTATTCGGTCGTTAGTAAATTAGTGTGACAGTAAAACATGAACAATAATAAAAATATAATTGGGCGGTTATTTCATCCTTCAATGTCAGCACAAACAATACTTAAGTAGTGTAATTAACAAATGTACAGTAAAAATGTTGGAAACAGCGGTTAGATAAATAGTTCGGCAGTTCATAGGTTAGCTTGGAACTGTGACCAACGGGCGCAGTAACTAAACCAGGGCACGCTGACCAAATGGGTTAGGTTAGGTTAGAACTGCGAGTGAGCCGAGCGAGCGAAGCCACGGCAGCGGCCGGCAAGCGCTATTTCCAAGTTATATTTCTTTTTGACAAATTTTGATATGTTACAGTATTTTTATCTCACGAAGCGACGTGTGCTTTACTTGTGGTGTGCAAACACGCTGTGGATGCGTGTGTAAGCGCAGGAGCTCTCGGTAACGTCCGAGATAATGGCGAAGTCGGAACGGTGTGTATGTGAATTAAGTGCTGACACATTCACAGTATGTTTGTTCACTTGGTTATCACAAGTAAAGCGCGCGTCGCTTGGTGAGATAAAAATATTGCCCACACGTAACTGCCCATTCATTAATTTTACTGCTCAATTATTTATTTAATTACCTATTTAAATATTTGTTATAACTATTTTTTTACTACAGAACTTTTTAGTGACTGAAACATGAATTTTGTAATTTTTTATTTATTAAAACTGCAATAAACAACTGCCGCTTTAAATCAGTGCCGTCAAAAAATGTCTCGTTGATTAGGACAATAAAATTACTATTGGGTCATTCCATTAGGAAATTCTGAGGCCCCCCCATCTTACATGAGACTTTTGCGCCAAACTGACAAATGGGTGTGTTATTAATCGCTAAATTCTTTTATTCTGCATAGACAGGCATGATCGCGTTACTTACTACTTAGTTTAGTAATTACGAAACGGAAAATAACCTAATTTTATAAGTTTCGCCATACGCTATTGGGTGGTAAACATGCGGGAAGCCTTCTTAATGGTAACTGGTAAAATTATCTTTCAAACGGAAACGCCTCTCGACAGTTATCGGTGAGATGGTAGTTGATACTTCCCCGATCGATGTCCGTCACATCATAGCTCTTTCTAGGTACTGAGGCTTATAGCATCAAAAACATAGCTTCAAGGTGACCGCCACGACATTGGATGCCCCATCAGATAATTGACAAACAGTCCCAAAGGGACCAATTTTCTGTTTTTCTTGTTTCATTTTTTCATATTTTGTTTCAAAACATTTTTTTATAAATGGAAAGTAATTGAATTTCTGACATGAAAATCTGATTTGATGTCTGTACAAATCAAAATTATTTTTGGAATAAAATTGGTTGACTTTTTCATACAATAGTTGACTTTTTCTCAGACTAATATCTTGCCTTATCTTGACTTCTTTGAGCCTCCCTAGGTTGAAGACAATCCACCGTTTCTTGTATTGTAAAAAAACACATAAATGCCAAACACATGGCCAAGCGCTCTTCGATTTAAACTAGGCTTATCGCAAATGCAATTATTTCGTATTACAAAAGATTAATCTGTACAGCCATTTCCTTCCTTACCTTTTTAGGGTTCCGTAGTAAACAAGGATAGTTTCATCATGTTCGTCTGTCTGTCCGCGGTCTAGCTCCGAGACCCTTAGTAGTAGAAAGCTGTAATTTGGCATGGGTATACATATTAATTACGCCGACAAAGTGATTTTTTTTTAATTTTTTCTAAAGTTGTGATTTCTTTTTTTTTTCTTTCCCGTGGTGTGGGGTATTATTGGAAAAGTCCTTCAAAAATATAACGAGTGTGTTAAAACCATTCTTGGATTCAATTAAAAGGAAAACTATCACAGCTAAGTAGGCTCTACAAGTTAACGAGTAATAATCGACCAACTTATATTTGCAGTTGCAAAAACATGTTTTCCCATACATTCCGTATTTCAACTACAAAGTTAAGTTTGTTTTTGGGATAAATTCATCCCAACTACGGAACCCTTCATTGTGCGTGGTCCGACACGCACTTGGCCGGTTTTTTTACATTTGAATAACTTTTCAAAAGCGAAAGATTGATCTTTTTTCAGAATAATATAGTAAATTCTCTCATTTAAAATAATCTCATACCATTTCAAAACCCGCCATCTTTCACAAACAGACCGCATCAATCTCCTCGCACAGTACCTAAAACCCTTAAAACCATGTTTACTCATCCGTTACGATCCACCGCATAACTTTGACAATACAAATTGGCACTATTCGGTACCACTGCACGCAGACTGGCGGTACTATTGGTACCGATAGTGACAACTGATGTATATACGTTTGTCCGAAGACCATTAAATTCGTAATAATGCGATGCAATTGCAGAGCTGAGTCGTTGTGATTTCACGACGGTTAGGGCTGGCACGAGAGAGACAAATATTTCGGTGGTTGCGTAATATAATTTTTCTGGAGAAATTACTAGAACTTTCCTTTAAGATTAATAAAATGTATTTGTGTTGGGAAAGTTCCCTGTGGAAGAGTTCATCAAAAATATTATTTAATTTTTGCGTGATGTTTATTTTTTTTTTTAAACTACTATTAAAAATACTTAAACCTTCATTAGAATCCGGTAAAAAGATATATTAAGGTTAGATGGTAAAGTTGTTACAGTGGTAAAACTTTTTCTGAAAAAGTTTGTCCCGAGAAAATCTATTATCATTATTTTCTGTATTTGCCCCTAAGCTGTTAGTTAACTCTAGTTTTAAAGACAAGGGTGGCAGTAAAAATACAGACAGACTTTTTAACACGTTGTAGTATGACAGAAAAAATATATCACAAAGACAGAAAACAATGAACCATTGCAACGTCAATTTCCGTAACTTCTACGCCGAGACTTCCCCCTCTGAAAGCTTTCCACGTGACGTCACCTGACATTCACAATCCTTATGACATACACAGGTGGTTGCCGAGTCCTATCCACGTGATACATTTTTCATAAACCTATTTGGCGCCATATAAAATAAAATATTCAGGAAACAATTACTATTGTGGTTTCAGTTAACAGAAAGCTGTGTTGCTGGGGAGTTTGTTGCGACACTTCTTCCCAGCTAAAGAACTAGGAAGTCGTAAAGGGTGGGCGTTTTTGGGGGACTGTCTTATGTAATTTTGAAGTTAGAAAAGTGCTGATTCTCAGCCTAATTTGAATAAATAATCTTAAAACCCAGTTAATTAAAAACTTAGAATATTGAGCTCATAACAAAACAAACTGAATTAAAATCCAACCTAAAGCTGTCAGCCCTGGTATCATCTATGTGACTTAATATCTACAGAGTTCGGTTGTGTGGGTTCCCCCTTCCCCTCTACCCCTCTTTGGCAAGCTCCGCAGTATACATACCCGTTATGTACAATGTATACACTATGTACAGTATACGCATTTTAACACCAGTGTATATCTATACAAGGCAAAACCACTAGTGTTTGACCGATTTGGCTGCAACACAGTGGTATAATGCGTTTGAGTGCCTAAAGGATTTATGGCCGCGTCTTACAAGAGATTTATTGCTAGTTTTTGGTGAAAATCAGTTGAATTTAAGTTGTGACTGAGATTGTTAATCGGTATCGAATTGTGGAGTTTTTATTCTGTAGTTCAACATTTTTGAACGAAAATATTTTCTGACCAAGTTTTTCCCAAAAGTGTTGGAAACATTGTAATAAATAAATAAATAGTAAAAAGTATAACACAAAACTAATTACAAGTAAAACGATGATAGCTACAAAAGTATAAACTGTAGCGCAGCTAACAACCTTCTCCAGCTACAGAATGGAATGATGTTCCATTCAAAAAGGTAATTAAGATAAATTAAATTAGATTTAGTTAATTAATAATAAAAACAAAAAAAAATATAAAAAATAAAAATAAACAGTACAGGACATTTGATTTGGGATGTATTTTGACGTTGAGTTAATGTAGTGGGTGTAGGGTGAATGGGTGTGTGTGGGTGATTGTTAATGAGGTGTGCGAGGAGTGTTTGTTGTGCCTTCTTATGAGGAGATACTAAACGAATAAACGGTGTAACCTGAAAAAATAAATCAGCCTTGCTAGGCTAGCGTTATTGAAGGCTTCTATGATGAGGAAAAATCCACATCTCTTTAATAAAATAAGTGATAGACATAATTTTAATACTAGAAATAAAGATAAACTAGATCAACCATTTTACAGATTATCTAAAGTACATACATCTTTTATGGGGTACTGTGTTAAATGTTACAACAAAATACCTTGTGACATATTGCAATTAAATGAAAGAAAATTTAAAACTCATATCAAAAGTGCACTTTGTAAACAAGCATATTACAAATTAGAGGATTATATCCAGGATAAGAGTGCTTGGAAACATGCTGGTCCTGCTCCATAGGACAATTTAGAATCAAGACAAAATCAAACTGGTTGCTAATTTAATTGTAAAATTGATTATTTTTTGTTTTATGACATTGATTTAACATTCTGTGATTACTTTCTCACACACTGACTTATTAATTACAAAATTTTAGGAAAATCGTCTACTTTTACAATGTTTGTAAATATGTGAGCACCATGTATCTATCACATATTAAATTATCTGTCGTTGCTTCATTTTTAATTCTTTTTACCTATTGTGGTATAGTAATTTTATTCTAGGTGCATCGTCTTCACATATAATTATTTAACTAATATACGTACCTATACAAACTATTGTAAAACATTTTAAAAGAGTAACGGTGGAGTTTCTTGCCCATTCTTCTCCATACGAAAACTACCTTTTGGAAGGGGCGACTAGAATCATTTTTAATATTTTGTAAATTTCGACGTTCAAATAAATGATTTGACTTTGACTTTGACTTTGATTTTCTCTGCAAGAATATTACTTATTTAAATAATGAAAACTGGAACCTTTGCATTGTTAGTTCTGATAAATCACATAATTAGAATAAATTATACTTTTAGAAAGAACCTTGGTACAGTTATAGATTTATGGGTGAAAACTTCCCTTACGTGAATACCTTATACTACCTGATACATTAATGCTATAAAAGGTAATTGTTATCAGCTCAGTCCTTGCCATAATCTATTGTAGATCTAATTCTATACCCATGATAATAATAGCATTGTTCACAAAAAGCCCCCAATCCATTTCCGTGTAGCAAATTACGCCGTAGCATAACCTACGACGTAGCCAAGCCTACGACGTAGCACGACCTACGACGTAGCCTGGCTAAACCGCAGCTCCGTGCTACGATGAAACAGACATTTGATTTTTTCATAGAAAAAAGTGCCATTTATTTCCTCTCTGTACCTTACATATTCAAATAAAAAATATATTTCTGTCTGTCTGTCTGTTACTGCAAGTTATATAAATACAAAAAACCGACCAAGCTGTACGTGTTGGACCACGCATTATGAAGGGATAATTTCATCCCAGCTGGATGAATTTATCCTAAGAGCAAACTTAACTTTGTACTTAAAAATGTTCTCGGTCGATTCTCCAACTGCAAATGTAGATTTGTAATCGCAATTTTTTATTTATTTGTAATAAAACTACAAATTAACGATTTTCGGAAATTTTCCTTTACTTGGGCGACACATTGCTTCTTGCCAAATTTCATGATTCTAGGTCAACGGGAAGTACCCTATAAGGTTTTGATTTATTTGCGAGTATCAAAATATGTCGCATAAATAGTCGTATTTTTTTATAGCGTTGAGGGGTTGATTGCGAAGCTTAATTTTTTAGAGCTCCAAGTGATCTACGTATTTGATATTAATTTCAACTTGATACCTCCATGCGTTCCGGAGAAAAACGATAGTTGTCTGTCAGTCTGTCAAGACCCTTTGTCTTGACAAACTGACGGACAAGGGTATCGTTTTTTTCTTATGAGGTACGGAACCCTAAAAACAGCCTATTTGAAGGTTGTGACCATTTACTTCAATAAAACAGTTACAACTACAATTTAACTTGATCAAAGTTACAGTAAACCATTACTAAAGTTAGAATAGTTAAGTTAAAGTGAACTGAGTTTCTCGCGAGATCACAACTACACTTGACAATTAACCCACTTTCTTCTAAAAATGACATCGCCCCATTTTTTCGATGTTTCTCGACTTAAGATGTAAAGACATATTTTTACTATAAAACTGCAAGTTTTCGATTTCATATGCAGTTGTCAAGCAAATTTCGTTTTAATTTATTTTTTATTGCGTTATCTTTTGTGTCAATTGTTGTCTACCTAACTGGATTGAGTTTGATAGAACTTTTATTTTCATTGATTCATGAATCTTTTAATTTTTGAACGGATATTAAGTTTAAAATTGTAAAAAGTAGGTAGGTATTTAATCAGTTAACAATCAGGAAACAAAGTAAAGTTTCACATAAGAACAGTATTTGCATCAACATTTTTTGTTTTTGTATTTTCTAGATAAAGCGGATAACTGAATTCACGTAACTGGGTCGTATTCGAAGGTGGTCATTTTGTGCGATTGTATTAAGATTCAATGCCGTAGATTAATGTTAATTAGCATGGCTGACATACATATAAGAAGGTATAAACATTTATTAGTTTGAAATAATATTGAAACACCTAGTCACAGTGTCGTGGAGGTCAGATAAGCAGTCTATCTAATCTAATCTAATCTAACTAGCCTGTATTGTACCACTGCAGGGCAAAGCCTCCCTCTACCTTTTACACACAATTCTGTCTATTTTTAATGTCGGCCAGTCCTTTCGGTAGGAGTCAAGCTCGTCCCGCCATCTTCGTCTCGGCCTGCCGCGATGTCGTCGTGCGTTTAGTGGGACCCAATCAGTGGTTCTTTTAGCCCATTTGTCATCTGACTTGCGGCAGACGTGTCCGGCCCAGTCCCACTTAAGCTTAGCGGCTTTCTGGGTAACGTCTGTGACCTTGGTTTTAACGCGCAGTGTTGTGTTCCTTATACGGTCCGAAATTTGAACCCCAGTATACTACGTTCCATGGCTCGCTGGCAAACCTCGAGCTTGGACCTCTGCTGAAGTGTCTAAGACCAAGTTTGAGCACCATATGTAAGGACCATAGATAGGCAGTGACTCCATTTAAAATATTGATATTCAGCTGCATCCGGTTAGGCTGGAAGCTGACCCCAACACGTCTGCCTAGTTGGCAGATGATGATTTACCAACTATGTGACTGTTAAAAAATCTGCCGTAAATATCAGCCAAGAAAAGTTCACAAGAACAAAACTACACCTTAAAAATTAAATCAAAACTTATCACCATCAGAAAACACAAATAAACAACAAACTTACCTAATCAATTAGGTACATTAAACTCAGCACTTACCATAACACACACGTAATCTCCGCCCGGACATACGACATGCCCCATGTCCCGACACGCGTGTTACTCATACAACAGCTAGAACTTCAAATTTGGGTCAAACTTTCAAGTACCTACGACCCATTAGGGGCACCATTTTTAATCTGTTCACACTGGTACATCCATCTTCTTTAAGTTTGTATTTTTGTCTTGTATTTCTTTTTAAGAGTTTGGTAATTAAAATCATCATTAGGGAAATATTGTCGCAAAGATCTTTGTAAACTGCTTATTCTAAATTAACTAACAGACTATTAAAATATGAAATGAATATAAAACACACACTAAAACTATTAACATACTAAAATATGGCGTCAAAAAATTCCTCCACATCGCTGTCAACTGGTATTGCAATGACAGGCAACATTGCCACTTTGTATAGCAATTCTTAACCTCTGGCCAAGGTACAAGCTAACTCTTGTGTCACGGGAAAGTGTCAACTAGCCGTTTGGAGATTTCGTTGAACAAACGATGTTTGTATAGATTTAAAATGTGGAACATTCGTATTACAAAGTTGTGTGGGACGGTTCTATTTATTTGAAAAGCTCTATGGGATTTCCCATCGCCTGAAATGACGAATTCCATACAATATTTCATCTCCTATTTACCCCTTTAGTGAAAAAAAAAACAATTCTTATTGAGTTCACTTTCGTTATATTAATAACTAGCTTCCACCAGCGGCTTCGCCCGCGTGATATCTTTCTAAATTATAGCCTATGTTGTGATAATATAACATTCTACTGGTAAAAGAATTTAAAAAATCGATCCAGTCGTTTTTGAGTTTATTAATTACAAACAAAAATAATTTAAGTGTAACCGTAAGTGCATTTTTTGACGTGATAACGTCTTATAAATCGATGAACGAGCCAGCTGCACGCACGAAAAAGTGTCACATTCCGCCTGAGCCGAGCGTGCAAGCGAGAGCGCGGAACAAGCGATAGAGTAGCACGATCGGCCTAAGCGTTCGGCTTGTGACGTTATCACGTAAAATTATCGTCCGTAAACCGACTTCAAAGACCTGGAAGTTTCCTAATGTTAATTTATCTAAGTATTTTCTAGACTTCCTAATGGAAGTCTTGTGCAAAATCTTTAGGCTGTGCATTGTCTGTCAGGGAATGAATGCATGAATTTGAGATTTTTAGTAAGTAGATTATTTCACCCAACCAATAAGTTTATCTTTCAGTCAATTTGGATACAGAATTACGTTGATAAACTTATATTTTGACAGATTAACAATATTTTCGCGGTTGTGAAATTCGACTATTTTATTACTGCAGTCAATTAACAATTTTAGGAGATGATGAGTAACTCAGTAAGTTCCAAGATTATTAATTTCTGTTGAAATTTTTCATAAAAAACAGTGCTTAGTAAAATACCAACATGCTCTCCATAACACAAGAGATTCCTTCACCATGATATGACGGCATATTTCTGGTTATACGAGAAGTAAACTCTTGATGTTTCCCGTAACATTTCACTATAAAACATTTGGGTTTTTTGCGAGTTTTCCTCAACCGTTTGGTTAGTCGTAAACCTTGTGCATGTTCGGAACTATACATTCATAAAGTTAGTTATTTTTTTGGCTTGTGCTTTCTCCTAAACTGGTGTAAACATGATGATTTTAACCATAATTATGATGATAGTCAGCTAAGTATATTAGTCCACTGCTAGAAATAGGGCTCTCCAACTGCATGATGCAAAAATCAACTCCCATATTTTGAATGCATGAATAACATTTCAATATCAACTACAAAAAACGCACTAATGATTGAACTTGATATTTTTTTATTGTTTGTTGTTAAAATCAGACAAAAAGGTGATTCTGATTTTGTGACCAATTCATAGAAAAAATATTTTAATATGTAAAAGTACTCCATATTAAAAATGTTTATTTATTTACGTCATTATAAATATTTTAACACTATCCCTAATTATCTTTTGAGTTTCATGATTACTAATCATGAAACTCGTCGTCATATTATTTTACAGACTTATATGATCATGAAACCTATGCAAATAAAGTCGTTTTCATAATAAAATACCTATAAAATACAAATAAAAACATTTACGACTTTAAAAATCTCGAAACAGTAATTCTTAATACAACATCAAGTAACGACTTTATACGCGAACATCGTTGTCAACTGGGGTAATGTTAGTGCCATAAAAAGACCCCCTAATTTTCCCAAAAGCCACCAGGTGGCGACACGATCGGAATCGTTTTTTTATAACCGATTACCCATTACTACGATCTGCCCCCTTGTGAAATAAACTAAAATTATGCCCCTAAAAAAATCACAACAGTTATAAAAAGCGAATTTTTAGCAACTTTACCATATTAGAAATATATTTTTCCCATGCCACGGGTTTACGATGTCAGTTTACGATCCAAGGTTTTACGGTTTTTTTATATATACCCAGAGGGAGTTATGGGTGGGGTAATGATAACGGTTATCAGGGTTCTGACAATCGGCAAATTATTATCGATTCATCGGCAGAGCGCGGGTGAAGCCAGGGTGAAACGTGATGGTACACCGTAATAATTTTATTATTAACAACATATGGTACACGCAACGTGTTATTCATGGCAGGGGAACATATTTTTATGTGGCATTAGGATGTTTTTCGCACGTTGGTCCTTTTGTTTAGATTTATATTTCTGTGGGAGCGTCTTATTTGGTCCTTGTTTTTCGTTTTCGGTATTTCGAAATGCGGAAATCGTTGGTTAAATCTTTGTGGCTTAGGATTTTTGTCGCATTGGTCTATGACTCAACCATGAGGCTCGATTTTATATCTGAATAGATTCTATCTGGCCTTTTCCTAACTATGTGGGGGTCGGCTTCCAGTCTAACCGGATGCAGCTGAATACCAGTATTGTACATGGCGCGACTGCCTATCTGACGTCCACAACCCAGTTACTGGGTAACACGATACCCCTTTGGTAAGACTGGTTGTCAGACTTTTGGGCTTCTGACAACCCGTAACGACTGTCAAAGATCAATGAATGACAGCCGGGCCCAACACCTTAACGTGCTTTCCAAGGCACCGTGGCAAGCGTAGCTTAGCCTTCGATCAACCCGTGCGGCTGTTCTGATATAGCCTGCACGAGCCCCTCTCGATTTTATATCTGAGTAGAGTATTGATATTAAATGACAGTTTCGATCGTGTAATCGATACGTTTTCGTTGAATTGTGATCTTAATAGGTGGCGTTCTGTAGTTTCTACCTACCCCCATAGGCAAGAGGCGTGAGTGTATGTGTTTATGTGTGTCAGTTTACAATCGAATCTATATTTGAATTTCAAATCTCAAATCTCAAATTCTTTATTGCGTACCATAATGTATATAGTTGGTAGGGAAATAATTATATTAGTCACAATTATGGACCCTGTCGGGCACAGCACAGATCAAGTAGGAGAGAGGAGGAAGAGCACTGGTCGTTTAATGTGTCGGTTTCACATTATTTCTGGTCCTCTTACCTTATTATTTCCCCAAAAGGGGTTATTGTATGTCCGATCAGTTACCAAGATACTTATATAGGGTGGCAGGGTCATCAACTTGAAAACGGTTACCATGGATTCAGTACATGGTTCTGAACCCCCATCCATGCGTTAACATTTTTTAGTCGGTTATTTTAAAACAAAATCTGCTAATTCATAGAAAAGTGCAATGCCTACGCGGTCAAAATATATGGAACAGCAGATTTTTTTGAAGTGAAAACTTCTTTAGGCGCGTTGGGCATTTTTGAGATGGGACTAAACCATTGATTTCGCGACACTGTGACGACACCAGCTTTTGACCATTAAAAAGACATCAACGCGTTGATTACCACAGTGCCGATCTTTTTTCAAGTTTTCACTTCTGTCGGCACTCCCGAAAACTTGAAAAAAGTGCCACTGTTTTTTTTAATAATCGACAAAAAATTTCAACGCTGCCTTGCGTTGAAATTTTTAAAAATTTCAACCCAGTGGGGTTCAGAATCATGTATTAAATCCATGTAACAGTATTCGCGTCGATGTCCCTGCCATCCTGTATAGGTAGATAGAATATGCTTTTTTGTATACCAAAGCTCGTTAAACGTTTAAACACTACAATAATAAAAAACGACTTATCCCTACAATAACATTAAATCACTACAATTCCAGCTAAATATTTAGCCAGGTGGACAGTCGTAATACGATAGCCCAGTCCCCACCCTTCTTACAAATGTGCGTGGGACTCAAACAGCTGATACATATTATATTTCATAATATTTTACGGCAATAATGACATATTATGTACACTGAAGCCATTTAGCTTTGTAAAGCAGATTTTTCTATATATTTGCAAAATGGAATGTTTTTTAACCGACTTCCAAAAAGGAGGAGGTTATAGGTTCGTAGCGTATGTTTTTATTTAAATTTTTTTATTTATGTCCACCGATTTCTCGATCAATTGTAGACCGATTTAAAAAAATCTTTTTTGTTTGAACGGGTAACTCTCAAGGTGGTCCCATATAAATTTTATTAACTTTTCTTGGATAGATAAGTTAGCTTCATTAATACGTATCTTTTCCCACTTAGTATGTGGATGATATGACACTGTTATTTACATAGCAGGTAGTGGTATTCGAATTTGTGTGGGGTAGGTACCACAACTAAAAAGTGAAAAATAAAAACTTTTTACAAAAAAAAAGCAACTGACTCCCAAAAAAAAAAAAACACTACAAAGTGAAAAATAACTTTAATTTCGGAAGTCGGTGGCAAAAAACAAAAATTTAAAACCAAAGACATCGACTTCCGAAATTAAAGTTTTTTTTTTGGGAGTCGGTTGTTTTTTTTTTGTAAAAAGTTTTAATTTATTTATGTTTGGGATCTGTACTTGCAGGGTACCTAATTGCATAACACACTTACAGTGGTAAATGAACAATTGAACAACATTCATTGCGTTATTTACGTTGTGGAGCAGACAATTTTTTCAAACTTATGAAGCAATGGATTAATTATTTCCTTCAAAATCCTTTGAGTTTTGATAGAAAGTGTGTAACAGAATTGAGATACTGGTCTATGTCCGGCAGTGGCCGTCTTTCGGCTGGCAAGAGAATGATGACTAATCTGTGTTACTAAAGAGCAGTCAAATGTGATTTATTTTTATCCTCTTAATTTGTTTTTTTTTACGTAGAGCTGACCTTATCAAGAAGATATTATAAGGTAGGATATGATTTAAATAAAAAGATGATTTTCTTTTTGCAAAAAAATATCGTCACGCAAAATCTACTACTTTTCCCGTTAACCTCACAAATAAGCTAAGTACCTAGTGTGCTTGTGCTAGAAGTGGATTCGCGTCAATAGTGCATCGGTCAGGGTTCAACTTTACGACCTCTGAGCTCGCCAGTCCGACGCCTTTAGCTGCTGAGCTTTTGCTGTTTATAATGACAGCTATATTAGCTAAGCCGGATCAATTATTATGAAAACTTTCTTAAATACGTAATGCAGCAAAAAAGATTCTATACACATTCTTGGTCCAGTGTGTCTATATCTGTCTGGCAACTGTCAATCTGACAACCAGTCTTACCAAGAGGTATCGTGTTACCCAGTAACTGAGTTGTGGGGGTCCAGTCGCTCGATGTAAAATACTGATATTCAACTGCATCTTGTTAGACTGGAAACTGACCCCAATATAATTGGGAAAAGGCTAGATGGATTGATTTTAACGCTATCCCACAAAAACTCACTTAAGTGATCGAGTTTGAAGTATCTAGGTGAATCATTGTGAAGCTCGATATCATTTCAATTTCGAAGTAATGTTTGGCCCTATAACAAAAATAGCTACCTAAGAATCTTCGTAATTATTTTTCTCATAATTCTTTTATTTTTAATTCTCAAAGGACTATTCTATATTTCAAGAACCCGTAAAACGACATGAGCCTGACATAATATTTAACTTACATTAAATTCATGACCTCAAGTGTCTATTTTAAGCATGTCTGACGTCACGCTATACCTACCTGGGGTTAATTGAGGTCAAACTTTACCTTGTCTGGCATAAATGTCTAATTTAGGCACAAAATGTACTTAGGTGTAGAGTACCTATGAGATATAATTTTGAGAATACGAGTTTAATTTGAATTGTAAATAATGTTTTTCGTGGAAAATTTATGGATGTTATTTTTTTTTTGTAGGTTGTATGTTAAATAGTTATTTAAAATAAGGAGAAGAAGAATGAGAGGAGCTCGTGGCGCACGGGTCGATCGATCAGGTTAAGCTACGCTCGCCGCGGTCAGTCCGTGGATGGGTGACCATCTTAACATACCGAGTCTCTCCGTGCCTCTGAAAGCACGTTAAGCTGACCAATAGCTTAACGTGCTTTCTGAGGCACGGAGAGACTCCGGCTGTCATTCTTGAATCTTTGACAGTCGTTACGGGTCATCACAGTTTTGACGACACAGTTTGACAGTCTTACCAAGGGGTATCGTGTTAACCAGTGACTGGTTTGTTGAGGTCAGATAGGCAGTCTATCCGTGTAAAATACTGGTATTCAGCTGCATCCGGTTAGATTGGAAACCGACCACAACATAGTTGGGAAAAGGCTAGGCAAATTGATAATCTCTTTGATAAGTTGATCTTAGAACATTTGATAAAACTTAGAATTTGAGCTATATCGTAAGTGTTTACTAACACATCTCAGAAATATCACAAACAAACGAAACAACGATTTATTAAATAAATACTTGCACCCCGCCCCAGTTTCCTACGCGTGTAATGGCGACATGTCAAAAAATCGAGATTTCTGTGCCTTCCGCAATAAATGCTCTTAAAATGATGGTGATATCCACATCAAAATCCATTGTGTAGACATAGATGCAGATATTTCTCATATAGGCTGAACCAACTCAAAAACAGAGCCATAGCCCAATAAAAAAACGTCAAAAATCGTCATATATATAACTTTCAAATTTTTGGTCCTTGACCTTTAAGAAAGCGTCTCATAAGACCAACAAAAATGCTCGTAATTCGTGTAAAATAGTAATAGTAAAAGACATAAGGATACATTATCGGCATCTAAACAAGAAACAGGATGTTTTCGAGTTCTTACAGACTTTTAGACTAATCTGTACTACATCTAACGAGTGGGTTCCGATCTGTAATGTGCCTTTTAGGTGCGTAAATGTAATAATTATGTGTAGTTTGTGACTTTGAGTACACGAGCGTTTGGACCAAAGAAATATTGATGTAAGTTTTAGTCAAACTGTTACCCATTTAAGAATCAGATGATTTAGCTTTCAAGTCGGTTATAAAAAGATAATAATTATCTCGGAATAATTATTATGCTTGTGTTAGGAATAGTGTTGGAAAACCACATTTTGGACCGGGTTCGAGACCTTTAACTTTATTATTTTTAATATGAATTTACGTTGATAGTTTCCACTTTTGGGCACAGACCTCGTTTTCCTTTTTCCAACAACAGATATAGGAATAAAACAGACCAATTGTATTTAATACACTCGTCAAGCTCTGCTCTCTACCTTCGTGTAATTTTGGAAACCGGAACCGCTTCGGTACTCGGAACCGCTCACAAATCACTTTTAACAAACGTAAAAAAGTGAATTTTCTTTTTAATTGTAATTTACACTATTAGTAGACATTGAATATTGTGTTTTAAACCACATCAGCTGAGATCATTAAATAATAATAATTTGATAAAAACAGGAAGTTCAACAGAGTAACAATATCATCACAATGTAGGTACATCCGCACTTGGTTGATATCCCGCCCAGTCGTTTTTACCGCTTCTCTTCCACATTTATTATGCGCACAGCCAAAGTGCGGAACTTTCTGCCAGCGTCTGTGTTCCTTTCCACATAAAACCCATCTCCCTTCGAAGCAAGAGTGAACAGGCATCTCCTGGGCACTCGTTCCTTCATATACCTCATCCATCGGTTTCTATCAGGCGATATCGAGGTCAAAAAAATAAACACTACGTATATATGCTCATCGCCCATGTTATAGGAAACAGCCCAGCATTCACCCTTCAACTTAATAAAATGTCTGTCTATTTAGGTTCAGAAAGCGTGACTGAAGTAATTTGTAGTATTTTATGATACACGTGGCAATTGTTTATTGACTACGAGTATTTACGTCCTTGCTTGTTGCTATTACTCAGCTTAATATAAAAATGAAGAAACATATAAAAACATGCTTTATTTCATACTAAAATAGTCTTTCTTTTTCGTGTGAGTAACCTGGTGTCAGAGTTTTTATGACGCCCATGAGCCTCTGACTTGGCTTCACATGCCGTCGATAAATATCTCTCGGGCATGCCGGTTTCCTCACGATGTTTTACTTTACCGTTTTTGAAGCAAGTGATAATTATACAATACGCATATGAATCCGAAAGTCAGAGGTGCGTGCCTTGGGTTCGAACTCGAGTCCTATGACTGTCCGACGGTCACACCACTAGGATATCACTGCTGTTAAACTAAAATAATAACATATAGTGCTTAGAATTTACTCAATAGAGCATCTCTTAAGCCTACTAATGCTTGATAAAATTTACGTAAGTAGAAGTACAGAGTTATAATGCAAGAGTTTAAAAAAAACTGAAAGCTTTAATTTTATTAGTACACAAGAAAATCTTAATGCTAAAAGATTTTACAATAATTATATTTTCTTTTATTTATTATGCATAGTTAAAAACTTCCTGACTGTTTAGTTAAACCATAATGACCACGCCATATTCAATGTTCAAGCTGAATATTCTAGTCTCATCTCACTCAGTAACATCTACAGTGCCTTCATTTTATCTTGTCCTGTGACGCGATTGGTCGCACTGAATTTTACAGTCTTAGTTTCAATACGTATAGAGTTCAAAATGGCGACTGACAGAACAGTACTACCAATCACATGATTGCAAAATTCAGTGCTACCAATCGCGTGATATCGTAATGAACTCACTATAGAACCAAGTTGAAGTTTTCATAAAATCTGTCAGATTTAATAATCGTGATTCAAAACTTTACTTCGTTCGAAATCTATCAATTTAAAATCTAGATAGATTTTTTACTAAACACCTAGAACTCAAGACCCCAAAAACCCTGAAAATACATGTCCAAAAAACTCCTCGTGCCACATCATTAGGACGGACACCCAAACACAAGTTTTCATAGCTTGGGAGCGACGCGCCGCCGCCCCGAGCCCAGACTCCGCGGCGCCGCACAAGGCTGTCTGTCTAAGGTTAAGGACTGGCCAGCCTGCAGATTGATTAGGTTTATAGGTCCTGACGGTTTGTTGGAGGCGGAGTTTTTTATGGTTAAAATTTCTGGGTAGAATGGAGTGGTGGTTGATTTTAATTGAGTTTTTTTGGCGGTTATGACAAGGGATTTACATGATCTCGATAGGTTTTTTTGAAAATTGAAAGTTGTCGTTGACACGTTTTTTAATTTAATATTTATCTCTAAAATCTTAAAATGATAAGATTATTAAAAATATTATTAGTATTAAAAATAATAATACTTAATACTCCCGATACCAGTGGGCTACTATTTTTTATATTTTCTTTATTCTAATATTTAAAAATATAATTTATAAGTACTTAAATGAAATAAAAGAATTGTAATAATACTTAATTTGGTAATTACTTTTATAAAAATTGATAACATCGGCGAACTTAAGTGTGATGCAGGTAATTTTGAAAATCCTGTCATAACGATTCCGACAACCATTTGATTATGTTTTGGCACTTATTGGCTCAAAAATGTTCAATCCATTGTCGCCGTATAGATCTTTTTATCTTAAGAAATACATACGAAAACACCTAGACATCTTACCATTATATGATTGCTTATACGCTTCAACATATCTGACGACAAGGAGTTAGACTGGTTCCTTGTCAGCACCGGCTTTCGTAGTAGCTACGGCAGGGTAACTATGTAGCACACTAACAGTAGCAACTGGCATTCATTTTTACAATTCAATAACATTCATTGCGTTATTTACGTTGTTGAGCAGACAAATTTTTCGATAACATAAAGCAATGGATTAGCTATATCGTTCCAAATCATGAATCAAATTGTGATTGAAACTGTGTTACGCAATTAGGGTGCAGGTTTGGGACTCAGTTTCAGAATCTTATGACCCGTCAACAGTCATCGTCCTATATATCAGAATAAGATCTACATGTCGGAGACGGGTATGTGACTCGTTATTATGAGCGATATTTTAACTACTGTGGGCGTGGTGTTGGTTAATGCGCAATAGAAAAACAGTTTGCAGTTCAGATCACATTTAATTTATCAAATGAATCGCACTAAAGAAAGAAAGAAAGAAAAATGCGTTTATTGCAGAGAAAATACACGTTATAACTATAAAAAACAGAAAACAATTATTATAATGCCAAAAGGGCCTCAGCTCAGCATATTGTCAGATGACAACACAAAGTGTACCACCTGACGCTGATTTTCAGCTGCAATCCACGAGTGCCATACGCTAGAATAATAAACAGCTAAATTATACACACACTGGGTGCGACGGCGTTTATTAAAATCACCAATTAACACAATGATCACAAAAAACATCACGACTCTGTAGAAGCGCGCCTTTTTTGGTATAGATAGATCACTCTTGATGTCGCCAGTGGCGCGCTTGCGATTCGTTTTGTGTCCGTACTAATGACCGGATCCGACATACATATCTATAGACTTCGTTTCTTAATCCTACATGGTCGACATAGACAGACAGTGTTTACAAAACTTAAAGTTCAGATTCTTACACGTGATTTGTTAATAGCCTATAGACTACCAAGACCTCGTTTGTTGATCCCACAAAATGGACAATTGGACATATTAGTATTAGTTAAGACGTCGATATATGCCAGCGACCTTGAGTAGTTAGCTTGCGTGTTCTATGCTGAATTCGCACAACGCGTCGTACGTCCAGCCAGTAATAGGACTCGACCATCAAGGAGCGCTGTCTCAAATTAGACGCATTATTAATTTATTATACGTAAAACAAACACTAATAGATATCTAATTAAATTATATTTAAAATGGTGAAGGTTTTAGAAAAATACGCTTAATAGTTTTGCGTGATTCTCAGTTTTTTATCCGCGTTAGACATCACTTTAAAAATTAATTACACTATGTAATTTAAAAATAATCTAAAATATTCATAGACTAAATTGTTTAAAAAATGCTTTATATTAACATGTTTTTGTTTCAAATCATTAACACTACTCGTTTAGACGTAATCTTCAGTATAAAATCATTAAAAGTCGCTTAGTGTCGCCTTAAGGGTTTATATCTCGTGTATGTCGACAATGTATACCTACATATCTGCGATACAAGTAGGTCATTGAAGACACGTGGAGTGATAAAAGAGTTTATTACAACGACCCATAAGTAAACAAGTTTACTATACTTGTACTTGCAAGTGACAGTACAAGACATGGCGAAATGTGTCATCGCACTAGAATATTTATTTACCTCCTTTTGTATTACTGCATTATTAGAGGACCTCGTGGCAAAGTAAAACAGCCGTACGGGTCGATCCGTCAGGTTATGCTACGCTTGCCGGGGTCGGTCCGTGGATGGGTGACCATCTTTACATACCGATACCCCTCCGTGCCTCGGAAAGCCCGTTATGCCGTTGGTCCCGGCTGTCATTCGTGGATCTTTCACAGTAGTTAAGGGTCGCCAGCATCTCGAAAGTCTGACAACCAGTCTTACCAAAGGATATCGTGTTACACAGTTACTCGGTTGTGGAAGTCAGATAGGCAGTCGCTCCATGTAAAACTAGTAGTTCTGCGAACAGAAGACCTCGCGAGCACAACTGTTTTACAACAATTAATATTCCACTAAAGTTATTGAAAATGGGATATGTACCACGTATTTTGTTTTTTTTTACAAAATATCCCTGTTAAACAAAAAATATGGTAAATATCCCGTAAATTAAGAACTATAGTAGTGAAAATAACCATATCAGTTTAAAATCCTATAATTAATATAAACTAATAACCTATCCAACTTAAAAACCCGACTGCAGCTGTAGGTTACTAAAAAGCATGTGGTGGCAAGACGATAATAAAACAGAAATACACTAACCTAAAACTAACCAACTAATATCTGTTAAACACGAGACTTTACTTTTGGAGCTACTTTACACCTAACAAAACTCAGTCACACAAAATCTTCGACGGGACCTAACCATTTGGCGAGCAACAAAGACAACACGATTTAGCGGTGTACAGTAGCGCCAATTACTGAAAATAATTTTCAGAATTCTCTAAAAGGCCAAAATTCTGGGCTGAGGCCTTTTGCAGCACGGGAACCTGGAGGATATCGGAATTAAAATTTATGCTCGACTGCTACGTTCTTCCTTTGGCACTGATTAGACCTTGGCTCCTTTTCTCTCGATGTCTGTGGGTCCAACCGGAAAATATGCATGAGGATGGTGAGCACTGCAACTCAAAAATTCTCGCTTGCAGGAGTGGTACGGTGTTTGTTGTGGCTGCGCCGCGATCGGCTTTTCTTGCCCTCAACCAGCGAGTCCATCCGAATAATAACTTTTTTGAACGAGCAAAAACACATTGGATGTAAGTACAATAGACCAACAACAGACTATCAAATCCATAGGTCAAATCGTGTTGTCATTCATTCTTAGATCGGGCCCTTAAACTAATCCGCACAGAATTTCGGCCGAAACTCCGGATTTCGTGTTTAGGGAGTAGACCTGCAGGAAGAAAAGCGTAGCGCAGCAGCGTGTGTAGCGTAGTTCTAGCTTTCGAAAATATTTTATGCTACCAACGCACTTCTATGATTTGACGGCGATGACCAATTTTTTTTCTTTTCCAAAAAACATGACATCGTTCAATACGTCAAATTCAAATTAAAAAACCGGCCAAGCGCTTGGGCCACGCACAATTAAGGGTTCCGTAGTTGGGATCAATTTATCCCAAGAACAAACTTTTACAGTGAAGTTGAAAAACATGTTCTCCCATGCATTCCAACTGCAAATGTAAGTTGGCCGATATTAACTTCTAAAGCATATTTAGTTGTAATAGTTTTCCTTTTAAATTCGTTATGTTGTATACTATTGCCGTGATTTTTACATATCCAAGAACAACAAAGCTGGCAGGGGGGACAACACGTGACTCTAACAAAAATTCGCACTCTAAAGCTAAATATTTCCCAAACGGATTCTTGAGTCAAAAAATAGTTTTCACACAACCACAAAACACCCCATAACATAGAAAATCATCCCCACTTTACGTGTAGGAAGGGGTAGTACCCTAAAAACATTTACCACTTTGTCGGCCGGCGTGTTTAATGTATGCCAAATTACAGCTTTCTAGTACTAAGATTCTCTGAGCTAAGCCGCGGATAGATAGACAGACTGTCAGACGGACATGGCAAAACTATATCGTTTCCTTGTTGACTCCAGAACCATAAAAACCAGAAAAATTATGAGTAAAAATTTGTAGGCCAGCTAGAAAAAATTACTAATACGTTTTAATAAATAGTGAGCAATTTACTGCATTTTGAGAAGCTATTCTGCTCATCATGCCGAAGATCCGCTTCAGATCTTCACCATTTTTTTTAAACCAACATAGTATTATTACCTTTCAAATAAAAAAAGAACCATCGAAATCGGATCTCATAAGGCGGAGATATCCAGTAGCCCCCCTTTTTGCCCCATTTTGAAGGAAGTAGCCCTCGAATCAAAAATTCCCGACGACTAAAAATTACAAAAATTTCATCCAGATCGGTTGTAAAATACGACCTGTAGAGGGGTACGTACAAACTGACACACGAAAGCAAATTTTTGAGAGACGCTTCGCTTGCTATTCAGCTGCATCCGGGAGGTGACCCCAACGTTGTTGGGAATAGGCTAGGCAGATTGATTGTATTATCGCATTGAAAGCAAAGAAATTACTATGACTTAAATAATATAAATCTATCTTAAGGAAATCTAAAGGATCTTAGCAGGTGGCGTTTTGTAGTTTCTATGGGTGAGATTATGTGTGTATGTGTATCTACTTCAGCATATTATAATATCCCACTGCTAGATAGGCAAGTTGCTCTACCCTTGATTTCCAAACTATGGTTTTGCGCAAAGTATTCATTGAAAATATAGCTGTCCTCCCATTTCTCTCAATTATTCTATTATATCTGTTGTCAATTAATGATGTATGTCTCTTGTTCTTGTCAATAGTGTATTATCTTACCCCTTATTCATGAACGCTGCTTCATCATCAGCCTATAAATATTCCCACTGCTGGGACACAGGCGTCCTCTCTGTGAGAGGGAGTGGGCCGTAATCCACCACGCGGGCCCAGTGCGGGTTGGTAGATGTCACATGTCTTCGAATTTTCGGTTCTAGGACATGCCGGTTTCCTCACGATGTTTTTCTTCACCGTTTTGAGAGCAGTGGTGATGAAATAATTTACACAAAGTAAAGCGCCTGTCTGGGTTCGAACCTACGACCTACAACTCGTAAGTCGCGGCCGTTACCACTGGGCCACCACTGCTCTAAGAAAAACGCTGCTTAAATTTAAGTAATGATTAGCGCTTGTTTTTCCATACATTTCTAACGTTTAAACGTCACTTAACTTTAAAGAACGTTTATGAATCTGAGGGTTAGTAATTAATCACATACAACTTATCGATTCATTTATCTACGATTATAATAATTGGAGACGTTGCCGGTACTAACATAAACGTTACAAATTGAACATAATCGCACTCATTTGAAGCTATCATTCTGATTGCCATTTATGTTAAAGTGGCGTTTTGTTAAATCAATTATCAACATATTGACAGTATTTTAAGGACAATATATTTTAAAACGCTTTGTTTTTTTATTATAATAATTTATAGTGTGCTTTAGAGCTTTTTATTCAACTTTCAATTGATATCAGATAGAAAACGCCGACCTCATCTACTTTTTAAAATATGGTTGACGTGTGTGTTTATACAAACATATTTACAGAAATAAAATAATTTATTATTTGAATTAAAATGAGACATTCCAACGTCTTGGATCATTTGTACATTTATTGAGTGAGTACTTATGGATTCACGATAGTCAGTTCGAAAGCTCGAAAACCTTTCAAGTATTTTCGCGAAATAGAGAACATACTTAGGGCGAATTTCAACCGTATTTAAGAGCTGTTAGTGTCAATATTCTACAACAATGACGTCACTGACAACTCTTAAACGCGTTTGGGGACATAGGTGGAAGGTATTCCACCTGTCTCCTTTTACGCGTATTGGAGGTGAAACAGAGTCAAGGAGCGGAAGAGAAACTTCAACTTGCAGAAATAATCATATATATATAATGGTCACACGTATGAAGGTCTAACGTTAGGTACACTATTAGTACTTATAACTAATTAGAATCGTAGGGACAAAATACTAATGACGTAATATCTAGTCTGTCCCGCGACGGTTAACAAGCAAGCGAGCGACGCTACTAAAAAGGGCCCGCTGTAGGTAACGCCCCGAACCGTGGCTTCGTGTTGCCACTTACAAGGGTGCGTTCCTGACTGCTTATAATTAACTAAACATAACACAGGCGACGTCACGTATACTAATGTGCGTTCACAAATTCACAATACGTAACGCCACACGCGGTTTAGATGTGCTGATCGCGTTCAGTTTCACTGGTGTTTGACTGTTTGCCCTTTGGCTTTTCACTTCGACCAAAGATCGCTCTGCACCATTAAGCCTATATCGCAGTAGTACTCTAAAACATAGACATGTTTGGATCTAAATCATAATAATGTGTCTCAGGCGACCGAGGCGACCTTCGAAGGCTCTTGTAGTAAACAAATTGTGGTGAAACCATGACTCATTCGTCGATAGAATAGTAAATACTAGAAAATAGTGGAGCTAGGATGTTCACACGTAAATAATATGAGTCTGTTATCGTCATATTGCAGGGCAAAGGCCTTCTCGTACAGAGATGGCACGAGCATTGATCGAAAATTGAACGTTATTTGATAAATTCGGGTTGGCGTTTGAACTGTTTTTGAAAGCCTACTACATCGCCGATTTTGTCCCCGATTGGTATGGCAGAGGTGTACCTCAATGTAATAGCTATTCAAAACAATTAACTTTCATGTAGATTGTGAGATTTGAGACTTTAGATGCTAATAAAGTTGAGCATTCACTTTTAATGAGCATTCTATCAAATGTTACATTACGAAAAAATAAAGGGGAGCGTTCTAGCGAGCATTCTAGCGAGCATTCCAGCGGAAGGAAAGTAAATTCGCTTCGAGCTTTTTGCCGAGCTGAGCCATTCTGTCATTGTTCCCCCGCCGTCCCTCTGTGCCTTCCGCACCCCATGACGAGCATTGACTAAAGCAAGGCTGCTCAACCCTAGGCTCGCGGGCCATAGACTAGCCCGCCAGCGTATTTGAATTTGCCCGCCAACAGCGGTCGGTCAGCGATTGTATTTTCAGAACAGATTTCAGAATTTCAAACCAGATCGAAAAATATTTGGCCTTCTAAAAATAAAAGAAATCCAAAACCACACTTCTCTGAAACAGATTTGTATTGAAACAGTTTCTTCACAACTATAGCAGTCTTTTCATGAAATTTTGGAAAATGGTACCAAAAGAAAACTTTCCAGCATCTTGCTTTGCAGATTTTAAGCAAAGGTCTACATCTTATTCTGTGAAAAATTGTTTTCCACTTTACTTAGCTTTGTGAAAAACAAACACCTACCATACTTCAATACAAAACATATTCTGGCTTGATTTTACCATCGACCTGAGATTTGTCGCCAAATATTGCTAAATTGTAAGCACCACAAAAACCTCTTTAGAGGCTTATTGAAGTTTTTTTATTAGATTATTGATTACCTGAGTAACTAAAAGTTTTGCTTCATTTTAATAGTTAGGTGTCTGCCATAACTATAGGCAAGTTTTATTTACAAAAGATGGCCCGCCGGATATCACAAAATCAAAATTTTGACTGAAGCATTCGCTAGAATGATCGTGAAAATGTTCGTAGCGATGTTTGGCTCTATACTTGGTTCTGTTCGTTGTTCAGTTCGACAAATTTAAAAACGGCGAATGCTCGATGTTCTGTAACAAGTGAATACTCAAGTTTATCAGCACCTTAATGATTGGCTGTTACAGTTCGCATAAGTAATCAAGGCATCTTACATGAAGATAAGCAAGTTCAAGATACTTACTTTCAGATGTTTGCTTTACCAGTGTTAATTTTAGCTAAACTTTTGTCAGCACAAATAGCGAAATGCTAGGTTTCAAGCTAAAAAGAACCTATCAAAAAAATACATACACTGTATTTAAAAAAATGCTGTTCGATAGTTTTCACAGTTTCTTCCAGCGCTGTAATTCAGTAGGTCAATACTTCACTGTATGTGAAATCGAGCCTGAACTTATATTAACAAACTTATGCATGCAGTCTTCATCTTCCCCTTCAAATTATGAAGCAGGAATACTTACAAAACTCTTGTAACATCCATCCACACACCACCATTAAAAAGTCACTCTTATGACGGGGGATATATGGTTGAAAATGCATTGATAGAAAAAACTAGAAGTCTTGAAGTTATTCGTTTACAAACCATTTTCTTTCTTTCTTTCCTTCTATCTATTGATATATTCGGTTAATGTAACGGTCGACGATAGGTCCTCTCGTCAAATGTTCATATATTGCCGTTGTTTATGAAGATTGCAGTAGATTTTTGTCTGTTGAAGTAATGGAGGCATATGGGGTAAGTTTTCCAATGGGAGTATGAGTTTGAAGAAGGGTCCGTGATTGGATGCATGATTTTTGGATGAAATACGGCTGTTAGTGTTGATGGGAGCCCGAAGGAAATATGCAGTGTTATATGTTTAAAGATAACACATCAAAGCGGATAGCGGCCGACTTGCAGAATTTCTGTATCGTTTTCGCATTTTGAGTTAGTTCTATAGTAGCATTACAAACGTGTATAGGCTACTGTAATGCTTATTTGCGCACAAATTATACGGCTTTAGATCCTAAATAGGTTCACAACAGTTGTTTAATTGCATTACAGGCGCATTCTATTAGCGTTATTGTGGTCAAATAAGGTATCAATCGCATTAAAGAAGCATTATGACGGTCATTGAAGTTGCCAATCGCATTACAGAAGCATTATACTAGCAATATTATTGATAATGAAGATGTTAATTGCATTACAAAAGCATTAGACTAGCATTAGAATGTAGTAAAAGAATTATTGGAGCTATTTAAGTGTTCATAGTTAGAACATAAATAAATCCTAGATCATTGCAAAAACATCTCTATTACCACGGTACAGTAAGCGCTCAAAAGTGCATGAGCACGCTAAGAGTCGTATTGCTGTGAACACGCGGTATAGCTCGTACATTTGTATGTGTAAGCAACACGATACACACACCACAGATAACGCAGTTACACGAAACAACAATATATTTCCGTCGCTTTAAACATGCTAGCACACACGCACTATGCGCGTGAACTTGACCAGTTAATGGCATTGCTAAAATTCGATAGTAACTTAACAAGCGCAGATAGCAGAAAGCGTTAAGCGTTGGTATGGAATTCAATCTGCCTCAGGTTCTAATCTCGTGAAACACAGTGCGGTTTTTTGCAAATATTATTATTTTTGTTTTCGATAATAATATTTTTTAAATATTGCTGCTTTTTTATGTTATATTGCAATAAAGGTTTTAGAATAAAAAATGCGTGATATATGATAACAAAATTAAAAAATATATGTTTATTCGTTATATTTATTTTACATAAGTTAATAAACTGCTACAATTATTTATCATTACTTCAGCTGAATAAGATGTGAAATAGATGTCAAGAAACTTAGAAGCAGTTTGTATTATTTAGACATATTTAAATTATGAAATATTTTAAATTTTTAATGGATTTTTTCACCATAAATATTAAGCTTTGATCATGGTCGAAGTAATTAAGTAATAAATAAGAATATTAGACTACTTAAAATGTAAAAAACTACTTACAGAATAGGTAATTTTAAGGTTAAATATGGGCAGTTTGTTTATATTTTATTTGTATTAATTATTTTACATTTTATTTGACTTTAGTAAATATTGGTTGTTATTGAGGTTAAAGCTTAAGTATTCATTTTCTTTACGAAAAGAAGATTGAAACTAAACCTCAAATTTTTATCCTAAAATAATACTATTACTAAAATAATATTAAACAATTTCGGTATATCTGCAAGAAATACGACAAACACCCTATTGAAACGTGCTTAAAAAATTCGTTACCATAAATTCATGCAATAACGAATCTGTTGTTTATTAAGTTGGTACGATCAATATTTTAAGGTCAAAAACGGTTTTCTAGCTGGTCTTCAGTGATGCAAGCCTTCAGAGTGCACGGCGAACGGTTCATAATGACGTGTTTTTAATAATTCAGCAAAATGTCTCGTTGGTATGAAACCATTTGTTTCATTCACCATTTGACGTCGCTGCTACTCGATAATAAGCCCCTTCCTCATATCTCTTAACCCTCACAGTATTTCTCTAGAACAAAGAAAAACATTGTTTTTATTACACATAATACCTTATTATTTATTATTCACTAATCGAATTAAACCTCACAATGAATTTAAAACTTTAAAGGCATCTTCTGTCTCAACAATACCTCTGTTCTATCAACAATACCCTTGATTAAGATTTATGTTTAGTAAAATATGAAATATATTAATGATAACACTCACACTTAGTCCGGTTTCATTAGATATTCACTTCACTTTTACGCAGCGCAATAATATTCTCTGATCTGATCTGATCTCTTCAATATATTTTATGCCTGCTTTTTGATAATAATAACCACAACACTGCGCTAAATACTCGTCACCAATATTATCCACGAACCAAAAAGTTCTATTAATTGAATACTCGTAACAAACTGCATCTACCCCACAGAAATCGAAATAATTTACTTAGTTTTTTGTGGTCTACCTGCTAAACTTTAATATTTATGTGAACAAGACGAATGAAACTAAAAACGAATGATGATTATTGAACTAGTCATTGGTTGCAGACAAAGTGAGTGTGTGTGTGTAATGTGCGTGTCTACAGTATTGTAACAACTTATAGAAGAAGGTCGTAAGTCAAACCGAAGCGTCAGTCTATTGCTTTGTGAGATTGCTCATGGACTTTTGGTCGGCACTGTACATTACAGTTAACGTTGTAATTTAACTACTTTGTCTCGCAATATAACATGGACGAATACTGTCAAAACTGAGTGAGTGACATTATATTTGTTTGCATCAAAACAAAATTTATAATACTGGCTAAGTTTTTGACTCTTTTATTATTTCATGGCTTCAAATATTACTGCGCAATTTAGTTTACAGTAAATGTCTATATAAGATTCATTGAACATTTCACGCGCCTTTGATATTTTGTGGTTTTGATATAAAATATTATTTATAGATATGTGTGAAACCAAAACAATTGTGTATTCCTAGTATAGAACAAATTTTGCATAATTAACATAATAGTATTTGTTGGGCAGTATTAAATTAAGTTATATCATTATTAAATAGGTCTATTGCTTTTATAAATAGGTCCGAATTATAATATTTTTTGGTTATAAAATATTTACAAAATGATGTCGATCTATAGCAGCCTGGTGAGCCTTTAAAATGGCAAATTAATGCCGCCAGCAGTATAAATACTCACGCGTGAACAATTATTAAGCCAGAGACCAGAGAGATGACTTTTGATGAACCACTGTAGTGGCATTGCCTATAAAATAGTTCTACATCCACCATAAAATTGCTGTGGTTTTGTTGATCATATAATATGTGCTTTTCCACAATACGGCCGACGAATGATTTTACGAATACAGTAAAATGAATGTATATACAGATTTACGCATTACAATTATAACTCACATGTATTTGATTAAAGAGCTGTTAGCTGTACAACAGAACTCAGTTAATCTTTAAAAATGCAAGCATTACATTGATTCACATTTATGCTGTTTAGCAGTACTAGGCTGTTACTAACCACTTTAAAGTGCTATTACACAACAAAAGGCACTAGAAACAGCTCAGAGCTGTATAACAGATTTACGGTGCATTATAATGGTACAAGTTTATGCTATTAAGCAGCATTAGGCATTATCTTACTACTTAAAAATGCTATTATAGACCTTAAGGCACTAAACACAGCTGAAAACTGTATAGCGGATTTACGAGTCATTATAATGAGTTCATGTTGTTTATGCTATTAAACAGCATTAAGCATTTATTTACTACTTAAAAATGCTATTATAGATGTAAATGCACTAAAAACAGGTGCTCTGTACAGCTGCGTTATGGTTTGCTGCACTAAAAAGCATTTTGATATGCCATTATCCAACCGTTTTACAGTGTAAAGCATCATAATGGTTTTGAAATGCCAATATACAGCAACAAGATGCTCGAAGAACTTTTATAAGAGTTTATACGGACCTTAAGTTCTACATAAGTTTACTATTCGTTTCTTAAAATGCTTCCTGTGTTACTTGGGTATGTTCATTATTGTGCTAATAGGTGTCTGTCACACTTGTAATATCTTTTTTTCCTTCGTATGTTAGAATCTGTTACGTTTTTTTTTTCAGTTGCTCCTTAAAGAGTACTTTGCTCAAATTGTTGCTTTCCTTGCCTCTCTGGGTCAAAAACGTTATAATTTTGACTAGGTACTACTTAGTAGGTAAAGCCAAGTGGATTTAGAGGTCTGGAGGCCTCGGGGCAACGAAGGAGTGGAGGCCCCCTGGCCCCAAATTATTTTCCAAATAAAATCGTAATTTTTTTCAGTCGAGTTTTCCAATAAATAATTTATTGTGAAACCAAGTATAGATTATTTTATTATTTAACAAACGTATCAATAAAATCAGAAACAAGAATTATCTAAAATTAAATTAGCGTTAACGAATGGAACCTTCCAAGCTTGTTTTTGCCGAAAAATCGTTGATGATTTCGCTGATAAACTTTCACCAATGCCTCTGCTGCAGGGTGCAAATTTTCAGCATCCATCTTCTCAATGTGATTAAGAAATCCAAATCTCGAACGCATAGCTTTATAGGCATGCAATCTTTCGGTAAGAGAAACATAGCTGGCCGATTACTGGGATAAAGGCGGATACTTTGTATTTTTCCATCGGTGACAGATTTACGTCTTGTGCTTTCCCGTAATGAAGCGGATTCAACCACACGTTTCTCGTTCTGGTCCTCGTGCGTGAGTTTCAGTGCCAGAGAAACGTGAGGTTGAATCCGCTGTTGTGGTGGTGCCGCGAGTTGTTTACTAGTCTGAATTTGTTTCTCTATTGTGGGGTCCCCACTTTTGTGGAGGCCCTGGGGCTGTAACCCCGGTTGCCCTCCCCTAAATCTGGCCCTGGGTAAAGCTAGTTTATCGTGAACCTTGTCCGGAGGGATACTAGTTTATCACCACATAATTTATACCTATTTCTGCCGATGCTGCCAAGCAATGTTGCTATTCCGGTATAAAGGGTACCAACCTTCGTAGCGTAATATGTCAAGCACTAGCGACATTTCAGATTTATTTTTGACCAGGTTATTTTTTTTTAAACCACAACGGGAATGCTCGTGGCCTGCATCTCACCTGATGGTAAGAGCTTCACCCGGAATCCTCAACCACAGAGGAACTAGCTAACTTAACTTGGCTAACTGTCGAAACAACAATGCTGTTAACATTGTTGTTATGGCGACAGACTTAGATAAGATGGTGGTAGCTAGCCAGGCGGACTTAGAACAAGCCCTACCACCAACCAAAACGTACCATTGATGTTTATTTTTTAACTTTTAACGAGGTAATGTAGGTATTTCTTAGTACTAGGAAACTGTAATTTGGTATGGGTGTATATATTAATTTAATTACGCCGACAAAGTGGTAAAACAAAATTATGAAAAACATTTTTTTTCAGGGTACCTGTTGTTTTTTTTTTAACCCGTGGTGTGGGGTATCGTTGGAAAGGTCTTTCAAAAACATTGTGAGTGTGTTAAAACCATTTTTTAATTCAGAGATCCGTTTGCGAAATATTAAGCTTTAAAGTGCAAATTGTTGTTAGAGTCAAGTGTCCCCCCCCCCCTGCCAGCTAAATGGTTGGTTTTAGATATGTGAAAAAATTCAAGGCAGTAGCTTATATAACGAATTTAAAAGGAGAACTATCACAGCTGAGTAGGCTTTACAAGTTAACGTGTAATAATTGACCAACTACCACAAAAACATGTTCACCCCTACATTCTGTATGAAAGATTTTTTTTTCAACTACAAAGTTAAGTTTGTTCTTGGGATAAATTCATCGCAACTACGGAACCCTACATTGTGCGTGGTCCGACATGCACTTGGCCGGTTTTTAACTTTCAACGAGGTAATGTAGGTATTTCGTTTCTTATACTTGTTTGCAAACCCTAGAGGCATGATGTACCTGGAGATACTTTTTCATTTTGACCAACTGCATTTGTTAACCACTTGCAACAATAAAAAAACTGGCCAAGTGCGAGTCGGACTCGCGCACGAAGGGTTCCGTACCACCGTACAATATTGAACACTACGTTTTTAACTTAAGTAAAAAAAACGTTACTTGTATAGGTTCCTATAATTTTTTACAATATTTTGTTTTTATTATTTGTTTTATAGCGGCAATAGAAATACCTTTGGGTTTGATTTACAAACGTGCCACCTCGCTAGAAAAAATGTGAGGTTATGTGCGGGTTCTAGAGGGTCTCCTGAACCCTCCACAATTTTTGCTGGAGACGTTTTTGTTTTAAATTTTAAATAAAAAGTTTTTTTTTGGGTAAGTTAAAAAAAATCTAGTTATTTACGGATGCAAGAGCGATCGAACCAATTACCTCGGAACTTCGGGCACCCCGACTCGTACAGGTTGGGTTCGAAGGAGATGAATGACGGGGGCTGAAATGAGCAATCAAAGCGAGCGAACGAGCCCCGTCATTTTCGTGTTAGGTTATTTTAAACCCTGTAGACAGAAATAGGAGCCGCGAAGCGGGGCTCCGTCGACTACGTCAGACTTCATACACTATTTTTACCATATAACATTCTTTTTTTAGGGTTCCGTACCTCAAAAGGAAAAACTGAACCATTGTAGGATCATTTCCTTGTCCGACCGTCAGTTTGTTAAGACACTTTTTCTCAGGAACGCGTTAAGGTCAAATCAAATACGTAAGTCTGAGGTCCCATGGAGCTCTAAAAAAATCAAGCTTTTAAGTCAACGCAATAAAAATACGGCCATTAAAGCGACATATTTAAATACTTGCAAATAAATCAAAACTGGGGTACTTCCTGTTGACCTAGAATCATGAAATTTGGCAGGAAGCAAGGTCTTACAGTACCTGTAAAGGAAAAAGTTAATTCGTAATTCCGAATACAGTTATTTTTACTTTTACCACAAAAACAAATTGCGATTACAAACTTACATTTACAGTTGGAGAATTGACCGTGACGTAAATCGATGTATGGGAGAACATATTTTTTAACTATAATATTAAGTTTTTTTTAGATGAATTCATCCCAACTACGGAACCCTTCATTGTGCGTGGTCCGATACGCACTTGGCCGGTTTTTTATTTGACCTTGACCTTCGACACGTTTGACATTGACCTTGAAAATGTGTCTCCTGTGTTATGGTGGGCTCTCTTCCCTTCCATCTCCCTCTACATTTCATTTATCTACTTTTTTAAAGAGATTTAAGTCAAACAAAAAAATCGAAAAATAACCATGTACCCATCTCCGGCGGGTTACTAACCTCACCTCCTCTACCCCTCCCCCCTTCCCAACCTCCCATTGAGGCGGCACGTTTCTAAACTTTAACCATACCTATTAAGGTTCACTCGCTAACAGACAGACGAACGAACGGACGGACGGACGGACAGCGGAGGCTTACTAATTAATAGGGTTGGTACCCGTCGGGTAGGAAACCTAAAAAAAATTCTATTCTAACTTTTGGAAAAATGTAAAACCAAATTGCCTCTTTCTAAAAGATCATCAAAATCCTTTGCATACTTTCAGAGACACTTGTGGGTCAAATAATATAAGAGTTATTCTACTGAAATTCAATATGTAGGTTACAACAATAACCTAAGAAACCATCCTCAGACACGACCCAGACACTATAAATAATTCTGAAAAAAGTCCCAAAATTCTATTTCAATACTAAACCGAGCAATTATCATGACAAAGACCAAATAGCCCCGATAGCCACAAATAGCCCGGATATTGTATAGAAAGGCTATTTGTACATAGAAATACGACGGTTTTCGTCTGTTTCCTAGTAAAATACGGCTTTTATTCTGTAGAAGCAATGTAATATGTATTGTAAGTTAAAGTTTTGTGGCGTGAGATGATGTGGTGTAATAGTTCTTTGGGTATTGTGTCTGGGAAGGGAATTTGGTTGAAACTATTAATGTTAGTATTGTAACTGAATAAGGAAAATAGAGTATATTTTGTACTTATAGCGTACCTACGTGTACTCTGTCATTTTGTGATATTTTACAGTTGTTTAGGGTCTCCGAAACGATCAATTGCTATTGTCAATTTTTACGTGTGTATGATGCACAAATTGATCGCATTTCCATAAATGCATGTATCGCAGCTCATTACCATTCAGTACGTATTCGGATACCAACCGCGTAACTCAAACCAAACCAAATCAAACCATCTTAGTGCTAATTTAGCTTAGATCTGGTGTTTTGAGAATCTGGTATTTTGAGATGGAGCCAATGAAAGAAAGTTGCTACCTGATGACTCATGTCGACCAGTGTTTGAAAGACCTGGTTTGTTACCATTGCCATCTCTGTACATTTATGAAATATGTGTTTTCGTAGTTAAGAATAAAACAATATTTAAGACAGCAAATGATGTCAATCCTCGGAATAGATGAGATCCACATAAATTTGGGCTGAATGATTTGCCAAGACTTGCCAAATACAATAAAAACTGCCTAGCAATGTGCATGCGTATTTATAACAAGATACCAAGTCAATTCAAAACATTAAATTCTAGATTATTTAAGATAAAGTTGTACAAGTGGTTGAATGAGTGCAGCTTCTATTGTTTAAAAGAATTTATGGATAAAAAATGTTAATGTGATATTTTCTAATACTTTAAAATTTTGCATGCTGTGTTTTATCCTAGCTAAACATGTTTGTGGCATTATAATTATATTTTAACATCATTGTATACCATGTTTTATGCAAATAAATGATTTATGATTATGATTGAAGCGATTGACAATAATACTACAATTGCAATTGATCGTTTCAGGGACCCTTTACGGCTAGTCGGAAGCACAAAAGTCTGACAACCAGCCTTATCAAGGGGTATTTAGGCAGGGAGGTCAGATAAGCAGCACTCAATGTAGATAACTGGTATTCTGCTGCATCCGGTTCGATTAGAAGCTGAACCCAACTTAGTTGGGAAAAGAGTCGGCAGTACAAGTAGTCAGAGATTTTGGGGTTCAAACCCCACTTCAAACAATAGTGTTTGGGCTTCTGTGTGGGTATTTATACCTACAATGTGTAATTATGTTTACATGCAAGCCCACAAGATTAATCAGTATGCTCCTCTTAACATACACACTAATATTTGCATGGTATTTCATCATGGGCCTTATCAGGAGGCTAAAAGTCATCCAAAGGGCAATGGAGAGAGCTATGCTTGGAGTTTCCCTACGTGATCGAATCAGAAATGAGGAGATCCGCAGGAGAACCAAGGTAACCGACATATCCCGAAGAATTGCGAAACCTAAATGGCAATGGCAAGATATAGATAAATTTTTAGTTGCGAAATGCTATTATCATATTAATATTTAAATGAAAGATGCTAGGCCTGTTACATCTGATTTACGATGTTAGGAAAATTATTAGTTATTTATTATTTTGAACTTAATTAATATTGATTATTCTAAAATTAAATGTTGGTTGTATTATTATTATTTAATTTAGTTATTATCGATTTATTTTAAATTATTTTTTTACTGTTTTTAATGTGATTTATTGAATTTAGTTGACATTTTATTGATAGTTTTAAATTTTGTTACACTATTTGCATACCCATATAATGGTAAAATATGGAGAACTTTACTATAACGAAAAATATCTATGTATCTCTTACCCATGTTTGCAAATAAATAAATGATTTGATTTGATTTGACGTAGCGTTGGAAGGCCTCCCACAAGATGGACCGATGGCCTTGTGAAGGCCGCAGGAATCCGCTGGATGCGGAAAGCACAGAATCGGTCGAAGTGGAGGTGCTTGGGGGAGGCATATGTTCAGCAGTGGACGTCTTTCGGCTGAAATGAAATGATGATGATGATTTTATCTTAATCTAAATAATTATTTTTAATTACATTAAATGCACTTAGACTGATATTACAAATGCGAAAGTGAGTTTGTTTGTTATGCTTTCACGATAACAGTCAGTTCAGACCGCGACGTGACGCGACGCAACGCTGCGCGCACTTTTGAACAAATATAAAACTTATTTTCTTCACGAAATGATATAATTTCAGTGCGAGCGTAAACGCGTGTCGATGTACGCTGAGATGCGCGGTGTTGCAAAGCGCGTGTGCCTTTTATGTGTAGTAAATAAATTCGAAATGTATCGGATCAAGTCGCGTCACGTCGCGGTATGAATTGACCCTAAAACGGCTGAACGGATTTGGATGAAATTTTACACATGGATAGGACCTATGACCTGGGATGGGACATAGAATAGATATTTTTTTATCCCAGTAGTACATTACCGTGGGATTATATCAGACTACCACGCGGGCGAAGCCGCGGACAAAAGCTAGTATTTTCTCATTTTCAAGTTCAAGTTATTTATTTCATAACAAAAATACATTTGTGTCGAAATATCTGCACAGAAAGTACACAAAAGAAACAACATAAACATTACAATTATTTACAATACAAGCATCCTCGTCCCTCACCCATCATAGAAGTTAGAACGTCTATCGAATTATTAACATCATCGCATGCATGTATAACAAAGCCAAAAAAACATTGGGTAAACATATTAGGACAACCAGCTTAATTGAATTGAATGTATTCTTATATATTTGTCAATCTAATACTTATGTATGTTGATGCTGGATTATATTTGAACGCAATGTGAATTGTTTATTGGATAAATAAATTGTACAGTAAGCGCTCAAAAGTGTATAAACACGCTAAGAGTCACATTGCTGTGAACACGCGGTATAGTCCGTACATTTGTATGTGTAATCAGACGTCTATGGTGTGTGTGCCCTACACACACCACAGAAAACGCAGTTTTGCACTAACACTCTCGTATCGTCGCGGTTCGCGAGCGCCGCACTTTATTGTTAGACACGCATCATACGCGTGACCTTGGCCAGTTTATGGCATTGCTAAAATTCGAAAGTAAATTATATGTGCAGATAGCAGAAGGCGTTAAGCGTTGATCTTAGATTCAAGATGGCTCAGGTTCTAATCTCGTAAATCACAGCGCTGTTTTTGCAAATATTATTATTTTTGTTTGCAATAATAATATTTTTAAATATTCCTGCCTATTTATTAATGTTGTTATTGCAATAAAGGGTTTAGAATAAAAAATGCGTGATATGTGAAAATAAAAAATAAATAATATTTATTTGTTATATTTATTTTACTTAAGTATAGTTAACAAACTGCTACAATTATTTATCAGTACTTTACCTGAATAATATGTGAAATAGATGTCTAGAAACTTAGATGCAATTTGTATTATTTTGACATATTTAAATTTTGAAATGTTTTAAATTTTAAATGGATTTTTTTCACCATATATATAAAGCTTTGATCATGTTCGAAGTAATTAAGCAATAAATAAGAATATTAGACTACATAGAATGTAAAAAAATCTACTGACAATATTGTTGATTTTAAGGTTAAGTATTATTTTAAATTTTATTTGGCTTTAGTAAATATTGGTTGGTATTGAGGTTATAGCTTAAGTATTCATTTTCTTTACGAAAAGAAGATTGAAACTAAACCTCAAATTTTAATCCTCAAATAATAATATTACTAAAATAATATTAATTAAACAATTTCGGTCTATCTGCAAGAAATACGACAAACACCCTATTGAAACGTGCTTAAAAAATTCGTTACCATAAATTCATGCAATAACGAATCTGTTGTTTATTAAGTTGATACGGTCAATATTTTAAGGTCAAAAACGGTTTTCTAGCTGGTCTTCAGTGATGCAAGCCTTCAGAGTGCACGGCGAACGGTTCATAATGACGTGTTTTTAATAATTCAGCAAAATATCTCGTTGGTATGAAACCATTTGTTTCATATTCATTCACCATTTGACGTCGCTGCACCTCGATAATAAGCCCCTTCCTCATATCTCTTAACCCTCACAGTATTTCTCTAGAACAAAGAAAAACTTTGTTTTTATTACACATAATACCTAATTGAATCTGCCTGTAACCTATATACCATGTACTAAATTTGTACCTTTTTGAGAGAAATAAAAATTACTATTATATTATTATTATTATTAATTATTTATTATTCACTAATCGAATTAAACCTCATAATGAATTTAAAACTTTAAAGGCATCTTCTGTCTCAACAATACCTCTGTTCTATCAACAATACCCTTGATTAAGATTTATGTTTAGTAAAATATGAAATATATAAATGATAACACTCACACTTAGTCCGGTTTCATTAGATATTCACTTCACTTTTACGCAGCGCAATAATATTCTCTGATCTGATCTGATCTCTTCAATATATTTTATGCCTGCTTTTTTAATATAATAACCACAACACTGCGCTAAATACTCGTCACCAATATTATCCACGAGCCAACAAAGTTCTATTAATTGAATACTCGTAACGAACTGTATCTGTCTACCCTACAGAAATCGAAATAATTTACTTAGTTTTCTGTGGTCTACCTGCTAAACTTTAATATTTATGTGAACAAGACGAATGAAACAAAAAACGAATGATTATCGAACTAGTCATTGGTTGCAGACAAAGTGAGTGTGTGTGTGTGTACTGTGCGTGTCTATAGTATTGTAACAATTTATAGAAGAAGGTCGTAAGTCAAACCGAAGCGTCAGTCTATTGCTTTGTGAGATTGCTTATGGACTTTTGGTCGGTACTGTACATATCTATTCGGATTTAAGTAAAATTCCTATTCTTAGCTTTTCGTTCAAAATCAATAGTTATTTGTGCAACAAGAGAGCAAAGTTGGTTTTTGCTGCGAGAAAAAAATACAACTCGATTATATAAAAACAACCGACTCTCAAAAAAAAACACTACAAAGAGAAAAATTATTTTAATTTCAGAAGCGGTGTCTTTGGTTTTGAATGTTCGTTTTTTGCCACTGACTTCCGAAATTAAAGTTATTTTTCACTTTGTAGTGTTTTTTTGGGAGTCAGTTGTTTTTTTTTTTTGTAAAAATTAATTTTTCACTTTTTAGTTGTGGTATTTACCCCACACAAATTAGAATACCACTACCTGCTATGTAAATAACAGTGAGAGGAACTTAACATATCATCCACATACTAAATGGGAAAAAATACGTATTATTGAAGCTAACTCAAAAACTACCCAACCAAAGTTATTAAAATTTATATGGGACCACCTCTAAAGTATTACCTACCAAACAAAAAAAGAATCATTAAAATCAATTCATAATTGGCCGAGTTATCGCGTAACAAACATACAAAAAAAAACATACAGTTGAATTGAGAACCTCCTCCTTTTGGAAGTTGGTTAAAAAAATAATTTGCAGTTAAAACCTTGACAGGTGTTTTGCAATTTTACGGTTATACGTGTATCCGGACGTCTTGTTTGTTTCTTTTTTGGGCCTACTAAGTATGGAATTTCAAAATCGAACTTTGGATCGACTTGTTTTTATCTCTCGTTTTTTTCATATCGAAGTGAAAGTGACAGAACAAAGTGAAGTTTAAATCTTTCTAATCTTGTGAGTAGACCCTGTATGGTTCACAGCATTAAAAAAAGTTACTTTGTCTCACGCTCACAGCAAAATCGAATTTTGCTCACTGTCTTTACACAGCAAAATCTGCTTGTTTGTGGTGCTGAGGTGAAAAATATTTGATTTCACATAAACCTACATGGGCACTTATGAAACGTCAGAAGCTAGGTGTAAGGTTCCAATTGGTCGTTTCCTATGGAGAAAAGAGGGTAATAAATTCCACGATTACTCTTTTAGAAATACACTAACACACTCACGAACTCACTCACTCACTTTTTCATTTGTATTTTTTTTAATTCCTGTTTTACTTGTTGTAAAATATTTTGTGTGCTTTTAGTCTGTGCTAAATTAAATTATAAAATTATCACCTAAGTACACATTATGGTAAAGTAATAAAGATATTGAGTATTGAGTATTTAATAATTGTATTTTCTTTCTTTTTTATTCTTTAAATAATTGGCTTTTACAATATTTTCTAATTACAGTTTTGGTAGGTATTGGAGGACAGTGTAGGCCTACCAACAAGTTCCGGGTACTTAACAAAATAGAAAATGGTCAACAAATCTACAGTCCATAAAGCGTAGAACGTTCTCACATTCACAACATATATACATATATTAATCTATAAAAGATAAATCCAAATACAAAAAAATAATATCTATTTAAACCAAATGACATGATTGCCATTACTATTACAAAACTGAATTAATACCCTGTCCACAAAAGCCTCTAATATAGAGTTGACGTTTCCCTCTCTATCCTTAGTTTATTGATAGGTACTAAGGTTATGAAATAATTACCTATTTGCGAATAGTCCTACACAACCTAGTTTTAAAGTGATAAGCCATCCCAAAATTAACCCCACAAAATAAACAACAAGGCATTGAACTCAATTGCCTCGCAATCCCCCCCCCCCCAGCTACCCCTTTAAATCTGTGCCTAGCAATAAGTCTAAGTAGCAACGTTCTCCCAGCCTATAAGTCTACTAGCAACACTATATCATTTTAATAGTACACTAAAGAATAGCCAACATTCCCTCGAATGCAGTAAAAACATTAATCTGGAAAATTTGGCATCAACGTTGTAAATTTTAATAGGATATCTTTCAACAATGGGGTACGTCCGTGGTTTATTTCGTGATAAAAGTACGTTTATCGCGGTTTGTTTTGACGTGTCCTGGCTATGAATATGTCCTATCTCGCGTAGGTTGGTCATCTCTGGCCTGTAGGAGTTCTCTGCTGGTCATTGACCTCTCCAATTATCAGTGAGCTTGGTCCTTGGTCACATACGTTTGTTTATTACCAGAGAAAGGTATAAAGCCCGCTCCACATTCTCGGCGGGACGTCTCATCGAGAACATTTGCCGAGAAGAACAAGAATAGAGAACAACAAGAATATTGACGAATATTCCCTCTACACTCTCGTATTCGGCAAGTCTCGTGTAGTTTTGCAGAGAATGTGGAGCGGGCTTTATAGGTTTAATATAAGGTAAATTAGGTATGAAGGGGTGTTGCACTTCATTTTAAACCTTTACACCTTTCCGCTTATCAGGATATTAGAAAACAAATAAATTGCACACTGAAAGCATTTTTCATTTAGAATAGTACTACTATTGCAATTTCATCCAAATTGGTTTGGTTTACCCGTTAAGTCGTGAAAGGGTTCAGACAGAAGGATACAAAGTTAGCCTCGCATTAATAATATTAATACCTATGGATTTAATAATGACCTACAATCTTTTTACAATATTAAAATGATCAGTACCCTAATTGCGTAAAACACGATCAATCACAATATTTTTCGATGTGAAACAGATTGCTAATCCATTGCTTCATAAGTTGGAAAAAAAATCTGCTCAACAACGTAAATAACGCAATAAATGTTATAGAACTGTCAAAATGAAAAAAAAAAATCATAATCGTTTACGAAAATAAGTTACGTAATTAGGGTAGGTACAGATCTCTTAATGAGATTACTCAGGTACCCTACTACAACTACGTGATAAGTCTTTAGCGTCCCGAATGAGAATAGTTTTCTCTTAATTGTCAATTGATAACTTGGTGTTGCCACACTACCAGGGTCGTTAATGAAATTAATTATAATCTGCCTTTTTAAAATTAATCACTTAACCAACTCTGTCTGCCCCATACAGATCAAAGAATGATAATCCTCATAATTTATGCAACATAGTCTAGATCAAGACCTCAGAGAGATCTGTTTTGCCTAGATACAATGTAAACAATAGTGTGACGTCACCGGTAGGCGCGGTAGGTAACCTTCGAACAATTTACTGTGATTGGTCTGCTCAGGGCCGGTTCAGTAAGTTGATTATAAAGGTTGTGAAGAAGAAAACACAGGCAGTGCATTCGACTAATGTCAACTTTAAAGCGCTGAAAACTAAGTTAACTTTTGAATGACAAAAACTATTAGTGATTTTAGGCCGTTGCAAATGAAAATCATAAAATGATTGGTCTGAAATCATCTTTCGACTCACTAAGTTTAAACACAGCCTATAACTGCTCTATGAAAATTATCATCTAAAGAAGAACACATAGACCACTGTATTGCATTTGCAATTGTCAACTTTAGGAGTTGGTAAATAAGTTAACTTTTGAATAACAAAAACTAGTAGTGATTTTAGTCCGTTGCAAATGAATACAATAAAATGACTAGTCTGAAATCGCCCTTCTTAGTATATAGAACAGTGCTCTGACCGAAATAATGACTGACACTAATTTCAAAGCTTAGATTTTTTAAATTTAAAACTCGGTTGATCGGTGCGCGGTTTGATTTGCTCAATTTTACAATAGTGTCGCCCTGTGTTACCAACATGCGACTGAAAATCAATAGCAAAATGTTGGTGCGCTATATACATCTCTGCATACCCCGTGGAAACGAGTGTGGTGTTATGTTAATTAATCTATGACCTCACTTGTTTCAGTACAAATTCTCCGATAAATACAACTTGCTGAATCAGAACTTACATCACACATTCATATGATCAACAAAACTTGCCCTAATTATTCGTCTACATCTACATCTATATCTTATAAATACATATCCTTACATCCCCCGCCGCGTCTGTCTGTCTGAACGCGATAAACTCAAAAACTACCGAATGGATTTTCAAACGATTTTCACCAATGGAGTGATTCATGAAGAAAGTTTATATATATAGATAATTCATTAAAGGTTTTGTGGAAGTTGGTGGAAATATGACGATTATTGTTGAAGATGTCGGAAAAAGTCATGCCGACTGAGAGCTTTACTAGCGTGCGCCGCGTAAACCGTGAGAGATAAATAAAATGTATGTTCTAGCTAGAGAATTGTATATCTTAAAAAAAAGTTCAATAAAAAAGTCTGCGATATATGTCAGATGTCTATCTTCTAAGGATGACCCACAATAACCATTTTTATCTTATTGTTATTTCTGAAGCTATTTTGACCAGCATTATATTAATCCTTTGCCAGTTAAATATGTTACATAAATTGGGCATTTAATGTAGATTAAAATATGCCTGACATCATATAATTTAAATGAATAGTTTCAAAGATAACACAGGTACAAAATTACGCATAACAAAGTAATTATGGTTGATGACGACGCGGGCGCAGCGGTAAGAGTCAATGACCTTTTCCTTGGCTATTTGGTATGAAATCCCGATAGTACGTTCCTGTGGGATATTTTCAGACATCCACGCGGGCGAAGCCGCGGGCAAAAGCTAGTGTATTATAAATTAAAGTTGTGTTTTGTTGTGTCTGTCTGTGTGACCGCGTTGTTCTACTAAACTACGCAACGAATTATGATTTCATTTTCACCATAATTTAGAAAAAAAAAACCGGAAGGTTAATGTGTATGATTTATTCATATTAAACTTACTTATCTACTCAATAAAAATCTTAAATTCGTTAATTCACAGACAGAAAACGCATGGCCTAAACCGCTCGGCGTAGTTTCGATATTTATCAAGTTGTAAAAACCGAGCAAAGCAGGGACGGTTCGTTAGTAAATGAATAATTCATGGTCGCTTAATTTCATAGAACTGTTGTCTAAATATAATGCATGTATTGATCAGGCCATTTGATTGTTTAAGCGAGGTGTAACGAAGGCGATAGATTTTTATGTGTCACAGTATTACAGTGTCATAGTGTTACAGTGTCACAGTGTCATAGTGTCACAGCGTCATAGTGTGAGTGTCATAGTGTCACAGTGTCATAATGTCACAGTGTCAGAGTGTCATAGTGTCACAGCGTCATAGTGTGAGTGTCATAGTGTCACAGTGTCATAGTGTCACAGTGTCATAATGTCACTGTGTCAGAGTGTCATAGTGTCACAGTTAACTCAATAATTAATTAGTAGAGCACCTCTACTTTAATATATATTTTTGTTAAACCACTACGGGGAAACTCTTGACCTGCATCTCACCTGATACATAAGTGATGATCAGGCCGAAGGTTCACCCGGAATACTCAACCACAGAGGAACTGGTTATCTTACCTCTAAATGCCGAAACACAACAATGCTGTTAACATTGTTGTTATGGCGACAGACTTACATAGATAAGATGGTGGTAGCTAGCCAGGCGGACTTAGAACAAGCCCTTCCACCAACCAAACTAACCAGAAAATTTTGCCCCCACTGGGAATCGAACCCGAGACCTCTGGGTCTGAGACAGGTGGTCTAACCACAAGATCACAGAGGCGGTGGTCATGTCTTAGTAATGAAACAATATTCTGCCTGGCATGTTAGAAGAGTATGGATGCTGTTTCTTTTTCTTTTCGCATCGATGGATTTGTAATAAATGAGTGATTATAGATCCCTCTGATACCCAATGTAAGTGCAGTGCTCCTGATCATCCGTTGCAGTGTCCAAAGTATCCTTACAACTGCACTTTTGAGACACAAAAACACGCCTCTGATGCGGCAATTAACGTGGCAATCCACTGGGCTCATGGATACTGCTAAAATTACAAACATTGACAACATCTCAAAGTCAACTTAAATCATTTACTGAATTCAATTAAAAAAGTTACTTTTGAAAGTCAAGAATTTACAAGGAATAGAATTACTCATACGAAGACGTAGTTCCTATTTATAATCTAAATGACCAATCCGTCTGATAAGTTATCAGGAAAGCATTAAAAGAACCATTCTCGCTAATATTATTACCACTACTTTAATTATTATTCTATTATTACTGATGTGAAAGGAAAGACCGGTCAGGGACGCCCTAGGAGGACTTATACTGACCTTATTGGTGATGTTCTTCAGAAAAGCCAGGTGCGTAGTACTCGTAACTGGCGTGCGTGTATGACCAGATGTATGAACGTAAACGAGGCAAAAGGAGTATGTAAGGATCGTGGCAGGTGGCGTTCTGTAGTTTCTGCCTACCCCCATGGGAAGAAGGCGTGAGTTTATGTATGTATTATTACCACAGCAGGAGCTAAAGTGTGTGCGTCTAGTGCTGAGACGAGAATGCGTAATCCTCAGAACAAGTTTTTTATTTTGTCTGAGGCGTAATCCTTAAAATCATTTTTCTTTTCAAAGGACCGAAGAGAGTTACATTTTCAGTGCGATTCCCTAAATTAACGTTCTAATGAAGACAGTACTCATGTTCCTTATTCTCGCCGATTAAATTCTCGATTAATAATCATATAAGCACAATTAATAATCGCTTGTCTGTGCACGCCCTAACAAGGGGTGCCCAACCCGTTCATTAAGTGACAACACCATATCATAGACTAACCTCAATATTAAGTGTAATTATGTGACTATTATATTATATAAGTTCAGGGAAATGAGGTTTTATTAGTTATCTTAGTGCTGTTTAATATGTTGAATTATTATGGTTGGACGACACGTGTAAAAACTGTTGTGTGATCAAGTAATTTTTAGTATGAAAAATTAAACTTATAAAAATTGTGTAGGGATAGGAGATATTTTGGGGGCGTTTCAAAACAAAAAAAAACCGGCCAAGTGCATGTCGGACCACGCAAAATGAAGGGTTCCGTAGTTGGGATGAATTTATTCCAAGAACAAACTTAACATTGTAGTTGAAAAACATGTTCCCCCATACATTCCAACTGCAAATGTATGTTTGTACGCACAATATCGAGAGATTTACCATGTTATTTTAAGACCATAGATTTCTTATAAGTTTTCCTGTAATCTATGAGTAAAGAACCATAGTATGTACTTTTTTCAAAATTTATGGTCCAGTCTTTTCGGAGTTACGGGGGAATAGTAAATTTTCATCGAATTTCTTAAATATCTTTAGTGTTTATTTTAAAATTATATAAAAAATATATTTGAGATCCTCGAAAGAAGTTCTTTCATTTGATAAGTCACACGGTACTCTAAGCAAAATATTTTTTTTTAATTTTCTTGTTTGCCCCCCAGAAGTGACCACGTTACACGTTCGTGTTTAGGTCACAGAAATACATATTTGTACCAAATTTCAACTTAATCGGTCTATTAGATTCGGAGCAAATTGGCTGTAACAGACGGATAGACAGACAGACACATGAGTGATCCTATAAGGGTTTCGTTTGTTCCTTTCGAGGTACGGAACCCTGAAAAAAAGACAAGGTTAATCTGCATACGTTTTTTGGGAAAAAAATATATTTGCATTTTAATTTATTTGCAATTCCTTTTAATCTACTATTGCATATCCGACATGGGTAGACTGTTGAGCCCAAAAATATTATATGTTTAAAATTCGTTTTTTATTTTTCTTGTCGTTAGTGACTATAGTGTCAGAGTTTTAAAGCACTTGGCCTTGACTTGTTTAAATTAAGAACTAATTTATGAACACAATTATGCGATGAATACAACGTGGAACGTTAAATGCGCAAAACCTCAGACACCCCAACTGATTTTTAATTCAATTGACCTATTTCAGAGAGAAAAAAAATCATTAAAAAATTGTAAATTTTTATGTGCTGTTTTAGTTCGTAAGATTCGTATTTGCATTGAAATAAAAGCTATTATTAACCCGCGTATCAGAAAATTTAAATTGGTCGACAACAATTTGTGTTTGTTTACCTATTTTGGCGGGTTTGCGCTTGACCTATTAAAAAATAGAAACGGCAACGTTTTTAATGAAGATTCTTTGAAAAATATGACCTATATTAAAAAGTGGTTCAATTGATTCTGCTCGTTATTCTGATCAAACTATTTTCAGGTTTTGCGCATTTAACGTTACACGTTGTATATTTTTATCACATTTAGTTCGTAGGGGATCACAGTTTATATTTACGTTCATCGATAATGATTTGTAGGTGCTTTATAGACCCCATGAATCGGAGCCGGACATGCGGACCTCGAACTGACCCCAATATTAGGTACCTGCTTGATATACTTTAAGGTCACATTTCGTGGAATTCAGTACGTAATTCAGCTCCTATAGTTTGCTACAAATTAAAATCAATGAAGAGCGAATTTTCACAATCATAATTATGGTTACGATATGAAATAAAATCACTTGATTTTATTTCTGTAAGTTGGTTTGTACAAACACTTTTACACGTCAATCATATTTTAAAAACTAGATGAGGTCCGCTTTTCCTATCTAACTAATCTGACTATCTTGGTCAGATCATGTGAGGACCATGTAGATTGGTGTCTGAAATGGTCTTTAAGAACCACACAGATTGAGTGAACCTATCCAGCTAGTGCACGCGCTTCAGTAATCGTGCAGCTCAACTCAGAACTTAAGGAGCTCAACGATTCGACGAACAATACCAAATAAAGGACTTGATCAAAACAAACTAAGAAAAAAAAAACAATGACCCACATATCATTTACAATAATTAAAATAATAAAATATATTACAAGTAAATATTTATGTCATTGTATAATAAATTTACTAAAGTCATTCTATTCATGTCATAAAAAACAGAAAAAATAACGTCCGCGCGTCATTGTAGAATAACCAATAGTTTGAAAAAGGAATACTGTCTATCCTTCACCTTCCTTTAACATAAATTCAGGGTTAAAACCACCAGAAACTTAATATCTTATAACCCAAAAAGTGTATAAAGTACACAAGATCGTGTTATCAATTAGCAGACGATCCATCAACTCGATCCTAATCTAGATTGAAAAGATTTAGGAGTCACTGACCTTGTTGTGTGTCTGTAATGCTGGGGCCACATTGTCGCGATAAGGCGAACTATACTCTGCACGCTTTCATCCGCACACTGCTCGACGTCTCGCTCGCGCGAAGTGCAGTTCGCTTTATCGCGACAATGTGGCCGTAGCAATATAGTCGACCTCGCTTGCTTTAACACTTTTGACAACGATTTCCCGGTAAATTTAAACTTTACGAAGGTTGAAATTATCTGTCAGATTCACAATTAGACCTTGACGTTTTATGACGTGCAGGTGACATTCAACCTTAGGGTGATAAAACAATAACGAGGTCGACAATACTTAAAGGTAGTTTAACTTATCTATACAGTGGAATAAGGAGCACGTGGCTAAATAATAACAGCCGCACGGGTCGATCCATAAGGTTAAGCTACGCTTGCCGGGGTTGGTCTGTGGATGAGTGACCATCTTTACATACCGAGACTCCTCCGTGCCTCGGAAAGCATGTTAAGCCGTTAGTCCCGGCTGTTATTCGTGGATCTTTGACAATCGTTACGGGTCGTCAGAAGCCCGAAAGTCTGACAACCAGTCTTACCAAAGGGTATGGTATTACCCAGTTAATGGGTTGTGGAGGTCAGATAGTCAGTCGCTTCTTGTAAAATATTGGTATTCAGCTGCATCCGGTTAGACTGGAAGCCGACCCCAATATAGTTGGGAAAAGGCTAGACAGATTGATTTTGACAGTGGAATAAGGAATTAGGACTTTTCAAATAGAGCCTGTCGTACCGTAGGTCAAAGTCAAATAATTTATTTCAAATTAGGCACATAAAAGGTACTTTTGAACGTCAAAATTTACAAAAAACTTTTTACAAAAAAAAAAACACTACAAAGTGAAAAATAACTTTAATTTCGGAAGTCGGTGTCTTTGGTTTTGAATTTTCCTTTTTTGTCACCGACTTCCGAAATTACCTACCCCACACATATTCGAAAACCACTACCTGCTATGTAAATAACAGTGACAGGAACTTATCATATCATCCACATACTAAGTGGGAAAAAGTACGTATTATTGAAGCTAACTCAAAAACTATCAAAGCAAAGTTAATAAAATTTATATGGGTCCACCTCGAGAGCATACCCTTTCAAACAAAAAAAATATTTTCAAAATCGGTCCACAATTGACGGAGAAATCGGTGGACATACATAAAAAAAAAATATACAAACATACGCGACGAACATATTATAACCTCCTCCTTTCTGGAAGTCGGCTTTTAAAAAAATTGAATTGATTCTAGTCGCCCCTTCCAAAAAGTAGTTTCAAGAGAAGAATGGGCAAGAAACTTTTAAAATGTTTTACAATATTATGTTTACATTAAATATATAATTATATTAGCAGAATTACTCCGATCTGCATGTGTTTGATACCCCAACACAGTAAAAAGATATCGCACGTCGCTGAGCGTGGGTTACTCGGTTCAATCCTCAAGTTGGGCAGTGTTGTGTTTTTCCATTAGGCAATTCTCAATACCAGCCCGGGATCTCGATTTGGGCCTGGTTAATAGCAATAGGCTCGCCACCTATTACAAGGGACTCAAAATAACTAATGAAATTTAATACGGTTGTAGGTTTTATACAATACAACTCAACCGCAGATGAATACAAGTGGTTCACTCTGCATTTTTGTTGTAAAGCTGTCGAAGTCAGTGGACATAGGTAGTCAGAAGATGTAAGCCCACGTACGCACGGACGTAATAAAATAACGGCGATTTTTTTTTGTGCACTTGGTTTTCAACGCTCTGCTTAGCGCCGAGAGTTGAAAATCCAACAGTGTGTTTTTTCAACATGCTGGGACGAGAGTGCGTCCCAGCGCGTTGGATTCAAATCCAGTGATAAAATCCTGCCGCGATTTTATTACGTCCGTGCGTACGTCGCACAGTGGGAAAAAAATTACTTTTTTTGTTTAAAAATCTGCCTACACCACAATTTTTGACACATTGCTGCCATTTTTTTTTCATACACTCCTGAGATAACACACTTTGGTGTGTCGCTGCCACTTTTCCTTATAAGTCCATAACCTCAAAAAATCGGGAAATTTAACAAAAATCAGTTTCCAGGGGTTTTTCAGGTCCCTGGTCATGAATTTACTGTCTGTTTATAAAAATTTAAAATGGCGGATAAAAAAGGAGGCCCATAAAAAAAATTTGATTCATTTCCCGATTTTAAAAGAATTTTTTTTTAAAAGAAATTTCTATTTTGGAAAAGTGGCAGTGACACACCAAAGTATGTTATCTCAGGAGTGTATAAAAAAAAATGGTAGCGATACGTCAAAAATTGTGGTGTAGGCAGATTTTTGAACAAAAAAAGACTTTTTTTTTCCACTGTGCGTCGGCTTACGCGATAGAAAGAGAGGCAACTTTTAGGTGAATATAACTGTAGGTAATTAACGCTGTGCGACCTGAATTGCACTTTATTGTGCCGTAGCAAAAGTCGCTTTTTATTTAAATGATTTTGCGGAGGTAACCATCTGTACTAACCTGTGCCTCAGCCTACACCTTCGAGGAAAACGGGCGTGATATTATTAATTACGTTCCTAAAATCACTACACAACATTTTGGATTCTATTATCCCTCAAACCGTCCTATTCTTCACATGTGTCTCCGTCCCCCTGTCCTTCACTTTATGATGCTGCTAGGGGAAAAGTTCGGGAACGTTATTCTTGTAACTATATCATGAATAGGCTTTTTGTACACAAGTAATGGTGCAGTTATTTTGACTTACTATGATGGAAAGACCTTTATTTTTTCATAGGACTTCCCGTTTCTATGTGTGATTGGGTTGTTCGTTAAAAATAAGACTCTGACGGTAGTAAGTTTCATACAAAGTTGAGGCTGTACGGCGAGATTTCTTTTCAGATTTTGAATTCTAGAAACCATGATTTAACTTGGGTTTCATAAAAATTGATCACTGACAAATACATTCGCCGGATGTCTATTTAAAAGCACTGAAATGCTTAACAGAATTTAACGTTTTACCAAAGTCTAATGAGTACCATATGTATTTCAGCTAAGACCATTATTAGGCATATTTGAAGATCAAATAAAAAATAAATAATATGAATATTGTGTGTATCTAAGTACCTCTTGAAAGTCATGCTTCATAAACCTTACCGTTATTCAACTGACGGTCTATATAAGGAGGCAGGACTTCTTGGAGTTCGGAAACTGTATATTTCTACCGTTATTTCGAAGAGTCATTCAAATTTTTAAAGAGATCTGATCTAAAAGCCCTGCACAGTAATAGGAAATTCAGAATCCCGAACCCAGGAGTAAACTCAGCGTTTGCCCAAAGACTTCCATCATTCCTACACACTCACATCTATAATAAGGTAAACTCTGTTCTTAAGATTCATAACTCTTTCTTTCTTTCTTCTTTTTTCTGTTCATAACTCTTCTTACACCCGAATGAAACATGCAGTTAAAACACGGCTCTTGGAACAATCATACACCTCTACTAAAATAATCCTAAGCATAACGAAATAAAATCAACTCACACTGCACCGACACAAACACCCGTATCCACACCCCCACTCACACACACATACACACTCACTCGCATAATACAAAACAGCAGCATAAACCGAAATTATACCAAATTTTGTATTATAATTTTAGTAGGTACCTATAAGATTTAATTTTAGTTTTTCATTAATCACTTATAATTAATTTGTTTGCATATTTAGTTTTAGTCTCGATGAGGCTAATTTGCTTAACTTTAGCCAATTTCAAATTTTATTTTATTTAAAAATTATCAAAATGTTGTACATATTTAACGGTGCCCAAGATACAGGCTGTGCCTAGTTTGGGACCAACGATACCTCCTAATTGTAATTTTGAATGAATGTTAAATAAATTATTAAATTAAATTATATGACCTATTTAAATTTAGGCTACCCGTGCAAAGTTGGAGATTATATATACATTTCAAAAGTAAGTTTAATATCTTAGTATTAAACAAAGCATTCTTCTAAAAGCCTAATTTTGTTTCGCTTCTTTCAAAGTCATAATAAATTCATTATATTATTATTAGGTATATATCATCATCATCATCAGCCTATATAATGTTCCCACTGCTGGGACACAGGCCTCCTCTCTGTGAGAGGGAGTGGGCCGTAATCCACCACGCGGGCCCAGTGCGGGTTGGTAGATGTCACATGTCTTCGAATTTTCGGTTCTAGGACATGCCGGTTTCCTCACGATGTTTCCCTTCACCGTTTTGAGAGCAGTGGTGATGAAATAATTTACATATTAAATAAAAAGTAAGTTCGAAACTAAAACCCGACTAAAAGGCATGAAACAAGAAAATATTTCAGACAAAAGTCAAGACATAGGTACAAAAATGATCAAGGTAGAGCCGTGGTCGCATGCTGGTACACCTACAAAATATAATGGCGCATGCCATTAGTCGGGTTTTAGTTTTTGAACTTATTTTTTATGTAAATTATTTTGGGGTTATAGTTTCGTGACAAAGTATTTGCAGAGCAACAACATTTTTTTTGTGGTTATATATGGTTTAATAATACCAGCCTATTATTGTCCCTCTGCTGGGGAAAAGCCTCTTCTCATACAGAGAAGGCACGAGCATTGAACACCACGCGCGCTCAAGATGTGTCGGCGATTTCAGACTTATATATATTAACTATAAGTCCAGTACCTACCCTAATTGCGTAACTTATTTTCGTAAATATTTTTTTTAGAAGTTATGAGGTAACAGATGAACATACATACATACATACCGGTCAAAATCATAACCCTCTTTTTTGCTTCGCCGAAGTAGGGCAAAAATAAAGCGCCTGTCTGGGTTCGAACCTACGACCTACAAGTCGTAAGTCGCGGCCGTTACCACTGGGCCACCACTGCTCTCATTATAATATATATTGTCTTCAAAAATAAACACTGACAGTCCACGTGTTACCTCTAAACCAACAACAATATATATTATACAAACAACATTAAAACTCTAAACTTGCCCAATTTCAACCCCAACCTTCAACGAAGTCGGTACAAACAGCAACTTGTCAATTAAACAAGAAACGATAAACAAATATACTCCATTATAACTGGAAGTAAAACATCCATTATTAAAGAAAACATTGAAATGTTTTTATCTTTTTTTTTCCATTTCAAGTTTCCACCGACCTCTAAAAGTTTGAAGGAGAAAATCTCTGAAGTTTGAAGATGGTTTCGGGTCCAATTTTTTTCAAGTGATTTTGTTTTGATTTTTAATATTTCTCATTGGAGTCATTCAAAATGTTATTTTGTATTTCAACCCCAAAAAAGGAGGGTGATTTTTTTAAAGTTTAAGCTAAGTTACACATGCCGCAGGTCGGTTCTTGGATGGATGACCATCCGTTACATAGTCGAGACCCCTCCGTGCCTCGGAAAGCACGTTAAGCCGTTGGTACCGGCTGTCATTCGTAGATCTTTGACAGTCGTTACGGTACTTAAAACCCCAAAAGTCAGACAATCTGTATCGTGTTACCCAGTAACTGAGTTGTAGAGGTCAGATAGGTAGTCGCTCCATTTAAAATACTGGTATTCTGCTGTATCTGGTTAGACTGAAAGCCGACCCCAACATAGTTGGGAAACGGCTTGACAGATTGATTGATTGAGTCTTGGTTTTGTGGAATGTTTCTCATTATAGTCATTAAAATTGTTAGTATATCAATAATATTACTGGCTGAGCCTTGGTTCCATCCGCATAAGTCTCGATCCCGTGGGAATATTGGGATAAAAAGTATCCTATGTCCTAACCTAGGTCATAAGTCCATGTGACAAATTTCACCCAAATCCGTTCAGTCGTTTTAGCGTGAAACAAACTCATGGATTCCTAGAAAAAATCAAACTGGGGTTGCTAATTTAATTACATAATTATAATTTTATTAATGTATACAAAATATTGTAAAACATATTAAAAGAGTAAATATGGAGGTTCTTGCCCATTTTTTTCCGTACGATTTTCGTATGAAGAAGAATTTACCTTTTGGAAGGAGCGCCTAGAATCATATTTACTTGTTAGGGTTCCGTACCTCAAAAGGAAAAAACGGAACCCTTATAGGATCACTCGTGTGTCTGTCTGTCTGTCTGTCCGTCTGTCACAGCCAATTTACTCCGAATCTAATGGACCGATTAAGTTGAAATTTGGTACATATATGTATTTCTATGACCCAAACACGAATGTGTAACGTAAATAATTTAATTTTGAATATAGGTGTCACTTTTGGGACGCAAACAAGAAAATTAAAAAAAAAAGTTTTGCTAACAGTAACGTGTGACACATCAAATGAAAGGGCTTGTTACGAGGATCTTAAATATATTTTTTATATAATTTTAAAATAAATACTTTTAAAGATATTTAATAAATTCAATGAAAATTAACCATTCCCCCCCCCCCTTATCTCCGAAACTACTGGACCAAAAATTTTGAAAAACATACAAAGTATGGCTCTTTACTCATAGATTACAGGAAAACCTATAAGAAGTCTATGGTCTTAAAATAACATGGTAAATCTCTCAATATTGTGCGTAAAAACTTACATTTCGTCGCTCGGCATCCAAAAGGCCCATCTCTCTAGCTACTATAATATCAAAATATCAAAAGTGTTTGACCGTCTGCTTAATACACAAATAAATAAAACTGTAAATGTTCATGACAACCAATTCGGGTTTCGGCGTGGTTTGTCAACAGAAAGTGCAGTGTTGTGCGTTAAGCATACTATCACATACATACTTACTATACACAGCGTGGGACGCCGATTTATGCTAGGTTCATCGATTTATTCAAGGTTTCTGATCTGGTTGCTTATGACGTATTGTGGAGAAAGATGGAGAAGGATAGGTTGCCAACGGAGCTTATAAACATCTTTAAATAGTGGTATGGTAACCAGATCAATAGTGTACGATGGGCTGGAACTTTTTCCAAGCCATACAGGTTTTAATGCGGGGTGAGGCAGGATTGGCGAGCTCAGCAGCACCAGAGTGGGTTGCTATATAGATGGTATTTGTGTAAATAATATTAGCTATGCAGATGACATGGTGCTTCTGAGCGCGTCAATCTGTGGTCTCAGAAAGTAATTGGTCGCCAAATGTGAGCAGTATGCCATAACACATGGTTTGATGTATAACTCCAATAGGTCGGAGATCATGGTCTTTGAGGCTGGGGGCAGACCGGGTTATGTACCACCTGTATTACTCAATGGGACTCCACTACAAAGAGTATTTACGTTTAAATATCTTGGTCATATATTGACCCCTGAGCCCCGGAGCGAAGGGCGTTGTCGGTAAGGGCAAACATGCTGGCTCGCAGGTTTGCACGCTGCTCACTTAAAAAGCCAAAATTACTCTGTTTCGAGCTTATTGTACAACGTTTTACACGTGCAGCCTGTGGGCTAGATATACCCAAAGGTCATGTAACGCCCTTCGAGTCCAATACAACAACGCTTTCAGGGTATTGGTGGGGCTGCCCCGTTTTTGTAGCGCATCGGGAATATTCGCGGACACACATATTAATTGCTTTTACGCAACGATGCGAATGAGGTGCCCTGGTACGCAGAGTACGGGCCAGCTCCAACAATATCGCTAGCAGTCTGGATTGCATGTACATCAATCACTGCAGTGCCATCTCCCATGGGGTGAAATAAATTTAAACTAGATTACGTGGGGCACTCAGAAAGTTTTGTGATACTAGAAAAAAATATACAACAGGTTATAATTTTTTTTATTATATCTTTTCAAAGAACTCTCCATTGGCGTCTATACACAGTTTTATACGTCTAAACAAATTTTCATAACACATTTTCCAGTCCGCATCAGACACCTCTCCAATCTCCTTCTCAAATGCACCCAGTGCATCTTCAGGTGATGAAAACTGTTTTACTTTGAGTTGATTTTTTATTTTGGGGAACAAGAAAAAGTCGCACGGAGCCAAATCGGGACTGTAAGGAGGATGACCTATAAATTTGACCGGTGTGCTGTCCAGAAAGTCCCTTGTTTTGAGCGCCGAGTGAGCCAGCGCGTTGTCGTGGTGAAGCAGTAGCCCACGGAGGCCAGTGTTCGGTCGCTTGTTGCTTGCAGTAGTAAAAACTTCTGGCAAACATTTGGTAACATACCATTCAGCATTGATGCTTCTTTGATCTCGTCAGGGTACTGACACCAGATAACCAGGTAGAAAAAAAAAAACATGCAATCAAAATTTTGCCTGCACTTCTGGCTCGCTTCACTTTGGTAGTCGTTGGCGTTGGTTCATTTTGAAACAGCTACACGGTCGACTGACGCTTCATTTCTGGCTCATATTGAAAAATCCAAGATTCATCACCCGTAATGATATCTTAAACGCGCCGAGACGAGCCTGCTACCAATTTTGCTATCATGTCTCGGCACCATTCTACCCGAACCTCCTTCTGACCCTGCGTTAGATTTTACGGTACCAGCGTGAAACTATCTTCCATAACCGAAGATGCCTGTGTAGAATTTCATGCACACTTCCCGATCCAATCGGCAGTATAAACCGTGAAAATTTAAATCACAGTTTTGCTAGAACAACCTTGATCTACTACCATTCTACAGAATCCAATAAAAAAAAAACATAAATTGCTTTTTGAAAAAACACAAAAAGACAAAGTTTAAAATGTCAAGATTATCTACTGCTTACTAAATTTCGTTTATGGAGGTACATTTCCCTGTAGACAATGCTATGTCCTATACGTGGTGTCCTGTGTTGTAGGGAGTAACGATAATCTTGACATTTAAACTTTGCTTTTTATGTGTTTTTTCAAAAACCAATTATGTTTTTTTTTTTATTGGATGCTATAGAATGGTAGTAGACCATGGTCTGAACAACGTTTGTTCTAGCAAAACTGTGATTCAAATTTCACGGTGTATGCTGAACCTCTTCATATGTAATTCGCGTAATTCTCTTGAATTAAATTTTTCACAGCCAGCACTTTTTGTTATGTAACAACCGTCATAGGGCGGCCACTTCTTTCTTTGTCTGCCAAAATTACTAGACCACCCATAAATTCGTTGAACCAGCGAAAAACAGTCGCTTTAGAAGGGCTTTTTTCTATGAATACCATTCGAAGTCTTTCAAACGATTCTTCTGGTTTTAGTTGACATTTGAAATTGTACAAAATCATCGCGCGAAAATGTTCTCGTTATAAATCCAGTTTTCAGTAAGACAGAGTATTTTGATTTTGCTCGTAAAAAAATGTGGAGAGAATTTCGAATTTGGAATGTTATGGTTTTTGTAATAAATAGTCATCGTTTTAATTGACATCAAAACCAGCCAGTATTCTATAGACAAAAACTGTTAGTCGCAAAACTTTCTAAGTGACCTCGTAAAATAAGTTAACATAGTTCATAAGTTTACTAACGCAATGAGTCCTTGTTACTTGAATAAAGAAAAATATCTGGATGAAAATTTTTTTTTGAACGACGTTTTCTAAAAATGAAACCTAGCTAGATCGATTTATCGCTCCTGAAACCCCCTGCATACTAAATTTAATAAAAATTCTTGGAGCCGTTTCCGAGATTCAGATTATATACATATATACAAGAATTGCTCGTTTAAAGGTATTATTATTATATTAATACCGCGAATGTGAAATTTTTTACGAAAATCTGATTTTTGTTTTATTTCATTCTACACGTTCAAATAAGTGACCCTGCAATTTAAAAAAAAAATTTAAAAATGTCACATTCACGGTATTGGATGCCGAGCGACGATTTGCAGTTGGAATGTATGGGAGAACATGTTTTTCAACTACAATGTTAAGTTTGTTCTTGGGATAAATAAATTCATCTCAACTACGGAACCCTTCATTGTGCGTAGTCCGACACGCACTTGGCCGGTTTTTTTAACGTTCAAAAATGCCTTTTGAAATAAACGATTTGACTGACTTTTTACTTTGATCCATTCTCGTCACAGCACTTAATTCTCAACAGCCTCATCTCAGTGCATAATTCTATTGATAATATTATGCATGCCTAAATAATACCTCGTTTCTGCTCGGGGATGAAAAAGCATTTTCTTGTAAGCACATTTCATCCCCAAATGAGTGAACATTTTTTAAAGTTATCCCAAGTTATTGAACTCTCATTGCCCCACTTCCGAGTCGAAACTTTCCACTCCATGAATAACGTCCCGAGTTCGATTCTCGTGCAGTGCACCGAGCTGATTCAACGTTATTGTGTTGTAAATCATATTATAGTTTTGTTTGCTTTTTGCTGTTATTTTAATGTAAGCAAGAGTTTTCTGCGGTTGCGATATTTTGCTGAAATTAGAGGAAATAGAAGTTTAGTTTTAGTTCGAGATTTTGTTGAGATGACCGTATTTTGTTATTTTGTATCTTCCATTAGATGAGTTAAGCTCTGGCCGAACTGAGCGCAGGATTGTGTCAATTTGTAAGAACGTATTCAAACAGGCGCAAATATTTGCGTAACTTCCTAATTATTAAAACAATCAACGCACACAGTAACGTCCCGTGCGGGATTCAGTGTGGCCAGAGTTTTATATCAAAGAAAATGAAATACATATTGTATGGGTTAAATAGTAAGTACTATGTATGCTTGGTAATCGAGCTTAAATTAAAAAGTGACCTTTAACGAGGCGATTTCCAAACTTCAGTTTGAATATAAAAAAAATAACTACTAAAAGTACAGGTACCTAACATAAATGATTCGTTAGAGATCTAATAGAACTCCAATAGTCTTAAATTAGAGATCCCCCTATAAATAAAATCGCCCGCCCGGCGTTTTTTGAATATTTGTACAAAATTATTAATAATTACATTTATATTTGTGACTTAGCGGCTTTGGCATTTTGGCATTAATAATTTTGTACAAATATTCAAAAAACGCCGGGCGGTCACTTATCCCTGGGACACATTGTATATTTATACAATATGTAAAAAAAAACCCTGTCCCATCCGAAATGGGCACATAGATACTACAATAACATTACCAAAAAGTAATAAAAAATAATATTATAATCAAAAATAAAAATTTTTGATATTTAAAATTCACGTTTTTCATCATCATCATCATCATCTTCCTGCCTTTGTCCCATGTTACTTGGGTTCGGCGCAACACGTTTTTGTACCAAAATTATCCCAATTCCAAAAAAAAACTCTAATTATCAACAGGGTTCATAAGTTATGACTTGTAGACACCCGCTAAACGACAGCCACCCGCGCCCCATGTATCCCGGTAAAAACTCCCTTTGAAAAAAAGAGCGGAGAATTTTTTAAATTTTTTTCTGAAAATTACCACTTAAATAGACTCTCAGTACGACACTTAACAACATCCTCACGGATCGGATAGGGTTTTTTACACGTTGTATATATCTTTATAAACAGCGATTTTATGTGAAATATCCATCAAACACGTTAGGTGCATAGTACTCGCAACCAACGTTTGTTTTAATAACCAAGGAGAACATGCCTAACCTGCCTGCCTGCCTTCCTGCCTGCCTTTGTTTCTAACCATCTACACGAGTAAAATTGGTATCATTATGTGAGTAAATATTTCCAGTGACACAACACCTGAACTAATATCATTCCCGAGGCACCTGAACCTAATTATTCTGCCACCAACGCGTAGGTGTTCCACGTTAAAGTTAGCAACTTAAGGCGAAAGCGTCAACGTAGCCCGCGAAATTCAAATTTTCTTTCGTCTTTTGCAATTTCCAGGTCAATATCAGGTTTTATGTTGATCAAAGTATGATTCACAACCATAACAAGTATGTAGTTATAGAATACTAATCATTAGAACCAGCAATTCTACCTCTTTAAGTTAGAATTGGCCTCAAATCACATGATTTCATGAAATCACCAATACAACTCTCTACGTTCAAATTACCCTGTTGAACGACTAATACATGAAATCATGACATTTTAAATCAATTTCTCAGACCAAATAAAATAATCTGGCACTGACATGCAAATTGCAAGAAGCGTGTGAAAATTTGATTTTCTCGGGGTAGCTTAGCGCATCCCCCTTAAAGAGGCAATTCTCCTAATGACGATACTGCTCAGTAATACTAGAACGACTTAACATTATTTGCTCCCAGAGGCACACCGGGTGTGTGGGCGTACACTTATTACGATTTAGACTTTTAGAGTAATGAGTTTCTTGCACTAAGCTTTTAGTGGGGGTTTGCTTGTGATACTTATACTTGGTGATTTCATGAAAATATTAGGGTAATCTTAAGTTCAAAGGTAGTCGTGAAAAGCAAGATGAAACTATCGCCAATTTGTTTTTCAAATGTGTTGATTATAACATAAAATATGAAAAATTACGATATCCAATTTATTTTTCAAGGTGATATCAGTCAGGTTTTATGTGGTTGTCATAGTGTTGTGAACATTTAAAAGCATGATGTACTGGCTGAATGTGACTAATATGGCTTTGGTATTTTTCTTGTAGAAATAATTATAATATTTTGACTTCTAGGTGTGCGTCAGAAGTCCTAAAAAAGTAGTGATGCATATTGGCAAACGTCCACTGGTTAATATGGGACTTCTCACTACATAGATATTACAGTACCTATGTTGTTATTAGTAGACAGAAGAATGCTGATTTTCTGACTTCTTTTGCAACCCCTCTCCATTTCTCATGATGAAGAAGGATTCTTAGTTGATATAAAATACCTTTGAAACACCGGTTCAAATCTAAACAGTTTTTCCGTTAGTCCTAAGGGGGACTACTAATAATAAAGCTGAACATTTTGTTTTTTTGTTTGAACCCGCTAACCTCTAGAACTACAAGTCGGACTTTAACAATTCTTTTTGCATTGGATAGCCCAATTCTTAAGGAAGGTTATTAAATAGGCTATTTAATATCACCCTACGGCTCTTAGGAGCCGAGAAAAAAAAAAAAAAACAAGAATAATGCTAAGCGAAAGCAAACTGACAGCGCGGGCGGACGATGCGATGTGACGCCCTAGGCCCCCGGGTCCAGGGCGGCCGTACGATGTATTTTATGTTAAGGCGACGAAAACTGACTTAAGATGATTTTGTACTGAAGATCACGTCTAAACGAGTAGTGTTAATGATTTGAAAAAAAAATACGTTAAATTAGAGCATTTTTTTAATAACTTTATATGTGAATATTTTAGATTACAATTATATTACATAGTGAAATTAATTTGTAAAATGATGTCTAACGCGGATAAAAAACTGAGAATCACGCAAAACCTATCAAGCGCATTTTTCTGAAACCTACACCGTTTTAAATATAATTTAATTATTGACTGCCTCGTTGGTCTGGTGGTCTCAAGCGCTACTGCTGAGCATGAGGTCCTGGGTTCGATTCCCGGGTCGGGCAAAGTGTTATTGGGTTTTTCTATCTGAAATTTCTCAGTAGCAGCTCAGAGTCTGGATTTGTGCCCGGTTGATGGCAATAGGCTCGCCCCCTATTACATGGACTTAAACATAACTGGCGAAATGTGGGTGTACCTGCTACAGGGACACCTCTGCCCAACCCTTCGGGGAAACAAGGCGTGATGTTATGTATGTTAATTATTGATCTTCTAGTATACGTGTTTTATTAAAATACCTTTTGTTTTATGTATAATAAATTGATAATGCGTCTAATTAGGGACAGCGCTCCTTGATGGGCGAGTTCTATTACTGGCTGGACGTACGACGCGTTGCGTGAGCTCAGTACAGAACAAGCAAACTAACTACTCAAGGTCACTGGCATATATCTGTGTCTTAAAACAAGAAATTTCATGCCGATGAAGTCGCGGGCAGAAGCTAGTGACATATAAATTTACAGGTGGTAAAATGTGGTGGTATAAACTCTACCTAACCCTTTGGGGAATACATGCTTGATATCTGCTAGCTAATATCGACATACGCAATAACATTTTGACATTTCAATCCAAATTGGCCGACCCAGTTCTAAAATTACAGTTCGCAAACTTACTATAATAAATATTTCAAGTTAAATTGCAAAATATGACTTATGGCGCTTTAAAAATTTGTTCGTTGGTGAAATGAAAATTCTAATTTGCTGCGTGTTCTTGTGTTTGGTCAACATATGAATTTCTATGACCCAAACATGGGCGAGTAACGTAAATAAATTAATTTTGTATATGGGGGTCACTTTTCGGAGGCAAATTGTAAAATTTAAAAAAAAGTTTTGCAAATTGCACCGAGTCACATATCAAATGAAAGGGCTTGTTGTGAGGATCTCAAATATAATTTTATTATAATTATAAAATAAATGCTTTTAAAGATATTTAAGAAAATTTATGAAAATTAACCATTTCCCCCTAATCTCCGAAACTACCGAGGCTAAAATTTTGAAAAATATACTGAGAATGGAAGAACTCATAAATTACAGGAAAACCTACAATAATGCCCGTTTTCACCTTCATTATGTGACACTTAAATTAATCCCTAAATAAAAGTGCACTGTTGGATTTTCAACGCTAAGCTTAGCGTTGAGAGTTGAAAATCCAACAATGCACTTTTATTAAGGTATTCATTTAAGTGTCACTCAGTGAAGGTGAAAACGGGCATAAGTCTATGGTCTTAAAATAAGATGGTAAATCTCTGAATATTGTGCGTACAAACTTACATTTGCAATTGGAATGTATGGGAGAACATGTTTTTCAACTACAATTTGAAGTTTGTTCTTGGGATTAATTCATCGCAACTACGGAACCTTTCATTGTGCGTGGTCCGAGACGCATTTGGCCGGTTTTTAATACAAGAAAGTGATTTTTGAAAATTCAACCGTTGATTGGGTTAAATAGGGAATTAATGTTTGTGTAGAGGTTTGTCATTTTCGGCTCGTTTCTATATAAACTGGCATTAATTCATTCATTCGTTCATTTGGCTTGTTTTTATACAAAATTACATTTAATTTTCCATCAGCTTGAATGAATACGCATTCTGAAACCGTGAGTGAGGGCAACACAAACACAAATTTTCTTCTAGAATTTTCCTCACTTTTGTTTTCAGACACAAAAGGCCTTGATATTTAGTTTTTTATGAGCGTAGATCAAATATAACGGTACAGTGAAGAATCGAGATCTTTAATAAGGATCGCCCACGTGTGACTGGTATAGTTGACATGGAGGTTGTCGTTTTAGAAGTGGTAAAAGCAAGTTTGAAGGATGAGCGTACTGGTTTTGGGAGTATAAGCGTACTTGATTCGGGAGTATAAGCGTAGCAGTTTTGGGAGTAAGTATATGAGCGTAGTTGACTTTAATAATGATGTTAGTTTTGCAGGTATGTTTTGGTAACTTGATTAATTTTTAATTAGGAAAATGAGATGGTATTAAGGCTATTAATTATGTAGTGTTTGTGTTTCAATATAAAGAGGATTATAATTATTTATTGGAAAACTATTCTATGTACTTATAACAGCACCGCACTGGCACGTTTAGGTATCACGGCGTTAATTACGAAATTATAAATAAAAAACCTTATTGGTGATGTTTTTCAGAAAGGTCAGGTGCGTGTACTTGCAACCGGTGTGCGTGTATGGCCAGTTGTATGAACGTAAACGAGGCAAAAGGAGTATATAAGGATCGTAGCAGGTGGCGTTCTGTAGTTTCTGCCTACCCCCATGGGAAGAAGGCGTGAGTTTATAGATAAATAATAAGTAAACTTATAAAAGTAGATTAAAATTAATGGCCCTTTGATTTTGTCCCAGGTATCTCCTTTTTTACCTACATTTTCTTACTTGAACCCACGTTTAAATCGATTCTACTCCTATTCAAGTCTGACGTCACATTTAGCAACCTCTGACATCTTCGTATTTCAAGCAAGATCTCTCCATTGATAGACAATTTGATACAAGTATAATAAGTAGGTATATATAAAGGTACACCGGGGGTATATAATAGAAGTCCCTAAGGTTTCTGTTCAGTTCTGTTTTAACTGTCATCAAAGGTACAAGTGTGTCTAAGTAAAGTGGTTTAGGTAAAAGTGGGTCGTTTTAAGAGTTGTTAATAAAGTGGTTGTTTTAATTGAAATTGGAGTGTTTTATGAGGTAAGTGGGTGGGTGGTTTTAAAGGGCTGTTTCGATTAAAGGGTTTGATTTAGAATTGGGAATTTAATGGAATGAGCTTTTTAAGTAAGTAATTTGATGCATACTTAATGTTCTGCAAGTACTATTGTTAAATTTATTTGTTTTAATGCTAATGATAAATATTTTATTTTTACAAAAAAAAAAAAACAATATTATGAAGTGAAAAATACTTTTAAAATTATAAACTCGTTGCTTACTCAAACGATCGATTGACTTGCATTCTATCTCAAAGTTTTGTAACATAACCTTTTTCTGTTCAATGAAATAAACCATTGAAATGTCAGTTAACCCCGACGGGTTAAAAGGGTAACAGAGATGCTTACACCCTCACAATACCATAAAAGATAATAGCATCGACACAGCTCTATAGAAAAGAAAAAATAAACTACAAACAATAATTGTTCTGCAGAAAAATAATATCTCCCTTTGGTTGGAATGCCTGTAAGATCATTTATTGTAATATAGCAATATTTACTTCAATATATATGATACATAATAAGTATCTACTTCCTGTAGATTAAAAAGGGTAAGGGTAGTAAAGAAAAGTATAGAAGTATAATATAATGAAATGGAGCTGTTGGACGTCTGGGAAGTTAATACAATATTTGTAACTTATACCTGCTCTCACCATCTACCTAGCCTTTTCCCAACTATGTCAAAGTCAAAGTCAAATAAAATCACAAATGTAAATCACAAATCACAAACAAAATTAAAACAAATGTAAATCACAAACACAGTGTAAATCACAAATCTTAAAATTAATATTGTACCTACTTAGTTTAAGATGACAATTGAATATTTGTACACCACATACTTTGTGGTAGAATGTACAGAACTAACAAAAATACTAACACCATACTATGTAAAACTACATTCTTACAAATAAATACATTCTAATTCTAATTCTAAATAATTTACTTCAATTAGGCACAAAAAGGCACTTTTGAACGTCAAAAACAAAAAATAGAATTGATTCTAGTCGCCCCTTCCAAAAGTTTTCGTATGGAGAAGAATGGTCAAGAAACTCCACCGTTACTCTTTTTAAAATGTTTTACAATATTTTGTATACATTAATTATATAATTATATGTGAAAACGATGCACCTGGAATAAGATTACTATACCACAATAGGTAAAAATAAAAATGAAGCAATGATAGAAAAAATAATTAAGTAATGGATACATGGTGTTCACATATTTACAAGCATTGTAAAAGTAGGTACCTATACGATATTCTTAAAAAAATTACAAGTGATACTAATTCGTCAGTGTGTGAGTTCAAGTAATCACAGAATGTAAAAAAAAAATGTTGTAATATTTAATTACACAATTAAATTAGCAATCAGTTTGATTTTGTCTAGACGCAAAATTGTCCTATGGAGCTAGACCAGCATGCTTCCAAGCATTCTTATCTAGGATATAATCCTCTAATTTGTAATATGCTTGTTTACAAAGAGTACTTTTAATATGCGTTTTAAATTTTCTTTCAGTTAACTGTAATATATCACAAGGTATTTTGTTGTAACATTTAACACAGTACCCCATAAAAGATGTTTGTACTTTGGATAATCTGAAAAATGGTTGATCTATTTTATCTTTATTTCTAGTATTAAAATTATGTCTATCACTTATTTTCTTAAAAAGATGCAGATTTTTCCTTACATACATAATATTTTCATAGATGAATTGGCAAGGTACCGTCATAATATTAATCTTTTTAAATAGTTCCCTGAGAGATTCGCGACGACATAGATTATAAATGGCTCTGACAGCCCTCTTTTGTAAAATAAAGATGGATTCAATGTCAGCAGCCCGACCCCACAGTAAAATGCCATATGACATAATACTGTGAAAGTAGCTAAAATAGACCAAACGCGCGGTTTCTACATCTGTTAACTGTCTTATCTTTCTAACAGCATAAGCGGCCGAGCTTAGCCGCCCTGCAAGAGATGTTATATGAGGTCCCCTTTGTAATTTCTCGTCTAGCGTGATTCCCAGGAAAACTGTTTGATGAATAAATTCCAGTTTTTCTCCATTCAATATGATGTCACATTCGCTACTTCTATATATGTTGGGTTCGACTTCCAGTCTAACCGGATGCAGCTGAATATCAGTATTTTACATGGAGCGACTGCCTATCTGACCTCCACAATAACCCAGTTACACGATAACACAATATGGGTAGGTAACACGACATCCCTTGGCAAGACTGCTTGTCAGAATTTCGGGCTTCTGACGACCCGTAACGTCTGTCAAAGATCTACGAATGACAGCCGGGACAAACTTCTTAACGTGCTTTCCGAGGCACGGAGGGGTCTCGATATGTTATGGATGTTCACCCATCCACGGACCGACCTCGGCAAGCGTTGCTCAACCTTGAAGAACGATCCGTGCGGGTTGTACCTGTTGCGCTGCCTATTAATGCTGCCTGCACTTTTACTACGGGGGACGGGCACTATGTTCCCAAGATTTATAAGACATTCTGAATGTATTAAGTATCTTAGGTTATAATTATAATGCATTATATTTGTTCTGTCATTGTTCTTCAAATCTAAATCACTGAATATTTATAGGTACGTCTACAAGACGTTTCTTAGTTAAAGGGTGTAGAGGTTCATTATTATTATTGATCGTTACTTTTTCGTGTTACCATGCAAACAAAGTAGCAAGCAACAACATTTTTATATGAAACTTGTTTGAAGTTTTACAATCAAACATTTTCCCTGGTTCATCTTTGAAACTACCAATACAAGTTACCTTTATTACAAGTGTGTTTGAAAGATATAAACATCTGGTAGTGCTTGTTTACCACGAGCAACAATGTAACTTGAAAGAGTGGTCAGGATTTACGAGTTCAGTACATCACCTTTTCCGTTACTTAAGGGTACACTAGTCGGTCATTCTTCCATACAAACGTAGTATGGTGATTACTCGTCTATTGTACGTTCAAAACTAAAAATTATATCAATTTGCCTTGTATCTAGCCCTGTATGGAAGCAGAATTGGGCAAAAAGTATTGGTTTTTTTAAATTTACCGTACAGGGATAGATAATTTATTGAAAAGTTCAAATAATTTTATTTTTGTGGATACATCCAGTAGATTGTCCATATTATCTATAAGCCCAAAGGTTTATTCATGAAATTTTACGCGCTCGTTTTCGTTATAGATCATCATCTAATTATTTACTAAACAAAGAAATAAAAACTAGATAAATACATACAAAAAAATAAAACTAAATAAATAAATAACTTTACTAAATATCATGCATATTAGCTACGCCACCAATGAGTTCGAGCCGTCGACTAGTGAAACCTTAAAACTCAAAGTTTCATGGTTATGAGATATTTAACTATTTTATGTTGAGCTCTAAAATTACGATAATTTTATCGTCCTGCTCTTATTCCAAATTATTTGTTGTCTGCACCGCATTTTTGTGTTCTTCCATACAAAATACAAACATAATTATATCTATCAACCGTCATCTTAGTACATAACTAAGTAATTACCTACCGTCCTTCTAACTATACCATTCTTAAAATGCACGATAACCCATAGCGATAGATTACATGTCATCATCCGCAAAAAATGGCCTCACTCCTGAGCAGAATAAGAGGCAGTCACAATAGCATCCTGAAGGCTGTGGCGGCAGATACTTCCTCCGCTATAATAAGGCAATTTGTGAGAAGACTTGTACCCTAGGTTCCATTTCTCGTTGTGTCTAGATGTTGAGTGGTCTTCTCATTAATTACCCTTGGGTTTAATTTGCTAACAATAGTGTTTTAAGTGCAAACATGTTACTAATAATTATAAATTATTTATTGATCTCTTAGTGGTTCGGACCACTAAATGATTTTATGTTTATTTAATACATCCATTGTTTTGGTCTCTCCTTACTCTGAAAGTGTGAGTATAACATTTGTTTCAATTAACTACCAACAGGACCAAGGAGTCGGTTGGTCAGAAATAAGAAGCTAGTTGCCCATTCCAAAGCGTAGTAGGTTCCTATGAAGAAGAACAGGCAAGAAATTTTACGGACGCTCTTTTAAATCTATACTATCTATTGTATAGAATCATTCTCTATACTATTGTATAGAATCATTATCTAACTTGAACAGACAGCTGTGCTGCTGGGGAGTTTGTTGCGCCACTTCTTCTTCCCAGCTAAAAGCACTAGGAAGTGGTGAAGGGTGGGCGTTTTTGGGGGACTGTCTTATGTAATTTTGACGCTCGAAAAGTGCTGATTCTCAGCCTAGTTTGAATAAATGACTTTTGAATTTGAATTTGAATCAAAATATTTTTACAAATTATAACATGTTGAAATTAAATATATGTGAGAACAATGTAGAAAGACGTGCACGTTAATAACTTCCAAGGTTACTCAAACAAAAAAAATAAGCCTTTTCCCTTCTAAACAGTCATTTGTAATTTTATCAAATTCTTTCGCAAAAGCGTTCCTGAGTTATTTAATTTAAAAAACCCTTCAGTCTTCCCTTCGGCATATTATGATAATATGTGTGATGGATGGTTTTACTCAATCACACCACCTTACTTGGAAACAGAATCCATGTCTACTGCTGAGCATGAGATCCTGGGTTCGATTCTCAGGTCGGGCAAAGTGTTATTGGGTTTTTCCATCAGAAATTTCTTGGTAGCAGGCCGGAGTCTGGATTTGTGCCCGGTTGATGGCAATAGGCCCCATATTACATGGGACTTAAATATAACTGGCGAAATGTGGGTTTTACAATATTTTCAAATAGTAGAGATGGTTCACTCCGCAAACTTATTTGAATAAAAAGCGACTCTTGCCACTACATTATAAAGTGCAATTCAGGTCGCACAGTGCTAATTACCTACAGTTACGTTCACCTAGAAGTTGTCTCTCTTTTTATCGCGAGACTCTTATATCTTCTGATTACATTACGTTCACTGAATTGGCCCGACAAGACGAGTCTGCTGCGCACTTGTAGCTTTATATCTAAAATGCGGAGTGGCCTTCTGTATTGTTCTATGCCTTTACCTATAAAGGTGTCTTAAGCCTCCGTATCGACAGCTGTTACTATGGTTTCTTATTTTCCCTTGATTCTTTTATGTCCATGAATAGGCTTTATCTCAAAAGCTGTGGGTGTTACAAGAAGGTCGTCCTATTTATAGAATGCGTGCACCTGGTTTACCCTCTCTAATAATATCTTATGCTATTTATAAATGTTATATTTAGTGTTTTGACATGATTGTCTATCAAGTTATTTAATAAGACTTATTAAAAGAAACGTAAGTAGTTCCTAATAGGAGTGCCTGAGGCTTTGTGCCGATTCAGTTGTGTGCTTATGTATCAAATCATATGGATTTGTAAAACTTTTAAGATTACTTTTCAAATCGAAGGTCTTCAAAATATTCGTAGTCAAGAACGATACAACCAGGTACTTAGTTTGTTGAAACTATTTTATTTATTTGTTTAGACACAGTATTCCTTATTTTAGTTGATATACTTAAGAATTATGTAAGTTATCAATAATTCAAATACACACTACAATCATATTATTATAACTAAAATTAAATAGCAAAAATAAGAAAAATGAGTTTAATATTTTGCTAATCCATAAAATAGTTATTATTAATATTGATTTTAAGTAGCCCACTTTACTAGGAGTTTACCAGCATTTAGAGAAACTTACACACGACAAGTCCCAAAAAAGTCGACGTCCTTTTAAAGAATATTATTGCTGATCTTGAACAATATAATCTGAACGGGGATTGTTCAGATATTCCCCTTCTTTTCTTTTATATATTTATTTATTTAACCATTTATGTACACACAAATAATACACAGACAAGACAAAAGAAACAGAAAAATACGTACAAAGGTGATGCTTATTTCTAAAGAAATCTCTTCCAGCATACCTGCGATAGGACAGAGGATAAAAAGAGATGTAGACACCGCGTGTAAGAGTAAAGAGAAAGTAAGAAACCTCCTTTTTTAAAGTCGGTTAAAAATACATAAAATCAAAACAATTGACTTAATGAAATAAATTAATAATATGAAAATATACTTACTTACATTCATACATACCTACTTCTAAAATAAATAACACTGACATATTATTAATAGAAAAAATTATATTTATAGTGGAAAATTTATTAGGAAATTACAAATTAAGCGGAGATACAAGTTCACAATAACAACAACAAGTTAACAACAGATTTCAATTTAATTATCTTCTTAATTTAAACCGGTTGTTGCCAAATCCTACTTAATAATATATTAGCAACCCGCTCGGGCTTCACACGGGTGGCAGAGCATACATGCCTATATATTTTTTCTGTGGTAGTGTCGTAACAGCACGTTGCGTCCAGTATGTGGGTTCAAATTAAAATGTAACTGATGTTCATTTCACTTGGAGTATTTTACATCGTCATATTTCAGCCAATTTACACAAAACCTTCAATGAATTATACTCGTAAACCTTCCTCATAAATCACTCCGTCCATTGGTGAAAACCGAATGAAAATCCGTTTGGTAGTTTTTGAGTTTATCGCATTCACAGACAGACAGACGCAGCGGAGGGACTTTGTTTTATAATATGTAGTGATTATATTATATGTATTGTATATTATTAATATTATAAATGCGAAAGTTTTTGAGGATGGATGGATGTTTGTTACTCTTTCACGCAATAACTACTGAACGGATTTGGATGAAATTTGGCACACAGATAGTTTATAACCTTGATTAACACATAGGATACCTTTTATTCCAATACTCCCACGGGATCGACACTTATGTGGGTGAAACCGCGAGGCACTGCTAGTATCTAATAAAATACAAGCTTGGTTTTGGGTTGAAACTTAAAAAAAAAACTTGTCTAGCTCATTTTTTTCCTCCATTCAAAGCCTCTAATAATCAATCCCATAAACATCTAAGTGGTTACTCAAATAAAATTATAAACCTCCCACCTGGGGGTGTGGGGTGGCCATAAGTTAAAAAAGGGTGCACTACCACCCCACTTCCTTTTAAAACTTTTACTTAGCTAAATGTCTACGGTTTTCCGATTTAAGTAAGTACCTAGCCAAAGTTTTACCTTGGGGGTTTAAACAGTTAAAGCAATATCATTATTGCCTGACTTTAGGTATATCATACTGGGCAAAAGCTAATTAAGAAATGCTTTATAACAAGTTGTTCTGCTGCTTAATTACGTAACATACTTCAAATCACAGTCGAACAGAATGATTTTGAAGGAAATTGCTAATCCATTGCTTCCTTCCCATTGCTGGGACACAGGCCTCCTCTCGGTGCAAAGGAGTGGGCCGTAATCCACCACGCGGGCCCAGTGCGGGTTGGCAGTCTTTTGTTATTTTTTTTGTTCTAGGACATGTTGGTTTCCTCACGATTTTTTTCTTCACCGTTTTTTTAAAGTTAAAGCAGTGATGATGAAATAATTTACTCAAAGTAAAGCGCCTGTCTGGGTTCGAACCTTTTTATTTTTGGGTCTAAAAAAATCTATTAATTCAGTTTGCAATCTTATCACGCTTGATAGACTTATTCTTTTGTTTTTAGTTCAAAAATTAACCCTCTTTAAAATTTTATTTCACTCCCACCCTGAAGTACGCTTTGCCTGATTAACTCGCTGATCAGTAAAGCTGCTATAAAATCTTAGCAATGTATACTACAAAGCAGGATGTAAGATAGAGGCAAGACAAATATTGCTTTGTGCATCTTCATAACCTTTTTTTTTTTTTTTTGGGTGGGAAATTATCAAATAACTTCTCCCGCTCTGGGCGGAGTGGAGGGCGTGTCAGACTCTTACTGACTAAAACCCACCCGTGTTCCTTCAGTTGCCTGTATGTTGCCAGGGGCCACGGTAAGCCTTTCGGACAAACCCGCAATTCCAGCAGGCATCGGCCCTAGCGGACCCCTTCAGTTGCGCTGACATCTCTTTGAGGCGCGCGTGGAACACAACGCGCCGTGGCCCCGGACCTGGTCCTTATCGGACGGCGAGCTACCCATTGCTCACCGTCCGCAATCCTGATTCCTGACGCCTAGGGCGTGTCCTGCGGCGGTTAGGAGCATGAGGGCGCGAAATTTGCCTCTCCCTTACGCGTTCCGCCTCCTCCTTCGCGAGCATTACTGCTTCGCAGAAGGAGGTGACGGCCTCCCATGCCCTCTCGCTCCGTACCATGGCCTGAACCAGGGCCGGACGCGAGAGATCACTGCCGCCGATCGCCTCCACGAGAACACGGCGATGCTCCGCCTACACCTCCATCTCCACCGTATGCTCCACCGTGTCCTCCGGGCGAGCCACATAATGGTGACATCCGGGTGGGTTTCGAACCTACGACCTACATTTAAATTTGAAAAATTCGTTTGCTCGGCAACGTAAATAAGGCAATGTATGTTGTTAAACCATCAAAATTAAACGCATTTCCATTGAAGTGTGTTACGCAATTACCTCGTTGGCAATCTATGAGTTATATATCTACGATACGCTTAACTTTTACATATTTCAATTTAACAATTTCTTGTTTTATTGTACCTACTTAAACAACTTTAAATTTTATTTTCGGTAAACTCTTATCTCGTTGCTTGAATGAATTATAACTACAAGTGGTTAACAAATGATTTATCAATAAAATAATCATGAAAAAAAACACAAAAGCTTTCTAATAACTCTGGCACAGTCGAGCAGAAATAAATTCCTTCACCTCTGACATTTCATCAATTTCAACGTTAAGAACTTAGGTAATAAAAAGAACCTTTCAAAGCAGTCGAGAAAGCCTAAATAATACAATAGAATATCTAAAGTTTATCTACGTCGAGACCTAAAAGGTTTCATTGAAAAGCTCTTAGTATTTCACTGAAATTAACCCTCCAATGCGAAACGTCTATTCAATATTATTAAAGTTAGTTTTGCGTGGGTAGTCCTTGGAGTCTTAGTTGAAATAGGCTATTAGTGTTTTAGGTCTTGAATTTATTTATAGAACAAATAATAATTTACAAAAGAATTTGGTAATAAAGCAGAGCTATTTCGAACAAAAGACAAAAAAAAATTTTTTTCGTTCACAATTATTGTGGCATAGATAAACTTATTTGTTCCAACCAACGCCTTTTTCAACCCACTTCAAAAAAAAGAGGAGGCTATTCGGCGAGTACCTTTTTTGTTTTAAAGAAGAAAAAAGAATGAAATACGCTGTGGTCCATAAATATTTTATCTTTTCTTGGGTAGTTTCTGAGTTAGTTTCAATAATACGTATTTAATCCACTTTGTGTATGTTGATGATGTTATAAAGCCACATTTTCACTATCCTGCTGAGAGAACATTTTGTTCAGAGCAAATGTTTGCTGTTCTTCCGATGTTCGCTCAAAACAGAAAACATCTGTTTTCTCTCAACTGATCATTACTGAACAAAAATGTTCACTCACTCAAGTGTTTTCATTTACCGCGCGGACAAATTTTAATGCTTTCTCGCTCAAAACTGTTCGTGAAAACGCAGCTTAAAACTTCCTGTCACTGTTGTTTGCATGGGAAGTAGTGATATACGAATTGTTTTTTTTTTTTTTTTTTCGGAATGGCATCTTACAGTTGGTTTTGAGAAACCGTCACTGTTTAACCGGTCAATCCTGTGGCTGCCTCAAGCTACTACACTCAAAGCCTCCAGCCAGGGCACATATATAAAACTAAGCTAAAAAGCTTAGGATGAACGCTCACTAAGGGCACCCCCTGCGGGGTTCGAGCCTCGGCTTAGGGCGTTATCCGGAGGGAGGACATCAAAAGATGGAACGGGCTGGATCAAGAGGTTTTGATCATTATTATTAATCGGGGAATTTAAAGCTACGTGCACAGCTGCAACAACTGCTGGCACCTCGTTTTCGAGCAAGGGTCGGGGGGGAGTATCATTTACTCGGGGGCGCGGCGGTCGGGAACGCAAAGGACCTCGGCGGCGAGGTCGGAATGACGGGAGGCGTCTGTGTTTGTACACTGTGCTTGTTTCCCTATTGCTCTCCTGGAGGAGGGTTATGGGGTCATCGGGGTCTACTAGAATATGCCTTGGACGGCGAACTTTACTGATTCTACTCGGGACATAACTGGCGGCCTCGACAACCAGAGGGTTGCGATGTTTGGCCGCGGACTCAAAGAAACGCTTTGAAAGGCGTTTAAGAAACTGGTGGATTGTGGGAATCTTTAGGTCGAGGTGGAGAGCCTCGTTCCTGACGAACCATGGGGAACCTGTCGCCCTACGAAGGAATCTATTCTGCACCGTTTGCAGCCTATGTATATGACGGGGTTTTGCATGAGCAAAGACGGCACCCGCATAGGTCATGATAGGTCGAATGCACGCCGTGTAAACGCGCAATTTGCACCTAAGTGACAATTTGCTACGTGCATTCACCATGAAGAAGAGTCTACCGAGAGCGAAAGCGGCTCGCGAACGAACCATCTTTATGTGCTCTGCGAAGGTCAAATGATGATCGAGAACGACACCGAGATATTTGGCTCGCTTCTCCCAAGGGATCGGCTTGCCGAACATGGTGATCGGTCGGGGGAGGGGGTATCTGAGCCTTTTACGCAGTTTCGTGAAGAGAACCGCTTGGCTTTTATCTGGATTAGTTCTATCCGCCACTTTGTAAACCATGCGGCCAGTCTGTCGACTGCGCGTTGGAGAGTGAGGCGAATAGAGTCAGGGGATCTAGATTTGCAATAGATGGCAGTGTCGTCTGCGAACAGACCCAACTGCGAACTACGGCAACCTTTAGGGATGTCGCTAGTGTATAGCGTGAATATGAGGGGGGACACCACAGAGCCCTGAGGGACACCTGCGCGGATGGGACGGGGAGTGGATAGCGCTCCTTCGATGCGATAGCGGAAGACGCGATTCGATAAAAAGTCTCGTAAGATGAGCACGAGACGATCTGGCACACCGAGTTGGTACAGCTTGTATATTAAGCCGTTGTGCCAGACTTTATCGAACGCTTTTGCTACGTCGAAGAATACTGCACCGGTCATAGAACCGTGCTGGAAGCCAGCACTTATGAATTCTACAATCCGGTGGGCCTGATGCACGCTAGAGTGCTCAGTTCGAAAGCCGAACTGTTCGTTGGGGATGAGGCCCTTGGTCTCGGCGAAGTCTCTGAGGCGCTTATAAATAAGCCTCTCATAGATTTTTCCGAGAACCTTGAGCAAACTAATGGGACGGTAACTGGTAGGCTCGGTTTTGGGCTTGCCGGGCTTAGGGATACCGATGACGGTGGCTTCTTTCCACGACTGTGGGAAGATATTGTTGCTTAAGGCACCATTGAAGATGGTGGTCAAAAGCATTATTAGGTGGGCGGGGAATAGTTGGACCACCCTATTGGTGATACCATCTGAACCGGGGGCTTTACGGGCTTTAAGACCTTTGATGATGTCGTGCACCTCGTCCGGGAGGACGGGGGGCAGCGGACAGTCAGGGTCATCAACGGGAGGGAGGGAGGCTCTACGTTCGACTTCCGCGTCGACCTTTGACAGGTGAGCTTGGTCTACTGGTAGGGAACTGGGAGTGCATTGGGCCTCGAGGCTGTCTGCGAGGCATTCAGCCTTTTCGGCATCGTCGAATGCAATGGTTTTATCGGGACGGGTCAGGGGGGGCATACCGGAAGATTGGGGAGACCTGAGTTTCCTCTGGAGCTCCCAGAAGGCCTGATGGTTTGGCTCTAGTTCGCCGAGTAACTTTCCCCAGCTCGCGTCCCGCAGCTCCGCTATACGTTTCTTTACAGATCTCTGTAAATAGCGCATATGGGCTTTGTTGGCGTTACAGGGAAAGCTATCGTACGCACGTATGGCCGCGTTCTTCTCAGTCAGTAATGCACGCACATCGTCCGGCAAGCGCCAGCGACGGTCGTCCGTCGCTGGCACTTCCCTTGAACATTCGTTCAGGACGGATTGTACGTGATCAGTGAGTGAGTCGATCGCGGCCGTGGTGTCGGCGACAGAGTCAAAGAGATCGGGGATAGAGTCTAACTGAGGGGACGTGTTGGATTTCAGCTGTGTGCTTACTTTCTTCCAGTCCGTGATCCTCTTTGTGATAGGGGGGGCGTTCGGGTCGGGGAGACCTATGCGGGGGTCTAGTCTCATGACTACCGGGCGGTGATCAGAGTCGAGCTCTTGTACCGTTTCTATTGATTCTAACTTTAGGTTGACGTTCTTAAGGAGCGCCACATCTAAGATATCGGGGGTATAATTGGGATTGATGAGAGAGTAATGAGTGGGAGTCATTGGAGCGATGACGTCAAAAGTCAGGGAATTAGAGAGGTCGAACAGGTGTTGACCTCTGGGGTTGGTTACCGAACTATTCCAAGAGGGATGTTTGGCATTAAAATCGCCCGCTATGATGAGCGAGTTACTCATAGCGAGTAGGATCGAGAGATCGTTTGAGAGGGATTGATAGTGCCCCGGGGCGTTATCGGGGGGATTATAAGCCGATACGAGAGTGATCGGCTCGTGACCTGACATACCTAGGCGACAGGCGGAAACTTCTAATACCGAGAGGGGAGGAGGGTCTAATGGGATGCAGTGAAGCTGCTTTTTATAATATATAAGGGTGCCACCCTTGTGACAACGAGACCTGTCATTGCGAACAATCCGGTAGTTGGCAAGTGACGGGTCTCGATTGCAGGGCTTTAGGAACGTCTCTTGGATTAAGAGAACGTCAATATCGTGATCGCGGAGGAAGAGCCCTATCTCTGCCCTTTGGGTTGTTAAGCCATTGGCGTTAAAGAAGCCTATTGTTAGGGATCGGGGTTTGAGCCTAGCTAACACCGTATTATCCATTGAAGGTTTTAGGTGTGATAGCTAGGCTATCTAGGACTTGCGTAATATCCGGATACGCATTATAAATAGACTGTATCTGAGGGATATTGCCTTGAGCGGAGATGATTAGGTTGGCCATTGCCTTTGCGCGCGGGGAGACAAATGCCATATAGGTCGAGGTAATGATATTGAATGAATCAAGACCTTGGCGCTGCGCGGTCGCGGGACCGGCAGTCGGGGGACGCGGGGCTTGAGGAGCGGGAGCGGGCGCAGGTTTAGCGAGGGGCGCGGCGGGCGCAGCGGGCGCGGGGGGCGCAGAGTGCGCGGGGGGCGCTGAGGGCGCGGGTGGCGCGGTGCCACGGAAGCGGGGGTCCCTAAGGTTGAGGAGGGGGCGGGGGGGCGGGGGAGGGAAATGACCGTAAGAGGGCACCAAGGCAGGGAAAGACTGCTGGTGGTGGAGATAGTTCCACGGACTAGGCCTCTGAGGGCTTAGTCGTTGGGGCATAAGGGCGGAGGGGATCCTGTAAGAGGATGAGGAGGGAGTTTCCCTTTGCTGGCGAGCGCCGGAGCGCTTCCCCAGCTTGGGAGAAGATGCCTTAGGGGCTTTAGAGCAACCCCGGTAGTTAGCCGGGTGGCCCTCTTTGCCGCATAAAACGCAGCTGGGAGGTACGGTACAGAGGGTACGGTCTTTGGGTCGCGAACAGTCGGAAGTGCTATGCTCGCCCAGGCACTTTACGCATCTGGGTGTAGCATGGCAATTCCGCTGGGAATGGCCGTATAGCTGGCAACGGTGGCATTGTCCGACAATGCCACTCTTTTGGGGTTTCTCAATTTCGAACCCTGTGAGATGACACAGGGAGCGAATTTGGAAAATCGGGTGATGGCCCTCAACGGGCGGGCATATAACTAGGACCATGTCGTAGAGGTCACCGCCTCTAGAGCGGTGCATGCGATGGACCTCGTCTACCGGGACGTTTTGCGACTGAAGGTCGGCAAGAATATCGGATGGGAGGATCTCCCTGGGGATGCGTTTTATTACGACGCGGACTTGTTTTTCTTCCGGGAGGGAGTAGGTGTGGTATGACACACCTCTCGCTCTCAGGAGACGGGTTAGTTCCCTATAATCTTTCGATGTAGGGACAAGGATTTTAATACCCTGTTGGGTGTTTCGGGCCGAGGTGAAGTCGATCTTGTGATCGACGCACCATTTGGAAATGTCCGTCCACTTCCCTTTGTCCTGAATGAACAAGGGGGGTGGAGGGGCAATCTTTCTCGCGGGGGGCGCGGGGGAATCCTTCGCGGAGGATGACGCGGTCGGGGGGGCTACGGGAGCGGGGGGCGCGGGGGTATCCTTCGCGGAGGATGACGACGACGCGATCGGAGGGGCAGTAGAGGTAGAGGGGACGGGGGCGGGGGCGGGGGGGGCTACGGTAGCGCGAGTCGCGGCTGTAGCGCGTTTGCCGGATTTAATGGTTATGGTGGACGAAGAGGAGTCAGAGTCCTCTACCGCGGCGACCTTTCTGGCCTGCGCGGAGATCTGCTTCCTGTTCTTCCTCTTTCTCGCCTTTCCTTGGACGGCTGTGAAGCCGTCTTCAGAAAGGGAGGAAGAGGCAGAAGAGGCGGCAGCGGACTTTTCCTCGTCTTCTTCCTCTGAGTTATGAGAGTACGGGGTGGGGGGGCGCTTTGAAGAAGCGGGGGCGGGGAGGGGGGCGTCGGTGTCCATTGACACTGACGGAGGGGGGGAGGGAGAACGGGGTGAATCTATGTTTGGGGTATCTAAAGCATCGCTAAAGGTAGTGATGCTGGAGTCAGAGTGACTCTTAATTTGGTCTAAGACCTTGTCTACTTGGTCCCCATATTGACCTTTAAGAGAGGGTTCCTTATGGAAGAATAGGTCAATCAGCTGTACGAGCAGCTTGATTACATTTTCGTAATCTGGCTGTTTAGCCATTATTGGGGGGGGGGGGGGGGGGGGAAATGCCTATAAAATCCTATCTCCCCGGTGGGTATGCCGGGGATGTGTAACAATCCCTCCCTGTCGGGTAAAGACAGGGAGGATGAGTGCCTATCGGTGAGCCCTAAGCTTGCTTTTGCCCGTTGCCTATCTTAATGTGCAACGGGGTCCTATCCAGTCTAGTGCGCCGGGTGTAGACACACCCGATCGACACAGGGTGAGTAGCTGGGGAAGCAAAACTGTCTCCACGTGTTGACTAGGAGATCCCCCAGGGCCAAACACTGGGACCCGGCCAATTCACTGCCTCACCCTGATGGGGATCGGCGGGTGTGTTGGGGCAACACCCCACTCGGTTTCGTTGGCACCGTAAGGTATCCACCGAGTGACCACGAAACTGTGGTTTTACCCTGAAGGGGCCAAAACTCGACGAACGTTTTTAGACTTAACTTCCGGAAATACCGGTATTAATTGTGTCTTGAAAAAGACAGCAATTAATAGCTGAAGATAGTCGGGTGACTATGGAGCGTCTCAGGAACACTTGAGCCGCAATCAGGATACTCGGGACACAGCAGCGCAGCACGACCGTCCGCGACCGATGCCGAACGTAGAGTGTTATACGAATTGTAGCAGAAGTAGGGGTATTAAACTATAACGACAGCAACTAAAAAACTAAAAAAAATATAAACCTTTTTTTCGAAACTCGATGGCAAAAAAGAAAATACAAATCCAAAGACCCTAATTACCGAAATCAAAATTATTTTTCACTTACCAATGTTTTTTTTTTTTTTTTGGAAGCAGTTTATTTTTCTTATAAATTGTGCGCATCACATAACCTCCAATTTGGCTACAACAGCCACATACATTAGCACAGTTAATATTTCACGGCCATAGTTCTCCCCTTGAGTCAAATCCATAATACCTACCGCTTCGGCCGCGAGCAATACAGGGTTGAATCCATCGCGTGTCGGCATTGAACGCCTTGAATTACTAAACTTATTGACGGGTAGTTTGAAAAAAAATGATTTATTGGATACTAAGACTTTGCCCGCGATTTTGTTTGCGTGGATATCGGACTGCCAGGCGTGGAGTTTATGTCAATTATTCGCTAGACTTAGGACTATTGGGTCCATATTTATTAGTAGATCTTTAGAGACTGATACTGACTTTATAGTAATAAACAAACACCTTAAGGCTTCTGCAAACAGGCGCGACGCGACACCGGTAATTATTCTACCGTGAAGTTTTCTTTAAAATTGTTTTATTAGAGTCGCGTGGCGCGTGTTTGCGGAAGCCTTTATGGCGAAAGCGTCAGGATAGCCTGCGACATTGAAATTTTCTTACGTTTTTGTATTTAGATCAGTGTCAGGTTGTTTGGTGCCTAGTAAAAATTATACGCGGCCATAGCAAATATGTATTTACCTAGTATAATCGAAGTGTACTCATTTAAATCATCAACATAATTCTCTGAAGATGCATAATCATTATCCACAGCCCAACTTTGCCCACAGCTGAGCATATGCCTCTCTTTGCTTGTGCCAGTCCGCGCGCTCATCCAGGTGTTACACACGATGGCAGCAATGTGGCCTACCCATCTCACCACCGAAGAAGATGCAATTATGCAATGCATGTTAATATTCTATAGTTTTTCTTCATGCCAAGCCTTTTCCGTTGTAGCGCTTAAAATCTCATATATTTTACTCCAGTCTTCCTTAAAACTTAACACGTTCAGTGCCGGTAGCCCTCCTGGAGGGTTCACTCAAGTCGCAGATGGGATGCCGGGAACCCTCGCGGAGGGCTCACTTAAACTGTAAGTTTTTCTTAGCGAATTCGGCACTATACACTGGGAAAATAAAATCAGTTGTATATTATAATAAGATTTCAAAACTAATACCCGGCCGGTAACACTCCTCGAGAGTTAACTTTAGCGCAAACGTAATGCCGGTGACCCTCCTGGAGTCAACTTGCAATATGTATGGCAGCATGGCGTATGAGTTCTATGAAAAATGGGTGGAGTCGAAAGTGTTAATCCAAACTTGTTCAAGTCTTCCCTACAAGTTTAATTATGTCATCGACCCATCTAACCATCGGTTCACCAACGCAAATTTTTGGTCCTCCAATCCGAATACAAGAGGAAAACCCTCAAACGATACCCATAAAAAAATCAAAGCAGACACATCGATAAAATAAAGTCATAAAACAAAAATATACAGAACACAGTCGAACAGACGAAAGTACCGATGGCACTAAAAGTACCGTAAAGAGCACTAAAAAGCGCCGGCATCGTAACGAGACCTTTAACTAGAGTTAAACCGTGGTACCAAGGTAAAACTTGACGTGAGAGTATGTCATAAAAATGGTGGTAATGGCGCAAGGGAAGAGCGAACAGCGGTTTTCTAAACCAATACTTATATTATATTAATAAAGAGAAAAGATTTGGTATTTTATATGTTTGTTTGTTACGCTTTAACGGCTAAACGGCTGTACCGATTTTGATGAAATGTGATATGGGGATACTTTGAACCCTGAGAAAGGACCTAGGCTACTTTTTATGGACATAAAACGCGGGCAAAGCCGCGGGCGGAAGCTACTGAGAATTAAGATTAATAAGTTCGTAAACTACAATTGCACTGATCGGGTGTATTATTAGCCTGCTCAATATTTGGAAAGCCTAAAAAATAACAGTACAATGACCATTATTTATGTTTTTAAACAGCCAAACACCTTGATTTAACCTTGGACTGTTTTCGATTTTGAAAGTGACACTCTTTCTCAGAAATTATTACATCCGAAAGACCAGCTGTGACTAACTCCTCTCTCCACCCCTAGTAACAGTATTTAAACTCCCGAATTTACAAACAAAACACCTAAGAGTCTTGTCTGTCGTCCAAAACGACCAAAAATTATAGCAAAACTATAAAGATCACTTTCCAAATTGAGTTATATTAAATAATTCGGCCGAAAGTGTTTTAGAATACTTATTTACTGAAAAAAATATTTCATTTTCAATAAGAAATTTTATTGTTTTAGACTAATATTCTGTTATTATTTCATCCGGCTGCCCTAAACTAAGTTAATACAAACAAACTACGTACGAATATTAACTACCAACTTCTGCCTGCGACTTCGTCGGCGAGCCTATAACCTTCCTAAAGAATTGGGCTAACCAAAGCAAACATAATTTTTCAAATCCAACTTATAGTTCCAGAGATTATCCCCTACATACAAACTTACAAACAAATTTTACCTCTATATCATATTATAGTATAGATAGAACACTTTTCATAAAGGCTCGTGCAGACCAGCGCGACACGTGACGCGACACAAAGGCACCGCTCGTCGCGCGACGAGCGGTGCCTTTGTGTCGCATCACGTGTCGCGCCTGTTTGTAAGAGACTTAACATTTTTCTCTCAAAATCAAATGCCCCTAACCCGCTATATCCTCTACCTTACCCCATCCCCGGGAGGGTGTCACCCTATCCGTCCTGCCCTTGATATAATACCACAGTAAATCAAGCGAAAGTAACGGATGGCCTGCTTGTCTGCTTACCCGCTTTACTTCCTAAGTTAATTGCGTCATTTTGTGTTACCGTGTTATGTGTTTGTGTGACCTTGAACGTGTTTCCACGTGTTTTTGTATTTGTGAAGGAGTGTTCAGTCTTCTTGCACGTCCACTTCTTAGCGTTTTTCTTCCTCAATATTTTTCAAAGAAGATGCTAATGCCCGGTGCCTAATACGTTTAACTCCAAATCAAGATATAGGGTTCAAAGCCTTGCATACAACACCATCCTTTCAACATTCAGAAGCGTTTATCCAATTGGCTTTTGTAGGGTTTTTCGCTCTAGTTTAGCAATAAAGAAACAATAAATAATTAGATACATTTTTTTTCATTCTTCTGCAGCCTTGCAGCCTATCACTCACAGCTCACGCACACCTTAAGTTTTTCTTGTTTGATTTCCATAAATATCGATCTGAAAGGTTGTACGTTGTTTTATAGCTTTAATTTTTATAAAATTTCGTTTCACATAATTTTTTTCTCTAATTATTATTTCATTGAATAATAATACGCAGAATAAATACTTACTTTCCATAAAGGTAAATTATTGATTTTTGTTACAAATAAAATTTTATGTTTCGATATTCATATAATCATAGAATAACAAATCAAATATTTTTTATCCTCATATTGTTTAGTTAATATAAAACTTATTGCCAAGAAAAACATTTTATCAAGTGATAGTTTCCAAACGTTTCAATTCATACCTTTGACAAATATTCAATAGTCTATGTAGTATTTTATATGGTAAATAGATTTTTTCTGTCAGCGTAGTCAACGGAGCTCCGCTTTGCGGGGCTGCTATTTCTGTGTGGTTTAAAAAAAGAACGGGATGGCGCCCTTCTAACCTAACCTGTCCGAGTCGGGGTGCCCCAAGTCCCGAGCTCGCTTCGCTCGCTCTTGCAGCCCGATAGATAGAATATTCTTTATTAGGTACACAATAAAAATTACAGACATTCATTCAGAAATTTTACATTGTGTGACACAATGGGCGGTCTTATCGCTAAAAACGATCTTAAGCCTCATTTGTAAAACGAACAGTAATAATAGTAGTAATAAAACGTCACTTTTATATTTCTTAGTTTAATCATTCAACACAAACATATAGCACATGATCACTCAGCACAGTTTTACACTTAATATTATGAACGTCTGTACGACTTGACGGTTGGCACCCGAACCGAATGCCGTCCACAACTTCAATATTATAATTCTGATGTTAGTCAATTGAGATACTTTAATCGTAGCAAAATAATGCTAAGTACTTCCGTTTGCTAACTGATGTCAAACTAACTACCGTTTAATATTAATAAACGGAATTGTAATAGAATAAAATAGAGTAACTAAATAAGTTTGGTTACACATTCGACTTTAATTTGACACATAATTTTCGACGTTCAAAATAATTTGTACCCTTATAAAATTATGAATAGTGTAACGTCTATTTTTACATTTTCGTTGAAATAAAATACCATTGAATAATATACCGAACAAACAATATTCGTTAAAAAATAATTCTACTGTTTGATAAGTTTGTTAAATAAAAAAAATGTGATGTATAAAGTTCATTGAATTGTGTTTCTGTAAAATATGTTTCATCAAAGTATTAGTATTTAAAACAATAATATTCGAAATAAAAATACGAAGACCAAATATTTTATGAAACATTTTCTGCGAAACGAAATTCTATGAAATTTCTGTCTCCGAAATAAGAGGACACTGACCTGAAACTGTCTTTTATCATGTATTTCAGAAGATTTGACGAATAAACTATGTAATTATTGAATAGCGATTTATTTTTAATAGTTATTATATATTCAAATCACAGGTTTGCCCTCTACACCTTTTATTTACTGTACCCTATAAAAAGCATTGTCCTCAACCCGTGGGCTCATTTTTATTATGACATCTTAAACTGTGTCACCAAAGGAAAATGCCATTAAAACCATGATAATCGACAGTAAACGGTTTTAACTTTTCAATCACATTAATGAAATAGATTCCTTTAACCCAGTTAACAATTTTCGCGGACATTAGGGTGTTCGGACTTGAAATATTTGATTTCTAAATTACTATGGGGTGATAGATGATAGATTTTCGTTATTTTGGCTTCTTATTTAATTTGCAGCAATAAATTCTGTCTCTATTTTTCTTGTGGTTAGTGACTAACATGGTGTTAGAGTTTTTATGCCACCCATGGGCCTCTGACTTGGCTTCACATACCGTCGAGAAATATCTCTCAGGCATGTCGGTTTCCTCACGATGTTGGTGTGGTGATTATGAATACACACCTGACACCTCACTCTTACCGTGAGGAGGCCCGTGGCCCAGCAGTGGGAATATTTTAGGCTGATTATTACACTTTTTAAATGTCATAATTTTACAAATAAGGTGGTAGATTAAACAAGCGGATATTTCAAGCATCATGATTATGTTATTTTAACAAAATTGTGTAGGTACCATTATTTTTAGTTTTTAGTTATTGTAACTGGCGACCTAACCCTTGGGAAATGCAGTGATGTTATGTTTAAGTTATTTTATTTAGATATGCAATAAAAAATTGTTAGTGGCTGTAAAAATTGCGCTTCGCTTAAACTTAGGTCAGATTTTCACCCTAAATAATATTATAATATATTATATCAACAACAAATTTTCAAATTATTTCATCATTTACAATTTAATTTAAGAATTTTTGTTTATTTTTTTTAACGTTTCTTTTCATTTCTTTTGTCAAAGATGTTGGAGTGTTGAGGTCTGACAGAACGACTGAACGACAGAACAGAAGTAGTGCGAGTCTGAAGTTGAGGCTGACTTCAAACGGAGCATCTGACCGTCTAACTTCAGAAACCAAACTTGTGGGGACATCGGTATCTTAAGGTTAGACCAACAAAATCTAAATTATTAACTAAATATTCATTATTTTGAACAAGAACTTCTAGATTCTTGTATTTCTGTTTCACAAAAAACGTTATCGTTAGCCAGTAAATTTAAAACCTTTTTAGTAACTTTGGTTCTAATGGCTGTTTTATTCAAGATCACATTATTCTCAATCTGGAAAAGGGTTTTTGGAATCCACCATACAAATAGATGCTGCTGATCTCTCTTTCTAACCAGAGGAAGCGCTGTTATAATAAACAGGTCAACAAATAACTCTGGTGGTGTTACAAAATGAGTTACAAATAGTAAATGCAAATATACTTACAAAATATTTAGTTAAAATAAAACAGATTAATATTTTTGGACCTGGCAACCCTATCATAGTGTTAGAAGATGTTGACAACGCAAATATTCCGCTGGCAGAGCTTTGTACACAACTGGGGGTACACACAACACACCGCTCTTTGTAGCTTGCTCTTTATATTTTGTTTCTAACTTTTAAAGTTTTGCTGTGAGACAATCAGCTTGTAGTTTGAAATAGAATAGTCGAAATTCAAATATTCTTAAGTTTTTTGCAATTTGCAGGTCAGTATCAGGTTGTATCTTGATCGAAATATATGATTTGCGACCGTATCTAATACCGAAGTATTTACAAAATTATAATCATTAACAAATCGCTATAAGTTAGATTTGTTCCATTGAATGACTTTTTCATGAAATCATGACATTTGAGAACAAATCTAACTTAGAGAAACACTGAACTTAGTGGCACTGACATGCAAATTGCAAAAAACGTAAGAATATTTGAATTTCACTACCACTGCGGATCCTCCTTAAGTAAAGATGCCATTATAAGGAGATGAAATGTGTATTAAGCAGCAACGACGTTTTAATAATAAAATCTCGTCTATCAATTAACATTTAATTTTTATGCGACGGACGATGTAATTGAACAGAATTTTTAGTTTCTAAGTTCTAAGAAATATAGTTTAATCTAGTATTTGGTTGTGAACCTTTGACCCTTACCTTACCCTTTGGTTTTGTATGTATTTATTTTTTTTATAACATTTAACTGTTAACTGAACTTGGTCCTTCGATCCTCAGGCCCGGAGATGTCGCGTTGGCGCGGCTTCGATGGCGCGGGGTAAACGCGCGCCGCGGCTAGGCGCCGATGCGCGCCTGGCTCGTCGTGTGTGCGGCGCTCGCGCTGGCGCCCTGCCGAGCGACCGCGGCGCACTCCCACCAGGACCCTGCGCGGCTAGAGCGCATCAAGTCACAAATATTAGCCAAGGTAATGTATCAACTGATAAACTATGAGTAATACTTTGACGTCAAAGGCACAGAAAGGGTAAAGCCTACCTTTCGTAAAGAACACAAGGACAGCTAATGCTAGCAAATGGTGCAAAAAATGGCAGGAAAATTGATTAAATCAGTAAGCCCAGTCTACTGACGAATGGTCCCCTTTATGTCGAGTCCCTTTACGTCGAGTCTGAGAGTCTATTATTCTTGGAAAATATTGCTATTTTAAGGTTTATAAAACCGACGATCAACAACATAGCGCAGCAATCACAGCGATCACTGCTTGCATAGCCTAGTGGTTACAGAAAGTTTTTCATCTTAAAATACAGACACAATAGAACTAACGTCCAGTAAGGATCCAAGAGATCTAAGTGGCCATTTTCTTGACTTTTAGCGGAGTTTCTTACACTACCTTACTAATCCTCGTTGTCATGCTAGAAACCATTCAGAACCCCGTAATATTTTCTCTCTATCTGTACTGATTTCATTCTTCTTCACCAGCTGGGGCTCTCATCGCGACCGACGCCACTAGGGGCGCCGCCGCGCGACGTGGTGCGACAGATATTAGCACGAGCCGCCGACCCGCGGCCCCCTCCCCGCCACCACGACTCAGACACCGAACACGCCATGAGGGAAATCATCGCGATAGCACATAGAGGTACCAACATACATACACACAGACAAATCAAATACACGAACAGAATATACGCTGATGTCCAACAGACACGACACGAGAGTATTCATCCCAGACAGAAAGACTTATTGACAAGTTGACACTGACGTAGAACATAACATGAGGGAAATCATCGCGATAGTACATGAAGGTACCAACATACAAACGAATAGAAAAATCAAATACAAGAACAGATTAAGCACAGAAAGATTCACTGACAAGGCATAGAGTCTGGAAAATGAAAGTAGTCACTCGAATTATTTACAAACTTTTTATAGGGCAATGTTATACTATGTCAACCTCAATTTGCCAAAACAAGATGGAGTGTTGTTGGTGATTTGTTGAGATACAGCATTTACTAAATCAAAAATGACAAAACAGTAACTCTAATGAATCTTTTCACAAGGAATTTTTAGATTCAGATTTGATTATGTTAGTATAGAATATAGAATATGGTCTTTTTTTTTTATTCGAATTGCTGTACAATACCTAAAGACGCATTTTATTCAGACGAAGTAAACTGATTTTTCGAAATGTCAAGAAACGTGTCTTTGATTTGGATCATAATTAGTTATCATGATTTTAAACAAATGATTCTAAAGTATCAAATTAGGTTATTCCAGTTATGTCATACAAATTTTGGGGTTACCATGCTGATACTTTTTAAATTAGCCGCACCTTTTCAGTCTCTACTTTCGTTTGCCGAACTTTTTAGGTACGGCATAAGTAAAATCACCGTGATAGCACATAGAGATACTAATAAAAGGGCAGAAAATCGAATACGTGGACAGACTGGTAGACAAACAATTAAAAGAAATAACAATGACAGAAGAAATTGGTACATCTGGAGATAAATCGATGAACAAATAAATGCGCGCTGACCAGACAGATTTAAGGATGATGATTCACGAACCAATCTGTAACTTGACGAGTAAATAAATACTTCAGACAGAAGAATACACATGAATCACCAGAATAAATCCAATCCAGCCTGTCCTTTGCTTTCCTCCCCCATCGACGCCCTAAGTCGAGGTCCGTACCCCACAGGGGGTGCCCTTAGTGTGTAGTCGCTTAGTTTGTAAGTTTTATTCCCTGGCTGGAGGCCTTAATTTATTGAGGCACCCACAGGAAACTTCGGCTAAGCAGCCGACAACCACCTAGGTTGACCAGCGAGAAACAAATACAAAAAAAAAAAAAACTGTAGGCGAAGATGTTACCATGTAAAAACTAAATATCACAACTTGACTCAGATTTACTAATTATATTATCGGATTTCAAGGACCAAAAAGAAGGAAGGTAATTCCTTGCACCACAAAAAAAAACCTAATAAAAATGATCTTATTACTACCTATATCTTATGTAATCACTTTCTCCATCGAGAAAACCGTAAAATAATTTAACTTAACACCTTCTCACAAACGGAAATAATGTTTACTAACTTGGACTTCTATCTGATAGTAAGTTTGCAAAGTTTCCAAGATGGCCGCGCGTGTTAACTCGTGGTTCCTGTTTTAAAAACAAGAACTTACTATACCTGGATGTCTTACTTTAGGTATGGATTAGCAATAGAATGAAGCTATACAATCAAAATGGTGACATAAGTATAACATGTCAACACAATTGTGAACAAATTCGTTTGTTTTAGTTGTAAATCCGTCACAAGTTGCTATTAGTATTAACGCTTCTTACTAAGCCTATTTTCTTACAGAGCGTGGGTTCATGTAGGTCAATACGATCCGTAGTACAATTTCTAGTCTCACTCAACTTACCCATAAAAACCTTTGGCCTCGTAAAAATAAAAAGAATTTTGTTATTCATCGTAGAAAAAAATGATAAAGTGTCACCTACACAAATCAAATGCCGACACAAAATATCTGTTACCATTTTGCGTCCACCTCAGCGGCCACATTACCGCTCTATAGCTAATTCATACCACAAGTAACTTGTATTTTATTGAGGCCCAGAAATGGGTCACAAACATCATTGGCAGCTTTATAACGTCCACTTGGGACAGTAACTAGCCAATAATATTCCGTCTAGACTTAGCCATTCGAGAGCCAATTATGTACTTTGGCATAAATACCGACTAAACCAGACGAATATAGATTTTTTTAGACAAAAACTGCTTGATAGACATTGGCTGTTCATCAAAGTCTGAGTAGTGACATCATTTTGTTGTATAATCGTCTGGTACACTTAGCAACTTTGGTACTATCAAAAGTTTTGTTTGGTACGCGAGTTGAGACTTAGTTTTTATAATGTAAAAGCGTCTGCGAATACAGACTATTCGAGAAAATAATTTTACTTAAAAAAGAGGGTGTGTGCGAAAAAAAAGAAATTAAAGTGAACACGGTTTTTAACAACTGAAAATAATCCTCGAATGTTACAATTGAAGTAGCACGGTAACTATCATCAGAAAGGTAGTTAAAAGTTACGAAGCGAATTGCGAATAATTAAAATAATCTAAAAATTGCCAAACTGCTGTTACCCAATAACGACTATCAGTAAAACTCTTTTAGTTCACTAGTACTACGAACTAGTATTTGGGACAACTGACCTGACCTGAACTGACTGACTGACGACTGACTGTCTGACTTTGGTATAATTGATCCTCTAAAATCTTATTGACCTTCTAACGATGAACACTTTTTCCCGACTTCCAAAAGGAGGAGTTCTCAATTCGACTGTATGTTTTTTTTTTTGTATGTTTGTTACGCGATTACTCCGCCAATTATGAATAGATTTTGATGATTCTTTTTTTGTTTGGTAGATCATACTTCAGAAGTGGTCCTATATAAATTTTATTAACTTTTCTTGGGTAGTTTTTGAGTTAACTTCAATAATACGTATTTTTTCCCACTTAGTATGTAGATGAAATGATAACTTCCTGTCACTGTTATTTACATAGCAGGTAGTGGTATTCGAATTTGTGTGGGGTAGGTTACTACAACTAAAAAGTGAAAAATAAAAACTTTTTACCTACAAAAAAAAAACAACCGACTTAAAAAAAAAAACACTACGCAGTGAAAAATAACTTTAATTTCGGAAGTCGGTGACAAAGAACGAAAATTCAAAACCAAAGACACCGACTTCCGAAATTATTTCATTTTGTAGTGTTTTTTTTTTTTGAAGTCGGTTGTTATTTTTTTTGTAAAAAGTTTTTATTTATATTAATGATCCTCTAAGAACTTGGGCTTCTAATAATGCGTTTTTTTTTAAAATAAATGAGCGTCTTTTTATTAAATTTTTGGCCTTTTTACAAAGTTACTTGGCTATTTAGTATTTCAGGACCCCACAATTAGAGATTCTCAAAAGAGGCGTATTCATTAAATTAGTGTTCAATAATATTTTTAGGACAGCAAAATTGGAATTATTTGAAATTCCATTAAATACATGGCCTAGTATTTTTCCCAACACTATCACAAAATTTCCCGGCTGCGTTTGCCCTACTGTGCGATATTTACATATTCGATTTGTGATTCCGTAGTTATCTGTTCATTGTCTGGGCCTTCAATTTGAGGACTGGTCTTGGCACTCGTTGTACATCATAAATAATCATAGTCCATGATAGATACTACAGCGATTTGAGAACTTTCGCCTTTTTCTTTTCCTAAGATGGATTTCTGGTCCTTCGGTACATACTTGTTTTAATTTTTGTTTGTTTGTCATGTCGAAATTATTCTTTCTTTTGATTATTTTAATGTTTCTGACATTTTTATTTAATTTATTACATTATTGTTTGATGATGCCCTTCGAATTATTGGCTGATAATTCTTTGGGAATCAACTTTATCTATTATTTTGGTTTATTTTACATAAGACATAGAGACTGCTGACGATAAAGACTTCCATATTATTTAACATTTATCTTATTAAGTTCATTGATACACACAATTCAATTATTATTCAGGTACCAAGTAAAGTTTAATTTTATTATTAAATATGTGTTTTCGAAATGGCCCATCAACAATTTTTACTTAAGTAGGTATATTTATGTATGGTGTTTGAAAGCTTAAGTAAATTCTGTCTGAATAAAATGCATTACATATTGTAATTTTTTTTGCAAGTATGTTTTCAGATCTACTGACTTTTTCATAATGTGGAACGGGCCTTAAAATGTGAGTACCTTGTCAAAAGAGATAATATATATAATTTATATAATATAATATACTAAACTATGTCGATTGTTTTTCAGATTCATTGAAACTGGAACTGGGAAATGATCCTTTCGATTTACACACCGAACCATTTTATGGATAAATTAATGTTAGTAAGTTTTTTTTTTCTATTATTTTAGTATCTTTTTTTTTCAGATAATGAATGCAAACACTGCTACAATTAACAATCAAAGAGCAAATTGATGGAAGCACTGATTAGTGATCGCATTTTATCGCAGTCATGAATATTTTTATCGAAAATGTCCTGAATTGTTTCGAAAAATGGATGGTACCACTGTGCCTTTGGTTATTTATTTTTACCCGACTTGGCGGACGCACTGCTGTGCCCCCAGATATATACTTCATATAGTTATAGTCCGGGAAATCAATTGCTAAGCAAATTGACCCTCTATGTCAATTAGAGACTAGATATGACCATTTCATACAACTGTCGAATAATTATAGTTGTGATTTTAATGTAATTATACTATGTAGTAAATTTTCTTAACTATTCCTTTCCCTGACTTAACATTACTCACAAGTTACTTTTTACACTAGGTACTAAATTAAATATCTACAAAATCTACATATAAAACAAAAAATACTAACATAAAAGTTTTTACTTCAACTGCTGCTAGAACTAGGCTGAAAATTAGCACTTTTCGAACATCAAAATTACATAAAACAGTCCCCCAAAACGGCCGACCTTCACCACTTTCTAGTGCTTTAGCTGGGAAGAAGAAGTGGCGCAACAAACTCCCCAGCAGCACAGCTGTCTGTTCAGCTAGAAAAACTTGATTCTATACAATAGTATGCAAAATAATTTACATTGCGCAACACAAAACATTACATTAAATTATTTGCTAGAAAATCGCCAATACCCGTCTTAAAAGCAAGCGTGTAGGACAGTTGTTTGCAGTAGGACAATAATAGGCTGGTATTATTCAAATTAAAATAAAATAAATAGTTGGGGAATCATGCTGCTTTCACCCAGTAACCACTTACAAACTTTAGGTGTACCCACCACTATGTAAGTAACAAACCATTTTATCAATATACCCTTCAAAGTTACGCCACGGAGCTTCGATACCCATCACTTGCTATATAACGTATATATTTGTATGGGGTTATGCAACCAGGCCATTTGGGCGCTCGCCAGAGACTCCCCATTTTCTAGCCAGAACCACATAACGATTTATGTCATACTTTTTAACCGTTTTCAAAATGCAAAACCTTTTGAAATGGGAAATTGGAAATGTCCTGAATGTATTGAAAGGGTGTTTGTAGGAATGTAAACAAAAGGATTTCAAAAAAATCTTTATACGTATTGATTTGCCACGAAAATATTGGTACTTTTGCAGGATTGTATTCGTAAAAATAGGAATTGTTGATCGGTAATATTGTAAAAAAGAAGGGTATTTTGAAAAAGTTCAATTATTGAAAAAGTTTAAATAATAATAGTTTAATAATATGTATGCATTTTCTCCAAAATCGAACACAATTCATTTCACTACTTTTGTCTGCTACTGTAATTTGTAGATTTCAATCCGAGTTTTATCTTCAAAACTCACCGTTTACTGTATATTCCTAGTTAATTTATGAGACAACTGACCGGCGTTGCAGCAAAATATCGTAAACCTTGACTGAATTGTTCGAAATTGCCAACTCGCTGTGAGCAAGTGTAAGCAATGTTTTTCCTCCTCTGTGTGAGAAGATATCAAATTTTTTTTTTGCATTATCTACTTTAAACTATTATAAATTGCATAATATCAAAAGGTATTCCATTCTTCTCCTTAGTATATCGATGGCAAAAAGTTCAATTATGTTTGGCCCAAAATTCATTCACATGAATTTCGCTCACTGACGCATTCATAAAGTCATCAGGTAACAAGGCATACCATTTTATAAGGATGCCGCAGTAGAGTACGTGAAACGTCTTGTGCGTGATATAGAACACTCTACAGTACAAGCCCTGAAAATCAAAGAAATACATATACACAAGTAACATTAATTTACATATATTATTCAAACATCAGCGTACGTTAGGTATAATTTACTTAATTAAACTAGGTTCTTAATCTTTAACCTCTCGAATGCCGTAATTACAGAAATAATAAAAACCATTGTGTCTCGTGTAGATCTACGTTCCGGCATACCAAGGGTTAAGAGGTTCGATGGCTGCCTCTTCCACCTCAGCCGAAGATGTGCTGGGGCCTGGCACTGTGCCTCCTTTCCCAGTCGATGCGAATGTTATAATGTTGATATAAAAGTTTGTTGGTGAGATATTGCAGCTACGCTTTCACCTTTCCTTTGTGTATAGACCCGCTCAAGTACGCAGACTTGTGACTGAGTGACCGCTTAATATGAACATTTATCGCGTAGTCATCGTCTATTTGATGGCGAGGGTTTGCAGCATGTTGTTTACGTCAACCGGAATATTAATTACTTGTCCCACAATGCCGTATTATCCTACATGTCACAACCGTCTTATCTGCGCCAACCTTGGGGTGACGAGCCTCTCCTTGAACCGCCCTAGCTTTGGTAAGGAGGATATCTATATCCGCTGCTCCTTCTCATCCGTCGGTGTTTACATGCGTCCAAGCAGTTGCGGCAGAGTTTAAGGTCGCTGTATTCTCTCCTGGAAACGCATCCTCCAGAAATCGCGACACGGCTGCAGTTGCCGATTTCAAATCTTTTTTGAACTACAACCGGTCACATACATCACACTTGTATCCAAACTCATTCTCGATAAACACGAACTTGAACGGGACTGTAGGCAAATTCCAGCGCCGACGGTAATCAGACGCATGCGTAATCAGCTCTAACTGTGGCCTTGTACTGTTACTGTCAGGTGTAGCCTGGCTCCCTTTGGTGTATGTCGATGAGCTGGTCTCATTCTCTGTCACCATTGCAGCCACAGTTATATCAAATAGCGATGCTCAAGACTGCCTTTCGCCGCTTGAACCCGCCGCACTCGTAGATGGCTGTGGTTCCTACGCTTGGCTCAATCTAACGCGTTCCTTGTGGAGATAAACACGGGTAGTCGAGGGCTGGAATTTCTCTCTCTCTCTTGCTACCCGAGCTCTTGCACGCCAGTTTTGTACGTTACGTAACGCACGCGATGGCGCCATAGTAAAGCAGTCGTCAAATTTCTGCAAAAGAACACACCCTTTTAAACTCTACAACTTCTAATGGGCACAAGAATGAGTTTTATGTATCACACCTACTATAATGTCGTAAGTTCTGTCAAATGCGAGCACTCCCGCTCGAAACGATCCATGTACTGCTGAGTAATCATGAAACAAACACAGCGCGCGATGGTAAATTAGTTCCAAGTTCCGCCGTGCTGCGTACGATTACAGCGCCATTAACGCCAGCGATATGCACTACCGAATAATGGCTTCTATCCTCTAAATTATGGTAATAAAATAATGCCGGTTGCTGGTATAGTTTCAAAGTAATAAGCTATCTTGCCATAACATATTCCGATACATAATATGGTTTTTGTAATATGACTCCTATTGACCGAAATGAAAAACGGTTCACCTCAAATGTAAAATTGGCTATGCTCTAGTAAATATACATTACACATTGCAGCGTAAATCTCCACAGAAAACAAAGCCAACTCCTTTAATTCTCCAAGCTATTAAATCCTGCTTAAAAATACCCATTCCTCACACAAACGCATCTCGACAATTTAATGGCAACTTCTAAAACTGTCATAAGAAAAAGACGAAAACATACTTTGTCTCAAGTGCCTGCTTGAAAAAGGCCAAGTGCCTACACTTGAGCTAATAAATAATAAAAGGATCACTGGTCGAGGCCATTCCTATACATTTTCGGCTAGGTTACACTATAAACGGGTAGAAAAAAGCTTAAGCGGAGCGATCTACAGTCAACGACGAGTAAAAACCACCGCGTTCTCAGTTCAAAGCGCGGTCCTTCGAGCCGGATACTTCATTGCTCACTTTTCTCGCTCCGCTATGTTTATACTCGCTTGCAAAGAGACAGCAGCCTTATAATTATGCGACGCATTCTTTACATCGTCGGCGATATATCAAAAATTATGCCTTTTGCAAGGCTATAAAATTTCAAAGTTAAATTTCTGCGCTTTGCCGATTTTAAAAGCGGCAAAGCCTTGGAACGGTCTTTGGCGCGGATTGTTGCCTCTGTTCCATTATTTGGAGCACTCGTATTATAATTTGAATTGTGTAATACTTTTATAAAAGAGGTAAACTGAAAAGAGATTTATAAAGCTGATGAGTTTAAAGTTATAACCAATAAATCAAAATAGTTTTTGGAAATATGTTAAGGTAAGTTTATACAAGGACGAAACTGGGCTTGACTACAACAAATGCTAACTCATTTAGTAATTGCAGCACCATCAACCAGTCTTAGCAAGGAAGGTGTATCCATCTATCGTATTACCCAGTAACTTGGTTGTCGAGGTCAGATAGGCAGTCGCTCCATGTAAAATATATTCAGATGCATCTGACTCGACTGGAAATCGAGACCTAAGTTGGGAAAAGCCCAAGCAGATAATGATTAAGTAATTCGATAATAGTCTCACAGAATTGTTAAATGCCTGATGAATTAAGATTAGCTGTTTTTCTTTTAGGAAAATCTAAAATAAGAAATGGTGGTGCGCCGTAACGAGATATTCTGAAGCTGCAGCTAGTTCTCGGTCAACGTACAAGATGGCGCTGCTAACCTCTTCGTGGAAGATAACGGTTAGTTTTAGATAAATAATAATAGATGCATAATTATACAATTTGTTTCATAATTCTCGCAAACTGGATTTTGTTTTACTTTTAAGAATAGTGTCTTATCCTCATGAAATGCTGAATTCATGCTGTGACTAGAAAAAAAACACCTACCAAGGAATTTGTTGACGATTTACTCTAGAAATGCCTACCTACACCTATTGAATAGGTACGTCTGGCAATTTAGCCCTATCACAAGTAAGCTAATACCTAACCGTTAAGACTATATTTGACCTTTAGATTTTCTCAAAGGTACCTACTGATTTATAATTAGAGAAGTCCCATGTAATAAGGCCAACCACCAACCTTTATTTATTGCCATCAACCAGGCACAAATCCAGACTGCCGGACTGCTACTGAGAAATTCCAGATGGAAAAATCCAATAACATTTTGCCCGACATGGGGAATTGAACCCACGACCTCATGCTCAGCAGTTAGCGCTTGCGACCACTAGACTAATGAGCCAGACCCGAGACCCGAAAATTACATTGTTACGTATGTAACGTATGTAACGTGTGTTACGTATGTAACGTATGTTACGTATGTAAATGGTTTTACACCATTATACACCACATTACCACCATACAAGTTTCAAACCCACAACTTACTGTATACAAATCTGGTCATCTAACCCCCAGGCCACCTCGACACTAGGATGTTAAATAATATCAATATATAAGAGAGATAACGAGTGACATTTTGTGCCTCTATATTATATTTATTGAGTGATTTGTGCAAGTACGACATTGTTATCAGTAACGGTCATTAATATTGTACTTTTGAACTTTTATTAATAAGTTTATATAAAGATTGTCTTTTGTTTTGCTTTTGAGATTCTGGGCCTGTTCTCCACGTTAATACAAGCTAAAAGGGAATGCTTATAAATTATTGTAAAGGTTATAAGATTCGCCAAGTCAGTGAAGTCGTACAATACTAAATTACTTCACAAGTAAGAGGTATTTTATAATTAGCCTGGAAGTATTATATCTGTGTGGTATTATATTACCACACACTACACATTGATTATAAGACTATAATAAGATGATTTAAAGACGAAAACAAACTAGTTAACACGTTTAGTGTCGGGAGCCCTCCTGGAGGGTTTACTCAAGTCGCATATAGGATGCCGGGAGCCCTCATTTTGAATGTAGGTTTTTCTTAGCGAATTCAGCATTAAGGCTTGTGCAGACCAGCGCGACACGCGACGCGACACAAAAACACCGCTCCTCGCGCGACGAGCGGTGCCTTTGTGTCGCGTCGCGTGTCGCGCTGGTCTGCACAAGCCTTTATAGTGTGAAAACTAAATCAGTTGCATATTTTAACAAGCATTTTTTTATTTTCAAACATATTGGTGGGTCAGAAGGTTCGCAGTTCAGGGGTGGAAAATCATTTTCACGGTTACAAATATTAACTAAAAATATTTATTTTGAAAGTTTTAAACACGAGAATGAGTTTATCAGGGTGCCTTATCAAAATGGTAAAAAAGAACGTATGTGGTGCGACTTCGTTTGTCCGTCCATTATTCTGTCACAGTTGCTTATTTCAGGAACGGAACGGAAAGGAAAAAAATAAGAAAAAGTATATTACACTTTTTATTATTTTTTTGTACATGAAAATACCCCCAGAGATACTAAGTATAGCGACAAGATCCCCTGAAAACAGGGTGTTACTTCGTTCTACAGTGTTTTATAACACGGTTTCAAACCTAATGTCGGTAACATTCTTCGAGGGTTAACTTGCAATATGTATGGCGGCATGGCGGCATGGCGTATGTACTCTATGAAAAATGGGTGGAGTCGAAAGGAATTGTTAACTGGCAAGTCAAGAAGAGAGGACTCATAAGTCATAAGTCATTAGTTAACAATATAAAGAAAAAGCGGCCAAGTGCGAGTCGGACTCGCCCATGAAGGGTTCCGTAGCAGCAAGTAACATTGAATGAAATGTAAATTGCGGTTTACGATTTATGACGTATTAAAAAAACTACTTGCTAGATCTCGTTCAAACCAATTTTCGGTTTAAGTTCACATGGTAATGTACATCATATATTTTTTTTAGTTTTATCATTCTCTTATTTTAGAAGTAACAGGGGGGGACACGCATTTTACCACTTTGGAAGTGTGAAAAAAATGATATTAGAAACCTCAATATCATTTTTAAAGACCTATCCATAGATACCCCACAGGTAAGGGTCTGATGGAAAAAAAAAAAAATGAGTTTCAGTTCTAGGTATGGGGAACCCCCAAATTTTTTTGTTTTTTTTTCTATTTTTGTGTGAAAATCTTAATGCGGTTCACAGAATACATCTACTTACCAAGTTTCAACAGCATAGCTCTTATAGTTTCAGAAAAAAGTGGCTGTGACATACGGACGGACGGACAGACAGACACATGATGAATCCATAAGGGTTCCGTTTTTTGCCATTTGGCTACGGAACCCTAAAAATTATGTAACTTTTTTCAATTGCCGTAGTTACCGCTACGACTTTCGACAATGAAGAACTATTTCTAGTACAAGCATGGATATGCTGTATTAATGGCTGTGTTTTTATTTGATTGACAGATTTTTAAAATCTCGATTATTGTCCACAAAGAGAACAAAACCGTTCAGTATACTCGTAATTTAAAACAGAGAATCTTTTACTTGAAAGGGACAAGAAACAACACTACACCTTACTCATCACAAGTAAGAATATTATTATATGCTCAAAATATCGCATACATCATGCTATAATAGCATCGTAAATATCTGTTGTTGACCCTGAGCAGCCCCATAGATCCAGCTCTTATACTATATTACTGTTGGCACGCCTAGTAAGCGAATATTAATCGTCGCACCTATATAACCAAATAGGGTAGACAGAAGTATGGTAACTTGTAATGTGTGATATTAAAGTGAGGCTAGTAAGACATATCAAACTCAAAGGTTTTAGTTCAACTCCTTGACAATTCAAATGTGCCTGCAAATGGTTAAGGTGTCGGTCAGTTAATCAGAAAGTTGAAGCTAGTTGCCCATTCCAAAACGTAGATCTTTATGGAGAAGAACGGCCATGAAACTCCAAGGACACTCTTTAAATTGTGGTGGCAGTAGTAGCATCGCTACATACGAACTACGCAATATACTGACGTCTCGCAAAATCCTGGATCGCGCAAGCAAGGTTTACCGCGCGATCAGCTAATGCCGCCCATGGGCATGTGACCGCCCGTATTATCTGAATATTCATGAAAAATTATCGAAAATTAACTTTAAAAGGGGTCTAACTTTAGTTTTTTAAGCTATTGCATAGCTTTTATCGCGGGCTTTGAGCGTCAAGAAATTCTGTAACGAAAAAAACCTAACACCCCCCACTCCGCCTACAGTGTAATGACGGATGATGACATAAAACAAAAATTAAAACGTAATTTATCATCCGTCATCATCCCAAGTGTAGCGTTGACAAATAGGAAGTATGGAGGTTACAAATGCTATGCAATAGCTTTACCGCGGCAGTCCCCGAGTGCCACACGTTTTTTTTTATCATCTTTACTTTAATCTTTTTTTTTAATTTGATTTTATGGATTTACACTTGTGTTTTTTAAATAAATAGTGTTTTTTTTTTAATTGTCTTTCCCTCCCGTTTTTTTTCATAGTCGATAAATTTTAATAAAAATGTTGGTTAATCCGATAAAATAACTCATAAGCTTTTAGAAATAATAAACAGAATTCAAATCGAACCAATAACATAGGAGATATGGCAAATGCTACACAAAAAATAAAAATTTAATAAAAATTTAAATAATAAAGATAAATTTTAAAGATAATTTTCGATAATTTTTCATGAATATTCAGAAAAATACGGGCTGTCACAAGCCCATGGGCGACATTGTATACAACGCCCCAACATCAATCGTCGGGCAGTAGCCCACCAGACATAAAACCCGTCTGGTTGGTTGGAGGATCCTCCCTTATCTACGGAGGATGAGTGAACTTTACACTCTGTTGTCCCTCATGCTTCTATAAAATCAAGATATTACAAAATCCTGGGTACCTTATATCCTATACATCTCTGCCGCATCCTCCGGGAATACAGCCGTGGTGTTATATTGTCAGTGAAGTTCTAACAGTACGGAAATGAAAAATGGCTACTTTACAGGAGAGTGAAAAAACTGAATAAAATGAATGTAACTTACACATGACATTCAAATCTCAAAACACTCCTAAAATAACTTACGCACTGTTAGAACTTCACTGACGATATTAAGTTATGTTTTTGATTTGTAGTATTTAAATTAAAAATATTGGGTCGCTTAGATACGATAAGATTTCGGGGGGAACGACTTCTCTTTTACATTCAAGACGTTTGTGATTTTCCTTGTACAATATAACGCTTATCTACTGTCAATGCGGGCAGTTACGTATGACATCTTTTTCTTGTTTGTGTGGTTAGTGACTAACCTAAAGAAGAAGAAAAAATAAGTTGTGGAACAGACGATTTTTTCAAACATATGAGGCAATGGTTTGAATGGATTGAGGAGCTCGTGGCTAAGTAATAACAGCCACACGGGTCGATCGATCAGGTTAAGCTACGTTTGCCGCAGTTGGTCCGTGGATCGGTGAACATCTTTACATACCAAGACCCCTCCGTGCCTCGGAAAGCACGTTAAGCAGATCCCGGCTATCATTCGTGAATCTTTGACAATCGTTACGGTTCGTCAGAAGCCCGAAAGTCTGACTACCAGTCTTACCAAAGGGGTATCGTATTACCCAGTAACTGGGTTGTGGAGGTCAGATAGGCAGTCGCTCCATGTAAAATACTGGTCCCTAACATAGTTGGGCAAAGGGCTAGGTAGATAGATAGATGAAGCAATGGATTAGCAAATTCCTTCAAATTTTTTTAGTTTGTGTTTGGTTATATTGTTGTAATTGGGGGGCTGGTAACCTGTTCCGTCAGTGTACGTAGAGATGAGAAATCTATTCCGTGGGTTGATAAATACTGATGATGAGGCTGTCCTTAGTTCCTCTGACAATGTGGTCTATTCATCGTACGGTCAAGTTCAAAGTACTCTTATATCTTTTTACGTCTAAAATTCAGTCGGTACCTATCGTTTTGAGTTCAATGTCGTTCATTGCCGCTTTTTAATTCATTATCTCTCTAATTTATTTTTTGTTCTGCTGTTATTATTACGCATGTATTTCATTCATTAGTTAACGATTACCTACTTATTTATTTAATTATGTTGTAATAACCGTCGATTCTAACATTATTGGTAGGTTTCGTGCGAAGGTCTTCAGTGATTGATATAATATACTGACTTATTGTGTTCAGCTTACGTTCTTATTATATCCACAATATTGAATACGTGTACAGGGTTTTATAGTTTACATATCTACCTGCTGGTCCTAACTAAAACTCTTAGCAAACTAAAATATCGCGTCGAAAAATTCCTCCGCGTCACTGTCGACTGGTAATGTACCCAAGAGACTGGCGGCATTACCACGTTGTATGGCAATGCTTAGCCTCTGGCCAAGGCAAAAGCCAGCCCTTGGGTCACAGGAAGTGTTAAATACAAAGCTGCTGGTCAATTTTGATTTAATTACTTAACATAGTTTTAAAAATGTGAGTAAAAAAAACTTTTTAAGTTTTTATTTTTCACTTTTTAGCTGTGGGGGTATCTACCCCACACACATTCGAATACCACTACCTGCTACCAGTGACAGGAACTTATCATATCATCTACATACTAGTGGGAAATAAATACGTATTTCGTAGCTAACTCAAAAACTACCCAAGCAAAGTTAATAAAATTATATGGGACCAATTTGAGAGCATACCCTTTCAAACAAAAAATCGGTCCACAAATGACGAAGAAATCGGCAGACATAAATAAAAAAAAACAAACATACGCTACGAACATATAACCTCCTCCTTTTTGGAAGTCGATTAAAAGGCGAAATTTATTAGAAGTTAAAAAGTTTTTAGAGGAAGAATTCAATTTACCGCCTTAAATATTTTAAAATAGGCATTCTATACACTGAAATGAAATTTTTTATTCAGTAAATATTTAGAATATCGGAATCACTTTTACACGTCATATTAAAAATAAGCTAGATGAGGTCGGCGGCGGCGTTTCCTATCTGACTACTCTAAGAAGGACGGCCGAAACAAACTCAGACTCACTCACTCACTCACACTTTTATTCTCAAAATTCTTTGAATCAATTTCGTTCCATTCTATCCAAAGTTTTTATTTTTATAGATCGACTATACGATTCGATTCATATTAGAGGGAGTTAGGAAGTAACGAGGCCAAAAGATCAGCATCAGATTAAGAACCTACTCCAAGATAATTAGTATTGAATTGCAAACCTATTATTCCTTTTAAATTACTTAAAAGAAATATTAAGAACCGAAGGGTACTCAAACCAAGGCCCTGTGAGCAAGAAACACAAACAGAAAGGGCACGTGTATCAGTGTTCTTGACATTAAACTCGTTGTTCCCGAGTGCAAATAGGAATATTTCTGAGAGTGACCCTCTCTTATCAAGCTACTGATAACCCGAACAACGCTCTCTGGCATTTTGTTACGGATATAAGTAGTTGTCACGGTAAGAAACATGGAGCGTGTTAGTTTCGTAATGGTCATCATTTTTGCTTAGCTACTGACTCTTGTTCTCACGTATTGACGCATCACGAGGAAAGCTCGTGTTGTGGAAAATATTAACAAGTCAGGAAGGAGGTAGTGTGGCTGACTGACCAAATTGTGTTGATTATATATTCTGTTCCAAAATTATCTGATAATAATGTAAACAAATTAATCAGAAAACGTACCTGTGGATGCCAATTTGTAGTGCCACTTACAAATTGAGTGCTTTGATTTGATTATTTGAATACAATTAATTAAACTTGAAATTCTAATTTCAAATCACTCTAAAGATGTTTTTCTGTCTAGGCTATTATTGTCTCACTGTAGGGCAAAGGCCTCTTCTCATACAGAGAAGGCACGAGCATTGATCACCACGCGTGCTCAAGACGGGTTGGCGATTTCAGACTTATATTAACTGTAAATCCAGATTTGCTCACGATGTTTTCCTTCACCGATGTCAGTAATGTCCAAGATAAACTCAGAAAGTACATCTGAATTGAAAAAGTCACATTGGTACACTTGCCCGGATTTGATCCCACAACCTCGTGCATGAGAGGCGAGACCTTAACCACTGGGCCATCTTTGTAAGCAATTGAGTGATTGCGTAAGAGTACCTGAACAGGGTTTGTTTACACTTTCAGCAGATACTGAGAACAAAAATTTGGAACAAAAATATCGAGTTGAGTTTGACCATAGATTTAAGAATATTATAGTTTTTCTTTAATTTAATTTATATTTAGTGACTAGTGAGTATATAAATTTATATGTAGACCTAACTATCGCATTAGGGCAACCTTTAAAGATAGATTTAAGGTGTTGTAAAATAAATAAATTTAAGTACTGCCGCCACACGTGGCGGACATATTTTTGCTCCCTGGCTCATAAAAATTACAGCACTAATGCCGTTCAAACCAGCCCGTCCCATCTTTTGATGTCCTCCCTCCGGATAACGCCCTAAGCCGAAGCTCGAACCCCGCAGGGGGTGCCCTTAGTGCGCGTTCATCCTAAGCTTTTTAGCTTAGTTTTATATATGTGCCCTGGCTGGAGGCTTTGAGTGTAGTAGCTTGAGGCAGCCACAGGATTGACCGGTTAAACAGTGACGGTTTCTCAAAACCAACTGTGAGATGCCATTCCGAAAAAAAAAAAAAAAAAAAAAAAGCCGTTCAAAAGAAAGTCTCACACCTCTTTTAACTCATCTATTTATAATGTTAGAAATCTTACACACCACCTACTGAGAAAAATAAGAATACCTACCTGGATTTTTTTATGATCAAAAATGCCACCACATTATAAGCAAACGTGGAGATCCTTCTTTGTATGAATAGAAACATTTACTTTGGAGTGGCATACAATACAATATTTTTGTAGTTACAATGTTTTGATTTAAATGAGTGTCCATGGAATTTCATGCCCGTTCTTCTCCATAGGAACCTACTACGCTTTGCAATGGGCAACTAGCTTCATCTTTCTGACTGACTGACCGACTAAGTAGGTACTTGATAGTTTTAAAGTGCCTGTAAATGGTTCAATTTAAATAGATGTTTTTGAGTTTGAGTTAGGCCGCGATTTACTAAAACCATTGGTACAGTTTTATCCATCAAAGAACCACTTGAATCGAGATAGAAATAAAAGCATGAGATTGGCGGATGTGCAAAGGCAGCCTGTGAAATTAAATTTTTCTTGTTGTTTACAATCTGCAGACCAGGGTCAGGTTGTATCTTGATCAAAATATGATTCGCGACTATAACCAATTTGTATTTATATAATTATAAACATAAGAATCATCAATACATCATTCTAAGTTAGAATTGGTCTCAAATGTCATGATTTTATGAAAAGTCATTCAATAGGTTAATTTGAACCTACATAGTTGTATTACTGTTGTTGTAACTGCCTCGTTGGTCTAGTACTTGCAAGCGCTACTGCTGAGCATGAGGTCCTGGGTTCGATTCCCGGGTCGGGCAAAGTGTTATTGGGTTTTTCTATCTGGAATTTCTCAGTAGCAACCCGGAGTCTGGATTTGTGCCCGGTTGGTGGCAATAGGCTCGCCCCCTATTACATGGGACTTAAACATAACTGGCGAAATGTGGGTGTACCTACTACAGGTACACCTCTGCCCAACCCTTCGGGGAAACAAGGCGTGATGTTATGTTATGTTATGTTATAGTTGTATTATTATTATTCTGTAAATACATTTTAGTGGTATGAGGAACAGGGTGTACAGTTCACTCATCCACCATAGAAAAGGGAGAATCCTCCGACCAGACGGGTGTTGTGTCTGGTGGGCAACTACCCAACGGTTTGAAGTCGGAATCTTGTATATATGTCGATCACTCGGTAAACTCTAATTGCGTGATGCAAGATTTGTGTGATGTCATGTCTTTGATGCGTAGTTTTGTATGTGGCGGTGTAACCGCTACAACATAATATGTGTTATGGCCGCGAATCATATTTTTATCAACACACAACCCGTAAATGTGTAAAAAATTTAAGACAATTAGAATTTCGTTGGTTACCTTAGCGCATCCCCCCATAGGTGGTCTGATTTTATGTTCCATAAAGGCTAGTAATAAAAATTGTCTCTAACGAGGTAAACTTTTTTTTTTCTTTTTTTTTTTTTGGGTGGGAAATTATCAAATAACTTCTCCCGCTCTGGGTGGAGCAGGAGGGCGTGTCAGACTCTTACTGACTAAAACCCACCCGTGTTCCTTCGGTTGCCCTGTTGCCGGGGGCCACGATGTCCCTTTCGGCCCATATTCGCAGCCCCGGCAGGCATTGGCCCTAGCGGACCCCGTCAATTCTGCTGACATCTCTTTAAGGCACGCGTGGAACACAACGCGCCGTCGACCCGGGCTTGGAACAAAGTATACCTAAGGGTGCTATTTATTAGTAAGAGCATTTATTAGTGATAAGGAGCTCATGGCTAAATAATAACAGCCGCACGGGTCGCTTCATCAGGTTAAGCTTCGCTTGCTGGGGTTGGTCTGTGGATGGTTGACTATCTATACATACCGAGACTCCTCCGTGCCTCGGAAAGCACGTTAAGCCGTTGGTCTCGGCTGTCATTCGTGGATCTATGACAATTGTTACGGGTCGTCGTCAGAAGACCGAAAATCTGACAACCAGTCTTACCAAGGGGTATCGTATTGCCCAGTTACCTACTGGGTTGTGGAAGTTAGTAAATTACTGGTATTCAGCTGCATTCGGTTAGACTGGAAGCCGACCCCAATATAGTTGGGAAAAGGCTAGGCAGATTAATTGGTGCTGTTTATTAGTAAAATATGTGAATGCATACTGGCAATCTATTAGCATAGTTGTTTAGAAGTTTCATGGTAATTATGGCAAGCAAATGAACTAAAATAGTTTTTCTACGTAAAGCAATAAAATTAATACAATGTACTCGTATAATAATATGCATAATCAGCTAAGTTGTTTATTTTATCGACTTCAAAAATTGTAAATATCAGAGCAAATTTCCCAGAATGCTATCAGTTCGCAGAATTACAACTTCTTGACACATTTTGTATTATGTACCGAAAACAACACACATTAAATAAAAGTAAATAGGAAGGAAAGTTATGATAATTTTCTTTCTGAAAACGGTTTTTCTTTGGCATGTATTTAATTGAATCTCAAATAATTCCCACTTTGCTTTCCTAAAAATATTATTGACCACTCTATTATAATGACTGCACCTCTTTTTGTGAACCTCAAATAATTCCTATTTTGGGGTCCTAAAAACACTAAATAGCCAAGTAACTGCGACCAACTGTGAGAAAAGACCGGAAAGTTAAAAAGAGGCTCAATTATTTAAAAAAATGACCATCATTAGAAGGTCAATAACCAATAGGATCATATATAAATTCCCTTTTCTTTGATTAGGAAAGAAAAAAAAATGTATTCATTTGATTCTTCTTAGCGTTGCGATAACATTGAGGTGGCCCAGAATGTAATTTATTTGTTGATTTAGTTGATCATTCTAAGATGGAAGTGCCCTACAAACCCTAGTAATCTTAGATGGATGTGCCCTACAGGCCCTAGTAGTAAACTGTCAAGTGACAATTGCTCGAACGTTACATCATCAAAAAAAATAATTCAAAATTCAAAAGTCATTTATTCAAACTAGGCTGAGAATCAGCACTTTTCGAACGTCAAAATTACATAAGACAGTCCCCCAAAAACGCCCACCCTTCACCACTTCCTAGTGCCTTTAGCTGGGAAGAAGAAGTGGCGCAACAAACTCCCCAGCAGCACAGCTGTCTGTTCAAGTTAGAGAATGATTCTATACAATAGTATACAAAATAACCTACATTATGCAACTCAAAACATAATTCAAATGATAAATTATAGGCCATATGTCAGCTAGCACACGCCAATATACCAACCAAAAACATCGAGGACTATACTCAAGCATTATTTAAAAAAATAAAAAGAAAATAAAACTAAACGTAAACAGAACTAAATATCTAAATAAAAGCCTCCAGACATAAAGGGCGTGCCCGCTTACATAAAGCTGTAATTGGCAGTTATAAATGATAAACTAGGACCATCGGGTTAAAAAAAAAATGAACAGTTAATTACTAGTAACAATAACAAAACCATGATCAGCAAGACGACCAGTCACCACAAGCAGCACCCGTTCACGAGCATAACGCAAAGATCAGCCATTACCCCCCTCGCCATATTTGAGGGAAGGAGGCATCCGTTTGTCCCCGAACGGATAGGCAGAGGTGTACTTGGTAAAGTATACCAACATTTCGTCAATTAAGTTTAAGTCCCATAAGTGAGGATGAGGCAAGGCTATTGCCACCAACCGCGAACAAATCCAGACTTTGGCTGTTACAAAGAAATTCCTGATGGAAAACCCAATAACACTTTGCCCAACCTGGGAATCGATCGCGCATTTTAAGCGCTAAAATAGTGCTTGCGACCACTAGACCAAACAGCCTTCGTAACGTATAAAACCGTCAAACGTTGTCAGATAATTTTTTCGACTAAGTATGTATAGTTAACTAGCTGACCCAGCAAACTTCGTTCCGCCTAACAGTCAATGAATATGCATGTTTAGGATTTTAAAATTTCTACCCTACCTACCCAACCTACCCTACCTACCTAACGAAATATCAAAAAAGCCGATCCACACAAAATGTATGAGAACGTGAATTTTCTTCATATTTTTTTTCGTGAGATTTTCCATATTTTCTCACCGTTTAAACCTTCCCTGGACTACGACAAACATTTCAAAACCAAAATTAGCTAAATCGGCCCAGCCGTTCTCGAGTTTTAGCGAGACTAACGAACAGCAATTGATTTTTATATATATAGATTATGTACCTACACTTAAAGACTGCCCATTTTCACACAAGCCTCTCAAAACCTTAAAAGAGATTAGGAATCTATTTCTTGTCTTTTGTTCTCTATGTTCTCATTTTCTTGCCTATCTTTCAATTTCTGATGACATCCAAAACATCATTTCCTGCCTTTAACAACGAGAGGTCAACGTTTCCAAACCCGTGGCAAAACAAAACCTTGAATCACATATTAATCAATCATCATTTCAATGACTAATAATTTCTTCAATAATTAATGATGAGGACACCACGTGCATTGCATCCGGCAGCACTTAGATAAAATACTGCAAAACACACTAAATACAATGTTGTTTGATTGCAACAGTCAATGTTTTATCAATTTGTTGATGTTTCATTAATTAATTGAGCGAATCGATTGCTTAGGGAAATTCATTCATTGCCTATTGTTTTTGCATGCTTTGGTGTCATGTAAGGTCACAGGGATTATATCCTTATTTCAAGTAAAATCAACGTCACGAAAAGACCATGCAATCTCGGAAGTAAATTCTGTAAGGTTCATTTGGAACCTTACTGAAGTGACCGCACAACGTTTGAATTACTAAGTGACCTGTAGAGTTTGGTGGAACATTGTTTAGTTATAAGACTGCTGTGGGGTCGAAACGCGCGCGTCTCCTTTGTAAGGAAATTTCTCGCTGACTTGTCGACACTTGATGTGCCCAGAATTGACCAAAGAATTAGCATTGCAAAGAATTAACGTGGCCTGACATACGGTGCCGAAACGTGGACAGTGTGGACACTGACAGACGGGCTGGTGCACAAATTCAAGGTCGCTCAGCGCGCTATGGAGCGGGCTATGCTCGGAGTTTCTTTGAAGCATAACATCAGAAATGAAATTATCATGACAAGTCGTTGGATTCGTCTTAATTGCGCGAATTTCACTGGGTATATTAAAATAAAAAATAATAACAAAATGGCGGATTTTTGGCGCCAACATGACAAATAAAAAAAATAAAAAATAATAACAAAATGGCGGATTTTTGGCGCCAACATGCCAAATAAAAAAAAACTCAGTAGGTACCCTATCGAGTGGGATATAAAAATGCAGGGTTTTGAAGGGTGATTACAAAAACATATTCAAATTATATGTTTAAATGTAATTTGGAATGAGAAATAATAAAAAACTAAAAGCCAGCAAATAAAAAAAGGAATTTAAAAACTCTACTGCAAAAACACATAACTGAAAAGAGAATAAAAACAAGCATTATAATCTATAGAATTTTGGTATCGCAGGCGAGACAAACAAAAGTTCTGTTACACCATATTTCAGGTTATTACTATTAGTTCTTTTCAGTAATGTGTTTTTGCAGTCGGGTTTTTTTGTTTTTTAAATTCCTCTTTTTATTTGCGTTTTTCTGCACCTGGATTTTGTAGCTGCACTCTGAGTCAAGTTTCTCGTAGAGTCTTAGACCCAATTTCTGAAAGCATAATCAGTTTATAATGTTCCCACTGCTGGGATACAGGCCTCCTCTCTTCGAGAGGGAATAGGCTGTAATCTACCACGCGGAACCAGTGCCAGTTCTAGGACATGCCGGTTTCCTCATTATATTTTCCTTCACCGTTTTGAGAGCAGTGGTGATGAAATTATTTACACAAAGTAAAGTGCCTGTCTGGGTTCGAACCGAGGACCCAGGACCCAGGAGGGTAACTCTTAAATCGGGGCCGTTACCTCTGAAAGTTTAGACTTGTGTAATTATTTCAGTAGCAGAATTCGGGCTCTTTGTGAAAGAATTTGTCCAGGAAAGTATGTACTGCTACCGTTTCTGCCAGAGTTGTTTTGTTCCGTTGGCGAGATATTTAACTTTGTCTCCGGGATGGCCATGCACCACGTTATAACTTACCACCAGATGGATCTCCTATGCTTGATTACCATCCAGTGTGTGTGTGTGTGTCCACCCAACCTGCTGATAATTCTCATGTAGCTGTTTAGATAACCTCCTACTTACCTTTTTTAGATAACCTCCCTAGAACCAAGTGTACTATTTAGGTTCAAAGTTTGCTATTAAAGCGTCAGATATCAACACGTAACTGACTTAGTTTACTTAGTTGGCTTCTTCAACTGATAACAAATTGTGTGTTACATAATTATTTTGAAAAAGTTTCGTTTTGACCATGTAGGGTAGTCTTCTTCTTTTCGTGTGGTTAGTGACCAACCTGGTGTCAGAGTTATAAAGCATGGGCCTCTGATTTTGCTTCACATGTCATCGAGAAATATCTCTCAGGCTTGCCGGTTTCCTCACGATGTAGGATAGTGTAAGCTGTGGTTACATACTACCATAGACCAAGTAAATTAAAAATAATGATTTTCTTACTTTTTGGTAATAAAATTCTATTAATTTCTTAAATACATTGCAAACTGTAGTTTTGTATAATTTTGAAGCATTTTTAGATTTTTTGTAAATGTGCCATGGAGCCGTTTATTATATTATTATGATGTAGGTATGTTGACTTGAAAGAGCATGGCAGTTGAGAGAATGTCAAGCTCACTTAAATGTCTCGCTGATGGTGTCGAGTGTGTTGGATCATTCGGTTCCCTACAAAATGGTTGAGCTGGATGGTGCTAATCCGACCGAGTCTTTGACAATTCAAAAGTGCCTGTAAATGGTTTAATTGAAATAAATGCTTTGAGTTTGACTTTGCAAGTAGTACCATATTGCCAACAATTACTCTTTCAGAGGTTATATCTTCACGAAGTCCAGTCGAGGTTCCACTACCAGTGAATCACACTGGCGAATTTTAAACCCCTGCAAGAGGTCTATGTGATAGAAATACATATGCGTATACGTAGCTCTAGCTTTTTTCCATGGAATTGAGTCCCATGGAACTCAGAAACCACAGAACTTCTCTTTGCTTTATTTACTTTCATACCTACATCAAGTGACTGCACGCCTGGTCCTTTTTTGCGTTAGAAAACTGATTTTACATTATAACTCATAACTTCATCTAGATATACAGAACTAGCTCTTCTGTCGGGTTACCCTTGTTTCATCAAAAAAACATTGACAAATTATCACTTCCAAACAATTTTCCGCATAATTTTATTTACCAAATTATTACTTAGCAAATAAACTCTTCACAAATAATTGTAACGCAAATCTAATGTTTGGCAAGTGAACGTTTAAACAATAAATTGCTTACCAACTAGGTATTTCACCAATTTTAATGTAGTCAAATATTTCAATTGGTATAACATATTTTACGCAAAATAAAATAAGCCAAATATTTAGTATTGTCAGTTTTCAATTTACCATTTCTATTCAGTCAATTGATTATTCAATGACAAAAGATTTGCATCTTTATGTAATGTATATGCAAGCAAGCATGCAGCATACAAGCAAGCATGCAGCATGCAAGCGAGCATGCAGCATGCAAGCGAGCATACAGCATGCAAGCGAACATGCAGCATGCAAGCGAGCATGCAGCATGCAAGCGAACATGCAACATGTAGCATGCAAGCGAGCATGCAACATGCACCAGGCGTGCAAAAATTTGGTTTTAGTGACAGAAACGAATCGCTATAAATCCGACTCCACGCAGTCTGTCTGCCCTATCCCTAGAGTGTAATTTAGAATCGCGTAGGCGCTGCAGGGCTCTGCCGGTCCCACGTGAGCTTATCGTCGCAGAACGCTCACCACCGCAGCTTCGTCTTGCTCGCCGGCTAAGCCTACCAGCCTCAGCCACGGCGGCGAGCGTTACAACCACCTGCTCCTCAACTCGCGGGCCGCCTCACCCCTCGGCGCCTATGCGATTCTAAATTACACTCTAGGGGTAGGGCAGAGAAGACTGCGTGGAGTCGGATTTATAGGGATTCGTTTCTGTCACTAAAACCATTCTTTTGCAAATTAGGTTTTAGTGAACTAACTTTTAACAATTTTATCATAAATGAACATTCGGAATATTAAACATAATATAATACAATACTAAGGACATATGCAAAATTAGGAGATTTATAACAAACGTTTTATGGATAATGATTTTCGAACAAACAATTTTAGGAGAAGAAAGGGAGTACCGTTTCTGCCACTCGCCGGCCGCTGCCGCGGTACAATACCAAAACTATAGTAACAGAACCTAAAGCAATGTGCACAGTCATCCCGGCACATCATCTAAATTTAGCTTCAAAAACAACCTCAATATAATAAAAATAGGAGTCGTGAACAAAGAATAATAAAGATTTGTTTATTCGTTCCCCGCATATCGGGGGAGCAATGTTCTTGAACAAATAAACAGACACTATCTTCTGCATGTGATTAATTAATGTGCTACAATATTTACAATTTGTCATAATTATTCATTTATTTGTCACTTGGGTGGTTGGAAAGCTGGCGGAATAGGATTCAATCTATCTGCAACATCGTCGATTTCAAACGAAAATCAATCCAGATTTTTTCTTGATGTATTTTCTTCACAAATAAAATATCTTTCATGAAGCAAAAAATCATATCGAATTGAAAAAACAGCCACAAAATTGAAGTGGAGTGAAATTCGATTCGCAGGACCAAACTGGTAGGTACATTAAAATGAGCTATCTCATAGGGCTCTTAGAGAAAGAAGGACTTATGATGTTCAATCAAATGTAGGGAAGATTTTACTTCTAATTACATGTTTACGAAGGTGACGCTCAGATATCTAATATGTAGGTAAACATGTAAACAACCTATAACATGGGAAACATAGTTATTTCTCATATACGTCTGATTAACTCGTCTAGTCTGACCTGTTTAGGTAATATCATAATTTCTTTCAATTTTACGATCACGTAATAACTGCATAATGGCTATTGGCTTTGGCATTGATAGGCGATATGCTCGTTCGTAGATTCGCACGTTGCATCACGAGGTGAAATTAATACTTTTTAAGGCGTTCTGCCAATATTTTTACACATGCGGCCTGTGGGTGAAACAAACGCAGCGAATTTACAGAGTCCTGCGCACCCAATATAATGACGCTTTCAGGATGTCGTGCTGCCGTGATGCAGCAGCGCGTTATCTGTCTGCTGCTGTCCTGGAGCATTCATTTAGGTGTCGCCTAGTGTTAATAAAACGGGCATAAGAATTGCCAAACCGCTGCTTGTTCAGAGATTCAGTCAGATTTAACGTCGGTAACTACTGATAGTCGGAATAGTGAGTCATATGTCACTAAATGAAAAGCCATGACAGTGTTGTTACAGATTGTAAAACCATATCGTTAAATGTTTTATATAAATTAATGTGTCAGGCCCCAGTGACGACCACTTTCTGAATCAAATTATGGAATCATTTTCAGCGCTATGTACACGCATTGAGTATAGTTATCAGTTTGTATGATTATATTTTACATAGGGACTGACTATGTATGATTAGTCTGTTATTCTGTAATTTAAGCCTTATTTATAGTGTTCACTATTTGTAATAAAATCATTAATCGCACCAATACGGAGCACGAAACACTATTAACATTCAAGTATTATATTCGTATTCTCTTTTATTTCATTTAAGTACTTGTCGGATCCGGTCATTAGTACGGACACGAAACGAATCGCAAGCGCGCCACTGGCGACATCAAAACCGGCATGACCCAACTGTTGAATGCGCGCACCTTGTTTCCGCCTGATAGAAGACTATTAAATACTTTCTTCAGGCGGCCAAAGAAGCGCTCCTTCAACGATTGCTTCATGTCAGTAGCATTGATGCCTAACGCTTCCGACATACCCAAATACTTATAGGTTTCAGATGCGGAGAGGGCTCTAAGGTTTATGGAATCCGAGAGTTGGGTTCCCACGGATTCCACAATCTCCCCTTGCTTTACATGCATGACCGCACATTTGTCCACACCAAACTCCATCCTGATGGCGCTACTGAAAGTTTCAGTTACTTTCAGTAGCTCCATCAGTTGCAAATTGTTGGGGGCAAAAAGTTTAAGGTCATCCATATGGCCGTATAGGAGGTGAGATATAACCTGACCACCTCTCCTCAACCGATAGCCACGACCTGAATTCTCCAGCAGTGTGCTTAGAGGATTCAGGGCTAAGCAGAACCAAAGCGGACTCAAACTGTCACCCTGAAATATGCTTCGCTCTATCCTTATCGGCTCGCTATTCTTCTGGATATTTCGACATCCTGGATAGCGAAGGATCGTCCTCCATTGCCCCATACACGACATCAGGAAGGTGCGCAGAGTTGTATCTACTTTATACAACTTCAGCACCCTCATGAGTCATGTATGTAGCACCGAGTCAGGCCTTCTTATAATCTATCCAGCATGTCGGCAGATCCTTTCGGGAACGGCGCACCTGTTGGCTAATGGCCATATCAATGAGGAGTAGCTTCTTAGTACCGCGGGACCCGTTCCTACATCCATTTTGAGAGGCAAACATGATGGAGTTGGTGTCTATATGTTTGTTAATTTTAGCTCTCAAAATGGATGTAAGAACTTTATAGACCGTCGGTAAACACGTGATCGGCCTATAATTTTTGGGTTCCGCGGTGCTACCAGATAATTCGTATAAACACATAGCAATGGTTAATGCAGCGTTAACAGAAACAATACTAATAGGCGTTTAATTGTCAGATTACATGATTGCTACATTTTGGTCAGCTGCGCGTGCGCCTATAGCTACTGCATATTAATTTGAAAATTAATTTTTCACTTACAGGATTGCAAATAATTTTGTTTACAGAGTGAAATAAACATCATCTATATTGACAAATAATGTTGCGGTTTACTAATAGTACGAAAAGCCTGATCAGCATTTTTGAAGAGTTTAACGACATAATGTTTTTGCCATTACTGTGATTACGGTAAAATATAAAGGGTAAAAAATATTTGTGAATTCGTGATGCTAAGTTTAAAAAAAATATAAACATGAAAAATAATTTTGCAAATCCGTCTATTTATGACGGAGTTATGCCCGAACATACATAAAAAAATATATACATGTCGGAGACGGGTATGAGATCTTTCGTTATTATCAGCGATATTTCAACTACTGTGGGCGTACTGTGGGTAGTGTTGGTTAATGCGCAATAGAAAAACCGTTTGCAGTTCAGATCACATCTATCAAATTAATCACAATAGCTAAATTATACACACACTGGGTGCGACGGCGCTTATTAAAATCACCAAACACAATGATCACAAATTACAACTAACACAATAACTAAACACCACGAATCGAGAACGACGCCTTGACTCCTTGATGCGATCAGAGGCTGAATCCCTCCTCGCCGTGGCCTTAAAACATCACGACTCTATAGAAGCGCGTCTTTGGGTGTGGGTAGGTCACATTCTGTCGCCAGCGGCGCGCTTGCGATTCGTTTCGTGTCCGTACTAATGACCGGATCCGACATACATATATATATAAACATTCGAATTGAAAACCTTCTCCTTTTATATGTCGGTTAAAAACCATTTGGCTTGCTTGAGACCACAAATGCTCTTATTTTAAAATTAGACCATCGCTGGAAACAGTCTCGGGTACTTGAAACCAACTGGCTAAGCTATCAAGTGTTCGGGGATTTAACTGCACTTGTACGGTATCATCTCGAATTGACAAAAAACATATTTCTACGCTTTGAGATCAGTTTTTTCCCGCACTATCGTGTGACACACGTGATCTTGATCGAGCCTCAAGCACACACGTGAACACGTCGCAGGATTCACAGCCTACATATAAGTATGTATATACAGGGTGGTGGTGTATAAAAAATCGTGGATTAAAGGAAACAGGGCGATAGTTGGGGTTATTAGCGGTAAAAAATATATCTGTAGCAAAGTAGTAGTAGTAGTATCCTCTGATTTACGTTAATTTAGACCTTGCGATGAAAAAATTTACTAACATAAAAAAACAATTGTGTTACACCTCGTTTTAATCGTCATATAACAGGCAAGTTTTTTTTAATACAGGGTCATTTTTTGGTAGTACATTTTTTTCAGTAAGTTTCTAAAGTGACAAATAATTTTTCGTGAGACTTAAAACATATTGAAAAAAGTGCCAATACTCATAAATCATTGTACCCACTGTCATAAAAGCATTTTTGTAGTCATGATATATATCCTAGAAGCAACTAAACATCATTTTTTGTTTTAAAATAGGTAGCCATTTTACACTAATTGCCTATTTATAAAAAAAAATGTTATTTTCTTAAAAACACTCAATTAGTCACAACTTTTAAGGAGATCAAGTTAGGGCTGTGCCACAGAGATATTTTTTACTGCAAATAACCCCAACTATCGCCCCGTTTCGTTTGATCCACGATTTTTTACCCATCCTGTATACATACATCTGACGTCAACAAACAAGCTTTGTTACACAAAAAAACTTTGAGAAATCTGCTACGCTACATTGTTAATTAAATGGCGCATAAAAAAAAATGGAATTCGTTATGCACAAGATCCGGATTAACAATATTACAAAAGTAGTAAAATATTTAAGGAAAAACATTTTTAAATATCTCGAACGAAAAAAAAAAGGTCTTGGAAGACGCACATGGTATTGAGTTGACATCATCAACGAATCTAAAGGTTAAGGAAAAATCAAAGTAGCAATTAACAACTTTTGTCAGTGGATGATTTCTACAATTAATTTATTCTGTTCGATTAATTTATTCTACAGCCAGCTGAGAGTTAGGAAAGTATCATAAAACTGGAGCGCTTTGTTCGGAACGGTTAAAACAAACTAAGATACTATTGTTTGTGTAAAGCAAGATATGATATTGTCATCGTATCGTGTTCAGTGCCTTGTGGGCAAGAGAACACTAGGATGCAGTTACTTCAGGAGAGGCACAGGTTACCCAGTATTCGGCGAGAGGTTATCACATGAGTTGCTACAGCGTTAAGTCTTGTGAATCCACTACCATTGAATTGTCGTTGTATCTGTATAGAATGATATTGCTTAAATTAAATACTTGTTGTGCTATTAACACCTACTTTCAGTACTCCGACCTGTTTGCCACTTCTACCGTTGGGATACTTATGCCCGTTTTCATCAACGTTCCCTAAATTCTAAGCCAAGGTAGGTTGTTTCAGGTGCATATTAAAATCTGGGAGCAAGAATATTCATCCCATGTTGATATTTAAAATTAATGTATGTCCTGCGTAGTCTCAATACGATTAATTTAGTACAGACCAGTCCGATTTTATCGTTTGTTTGATGTTTTCCTATCCAGATTCTCAAATATCGTTATGATTACTCATGATACATTGCCGAATGAGGAAAACCGTTGATTTTCCTCCGTTTGACCCTTTTTTTTTTGGGTGTGAAATTATCAAATAGCTTGGACGGAGAACGTGTTAGACTCTTACTGACTAAAACCCACCCGTGTTCCTTCGGTTGCCCTGTTGCCGGGGGCCACGATGTCCCTTTCGGCCCATATTCGCAGCCCCGGCAGGCATTTGCCCTAGCGGACCCCGTCAATTCTGCTGACATCTCTTTGAGGCGCGCGTGGAACACAACGCGCCGTCGACCCGGGCTTGGTCCTTATCGGACGGTGAGCTACCCATTGCTCACCGTCTGCAAGCCCGCGCCTACGGTGGACGGAAATCAGCTCGCAATTCCCGCCCCGAGCGTCTCCTCCTGCGGCGGTTAGGGGCGTGAGGGCGCGAAATTTGCCTCACCCTCACGTGTTCCGCCTCCTCCTTCGCGAGCATTACCACTTCGCAGAAGGAGGTGACGGCCTGCCATTTCCTCTCGCTCCGCACCACGGCCTGAACCAGGGCCGGACGCGAGAGATCACCGCCGCCGATCGCCTCCACGAGGACACGGCGATGCTCCGCTCCGTTTGACCCTGGTGTGTCGACTGTAATAATAAAAAATAAAATGTTAAATCTACATTGTTACCTACATTGTTAAATCTATCGAAACTAATATTATATTATAAAGAGAAAATATTAGAATTTTTGTTTGTAATGTATAAACTCAAAAAATACTTAGCTTTTTTAACAATTCTTTCACCTATGGAAAGCTACATTATCAGCGAATAACACGAGATGCATTATATATATTTTTTTAATTAGAGAATAAAAAACTGCAATTACATTATTGCAATTTTCGTAGGGATCTCTAGTTTTTTTTTATACCCAAAGTATCAAATATTTGCCTATAAAAAGTCATTATTTGACGTGCGGTGCGAAAACTATTGATGATACATAAATTAATAGTGTACTACTTGTTTGTAGTACTCATTAGTACCCACAAGAAAGTCCGCGAGGCTATACAGGGTGACTTGTAATTTGACGTATTATGTAACAATAAAAAAATAAAAGAAGTTTATTAACCATTTTCAAAAGCGACGACTAAACAGTGACCAGCGCGAGCGGGTAGACCGTGAGTCATGTTAAAAACTCAAAAGCCGCTCCACGACTTGTAACCTGCTCATGACGACCTGGGTGCCTAACGTGTGATGGATTGCTGGGAGTTTAGAAAGTAGTGGAATGGAAATCAGTTCATTAATTCGATTATCACACAATTTGTTAATATTTCATCAATTTCTAAATTCGACCTTTGCCAGTATTATTGACATTTTCAACGACACCACTAAATATGTTTTTATCCTCGTTAGATAGCTGATTAAATGAAGATGTCTTCCCCGTAATTTGTACGCTTAAGGCCACAGTAAAATTTGGAGTTAACTGGTATCAAAGTTCAAGTACGTAGATGATTTTTGAAAATGGTTAATAAACTTCTTCCTTTATTTTTTGACTGTTTGTAGTTTAGAAAATTTGGTTACATCGAAAGTTTAATTAAAGTATTAAGTACTCAATATAATCGTACTTAGTGGTACGCAATGAAGGCCATTCAATTTGAGAGTTTAGCTTTATAGAATAGTTATATTTAGTGACGAATTCTGGGAAATTTCCAAAAATCACAAAAGTTGGGTTTTCTCGAATCCCATGAATTTTTACCTCGGCTTTATGGGGCGCTTAATTATTGCAAATGGGTCACACTACCACGTCCTGGAAGAAATACGTCAAATAACTATTATGGTTATGTCACAATAACCGTGTTTGTTCAAATTAGTCAATCAAAACACGGGTAGAATCGAAAGATGTTGATATCATAATATTAATCCTTATCCAACTAAATAGTTTCAGCCACTATTATTTTGACCACACCTTTCTGGTACACTCTGTATATGTAGTCCTCTTCACAGACAAATAGTCATTCCTTTCGTGAGCTCTCTGACTTCATATGCACATATTATGTAATACGTATTCAAAACATAAACAAATTAGCTATCGAAGACGTTAGTGTTTAATTAGTAATACCTACCAACTACTAAGTGTATTTCAATAAACAAAATAACTCATTAGTAGTTGACACTCGGGTCTGAGTGGCTCACTGATACTACCTCTTAATGATGCTATTTAAGTGTTCTAGAAACAGAGTGATTCGCTAAAGATTATCCGATTATTATTGTTCTTCTCTAGCACAATCTTTTCTTGGAAGGAACGAGCATTAACCACGTGCTCATGGTATCAAAATATGGTGAGGTCTTCGTCACCGTATTACCTACCCATACAAAAGAATGTTTAAATTAAATTTAATTTAAATTCATTTATTTCGAACAACAGTGATCTATATTGTGTTATTATTACAAAATAACTTATAATTTTGTGTTAGTAGTATTGATTTAAAATATTTGAAATAATAAACATTCAATGCAGAGGATGACCAAACAAGAAAACATGTTTCCTACCTGAGCAGCCTCCGCACAAAATGTCTCATATTCGGAGTATAGCTCTCCGCCACAGCTCTCAGGATATAGTTGCGACTACCCCGCACTCTGCTCAGCAGCGACGCTGTTTTTTGCGTATTATGGCTTGAAAGCCATCTGTGTGGGTCTCAGCAAACAGTCGCAATAACATCCTCAAAGCATTATTATATTGCACGCGCAGGGTATCCAGCGATCTCTTAGAATAGCTGACCCATAGATTGCTCGTGTAAAAGCTGACAGTAGGTCTTGAAAAAAGTAATTTTTACTTGATCAGAGCAGCGAGCAAATCTACGGGCCAACATGTTCCCTCTGACCGCTAGTGCCCTTCGCTTCCTCTCAATGTCTATATCATCTCCAAGGTCAATATATATTTAATCTCAAAGATTTTAATCATTACTTGATCCGATCAGGGGTCATTAAAGAGCAACTGCTTGACCAGCTACTGCCCTGAATATAAATGAGTTTGGTTCGTGGATGGGTTTGTGGGGCTCATAGCTAAATAATAACAGCCGCACGGGTCGATCGAAGGTTAAGCTACGCTTGCCGCGGTCGGTTCATGGATGGGTAACCATCCATTACATATCGAGATCCCTCCGTGCCTTGGACAGCACGTTATGCCGTTGGTTCTGGCTGTCATTTGTAGATCTTTGACAGTCGTTACGGGTAGTCAGAAGCCCAAAATGTCTGACAACCAGTCTTACCAAGGGCTATCGTGTTACCCAGTAACGGTTGTGGAGGTCAGAGAGTCAGTCACTCCTTGGAAAATACTGGTGTTCAGCTTCATCCGGTTAGACTGGAACTCGACCCCAACATAGTTGGGAAATGACTACGCAGATTGATGTAAATGAGCTTGGTTTGGTGTACAGTAGAGCATATTTTATCTTTCTATCTCTGCATACTCTGCAGAGTAGTCAGCTTCTCAGCTGTCGTGTCGTGTCGTGGCGTGACAGTAGCAACAGCCTCTTAAAAGTTATTGCTGATAGACCTGACGCAAGCCCCATAATGAGGCATCTTATAGACACCACCCTGTCAGTAGTAGAATTTAAGTACTAACATAGCGTATAAGTTAAATTGTTACTAACATCTAGAATCCTGGTATTTTTGTAATTGGATCCAGTTGTCTACCAAATAAAATAAATTATAAATAAGGTCTGGGAATTTGTGCTAGTGAGAATTTGTTTGTAAACGATGATAGAGGGAGCTATGCTTGTTTTTGTTCCATATACAGGTAGATAGGTACGTCACATTACAGCGGGACAACACATTATAAAATGTAAGTCCTTGTTTTAAATGAAAGAAGAAATAAAAAACGTTAATTTGCGGTAAACATGATGCAGAAAAAATTGTTTGAAAGCGTTTTTGCTGCCCCCAACCTTATTTCAAAAATGAAATAAGGTTGGGGGCAGCAAAAACGCTACCCAATACAACCTTAATACACCAAATATAGTGTGAGTCTTTGTAATGTGTACATATCAAGATCAGGGAATCTATGCTTAATTTTATCGACCGAAAAAATATTTAAAAATATCTAAATATTTTATTTTTATTTTTATGGATTTTTAAACAAAACGGTGTAACTTTTAAACTAAATGACCTATTGCGATGACACAAATTCCATAATGATTGGAAATAATTAGGCGTCCTCATTAAATGAAAATTGTGGAAAAAAACTACCCTCAATTGGAAATAAACTTGTCTTTTTTGCAAAAATCTGTTTTTTTTTTCATAAATTTTTACAATAATCGAAAAATTTCTCAATAAGATTTACGTACCTTTAAATATATATAAAAATAAATATATATTTTAACGTCGATAAAATTAAGTATAGATTCCCTCATTTCGATATGTGCACATTATAAAGACTCACACTGTATTGCTGAACCCTACGCTCTCATAACATTTAACCACAACGCGACGCCCCAATTATCTACTTATATTATTACCCTATAAATGGGGACAAAAGCTCCCCCAAACGTATGTCAACCTGTCAATGGGTAATCTGAATGTACGACGAAACATGACTGCCTAACTTTTTGAGTAACTTTTAGGGATTACCGTATATATTTGTCTTTATTATAAATAGCACTAGTTTATGCTTGCAGTGGGATAGTTACAAGCTTCTACTCTTATATGGGCACGTATTAAGCGCTACTGCTGAGCATGAGGTCCTGGGTTCGATTCCCGGGTCGGGCAGTGTTATTGGGTTTTTCTATCTGAAATTTCTCAGTAGCAGCTCTGAGTCTGGATTTGTGCCCGGTTGATGGCAATAGGCTCGCCCCCTATTACATGGGACTTAAACATAACTGGCGAAATGTGGGTGTGCCTGCTGCAGGTACGCCTCTGCCCAGCCCTTCGGGGAGGCAGGGCGTGATGTTATGTTATGTTATGTTAAATGAAAATAGTTGATGGTAAAAGGGTTAGTTATGTATGCAGCAAGGTGGTAGTGAGGTTAACTGCCTGCACGTGCATTTATCGCTGTACCCGTGAAGACTATTTTGTGACCTTGTACCAGGGTTGCCAACTTTTTTTTGTATCAAATATAGTACTATCGAAGCCATTGCCTGTAAAAAAAAAGAAGATTGCGAAAAAATAAAAAAAATACTGTTTCTTGTTTGTATATATTTTTTTAATTCTATAAATGCATATTTTTGCTGTTATAAACCTATATTAACAGGTTTTTGAAGTGAAAACTTCTATAGGCGCGTTGGGCATTATTGAGATGGGACTAAACCAGTGATTTCGCGACACTGTGACGACACCAGCGTTGATGTATTTTTAATGGTCAAAAGGACCATTAAAAAGACATCAACGCGTTGATTACCGCGGTGTATGGAGTAAAAGACATCAACGCGTTGATTACCGCAGTGCCGATTTTTTTCAAGTTTTCGCTTCTGTCGGCACTCCTGGAGTTCCACTGTTTTTTTTTTTTGTCTCTTATCTATTTTTATACGCACTCTAAATTAAGGTTACAAAATATCACTATTTCAGCTTTTATAAGAATTTAATACTGCGATCATCTCGCTATTTTGTATGGAAATAAAAATATAATAGTTTCGCCTACTATATTTTTTCTTTAGAACATAGTATTTAGGCCTCTAATATCGCAGGATACTATATTATATAGTTGGGTTGGCAACCCTACCTTGTATATTAACATATATTATCTGACTTAGTACTTAATTTTCACATTGAAAATAACGGCAGGATGAGGTACAACCAGTCGGGGGTGTGCGCGAAAGTTTGAGTATCTACCCTTTTGAGCCCCCGACTCATGGTAGTGGAAGAAATTGTGGGGTTCACTTGGTAGGAATTTGAAAGAAGGAGAGAGGAAGACATCCCTAAAGATTTCCCCACAAAAAACAATAGAAAAACTTGTGGTGTGAAATTAATAAAATTGACAACAAATCAAAGGTTAGGTTTTGAGTTCTCAAAAAAAAAGTCGTGGATCCATTCGTTTCAGTACCTACACCTTACACAAGCATGTTTCTGCAACAGGACTACTAGAACTAATTTGATTATTAAACAAATAAACTTTGACATAAATAACAAAAATATTCGTGGAATCTTTTGAACCTAGTAACAGTTCAGTAGGATGTTTTGATGCTCCAAATGATTGACCTTAGAAATTAGTCACTCAATTACTTAGTAGTTCTTATCTGTTTACTGAATATTAATTACCTACATAACAATATTTTGCATGTTATGACATATTTTCTGACACGACAAAGTGTGATGTTCTTCGTCTTGTCTCGTGTAGGCACGAGCTATTTTAGTCAGTCAGCGAAGTTTTCAATAGGGGTAAATGTCCAGGATATGCAAGAGTAATAGTACGTTTACATAGGGATATACTTTAAATGTGACTCAAAAATGATGTCATGACAACAAAAAGCGTTTTTGAGACTTTGGTCCTTCTAGCCGATATGCCTTCACTCAACAGATTTTCGGGGGCAATAAAAAACTTGTTGGCCGAAGGCATCGGTCGGAATGGCATTCTGCTACTTACCTTACGGCGAAGGATAACATACTGTCAAAACCTGAAATCTGATCTGTACTGAGCAACGCTTTTTCCCTCTCAAAAAAATGCTTTTAATCTGTAGCAAGACAGCAACAAGATGATATTTTACAACTAACGTCTTAATAATCGAAGACATGTGACATCTACCAATTTAACTCGCACTGGGCCCGCGTGGTAGATTACGGCCCACTCCCTCTCACAGAAAGGAGGCCTGTGTTCCAGCAGTGGGAACATTGTAGGTTGAATATGTATATGCCCTAATGATCGGACTTTTTAGGGTTCCGTACCCAAAGGGTACTAACGGAGCCTATTACTGAGGCCACGCTGTACGTCCGTTTGTCATAGGGCTGTATCTTTTGAACCGTAATAGGTAAACACTTGAAATTTTCACAGAGTATGTATTGTGACCTCTATAACAACAAATAATAAAAATATGTGGTGCTAAATATTGTTCGATGGTACGGTACCCTTCATGTGCGAGTCCACTAGCACTTGGCCGCTTTTTTTATCAAAAATTCAAACTTAATGAAAATAAAAGAAAAGCATCCATTAACTATCACTATCTATTTATTTACACACAAGTACATGTTGACATCAACTACTCTAGGCTTAGTTCAATAAAAATTGCTGATAAATAGGTATATCTGTACGAGCCTTGTAAGACAAGCATTAACCACTTTAATTTTAGTATATCAACATACTTGGTAGGGTACTAGATAATATTTTATTTAAAGGGTAAAGGACCCATCAATCAACTCGGCCTATTACGGTCCACAGTTGGATTAACAGGCAATCCGTAGCCTTAATTCCAGGAGCATATTTTTTTAATTACTTTAAACCATTCATTTGTTTGGTACGCCATCCTTGGTCTTTTGATACGAACGAGCAAAATAGACCCTATTCATAGTCATGAAACTAAGGCTTCAGGCTGTCCCTAGTTCTATACATTATGGCTATGAAAAGAGTTTGTTTTCTGTCTTCTTCTTACTAACTCAAAAATTCACAAGTCTTTTGGCCTCCACGTGTATTTATCCTGGAGCTAAGTAATTAAAATACAATAACATGAACACAAACATAATGCATAGCAATCGATCAATACTTTATAGAACTAAGTAACACAACACTCTTCGCTGATAATCATAATAATAAGTATTGGAAACAGCACTTTATTTATTTTTAACATTTGCTTATGTATTTTTATCTTTACCCCCGATGAAGGGTTAAGGTTTCCATTATCAAAACAAAACCTCTTAATCAACAGTCCTTTCCAAAAAAAAGTATTTTATTACTTTATTTAAATACAGTCCGGTATACAATATCTTGTTGAATAAGATAAAGATAAGCATAATCAGCCTATAACGTTACCACAGCAGGGACACAGGCCTCCTCTCTTTAAGAGAGAGTGGGCCATAATCCACCACGGGGGTCAATGCAGGTTGGTGAATATGTGGAAAGGTAAAATGAATTCTCGGTATTGTTTTGTTTGAGGGTCTTAGCAGCCACAGCGGCAGCGTCAGCACAGCCCGCTGTGCTTGGAACATGAGATAGCGCAAGGGCGTCTACACAGGTTGCGTCCCACACTCACCTTCCATGGCAACAAGGTCATGCCATCTGGTCTCTTCCCATCGACACGTAGCAAGCCGTTATCCATACCCTACTTATTAGAAATACAAAAGCAACTCTGTCTGTCTGTTATCTTTTCACGCTTAAATTACATAGGTACATTAAATGAGGATACTTTTTATCTCGATAATTTCTGACCTCCACGCGGACGAAGCCAAAAACGGGTTTACTGTAATAGGCATGATCTATTCACTGCAATAGATCATCGAGAAACATCTTTTAAAAATTATAGTCCTTCTACAAAGCTTCTAAAATTGACCACAAAACCTGAAATTGACCATAAAAATATTGTCTTAATTTATGTTTTATTACTGAAACACAAGGGGATACTGACAATCCTTTTGGCTTAATCCTATAGCTGAATTTTATAACTTCCAAGGGAAGAAGGGGTGACCTTATCTTTACTGTTAACCTTTGTTTGTTACCAAGAAGTCCAAAAAATGTTTAAACACATAGCTTTCTTTTAATATATTTTACTACAGCTTACAGGGGTGTAATCCGTACTAAAAGATATTAAAAGAGTAGCTTACACTCTATACTACGTAAAGAAAAAAAAAATTTATGAACCTTTGTTGTCAAACAACCTGATAAGCTTTTCCAAAAATAAATTGTAATCATTTTGTAATCGTTTTTTTAATTAAAGTGATTGAAAAAAAAACGTCAATAAGACTACCAAAATAAATTGATCTTATAACTTTAGTTAGCTATTTTTTATGTAATGTCTTCCATTCTACAAAAGCACTGTTTTGAAAATGTAAGCTTTTAAGTCCAAGGGAATAATGAATGAGTTTGATCAAAAATGTCGATTGCTGATTTTCGCCGACATACCAAATTTATTTAAATAAGTTATTTAGAAAATTCATAAATTTTTGACACTATAATTATTTTATTCTGTGCTATTTTATCAAAAGTTTTATTTTAATTTTAAAAAGATAGTTAGCAATAGGTAGAATTATTTATCTCTACGTGACACCCAGCCAACTCGTTGTTTACTCGAAAATCTCAATCAAATTAAATTCTAACATGTAACGTGAAAAGTATCCCATAATCTACAATAGTAAAATACCTATCGACCTATGACCATAAACTTATCAATAACAAATATTCTTATTAGATTTTGTATCCACAATTTGGTGGCTCCTGATTGGTCGAGCTCAAACGTCTATAAAAGAGGAAGTTGTGGGTGACTCCGGCGCATTTACCTACAGAAGCAGGTAGCCGAGGGACGTATTATTGTAACAATAAATAAGACTGATTTTATGTGTTACTTTAACCCCTTTCAAGATGGGGAAAAGTAGTATTAGCGTTTTAAGTGTTATATTATTAATTTCCGTTTTATGGAATCCAACTTTCGCCAATGGTAAGTGAATTTTATTTTGGTCCTTTCGTACATTTTTTGATCTTTTGGTCCTGGTAGTGTAATTTTTCTTAATTTTATCATTAAATTGAACCCATTGTGTTCTTATAAAACGAAAATGTTTAAAAGCTCCCCGCATGTTCAGAAAACACCCTCTGAAATTACAACTTATATTTATAAAATTGTCTGCTTAGTAAATTATTTTATTCACATGATATTTATTTACTATAACTTTTAATTTTCTAAAACTTCACTACTATTTCATGAGAAAATCATTAGATATCTTTTCTTGAAACTGACTTGAGCTTATGATTTTTTAACCAAAAGCGTAACTAACTTTGCGCACATTGGATGACATCCAAAATATTTCTCACAACACATTCTTCCCAAATATTTATATCCTATATCCAAACGGAGACTGCAAAATCTGAGTCTAAGTCCGAGTCCCAAATCAAAATTAAAACTGAATTAAAATGGTAGTTTGTTATTTTTTTCCAACTATTCAAGAAGCAGCAATAAAAAAATATTATGTCGTTTATGACGAAACTACCCAAAATCGTGATTAAATAATGCTCATTTTTACTAAAAAGGCTGAGGTGATTCATTGCATAAAAACTTGAATACAGCTAAAAACAAATCAGACTCCAAGTGAGTTAAAAAAGGCCACTTTCATAAAAATTAAAAAACTTAAAAAAAAAAACAAATTAACCCAATTCACGATAAAAATTTAAGTAATTACAATGTTACATGATAACCTTGGTCCTTGTATATTTAATTACAGACAATTTATTAGTTGAAAAAATATTTAAATAAAAAAATACTGATTTTGATAAAATAACATGAGTCAGAAAGATAAGAGCTTGGTAATAATTACGAGAATTTTACATAAATTAATAATATGGAAGTTTTTAATATTAAAATAATGAATACTAGGAATATCGTGGATCTAGATACAAAATTCTTTAAAACTCTCATAAATGACGCAGCAGAAGACTTATAAAATAAAATCTACATTGGTGACTCTGAAAATCAGCTTGAAACAAGCTTTATAGACGTAAAAACTCCTTGTAAATATAAAAGATTGTGTACAGTCAGGGAAATTAATTTTTAAGTAAATTGACACCCTATGTCAATTTGTCGTGTTATAGCTATTTCATACAACTGTCAAAGAAAAACAGTATGTTGGTAGTCAGTTTAATTAACAAATATTTTCCCCGACTTTACCACAATACATAACTTTTAAACATAGATACCAAAGATATCAAAACTGAATTCTACCTACAAATAGCCAGCATTTCACAGAATAAAACCTTTCAAGATAATAAAGGAAAAAAACACGAAATGCCGAAAAAATTCCGCGTTAGGTACAATGAAGAACAAAGTATAGTTAACGACCACGATAACGTTTACATTAATTTATTATTTACTGCAACCATTGATAGCACTCATCTTTGACCTGAGATTGTAGTATCTCCTTCCAATGTCAGTAACGAGTATCAAGTCATAGGTATTTATATTTAATTGTTGCTGGATTAAGCCGCCAATTTCTTCAAGGAATAAAAGTATTAAGTAGTCTTCTTCCATCTTCTTTGCCTAAAGAAGATTAAGATTATGATGGTGATGACTCTTGTCAACATCATCATCTGCACAGTTTTTCCCAGTTATTTATGTTGAGGTCAGCCCCCAATCTCAACAGATGGAGATGAATACCAGTATTTTACATGGAGCGACTGTCTATCTGACCTCCAAATCCTGATGAATCTCACAAAGAACAAAATTGTAATTTTCTTTTAGAAAATGTTTTGCAAAGTAAGATGTGCGTTTTTCCTTTGTCAATAGAAAGATTTCTTACTTCAAACAACTTACTTGGAAAGTCCTTTGCTCCAAAAATATACTTCGAAATAATTTTCTTTTCAACATAATTTCATATCAGCTTTCAACAACGTTTTATCACCAAAAAGCCTTGACAATGGGCGCTGTTCACCGATGATGAAACAATTATTTATATCACTATTATTGATAACATATTCGCTCTTTAGCTTAACATTATCAGAACTGTCTGTTATCAAACCTTTGTTCTTTATAGTTGTATAATTGACCGTTGTGTGGCTTTTGATACGGATGAGGCAAGATCTTAACCATCGGTGAAGGTCGGTCTTCCACAAGGTCAAAAGCAAAGAATAGGAGGAATAGAAAAGCTGGAAGCACGTTAAGTTCAGGTGAAAATGATGAAAAAGTAGAGGATAGCCTTTCTGATAAATTTAAAGCTGGTCTTAGTTCTCAAATGAAGAGCATCTGCAAGATTTGGAAGAAACGTCTTCTTTGACTATGAAAAGTTTTAAAACTAAATCAAACACTAAGTCTGAATTCATTTCTACAGCTTAATACAAAAGATTTTTTTCAAAATTAGCATTTATTTACGTAATATCCTAATGCTATGTATTTTGACAATTTATCCATTTTCATTGCGTTATTTACGTTAACAAGCAATAGATTACGATTTTTCCTTCAAAATCCTTCGTATTGTGATAGAAAGTGGGTCACGTAATTGGGGGGCTTGACTACCAACAAATATTCATTTTAAAATTATTTATCGCAATGATATCATCAGTATCGAACTCCCATCATCATTACATCAATTATATGCATCCCAGCTGTGTACGGATGTGTCAGTTTAGCCATCGCTCTTAGATTAACTGACGTTAAGAGCTTTGTTCCGTTCCCCGGTACATTACCAACCCGAATTCATGACAGTATGAAAATATTTGTTTCATGTTATGATAACTTTTATATTTTGAATCTTAAAGCTTCATTGATAGCTTCTTTCGGAATATTAAATTCTGTTAAAATAATTTCAATAGAAACACTTGAATACTTTATAGCAGATATGATATAAAGAAAAATTAGTACAGACACCCAAGAAGGATTCTTACGTAATTTTTTTTTTTATTTATTTCTTCATAAATTTTTACATCGTCAAAACCTGAAATAACTCCGAGGTCTGAAAAAGAAACAGTCCAGAGACCCAGATATGGGTCGAATATGATTTTAATTTAGAGGTCATTGTGGCGGGTCGCCAAACTCTGGCTCCTGTTTTGTCCCCTCGGTGGGGCAAATTGGATAATCGGCTGTTTATCGAGAGGGACCGTGGTTGAGAGGGAGAGTGTTCCTGCGTTTGGGAGACAGACAGAGAGAAAAGCTTTCTAATTGAATGTAAATTGAAATCATGGTCATGATCGATCATTTCTGGGACCTGGCCCTCAATTTTATATTATTTAAGAACACTGTGTAAGTTAGCTGTAAGTTTCCCGAATAGAATAAAACTAAATAAATTTCTGGGACTTTTATCTTGCTCATAAGGATGCAACTTCTGTTAATGATTAGACTATCGGTTTTAAGCTGTGACGAAAGCAGATACAAGGTTTTAATTTATTCCCTACCAACACTTGGATGTCTAGTGTTTTTATAGGATCTACTATCAGTTGAATTACTCTTTGGTGTCTCTTTACTTCAAAAACCTGCTTTCCGACTTCTTAAAGATCAATCACATAATTGAAAAACTTTACTCCTGCATCTAAAACACTAATTAAAATAATAAGTAATACTTAATTACTTTCTTTCATGTTTAGATAAGTATGAAAGCCTTGAAGTCACATAAGTTCACTATCATATCTGAGTCATACTGTGTATGCGTGTGTTAGATCACATTTGACCTCATTGATCCGGGATCTACTTTGTTGTCAATGTTCAAGTTAATAGCGGAATGGTACCTATTGACTGTTTACGCATTCTAATTACTATTTACTTCTATGATAACTTGGTGATCTCATTTCTTTAGCTTATCAGGCGTTTTCCTGGCAGAATTTTCCTTATACCTAGATATTGTTTATCATTATGCTAATGTTACCTTGCGTTTCACTGATGCTGAGATCGTTTTCACGGAAATCCTGATTATTTTCTTTACAATCCATCATTTGGTTTGTAGTATAAATTTCAGTTAACATGATTGTCCAAGCATTGATTTAAACTTCAGTAAAAAGTAATGTACTAACTACGTACTTAATTCTACAATTTTATTTAGTAAAAGTAACCAAATATAATGTGTTGTCCATACATGCCAACACTTGTTTTTTGTTTAGATCTGATTAATCATACTCATAAGGTTATCAGTTCCTATCACCTATGAACTTAACATATTTTTTAATTATTTAGATATATTGTAATGTTATATTGTTACAATTCACTCTTGATAAATATTATACCTAGATGGTTTTATAATTATAATAAGTTAACTGTTTTATAATTATATTGTCACTATTCCATTAAGATCACCCCTGTGAAGCCTTTGTGTTTGTCACATTTTTTCTATAGTGTTAAAGATTTCATTGACAAAAAATTTAATGAACAAGTCAAACCTACTGAAAAATTTGTATGCTGATTATTATATTGGCAAAACATGTTTTGTTCTAAATTGTTCTTTTACCATCTTTTTATACCGTGTTTTATGCAAATAAATATATTCTTATTCTTATTCACAAAAGAGCTTTATAACAAAGAGCTTATTGTCACTAAGTATATCAACACCTACAATGAGTTTGTAATTATTCTTAACTGTTAGGTATAATTAAGTAATTGACACAAATTGCTTTGTTTGTTTCAGATAAATGCTCTATAGGATGCAAAGGATGTGAGTATTTCTTATATTATCTTTCTCATTAAGACTATTTTCATTCAAATGACCTTTAGAAGCTTCGTTATTATTATTTCCTGGGTTGCTATTTTCTTCTTTATAATAAAAGTTTTCTAAAAAATTATTTACGATATATTTAAATTCTTTATCAACCAAATGTTTTTCAATATCTTTACTAACGTTATAATTCCTAGAATCTACCAACGATTTTTGTAAACTTCAGATTTTTTCTGTACCTATATTAATTATGTCTTTCCTCCTCCAGCCCCTACCACTCAATCATTCCTGAACGGACATAAGTACAACTATGGCGTGGAAGGTATCGTGACCATCTACCTGACCGGAGCCTCCAGCCAAGAGACCAGCGTCAAGCTGCTCGGTCAGGTCTCTGTGGCCTCCGTCGGCAACTGCGTGCATGAGCTGGCTGTGCAGAACTTGGTGATCTCTGGCCCTGATGGCAAGGTTTGTAGAGATGATTGCTCATTTCATAACCCCTAATAGCGTTTTTGAAACAGACTTCAGTCAGTGCAAAGGTAATCATTTAGATCCGAACATTTATGAAATTTTCAGTGGCAATTTTTGATCGAAATGTCATAATGTCATCTTAAAACAATCAAGGAAAAATACTATATTAACATAACATAAGATCACGCCTAGTTTCCCCGAAGGGTTGGGCAGAGGTGTCCCTGTCGCAGGTACACCCACATTTCGCCAGTTATGTTTAAGTCCCATGTAATAGGGGGCGAGCCTATTGCCATCAACTGGGCACAAATCCAGACTCCGAGCTGCTACTGAGAAATTTCAGATAGAAAAACCCAATAACACTTTGCCCGACCCGGGAATCGAACCCAGGACCGCATGCTCAGCAGTAGCGCTTGCGACCACTAGACCAACGAGGCAGTCATATACTACACACATATACTATTATTATGTTTATGATATAGAAATAACTCTTCATTGTCATCTTTCTCAAAACGAGAGTTAAATAATAATTACTATGAATTTACGTTCGTCCATTAACTTTCATTATCAAAAGAATACACATTCACAGATAGTAATTATTAAAGTTCCTGCTATTTACTCTTAAAACAAATGTTAATTTTGCATAGTTTCCTTTAAAAGTTCACTTTTTACTGTCTGACATCATTTTTTTTTACAATAATAATATATGCAACGTCTAACCTCTCCGACTTACTTCTAGAAACACCAAAGCCCGCCCGGCATTGAGAAACCAATCCGCTTCACCTTACAAGATGGTCGCACTGGAGCCGAAATCTGCGCTGAAGAGGGCGACACCCGCCGCTCCCTCAACATCAAGAGAGCTATCATCTCGCTGCTGCAGACAGAACAGAAGCCTTCCACTCAGGTAAGACCTTTACTTTTAAAGAAGGAATCACGAATTCAAAAGGAACAAACAGATAGATCGAAAGCAAAATATAATAACTTCCAGAAAATTAAACTTAACATCATGCTTGTTTTCAAATATGAACACACAAACAGTCCAACATTTTATGCTCCCAGTCCAGTATGCAAATGGGGCAATCTTACTTATTTTTCAATTCAAAAGTACCTGTAAATGGTAATGTACCTGTAACAAAAATTAAAAAATACTTCAGTTTTTTTAAACTGGACTTTTACAAAAGAACCCTTCTTGAATGGTTTTAGCTGGTGTAAAGTATATTAAATCATGCATTCCTTTACATAGAGTTTATTGCTACGATTCTAAAATCATAACTGACTACAGTAACTTCTGTACCTACTATTCTGATTTACATAAAGGCTGAAGATTCTAATCTGACCTTTTCTTTCCCACAGGTGGACATCTTCGGAACATGCCCCACAGAAGTGTCTTCGTCTCAGGAGGGCAGCGCCGTGCTGGTGCACCGCAGCCGCGACCTGTCCCGCTGTGGACACCGCGAGCAGGGCAAGAACGACCTCATCACTGGAGTCTTCAACCCTAATGCTGTAAGTATCCTAGTCAATTAACTAAGAAAAGCCATTTAAAAAGCTCTTTTTTTTGTGAAAATCATTTTGGGACTGCCATTTGTGAATATTTTTTTAGAAATATCAAGATATTTGTAGGCACTCTAAATACTATTGCTAAGTTTTCTTCTTCAACCCATTTTTCCTCACTGCTGGCTGTATCAGAGCCTTTTCTTCCAGTTAAATAAACTAGTCTAATTTACCAATTTTACTCTATCAGGAAATCAAGGACACCCAAGTTCTCCAGTCCTCAATGAACGTGGAAACCAAGGTCAACAACGGAGTGCCTGAGAAGGTGGACGCGACTGAGGAGTACCTGTACAGGCCCTTCTCTGTGGGAGAGAATGGCGCCAGGGCTAAGGTTCATACCAAGCTGACCTTTACTGGCAAAGCTAGGGCTGCTAACAACCCAAGTAAGTTTTGAGGAATTTATGAAAACGGCAACTTCTACCAGCGAACGACATAAAAATCAACGCAGTTTTCATAAACAAATAGCGAATAGTGTATTAAAATACACTATTCGCTAATATTCTAGCAGATTTGTTAAAAAGCCAGCTTTATAGACGTAGGTACTCCAAAAAAAAACATTGGACAGCAAAGCTTACCTTTAATTTTGTAATTTAAATAAAAAATCTAAGTTCGGTACTAAAACATTACCACATCTATCTTCAAAATTCCTAACCACCACATTCGTCCACCAGGCCGCTGCACGGAGACCCGCACCATCATCTTCGAGAACCCCCACGGCGCCACCAACACCAAGAGCAACATGCAAGCAGCGCTGAACGCCGTCAAGGAGACAGCCAAGACCGTCGCCACTGAAGCCAGCAGCAAGTCTGCTGGAAACTTCGCTCAACTCGTCAGGGTAAGAATCTTTAACTTTTCGAAGACACAGTAACAGTTTCTCAAAACTGTCATCCATAAAATCCTAACAAATTGTTAACTTCATTGATATTTTTTGATCAATCACTTGATATCATTAATCTCAATCTTTCATTTCTATGGTAATTTGGTTTCCGTAAGCTGGTTACTAATAGTATTGAATGTTTCAGATCTTACGCACAACCACCAAGGATGATCTCACGAGGGTGTACAGCCACATCAAGGGAAACAACGTTGAGAAGTGAGTTTTTATGTTTCATTATTTTTATATTGTACAATTCTTTTTCTCCTGATAAAATTTCATTGGTTGTCTTGCACAGCTGATGTAATTTTCAAAACTATATTATTCTACGGTTCACAATGATTCACTCCAAAAACTTCTGTTATAAGAAATGTATGCGTAAATCTAAAATAAGTCACTAATTCTCAAATTATTACTTGCTAAGTTCCTTTATCTTTAAACTCTAGAATGTTCCCAACTAATTTCACATTTTTCCATCAGGCGTGTCTTCCTAGACGGTTTGATCCGCACCGGAACTGGCTACAGCATTGAAGTTTCCATTCAGCTGCTGAAGAGCAAGGAGTTGGGTCCCATCGAACAGAAGCTGGTCTTCCTCTCTCTGAGCAACGCCAGGCACGCTAACAATGATGCCTTGAAGGCAGCTGCTGTAAGTTTAAAAAAAGAAATATTTTTGAGACACCCAAGTTTATGAAGTATAAGTACGGATTTAAAATACCCTAAGAAAGTCTCAAAAAAGACAAAGAATATTTTACATTTTACCTGCATAAAGCATATTGTATATTAACATATATGTCAAACATCATTCCGTCTCTCTCAACTTCAAACGATTTACAGGAACAATAAAATTTAAAATTCGTTTGGCACTAAACGCATTCAGTGATTTGTGATGCTAGCGGGAGTCCTACGTCTTTGAAATATCACAGTCCACCGCAGCTTCCAAAAACATGATCTCCAAATTAAAAAGCTGAAATTTTCGTATGCTTTTCCATTGGCGGATGTATCGAGAAAATACTTGTACCTATAACTTACTTACTTCAACATATCTGTATCAAAAAAAGACTATGCTTTTATCAACTATTCTAATAAAACTTCTTACTCATAGGGACTCTTGGACCTGCCGAACCTCCCCAAAGAAGTGTACCTCGGCGTGGGTGCCTTGGCTCAAGCCTTCTGTCGCGAGAACCAGTGCCACCACACCAAGAACGACGGCATCATCGCCCTGAGCAACAAACTTGGAGCCAAGCTGCAGAACTGCAGGCCGAAGACCAAAGTTGATGAGGATAATGTAAGTATTCCGAGGGTTTTGGTACTTACAGAAGATGGTAGTAAAATTGGCTCGGAATCTCAAGGTCTTGCAGTCTAAATGCGTTAGAACTGACAATTCAACGATCACCATTGCATTGATCTAGTTTATCGAACACACCAATTTTCCAAACATATTTGACACCTACCTATGAAGCATTTTATTTTGTTGTAGAGTCCAATTATGATTTTTATTTTGTTATTGAAATAATAATCCTTTCTGATATTTTGTAAATTGTTATTACCTACCTAAATTACTACTTTTTCTTTTTCATTACTAGGTCGTAGCGGTTCTGAAGGGTATCCGCAACATCCAACATTTGGAGGACTCTCTGATCGAGAAGCTGGCCCGCTGCGCTCTGGATAACAATGTCAAGCCTAGGGTTAAGGCTGCAGCGCTGGAAGCCTTCCAAGCTGATGCCTGTGCTAGCAAGGTAGAGTACCAGAAACATTTAATAGAGCATTATTTTAAATACTTTGGTCATAATGAGGAGTCTTTACGATTTAAAACTTAAAACAGAACAACAGCTTTATTTTTAAGTTGCCATCAATAAATGCCAGACTGCCACTTAGTGTGGCAGGAGAGATACCCACATTATAAATTTCGTGATATCTACTTTGTACCTGTGTGCTCAAATAAACATGTTCAATTTGATTTAAACAAATATAATTTATTTAATAATAGCAACTAGGTTTAATATTGCGCCGCTGCTGCAGCTGCTGAGAGCCTCAAGCGGCGCAAATACTGTAACCTTATGGGTAACTACAGTTTTGAGCCGTTTGGGGTCGAAACGCTCGGATCATGGTACGCGTCACCTTTTAAGGAAATTTCTCTTCGACACTTCACGTGACCAAAGGGCTGGCTTGTTCTTTGGCCAAAGAATTAGCATAGCAATGCTGCCAATGTTCTGGGCACGTTTCCGGATGACAGCGATGCGGACGAATACATCGACGCCTAAGTGTCGTTTTGTTTTTATTTTTATTTATACAGATAGTTAGTCTTTTAATTTAGTACCTTAATGTAAATAGTTACCTGTGTTGAAAACTGTAGTTTTGAAATATTCTATTACTTTTAAATAAACAGGCATGCTAATTGTTATCAAGCTTTGCTTACATTAAATCGTCTTCCTCATTATATTTGCTTCCACGTTTTCCCTTGTTCTCCTAACTCTCCTACTTCCACTTGTACTTACAAATTATTTTCTCAACAGCTGAAGAAAACCGCAATTGACATCCTGAAGAACCGTCAGTTGGACTCCGAGATCCGTATCAAGGCCTACCTCGCCATCATTACTTGCCCCTGCGCAGGCTCCGCCACCGAAATTAAGAACTTGCTGGACTCTGAGCCCGTCCACCAAGGTAATTGCAAAATCATTAATTAAATCAAATTAAAATGTTAACCTACATTTTGCCAGTTTGATATTGTAACAAGACAATTAAATTACAAGTATTTTTTTTCTCTCTCTACAACTAAAGATTTAGTCACAAAGTAACATTCAAGAACGTTATAAAAAGTTAAATTCTTTAAAACTATAAATAAATTCATGATTTTCTAAAAAACATTTGATTAACAATTAAATTCCCTCCCTCCTGATTTTACCTACAATACATTTTATATGTATAAAGAAAGTATATTTTACCATGTCCCCTCCGTGCATGTCCCTTAGCTAAAAAATAGAAATGTTAATATTAACAATGTGTCTTCCCTTCTAGTCGGCAACTTCATCTCTACGTCCCTCCGCAACATCCGCGGCTCCTCCAACCCCGACAAGCAGCTGGCGCGCCAGCACTACGGCCTCATCCGCACACCCAACAAGTTCAACACCGATGTCAGGTAAGACGATCATAATATATTAAGACAAAAAGAAGACTTCATTGTACACCTTATAAGGGAAACCACGACGAGTAACAAAGTTTTGGTCTAACAAAATTAAATAAACTATCGTGAACCTCGAAGAAGAGAAGAAAACGAAAATGGGTGATATAATGAGCGATTTGTTTAAGACAACCTTGACAGATGAACAGAGAGAGGGGAATGATTTTGAGACATTATTTTGAGGTTCTTTTGCATCATGTTTAATATTAAATTCTGGACAAGTTTTAAAATCATTAGTGGAAATTTGAAATACCCTGAAGATTTAGACTATGGTGTTATTCATTATCATAGTCGCCATTCTTAGAAAAAAAAATTGTTTAATTCAAACAGACTGGTAGTAAATATTCTGACTGGTATTCTGCATCCTTATCGATTTTTACTTATTGTTAGCAGCAACTTCCATGTCATAACAATTTTCTTCTTCCCCAGGAAATACTCTTTCTCTGAGGAAGAATCCTTCAACATTGATGCCCTGGGTATCGGTGGAAACATCGAGAAGAACGTCATCTACTCTCAGGACTCCTTCCTTCCCCGGTCTGTCAACGTGAACCTGACTTGCGAAATCTTCGGACGCAGCCTGAATGTTCTTGAGGTTGGTATTTTTGCATAAGGAAGACTGTGTGGAATCGTCCAATCACAGACGAGACGAGCGATGAAGATTTCAACCAATGTGATTGGTCGATTCCTGCAGGTTTCCGCTTCAGTGAAAACGCACCTTAACCATCAAGTACTCAAATAACGTTTTACTTTGAGACGCTCTTTTAAGTTTTTTTACCGCAGCATTCAGGCCTAGCTAATTAGTTTGTGTCTTATACGGACCGCCATTGACATACTAGTGCTGTAAACTGTAACATTCTAGCTACTCATTTGTTATTTGAGTTTGTAACTGGTTACTTTTGAAGAACGTCGTGGACGATAGGCCTTACCTAACTGCGTTTGAGTTATATTCGCATCTGTTTACGCTGCGAAATGCGTAAACAAATGTGAATCAATTTGAGTAGTTCCAGTCTCTGCAATTTTTATATTCACCGTGTATAGTAAATCTTCAACTCTTTTTACTTTAATTTCAGTAATTTAACATCTATGTTATTTTAATTATCCAAATATTCTCTGCCAGGTTGGAGGTCGTCAAGGCAACTTGGACCGTGTAGCCGAGCACCTGTTCGGACCCAAGAGTTTCCTACGCACCGAGGAGCCCCAGAACCTTTACAAGAAATACATCCTGGATAAATTCAACCTGTACAAGGACAAGGTCGAGGGAGGCCTTAACAGAGGTCGCCGCTCCGTAAAGAGTGATGTCGATAGTTTTGATAAGAACGTAAGCGTTTATCTCCACTATTTTTTGAGCTGACACGTTAAGACGAAGATTATTGTTATTTGTTCCTTTCATGTCTAAGTCTTTGTTGTGATGCATTTCGATTTCTTGCACCACTTCTTCCAGACCCTTATTCTTATGTTCAAGATATTTTATGTTCAATCTGACAGATTTCATACAAATTCCGTTAATGTTTTATAATTTTTCTGTTACTTAAATATTGTACATCCGATACTGTAAATCAATTCCTTGGTCTGTTAAATAAACAGTAATTTTAAACGTTTTTTGCCCTTTAAAAGTGAATCAAAAATAAAATTCTGCAATAACCATCTAACGAAAAAGAAAAGGGAGGCTGCATTGGGACAATACGGGCTAATTATTATTATTAATAACTATCTACTTAATTGAGGTGCCATAGTATTTATACTGTTTTTTTGAACACATAGCTGAAAGCCGAAGCAACACCTTTCAACAACGAACTCGACCTGGACCTCTACGTCAAACTATTCGGAACTGACGCCGTCTTCCTGTCTCTTGGAGACGACAAGGGATTTGACTTTGACAAGGTCATCGACCAGTTCATGGATTACTTGAACAAGGGAATCAATGACGTGAAACACTTCCAAGTAAGAATGACCTTCTTTATTTTACGAATTTTTAAAACTAACATTTATTTTCTAACCGACGTCTTAGAAAGTTCACATCTGCACGTTTAGCATGTCCACTTCTGCCTTCACTTTGCGAAGACAAAGCGAATTTTTTTTCTTAATTTTTGACATCGCGTCGTGGAGTTCTTTCCACAATCTATTATTTTGTCTTTCGTTTCTTTTATTTCTACGGTAGTCGTCCTCTACGTGCTGGTAATTGAAATGCTTTAATTGTTAATTTTTCTTTCTCGTTTTTTGACTTCAGTAGCACCATTGGACTTTGTTTACCTAATAATTTATTCCACCTTTGCAGCAAGAAGTCCGCGCCCACATGCTGTTCATCGACGCCGAGCTCGCCTACCCGACGTCTACCGGTCTGCCCCTTAAGCTCGACATCGTGGGTGCCGCCACCGGCCGCCTCGAGCTCGCCACCAACGTCGACATCCGCCAGTGCATCCACAGCCCTAAAGACGCCAAAGTTGACATCAAGCTGGTCCCCAGCACTGACATCGAAATTACCGGAGCCCTATTGGTCGATGCTGATGCGATCGCCGCTGGTCTCAAGGTTATCGTCAACCTGCACAGCTCTACTGGTGGTCATGTCATCGCCAAAGTCCTGGAGAACGGACGTGGTTTCGACCTGCAAATTGGACTTCCCGTCGACAAACAGGAGATTATTACCGCCTCCAACGACCTGGTCTACTTCTACGCGGAGAAGGGACAGCCGGAGAAACATACGCCGATTAAGATGGACAACGTTGTGAAGGAGAACACTGGCTGCTTTGACCAAGCTGCTGACTTCCTCGGATTAACTATCTGCGGAGAGATGACTGTGCCTTTCACTGTCTCAGGTAAGTTTTTTTTTTTTGTAATTTTGTCCGATCATGTCCAATCCATTTAAAAAGTTATGACAGCAAGCTACTTTTATCACTTTGCCTTAAAATAAAACAATTGTTTTTCCTTCAGGACCTGATGCTCAAGCTTCAATCAGCAAGTACCTCTCAAGCTACCCTCTGACTGGAAAGACTAAGTTCCGCGTGATGTTGGAGAAACAGAACCTCAGAGGATACCACATCAAGGGTGTGCTCCGCTCAGACGGGACAGCCGGCAGGGAATCCTTTGAACTGCTGTTTGAGGCTGAAGGTAAAGATCATAATATTATCGGGCGGTAATATTAATAAATATTTATACTAATAATATTAATAACCTCGGACCTCTATTTTTTTATATTTTTAAATGTTTTTTTTTAATATTTTATTTTAAGAAATATTTAAAAATGGAATTTAATAAGAACCAAAATGAATAAACAATACATAATATTAATAAAACTAAAGATAAATTGAAAAAAACATCACTCATCTAGATGAAAATCTGTAGCTAAATACACTAACTGGGGACAGTTTCTAAAACAAATTCTTATTTCTAGGTGCCAAATACGGCCGTGCCCAAATCAACGGTGAATACGTCTACAACAAACACGAGATAGGAGCTCAACTGTCCCTCAACTCCGCATTGAAGGTCGTGTCAGGCCAGGCCACTCTCTACCGCAAACCGACCGAAACGACCATCATCATCAAGGGCAAGTACGATGCCAGCGAAATCTATGGCAAACTTGGTTTCATGGTCCAAGGAAGCGCCAACCGCAAGGTCTACAAACCCATTGTTGAGTACCAGATGCCAGGAGAGAAGGACAAGCACAACATTCCCATCTCAGGTCAAGTTGTTGAGGAAATCGGTGGTGGAAAAACCAAGTACTCCATTGAGAACATCAAGTTGAACTTGCCTAGTGTTAAGGAGCCAATTTGCATTGATGGACACTTCACCAGCAGTGCCGACAGAGATATTGACTTTGATACCACTGTTAAGGACTTGGCTTCCCTCAAAGGATCCGTGAAGAAGAATGACGTCAACGTTGAGTTCCAGAACAAGTTGAATCCCTTCATCAACTTCAGGTTGAAGGGACACTTTGAATATGAACCTATTGTAAGTAGATTAACCATAAATTACAAAACCAGAAATAATACTCGTACGCATCACATGAACATTATTGTTACTAACGTAATTTTTTTGTACAGGTTCGCAATGAAATCGACCTGGTATACGGTGGTGACCTCCGCAACGACCACAACCGCATTGTCTTCGGACAAATGCTCAAACACCACAAGAACTCTCCTGAGGACTTCAACGTTATCACCAAGAATAAGTGTAAGTTATGTTTCCTTCCTTTCCGAAATTCGTAAATCAAGTCCTAATATAGTCTTGATAAATATAAGAAACTACTCAATCAAATAAGTAATCACATGGTATCAAATGAAAATAAAATTTACTGTTCCCTCTTACAGTCGAAATCCACGCCATCCCCCTGAAGATCATATTTGACGCTGACATCGACCCCAAGAAGGTTGACATCGATTTCGAAGGTCAGTACATCGACAAGAAAGCAAACTTCGACCTGGAAGCCAGACAGCAGATCAAGAAACCAGGAGACTACAGCATTAATATGAAGGCACTGTACGACAAGAATGGAATCGTAGTCTTCTCCAAGAGGGACATCGTTTCTGCAGACAAATCCAACTTGGAGAACTACATTGAGTTCAAGAATATTGGCAGATACGAATTGTCGGGAGTGTTGTTACACAAAACTAAGCCTAATGACATGAATGTTGGTGCTATTGGACACCTGAAGGCATCTGTTGGCGGCAAGACGCAAGACATCAAGTAAGTCCCATGAATACCACTATGGTTACCCACTGCTTCTTAATCTCGTCTTTAAGACCCGCTTTTTATAACATTATGACGTCAGGAAAATGCATAGGTACTGCTTAGTCTGACTTGTTTAACGGATCATAACTTCATATATCTTTAAATCTCTTTCTTATTATACAAGTAATTTCCCTTCTTGCTATCTTACTAAAGCTTCATATAACATAGCTGTCTTTTTCACCAGATTCGACATCGGAACAATTCAAACCTCAGCGTTATATTCCTCCCACGCCAAGATCTCCGAATCCCATGGTGATATCATCGATTTCCTCTTGAAGACGACTCGTGGTGCTAACGCCAATGGACAGTTGAAGTTTATCCTCAAGAACGCCATCTCTGCTAACGGCCAGTTCAAGGTTACTGAGAGCGATGGTAAAGGCAACGGCATGGTCATCGTTGATTTCAAACAGGTGAGGTTTTCAGTATTTTTTGTGATTATTTGAATGGGAAGTAAAATATTGACTACGTATTGTTGGCTTGCCATAGAGATACAAGACTATGTGCTGCACTGAGAGATGCCACCTAATAATAATATATCATTAACTTTAATTGGCCAACATTAATTAAATGAAACGCCTTCAAATTTGGTTGACATGTGCTAAATTCTGCTGGCTAATTAAAGTTTATTGTTTATAAATTTTAATGAGTGTGGCAGTAAAACTGAGATTATTATTATTTCTTAGTACCGAAAATTCAGTTTTGGTTTTACCTGTCATAAAACCATTTTTATTTAATCTTTTTTTCATCCAGGCCCAGCGCAAGATCAAGGGAGACTTCAAGTTCATGGCGAAGGCCCCGGCCTACGGCGCCGACGTCGACATCTTCCTGAACTACGAGAAGGACAACAACGACAAGGTTCACTTCAGCACCAACACTAAGAAGACCGACAAGATGGTCGACTCTAAGTAAGTTTCTTAGAGTCTCACTTATTTTCCTTAGAACTAAAATCCAATGTCACAGAGATGAGGCCTGTGTTCCAGAAGTGAGAACGTTATTGGCTGATTATGCTTATGCTTTTAAAATCTCGTATCACGATCGGCACTAACTATACAAGATAAATAATATAAAAGAATAACTCAAGTTGTGGCTAAAATATTAGCTGCTCGACAACGTGATGTCGGAACTGACTGCCCAGGGTAAGCCGGGCGTTCATTTAAAAGGAAACGATTAAATTTGATCTTGAAACAAAATTGCTCTAGCGTCATTATCCAGCGAGGAAACAGAGGTATAGTAGGTATATAGGATTGTATGAAATGAACGCCATTCACTTTTCCTCTTACCTATCACCACTTGAGAAAGCTATGCACCTCATTTTATATCATATTAATAGTACCCAACAGCAGAATACCAAGAATCGGCTACAAACTGAAAATATTTTGGCACTTAACTTCATACGTGTTTTACAGGAACAAGTTTATATACTCTGGCAAGAAGTTTGAACTGAACCTGCGCCAAGATGGAGTGTACTCCCCGACTGGCAAAACCCATGGCTTCGTGGAACTGATCCTGCCTACTGACAGGTGCATCACCCTGAAAGTGGACCGTGACATCACGCAGAGCAATAACGTAAGTGGAAATTGATCACTTTGTCTAAAGTTATTTCTAATTGTTGGGTGAAATGTTAGTAATTGAGGCCAACATTCCACTCAACAATTACAGTGTTAGACTTTTTTACACTATTACAGTCACTTTTTTTTACTCAATTACAGTTACTTTTTCACACAATTACAGTGCCTTTTTAGTTTTTAAGCCTACCAGGCCGGTTCAGATATAAATGCCCGATAGTTTAGCACTTGCATCACTAAGCGGTGGGCCTAGGAGGCCCGCTTGCTTCACAGGGAGTTTAGAGAGGGTTCGGTTAAAAACCTAAGTAAATAATTAAGGCATATCTTCGGATATTGCTTAATTTTTGAAGGCTTGGCATACCAAACCACGGCAGTATTTTCACTTACCTACCTATTGTCAGTATTATAAACATCAAACCATGGAAACGTTCTTCTTTGTGCTAATTTCTAGATGGTTTTACTCTACTTTATCTTCCACTCTATAATTTCTCTAAAAAACCATCTAACCTCTCAATGTTCTCTTACAGAAGTACAACGGCCACGCCGAGGTGGTACTCTCAGACGCCACCAAGCGCGGAGGCCCAGCTTCCATCATCGCCTACAAGGGCAAGGTCACCAACACCAACCTAGAAAAGGAGCTCGTTAACTACGAAGGTCAGGTGGAACTGAAGCTGAAGGATGGACAGAATCTGCTGAACACCTTCGCTGTGAAAAACAACCCTGAGGGAGACAAGATCAAGTTTGACCTGAAGGTGAGTTATTATGACTACAGGTTTTTTATTCCAGGTCTTTTTCCGAGAACGGTTCACATTAAATCCAATAAGGATTTTGTTTAAGTATGCGACTAGTTTTTTTTTTTACATAAACATTTCATTTTATTTTACAAAACACTCTTTGTATGGTTGACCTCGTAATTGCTTTATCAACCTAAGGTTGACTGTCAATTGCACGTCGTGAAATAGTTAGTTATAGTTTCAACCTTAGTGAAGCTTCAATTTACTGGGAATTGATGTCAAAATCAAAAATCTAAATTGAAAAGTCATCTATTCAAATTAGGCTGAGAATCACCACTATTTGAACGTCAAAACAAGACGGTTTCCCAAAACACCCATCCTTCACTATCAAAAGTAGTAAGGCTATACCATCAACATCTTCTGTAACACACATCTTTGATTTAATCTGGTTTACTGTCCCAAGTTAAATAATTTGACACCAAATCAGAAAAGCCTAGTGTGGCGATGTTTAACAACCGCAAACTTTGTTACCTATTTATCTTCACAGAAAATTGTCACTTCATCGTTTTTTACCATATTTTTCTTCCCCAGTACGACATCACCGGTCACCTCCTGCCCAAGCCTGTGTCCCTGCTCGCCTCCTACACCTACGCCGATTCCGTGATCATCAGAGACGACAAGTACCGCGTCAAGGGAGGCTACGGAGACGACACCAACTTCGAGCTGACTGGAGTTTTTGAGTCCAATCTCTTGGAGGGAGATAAGAAGTAAGTTTTCCTCATATTTTGGAAGGATGAAACTTAAAATCGTTTAATACCTACTGACACCAGCGAAAATTTGATAAAGCTCTGCATTAGACAATTTAAGAATATTTTCTTGATAGTAATTTTTATCGTCTTTAAAAAGGACAATTAATGGATGTAATCAAAGACAAAAAATCATTAATGAGAACTTTTGAAAGTCAATAATCCCAAAGAGAGAGAGATTTTCAATTGGGAGATACTTTTATAATATGATAAATATTCCGGTTTCACAGTTTTTGGATAGAAAATATGTCAAGCTGTCATGTTTTATATTAAAAAATCAGCCCCTGTAGTCTCTTAAGTAGTAGTATTATCAAGAAACTATCATCAAGCTAATCTCTTTATGTCACTTCCCCAGATACCTAGATGACTTCACTCTCACCGTCAGACTACCATTCGAGAAGGCGCATGACATCAAGTGGGTATCTACCGTGAAATACGATCAACCTGAAACCAAGGATACCGTTGAGGTAAGCAGAACTCTGTCTCACATGGGGTCGCAGCATTATGCTGAGCGATGGCCGTTTTGCGTGGAGGTGACGCATATTTTCCCCCAATTTGTTATTTACGTGTTTTTTTTTTTATCTTTCTTTGCGTCATGTTTACCGCAAATAAACGAATTTTCTTTCTTCTTTTCTTTCTAACTTTTAGTGATAAACCTGGATTTCTTTCTAAACTAATATTTTTCTCAAGAACCTCGAAAAAAAATTATTAAGACCTTTTCTTAGTTAAAAATTAATATGTACCTATCACCATCTCCTGATAGCCAGTTTAATTTCATAGAATATCTGTTTTTCTTTTTATCATGTCATACCGGGGAGAGGTAAGACACGATAAAAAAAACAGATATTCTTCCCCTATTCTAAGCTACGGACCCAAAAAATACATATTTTTGATCTTAAAAAATCTCAATTTTTGTTACGATGTATCTAAAGTTGTAGTCATTTATAAATGCTCAAATACTGTATATCAGGCAGCTCACTTATCCTCAACTCTTTCAAAAACCCTCAATGAGCCCACAATCTCTCCCACAGTTCGCCATCGTGGAGTCAGTCCAAGTGAACGCTGACGTGTACAAAATCGACGCTAGCGGCAAGGTCGGCCCCCAGACCGGGCTGTCAACTGTCAAGCTCCTGGTGCCTCATGTGGACCCAGTGGTCTTGGACGTCAACTACAAGACTGCTCAGAATGGTAAATACGATTTTGTTTATTCTTTTGCTTATGACGTGACTTCAATGTAACGTTCATGTGTATGCACCGATCATCCAACGTGGTCGAGGGGTTTCTATTTTACATAGCAAATTAATTAATGACATGTAGAAAAGCGACCTAAATATCAAACGTGATAATATTTAAAAAAAATATCTGTAACTAAAATCCATTACAGTGCAGCAATGTTTTTAAAGAATATGTCAGTCATGGACTTACATGGAAAATATTTAACTTTCCGACCAAATAAATAGTGTTTTATTTTTAGTTCAATGGATGATAGCAGACTACAATACTGGCCTTTTACAAAGTTCTTATATTCACTTAACAAAGATGAATTGATGGCATGACTTAAATTCAAATGCATCTTTTCATTACCACCATTTTCTAACCGGCATAATTCCGTAGGAGATAAGAACGACAACCACGTGGAGCTGAAGGCCAAGTACGGCAAAGGCAAGTCTGCCGACATCTCCGTGGACACCGCCGTGGCTCCCCGCGACAACAAGCTCAGCATCAAGGCCAACGCACCCGGTGTCGAGGGACTGAAGAAACTCGAGTTCACTGTACACTCCAAGGTTAGTTAGCCATCCAATAGAGTAAAAGGAGAAAAATAAAAGGACTACTTTTGTTAAAAGGACTAGGTACTGAAAATAGCTGAAACCTTTACAATAACATGATTGAAATACAATACTATTACAATAATTCCGATTTACCTAGATCCGGTATGTCAATTCAGCGCTAGAACACTGTGAAAAGTAAGCAGCTGTTCTATTTAAATACCGGATGCTTGACACTGTTAAATTTCAATTCAATCTAGTATCACTGGCTAAAGTCCACTCTGCAAAATTTAGATACAGGATACAGATTAAGTATAGAAATAATTATGTTTATGTAAATGTGCCATAGACAAAGTCTGTTTGTGACATCGTATCTCTCTAACGCAATAACCTATTTCAATGAGGTTTTTTCTGTTCTCGTGTATCTTTGCTGTACTTATTACTTATTTTTGCTTCCATTAGAACCCCACTCCGGACACCTACAGCTCCAACATGCTGGTGGACGCTGATGGCCGCGTCTACAAGGCGGACTCTACCTTCGTCTTCTCGAAGGCGCATCCTCAGATTGATATCAAGTACACCAGCCCCACTACACCGAAGACTAGCAGGTAATTTATTATTCTTCTTGTCTTGTTTGTACACGTGGTAACAATACTAGCTGGTCAGTGCGGCGAGTGTTAAGTACCTATCACCAACTGTAAAAGTTACAAGTGTATTGTTTAATTTGATTGTACTAAGTACAAATAATTATTGTTGCTGCTCCACCGTTTCATTTATATTTTTTCCCTCGTTTAAAACTTAGTAGTTTCGTAACAGTATTGATGGTGCCATTCACGAAGACGCGCCCCACTCCGCTCCGCTCCGTACTAAAGTACAGTTTACAGTACAGTAATCGCGGAGTTGGGCGCGTTTTCGTGAATGACACTATCTGTAAGCTCTTACTACTACGACATAAAGACGCTGTCAATGTCATATTGTTACCACTGAATTGTCGTTGACTGTACATTGTCATAATTAAATGGGTTTGTCTGTACTCTTATTGAAAAAAAACCGAACTCTTTGTTATAACAAACCATTTCAACAAGCAGATCTAATCCAAGTCCAACCAGTTTTAGTCCAAGTCTCTTCACCTCTATCATCACTCAGTTCTTTACCAACTTGACCATCTTCCACAGGGTATACGTTAAGGGCAGTTCGCTAAGCTCCACCCAAGGCAAGGTCGAGGTGAAAATCGAAAACATCCGCGACATTTCCTTCGACTGTGTCTCCGAAGGTAACGTCCAGAAAGACAACGTGAACTTCAAGCTGACCGCCAACTCTGAGAAGCTTGGTTTGAAGAACTACCAGGTCGAGATTGCTAGCAAGGACGCTGGAAACGGCAAGCGATTGGAGTTCCACGCTACCAATGATAACAAGAACGTTCTTAGTGGAAGGTGAGGATTTTTATATTGTTTTATATATTATATATATTTTATATTGTTTATTTTTTATATTGTTATTTTAACTGTACACTTTCTTCTGTACTCCACTCTGCGCTTTACTCTTTCTACTCTACTTTCTTGGCCAAATAAAAACGACCATCGTCAGTCACTTGTTTATTTTACGGAATTTCTGAATACCACCATTTTATATAAAATTATTCTTCTTCCAAATCCTATGCAAATATGGGATGATGTCGTTCATAATCTAATCTTAAGAAGTCCATATCACCAATTTACTTATCACCACAACAGAAAATCTTGAAATCATTCTCAAGTTCATTATGTCCAGACAAGTATTAATGTCATTCTTCATCATCTCCAGCACATCCTACATCAGCAAGCAGGAGGGTCCCAAGATGATCATCGAAGGCTCTGGCGCCGTGAAGGTCAAAGAAGAACAGAAGTCTGCCAACTTCAAGTACATCCGCACCATCCTCGGAGAAGGAAACGAGAAGGGAGTTGAGGTTCGTGTCTATTTCTTAATATTTCTTCGAACTATTTACACTTTTCCATCATTTTCCAATAATTTTTAAGTAAGATCTCGTAAACAGCACTCGCTTGAGTCTTGACTATCAGCATTTCTATTCGGTTTAAAATTTGTAACATTTGAATATCAGCATAATTGAATATCAGAATTTCTATTCGGTTCTTTTGCAAATATCTTTTATGTCACTAAGAGTTTGAATTCGTAGAGATATCAAAGTATCTAGAGCTAGTACTCTAAAATATCGTTCATCAGCCTGATATAATCCATTTCAAGATACAGTACAATGCACTTTGTGACCAATCTTTCCAATTTTCTTGCTCGTATCTTCATCATCAGTCTGTAGCAGTTCATGGCTGGTCAAAAATACACTATCTAGTTCTACTAATATTATGGTCATCAATATAACCTGACCGTCTCGTCTCTAGACATTCTTCAACATGGCTATCGGAGAGCGCAGCTACGTGGCGGAGTCCCGCGTCACCAACTTGGAGTACAAGAACTCCTACGTCTACTGCGAGGAGAAGAAGCAGTGTGCTCATGCTGAGCTCAACTCAAAGATCGATATGTCCAGTAAGTTTTTAATCACCACTTCTTTCGTGTTGATTCTTGATATAATTGATTACTACTTATAAATAGAGAGATTTATGTCCAACGTTCAAAGACAACGTCAAATCAATTATTTTAAATACGCCATAAAAGGCATTTTCGAACGTCAAAATTTACAAGAAAATAGAATTGGTTTTAGGCGGTAACAGCTCTATTTTACAAAGGGTAGTTTCGTATAGAGTAAAGTGGAAAAGAAACTCTATAGTCACCTCTGAGTAAATTCAAGAGGCAATTTTAATGTAAACGGATGAATTAATATTCTATAAAAACAGCGCATTTCCGAGTCATAAGGAATCTGGCATTAGCCGTTTTCTAAATAAACTACTCAACAAGGATACCAAGAATAACTAATTATAATACTCTTGATAACTATAAACAAACATCCTCCATCTCTTCCTTCCACCAGAACCCGGAGTAATCACCAACGTCATCAACGCTGGCTTCGACCTGCGCAAGCTGGGCATCGCCCCGGAGTTCGGCCTGATGATCAAGGACGAGGTGTCGGACCAGAAGCTGCCGCAGTACACCCTGGACCTGCACATCAACAAGGAAGACAAGAAGTACCACATGCATGTTTACAACACACCTGAATTTGGAAGTGAGTAGACCTTGGCCAGTATTTAACCATATTTCAATCTATCCTGACTTCTTCTTTGCGTGCCGATTTGACTCAAATATCCTGAATGTAGACTCAAATCTGGACAGCTATAGAGCTGTCCAGATTTGAGTCTGCGAAGCCAATGATAGCATTGGCTTCGTTTAATCCTGGAAAGTGCTATAGCCAAACTCCTAACTTTAGTAAATTCATCTAGCAAACCTGTCCAACTACAGAACAAAAGAATATCAAAACACCTGCTTGCAAAAGTGACCAAAACTTGATGACTTTAAAACTTGTTGAAATTCAAGTTTGACATCATACTATAATTATTTGATCATCAAGTTTTGGAACACAATCTCAAGCTCATACGTAACAAAGTTTAAATTCCATTGCAACCAAAATTATTTAGGACCTTTTTGGTATAAATGGGGACTCAAGATCAACTTAAAATACAAAACGGTTAAGTTAGTGGCAATGGAATCTAAATTATCTGAGAATAATCTCAGATAATTTACATTCCATTCATTTTTTTCTTTTCATAAGAATTCAAGTATAGGTTTGTAGTATTCACTTGTATTGGCACTATTTAGGTACCGATATTAGCAATTGAAAGAGGACTCTTTATCATCTTTTTAAAAATCTCTAAAAAATTCAACACGAACGCATACTAACTAACGCATACACTTTTAGATGCCAAATCTGGAATCACCATCCAGCTGCCCCAACGCGTCATGGCTCTAGAAACCTTGGTCAGCTACCCAACCAACAAGGGTCTACCCTTCCCTGTCCGCGGAGAAATCTGCCTCGACCTGAACAAGAACAAGCAGGGCCACAAGACCTCTGCCCGGTTCCTGGTCGATTTGGACGTCACTAACGACAAGCAGCAGTCTGCTGTTGCTGAATTTGGATTTAACCATCCTAAGTTGAACAAGGTATGATATTCCGTGACTTTTTTGCATTCAAACTTCCCCCGTTCACTTCTTCAACTAGGTAAGTAGGTACTTATTTTCAAATAGTTTTTTTTGTTTCATTCTTAATATTTTTGACAACCAGTTACGGAATTGCTCTACTTACACAAATTTTGCAACGCATAAACTTGGGCTTGATTTTTACTTGGGCACTGCATAAATTAAAATCCTATTTGATTTAAAATGTGGCAACATCTGGTCTACCATGATTTTTTAATTGATTTTACTCAATAATACAGACAATTTCATTAATTCTTACTCTTTTATACCCCATCCCCAAATATAGTCACAATTAACTAAAAATCATTCTTCTTACCACAGGAAGCCGTAGTAAAGATCCGTGGAAACCTGCAACGCCCTCAACAGAACTCCGTCAAGATCGAAACCTCAGCATCCATCTCACACCCAGTCCTCGGAGCCGTAAGTTTTTGTTACCTATCTCTTTTTATTACAAAATGAAAAACATCTTTTGTCTCTTTCTGGACGAATATTAGACCTGTTTAACCTGTTTATACATCAGCTAAATAAAGTAATTGATATTTTTACAGGATCGCGAATCTAAATTCTTGTTGGAGGGATCACCGAACCACATCAAGGTCTTGGTAAGTCTACATCATTGTTTAAATAATTTTTAGTAGCCTTAACTCTTAATTTTTTTTTATATTATTATTTTCATAATTAACAAGTTGACATACATTTTGGCCAACTACTGTATGACAGACTACCATCAACACGAAAATTGTGAATTTCCACAATTTTTGTAACCTATCCATTTCACTTAATCTCAATAATCAACCTTAACTAATAAAACCAAATTCTTCCAGATCAACACTCCCCTCGTGAAGGTCATTGACGTGGAAGGCTCAGCTACCATCAACGACAACCTGCAGAAGGGCGAGATGAAGGTCTGTCTGCTGGAAGGCAAGCCAGTCCGCGTGTCCGCCATCGCCAAGGACTACCAATACTTCGAGTTCAGCACAGGTTATAGCGGTGATTAAATTTAAAATGTTTGGTGTCAGGAGATCACCAAATTTTTTGAAAAGTCACAGGATTTCGTTCGACTTGACATTTCTCTTTGACTGTTATTGGCTTTCGATTTTTGAAATGAGTTTTTGGGATTTAAAAAAGGAGTGATTTTATGATAATGCTTGCTTGATTGATGCTTCTAGTCACGGGTTCGATTCCCAAATGGAACAAGTAATTTTCTGGCCAAGTTGGTTCAAACCCTACTGATATACGCCTAGACACACGTGGAACATTCTCTCTACACCCAAAACTCAAGCAAATGACAAAGAACCAAAATAGTTACCAATTCAAGAACCGTCCATCTAACGTCATCTCCTCAACAGACGAATCTGACCGCAAGCTGTCCATCGTGGGCCACATCCAGCCAGAGAAGCGCGTGGACATAAGCGCTGACATCATCCTCGGTGGGCAGAAGAAGAACCTGGTCCATGGAGCTCTATTCTTGGACGATAACCTCGTAAAGAGCAACTATGGCGCGTCTAAGGACAACTTCAACTACTTCTTGGTGAGTTAACATGACGTACAGCCTTTATTTCCCAAACGAGTAGGAAAAACGTGTTAAGTAAACCCACATTTAGGCATTAATGAGTCAAAGGGAATATATCCAGACTCGTGGCTGGTTTACAAATGGGAAACTCAATAAAATTTTGCAGTAGTTTTAGTAGTTTTATGTTATTTTAAATAAACTTAAAAAAAAGAACATAAAATCGCTTTAACATGTGTGGACGTTTGAGTCCATTAAAAAAAAAGTTTTTTTTTTTAATTTCTGTAAGTAGGCTTGTACAAACACTTTTTACACGTCAATCGTATCTGACTACTCTGAGAAGAAAGACTAAAACAAACTCAGAGGTCACAGTCCCTTTTAAAATCCAGACGTCATAATCTTGGTCAGATCATTGCTTTGACCTGTCCAGTCAGTGCACGCATTTGTCAGTAATCGCGCATTTAATCTTCAACATCAACCAAACACTTTCAATTACATCATTAATCTTTTTTGTTCCCCAGACTGCCCTACGCAAGGACCTGGACAACCTCGAAAGTCGCATCAAGACCCTGGGCGAGAAAGCCAACAACGACTTCAAGGCCGTGCTGCAGCGCGTTGAGCCGACCTTCAAGAACATCGAGCAGTCCTACGGCGAAGAACTAACCAAGTTCTACAAGGAAATCGCTGATGATAAGGTGCTGAAGGAGATCTCGGAGATATTGTAAGTTGATTTTCTATATTTTTTTCTGAACAGAAAATTTTGTGAGTTCTAAAAAATCATCTATACATATTTATAAAAAAAAAAAACGAAGTCAAAACTGTTCATTAAATATAATATTATTAATTATTACTTTTATTATTAATTTAATGTTTTTATAATATTTCGAAAAAGTAATAGCTACGAGATGTGCGAACGAGTCTGATGCCGAAAATATTGCTTTTTGAATTTTTGTTTGTTTGTCTGCTTGTCTGTTTCGGATTGGCGCAAAAACGGTTGATCGGATTTTAATGAAATTTGGCACACAGATAGTTTATAACCTGGATTAACACATAGGGTACTTTTTATTCCGGTAGTACGTTCTCGTGGGATATTTTCCGACATCCACACAGGCAAAAGCGCGGATAAAAGCTAGTGGTATTTAAAACCGTTTCACAGTGTATGGACCCGTACAAAGTCAAGTTAGCGGTCAGTGAGTGGATAGTATTTTGTCTTGGACAACTTGAATAATGGACAATAATCAAGAACATCTTAAATTCAGCTTCAACTTTAAACGCCTGCCAAGATAATTATATTTATTAGTGCAGGCAAAAGACTTTAGAACTTTTGACAAGTTCGTGAAGATTACTGTAATTTATTTAATTCCTGAATAATGACTTGTTTTATAAATTCTCTCCTAACTGAACTCTTTAATTTCAGCAACGTGATCGTGCAATCCGTCGCTAAGATCTTGGATGCAGTGCTGACCGGCACCAAGCCCATCGTGGATACTATCATCAACACCTACATCACAATTGCCAAAAGAATCCAGGAGCTGTATGAGAAGACGGTATGTTGCAAATTGGTTCTCTTGATAGAAGTAATTGTCTACCAGAAAGACGCTTAACCTCCTGAAACAAGCCAGAGATCGTGTTTCTAAATATGTTAAAGAAACTTTAAACAATACACTATCGTTTCATACTTGCCTACTTGAGATTCCCCTTAATCTTGTCTGTCCAGCAGAAGCACTCCACTTTCAAATTTATAATATGACCAATATTTTAGAACTTAAATTAAAATAGTTGAGTTTGAGTTCATTGTCTCGCCAGTACAGAAGATTCTGGCTTGTTAAAGTTTCAGTGGTTAGCCTATCCCAAAGAAACCATTACTAAAGTCTAATAAAAACCTTTTTTCTCCAGTTCGAGCCTATCATTAAGCAATTCTACGAAACATTGGCCAAATACTTCAAGGAATTCTCGGACTCTATCATCGACATCTTGGCTCACTACGCTGCCATCGTCACTGACTTTTATGAGAAGCACAAGCCTGAACTTGAGGAGTTGACCAACACACTTACTGCTATCTTCAAGGGTGAGTAATGTGTCTGAGGTACCTATTTTGTCATGTTACTGCTGCCTAAAGTGGAAGAAGTGCAGTAGAAGGATTTTAGTATCTACTAGAATACTTCACAATCTCACAACAGAAATTATTTGCAATGTATACGTAGAATCTACTCTCTACTAGTATTTTTACTATCTACCAGTTGATTTTACAATCTTCCTTTTAATTATATTATTCACTAATGAATAAAAATGTTGAGTACCTTAATCCGAAATAAAAAAAATAAGAAGATAGGCAGTAATTATTACGTCTAAATAATATACGTGTATTCTTTGTTGTTTAGACCTGACCCGTCTCATCGTCGCTCAACTCAAGGAGTTCCGCGGCCGCTTCGACGCTCTGACCAAGGAACTTGCAACTACCATCAAGGATTTGCCCCTCTTCGCCCTCATTAAGGAGAAGGTAAGCAGAGAACGACTTTCTTCATCAATACAGGAATCAATAAAAAAAAAATCTACAAAAATACATTTTTAAGTATTTTAATCGTTTTCACATTATATAACAGAACATCATTCTAATTGCTCAGCAAAGCAAAATAAAATTATTGGAGACCATTTAAATCCAATTAAAACGTTGTCTCGATGAGACGGAAAGAAGAAAAACACCTACCAAAATATTTATTTAATAGTATTTTGAAGTGCTGCGGACCTGCGGTCCTCATTTTTCGTGCATACGTAGTTCTATCTCCCTCTCGCGCTCGAACAACGTTGACGTTACTACCAACACGTCATAACACTGATAATTTTCCTTCAGTACCAAGAGCTGGCGGTGCCCGAACAGACGGTGGCTCTGCTGGGCGACGCGTACAACACCATCCGTGGGCTCATCCCCACGCCAGAGATCCGGGACTTCACTGATGCTCTGTACTCATACATTGCCAAGGTAAGTCCGAATCTTCAAACCACAACAACCAAACATTCCATTCAGTCACTGTACATGTTTGGGCATTATTGATCTGAAAAATAATTCAGAAGAAACAAAAATATAGTTCCTATCTGAGATATTTTCATCATCTCAGGTTCTTAAAGTCAAATCTTTCAATTTCTTGTTTTGAGCAGCGAGAATAGTGGATTGTAGACCTGTTGACCATTTTCTATTTTGTTAAGTACTTGGTACTTATTGAAAGACCTACACTGTCCTCCCATACCTAGAAACACTGTTATTTGAAAGTATTGTAAAAGCCAATTATTTTTAAAAGAGTAACCGTGGAGTTTCTTACCGGCTCTTCTCCATAGGAAATGACCAATTGGAACCGTGCACCTAGCTTCTGACGTTTCATAAGTGCCCATGTAGGTTTATGTGAAATAAAATATTTTGATTTTGATTTTGAATAGAAAAAAACATTTGAAAATCACAATCAAAACCAAGGAGCAAATTATTACCTGCTCCTTCATCTTTAAATAATAAAACCAGCTTGTATTTACATACGTGTTGTTATAATTGTCTCTTATTAAAGCGAAGACTTTATCTCATACAGAGAAACGCCACCAGTGCTCCCAATCCTTCATAATCTACAGCAGTCCTTCTAATAGTCCTAATATTCTTTTTCGTCCTTCTAGAAACTGAAACAAGAGAAGGTGGACGACAACAAGGAACTGCGCGTCATCTACCAGAAGCTGTCCACCGCCATCACGTCACTCATCCAGTTCATTCGCGCTCAGCTCGGACAATTCGGAGCGGGTGTCGGACCTACTCCTGTCTTCAGCCCTGTGAGTATTCGGAAAATTATAAGTTGATATCATTAGTTTTACCTGCTTGTGTTTGAAGGTTGAGTCAACCTTCAAAGCAACAATGAACAGGCATCTTTGAGGAAGGCTCGTTCAATCGTGGACCTCATCTTTCACTTTTCACCAGTTGAGATTGAGGTCATGAGTGAACCCAATAAAAAAATTTAAAAAGTCTGCTTTTAGTGTTGTAGAAAGCTTTGTTGTAGACCTCCTAGTGAAAAAACTTGTTCAGGAAAGTATTACCGCCATACATAAATTCCGTTTCAATACTATGGGTGCCAGTGTACATATGATATAATTTTAAGCTTTGCCTTCGCGCTGGCAACACACTTGTAATGCCTCTGTGAGGCAGAAGCCCGTAGACGTCAGTGATCATCTACCATAAAACTGACACACTCCTTCTCTCCCCAGATCTCCTTCACCCCCGGTTCCCTGTCATCGCCATCGTTCGGCAGACCGCCGTCGACCAGCCTGCTCAACAAGCTATTGACCGGCGACGTTCCCGATATCCTCGCTCTCATCAAGGCGTACAGACCCAGAAGCTTCAACCCGCTGGATGAGGTGCCCGCTAAACGTGAGTAAATTTTGTATAACATTTGGTATAGAGAGAGACTGAGACAAGAGACTGCCACACAGCTATGAGTGACAGAGACAAAAGGTGTTTTTTTTAAATAAATTTTGATGTGCCATATTAATAACGGCCGGGAAATTTATTTATTTATTTTTTAAGGATTACCGAAATTACAGAAATGTACGTAGCATGAATCAAAAAATAAACAAAAAGAGACATTTCAAACGACTATCCCATTAATAAATGTGGAAGTTTGTATGTTTGGACGTTTGTTACTTAATCACGCAAAAACGGCTGAACGGATTTGGATGAAATTTGGTACACAGATAGTTTATAACCTGAATTAACATATAGAATACTTTTATCACAGCAATACGTCCCCGTGGGATAATATCTGACCTGGGAAAAGCCGCGGGCAAAGGCTAGTTCAATAATAAAATACATGAGAGTGATCCTTTTACAATTCATCCGATTTTGTATGATGCGTTTCACCACGATCTCGTATAATATTATGCAATGATGCAGTCGATAATCATCGTATCGTAACTTTACAACTTATCCTGAAATACATTTAGGCTCCTTTGTCACTAGCCTTTTTTTTTTGGGGTGGGTTATTATCAAATTACTTCTCCCGCTCTGGACGGAGCGGGAGAGCGTGTCAGACTCTTACTGACTAAAACCCACCCGTGTTCCTTCGGTTGCCCTGTTGCCGGGGGCCACGATCTCCCTTTTGGTTTTCTTCGCAACCCCGGCAAGCTGTCACTAGCCTTAGATTCTGTTCTGTCTTTCTGTAACCGACACCATTTTCTGTATTTAATAACTTCATGCTAATATTCACCCCATCTTCTCTCCGCAGTCCGCGCCGTGGTCGTCAACGGCCAGCACATCTTCACTTTCGACGGCCGCCACATGACCTTCCCCGGCAACTGCCGCTACGTGCTCGCTCACGACCATGTCGACAGGAACTTCACCCTCATGATACAGCTCGTCAACGGACAGCCTAAGTCTCTGATCTTGGAAGACAAGAGTGGTTCTATTGTAGAGTTGAAGGACAATGGACAGGTGAGCACCATTTTTTCTAGACCTTAAATTTGTTAACTAAAAGGACAGAGAAGTACGGAAAGAAAATTTGGATTAAGAATATCTGTGATAGTGTCCAATAGTCTTTCAGCCTGACCTGGTTTAGAAACAACATCCTTATGCTAGAAAACCAAAAAGAAAAATAAATGATTTAATTCATCCATTTTTTATACGCTGGGACGAAAGATATTTTTAATGCAAGCTACAAAAACAAATCGTCTTTATAACAATCTTCTACTTAATAAAAATCTTAAGTTAATTCACTGTCAGACAACGCACAGCCGAAACTGCTGGGTCTAGAAACGTGAAATTTTGCACAAGGGTTCCATAACCATATAACGAAAGTGACAGTGAAAATCGAATAATTTAGGGAATCCTAAATGGATTATAGGGGATGAAATTATTGTCCCTAACTAAATGTATACTAACCCAATCCTATTATTTGCAGGTGACCCTAAACGGAGCCACCCACGGATTCCCAGTCATGGAGAAGGACTCGTTTGCTTTCCGTGAGGCTAGCGGCCGCATTGGACTCGGAACATTATACGGAGTTATGGCCTTCTGTACTACCAAACTTGAGGTACGTACTCATTGGATCAAATAACAACACAAAACGTTGAAATAGTTCATATCAGTACAAGCTAGTTGAATTAAATTGGCTAAAATTGCAAAAACATTAGCTGTATCTTGGGGAGTTCTCTGAGACTTAAAAATAATTGCATATTAATACTATTTAATGTCAGTTGTAATATTTTGGACACTCAGTAAATTCTGTATCAGCTGAATTCATGTCAAATAGTTGATTTCGTTTATAGCGTTTTAAGGCAGCTGTTCTCATAAAATAATATCGTAATGTAAATCTTTAATTTAGTGAAACTCAAGATCAATTTTTTATTTTTTTATTTAATGATTGTCAAATCTAAGTTTAGTATTTATACACAGTTCTATAATAATGTTTTTCCTTAGGTGTGCTACATCGAAGTGAACGGCTTCTACCTCGGCAAGCTGCGCGGTCTTCTAGGAGACGGCAACAACGAGCCCTACGATGACTTCCGTCTACCTAATGGAAAGGTACGGCTTTATTTTTTGATATTCCTAAGTTTATTGCAGCATTTTTTCTTACCTTGAAATAGTTTACGAAAATTTTGTCTGTGGAGTTTATCGATGAAATTACAGTCACTGTATCTACATATTTGATTGGCAATCCGGAGGGTTCTTATAGACCTCTCAGGGTGCAAGAATGGTAATAACTATGAGTGCGGTAACTATGAATTTACCGTTAATAATCCGTCGACATACTTGATGCTAATCACATAAACCACCATTCTATGGCAGAAAGAACATTCAATCCTTCCACTAATCACAACTTTCCTTTCAGATCTGCACATCAGAGAGCGAGTTTGGAAACGCATACCGTCTGGCTAAGAGCTGCCCCCAGGTCCAGGCTCCGGAACACTCCCACCACCAGCTCCACCACATGGCCTTGCCGCCCGCGTGCGAGGAAGTCTTCGGAGGAGCTTCACCACTTAGACCACTGAGCCTGTTCCTCGACATTGCACCATTCAGGTAAGACTGTAGTGGCTGTGGTGTCAGTTTGTTATTTTTTTACATTAGTGCCAAAACCTAACCAAGTTGGTATTGATCAAAATGATTCAACACTTATTACTCTCTGTATACAGTTGGTTTGGATACTAGAAGAATTTACTATGAAGAAATTTTTCTTAAAATAATTTAATCTTCCGCTGAGGTCTTGGACCACGAGTTCTTGCTAAATAGTTTAAATTATTAAAAAAATACTTGTGCCATGTGTGCGTATTTGGAAGTAACACACATGAACTTGTTAGATACTAGTCTCATCTCCCGTCATTTCAATGACGCCTCCATCTAAACCAGTACCACAAACAGCAAACATAACCCCACCTTCTAATTAACAGACAAGCCTGCATCCACGCATGCTCCGGTGACTCCAAGGAAGCCCTCCACCAGGCGTGCGACCTCGCGCGAGGATACACAGCGCTCGCCGTCACCGGCATGTTACCTGCTGTCCTGCCTGAAGCCTGCGTACAGTGCACGGATGCTGATAAGCCCAGGAAAGTGGGAGAGAGCTACGAGCTGAAGGTTCCCAACAAGCAAGCTGATATTATTGTGGCTTTCGAGACTACTGTTGTAAGTGTTCAATTTAAATCTCTGTTTAAATTCAGTTTTTATTGCATATTACATGTGTTTCACACGATCTTACTTATAATAATAATATTTGAACCGACTGTCTGGTTTCACTGTGTTGTGATTATCATTATTCAGCCATATAGGCTTTACTGCTGAGCTCTAAAGCTACTCTTAAAGCTCTCTCATCTCTGGTTAAAGAAAGGTCTTTTAAAATATTTTATGTAAGTGTGCAAGCTACATCAAATAAGATCTCTTAAGTTATTACTAACTAACTGTAACTAGGGAGACATATTTTGTTACCTCGATTTTTGAATTCATGTCTTTAAATTCTGACTAACTTGGCCTAACTCTTAAATCCATACAAAAAATAAACCGAAAAAGAAACCGGCTAACTTCATTCTATAATTTCAGGATAACGAGAAGAACTACAAGAACATCGTGGTCCCCCTGTTGGGACAAGTCCTGGACGGCCTGAAGAGCAAGCGCTGCACTGACGTGAAGGTCTACCTCGTCGGCATCACCCCCAAGTTCCCCTACCCCATCCTGTATGATACTGACGGTGAGTAGACGTTGTTACATCATTTAGAAGAGATTGCTGTTGAAAATAGTCTTTTTTAATTAATCTTTGGTCGGCAAGTATTTCTGAAATTACAACAAAAGTCATAACTTTGTATAAATTTTTTATAAAGTAAGTACTTAGGTAAAAAATTGAAAAAAATATTTTCAGTTATAATATTATATCAATTTTTTGCGGGACCATTACGGCCAGTAATCGCACAAAACAGAGAAGTTTGGAAGTATAAGGGGAGACCTTTGCCCTGCAGTGAGATACAATGTAGGCTAACAAAAAAAAGTATAAGTATTTATGAGATTCTGCAAATGGTAAAAAAACTGCTTCAATAGTAAATTGCTACTTATCTCAAACGAGTGTCAATTATTCTAATTTAAACCTTAGTACTTGATCGACTGAGCTCTGCTCTGTTGAAAATAGATAAACATTCGTCCAGGTATAAAAACATTTTATCACATTCCTGAAGCTGTGAAAATAGAGAAAACGAATTTTATTAGATATGAGACCTAGCTAGATCGATTTTTCACCCCCGTTAAACCCTTTCATTGCAACTTTCATTGTAATCGTTAGAGCCGTTTTCGAAAACGTTATTACAAATATATATACAAATATTGCTTAATAGGATATGATAGTATTGACCACAAAACTTCGTGCTACTTGCACTCGTGATTTGCTTCCTTTTGCATACTTTCTCTAACCAGCAATAACCTCCATCATCTCATTACAGTGAAACTGAGGAATGCGAAGCCTGTGTTCGACGACAGGAGTCGCTACCAGATACTGGCCGATCCCGCCAAGAACAAGAACATTTACAACCCCTACATTAACGAGCTGCTCTCTATCGTCGACCGTCTCAGAGTTGAATTCGGTAAGTTAACTGATAAAATATAATAATATGACATGTATAGGTGCTTAAATATGGATGATAACGAATAATCGGAAAATGGTTAATGATTACATGTTTCTTTTCTACTTATAATATTATCTTACAATGTTGTGACAACCGGCAACATTTTGTATTTAAATAAAGCCAAAAAAATTAATGAAAATGAATAATAATTAAATAATTTATTAATTATTGAAATTAATTATTAATTTTTAGACAGTCGACTACCCACCAACTTTAAAGAAATGGTTATAACACGACAAATTACGGCACCCTACGTCAATTTGACGTGTACACCGCCAGATGCAGCTGAATGCTAGTATTTTACATGGAGCTACTCAGAATTGTCAACAAAATATTAAAATGCTGAAATTTTATTTTTCGGGTCGAACTTTACAATCTATTATTGTTAACAGGCTACAAATGATTAGTTAACATACGGATAAAGTTTAAGGCGCTGACAATAACCTTATCCCTCTATCTTCCAGGTCTCACCAACGTCGTAGCTGGCTACCAGTCTCTCTTCGACCTGCCCCTCCGTGCTGGAGCTGTCAAGCACACCATCAGCGTCGTTGGAGAGGAATGCGTCAGTCAATTCTTCCTGGTAAGTTTCAATGTCTACTATAACAGTTCCTGTGTATGGTCTAGCTTATAATCTGCTTGAATTGTTTATGATTTTTTCTACACCTTTTTTAGGGTTCCGTAATAAACAAGGAACCCTTATAGTTTCGTCATGTCCGTATGTCTGTCTGTCTGCGGTCTAGCTCCGAGACCCTTAGTACTAGAAAGCTGTAATTTGGCATGGGTATATATATTAATTACGCCGACAAAGTGGTAAAATAAAATTATGCAAAAAAAGCGGTTTTAGGGTACCTCCCGTACACGTAAAGTGGTGATGTTTTTTTTTCTGTCCCGTGTTTTGGGGTATCATTGGAAAGGTCCTTCAAAAAAATTATGATTATGTGAAAACCATTTTTGGATTCAGGGCTCCGTTTGCGAAATAGAATAGAATAGAATATTCTTTATTATGTACACCAAAAAAAAATTACAAACATTAATTTAGAAATTTTACATTTGGTGACACAATGGGCGGTCTTATTGCTAAAAGCGATCTTTTACAGACAACCTTTGGATGGATTTAAATGGAAAAGGAGAGACAATACTGCAGGTAGTCAGTGGTGTACCATTTAAATATACAACAGATACACAGATACATAAAGAATATAATTACCTATTTAAATAAGCCATTAAGCTATTTATATTAAGCTTTAAAGTAGGCTCTAAAAGTTAACGAGTAATAATCGACCAACTTAACTTTGCAGTTGCAAAAACATGTTTAACTACAAAGTTAAGTTTGTTTTTGGAATAAATTCATCCCAACTACGGAACCCTTCATTGTGCGTGGTCCGACACGCACTTGGGCGGTTTTTTTTTTTGTCTTATTTTTACATTAATACCTAGCCATTATTGTATTTATATTTTTTATTGCTGTTTTGATTACAAATATAATGTGTTTTCTGATTAATTTGTCTATTTAATCACATGCGTCTTTTTTTCTCTGTATTTTCTTTCTTTGTTATATTTATTTGTTACTCATTGTTAATTTTGCTTTTAGCTCGAGTTCGCCCGTTCCTTGGCCTACAGCGTTGCCTTCGACAACATGGCCTACACACACTCCATCGTGACAGTCACACCTGAAGGATCCCTTAAAGTTGGCAACGGCAAGAACGCTGCCCAGATTGTCGGTCAGTATATTTTCATTTATTTATTAAAAAATTACGCACAAGCCTTTAATGTCCTCTACTTCTTTTTTCGTTTCGCTGATCCGTCCTTGGTTGTGTCGGATTACCGTCCCATCAAACAGTGAGGACAGGAGAAGTACATTTATGTGTTTGCGCACACACTTGCGCACTATATTATCTCTAGCGTACTTGTCTAGTGTCTGTTGAGATTGGCCGCCGTCACCGGAATTCGGTTGGCAGATTATTATAATTTCCCACATCGGCTCAAACTATATGAAAACAGCTTTTTTTTTTTTTTTTTGGGTGGGAAATTATCATATAACTTCTCCCGCATTATTTTCTGCAGGCTACACCGATAAGGCTGTGATCATGCTGGGAGATAAGAAGGTCGGCAAGGATGCTGAGAACCTCAGGAGCACACTCACAAAGACACCTGACGCGTGCAGGGACTTTGTGGAGTCGGTAAGTCTACTACCATCTCATTTTTAACGATACTCCCTTTATACTGTAACTACAGTGACTTTTTTTTCATGAACACGGAGCGATTTAAAGCCAATAGAAGCACAATTAAGTTGGCTTCAATACCGAAACAGTATCGGCTTATGAGTTTTGGCATTCTAGGAAAATGAACCGTAACGATTACAGAAAGTGTTTTTTTGTTTTGCTAGCATTATAAATATATAAATACCTAGGTATACGAAGTAACAGCATAGGCAGTATGATCTCAAAAGACCATATTATCATTTTTTTTATCGATCTCCTTGAGGGCTATAAGTTATCAACTTTTGGAAGACTTTTGTAACCAAAGTTCAATATCAATCTTTACTCCTTTCTCCCACAGACTGACGGCATCGTGTTCTCTGCGACGAACTACCACGCGCTGAACGCTGGCCAGCAGAAGCAGTTCCTGCAGACGGCGGCCGCCGCCATCAACCAGAGGGTGATGCACGCGAGCATGGTGCAGGACTGCACCTGCGTGTACGCAGACCCCTTCAGGGTCCGCTCCGTGTGCGTCACCAAGGATAGGAAGGAAGTGGTAAGGAAATTGTTTTTGGTTTTTTAATTAGCCTTTACTGCCACACTGCTTGGAAAAGGCTTCCCCCAAAATTGATACCATTTTTAAACTATGACAAATGAGAAATAATTTACTATCGAATGTCACGAGACTCTGGGGGAATAAGCGCATTGTCAGTGCATGTAAGAAGATATCGGTAAATAATGGTGCCGATTCTCTTGTTCACAAACTAAACTAAATTTAAGTTCAGTGCATCTTTTTCTTTCTATTTCATTAAGAAAAGGACAGAAGACAAATTTTAGTTTAGTTCTGTCAAATTAATCAGCGCTTGACGTAAATTGACGTAATTTTAGTTGGCAAGTTTTTAATCACGTCTAAACTTGTATGGAGTAGTGACAGGCGCTGATTAATTTGACAGGACTAAACTAAAATTTATCTTCTGTCCTTTTCTTAATGAAATAGAAAGAAAAAGATTCACTAAACTTAAATTTAGTTTAGTTTGTGAACAAGGGAATCGGCACCAATATTTCCTTTAATGTGACCACCTTGCTGGTTTAGTGATCGCAAATTTGACTGCTGAGCATGTGATCCTGTACTCGATACCCATGTCAGGCCACGTATTATTGAGGTTTTCATCCATCGACGGCCCGACTTCACTCATAGGCTTGTCTTAAATTGCGCCAATCTCATCGCTTCTGCGATGCTCATTAAGTAAATTCTCAGTTGTAGCAAAGACTGTGGGCTAAGTACAAATAGTTTCGCAGAATTTTATTGTTTGCCGATGGTATAGATTTTTATTTTGTTTGGATTATTGGAATCTGAAATAAACGAGTTAATATTAACAGGCTCGCCTCGGCTCGGCCTGACTCTTTCGCGTAAAAACACGGAATTTATCCTCTAAATATTTTCGTTACTTAACTTTTTCTAATATGCTCGTTCTTTGTTCACAGGCTCGCAGACGGAAGTAAGCTCTGCACCCGAAACTGTGATCGAATCGTGCCAAATACCAAATACTCTAGCGTTATGTAGTCGCGTGGGAGCGAGACGCACATATTATACAACGATAAGTACGTCTCTCTCGCACGCTTTCATCAAATAGTCTCCCACGGAAATGTAAAGCATTGTAGTGTCCATTGCCGCTTCGGCATTCAATAATTTAACGTCATTTAGTAGTAGACTAGCATTGGATGGTAGTTTTATATTTCCGTGGTAGAAATAATTAATTAATCATTATAATTGTCATCAGCAGAATCTGTTGTATTTATGAATTGCGCGTACCATGAGGTATTGAGTGATCATGACCGATTAAATATTAGATTTAATAAAAATATGTTATTTAATACTTGATTTTTATTTTATTTCTACTGTGTACCTACATGTGAAACACTTTAACTTTCTCTGTGAGATCCCAGCAGATTGACATTTAAACTGTAATGATTTTCAAGAAAGCAATCCGAAACTAGTCTGACAATAGTCAAATTTAAATTCATATGACATGGGCAATTATGAAACGTCAGAAGCTAGGTCTGACAATAGCCAAGATTAATGGAGACTAGTTCGAAACTATGTGGTCCGACACTAGTCGTGACTAGTCGAAGCCAGTCCATCACTAGTCGTTACTAGTCCGTAACTAGTCCAACACTAGTCGTGACTAGAACAATACTATTCGTGACTAGACCCTCACTAATCAAAACTGGTTCGAAACTACATAGTCCATCACTAGTCGAGACTAATCCGAAACTAATCCATCACTAGTTTCGACTAGTCGAGACTAGTCCGAAAATAAACGTCACTAATCGAAACTAGTCCATCACTAGTCGAGACTAGTCGAAACTAGTCCGTCACTAGATGTGACATGTCCGTCACTCTAGTCGAGACTAGTCCGAAAATAAACGTCACTAATCGAAACTAGTCCATCACTAGTCGAGACTAGTCGAAACTAGTCCGTCACTAGATGTGACATGTCCGTCACTCTAGTCGAGACTAGTCCGAAAATAAACGTCACTAATCGAAACTAGTCCATCACTAGTCGAGACTAGTCGAAACTAGTCCGTCACTAGATGTGACATGTCCGTCACTCTAGTCGAGACTAGTCCGAAAAAAAAAAATGTGTTTATTATCTTAAATCTAGATACAATTAAGTTGCCGGGGCTTCCCAGAAAGTAATCCGAAGATACTTGTGATGGGATGATAATAAACCGTCACTAATCGAAACTAGTCCATCACTAGTCGAGACTAGTCGAAACTAGTCCGTCACTAGATGTGACATGTCCGTCACTCTAGTCGAGACTAGTCCGAAAATAAACCGTCACTAATCGAAACTAGTCCATCACTAGTCGAGACTAGTCGAAACTAGTCCGTCACTAGATGTGACATGTCCGTCACTCTAGTCGAAACTATTCGATAATTAGTCGAGATTAGTCCAAAACTAGTCTGTCACTAGTCGTGACTAGTCCGTACCTATTCCGAGACGTCTAAATGGATATACGAGATGTCTACGTCGAGTCTACGTGAAACATAAATAAAAACAAAAACTATAAATCAGCTCTTTATTACAAAAAACATTTCAATTACAAAAATAAATCCAAGACAATACATTTAACTTTGGCATCAAATCGATATGGAATGTAATTACTTCAATACATGGTGTTAGGTCGAACGAGCGACATACTTTAAAGGAGTCTTAGTACTCGTGAATATTAAAACTTTTGCTATGGGACCAACTCTAAATCGCGAAAAAATCTCTGTTGCTCAATATTGACATTTGTGTTCATACAGGGTGGCAGGGACATCGACGCAAAAACTGTTACCATGGATTCAGTACATGATTAAATAACCGACGACAAATTTCAACGCAGTGGGGTTCAGAATCATGTACTGAATCCATGATAATAGTTTTCGCGTCAATGTTCCTGTATAACTCGACAAAATGTAGGGAGCAGATTTTTGTTTATATTTCAGAGTTTTTCCCAGTAAAAGTTATAAATTTTCATGAATACTGCACTCCCAAAAAGTATGTCCCTTGTTAAACCTAACAGTAGTGAGATAAAGGTATTTTAAGGGAACGAATACAATGCATCATCATCACTTCATTAACAAATAAAATGGGACTAAACAAGTTCAAATAAAATTAGCTAGCAAAACTCCGCAAACGTTATCGATATCAAAACATGATAAAACAAAACAATAAATGATTTGATGATTTTTTTCTCTGGTAGAGTAGTAACTTGAAGTATGAACTTAGTTTTTTTTTTGTGCCTTCTCGTTTTGTTCGCTAGCAAATTTAATCGGAACCTGTATAATATGCTTGGAATGTAACATGTCAATTATTTTGTAGTAGTTGAGATGTTAGTAGACGGTCTTGCGCACCCACTTCATCCTCGGACCACGCTGTGACATGATCTTGACGGAGGCGCTGGCAGCGCCTTTCACTACGTCTTGGATCTGAAAGAAAACGTTATTTTTTTTCTAAATAAACGGCAGTTTAAAATTCTTACAGTGGATTTCGGAGATTTTAATAAATTTATTGACTGATAGCAACACTGTACTTGGGTACCGTAATAAAGGATGGTATTTTTTTGGTTTTAAATGTAAAATAAATTCGCGTGGTTTGGTTTTCTCTAAAGTCGAGCCCATAGTTCTACCACTTACCACTTTACTCAGACAATCATAGTTTCGGTAACAGATAAATATACAGCTTGTGTCAAAAAGGTGTGGTCAAACTGAAGGGTACAGGGTACAAGCCATCAAGCTGAACAACATCCTCCATGAGACCAAGCTCGTATTCGCGAAAAAATAATCAGCCATACCTACATACATTTGGGTCGAGTAGGTAAAGTTTTATTTATTTATTTATTTCCTTTGGAAGACTTACAGCTAAACAAAACAGACTAATAGCTTGAAAATATGACTGACAGCCAATCACAAGTCTTCACATATAATTAACAGAATAAAAATAAAAGAAATCTGTGAACAACACAGTACTGCACAGTTTGTATGGGAAATTTTTTGACCACACGTTTCTGATACATGTTACAGGTTTCTGCTGCTTCATTTTTTTTTTTTTGTATTTGGATATCGCGAAGCATGACGTTCTGTATAATTAATTAAACTTACACTCAACATCAAGCTCTGAGCGTTGCCCACAAGCATGTCCAAAGCCTCTTTGTCTTCTTGTGTACCTGGAAAAACAAAATAACGATAAGGAATTAGGTTAAAAAATAAGAAAATGAAACAGTGCATTGGTGCATGAAATCTGAAAAAAAATTACGGGCTAAATTTTCTGGCTAAATTATTTTTTCATATTTCTGTATACCTTCACTTACACCTAGTCAAGTAATTTGAATAAGCGTTATGTAAAATGTAGTTTTAGTAAAATGAACTGTATTACCGTGGCGTCCGAGTGAGAATCCTTTGACTGTCGTCAACATCTTGAGCTGACCGCTAATGGTCGGAATCCTCTCGCAGGTTTGTAGTAGGTTCTAGAAAATACATTAACATCTAAATATGTACTCGTAGAAAGTTCCTAAACAGAGAAAGAACGAGCTTCAGGCACCACGGTCGTTCAGTTAGCATTCGGAGATCTACAATTTGTAATTGAATTAATGCACATTATGAAAGTAGTTTGTTCAGAATCGTTTACTGAATCGATTTGTCATTTTGAATAGGTATAGGTAATTTTTTATCCCAAAAATAATTTAAAACTACGTAAATTACAGTCACACTTCCACTGTACAGTCAAAACAAACCAAAATGGACGAAGTACCTACTACGCTAGACCCTTATATGTGTGCGACTGTGTGCGTGCGTAGATTTGTAATGTGACCACAATTTTCTCCTACAATCAGTAATAACTAATTTAAATAAATAAACAATGTTGTACACATAATAGTCAAAATTCAGTGTTTGTATTATGATTATAACATAATATCCTAATTGGGGTGTTAGGTGGTGTGTGTTAATTCCGACAAATGTTAAGTCCAGCAGTCTAATTTCCGTAATTAAAAAACTTATTACAAAAAAAAACAAAGCAACCGGCAACACAAAAAAGTGAAATATAATCTTTAATTTCGGAAGTCGGTGTCTATTGGTTCTATATTTTCGTTTTTTGCCACCGACTTCTGAAACTAAAGTTATTTTTAACTTTTTTGTGTTTTAGAAGTCGGTTGTTTTTTTTTTTTTTTTTTGTATATACCTACTTTTTATTTTTCACATTTAGTTATGGCACAAATTCGAATACCACTACCTGATAAGTAAAAGATATCCGGATAGGCTATAAAAGATTCGGCCGAGTTTCGTTAATTTGCTCCTAAGAGTTGAAGAGTTCCGTTACTTGTCATGGATTCCATAATCAGAACTTAACCAAACTCTCATCAAACTACCCTTGAAGTACACCCTTTCCAATAAAAAAGAATCATCGAAATCAGTTGGCGTGATATTGAGTTATTCGTCCATTTGTCGCGCACATACTTAATGCACATTTAAGACTTGTATGGTTTGACTCATGGATGCCATTGTCAGAACTGGACCAAATTGAAATGGGACCACACGGGAAGCACCAGCTTTCAAATAAAAAATCATCAAAATCGGTTCACCCAATCGAAAGTTCTGAGGTAACAAACAGAAAAAAAATTAAAATAAAATACAGTCGAATTGAGAACCTCCTCCTTTTTTTGAAGTCGGTTAAAAACGTTCAAAATCGACAGTCCTTTCACAGTTATTTTACTGATTTTGCATCTCAGTGATTTTTATTCTCGTAAAGGTTGATGTTAGGTTCCTGCCACTGATAAGACTGACAAAATCGAAATAAGAGGTATTGCTGACAAATCGAGACAGATTAGAATGCAAACGTTCTTATAAATATAGATAAATATTGCCCCTCGGGAATATGTATATCTATGTAATATGTGTCCGTACGGACACAGATTACATAGATATAACATAACTGTTTGCCGCAGTACTTGTCCAGACGATAAGATTCTTAGTAGGTTTAAAACACTAAGATATCGATCGGGAGTTATAAATACAGGTCTTCAACTAAAGAGCTACTAACCGTCTTGATCCTGTGGTCTGTACACTCGTGCGCTAGTTTCTTAGCAAGTCGCGCGACTTCGTGCGACTCTGTCACTATCGACTTGGAAGTCGCTAGGACTTCGCGCTGCTTGTCTGTAAAACAAACAAATTGTTTATACCAAAACAACGCACTTATAAAAATTAAATGAAATTCGAGGTTTTTGTTAGACACCAAATAGAACCAACTCAAAAACGTAGCTTTTACTAAAGGCTTTAAATAAACTATTTATAACTTAAAATAAGAAAAAAGAATATTTGCATTTGTTTGGTGTAAATAAACAATTATTTAAGAGGCATTGGACACTATGGGGGATTTGTCCAACAGTGATAAATGATTTTATTAATGTAAATAGGTTTGTACAAACACTAAAAAACTAGATGAGTTCGGCGTTTCCTATCTGACCACTCCGAGAAGAAAGGCTGAAATAAACGCAGAGGTCACCGTGGGACTGTAGGATATTTTATCATTGGGATACAATTGATAGAATATCACATTCAGACTTATCAAATATATTTCCTTCTATGTGTCTTTGTTACCATTATTCATGAAGTTGGACAGCTTCGCCATGAGCACAGCCATGCGCTTGGCGACGGCGACGATCTCGTTGTCTCGAGAGGACCAGTCGCGGATGGCCACGTGCAGGTTCAGCGCCTCGTTCTGTAGGGGCGCGCCGATGTCACAACATTAGTGAAATATTCAACACTACTTCGCAGTGTATATCATAAGCTTGGAATAAGTGTTGATATAATATCATAAAATAATTTTTGACATATTTTTTTTTTCCTTTTATAATGTTTCACAATTGATGATACTTTATTCACATTACAATCTAGCCTTTTAGCTAATAAGTAATTTAAATATAACTTAAACTACTAAGTAACTGTAAAATTAAGAAGTCGTCCAATAACGTCTTTCTTATTCACTATAAGTTAAGGGAAAGACACTTGATTCACGTGTTCTTTGTAAAAGTCAAAGACATAATGTCATAAAATAAGTTTCTCTCAGGAAGTTGTTGGCGGTCTGTGGGTCCTATGCAGAAGCGCACGGACTTGTTTACAACGTGCAAAAAAGCAAACTGCTTGTGTTTAGGGCGAAGCATAAAAAACCAGCACATAATATGCCACCGGTTATGTTAAGGGGTGTGGCCCTTGAAAGAGTTCTAGATTTGAAGTACTTGGGGCACATAGTTACGGAGGACTTAAAAGATGATGCTGATATGGAAAGAGAACGGAGGGCGTTGGCTGTCCGATGTAATATGTTGGCCCGCAGGTTCGCACGTTGTACACCAGAAGTAAAAATAACTCTTTTCAAGGCTTTCTGTCAATCATTGTACACGTGCACTCTGTGGGATCGATATACGCAGAGGGCATTCAAGGCCGCTTTTTTTTATTTTTGTTTTGGTTGGGAAATTATCAAATAACTTCTCCCGCTCTGGGTGGAGTGGGAGGGCGTGTCAGACTCTTACTGACTAAAACCCACCCGTGTTCCTTCGGTTGCCCTGTTGCCGGGGGCCACGATTTCCCTATCGGTTTTCTTCGAACCCCCGGCAGGCATTGGACCTAACGGACCCCCTCAATTCTGCTGACATCTCTTTGAGGCGCGCGTGGAACACAACGCGCCGTCGACCCGGGCTTGGTCCTTATCGGACGGCGAGCTACCAATGGGTCAAAATTCGTAGGCGCGGGCTTGCGGACGGTGAGCAATGGCTCACCGTCCGCAAGCCCGCGCCTACGGTGGCCAGAAATCGGCTCGCGATTCCCGCCCCGGGCGTCTCCTTCTGCGGCGGTTAGGGGCGTGAGGGCGCGAAATTTGCCTCTCCCTCACGCGTTCCGCCTCCTCCTTCGCGAGCATTACCGCTTCGCAGAAGGAGGTGACGGCCTGCCATTTCCTCTCGCTCCGTACCATGGCCTGAACCAGGGCCGGACGCGAGAGATCACCGCCGCCGATCGCCTCCACGAGGACACGGCGTTGCTCCGCCCAAGCCGGGCAGACCTCCACCGTATGCTCCACCGTGTCCTCAGGCCGATCCACACAATGGTGACACCCGGGTGTTTCCTCCCGCCTTATCCTAAACAGGAACCTCCCGAAGCAGCCGTGTCCGGTGAGGACCTGCGTCAGGCGGAAGGTGAGGGCGCCGTGGCGTCTCTCAAGCCACTCCTCAAAGAGGGGTCTTATCGCCGCAATTGTGGCGTGCCCAGCATACAACGCCCTCAGAGTTCAGTATAATAATACTTTCAGGATGTTGTTGGGGCTCCCACGTTACTGTAGCGCGTCAGGAATGTTCGCGGAAGCACGTACTGACGGTTTCAGTACCATTTTACGAAAGAAGACTGCTTCTATGATGCGCAGAGTGCGTGGAAGCGGCAATGACATTCTGAAGGTCATTAGTGATAAGCCGTGCTGCACCATTATGGCGCATTGGGTACGTGTACATGTACATATACCCGGTGCGTCTGGTGAGTGCAGCAGATATATGAATTAAATGTTGTTTTTCGTTTGTTACTAACATAGCTTATATGTAGTGTGTATTACTAACATCATATGGATCAAGGTCTGAAATAAAGTATTTTTATTTTATTTATTTTTTTATAATATCATAAAATAAGTTTTGATATAATATCACAAAACAAGTTTTGTCATAATGTCATGAAATAAGTTTTGACATAATATCGTAAAAACAGTTTTGACATAATGTAATAAAATAAGTTTTGACATAATATCATAAAATAAGTTTGACATAATATCATAAAATCACAATAGTTATCCCGAAGGGTTAGGTAGAGGTGTACCTATAAGCACCCCAAAATTTCTCTAGTTATGTTAAGTCCCATATAATGCGCAGGCCATACTGGGAACGAAGCTAAGTTCGTTTAGCTTCGCTCATGATGGAGCCACCGCTATTTTTCATAAATTCAGTTAATAGTTCGCGGTGTGAAAAAAATTTCGCTGTCAAAATGTAATTTATGTATTTAGAATATTGTACACCCCACCCCCGTCTTACTAACCCCGGTTCCTGAAATCTTATTGAAATTAATCTAATGTTAAGCGATTCAATTAGCTATTTTTATTTCGGTCAAACATTCACAGCAGTTTCCAGTACAAAAGAGTGTTTTCAGTTAGCTAATTTTAGTGTTGATTTAATCAGCATTTCAGAAACTGGGCGTTAGTGTCAAATAGTGTCAAATATCATGCTCTTACTGACATTCGAGAGATATTTTATACTTACGTAGATGGGTTGGTTCGGCCCCGGTTGGTTCTTGAAGATAGTCTCACCGCACAGGAGCGATTCCACTTCCTCGGTTGCTTGCAGGATCTGTTGATGAGAGGTATTGACACGTTAAATAAATAAAGATTTTTGTTATTTTGTGCAATAATATTTCATACACAAAGACAATGTGACAGGTACTAATTTGACACGTAGATTGAAATAATGGCCTTCAACCTCTCCTAGAGAGGAGGCCTGTGTCTCAGCTGTAGGAACTTACATGTCTGTTCCAAAAATATCTTATGAAAATGTAAACAAATTGATCAGAAACCGTACCTGTGGATGCCAATTTTTAGTACCACTTACAAATTGAGTGGTTGCATTTGAATATTAAACCCGAAATTCTGATTCTAGATTACCCTAAAGATGTTTTTCATAGTTAATTGATTCAGGCGTGACCTTACGGAAATCCACTATAAAATACAATAGACGTGGATATATTTAGTAATCTGTTCCGCTTAAGTATTTCTAAACAGCCATAAAAAAGTCCTGAAAGAAATCGACACGTGTTTCACCTCTCAACACGTTCAGCGTTCAGTGTGGCAACACGCCGTGTTCGGGTTCGCGACAAGTCAATCGTCATCCTGAAAAGCCTCATTGAGAGGTGAAACACATGTCTACACTCTAGAAATAGCTAAGCGGAACAGGTTACTAAATATATCCACGTTTATTGTATTTTATGTTTTTCATAACCTCAATTGACGTTAATTTTATAACCTCAATTTTCGTCGTTGATTTTTAAATTTAAATTTTGATAATCTTATCCAAACAATAATTGGAAAAAGTTGAGCTTACGATTTCCGATTAAATTATTGAGCGATTGCGTAATAACCCTGTTCAGGTTTTTACCCACGCAGTGTTTGTTTACACTTTACAAACTACAATGTTATTAGTAAGGCCAGCGGTATGACCTTGGCAGTGGTGTCCTTCCAGTCGGGCATCCTGCTGGCGCGCGTGTCGGCGGGCGGCGTGGCGGCACACAGCTGCTGCTGCGCCTCCGCCAGCGCCTTCTGCAGCTCGGGGTCGCTGCGGGCTGTGCTCGACGACATGCCCACGTGGATCACGCGGTTCGCTAGCCTGGACACAGATATAATTGTTTAACTTGGAGACAACTCATTTATTTTATCTCGATGGTCCTAGTTTATCATTTATAACTGCCAATTACAGCTTTATGTAAGCGGGCACGCCCTTTATGTCTGGAGGCTTTTATTTAGATATTTAGTTCTGTTTACGTTTAGTTTTATTTTCTTTTTATTTTTTTAAATAATGCTTGAGTATAGTCCTCGATGTTTTTGGTTGGTATATTGGCGTGTGCTAGCTGACATATGGCCTATAATTTATCATTTGAATTATGTTTTGTGTTGCATAATGTAGGTTATTTTGTATACTATTGTATAGAATCATTCTCTAACTTGAACAGACAGCTGTGCTGCTGGGGAGTTTGTTGCGCCACTTCTTCTTCCCAGCTAAAGGCACTAGGAAGTGGTGAAGGGTGGGCGTTTTTGGGGGACTATCTTATGTAATTTTGACGTTCGAAAAGTGCTGATTCTCAGCCTAGTTTGAATAAATGACTTTTGAATTTTGAAACTCTTTTCAATATTAGTCTATGAAACTCTGTTTGTGTCCGTAATTAATCAGAAGATAACATGAAATAAAATTTAGAGCGTTTGCGTACTGCATATATGAAGTCCGAAGTTTATAATTCTCCAACCCATTTGCAGTTTTCAGAGCCGAATATAAGATAACGGAACATTTAAAAAAAAATTGAAGAAAAAACTTCTTTAGGCGCGTTGGGCATTTTTGAGATGGGACTAAACCATTGATTTCGCGACACTGTGACGGAATTTACCGACACCGTGGAGTAAAAGACATCAACTTGTTGATTACCGCGGCGCTGATTTTATTTTTTCCAATTTTCACTTCTGTCGGCACTCCCGAAATGTTGAGTGTGTTGAATTTTGAGTTGTTTTTTATTGAATTTAAATAGAAATGTTCTTCTGACTTCTTTACTTTTATTGACTTCATAACAAACTGTTTATAACCCGTCGCTTTTATAAAGTAGCTATTTTTTTTTTCTCGGGGTATTCGGTTTATAATCATTTGTAAATATGATAATGATAGCATATCTCACTTGGTGATGGCAGCCGACGTGTGCGCACACTTCAGGGGGTCGTTGTGTTTCGTGGACTCCTCGCGCATGCGCTCCATGGTCTCGCCTGCGAAATATTATCTTTATTAGTAACTGTAAATTTAATGTTGAATATATTTTCATGTGTCCATTCATATTTTTCAAAATGAGTTATACATGTTGTGTATGAAATTACTGAAAACCTGAAAGGGGTAGTTGTTAATCATTATGAAAAAAAAATACTATGGGACAAATCTGAAACCGCGCAATCAGCGAAAAGATTCATACGTTTACTTCATACAACTCCACAAAATGTATGGAATGGCAAACCCATTTCCCAGATATCGGGCTTTTTAAAATTTAAAAAATTTCAAACGTTACTGCATTTTTCGTTACAACTTTTGTGGTGTTGAATAATGCTTTCGATTTACTTTACCTGCAGTCTGCACGAAGTCCATAGGATCTACAGACTGGTCGCATAGGTCTCGAATCTTGGACAACGACTCTGCATATCGTGTTAGCAGTGTCTTGTAGTTCTCTATCACAGCCTAAAAAGAACACAACATTGAGAATAATGACTTTAAAAGTTCTATGATATAATCAGTGAATTAATTTGGTAAGCCCTCAATCTTACCTTGTCGTTCGGAGATGCAACTCTTTGCTGTGCCGCCTTCACCAACATTGGAGCCAGCAACTCCGCCTGTAAAGATAACAATGTGATAATTATAATCTACCTAATAAATTTTCAGTTTTATCCCCAAGATACAGACTTAATGTCTTGTTTGGGTCTCACTAACAAATAATACATTGTAACCTGTACATATGTAATATTTTGAGCTACTCATGTCGTCTCAACTTTGTGTTAACCTGTAAACCTTAGGTACTGTATTACCTGGACAGTAAAATATTTTCTATTTATTATGAACCTTTTAAGAAAGATATTCTTTTGCATAATCAAGCAATACCGTCACATTTTACGCATAAAGTGACGAGATCATAAACCTACAGTAGGCTTTTTACCCTGCTCAACAACGTCCAGGTCCAGGCTCAACGTCCAACCAGACGGGTGTCGTTTCTGGTGGGCAACTGTTACTGCCCTACGATAGTTTTTTTTTTTTTACTAGGACTTCTCACAGTTTTGACCACTAAGGTCATGGCTGCTTAACCGGACTTTCCTGTGGATGCCTTAAGCTGCTACACTTAAAACCTCCAGCCAGGGGCAAAAACTATTCTAAATTAAAATTAAGCGAACGCTCGCTAAGGGCACCCCCTGTGGAGTACGAACTTCGGCTTAGGGCGTCGGTGGGGGGAGGACAGCAAGAAGGGACAGGCTGGATCAAAGTCAGGTTTTCATCATGATTATTATTTGGGGTATTTAAAGCTACGCGCTCAGCTGCAACAACTGCTGGCACCTCGTTATCGAGCAAGGGTCGGGGGGGTGGGGTGCTTGGACAGGAAACCTCCCCGCGTGCCTGGGGGCTGGGTGGAGGACCTGAGCGGCTCAGTGACCCTCATTTCGTCGGCCGCCGCCGGTACTCCGTCCCTCGAGTCAGTCAAGAGAGGACGGGGTTGCGTTGCAGCACGGTTCGGGGAGATTGTCGTGGTGGGTGTTTACTTCTCCCCGAGCCGAACTCTTGCCGAGTTCCACAACTCCCTTGCGGAGTTAAGAATCGTCGTCGTCGGGTTTGGTTCCCTCCCCGTGCTCGTACTCGGGGACTTCAATGCCAAGAATCTGGCTTGGGGTTCCCGGTATACGGACACACGGGGTAGGATGGTGGAGGACTGGGCTCTGGAGACAGGCCTGGTCGTCCTAAACCGGGGTTCTGTCCCCACGTGTGTGCGGATGCGGGGTGAATCGGTGGTGGACATTTCGTTCGCCAGCCCCGCTCTGTCGCCGCGTGTCATTGACTGGCGCGTCATGGAGGGGGTGGAGACCTACTCCGATCACCGGTACATCCGGTTTGACGTCTCCACCCAGACCTCGAGCGCGCCGGTCCGACAGGCCCCGAGTGGTCCGCGGTGGGCGCTGAAGCAGCTGGACCGGGAGCTTCTCCTGGAAGCCTCGATCGTGCAGGCCTGGGTGTCATCACCGGACAGGCCTGCCGACATCAATGACGAGGCGGAGTGGTTCCGGGAGGCCATGTCCAATGTGTGTGACATGGCAATGCCCCGGGTCCATCCTAGACGTGCTTCGCGCCAGGTGTACTGGTGGTCGCAAGAGCTGGAGGCTCTGCGCAGGGCGTGCGTAGCTGCGCGACGCCGGTACGCCAGGCACCGCAGGCTCCGTATCCGCCCTCCGGATACGGAAGCCATCCAGGCGGAGCTGTACGAGGGGTACAGAGCGGCGAAGACCGCCCACCAAGCGGAGATCCTGCAGGCCAGGGCACTGGCCCGAGAGGAGATGCTGGAGACTCTGAACAGAGACCCGTGGGGACGCCCATACAAGATGGTGCGGGAGAAACTCCGCCCATGGGCTCCCCCGCTGACGCAGAGTCTCCGGCCCCAGCTTGTGGGGGACGTGGTGAGCACTCTGTTCCCTTCTAGAGGGGATCATACCCCTCCGCCCATGGCTCCGCCTACTGCGGTGCCCGATGCGGACCACACCGACGACGACGATGCTCCAGAGGTGACTGAGGTAGAAATGAGAGTGGCGGTACGCAAAATGAGTGCGAAGAATACCGCCCCAGGACCCGACGGCATACCTGGAAAAGCCTGGGTCCTGGCCATGGGGGCTCTCGGGCCTCGACTAAGGGGGCTCCTAAGCGCATGTATGGAGAGGGGCCAGTTCCCACTTTGTTGGAAGACGGGGAAACTGGTCCTCATCAAGAAGCCGGGGCGCCCAGCGGACTCTCCATCCGCTTATCGGCCCATTGTGCTGCTCGATGAGGTGGGCAAGCTCTTTGAAAGAGTCATTGCGGACCGCCTTGTCGGGCAGCTAGTGCGAGTGGGGCCGGATCTGGCGGAGAGCCAGTTCGGCTTCCGCAGGGGGCGCTCTACGGTGGACGCCATCATGCGCGTGCGGGCCCTCACGACGGGGGATGCTGTGGCCCGGGGTGGGGTCGTCTTGGCGGTGTCTCTAGACATCGCCAATGCCTTCAACACCCTGCCCTGGAGTTGCATCAGGGAGGCACTCCGGTATCACCGGATGCCGACCTACCTCTAGTCGTGTGGTCGAGGCCTATCTGACGGACAGGGCCGTCATCTACCCCGGTCACCAAGGAGAGTGGAACCGGCAAGAGATGTCGTGCGGTGTCCCACAGGGTTCGGTCCTGGGGCCGCATCTGTGAGACATCGGATACGACTGGGTGCTGCGCGCCGACCTCCCTAGCGGTGTCAGCGTCGTTTGTTACGCTGACGACACGCTAGTCCTGGCGCAGGGGAGGTCGTACCAGGCGGCGGCTGATTTAGCGACACGCGGGGTTGCGACAATCGTTGACAGGATCCGGCAGCTGGGACTCGAGGTGGCCCTGCACAAGTCCGAGGCCATGGGTTTTCATGGTCCTCGGAATGCGCCACCGTCGGGTTCCCAGGTAATGGCGGGAGGGGTTCACATCGGTGTCGAGTCGACGATGAAGTATCTGGGACTCGTCCTCGACAGCCGGTGGAATTTCGTCGAACACTTCCGACGTTTGGCTCCCAGACTGGACCGGGCCGGGGCTGCCTTGAAGCGGCTCCTGCCCAATCTGGGAGGACCAAACGCCTCCTGCCGGAGGCTCTATGCGGGGATCGTGCGGTCCATGGCCCTTTACGGGGCACCGGTGTGGGCGCGTTCATTGAGGCTGCGGCCAGCCCGCCGGTTGAACGCGTCCCAGAGGGTCATGGCCATCCGGCTGGCCCGAGGATACCGCACGGTCTCCTGCGAGGCGGCGAGCCTCCTTGCCGGATTACCGCCATGGGATCTGGAGGCAAAGGTCCTCGCGCACATCTGGGAGTGGCGCGAGGAGGCGAAACGCCGGGGCTTAACTCCGATGCCGCAAGAAATCGCGGCACAGCGGACAGAGCTCCGGCGGGATCTCATGGCGTCATGGAGGGTGCGATTGTCGCAACCCCGCGCTGGGCACGCCACAATTGCGGCGATAAGACCCCTCTTTGAGGAGTGGCTTGAGAGACGCCACGGCGCCCTCACCTTCCGCCTGACGCAGGTCCTCACCGGACACGGCTGCTTCGGGAGGTTCCTGTTTAGGATAAGGCGGGAGGAAACACCCGGGTGTCACCATTGTGTGGATCGGCCTGAGGACACGGTGGAGCATACGGTGGAGGTCTGCCCGGCTTGGGCGGAGCAACGCCGTGTCCTCGTAGAGGCGATCGGCGGCGGTGATCTCTCGCGTCCGGCCCTGGTTCAGGCCATGGTACGGAGCGAGAGGAAATGGCAGGCCGTCACCTCCTTCTGCGAAGTGGTAATGCTCGCGAAGGAGGAGGCGGAACGCGTGAGGGAAAGGCAAATTTCGCGCCCTCACGCCCCTAACCGCCGCAGGAGGAGACGCCCGGGGCGGGAATCGCGAGCCGATTTCCGGCCACCGTAGGCGCGGGCTTGCGGACGGTGAGCAATGGGTAGCTCGCCGTCCGGTAAGGACCAAGCCCGGGTCGACGGCGCGTTGTGTTCCACGCGCGCCTCAAAGAGATGTCAGCAGAATTGACGGGGTCCGCTAGGGCCAATGCCTGCCGGGGGTTCGAAGAAAACCGATAGGGACATCGCGGCCCCCGGCAACAGGGCAACCGAAGGAACACGGGTGGATTTTAGTCAGTAAGAGTCTGACACGCCCTCCCGCTCCACCCAGAGCGGGAGAAGTTATTTGATAATTTCCCACCCAAAAAAAAAAAAAAAAAGGGTCGGGGGGGTTTCATTTACTCGGGGACGCGGTCGCGATCGCAAAGGACCTCGGCGGCGAGGTCGGAATGACGGGAGGCATCTCATCCGGGTCGGAAAGGCCTACGAACGATGTCGGGACGTAGTATATATACTCGTCGCGCCGTAAACTTTGCTTGCACGAAGCAGGATTTTGCGTGACGTCAGTGTGATGCGTAGTTTGTAAGTGGCATTGTAGATGTCGCCACAGACGTATACCTTTCCAAGTAGTACATGGTGTGGTGCTTACCTGTTCACTGCAACTGTTGAGCTGTGTGCTGACAGTAGTTCCCGCGTCCTTATCAGTGTCTGCGATAAGCCTGGCTGTCTTAGTGACGCGGCTTAGTTGGGCCAGTAGCTCGGCTATCTTCTTTTCCAAGAGAAACTTGCGTTTTGAATCGTCTGGCAAAGTATTAAAAATACGTTAAATTTTTTACTAAAATGTTTGGCACAATGTGAATAACATAATATTGATTGATGAGCTCGAGGCTAAATAATAACAGCCGCACGGGTCGATCCCCGTTGTATCCGAACGGATACAAATCACCCACGCGGCTTACATCTCTATTTGTAGTAGCTGTAATGGCTATTTTCGTCTGTGGATTTTTCTGTCTATGGTCGGATAAATATTCATGTCAAATAAATCGACTAAAAGCAAAAATATGAATAGGCAACATTTTAAAAAAATGTTGAAAATGACATTCCCGCGCGGTAAAATGTCAGTCAAACGTCACTCCCGGGACGCGCGCGTTCGCTGTAATAATTCGTTTTTTAATGGTTTTTGTGTGTAAATCGTCGGAAAGTGGTGATATTTTCATTTTGAAGTAAATATTACATCGTTTTAGATAATATTCGCACTAAATAACATCATATTATACCTATTTTGACCCAACCAAAAAAGTGTAAACAAACAGATAAGAGAAAGTTCCCGTCAAAGTGAAAGTTGTGATATTTTGTGGGTTTTCTGTATGGATCTGATCCGTAAGTGTTTTATTTCTTTTCTATATTACATGTATCATCGTATTAGACAACATTTAGAACAAAATAATACAAAAAAATATTTTTTTGGGACGGAGAAAGTTACGTAAGCATTAGAAATTCTAGATCATCTAAAATCTAGATTTTTTGAATTTTTTGTTTTGAATGTTTGTCTCAAAATTTCGTGTGAATTGGTACGGTAGTTTTATCAGAAATCGTTATCAGAAAGAACAAAAGAAATAATAACAAAAGCGGGTAATAAAGATAAGTGAACGTTGTTTACAAAGACTGTAACCATTTGAAACGTATTCCTAATCTATTCGAGTAGCAAAAAACATTAACAATACTACTTGAGACGTTGTAAAGAAATCCGAGTGTTTGTTTATTTAAGTGCGGTCGTAAAACTGTCACGGCGCGGACCACCCACGGCGCCTGAGCGGTTAAGCTACACTTGCCAGGGTTGGTCCGTGGATGGCTGTCCATCTTTACATACCGAGATTCCTCCGTGCCTCGGAAAGCACGTTAAACCGTTGTTCCCGGTTGTCATTCGTGGATCTTTGACAGTCGTAACGGGTCGTCAGAAGCCCGAAAGTCTGACAACCAGTCTTACCAAGGGATATCGTATTACCCAGTTACTGGGTTGTGAAGGTCAGATAGGCAGTCGCTCCATGTAAAATACTGGTATTCAGCTGTATCCGGTTAGACTGGAATCCGACGTCAACATAGTTGGGAAAAGGCTAGGCAGATTTATGCTCATATTTATGTATGCTCGATCTTTCTGTTTCAGAAATGGACGGGTCGTTGAGCTCCCTAAAATAGGGTTGAGCTACACGATAACTGATCCATACATGCCGTCTGCCGGGACAGGTCAACTCAAAGCTGCAATGGCTCTTCCTTCAAAACGCCCTTCCAGACATAACCCTGCATTGTTAGACTGACATAAAATCTTAGTAATATAATGTTTGTACTTTAAAAGACACCATGACTTCTGAGTTTGTTTCGGAATTTCTTCTCAGGGATCAGTCAGCTAGGAAATGCCGGCGCCATCTAGTTTTAAAATATTGACCAAATTGACTTGTAAAAGTGTCTTAGAAGATCTACTTACAGAAATCACTCTGCCTAGACTTTTCCCAACTATGTTGGGGTCGGCTTACAGTCTCACTGGATGCAGTTAAATACCAGTATTTTACATGGAGCGACCGCCTATCTGATCTCTATAACCCAGTTACTGGGGAGCACGATACCCCTTGGTAAGACTGGTTGTCAGACGCGGCAGAAGTAGCTTAATCTGCGATCGACCCGTGCGGCTGTTTTCAATTAACCACAAGCCTCTCTATCTAATTACAGAAATAAACATTTAATTTCATCAACAGAACCTACCCTGTTCATAATCGGCCACTAAGTCCAGGTCGGCGAGTGGAGCCTCAGCGTCCATGAAGTCCTGCACGACCCGGGTGACTACTCCTCGTTCGATGCCCTTCTTCAACTCACGAACACGCTCCATCAGCACACTAGGAAGATAAGGGAGTTTTAAGATCATATTTATGGTTTTTGTAACACAGCAAGTCTAGAATCAACAACAAAAAAATTAAATTAGAAAAAAAAATATATATATATATTTTATTTCACATAAACAAACTGTGGGCCCAAATAGCACAGAACTGGTGCCCTGAGACAGTGAGGCGGGGTCGTGGCAGACCACGCAAGGGCACTTATGAAACGTCAGAAGCTAGGTGCACGGTTCCAATTGGTCGCTTCCTATGGAGAAGAGCCGGCAAGAAACTCGACGATTACTCTTTTCAAAATAAATTGTTTCTACAATGTTTTCAAATTACAGTGTTAATAGGTATGGGAGGACAGTGTAGGCTTATCAACAAGTACCAGGTACTTAGTAAAATAAAAAATGGTACACAAGTTTACAGCCTATAACGTTCTCACATTCACAAAATCTAAAAGAAAAGAAAAGAATCTATATAAAAGATAAACAAAATAATAAAATAAGAACCTATTTAAACCAAATGACATGATTGGCCACTACAGACACTAAAAACATGATAACTTTCACTTTTAATGAACAGCTTTATTTTGAAGTAGTTAGTAGTTAGTAATGTTTTGGGTACCTATCGATATCGACGATAATCATTTGAATATGTCGCTGTCCCCGCCGAATAAAATGGTAATGTGCTTTTACGTTAGTTTTAACTTTATTGCATATGCGATATTTAGAGGTCCGATTACACTCTGTCAATTTTTTTCATTCATTTCCTAAGGTTATTTCAGAAGTTACAAGATTTTAAGCGATTATTATATATTTCCAAGAAACTACAACTGATCACGTGGTTGTCTACGGTCGTGCAAATTGCGGTGGCATATTGTATGTCTAATAAGTATTTTTTGAGAAATTCAAAAACCGTAAATAATAAAATGCAGTTGTATCTATAATCGTAAAATTGTTTAGTGACCGCAAGGCCCCGTTCACACGTACCACAACCACACCACATCGCAGCGACGAAATGTGGACAAGCAGTGGTTACGTGTGAATAGTACCGCTGCAGCTTCTTGCTACTGCAATGTGGTTACTTTGTGTCTAATGTTTGTAGACAGACAGGTCGTTGTGTTTGCGATGTGGCCGGTCATTAGTGCGGGGTCTCGCTGGTGGTTGGGTTGTGGTTTCGACGTGACCTTGATGTGGTCGGTATCACCCACACGGTTGGTTTTGACGGCCAAATGTGGTGGCCCATGTGAACAAACTATTTACATGCATACATAACATCACGCCTTGTTTGCCCGAAGGGTTGGGCAGAGGTGTGCCTGTAGCAGGTACATCCACAATTCGCCAGTTATGTTTAAGTCCCATGTACTAAGGGGCGAGCCTTTGCCATCAACCGGGTACAAATTCAGACTCCGGGCTGCTACTGAGAAATTCCAGATAGAAAAACCCAATAACACTTCGCCCGACCCGGGAATCGAACCCAGGACCTCATGCTCAGCAGTAGCGCTTGCGACCACTACAACAAGAAACTATTTACTTTCATTCAAACTAGTGTCCGTCTACGTGTTGTCGTTGTGGTACATGTGATCTGGCTTTATTTGTTTACTATTTATAAAACACATAGCAATATTCAAAACTGTTTATCTACATACCTGTACTGTTCATGATCATATTTCGTGCTACACTCAGTGAGCAACTGTTCGGTTTCCTTCACCAAGTTCCTCATGTCCTCCTTTTCAGTGCCCTTCAGGTCTTCCGTTATCTGCACGAAAATTATCACATAAGTACCGAAAACTTTCATAGCTGAGCAGAGATTATGGAGAAGATCGTGGAGGGAAGAATGCTTCTCAAAAGAAAAAAAATTGTAGGTGATACATTTATTAGATTCCATAATGTAAGCCCTTGATAACTATCATATTATTATATGTATATGACTGCTGCCAAGCACAGCGAATTAAAAGAGTTAGAAAATTTTATTCTTACTTTCTTTTTTACTCGACTACAGCAAAGCCCAAAAGGAGGATAATGTATTTTTATAAGAAGAAGCACTTTCCTACAAAGCTCTTTTACGAGAGATTTTTGATGTTCTGTATATTAATAAAATTTCTGGTGGATGTTTTAGTTAATCTTACCTTATTAGCAACTTCAATAAGGTTGCGTACAGCTTGCTGTCCGTTTGTCTTCACCTCTGCCTTGGATACGGGCTTCAGAAGCCATTTGGAGGCAGAGTCGAACCTGACACACAATTAATAAATGAATGTTTTTGAATTTTCATGTATGTTTATTTATCATATTAAATAAATGGTACCCATCAGTACCTATCGGCAATAAGGTTCCGATGAAAACTGAACCCTTTAGTCAATGCTGTTAGATATTTAACCAACGACAGGTAAACCAGAAAAAGTATGCGCTTCGGTAATCTTCGTGTTTAAGAATTGGCACGAACATCGCGCTTGGTAGTTGTGCATCTATCATTGCTCGTTTGTGTGAAGTTCTCTCTGTCAGGTTACCTACTCCGGTCGCAGTTCGACATTTGTCACTTAAAAAGTCTAGGGAAGTTTTTTAGAATTGCATAGTTGTTATTGTATAATTTTGTAATCATGGTCCCTAGACCAACGCTACTGCTGAGCATGAGGTCCTAGGTCGGGCTAAGTATGTTGGGTTTTTCATCAGGAATTTCTCAGTAATAGCCCGGAGTCTGGATTTGTGCCCGATTGATGGCAATAGGCTCGCTCCCTATTACATGAAACTTAAACATAACTAGCTATTGTGGGTGTATATGTACACCTCTGCGTAACCCTTCGGGGAAAACCGGTGTGATATTACATACGTAAATGTGTTGTAATTATGGCAATACAAAATAAGCAAGTACTTCCATGGTATTAACAGCTCTATATTAGACGTTATCATCGCACGTATTTCTGAAGAGAGACGATGATTCTCGAAGCGCATACTTTTTCTTGATGATCTGTAAGTACACAAGGCTACACATCAAGCTATACATTTCCAGTGTAACCTGACCTCGCACGGTACGGAAATCCTACACAATGCAAGATCAGCATAAACTGGAAATGTATAGCTTGATGTGTAGCCGTGTGTACTATTTATTTAAAACGTTGATTGATACTTACTGTTTCTGAACATAGCTCTTCTTTTCGTCCTGTAAAAACGGATAGTGAATTAGATCGTACCTAATTTATAAAAATGTTAACTTTTTAACCAACCATTGATTGCACTGGACTGTTCACTAACTTTTAATTAAGTAATATAAAAACCTCTGAATCGTCCGTGGAACCTTCTATAAGTTTGACGCGCTGTCCACTGGTCCTGCAAATTTAATATTGTTGTAACTTATTACACCAACATAAAACATCAAGTTAAACGTTTCCCACTGAACTGGTTTACGAAATAGCTATATGGAACTAATTTTACCACGAAAATATATCACCATAGTTTTTAAGTAAACAGCTGATTACTGTGTCAATGTGATCACCTGTCATGCCGCGCGTAGTAACTTGAAATTAAGATTTTATATAATCTTTTTTTATTTATAGTAGCTTCCGACACCAATAAATCTGTGAGTTTTGTCAAATTATTTAATAGGCCGTGTATTACTTACTTGACATTCTTGAGCAAGTTCTCGAAGGCGTCGAATACGTCCTTCCGTTTGTTGAACATCACCCACTTCATCACTTCCGGCTCATCCGGGGCTGACTTCACCTGTTTTATTAACTCCTCTGTGTTTGTGAGGAGAGCTCTGTGAATAGAAATCGTTTTTTTATCATTCAATTTGAAGACAGCTAAGACTCATGCTGTCTCAGTCACTTTAGGGGGTCTTGTAGAGACAGATATACTTTTAAGAACGTCAAAAATAGGTAAAGACTCTTTCTAGCTATTCGAAGTTAATCGTAGTAATTTTATCCTTTTTGTCATATCTTTGTTAAAAAACAGGTCAGATTTTAATCATAATCAGCCCATATTGTTCCCACTTTTGGGACACACAAGCCTCCTCTCTGTGAGAGGGAGTGGACCATAGTGGACGCGGGCCCAGTGCGGGTTGGTAGATGTCACATGTCTTCGAATTTTTGGTTCTAGGACATGTCGGTTTCCTCACGATGTTTTTCTTTACCGTTTTGAGAGCAGTGGTGATGAAATTATTTACACAAAGTAAAGCGCCTGTCAGGGTTTGAACCTACGACCTATAACTTGTGAGTCCATATAATTTTAGTTATATAATTGGTTTCTGGAGTACTCACAGAGAACTCTTCATGACCTCGTCGACTTGCTTCTGGGTCTCGGCAGAGACTTCGCCTGCAGTTGGTACGAGGTCGGGATGCTCTATCAAGTTGGAGGCATCGTTGATATCGTCCATCAAATCCATCACCTTTGATATTATTTCCTCCTAAGAAATAAAACGTAAACAAATTAATTTAATTTTAAAGGAGTTCATCATAACTTTCCACTGAGGAGCTCAGGCCTATCACAAGGTAGATCGACAAACGTAGCTGGCGAGAATTTGCTGAAAAAATGTTAAAAAAATGCGAAAAATTTTAATAAAAAAATTTAATGTAATTTTTTTCAACCATTTCTTTTATACTTTTTAGTTTTGTAGGAAGAAAGTTCTGTCGCTGTCACATGGAGGTCTCCTTAAGCACGCAATCCGTAATGTCTGCCGAAGTTACGGGTGACACATTCTCCGTATCATATACGGACATAAGATTAGTTTAGGGCCGGACTTAAGAATGAATGACACCACGATTTGACAGTTGTCACTACTCCCGATGTGTTTGTATTGTACCCATCCAATCAATCTGAATGTTTTTTCCCAACTTTGTTGGGATCGGCTTTCAGTCTAACCGAATGCAGTTGAATACCAGTATTTTAAAGCGACTGTCTATCTGACCTCCACAACCCAGTAACTGGTAAGACCCTTGGTAAGACTGGTTGTCAGGTGGTGGGGTTATTCCGAAATTTCGAACTACTTTCGGACGAACCCGTATCATTGTTGACGGACTTAGAAAGTAGGCCCCATGTAACGGACACTGAACGTTCTGACATGGAGTTATTATGTAGTATATACAGTTAGTCGCATGGGCGTACCCAGCTTTTTATATGGGTGGGGCAGAAGTAAATAAACTTGATAAGTAGTAGGAAATTCTCTCGATAAAACTCTATAACTACGCATGCGCGTTCGATTTATCGATACTGCACGTGTTTCGCGCTGTAATTTTGAATTTGACTAAATTAATGATTAATTTTCTTAAATTATAAACCAAATTTTTTGCTTTGAGTCCTTGGGTATGCCCACATGGTTAGTCGTCAATGATAAATGATAAATGATTTTATTTCTGTAAGTAGGTTTGTACAAACACTTTTACACGTCAATCATATTTTAAAACTAGATGAGGTCGGCGTTTCCTATCTGACTACTCTGAGAAGAAAGGCCGAAACAAACTCAGAGGTCTCAGTCTCTTTTAAAGTCCAGACATAATCTTGGTCAGATCATGTGAAGGCCATGTGGATTGGTGTCTGAAGTGGTCTTTTGAGGAAAGCACCACACAGATTGAGAGGGCCTGTCCAGTCAGTGCACGCATTTGTCAGTTATCGTGCAGCTCAACTCAGAATTTAAGGATCTCAACGATTCGACGAACAATACCAAAAAAAGGACATTTGGGTAGGCCACTTAAATTACTCAAACTGTCAGACCATGATTCGAACTAACTGAGAAAAAATTAAAAACAAAACAAAAAAGAATGACCCACATAGTCTTCACATTCACAGTAATTAAAATAATAAAATACTTTAAAAGTAAATATTCATGTCAATGTTTATATAAAATTCATTAATGTCAATGTGTAGGTATATTTTTTTTTTTGTACTATGTTTATGTTAGTAATTATGTAAGTAATGCTATGTTTTTGTATTTTTTAAATTTTAATAGTGTTGTTAGTTTTATAGTTTAGTTTATTAGTTTAAGTTCTTAGCTGTCGCATTAGGGTAAACCCTGTAATGATAGTTTAAGCTGTTATAAATAAATAAATAAATAAATAAATAATAAAAACCCGGAAATAATCTTGGTCAGAGCATTTCATTTGAGGACCATGTAGATTTGTGTCTGAAATGGTCTTCTGAGGAAAAAACCATACAGATTTGAGTGGACCTGTCCAGTCAGTGCACGCATTTGTCAGTAATAGTGTAGCGCGTGTAATGTTTTACCTAGTCCTGTCTGTGTCTAACAAAAGATATAATATGTTGGCTTATTAACTTTAGTTTTTTCTCCTGTAGTTTTTAATATTTATTTTTCCAACATACCTTATCATTAGCGTTTCCTGTCACACCCTTGAACAGAGCTCCACTCGAGCTATTGATCTCTTTCCTGCACTGTTTCAGCATTTCCTTGAGCTCTCCATCTTTGGTCTTCTCGATGCCATCGTCTATGCCGTGCAGGAGATCTTGTACCTGGACCTTCAGGACTGCTGTCTCTTCTTTCACCTGGAATACAGTCAAATGAATACATGTATCAACGATCTATCAGTCTCCTTGGATTAATTTACTTAGTGTACAGAAGTTATCTGGTATTTGAAATATTATTCGACGCAAATTCTCAAATTTTTATAATTAGTCCAATTCTTGAAGCAGGTTATAGGCTATTTAACATCAAGCGACGACCCATAAGACCTGAGCAAAAAGAACGCTAAGTGAGAACGAAATAATAGCACGGGCGGCGGTGGGATGCCACGTGGTGGGTCGGGGGCCGAAATTTCACGTAGACAAAGTCGCGGGCAAAAGCTAGTTTATAATAATATCAAATTATGATATTATCAGTGGTAACGACCGCGACTTACGAGTTGTACGTCCTAGATTCGAACCCAGATAGGCGCTTTACTTTGTGTTAATTATTTCATCACCACTGCTCTCAAAACGGTGAAGGAAAAAATCGTGAGGAAACCGGCATGTCCTAGAACCGAAAATTCGAAGACATGTGATATCTACCAACCCGCACTGGGCCCGCGAGGTGGATTACGGCCCACTCCCTCTCACAGAGAGGCGGCCTGTGTCCCAGCAGTGGGAACATTATAGGCTGATGATGATGATATTATCAGACAAAAATAAACTCAAGTAATCAGACTACGCTTTACCTGTTCTTCATGACTGGCCATGATGACGGACACACAAGTCTCCTCGATCGCTCCAACAGCTTTGTGCAGTTTGGCCACATCCACTATACCTTCCTTGCCTATAGATACATCTTTCTCTGATACTGATATCTGTGGAATAAATACAACATAGAATAGAATACTCTTTATTATGTACAACATACGAATTAAATTTTATATAATATTTTTTTTACTTAGGGTGGACACAATCTTATCGCTAAAAGCGATCAACAACATAATCAATACTTGTTTTTTGTTATAAGGTGGCTAACAAGCAGACCACCGACTCGATGGTGACTTAGCAGCTATAGTAGCTTTTCTGTAATACCTGAGTCATCGCAAGTACTTTATCATTCCAACGACAAAACTAAATACCCACTCCTGCATGCTGTTTTTTTATTAAATTTTTTCGCGATTTCGATATTGGTCCCATGAAGAAACTTGTGCAGTTTGATGGTCTGGGCTACACCCTTAAATATGACCACACATTTCTGATACACGCTGTATATAAATGTTGACTAACTCAAAAGCAAACCAACATTGTGTTTTGCAGTGCCTCGACAGGGTTTATATCACGACATTGTCTATTGTAAAATATGTGATGTGCATGAGAGCAAAATAATAGAAAATAAAAAAAAATTCATGCGACTGTAATTACAATAGCACACATAGTCTTCCAATCGCAAACCAGTAAAGCTGCTTGGCGGCAGAAATAGATCTCGAGGTATGTATTGGTTTCCCGGGGCGTTTTTGCTCTTTACCTACTTTGGCATACGGTTTAAATTGGTTGAACAATATTTAATCAGACTAGAATAAAATTCAAATAATGTTGGTCAATGTTGCAAAAACTGCTAAAGAATCATCGAGGTATAAACTGACCAGATAAACAGCTTGAGCGGCACACTCAGTACTGTTGCTGACTGCGGAGGCCACGAAGTTCAAACTCTTGAGGAACTCTTCGCGGGACATAGCCTGGTCACTGTTTAGTTTTTCTGTAATAATTATAATGAAGAATTGAATGAAACACATTTAGTTGACGAAAGCCAAAGCATGAATCCAGCTTATGAAGAGGCACAAAGCAATTTTGTCTTGCCTCTATCTTACACCCTGCTTTGTAGTATACATTGCTAAGATTTTGTAGCTAATTTACCGAACAGCAGATTTTTGGGGTTTAACAATATTCTTTATTTAAGTACTCACGCAACACATCTCTCTGCGACTGCAGGGTATCCACACAGTGCACATAAGGCAAGGCTCCATACGGCTGCGGCGATGCTTGTAACAAGCTTCGTTGTAGTTGTAAGGATCGGTGCACTTCACCGCACTCTTGGTTGATGCGACCTGCTGGGTTTACACTGCGTACCTGAGGACGAGAGAAAAAAGTTTAATCATCGATACATGCATTAAACAAGGTAAGTAGTCACCGGCGCCTACAACAATCTGCAATACCAGAGACCCGAATCCCCGAACCAAAGCAGAAATGGGCATGTGCCTGTAATTACAAAACCGGAAAGTCGTCTGTCGGCGCGACCACGCGTTCAGATTCACCGAACAATAAGTGACATAATATGAACGCAACGATCCCGTATTTGCGCGACGATGACTTTTGGATAGGACGCGGCTTACAAGGCTTAACTCTACAAACTAAGGTTTGTAGAGTTAAGGCTTAACTCTACAAACTAAGGTTTGTAGAGTTAGGCCTTATAGGCCGCGAACGGCCAAGCCATACATTTTGACCAAGATATAAGTATCTTGGTCAAAATGTATGGCTTGGCCGTTCCATTGAACTATTTCATGACACACCGTTAAAGATCAGTGACTTAATTTCTGACGATGGACTAAAGCTGTTACCGGTAGATAGATAGATAGATAGAATATTCTTTATTATGTACACCAAAAAAATTACAGACATTCATTTAGAAATTTTGTATGCCTAGGTTAGGCCAAAGGAACTACTAACCACACGCTTTTGGACGGCCCTGGTTTCCTTTCATTTTCTGGGGGTTGAAGGGTGAAAGTTACAGATTTCTTAATTTGATTGTTGTTTGTGTACAAATCCTAGCCTGCATACAACATTTCATGAAGTGCCCTAGAGGTTTTGATGAGTGAGTGAGTGAAGAAATCGACATATTTTAGGTATTATAAAATCTTAAGTATAAAAGCTAGACAAATGAAATTTAGTGTGTTTTATAAGTCTGCTAACTACATCTTATCTTGAGGTATCTGAGCTCTCTACCATTATCCAGGCCGAAGCTATGAGGGTTTGAAAATATAACGAAATGCTTCGACGAAAGGTAGGTAGTGCCCCCAGCTTTTTGTTTTTGGCTCGTCTTGGCGCGCTGAAGTGCCCCCAGATAACTTTTGACTGCAAGTACTACTTATTTCTTGAATATTATATGTACGTAAAATACGAACCAATTTATTGATAGAGTCGTTGAGGTGACGGCACGCATCCAGAAGCTTTCTTCTCGCGTCATGATGGTTAGGATCCTGAAACAATGAAAGTCTTTAGTTTCTGTTTTCATAAATTAAAAATGTTTGGAAGAGTTTCAGTGAGGCCTTTGCCCAGCAGTGGGACAGAAGAGGCAAACAATTTTTATTAATAACAAAAAGCATAATTATTAAAATAATAGCATTTAAAATAGTTTTTCAACAACATATTCACCTGACAGACGAGTTCTGAAGTCTTCAGCAAGCTGTAGGTAGCAAGACACATCTCGTGCGAAGCTTCCTCGATCATCTTGCATTGGACGGGTTTCTGAAAACGACCAAACACAATACATAAATAAATTCACGACTGGAGGCAATAGAGAAGAATGGAGGAAGTGGAGAAGCATGGGGTACATATAGAAGAAGAATAGGGGGTGTAAAAAGTCTGTTCCACAAGTATCTGATAAAAGTGCAAACAAACTCTTTTCAGATTAAATTCTTACGCAATCACTCACTAAAGGGGATTAGTAAATATTCAGTTGCATTAAGGTTATTTAAAGCTAGAATTTCGGGTTTAATTATTAAAATAGTCGAATCAAAGCCCTCAATTTGTAAGTGGTACTACAAATTGGCATGTACAGGAATGTTTACTGATCCATTTGTTTACATTTTCGGTTTGTAAAATAAAAATATGATTTAGAATTTCATAAGACGCTTGCATACATTTTTTCGTCTTGTTTACAACATTTAACTTAATAACTTAAAGTGGCAACATTATAGTATAAAATAGTTCATATAAATTGGCAACACTGCCTCACACCGTCTTAAAATCTTCATCTTTGTAAAAAAAAGTATTGTTCCGTGTAAAATTCTGTAAAACTATAAAAACCAAGTAATTATACTGTGAATTATTCAAACTTTTGTTTTACTTAAATAATTGTATTTTCTTTCTTTCTTTATTTACTTAAACAGTCTTGTATTATTACTAATTAGATTTTAAAGCTAACGATAACTTGTATGTGCTTCTTACAAACTGTAAATACATAATAATAATTATAAAAAAATGCAAATAATTATTTTTGTAACCTACAGCTATTAGAATATTAAGTACAAATAAAAAATGCGTAGAAATCAGCTTCGTGATGTTTTTCTATTGAGAAAATGTTGTTATTTTATTCCTCTGTTCCACAAAAAGTTTGGAAATATCATGTATATATTATTTCTGTTATAAAAGCAAATCTGTAAAAAAATTGTATGCCTTGTAATTTTTTGAATAAATATTTATTTTTTTATTTATCATTTATACATATATTGTTTTTTGTTATTAATTTCTTGAAAATCTATTAACGATTAGCAATTTAGCTTTAAGCCCCCTTTTAGTTCCTATCCTGCAGCGCGCGCGCCACCCCGGCCAGCTGCGCGGCCGTGTCGGCGGCGGCGTGCAGGCTGCGCGCGAGTGACTCCGGCCGCTTAGTTACCTTCCTATCCTGCAGCGCGCGCGCCACCCCGGCCAGCTGCGCGGCCGTGTCGGCGGCGGCGTGCAGGCTGCGCGCGAGTGACTCCGGCCGCTTAGTTACCTTCCTATCCTGCAGCGCGCGCGCCACCCCGGCCAGCTGCGCGGCCGTGTCGGCGGCGGCGTGCAGGCTGCGCGCGAGTGACTCCGGCCGCTTAGTTACCTTCCTATCCTGCAGCGCGCGCGCCACCCCGGCCAGCTGCGCGGCCGTGTCGGCGGCGGCGTGCAGGCTGCGCGCGAGTGACTCCGGCCGCTTAGTTACCTTCCTATCCTGCAGCGCGCGCGCCACCCCGGCCAGCTGCGCGGCCGTGTCGGCGGCGGCGTGCAGGCTGCGCGCGAGTGACTCCGGCCGCTTAGTTACCTTCCTATCCTGCAGCGCGCGCGCCACCCCGGCCAGCTGCGCGGCCGTGTCGGCGGCGGCGTGCAGGCTGCGCGCGAGTGACTCCGGCCGCTTAGTTACCTTCCTATCCTGCAGCGCGCGCGCCACCCCGGCCAGCTGCGCGGCCGTGTCGGCGGCGGCGTGCAGGCTGCGCGCGAGTGACTCCGGCCGCTTAGTTACCTTCCTATCCTGCAGCGCGCGCGCCACCCCGGCCAGCTGCGCGGCCGTGTCGGCGGCGGCGTGCAGGCTGCGCGCGAGTGACTCCGGCCGCTTAGTTACCTTCCTATCCTGCAGCGCGCGCGCCACCCCGGCCAGCTGCGCGGCCGTGTCGGCGGCGGCGTGCAGGCTGCGCGCGAGTGACTCCGGCCGCTTAGTTACCTTCCTATCCTGCAGCGCGCGCGCCACCCCGGCCAGCTGCGCGGCCGTGTCGGCGGCGGCGTGCAGGCTGCGCGCGAGTGACTCCGGCCGCTTAGTTACCTTCCTATCCTGCAGCGCGCGCGCCACCCCGGCCAGCTGCGCGGCCGTGTCGGCGGCGGCGTGCAGGCTGCGCGCGAGTGACTCCGGCCGCTTAGTTACCTTCCTATCCTGCAGCGCGCGCGCCACCCCGGCCAGCTGCGCGGCCGTGTCGGCGGCGGCGTGCAGGCTGCGCGCGAGTGACTCCGGCCGCTTAGTTACCTTCCTATCCTGCAGCGCGCGCGCCACCCCGGCCAGCTGCGCGGCCGTGTCGGCGGCGGCGTGCAGGCTGCGCGCGAGTGACTCCGGCCGCTTAGTTACCTTCCTATCCTGCAGCGCGCGCGCCACCCCGGCCAGCTGCGCGGCCGTGTCGGCGGCGGCGTGCAGGCTGCGCGCGAGTGACTCCGGCCGCTTAGTTACCTTCCTATCCTGCAGCGCGCGCGCCACCCCGGCCAGCTGCGCGGCCGTGTCGGCGGCGGCGTGCAGGCTGCGCGCGAGTGACTCCGGCCGCTTAGTTACCTTCCTATCCTGCAGCGCGCGCGCCACCCCGGCCAGCTGCGCGGCCGTGTCGGCGGCGGCGTGCAGGCTGCGCGCGAGTGACTCCGGCCGCTTAGTTACCTTCCTATCCTGCAGCGCGCGCGCCACCCCGGCCAGCTGCGCGGCCGTGTCGGCGGCGGCGTGCAGGCTGCGCGCGAGTGACTCCGGCCGCTTAGTTACCTTCCTATCCTGCAGCGCGCGCGCCACCCCGGCCAGCTGCGCGGCCGTGTCGGCGGCGGCGTGCAGGCTGCGCGCGAGTGACTCCGGCCGCTTAGTTACCTTCCTATCCTGCAGCGCGCGCGCCACCCCGGCCAGCTGCGCGGCCGTGTCGGCGGCGGCGTGCAGGCTGCGCGCGAGTGACTCCGGCCGCTTAGTTACCTTCCTATCCTGCAGCGCGCGCGCCACCCCGGCCAGCTGCGCGGCCGTGTCGGCGGCGGCGTGCAGGCTGCGCGCGAGTGACTCCGGCCGCTTAGTTACCTTCCTATCCTGCAGCGCGCGCGCCACCCCGGCCAGCTGCGCGGCCGTGTCGGCGGCGGCGTGCAGGCTGCGCGCGAGTGACTCCGGCCGCTTAGTTACCTTCCTATCCTGCAGCGCGCGCGCCACCCCGGCCAGCTGCGCGGCCGTGTCGGCGGCGGCGTGCAGGCTGCGCGCGAGTGACTCCGGCCGCTTAGTTACCTTCCTATCCTGCAGCGCGCGCGCCACCCCGGCCAGCTGCGCGGCCGTGTCGGCGGCGGCGTGCAGGCTGCGCGCGAGTGACTCCGGCCGCTTAGTTACCTTCCTATCCTGCAGCGCGCGCGCCACCCCGGCCAGCTGCGCGGCCGTGTCGGCGGCGGCGTGCAGGCTGCGCGCGAGTGACTCCGGCCGCTTAGTTACCTTCCTATCCTGCAGCGCGCGCGCCACCCCGGCCAGCTGCGCGGCCGTGTCGGCGGCGGCGTGCAGGCTGCGCGCGAGTGACTCCGGCCGCTTAGTTACCTTCCTATCCTGCAGCGCGCGCGCCACCCCGGCCAGCTGCGCGGCCGTGTCGGCGGCGGCGTGCAGGCTGCGCGCGAGTGACTCCGGCCGCTTAGTTACCTTCCTATCCTGCAGCGCGCGCGCCACCCCGGCCAGCTGCGCGGCCGTGTCGGCGGCGGCGTGCAGGCTGCGCGCGAGTGACTCCGGCCGCTTAGTTACCTTCCTATCCTGCAGCGCGCGCGCCACCCCGGCCAGCTGCGCGGCCGTGTCGGCGGCGGCGTGCAGGCTGCGCGCGAGTGACTCCGGCCGCTTAGTTACCTTCCTATCCTGCAGCGCGCGCGCCACCCCGGCCAGCTGCGCGGCCGTGTCGGCGGCGGCGTGCAGGCTGCGCGCGAGTGACTCCGGCCGCTTAGTTACCTTCCTATCCTGCAGCGCGCGCGCCACCCCGGCCAGCTGCGCGGCCGTGTCGGCGGCGGCGTGCAGGCTGCGCGCGAGTGACTCCGGCCGCTTAGTTACCTTCCTATCCTGCAGCGCGCGCGCCACCCCGGCCAGCTGCGCGGCCGTGTCGGCGGCGGCGTGCAGGCTGCGCGCGAGTGACTCCGGCCGCTTAGTTACCTTCCTATCCTGCAGCGCGCGCGCCACCCCGGCCAGCTGCGCGGCCGTGTCGGCGGCGGCGTGCAGGCTGCGCGCGAGTGACTCCGGCCGCTTAGTTACCTTCCTATCCTGCAGCGCGCGCGCCACCCCGGCCAGCTGCGCGGCCGTGTCGGCGGCGGCGTGCAGGCTGCGCGCGAGTGACTCCGGCCGCTTAGTTACCTTCCTATCCTGCAGCGCGCGCGCCACCCCGGCCAGCTGCGCGGCCGTGTCGGCGGCGGCGTGCAGGCTGCGCGCGAGTGACTCCGGCCGCTTAGTTACCTTCCTATCCTGCAGCGCGCGCGCCACCCCGGCCAGCTGCGCGGCCGTGTCGGCGGCGGCGTGCAGGCTGCGCGCGAGTGACTCCGGCCGCTTAGTTACCTTCCTATCCTGCAGCGCGCGCGCCACCCCGGCCAGCTGCGCGGCCGTGTCGGCGGCGGCGTGCAGGCTGCGCGCGAGTGACTCCGGCCGCTTAGTTACCTTCCTATCCTGCAGCGCGCGCGCCACCCCGGCCAGCTGCGCGGCCGTGTCGGCGGCGGCGTGCAGGCTGCGCGCGAGTGACTCCGGCCGCTTAGTTACCTTCCTATCCTGCAGCGCGCGCGCCACCCCGGCCAGCTGCGCGGCCGTGTCGGCGGCGGCGTGCAGGCTGCGCGCGAGTGACTCCGGCCGCTTAGTTACCTTCCTATCCTGCAGCGCGCGCGCCACCCCGGCCAGCTGCGCGGCCGTGTCGGCGGCGGCGTGCAGGCTGCGCGCGAGTGACTCCGGCCGCTTAGTTACCTTCCTATCCTGCAGCGCGCGCGCCACCCCGGCCAGCTGCGCGGCCGTGTCGGCGGCGGCGTGCAGGCTGCGCGCGAGTGACTCCGGCCGCTTAGTTACCTTCCTATCCTGCAGCGCGCGCGCCACCCCGGCCAGCTGCGCGGCCGTGTCGGCGGCGGCGTGCAGGCTGCGCGCGAGTGACTCCGGCCGCTTAGTTACCTTCCTATCCTGCAGCGCGCGCGCCACCCCGGCCAGCTGCGCGGCCGTGTCGGCGGCGGCGTGCAGGCTGCGCGCGAGTGACTCCGGCCGCTTCACGCTCAGCACCACGGTGCCGCTCATTGACGACAGCTTCGTGGATAACTGGTGCAACTTGTCTTCTAGTTGTCTGTCATTGAGAGTAAGAATGCACTCAATAAGTACCCAATCCAGTTGTTTCTGTTTTGTCAATTTTTACATAAGTTTATGTGAGTAAAAACTTGTGATTGGCCTTCTTCTACATATTACTTCTGACTACTCGAAATAAAATAAAATCATGTCAATTAAAATATGTAATAAATTACGGGAAATAACAAAAAGAACAAAATTGTTATACATTCGGAATAAACTAACACAATTTCTATAATCTCGTAATCGTCTCGTCTCGTATCGTAATCGCAAAAAAATATTAGCCATCCCTTACATTTGGGTCGAATAGGTAAAAAAGTTTTGTATGGGACGCTTGATAATTTTTTTCGCGATTACGATGTTGGTCCCAAGGAGAAACTTGTTCAGTTTGATGTACCCTTAAATATGACCACACCTTTCTGATGCGGGTTGCAGACCAAGAGCTAAGCTAAGTTAGTTTAGCAAACTATGCAAGCTAAGCTATGTGAGCTAACTAAATTATGCGCAGCTAAGTTAATTGTGTTTGCCGATGCACAGCTTCGCGAGCTAAGCTAAGCCCCTCCCGCACCCCTTCCGCACTTCCTTTGAACTTCTCAACACTGACTGAGCTTTCGCTTAGTTTTTGGTGTGCACAGGACATATTTTTAGCTTATCTTAGCTTAGCTTAGCATAGCTTCGGCATAGCTTAGCTGTTGGTCTGCAACCCACATGATTCATGCTGTATATTGAGTATTGAGTCGAGAAATATTGATCACTACGAGGTAGGTAATGTAGGTTTTGTTAATTCTTCTGAACTGAACTGAGTAAAGGCAGATATTTATTACGCAAGACATCCTAATCCTAACTATCCTAACTAATATTATAAATGCGAAAGAGAGTTTGTTTGTTACGCTTTCACACTAAAACGGCTGAACGGATTTGGATGAAATTTGGTATATGGATAGACCATGGCCTGAGTTAGGATATAGGCTACTTTTTATCTCGATATTCTCACGAGATCTAGACTAATGCGGGTGAAACCGCGGGGTGCAACAAGTATCCCTTAATTCTGCATTCTGAAAGATGGCATAATTATCTTTTTGAAGCCGATGCCGGATGCGATTTCGGCGTCGCTTGCCTCGTTAGATAGTTTCTTGGAAGTCACATATTTGTGCCGTTACTTATATGGCTTCCACAGATGATGATGATAACATATATTTGGGTAGGGTTTTTTTTTTAAAGTGATGCATTTATTTAACTTCTTTGCCTATTGCAAATTCAAAGACTGGAAGAAGTTTAAGGAGTAAACTCCAGTCGTGCGTCGAAGCTGACACACACACTATATTTTTCATTTTTGTCTCTTTGTCTGTCTGTCTGTTTGTTGCGGCTAATCTCCGAAACGGCTGGATCGATCTAGACGAGACTTTCACTGGTAGATAGCTAATGTTATAAGGAGTAACAAAGCTTACTTTAATTTATGAAAAAGAATTAGGGTCCACGCGGGCAGAGCCACGGACTGCAGCTATTCGTAATTTATTTAAGTTCGTAACTGTACAGTCACATCCAAAATATGTTTCGTCACCTTAAGGGCTATTTTTGTCTGGCATGATAGAATTTGCTTTTATGTATTTATATATCTGTGAGTTGTGTGGTAAAACAGAGGATGCACTGTATTTGTTGGTGGAATGTGTCCAGTATACAAGCAAAAGAAACGCACTTTCCAACTCGATGAAATAGGCCTGTGTCCATTTTTATTTGTCCTTCTTGTAGATTATTAAAAAATAGGAAATGAAAATGAAAAAAATTTAAATAGTTTATTATTTTAGTTTGTTTATAATAATGGATTTAGGATGTTGATGGGGCTTCCGCGCTTCTGCAGCGCTTCGCAGATGTTCGCGGAAGCCCGTGTTGACGATTTTCATGGTATTATGAGGAAGAGAACAGCGTCAATAATGGGTAGGTTGCGCGGAAGCTCCAACAGCATCCTAAAAACATTATTAGACAAAATGGACAGTCCCTTTATAAGGCACTGGGTACGGAGGCACGTGCCAACGTGTGTTGGGCCACGTCAGTTTTAGTTTGTAAAAGTTTACTAACATAGTTTTTAAGTCATTGTTACTAACACTATATGGATTGTGTGTACTTGTACGTGTAGTCCGAAATAAAGATTATATTATTATTATTATTTTAACAAGTAAACCTTAACAACTAGTGATTGGAGCCTCCTTTTAAGCAAATAAGCCTGTGTTAGGAGAGTCTGAATTTTATTATTTATTGAACACGTATTTTTCTTTTTTGACGTAATCAAAAGATTACGGCGATACATTGAGTTAAAATTAAGCATGACGTCACGCCTTGCTAGATTTTGTACGACATTGTGACGTAGCGAGCCCCCACTCCCCAACTTAAATTTGTTTTCTAAGTTATTTTTGATTAATATGATAAAGCAAAAAATACGTGACAAATATTTTTTTATAATCTGAAAGACGGACTAAATAGAATTTCTTTTTTTTTACCTAGGCAACTACCGTATTGTCGGTAATGGATTTTGGAATGTTCCATGGTATTTATGCTAAGCCTACATCTGAAGCGGCAGAAATATTATATACTTTTTTTTTATATATTAGATTAAGTTAAGTTTTGTGTGACTAAGATTAGTTAATTTAGTTGAGGAGTTAGTCGTTATTTGTAAAAGCACAATGGGATTGACATCGTCGCATATGTGTACAAAAATCCCTTAAATAAATAACGACAAAAAATGTGTTTACATAACTCGAGACTCGGGATCAGTGGTGTTCCGTAATTTCTGCCCAGCCCTATGATACATAATACTGTTATTTTTCTGTCATTATAATTATATTAACTAGCTTCTGCCCGCGACTTCGTCCGCGTGGAATAGTTACTTTGGGCGTATTTATTTGGATAAGGATTAATATCATGTTTATAAAAACACCTTCGCAAATAATGCATTATTTTAGAACAAATTTGATTAACATAAAAAAGGTTATAGTGAGCCAACCTTAAAAGATAGACATATGCTGTCGCGGATTTTTTTTTTTGAACTTTTAAAGGGGAACAATTCTGTCGTACATGATTTTTGTGAAACTTTAACCCTTTACGTAGCGCACGCAGCGGAAGCTCTCAAAACGAAAAAAACCCCCCGATTTTGAAACATTCTTCAGTCTTAGCGTGATGATATATAGCCTATTGCCTTCCTCGATAAATGGGCTATCTAACACTGAAAAAAATTAAATCGGACCAGTAGTTCCTGAGATTAGCGCGTTCAAGCAAACAAACAAATAAACTCTTCAGCTTTATATATTATTGTACAGGATTTCCAGTAAATAGCACGACATATTGCAAGGTATGATAGCTTGGGTCAATACCTACCAAAACAACACAATATATGTTCAGCAAATCCATATATTAAAAAATGCTAATTGTAAAGTAGCTATTGTACGTAAAGAGTCTGATTTAAACAAAATTGTGTAAATTGCTTCCTATTTTTACTAAGTTATTTTTTTATTTTATTTCGTTGCATTATTATTACATTTCAATCGCTTCTATTTTTTGTGACCCTAAGTTTCTCACTATTTGTATACAAAAGGTTTAGCACCTCAATCGCACTAATGAGCTCGACACCTCTCCTTTGTCTAGCTAAAGAAATCCTTTATGTTTCTTATCGCGCTGTTTACTTCAAAGCTCTAATGCATTTAAATATGTTTGACTCGCTCTCGCTTGTACGCACCACGCACTACTGCTTGCTTTTTCGCACAGCTGTTTACTACTTAATGTCGTATGATTTATGTTCACGCGCAATTTTTTTTAATGCTTACCTTCCTTGCATATTAATATTTTTATTTTACTTTAATTTACATTATTGTTTAATGAATGATGTTACTGTAATACTCGTTTCGTTTCTATATTCAATTATTGACTACATTTTCAATGGCTAATAACGGTAACAACTTAAACATATATTATCAGAACGTTCGAGGTCTTAGAACTAAAACTCATTCTTTCTATCGTCAAATGTTACTAAATTCGTATGATATCATAGTGCTTACTGAGACTTGGTTATTGGATGGCGTTTCAAATTCTGAGTTTTTTGATGATCGGTACATTGTTTGGCGCCGCGACCGGGATTATGTTTTAACCGGGCAATCGCGTGGTGGGGGGGTACTCATTGCTACTCGTAGAGAATTATCAGTTATTTGTCAACCTAATTTTCATTCTACAGCAGAGGACCTTTGGCTATCCATATACTTAAAAAATCGTATCACACGGAACAAAATAACCTTGCATATTTGTGATATTTACTTATGCCAACAAAACTTGGGCCTTTCTTTTTCTTCACAACTCTCTAATTTTCTTACTAAATTAAACCAAACAACTATTAATAATATTTCTGATACCTTTCTCGTAATAGGTGACTTTAATATGAGCGGTATTAACTGGGTTCCATCTGACAACCTATCGCTTGTCCCATTGAATCCTAACAGTAACGACGAAGTTTTGCTTTGTGATGAATTATGCACTCTTGATTTTGGACAGTACAACACGGTAACTAATAGGTTTGGTAGAATCCTAGACCTCGTCCTTTCCAATGAAAAAGCAAATGTGACCGAATGTTCTAGCCCACTGGTACCTATTGATGCTTATCACCCAGCGTTATTAATTAATTTGGACCTATCTGTATCACCTCTGCTGCAATGTGCGCCTCGTACTCAATTCTTGTTTGATAAAGGGGACTATGAATCTATCAACAGAGACATTTGTGCGGCTGACTGGGAAACCCAGTTCTCCGCGCGATCAATTGATGATGCAGTTAACTTTTTTAATCAGTTTATTTTTGATCTTCAAATAAAATATATTCCACAAAAACTGTTTCGGAATAAAAAGTATCCAACGTGGTATAGTTCGTCACTTATTAAAACAATTAAAGAAAAATATAAATACCTAAAAAAATTCAAAACCTATGGTAATATATCTGACGAATTAACATTCAAGCTTCTTCGTGAAAGGGTGAAAACGTTGGAATCTCAATGCTACCGCAACTATTTGGTTTTAACAGAAAATTCAATTAAAAATAACCCAAAATATTTTTGGACTTTTGTAAAAAAACGTCATAACTCAAACGCAGTCCCAAGCACCTTGAACTATAATAGTGATACCTTGCGGACGGGTGAATCTATCTGTCAGGCTTTTTCCGAATACTTCCATTCTACTTTTCTGTCTAATCCCAGTGTTAGCCATCCAAGCTCTTCTCCTATTCTTTCTAAGGATTCGTCAAACCTCACATCTGATATCTGCAGTATCATTGTTGATATTGACGAAATAATTAATTTGCTTCGTAAGTTGGATACATGCAAATCGGCAGGTCCTGATAACATCCCATCCAAACTTCTTGTTCGGTGTGCATCCTCTATAGCGGAACCTATTTTAATTTTATTTAGAAAATCTTTGAATGCCTGTGTTGTGCCGCAAATATGGAAATCTGCGTTTGTCACGCCTATACATAAAAAAGGTGTCAAAACAGACATAGCGAATTATAGGCCGATATCTAAACTGTGTATTATAGCAAAGGTCTTTGAAAGAATAATATATAATCAGGTTTTTATTGCTCTAAAAAATTCATTTAGCTCGTCCCAACACGGTTTCTTAAAAGGGAGGTCTACTGTCACCAACTTGATTCTCCTTAATGAATTTATAACTGATGCCATGTGCAACGGTAAGCAGGTTGATGTCGTTTACACAGACTACAGCAAAGCCTTTGATCGAATTGATCATAGCATTCTGATATCCAAGTTAAATAGCATGGGAATTCGTGGCGATCTACTCAGATGGTTTTCCTCTTACCTTGTCAACAGGTCCCAAGCAGTAGTACTAAATAATTATATATCTAGCTGGGTCCCTGTTCCTAGTGGAGTCCCGCAGGGTTCATTGCTTGGTCCATTGCTGTTTATTATCTATATTAACGACATCGACTCTTGCTTGAATTCATCTAATCTTTTGTGTTTTGCTGATGATATGAAAATTTATGCCACAATATCATCGCAAATGGACGTAACGGCGCTTCAAAATGATCTGCGTCGCCTAGAAGACTACTGCCAAAGAAACAAGCTGGATCTTAATCCCGCCAAATGCTCGGTTATTACGTATTCTCGGAAGCGCTCAATCATTGCTACATCGTATACCCTAGGTAATCAAGCTCTACCTAGATCAAACTCCACCCGTGATCTGGGGGTTCACCACGATTCCAAGCTCAGTTTTGAAACACACGTTGATGCAATAGTCGCTAAGGCCTCAAAATCACTGGGTTTCATAATGCGGTTATCCAAGTGCTTCACTCAAGCCAAAACTCTAAAAATTCTATACTGCACTTTTGTCAGAAGCCACTTGGAATACGCGTCGGAAATATGGAACCCATGCTACCACAAATATATTAACCGCATTGAGAGCATCCAAAAAAGGTTCATAAGGTATCTATGTTATCATCAAAAAGTACCGTACCATTCGGAAAACTACCACAAGCTATGTAAAAAATTTCATATATTACCTTTACTCAACCGCCGCGAGATTACTGATTGTGTGTGTTTATTGAAAATTTTTAACAATACTATAAACTGTTCCGATATTTTGACAAAATTTTATTTCAGCATTCCCACGAAGTCTAAGCGATACAATCCACCTTTGCGCGTGCCATTTGCATCGACCAATTATAGGCAAAATTCGTACATTGTGCGTGCAAGCAGAAATTTAAACAGGCTTTGTAAACAGTACGATATAGATCCATTTATAACTAGTGTGTCGTCAGTCAGGAAGTGCTTAAGCCGTAACTTTTTCATTTAGTAAATTTTGTTATGATGGTTGCTATGCAGTGCGAGCAACATAGTAATTATGCTGTAGTACATAGTAACTCGTGAGTGTCCTTTGAATTTGTGTCTTTTTTTTTTCTGTTTCTTATAAGTGGAGACCTGTAATTGGCTTTCAGGCTATTGTGCTGTCCTTGTTCTGTTTGTTTTAGCTGTAAGTCTCCCGTGTTATTTAAATAAAAAAAAAAAATAAATAAAAAATAAAAAAACTTACGGATTCACAGTTTTACAAAATTATGCGAAAAGAAAATCGTTCTGTGAAAATTTAAACAAAAAATACTATTTCTTGAAAACATTCTTGTTTTTGATAAAAAAAAAGACATCAATGAGTAAAGTAACTATTCACGAATAATTTGATGTAAAACAAAAACTAGAAAAATAATTTTTCATTACGAGATGCTTAAAAATCTGTTTCAAGGTAGAGATTTTTTGATATTTCGGAAAATTTTGTAAAACTGTAAATCCGTAAGATTTTGCTAAACATATATTGTGTTTTTTTGGTAGGTATTGACCCAAGCTATCACCCCCTGCAGTATGTCGTGCTATTTACTGGACACCCTGTATAGATGTTTACTTACTTAGGAGTACCCTCGACCGGTTGCTTCTTACACAGTAGTAACTTGTCAATATCCTCTGCGTTCAAAACTGGAGTCTTTATCCTCCGCGCAGAAATCATGTGGTCCGAGTCGTTTAGTTCCTGAAAATTTAACGTTTTAAAAAAATAAGCGCATGAGGAAGTTTTATCAGCAATCCAACTTTGCATTCTCAGTTTCTTTTATGAACACAAATTATAAAAAATTCGTTAATTATTCATACAAAGTCGTTACGGGTAGTCAGAAGCCTTAATGTCTGACAACCAGTTTTGCCAAAAAATATCGTATTTCATTATTTGCACCAGAAAATACATAACAAAAAAATTACAAAAAAATTGCCAATTATCTGGGTTGAGGAGATCAGATAGGCAGTCGCTCTATGTAAAATTCTGGTATTCAGCTACATCCGGTTAGACTGGAAGCCAACCCCAACATAGTTGGGAAAAGGCTAGGCAGATTGACATGCTTAAATATAAAAAAATATTTATCAATTAAGGACTTCTTTATGACTAAACGCCTCCTCATTTTTCCTCCAATACTATCTGATGCCTTGAAAATCCAGTTATTTCAAATCGATCCACAAGACCATAATACATATAACTGTTTCTAAAATGAAATGAAAATTATTATTTGGTAAATAAGAAATTGGAATCAGTTTTACACGTTACATAAAAAAAAAACGAGCGAGCCTAACAGTAGTCGCATATGATGTGTGACATCTGACATCTTGGCTGACAGTACCAACCTCCGAGAGGTTGTTATCTGACGGCCAACTCTAGAACCACGCGCGCTTATTGGCCAAATCAAATAGCGCGCGCTTCCCCGGCTTCCTGTTACACACTTCCGTCTCTTTCTACGAAATCACTGTCACAGATTGCAGGAAAGCGAGGGGAACATGTAACACATCAAAAAAGTTAGATGAAGTCGATATTTCCTTATCTGACTACCCCTGAGAAGAAACGGCGAAACAAAACTATGGGGTCTATCAATCTGCCTAGCCTTTTCCCAACTATGTTGGGGTCAGCTTCCAGTCTATCCGACAGCGACTGCCTATCTGACCTCCACAACCCAGTAACTAAGTAACCCCTTGGTAAGACTGGTTGTCAGACTTTCGGGCTTCTGACGACCCGTAACGACTGTCAAAGATTCACGAATGACAGCCGTGACCAACGGCTACACGTGCTCTCCGAGGCACGGAGGAGTCTCGGTATGCAGAAATAGTCACCCATCCATGGACCAACCCTGGTAAGCGTAGCTTAACCTGATGGATCGACCCGTGCTGCTCTCTGGGGTCAATCTATTTTTTTATTGTTTTCTGTCGTAATTATACTGACCTTCAGTAAAGCGTGTGCTTGTGTATCGATGCTGCAAGTGTCAAGGTCGCGTGGGTTCTGCAAACTGCACACGTTTGTGAGCTCCTGAGTCGTTCGCACCATGTTCTGTATGGTTCCGAGGTACCTAAAACGGGGATTGTAAATATAAATTATAACACAACAACATGAAATGCGAGCTCAAAATGGGGGGGAGGGGTTCAGCAAAATCTCACCAAATCTCATTTGAAGTGAGTCAGTGAAAATCTCAATACAGCTTTGTAATTTACATTATTACAGAATAAACATTATTAAATAGATAATTTAGCAAAATCAAAAATAATGAAAAAATAATCAAAAATAATGAAATATTGTCTATGCCCGGGATTCCCTGATTTGAAACAAGTGCCGCATAAAGTACATTAGAATATTAACGCATAAGACCGCTTTCACATTAAGGCGACTTTAGCAGCGCAACAGTCGCACGACAGACGCGCGACCGTCGCGCAATCAAAATTTCATATCATAAACAGAAGCGCGGCGGCAGCGCGCGGCCGGCGCGGCCACCGGTTTCGCTCAATCGGCGATGAGCCAGTGTTGCAAGTGTCGGAATACAAACTCAATTTGATTTGATTGTCTATGCGACTATTGTCTATTGACATTGTCGATGTTCTTTTTATTAAACTTGTAATTTTTGGGTAATTAATTTAAACAATGTCTATTTTTTTTCCTTCGTCAATAAATAATTTGTGCAGAATTTGAAAATTGGCCATTGTAATGTTAGTTAGATTAAATTCGGGGCGAGAGCCTGGTGATCCGTGACACAGGGTTTCCTAGTATGGACGCCAGCCTCTCGCAAAGGATCATATTTTACGCATTTTTGTCTATATTTCTTATCTCTATTCATTATAACTACTTATATGAACCTTTGTGAACAGAGAAATAAAGATTATTACTATTAATTGAAGAAAAAAAATATGGATGTTGAAATATAATTATAGCTATACAAGTAGACCAAGTTATTATTTCCCCAACAGCAAGCGCACGTGATTAGGTATAGTCCATTTTTTAAATTAAGTGCGCCACACTGATCTAAACTGCGGCGCGGCAGCCGCGCTGCTAACGCGCGGCTGTTCTTATAATGTGAAGGCATGTGCTTCTGCCGCGCTACTGTCGCGCTGCTAACGTCCTAATGTGAAAGCGGCCTAAGTATTTCTAAGTGGTATGAAGCAAAATACACGAAAATATTAAATACATTTTATTACCAATTTCTTTTTTTTTTTGTGTAATCTCACGTGAGAGTGGTACACCCCACCACCACATCTTAACAAAAATCACCGCACGTAATTAATGGACGTCCCCTAACTGGGTTGTGGATATGTTTAGGTTATTATTTATCTAAGGCCTATGTCGCCTGAAATGGATTATTGTTATTATTGAATTTTTTACTGACGTTCTTTTCTCTTCACTCTCCTCTACAGCATCAGTCTTCTCCGTACACCCAGCCGTGGGCAGGTCCCGGAGATGCCGTCGGGGCGCGGCGGCGGCGGCGGCGGCGGCGGCGGCGACGGCGTAGTAGGTGACGGCCTTGCTCAGCGGCTCGGGGTCGCCCAGCACGGCGCGCGCGCGCGCGTGCAGCAGGCACGTGTGCGCGCGCTGGGCCGCGCCGGGCCCGCTCAGTGGGGAAGAGTATGTCTGGGGAGGACAAGGGCGTAAGGCGTAAGGACGCAAATAATGCGTGAAATGAAAAATTTGAAAATTTTCAGCGCCGCCATGTTGGATTTACATTTAGACCTCACTATTGGCTTTAGAACCCTTAAAAACTATGAAAACGACACCCATGACGAAAAATTTGAAATTTTTCGCAGCCGCCATCTTGGATTTTCATTTTGACCAAATTCACACTTTCTCTCTCTCTCTTGCCACCTTGTTCATACAATGTTCGGTTTGATCTCTTTGGTGATTAGAACTTTTACTAACAATATCCATATTCCAAATTCAAATCACTTTTAATCCCTATTAATTAAAAAGTTATTTTAGTCCCTGTTTACGAGGACTAAACTAGCTCTTTTTGAATAGATGTGATAAAAAAATAGTTAGTGTTTTCATGAGAAAGTGATTATTTTTAAATATAGGTACTATAATATACAAAAGTCTACGATCAACTCCCAGGCTACTATCAGCAGCCTGGGGGATAATCAAGGTCAAGGTCGTTAGTTTCCGTATGAATATGGTATTTAATCCACATGGCCAGCGCCTGAAATTTTTGGGTACCTAGTACCTACCTACGTAATGTATGACTGATGAACTTCAAAAATACTAAAAACATGAATTTATCACGCAGATAGTACTCATTAGTAACAGTTACCAAATTCGATTGCAAACTTACAACTTTTACTCAATGAATACCAGTAAAATTAAAATAATACCTTCAAGTACCAAGATTAGTTAAGTTATGTATAAAATCGAGCGGACAGCGGTATCAATGTGTGCGTACGCGCAATTTTGTTGGGTTGCGATTCATACCTAAACTTGAGCGAGTCCAAAATGTCATAGCGTCCTTAATTAGCAAGCGCAGACGTTATCGATATCACAAATGGCAAAACAAAAAAAAATTGATGAGACATTTTTTGAGGAAATAATATTTAAAAATGTATATTGAATAAAACAATTACCTCAAATGGAAAATCTAAAATAAATTAGCACTAAAAGATTTGATTTGAGTTACGCGATTGGCAGTCGAATACTTACCAACTGGTAATAGTTAGATAGATGCATGCATTTATGAAAATGCACGCAGATAAAAGTGCTGAGCTGTTCGATTGCAAATTTTGTACTGAACAGCAGGTTAAAATTTGACAAAAAAAAATCTACCAATTTTGTACATGCGTAAATACACATCCTGACTCCGGAACCCTTCAGTGTAGTCGTGGTCCGACACGCACTTGGCCGGTGTTTTTATTTATTGTCTTTTATTTGAATTTTGACTTTGAAAAATCAGAGTTAATAAAATAAACAAACACAAAGTTTTCACAGTACCTTCTTCTCTTTCTGGCTCTTCCTAGCGGCTTCCTTAGCGAGCGGCAGCATGACGGTATTCTGGAAGTGGTCGAGGTTCTGCAGCGCCTCGTCGAAGGCCGCGCTCTTCGTCGCCATTATATGACTGTGTACTGCGAACCTATGAGAAGAATAATGTTATCAATTTATCATACACGATGTAAAGGTTTTTTAATTTTACATACATGCAAAAGTGCAATACCTACCACGGTCAAAATGTATGGAACAGCTGTTTTTTTTTAATAACCGACCAATAATTGAAGTGAAAACTTCTTTAGGAGCGTTCGGCATTTTTGAGATGGGACTAAACCATTGATTTCGCGACACTGTGACAACACCTCATTTTTGTAAACGCGATTGTGCTCTTTATTTATATTACGTTACGGATCAATGTTTTATGCAAGTATTTTTACTTTAAAGGTTTCAGAAGTATTATTTTTTGTAAACGCGATTGTGACTCTTTATTCAGATAAGGTTACGGACCAATGTTCTATACAAGTATTTTTCTTCCACCAAGGCGATCTTGTTCAAGTTTTCACTTCTGTCGGCACTCCCGGAATGCCACCACTTTTTTTTTGTTTCAATGCAATTTGAACTTTATCACGTATGACATTGAGTACACGGTTAAGATAATAATCAATTTCAATCCAAATCAAAATCGACGCACTAATGCATCATCGGCTGAGTGTGTTAGGTTGAATGTTTTATTATCTACTTGTCCGTTTTGGTATTACACGACTGACGATCTTCCGTCAGATGTGCGACCGCCCTTAAAAATAATTCGTTTTAGTAGTAAATCATATGTTACCTCAGCAAGTGGCAGCTTTCATTCAAAGGCAAAGCCTTCGCTCGGAGCGCTTGCTTCGCCTTCTGGTCGTGGACGCCTTGTATCGCGCCGTTTATCTCCTTCACCATAACATCGCATTCCTGCAAACATGAACAGTTGAAGTCGTTTCCAATCTCTAATCTTAGTTTTTAACCGACTTTCAAAAGGAGGAGGTTCTCAATTCGACTGCATGTTTTTTTTTTTTTGTATGTTGTTACGCGATTACTCCGCCAATTATGAATAGATTTTGATGATTCTTTTTTGTTTGGTAGATCATACTTCAGTAGTGGTCCCATATAAATTTTATTAACTTTGCTTGGGTAGTTTTTGAGTTAGCTTCTATAATACGTATTTTTTCCCACTTAGTATGTAGATGATATGATAACTTCCTGTCACTGTTATTTACATAGCAGGTAGTGGTATTCGAATTTGTGTGGGGTAGGTACCACAACTAAAAAGTGAAAAATAAAAACTTTTTTTTTTTGTAAAAAGTTTTTTTAAGATAATATAAATATGTACTCCAGAAACAAGGGCCCAATCTTTTAACTGAATGAGTACGGTAGTTAGAAAGCCAAGTAGGTTAAAAAGCAGTGATAGCCTAGTGGTGTGACCGTCGGCGGACTGCCAAGTCATAGGTCTCAAGTTCGAATCCAAGGCCTCTGACTTTTCGGATTTATGTGAGTATTGTAAAATATCACTTGCTTCATAAACGGTGAAGGAAAATATCATGAGGAAACATAGCGATATAGTCGGATATAAGTCCGCGTACAGGCAGAATTCATTTCTAATCCGTGCGAGCAGACGTTTTAATAAACTGTCTGGTGAACATGATTTGGATATATTCAACACCAGTGTTTCTCGGCTTAAGCATTTGTTGGTAAAAAGCTTCTTTACGGAGAAGTAATTGTTAGCAAAATCTGATTTTTAGTTTGTAATTTATCGTGTACTATTTTTTTCCCTAATTTATGTTTAATAGATATTTTGTACCGACCTTTTTTTCTCTTTTTATGTTACGTCATGTATATCAGTGGAAACTTGTAAATAGCCTTCAATTTTATATTATTTAAGAACACCGTGTAAGTTAGCTGTAAGTTTCCCGAATAGAATAAAATAAAATAAATATTTCTTGACGGCATGTGAAGCCAAGTCAGAGGCCCATGGGTGGCATAAAAACTATGACACCAGGTTAGTCACTAACCACACGAAAAAGAATGAAAGTACGGTAGTTACGCTAACCGTCAGTAAGGTTTACCATCATTTATATCTCTAATGGTTGGCATAGCTGTCATAGTGATTTCTTTGAAAAAACCATCCTGTATAGTTTAGAGATTTTTCCCGAAGTATAGTCACCCTAAGAAATCCTTAACTACAATGGCGACGCCAAAAATGACACGTTAACAACGTAGTGATGAAGACAGCTACAGTAGAAAAGTGACAAAGTTCCAAAAGTGGTCAACGTTTTCGTAAGGTTAATTGTAAAGTCAGGGAAATTAATTTTTATAGTCCGCGCGCGACTGCTAGTCACCGCCTGAGGTATGTGAGCGGTGAGACAGGAAAACCATTGAGAAAATTGTCAAAATAAGTTAGCTTGACCTTTATCTACCTCCCCCGTCTCACCACCCACATTCCTCATGCAGTGACTAGCAGTCGCGCGCGAACTATAAGCAAATGGACTACCAACTTAAATAGTCCGTATATTCAAATCATATATTCAAAAATATATAGTCCGTATATTCAAATCATATATTCAATTATATATTCAAAAATATTTTTTTATAGTCCGTACGCGACTGCTAGTCACCGCCTGAGGTATGTGAGCGGTGAGACAGGAAAGCCATTGAGAAAATTATCAGAATAAGTTAGCTTGACCTTTATCTACCTCCTCCATCTCGACGCCCACATTCATCATGCAGTGACTAGCAGTCGCGCGCGGACTATAAGCGAATGGACTACCAACTTAAATAATCCGTATATTCAAATCACAACTGTTATTTTTTGACAGTTGTATGAAATGGCTATAACACGGCAAAATGACGTAGGGTGTCAATTTGTCTGATTGTAGTAAGGTGGTGGTTACCTGTCCAAACACGTCTATGTCCATGATATCATCGACGCTGTTCATCACCGTCACTCCGTCACCGAAGTTATCAGGCGGGTTCAACAACCTCGAAGCGTCCTCGCTAATCTTACTGGACAGCATTTTGATGTTCTGTGGAAAAGAACAAATTTATCATCATCATCATCTGCCTAGCCATCCAGCTATGCTGGGGTCGGTAACTTTAATTAAAAAGACCATCTCAGACACTAGTCTGTACGGTCCTCATATGTCCAAGATTATGTCTGGACTCTATAAGAGACTGTAAGTTTGTTGCGGTATTTCTTCTGAGAGTAGTCAGATAGGAAACACCGACCTCGTCTAGTTTTAAACGTAATTTATTTTTGACTGGTAAAAGTATTTATATAACCTTCTAGCTGTGCCCCGCGGTTTCACCCGCATTAGTCTCAATGCCATGGGAATATCGGGATAAAAAGTATCCAATGTCCTAGCCCAGGTCATGGTCCAATCATGTGCCAAATTTGATCCAAATCCGTTCAGCAAACAAACTCACTTTCGCATATATTATATTAATTAGAAAGTTAGAATTTACAAAAATAAATTATTTACCATTATAGCTGAAACTACCAAACCCGAACCCTTCCCCCCTATCCCCCCCTACCCTACTGGGCCCAAACAATATAAAAAACATAGATGTACTGTCGAAGCTAAAACTGTAACTCACATCAGTGGTTCTCTTGCCAGCGGGCCCTTCGTTCTTCTTGGCAGCCGACTGAAGTTCACCAGCTTCCTTCACCAAATCTTGAAGGAAGTCCTACAGTAATAAAAGGAGATATAAACACGTGAAGAAACAAAAATACCAATCGTTATTTTAAAACTAGCTTTTGCCTGCGGCTTCGCCCGAGTGTATGTCGTTGCGGCGGCAGTGCGGCATCGGAGCGATGTCGCTATGGCGTCCTACATAAAAAATATCCATGGTATGCCACACGGTGCGGCCCGGCGTCGCACCGCACGTACCCCGGACTTGCCGCCCGCGACACGAGGCGGGGAGGGGTGTACGCGTTCCGACACCGGAGCGGCACCGCTCAGTTGTTTGTGCGTTGTCAAAAATACAGATGTTTGACAGATGACAATTTACGCATTTGTGCACAGGCTCTAAACAACCAACAATTCCTATCTTCACTTATGCAATATGTTGATTGATATCCTGGACACAAATAGACCTAGAAACATAGATAACATACCCTGAAGTCCACAATGTTGTTCTGTTCCTGGCCGGCTCTTGACGGTCTTTCCTGCAGCAGTGTCATCTGCAAGTCCTGGGTAGCTATGTCCAATTCTTCTCGCTTGTTTTTGTCCTGTAGTATGCAAAGTCATTGTATTTGAACAGTATAGCCATAGTTTTACGACAGAAGTTGGTTCGAAAAACTAAGATGGCGGATGACGGAGAGGAACCGCGGTCACGTGGTCGTTGGTATTTATTGCAAACTTTAACGTATTTCTCTGTTATCTCCCGGTTAATGATACTCGTCCATATTACTTTTTACGTTATAATGTATATCTACTACCGCCATGTCCCTATGTTTTGTTTTTTGGCGTAATTATTTTCATTTTAGAAAAAATATATAACATAACATAACATCACGCCTTGTTTCCCCGAAGGGTTGGGCAAAATAAAACAGAAAAATATATAATTACTCCAAAAAACAAAACAGGGACATGGCAGTGGTAGATATGCATAAATATTTGGACTAGTGTAACCAGGGAGAAAACACAGAAATACGTTAGTAGAGAATTAACGTTTTTAACTGTTATGTAATCTATTTTCTAAAAAGAGATGTGTTGTAATTGTAATCTAAAGAATCACGTTCCTAAATAAATACTGTGGAAATAGCAACTATTTTACAACGTTTACTGAGTTTTTCATTTTGCTATTTCCACAGTATTTATTTAGGAACGTGATTCTTTAGATTACAATTACAACAAGATGTATAAAGGAATAAGACGTTGCATCGACTCCAAATAAATTTGGATGAGGGCAGGTGGATGATGATGACGTAGTCGATTATTTCCAACAGCTAAATTGCTAAAGTTCTTACAATATATTTGTAGGAATTTCATCACGCACTGGGGTTCCAACAGAGAGCCCTTCTTTCTGCATGTATATGGTTGGGCATAGTGTGGTTTTTAACCGACTTCCAAAAAAGAGAAGGTTATATGTTCGTAGCGTGTTTTTTTTTTGTGTTTCCACCGATTTCTCCGTCAATTATTTATAGACCGATTTTGAAAATTCTTTTTTTGTTTGAAAGGGTATGCTCTCACTTTGCTTGGATAGTTTTTGAGTTGACTTCAATAATACGTATTTTTTTCCCACTTAGTATGTGGATGATATGATAAGTTCATGTAACTGTTATTTACATAGCAGATAGTGGTATTCGAATTTGTGTGGGGTATAGGTACCACATAGTGTTGTAAGTGTATAAGTGAAAAAAAAAAACTTTTTTGAAAAAAAAAATCAACCGACTTAAAATATCGCCGGTTGTTTTTTTTTTTTTGTAAAAAATTTTTGCTTTAGAAGTACTACATAGCCCTCAGCTTTACACAGAGGTAGTACTGGGTAGTACTTATCCACGAGGATTTCCAAACGATAAAGAAAAAGGTAGTGACCCAGACCTTGCCTGGAACTTCTGAAAGCTATATGTATAGAACAATAGTTCTTGGTACTTGGGGTTTGTGGCTCAATAATGAGGAGCTTGTGGCTCAGTAAAAAAAGCCGCACGGGCTGTTCGATCAGATTAAGTTACGCTTGCCACTTTTACATACCAAGACCCCTCCGTGCCTCGAAAAGAAGGAAAGAAGAAAAAAAATTGACCCAGGCACACAGTATTCAAAAACAGAGAAAGCTTAAAACAGTATTGTGTGCCTCACGGCTGCGACAAATAGGCCCAGTTCAGCATAAATGCCAGACAACTAGTGCCTGACGCTGGTTGTCAACTGAACCAAAAGCCGTGTACGCACGTACGAACAAATTTGTTGCGTTGCATGATACGTAACAACTTGGTTCGCACGTGCGTACCACTAACGAACATCGAATACTCTGTTCGTCAAACATGTTTGCGGCGATCCTTTTAGTATGTTCTGTATGGACGGTGTTCGAAGAGCTTTAATAAACTCTCCGCTACTTCACAATCGACCACTTGCAACGGCGCCGTCATGGCTATTAAGATAGAGTTCACGACTGTTGTGCGCGAACTCGACTCGAACTATGTTCGCATTCGTGTTCGAATTATGCCGTCCATACATACGAACCAAATGTTCAGATTTGATGTTTGTGTTCGCTATGTTCGTGTTCGTACGTGCGTACACGGCTTTATGTCACGCGTACATCTTACGGATGTGAATCACTTTATGGTGTGTGTAAATATTAAATAAAAATTAATAAATATGTGTAGCAAATAATAATAAAATCGATATGAGACAATTAAGTTTAAAAATAATTAAAATTTATGCAGTGGTGTTTAACAAAATAATTAAAATGGTATGGTTGCACAATAAACAAAGGACTGTCTGCAATAAATAATAGACAACTTTATCATAATAAAATTTATATCAATGAAACATTAAACGCACGTTAAGCCATTGGTCTCGGCTGTCATTCGTGGATCTTTGACAGTCGTTACGGGTCGTCAGAAGCCCGAAAGTCTGATAACCAGTCTTACCAAGGGGTATCGTATTACCCAGAAATTGGATTGTGGTGGTCAGATAGGCAGTCGCTCTATGGTATACTGGTATTCAGCAGCATCCGGTTAGACCGAAAGCCGACCCCAACGTTCTTGGGAAAAGTTAAGCAGATGTTGAGTTCTTGGTACTTACATGAGGAGCTCGCTGGTACCTAGCGTTGGCCAGGTCGAGCGCACGAATGGCCTCGTCCAGCTTGTTACTGTACTCGATGTATTCCTTCCTTTGCTCTGCCGGCATTTCACCGTACTCCGCCATGGTCTGCAATGATGCGTAATTATTTGTTTTCTGCCTTTGAACAGGTGACATTTATGACACAAGACAACACATAGTGCATGCTAAGGCATTAGGAATCAATCAATTATAAGAATATAGATCGACTTGCTTATTAACAGTACAACTACTATAATTTTATTCTTACATGCGTCTTACTGCAAGTTTTTAAAATAATTAAATGTATGTGTAATGATTTTATTTAGTTTAGTATGTAGGTTTCTCAAACATTTTTATACATCAACCATATTTTAATTAATATTTCGCAAAAGGATCCCGGAATCCAAAAATGGTTTTCACAAACTCACAATGTTTAGGACCTTTCCAATGATAACCCACACTATGGGATAAAAAAAACATCACCACTTTACTTGTAGGGCAGGTACCCTAAAAAAAAAGGTTTTTCATAATTTTGTTTTACCACTTTGTCGGCGTAATTAATATGTATACCTACGTCAAATTACAGGTTTCTAGTACTAAGCATTTCGGAGCTAGACCGCGGACAGACACACGGGCATGACGAAACTATAAGGGTTCCTTGTTTACTACGGAACCCTAAAAACTAGATGAGGTCGGCGTTTCCTATCCGACTACTCTGAGAAGAAAGGTCGAAACAAATTCAAAAGTCACAGTCTCTTTTAAAGTCCAGATATAATATTGGTCAGATCATGTGAAGACCATGGAGATTGGTGACTGAAATGGTCTTTTGAGGAAAGAACTACACACATTGAGTGGACCTATCCAGTCAGTGCACGCTTTAGAAGCATATGTAAGCATATACTAAAACCTTTCGAACCCAAAACCAATCCCAGCTCGAAAAGTCAAATCTACGTCACACACAAAACCTCCAATCTCTTATTAATAAACGCGGAGTAAAGTAACGCCAAACATAAATCTTAACTAAAATGATAAATGCGAAAGTAAGTTTGTTTGTTACGCTTTCACGCTAAAACGGCTGAACAGATTTCGATGAAATTAGACACATGGGTAGACCATGACCTAAGTTAGGACACAGGATACTTTTTATCCAGATATTCCCACCGGATCGAGACTTATGCGGGTAAAACCGCGGGGCGCAGCTAGTAAAAGAGAAATCTACAGTTAAAACTAGTTGTAACTTAACTCCGCGTTAATTAATAGGTTGTCAGAGACTAGAAACACTTACCATACGGAATCAAAGCTGCGGCTGCGCAGAAGCGACACCGCCTGCGCCGTATAAATGCCGTCTTGTTTCAGAAAGCACAAATATAATTGTTATTAGTTACAAAATACAAAAAAAAAAACATTAGTCACGTGAGGAAATTTTCATTCAAATAAAAACCAACCTTAGCCGTCTCAATGATCTGTACAGTCATCTTCCTCAACGGAGAATCCAGGTTCACAACCTGTTCCACCGCCTTCGTCTTTCCAAGTTTCCCTGCCTTGATATCCTTCCTCAACCTTTCCACCAGGTCTTCGAGATGACCAGCTTCCTGGGTCAGTTTGTGGACGGAGGGCTGCTGGGAGGAAGCCAGAGGGGCCCAGGTTTTGGAGAACTCGGTGAGAGATGAGGATAAGTTGTCTGCTGAGGATACGAGAGTATCCTGGCAGGTAGCGTGGTGGATGGTTGGGGCGATCAGCTGTGGAAAGATTAATAAATATTTTAGTAGTTGCTTGAAGATGATTTAGAGCAGACATTTTTATTTTAAGTATCCTATGTAAAAGAAAAGTGGAAGGACTGATATGAGTGTCGTATTTAGACATCGCGATCGCGTACATTCGTAAAAATACTCTCAAAAGATAGACCTTAGTCAAGTTAAGTTAGAAGGTAATCATAACATATTTTTTTAACATTGGGTTTCGCCAAAAATATGTTGTTCAAAAAGCAAGGGTGGCTCAGTTTACACTGACCCTGTGACAGTTAACAAAAGACTATAATCAGTAATCAGAACGACATTAAAAGATGGCTAAAGAAAGAAATGACTTTGTATATGTATATGAAGCCCTCTACACATTGGTCGTCGTGTTCCATCGTGCTCCATGGCACTTCTTTGCAAGCCATCATGTATCTTGATCATTGACAAAATGTCCTGTGTTATTATTGTGATCTTATACGTCCACAATGTAAAGCAAGGGAAAATCAAAGAAAACGAAACGATTTTGGATGAAGAAAGTCAAATCAAAATACGTCCAATATGAACTATGCATGTACCGATAGTGTTGCTTTGGCAAATCAACGCGCCATCTTTTTGCATCGTTCGCCATGCAATACCGGACAGGCTTGGACTGATAAAGCTACCCGAAACACGTGTACCTAGAGATATAGGGCGCAGTTGGGTGACCTCGCACAACATGTCTGGTAACATCGAAAACGTTGAAAAATGTCGTGAGGCAAAATATCTGGCGACGTTGGTCGACACCGCCCGATATCGCCCAACTTCGCTCAACATATATAGAGATACGTGTCGCGAGACTTTAGCTCCCAGGTGAATACGAGGCTTTATCACTGACAATACTTGTCAGTGGACTTAATGATTGAAAAATACATATTTGTTACGGGTGCCAATCTATTTAAAAAATAAGAAAATTCGTATTTTTCGGTTTACCCTGGCGATTTTGCCTTAAGCAGCTGTGGAACAACGTGTTTGGTGAAACTGACGCTAACGATATCACAGACAGTCACGTAACCAGCCACTCGCGTCATCTTTAGACTATTTAGAATGAAATGCTGGCTTAATGGTGAATTGCCACCGGCATTAACGAGTCGTTTGTTCACTAGCACGCTATATGCACCATACCTTGGCGGTATACACCAGCTTCCCAGCAGCATCAACACAGCTAGCGCCCGCAGTACAGATGTGCTCCACACACTCGGCGGCCGGCGCGGCACTAGTGGCGCTAGTGGCGCTAGTGGCGCTGGTGGCGCTAGTGGCGCTAGTGGCGCTAGTGGCGCTAGTGGCGCTGGTGGCGCTAGTGGCCACGTGACTGGCCTCCAGCGCGAGCCTGGACGCCGTGTCGCCGATGGCCTTCGCTCGTGATATCACCTGGGTAAAACAACAGAGGCCACTTAAACTAGTATCAAAATTAACAGGGATTCAGTGTGTAAAAGGGTTAGCGCTATGCGTCAGCACGTATATAGATACTGTACCTGTACTATACGTCCTGACGTATAACGCAACGCTAACATTTTTCTCTGTCTCTTTTTCGCACTGGAACAACAGGCAACAAAAACGTTGCATTTTTTAAGTGAAAACTTCTTTAGGCGCGTTGGGCATTTTTGAGATGAGGAAAAACAATTGAACTCGCAACACCGTTACCGACACTTCATTTTTGTAAACGCGATTGTGTTCTTTATTTATATTACGTTACGGATCAATGTTCTATGCAAGTATTTTTACTTTAAAGGTTTTGGAAGTTTTTTTTTTTTGTCGATTTTGTTCTTTATTTAGATAAGGTTACGGACCAATGTTCTATACAAGTATTTTTTTTCCCCCAAGGCGATCTTAGTCAGTTAGAAAATTTGATTAACGTTCTGCAACCTAGTTTGTATGAAGAAGAATGGACGAGACACACCATGGTAACTCTATTTCAACAAACTCACTTAGAGATTGGTTGGATAAGGCAATGGCAAAAAAAATCTGAAAGAAAGTAAGAGACTCCAAAGCAACGAAGGATCCCAGTAACCGGACAGTAAAAATAAAAGTTACTCTATTTTCAAATTTAATATATTTAATCTATGGTTCACTTGCTTCAAAAACGGTGAAGGAAAATATCATGAAGAAACTTTTCGCCTGCTGCCTGCCTGAAAGATATTTCTCCACGGCATATGAAGCCAAGTCAGAAGCCTATGGGCGGCTTATAAACTATGACACCAGGTTAATCACTAACCACACGAAAAGAAGAAGATCTATGGTTCAAAAAGTAAAGTCAGTTTAATTCAAAGCAAGTTGTATTAGTAACACTGATATTACATTAAGGTAATTCATAAATCTAACACACATACCTCTTTCTCCAAAGCCGGGTCAACCTTACAGCTGACCACTCTAAGTAGTTTGACAGACTGGTCACCAAACGATATAGCTGCATCGTTCAGTTTCTGTGGAACAACAACACATGTTATCTAAGAACCCGTTTTCGAAGCCTGGTCCACTTTGTCTAAACTGACGTACGCACGGACGTAATAAAATCGCGGCGATTTTTTTTTCGTGCACTGGATTTTCAACGTTCCACTTAGCGCCGAGAATTGAAAATCCAACAGTGTGTTTTTTCAACGACCTGGGACGAGAGTGCGTCCCAGCGCGTTGGATTCTCAACGCTCGGCTTAACACCGAGATTTAAAAATGCAGTGCGCGATAAAATCCTGCCGCGATTTTATTACGTCCCTGCGAACGTGGGCTTATAGGTTGATATTATTATTATGTCACTTACCTTCACTTCCTCCTTACTCTTGGCCGCGTCACAGATACTCTTGGTGGCTCGGCAAAGACCTGTCATGTCGTCTACAAACGGCTTGCGAGTGTACTCGGGCAGAGAACTGTAGATCGCACTGCCATCTATACAAAACACACATATTTTACTTAGTCAGCAAAGGTAAACAAACCATCCAATCAACCAGTACTGACAAGGGCTATTATGTTACCCAGTAACTTGGTTGTAGTGGTCAGATAGACAGTTGCTTCATGTAAAATACAAGGATTGAGCTGGATCCGGTTAGACTGAAAGCCACCCACAATATAGTGAGGAAAATGCTAGATGTTTTAGGTTCAAATAAAAAAAAAAACTGAAAATAGCAACATCATCATCTGCCCAGCCTTTTCCCAAATGTGTTAGGGTCAGCTTCCAGTCTAATCGAATGCAGCTCAATACCAGTATTTTACATAGAGCGACTGCCTATCTGACCTCCACAACCCAGTAACCGGGTAATACGATACCCCTTGGTAAGCCACGCACAATGGTCCACCTTACGGACTAAGTGCGGAAACCAAACCCTATAACATAGAACATAGAACCCCTTGGTAAGACTAGTTGTCAGACTTTCGGACTTTTGACAACCCGTAACGACTGTCAAAGATCCACGAATGACAGCCGGGACCAACGGCTTAACGTGCTTTCCGAGGCACGGAGGAGTCTCGGTATGTAAAGATGGTCACCCATCCAGGGACCAACCCTGGCAAGCGTAGCTTAACCTGATGGATCGACCCGTGCGGCTGTTATTACTTAGCCACGAGCTCCTAACAACACAACAACATAGGTAGTATTTTTTTATTTTTTTTGCAACATTTTCACGCCTAGTCAAGAAGATGGATAATCGATTACTGAAACAGTACTCTAGTATGTATTGTAATATAACGTCACGCCTGCATTCCCAGAAGGGTTAGGCAGAAGTGTATGTATAGTACACCCAATTTCTGTGTTTATGTCCCGTGTAATAGGGGGTGAGCCTATTGCCATCAACCGGGTACAAATCTAGTCTCCGGGCTCCTACTGAGAAATTCCAGATGGAAAAACTCATTAACACTTTGCTCGACCTGGGAATCAAACCCAGGACCTCTTGCTTAGCAGTAGTCAGCAGCAGTGCTCAGTAGTATGTGTTGTAGTAGGTATATTACCATTAACGACGCTCTTGACAGATTCTGTGAGAGAAATAGTAGGTTCCATCGCAGCCTTGTAGTCCAGTTTGTCTGCATCTAAAACAATTAAACGAGCACTGTAGTCCATTTATTACCAACCTACGGACCTACTAACATTCATGAGGTTAAATCTATTTACAATCATAATCTTTTGACCGTCGAGTCCCTAAATCCGGTGTATGAGTCGACGTTCTCCTAGAGACACGCAACATAGAACAGTATTTACTCTCAAAAGAGTATCAAGATTGTTAGTCCGCAAGACCATCAAAACAGCATAAGTCACTTGATTATATTACGACTTAACTGTAATGTCATTACGAGAACCCGGAAAAGAAAAAAGTAGATGCTCTAGAAATGTGGTGCTGGAGAAGAGGAGAAGAAAGCTTGGGGTATCATGAACAGAATTCCGCACAAACGTCCCGGCATCAAACAGCGTCTATCAGCACTAGTACAGTCTCGAATACTAAAGTTTTTTGGTCAAGTCTCCAAAGAATAATGACTCCAAAGAGCGTCTAGTGGTGCAGAGCAGAGTGGAAAGTAATAGGCCACGCGGGGAGTCGCCGATGAGGTGGACTGATCAAATAAAATCCGCGGTTGGAGGCCCTGTTAATGAATGCGCCAGACTGTCATGTAACAGAACCAGATGGAGGGAGATCGTGAGGCGGGCAACGACTTCACCTGCGATTGGACACAGTTCGTTGTGACCACGACCGATTAGTACAGATGGGTCACTCCGCAAAATCACTTAAATAAAAAGCGACTCTTGCCACGACACATTTATTACATTTATATTCACCTAGAAGTTGCCTCTCTTTCTATCGCGTAACTCTTATATCTTCTGACTACGTTACGCTCACTGAATTCGACAAGTCGAGCCAGCCGCGTACTTACTTGTAGTTTCATACCTAAAATTTTAATGCGGAGTTAACCATCTGTATTCATTAGTGATAATGTTCGTAAATGCGTATTGTTGTGTCTGGCAGTGAGAACTGTGCTTCACCAACCGATTTAGGTGAAGTATGCTGTGCTAGGGATTGACACAATTGACAGCTACACCTGCGTTTTCACGGTTAGATATTTACAGGATATTTCGGCTGCTTCTGGTCCTATGGAACTGTATTTTTGAAGTGAAAACTTCTTTAAGCGAGTTGGGCATTTTTGAGATGGCAAAAACATTTGAACTCCTGGCACTGTTACCGACACCAGCTTTTGACGATTAAAAAGACATCAACGCGCGGTACATTTTATTTGGGATTTTCATACGTTTCCGTCCGGAGCACCGAGATAAATTAAGATCAGCAAGATGATGGCACTTTTCCGTCCGGAGCACCGAGGTCAATTAAGATCAGCAAGATGATGAACTTTTTGGATAGTAAATCCACTCAGTTCTGTATGCCAGGGTCTGGTAATAAGCGAGACACTCACACAGTACTATTAGTAGTTAGGTACACGCGTAATAGTCCCGCTCCGATGGCTCGAAGGACCAATGTTCGGGGTTGGGGTGAGATTAAAATAAACTATGATTGAAGGTTATAAAGATTGCTATATTTCAGTTATACAAATGGGATAACAATTAAAACTAATGAAGTAAATGAGATTGAGTCGCGCCCGATATGCTATCCGAAAACGTACTGACTATTTTACTTAGGTAATACATACAATATTCAAGGCATGGAGCGCGGTGTCGCGATTACGCTGACATGTTATTATTGTTCGGTGATTGACCTGAACAATAATACTAATTTGATCGCTTCAATGTGTTATTTCTGATCAATATTCAGGTGGACGTTTTAACACAACAAAATGTTTTTTTTTTTTTTAAATGACCCTTTAATGACATTCCAAACATTGAAACATGACAACGACATGATTGACATTTCCCTTTTTTTAAAAAGAAAAGAAATTCCTGCACAGTAAAATTGTTCAAGTTTTCACTTCTGTCGGAGTGCCACTGTTTGTTTTTTTTTTTGGATTACTGTTTCCGTACGCAAAACACGCGCTTGGACGTGGAGTTGCGGATACCAGCGTATACAATACAACTATTTCTATTCACAAAATTACATGTTGTAAATGGTACTTACAATTGGCAGCAACCAAGGCGGCCACGTGCACGCCCGCGCGCGCGAGACAGTCTTCCATGTGCTGTTCCGTCCGCGCCACCTCCACGGCGGGGAGAGGCTTACCGGCTGCGGGCGTCTTTGCGTTGTGTAACTACAATTTTAACATAAGTTTTATATTTTTATAGACAGAAGAATAAACCTAAGGAAATAATATTGACAAGAAAACAGTTTTTTATTCAGCAGCCATTTTCTTATGTATCAGAAAGATGGCATAATAGTCCGTTCTAAAACTCCTATGGAAAAGAACAGCCAAGAAACTAGAGCATGGCTTTCTTGTCGGAAAAAAACAGTTTATTTTATTTTTATGTTAGCCTACTCTCTCCCACTGCTGATCAAAGGCCTCTCCCAAATCCCCAAAAATATATACAACATGTAAAAAAAAACCCTGTCCGATCCGTGAGGGTGTTGTTCGGTATCGTACTGAGAGGTTATTTGTGTGGTAATTTTAAGGAAAAAAGAAAAAAAAAATCGCCATATTTTATTTCAATTGGGTATTTCACCGGGTTATTACATGGGGTGTGGGCGGCTGTCATTTAGCGAGTGACAAATCATAACTTATTATCCCTGTTAAAAAAAAATTCTTTAATTTTGGTACTAAAAATGTGAATTTTAAATAACAATGTCTGTTTATTTTCAATAATAATTTAAAAAGAGTATACTTTTTGGTAATATTATTGCAGTACCTATTCCAGCCAGACAGGATTTTTTTTTACATATTTTATGGAAGGAATGTAAAAGAAGCATATTAAAAGCTTCAAGAATAAAAGTAAATACAATCAAAATACTAAGACCTTGTTTTGCCACTATCCATCAAATAAATAAATAAACAGAACAGATTCTTTTATTTTATTTGCCAAATAAATTAGCCTGAACTTATCTAGATGTGGTAAAAGGGGCCATAAAAGTTTTAGGCATTATTTTCAGCTTTGTGTTACCACATATTCTATAAATCTTTCTAGACGTGCTCCTACCACTTTGAGCCCATCTTCTGCAGTCTTCAGCCCCGTCTCTGCGCTGTCGATCATCTCGCAGAACTGCTTGTACGCTCTCTTCTCCTCTTCAAAAGCTGCCAGCGCCTTCTTATCGTCGACACCTACTATTTTCACTTTGTCTGTAAAAAGATAACTCAAAGAATGCATACACAGTGTTTTTTATTAACTGGAACAGTATGGAGAAATCAGAATCTAGGTATGGGAAATACGAAGAAACTGTCTTACAACCTAGGTCGACTATCATGAAAACAATTTTGGCATAGGTACTTAATTTTTAGTCAAGTGTAAATTGTCCATTAAAAAAAGTAAAATCGACCCTTTTTTTTCAAAATGATGTTCGTCACATTTTCTTTTAAAGATTATTTCATTGTATGGGATGAAAAAAATGGGGACAGCTAAAGTGGGCCCGAAGACCGCTTGCTTGTTTGCTATATAATAACATAGAAATGGCAAATCTTTTACCCTGGCTCTCCTCCCCACGGAGTGTATCAAGGAAGTCTTGCGTAGAGGCTACATGTGCGGAAGACCTTACTGCTTGAGCAACAAGATGCTTTGGATCCCGCACCGGTGTGGGCGGAGGAGCCTTCCGTACTGGTACTGCTGGCTTCGAACCTAACACATAAACATAAGTCTTTAACCGGTTGAATGTTGTAATTACAGAAGCAATAAAACGTCATTTTGTCTCGCGTAGATTCACGTTCACCCACATACGAAGAGTTAAGGTAGAGTTTCGCTAGAGTTGCCCGCAAAATTTAATTTTGGCAATTTACAGGTCAGTTTCAGTGTTGTATGTTGATCAAAATATGATTCGCGACACAAATACGTATTTACAGAATTATAACCAGTGGAATCATCAATACTACTACTCTCTAAGTATGAATTGGTCTCAAATGTCATAATTTCATTAAATATGTTTCAGTTTTGATACTTTAGATTTAAGCATGTGACGCTTGTACACTTGTACCCCTTGTCATACGATGTCACAATTTGTCGACCCTCCCCTCCCCCCCCCCCCCCCTTAATGTGTGGCGGAATTTAAATATGTCCCCTCACAAAAAGTAGTGTTACCTTGCGACCCCTCAGGACTCACGATGTACACCAGCTTGCCTGATGCACTGGCAAGTTTAGCCGAAGCCTCGTTCAATTTCTACAACAAACAGGATATTACAGCACCCGTATTTTAATGACACATCGAGCTTTAAATAAAGGCTTTGAGGGGCTCGTGGCTAAGTAAAAGCCTTACGGATCGATCAATCAAAGTCAAACAACTTTTGTCGTAAGTACGGACCGTGGATAGGTGAACATCCAATATCTATTTCATACCGAGACCCCTTCGTGTCTCGGAAGTCCCGGCTGTAATTTGTAGATCTTTGACAATTGTTACGGGCAGTAAGAAGTCCGAAAGTCTGACAACCAGTCTTCTTGGCAAGACTGGTTGTCATACTTCGGGTATCGTGTTACCCAGTAACTGGGTTGTGGAGGTCAGATAGGCAGTCGCTCCATGTATTCAACTGTATAGTATAAGTATTTGTAGTACGTGTATAGAGTCTGGCAAACGAAAGTAGAGACTGAAAAAGCGCGACATATTTCAAAAATATCAGCTTAGCAACCCTAAAATTTGTATGACATACCTGGATTAACCTAATTTGATACTTTAGAATTATTTGTTTAAAAATCATACTACCTATTATGAACCAAATCAAAGAGACGTTTCTTAAAATTTCGAAAAATTTGTTTACTTCGTCTGAATTAAAATACGTCTTCAGGTATTATGCAGTAATTCGAATAAAAAAACAACAATATTCTATAATAATGTTGGTTAATATTCACTACCATAATCAAAATCTGAATCTAAAACTTCCATGTGAAAAGATTCATAAGAGTCACTGTTTTGTAATTTTTGATTTAATAAAAATACTGTATCAAGATAAACAAATCACCAACAACACTCCATCTTGTTTTGGCAAATTGAGGTTGACATAGTATAACATTGCCCTATAAAAAGTTTGCAAATAATTCGAGTGTCTACTTTCGTTTGCCAGACTTTAGTATTCGTTAGAGTTGTAAATAATATCGTTACCTTCGGTTGCCCCGCACTGTCGCAGATGGCGCGACTGGCGTCACACAGCTCTCTCAGCTGTTTCAACATGGCGGCCTGACCCGCCGCGTCCTTCGTGCCGCACAGACTGTGAGAGTCTGGAAGATACATATAGGTTTAGATAAAAAATTATATAAAAGACAAGAAAAGAGAAAGATTTTTTTTTATTCTGCTAAAATAAGACGCACATTATAAAATTAACACAAAATACACACTAATCCAAAGTAAGCTAAAAGCCTAGTTATAGAAAAATTAAAGTAATAAAAACAAAAAGTAACTGGAAAATGTTAACAAATATGCACAAGCCTTATACGCTGTTCAAGTTGTAAGTTTAATTAATTATACAAGAAATAATGTAAACTGTATACACTATACAACAATGAACACTCCTTTTATATTATATTTCGCTAGAGATGTACCCGGAGTGACCTTATTGTCACTAACAGGGAACAAATCCAAATTCTCGACTACTACTGAACATACTCTAATCAACCCGGATATCGAACCTAAGTCCCCAGATCAAAACATTTATAACATAGATAGCCCACGCTGAGCAGTCGCGCTGCCAACTACCTACTAGGCCGACTTCTTGTTTTAGTGTCGACGGTACTTTGCTTTGACTTCGTTATGTGGTGGCATCTGCGAATTATGACGTCAAGCAAAATCCTGCATCGCGCAAGCAAATTTTGCGCGCGACTAGCATATTTACAACGTCCCAACATCAATCGTTGGGCAGTTGCCTACCAGACACAACAAACGTCTGGTCGGAGGATCCTCCCTTCTCTATGGAGGATGAGTGAACTTTACACCCTGTTCCTCATTATAGTTATACTGTTTGATTGCGGCATCAGCGGCATTCTTAAGGTCATCAAAGGGGCAAGTGAACAAACAGACACTCCAGCAAGTGGGACACGGTCTGATCAGAATCATCGCACTAGCACTGCGTGTTGGATGAGTCGATAGTCACCCACTTCGTCAAATTGTACTTACAGTGGCTTACCTAGACTAGGCTGACGAGACAGTATAACATAATATAAATTAATAATATAAACCAACCTTGTACTACTTGCGGTATCAGCTCAGTGATGGTTGTCACAGCCCGCTCTGCCGCCGGGTAGTCAGGGTTCTTAGGGCTATCTACAAGGCATGTTATATATTAAATACATAAATATGTAGAAACAAATCAATTCACAAGTATTATTTTATAGTTTGTTCCAAATGTATTTGATGAAAATGTAAACAAACCCTGCTCAGGTTATATACTTACGCAGTCAATCACTAAAGGGAACTAGTAACACATTCATCTGTATTTACAAGGTTTCAACTTTATATCTCATATTTTCCAACAATTATTTTTTAACATGATTAAATTATCGTAATTGAAAAATCATCGATGAAAGTGAGGTTATAAAATCAACCACAATTGTCAAATTATAAAACTTCTTTACGGCGAAAGCGTCAGGGTAGTCCACGAAATTCAAATTTTCTTTCATTTTTGCATTTTGCAGGTCAGTATCATATTGTATGTTGATCTAAATATGATTCGTTATTGATAATACAACTCCAAAATTTAGCAAAGGTGTCAAACCTCATGATTTCATAATCATAATCATAATCATTTATTCGCTTTGAGAGTAGGTACATAAATGAAGGTGTTCACAAAATGTTGAGAACACATCCTTTGCTAACTTATGGAGTTGTATTGCTGATTGTAATGATTATAATTGAGTAAAGCCATATTTCTTACGGCCGCGAATCATATTTATATCAACATACAACAGATACTAACCTGCACCTTTTACCCTTTGGGTACGGAACCCTAAAAAGAACGGATTTTGAAGGTTATTTACCTTGAGTGGCCGCGGCGAGTGCAGCGACTGCTGCGTTGAGCTGCGCCAGCGCACGCGATAGTTTGTGTTGCAGCGTCGCTCCGTCCGCTTGATTCAGCTTCTGACTTACCACCGGCTGACAAAGAAGATGGCAAATAAGAAGAAAGAAAGAATAAATGCTTCTTTGCATAGAAACACGTGCTCGAATATCTACTTAATACAAAAAAAAAAATTACAAAAAAAAAGTTTTTATTTTTCACTTTTTATTAGTGTTGTGGTACTTACCCCACACAAATTCGAATACCACTACCTGCTATGTAAATAACAGTGACAGGAACTTATCATATCATCCACTTAATAAGTGGGAAAAAAAATACATATTATTGAAGCTAACTCAAAAACTACCCAAACAAACTTAATAAAATTTATATGGGACCACCTCTGAAGTATGATCTACCAAACAAAAAAAGAATCATCAAAATCAATTCATAATTGGCGGAGTAATCGCGTAACAAACATACAAAAAAAAAACTTACAGTCGAATTGAGAACCTCCTCCTTTTGGAAGTCGGTTAAAAATAAATATAATTGAAAGCAAGGATAAAAAATATTTGGCAGCTGCACTATGTGACTGTAACACTGCGGCTTCCACTCAGCATAATGTTGTGCTTATGGGGACCCACAGCACAGCGCTGTTTTTTAGATGTCATTCGAAAATGTCGTACGGAAGCCAAGTCAGGTATTTATGACTTAGTTACCTTGGGCATATATTATAATATGTAAATAGCTAAACTACGTTATTTTTTGTTAGCCTATTCTATTGAGCCGTAGAATGCTGATGCACATCTCCCGTATTTAAAAAAAGTTCGTTTTAAATTGTTCGTCGGTTATTTTAAAAAAATGTAAGCTGTTCCTTAAATTTTTGGCTAACGCTACCTTCTTCATCTGCTGTTCAGCGATATCCAGATGTTTCTTAGCTCCAGACACGCTGCTGACGAACTTGATGCGTTGCTTCTCTTGTTGTGGCGATAAGATCACATCTGTACCTAAAGGAAAATATTTACATGTCAAACGAATGTAAGGATCTATTAGGGATGTGTAAATGTTACTTAGCTTTACACGGGCGATTTTTACCCGCGGCTTTTTATTTCACGCACTGGATTTTCAACGCACTGCTTAGTGCCGAGAGTTGAAAATTCAGTGCGCGATAAAATCTCACCGCGATGTTTTCACGTCCATGCGAACATGCTAATTGTGCTGTAAATATTGCACATATTTTTTTGATTATTCTATATACGTTTTCACGGTTTATAGGTTATAATATTCAGATACATTTTTATCACACAGGGTGATATGCGAACATTCTTAATTATCTACTTTCAAATTCATTTACTGAGAGACAACACATCCTACGTGCAGAACACGAAATTCTGCACAAGAGTTCGTTATACAGAGTCGATTTTTGTGATGGGGCAGTAAGGGCAGGTACCTCAACCGCTGTAGCTACAAGAAAACGGCCTTAGAAAACTGTCCTTAAATTTTGATCTGCATTTACAGATGTTTATAAAATTAATACAGTCAGCAAGAAAATGGAAATATAACACAAAAACTTATTTCGATGCCAATAGATCTTGTTTCTCTCTCTTATAAGGACCAAAAATCTCTAACAGACCAACTGAGGTTTAAGTAGGTAGTAGAAAAGTCAGAAATCGCAAAAAGTTTTCCCAGATATTTCGTAGAAAATGTGACTCCAAGTTACTTTTTATATGATGAATGACTGACCCTTACTGCACCGTTGCAAAAATCCTTCCTTATACAGGAAGGATTTTAGGAGGACGAAAGTGAAAATTCATCCCCTAAAGGGGTTAAATAGGGATGAAAGTTTGTATGAAAGTTCGTCATTTTATCGATGAGAAATCGCATCGGGCAATAACTCACCATGTTGAGCTGTCTTGCAGGCCTGTACGAGCTTGTCGAGACTGTCAGCAAGCTGTCCCTGGAGTATGGATATTTTTTTCTAATCGTGGATAGAACCTGGCTGGCACAGAAGCGTGGGGATTGGCACAAGACAAGAGAGGTCTATGATCAAAAGAGGGAGAAGTCCACTTAAAAACCCACTCCACTCGAAATTTCAAAGATGCGTCACGTTTAGGCTCGTTTCGTTATATGAGAGAGAAGAAAGATATCTCTCTCTGTCTCTTACACTAAATCTCTCTCATTCTTATTTTTTAGGGTTCCGTACCTCAAAAGGAAAAAACGGAACCCTTATAGGATCACTCGTGTGTCTGTCTGTCTGTCTGTCTGTCTGTCCGTCTGTCACAGCCAATTTACTCCGAATCTAATGGACCGATTAAGTTGAAATTTGGTACACATATGTATTTCTGTGACCCAAACACGAATGTGTAACGTAAATAATTTAATTTTGAATATAAGTGTCACTTTTGGGGCGCAAACAAGAAAATTAAAAAAAAAAGTTTTGCTAACAGTACCGTGTGACATATCAAATGAAAGGGCTTATTGCGAGGATTTTAAATATATTTTTTATATAATTTTAAAATAAATACTTTTAAAGATATTTAATAAATTCAATGAAAATTGACCATTCCCCCCCCCCTTATCTCCGAAACTACTGGACCAAAAATTTTGAAAAAAATACATAGTATGGCTCTTTACTCATAGATTACAGGAAAACCTATAAGAAGTCTATGGTCTTAAAATTACATGGTAAATCTCTCAATATTGTGCGTAAAAACTTAGATTTCGTCGCTCGGCATCCAAAAGGCCCATCTCTCTAGCTACTATAATATCAAAATATCAAAAGTGTTTGACCGTCTGCTTAATACACAAATAAATAAAACTGTAAATGTTCATGACAACCAATTCGGGTTTCGGCGTGGTTTGTCAACAGAAAGTGCAGTGTTGTGCCTTAAGCATACTATCACATACTTACTATACACAGCGTGGGACGCCGATTTATGCTAGGTTCATCGATTTATTCAAGGTTTCTGATCTGGTTGCTTATGACGTATTGTGGAGAAAGATGGAGAAGGATAGGTTGCCAACGGAGCAAACATCTTTAAATAGTGGTATGGTAACCAGATCAATAGTGTACGATGGGCTGGAACTTTTTCCAAGCCATACAGGTTGGAATGCGGGGTGAGGCAGGATTGGCGAGCTCAGCAGCACCAGAGTGGGTTGCTATATAGATGGTATTTGTGTAAATAATATTAGCTATACAGATGATATGGTGTTTCTGAGCGCGTCAATCTGTGGTCTCAGAAAGTAATTGGTCGCCAAATGTGAGCAATATGCCAAAACACATGGTTTGATGTATAACTCCAATAGGTCGGAGATCATGGTCTTTGAGGCTGGGGGCAGACCGGGTTATGTACCACCTGTATTACTCAATGGGACTCCACTACAAAGAGTATTTACGTTTAAATATCTTGGTCATATATTGACCCCTGACCTCAATGATGGACTCGATATTGAGCGGGAGCGAAGGGCGTTGTCAGTAAGGGCAAACATGCTGGCTCGCAGGTTTGCACGCTGCTCACTTAAAAAGCCAAAATTACTCTGTTTCGAGCTTATTGTACAACGTTTTACACGTGCAGCCTGTGGGCTAGATATACCCAAAGGTCATGCAACGCCCTTCGTGTCCAATACAACAACGCTTTCAGGGTATTGGTGGGGCTGCCCCGTTTTTGTAGCGCATCGGGAATATTTGCGAACGCACATATTAATTGCTTTTACGTAACGATGCGAATGAGGTGTGCATCCCTGGTACGCAGAGTACGGGCCAGCTCCAACAATATCGCTAGCAGTCTGGATTGCATGTACATCAATCACTGCAGTGCCATCTCCCATGGTGTGAAATAAATTTAAACTAGATTACGTGGGGCACTCAGAAAGTTTTGTGATACTAGAAAAAAATATACTACAGGTTATAATTTTTTTTATTATATCTTTTGAAAGAACTCTCCATTGGCGTCTATACACAGTTTTATACGTCTAAACAAATTTTCATAACACATTTTCCAGTTCGCATCAGACACCTCTCCAATCTCCTTCTCAAATGCACCCAGTGCATCTTCAGGTGATGAAAACTGTTTTCCTTTGAGTTGATTTTTTATTTTGGGGAACAAGAAAAAGTCGCACGGAGCCAAATCGGGACTGTAAGGAGGATGACCTATAAATTTGACCGGTGTGCTGTCCAGAAAGTCCCTTGTTTTGAGCGCCGAGTGAGCCAGCGCGTTGTCGTGGTGAAGCAGTAGCCCACGGAGGCCAGTGTTCGGTCGCTTGCTGCTTGCAGTAGTAAAAACTTCTGGCAAACATTTGGTAACATACCATTCAGCATTGATGCTTCTTTGATCTCGTCAGGGTACTGACACCAGATAAACTGGTAGAAAAAAAAAAAAACTTGCGGTCAATATTTTGCCTGCACTTCTGGCTCGCTTAACTTTGGTAGGCGTTGGTTCATTTTGAAACAGCCACACGGTCGACTGACGCTTCATTTCTGGATCATATTGAAAAATCCAAGATTCATCACCCGTAATGATATCTTAAACGCGCCGAGACGAGCCTGCTACCAATTTTGCTATCATGTCTCGGCACCATTCTACCCGAACCTCCTTCTGACCCTGCGTTAGATTTTACGGTACCAGCGTGAAACTATCTTTCATAACCGAAGATGCCTGTGTGGAATTTCATGCACACTTCCCGATCCAATCGGCGGTATACATCTAAATATCTTGACATTTTAAACTTAGCTTTTTTTTGTATTTTTTCAAAAACTAATTATGTTTTTTTTTATTGGATGCTGTAGAATGGTAGTAGACCATGGTCTGAACAACGTTTGTTCTAGCAAAACTGTGATTCAAATTTCACGGTGTATGCTGAACCTCTTCATATGTAATTCGCCTATTCTCTTGAATTAAAATTTTCACAGCCAGCACTTTTTGTTATGTAACAACCGTCATAGGGCGGCCACTTCTTTTTTTGTCTGCCAAAATTACTAGACCACCCATAAATTCGTTGAACCAGCGAAAAACAGTCGCTTTAGAAGGGTTTTTTTTCTATGAACACTATTCGAAGTCTTTCAAACAAAAAAAAAAAAAAAAAAACGGTTCTTCTGGTTTTAGTCGACATTTGAAATCGTACAAAATCATCGCGCGAAAATATACAGAGTATTTTGATTTTGCTCGTAAAAAAATGTGGAGGGAATTTCGAATTTGGAATGTTATGTTTTTTGTAATAAGTAGTCATCGTTGTAATTGAAATCAAAACCAGCCAGTATTCTATAGACAAAAACTGTTAGTCGCAAAACTTTCTAAGTGACCTCGTAAAATAAGTTAACATAGTTCATAAGTTTACTAACGCAATGAGTCCTTATTACTTGAATAAAGAAAAATATCTGGATGATAATTTTTTTTTGAACGACGTTTTCTAAAAATGAAACCTAGCTAGATCTATTTATCGCTCCTGAAACCCCCCTGCATACTAAATTTAATAAAAATTCTTGGAGCCGTTTCCGAGATTCAGATTATATATACATAGGTATATACAAGAATTGCTGGTTTAAAGGTATTATTATTATATTAATACCGCGAATGTGAAATTTTTTACGAAAATTTGATTTTTGTTTTATTTCATTCTACACGTTCAAATAAGTGACCCTGCAATTAAAAAAAAAAAAATTAAAAAATGTCACATTCGCGGTATTGGATGCCGAGCGACGATTTGCAGTTGGAATGTATGGAAGAACGTGTTTAACTACAATGTTAAGTTTGTTCTTGGGATAAATAAATTCATCTCAACTACGGAACCCTTCATTGTGCGTAGTCCGACACGCACTTGGCCGGTTTTTTTTAAGAAATTTCACTTCTGTCACGTATACGGTGCTGCACGTGCAATATTTTTGTCTTTAATCGTACTTACCACCCCGTGCAGACTTGCAGGCTTCCACCAGCTTGTCGAGACTGTCAGCAAGCTGTCCCTGTGAGCTCAACACTTGCTGCTTCATCTCAGGACGCTGCGCAAGGTGCGGCGCACACGATGACGTCAGCTCTGATGCTGTACTGCGCAGCTTCTCAGCTGCTGAGGTGAGCTGCTTCTGGCAGTGAGGGTCGGCGATGGTTGGTGCTGTTGCCTGGGGAAGAAATAGGTGGAAACTTAGCTAACACCCATTGGGCCCCTTGGGATGTAACGGCCCAGTCCCACCCACAGAGGGGAGGCAATTGCAGATAAAGTGTTCTGGAAGTATCGTATTTAGTTAGTAAAACACGCGCCGGCGACGTTTCTGCTATCGACGTAATCACAAAAGCAATATTCTGCCATGTTATCCTACTCCGATTGGTTCCTGTAGCTTTAGTGAATTTCGTAGTCTCACACAGTGAAAAACAAAAAAAAACACTGGCACTCCGGGAGTGCCGACAGAAGTGAAAACTTGAAAAAAAATCGGCTCCGCGGTAATCAACGTGTTAATGTCTTTTACTCCACAGTGTCGGTAAATTCCGTCACAGTGTCGCGAAATCAATGGTTTAGTCCCATCTCAAAAATGCCCAACGCGCCTAAAGAAGTTTTCACTTCAAAAAAATAGACCCAAAGATCATCTCCCAATTTCCTTCTCACCTGTGCCACAGTAAGTAACGCCTGCGCAGCATCAGCAGCGCGGGCCCCTCGGCTGTCGAGCTCGGCGGCTGCGCCAGCGTCCGGTATCAACTCTGTGAGACGCTGTACTTGCGACAACAGCTCGCCTGCCTTGCCGCATGAGGCAGCTGATAGTGCTAGGACCTGTGAAAATCATTTTTGATGAGGTGATACTTGGTCGCCGTTTTAAACCAGGTGAAAACTCAACCTCCATTCTAGGACAATCGGGTAAAAATGTCACAGTCTCATCCCACTTCCTCACCTGTTTCTCGTGCACATCTTGAGCTTTAGGACTGACGATGTACACCAGCTTGCCGGAAGCCGCCGAGAACTTGGCAGCGGCATCGCTCAGACCCTGCCACACAAAAGATAATTCTACAATGATTGCAAAACTAAAAAAAAAATCAAGTGCAAAAATGAGTTTTCAACACACTTGCTCGAAAAGTGACTTTTGTTGCGACGGGTTAGGTGCGCAATGCAGTGTGTTGAACACGTGTGCTTTTTACTTTGCATTAGAATTGCGATTTTTTTAAACCTCAGCAGAAAACCTTCATGCCGTTTTAAGCCATTTTTTTGTGATTATACAATGGTTTATAAAAACCCTGTCCGATCCAAGTTATATTTTTTTAAAATTATTATTAATAATAAAAACTTATTGCTATTTAAAATTCACGTTTTTAGTACCAAAATTATCCCGATTCCAATATAAATTGGCAAATTTTCAACAGGGGTCATGAGTTATGACTTGTAGACACTCGCTAAACGACAGCCGCCCGCGCCCCATGTAATATAACCTGGTAAAATTCCCCATTGACAAAACATGTTACGATTTTTTTTCTCTTATATCCTGAAGTTACCACATAAATAGACTCTCAGTACGATTCTTAACAACACCCTCACGGATCAAACAGGGTTTTTGTTACATGTTGTATAAACTGCGCGAAAAAAAATTATTGTTAATTTTATTTATTTTTGTCAACAAATTAACATTATTAGTGTTTACACACATGTTTTTTTTTCTTAATAAGCAATTGGGCGGGTTCGAGTCAGGAACAAAAAAGCGCACATCTGAGAATTTTTACAAATACATTTTTCAAAATATTGTGTTCATAAAATTTTTACAAGTTTTACCTTTGCAGTGTGTTGAAAATCATTGTTTCATGCTTGTATGCATTTGTAAAATTTTGTACACTTACATCAAAATTTAATATTTTTCTGTCGCTAGCTCTAGTAAGTTATGAACAGATCCCACTCACCTGCGGTTGCCCCGCACTGTCACATATCTCGCGACTCGCTTCACACAGCGCTCGTAAGTCTCGCAACATGGCGGCCTGCTCCTCGCCCGTCTTAGTGCCGCAGAGAGTGTGGGACTCTGCAAATACAATATACAAACTCAATGTATTTAAATAGTGGGTATTTTGCTTGAAAACATGCAGGAAATACCCTCGTATAAAATGAGAGATAAAGCATCTTATTCATTGGATGGGAAACAAAAATTAATTGGAAATAAAGTAGAGAATTTATCATGAATATGGAACATGTATACGGGGTGTAAGGGACATTGACGCGAAAATTGTTACCATGGATGACGATGTTGAAATTTTCAGCTGTTCCATACATTTTGAGCGCGTAGGTATTGCACTTTTCTATGAAACAGCAGATTTTTTTTTAACAAATCGACGAAAAATTTCAACGCAGGGGGTTCAGAATCAAGTACTGAATCCATGGTAACAGTTTTCGCGTCGATGTCCCAGCCACCCTGTATGTAAATGACTGACCTTGCACAAGTTGCGGCATCAGTTCAGTGATGGTTCTGACCGCACGGTCTGCTGCCGCGTAGTCGGGGTGCTCGCGATCTGCGACATTATGTTGTCAAGGATTAAAAGAAACTCAGAATTGTACGGAGACAAATCCATTCTCGGGGCTGCCGAGAATTTCTAATTGATTGGTTGGTTAGTTGGTCGTTAGTCTAGTGGTCGCAAGCGCTACCGCTGAACAAGAGGTCCTGGATCCAATTCTTAGGACGGGCAGTGTTTTTTGTCAACCAAGTTTTTTTTTTTGTAATAGCCCAAAGTCTGGATTGGTGCCCGGTTAATGGCAATAGGCTCGGTCCTATGGCATGGGACTTAAACATAACTGGCGAAATGTGGGGAGTAGGTACGCCTCTGCCTAACCCTTCGGGGAAACAGGCGTCACGTTATGTTATTACCCAGTAACACTGACCGACTCAAAGATCACTCAGGGTAAGTATTCGCGACTAAACTAAATCAACGAAGCAGTTAAAGACATTCCATTGAAAAACACAAAATAGATTGTTCTGAAATTCCTCACCAGCAGTGGCAGCGGCGAGTGCAGCGACTGCCGCGTTGAGTCGCGCCAGTCGGTCTGACAGTTTGCGCTCTATTGCTGCGCCATCTTCTTGCTTCATCAGTTGACAGATCATCGGCTGCCAAAACAAAAAACTGCGTTAATTTGAGGTCTTCTTTTCGTGTGGTTAGTGACTAACCTGATGTCAAAGTTTTGCAGCCACCCATGGGCCTCTGACTTGGCTTCAGATGCCATCGAGAAATATCTCTCTAACTAGACTCAATGACAGTCGCCTAGACTGTTTTCGTGGGTCGCTGTTGTGCCATCTCACATGGGTTGTCACAGCGGTGATACACTACTATTTGTGTCAGTTTTTTTTTTGTAATATGTATTTGTAAGTGTTGTTGTTTTGTGTGTGTTGTTTATGTCATTTGTGAGTCATATGATACTTGAAAAAAGATAATAATTGTATTCTGTTCTATAAGTAAAACGAGGTAGATACGAGTAGGTTATACACGCTCCGCAAGTGACACGTCAAAGTTTGACTAATTAGTCACATTTTCTTCATCATGCCGTCCAAGACATGCCGTCCTACTTCCACGTGATATAGTGCCGAGGTTCTATGTTTGTAGGGCATGTAAGTTTTTTTTTAAATGTATGTCCACCGACTCACAAATGACATAAACAACACACACAAAACAACAACACTTACAAATACATATTACAAAAAAAAAACTGACACAAATAGTAGTGTATCACACTAAAATCGATCCACAATTGTGGATCGATTTTAATTTTTTTTTTTTTTTTTTGAAGGTGTATTCTCTCAACGTGGTCTCATATAAATTTTATTAACATTGAGTTAGCTTCGATAATACGTATTTTTTCCCACTTAGTATGTGGTTATGTGGATGATAATATATTATGATAAGTTCCTGTCACTGTTATTTACATAGCGTGTGGGGTAGGTACACATGGCTTCACATCAAGCTATACAATTCCAGTTTATGCTGATCTCCCATCGTATAGGATTCCCGTACAATGCGAGGTCAGCTTATACTGGAAATGTACAGCTTGATATGTAGCCGTGTGTACCACAACTAAAAAGTGAAAAATAAAAACATTTTACAAAAAAAAAAACACTGCAAAAAGTAAATTACTTTAATTTCAGAATTCAGCGAAGTAATAACAGCCACACGGCTCGATCGATCAGGTTAAGCTACACTTGCCGCGGTTGGTCCGTGGATGGGTGACCATCTTTACATACCAAGACCCCTACGTGCCTCGGAAAGCATGTTAAGCCGTTGGTCCCGGCTGTCATTCGTGGATCTTTGACAGTCGTTAAGGGCAGTTAGAAGCTCAAAAAAAAGTCTGACAACCAGTCTTACCAAGAGGTATCGTGTTACCTAGTAACTAGGTTGTGGAGGTCAGATAGGCAGTCGCTCCATGTAAAATACTGGTATTCAGCTGCATCCGGTTAGACTGGAAGCCGACCCCAACATAGTTGGGAAAAGGCTAGGCAGATAATGGTGTCTTTGGTTTTGAATTTTCGTTTTTTGCCACCGACTTCCCGAAATTTTTAAAGTTATTTTTCACTTTGTAGTGTTTTTTTTAGAAGTCGTTTCTTTTTGAAGATTGAATGTTGAGTGGTTACCTCTTATTACTATAATATCATTGACTAGGCTAGTCTAGTATTATGATGAGGGAAATCTAAGTATAGGTAGTTTGACAGTTATGTAAGTAACAAACACCACGTATTCAACTTAATATGTTCAGAGTTTGAGAGCAAAAGTTACTATTCAAAAAATATATAACTTTGACTGCTAACCTTTTGGAGCTGTTTTTCGGCCGCATCCAGCCGCTCCTTAGCTCCGGACACGCTGCTGATGAACTTCAGACGCTGCTTCTCTTGTTGCTGAGCTGATGGCACATCAACCCAGCCTATGGGATGTAACTCTGTATATACAGTATGAGTCTTTATAATATGCATATATCGAAATGTGGGAATCTATGCTTAATTTTCCCGACGGAAAAATATACCTCTAAAAAATAAGATTTTTTTTGTTTTTCATTGTTTGGCGTATTATTGAGAAATTTTACGATTATTGTAAAAAAATATTTAAAAAAAAACATTTTTGCTAAAAAAAAAAAAATTTTATTTTCAACTGTGGGTAGTTTTTTTCCACAATTTTCATTTTATGAGGACGCCTTAATACTTTCAAGTTTGTTTAAATAAATCTTAGCGTTTTTGATCATAATTCGACTACGCATACAATAAATGACAGAGAAGAAAAATGTCTCTCTCTGTCTATGACACTAGATCTCTCTTATTCTTAATATTTCAGAAATTTCTTTTCAACTTCTGTCACGTGTACGGTGCTGCACGCGCAATATTTTTGTCTTTAACTTACCACCTTGTGCAGACTTGCAGGCCTGTACGAGCTTGTCGAGACTGTCAGCAAGCTGTCCCTGTGAGCTCAACACTTGCTGCTTCATCTCAGGACGCTGCGCAAGGTGCGGCGTACACGATGACGTCAGCTCTGATGCTGTACTGCGCAGCTTCTCAGCTGCTGAGGTGAGCTGCTTCTGGCAGTGAGGGTCTGCGATGGTTGGTGCTGTTGCCTGGGGAAGAAATAGGTGGAAACTTAGCTAACACCCATTGTGCCCGCTTGGGATGTAACGGCCCAGTCCCACCCACAGAGGGGAGGCAATTGCAAGATAAAGTGTTCTGGAAGTATCGTATTTAGTTAGTAAAACACGCGCCGGCGACGTTTCTGCTATCGACGTAATCACAAAAGCAATATTCTGCCATGTTATCCTACTCCGATTGGGCCCTGTAGCTTTAGTGGATTTCGTAATCTTACACAGTGAAAGAAAAAAAAAACAGTGGCACTCCGGGAGTGCCGACAGAAGTGAAAACTTGAAAAAAAATCGGCACCGCGGTAATCAACGCGTTGATGTCTTTCACTCCACAGTGTCGGTAAATTCCGTCACAGTGTCGCGAAATCTATGGTTTGGTCCTATCTTAAAAATGCCCAACGCGCCAAAAGAAGTTTTCACTTAAAAAAAATAGACCCGAAGATCGTCTCCCAATTTCCTTCTCACCTGTGCCACAGTAAGTAACGCCTGCGCAGCATCAGCAGCGCGGGCCCCTCGGCTGTCGAGCTCGGCGGCTGCGCCAGCGTCCGGTATCAACTCTGTGAGACGCTGTACTTGCGACAACAGCTCGCCCGCCTTGCCGCATGAGGCAGCTGATAGTGCTAACACCTGTGAAAATCATTTTTGATGAGGTGGTACTTGGTCGCCGTTATAAACCAGTGAAAACACAACCCTCCTTCTGGGACAATTGGGTAAAAATGTCACAGTCTCATCCCACTTCCTCACCTGTTTCTCGTGCACATCTTGAGTTTTAGGACTGACGATGTACACCAGCTTGCCGGAAGCCGCCGAGAACTTGGCAGCGGCATCGCTCAGACCCTGCCACACAAAAGATAATTAAATTATATGTTTAAAAATGAAATGCCAAAATTTACAATTCAAATTTTTGGTAATTTTCGTAAAATTTTATGGCGAAGTTTTATTGATCTCTGAAAAGAAACGCCGAAGCCAAATCAAATGTCATGGTCTCTTTGAAAGTCTAAACATTATATTATTAAGATACTAGTGACCCGCCCCTACTTCGCACAGGTGCAACGTACTGATGCACACATCAACATCCCAATGTTCATACGGTTAAAAGTAAAATGCAGTATGAAACTGCCACATAATCCTAAATTATACCGTAACAAAAATTGTTCTAATCATCGCCGTGTGAACGGACTTTACAATTAAAAAAACAAAAGTGGTCTATTGTCTGTGGATGGTCCCACTATTTCGTTGAACAGAATATATGAAAAAAAATGGTGGGTCCTTCTCCATTTGTGGAGTTTGGACGTCCAAATACTTAATTATTTAAGTTTTTCAGTCTCAACCACACTGTCATTAAACTTTATTAATTCAATTCATAAATTAATTTCAATATTCGCAGTTCCTTAATAGCCGAGGAAAGGTCATTGACCCCTGTTAGTCATGGCGCCACGCCGCGCGCCGTAAGCCTTAATTATTTTGCTGAGCGTAATTTAAAATCCGTGATATCTTTAATGTATTCATTTAAATGATATAATGTCCAGGCATATTTTAATTTTAATTAAATGGCTAGTTTTAATAACGTATTTTATCAGATAAGGATGAATAAATATACTGGTCAAAATAACTTCGAAATAACAATATGTTTTAAATGAAATTCTGAATGATAAAAATGGTTACTGTGGGTCATCCTTAGAAGATAGACAAATGCTATCGGGGACTTTTCTGTTGATTTTTTTAAGACATACAATCCAGTGGAACATAAATTTTATCTATCTGTTACGGTTTAGTCAGCGCACGCCATGTAAGCGCTCAAAAAAATGTAATTCACTACTGGACAAAACGTCTAGTTTCAGTACTCCGTTTTCTTTTAATATAAAAGAATTATAAGCATAAACTTTCTGGAATACATTCTCTTAATGATGTTGGAAACCTCATCAAAATCCGTTGCGTACCTATTTTAGAAGAACAACGCGGACATACAGACAAACGCGAAAAGCGACTTTGTTTTATACAAATATTTAGAGATAAGAGAAGATAGAGATTAAATGAGTCTATCAATGCAATAATGTTTACAAAACTAAACATAAATCAATTATTGCTCTGTTGTTTTACTTCTAGACAACACAATGATATTAATTATATTCTTCGATGAATGGTGACTATTGTAACAGAAAATTCCCCTTCTTCGTATGAGAAGAGGTCTTTGCCTTTGCAGTGGGACAGTAATAGGCGGGTATTTTATTATACATAAAAAGTATTCCTTCAAATTGAGAACTACTTCTTTTTTTGACGTCGGATAAAAATTTGTAAATTTATTCGCTCCTTGCTAATAATCTATGAACAGATCCCACTCACCTGCGGTTGCCCCGCACTGTCACATATCTCGCGACTCGCTTCACACAGCGCTCGTAAGTCTCGCAACATGGCGGCCTGCTCCTCGCCCGTCTTAGTGCCGCAGAGAGTGTGGGACTCTGTAATATTATTATTTCTTAAGAGGGTCCATTCAGAATATTGGCTACGTAATAGCTGTCAAATATTTCGCTGTTCTGATTAATTGATAGAATTCCTAATTCTATACTATCTATGCTAGACATAGCCCGAAGAATTGCCAAAGTTAAGTGGCAATGGGCAGGGCGGAGGTTCGGATGGCAATTTTTTTTTTTTATCAAACCTGGTGGCATTGATACACACAATTCTTTGCACTTATTAGAGCTTAAATTTCGAATGCTATCCGATTTAAACTGTTTTAACAATTTTTTTGTTTTTTTTTCTCAAAATTCGCGGGTACAAAAACCGCCCGTGTTTCGCATGGCAAAAAAATTACTAGACAAATAGGGTATAAACTTCAAAGCAACTGCATTTGCACCCGGTTGAATCCTCAAAAAAAAAATAGATTTTGCCCCCTCCCCCCCCATATCTCCGCCCCCGTCCATTTGGGGTCCATTCGGACGGTACGGGGAGGTTCGGTATCACTTCAATACCCAGATTACCACTCGCCATCTGGTTGCCTCTCCGATAAAATTTTACGTGCCATTGCTTTAACTGCCGTGGGTACGCCCATAGTTACAGTCATGCGCAAGTGTTGCACTTCCGTCCTAACGCGCATGCGAAGGTACTAGTACCAACAGCATCCTGAGTGTTTTGTCGGACCGGTGGGATTCTCCGATGTTTGAGCGCTAGACACGACTACACCCAGTCAACTAAACACACGCACGGGTATCGGAGTTTCCAAAAGTGTTGTCTTGTATTTTGTATAGAGTTTTTAAAGTGTCTTGTCATTACGTTATTTTAATTATTACAATTCATAATCATTATTTTAGTGCACGACAGAGCGATATATCATAATTTAATTTAGTGGTATTGACAAATTAATCAAAACAGTGAAATATTGGACAGTGTTACACGAAACGTCAAGTAATCGTAAAATAAACCTAAATGTATGTAAAACCTTTTCGTTTTATTTTAAACAAGAAGGACTGACCTTGTACAAGTTGCGGCATCAGTTCAGTGATAGTTCTGACCGCACGGTCTGCTGCCGCGTAGTCGGGGTGCTCGCGATCTGCGACAAGACACAAGGATAAACAAGAAACTCGGAATTATACGGACATAAATCTGTACTCAGAGCTACAGTTGAGAATTTCTCAACAGGAATACCCATTAATACTGACCGACTCAAATATCACCCAGGATTAATATTTGCACAACCACTTCACTAGTCCTACGAAGCAGTAACACACTTGTTCGGGTAGGCCAGATTCAACACAGCTGGGTTGCGAAATTGATTATATGTAGACATGTGTTCGGGAAAAGCCGCTCGAACTAGCTCGAATTTTGCAGAGCCGACCCGAACATGATGACAGCGAATGTAAATGCCGAATGGAGTTTTCCGATCGGCACAACCGAATGAAAACCAAATATATGTAGCTTAGTTGTTCAACAAATACTGCCGAATTGAACGCGCTCCTCTGAAATTCACAGCATTTGAAGTGTTTCCTTACCAGCAGTGGCAGCGGCGAGTGCAGCGACTGCCGCGTTGAGCTGCGCCAGTCGGTCTGACAGTTTGCGCTCTATTGCTGCGCCATCTTCTTGCTTCATCAGTTGACAGATCATCGGCTGCCAAACAAAAAAACTACGTTAATTCGAGGTAAAAAGCTTTAAAAATATTTCTGAGTTTCAGAAAAAAAAAGGTGCACATACACAACACATTAAACAGCAGCAAACGCAATGTATTCGTCGCGCGGTTATATGATCAAAGCAAGTTCGGATGAAATAATCGAAACTTGATTCTTTACATCGCTTGATCAAATATCGTCTGATTATTAAGTTTAGTATTATGATGTGAGCAATCTAAGTATAGGCAGTTTGACAGGTATAACATTCACAGGGTCAACTTAATATATTTATGTTCAGAGTTTGAGAGCAATAGTTACTATAAAAAAAACACTTGGACTGCTAACCTTTTTGAGCTGTTCTTCGGCCGCATCCAGCCGCTCCTTAGCTCCGGACACGCTGCTGATGAACTTCAGACGCTGCTTCTCTTGTTGCTGAGCTGAAGGCACATCAACCCAGCCTATGTTGTGATGTATATAAAAACACGCTGTATAGTATAGAATCATTTTGTATAAAACCACGATGTATAAAATCACTTTTTGATAGATCACGCTGTATAACATCATTCTGTACTCTGTATACTTAGAATCATTTTGTATAATGAAGAATAAGATAAGAAAGAAGTAAAGAAGAAAAGGAAAGAGGAGAAGAAGAGAGGAAGAAGTTAAGATTTTTATTTATTTATTTTATAATACCACGCTTTGTATGAAAGATCATACTGAATTACAAAACTCTGTAACATATTGGATGAGGTTAATTTGATAAATATTTTATTTTCCAACTAACTCTTTATGAGTATTTTTATTTACTTTAAATATATGGCGTCCACTTTTTCTTAAATTATACATTACATACTATGAATTTCATCATTATTTTATGAACCAACTATCTTTTTCGCCCGCGTGGAGTTGACAAATTATCCCACGGGAACGTACTGCCAGGATAAAAAGTATCCTATGCCCTAACCAAGCTCGTGATCTATCCGTGTGCGAAATTTAATCCAAATCCGATCTACCGTTAAGGCGTAAAAAGGTTACAGACCGACAGAGTTACTTCCACATTTACAATGTTACTAGCTGCGCACCGCGGTTCCAACTTGATCCCGTGAGAATATCGGAATTAAAAGTATCCTAGGTCCTTATCCAGGTCATGGTCTACCCATGTGCCAAATTTCATCCAAATCTGTTCAGCCATTTTAGCGTGAAAGCGTTACAAACAAACAAACTTGTTTTCGCATTTATAATATTAGTTAGGAATGAAGTATGGATATTTTTTCTAAGATAAGATAAGATAAAATAATTTATTTGCGTAAAACATGGTATACATAGGTGTTAACCTGGATGAGGCTGGCACAGAAGCGCGGGGATTGGTACAAGACAAGAGAGGCCTATGATCAGAAGTGGGTGAAGTGGGTGAAGTCGGGATGATGGATATTTTTTTATCTCCACTTAAAAACCCACTCCACTCGAAATTTCAACGATGCGTCACGTTTAGGCTCGTTCCGTTATATGAAAGAGAAGGTATTCCTTCTCTTTCATATAACGGAACGAGCCTAAACGTCTCTGTCTCTGTCTCTTACACTAAATCTCTCTTATTATAATTTTTGACGTGATAACGTCTTATAAATCGACGAACGCCGGCTGCACGCATGAAAAAGTGTCACGTTCCGCCTGAGCCGAGCGTGCAAGCGAGAGCGCGGAACAAGTGATAGAGAGGCACGATCGGCCTAAACGTTCGGCTTGTGACTTTATCACGTAAAATTATCGTCCATAAACCGACTGTACAGACAACCATTTTTTTTAAAGAAATTTCACTTCTTTCACAAAAAATTAAGTTAGATTAAATTTGCTTATTAGTTTTATAGGCTAGATTGTAATGAATTATTAAGAACCTGGTTCTTTTTATTAATAAAGGATTTAAAAAAAAACTTCTGTCACGTATACGGTGCTGCACGCGAAATATTTTTTTCTTTAATCGTACTTACCACCCTGTGCAGACTTGCAGGCTTCCACCAGCTTGTCGAGACTGTCAGCAAGCTGTCCCTGTGAGCTCAACACTTGCTGCTTCATCTCAGGACGCTGCGCAAGGTGCGGCGCACACGATGACGTCAGCTCTGATGCTGTACTGCGCAGCTTCTCAGCTGCTGAGGTGAGCTGCTTCTGGCAGTGAGGGTCGGCGATGGTTGGTGCTGTTGCCTGGGGAAGACATAGGTGGAAACTTAGCTAACACCCATTGGGCCCCTTGGGATGTAACGGCCCAGTCCCACCCACAGAGGGGAGGCAATTGCAAGATAAAGTGTTCTGGAAGTATCGTATTTAGTTAGTAAAACACGCGCCTGCGACGCTCTGCTATCAACTTAGTCACGCAAGTAAAATTCCGCCATGTTTTCCTACTCCAATTGGTTCCTGCAGCTTAAGGCAAAAGCGTCAAGGTAGCCCGCGAAATTCAAATTTTCTTACGTTTTTTGCAATTTGCAGGTCAGTATCATGTTGATTAAAATATGATTCGCGGCCGTTACAAATATGGTTTTACTCAATTATAATCATTACAATCAGCAATACAACTCCATAAGTTAGCAAAGGTGTCAAATGTCATGATTCCTTAAGTGGATTTTAATCTCACACAATGAAAGAGAAACAAAATGACCCAATAATCAACTCCCAATTTCTTTCTCACCTGTGCGACAGTAAGTAACGCCTGCGCAGCATCAGCAGCGCGGGCCCCTCGGCTGTCGAGCTCGGCGGCTGCGCCAGCGTCCGGTATCAACTCTGTGAGACGCTGTACTTGCGACAACAGCTCGCCCGCCTTGCCGCATGAGGCAGCTGATAGTGCTAGGACCTGTGAAAATCATTTTTGATGAGGTGGTACTTGGTTGCCGTTTTAAACCAGTGAAAACACAACCCTCCTTCTAGGACAATCGGGTAAAAATGTCACAGTCTCATCCCACTTCCTCACCTGTTTCTCGTGCACATCTTGAGCTTTAGGACTGACGATGTACACCAGCTTGCCGGAAGCCGCCGAGAACTTGGCAGCGGCATCGCTCAGGCCCTGTCACACAAAAGATAATTAAATTGTATTTATTGCGATGGTTGATTGATCTCTGAAAAGAAATGCAGAAACAAACTCAGAGGTCAAGGTCTCTTTGAAAGTCCAAACATTATATTATTAAGATATTAAGTGAGTCTATCAATGCACTAATGCTTGCAAAACTGAACATAAATCAACTGCTCTGTTTTTTCACATTTAGACAACATAATGATATTATATTCTTGGATGAATGGTGACTATTGTATCTGTAAATTCCACTTCTTCGTATGAGAACAGGTCTTTGCTTTTGCAGTGGGACAGTAATAGCCGGGTATTATTATTATCCTTACATATTACCATTTTGTCAATTTTATACATAAGTTTATGTAAGTGGAAACTTGTAATTGATTTTTTATATATTACTTCTGACTACTCGAATGTATTACATATAAGTTTTCTTAAAATTAATAAAATAAAATAAATATTATAAAACAAAGTCCCCCGGCGCGTCTGTCTGTCTGTCTGAACGCAATAAACTCAAAAACTATTGAACGAATTTTCACGAGGAGAGTTTTGGTATATAATTAATTAGTTTTGTGTAAATTGGCTGAAATATGACAATGATTGTTGAAGATATCGGAAAAAATCGTACCGACCGACTGGGAGCTATACTGGCGTGCGCCACATAAACCGTAAGAGATACATAAAATTAATGTTCCACAAGATTGTACATCTTAAAAAGTTCCTTGTTCCTTCCTTAAAACATGCCTTGACATCATATTTAAATGAATACTTTAAAAAATATCATAGATTCAAAATTACGCGTAACAAAATAATTATGGTTGACGGCAGCGCAACGCTAGAACAAGAGTTAATGACCTTTTTCCTCGGCTATTAGATATGCGATCATCGCTTCGCTTCTTTTTGATTAAGAAGGGATCCCGTGGGATATTTTCAAACATCCATGTCTGTATTTAGGTCGTTAATCGCTAATAATCTGTCAACTAATCATAACTCACCTGCGGTTGCCCCGCACTGTCACATATCTCGCGACTCGCTTCACACAGCGCTCGTAAGTCTCGCAACATGGCGACCTGCTCCTCGCCCGTCTTAGTGCCGCAGAGAGTGTGGGACTCTGCAACATTATTATGGTTTAGGAAGGTGCATTCAAATATGTTGCTGTTTTGATTAAGACAAAAAAAAATAGCTCTGAATCAAGTATTATAACTGTTTTAAAGCTTTTAAATGATTTGTTTTGTAAAACTAAATGTTACGTTATTTGAATTATTGCTATTCATAATCATGATTTCAGTGCACTACAGAACGATATTTCATAATTTCATTTATTGGTATCGACAAATTAATCAAAACAGTGAAATATTGGACAACGTTTCAAGAGACGTAGACATTTTTTACTGTATAAATTAAAAAGTGTAAAAAAGTCTAAATTTATCTTAAAGTATTCATTTTATTTAAAAAAAAAGAAGGACTGACCTTGCACAACTTCCGGCATCAGTTCAGTGATGGTTCTGACCGCACGGTCTGCTGCCGCGTAGTCGGGGTGCTCGCGATCTGCGACAACATACAAGGATTAAAAAGAAACTCGGAATTATACGGACATAAATCTGTACTCAGGGCTGCAGTTGAGAATTTCTTACCCATTAATACTGACCGACTCAGACATCACCCAGTATTTACATTACCGCTACACTAGTTCAACGAAGCAGTAAGTGGTGCTACACACTGTTCGGGTCGGCATGATCCGGCACAGCAAGATGGCAAAATCGAATATATTATATTTATAATAATAAATAAATCATTTATTTGCATAAAATATGGTGTACAATGGTGTTAAAATATAATTATAACTAGTGACCCGCCTGTATAAAATATATAGCCTATGTCACTCACTGAAAAAATGATTAAAATCGATCCAGTAGTTTTGATTTCTTCATTACTGTCCGTGGCCCGCACGCGTTAAATTTGGAGTAAAACAATTCTCCTTTCCCTATACCATGAAGATTTCCTGCTATCTTTGGAATATCTAAATTCATACACTACATTTTTATCAACAATGTATTTAAGGTATTTAATTGGATAAGGATTAATGCTGTATTGGTTAAAATCGCTTCGAAAATTAGCCATTATTTGTCGTAAAAAGTTAATGACAAAAAAATGTTTTTGTGGGATATCCATAAGAGATAGACATATACCATCGCGGAGTTTTCTGTAGACCTTTTCAATGTGTACAATACTTAGTACATTACTTTGATAAATCTCGTAGGGTTCACAGTGAGTAGCTAAACTTGCAAAAAAATTCAATTTTTGTGAGACACACCTCCTGCGTTTGCAATGTAAGCGGAAAAAATTTAATTATTTACGACATCACATTAGAAACCTCAAAAATAACAGTATTTCTCCACTATTTAATGGATGTTATTATACATAATAAACCTTCCTCTTCAATCACTCTATCTATTAAAAAAAACCGCATCAAAATCCGTTGCGTAGTTTTAAAGATTTAAGCATACACAGGGATATAGGGACAGAGAAAGCGACTTTGTTTTATACTATGATAGTGATGGCACAAACACGTTTAGCTAGGATAAAACACAGCATGCAAAATTTGAGGGTATTTGAAAATGTCACATCAACATTGTTTATCCACAAATTCTTTTAAACAATAGAAGCTGCACTCATTCAACCACTTGTACAACTTAATCTTAAATAATCTAGAATTTAATGTTTTGGACTGATAATTAATTGATTCAGGCGTGACCTTGCGGAAATCCATTATAAAATACAATAGACGTGGATATATTTAGTAACTTGTTCCGCTTAGCTATTTCTAAAGAGCCATAAAAAAATCCTGAAAGAAATCGACACGTGTTTCACCTCTCAACGAGGCATCCTCAGGATGACGATGGACTTGTTGCGAACTCGAACACGGCGTGTTTTTTATGGCTCTTTAGAAATAGCTAAGCGGAACAAGTTACTAAATATATCCACGTCTATTGTATTTTTTGTTTTGGACTGATTTGGTATCTTGTTTTATATACGCACGCACATTGCTAAGCAGGAATTGTGCCGAGACGTCTGTAACATGATTCAGCTAGTGTCGATGCCGAACAACGTTTGCCAATCGGTACGAGCCGAATGAAAGCCGATTATGTGCAGCTTAGTTGTTCAACAAATACTGCCGGATCGAACGTGCTCCTCTAAAATTCACAGCATTTGAAGCGTTTCCTTACCAGCAGTGGCAGCGGCGAGTGCAGCGACGGCGGCGTTGAGCTGCGCCAGTCGGTCTGACAGTTTGCGCTCTATTGCTGCGCCATCTTCTTGCTTCATCAGTTGACAGATCATCGGCTGCCAAAACAAAAAAATATGTAAGTTTAATCGACGGCAAAACAGTCATTTATATTTCTGAGTTTCAGTAAAATTAGTGGTGCAGATACACAACACACCAAACAGGAGTAAATGCAATGTATTTGCCGCGCATTTATGATCAAATTAGGGTGATATAATCAAAACTATATTCATCATATCGCTGAGGTAATATTCAAGTTTTACGATGTACGAAATCTATGTAGGTCCAGTTTAACCAGAAAAGGTATACGCTTCGGTAATTTTCGTGTTCTCGAATTAGCACGAACGTCGCGCCACAGACTAACCCCGCACAGCGTCAAAGCTTCTAAGTTTTGTACTGCCGGCCTTGGTAGTAGTACACCTATCATAGCGCGTTTGTGTGAAGTTGTCCGTCTGTCGAGTTACGTTCTTCTGTCACAGATAGTCAACTGTCACACAAAAGTTTTAAAAGGTTTTGTGGAATTGCATTTTGTAATCATGGTAATACAAAATAGGCAAGTAGTTCCATGGTTGTAACAGCTCTTTTTAGATCTCATCATCGCGCGTTCGTATTTCCGAAGATAAACGATGATTCCCGAAGCGCATACATTTCTTGGTATACCTGTATAGACAATTCAACCTTCACAGGATGAACCTTCATGAGTAGGTAAGTAAGTTACAAACACTACCCTTTTAAGTGAACTACTGGGGAACTTTTATTGGGGCGTTTAGTGTCCCTCAAAGTGTTAACTTAATTTATGTTCAGAGTTTGAGAGCATTTTTTTATAAAAATTATCAATTGATACTGCTAACCTCTTTGAGCTGTCGTTCGGCCGCATCCAGCCGCTCCTTAGCTCCGGACACGCTGCTGATAAACTTCAGACGCTGCTTCTCTTGCTGCTGAGCTAATGGCACATCAACCCAGCCTATGGGATGTAACTCTGTGAGAGAATCATAGAGTATTTGATCATATATGACCACTTCATATAAAACTGTACGTTTAAAATAAGCTGGACTATTCGGTAAGAAGTATACATTTTACTAAAACAACTATTAACTATTTTATTTATTTGTTTTACGCTGTATTATTATCATTATGTATGAGAATATGCTGTTTTTATCATTTTGTATAAGTACACCTGTACACAAACATTTCGTTTAATTATAATGCTATAAAAAATCATGCTGTGTTACATAATTTTGTATATTATTATGTAATACTGTATATTTTGCACGCAGTAACATTTTGAGCAGTATTATACGGGGTAACAGGGACATCGACGCGAAAAATTTTATCATGGATTCAGTACATGATTCTGAACCCCTCTGCATTTAAATTTTTCGGTGGTTATTGAAAAAAACAATCTGCTGTTCCATACATTTTGACCGCGTAGGTGCACTTTTCTCTGAAACAGCAGATTTTTTTTTAAATAGCCAACGAAAAATTTCAACGCAGGGGGGTTCAGAATCATGTACTGAACCCATGGTAACAGTTTTCGCGTCAATGTCTCTGACACCCTGTATCTAAGACGCATTTACAAGTCAATTTAATTTTGATTTTATTTTGCACTAGCATTTTGAAAATTTATTGAAAAATTTTCCTGATAGTGCCACTCACCACTAAGTCCCGGCTGGCACGCATGCACAAGCTTGTCGAGACTGTCAGCAAGCTGTCCCTGTGAGCTCAACACTTGCTGCTTCATCTCAGGACTCTGCTGAACGTGTGGACCGCAGGCCGCTGTCAGATCTGATGCTGTGCTGCGAAGGTTCTCAGCGGCTGAGATAACTGCGGCTGAGCAGGCGGGTTCTGATATGGTTGGACTTGTCGCCTGTTTGTGGGAACAAGAAAAATATTTAGGTGATGTTTAAACACACGTAACTACTGTATAATGTTTCCTGGTCACTCTTATAGAGACACTACCCTCCTCTTGTGGTGTTACTCTTATAGTGATGTTACACTCTTATTGAGTTGAGAAATGTTTAAAGATAGGATAGCTTTTTTTTTAATTGCTAGAAATGGGGTATTACAGTGTTTCACTGATAAATAAACATCTTCGCTTGAAAAAAAAACAGTGGCACCGCCAGAAGTGAAAACTTGAAAAAAAATCCGCACCGCGGTAATCAACGTGTTGATGTCTTTTACTCCACAGTGTCGGTAAATTCCGTCACAGTGTCGCGAAATCAATGGTTTAGTCCCATCTCAAAAATGCCCAACGCGCCTAAAGAAATTTTCACTTAAAAAATTATTAAGAATATTTGAACCAACTCTGAAATATCGATAAATGATCGGCAGTTTCATACAACCATACAACAGTGCGATACCTACTTAATCAACATGACATGATTGTGTGGAACCTAGACGCTTTACTATCGGGATTTCAGAGTTGGTCCCATGCTAATAGTTGTCCATTTTCATGAGTACTTTCAGCCCCTGAAAGATTGCCAATGATTCCGTTATTACCCTGTATAAAAATATTATATACCTAAGCCCACGTTCGCTCGGACGTAAAAATATCGCGGCGGGAGTTAAACGCACACTGGATTTTCAACGCTCTGCTTAGCACCGAGAGTTGAAAATCCAATAGTGTGTTTTTTCGACGCGCTGGGATGTACTCTGTTGAATTCTTAACGCTCGGCTTAACACTGAGAGTTGAAAATCCAGTGCGCGATAAAATCCCGCAGTGATATTTTGTGACGTGTACGTGAGCTATACATATACAGTGAGTTTTTTTTTTAAGTGTCGGGTAATCGAAGACGATGTCGAAGATAGAGCGAAGTGGAAGAGAAAGACCAGTACTCTAATTGCGTAACTTATTTTCGTAAACAATTATGCCAAATTTGTTTTACTTTGACAGTTCAACAACATTCATTGCGTTATTTACGTTGTTGAGTAGATTTTTTTTCCAACTTATGAAGCAATGGATTAGCAATCTGTTTCAAATCGAAACAAATTGTGATTGATCGTGGATTACGCAATTAGGGTACAGGAAGGTTGACCCTACCACCGTGTGGGATACATAGTCGGGAAGAGAGAGAGACGGTCAAGGAAATTAATATTAATTGAAATTGGAAGACAATCTGCACAACAATTAATTTCCCTAAATGTACACGAATAGATTACGAAATAAAACCTACCAAAAAAAATATATTATAAAGACAATATCTTACTTGAGCAACCGCATTCAAAGTATCCGCAGCGTGTTGCACCCGGGCCCCGGGCCCCGTGAGCTGCGCGGCGAGGGCGGGGCCCCGCTGCTCCGCCAGCGCCCGCACGCGCGACACGTGGCGGGCCGCCTGCTCGCACGCTGCCTCGGATAACTCCTGCACCTGTAAATGTCCTGCATTATTGACACTTTCTAACAAAAAAGAAGAAAATTCGTTTATTTGCGGTAAACATGACGCAAAGAAAGATTAAAAAAGAACACGTAAATAACAAATTGGGGGAAAATATGCGTCACATCCACGCAAAACGACCATCGCTCAGCATAAAGCTGCGACCCCATGCGATTAAATAGAGACTAGTGCCCCGTTTATATGACGATAGCTTCGCTTTTAACATGCCTCTGCTCCGCCTCGAATTTGCGTAACAAACAGAAAGAAAGAAAAATATTTTCTTTGGGACACGCACAGGAAACACAAACAGAAAAAAGGAGCATTTAAAAACTAACAAAATAATCACGACCTGTGAGGAACAGGGTGTAAAGTTCACTCATCCACCATAAAAAAGGGAAGATGCTCCGACCAGACAGGTGTTGCGTCTGGCGGGCAACTGCCCATCGGTTTGAAGTCGGAATCTTGTATATAATATGTCAATCGCTCGGTAAACTCTAATTACGCGATGCAGGATTTGTGTGACGTCATGCCTTTGATGCGTAGTTTGTATATGGCGGTGTAACGGCAGCTCCTCATCATCATCATCATTTCAGCCGAAAGACGTCCACTGCTGGACATAGGCCTCCCCCAAGCACCTCCACTTCGACCGATTCTGTGCTTTCCGCATCCAGCGGATTCCTGCGGCCTTCACAAGGTCCGCTCCTATCGCAGCATAATGCGGCAATATAAAAAAAAAATACGCAGCACTGGTATTCTGATAGGGCTAAGTAACGTAATAAGAGAGCAATAAAATTACATCCAGTATTATCTCCAGATTAACCATACATTTTTCGAGGTTTAACTTTGACATAACTTTACTCTGCGTTTATTAATAAGGGGGCAAGTGTTTAGCTGTTGTTATCACCTGTTTCTCCTTAGTCTTATCAGCAGCTGGACTGACGAGGAACACCAACTTGCTGGCAGCCTTGTTGAACTCTGTAGTGTTGACTTTAGGACTCTGCAACAAAGCAACAATATATAAGTGTTTAGAAACGTTTAGGGTGAGTCTTGCCTTTTATAAAGGGTGTTTGATATCTTTTTTGGGTGGAAAATTATCAAATAACTTGTCCCGCTCTGGGCGGAGCGGGAGGGCGTGTCAGAATCTTACTGACTAAAACCCACCCGTGTTCCTTCAGTTGCCATGTTGCCGGGGACACGAAGTCCCTACCCCGGCAGACATCGGCCCTAGCGGCCCGCTATAGTTCTGCTGACATCTCTTTGAGGCGCGCTTGGAACACAACGCGCCGTCGACCCGGGCCTGCAGTGCTATTCTGTAAAAATCTCACCGTGAACGCTTAGGTGAAGTGACCTTGAAAGTGAGCTGTCAATAGTGTCAATCCCTAGCATATGGTGGAATGACAGCTCACTTCACCTAAGCGTTCACGGTGAGATTTTTACAGAATAGCACTGCAGGTCCTTATCGAACGGCGAGCTATCCATTGCTCACCGTCCGCAAGCCCGCGCCTACGGTGGCCGGGAATTGGCCTGTGATTCGATTGTGATGTGTTTGACACCTTATATACAAAAATAAAAACCAGAAAAAACTTTGTAATAAAAAAACAAGAAAGTAATCTTTTGTCTTGTATTCACACATATAACGTAAGTAACTTATGATGTATAGTTATTAAGGCAGATGCGCTAAGATAGCATGCGAAATTCGAATTTTCATCCGTTTTTTTATAATTCGCAAGTCAGTGTGAGGTTGTATGTTGATCAACATATGATTTGGGACCGTAACATAAATATACAAAATTACAATCATTAAAATTCGGCTTTCAGTCTAACCGGATGCAGCTGAATACCAGTATTTTACATGGAGCGACTGCCTATCTGACCTCCACAACCCAGTAACTGGGTAATACGATACCTCTTGGTAAGACTGGTTGTCAGACTTTAGGGCTTCAGACGGCCCGTAACGACTGTCAAAGACCCACGAATGACAGCCGGAACCAACGGCTTAGCGTGCTTTCCGAGGCACGGAGGAGTCTCGGTATGTAAAGATGGTCACTACTGTAATATTGCTTTAGCTGTGCCATTGTCTGATGCAGCTAAAGTACTTTATAAATTAGTTATGCTAAGATTTTGTTAAATGGAAATTGGTATGACTTTGTTAAGCTAACCAGGGCGACATAATCGCATGTGCGACAAAGCCCTTTCACTGTGAATAAAAAAAATAAAAACAGGTGGTCACCCATCCACGGACTAACCCCGGCAAGCGTAGCTTAACCTGATGGATCGACCCGTGCAGCTGTTATTACTTAGCCACGAACTCCTCGATTGTAATTATTACGCGCATCACTATTAAGCCGCGTGCGTTATCATTGTCATCATCGACCCAGTTGCTGCGAAGGGAAACTGCTGACACGGAACACGAGGCCCGACGACACCGTCTACGTGAGCGAGCCCACGCACTTCGTATCCACTAATTCCACTATAGATCGAGTCAATTTGATTTTCTTATATTCCTCATAATTGTAATTTATTTATTTAATTAAATTAGTTCATAATAAATTCGGTTTTTTTAGTCCTCCGGCAGTAGCCTACGTTATTCCTATAATTCAGAAAATACATTGTTTTTATTTGATCAAAGTACAACCTGATACTGATCTGTAAACTGCAAAAAACGTTAAAAAAAAACAATTTAACCTTTAAAATTCTCGAAAACAACTTACGGTTTCAGTGTTTTCACATATACTGCGGCTAGCTTGACACAGTGCTTTCAAATCGTCCAACATGGCGGCCTGACCAGCTGCGTCCTTTGTGCTGGACAACTTGCGCGAATCTGCAAGTTTCATAACAACATAACATAAACATCACGCCTGCATTCCCCGTAGGGTTAGGCAGAGGTGTCCCTATAGTACACCCACATTTCGCCAATTTTGTTTTTAAGTCTCATGTAAGCCTATTGCCATCAACCGGACACAAATCAAGACTCCGGGCTGCTACTGAGAAATTTCAGATGGAAAAACCCAATAACACTTACACGATCTGTGAATCGAACCCAGGACCTCATGCTCAGCAGTAGCGCTTGCGACCACTAGACTATAGCGGCATTCAAGTAAGTCAGTTTAATAACAACCAATAACAAAACCTGTTTATCCCGAAAGAGTAGGAGAATGTGGTGAACTTGTCGCCACACACAGACTCGTTTATGTTTGTTTGAAGTTGTCATATTGTTAACCATAATGTCTGTACAAAAATGTTGTACTCAGTATTGTTATAAAATAACACAAAGGTATCCAAATACCTTTGCCTACATTTCAGAATAATAAAAGGTACAAAACTGATTCGGCAGTTCTTAAAGCCGAGAACCAGTTTCGGTTGTCAAGTCTCATTCCATTTTCTGTAATTTGCAATCTATTTATCATAAATGGTTTGTGCAACAACATTTTTAGAGTAAAATTGTAAAAAGGTTTTTCCCATAAAGAGGTAACTGTAACAGTTAAAATCCAGTATCCACCACAAGTTAAAAATTCAAAAAAATCAAAATTCAGAAGTCATTTAACTAACCTTGTACAATAAGCGGCATCAGATCAGATATTTCTTTGACAGCTTTTTCTGCTGCCGCGTAGTCTGGGTTCTCAGGATCTGGGGACAAATCGTCAGTTATTATAATGATGAGAAACTTAATTCTAATTGTTTAAGGGAGAAGCGTCAGGGTAGCCCGCGCAATTCAAATTTTCTTACGTTTTTTGCATTTTGCAGGTCAGTGACAGGTTTTATGTTGATTAAAATATGACTCGCGGCCGTAACAAATATGGCTTTACTCAATTACATAACATAACATAACATCACGCCTTGTTTCCCCGAAGGGTTGGGCAGAGGTGTCCCTGTAGCAGGTACACCCACATTTCGCCAGTTATGTTTAAGTCCCATGTAATAGGGGGCGAGCCTATTGCCATCAACCGGGCACAAATCCAGACTCCGAGCTGCTACTGAGAAATTTCAGATAGAAAAACCCAATAACACTTGCCCGACCCGGGAATCGAACCCAGGACCTCATGCTCAGCAGTAGCGCTTGCGACCACTAGACCAACGAGGCAGTACTCAATTATAATCATTACAATCAGCAATAGTGATTAAGAAGAAGATAAAGGTGTCAAATGTCATGATTTCATGAAATCATGACATTTGACACCTTTGCTAACTTATGGAGTTTTTATTTAGATGCAACTCATATTTAGATCAACATACAATATGATACTGACCTGCAAATTGCAAAAAAATAAGAAAATTTGAATTTCGCGGGCTACCCTGACTCTTTCGCCTTAAATATTAAATTTAAAAAGAAAATTTGACATTTTATGAAAAGTTTATGAATCCTCATTTATTTTATGTAAAATACACTCCCCTCACCCTCCTGCCCTCTGTGCCCCAAAACATGCAGTGAACGTGACCTCTGCGCTGTCACCGATAACGTCACGCGCCGTGTATGTAGCGAAGTTTAGCGTCAACAAAATTTGAATTACTGTCGTGCGAGCGACACGACGTAGAAGAAGAATAAAATACAAGGGCTGTGAATTTGCAAGAAATGTATGTCTTCTGATTTATAATTGTATAAATAAATATTTTTTACGGCCGCGAATCACATTTAGATCAACATACAACCTGATACTGACCGCTTTTGCCTTAAAGTAAAATAATACTGCACCAAGGCGGACTTAACGCCTGAAGCATTTTCTACCAGTCAACTTTAGGATGATGCAGAGACAAAACATGGCAGGTGCAACATAAGAGATACATAATCAGCCTATAATGTTCCCACTGCTGGGACACAGGCCTCCTCTCTGTGAGAGGGAGTGGGCCCAGTGCGGATTGGTAGATGTCACATGTCTTCGTATTTTTGGTTCTAGGACATGCCGGTTTCCTCACGATGTTTTCCTTCACCGTTTTGAGAGCAGTGGTGATGAAATTATTTACATAAAGTAAAGTGCCTGTCTGGGTTCAAACCCACGACCTACAACTCGTAAGTATCTCAAAAATGACTATAAAATACAAGAGTAATAATAACACATATATAAAAACAAAATAAACTTTGTTGTAGTACCTAGTTGTAGACTCGCAATTACGAGATTTGAAAGGTATTGATCAAGTGCTTTATGAAATAGTAACAGGTACTGTCCTTTCCAGTAAGTATACTGACCAGCGTTAGCAGCGGCGAGTGCAGCGACCGCGGCGTTGAGCTGCGCCAGTCGGTCTGACAGTTTGTGTTCCAACGCTGCTGCTTCTTCCGGCTTCATTGCTTGTTTTGTCATCGGCTGGAGATAGAGAATAGTCATTTACTAGAGTTGCTGACGAATGTGTTCGAGAAATATCGCCCCATTTAACCCCTTTACGCGAGCCGTCCACCGCGAGCTAAAGTAAGTTAGTTTACAATTAGTTGGCGACACAAATCTGCGGAAAGATACGCGACGTCATTCGGTCCTTTTTTTTTGCCTGGGAAATTATCAAATAACTTCTCCCGCTCTGGGCGGAGTGGGAGGGCGTGTCCGTCTCCTACTGACTAAAATCCACCCGTGTTCCTTCAGTTGCCATGTTGCCGGGAGCCACGATCTCTCTATCGGTTTTCTTCGCAACCCCGGCAGGCATCGGCCCTAGCGGACCCCGTCAATTCTGCTGACATCTCTTTGAGGAGCGCGTGGAACACAACGCGCCGTCGACCCGGGCTTGGTCCTTATCGGACGGCGAGCTACCCATTGCTCACCGTCCGCAAGCCCGCGCCTACGGTGGCCGGAAATCGGTCTGCGATTCCCGACGGGGGCGTCTCCTCCTGCGACGGTTTGGGGCGCGAGGGCGCGAAATTTGCCTCTCCCTCACGCGTTCCACCTCTTCCTTCGCGAGTATTACTGCTTCGCAGAAGGAGGTGACGGCCTCCCATTTCCTCTCGCTCAGGGCCGGATGGTTGCATACATGTGGGTGGACGCAAATGTATGAAAACCTGGCAAGTTAAACTAACTGCAAGCTAACTTAGTTTAGCTGCCGGTGGACGGCTCGCTTTAGTCTGGCGACACAAATCTGCGGAAAGATACACGACGTCATTCGGCCCTGACCGATGACGATATTGAATGTTGCTGGTAATTTAAAAAGCAATACAAGAGTCCCTCTAAAGTAAAGGCTGCTCGTAATGAGTGAAACTTAAATGCTCCCTAACAAACTTAAATATACATTACGACCTTTGTTATGCTAGATTCAAGTACCCGTAGAACGAATGCTCGTAGGCGAATACTCTATGCCCATACGTGAAGGGTGAGCGTTTTTGGGGGACTGTCTTATGTAATTTTGACGTTCGAAAAGTGCTGATTCTCAACCTAATTGGAATAAATGACTTTTGAATTTTGTTTTTTTTTTTTTAATTTTGAATACGTTTAAGTGCTCGCTACTAACAACTTTACAATAACATACAATAGACGTGAATATATTTAGTAACCTGTTCCGCTTAGCTATTTCTAAATAGCCATAAACACCCTGAAAGAAATCGACACGTGTTTCACCTCTCAACGGCATCCTCAGGATGACGATTGACTTGTCGCGAGCCCGAACACGGCGTGTTGCCACACCGAGCGCTGAACGCAGATTATACGGAGGATTTCCGCAAGATCACGCTTGAATCAATTAATTATCTTACAAGTTTACAATATAACCAGCGAGGTATACGTAACACACATACAATAGCAATCAATCGCAATGACAGTTCACCCACGTTCATTGAGTTATCAACGTTGCTGAGCAGACGAATTTTTCAAACCTATGAAGCAATGTATATCAAAATGAATGGCATTGCGATCGATTGCCATACATTTTATTCGGCTTGCTACGTACTGGTTGGACTATATATATGAGTGATTGATACGAGAAGAGGAAGAAGAATATTACCTGTTTCAGCTGTTGCTCAGAGTCGTACAGACGGTTTTTAGCACCAGTCAAGCTGTTAATGAACTTGAGACGTCGCTTTTCTTTCTCAGCCGGTGATAGGGTACTTTGAGAACCTGTTTATATAAAATGATACCTATTTAAGATCTCGTATCGTAACATTAAACATTTGTTTAACTGTAATGTTAAAATGTATAAAACAAAGGAAGTCGGAGTCTTTGGTTTTGAATTTTCATTTTTTGTCACCGACTTCCGAAATTAAAGTAATTTTTCACATTGCAGTGTTTTTTTTTTGGAAGTCGGTTGTTTTTTTTTTTTTTGTAAAAAGTTTGTATTTTTCTCTTTTTAGTTGTGGTACCTACCCCACAAAAATTCGAATACGTATGTAAATAACAGTGACAGGAACTTATTATATCATCCACATAGTAAGTAGCAAAAAATACGTATTATTGAAGCTAACTGAAAATTATCCAAGCAAAGTTAATAAAATTTATATGGGTAAAAAAGAATTTTCAAAATCGGTCCACAATTGACAGAGAAATCGGTGGCCATACGTAAAAAAAAATATACTTGCGCTACGAAAATAGAACCTCCTCCTTATTGGAAGTCGGTTAAAAAAACACGTTACACAGGCTCTTCATATTTTATTTTTTCTTGCCATAGATCGTGCTTACCACCTTGTGCAGACTTGCAGGCCTGTACGAGCTTGTCGAGACTGTCAGCAAGCTGTCCCTGTGAGCTCAACACTTGCTGCTTCATCTCAGGACGCTGCGCAAGGTGCGGCGCACACGATGACGTCAGCTCTGATGCTGTACTGCGCAGCTTCTCAGCTGCTGAGGTGAGCTGCTTCTGGCAGTGAGGGTCTGCGATGGTTGGTGCTGTTGCCTGTGTAGGAGTTTGGATGTTAGTAACTTGAAATTGTTCAAATTGAGTCTCAAACTCAACTCAAACTCAAAGCATTTATTTCAATTAAACCATTTACAGGCACTTTTGAATTGTCAAAGAATCGGTCAGTCAGAAATAGGTATGAAGCTAGTTGCCCATTCCAAAGCGTAGTAGGTACCTATGGAGAAGAACGGGCAAGAAACTCCACGGACACTCTTTTAAATAAAAAATTGTTACAAAATATTGGTTACATCATTCATGTTGAAATTATAAATGTGAGAACAATGTAGAAAGACGTGCACGTTAGAAGCGTCCGTAATAAAAAGATAAAACAAAGAACAATTCAAAAAATTAAAATAAAATAAAAATGAGTCCTTATCAAAGTCCCGATTCAGTATAAATATTCTTAATAACACGATATAAGTCTAATGCGGTTTTAATGCGAAATTCGATACACTTTGTTCATTGTTCGGAGTCAGCATGTTGTAGCACTGTGTGAGCTACGCCGTGAAGTAGCACGAGGCGAGCTACGCCGTAGACGCTTACTACGCTTCAGGTCTGTCTACGGCGTAGACAAACGCGTAGCGTAGTATAATAAAACACTTCGCGAGTTTTGCTGTTTTTATCTGTTTTACTTTGCGAGTCTCATTAAAAAGTGTATTTATTTAATTCAGGATGAGGATCTTTTTGGCCACTTCCCTTTTTGTAACTATACATGTAAAATTTATGTTGTCATAAAAATGACATAACTAACCTGTGCGACAGTAAGTAACGCCTGCGCAGCATCAGCAGCGCGGGCCCCTCGGCTGTCGAGCTCGGCGGCTGCGCCAGCGTCCGGTATCAACTCTGTGAGACGCTGTACTTGCGACAACAGCTCGCCCGCCTTGCCGCATGCATCTGCTGATAAACCGATCACCTGCAAACAAATGATTATACAGGCTGGATTTTTGAGACGGGGCAGTAAGGGCAAGTACCTTAAAGTCAGGAAAAGTTATTGTAAAGCAACACGGCTAATTGATGTAGGTGTTCTAGCCATTTCATAAAACTGACAAAAAATTACAGATGTGATTGGAATACACGGACTATTAAAGTTGTTAGTCTTTTTGCTTAACAAATAACTTCCCTGACATTACCAACAGCAAAACTTTCTTAGGAAACTATCCTTAACTTTTTGAGTAATTTCTAACTACTCGTACATTCACAGATTTTGGAAAAATGGTACAGTCAGCTAGAAAATCGTAAATTCTGGCGTTTTATTTGTATGAAGCCAATCGATGTAGTTTTGTATGGGTATTAAAAAGTAAAGGTTCTTCAAGACCAACTCAGGTAAGAGGAGTAGAAAAGCCACAAATCACAAAAACTTATCCTAAATCAACCTCAAACTTCAAACAACTTCTCGATATCCAAGCCAGTTCGTAATGCAGCTAAAATAAAATCCACAAATTGAGTTCACACAAAAATATCTAAATACAGTTTTAAGATTATGAAAGAGACTGGCAAAAGCCGTTTACATCTAATGTAAACTGAACTTAACTTTGTAAAACTTTGAATTTAAACATAGAAATATAAAAAACAGGAGAAGTGGCATGGGGGCGTGTCTGTGTCCGCGCGTAATGATCAAAGTGCTCATTGCATACGAAAATGGCCGTCTCCGCGAACTAGTGTGCTTTCGGCCGTGATCGCGACAATTTATAAGAATGCCGTGTTGTTCAGTGGTTTCTTGTAAAAACCGAAGTCAAAACAAAAACTTTGTGAATCATGGAATCACTTACCATATGTAAGTACAAGTATTTTACTATATTTGTCTTTAAAATAATGAAAAACAACAAATCGTAAAATCTTTCTTGGTTTTACTACGTTATTTTTGTTTCCAAATATCACAGCGACTGTACTATTTTTGCACTACATACATTGCTCGTTAACCACTACCTAAATATGTCGCTCAGTGACTCAACAAGCAATGTAAAAATCACAAAACGATACTGTGGACTGCGGATGCATCGCGCAGTACGGCCGCTGTGTCTGGCGACGAGCTAGTGATGTGGTTATGCAGATCCACTAACGTAGGCTATCGACAACAATGTCGTTTGGCGAATGAATTTATTGCTATTATACTTTATTCTTCAATTTGTCAACTGTTTTACCCGGGTGGAAGATCGATGTGAAATAATGTGTTTTACTTATTTTGATTATTTTACAGCGTGGCAGAGAAATGCGTAACAAACGGTCGTAAAGTAAGTTAATAAAATTTTTGGTGGAGTGTTTTGGGTTTGATTTATCGCTGGTCTATTATGCCTTATACTCGTGCTATTTCCTTACTTTTTATGGTTTTGGTAATTTACTTCCGTTAAAGTCTTCAAAAGCTTCGAATGCGTTATAGTAATTGACATGGTTCAGATAATTACAGTGACTTTTGCTTAAAATAAGTCAAAATATTCATGCTATTTATTTGTTATGCGTGACAGTGTGTTTGTTTTCATATATTTAACTATTTCTTTTCTACTAGGGTTTTTTTATTACAAAACCCTATTGCCTGCTTATTGCATGGTAAGGTTTAAATGTAGCTGCTTAGGATAATATGTAAATGATATAAATGTTTTTATTGTACTTTTTTAGTTTCCCAAAAGATGCGAATTTAAAAAAGGAATAGATTGATGCCACATTCAGGCCACCTAACTGGTTCCCGACAAAAACTAGCACCATATGCTTGGTTTTATTTATTTTATTTTCAGGACACCAAATTTTTTAAAGTATAACGACGGTGAAGTATCAATTTCTAATAACTACAAAAACATGGTTTTACAGGAGGAGAAAAAAACGTTTAATTTCTATAGTTTTCGACCATTTGAAATAAACATTAGTAAGTGAAAACCGCCAAAATGTTAGTTATTAGATATTTATACTTCACCGTCGATAATATTAAATGGAAGAATCGATACCTTTCCGATTTAGTCAATCACTAGCGTATATGTAAAATAAATTGTTTCTGTACAGCACAAAGATAGAAATGTTGTTTTCGTGTGAGTGAGTTGTACGGTGCAAGGTAAATGCACGCTGTGGTTGATGGGATAAGGTTAATAATTGATTGTGTAGTACGTTCCGATTTATGAATTGCAAGAGTGAGCGCAGCCTCGTATCTATTTGGTTTACTGATCTGCATGTGTAGTTGTGGCGAGGTAGTGGGGACAAAGTGGAGACATTGGGTTTCGATACATTTTCAACAACCGGGCATATCTCCTTCTTTCTTATATCTATGAATTTAAACAAACACGCTGTCATATCAAAATACTAGAAACTGAAATCCGTAATAAAAAGTTCCTCACCTCATTTTCCTTATCATTGTCAGCGGCGCGAGAGACGTGGAACACCAGATTCCTGGATGCTGCACTGAATCTGGCAGCAGCATCGTTCAGACCCTGAAACAAATTCAATTTTAGGGTTCCGTACGTCCGAGTCAAAAAACTGAATCCTTATAGGATCACTCGTGTGTCTGTCGGTTGAAATATTAAAGTTCAAAGTTGATTGTTCAGTGATCAACTTTGATCGTTAATATCTCGGAAACGTGACGCTTTACGAAGTTTGATCCTCGACGTCAGCTATTTATTTATATAAGATTCATGCGTGGCCATGATTTAAAAAAAATGGCGGAACACTAGGTATGCCACGCGGTACGGGGATTGAAGTTTTATATAATGGACACGCTCCATATATAAAACTTTAATCCCCTTTGGTACAAATATGAATTTCTGTGACCCAAACACGGACGGGTAACGTAAATAAATGAATTTTTTTATTCACTTTCATGTGGCAAATAACAAAATTTAAAAAACATCACAAAGCAAATCTCTCAAAATATTCTGCGTGCAAAATTTACATTTGCGGCTGGGTTTATTTTTTTATCTGCTGTTAATTATATTGTGTGCTTTTTTGGTTTGTGCTAAATAAATGTATTTTCTTTCGTTCTATATGGGAGAACATGTTTTTCAACTACAATTTAATATTTTTCTTGGGACAAATTCATCCCAACTATGTGCGTGGTCCGACACGCACTCGACCGGTTTCTAAATCCCTATTTCACCAACAAAAGTATTATTGTTTAATTGAGGGCCGACTATTGATGTAGTTATTTTAACTTCACGTAGGACGATCCAGTAGCAATCAGCCCCGTAACCAACGTCGTTAACTGGCAAATTTTCAGAAAATTTATGTATATTTTTGCACTTTTTTTTCTCAATCATAAAACTTTCCTGTTTTCAATTATATAACTTTGATGCTTGTGAAGTATTAGTAGGTTAACTGTGATTCCGTATCTTCTTTATATCCTCATATACAACTTGTAACGTTAAATGCGCAAAACCTGAAATTAGTTTGATCAGAATAACGAGCAGAATTAATTGAACCACTTTTTAACATAGGTCACATTTTTCAAAAAATCTTCATTAAAAACATTGCTGTATCTATTTATTAATAGGTCAAGCCATTACATACGCAAACTCGCCAAAATAGGTAAACAAACACAAATTGTTGTCGACCAATTTAAATTTTCTCATACGCGGGATAATAATAGCTTTTGTTTCAATGCAAATACGAATCTTACGAACTAAAACAGCACATAAAACCTTTACAATTTTTTTTTTCTCTGAAATAGGTCAATTGTATTAAAAATCTGTTGGGTTGTCTGAGGTTTTGCGCATTTAACGTTACTCATTGTATATCATTCTTCTGTACGCGTGTTTGTCATCTAACTCCTCCTAAACGGCTGGACCGATTTCGATAAAATTTTGTGGGTATTTTTGAACGGATCCCTGAATGGTTTGAAAATACAATTGGACCCGGTAGGTGGCGCTGTTCGGACAGGACAACGTGTGTCAGGTCCGCTAGTATAATAAGCATGATGCCTGGGTAAAAAAAAAAAAAACTATTTAGTCCATCAGTCAGATAATAAAAAAATATTAGACACGTATTTTTTGCTTTATCATATTAATAAAAAATTACTTAGATAAAACGCATTAAAGTTGGGGAGTGGGGGTCGCTACGTCACAAGTAAGTATAAAATCTACATACACGTGACGTCACGGTACATTTTAACTCAATGTATCGCCGTAATCTTTCGCCGTAAAAAAGAAAAAACATGTGTCCAATATTTTTTAGTAATCTACAAGACGGACAAAAAATATTTTTTTAGTCATCATCCCTATTATAATTCTTCTGTACGTGTGTTTGTTATCTAATTCCTCCTAAACGGCTGAACCAATTTTGATGAAATTTTGTGTGTATATTTGAGTGGGTCCTTGGATGGTTTGAAAATAGAGTTGGACCCGACATGTGGCGCTGTTCAGACAGGACAACGTCTGTTAGGCCTCTGCCTCGAATCTTCTGATTCGTATTTGCATTGAAATGCAAATACGAATCTTACGAACTAAAACAGCACATAAAACCTTTACAATTTTTTTTTTCTCTGAAATAGGTCAATTGTATTAAAAATCTGTTGGGTTGTCTGAGGTTTTGCGCATTTAACGTTACTCATTGTATATCATTCTTCTGTACGCGTGTTTGTCATCTAACTCCTCCTAAACGGCTGGACCGATTTCGATAAAATTTTGTGGGTATTTTTGAACGGATCCCTGAATGGTTTGAAAATACAATTGGACCCGGTAGGTGGCGCTGTTCGGACAGGACAACGTGTGTCAGGTCCGCTAGTATAATAAGCATGATGCCTGGGTAAAAAAAAAAAAAACTATTTAGTCCATCAGTCAGATAATAAAAAAATATTAGACACGTATTTTTTGCTTTATCATATTAATAAAAAATTACTTAGATAAAACGCATTAAAGTTGGGGAGTGGGGGTCGCTACGTCACAAGTAAGTATAAAATCTACATACACGTGACGTCACGGTACATTTTAACTCAATGTATCGCCGTAATCTTTCGCCGTAAAAAAGAAAAAACATGTGTCCAATATTTTTTAGTAATCTACAAGACGGACAAAAAATATTTTTTTAGTCATCATCCCTATTATAATTCTTCTGTACGTGTGTTTGTTATCTAATTCCTCCTAAACGGCTGAACCAATTTTGATGAAATTTTGTGTGTATATTTGAGTGGGTCCTTGGATGGTTTGAAAATAGAGTTGGACCCGACATGTGGCGCTGTTCAGACAGGACAACGTCTGTTAGGCCTCTGCCTCGAATCTTGCGGGCAGCGGGGCGGCGGCGGCGGCGCGGCAGCGCATAGTTTTATATGGAACCGCTCGCTCCCCGCGCCGCGGCCTGCGAGGCCAGTTACATATGAATCTATGCATTTGAACGCGCCGCTCCCGCGCAGCCGCCGCCGCCGCCCCGCTGCCCGCAAGATTCGAGGCAGAGGCCTTAGGTTCGCTAGTAAAATATAATATAGTTTTATCCTGCGTTCGCAATTTAGTTTCCAAATATGTAAATAAATATGTGTTTTTGGATAAATAACTTTAAAACTCCCACATAAAGTTCACTTTGTGTTACAACCGCAATTTGCTTTACGACGTTTTCAATAGTACTGATCATTCTGAAATCAACTTAATCAACACTAGAATAAGTTGTTTTTTTTTTTTTGTATCCTTTTAATTATTACATTACTTTTTCTCTGTCTTTATACTTTATTTAAATATTGACGTAGTAAACTTATTTTTTCTTTTTGACATGTATATTTTTCTTATCATTTATTTTGAAAAAGTCAATTAATATCGTTTGATTAATGTAATTATGTTATCAATTTTTAGTATCAATGACATCCATGAATATTTGTACGCCTTCTGGAACATAGCGCGCTTGTATTTTTTTTTATAACTACTATTTTATTGTACCTATGTTAACAAATGATTAAATGATTATGGTTGATATTTGCGTAAGTGGCAATAACATCAAGGAAACAAGGATTTGAATATGGAATAGTTGATAGCTTACCTGCGGTTGCCCGGCACTGTCACACAGGTCCTTGCTGGCGTCACACAGCGCGCGAATATCTTGTAACATGGCGGCTTGACCTGCGTCGGTCTTAGTACCGCACAGTTTACGAGAATCTGCAACATTACATCAACCTTTTAATAAAGGATCACAGTGTAGAAAATGTTGGCCAATTTAAAAGTAAATTATTTTTATTTCTAGTAGAGAAGACCTATTACTCCATAGAAGATTTTTTAAATGATAATATTAATAGCTATTGATTTTTTTTTTTTTTAACTTTATCAACATTATAATATATTGTGTTAGTAACTGACTTAGAGACTTTTGAAATCATTTATTTAATTCATTTGATTATTATCATTGTATTTTTCCGAATCATTTTAAGTACTTATTAAAATTATATAACAAATTATTTGTATACCAATTGCATTGGGAGAACATTGAGATCATGCTAAAATATATATTTTTTAAACTTTTATGTACCTATGTTCACAAAAAGTTTGATTTGATTTAAAACGTGCAAATAGGACGGTGAACATTTTGTATCTGATTTGTAGTCTTGTGTCGTCTATAACGAGATTTATAATCATGAATGAAATGGGAACTTGGTGTTTAGTATAGTAAATCATCGCGAATTCATACTTCGACACCTTTCAACTTCGAGTTCCGAATTGATATTTAAATAATAGCATTAACAGACTATTCAAAATACTTCTAAGGGTAATCTAAAGAAAATAAGTAATTATAGGTTTTTATCAATTTACCTTTGACCACGTGCGGCATCAGTGAAGTGATGTTATTGACAGCTTGCTCGGCAGCCGCATAGTCGGGGTTCTCGCGATCTAAACAGACATTGTAGAAAGTGCTTAAATGACGTATATACTTAGATACTGTTTATTAAGCTTTAGCAAAATGAACTTTAGGTAAGGCATTTTGTATAATTTTAAATACTTAAATACAAGTTTAATTAAAAGGCAACCGACGTGTATACTCATCAGAATTATACAGGAAAAAAAATTAACCAGTGCGTAAACTTAAACACACGACTTTACTTATAATTATGAACAACTATTACTATGGGCCCTAACCTAAAATCGCGAACAAAAAATCTGCTTTACCGTTTTTTTTTTTTTTTTTACGGTGGGAAATTATCTAATAACTTCTCCCGCTCTGGGCGGAGCGGGAGGGCGTGTCAGACTCTTACTGACTAAAACCCACCCGTGTTCCTTCAGTTGCCATGTTGTCGGGGGCCACGATGTCCCTTTCGGTTTTCTTCGAACCCCCGGCAGGCATTGGCCCTAGCGGACCCCGTCAATTCTGCTGACATCTCTTTGACCCTACATTTTTGGGATTGAACTCCTATAACCACCTGCCTACCGAGCGCTCACTTACCTGCAGTGGCAGCAGCGAGTGCCGCGACGGCTGCGTTGAGCTGCGCCAGTCGGTCTGCTAGCTGCTGCTCCAACACTGCCGCGTCTTGTTCTGTCATCATCTGACATGCCATCGGCTGGGAGAGAACAAATTGTTATTCATTATAAGGCAGATTTTGTGTGAATATAAATAACATAGACTAAGGAACCAGCTCTGAAATACTCTGATACCTGCACGTTACGGGATTTAATGGATGGTACTCAACAAGGCTTCCTAAATGAGATTTGGAAGAAGACTGGGCCGCGTCTTAGTGGATGGCAAAAAAATCTCCTGTTTCATAGAAAAATGCAATACCTACGCGGTCAAAATGAATGGAACAACAGATTTTTTTTAATAACCGACGAAAAATTTCAACACATGGGGGTTCAGTATAATGTACTGAATTCATGGTAACAGTTTTCGCGTCGATGTCCCTGCCACCCTGCATAGCTAAATTCTGAGCCGACACAATTTTTGAAGTGAAAACTTCTTTAGGCTTTAAGCGCGTTGGGCATTTTTGAGATGGGACTAAACCATTGATTTCGCGACACTGTGAAGATACCAGCGTTGATATCTTTTTAATGGTCAAAAGGACCATTAAAAAGACATCAACGCGTTGATTACCGCGGTCCCGATTTTTTTCAAGTTTTCACTCCTGTCGGCACTCCAGGAGTGCCACTGTTTTTTATTTATTGCCATCGGCAAGCTGAGGAGAAAAAACTCAAGAAACATATGTTTCGTAATTTTGTATTGAAGAGAAAACTTCATTAGGCGCGTTGGGCATTTTTGAAATGGGACTAAGCAATTGATTTCGCGATACTGTTACGACACCAGCTTTTGACCATTAAAAAGACATCAACGCGCGATACATTATTCCCTGCACAATAAAATTCTGTCGGCACTACCGGAGTGCCACTGTTTTTTTGATGCTGCATTTCTGTATGAAATAACAGACATATTTTTTCAGACGTTGATAAGTTGTTTATTTTCTATATGAGGTATCCTTTCTTATAAGAGGTAGGTATCTAATAAATGCAGTTGTGTTTCTATAAGGGCGTACCTTAGTGAGTTGTTGTGCAGCGGCGTCCAAGCGACGTTTGGCTCCAGACATACTCTGTACAAACTTCAGACGTTGCTTCTCTTGTTGAGCTGGTGATTCACCGACCGAATCTGTTCAAGTCATATAATGATAAATAACCATTTTAAATTAATACAAAATTAGACGTGATTACGCTTTTATTGATAAAAAAAATCTGAAATACTCTTACCATCCTCATTAAATTTTTACTCGACTACGGTAGAGGAGGAAGGATTATGAATGTCTTTAGCAAATTTTCAACTCAATCTGCGTAGCCTTTTCCCAACTATATTGGGGTCGGCTTCCAGTCTAACCGGTTGCAGCTGAATACCAGTATTTTACATGGAGCGACTGCCTATCTGACCTCCACAGCCCAGCAACTGGGTAATACGATACCCCTTGGTAAGACTGGTGTCAGACTTTCGGGCTTCTGACGACTCGTATCAACAGTCATAGATCCACGAATGACAGCCGGGACCAACGGTTTAACGTGCTTTCCGAGGCACATCATCAGGATGGTCATCCATCCACTGACCAACCCCGGCAAGCGTAGCTTAACCTGTCGGATCGACCCGTCCGACTGTTATTACTTAGCCACGAGCTCCTCCTATTAGTTTTCAACTACGACTGTGATTCCAAACGAATGTGTTCTTATTTTCTTTTACTCATTTTTTCTCGTTCCTCTTTAATCTTTTTGTCTATCATAACAAGTAACCGTATCTAAATACTAGCGTTGCGTAATTCACTCAATTCACCAAAATCACAATCATATTTACTTACCACCCTGTCCCATCTCGCACACATCAGCCAGCTTGCCCAGAGTGTCACTGAGCTGCGCGTGCGCATCCCGCACGGCTGCACACGACTGCTGCAACTGCGGCGACTGCTGCGACTGGCAGGAGGAGGTCAGCTTGTCTGCTGAGCCCTGCAGCTTGGATACTGCTGAGCCGAGGGCATCCCGGCAGCGATCCTCGCCTATGCTTGCGGCTGTCACCTGTATACATCACATAACATTACTCTTGTATTCTGTGAAGGGATAGGAAGAGGGAATTAAATTATTTATTCTGTTGTGATCTACAACGCCACATACGAACTACGCATCATTTATATAAATAAAGATAAAATAGATGAACCATTTTTCAGATTATCTAAAGTAGGTACTGTGTTAAATGTTACAACAAAATACCTTATATTGCAATTAAATAAAAGAAAATTTAAAACTCATATTAAAAGTACTCTTTGTAAACAAGCATATTAGAAATTAGAGGATTATATCCAAGAAGATAATGCTTGGAAACATGCTGGCCCTGCTCCATAGGACAATTTAGAATCTAGACAAAATCAAACTGGTTGCTAATTTAATTGTATAATTTATTATTATACAGGGTGTCAGGAACATCGACGCGAAAACTGAAACCATGGATTCAGTACATGATTCTGAACCCCCCGGCGTTGAAATCTTTCGTCGGTTATTTAAAAAAAAATCTGCTGTTTCATAGAAAACTGAAATACCTACGCGATCAAAATGTATGGAACAGCAGATTTTTTTTTTAATAACCGACGAGAAATTTCAACGTAGGGCGATTCAGAATCATGTACTGAATCCATGGTTTCAGTTTTCGCGTCGATGTCCCTGCCACCCTGTATGACATTGATTATACATTCTGTGATTACTTCCTCACACACTGACTTATTAACTGTAAAATTTTAGGAAAATCGTCTACTTAACTGTAACTAACAGCTTTCCTCTCGCTTTCAAGAAATCTGTGGGAGTGATTTTGTGAAAAGGGACGGAAGTGTGTAACAGGAAGCGCGCGCTATTTGATTTGACCAACGAGCGCGCGCGATGCTAGAGTTGGCCGTCAGATGGTACCAACCCATTTTCCGAGAGGTTGGTACCGTCAGCCAAGATGTTACACATCATATGCGACTACTGTAAAGCTCGATCGTTTAAAAAAATATATAATTTAAGACTACAAAGTCAAGGCTGCCAACCTGTGCAACAGCCCGCAAGGCCTGTGCATTGTCGTGAGTCAAGTTCGCGCGGTTGCCGAGCTCGGCGGCCGCAGCTGGCTCCACGTGCTCCTTCACATGCTGTGCTTTTGATACCAGCTGTGTGGCTTGCTGGTGTGCCGTGGAGGATAAGTCCATGATCTATAAGCATAGAGGAGAGTGAAGATTGTTGCGGATTCTTCAATACACATGACCACATAAAGGTTAGGCAAAAAAACAGGAGCACTCCGGGAGTGCCAATAGAAGTAAAAACTTGAAAAAAAATCGACACCGCGGTAATCATCGCGTTGATGTCTTTTACTCCATGCACCGCGGTAATCAACGCGTTGATGTCTTTTACTCCACGGTGTCGGTAAATTCCGTTACAGTGTCGCGAAATCAATGGTATAGTCCCATCTCAAAAATGCCCAACGCGCTTAAAGATGTATTCCCTTCAATAATCATGAAGTTTCATGCAAAAATAAATTTGAATAAAGCAGTGTATTCACGACAATATAGGGCAAAAACATCCCAAACACGTGTCTCCGGTGACAATTATGCAACCTCTGGGCAACGATTTATTTCGTTGCTTTCAACGTTGCCAGACATGTCGCGCAACTTCTCGCAATTTCTCTTGAGATACTTATCCCCTTGTGAATAGCATTCGACTTCATTGGTAAAATCATCCTGTATTTCACAAAATAAATTGGAAAGAACATAGTTTACTCACATGTTTCTGCTTCCCCTTATCAGCGCTAGGACTGACGAGGAACACCAGTTTACCGGACGCATCGACGAAGTTGGCAAGTGGTTCACCCTGGGCCTGGAACCAATGATTATTATATTTTAATATAACGTCCTGCCAAAGGTGTAAGAAGAAGTGTATACATAATAGTATGTACACACTTCGCCAGTTATGATTAAGTACTTCGGAGCAAATATGTTACCATCAACACAAATACAAAATGTCCCGGGATTAACGCTCACTACCAAATATCCCAATTAGAATATTAGGTATGTTATAATTATAATCCTCTGCCCAATTCGGGGAAACAAGGCATGATGTTATGTTTAATCATAATAAAGTCTGGCCACTGGAATAAATGGGCAACCCCAAAAAGTTTTATATAAATGGTATACTTTTACATCAGTCAGTTATGTCAGTTTCGGGGTTGTAAGTAGATCTAATGATTTTGATATTTTGCCTTTTGATTTTTGCTTAATAGATTATGTGTAATAGACTATGTCGTACCTATGCTCTACCTCCATACGATGGCAAAACTGTATCAAACCCACACTACATCGTGCTAAAGTGACTATTCTTTACCAGGAATAAATCAAAAATACAAAGAATCAAATTCTTTTTTGTAGGACAGGATGGTTTTGCCGACTTAGCGTGACCAGACTCTACATACACTGAATTTTGACTATTATGTGTACAACATTTTTTATTTATTAAATTAGTTATTACTGATTGTGGGAGAAAATTGTGGTCACATTACAAATCTACGCTCGGACACGGTCTAACGTAGTAAGTCATCATAATCAACCTATAATATTCCCACTGCTGGGACACAGGCCTCTTCTCTGTGAGAGGGAGTGGGCTGTAATCTACACGCAGGCCCAGTGCGGGTTGGTAGATATCACATGTCTGAGAATTTTTGGTTCTAGGACATGCCGGTTTCCCACGATGTTTTCCTTCACCGTTTTGAGAGCAATGGTGATGAAATTATTTACACAAAGTAAAGCGCGTGTCTGGGTTCGAACCCACGACCTACATCTCGTAAGTCGCGGCTGTTACCACTGGGCCACCACTGCTCGCTCTTATGTAGCAGATACTTCGTCCATTTTGATTTGCTTTGACTGTACAGCGGAAGTGTGATTGTAATTTACTTCTGTAGTTTTATTATTCTTGGGATAAAAAAAATTACAGAAATTTATTCGATTCTGAACAAACTACTGTCAGAATGTGCATTAATTCATATACACATTGTAAAGTCTCCGGGCTCCTACTGAGGAATGCATCAATCACTAGAGACCAACACTTTAGGTAAGGCATAAACGCCTTTTAAGAGGACCCTTCCCGGTCCGTCCATCGTCAACGCGAGCATGGTCGAAAAGCTTGTTGTTTCATCCAGCGCAAGTGAGAACTGCTAACAAGCAAGTGAGAAAGCGATAACATCGTACGAAAAATAACTCGCTTCAGGAAATACGTGTTTTTGAATACGCCTTACAAAATTGTGAAATAAATGTTTGTCATTTAGAATCTTCATTACATGTGCGAGATTTCTATAACGATGTTTTTTTAACTTTTACAATTTATGAGTATGTTATGAACGGTCAAAGTTCAGATAAAATTTGTGCAAAAACACAGATTTTAGGAGGCTTATACTGAATTAGTTTCTCCAAATTTTTATTTTTTGCTATCAAGAAACCTAGATAGTGCACAAAATACCTATTAGTATAAAAATTTGAAGAAAGATGTGTTACAACGCCATAATCGCTTACGAGCGTTTGTATGAAAAGTATGACGGGTTGGCCGCTCTTAAGAAGCACATACGGTATGACTACATCAAAAACCGCTTCATTAAACAATACGGTAGTTGCCAAAGTAAAAAAAAAAAAATATTTAGTCCGTCTTTCAGATAATAAAAAAATATTAGACACGTATTTTTTGCTTTATCATATTAATGAAAAATAACTTAGAAAACACGCATTAAAGTTGGGGAGTGGGGGCTCGCTACGTCACAACGTCGTATTACATCTAGCAAGACGTGATATTGAACATTTGCACACAGGCCGATTCGTTTTCTGGAAAATAAAATCTCCGTCCGCCATATTTTTTCTTTGCCATAATTATATCGAAGAGAAGTAAAGAAAAGAATAATTGACTAACATGTTGATACCCGTCTCCCTCGCACATATCTCTGGCGGCGTCACAAAGCGCACAAAGGATCTTCTGCATCGCGTTGCGAGTTGCCTCGTCCTTGTCGCAGCTTACTATCTCAGTATCTGAAATATTACGATTATGTATTAATAAGTTCAGTTTGGATCGACTATCGATCATGTTTTAAGGCCATCAATATCAATTGATCGACACGTTGCAACTTAATTTTGTCGGTTAAGAATGGCGGAAACACCTTAAATAATCATAATCATCATTTATTGCATTCATGTAGTTTACAAGTTGTTACAAGTTTAAATAGGTTTCATACATGAACCCTGCTAGGGCACAGCAATATACATAGTTTAATGTGCTACAGTGTCACAATATTAAAACCACTGTGCTTAATCAATTACCTAATACTAATTTTACATGGTTATTAGATGTCCATCATTTATCATTTAAATATAACATAAATAAATTACTGTCATGATGATATTAATATAGGATAGGGTAAGAACAATTAATTTGTCATCAATTCCATTCATAAATTAAAATAAGATAAAAATTAAAACAAATAGCGATAACAATAATTAATAATCATGAAACAACACATCATAACATAGGTAGGTAGTAAGTCAAGATTGTAGGTGCTGTGTGTATTGTGTGCAGGTCTGAATTTAAATGTCAAGATTTACTTATCGTCAAAGAATTCCTTTAGAGTGTAGTACGATTTTAATATAAGGTATTTTTGGAGACTTTATCAATTTATTTTCGTATTGAATTTAGAAGCTTATTATATATTTTCACGCCTCTCATGTTAAGTGCTGTTATTGGCTGATTTAAATCACAACAATCCATTAAATAATTTGACAGCCTGGTATCTAATTATGATGTTGCCTTTCAGAAACCAAATGCGAGTTATTATACAGATAACTAAGGTTTAGTTACCTTTAGCAATTTCCGGCATCAGCTCGGTGATGGTAGAGATCGCCAACTCAGCAGTCTCAAAGTCAGGATTCTCGCGATCTAGAAATGAAAATAAAATGTAATATCCTATTTTAAATACAACATAAACGTAATTTTTTAAACCTAAAAGAGCATTTTCAACAAACAAAAAAAGAGGAACTAAAAAATTAAAAAAAACGCTCAATTGAACTCAAATAAAAATAGAGTGGTTGTTTTAGGCTAAAATCGTTGTGGTGGACAACTGCAATTTTTGCGCAATGCTCTCGCAGTTACAAAATCAAAAAACTGGGGTAGGGTAAATATAGGACCAATTAAAATGATTAGTTGCTATAGAAGGCAAGTTGAATGGGTTGCAGCTGTGATTTTGCACTTTACATTCGTCGATATCAGGGTAAGCTCACCTGCAGTAGCAGCGGCGAGTGCAGCGACGGCAGCGTTGAGCTGCGCTATCCTCTGCTCTAATCGACGTTGAGCGGCTGCCTTCTCCTCCTCGCTCGGGGCAGCTGTACCGGCTGTCGGCTAGAGGACAAACATGATGCATTTATTACATGATTTACATCCGTAAGACGTACTCGTAACATAAGGTTCAGTTGACTACCAGCGTCAGGCACTAGTTGTCTGGCATTTATGCTGAACTGGGCCTATTTGTCGCAGCCGTGAGGCACACAATACTATTTTAAGCTTTCGTTGTTTTTTGTTTTTGAAAACTGTGTGCCTTAACCTGTGTCAAATAAATTTATTTTCTTTCTTTCTTTATAGTGATTGGGTATAGAAATTCAAATAATTCATTTCATATAATCCTACATGGGCACTTATAAAACGACTTACTCTAGTACATGTCATGTCTGATTGTATTAAAATGGGAAGTACCGTATAAGATATCTATATTCTATACTATATAATAATAAGTGGGTTACTATTTTATATACTTTTTAATGTTTTTTGTTTTTATCAAAATATTAAAAAAAAAAACAATAAGGAAATAATGATAATTCATTATAATATAATAATCTATACTATTACGAGTATTATAAAGAGGTAAAATTTTATTTGTTTGTATGTAGTATCTCCGAAACTACCAGCCGGATTAGAAAAAATATTTTTGCATTGGATAGCCCAATTCTTGAGGAAGGTTAAAGTCTATGTAACATCACGCTACGACCCTAAGGAGACGAGCAAAAAGCTAAAAAAAAAGTGGCACTCCGGGAGTAGCCGACAGAAGTGAAAACATGAACAATTTAAAAAAATACTTCCAAAACCTTTAAAGTTAAAATACTTGCATAGAACATTGATCCATAACATAATATGAATAAAGAGCACAATCGCGTTTACAAAAATGATGATATTTTTTCCCATCTCAAAAATGCCCAACGCGCCTAAAGAAGTTTTCACTTCAAAAATCAGAAGGAATGCTAATCGAAAACGAAGTAATAGCGCGGGCGGGCGATCCGATGCGATGCGGCGGGTCGCGGGTCAAAATTTCACGCGGATGAAGTCGCGAGCAGAAACTAGTTTTTAATAAACACACAATAATTATTGTGTTGTCCAGCAGTGGACTGTAGTAGGCTGATGGTAATAATGAGTAATGGTTGATAAGTGATTTTGATTTGAGAAGTGTAAAATGTTTTTTTTTCTTTTTTCACAACATAAACATAAGATCACGCCTCGCTTCCCCGAAGGATTGGGCAGAGGTGCACCTATAGCACACCCATATTTAACCAGTTATGTTCAAGTCCCATGTAATAGGGGGCGAGCCTATTGCCATCAACCGGACACAAATCCAGACTCTGAGCTGCTACTGAGACATTCTAGATAGAAAAACCCAATAACACTTTGCCCGACCCGGGAATCGAACCTCGGACCTCATGCTCAACAATACCGTTTGCAACCACTAAACCAGCGAGACCGTTTCTTTTTTCAACAAAGTTTTATTATTGATTATTTTTATCGTATGCAGTTGCATATAATCTTAATACATAAAAGGTCAAATATGCAAATGTACACAATAGATACAGCTTTAAAAGTACACATTACACTCGGCTATAGGTAATGTATTCTCAAAGAACAGAAAAATCTGTTGTTAAATCTCATTTTAGTTAATTTGATTGCCTATTATTCATAATATCCAACGTCATATTTGAAATTAGAATCTAATGTAAAATATCTAATGATTAGATTTGATTTGGTTTCTGAAAAGCCAATCAAATCTCTGCTAAGTAATAACTGTGTGGCATCCAATTTAACTATGTTATCTGCGTAAATCTAAAAATGTATCAGAATATTTTTAAATCAGTATCTTATACCTACTTCTTATCTGTCTATTCAACATACATACATAATAGGTATTTTATATGTTAAGTGTGTATATCAAAGAGTCGATAATTTCTTAAGGAGAGACTATCGGCGCCGTGGCTTAGTTGGTTAAAGCGCCTGTCTAGTAAACAGGAGATCGTGAGTTCGAATCTCGCCGGGGCCTTGTGGTGGAATTAGATTTTTTTCTCTCACCGAAATTTTGATTTAAAATATTTTATAAAATAAGGAAATACTTTATTTAAAATTCACCAAAATGTGCTTGATTTATTTAAGCAGCCATAAAATGAAACAAGGAGTACCTACCCAGTACTCCATTAGTTTTTATATGATATAGGTTTCATCACTGTTAATGGGTTTGTGGCATTAGAGCAAAATGCTCATTCCTTTTAATTTTTTACTTGTTATTTTGTAAAAAAACAAAGCACTAAAGCATAAGCCATATGAGTAAAGTCAGGGAAATTTGTAAGCAAATTGCCAACTAAAATTTTCTTAATATTCAATCACAACTGTCATTATTTTACAGTTTAATGTATTGAATGGCTATAACACGATAAATTGACGTAGGGTGCCAATTTGCTTAACAATTTATTTCCTTGTCCGCACATTGGTTCTATGCCTAGATTCCGTAAGATTTTTTTTTTAAATGTTTTAAATGTTTCGGGACCTTAGGGTCCCGGTCTTTTGGAAGGCGTACGAGGGGCCTCTGCGAGTTGGCTTCGGCCCCTTAGGCAATCCAACGATTATCCCTGTATGCACTATACAAGTGCACCCAACGACAACCCCCGGTTGATGCAGGACTATTGCAGAACATGAAAACAAATCATATTGGGCTATGGGTTTGGGTGGCTATAGTGGATTTGCTACCTTTAAACTATGGAATAACTACGTCTCCTGCCTGATTAGTTAATTATTATTATTATATTCTCTTAGATTTTGAACGTACCTTATTCCACTCATCAAACTTCACTCCGAGCAGCTTACTCTTGGCTCCAGACAGGGTCGTTATGAACTTGAGGCGCTTTTTCTCCTGCAATGGTAACCCGTTGTCCACGTCATCTTCACGATCTGTGTATCACAAAACACGATATAAGGGACATCGATTCGAAAACTATTAAGTACCATGAATTCAGAAAAAAAACTAGATAGACTGCACGTTGCTTGACTCGAGTATCGAACCCAGGACCGCACGCTTTCTGGTTGACCACTAGATCAATGAGGCATTCGAGTAACATACTAATATAATGAATGCAACAACAATAATGAATGTAACATCTTCCATGCCATGTGTTTGTATACTTGTTTTGGACAAATAAATAATCTTACCTTATCTTATCTAATGTGAAAGAAATTCTGTCTGTCTGTTACCTTTATTTCACGCCATAATGGTTTAACGGATTTTGATGAATTTTGGCAAACGGATAGACAATGACCTGAGCTAAGACATAGGATAATTTTTACCCCGGTAGTACCTTCCCGTGGGTTAATTTCAGATCATTACGCAGGCGAAACCGCGGGCAAAAGCTAGTATTATTATAAATTACAATTTTATATAATTAGATAATGTATTAGCAGTGTGAGTTGCACATTACAAGAAAGAACTCTTCCCGCTCACAGCTAGTCTTCACTGAAATCAAGAATCTCACCTTCCAAGTTAGCATAAGCATCCTTCAGCCTCTCCAACGCCTTCGTGACGTCGCTAGCCCGCGTGCGGAGCAGGTCGGCCATGTGCTGCCTGGTGGGGTCCTCCGCGACGGGCCGCCACGTGGCCTCCAGGCCGCGCACGGCCGACGCCAGGCTGGAGGCCGCGGCCGTGAGGGCGCTCTGGCAGTGCGGCTCGTGGATTGCGGGGGCTGTGAGCTGGGGAGAACGGTGACGTTTACACTTTGAATTTTGAATAATATTTGTTAAACTAATGCAGTCAATTATGTTAGCAACGTCGCAAATAGCTGTGAAGTATTTCACTGTTTTGATATTTTTTTATTTTATTTATTCATTTTCAATGTAAAATAATTTAATAAAAATCTGTATTTTTTGTTTACCTATGTTCTACAAATAAAAAGATTTGGATTTGATTAATCAATCACTATTAATAAATAAAATTATGACATATGCATTGCACTAAAATATTGATCATAAATTGCAATAATAACACTGGATTAGGTGATGAACAGGTTTATATATAATAAAAAGCATTTGGAAGGTTTCAAAATAGGGATTGCAATCCGGAAAACCTGATCCGGTAATCCGGCGGATCCGGCGTCATTATACGTTTACCGGATCCGGTGCCAATGTACGGTGACCGGTGACCGGATCCAGTAATTGTAATTTTTTGCAAAATAATCGCGCTGTTGCATGAGTTTGTACTTTAAATGCATGCGTGCGAGTCGTTCGACGCTGAGCCGCCCCACGGGGGCAGCGCGTCTCCACGCGGCGCCGCCTAGTCAGACAACGTGATTACGTGCTTAGTTTATTATTCCACTCCTCGCTCGAGTCACAAATGTGTGTTTTGTTTTGTTTGTCGCTGCATGATTATTTGCTGACTACAAAGCCAGTATAGAAGCTGAAAGGACCTTTTCGGTCGCAGGCTATATTTTTAGCTCTATTAGAAGTCGATTGGCAGATGACACAATGAATACTATTTGTTTTCTATGATCTTTTTTTCAAAACCAAAAGTTATTTTTAACCGACTTCCAAAAAGGAGGAGGTTATATGTTCGTCGCGTATGTTTGTTTTTTTTTTTTCTTTTTTTTTATGTATGTCCACCGATTTCTCCGCCAATTGTGGACCGATTTTGAAAATTCTTTTTTTGTTTGAAAGAGTATGCTCTCGAAGAGGTCCCATATAAATTTTATTAACTTTGCTTCGATATTTTTTGAGTTAGCTTCAATAATACATACTTTTTCCCACTTAATATGTGGATGATATGATAAGTTCGTGTCACTGTTATTTACATAGCAGGTAGTGGTTTTCGAATTTGTGTGGGGTAGGTACAGTCAGCGTCAAATATTTAGTGACACTCAGGGTATTCAAATAAATAGACGCAACCAAAAAGTCAATAATATCGGTACAAACTAAGTTGTCTTATTATTGTTAACAATGTAGTCGCTCAAAAGGTCGAGACGTTTAAAATGTCATATAGATCGGTTCAGTCAAACCGCCATTAATATGGTTACAGTCATCCCGCCAATGGTATCCAAGCATTATAAGTATTCAAAAATATGGAACACATTAGAAAAATAAACTAGCATGTAAGGGTGGCCGCACATGTCAGGTACCTACCTGATCCGATTCTCCAATTCGGAAACCCGATCGGACGAGTGCCGCATACAGGCGATTGATTGTATTCGGTTTCTACGCTCTCCAGTCGTATGAACACTTATAATGCTTGAATACCATTGGTGGGATGACTGTAACCATATTTATGGCGGTTTGACTGAACCGATCTATATGACATTTTAAACGTCTCGACCTTTTGAGCAAATACATTGTTGACAACAATTAGGAAACTTTGTTTGTACCGATATTATTGACTTTTTGGTTGCGTCTATTTATTTGAATACCCTGAGTGTCACTAACTATTTGACGCTGACTGTACCACGCCTAAAAAGTGAAAAATAAAAACTTTTTACAAAAAAATAACAACCGACTTCCAAAAAACACTACAAAGTGAAATATAACTTTAATTTCGGAAGTCGGTGACAAAAAACGAAAATTCTAAACCAAAGACACCGACTTCCGAAATTAAAGTTATTTTTCACTTTGTAGTGTTTTTTGGAAGTCGGTTGTTATTTTTTTGTAAAAAGTTTTTTGATACTGTATATGTACTTAAAATAATTATTTATCAAATTCAAATTCAAAATATTTTATTTCACTTAAACCTACGTGGGCACTTATGAAACGTCAGAAGCTAGGTGCACGGTTCCAATTGGTCGTTTCCTATGGAGAAGAGCCGGCAAGAAACTCTACGGTTACTCTTTTAAAAAATAATTGGCTTTTACAATACTTTCAAATAACAGTGTTACTAGGTATGGGAGGACAGTGTAGGTCTTTCAATAAGTACTAGGTAAGTACTTAACAAAATAGAAAATGGTCTACAGGTCTACAATTCACTAAACCTACAGCGTTCTCACATTCACAATATAGAAAAGAATCTATACAAAAGATAAATAAATTAATAAAAGTAAAAACCTATTTTAATAAAACATAATTATATGATTGCTATTACAATTGTAATCAATCTGAATAATTATCATGTCCACAAAAGTCACAAATAAAGAGTTGAAATTAAATCGTAGGTATCGTAAGTTGATTAAACCAAAGAGTTATATTTTATAATACAAACTCATTATTGTAATAATTGTTAGCATTCTCAAATTATTGTGATCTCTGTAAATAGTAATGACGCAAGGTTAAATTATGTTAGATTTTATAAAGTTAAGTATAATTCTAAGTTCTAACATGAAAAGTAAAACATTTTTACAAAAAAAAACAACCGACTTCACTTTTTCACTTTTTAGCTGTGGTACACATTCGAATGCCACTATCTGCTACCAGTGACAGGAACTCGATCATCATAAATATCATCTACATACTAAGTGAGAAAAAAATACGTATTATTGTAGTTAACTCAAAAACCACCCAAGCAAAGTTAATACAATTTATATGGGACCAACTTCAGAGCATACCCTTTCAAACAAAAAATAATTTTCAAAATCGGTCCACAAAAGACGGAGAAATCGGCGAACATAAAAAAAAAACAAACATACGCTACGAACATAAAACCTTTTTGGAAGTCGGTTAAAAAAATAAACAATCTATTTATGACACTTACTCGATTATCAGTCCATTTTGGAACGAAAAGCGAAAATTATCCTGATTTCGTCGATCCGGCCGGATCCGGCCGGATCGATGAAAATCCAACCAGATCCGGACGGATTGCAATCCCTATTTCCAAGTGCTGTTTTTACACCAAAAAATAAATTATTCAGTGTCAGGATATACATATACTTTGTTAATCAAAACAACAAAATATTTGACAGCTGTTTATGCCAACTTCCAGAATAGTCCCTCTTAGTTTCGACTGGTAAATCGTTACGTCAGGAAAAAATTACCCCTCCATACGACTTTCTCTCTCTCTCTCTCTCTCTGTCTCTTTCTATCATATACGAGTGCGTGCGAAATTTCGTTCCTGACGGAGGTTCCCCAACCGTACACGTTCTTTTACGTAAAATAATAGCGCAGAGATGAAAGTTCACTTAAAGCGTCAAGCCGTATTTTTGCATACGCAAGATCGGGCATTGTGGCGAATTTTAGCCAACAGTTTACGTCTTTCAGTTGACATTTTGATGATGCTAAAAGAACGGAGGTATAGAGGTTCCTAGTTACCTGTGCACTGTGCAGTAGGTCCCTGGCAGCGCCTGCAGTGCGCACTCCTGCGGCGTCCACTTGTGATGCTGCAGGTAAGGCGGACGCTTGGCAGGTCAGCTCGTTGGTAGACACTAGCAGACGGGACACCTTGGTTCCCACGTCCTTGGCTAACTGGACGATCTGCACAAGAAAAGAAGTTTTTGTTAGGCAGCCGTGGCCTGTGAAATAACCATTTAGGTGCCCTTAAAATCAAAACTACGTGATTCAAACTTTCATCGTTTTTTTTTTCGTTCATAAATTCACCAACCTTTTAGCAAAAGATACTTCTAATTGATTCACCCACCAGGAACCAATTTTAGTTCATTCTAATTAAAATTATTCTACTAATATTATAAACGCGAAAGTTTTTGAGGATGGGTGGATGTTTTTTTTTTTTTTTTTGAAATTTCAATTATGGTGTACATAATAAAGAATATTATATCTATCTATCTATGGATGTTCACGCAAAAACTACTGAACGGATTTGGATAAAATTTGGCACACAGATAGTTTATAACCTGAATTAACACATAGAATATTTTTATCCCGATATTCCCACGGGATTGAGACTTTTGTGGGTGAAACCGCGGGACACTGCTAGTCTTTCATAAGCTTTTAAAGACAAATCGCTAGCCTTATGACGTGTCATAGTGTCTAATGCAAGTGTCAATGTAGCTTAGGAAAAGTGTATTTTGTTAATTGTTCTTATGGTAAACTGAAGCATTCTGAAGGTGTTTGCAGAAAGGCTAGAAGGGCCTACAATGGATACATTTATGAAACTGCATGTCAGACATGGGACTTGATAAATCTTCCTTCTCTAATCTTGGCTGTATTTTTATTGTGTATTTGTGTTTTTATTTTTGTACTCATGTGTGTCTAAGTGTTACTACTAACATAGTTTTTTTAAGTTTGTACTGATTACTAACACGTTATGGGCCGTCGACGCCTGAAAATAAACGATTTTTATTTTATTTATTTATTTAAACCTTATTTTGGGACTTTATTTCATAAACATTAAAATGCTTATATACAATAATATGTATAACACAACTATCTACGCTAGGGAATAATTAAATGAGTATCCGGATGACAGCGTTTCGGAAGAGTACTTCGACGCCTAAGAGTTCTTTTGTTTTTGTATTTATTTGTATGTTAGCTAGTTAGTCATTTCATTATGGTAAATATTAATGAGTTTTTCAAAATTAAATGAATCTCAACTCAAACATACGAAGATTTATAACATACCTACGTAAGGACCTAAAGAGGTAGGAGGAACAGGGTGTAAAGCTCACTTATCCTCCATAGAGAAGGGAGGATCCTCCGACCAGACGGGTGTTGTGTCTGGTGGGCTACTGCCCGACGATTAATGTCGGGACGTTGTATACACGGTGGCAGGGTCATCGACGCAAAAACGGTTACCATGAAATTCAAATTCAAAAGTCATTTATTCAAACTAGGCTGAGAATCAGCACTTTTCGAACGTCAAAATTACATAAGACAGTCCCCCAAAACGCCCACCCTTCAACACTTCCTAGTGCCTTGAATTCAGTTCATGGTTCTGAAGTCTGAACCCCCACGCGTTGAAATTTTTCGTCGATTATAATAAAAAAATCTACTGTTTCAAAGAAAAGTGCAATACCTACGCGGCCAAAATATAAGGAAAAGCTAATTAAAAAAAAAAATCCGACGAAAAATTTCAACGCAGTTTCAGAATCATGTACTGAATCCAGTTTTCGCGTCGATGTCTTTCCCAGCTTGGATATACTAGTCGCGCGGTAAACTCTGCTTGCGCGATGCAGAATTTTACGTGACATCATTGTGATGGGCAGTTCTTATTTAGCGTTGTAGATACCTATAATAATCCTTTACTATTCTTCATTTATTGACATACCTCATTCTCCTTGTCCGCATTAGTGCCACGCGAGAACTTGTACAGCAATTGGCCAGCAATGTCCGCGTACTCGTTAGACGCTTCTTGCATTTTCTGAAACATGTCCATTTAATTAATAGATGTTAAGAGATTGTTCCTCAATAATACTACCATCACTTATTATACAAAACACTTTTATTTGTAAAATGAATCATACACGAGGAAAAAATCTAACGTCATTCAAAACAAGCCGCTACCATTCTCGCAGATCCAGAACACGCATGCAGATGACGATCTGCGCATGGCACGCAAGCTGCAACTCGCTGAGGAACCGGGCTAGCACGTTACACGGGACGGAAGTGTGTAACAGGAAGCCGGGGAAGCGCGCGCTATTTGATTTGACCAATGAGCGCGCGCGGTGCTAGAGTTGGCCGACAGATGGACGATGACGAATGACGAAGGACGAAATTTTTTTTCAAATAATGCCAGAGTCATTTTTTCCAGGATAAAATGTTAATGTTGCGTATTACCAAGCTGATATGTCAGATGTTACACATCATTATGCGGCTACTGTAAGACTCGCTCGTTTTTAGGGTTCCGTACCCAAAGGGTATTACTAAGTCTGTCTGTGTGTCCGTCTGTCACCAGGCTGTGTATCTCATGAACCGTGATAGTTAGACAGTAGACATTTCACAGGTGATGTATTTCTGTTGCCGCTATAACAACAAAATACTAAAAAATAAAATAAATATTTAAGGGGACTCCCATACAACAGACATGATTTTTTTGCTGTTTTTATAGATAATGGTACGGAACCCTTCGTGCGCGAGTCTGACTCGCACTTGGCCGGTTTGTTTTTAGTTATGTGCCTCGGCAATCATCATCTGTCTTCAGTTATAATGCAGAAACCAACCTAAGCTTAAAAGTTCACTGAATATGGTAGTAAGAGAACGTTTTTGGCACTGACCTCATGATCCTGGTTGCCAGTCATGCCGCAGACTTTCTTGGTGGCGTCGAACAGAGTTTTCATCTCGTCCTGTAGCTCCTTGCGAGCTGCCGGGTCCTTCGTGCTGGCTAGTATCTGGGCATCTGCAACATTTAGGAAAGTCAGTCATAAGTCAGGGAATTTTAGTTGTTTACCAAATTGACTACCGATTAAAATTGTCCTTCTTTGATAGTTGTCAATTAGATAAACAATAAAGGAGAATGGTCATCAAGTATGGAAAAAAACACCCAGAGCGAACAGATACAGACTGTAGGCACTGTAGCTCAGAATTTTAGTGATATTTAGTGATACCTATCATTCTGTAAATATTTCACTATTAGATTCGATGGCTAAATGTGTGATGTTGTGCTATTTGTTTTTCATCAGGGTTTTTTTTTCTTTCTTTAAGATTTCAAATAGCACAATATCACACATTTAGCCATCGAATCTAATAGTGAGATATTTACATAATGATATCACTAAATATCACTAAAATTCTGAGCTACATCCTGTGTCTGTTCACTGTGGTTTTTTTTTACCATTCTCCTTTTAGTGCTACTGCTATGATTCGTGATTGTATGTTATATATTTTTTAATTAAATATGACTGCATATGGTCGCAAGCGCTACTGCTGAGCATGAGGTCCTGGGTTCGATTCCCGGGTCGGGCAAAGTGTTATTGGGTTTTTCTATCTGAAATTTCTCAGTAGCAGCTCGGAGTCTGGATTTGTGCTCGGTTGATGGCAATAGGCTCGCCCCCTATTACATGGGACTTAAACATAACTGGCGAAATGTGGGTGTACCTGCTACAGGGACACCTCTGCCCAACCCTTCGGGGAAACAAGGCGTGATGTTATGTGTTATGTTTTAAATATGACTTTAATCCGTTATTAAATACATACCTCTAGCTAGCTTAGGCATCAGCTCATTGATGGTATTCATCGAATTGATTGCGGCAGAGTAGTCAATATTATCTGGATCTGTAATAAAGAAATATTATTAAGCGATACTTTTACACAAAACCTAAGCTTTTAGTGAAGCAGACAAACAGACAAACAAGAGTTTGTTTTTCTATCAACCCACGTTCGCATGGACGTAAAAATAATCGCGGCGGGATTTTATCCCGCACTGGATTTTCAACTCTCGGTGTTAAGCCGAGCGTTGAGAATTCAACAGAGTGCATCCGCTCAACAAAGCAACAATCGCTCGCGTCTTGAAATACGGAACCCAGTTACCTCTCACAATCTGGTGATCATACCTAGGCCATTTGAAGCCACTATTACATATAACCAACCTTTTACCTGATTTTCTTTAAATGGATCATGGGCCTCTTGAATTATTTCGAAGAAAGACATAGATTTTGTACCAGAAAATGTTAAATGTTTATTTATATCTTTATTTTTAAATAAATATTTACTCCTCAACTTTCGTTATTGCACCTACCACTGTTTTTCTCTGCATCACCCAAAGGTTGACTGGTAGAAAATGGCTATGGCATTAAGTCGGCCTCTGTACATATTTGTGCTCGAAGTATTAAATAAATAACATGTTAAACAACTCTTACCAGAATGAGCCATAAGGTACAGCGCTATAGCCGCGTTGAGCTTGCCCATCCGATCCTCCAGAGCTTTCTCCAGCTTCCTCTTTTGTTCCTCGTCCAGCTTAGGTCCAGTGTACTCCTGGATAAACAATATAAAGCATTGTAATCAAGAAACGATGGAGTTTAACAGATGGCCTAAAGTTCTTGAAATAAGTCACTCTATTGATGAAATAAGCCCAAAAGTATAAGAGATCAAAATCATAAAAATCGGCTAAAAATTAGAAGAGATTTTAAGATAATTTGGACAATTAATTACCAATCCATATTGACCAAACGTGGAGATCAATGCTCATGTCTTCTTTGTATTAGAAAAAGCCTTTGCCTGCATTGGAACAATAATAGGCTGGTTTTATTATCTATACTTCTATACTTATAATATAATAATAACATTATAAATGGGAAAGATTTCTATTTTTGTATGTTTGTATGTAACGAATAAACTTAAAAACTACTGGACCGATTTGAAAAATTCTTTCAGCAATGGATAGCTACATTATCAGCGAGTAACATAAGCTATATTTTATCCCCGTACTCCCACGGGAACGGGAACTACGCGGGTGAAACCGCATGACGTCCGCTAGTTAAGGATAATTTCTGTAATGGACAACGCATTACAAAGTTCAATTTAAGGCTGCCTGTCCATTGACGCCGAGCGAGGCAGCGGAGCGGAGCAAGGGAGTAATGCGGAGCTAAGTTGCGGACTGTGTCTGTCCATTGATGTGGAGCGAGGTAGTGCGGAGCGGAGATGCGGTCTGTGCGGAGCTAAGCAGTGTTCATGCGACGACACATTTGAGCGGGCTAAAATACCTCGCGGTCTTATAAATAGTCTTATAAATAGTCTTATATATAGTCTTATAAATCGATGAACGCAGGCTGCACGCACGAGAAAGTGGCACATTCCGCCTGAGCTGAGCTGAATGGTTTAATTGAAATAAATGCTTTGAGTTTGAGTTTGCAAGCGAGAGCGCGGAACAAGCGATAGAGAGGCACGATCGGCCTAAGCGTTCGGCTTGTGACGTTATCACGTAAAATTATCGTCCGTTAACAGACTGTACAGACAACCAATGTTTCTGCTTCCTCGTTCCGCTTCCTGGTTTTGTAAGAATTTTTAAACTAGTTCGCAAATCCCAGTCCACTGAAGCGGAACGGAGATTTTACGCAATTCCATTGGTTAATATTGGCACAGCTCCGCTCCGCTCCTCTCCGCTCCAGTGGACAGTCAGTCTTACACTACTTACTTCGCTAGATAAATTGGTGATTTGGAAGAAAATGCTGGTGTTGCTGAATTTAGAAGTTAGTTTTAGTTAGTGTTACCTCATGAAGAGCTTGTGTGGCAGAGTCAACAGAGTGTAGCGCGGTGGTCGCGGCCGCCACGAAGGAGGCTCGTCTTATTGTTTGCTCAGTCTTCTCGCCATCTCTGAAGCTCTTGCGAGAACGCTGTAATAATAAACAAATCATTATGCGAGAAGTACAGGACCGGTCGCTTGAGGGATTCCTCTGGGGTTGCAGTAGACGTCTTACGACGGAAATTATGATTATTGTGATAGCTTGTATTGGCGAATCTATCGTCTACAAATCTGACTTATTTCCTTTTTTTTCTGTGGGGAAATGCTCATGGATACCGCCTGGGAAGAACGGAGGGTTATGTCCAGTGATCGGAGTAGGTATATTGATTTTACATGTTTAAGCCTTTTTTCCGGGATTTCATTTTGGTACTTACGGGATTGAATCAAATATTGTTAAAGTAAGGATTTTTAAACTATACATTAGAAATTTATAGAATTCGATAGATGAACATTTAAAATATATTATCATATTGTTTTTATAGTATACCTATCCTTTTCTTGGAGTCCGATCACCTATATACTATTAAAAAGACAGCAAAAGGGTTAAACATTTCTTATTCATATTGATGTATTCTTTATTCTACACATTACAACATTTGAAAATTCCTTAAAAAATCTTATTAATTTCAAAATCCCGGAATCCCGGAGGCATATCCATACTAATATATACGTGCCAGTTCATTGACCCCAAATCAATCTACCTACTCCGATCTCTGGTTATGTCGGACTTCTACCAATTAAAATCCCACTGTTCCTTCTAGTACCACGAGTCGGGCGCCCGGGAGATACTCGTACATTCGCCGCACCCCCGACTGGTACCATCCCGTCATGCCTAACGGGCCCCATCACCCAGTGCGGCCGATCCCACGACCGCACGTCCACCCATTAAGGCGCGCATGTAATACTGCGTGTCTTTGAGACTTACAGACTTACATACATACATAAACTCACGCCTTCTTCCCATGGGGGTAAGCAGAAACTACAGAACGCCACCTGCTACGATCCTTACATACTCCTTTTGCCTCATTTACGTTCATACATCTGGTCATACACACTTACAGACTTATTTCCTGAAATTAGATCGTATTTTGTACAAAAATCAATTTGCAAGTTTGACTAAACAGGCTTGCTTATGACCACCAACTTTTCTTATGCTTATACAATCGCTAAGAACCAGTCAGTTCATCATCTGCCTAGCCTTTTCGCAACTATGTTGGGGTTGGCTTTCAATCTAACCGGATGCAGCTGAAAGGCAGTGGCTACATGGAGCGACTGCATATCTGACCTCCACAACCGAGTTACTGATGGGTAACACAAAAAATATGTCAGTTCGTAATATAAAAACCGGTCAAGTGCGTGTCAGACCCCGCACAATGAAAGGTTCCGTAATTGGGATGAATTTATCCCAAGAACAAACTTAACTTTGTAGTTGAGAAACATGTTCTCCCATACGTCACGATCAATTCCTCCAACAGCAAACGGAAGTTTGTACCGCAAAAAAAAAACTGTGTGATTAAAGTATAAATTATCAATTTTCCGACTTTTTCTTTTAGGTACTTGTGCTGTGAGACCTTGCTTCCTGACAAATTTCATGAGTCTAGGTCAACCGGAAGTACCCTGTAGGTTTTGATTTATTTACGAGTATCAAAATAAGTCGCATAAATGGCCGTATTTTTTTATTGCGTTGCCTTAGAAGCTTTATTTTTTAGAGCTCCAAGGGAACATAGATCTACGTATTTGATATTAATTTCAACTTGATACCTTCACGCGTTCCTGAGAAAAAGGGTCTTGACAGACTGATGGACGGACAACGAAGTGATCCTATAAGGGATTAGTTTTTTCCTTTTGAGGTACGGAACCCTAAAAACTGTTTAAAACTACATCATCATCATCTATACATCTGGTTTTTCATACCCTGAGGAGTTCACTGCGTCTTTTGGTCTTGGGGTCGATCGAGAAGTACATCTGAGTGGTCAGGTCGGCAATACTCTCGGCAGCATCCTTCGCGTCGTTGGGATTCTGATAGAAAAGATATTATTGGTATTAGCAAGTTTTTGTTACGAATTAACTTCCTCGTTGGTCTAGGGCGCTGTGGAGTAAAGAAGTACAGTCGAAAGAAGAGGAAAAATTAGTAATGAGGTCAAAATAACTCAAACTCAAAAAACTCAAAGCATAAATTATTTCAAATAAACCAATTACAGGTACTTTTGAATTGTCAAGGGGTCGGTCAGTCAGAAAAATGAAGCTAGTTGCCCATTCCAAAGCGTAGTAGGTACCTATGGAGAAGAACGGGCAAGAAACTCCACGAACACTCTTTTAAATCAAAATATTGTTACAAAATATTGGTTACATCATTCGTGTTGAACTTATACATGTGAGAACAATGTAGAAAGACGTGCACGTTAAAAGTGTCCGTAATAAAATATAATATCAATTCAAAAATTTAAATAATTTAAAATAAACCGTGGCAGCTAAGAGATGACCAGTCCCTACTGACGGCGCCCGTTCACGAACATGACGCATGGATCAGCACCATTTAGCTCAACCATTTTGAAGGGAACTCAATGATCCAACACAACGCCACCATCAGCGAAACATTTGAGTGAGCATGACATACTCTCAGCCGCCAGGGCACATTCAAGTCAATGAAAGACGTACCTAGTAAATTGTAGCTTTATGGAATGTACAACATAGTCACAGTGCTCACACATGTGATATGCAATTATACAATACAAAGAGATTGAATTTATAACTCTGTCTAAAGCTTATTGTCAAGGGTTCTACACGGGCAGTTTGTGGGTCAACAGTACGCAGAGGGCTCTAGATACTCTGCGTGTGCAATATAATAACGGCTTCAGGGTACTGTTGAGGTTGCCCCGGTTCTGCAGCGCGTCTAGCATGTTTGCTGTAGCACGAACTGACGACTTTTAAGCCATTATGCGGAAGAAGGCTGCATCCTTAATAAGCAGAATGAGGGCGAGCAGCAACAGTATTTTGAAAACCCTAGCTGAACAGCATGATGCACCAATACTGAGACACTGTCAGGTTGCTCGTGCGGCAGAGATGAATAATAATTATGTATACATTTAATAAATACTAACCCTTAGTTAATAAGTTTGTTCTATGTACTTACCATTGGACCAATGTTGTCAAATTAAATAAATAATAATAATAACAATAAAGAGATTGATAACAGGCATACATATTTATCTTCAGACTACACTGTCAATATTAATTTTATTTGTGTGCGTAATTTTGCGAGACTAACGCGCGGCAGCTGTTTTTTAAATATAATACAGGGTGGCAGGAACATCGACGCGAAAACTGTTACCATGGATTCAGTACATTATACTGAACCCCCACCGCGTTGAAATTTTTCGTCGGTTATTTAAAAAACGTGTGGCACTCGGGGACTGCCGCGGTAAAGTTATTGCATAGCATTTGTAACCTCCATACTTCCTATTTGTCAACGCTACACTTGGGATGATGACGTGATGACATAAAACAAAAATTTCGTTCCCATGACAACATCACGTTTTCATAGGGAACCGTCATTACATGGTAGGCGGAGTGGGGGGTGTTAGGTTTTATTTTCGTTACGTTACGGAATTTCTTGATTCGGTCGCCCGCTCAAAGCCTGCGATAAAAGCTATGCAATAGCTTTAAAAAAAATTTGCTGTTTCATACATTTTGACCGCGTAAGTATTACACTTTTCTATGAAACAGCAGATAAAAAAAAAATAAACGACGAATAATTTCAACGCAGGGGGTTCAGAATCATGTACTGAATCCATGGTAATAGTTTTCGCGTCGATGTCCCAGCCACCCTGTATAGATTATTATGGATTTTATACGATTACTTACGACTTTCTCCGGCGCGATAGCTCCTGCCAGTTTATCCATGAAATTGTTCAAATCTTCTAACTCGTCTAGAAGCATCTTCTTTGCGTCTTCGATGGCTTGTTTTTCTGCTGTCTCTTTCACACCTAGTTAAAATAACCATTTTTAGGGTTCCGTAGTAAACAAGGAACCCTTATAGTTTCGTCATGTCCGTCTGTCTGTCCGCGGTCTAGCTCCAAGACTGTTAGTACTAGAACGTTGTAATATGGCATGGGTATACACATTAATCATGCCGACAAAGTGGTAAAATATTTTTTTTAGGGTACCTCCCCTACACGTAAAGTGGGGATGTTTTTTTTTTTCTTTACCTTTGTGTGGGGTATCGTTGGAAAGGTATTTTAAAAACATTGCGAGTGTGTTAAAATCATTTTTGAATTCAGAGATCCGTTTGCGAAATATTAAGCTTTAAAGTGAACATTTTTATTAAAGTCAAGTGTCCACTGCCAGCTAAATGGTTGATTTTAGATATGTGAAAAAATTCACGGCAGTAGCTTATATAACGAATTTAAAAAGAAAACTATTATAGCTGAGTAGGCTTTACAAGTTAACGAGTAATAATCGACCAAGTTAGATGTGCGGTTGTAAAAACATGTTCTCCCATATATTCTATATGAAAGATTATTTTTTTTGTCAACTACAAAGTTTGTTCTTGGGATAAATTCATCCCAACTACGGAATCCTTCATTGTGCGTGGTCCGACACACACTTGCCCGGTTTTTTATAAGTTATATTCAGGTCATCTTACATAATTCTAATCGCGTATTTGCGCGACGAATTCTTTAAAATAGGACGCGGTCTATGAGTGCATGCAACGGTATGGGATCGTAGGAGTATTTAAAGTTAAGTTTACGAAAATAAAAAACATTAAAAATAAAACCAGCCAAGTGCGTGTCGGACCACGCACAATGAAGGGTTCCGTAGATGGGATGAATTTATCCCAAAAACAAATGAACACTGTAATTGAAAATCATATTCTCCCATATATATATCCGTCACAGTCAATTCTCTAACTGCAAAATAGTGTAAGTTTACAATCGGAAAAAAAAAATTGTGTGATAAAACTACAAATTAACTATTTTCAGACTTTTCCTTTACATGTCCTGTGAGCCCTTGCTTCTTGCCAAATTTCATGATTCTAGGTCAACCGGAAGTACCCTGTAGGGTTTGATTTATTTACGAGTATCAAAATAAGTCGCATAAAATGGCCGTATTTTTTTATTGCGTTGACTTAGAAGCTTGATTTATTTAGAACTCCAAGGGAACATGGACCTACGTATTTGATATTAATTTCAACTTGATACCTCAACGCGTTCCTGAGAAAAAGGGTCTTGATAGACTGACGGACGGACAACGAAGTGATCCTATAAGGGTTCTGTTTTTTCTTTTGAGGTACGGAACCCTAAAAAGTTGAAACTGACCTTCAATACCTCCGTAACCAGGAGGTTCCAGGTATAGTGCAGTACAAAAAAAAAACATAATAACGGAAAAAACAAGTTACTCTCCGCTTCGTTAAGGGTAATTCTACACCCGATATGATAGATATTTTTGTCCGATTGGCGTACCTTTCTGGACGACTGGCAAGTCCTCCTGCATAGTCCGTAAGATCTGTTTAGCGTCGTTTATGTGGGATTCCGTGGGATCTGAAAGAAATATAAAAGATTATTTAAACGCCAGACTTTGTCGGTGAAGCAATTTCCATTCTGCTCTATCCAACGGTAATTTTAAAAGTGTCTAAATATACTTTTCCTAAATTAATTTACTCTAGGAAAAATCCTTTAGTGGTTCCAGAAAAAATATAAATGAACTAAGAAATAGTAGGATTTTTTACTGATTGTTATTCCTAGTTGAATCAGCACCCTAATTGTATAACACACTATCAATCACAATCTGAATGATTTTGAAGGATATTACTATTCCATTGCATCATATTATGTTCGAAAAATTTGTCTGCTCAGCAACGTAAATAACGCAATGAATGTTGTTGAACTGTCAAAATCAAAGCCATTGCTACTGTAAGTGTGTTACGCAATTACTCCGCTGCTTCATCTTTTTGTGTGGTTAGTGATTAAACTGATGTTAGAGTTTTAAAGCCGCCCATGGACCTTTGACTTGGGTTCACATTAATAACATTAACATTAATAATTTATTTATTTAACATTCATTCAAAATTACAATTAGGAGGTATCGTTGGTCCCAAACTAGGCACAGCCTGTATCTTGGGCACCATTAAATATGTACAGACGCCAGCACATCAAGCTACTCGAAACTGTAAAATTTTCCCAATCAACTTTGAACCTCATAATTCAGCGATAAAGTTGAAAATCTATTAAACAAATTTGACAGATTGTAGTAGCTTGATGTGCTGGCGTCTGTACAACATTTTGATAAATTTTAAATAAAATAAAATTTGAAATTGGCTAAAGTTAAGCAAATTAGCATCATCGAGACTAAAACTAAATATACAAACAAATTAATTATAAGTGATTAATGAAAAACATAAGTGATTACGAGTAATTAGTGATTACATGCCATCGAGAAATATCTTTCAGACATGCCGGTTTCCTCAAGATATTTTCCTACACCGTTTTTGAAGCAAGTGATAATTATACAATACGCACATGAATCCGAAAAGTCAGAGGTGCGTGCCTTGGATTCGAACTCGAGACCTGTGACTTGGCAGTCTGACGGTCACACCACTAGGCTATCACTGCTATATTTTTTACTTTTTACCCCGCTGGCTTTGTTATTAATAAATGTAGTTACCTGTGAGCAGTCCGACTATCTTGACCGAGTTGGAGTTCATTCTGTTCAGTTTTTTTATGCAGTCCTTTGACATGTCACCGCGGAGAGGTATCTCACCTTTCTGTAAGAAAAAGGAGTATGAAGACTGACTAATTGTTTGAAAATGTAATTTAAAAAAAATGAAATACACAACAAATGTGTGTGGTAGATGGCTACATTTAAAACTCTGCATAGACTCTAAGCAGAGTTTTAAATGTAGTCATTATATTTTTGACCCGTGACTTCGTCCGCGTGGAATTCTATACATCAATTTTATTTATTTATATAGGTGCCAGTGAAAGTCTATCAGTCATCTTTCAGTGAAAGTTCCGTCAAAAAGGATCCAGCCGTTTCGGAGATTAGCCGGAACAAACAGACAGACAGAAAGACATTTTTTTTTTAAATTGTGTTTTTGTTGTATGTACCGTAAATACTTTCATATGACTTTAGTAAAAACCTGTTATTTTGACATTACAAACAGATACTTCAGTTTTATTTATTTGTATGAATAGATGTTATATGTTATGTGTGATACCTAAACTTAAAGTTCAATTTACTGTCTAGGAACGCAGGTACTATAAAAAATATAAAAAAAATGTCAACACGGTGGATGTCCTCAGTAGAATCGAATCCAAGAGACTACGTCTTTAGTTTACAGTGAGAAGTACTTACCAATGCCTGTTGCTGGTTCTGGAGATGATCAGTGACCACTATCTGTTGAACCGTGGTTATCATAGCGCCTGATTGAGCCTGGGAACCTGGTTGAAAAATAACATTATATTTTGAACCTTCAATTATTGTTTGTTACTGATATTGTAGAATTAGAAAGTTTTTATTTTTCACATCAAAAGTATATGGTTCATGGTATGTACGTGACATACCTACCTACTGATATTGAAAAAAAATATACATTTCTGCTAACCAGGAAATAGACATATAATTATGTTTTTGTTAGAAAAAATAACATGCAAAAATATTTTTTTTATATTGTCTTTTCTGTGAAAAAGCATAATTTTTCGATGGAGCAGTATGTAATATACTCAGAACTGAATGGAACTGCTATAATAAGAAAGAAATAAATTGTTATTTATTGGCAACACCTTACCTTGATCATAGGGCACAAGCTTGGTGGGCCCGACGAAGGTTTCCGTCACTAACTTAGACGGATTGTTGGCCACGTGCTCGATTAGATGACTCCTGAAAAAGGTAAATTTATTGTAGCTTTGCGTAATGCCATATTTCATAACATCACGCCGGTACTCCCCGAAGGGTTAGGCAGAGGTGAATCTATAGTAGTACACCCACATTTCGCAAGTTATGTTCATGTAGTGCCACTTACAAATTGAGTGCTTTGATTTGATTTTTATTAATACTAAAACCGAAATCCTAATTTGGCCCTATACTACCTCAAATTGCTTAGTACGATCCGCCGTTATATCGTAAACACTGCAGCATTCATTTTGTAATAAATATTTATTAAAGTTGAGGATTAATGTTAAGTAGGTAGGTACTATGTTTGACGAAAACAATCGATAAAATTTTCTCGATAGAATAAAATCCAAAGTTATCTCCAAACCGAACAATAAACCGCTGGTACTCAAAAAATACAAATTAGATCATGAAACTTTGCACAATAACTGAACTAACCACAGAAATATAAAAAATAGGAACTAAATATAAAGCAGCGACTACGTTTTTATCTAAGTTCTTTATCGCGGCTTGTAAACTTTCAGAAATCGTCACGCTAAAAGTGTTAATACTTGCGACTGTCTTCTTCTAATTCAAAGAGAAAGAAAGAAAGAGAGAGACACAACAAAAGAAAACAGTAAAGTGATTACAGTGTCGTGGGATAAAATTGTACACATCAGACCAAGTACACTGCATGCCGGAGAGAAAGATAGTCCAAGAGATTTTGGTAGAAATGTAGTCCAAGATGGCGGCTGCGAAAATTTTCAAATTTTTCGTCATGTGTGTCGTTTTCATAGTTTTTGAGGGTGCTAAAACCGATATGAGGTCAAAATGTAAATCCAAGATGACGGCTGCAAAAAATTTGTTGTTTTAAATTATACGTGAGAAAGAACTTCGTTCCTGACGGAGGTCCCCCGACAGGACACGTGTTTTTTTTATAATTACCATTTTTTTCGCCGTAAAAAGCAATTACTTTACAACTAAACTATTGACGCCTTGGAGTTGCCAGCACCCCACTCCGTCTCGCTCTCACTCAGTCCGCGAGCAGTAAGATGCGAGCAAGATAAAAAGTGAATTAAGCTGAGGTAGTATGGGCTCTTAGAGATGTTTTCCATTTGCCAATTGACAGTAACCTCAATTTTCGTCGATGATTTTTCAAACAATTTAATGTTATATTGTTGGAAAAAGTGATGAGATATGAAGTTGAAATACAGACAAATGTTATACTCATTCCTTTTGCACTTACTTGCCCATCTGCACGTTATCATGGGTGATAGCCATGGACTCGCTGGAGTCCGCGCTGGGCTTGGCCAGCATCCGGCGGCGGATGATGTCGATGTAGCCCTCTAGGATGTCGCGGATGCGGTGGCAGTCTTGGGTTTTGACGCAGTATTCCTTGTCACTGTACAAAGAAAATCTATTTGAATCTTGCTTTACTTCTTCTCCTGTTCTGACAGTGTATGCGTTTACATATACTAACAACACATGCAAAATCACAAAGACATAGAAAAAGTATGATTGGGAGTTGAACCAGAACCAAACTGTTCTAAACATTACTCAGTCATGGGTCATTCGAGTAGTCAAAATTTACGGACGCATCAAATGATGCAGTGTAGGAGAAAATGTGGCGCAAACCTCCTGATGGTCAATGTTTCGAAAACTGAAGTAATTCAGTTTCTACCAACAAATTCACCTAAACCACCAACTGATTCAACCAAAATAATAGCCCATATTTGTCATGAGGCCTCAACATGCAACTGCAATTGCCTCGATATGGTTTCATGTATTTAAATATTTGTTTAGGTGTTCATATCGACGAGAGGCTAGACTGGCGTGTTTATACGGATACTCTATGCTCCCGGCTTCGCAAACTAATTAGTGTTGCCCAAATTCAGTCTTGGTCTTGCAGTCTTGGTCTTGTTCTTGCGTTTTTGCAAGACCAAGACCAAGAACAAGACCGCGTATTTTTAGCAAGACCAAGACCAAGACTGACCGTGCAAGACTTGAGCAAGAACAAGACATAGCCTGCAAGACTCTTGCGTCTTGCAGCTAGGACTTAGCGCTATTTCACTGAGTAGTTAGGTGTAACAGTTCGGTGTATAGGTAGGTACGCTTAGGAATTCTATGAGACGCAAAAAACTGTATCAAAGAATATGAAAAACTGGACCTATGCGCATTACGACTAATACCATAAACATAGCGAATAAAAAAATATCTATTAAAATCAAACTGAGTGCATGCATAGTTATGTTTTAACCATCGGCACTTTGATAATGCGGCATCAAAGGTTTTGTACTTACTTTTCAAAGAAATTTGCCGCTTTTCGGAAGTACATGGCTAAGATACACGCGCCGGGGCTTCTTTTGAAATCTAAAACAATCGTTGCCGCCACGCCGAAATCATAACATTTGTGACACTATTTGATTGCCGCCATAGGGCGTAGGTATACTCATGCAAAATAATTTCGAATTTTTTTAAGAGTACCTACAGGTGTTCCAAAGAATAAATAAGTTTCAGAGTGCTTAGAATGAAAATGAATACATTATACTGATCACGCAAGTAGTATTATGATTAGGATAAAATGGTAAGGATAGGTAGTAGATGTCATATTAATTCATTTTAGTAAGTATATATTATAATATTGATTACTTATATGGTTTTAAACTAATTACTTAGGTACTATTATTGTACATTTAGTCATTATATTTCTTAAGTTTTTACAAGAAAAAATAGCAAAAAAGTGTTCAAATATCACCCGTTTAATAAATATTGTAGCCACTTTTAAATATACTTGAAACGTGTAAAAAAATTCTACAAAACTAATAAAATAATATAAAAAGCGTAGGTACTTACCTACTAATAAAATAAAAAGCCTGCGATAAGAGTTTTGTATTACTTACCAGCCCGAATATCTCTGAGAGAGATGATGAGAGTAAGTATTTACTAGCTGTGCCCGCGACTTCGTCCACGAGGAATAGTAACTTTGGAGGTAGGTATAGTGACGTTCAGGACTTATTTATTTATTTTAAAACTTCTGTCATCAAACATACAAACGAACTCTTCAGCTTTATAATATTAGTATAGATGTACGCCAAAACATTCACTTATATGTAAAGAATAGTGATTGGCACTAATTCTATTTTATTCACGCGTCGCGTCTGTACAAGTAGGTAATATTTAGTGTGTGTTTGTACGCCGCACGCGGCATTGTTTGATTTGCGGCGGCATCCTTTTCATAGAGCCGGCACGTGGCGAGGCGGCGCGGTAGAAAGCAAGGAAACGTACTATAAATAAAGGAATTATTTTAATTCCAGTCATTTCCAATTGAGCTGTGCTTCGAGTCTAACTTAATTCTATGTTAATTCAAGCTCACAATGTTCCAATTCTAATACGTTTTTCTAAGATTTAAAGTAAACTTTAATAAATAGTAATAGACTAATAGGTAATTGCAAGACTTGCAAGACTCTTGCTGCAAGACCAAGACCAAGACCAAGACTGGGAGCGCAAGACCAAGACCAAGACCAAGACCAGGTGTATTGGCGCAAGACCAAGACCAAGACTGGCTAAGTCTCGTCTTGTTCTTGCATTTGGGCAACACTAAAACTAATATATTTATTTAAAGAGCTCAGACAGTTTCGCTTGCACATACTATAGATATCGTTCGCTGTGTGAGTCGATTATTACTTACTGCATCCCAGTGTAAGGGGGGACTTTCAAAACCGTGATGCTTAAGATGGAACGAGCTTAGCGGGCTGTCCTCAAAGTTATGTATTTCCGTAAAAGGGACAACCCCACAGCCCAGTTGTACTCAGAAGTCCAAGTATTCATGGTAAGAAAACTCTATGTCCTCCGCACTGTCTTGCGTCGACACTCCACGATGCCGCTAGATAGAAATATATCCAATCGGCGGATTGGCTTTCCTATGTACATATTTTTAAATCTGTTCAGTGTCGTTCTGCACTTGCCCGACGACATTATCGTGCCCAAAGCTCCAAAATATACAATTAAATCAACAAGAGATAAAACCATAGTAAAACAAACCTATAATCTCCAAAGTTAAGCGTGAAAGTCTGCGACTTCCCCGTGTGGTACGTCTTGACGTGCGTGAGCGGCCATTGTTGCAGGATCTCCTTCGTGACCTCGTCCAGGCGCAAGATCGCCTCCGCGTTGATGCCGAGAAGGCGGGGCACTAGCTTCTTCTTGTCTTTTTGTTTCTCCTGTTTGAAATATTGGTGGTGTTTAAAGAGGTGATCAATATATTTAAGGTATCAGGTAGGGTATCTAGGTCAGGTATCAGTAGATGTCAACTCTCGCCAAAGCAAAGATTTGGTCAGTGGGTCGTCTTAGGAGCAGAGTTCTTTCTCAAACAAATATCAACAGAATGTTTAAAAAAATTGGTCTAAATTAATTAAATTTGAGTGACTGACTTTGTATGTTTTATTTTGTATATGTGGTGAGTTTCTGTTAACAAGAGATGGAAAGATCGATGAAGATGTGGAAAGGATGAATGCGGGAAATAAAGTAAATGGTGCGCTATACATACGATTGTGACCAACCGGGAGATGTCCAAAAAGGCTGCATGTAGTGACAAAAATATAAAAGAGTATACTAAGACGGTTTGGTAATGTTAAGAGGATGAATGAAAGGCGACTAATAAAAGGTATTTACAAGGCATATGTGAGTGTAAATGCCCTAGAAGGAAATATTATAGTAACCTTATTGGTGATGTTCTTCAGAAAGGTCAGGTGCGTAGTACTTGTAACGGGCGTGCGTGTAACGTAAACGAGGCTAAAGGAGTATGTAAGATGTAGAATAGGTGGCGTTCTGTAATTTAGTCTGCCTACCCCCATGACAAGAAGGCGTGAGTTTGTTTATGCATATGTACAGTCATACCTTAACTAAGAAGAAGGTGACTCCATACGTAGGCATGGCCCTGGCAGTCTTGATGTACAGGAACTTGGCCTCCAGCTCACTGCTACCCTGGTGCGTTGCATATTCCTTCAATATCTTCTTCTCTACGCTCCAAGCGTTTAAGTACTGGGCGGGCAGGTATTCCTCGAATCTGGGGGTTAGGAAGATGGTGAGAGGTATACACATCGTCTGGGGTCGAGATTGATAAATGTTCTTAGCACATACTTTGGCTTAGTTAACGGTGAGAGGGATTTATAAAAATGCTGTTAACTACCTCAACGTTATGATTTAATATTTGCACTTTTATGTGTGTAACTTTTTTATGTTGTGGATAGCTGACTTTATGAAGGTCCCTACCTTCATAAAGTCCGGCTGTCGCTGCCGGCTGTCGCTGAAAACCAGCGCTGGGGCTCTGTCTTGCATAGGGTCGTAGCATAATGCTGAGCGATAGCCGATTTGTGTGGATGTGACGCATGCTTCCCCCAACCTTTTCTTATTTTTGTATTTTAAACTATTTTTTGCGTTATGTTTACCACAAATAAACGTTTTTTCTTTCTTTCTTATATGGAAACTCCATTTTAATTGTAGTCTACCGTACTAGAAACTTAAATCCCTGCTATCGATACTTTTTTGAGTAACTTGCAGGAATGTTAGGAAGTTTATTATTTTACGTATGAAAGTACTCGTAACATTCAAGACGATTATGTTACAAAAAATCTGTAAAATACCCACTACAAAAAAAAAAAATTTTTTGAAACTCCATCGGCAGAAATCTCTAAAAAATTACAAAAAAAAATAATAACTCGAAAACTACAAAAAATCGCGGAACATACGAGTACATGGGGTATTTTTGGATAATGAGAAATAATTATTTTTTTATGACGTCGCTATTTGTTCCAGCCTGTGTATGTAATATGTATGTAGGATATGAACTGTGCCTAAAATTTTTATTGTAGTTTTTAATAGTTTAATTAAAGAAAATATACAAATAAATAATAATAAATCACTTCGCCCAGTTTTCTTCAATGGTACGATCGTTCCTTTTAACACAGACGTGTAAGACCTAGGCTTGCACATTGATAGTACTCTGAACTGGCGTACTCGCTAGGGTAAGCCAGAAGGTTACTGGAACGCTGCGGACTCCTGTACTGATTGAAAATTTTATTACCATTGAGTACAAAGACAATACTTGTGCAGTCCTTAACTTTCCCTATCATCGATTTTGGTGATGTGTGCTACTATGACCTGAATGCAGATCTCGATGGTGTACATAATAAAGATTATTCTGTTCTATTCTCCTCGACAAACTTGACCGTCTTCTCAATAACTGCATTCAATTCGTTTACAATCTGGGTAGATATAATCATGTCTCTGTGCATCGGTCGCTTCTAAAGTGGTTGCCCATACGCCAGCGCAGAGAGCAACGGCGATGACCACCTTTTTTTCATTTCTTGACTCTCCCTCTTCCCCTTGTTACCTAGCCCTCCACTTTCAGTACATTTGCGCCAACCACAATAGAAATCTACGTTCATCACACAATCGTCTTCTTCAATGCCCCACTAACCGCACAGACTTCATTCACTCTCCCTTCTTCGTTCAGTCTATCTCTCTGTGAAAGGCGTTCCCTCAAGAGATCAAGATGGCAACTTGGCTACCAACCCATTATAAATTATCTTTTAAAGTTAAAGTTCGCGAGCACATTCGCAAGAACCTGGCAGTATCATCACAACGGTAATGTTTTCCTATTGTTTGTATATTCCTGTATTTATTTGTGTTTATATTTATATATAATTAGGTATATTATTATATTTATAGTTTTCCTCAAGACACAAGCCCTGCTTAGTTTGGGGGTCAACGGTTAAACCAAAACATTGTGACGTTTTAAACTTAATTGTATATTTGTAACATCACTGTACGTGTATATGTATCACAACTTTTTCCTTTGCCAACAAACTTTTTTTTTTTGTTTTTTTTTTTGTAATAGGTAAATGCATAATATATTTTTATTGAAATAAATATTTATTTCTCAATGTTCGATATTGCACCTACAGTGCACACTGTTTGCATTACAAAAAGGTTGACTGGTAGAAAATGCCTATGGCATTAAGTTCGCCTTTATACATTTGTGTGCTTAAAGTATTAAATAAATAAATAAATAAATGGGTGTAAAAATTATGAAATATTGTGACCTAGCTGTAGGTAATATTTTAAGCTACTCATGTCATCTCTTCTCGTCGGTCTTTTTACACCCTGTATAAAATGTTCCCTCTTTATCATGCACTTTGTAATTTAACATTTGTGAGTAACATGAATAATGCACAGCCAAAGCACGTGCAAGTGCAAAGTTATGTTTATTTTTATCTTGGCCATAGTCTGGGCTCATTTTTCGTGTATCATTGAGTTGTAATTGTATGTATGTAAGGCCATCCACCGAAGGAACAAAGCTACGCAATATCTCTGCATAAATAGGCCATCACACGTAGACATTAAGTCTAGGTCGTCTAGGTATAGGTATTAATTTTAAAACTAAGGTCTCTTCCTCATTGACTCTATCGTGGCAGAAGAATCTGAATATAAATTATTTATGACTAGCTTTTCCCGCGGCTTCGCTCACGTGGAAACGTAATACCGGGATAAAAAGTATCCTAATGTGTTAATCCAGGTTATAAACTACACTATTAAACTTCCAAGAAAAACTAAAAGAAAACTATAAGTATTTATTATACACAATAAATCAAACACAGATATTTTTACAATAATTAAAACTAAAAAGAGTATTTGCTTATGTTTTTGTGAGTTCAACCTTTTTTGAATAAAATCGGATTGAGTTTTCAAACATGTGTCAAAATAAAATGTAATTTAAATCAAAAGCACAAAGGAGTATTGATATCCACTTCGAAGCAAATCACCGCCGGAATAACTTTCTGCCCCCTAAAAGGGGGTAGAAAGTTACTCCGCTAAGGGATGAATTTCAATAAAATACGAAACACGTCTTCAATCAATTCTGTTAAAAAAGGTTTATCCAAAATTTTAAGAACATTGGACCAAGGAATCACGTTGTCCCTTACAAACTTTGCCCCCCTTTTTCACCCCCTTAGGAGTAGAATTTCGGAAAATCCTTTTTTATCGGATGCCTACGTCATACAAAGAACATACCCTCCAAGTTTCAGGTTTCTACGATCAGCGGTTTAGGCTGTGCGTTGATCCGTCAGTCAGTCATTCAAGACAAAGCATTTTATATGCATAGATTCTTGAAATAAAGTGTTAAATCCGCTGCCTCTGCGCAAAGTCTTATATTGCATTGATGAAGAAAACTTACTTCTCAATAAATCCAGGCTTGTGTTTCTTCTCGTCATAGTCTCCTAATTGGATCTGGCACTGCATCCCAGCGAAATTCACCGCTATAAGAAATTAAAACACAATACTTAATGGTATGGTAACGTCTCAGACCAAATAAAAACCAAGACATAGTGCTGTCAACAGTGACGTGAAGCCGGTTTTGTAAACATGTGTGCACTTAGTGAGGTGTAGTTTGATTATAAATGTGTGCGTGTGAGCGTGTATACACAGAGCGGAGGTGTAGTTTTTGCATGCAACAGTGTATTGTATGTCTTGGTTTTTATTTGGTCTGAGGAAAACATATGACGACGCCTGGTCAAGATCTGAAGTGTTGGTATTTATTATGTAGTCACGCGCCTGTTGCAGGGGGAATCTTGGGTGCAGGGCTAATGGGGGCAATCAATGATTCAATTTTAAGCGAGATTACTACGCCGTACGCCTGCATTATCCCTGCAGCAAGCGTGTGAGTAGCTGCCTTAACGAAATGGTAGATGGGAGTTGACCACTCCTGAAATAGTAATATGGCTATAAAATTAAATTAAATTAAATAAAACTTTATTTCAGACTAAGGTCCATAATTTTGTTAGTATATTGGTGTTAGTAACAATGGTGCTTAAATAAATAGGTTAGTGTTGTTATTTTATTACAAGATTATTTATTTATGCAGACCTATGACTGTCCCCACCCAGTGTCCCTGAAAGGGACAGTCCGGTCTGGCAGCGATCATTTTCAGAATGCTGTTGTCACTACCATGCAGGTGCTGTAGTAATGAGGCCGCTTTCTTTCGCATGATGGCATGGAAGCCAGGCACATCACGATAATTATTGAAGTGAAAACTTCTTTAGGTGCGTCAATGGTTTAGTCCCATCTCAAAAATGCGCAATTTTTGAGATTGGACTAAACCATTGATTTCGCGACACTGTGACGACACCAGCTTTTGACCATTAAAAAGACATCAACGCGTTGATTACCGCGGTGCCGATTTATTTTCAAGTTTTCATTTCTGTCGGCACGAGGATCCCGGAGTGCCACATTTTTTTTTAATGGTTTATCCACATATTTTACTTGTTCCGGTAACAAAGATAATTAAACTAATATTCCGCGTGGATGCTGAAAGTAGAAAGAAATAATTGGGTATTTCGAGGATGATGGGCAGCGCCATTGTGTTTGCTATTAGCAAAATACTGCGCTCACCCTTCTGTTTGCAAAGCGTTGATTGATTTAGTATACCTAATCTTTTTCACATACAGCATGGGGAAAACGGTGACGTTTGGTTTATAATTTAAGTAGTGGGGCATTATATATCCACTACCCTGATAGCGTAAGTTATTTTCGTAAACGATTAGACTAATATCACCTCACATTTCAGGTCCAGTGGAAAACCAGCGTCAGGCACTATTGCTGTAATTTTTGCTGAACTGAGCCTATTTGGCGCAGTCGCGAGGCACACTAACTTTCATGTTTTATTTTTATTTTTTATTTATATCTTTTACTTGTGTTATAATTATGTTGTGTTGTGTGCCTTTTTGTCTGTGCTAAATAAATGTAGGTATTTTATTTCTTTCTTTCTTTATTTGTTTCATTTTGACAGTTCAACAACATTCATTGCGTTATTTACATTGTTGAGCAGATTTTATTTCCAATTTATGAAGCAATGGATAGCATTCTGTTTCAAATCAAAACATTGTGATTGATCGTGTTTTACGCAGTAAGGGTAGCTGATAATAAGCTTTGTTTACAAACTTTAACCTCTCGTCTGTCGTAATTACAGAAACAATTAAAAAACCATTGTGTCGCGCGTGGATCCACGTTCCGACATACAAATGACCACGTGAGCTTTTAAACTTTTAATTTTATAACCACAACTCAATTAGCAGATACCTTGCAACAATTCGTTTATTAGCTTCAAAATGTACAATATTAAACACAAAATACCCTTAAAATACTTTATTGCCAAAACCTAACCGTGTACATCACTATCTATTACTATCACTGCTGCCAGCCTGGCCATCCTTATTGACGATCTGCTGCAGCTCATAATCCTGCACCACTTGAAAAATCTTACTCTTAGCCTGGTTCAAGTAGTATGGACTAAACTTCCTTAGCGTCGAACCTATAGTTAACAAAAACACGTCTAAAGGATCCGTAGGGCTCAACTCCTGGAACATGGATTCGGAGTATTCTCTCGAAGAGTTCCCGTCGTCTTGTTGTCTCTTTCGGAAGACTGGTTTTGTCTCTCTCGACTCTTCGAAGTCTAGAGCTTCATCAACGAAGACTTCCGAAGGCATTTCGACTTCGCAAGCGTCGTCTTCGAGGAAGCCTGCGTACTCCTCAGCTGTGGTTCCTGAGGAGATCGGCTCCTTGAAGTAAGGCATCATGAAGGATAGTTCTTCTTCGTACTTATATTTGTAACTGTGTGCATTCGGGTTTTTCAGTCTTTCTCGGAATTTTCGCCGCATCATATCTCGAATATTTATCCATCGTGATTTGCAGACGAGAGCTGGGAAATAAAAGGTTTTGAATTAATTATAAGTTGTTATAACTTACAAATAGGCTGGTTATGTGTGCTCTTATGCTCATGTCAAAATCAATCTGCCTAGCCTTTTCTCAACTATGTTAGGGTCGGCTTCCAGTCTAACCAGATACAGCTGAATACCGGTGTTTTACATGGAACGGCTGCCTATCTGACCTCCACAACCCAGTTACTTGGTGACACGATACGAGTTATTTCGAATTTGAATACGATGTTTCGAATTTGCCATGTAATGTCCATAAAAGAGTGTGAAAACAAAGTCTAAAATAGGATGTTTAGTGTGATCTTATCAATAAAACACTTTCTTAAAACGGACGTGGGTGAACTAAACACAACCTTGCTGTACATCGCACACGTCTCCACAAAGTAGGCAACTCATTCATGGGTCAATGTAGGTATACGTTTTTACAACAAACTCCCCATTGACATTCGAAACTTACCCATTAAACGATTTAAAATCTGTATTAAAACCAAACTTTGTAAAAAAGGGTACTATACAATTTCAGATTATTTAGAAGATAAAAATCTTGGGATTGAACTGCTCGCTCTGCTAAGCCTTGTGATAAAATCATAAAACTAGACATTTTAATTATGTAAAATCAACACATACCAGTTTTATAAACACATTGACATTGTTGAAAATTATATTCAAAATGACATGATTACTTTGTAAAGTATTATATTATTTTAATTAATGTGAATGTGAGGACTATGTGGATATTGTTTTTATTTCTCTGCTAGTTTTAGTGATGGTCTGGCAGTTAGAGTAGTTTATGCGGCCTACCCAAATGTCCTTTCTTTGGTATTGTTCGTCGAGTTGAGCTCCTTAAGTTCTGAGTTGAGCTCCACGATTACTGACAAATGCTTGCACTGACTGGACAGGTCCACTCAAATCTGTGTGGTTCTTTCCTCAAAAGACCTTTTCAGACACTTATCTACATGGTCCTCATATGGCCTGACCAAGATTATGTCTGGACTTTAAAAGAGACTGCGACCTCTGAGTTTGTTTCGGCTTTTCTTCTCAGAGTAGTCAGATAGGAAACGCCGAACTCATCTAGCTTATTTTTAATATTTTTTATATGACGTGTAAAAGTGATTTCGATATCCTATTTACAGAATAAACAATTTCATTTCATTTCATTTCATTTCATTTCTAACAATGACATGGTGCATAACAATGTTTACCTATAGTACCTACAGAGAAGTACAGACGCCAGATCAAGCTACCCGAAACTGTCAAATTTTCCCAATCAACTTTGAACCTTATCGTTCAGCGATAAAGTTGAAAATCTATTAAATAAATTTGACAGATTGTAGTAGCTTGATGTGCTGGCGTCTGTACTTAGTCACCTTAGTAGGTATACTCGTAGTCACGTAGAACAACGACTCAAAAGGATCAAAGGTTGCCAATGATAGGTGAATAAACAGTCAGCTTCAAGTAATTTATTCCTGCTATTTTGTTCATTAAATTACGTAATTAATAATTTTATTAACGCCTCTAAAGATATAACAAATGAACCATGTGGCCTTTATTATGGCTTAAAAGAATAAAACCCTAACGTTTACAGTACGACACAACTTATTATGTACCTAGCATAAATTTGAAAATTTGTATTCATTAATTTCAATTTTACGAATGTATTTGGTTATATGACTTCACAAGTTATTGTGTTTGCGTAAAGTTCATTTTCACCTAAAGCAGTAATAAATATTGGCGATTTTGAAGGTGCACTCAGTTCAGACGGTGATCGGTTTTACGAATTTTGCCGATGCTACATCTAAGTTGTGTCGTACTTGTACCTTCTTCTTAAATCCTCAAATCATCCACGATATTTCTACCCAAAGGCAACGTCTACTACCTATCCCCCAACAAAACAGCGCGCAATAATACTTGAACACAATCAAACTATTACAAAACACACACAGATAACCCTATCAACTAACCTGCTTGTAATGCTACAGACAAAATCGACGCCAACTTCACTTTCAATTCACCATTCAATAATAACCCTTACAGCTTAGTAAATAAGGTGCACAAGAAATATAAATATATAAGAAAGAAACTTACCTGGCCTGCTGAGTGAATCCCCAATCTTCTGCCAAATAACTTCTCTTGAATCAAAGTCTAAATATTTTGCGTGTCTCGTGTTGTACAAAATAGGGTTTTCTTTAACTAATTTTAATAGTTTTAAGTCTAAGTTCTTGTTGAAAGGCAGCGGCATCGTGTCGGGTGCGCTACGGTGTCGTGTCGCGACTGCGCGGCGGCGCACTGAGCGGCAACGTCGCGTCGCGGCTACGTCACGTGTCGGCTCCGTTGGTATCGCAACCGGTTGCTAAGGGGCGGCGCGCATTCTCGATTAGCGCTTGTCATTGGTTGATGTGTTGTTACTTATGTTTTGTTGAATGATTAGATTGTTTTTGTAAGGTTTGATTATTTATGTAAGGTTTTTTTTAATAGTAAAATAATTTGAAATCTTATTCTTAACATGTTTTTTTTTTCTTGGTTAAGTTAATTCAATCAATTACCTATTCTATTTTAATTACCTACTTTTTGTACTTTGTCTATAAAATGACATAAAATAGCAAGTAAAACATTATTAAATTAATTGAACGATTCCTTAATTGAAATCTTTTATTTAGACCGCGTTTAACCGATCTTTAAATAGAGTATTCAACCGTGAAGCAAAATACCGTTAATAATACAAAACGACAACAGGTTAAGTACCTACTTATAAAAATCGGATGAGAGCGGTAATAAATTTTAAAAAATATGCTCCAGAACCTCCTTTTTTTCGTTGGTTAAAAAGTGCTACAAAAAGTCTGCATCTAATCTCCTCGTATCGCACAGTGTGCGGCCGGCTCCGACCGGACGACGCGATGCGACCTTCTGTGTGTGTGTGTGTGATCGATCGGCGAGTTGCCGGGCCACGACAACTGTGGGAACTCGATTGTAAATCGTGGGTGATTCAAGAATGTACGGAGAATAAAATGAAAACTATTGTTTATTTTATTTTATTGTTTTATCATTTATTGTGCGTAAACAATATGCTAAGGCAAAGGCTGTTTGATGAGATGACATTATATAGTTATTTTATATAAGTACAGCTAACACATCGATGGAGCCCTACCTTTAAAATTCGAATTAAATTAAAACTACAAAAAAACATTCATACGTACTAGTCAATAATGACTATATGTAGGTATTCTTATGGTATTTTAGGATACTTAAAATTGTGCATTCAACATACTTGCTCACACTTTAAAGTTATATTGATTTAAATTGAAAGTTGTAATTGAAAATTGGGACGAATGTTTTTTTTTTTATTTGTTTGCTGCTAGATTGAATTCTAGCAGCAAAACTACAAAAAAAAAAACATTATTTAAATTTTCAATTACCTACAACTCTCAATTTCAACACAAGTTTTAATTAAAATACTAAATGCAGTCAACCTACATCTTGGAGATCATTATTTAATCAAATCAAATTCTAAATCCTACGTTACATAAAATAGACTCATAAATAAACCTTATCATAAATACAAAGTTTCAGTAGTAGAAACTTTAACTTCAGAAGAATGTCCATGTTTCTCCTTCTCAACAATTTGCTGCAAATCATGATCTTGAACGACCGCGAATATTTTACTTTTCGCTACATTCAAATGATAAGGCGAAAAAGTTTTTAATGTAGACCCAATGCTTAACAAAAACGCATCGACTGGATCCGTAGGATCCAACTCAGGAGATACAGGCTCGCTGAAACTTGGCAAATTAATTGTCTGGTTAACCTCCTCAAAACACGGTTCTTTTCTCTTCTTAGACTTTTTCTTTTTAGTTTTGGCTTTCTTTATTATGGGTTCATCAGAGTCGTTACCGTCGCTGCAAGGGTTTAAATCAATCTCTTCGTTTGTGGAGTCTGTGACCAGGTCATGCCAGTTCTTGGTTTGTGAGTCTTCTTCGTCTTCCATTGACAGTACCACAACATCTCTGTAGAAAGGCCTCATGAACGCAAGCTCGCTCTCATATTTGTACTGTCTTGGGGGATGTACTGGGTCTGTAACATTTTTTTTTAGAATCCGTCTGTGTACATCTCTTATGTTTATCCAGCGGACTTTGCAGTCGGCGCCTGTAATAAAAGCATAAAGATAAAATCTAATTTTTTCAAAATATTACATACCGAGTAATACGCGTATGTCAATTATCACTGTAATAGTCTCCTGCGGGGTAATTGCGTAACACACTAACAGTTGCAATGGCTTTCATTTTGACAGTTCAAGAACATTCATTAGGTACGTTATTTTTATTTACGTTGCTGAGCAGACAAATTTCGATCATATGAAGCAATGGATTAGCAATAGTCTTCAAAATTATTCAGATTGTGATTGAAAGTGTGTTACGCAATTAGGGTGCTGGCCAAGCCAAGCAAACTAATCTATGCGTCGCACGGAAAAAAAAATGCAAAGTCGCCATGTGTATTTATAAAACACTGTTTACAAAAAAAAAACAGAAAATGATTTAAAGTTTTAACCATAATTTAACATTAATACATTTTAATTTTAATTAAAGTACTCTTTAGAATGAATGAAAAAACTAATCAAATAAAATAAAATACAAAAATCTCAGAGATGACCCAAAACTCTCGCATACCTCTCACAAAAACTCGCCCAGTCTCGAACGCAAACAAAACAAATAGTAGCGTCGGATCGTGACAACTAAATATTACTTACCCGGCCTTTTTAATTCGTCTCCAATCTTCTGCCAGGCCACTTCCCTTGTATTAAAGTCCATGTATTTAGCATGGTTAATGTCGTAGAGCACTGAGTTTTCCTTCACAAGGCGAATTAACTTCACGTCTTGTTTGTCTGAGTTCTCGTGGAACATTTTAGCGTGCACTGATCGGCAACGGGCGTCGGACACTCGCGTCGCGAGTCGCGCGGTCGATTCGTCGGGCCTCGGTCGTAGTCGGGACCTCTCGCTCACACACTTTTAGGGACGGTTTTTATGAGGTGAAGATGGAAAAAATTACGTGGTGTTTTTTTTCTGTTGTTGATAGAATTGGAATAGTGTTTGTTGCTAATTAATAAGTTGTAATGCAACAAACGTTTTATTTAAGGCTTTATTTTTTTGGTAGGTATATTACGTCAGTTTTAATTTTAGACAACAAATATTTTAAAGCGTTTTGTTTATTATACATGACATAGATTTTAGTTATAATATTGCTATTTATATTTCCTTATTTAATCTGTTTGAACATATTTTCCTGAATACACATTGAGTTATTATTATAATTATCAGCGCTGTCAGTCGTGAACACTAAAGTAGTTAGGTATTAAATTAATTGACAGACAATGAATGAGCTCACCATACTAACTAAACATTAACATGCTTATACTATTTAAGGTACATTTTCGCAAACATGGCCGCGGCTGCTATTTATAAGCTCATCTTATTAATAAATATTATTAATACCTACGTAATACTCGTATACCTATATTAAGAATTTGTGCATCAGTTGAGTCAAGATTACGGTACGATTCTAAATACTTACACAATACAAAACATACATTTGAAACAATTAAAGTACCATTCCATAGCCAACCGCAGGCGGCAGCAGCAGGCGACGTGTCGCCGCGACATGACTGGTTTCTATGTATTTGTATGAAACTGACGCGCGACGTGTCGCTAGCTTTGGAAGACATTTCATTGAAATTCATAGAAACCAATCGTGTCGCGGCGACACGTCCCCTGCTGCTGCCGCCTGCGGTCGGCTACGGAATGGTACCTTAATCCAGCAAAACAAAGTACCTATTACATTATATATTTTTTAAACTTGATTTAAATAACAATGTTTTACGTCACATATTGACCCTGTAACCGGAAAACTACGCAACTGACATCCACTTTCAACATAAATAATCGAAATAATTATTTAACGAGTGTGTTCTACAATGTTTGGATAAGCTGATCTTTGAAATTGCCTACCAGATAACGTAATCGGAACTTAACAAATAATGGACAAAAGTGAAATAATTATGGTTACTAACTTGTAGTACATAATAATTAAATTGAACCCTGCATAATCATTAATCGTCCTATAACGTTCCCTCCCACAGCTGGGACACAGGCCTCCTCTCCTTTTTATTATATTTTTTTTCCTCTTACTTTTTACCTCATGATATCATTGGTAACAATTGAAGTGTTCTTGTATTTAATTTTATTAAAAGGTATTTTTTGCATGCTAAAATATGTAAGTAAGCAAATATGTGGAACTTCTTACATTTAAGACCTTTTATGTAGGTACCATATTTTATGCAAAATAAAAAAATCTAAATTGTTAATTCCTCTCTGTGAGATTGGGCAGTAAATCACCACACTGTTCCAGTGCTTGTTAGGATGCCATATGACTTCGAATGTTCGGTTCTTGACGAGTTTCTTCACGATAAAACATCCTTCACCGTTTTGATCGTGAGCTCAACCATCTTAGGGAGGTTTGTGTTACAAATCCACCGCCATGTAAACCCACTGTAAACCAATCCATCTGGCCCACGTAGGGTACCTGACTAGTCGTTGGACAGTTAAGCGAATCTTGACTTTTTCTTTTTTTTTACTTTATTAGTACTAAAATGCGGGACATCCCATAAATATATATCAATAGTTGAAAAGTGGGTCTCTCAATTTTACGTTGTTATAATACAATATTGTAACGTACAATATATTTAAAATAATAATTATTTTAAAGTGGCAAAATACATAGTTATTGGACAGCATTTGCAGTGACTGGACATTTATTTGACAGTCATTGGACAGAATGTACGATGGCGCTGAATGATTTTAAAATGCTGTTTTATTAACTAAAAACAAATCTAAATTAGGATTTTTTTACTAGGGAACTTCAAAAATAATAAACAGAACTCAAGACATAAATACAAAGTGTATTATTATAAAATAATATGTATGTAGGAACTATGAGCACAGCCATTAGGTAGGTAATTGTAACAATTAATAAGTTTTCTTAGAATCTAATAACATTTTATACAGTTGATGTGCCTCTTCGCTGTTTTCTTCAACAGACATGGTCGATTCAGCATCACTGTTATTTTCTTTATAACTGTTATTTTCTTCATCTTCATCATTTTCCTCTTTATAACATGTATGACAAACATATAAATCTGTATCTATGTGTTCGGGCACATGCTTTTTGTGTTTGGGTGGTACACATTTGACATGAAAAATTAATGAACACATATCACAAACAACGCGACCTATCGTTTTCGTCGTCTTTGAACATATTTTACACGCGTTAGTATTGTTTCCTGCTGGTTTCTTTTTTGCCTTTATTCCTTCTTTTAACTTCTCTTTGTTACAGGATTCTTTCTTAGCTTTTGCTTCTGCTCTGGATTTTTTCCTCTCCTCTTTTTGACGTATTTGTGATTCTTTTATATGGATTTGGTTTTTGTACATGGTCTTGTATTTATCTGACGTAATAGCAAAAGGCATTCTTTTTATTTCACGTTTGCCTTTTCGTTCCGGTGTTTTAGGTAACGTCAGATACGGACCTAAGTCTGCGTTATTACGGACTTTGAACGCTGGACTAATTTCCGAGTATAGTGGCAGAGGTTGCAAAATATCTATTCCTTGGTCAAGTGTATTCGATTGTTTCATTGGCGTTCTTTCAAGTTCAGTAATCGCTTCAGTTACTTCAATAGAAGTTGGACCACTTGAGGACCTAGTCTTAGTAATAATTCCTGTAGCAGGACATAAAGTGTAGCTTGAGTCAGAACCTGGCTGCTTCATTAATACAATATCCTGGAGAATTTTGATGGGAGATTTTGGCCTAACCTGAGAAATATTAGTCTGTTCCAAAGGTAGCAGACTATAATCAGTGTGAACGTCGTTGTTTTGGCTGAGAAAAATATCGTTATAGTCTGTGTACCGAAGTATTGTCGGAGATGGTAAAGAAATTGTATCATCTTCATGTGTATTATTTGGAATGGGAGTCTGTCTTTGTGACGTTAGATTGAACATTTCTTTGTCTGCTTGTTGTGATAATAAACATTCTTCAATAGTTGAATTTTCATTTGGAAGCATTGATGTATGAAACTGGAATTTTGGATCTTCAGAAGTTAGGTGCTGTTCTTTTATAGCTGTTGTAACAGATGTAGTTTTTGATGACCCAAAAGCTTTATATACATTGTGAAGAATTTGTAAGTTATCTTCAATCTGATCGAGATCTTCAATACTCTGCAGTTCTACTGCTTTATTTTGGCCAATCAACGACAAAAATTGGGAAAATGTTATAGTATCATCATTATTTGGAACCTGAATGATGTCAACGTCAGCTTGCTTGTTGGATGGTATACATTTTGAATAATCTACGGCATCGGGATTAAAAGGTGCCAGACCACAAGCCCTAAAGCCATTAATAAGTGTCTCATTTTTGATAGAGTTTTGTAGGGCTGCATTAAGGACTTCTGCGAAATTAACTTTTGTTATCACTTGTCCTGGATTTTGGGATAGCCATTCTCTTGTAGCTGCCTTCCAGGCAGCTTTTATTGGGCGAAACACTGCTACGTCTGCCGGTTGGAGGATACGAGTGGCATTTGGATATAAAGCTATCAGTTCTATTTGCAATTCTGTGCATAGCTTGCTCACTTCATACGTCAAATGGGTTTTATGACCATCCAGAAAGTATATTATGGGCAAAGGTATATGTTCCCTTATTAGGTAAGGATGGAAAACATTTGCCATATATTCAAAGAATAATTCGGATGTCATCCATCCGTTTTCACTCCTCCCTACCCCCCACTCAGACGGTATACCCTCTATCACTTTCTGAGGAATCCTCTGATAATTATAGACTACCATCGGAGGACAATAAGCACCAGCAGCTGAGAAAGTAAACATTACAGTCATAGAATCTTTTGAAGAGCTTGTCTCGACATTATAAACATTTTTCATACCTTTTAGTGCCAAAACTTTTCCAGTTTTTGGACACAACTGGAATCCACTCTCGTCCCCATTAAACACACGCTTTGGATCGTCCAATACCTCCAGCAAGTCCTTTTCAGTGAAATATTGGTGAATTTCAGCAAACCATTTGCGTATATCTGTTTCAGAAACGCAGGCACTCGAGAATGTTACACCCTCGCTTGTCCTTTTGCCAATACCGGGATGTCGTTTTAAGAATCCTCTTACCCAACCTTCTCCTGGATAATTATCTTTAAATGGATTTGGCCTTGGATGATCCACCAAAAATCTTTGTACACTGGATTGAAGATCTTCTTTCTTAAGAGGAAATCCTTTTTTGGATAGCTCTATAATCCAGTTTTCGATACGAGTTTCTTCTTGGTTATTTAAGTAAGGTGATGGCCCAAAGGTAGACTTATGTTCGGGATGTTTTATTTTAAAATGAAGAGTAGATTTCGGAATTCCGTACCTACTTCCGCGCAATTTCACGAATTTTTCCACCATTTTGAACTTCATGCAAAGCTTTTTGTAAGCTCTCAGAACTGTAAGCTTCTGTGTTTTTAATTTTGGGCATCTTGTCTTTTCTATCTATTTCTGCAATCAAACATGGGACATGCATTAGACAGTCATTGGACAGTAGCGTCCAAGGACTGAATATGAACATAAATGATAGTCATTGGACAGTGTCCAAAGACTGTAAAGTAAGCAAGGGGAAGAGTGTTTTTTTTTTTAGATTATATTATACCTTATACACACACGAAGAAAGCATAAAATTAAACAAATATTATTTCTTCAAAGACTAGTAATTGGACAAGATGTCCAACAACTAAATAAAGAAACTTATTAAGTTACAGTCCTTGGACATGCGATAATATAACCTCAAATTACAAAACATTAAGATTACGTTCTGAAATAACGTGTAAAACAACATAACTTACCACATATTTAATCCAAGTTGTCCCAAACAATCAAAAAACAAGATTTTTTAACGATTTGGTCGGTCTTGTCCTTAACAAATTTCTTTATTTTCGACGAGAATTTGACACAGCGTCCCGATCACAACATTAATTTATTTTAACTGCCACCAACGCCATCTATTGGTAATTTTAAATATTATGACTGAATTTGGATACACGTACGATCAACAAAGCTGGCTAAATGGTTCAAACAACGCATGTAATTCTTATAAAATCCGTAAAAGAGGAAAGTGTCCATTCACTAGTCGCGTCCAACAACTAGTCAGCTACCCTACTTTGACGCGTCGTGTCGGGCTCGGCGCTCTACTAAAGTGCCACTTGTTTTAATATCGTTACGATAGCTACGGTATCACAACGATTTAGAACTGTTTTGTTGTTATTTACTACCTACAAAATGTCGTATGAACCAGCGTTTCTTCATGAGAAATATACTCTCGAAACGACAATAAATAATCGTGAAAACCGTTGAGTACTTATAAGCAAACGGCTTCTAGTACAAGTAGGCGATCGTTTGACGAGTTAAATATTTTTTTAGCAAATCTGACTAGCTTCTAGCGTAATCAAACCTAACTAGCTTCTGCCCGCGACTTCGTCCGCGTGGAATAGTTACTTTGGGCTAACGCTAACTTTAACCCGCGACTTCGTTTAATCTACTTTTACCTAACGTTTTAAAAGTTTTTTTTTTTTTAATAATACATACGTTGAGGAGCTATTTTAGGTACCTATATCACGCTTTTATCAGTAAGAGTGGAACTTTAAAACGTTAGGTAAAAGTAGATTGTAGGTTATTCTCAAAAAAACTCAAAACCAATGTTATTTTAAAGTAAGTACCTACTTCTGCGTACACTATATTTTTAGTTTTGTCTTCTTCCGGCAGAAGTATATTAATATTAACAGATATTGATTTTCAACAGAACCAGCACCCTAATTGCGTAATACAACACAATCACAATTTGTTTCGATTTGAAACAGATTTCTAATCCATTGCTTCATAAGTTGAAAAAAAATCTGTTCAACAACGTAAATAACGCAATGAATGTTGTTGAAATGTCAAAATGAAACAAATTTCGCGAAATTGTTTACGAAAATGAATTAGGTACGCAATTAGGGTACAGATCTAGATAGGGCAACATATAGTTGTCCGTGCGAAATACACTCTTGGCGTAAATCAATTTCTACGTGCTTAAATGTTTGCCCCTTTGCCTTATTAATAAATTGTTACCGCAAACGATACCTTCACCGGAAAAATTCTTTAAAATGCGCGCCCAGTACTTGATCATTATTTTGCTGCGATGTTATTTTAAAACTGCGATATCTCCTAAGATATTCATTGAAATCGAATGATGTAATAGGGCAATTTTGTTTTAAATTAAATACTTGTGATGAATAACGTATTTATTTGGTTAAGGATTAATATCATGTTTATAAAAAACCTTCGCAAATAACGCATTATTTTAGAACAAATTTGGTCAGCTTAAAAAAGGTTATCGTGAGCCAAACTTAAAAGATAGACATAATGCTGTTGCGGACTTTTTTTTAGAACTTTTAAAGGGGAACAATTCTGTCATACCTACCTGATTTTTGCGAAACTTTAACCGTTTCCGTAAAGCACGCAGCGGACATCTCAAAAGGATTTTTTTTTTTTTGAAATATTCTTCATTGGTGCTCCGCTCCTATTGGTCTTAGCGTGATGATATATAGCCTATATATAGCCTGAAATAATTTTTCAAATCGGACCTGTAGTTCCTGAGATGCTAATCTCAAGCAAAACAAACTCTTTAGCTTTATATTATATTAGTATAGATATAGATTTGATGATTGTTAATACTTAGTACACATAGCATGATTATTATGCAATAAAATTAAATGGTGTAAGTATTCTGTAATAAATAGTATACTTATCGAAATCATTTATACACGTCATATAAAAAAAAAAACAACCCTATGTATTGTCTTAAATAACCATAGAGGAGGCCTGTGTTCCAATCCCAACAAAACACAACACAACACATAGGATAAAGTATGAATTAATCTTCTGACCTATGTACGCCTATGTATAATAATCATTATCAATAAATAATTGTGTGTTAGTGGGAGTGCCGACAGAAGTGAAAACTTGAACAAGATCGCCTTGCTGGAAGAAAAATACTTGTATCGAACATTGGTCCGTCACCTTATTTCAATAAAGAGCACAATCGCGTTTACATAAAATAATACTTCTGAAACCTTTAAAGTAAAAATACTTTCATAGAATATTGATCTGTAACGAAATATAAATAAAGAGCACAATCGCGTTTACAAGATTGAGGTGTCGTCATGGTGTCGCGAAATCAAGGAATTAGTCCCACTTAAAAAAAATTGCTTTATGTCATTTAGATGCATATTAGTTTAGGAGCTAGCGCACGTTTATTAATTACGCGCCGTACAATAATTACGGCAAGACAGCGACCGTTCCAAAGACAGCTCAGTTTAGTTTGGTTCAGAACTTTAATTGTGTGAGCCAGACTAGCTCTTCATCAGTTTTATTGATATACCAGCGCGTGGAAGCCAATACGGATACCGGCACCGGCAGTTGTATGAATAGCCAGCTCCGGCGACCAAATCAGCTGCCGGTGCCGGCAGCAAAGTCACTCCTTATGTATTATGCTGTATGAATTTTAAATACGGTATATTACTTCAAATGCGGTAGTATACCTAATTTGGTAAGCACTCGGATATGAGGTATACAAATACGGACTGTAGGTACTTACAGGAAAAAAGTACACGCCTAATTATGAAAAATTTATAGAAATATAGCTACTAACCTTGCTGCTCAGTAACAGGATGCCGTCCGTTCAGGATGGCGTCCCTGGTCTGCACATACAGCAGGTGCAGCTGCACAGGATCCCGGGAATCCACGTTTCGGTCGGAGTAGAATAGTCTTCGCTTGAGGAGTAGTGTCTCTTTGAAGTCGATGCCTTGCTCGCGGATGGTGCGGTGCTGGTCGAGCCATTCCACTATTGGAGAGATGGAGAATTTAGAAAATGTAAGTAGGTAATATAAATCTCAATAATGGAATATAAGAGTGCGTTTTAACAAGTTAAGTGGGATCCTACAAAGGCGTCTTAACAAGTTAAGTGGGATCCTACAAAGGCGTCTTAACAAGTTAAGTGAGATCCTACAAGGCCGTCTTAACACGTTAAGGGGATCCTATAAAGGCGTCTTAATAAGTTAAGTGGGATCCTACAAGGGCGTTTTAACACGTTAAAGGGGATCCTACAAAGGCGTCTTAACAAGTTAAGTGGGATCCTACAAGGGCGTTTTAACAAGTTAAAGGGGATCCTACAAGGGCGTCTTAACAAGTTAAGTGGGATCCTACAAGGGCGTCTTAACAAGTTAAGAGGGATCCTACAAGGGCGTCTTAACAAGTTAAGTGGGATCTTACAAGGGCGGCTTAACAAGTTAAAGGGGATCCTACAAGGGCGACTTAACACGTTAAGAGGGATCCTACAAGGGCGTCTTAACAAGTTAAACGGGGATCCTACAAGGGCGTCTTAACACGTTAAGAGGGATCCTACAAGGGCGTCTTAACAAGTTAAACGGGATCCTACAAGGGCGTCTTAACACGTTAAGAGGGATCCTACAAGGGCGTCTTAACACGTTAACGGGGATCCGTCAATGTAGCCCGCTTTGTCGCTTCGTTTTATGTTGATTAATATTCATTAACGCTGTTTTAAATTCTATGGTGATCAAAAATGTTTACGCCGCGATTATGTTAAAATAAATAGGTACCTAATTATAATCATTAAAATCATCACCAAAGGTATATTTGCTGTAAATCGTCATACATATTTTCCCGAAATAGTCTTATTTCCTTCAATTTTAATTTACAGAGCTATTATTTAATGATAATTGCCGCGTAGTGAATTTCGATCAACATATAACATACAACTGCGCCGTAATTTACAATCTACATTGAATCATAATAGTAAGCGATTGTCATGTTCTTGGTCACTTTTTGTTCGTAAAACCGGAAGGGGTACCTTCCGGTTTTACGAACAAACAAAGTGAAAAATAATTTCGGAAGTCGGTGTCTTTGGTTTAGAATTTTCGTTTTTTGCCACCGACTTCCGAAATTATTTTATACTTTGTAGTGTTTTTTTGGTTTTTGGAAGACGGTTGTATTTTTTTGTAAAAAAAAATTTTTCACTTTTTAGTTGTACCTACCCCACACAAATTCGAATACCACTACCTGCTATGTAAATAACAGTGACAGGAACTTATCATATCATCCACAGACTAAGTGGGAAAAAATACGTATTATTGAAGCTAACTCAAAAACTACCTACCCAAGCAAACTTAATAAAATTTATATGGGACCACCTCTGAGGTATGACCTACCAAACAAAAAAGAATCATTAAAATCAATTCATAATTGGCGGAGTAATCGCGTAACAAACATACAAAAACAAAAAACATACAGTCGAATTGAGAACCTCCTCCTTTTGGAAGTCGGTTAAAAATGGCAATGAATGGATATGGTGACTACTTTGATGACGACTAATATCCTACGGGTCCAATATAATAACGGGTTCAGGGGGCCTACTACCAGCTCATAAACAGTATTATTTTAATATTACTGCAGTGGGAAAAAGAGATGGAGCTTTACGACCTGTAGAGCTTCATCTCTTTCTCACACTGAAGTATTAAAATAATACTGCTTTATAGGTAGGCCCCCTGGATGTTGATGGGGCTGCAGTGCATCAAGCATAGAAATATAAAAAAACCACAAAAACTTATTTCTTATATCTAAGGCATCAGGTATGTTTGTACAAGCACACGTCGATGGTTTCCACGCCATTGTCAGACAGAAATCTGCCTCTTTGCTCTGCAGAGTGCGGGAAAGCTCCAACTCCATCCTGAAGACAATAGCGGGGAGGTACGATTCCCCTTTGTAAAGTGATGTTGTTCGAAGATGCATTGCGAACAACACCCTTGTTTTCAAATAGATAATAAATTTACTAACATAAATATAAGTTATCATTTTGTTTACTAACCCATATGGATGTTGCTTATCCGAATTCGTTTTTATTTTATAATATTGAAGTTGTATGGATGACGGCGACACGCTGCGCCTGCGCCGACTTCAAATAAGTTGGCATCGGATGAAAAGGATAATGAAAATGAAAATACACAATGCACATACCGTTATCATCAGTTTTCAGCCTCTTGCTCATCTGTTCCAAGATCACATCTCGGTCCTTGGCTGGTTTGGGTCTTTTCAATGTGAAGCCGCCGCCACTTGGCTCCTTGGGCTCTTTGCCGTCTTCTGCTTCTTCCACTTCTTCTTTACACTAGAGATGGAGAAAGAGGGATGGTACGAGATAAATTTAATGTAAGTCAATTAATTAATTTTTGTGTAATCTACACATCTTCTACATAAAGTTTTTAACCATGTTGTGCCCACTTGATTTTTCGAGACATCACCAATGGAATCAGCATTGCCATACAACGTGGCAATGCTGCCAACCTTTTGGGCACTTTTCCTGTTGACAGCGATGCGAACGAATTTTTTGATGTCCAATGATTCTTTCTCGTCTTTTTTTTTAAAACATGTTCATAAATATTACTATTTTAAGTCTCTTAGCTTATATAATATTATGTAAATATTATATTACCTTCTATTAATAACTTAGATCATACATACATACATAACCAGCCTATTATGTTCCCACTGCTGGGACACAGGCCTCCTCTCTGTGAGAGAGTGGGCCGTTATTCACCACGCGAGCCCAGTGCGGGTTGGTAGATGTCACATGTCTTCGAATTTTGTTTGTAGAATATGCCGGTTTCCTCACGATGTATTCCTTCACCGTTTGGTGAGCAGTGGTGATGAAATAATTTACACAAAGTAAAGCGCCTGTCAGGGTTTGAACCTACGACCTACAACTCGTTAGTCACGGCCGTTACCACTGGGCCACCACTGCTCAGTAAGAAATAAATAAACTTAGATCACATACATACATACATACATAAACTCACGCCTTCCCATGGGGGTAGGCAGAAACTACAGAACGCCACCTGCCACGATCCCTACACACTCCTTTTGCCTCGTCTACGTTCATACATCTGGTCATACACGCACGCCGGTTGCGAGTACTACGCACCTGGCCTTTCTGAAGAACATCACCAATAAGGTCAGTATATGTCCTCCTAGGGAAAACTAAACTAAACTTAGATCAATAAGAAACAAATAAGTCATTGAATAGAGATTTAACAAGGTATTTAGAAACAATCGTATCTCGAGTTATGAAACCAGCAATCAACTCGATTCCGACCACTTCCTCCGACATATAGATTGACTCACCAGTCCATATTCATCGTAGTTCTTGATGCCGATGCGAGCACAGATGTCCATCATCAGCTCTCCAACTGTCTTAGCCTCATCCAGCTGCAGCGTCTTCACCGTATCTGGAGGTTATTGATGCATTACTAAGGATGTTACCACATCTTCTCGATCGGTTCGGTCGGTTCATGATGTAGCTTTGGCTGATGGACGAAAACAGATCACAATCCTAATGCTGTTCATTGTGTTGTGTACGAGCAGATGAATTTATTTATCAGGCATATGAAGCAATGGGTTACGATCTTCTTTTAAAAGTGTTTTACGCATTTGGGGTACTGACATTGATCGGTGGTACTTCTATCAAATCCGCCATGGGCCTCGACTTATGCATGAACGAAGTACGGGAGTCATTCTAATGATATCTAGAAAATCGATCGTACTGGTAGCAGAAGTCTACTGATCTTATTCTTCTAATGATCTTGAGTATTGAATGAAGTAAATAGTTTGGGTCATGGGTGTATTTACACCGATAGATATTTATAGCTGTTTAAAGGCTGCATTGTGTGAAAAGCGCCACGCTTGCAACCGGCTAGTGAAACATAAACCCCCTTAGTAAACACGGAGTAAACTTATACCTACCAAATAAAAATGTATGGTAAAGCTGAAGCTAATACTGGCTGAACGCGAGGTAAAGTTAAACCAAATCAAATAAAAAGTGGTGGCACTCCGGGAGTGCCGACAGAAGTGAAAACTTGAACAAGATCGCCTTGGTGGAAGAAAAATACTTGTATAGAACATTGGTCCGTAACCTTATCTAAATAAAGAGCACAATCGCGTTTACAAAAATAAACTTCCGACACCTTTAATGTTAAAATACTTGCATAGATCATTGATCCGTAACGTGATATAAATAAAGAGCATAATCGCGTTTACAAAACCTTTAAACTAAAAATACTTGCATAGAACATTGATCCGTAACATGATATAAATAAAGAGCACAATCGCGTTTACAAAAATGAGGTTTCGTGATGATGTCGCGAAATCAATGGTTTAGTCCCATCTCAAAAATGCCCAACGAGCCTAAAGCAGTTTCCACTTAAAAAAAAAAATATGGTAAAGCTGAAGCTAGTACTGGCAGTATATCTCCGCGGTTATTAAAAGTTGCTTACCGTCCAACAGCCTGACTCTCAGGTTCCTCATCCTGCAGATATAATCCAGGGAGTCTCCGTCCCTGAGCAGGTAGTAGTCCAGGGTCCTCTCGTCGTCCAGCCATACTCCAGACTTGTCATCATCAGCGGAGCGGAGGAATAACGCGTATTCTACAGGATAAAGAAGAGTCTTCAGATTTAAAGGTTTTATGTCGCATATGGCTAACATAAATAGTGTTCTACCTTTAGAACTGTCTGACTTCACCAAAATCCGAATCGAATGTGGTTGTGTTACCTAGCACTTCATTTTTAACAATCGGCTTAACGCCGAGATTTGAAAATCCAACAGTTTGCTTTTTACTTACGTACCGACCACCAAATTCCATACCGCGGTTGAGTTGCAAAATCTATTTTGATATCATCATGATTAAAATGTCGTGGACGAATCTGATGCATCACCAGGTGAGGATCGCCAGGACGACCTGGCGCAAGTTTGCCTGCTTAGATAAATATCTCTACCATTTGGGTAACCCTCAGCTATTTAGGTAGAATCAGTCCAAGATTTACAGTTCCACTCGATTTGGCCATTTCTGATTTTGGGTACTTATCTACTTAGTGTGCAAGCGATGTTTATTACAGGCGTTCGGTAAATGGCACAAGAAGTTTATGAAGGAATCTGTGACACAGAACGAGAGACAGACGACAGCGACGCTATACAAAGCCGAAATTATTTTAAACTTCATGTGCTGCATCAACGGCCACGTAGGTATGCTGATCTCGCATTGTATGGGATTTCCGTACAATGTGAGGTCAGCTCATACTGGAAATGTAAAGCTTGATGTGTAGCCGTGTGTACTATTCATTTATTTTATCTTCTTTCTCTTACCTTGTCCCTTGTTAGGCACGATGACCTTGTCCTTGACGACCTTGTGCGCTTCCTTCACGGTCATGTGCGAGTCGAACTTGACCTTCCGGGTCACCGCGCCTTCGTCCTGCACTATCTTTAGAGATAGTGACGGCATTTTGATTTAGTCCTGGATTTTGGAAAGATAAGCAATTTTAGGGATTAAGTAGGTACCTCTACCTAGGTATAGGAATTGAAATCTAACTTTAAGTAGAAGGTACCAAGATGGACTGGATTCAAATACCTTTATTTATAAGGGCTCAGGTAAAACTTGAAACAAGTCGGGGAATCCCGATGAAACGCACGCGAAAGAAGGCTAAATAAATACACCTAAATAAAATCTACAATTTACCTACCTACTAACTGGGTATTAGGGTACTGGGTACTAGGTAGGTATACCTATACGGTAATGAACTTCCACAGAATTTAATAAAATCCAATAGGAAAATAGTAATTATTATTTGAATCAGCGCTAGTTTATCTTCGGATTCCTAAAGATACCTAACCCTGATTTTCCGACAGGAATCATTTCAATATATTGCTGTTTTACCCAGTAATAATGTATTTAATTAATATTTCGAGCACACAAATGTACAGAGGCGGACAATTCTGTCGCAAACGCGGGAATATTCTTAAAAAACAAATGGCATTGTTTAACTTCAGGCAGTCAACGAACAAATCTAAAAACTTTAGTGCGTTGATTACAGCATTGTTCCGACACCAACTATGTTGAGTTCATGTTTTTCCTGGTAAATCACTCCTAATTAATAACGTTGAACACCGACTTATCATTGGATGTGTTTAATTTTAGGCCAACAATCAGAAGTCAATGCTGGACAAGAGTTGCACAAGACAAGTCCCATCCAGGTAGGAAGAGCAATCATCATAATTTCAGCCGAAAGAAGTCCTCTGCTGGACATAGGCCTCCCCCAAGTACCGCCACTTCGACCAGTTCTGTGCTTCTCGCATCCAGTGGATTCCTGCGGCCTTCACCAGGTCATCGGCCCACCTTATGGGAGGCCTTCCAATGCTACGTCTTCCGGTACACGGTCGCCACTTCAGAACCTTTCGGCTCCATCGGCTCTGTTCTGCGAGCAATGTGCCCTACTCACTGCCACTTAAGTTTAGCATAGCAGCAAGGAAGAGTAGGTAATAGATTAGGGATGTATACCTAACATCTGGCAGCGAGATATAGAGGGTAGTGGTTGGTAATGTTTTTAACACTTTTATCCGACCTTAAATTGTTCTATAATCGGCTCACTAGAAGTGGCAGACTTCAAGATCAAACAAGGACAAAGTTGTAGAACAGCAGCGTTACCAGAACCGGAAGCTAGCTTGCCAGGAAAACCGATAGTGTCACGGAAGCTAGGTAGGTATGCCAAAGGAAAAAATAACATTTAGGGAGGAGTCTATGACGTATTTAGAATAACGGATGTGTAATGGGACGTAGAGCACGAGCACGACACATCCAATATCGACCATGATTATCAAACTAAACTATACAGGCACTGTACAGGTAAATACTTCACTTCCTGTGTCCTTTTTGAAACTGTTAAGGTTCGTAACCATTATTTGAAATCGATATTAAATATTTAATACTAAGCTGTACATAAAGGTCACTTTAAAACTACAAACACTTCCTCGTAACGCCCAGCTTTTTCGACAACACCCCTTTCAACACTTCTATTTCTCACAAAACCCAAAAGTTCTTTAGTTACTACTTACAGTTAATTTTAACCGACGTAATTTGCACAAGTACTGTCAGCAGCGATCCACACACTGCAATGAGCTGTTTACCTCATCTCCCGGTAAACTATTACAGGGCTATGATTTCATCGGCGAGTCATTCGACAACGTTTTCCTTAATTTATGTATTTTGATAGTTAATATAGTTTCATTAAATAATAAGTATTATCATGTCCTGGAAGTAATTTTTAGGTCTGGCAAAACCCAAAAGTCCTGGTTAACCGCTCTGGACAAGGCCTTGCTATTCCACTGCTGGACAAGGCCTTTCAAATCTCACACCGTTTGATTAAATCTACGGCTACCCTCATCCAGCTGCTACAACCCACCCTGCAAAGATCGTCACTTCACCTAAACTGATGGAGAGCGTCCTACTTTCATTTTCCGATTCACAGTCTTCACTCAAAAACACTTTAATCCCAATCTCGGTCGGCTGATCGGTAAATAAAATCACAAAATAACAATAACACTAAACTCGGAACAATTTAATTCAGTTATCTATTAAACAGAACTAAAGTATTCGATGAGAGGCACTTCACCATAGACTAGTCACTCGGAGGGAAATGTCGGCGGAGTTAACAATAATAATAACAAATGTGAAATGACACACGCTTATTTGCAACACGTGTTACTGCAGTGTATAAGAAGCCCTAGACTGACTCAATCGTTTACAAAGATGGATTGTTTTGATACTAGACATACTTCCGCACGTGCTAGGAGCTAGGACTACTCATGGAGTGACGTGTAATCTCGAAGGGCGTGGTCAGTAGCGGTGCAAGCGCATCTGTACTGATGACTGATGCGATTAGGTATACGTGCACACAATCAATGAAGCAACGAACAAGATGCGGTGCGACTCGAGCTTTATGTTATACGGTTAGGATTACCATCAATCCGGATTCGTCTGGACATCTCTTTTTACGGTTCCGTAGTAAACAAGGAACCCTTATAGTTTCGTCATATCCGTCTGTCTGTCTGTCTGTCTGTCTGTCCGTGGTCTAGCTCCAAGACTGCAAGTACTAGGAAGTTGTAATTTGGCATGGGTATACATATTATTCATGCCGACAAAGTGGTAAAATAAAATTATGAAAAATATTTTTTTTTAGGGTACCTCCCCTACACGTAAAGTGGGGATGTTTTTTTTTTTTTTCTTTCCCTTGGTGTGGGGTATCGTTGGAAAGGTCTTTCAAAAACATTGTGAGTATGTTAAAAACATTTTTGAATTCAGAGATCCGTTTGCAAAATATTAAGCTTTAAAGTGAAAATTTTTGTTAGTCAAGTGTGTCCCCCCCCCCCCCTACCAGCTAAATGTTTGGTTTTAGATTTATGAAAAAATTCACAACAGTAGCTTATATAACGAATTTAAAAGGAAAACTATCACAGCTGAGTAGGCTTTACCAGTTAACGAGTAATAATCGACCAACTTAGATTTGCGGTTGTTCATGTTCTCCCATACATTCTGTATGAAAGATTTTTTTTTTCAACTACATAGTTAACTTTGTTCTTGGGATAAATTCATCCCAACTACGGAATCCTACATTGTGCATGGTCCGACATGCACTTGGCCGGTTTTTTTTTGCATTTTGGCGCCCTTCCCCTCCGGACTTCGTCCGGCCGGTCAGTGTGTCGTCTAAGGGCTTTTGTGCACTACTAGGAATTTTACTGTCCAGCAGTCCGATTTTTACGGTCCGATTTGGCATGAAAAAAACGGATGATTGGCTTGTGCACTTGTCCGTCTTTACTCGGATCGGTGCGGCGCAGTTTAGGGTAGCTCTCTTTGAAACTACACGCCACGTACCTACGCGTAATTTACTCTAGGAACGAGGAGTGTCTTGGAAAGTCGGCAGTTGCTTGCTTTATTACTCTAGGTGCGAAGACGTATAAGACAAAAAGAATGTTGGGTTCATCTCCTTATAAGTGAAAGGTACCTGACAGGATCATTTATATAAACCACAATAAATTGAGGCAGGACGAAAGATTTTTTTTAACTACTATCGGATGTCTACAACTACTTATAACCGCCTCCTTAACCTCCCCCGCGCCCGCCCCGCCCGCTCATGAATAATACTGATCGCGGATGCAGTGCACAAGCATAAACACGTTTTTCATTGCTGTCTTCTCGGACCGGAAAAAAACGACCCGGAATAGGGAAAAGTAAAATGTCGGACGTCAAAATTACGTATAGTGTACAAACTAGTATTTATATTTATGGCGTGCCATATCGGACCGTAAACAATCGGACTGCCGGACAGTAAAATTCCTTGTAGTGCATAAACGCCCTATGAATGCGAAGAGCTGTGGTCTGGAATCCGGATTATCGTCTGCGAACGCAAGTTCTAGCCCCGACACTGGACACATTAGAGCGATGGTGTTAAAGTACCTACCTATCTACTTGCCTTATGAATACAGTATTTGGCTTTAAGGGTCCGTGTACCACAAAAACCCTTTTTTTCGTCAATAACTTATCTAATTTTTTTTTTTTTTTTTAAACTTTGCCCCACACTAGGAATTTCTCCTGTATCGTGGGTGCGTTTACAAACATTTAAACTAACATACACAAACAGCCAGACCCGGAACAACTACTTGTAGGTAATTATGAAAATTATTGTGTAGTTAGCCATTTCAGCCGAAAACGTATGATACATGGCGGGTCATTAATATTGATAAAAAATTCTATTAAATCGAAAGAAAGAAAAGACATTATCGGACTGTCTGTTGAACACAACATTGAATTGTCCTGTGTTGAGCTTGATAAGCATGTTATAGTATGCGTATACAGACCTCCAAGTTACCAGAATCTATCCGTGTTTGATTCTGTAATGGAAGATGTATTAAAGAAACTTAGTACTAGTAGTAAGTCAATAATCATATGTGGTGATTTTAATATTAACTTATTAGAAAATAACTCAAATACTGTCAGATTATTAAGTCTTTTTAGGTCATTTGATTTGTCAAATGTTTTTATTGAACCAACCCGAGTGACAGCTTCTTCTGCCACTTGTATAGATAATATTTTTTGTAACTGTGATTACTTACACAAACAAATTGTAAATAAGTTGCCATCAGATCACAGTGGACAAACAATAACATTTTGCTCCTACATACCTTTACAAAAAATTCAAATAAGGTTTAGGCCAATTACATGTAAAAGTTTAGAGAAATTAAATCATTCTTTGGCCAATAAATTATGTGTTCAGAGTTTTAATAATATAGGTGACCCAAATGAGTTCTACGCCGAGTTCTTTTCACTATTAAACACGGAATTTAATGACACTTTTCCACTAAAAACTAAAAGTATTTACACAAAGTTCTTATTTAGTGATTGGGCGACTCCAGGTATTCGTAAAAGCAGGGAAAAACTATTTGAACTTTATGGCTTAAAACAACATATGAATAATACAAGCTTTCATAAGTATGTTGCAAAATATTCAAAAACTTTTAAAAGTGTTTGCAAAATAGCTAAAGCTCTTTATATTAGCAATAAAATAAAATCAGCTGATGATAAAATAAAAACTACCTGGCAAGTAATAAATAATGAAACAGGTAGGAAAAAACAGCGAAATACTGAATTTAATTTAGAGACTGCACATGGCCCCATTAACTCAGATATAGAAGTAGCTCAAGAATTTGAAAACTTTTTTGCTAATATTCCCCTTAAAACTACTGAAGCTTTAAATTCCTCACCCGCGCTTTCTGCTGCTTTACTTAGACAAAATGTGAAGGCATGCCATTTAGAGTTTAGGTTTCAGCATACAAACCCCCAGGCTGTTATAAAAGCTTTTAAAGATCTTAAAATTAAATCAACAGAAGATCTCTGGGGAATGTCTGTAAAAGTCTGTAGATCTATTATCGAAACCATTGCGCCCTATCTAGCTTACATATTTAACACCAGTGTAGACCAAGGAGTCTTTCCGGATCTCATGAAACACAGTAAAGTAGTTCCATTGTTCAAATCCGGTGATAGTAAAGAACCCAACAATTATAGGCCTGTGTCAATTCTGCCAGTTCTCAGTAAGGTGTTTGAAAAGTTGATGCTCAATCAAATGTTACTTCACTTTAATAAAAATTCCATCTTTCATAAACAACAGTACGGTTTCACCAAAGGGCGTTGTACTACTGACGCCGGTGTCACCCTAATAAAGAACATTTTTAATGCCTGGGAAGAAGCACAAGATGCCATTGGAATCTTTTGCGACCTCTCGAAGGCGTTCGATTGTGTAGACCATGAGACACTTCTGCTGAAACTAGAGCACTATGGGATTAGGAATACAGCTCTTGATTTATTTAGATCATACCTGAAAGATAGAAATGTTAAAGTTCAGGTAAACGGCGTAAACTCATTAGGGTCTGAAATGGCAATGGGCGTTCCTCAAGGTTCGATATTGGGTCCATTCCTCTTTTTAGTTTACATTAATGATTTACCCCAATTACTTCAAAATCAACCGAAGATGGTGTTATTTGCAGATGACACATCATTAATCTTTAAAATAAACCGACGGTCACAAAATCTTGACGACGTGAATAGCTCTATTCTGCAAGTCCAAGATTGGTTTACGGTAAATAATCTGGTACTTAATAAAAAAAAAACCAAATGCATTAGATTTAAATTACCTAATGTTAAAAGTAGCGAATGTGACATCATATTGAATGGAGAAAAACTGGAATTTATTAATCAAACAGTTTTCCTAGGAATCACGCTAGACGAGAAATTACAATGGGGACCTCATATAACATCTCTTGCGGGGCGGTTAAGCTCGGCCGCTTATGCTGTTAGAAAGATAAGACAGTTAACAGATGTGGAAACCGCGCGTTTGGTCTATTTTAGCTACTTTCACAGCATTATGTCGTATGGCATTTTACTGTGGGGTCGGGCTGCTGACATTGAATCCATCTTTATTTTGCAAAAGAGAGCTGTCAGAGCCATTTATAATCTACGTCGCCGCGAATCTCTCAGGGAACTTTTTAAAAGGATTAATATTATGACGGTACCTTGCCAATTCATCTATGAAAATATTATGTTTGTAAGGAAAAATCCACATCTCTTTAATAAAATAAGTGATAGACATAATTTTAATACTAGAAATAAAGATAAACTAGATCAACCATTTTACAGATTATCTAAAGTACATACATCTTTTATGGGGTACTGTGTTAAATGTTACAACAAAATACCTTGTGACATATTGCAATTAAATGAAAGAAAATTTAAAACTCATATCAAAAGTGCACTTTGTAAACAAGCATATTACAAATTAGAGGATTATATCCAGGATAAGAGTGCTTGGAAACATGCTGGTCCTGCTCCATAGGACAATTTAGAATCAAGACAAAATCAAACTGGTTGCTAATTTAATTGTAAAATTGATTATTTTGTGTTTTATGACATTGATTTAACATTCTGTGATTACTTTCTCACACACTGACTTATTAATTACAAAATTTTAGGAAAATCGTCTACTTTTACAATGTTTGTAAATATGTGAGCACCATGTATCTATCACATATTAAATTATCTGTCGTTGCTTCATTTTTAATTCTTTTTACCTATTGTGGTATAGTAATTTTATTCTAGGTGCATCGTCTTCACATATAATTATTTAACTAATGTACGTACCTATACAAACTATTGTAAAACATTTTAAAAGAGTAACGGTGGAGTTTCTTGCCCATTCTTCTCCATACGAAAACTACCTTTTGGAAGGGGCGACTAGAATCATTTTTAATATTTTGTAAATTTCGACGTTCAAAAGTGCCATACATGGGCCTATTTGAAATAAATGATTTGACTTTGACTTTGACTTTAGGTCATACAAATATTTGTTCCGTGCGGGAATCGAACCCGCGACACGCAGCGCAGCAGTCAATCGCTTAACCACTGCGCCAACCGTGCCGTCGTGCCGTGCGTGCCGTAATTGTAAGAAAGCTTGAAATAATTAAAACATTAAGTCTGTGTAAGTACAGTTAAAGTACAGTTTTCGTGGTGCTAAACCATTCGTGTCAGTCACAGCACCTGTTAACAGTTGCATCACTTTTGCGCTCTCGAAAATATGGTTTATTTTTCCTTTGATTTACTTAATGAAGATATAGTATACCTAATCATAAAATAAATTTTCGATTTTATTTCAAGGATAGCTGAAGACAATGTGTGATTTTTAAACTTCTTGATATGGTTTGCTAAATAGTAGGGAAAAATACATTACTGACAGGGCTTAAAAAGGTTATTTCAACATTTTTTTTCTGCTATAGTTTGTATGGAAGTTGGAAAAGTGGTTCCTCTATGTACAAGTAGACCTTATAATGATGTTATTGATATTTTTTAATTTTCAAAATCAAATGTAGTTTCTTCTAACGAAATGATCAAACGTCAGTCTCGCGTCAATTTTTGGAAAACTTGTTGCAAATTTTAGTGATTTCCCACGAATCCTTAATTTTCTTGTACAAGACAAAGAATTCGACTTTTCAAATCACAAATAATTTTGTTTAAATTCTGTTTCCCTTTCTCACAACTAATGATCAAATCTTTAAAAATTGATCAAAATCAGTCGATTCCGTGCACGGACCCTTAAGTAAAAACAACACGCGGTACCAGCCAAGATCTAATGAATCAGCAGAATGACCTTTAAAAAAAAGTTATACCAAGATAGTCTCTCCAATTCTACTTAATCTATGCATCATCAATAGGTCAAACACAACACGGTCTGAATCATACAAATCTTTGTAAATGTACGCTCTGTGAAGGTAGGTATTGCATTATCTCATCAAACTCATCTCATCTCAGACTAAAAAAAACCGCCAAGTGCGTGTCGAACCACGCACAATGAAGAGTTTATGAATTTATCCCAAAAACAAACTTAGCATTGTAGTTGAAAAATATATTCGTATGTGTTGTATTGATATACCTCACGGTCAATTCTCCAACTGCAAATGTAAGTTGGTACTCGCAAAAAAAATGTGTGATAAAACTACAAATTAACGATTTTCAGACTTTTACCTTTACATGTGCTGTGAGACCTTGCTTCCTGCCTTTCTTGATTCTAGGTCAACGGGTACCCTGTGTAAAAATATGTCGCATAAATAGCTGTAATTTTTTATTACCTTTATTTAGAAGCTTGATTTTTTTTAGAGCTCCAAGGAACCATAGACCTACGGTATTTGATATTAATTTCAACTTGATACCTCCACGCGTTCCTAAGAAAAAGGGTCTTGACAGACTGATAGACAGACAGACGAACAGACGGACAACGAAGTGATCTCATAAGGGTTCCGTTTTTTGTGCCTGTCAAGATGGAGGGACCAAGTCTTGGATTTAAAATCAGCCTACATAAAAGTTTAATACTGTAAACCTACTATTTGCTGCTTATGCACAATTTTAGTTAACTCAATGTATAACGTAGCTATTTAACAAAATCCTTGGTCTCACCATTTTAACGTCAAAATGGAGGGTACGGAACATTAAAAAGAAAAATAAGCCTCCCGACCGATTTTCGTCACGGTGGCCGTTAACATCGAAGACTAGCCAGGTACGCAGAAGATATTATAGTCCACAAGTGTGTTCAGTGTGCACAAACACAGGTGCATTCTCTTTTTCTATTCACATTTAATTATTAAGTACCTATGTCTAATGTGCCTCACATCTGCACAAAACGAACATCGCTCTTGCATAACAATGCTCAGAGAAGCAGCTCTATAAAACGCTGAAACTAATTTGACCAAACCATATTAATATTTTAATATGGTTTGGTCAACTCAAGTTGACCAAACCATATTAAAAGGATAGTAAAAATAACATAACATAACATCACGCCTTGTTTCCCCGAAGGGTTGGGCAGAGGTGTCCCTGTAGCAGGTACACCCATATTTCGCCAGTTATGTAATAGGGGGCGAGCCTATTGCCATCAACCAGGCACAAATCCAGACTCCGAGCTGCTACTGAGAATTTTCAGATAAAAAACCCAATAACACTTTGCCCGACCCGGGAATCGAACCCAGGCATAGGTAGCAGTAGCGCTTGCGACCACTACACCAACGAGGCAGTCAATAGTAAAAATATTTGTGTAAAACGCTGATATTTTAACTCGTACAGTAATGTATCTTTTTCCATTGTGTTCAATGAATTGTTTACCTCATTAATTATTATTAACACGCTAACAGTTCGGCAGACTGTTGAATAAATAGAGATAATACTGATAATAGGTACAAACCCAACAGCATTACACACATTTTGTAGGATAAAATAGGCTCAAAATACACCTATCTTGTCATTTAAATTCAGTGCTAATAAACACTAGCTTTGCCTGCGTTTTTGTCTGCGAGGATTGTGGGCATTGAATTCAAACTCAAACATATGTTTAAGTTTGAGACTTTGTCTGTGAGAATTGTGGGCATTGACTTGAGTTTGAGTCGACTCTTTGTCTGCGAGAATTGTGGGCATTGAAGACTACCTACCAATTGATTTTCACGTGGAAACCCACCTATTTATTTACAGGTCGAAATTTAAGAAAATTTTTGTCTATGCATACCAATCTCTACTCTCTACATTTACAACCTCTCGAAAACATAAAAGGTAATACCTATTACAGTACGACACAACTTAGATGTAGCATCGGAAAAATTCGAAAAACCGATCGCCATCCGAACTGAATGCGCCTTCACAATCCCCAATCTTTGTTACTACTTTAAGTGAAAATTATCATTGCGCAAACGCAGTAACTTGTAGTCATATAACCAATTATACATTCGTAAAATTGTAATGAATGAATGAAAATTTTCAAATTCATGCTACATCTAAGTTGTGTTGTACTGTACCTATCTTTCTTTAATAATTTTTATGTTCAGTTGCTCAGGCTAACTTCCCATTTGATGGTAACCTGGTACTAACGAAGTTTTAACGTATTCATGCGTACTGTCTTTAGTTTTTATACTTAGGTATAGGTTCAGGGTGGCAGGGACATCGACGCGCATCCTATGAGTTTTTCCCAGTGGTCAGATTGACAGAGAGACTAGTCTTTCCAACGGGATTTTTTTTTCCCGGTGGTCAGATCAGCTCGTAATTTAGAAAAAGTACTGTTCAACACGAAGAGGTTATAAAACTATTAAATAGGTTTATTTATATATAAAAACCCTGGACTGCAATAAGGGCGCAGGGCCAGATGGAATACCACCTATTTTTATTCACGAGTGTGCCGCCGAGTTAGTTATTCCATTGTCACTTATTTTCAACAAGTCTTTGACTTCTGGAGTTTTTCCTTCAAAATGGAAGGTAGCGAAGGTTGTTCCCATACACAAGTCAAATAATGACGACATGGTTTCTAACTATAGACCCATATCAATTTTATCTGCCTTTGCAAAAATTTTTGAGTCTCTGATCTGCCCCCATATTCAGAATCACTTAAAGCTGTACCTAAGCGAGGAGCAACATGGCTTCGTGGAGTCTAGATCTACAACTACCAACCTAATTCTGTTCACTGAATTATTAACGAAGGCAATAGACTCAGGTTACCAGGCTAATGTCATATATACCGATTTCAGTAAAGCTTTCGATAAGGTTTCGCATGGAATTTTGATAAGGAAATTACGAGCATATGGCATCACTGGATCATTACTTTCATGGTTGAGTTCGTATCTCGTGGATAGATCTTTCTATGTGGTCATCAACGGTTATCAGTCTGCCTTGCGATATATCTTGTCTGGCGTGCCACAGGGATCTCATTTGGGACCCGGTTTATTTAATTTCTTCATTAATGATATTCCAAATTGTTTTCATTACTCTGTTATCTTTATGTACGCAGACGACTTAAAATTTGTTAAGATCGTTAAAACTAAAGACGATGCCTCTGCACTACAAATTGATCTGGAAAGGCTTGTGCGATGGTGTCAAAACAACAAAATGCATTTAAATCCAAGTAAATGTTACCATGTCAAATTCACGCGAAAACATCAGCTGATAGAGCAGGACTATTTCATCGAAGGCGAAAAAATTGCGGAACTGAACACAATAAGAGACCTAGGTGTTATGTTTGATCGGAAACTAACTTTTATTCCGCAGATAGACCATATAATAAAAAAATCCTGTAAAATGCTGGGATTTGTTATAAGAAATTCCAAGCAGTTTAGGTGTTGTAAAACTAAAATTATGCTTTACAATTGCTTAATTCGAAGCACATTAGAATATTGTAGCGTGATTTGGCGTCCACACTATGCCACACACTCGTTGCGTCTAGAACGCGTTCAAAAGCGTTTTCTGTGGCACCTGGCGTTTTCTAGCGGAATAACTAAAAAAGTACGTTCGTACAGTAATAGATTAAAATATTTTAAAATGGTTTCGCTAGACAATCGCCGACGCATTAATGACGCAATGTTTGTGTGCAAAGTAATGCACCACAAAATTGACTGTCCACAAATATTGCACACCTTTAATTTCCGTGCCCCCTCAAGAATTCCTCGCAGTGCAATAACACCACTCTGCCCACCGCAGAGTAGAACAGTTCTAGGCGCCAATTCCCCCTATGCAAGGTTATGCAAGGTTGTAAATAGCTGCAGTGATCAGATCGATTTGTTCTTTGAAAGTTTGGGCAAATTGAAAGCCAATTTTCATAAGTACATTCCTAAATAAATAGATCAACCTTTCATTATCTCACTTAAAAGGAAATGTGTCGACTTAAAATAAGTATGGTATAGTTTGTCGTATATATTGTTATTATTAGGTTTTAACTAGATTAATTTATTATTTTTGTACAACTTCTTTATGCATGCGGAGTTTACCTATAAGTGATTGTTGCACTGTTGCATATACGTTTTTGCATGTTACTCATAAGCATTATTCAGTGTAAACAATTGTTGGTGAACCTATAAATAAATAAATGACATTATGGAGTTTGTTGACACTGGTTGAAATTCTTTGCAAGTTGTTTCATGGTTGTTTATTATAACAAAATTCCTGTTTGTCATGATATGTCAATCACATCATGTACATACATGGTACTTGGAATCAGTACTTAAATGATTCTGGATCCCCCTTCGTTGAAACATGTCGGAGGCTATTTAAAAAAAAAAAGCTGTTTTATACATTTTAACCACGTAGGGTATTGCACTTTTGTAGGCTGAAACATTTCTAGGCAGGAGGTTCCAGATCCATGTATTGAATAAATCCATGGCACAGATTAGTACAGTAGTACACTCCGCAAAATTATCTAAATAATCGAAAAATTATCGAAAGTCGGTGTCTTTGGTTTTGAATTTTCGTTTGTCACCGACTTCCGAAATTAAAGTTATTTTTCACTTTGTAGTGTTTTTTTTTTAAGTCGGTTGTTTTTTTTTTTGTAAAAAGTTTTTATTTTTCACTTTTTAGCTGTGGTACCTACCCCACACAAATTCGAATACCACTACCTGCTATGTGAATAACAGTGACAAGAAGTTATCATATCATCTACATACTAATTGGGAAAAAATACGTATAATTGAAGCTAACTCAAGAACTACCCAAGCAAAGTTAATAAAATTTATATGGGACCACCTCTGAAGTATGATCTACCAAACAAAAAAAGAATCATCAAAATCTATTCATAACTGGCGGAGCAATCGCGTAACAAACATACAAAAAAAAAAAAAAAAAAAAACATACAGACGAATTGAGAACCTCCTCCTTTTGGAAGTCGGTTAAAAAGCGACTCTGGCTACCACACAATAAAGTGAAATTCAGGTCGCACAGAGCTAATTACCTACAGTTATATTCACCTAGAAGTTGCCTCTCTTTCTATCGCGTAACTCTTATATCTTCTGACTACGTTACGCTCACTGAATTCGACAAGTCGAGTCCGCCGCGTAACTACTTGTAGCTTCATACCTTAAATGCGGAGTGTCCAATCTGTATTCATCTGTGTCCATGGTAACAGGTTGTACGACCCTGTATACCTATTAAAAGTAAATCTAGGACAATCTACACCGATGGCAGTTTACAGACCTTAAATGGGACGATTACACATTACAAAGACGCCTAATAACGTCACAAATATTTATGCGAACTATTATTGTTGCAATTATTCAAAAAACCACAGATAACATTGAAATTATTAAGTAAATACATAGGTATGTTAACTCCTAAGGCGACCCACTGACCACTCCAGGAAAATACTTACCATTTTTGGTAAGTTAAAATATCAGCAAAGCATACCACATAACTTTCGTCTTCCGGGCTCTAGGCTATCTGAATTCGACATTCGAGCAGCCTCAGCCGCATCGGACTTGAGAGCCCGGGACCGAAGGCCCAAATCCTTTTTTTTGGGTGGGAAATTATCAAATAACTTTTCCCGCTCTGGGTGGAGCAAGAGGGCGTGTTAGACTCTTACTAAAACCCACCCGTGTTCCTTTAGTTGCCTATATTGCCAGGGGACACGGTAACCCTTTCGGACAATAACCGCAACCCTGGCAGGCATCGGCCCTATTGGACCCCATCAGTTCTGCTGACATCTCTTTGAGGCGCACGGGGAACACAACGCGCCGTCGACCCGGGCCTGGTCCTTATCGGACGGCGAGCTACCCATTGCTTAACGTCCGCAAGCCCGCGCCGGGAACGGTGGCCGGGAATCGGCTTGCGACTCCCGACGCCCAGGGCGTCTCCTGCGGCGGTTAGAGGCGTAAGGGCGCGAAATTTGCCTTTACCTTACGCGTTCCGCCTCCTCCTTCGCGAGCGACCTAACTTATTAGAATACGTACACAAGGACTTAGATAAGCTCAAAGATCGCCATTTCACTTTAGTTTACTAAGTCGGCGTTCCATACAAATATGAAACTTATTCCTATGTTTTTAATGTTTATATTCGTATAAGCGAATGCGAGGAAGCGTTTCATTCGAATAATATGAACATGATTGCAATATGAATAATATTTACATTCTTATGCGACACTGTTCACACGGTCTGTGAAATTTGCCCCAAGAAATCATTGAGAAAGCCTAAATGTATGCCTAAAAAACACACTGTGAATTTATCTGACGAGTTATGGAACCACACTTTTCTCACTAGTAGGTTTAAAGGTATTGGATAGAATACTCCTTTTATAATGTTTACTAGATATTTTATTACTAGCAGTGTCCTACTGTCTGCAAATTATTTATTTATTTAAACTATTCGCACTAAAAAAGGTACAAGGGCGAACCTTTGCTTAGTTTTCCCAATTATGTTGGGGTCAGCTTCCAGTCTAACCGGATGCAGCTGAATACCAGTATTTTACATGAAGCGACTGCCTATCTGACATCTAAACCCAGTTACTGAGTAACACGGTACCCCTTGGTAAGACTAATTGTCAGACTTTCGACCCGTAACAACTGTCAAAGATCTGCAAATGACAGCCCCAACGGCCTTACATGCTTTCCGAGGCACGGAGAGGTCTTGGTATGTAAAGATGGTCACCCATTCACGGACCAACCGAGGCAAGCGTAGCTTAAGAGGAAATGCGGGCGGTCTTTTCTCCATAGAAACGCTCTCGCCTGTTTTCTTTCTGGTGACCTTAAAGCAATGATTTTTTACAGTAAAATAAATATCGGTTATCGACCCGTACGACTGTTATTACTTAGCCACAAGCCCATCAAAAATCTCAAAATACATAATAATAATATGTATATCATAATTAATTATAAATAAACTAGTGTTTGGTTTTGTGGGAAGGTTTGGCGCATGCGCAAGATAATACACCATGAATAGTTTTTCCTGTTCATATACTTATGGTCATGATAGAGGTATTTATAAATAAAACTACTGTATATAAGAATAAGTTTATTTCTATGGAAAATAGTTCTATCTACTTATAAATTAGCTACGGCATAAATATCTATACACTACTGACTTCTTTCTACCATTTATTTGATTATAATTTATAAACATTTTATTTCACTTCCTTGGTTTACAGGACACTGGCCATACTTGAGGCATAAGCAGTATGTAAGGATCGTAGCTGGTGGCGTTCTGTAGTTTCTACCTACCCGCTTTGGAAGAAGGCGTGAGTTTATGTTTAATGGCCATACTTATATTATAACATGACTAAAATCTATACTTAAATATATAATTGTCCAGCACTTGTAAAAAAATACGAGTTTTAGGAAAAAACAACTGCAATACCTACTCATAAGGTTCAGTTTGCACTAAAACTTCACATTTTTGTATTACTTTTTCACAGTACTAGTCAGTCTAAAATAAACTTAGTTAGCATAAAGTTGATGTTTGTTGAAGTGTCAATAACGTCAATTGGAAACAAGGATTTGATGAATAGACCTTAGATTGAGTTTTTTCCGTATTTTCTTAAAGTGTGTTTATTATACTGTAGACATATTATTGCTGTTAAAATTAAATGTTACACACTTAAACGATGTAGGTAGGTAAATATATATACACGTACTTTATAGTGTAAAATGAATAGTGTCCGACCGAAGCTTTGTTTTCGGCCATTTTCGGCAAAAATCATGATTCGGCCATAAACCATCCAAAGCTTTGGCCAAGCCGAAAATCAGAAGTTCGTGAATTGTCGCAATCAATACAACAAGCAAAACACGAAATTTTGTTTCCTTTAATGGAATTATCGTGTTTTATTTCTTATAAATATTTCTTCTTTCTCTCCCTAGGTGACTCTCACTTGAAATGTCAAATTAATCTCTGGGATTAAAACGAACTTTAGGACGTATTTTTTATGTCAATACCTAGAATTAAGAAAGGTCACAATAACAATAAAACTACAGGTATATTAAGGGGGAAGCGTCAGGGGAGCCCGCAAAATTAAAATTTTGTTACGTTTTTTGCATTTTGCAGGTCAGTGTCAGATTTTATGTTCATTAAAATATGATTCGCGGTCGTAACAAATATGGCTTTACTCAATTATAATCATTACAATCAGCAATAGTGATTAAGAAGAAGATAAAGGTGTCAAATGTCATGATTTCATGAAATCATGACATTTGACACCTTTGCTAACTTATGGAGTCGTATTGCTGATTGTAATGATTATAATTGAGTAAAGCCATATTTGTTATGACCGCGAATCATATTTTAATGAACTTAAAACCTAACACTGACCTGCAAAATGCAAAAAACGTAAAAAAAAAATAATTTCGCGGGTTACCCTGACGCTTCCCCCTTAAAAATACAGAATACAAGAGTGACAGTAATGTTTCTAGCTACTCGATTAGGCCAGGTGGAAACTTGCTCATAGCATTATGTTAACATTATTTCTAAATATTAGGTACTTATAAATATTTTAATATTAGCCCGAAACGCTTAAGGAAAAAGGACCAAGCCAAAACGTACACTACGTTATAATTATTTTAAAACAATGATCAAATATGAATCTTTTGGAGATACAAAGTAGATTTATAATTACAATACCAAACCTCGTACATACCTATGAAATCTGAGTTTCGAAAAAGAATAAGCATCGTTTTAAAAGTTCCCCGAAACGATCAATTATTGCAATTATTATCAATTTACACACAATAAACACACAAACGTTTATTGTCAATCGCTTCAATTGCATTTGGTAGACGATCAATTTGCGCATCAATGTGTATCAAGCACGTAAAAATTTACAATTGCAATTGATCGTTCCGGGGACCCTTTAGAATATGACTTGGTGTTTTAAAAGACGAACGTTTTATTAAATATTAGCTGCTGCCCGCAGCTTCGCCAGCGTGGACCCTACATCTTTTCCCAAAATAAAAGTAGCCAAGTTACTCTTTATAACAGCTATCTACCAGTGAAAGTCCCGTAAAAATTAGTCGCGCTGTTTCGGAGATTAGCCGGAACAAACAGACAGACAAAAAAAAATTTAATTGTTTTTTAGTTATAGTACCGTATGAGCATTTGGTAAAAGCTGTTATTTTGACATTACAGACAATTCAATTTTATTTATTTGTATGTATGTAGCATGTATATTATGATATTTGATGTCTTATGGCGTCCTGCTGTGGGGATCGGCAGCTGACGTAGATTCAATTTTCATTTTACAAAAGAGGGCAATCCGCGCGATCTATAAAATGGGCCCTCGCGAGTCCCTTAGAGACAAATTTAAAGAAATTGATATACTGACTTTGCCTTCACTTTATATCTTAGAAAGTATTATGTATGTTCGCAAAAACTTAGGACTTTTCAAAATAAGAAGCGATTTCCATAATATAAATACACGTAGTCGACATGAAATTGTGATACCCAAATTTAGATTAACTAAAACAAGCAAGTCATTTCTTATAAACAGTATCCGCTTTTATAACAAGTTGCCAAAGTCTGTGACAGAACTTAGCGATGGGAAGTTCAAAACCCACATCAAACGTGTACTTATCAAGAATTCATATTATAAAATTAAAGACTACGTTGAAGACAAGGAAATTTGGCAATAATTCCTTCTGCACATGTGGCTTCCCTGGTACCTCATTAACGGCATAAATAAGTAAGAGTCTATTAACTGCTCCCAAATTACCATGTTTATTTAAATCTTTATTTTTATTTATTTTTACATTCGCCCTTGACATATTTACTATTCTATTATTTGACATTATATACTTTTTTTTTGTGGTTTTTGTGGACATGATAATTATTCAGATTGATTACAGTTGTAATAGCAATCATATAATTGCGTTTTTATTTAAAATAGGTTTTTTACTTTTTTAAATTAATTAATTTTTTTGTATAGATTCTTTTCTACATATTTTGTGAATGTGAGAACGCTGTAGGCTTAGTGGATTGTAGACCTGTTGACCATTTTCTATTTTGTTAAGTACTTGGTACTTATTGAAAGACCTACACTGTCCTCCCATACCTAGAAACACTGTTATTTGAAAGTATTGTAAAAGCCAATTATTTTTAAAAGAGTAACCGTGGAGTTTCTTGCCGGCTCTTCTCCATAGGAAACGACCAATTGGAACCGTGCACCTAGCTTCTGACGTTTCATAAGTGCCCATGTAGGTTTATGTGAAATAAAATATTTTGATTTTGATTTTTGATTTTGACTACTCTAGTCTAAGTTAGTCTTCAAGTTGAGGTGAGAATTTTCAAAAAGGGAGGCATATTATTTTATTTTTAGTCGGTACTTGGGTCCTTTTTGTCCTTTATAATGCCAATAACATGTCTAATACCTACCTACGTTGTTTTCACCTATTGATACTATGTTTTAACTAAAATTTTTCACCTCTTTTAATTCTTAAAATCTCAGTTCGTTGATTCAGGCATGACCTTGCGGAAATCCATTATAAAATACAATAGACGTGGATATATTTAGTAGCCTGTTCCGCTTAGCTATTTCTAAAGTCATAAAAAAAACTCCTGAAAGAAATCGACACGTGTTTGACGGGCGATAAGGCTGCTCACTCTGCGTTCAGCGCTCGGTGTGGCAATACGCCATGTTCGGGTTCGCGACAAGTCAATCGTCATCCTGAGGATGCCTCGTTGAAAGGTGTGTCGATTTCTTTCAGGAGTTTTTTATGGCTCTTTAGAAATAGCTAAGCGGAACAGGTTATTAAATATATCCACGTCTATTGTATTTTTTTTTCTTAAAATCTTATAATGTATACGGCGTTATACAATTCGCTATAAAACTAACAATGGTTTTGATGTATTTCGGGTTTTTTTTTTTCAAACCTACTTAGTTATTATCTACAAAATAATTACGGTTATAATACTTATTTGATAAGTAAATCACATCTAACTCAAAATCTACAACAAACTAAGGAAGCAAAGAAAACAAAAATCTAAATAAAAAATCTTTATTAGAATAAATAAAATATTAATAACAAAAAATTGTGTAAAGTGTACAGATACTTAATAAAAATAATATGAAGCACGCAATAAATGTAGTTAATAATTAAATACTATTTAAATATATTCGATAGGCTTGCTATAGGAAAGTTTAATATTTTTTTTCCACTCCCTCTCACAGAGGCCTGTGTCCCAGCAGTGGGAACATTATAGGCTAATTATGTCATGATGTACTAATCCAGAATTCTAACACAGTTTGTATAGCTTTTTTAAGCTTGGAACTTGTTTTCAATGAAAAGTAATAGTGTAATCATTGTTGAAGATCCTAATAAATAAATATCAAAACATTAACATTCGTTTCCTGGTTGGTCTAGTGACTGCCTCGTTTGTCTAGTAGTAGCAAGCGTTACTGCTGAGCAAGAAGTCCTGGGTTCGATTCCCAGATCGAACAAAGTGTTATTGGGTTTTTCCATCAGAAATTTCTCAGTAGCAGCCCGGAATCTAGATTTGTGTCCGGTTGATGGCAATAGGCTCGCCCCCTATTACATGAGACGTAAACATAACTGGCGAAATTTGGATGTACAGACGCCAGCACATCAAGCTACCCGAAACTGTCAAATTTTCTCAACCAACTTTGAACCTTATGCTTCAGCAATAAAGTTGAAAATCTATTAAATAAATTTGACAGATTGTAGTAGCTTGAAGTGCTGGCGTCTGTACTATAGGTGCACGTTTAGCTTACCCATCCCCATACAGGCGTGTTGTTATGTTATTAACATTAGTTTCTATAGTCATCAACCGGGAATAAATTCAGACCCTGATGGAAGAACCCAATAACTCTGACAGTGACAGACCTGAGGATCGAAACCAGAACTAAGTGCTCAGTAGTCTCGTTTCCGACCTAGTAGACTAACGACAGATTTTCTTGAAATACCTTATTTCTTTTTAAAAATAATTATAAAAAAAAACCATTCAGTTCAGAAAAAACGGTACAATATTTTGAAAAGCTAGTCATCAGATTACAAAGGAGCCTTAAGTGCTATAGTTTTACAAATTCCCTGGACCCCCACACTAGGATTTCCTGTGTCGTGAATGTCTTTCTTGCAAGACTATCGAATACATCTGAATCCGTACAACATTTCAGCATAAAGTTATTTACAGAATACATTACTTAAACGATACTTTATTTGCTACATTAGTTATTACTGTGTACTGTTCTCTCGTTCACCATACAAAAATATTGCTATCACTCCGCTTAGGTCCTACGCTTATTCTGATTAAATAGAGTAATTGTACGGAAGAACATATTTTAGGCTGGTTTCACATTGGAGAATAATTAGCGAGGAAGACTTGGATGCAGTTATTTTCTACGTCATTTTATAGAACAATCTCTAGTGATCTTCTTCATCAATTAACGTCAAGGAAAATTTAGCAGAATGGCCCAGTATACTTATCTATTTGACTCGCGCTATCAAAGCGCTCGCCTCTAGATCTTTCTATCAGTCATACAACTGCTTAAACTCCTGCGCCGAACTCACTTAGGTATGTGAAAACAGCCTTAAGAAGGAAAACATCTTAACTACATTTAAAATAGCTGCAATTCTAAGGCCACTGGACTGTACGACAAAAACTGAATCTGCCTCAGTGTCATGGTTAAAGGCCTCTAAATTTCATTCTAATGCCCGACATACACGAAACTAGTTCCTAAAGCCAGGATAGTAAGCTAGTGTTAGTTAACTAGCAAGCTAGTAACTCCGGCTTCGTGTATACAGAACTAGCTTAATTTCTACGTCCAAATCTAGGATAATTTAATAGGATGAGGTTCTATTTTTTGAGCTACTAGCAACCTTACTGATTTTACTATCCTGTACCCTAATTGCGTAACTTATTTTCGTAAACGATTATGACTAATTTGTTTCATTTTGACAGTTCAAAAACATTCATTGCGTTTTTTACGTTGTTGAGCAAATTTTTTTTCCAACTTATGAAGCAATGGATTAGCAATCTGTTTCAAATCGAAACAAATTGTGATTGATCGTGTATTACGCAATTAGGGTACTGGCTTGTGTACTAGCTTCACGTGGCCGGCGAATCTAGTATTTGACTTTAAAGAATGCAGTACATTTTACTTCATGGACGTGTTACCTTAATCCCTGGTACTGGCTTAAAATTATCTGGCATCGTGTTTTAAACCGCACTAGCATGTTCTAAGCCAAGGATTAGTATACCGAGGTTCTAGCTTGCTACCCTAGCTTTGAAAAACTAGCATCGTATATCTCGGGCATAATGGACTAATGAATACTTACTACGAGTTAGAAGTGTATACAAGATATAGTAAATAGCACTACATTATAAGTTACCATTTGATATAGAAGGCGTCGGACCTACCCTACTACTAAATATAAAGCACAAAGATGGCACTTACGTTCAAAATCACACTCTCTATCACTATCGCATTATTCTATTACTCTATCAAATAATTCGTTGTTCAAAACATAATATTGAATCTTGTAACTATAAAATCTGTTATAGTTTGACCAATACCGCTGTACCGCGCCTTAGGAAAGCGCGCGGCGAGACGGGACAGCAGTGCAGGCCGCTAATTCGTCTTCGCTCTCGGCGCACGGCGTGTCGCCGCCGCTCGGTGGGCAACACTGCCCCCGCCTCGCCGCGTATTCCTAAGGCGCGGTACAGCCGTATTGGTCAAACTATAATTGTAAATGTATATTTTAAAAATGTCAACGGTAAAATCTTTAGGTATTACTAAATAATGGTACTTTTTTTAGAAAGGGTGCCAACGGGACCATATTACTAAGACTCCGCTGTCCGTCCGTCCGTCCGTCACAGGGCTGTATCTTCTGAACCACAATAGGTAGACACTTGAAATTTTTACAAAGTGTGTACACAACGCTACGCATCAAGCTATACATTTCCAGTTTATGCTGATCTCGCATTGTATAGGATTTCCGTACAATGAAAGGTCAGCTTATACTGGAAATTTATAGCTTGATGTGTAGCCGTGTGTACTACTGTGGCCGCTATAACAACAAATAATAAAAATATGTACTGTTAAATATTGTACGGTTGTACGGAACTCTTCGTATGCGAGGTAGACCCGCACTTAGGCACTTGGCCGCTTTTTGATAATGTAACTGAAATCTCGCGTACTGATACGTTTTTAGTACCTACTAGATAGTACATAAGCAATATATTCAAATTCAAATTAGTATGCTTTATAGATATAAAACTTACTAACTTGAATTTGAATATATTGCTTACTGATTACGAGTTAAGTTAAATGTAAATAAATGTTAAGTGTATGTCTAATTCATTATTAAGAGCTGCCTGAATTACACATACCTTGGGAATCACAACTAGCAGTTTTAGCATTAAGATGAAATAAAATCTTTATATATCTAAATCAGCTGTTTTTTAAGGCATCACAAGTTAGATCAAGTTTGTAAAACATGCCAAAATTTCTGCGAATTTTGATGTGTGATAGATTCTGCAGTTTTTGTATTATTTGTATAAATATAACATTGTGATATCTTCAATTTCGGCTAAATAACATACACAGTTTTAAGGTACATTACACAGGGAAGCTCAATACTATAATAAAATATTTTATATATTCTACAAAATATACTTTAAATCAATATTAATATTATATGTACTATGTTTAATTACAATCACATATAAATAATTACACACAACAGTATATATTTGTATAGTTAACTTAAATATTGTAAATAATAATAATTAATTGTCATTAATAATTCTACAAATTTTCTCTCCGATGTACTTAAATATTATTATGTGACGATCATTGATGCGTGTGCGCATAGGACTATGTGCCTTAGAGTGAATTATGAACGTAAATATTTTATTTATATATGTGGAAGTAAGTATTAAGGAGATCAGAAATAATTATATACATACAACCTATTAGACGTATTGGCAGTGAAGAAAAGGCAGTCTAACATTATTCAAAGTAAAAAAACTCAAGCAGTCTTAAGATGATAACACGAGATTGTACTATAGAAAATAGTCGTGTGTTTTAATACAACCGATATGCAACCAATTTTTCATATCTTGCCATAAAGTGGTGTGTGATAAAATCTAATTCCGATGAAAACCATAACACTCCAATGCACAAAGTCCTGCAACAAATCTAACTACATTACAAGTTCAACTTATTGCTGTTACATTGTTACAATACTACAAAAATTTGACAGTACTCAACCTGTAACCCCAATAGACACAACAATAAGATAGACAAGTGGCAGTGGGCTGGCCATGTTTGTCGAAGGACCGATGGCCGGTTGAGCAGACGAGTTCTGGAGTGGAGACCGCGTGGGACGCCTCCTAGCGACGTTGGACCGACGACCTTAAGAAGGTGGCACAGAGGGGCAGATGGATGCATCCGTCTTTCTAGATGCGGAAGACGGATGACAGGGTGTTGTGGCGCAGCCTGGGAGAGTCCTATGTCCAGCAGTGGACCGCGATAAGCTGTGTTGATTGAACCCCAATAGAACCAGGGTTGTAACGGATATCGTAATGAGGATATCGAGATAATCGGGTTTGAGGATGCGGATGAGGGTGCGGATGCAGATTTCGTATGAAAAATAGCCCTTGCTTTGACACCTGACACCACAATCATGCCCCACCACTGTCACGTGCGGCTGATCGTTTGTCATAGAACGGGGACGCTGTGAATTCAGGCAATAGGAATGTATCACTCACACTCCGGCCCGCGCATTTAGCTCAGAGCGAGTTTAAAAAAATTCACTATTTGAGCGAACAACGTAGTTAGGGTCACATCTCCATAGAAATTATGAGGATGCGGAGCTTTTAAAATCAAAACTTGAGGAAGCGGATGTTTTGCGGATATCAAAATTTATGCGGATGCAGATACGGATATCCGTTACATCCCTGAATAGAACCAATAGAAGAGTGCTTTGAATTTCCCCCAAGTGTTAAAACCACGAGTAACATCACCCATTTTAGAAAAGGTCTGAAGAAAGTTCCGACTTTAGAGTTACCTCGGTTACTAATTTGAATGTGAAATGTAGTAAATGGAATCTTCCCATAATCATTTGCCTGGCATGTGTGGTACAGGGCAGATCAATCACACAATGATAATAGTTGAAGCGGACATGATACACAAATTTATTGTATGACAATATGTCACTTGTGTCTTATATTAAACAGCTAAAAAAGTGTATGGTAACCCCATTGATCTGTTATGCTAGCTGTTGCTGATTGAAAGAAATCAAAACAGTTTTATTTACAATCCAAGGGGTTTGAAGGAAATTCCTAAACAATTGCTTCATAGTTTTGGAAAATTCGTCTGCTCAACAACGTAAATAACGCAATGAACTGTCAAAATTAAAGGCATTGCGATCGATTGCCATTTAATGTGTGTAACAGATAAAAGTAATATGTCTGTACAGTATCCATTGGCCACAGGTTGAGTTCCACAGTAACAGCTATACAACCTAACCGGCAGCTTTAGATCTGGTACCAGGGCGAGCGTCGCACCCAGCGCAGCCGGTAGCCGCCCTGTTCTGTGCGGATCTTGATCGATGCGCCCTCTGCCGCTTTCACTGTCTCCTTTACCTGTTAAAGAGTATAAACATGTGTGTAAGATTAAATTAGAAGAGGTAACAAAATAATTATTAATTTAAGTGAGGTGACGTCATTCAAAAGGGACCATAATATTCCACCTTTTTCACTGCAGTGTGTATAATTATCACTTGCTTCAAAAACGGTGAAGGAAAACATCGTAAGGAAACCGGCATGCCTGAAAGATATTTCTCGACGGCATGTGAAGCCAACTTAGAGGCCCATGGGAGGCTTTACAACTCTGACACCAGGTTAGTTACTAACCACACGAGAAGAAGACTGCAGGGTTAAAAGGCTCTCCACAAAAAAAAAAGGAATGAGCATTGAGCGTTTTTTTAAAAAGACAGCATATTCCTATACCCTAAGTAGCTGCTGAGATTTATGCCACTGCTAGGGTTAATAAGAAAAGATAAACACTTACGCTCTGCATCAAGTTTTGTGCATTTCCGACCAACATCTCTGTCGCTTCTTGGTCCTCTTCGCTACCTGCAAATTCAGCAAATAAAACGTTATGAAAACTGGTTTACTCAACAATATAGTAACCAAAACCAATGACATTGTGCTATGTTATGTGCCTATTTCTATGTATTATTGATCACGTTATAAAAAACACAGTGGCACTCCGGGAGTGCCGATAGAAGAGAAAACTTGAAAAAAAATCGGCTCCGCGGTAATCAACGCGTTGATGTCTTTTTAATGGTCAAAAGCTGGTGTCGTAACAGTGTTGCGAAATCAATGGTTTAGTCCCATCTCAAAAATGCCCAACGCGCCTAAAAGAGTTTTCACTAAAAAATATAAGTATGTATATCTCTTTTTCTTACGCGAAATATCGCTTAGTCTTCTGTTTAATTAATAATTTAAAAAGGTTTTTCAGGAATGGAACCTGATATCAAAAAAAAATGTTCAAACAGCGCCACCAGAATATCAAGACATTGCTGTCACAAATAATGAAAAAAAAATGGCAGAATTATGCTAAAATAGTGCATAATAAAGGGAGGATGTATGTTATACATAATTATTATAAGTATGCGTATGTATGTTTTGATGTAATATTAATCACACATTGACGTCATAATATTTTACCTTTGTAGTCCGGCATGCCGACTGTTAGAAAAGCGAGAAGCACAGCATTAATAGAGAGAAAGCTCTTGATATAATATACTAAGCTTAATAGTAAATAGGCTATTGGAAGAATAAGTATGGAACAGGACAGCGGTACTAAGACTAGTCGGATAAAAATCGAAAAAGAACTTTAGTGGATTAGACATGTGGTTCAAAATGGGCTAACAGTAATCATGAGACTTTGACATAACAATTTCTGTGAAGTTTTCATAGAAATTGTTCAACTTCATTGTCTGTTCCACACCCTTAAAGGACATGTCCAAAAATAGTTTTTTTATTATTCAATCATTCTAACCAGGATAAGTTAAATATATTTAGATAGAAATGCCAAAAACTAGTGGTTCTAACTATATCGTACATTATTAATGACCTCCAATTTGAAAAAAATGGTTTATTATTTTAGTGTGAATTTACTCCTAAAATGAACGAACCTTTCTAATTATCTAGGATAATAAAGTTAACACATCCCAAAAAAAAAAATAACTTAAAAAAATTTACACATGGTATCATCGAAGAAACGCATAACTAAGCAGTTTAAAACAAAATCCCGTGCACACGACCCTTTTTTTTCGTAGGAAAGCGTTGCTATATCGGCCGAGCGCTGCAAGCAGAAATAGTCCTTACGGTGCATAGTTATGCGTCCATCGAATGTCATATTTGACAGATGAATAGAATCATCTATCAATTAAGACATTGTCAAAGTATGTGGGAGGTTTTATTTGGATTGCTATCAACAAAACAAATATATACTAACAATAAATAGTTTATAATTTTTCTTATAAATGGAGGGGTCTAAAAATATTATTTCAGTGGTTCCTAGTTCCATATTTTTGTCGCTTTTATTTAGGTGTAGTTTGATACTGGTTAGATTTTTCTCGGAATAAAAAACCAACGTCCCTACAAAAAGCGGACATCTCCTTTGACCATACATTTCTGATACACCCTGTATAAGCGGAATAAAAGGACTGTGTGAAAGCTCAGAAAGCTGTTATAAGCTTACGTAATGTGAAGCCCTTTGGTCAAAAGAAGGAGAAATAAAAACACGCAGAAAGGTTACATGACATAATATAATAAAGATATAATATAAAGGCATACCAAGGAAAAGAGATGTAAGTAAAAGGAAGATGTTCTTACCTTGAGCGCCAAGCATGGTCGCCTTGACTGTTGATAGGATCTTGAGCTGCGTGCCGATCGTGGGGATACGCTCGCAGACTTGTAGCAGGTTCTGTCATAAACAAGAATAGTATTGTAAAGGTGGGTTTAGACTAAACGAACATAGAACCAGAACAAGAGCTAGAGCAGTCTTTTTTTTTATATCTGTTGTACATTGTACAGATAGTACCATCCACAAAGACGCGCCCCACTCCGCGATTAGTGTACTGTAAGCTGCACCGGAGTGGAGCGGAGTGGCGCGCGTTTTCGTGGACGGCACTATCTACATAGTTTATTGGTTATATGTCGTAAGGGGGTGTACAACAGCGAATCGATTGTCACGCCTCCCCCTTAAGGCCTAGGCCGAATATGTTTTGATATTCGGATAGCTCATGACCTAAAGTAGTGCCACAAAGAATATGAAATAAAAATCTAATAAAAATATATGTATCCGCGAAATTTCGCGGGTATTCTGGTTCTTGACATATTAGTAGCGAGAGACCAACGATGGAATGTTCTGTCCCTGTTTACATAAAAAGAATTTGGTAATGTGGGGATAGAGTGTGCATTCGTTTGTTTGTTCTAAATCGCCCTTAAGATTACGTCAGATAGGAAACGCCGACCTCATGTATTTTATAAAATATCATTGACGTGTAAAAGTGTTTGCAAACCTACTTACAGAAATAAAATCATTTATCATTTACGGCGTGGTAGCTCTAGGATTTAAGTGTGATATTGGAGTAGAAAATACTTAGTACAAAGTTCGAGTTGGTATTCAGACAGAAACTTAACTTGGTAATATTGAGATCTTCATCTTTTCGAGTCGATGGAATATGTAGGTAATATAAAATAATAAACCCTTTATTTCCATAACCAAAAAATAAGTTTTACAAGTGGATTACTAAAATACAATGTTAAAAAATATAGACTGAAAAAACTATTAAAAAAAAATGGAAAAAGGTATTTTTATTTTTGCAAGGTATTGCACGGAATATGTTTGGACCCAGTAGCTGGTCATGATTGGTTTGTTACCTATTCTTTTTAGCATTGATATTCTCAATACTGAGCTTCCTTTAGCAAAGGCTTCGTTTAGTGAAGGGTGAGCGTTTTTGGGGGACTGTCTTATCGATACCGGAAATTTCAATTGTCGTAAAGGACATTGTATTCCCTGTCCTTTATTACGACATTTGAAATTTCCAGTGTCGTTATGTAATTTTGACGTTCGAAAAGTGCTGATTCTCAGCCTAGTTTGAATAAATGACTTGAATTTTGAATTTTGAAAGCTTCTATTTCTACACCAGAAGCGGTAATGAATTCTGATGATGATAATGGTCTAAATATTGATTAAGTAATTAGCATTTCTCATTTCTAAGTGCAACCTATTTGATTAACAGTTTTTTATATTTCGTATTTTTCAGTGTTCGCGCATAAGATAATATTTTATTAAATAAACTTAACATAACATAACATCAAGTCTGTAATGTAATCCCCGAAGTGTTACATATAGTACATCTACATTTCATCAGTTATATTTAAGTACCGTGTAAAAGGGGGCGAGCCTATTGCCATCAATCGGGCACAAATCCAGATTCCGGGCTGCTACTGAGAAATTCCAGGTGGAGAAACTCAAGAACACTTTGCCCGACCGGGAATCGAATCCTTAGCCCTTGCGATCTCAATACCAATGAGGCAGTAAACATGAACTTGTAATTATGATTCTCATCTTTATGAAAAAACTTGTCGCAACACGTACCGTCCTGATCCTCTTATCGGTGCACTCGAGCGCCAACTTCTTGGCAAGTCTGGTGACCTCCTCGGAAGCCTCTGCGATCGCCTTGGCTGTGGCGATGAGCTCTCTCTTGCTACCTGTGGGTAGGAGGATTCAAGGTTTATGGTTGAAGACATGGGTTGTTGAGGAGGTGGCATGCTCATTCACAAATAATAAAATGACAAAGACCAAACCAAAATATTTCTAAACAAGTCAGGTGAAATAGGTAGTTTTTTTTTGGAAAACTTTCACAAAACAAAATACAATTCAAACTATAATTTCAAAACCCACTATGTATCAAGAATGTGGGAACCAATTTTATTCTCAAATCATAAAGGATAAACATTAATTAGAAGTTCTTCAGGCGTTTACATCATGCATAAGTAAAATATTATATAATAGTATGAATTGAAACACTAAATAAATTTAAATTTATAAAGTATGCAGGGTGAGTTATTTTTTATAGGTTTTTAGGGCAAAATGGTTTCGTATTTCGCTCTCAAGAACCCCACATTAAAAACTCATTCTGTAGCTATAATTTATCATAGATTCTTTTGCATGTTGCATAAATAAGACGTCCTCGTAACATAAGGTCTAGTTGAAAACCAGCGTCAGACACTATTGTCTTTAAAATAATTTATGCTGAACAGTACTCTAATTGGGTAACTTATTTTCGAAAACAATTTTACCTAATTTGTTTCATTTTGACTGTTCAACAACATTCATTGCGTTATTTACGTTGTTGAGCAGATTTTTTTCCAGCTTATGAAGCAATTGACTAGAAATCTCTTTAAAATCGAAACAGATTGTGATTTTGTTGTATTACGCAATTAGGGTACTGGCCCTATTTGGCGCAGCCGTAAGGCACACAATGCTGTTTTAAGCTTTTTTCTGTTTTTGTATGAATATCGTGTGCCTTAACGTTGGGCAACTTTTTTTTTCAAGTTTCTTTTCTTTCATTCTTTAAGTAAATGATTATTCCTACGGCCAATCACACAACATATAAAAGCACAGTTTACGAATGATATCTACATAATTATGATGAAGTGAAACAGTGTGACTTACCGGTAAGATTCAGAGCGACCTCTATCCGGAGGCGAGTGAGAGACATGTACAATGATTACAACATCGAACGTACAGCTTAGTAAGCGCATATTATTGTATACAAGCAAGAAAATTATTTAAAAAGCTGTGTCATTTATTTGTACAGAAGGTTGTGTAAAAGATCTTAGCAAAGCAAACGAGCGTCTTTGTCTTTTTTTAAAATAATATTATAAATGCGAATGTGAGTTTGTTTGTTTGTTGCTCAATCACGCAAAAACGGCTAGACGGATTTGGATGAAATTTGGCATACAAATAGACCATGACCTGGGTAAGGACATAGGCTATTTTTCATCTTTGATCGCAGACGAAGTCACGAGCAACAGCTGGTCAAATATAATTAAAATAATATGCTCCTAACTATACATATTAGTGTCAGTATGAATAGTGCTTAGCATAGATATATCCTAAGCTGTTATTTATATCATTACTTAAATAAATATAAGGTGTAAAAAGACTCTTCATGAAGCCGTCATCTCTAAGTAACTTTGCGAAAAAAGTAATTGCTAGGAAACCAGTGTTATTTTTGGTGTGAAATTCACTGTTAACGATAGTGGGCAACGTAACACACGCAACACATTGTGCTTAGGCGTGCATGCAACAGTACATAGATCGTGGAGGTATTTAAAGTGATAACATTTAGAACTTGTTTTCGTGAAAAAAGTAGGAACTTTGACTTTACGGTATGAGGTATGGTCCAGTACAAAAAAGTGATCATAATGACGAAAAGAACAATTGACTTTCGGCTTCTTAAAGAGTAACTTTACACACATTAATACACCAAATATTGCAGCTTTTAATTTACGATATAAAGCCGTACTTCTTATTTAAATGCCTTAAAAACAATGCCACCTAGTGTGGAAGAGTGACATATATTTCTTGTTCCTTCTCGGCCGTGTATCTCATTTACTTGGAGAACATAGTTATATTCTTCACATTTTTGTTTAGAAAAAGACCTGTTAATCTACAACGTCGCCTCGCTTATTACCTTTCGCAAGTAGTTGCAATTAGATCTACACATTTCACATTGGGTCTATAAATAAACTAAAACACCCACTTTATAGCATATAACTCAATAGCTAATAGAAGTATGAGGAATAGGGTGTAAAGTTCACTCATCTACTGCCCGACGGTTGATGTTGGGACGTTGTATATATTCTAGTCACGCGGTAAACACTGCTTGCGCGATGCATGATTTTGCGTGACGTTAGTGTGATACATAATTCCCATATGACGTTGCAGATGCCGCCACAAGCTCATAATCTGGATTTGCAGTGTCGTTTTTCCTGATGGCTGTTTGAATGGCTTCCTTAAAATTATATTTACCTTTAGAGTCAGAGCGCACGAGTTCGGACAGGCGCGCCATGAGAATGGCCATGCGTTTAGCGGCTGCAATGATCTCGTTGTCTTTGGATGACCATTCGCGGACCGCCTTGTGCAAGTTATGGGCTGCAACCTGTGTATGGGAAACGTTTATTTAATAACTCATTTCAATTATTTGTTGAATATTGGAGTTAAAACTTCTTTAGCTTCTTTGCGCTCTTTCTGAACAACTGAACCGTTACGCTACGGTCGGTGACGCTGAATCGTAAATACTCGGTTCCAGTCGGTCGGTGACGTTGAATAGCGTATATTCGGCTCCAGTCGGTAAGTTTTCACTTCTATAGTGTTCATAAGCACACTCTCTTTTTTATTAATGGTATTTTATGAGAATTTGTATCCTCAAACTCTTCGTTTATCATCAGTGATCGGAAATAGGTGAGCTAAAATACTTAAAGTTCGAAAAAGAACAGAGACAAAGTGGAGACGCTTTACGACAAAATATTTCTTCGGGACTAATGTTCCGGGTTTCGGAACATTACTTAAGTACAACTAAAATTAATAAAGTAAAACAACTATTGAATTCATTTCCTGTTTCTGTTTTAAAAAAAAGAGTATGCACGATTTTTATTGTTTAAAAAAATAAAAGGCAATTTTCTTATCTTCGTTTGAACGATATAAATAAGCGTGGAACCTAATGTAATTTACATACCAACTTTAATAATTATATATCTAACAAGGTAAAGGTAAAAAAAAAACAATTTTGTCATGTGAATAACAAGTGATGTCCCGAAACCCCGACATTACTCCCGAAAAAATATTTTTGTCGTAAGGAAGTCTCCACTTTTTTTGTCTCTGTTCTTTGAACTTTAGGTATATTAGCTCACCTATTTGCAATCACTGTTTATCATTCATGATCGTACCCAGTAAAATCCCTAGTAGTCAACGGCAATTTTCTACTAAATCAATGTATGATAAGAGTAATTTTTGAACAACTGACCAATATAGGATGACTGGGATGCGGCTGCCTCCTGAAGATGTCCTCTCCCTCGTCGTCCGTGTCCGCGGGCGGCGGCGGGCGCGGGGGCGGGGCCTGGCCCGCGGGGGGCGGCGGGCGGGGCGGGGCCGGCACGTGCGCGGGCGCGGCGTGCGACACGTGCGACACGTGCAGGCGGGACAGCGCCTCGGGCAGCGCGGGCGGCGGGGGCGGCGGGGCGTAGTGACCTGACAGAGCCGATTCTACTTCACCCGCTGCGCTGATTATCTGTGGAATGGACATACGAATTACTATATATAAATAAACCATTGCACCTTCCTACAATGTTGAAACATCTCCAACGGGATCGAATAATAACAAAATAAATAATTAGAAGTGAGAATGAGCAAAATTATAGTTTCACGCCATCATGCGCAAGGGGTGCGCGTCCTTAGTGCAGGGTGCGGGCCAGCTCCAATTTTGTCCTGAAAATGATCACTGAGCGATTTAACTTCCCCTATACAGTGTGATTCTTCATAATGTGCACATATCGAAATGAGAGAATCTATGCTTAATTTTAACGACAGTAATAGTACATTATTGCAAAGGCCGGGAAATAGGCAATTGCAGGTCGAGTATGAGTTTGAAGGCCGAGCCGTAGGCGAGTACTTCACTAACACGAGACAGGCAATTGCCATTTCCGCCGAGACATATATAGTGCTTTTCTCAAAAGAATGCAGGGAAATAAAAGTAGTTAAATTTCCATAATTTTTCAAGTTAATGCCGTTTTTAACATGAACTGTACATCTCAGCATGGAATAAATTGCCCGTAATGTACATGGCTTTTTAGTTTTAGTAATCTCATTAAAATATGTATTTTTCTTTTGACTTCGCTGGAAGCAGGTTTTCCATTGCTAATTTGGCTTCTGATATTAAATCTGGTGGAGTACAATCAATCTCCATTTCACTCTCTAAACCGTTGGAACTCATTTTAATTATCTATTTATATAAGTAAATAACAAATCAAGACGAATTTTGAGCTTTGCCGCCAATTTTCTATTCATCATCAGTGCCGAAAGGCAAACGCATCTAAGGCTATACAGCCACGTAAACGCAATTTGTACTAAGCAAAGAGAACTTTGGTATGCCAAGAATGATAAAAGAGATCCAATCAAAGAGTATTTAATAACCCCAGCACGCCATTTCATACAACATTGCTGGAGCGTTTCTTTCGATTTGATTTTCTTTGACCGTAAATTCGATACTTCGCGTGTTCTTTGTTCGAAAATAATGACAATATTTCCATGCATGTTTGAGAAAAAATATTTAAAAAAATCTAAATATTTTTTAAATATTTTTTATGGAATTAATTTTTCAAAAAATCATCTATCGCGATGACACAAACTCCATAATGATTGGAAGTAATTAGGCGTCCACATAAAATGAAAATTGAGAAAAAAAAAAACTACCCCCAATTGAAAATAAACATGTTTTTTCAGCAAAAATCTGTTTTTTTTCATCAGTTTTTACAATTATTGTAAATTGTATAAATAAGACACAAAAGAGAAAAAAGAAAGGGTTTTTATTTTTTCCGTCGATAAAATTAAGCATAGATTCCCTCATTTCGATATGTGCACATTATGAAAAATCACACTGTATACAACAATGCTGTCACAGACATGTATAATCAGAGCACTTAATTTGATTGACACTGAGCTATTTATAATGACTTGTTTGATGAAATCATTATTTTAATTTAATTTTAATTGTGTTACACAGATTTTTGACATTTAATTTTAACTTCAATTCTGTGACCCTTATAATTTTATATTGATCTATTCTGAAATTTTATTTTATGTAATAAGGATTTTGCCTAAATTAAATGAAATTTATTTATTTTTGTTTTATTTTTGAAGTGTTGAAATAAAATTGTTTTGTGTTGTAAAAACAAATCGATCGACATCGCTAATCGACAATATAACTTCTGTAAAGCGCCTTTAGACATGATATTTTTTACCTGTGTATGGTTCTTGCTACAGTAAAGCATATCAACAAATTGTAATATAATAATAGTAACCTCTGTAGAGAGAATAGAGATCGTTGTTCCATTAGAAAAAAGGACATTCAGATTTTCCCGAATATAAAAATATTCAGGGAACTACATTCCCATATAACTACATTCGCGCCTCACCTCAGCATTAGCAGCCCGCCACGCCGCCGCCTGCGCGCGGTCGCCCAGCGCCACGCCTTGCTATAACTACATTCGCGCCTCACCTCAGCATTAGCAGCCCGCCACGCCGCCGCCTGCGCGCGGTCGCCCAGCGCCACGCCTTGCTATAACTACATTCGCGCCTCACCTCAGCATTAGCAGCCCGCCACGCCGCCGCCTGCGCGCGGTCGCCCAGCGCCACGCCTTGCTATAACTACATTCGCGCCTCACCTCAGCATTAGCAGCCCGCCACGCCGCCGCCTGCGCGCGGTCGCCCAGCGCCACGCCTTGCTATAACTACATTCGCGCCTCACCTCAGCATTAGCAGCCCGCCACGCCGCCGCCTGCGCGCGGTCGCCCAGCGCCACGCCTTGCTATAACTACATTCGCGCCTCACCTCAGCATTAGCAGCCCGCCACGCCGCCGCCTGCGCGCGGTCGCCCAGCGCCACGCCTTGCTATAACTACATTCGCGCCTCACCTCAGCATTAGCAGCCCGCCACGCCGCCGCCTGCGCGCGGTCGCCCAGCGCCACGCCTTGCTATAACTACATTCGCGCCTCACCTCAGCATTAGCAGCCCGCCACGCCGCCGCCTGCGCGCGGTCGCCCAGCGCCACGCCTTGCTATAACTACATTCGCGCCTCACCTCAGCATTAGCAGCCCGCCACGCCGCCGCCTGCGCGCGGTCGCCCAGCGCCACGCCTTGCTATAACTACATTCGCGCCTCACCTCAGCATTAGCAGCCCGCCACGCCGCCGCCTGCGCGCGGTCGCCCAGCGCCACGCCTTGCTATAACTACATTCGCGCCTCACCTCAGCATTAGCAGCCCGCCACGCCGCCGCCTGCGCGCGGTCGCCCAGCGCCACGCCTTGCTATAACTACATTCGCGCCTCACCTCAGCATTAGCAGCCCGCCACGCCGCCGCCTGCGCGCGGTCGCCCAGCGCCACGCCTTGCTATAACTACATTCGCGCCTCACCTCAGCATTAGCAGCCCGCCACGCCGCCGCCTGCGCGCGGTCGCCCAGCGCCACGCCTTGCTATAACTACATTCGCGCCTCACCTCAGCATTAGCAGCCCGCCACGCCGCCGCCTGCGCGCGGTCGCCCAGCGCCACGCCTTGCTATAACTACATTCGCGCCTCACCTCAGCATTAGCAGCCCGCCACGCCGCCGCCTGCGCGCGGTCGCCCAGCGCCACGCCTTGCTATAACTACATTCGCGCCTCACCTCAGCATTAGCAGCCCGCCACGCCGCCGCCTGCGCGCGGTCGCCCAGCGCCACGCCTTGCTATAACTACATTCGCGCCTCACCTCAGCATTAGCAGCCCGCCACGCCGCCGCCTGCGCGCGGTCGCCCAGCGCCACGCCTTGCTATAACTACATTCGCGCCTCACCTCAGCATTAGCAGCCCGCCACGCCGCCGCCTGCGCGCGGTCGCCCAGCGCCACGCCTTGCTATAACTACATTCGCGCCTCACCTCAGCATTAGCAGCCCGCCACGCCGCCGCCTGCGCGCGGTCGCCCAGCGCCACGCCTTGCTATAACTACATTCGCGCCTCACCTCAGCATTAGCAGCCCGCCACGCCGCCGCCTGCGCGCGGTCGCCCAGCGCCACGCCTTGCTATAACTACATTCGCGCCTCACCTCAGCATTAGCAGCCCGCCACGCCGCCGCCTGCGCGCGGTCGCCCAGCGCCACGCCTTGCTATAACTACATTCGCGCCTCACCTCAGCATTAGCAGCCCGCCACGCCGCCGCCTGCGCGCGGTCGCCCAGCGCCACGCCTTGCTATAACTACATTCGCGCCTCACCTCAGCATTAGCAGCCCGCCACGCCGCCGCCTGCGCGCGGTCGCCCAGCGCCACGCCTTGCTATAACTACATTCGCGCCTCACCTCAGCATTAGCAGCCCGCCACGCCGCCGCCTGCGCGCGGTCGCCCAGCGCCACGCCTTGCTATAACTACATTCGCGCCTCACCTCAGCATTAGCAGCCCGCCACGCCGCCGCCTGCGCGCGGTCGCCCAGCGCCACGCCTTGCTATAACTACATTCGCGCCTCACCTCAGCATTAGCAGCCCGCCACGCCGCCGCCTGCGCGCGGTCGCCCAGCGCCACGCCTTGCTATAACTACATTCGCGCCTCACCTCAGCATTAGCAGCCCGCCACGCCGCCGCCTGCGCGCGGTCGCCCAGCGCCACGCCTTGCTATAACTACATTCGCGCCTCACCTCAGCATTAGCAGCCCGCCACGCCGCCGCCTGCGCGCGGTCGCCCAGCGCCACGCCTTGCTATAACTACATTCGCGCCTCACCTCAGCATTAGCAGCCCGCCACGCCGCCGCCTGCGCGCGGTCGCCCAGCGCCACGCCTTGCTATAACTACATTCGCGCCTCACCTCAGCATTAGCAGCCCGCCACGCCGCCGCCTGCGCGCGGTCGCCCAGCGCCACGCCTTGCTATAACTACATTCGCGCCTCACCTCAGCATTAGCAGCCCGCCACGCCGCCGCCTGCGCGCGGTCGCCCAGCGCCACGCCTTGCTATAACTACATTCGCGCCTCACCTCAGCATTAGCAGCCCGCCACGCCGCCGCCTGCGCGCGGTCGCCCAGCGCCACGCCTTGCTATAACTACATTCGCGCCTCACCTCAGCATTAGCAGCCCGCCACGCCGCCGCCTGCGCGCGGTCGCCCAGCGCCACGCCTTGCTATAACTACATTCGCGCCTCACCTCAGCATTAGCAGCCCGCCACGCCGCCGCCTGCGCGCGGTCGCCCAGCGCCACGCCTTGCTATAACTACATTCGCGCCTCACCTCAGCATTAGCAGCCCGCCACGCCGCCGCCTGCGCGCGGTCGCCCAGCGCCACGCCTTGCTATAACTACATTCGCGCCTCACCTCAGCATTAGCAGCCCGCCACGCCGCCGCCTGCGCGCGGTCGCCCAGCGCCACGCCTTGCTATAACTACATTCGCGCCTCACCTCAGCATTAGCAGCCCGCCACGCCGCCGCCTGCGCGCGGTCGCCCAGCGCCACGCCTTGCTATAACTACATTCGCGCCTCACCTCAGCATTAGCAGCCCGCCACGCCGCCGCCTGCGCGCGGTCGCCCAGCGCCACGCCTTGCTATAACTACATTCGCGCCTCACCTCAGCATTAGCAGCCCGCCACGCCGCCGCCTGCGCGCGGTCGCCCAGCGCCACGCCTTGCTATAACTACATTCGCGCCTCACCTCAGCATTAGCAGCCCGCCACGCCGCCGCCTGCGCGCGGTCGCCCAGCGCCACGCCTTGCTATAACTACATTCGCGCCTCACCTCAGCATTAGCAGCCCGCCACGCCGCCGCCTGCGCGCGGTCGCCCAGCGCCACGCCTTGCTATAACTACATTCGCGCCTCACCTCAGCATTAGCAGCCCGCCACGCCGCCGCCTGCGCGCGGTCGCCCAGCGCCACGCCTTGCTATAACTACATTCGCGCCTCACCTCAGCATTAGCAGCCCGCCACGCCGCCGCCTGCGCGCGGTCGCCCAGCGCCACGCCTTGCTATAACTACATTCGCGCCTCACCTCAGCATTAGCAGCCCGCCACGCCGCCGCCTGCGCGCGGTCGCCCAGCGCCACGCCTTGCTATAACTACATTCGCGCCTCACCTCAGCATTAGCAGCCCGCCACGCCGCCGCCTGCGCGCGGTCGCCCAGCGCCACGCCTTGCTATAACTACATTCGCGCCTCACCTCAGCATTAGCAGCCCGCCACGCCGCCGCCTGCGCGCGGTCGCCCAGCGCCACGCCTTGCTATAACTACATTCGCGCCTCACCTCAGCATTAGCAGCCCGCCACGCCGCCGCCTGCGCGCGGTCGCCCAGCGCCACGCCTTGCTATAACTACATTCGCGCCTCACCTCAGCATTAGCAGCCCGCCACGCCGCCGCCTGCGCGCGGTCGCCCAGCGCCACGCCTTGCTATAACTACATTCGCGCCTCACCTCAGCATTAGCAGCCCGCCACGCCGCCGCCTGCGCGCGGTCGCCCAGCGCCACGCCTTGCTATAACTACATTCGCGCCTCACCTCAGCATTAGCAGCCCGCCACGCCGCCGCCTGCGCGCGGTCGCCCAGCGCCACGCCTTGCTATAACTACATTCGCGCCTCACCTCAGCATTAGCAGCCCGCCACGCCGCCGCCTGCGCGCGGTCGCCCAGCGCCACGCCTTGCTATAACTACATTCGCGCCTCACCTCAGCATTAGCAGCCCGCCACGCCGCCGCCTGCGCGCGGTCGCCCAGCGCCACGCCTTGCTATAACTACATTCGCGCCTCACCTCAGCATTAGCAGCCCGCCACGCCGCCGCCTGCGCGCGGTCGCCCAGCGCCACGCCTTGCTATAACTACATTCGCGCCTCACCTCAGCATTAGCAGCCCGCCACGCCGCCGCCTGCGCGCGGTCGCCCAGCGCCACGCCTTGCTATAACTACATTCGCGCCTCACCTCAGCATTAGCAGCCCGCCACGCCGCCGCCTGCGCGCGGTCGCCCAGCGCCACGCCTTGCTATAACTACATTCGCGCCTCACCTCAGCATTAGCAGCCCGCCACGCCGCCGCCTGCGCGCGGTCGCCCAGCGCCACGCCTTGCTATAACTACATTCGCGCCTCACCTCAGCATTAGCAGCCCGCCACGCCGCCGCCTGCGCGCGGTCGCCCAGCGCCACGCCTTGCTATAACTACATTCGCGCCTCACCTCAGCATTAGCAGCCCGCCACGCCGCCGCCTGCGCGCGGTCGCCCAGCGCCACGCCTTGCTATAACTACATTCGCGCCTCACCTCAGCATTAGCAGCCCGCCACGCCGCCGCCTGCGCGCGGTCGCCCAGCGCCACGCCTTGCTATAACTACATTCGCGCCTCACCTCAGCATTAGCAGCCCGCCACGCCGCCGCCTGCGCGCGGTCGCCCAGCGCCACGCCTTGCTATAACTACATTCGCGCCTCACCTCAGCATTAGCAGCCCGCCACGCCGCCGCCTGCGCGCGGTCGCCCAGCGCCACGCCTTGCTATAACTACATTCGCGCCTCACCTCAGCATTAGCAGCCCGCCACGCCGCCGCCTGCGCGCGGTCGCCCAGCGCCACGCCTTGCTATAACTACATTCGCGCCTCACCTCAGCATTAGCAGCCCGCCACGCCGCCGCCTGCGCGCGGTCGCCCAGCGCCACGCCTTGCTATAACTACATTCGCGCCTCACCTCAGCATTAGCAGCCCGCCACGCCGCCGCCTGCGCGCGGTCGCCCAGCGCCACGCCTTGCTATAACTACATTCGCGCCTCACCTCAGCATTAGCAGCCCGCCACGCCGCCGCCTGCGCGCGGTCGCCCAGCGCCACGCCTTGCTATAACTACATTCGCGCCTCACCTCAGCATTAGCAGCCCGCCACGCCGCCGCCTGCGCGCGGTCGCCCAGCGCCACGCCTTGCTATAACTACATTCGCGCCTCACCTCAGCATTAGCAGCCCGCCACGCCGCCGCCTGCGCGCGGTCGCCCAGCGCCACGCCTTGCTATAACTACATTCGCGCCTCACCTCAGCATTAGCAGCCCGCCACGCCGCCGCCTGCGCGCGGTCGCCCAGCGCCACGCCTTGCTATAACTACATTCGCGCCTCACCTCAGCATTAGCAGCCCGCCACGCCGCCGCCTGCGCGCGGTCGCCCAGCGCCACGCCTTGCTATAACTACATTCGCGCCTCACCTCAGCATTAGCAGCCCGCCACGCCGCCGCCTGCGCGCGGTCGCCCAGCGCCACGCCTTGCTATAACTACATTCGCGCCTCACCTCAGCATTAGCAGCCCGCCACGCCGCCGCCTGCGCGCGGTCGCCCAGCGCCACGCCTTGCTATAACTACATTCGCGCCTCACCTCAGCATTAGCAGCCCGCCACGCCGCCGCCTGCGCGCGGTCGCCCAGCGCCACGCCTTGCTATAACTACATTCGCGCCTCACCTCAGCATTAGCAGCCCGCCACGCCGCCGCCTGCGCGCGGTCGCCCAGCGCCACGCCTTGCTATAACTACATTCGCGCCTCACCTCAGCATTAGCAGCCCGCCACGCCGCCGCCTGCGCGCGGTCGCCCAGCGCCACGCCTTGCTATAACTACATTCGCGCCTCACCTCAGCATTAGCAGCCCGCCACGCCGCCGCCTGCGCGCGGTCGCCCAGCGCCACGCCTTGCTATAACTACATTCGCGCCTCACCTCAGCATTAGCAGCCCGCCACGCCGCCGCCTGCGCGCGGTCGCCCAGCGCCACGCCTTGCTATAACTACATTCGCGCCTCACCTCAGCATTAGCAGCCCGCCACGCCGCCGCCTGCGCGCGGTCGCCCAGCGCCACGCCTTGCTATAACTACATTCGCGCCTCACCTCAGCATTAGCAGCCCGCCACGCCGCCGCCTGCGCGCGGTCGCCCAGCGCCACGCCTTGCTATAACTACATTCGCGCCTCACCTCAGCATTAGCAGCCCGCCACGCCGCCGCCTGCGCGCGGTCGCCCAGCGCCACGCCTTGCTATAACTACATTCGCGCCTCACCTCAGCATTAGCAGCCCGCCACGCCGCCGCCTGCGCGCGGTCGCCCAGCGCCACGCCTTGCTATAACTACATTCGCGCCTCACCTCAGCATTAGCAGCCCGCCACGCCGCCGCCTGCGCGCGGTCGCCCAGCGCCACGCCTTGCTATAACTACATTCGCGCCTCACCTCAGCATTAGCAGCCCGCCACGCCGCCGCCTGCGCGCGGTCGCCCAGCGCCACGCCTTGCTATAACTACATTCGCGCCTCACCTCAGCATTAGCAGCCCGCCACGCCGCCGCCTGCGCGCGGTCGCCCAGCGCCACGCCTTGCTATAACTACATTCGCGCCTCACCTCAGCATTAGCAGCCCGCCACGCCGCCGCCTGCGCGCGGTCGCCCAGCGCCACGGCCTTGGCGCGGTGCACGGCGGGCGGGATGGCCGCCTGCAGGCGCTGCTGGGCGGACGTCAGCGAGCGAGCGAATTCCGCGTCTTCTGTGTTGTCGCGTTCCGCTCCGCCTACTAAGAGGACGCGGTTGGCGAGCCTGGGGGCAGAAAGTATTACAAGAAATTGAATAAAATCACTGGATCATAATATGTGACATCGAAAACAGGACTAATTATATAATTGAGATCATTATGAACCCTGTAGGGCACAGCAAAAAAGGTAGGAGAGAGGAAGCCCTGTTTTAGGAGATCATTGAATAGTATTTTTGGGAACAAGTTTTAACTTACATATAATCAAAGTCGGGAGATAGCGAATAAGATACTAACATTTCGCATAAATATTATTTATGTTTTATCTGCCAAAAGTACTTAAATATTTTAGATTTTATTTATATGTAACGTTCAATCGCAGCAAGCGCGAAAAAAAACGCGAGCATGTAAAATTCAACCGCCTATCACCGACGCTAAGTACTGTGAGTGCTTTGAATTTCTGATTATGAAGGAATGGTGGAAATGTGTACCTGGCGATAGCGGAAGTGTTGTCGACCATCTTCTGTGAGTCGTTGTTACGGATCGCATCCTCGCACAGGTAAGTGTGCTTCTGCATCAATTCACCTGTGAAAAACATGGCAGTTAGAATACACAGCAATAAAACTGAAAGGACGTCAACTGTCTGACACAACTAGACAAAAACTTTCGGACTTCGATTTATTTATAGATCAAACAGCCCGTTAGTTAACTGACTGGAATTGCTCTCCGAGTCATCATTTCAGCTGAAGGACGTCCACTGGCAAAAATAGGAATGAAACCAACATTGATGTCACAATAAGGCTGGCCGCATTCGTACGGTTTCTTGATCAGGATTCCTGATTCGGAATTCCATGAGACTAGCGCAGACGTTCGATTTTTTGCATTAAGAATTTACACTACCAGTAGGTAGAGAGACGCTTTTATGAAAGCACGTATAAACATGGACATTTTGGTATGTAAATAATTCTAAGTACAGTACAATAAAGTGACCTAAAGTTCGTTTTTTAAACCCAGACATAGACATTTCAAGTGACAGTTGTTATTTCAATTTGGAGTTTGACATTTGCACCTGTCAAATCTCTATGTAGTCGTCCACTCGATACGGCGACGGCAACAGCGCGGTTCTGAACGAAAATTTCCGTTCGTGTGCGGCGGCGGAGCAAAAATTTATGCGAGTGCTGCGTTCGGTTATTTCCGTTCTGAATGACCCGAACGCACGGTTCAATTTCCGAAACGAACGAACTAAAAATGAACAAACGTGTGCACCTAGTTGAACATTTTGTATGTAAGGTAAGCATTCAGGTCTCCGAATCGGGAATCCTGATCAGGAAACCGTACGTTTGCGGCCAGACTAAGGGCGTTTGTGCACTACAAGGAATTTTACTGTCCGGCAGTCCGATTGTTTACGGTCCGATATGGCACGCCATAAATATAAATACTAGTTTGTGCACTATACGTAATTTTACCGTCCGACATTTTACTTTTCCCTATTCCGGGTCGTTTTTTTCCGGTCCGAGACGACAGCAATGAAAAACGTGTTTATGCTTGTGCACTGCGTCCGCGATCAGTATTATTCATGAGCGGGCGGGGCGGGCGCGGGGGAGGTTATAAGTAGTTGTAGACATCCGATAGTAGCTAAAAAAATTTTTTTTTTCGTCCTGTCTCAATTTATTGTGGTTTATGTAAAATGTCCCTGTCAGGTACCTTTCACTTATAAGGGGATGAACCCAAAATTATTTTTGTCTTAAACGTCTTCGCACGTAGAGTAATAAAGCAAGCAACTGCCGACGTTCCCAGAAGATCCTCATTCCTAGAGTAAATAACGCGTGCGTGACGTGTAGTTTCAAAGAGAACTACCCTAAACTGCGTCGCACCGATCCGAGTAAAGACGGACAAGTGTACAAGCCAATCATCCGTTTTTTTTCATACCACATCGGACCGTAAAAAATCGGACGACCGGACAGTAAAATTCCTTGTAGTGCACAAACGCCCTAAGATTGAAATAATCAAAATTAATTCATGCATGCAATTAATATTTATTCCCTTACCAGCAGTCCTGACAAAGTCGAGAGGGTCAACGGCCTGATCACATAGATCTCTGACGCGAAGAACTGCGTCCGCGTACTGGTTCTTCAGATTGTTGAAATGCTCTTCGGCTACCTGGAATGAAAGTAGTTTGAAAAGGTATTATTAAATTACTCTATAACAGGGTTGAATATTTGAAAATATTGTATATTAATTAACGAAAGGCGTTCCCATTAATTCGCAATAATATAGCGTCCATAAAAGCAACAAAAAAAATACCATTCAAAAACAAACACTCTGTACACGCGCACTAGTCGCACTTGTATTTCCAAGTACGCGTGTGCAAAATGTTTCTTTTACTTATCAATTTAATATGTTTTGTGAATATTTAAATGCACTCTGGGAGTGCCGACAGAAGCGAAAACTTGAAAAAAAAAGGATTGTGTGGTTTTATGAAACCACGGTAAAAGTGAAACTTTTAAGCGAACTATAGGCGCCGCCATATTGGCCTTGGCTGCTCTGACGAGCGCCTTTCACTTTATCCCTACTCCGCGACCGACCGTCACGCGACATGCAACATGCAACACAGACGAAAAAGTTTAAGACGATGTAATAAAAGTTTCACTTTAAAAACGGTAATCATCGCGTTAATGTCTTTTTAATGGTCAAAAGCTGGTGTCGTCAGTGTCATCTCAAAAATGCCCAACGAAGAAGTTTTCACTTCAAAAATATAGAAAAATATTTCGTTTTTGAATGGTAATTAAATTTTTAGCATATATGGATGCTATACTATTTCGAGTTAACGGGAACGTCTCTCTTAAAATAACATACTGTATAGTATATAGCAAGTCTGAAAAAAAAAGGATTGTGTGGTTTTATGAAACCACGGTAAAAGTGAAACTTTTAAGCGAACTATAGGCGCCGCCATATTGGCCTTGGCTGCTCTGACGAGCGCCTTTCACTTTATCCCTACTCCGCGACCGACCGTCACGCGACATGCAACATGCAACACAGACGAAAAAGTTTGAGACGATGTAATAAAAGTTTCACTTTAAAAACGGTAATCATCGCGTTAATGTCTTTTTAATGGTCAAAAGCTGGTGTCGTCAGTGTCATCTCAAAAATGCCCAACGAAGAAGTTTTCACTTCAAAAATATAGAAAAATATTTCGTTTTTGAATGGTAATTAAATTTTTAGTATATATGGATGCCATACTATTTCGAGTTAACGGGAACGTCTCTCATAAAATAACATACTGTATAGTATATAGCAAGTCTGAAGAGATATCTCTTGACGTAAGTCAGCATGTAGTGGTCACATACTCTGTTTAGAATCTTGAAGGGTAAAGTAAGTTCTTTTTTTTATCTCACCTTGCTATCTGGATTGTACAGCCTGATCTTGCCGGCCGCAATCAATTGTGGAGACAGTTTTTCCACCTGTGAAAAGACACAGAGTTTAGATAAAACTGTTGGTACAGACAGACAATGAAAGCGGTTATTTCTTATTAGATGAATTTTTAGAGATTTGATACGATTCGATCACGAAGCTCATACTCTTTACTCCTTATTAGGTATCAGAAATGTCTCTGAACATCCCGTGACGAGTATCCATGTCCTATAGTTGAGTATAAAGCTTCATGTTTCCAAGTGCCTGTAAATGGTTTAATTGAAATAAATGTTTGAAGTTAGTGTTTATATAACCTGCTGCGCGTTATGTATGAGCTGGTCAGCGAGCCTCTTGTTGTGTCCCACGCCGGCCGCGACCACGCCGGCCGCGGCCACAGCGCGCTGGCTGAAGGCGCCCAGCGCGCCCGCCTTGTCGTGGAACTGCGGCTCGCGCCCGGGGGCGCCTGGGGGGGGACAATCTTATTGTTAACTAAATTATTAAGATAGTTCATTAATTCAGGCGTGACCTAGCGGAAATCCATTATAAAATACAATAGACGTGGATATATTTAGTAGCCAGTTCCACTTAGCTGTTTCTAAAGAGTCATAAAAAACTCCTGAAAGAAATCGACACGTATTTGACGGGCGATAAGGCTGCTCACTCTGCGTTCAGCGCTCGGTGTGGCAACACGCCGTGTTCGAGTTCGCGACATCCTGAGGATGCCTCGTTGAGAGGTGAAACACCGTGTCGATTTATTTTAGGATGTTTATGACTCTTTAGAAATAGCTAAGCGGAACAGATTACTGGTATACTGTATTTTAAGAAAATTATTATGAGTCTCCAGAACTTAAAAATAATAAGAACCATGTTAACATTTTTTTAACAACAAAGCTGTGTTATGTAAATGTTGTGTACTCCTATGACAAATTCAAAATGTTATTTTTATTATGCTGTATATTACTGGTAAATAAGTAAAGAAGGTATCGCAAAAGACGTATCGATACTTAATACGGAACCCTAGTAAAATAATATCAGCCAATAAATAAAACTGTAACTTACCCATAGGCGCATTCACAGCATCAGTAAAATGTCTGAGCGGAGCCGCTACATCTATAAACTCTTCAACAACTCGGTTAACTACGGCGCGTTCAGTAGCTCGCTTTAATTCGTGCAGTTTGTCTGTCAGCTCCCTGAAGAAGTACCGTGATAGTAAAAAACTTTATAAAAACTTTTCATCAAACTTTTTAAACTGTCAAACACAATCGAACTCTTTCAGGTAGATTAAGTTCAGCTGCATATGCAGTAAGAAAAATAAGGCAGTTGACTGATATAGCCACAGCTAGGTTAGTATACTTTGCTTATTTCCACAGTATTATGTCTTATGGCGTCCTGCTGTGGGGATCGGCAGCTGACGTAGATTCAATTTTCATTTTACAAAAGAGGGCAATCCGCGCGATCTATAAAATGGGCCCTCGCGAGTCCCTTAGAGACAAATTTAAAGAAATTGATATACTGACTTTGCCTTCACTTTATATCTTAGAAAGTATTATGTATGTTCGCAAAAACTTAGGACTTTTCAAAATAAGAAGCGATTTCCATAATATAAATACACGTAGTCGACATGAAATTGTGATACCCAAATTTAGATCTAAAACAAGCAAGTCATTTCTTATAAACAGTATCCGCTTTTATAACAAGTTGCCAAAGTATGTGACAGAACTTAGCGATGGGAAGTTCAAAACCCACATCAAACGTGTCCTTATCAAGAATTCATATTATAAAATTAAAGACTACGTTGAAGACAAGGAAATTTGGCAATAATTCCTTCTGCACATGTGGCTTCCCTGGTACCTCATTAACGGCATAAATAAGTAAGAGTCTATTAACTGCTCCCAAATTACCATGTTTATTTAAATCTTTATTTTTATTTATTTTTACATTCGCCCTTGACATATTTACTATTCTATTATTTGACATTATATACTTTTTTTTTGTGGCTTTTGTGGACATGATAATTATTCAGATTGATTACAGTTGTAATAGCAATCATATAATTGCGTTTTATTTAAAATAGGTTTTTTACTTTTTTTAATTAATTAATTTTTTTGTATAGATTCTTTTCTACATATTTTGTGAATGTGAGAACGCTGTAGGCTTAGTGGATTGTAGACCTGTTGACCATTTTCTATTTTGTTAAGTACTTGGTACTTATTGAAAGACCTACACTGTCCTCCCATACCTAGAAACACTGTTATTTGAAAGTATTGTAAAAGCCAATTATTTTTAAAAGAGTAACCGTGGAGTTTCTTGCCGGCTCTTCTCCATAGGAAACGACCAATTGGAACCGTGCACCTAGCTTCTGACGTTTCATAAGTGCCCATGTAGGTTTATGTGAAATAAAATATTTTGATTTTGATTTTTTTGAATCATATTCAAGGAAGAAACAAGCCGGTATGCAAGTTCTGACTTGCTAATAAAACAAATACAGTACAAATATGTTCTTCGTGTCCCTCGGCCAACCTCGTGTTTCGTCAGTCGTCGGATTTCTATCAGTTGCCCTTTGCACTTGGTGCAGACTGGACGTTCTCAATCGACTTGTAAGTATATAGAGTTGTAAATACTCTTTTAACTTAATGTAATTTATTTAAAAATGGTAGGAACACTGCTAAAGTCACAAGCACGACAGATAGGAAAATAGTTTTACAGCCCTATATAGTTCACACGAAAATCAAAACAAAACAACAATAAAGTACTTAGTTCTCAATTCAAATTATTATACACGATAAATCTAATAATTGATTGACATGGAAATTAGAATTCGTTTGTATTTGGAAACGCGATGCGATGATTCCCGAGGGACATTAAGAAAATAGAAATACAGTACCTAACTATAAATCTTAATAATATATAGATAGTTTTGGACCCGATAGGTGGCGCTTCGTGCGTAGTAGGGGCGGGTCGCTAGTAGAACTATATTTTTTTATTAAATATTTTGCCATAAGGTTGATACAAAAGATGGCTTCAGTGAATAGTCGAAATTATCAGTAATATTTTTAATGATCACTAATTATCATCACCAAAAATTTGTCTTAATTAACACCAACCGAACTAAACCCAGTTTAAATGGTGGGAAATGTGCAAACTCATAATTATAAACATGCCCAATGTATGACAGCGGCCCAGCGGCAGTGGACTAGAATACGCCTAAACTGCAATACTACGTACCTGGTAATAGCCCTCGCCTCCTCACTATCTCCCTTCCCGCTGGCGCACAGGTCGGCCAACTTATCGGACAGACGCTGTACCTCGGAGCACAACTGAAGAACCTCCGCTTTTTCACGACCTTGAAGGCCGTCGGCGATCTGTAATAGTATTGATTACGTAAATAAATTATCGATAATTAATATCGACATAATAAATGAAACAAGAAAAGCGATCCCCTGTTAGATTTCAAAAATCAATGGTTTTTGCAGTTTGCCATTAGGAATCATGCAGATGGAGAAAATAAATCTTTCAAAACCATATCATGCGAATGCAACTAAGCTCAGGTACGCTCGGGCGAATTTTTTCGCGCACTGCATTTTCAACTCTCGGTATCAAGCCGAACATTGATAATCCAACATAGCACATCCCAGCTCGCCAAGAAAACACACTGTTGGATTTTCAACCCTCGGCGCTAAGCAGGGCGTCGTAAATCCAGTGGGAAAAAAATACGCCCCTTGCGAACCTGGGCTAAAGGGCAATCAAAGCTCACTCAAGGTTGACGTTTTCATTACCCTCTGTCCTTGAGAGACGATGCTGTTGATTGCCTTCTGACCTTCCACCCTGGTGACTGGATCCGCAGCCGGGTGTAACAACCACTTGTGAGCTGTCTCCAATCTATTTACAAAAAAATATTATCTAAAAAATATATTTTAACACAGATTTATATTCAACGTAGTCTGTCCTTATATGCACTATGATGAAATTTTTACACTATGATTTTTATGGATATCTTCTACTAGGTTCTGCCCGCGACTTTGTCCACATGGAAGTCAAATATACCACAAAACAGCAGCCTAGGGCAATCGGCAATATCGTAACTTGCTAGCAGTAAAAAACTTTTTTTTAATCACATCGTTACTCCCAGAGATTACCGCTTACAAACTAACAAAAAAAATAACCTCTTTAAAATAATATAACTTTAGTCTTTCATACTATTCGTTTAGACACAGATTAGTACAGATGAGACACTCCCCAAAATCTAAAAGCCAAAGTTTTAATATTTCTCAACGCCTATCAGTACCCTAATTGCGTAACTTATTTTCGTAAAAAAATTTGCCTAATTTGTTTCATTTTGACAGTTCAACAACATTCATTGCGTTATTTACGTTGTCGAGCAGATTTTTTTTTTTTCCAACTTATGAAAACAATCTCACTATCAATCTTACTTAGCAATCTGTTTCAAATCGAAACAAATTGTGATTGTGTTGCATTACGCAATTAGGGTACTGGTTTATAGGCAGTGGGCAATTGAATCACTGTCTATTTCATAAACACTGTATTTATTTATTTAATAAAAAAATCTTAAATTTATTCACTGGCAGACAACACACAGCATATACCACCGGGTCTAGAAACATTAAATTTTTCACAAGTGTTCCTTATAATTATAGCGAAAGTGAGCACTCAGGAAGGATTTTTGAAAATTCACCTCCTAAAGGGGTTAAATAGAGGATAAAAGTTTGTGGGAAAGTCCGTCATATTTGTCTATGGGAAATTCCATCGGGCACATAGACATGTAAGTTATAATTATGGTAACCCTCACCTGGCCTGCATGGTCTTCCCGCCCTGTTTCTCCACAGCTCGCACGCCCTCGTTCACAATGACATCCAGCTCGTTGATCTGGTGGCGCAGGTCTGAAGCCAGGTTCAATGCCTGGATGATTAAATAATTTTCAGTTTAACTGGAAACTAGGAGGAACTATGAGCAGTGTGATAGCCTAGTGATATGACCGTCGACAGCCAAGTCATAGGTCTCGAGTTCAAACCCAAGGCACCTCTGACTTTTCGGATTCATGTGCGTATTGTATACAGGGTGGCAGGGACATCGACGCGAAAACTGTTACCATTGATTCAGTACATGATTCTGAACTCCCCTGCGTTGAAATTTTGTCGGTTATTTTTTTTAAATCTGCTGTTCCATACATTTGACCGTGTAGGTATTACACTTTTCTATGAAACAGCAGATTTAAAAAAAAATAACCGACGAACATTTTTAACGCAGGGGGGATGTCCCTACCACCCAGTATTGCTACTTGCTTCAAAATCGGTGAAGGAAAACATCGTGAGGAAACCGGCATGCCTGAGAGATATTTCTCGACGGCATGTGAAGCCAAGTTAGAGGCCCATGGGTGGCTTTAAAACTTTGACACCAGGTTAGTCACTAACCACACGAAAAGAGGAAGAAGCTAGAAACTAAGAGTAAGTAGGAGACATTAATATAGTTTTTATTGGTAATTTGGTCACCTTAGCCTCTCTACCGTGTCCGTATTGTCGCTCATCGCATAGATGGTCCGCGTTTATACCGCCAGATCTGAAATAAAAAAAACGTTTTTATTATAGAGTTTACGACTGTCGACTGCCTCGTTGGTCAAGTGATCGCAAGTGTTATTGTTGAGCAAGAGTTATTGCAAGGTGTTATTGGGTTTTTCCGTCTAAGATTTCTCAGTAGCAGCCCGGAGACAGGATTTGTGCCCAAATTGATGGCAATAGGCTCGCCTTCTGTTACATGGGACTTAAAACTGGCGAAATGTGGGAGTATTATTAGGTACACCGCTGCCTGACCCTTCGGAAATTACATGCGTGATGTTATGTTATGTTTACGACGGTTAAAGATAAATTTAAATGAATTTAATCTTTTGTCAAGGGATTTTATCGGACGTTGTTATTTTTATGAACCGATGATAGCAACTGGGATGAACAAACTTGATGAACCTATCGGAAAACAGTGGTCAGTGGGCTTTCAAAAGGAGAGCCACCGTAACAGCTAGCTCTTCAACTATACAAAACCAACCCAAGTTGTGGAGATTTTCGTCTTATATAATTTGGAGACGATGATACGACGATAATTTTAACTTTAACATACTATTACCCTAATTGACATAATTATTGGTTCGCTTACTTAGTCTTATTTTATATTTTCTTATTGCTATGACCACACTGACATTTTTTATTTAATTCTTTGTTATTCCAATGATCTGCATATTTCTATTTTTTTTTTTATTTATTTGGAATTGTAAACCTTTGCATGCCCACGTGACGGTAAAATATGGAGAACTTTATTATAAAAACACCTATGTACTATACCCATTTTTGCAAAGAAATAAATGATTTGATTTGCTTTTTTGATTTGATTTGTAATATTTCTATTAACGTTCCTACTCTGTATACAAAAATTCAAACAAATATATCCAATAGTTGAATCACCATAGCTAGTCAAATATCGGCAAAACCCATCGTCGGCCCATCACTACTATTAAGTTGGTTTGAAAAAAAAAAAAAAACTTTTTTAATTCGATGTTAGGACTTTTTGATAGCTTCAAAATACTCCTACGCACTAGTTTTGCCAGTATTTTCGTATATACAAATGTAAAAAAACCCTGTCCTATCCTTATGTATTAGGCTTATGAAATAAATGTAATTTAATTTAAAGGGGCACATAGATACTGCCATAATATTACCAAAAAGCATTTTTTAAATTTATTATTCGTGAAAATAAAAAGTTATTGCTATTTAAAATTCAAATTTTGAGTACCAAAATTACCCCAACTCCATAAAAAAAATTTACATTTTCAACAGGGGTCATTCATAAGTTATGACTTGTAGGCACCAGCTAAATGACAGCCACCCTCTCCCCATTATAATAACCCGATAAAATTACCTATTACAAAAAATTTCTTTTTATCACATCTATTCAAAAAGAGCTAATTCGTTCTTCGTAAACAGGGACTAAAATAGCTTTTTTATCCCTAGGGATTAAAAGTGATTTGAATTTGGAATGTGGATATTGTTAGTAAAAGTTCCAATTACCAAAGAGATCAAACACGAACATTGTATGAACAAGTAACAGGCTGGCTAGAGAGAGAAAGTGTGAATTTGGTCAAAATGAAAATCCAAGATGGCGGCTTAGAAAATTTTCAAATTTATTGTCTTTGGTGTCGTTTTCATAGTTTTCGAGGGTGCTAAAGCCAATAGTGAGGTCAAAATGTAAATCCAAGATGGCGGCTCTGAAGATTTTCAAATTTATCATCATGGGTATCGTTTTCACGGTTTTTAAGGGTGCTAAAGCCGATGGTGATGTCAAAATGAAAATCCAAGATGGCAGATGCAAAAATTTTTAAATTTTTCGTCATGGGTATCGTTTTCATGGTTTTTAAGGGTGCTAAAGCCGATGGTGAGGTCAAAATGAAAATCCAAGATGGCGGCGGCAAAAAAATTCAAATTTTTCGTCATGGGTATCGCTTTCATGGTTTTTAAGGGTGCTAAAGCCGATGGTGAGGTCAAAATAAAAATCCAAGATGGCGGATGCGAATAATTTAAAAAATTTCATCATGGGTATCGTTTTCATAGTTTTCGAAGGTGCTTAAGTCTATAGTGAGGTCACAATGTAAATCCACGATGGTGGCAGTGATTTTTTTTTTAATTTTACTTGTGAAGGAACTTTGTTCCTGACGGAGGTCGGATCATACATGTTTTTTTTTCTCATAGAGGGTGATAAAAAGTAGAGTGTTCACCTCGGGAGCAACACTATTTTAAGCTCGAGTGGCGTACTTTGAATCCCTCGCTGCGCTCTGGATTCAAAGAAACACTCTCGCCTTAAAAATAGTTCTTTGCTCCCTTGGTAAACAATCTACTATTTTTCCTGAAAATTACCATAAATAGACTCTGAGTACGATACCTTAAAAAAAACCTCCACGACATACTCCGTCCCCCCGTCACTTGTCTTTAAAGGTTAATTAGAAAACCAACGCCAGACAGCATGTGTCTGGCATTAATGCTGAAATGAACCTTTTTGGCGCAGCCGTGAGGCACACACTATTGTTGCTAAAACATTATTTTTACTATGTTATTTGTGTTTCACGAACTGTGTCCAAATAAATGTTTTTCTTTCTTTTCTTTTTTTCTTTACACAAGTCTAAATACAGTCATCTAGGCCAGCTGTAATGTCCTGACCTGGCAATCCTCCTGGCAGCATCGGCAGGTTGTGGCGCCAGATGTTCGGTGGCGCGCTGGGCCGACGTCAGCACGCTGCGCAGGGCGCGCTCGCCGTAACCGTTGCGTTGGGCGTCCGAATCCTACGGGGTACAAATAACAACAATTATAAATGAGAAAAAAACTTTTGAAGTGAAAACTTCTTTAGGCGCGTTGGGCATTTTTGAGATGGGAAAAACAATTGAACTCGCGACACCGTTACCGACACTTCATTTTTGTAAACGCAATTGTGCTCTTTATTTAGATAAGGTTACGGACCAATGTTCTATACAAGTATTTTTCTTCTACCAAGGCGATCTTGTTCAAGTTTTCACTTTTGTCGGCACTCCCGGAGTGCCACTGTTTTTCTTGTTTTACAAAACAAACAGTAGCTGTAGTGTTTTTTAGGAAGTTGCATGCTTTTTTGTACAAAGATTTTAATTTTTAGGTGTTGTTCCTACCCCACACAAATTCGCATACCATACTACTTGCTACGTAAATAACAGTGAAAGAAGTTTTATAACTTCATCAACATACACAAAGTGGATTAAATACTAATTATTGGACCTAACTCAAAAACTACAAAAAGCAAACTCAATAAAATTCATATGGTGAATTTTATTAATGAAAATATCGATGAACATACATTTTAAAAAATACAGACGAAAATAGAACCTATTCCTTCTTTGAAGTCGGATAAAAATTGAGTAACAGCGATCGAAGAAGTAAGTACCACAAACAGCAATAGGTCAACGGATAAGATTATTGTCAGTTCTCATAAGTTCGAACGACACCAACTTATACTATTAATGTTCTTGGAGCGTTTAACTTGAAAAGTTTTACAGAAACATAACATCACGCATCATTATTCCCCGAAGGGTTAGGCAGAGGTGTACTATATATTTCGCCAGTTATGTTTAAGACCCATGTAATAGGGGGCGAGCCTATTGCCGGCAACAGGGACCAATTCCACACTCCAAGCTGCTACTGAGAAATTCCAGATAGAAATACCGAATAACTGTTTCCCCGACCCGGGAATCGAACCACAAAAGCAAGCTTAAAATATCGAATACGAATCCGAATTAGTTTAGTGTTGTTTTAAGTAACAGAAAAAATTAAAAGAGAATAGTTTTATGTTTGATAAAACTCACATTAAGAAACTCGTGCGCAGCTCCCATCTTGGCGTGTATCTGTTGCTGCAACGCCTTCAGTACCGCAACGTTGTCTTTCTCACCGCCATCCTCAACGTACGACGTCAGTTGAAGCACACTGCAGACAATCATAGAATATTTTATTTATATGATGACGACGCAGCAAGTGGCGCCATCTAGTTTTGTTACGAAGTTACTGGAACCACCGAAGAGGTCGGATAAGAGTGTCACTGGCTGGTGACAGTCACTACCAGAGCTTGGCATCGATGGTTACGTGGTGGCTGTCTTCTGATGTCTGAGAGGATGTTAGGGGAGCCGCTCCACGACGAACTGCTATATTCTGGCAGTGTATTATCTATGATTCCGGCACGATCCTGATGATATGAACCACTAACACGATGACCACTTCTGGTAAAGACTATCCTGCGCTGTTCTATATTTAGCTTTAACTCTTAGACAACTGCGACCTTCTGAATCGCAATGCGATTTAATCATTTATAGTGCTAGTCACATAAAAACGTATTGTGCTCTTATCTGCCAGGGCTTATTTTTAATTTTATATTTTCAATTGCTTTTGATTATTTTTTGTACATTGTTCTCACACATAGAAGCAACAAGAATAATGCACTCAGGATTTTGTAATATCTATATTTAAAACAGTGTCTTTGGAGTTTCTTGCCCGTTCTTCTCCATAGAGATCTACGTTTTGGAATGGGCAACTAGCTTGTAACTTTCTAACTGACCGACTCTTTGACAATTCAAAAGTGCCTGTAAATGGTTTAATTGAAATAAATGCTTTGAGTTTGAGTTGATTATAAACTGTCAAACGTGGGCCATGACATAATCTGATGTGAACGTTGTTATGTCAGGGAAATTAATTGTTCAGTCAATTGACTAGATACCAACTTAAATGGTCTGTGTATTCAATTAGTAAAACGAAAAAGTATTTATTGCGACTCGCACAAGAAGATCACAAACTAAACTAAACACTAATAAAAACACTTAAAAATACAGAAAGTCATGTACGAGGTCAAAAGACTCCTATCTCAGCATAATGCTGCGACATTTAAAAATACGTGTCGTAGCGCTTATAATCTGATAGAGCCCACTGTGATGTCACGGACAGGTACGAAAATAAATCTTTCTTCTATATATAAAAAATTCTCGTGTCACAGTGTTAGTTGCCATACTCCTCCGAAATGGCTTGATCGATTTTTACGAAATTTTATATGTATATTCGGTAGGTCTGAGAATCGGTCGTAATCAATTTTTTATACCCCTAAGTGATAAGGGTGGTCCACCCCAAACATTTATATGGCAAAACGTTTGCCGGTTCAGCTGGTAAACAATAAATAAAAAGGATATAATTCTGTAAAATATTAACAAATAAAAACAAAATATTTATTCAATCCACGACGTGTCAGTGTCTGACGTAACCTCATTACTTGTCTATGCCTTAAGTGTCTGTGGTACTCTGTGGCAATTTACAACTGCCATTTTTATTTTATTTTATCAAATAAAACGGTAAATTGACGTAGAGTGTAAATTAGTTTAACAATTAACTGTACATATAAATGTTCGTACTGTCGTGGGTTCAAGCATTTCAACTCACCGTATGATCTCGTGTATTTCGTCAGCCATTCTCTGCGCCAGGTAGTTTCTGTTCTCAGCAGCTTCCTCCATACCCTTGCCTCCTGCAATTTAAATTAACAGTAATCTCTAATTCGTATGGTGGACATAAAAAAGAGTATCTTATTCTGTTCTGTATACGGGGTGGCAGGGACATCGACGCGAAAACTGTTACCATGGATTCAGTACATGATTCTGAACCCCCTGCGTTGAAATTTTTCATCGTTTTTTTTATTTTAAATCTGCTGTTTCATAGAAAAGTGCAATACTTACGCGGTCAAAATGTATGGAACAGTCGATTTTTTTTTTAATCTCCATTAAATTATCTATACAATGGTATATAAATTAAGTCGGTTCTGTATACTAGCAGAAGTGTAACAATAAAAATAATTGCAGAAAGGAGGCAAAACAATTTTTTCGATCGCAGAGCACTCTCTAATTTTTGCATTATGAGTCGTGCAATATTATAAATTATAAAATATTTATCGACTATGTTGACCCTACTATTAATTAATTTTTATTTATTTATTTATTTACTCTCATGCACATCACACATTTTACAATATTTACTGTCGGTTTTTGTACATGAACCCTGTCAGGGCACTGCAAAGAACAATGTTGGTTTGCTGTTGAGTTTGTGAATATTAAGTTGTCATAAGTTTAGTCAACTTATGAAAATACAATTAAATACATTTCAGAAATAAAATAAAAATACATGTCAAGACGTCGTTATGATCTCCAATTAATAGTAACAGTAATAAACAATATAAAATCAAACACAACTTTTTTCCTTTATCTCCGACTAGTTTTACCTTCAGTGAGGATGTGTATGTAGATCTTCATGGAGCATATGAGCACTGGTGCCAGTTGCTTGACGCTCTCGAGGCAGCGGTTCAGGGTTTCGGCGTGTGGTGGATGGGTCAGCTCGGATGCCCTAGCAGCAACCTATAAAGAAATTGAAAATAATGATATTACTGATTGCCTGTAGGGAAAGTCAGGGAAAATGATTGTTTATTAAATTGGCTATTAACTTAAATCGTTCCGTATATTTAATTCACAACTGTCATTCCTTGACAGTTGTATGAAATGGCTATAACACGACAAATTGCCTTAGTGTGTCAATTTGATAAACAATCAATTTTTCTGACTGTCACTCGTGCGTGTATCCCAGTAATTAGGTTGTGGAGGTCAGATAGGCAGTCGCTCGACGTAAAATACTGGTATTCAGGCAGCTGAATACCAGTATTTTACATCGAGCGACTGAAAAGTCAATCTACCTAGCCTTCCCCAACTCTGTTGGGGTGGGCTTCCAGTCCAACTGGATACAGATCCGGTTGGAGTGGAAGCCCACCCCAACAGAGTTGGGAAAGGCTAGATAGATTGATTTTTACTGTAAAACGTGCGAGATAGAAAGGCTATCTCAAAATAAAAGGCATCTTTCTATAACATTTAAATCACGTGTGCTTTTAATTCACCAGTTAAAAGGTACAGTACAACACAATTTAGATGTAACATCGGCAAAATTCGTAAAACCGATCACCATCCGAACTGAATGCGCCTTCAAAATCATTAATCTTTATTACTACTTCAGGTGAAAATGATCTTTACGCAAACGCAATAACATGGGAAGTCATATAACCAAATACATTCGTAAAATTGAAATGAATGAATGTAAATGTTCAAATTCATGCTACATCTAAGTTGTGTCGTACTGTACTGACTGCTGAAAGGAACTAAATGTATTAAGTTTTAATTCTTATTTCGTTTATAACTAAAGTAATAATTGATCTAGAGAAAAAATATATTGTGGTTAGATAATAAACTATATTATCTTACTGCGAATACTTATTTTAGACATAAAAGCCGAATAATCTTGATTTTATTTAAATAATCTGTTCGATTGTTATTTTCGAATCGAGGGTAGTTGGTAAATCATCACCGAACCTGCTCACGACCTACGTCGCGGCCGTATGCATCCGTGACGGGCAGTACGATTTTACGCCTTGAGCTGAATGAACGTTTCTTCCTCTCTTGTTGTGATCGTGTTTCAAGCTGAACGTTTTAGCATCTGTAGTGTTTGTGGACTCACTAGCGTGTGGTGTGCGATCTTCAAGACCTTTGAACCCAGAGTACATTTAAACTGCCTATCTGTGAAGTGCCGTGCACGCTGAAGCTCTCCTGCTGACCCGGGAGTTGAGACAAGGTAGGTGGTGTTCAATTGCCTTCTTGGAGATAGTAAGAACGAACGATTTCCACCCATAAATACTTTACTTTCAACATTCTAAGGTTCACAAGCCGCCAGCAATATATTAATATATTTTCTTAAAAAAAGTTGGTCAAAAAACGAACATAATCTTTAAAAAAAGACATGACTTTTGAATAAAAAAATAATCGACCGAAAGTGTTACAATTACGTAACTATCTTGTCCATGGAAAGAAAGAGATCCAATAAATCATGAACTAAAGTTCGATTTTGATTGCATGCCCGACTGTTTCAGAATATTAATGCGAGTCTCCTTTTAATGAGAGTCTTACTCAGTAGAATTCGAATAAGAACTTTTTTTTTGTAATTACGGAATAATAAAGGTTTTTACATTATATATTACTGTACCAGCTAATCAAACAACAGCTTTTTCAAGTAAAGCTTACCTCTCTGGCAGCCCTGGAGAGTGCGGGTGAGATGTCTCTGAGGAATTGCACCAAGTCTTCCATAGTATCTATAACCTCAGCCACTCCTAGGTAGTCTAGCACCTGAAATACAATACAAAAATTTCAACCTGGTTTTATAGCTAATATAAGTTTGAAATCGCCAACCCGTCTCGAGCAAGCGTGGTGATCAATGCTCGTGCCTTCTCTGTATAAGAGGCGTTTGCCCTGCAGTTGGACAATAATAGGCATTTTTTTATTAACAATTTCAAAAATTCTATTTAAGTTACGAAGTTCCTTTATTCCCAGTAGTTCCATGTAGCTAGTTCCACATGGAACTATTGGAACCTAAAATAAAAAGTGGTGGCACTCGGGAGTGCCGACAGAAGTGAAAACTTAAACAAGATCGCCTTGGTGGAAGAAAAATACTTGCATAGAACATTGATCCGTAACGTAATATAAATAAACAGCACAATCGCGTTTACAAAACCTTTTAAGTAAAAATACTTACATAGAACATTGATCCCTAACGTAATATGAATAAAGAGCATAATCGCGTTTACAAAAATGAGGTGTCGTCATGGTGTCGCGAAATCAATGGTTTAGTCCCATCTCAAAAATGCCCAACGCGCTTAAGGAAGTTTTCACTTCAAAAATGATTTTTTTATACCATTACTTAGACTACTTCTAAACAATGTTTCGAGGTCGATATAACGAACCCCTAAAATAATATAGAGCTATTTCACGGTCAGACCAGAGCCTTTCAGGCCTCTGTTTACTATGTTTACTTAAAATAACTTTCTCAATCCAAAGTAACCACCAACTCTAGGTATTTCTATTTCACATTTTTTCCTTATAAAACCACAACATACATTATATTTCTCACGGCACAAACAATACGTTTACTCATCCACTGGATAATAAGTTTTTACATAACATAAAACAAAAAGAAATTGCTAGAAGATTATGGCTACTTTCATTTTTACACGGAAATATGAGGAAAACACAATTCATAAATGTCTGGTGGTCTGATGTGACGAAGTGACTTAAGTGTTTAATGTATGTTTTGTAGTTTAATTGAGTACTGCCCGACTTGATGGACAGTTTACTGTCCAGAAATATTTATGCGAAAGCAAATCTGTCTCAAAAAAACCTCGGAAATCGTATAATTGTTGCGGTATCCACTAAATATATTACTAGGTATCTACATGAAATAACAGTTTACATATTTGCCTTTGCTAAATTGTGATGTTAAAAGCTCTGAATTTTTAATGTCACAAACATGTCGAAAAGCATATCCCAAATTTTGACTAGATTGCTATGCATAGTTTTACTAAGATACAAAAAATACATACCTTTTTACACTCCTTAACAATCTTCCGGACCTCAGACTCGTCGAAACACAGCAGCAAAGCGGACGTCCCTTGCAAGATACCACGGGAGCCTTCAATCAGCTTCTTTCTACAAACAACACTCAGTTTCAACTCCCTCACACTCGCAGTATCCGAGTCGAAGGTAAAGAGACTAGCGTCAACAGACATTGACATCATGGTCGTGTATGGAGGAATCGACTCTTCGGGCTTTTCGTACCTAGCATGACGAAAATACGGATATTCTATTTTTTTTCTATTTAAAGTTATATTGTCATGCAAAAGTGTAGTTGAAGAGAGATTTATTTGTGAAGGTAAATGACCTGCAGTTTTGCAGTATTGATCTTTCTGAACTGATGAACGAGTTGTTGGTTTTAGAACAGCTGCGGAAGTTTGTGTAAGAAATACCAATGTTTTATTTTTGAGATATTTATGATAAGCATTCCACCGTGGAAACTTTCAGCATTGGCTAAAGTGCTTCATAGTCATAAATTAATATTCGTTTTTTAGATTAAAAATTCCTTTTTGGTCGGAGGAGTCCAGCAGGGAATTCTCGCCCCTACTCCTCGCCCCTCAGGAGAGGGAGAGCTCCTGAATTATTGATAGTAAGCAGTCACCTATCGACATCTGCAATAGGCATAGCCAAGTGCAGTGTTTTCAAATAGGTATGGTGGTAAAACTTTCCTAGACGGACCTCCTACTACTAAACGTAATAAGGGTGATATTACCTTGCAGGTCCTGAGAAAGGGTCAGATCGTAGCATGTCGGAGGCCTGCTGCAGAAGGGTGGCAGCTGTTTCCACACGGTGTAAGGCGCCTGGCATGTCGTGTCTGAGGACTGAGTCTTCTGAAGACTCGATGGTTTCGTGGCCGACCTGGAGACATACGATGTAAAGTATTGTGAAGATTTCAAAACGATTTAATAATGCTTGTGATCGTTATGCTAAAATATATCTGGGGGCTTAAAACGGCCGCTTTTGCAGAATCATAATATGATCATATTATGATTCATATTAAAAATCGTAAAATGGTCACAAACTGACAATTCATATTATTATCTGCTAGCAATTCATATTATTCCAATTCATCTGTTTGACAGTTTTGTATGGAGATTCGTAAAATGGTCCACAAATTACGAATTGCATTACTGTCAATTATAATGTCAAATAACAGAATCATAAGAAATCAGTCAAAAGCAACATCTGGCAAATAATATTTCGGATTTTTTGAAGAAATATTGCTGTAAAAGCAGATTTAGCCCTGTATGAAAATTTTCTGGAGTACGCGCAGGTTATGGAGACTATTGCATATCGCCGACAAAGCGCAGCACTTTGAAAACAGGACATAGCCTTCGAAATGCCGGACCTCGAATTTGTTAGCTCATATAGGTTAGATAAAAGTGTGTGTCGTGACCTCAACCATGAGCAGGAGCCGTACATACCCGCCGCGATGGCATAAGTACTACCTCAAAGGCAAGTAAAAGAATTATGATAAAAGTAGTATGTATTAATTACTTAAGTAGTTCCAGATAGACCATAGGATCTATTATTGTAGAGGTTAACCCTGTACGGTGTACCCCCTCGATGAAATAAAACCTTTTCAATATATATACCTAAATGGCAACTTACTACAATCTTCTATTTACATTTTAGGTGCTGAGTACACTTAGATTTTACGCCTCTGGATCATAGCTTTTTAGGAGCAAGATACACCAAGTTACAAAAAAACGAGGCAAAAGAAGTATGTAAGGATCGTAGCAGGTGGCGTTCTGTAGTTTCTGCCTACCCCCATGGGAAGAAGGCGTGAGTTTATGTGTACACCAAGTTAGTGAATCTGTGTGAGATGAGAGCTGTGACACTAAATAATGTGAGTTTAAACCAACTTTTTTGGCTGACAATAATACATATACATGGGATTTAAACATAACTGGCGAAAAGTGGATGAACTAAGGGCCAAAACACACGACACGGCGTCGCATCACATGTTTAAATAACTATTTTTTATTGATAACTAGTTTCTACACCTTGTTTTAGATGTAAACGGTAGGTAAACGAAAATAGTAGAGTAGTGACTGCCTCGTTGGTCTAGTGGTCGCAAGCGCTACTGCTGAGTTCATACTCAGCAGTAGCGCTTGCGACCCCTAGGCCCTTAGGTCCTCATGGGCCTGGGTTCGATTCCCAGGTAGGGCAAAGTGTTATTGGGTTTTTCCATCTGGAATTTCTCAGTAGCAGCCCGGAGCCTGGATTTGTGCCCGGTTGATGGCAATAGGCTCGCCCCCTATTACATGGAACTTAAACATAACTGGCGAAATGTGGGTGTCCTATGAGTATGCCTCTGCCTAACCCTTCGGGGATTACAGGCGTGATGTTATGTTATGTGAAAATAGTAAATAATAATAAAAAAATAAAATGTAGCAACGTCGGTCGCAACGTATCACGATGTCGTATCGTGTGTATGTGTTTTGGCTCTTTGGTGCACCTCTATCAAACCCTTCCGAGTTAAATAGGTGATATTATGTTAGGCATATTATCTTGCTTTACTTCAATTTTATTAGGTAGTAGTACGTAGGAGACCTATATGAGGAGACAGATTTAGCTATTACTTACTATACTCCATTTGAAATAAGATTAGACATTTAAACAAACCTTTTTTACAGTCCGTTCAACCGATTTTGACTTCTATGCCGTAGGCATAAGGATGGTATTAAAAACAAAAAAGTGGTTACAAAACCAACTGTTTACTGCAGCTGCCATTTGTCATACCACCAACGCAATAGAAGTCAATATCGGTTGAACGAACTGTATGAAAGATTTATTTAAATGTCTAATCTTATTTCAAATGAACTTTAGAATAAAACAAGTGTTAGGAAAAATATTTTATTAAATTAACAATTTTCATCTTATATTCAAATAATAAAACTTACATAAACATAAATGAAATAAGATTAGACATTTAAACAAACCTTTTTTACAGTCCGTTCAACCGATTTTGACTTCTATGCCGTAGGCATAAGGATGGTATTAAAAACAAAAAAGTGGTTACAAAACCAACTGTTTACTGCAGCTGCCATTTGTCATACCACCAACGCAATAGAAGTCAATATCGGTTGAACGAACTGTATGAAAGATTTATTTAAATGTCTAATCTTATTTCAAATGAACTTTAGATTATAACAAGTGTTAGGAAAAATATTTTATTAAATTAACAATTTTCATCTTATATTCAAATAATAAAACTTACATAAACATAAAACTAATCGGTCTTTGATTGTTTCAGGTTTGCGACTCTTTTTTGATATTTTGAAGTGTCGATGCTAGCCACAGAGGAGCGAACCATGACTCCTTTGTATGGAATCACCATCCCTTGGCACAACTCCACCAGGCTGAAAATGAAAATTTGTGGTTTAAATTGTGGACACAGAGCGGGCTGATACCTTCTTTGCCTTTATTTTAAGTTTTTGTGTTAGTTAAATGTTAAATAAAATATAGTTTGTTTTCTTCTCTGATATACTTCTTTTTTTTTGCATGCAAAAAATTCATACTTTACCTCTATGGAAGGAATATCTTTATACTGCATCAGCAAGCCTCTCAAGGTTCTGCGCTATTAATTGGTTCGCCATACCAGCTGCAGCACGTTGCATCACCCAAGATAAAATTCTCCGAGCCTCATCAAGCGAAGCCAGAGGGCGACCTAAAAAACGTAATATATATTATAATTTATAACATACTCGTTTTCAATAGTCATCAGAAGTCTTAACCGCAATATGAATAACTGTAGGGTTAGAAAATTCTACTCACTGCGGTATCTAGATTGCCGTGTTCTACAGAAGCACAGTTGTATAGCGTCGGCCGGGGTAGGGCTTGGTGTTGACTAGTAATAGTAGTCTTTGGTGTTGACGCACGAGTCTGGCCAGAAGTTGAGACTCCAGTGATCTGAATAAGGGGCTCAACACCGACAGAGCTCCCACTTTCAGTGTAGAAAGTCGAGCAGAATGTTCCATTGTATCTCATATACTCTAGATGCACGCCTTTCCATTCCTAAAAAAATATTACGAACATTTGAATACCTACTTTTGCACAGCGATAATATTAAATATTGATCTAAGATAAACAAGTATGCACTTACTTTGTATTTAAAAGATCCAACTCGCACGAAATATTGAAGTTATTTAAAATTATGCACGTTTGAAGTTGACATAACTCAAGCGATAAACTAAAAACTCCTTTGTATGGATTCTCAGTCTACAAAGTTTTTATTGTTTTTAATTTCCGTTTTCAGGGCTTATCTGCAGTATTTTTAAAAGTTATAGTTTAATAAAATCAAATAACATTATAACAATAGAAATAAAAAAATAAAAAAACTAATTTGATTAATAAAAACAGTAAAGAAAACTTAACCGGTAAAATTATGGTCTTTATTTTTTTCATGCGGCAATATTTAACCAAATATGATTCAGATATGAATTGAATTGCGATATGATTCAGCTATTTATGTGTCACCATTTTACGAAAATTAGAGGAATTGCTAATGAATTGCTAGGAATTCAGGAAATGAATCGCTTTTAGCAATATTGCAAAAGTGACCGTTTTAGGCCCCCTGGTCTACAATGTTGTTCATGATGTAGGTACTGATATTTTCATCTTCGCAGCAGTGCAACAAACTTGTCCAGCAATACATTTTTTTTTCCCTCAACCATTAATATACCACTGCTGGGCAAAGGTCTCCCTATAGACTTTCACACTTCCCTGTGCCTTTTCTGACCAATCCATCATGAACGCTTCCATGGCATCCCGCCAGCATTGCCTAGACCAGCCACGGCGACGACACCCAAATCTGTGTCTAGTTAATACTATCAAGTTAGAACAGCGTGAAAATTCATTATTAGTGTGACTCACCTTGACCAAATTGTTGACGGCGAGAGACACGGCTTGCACCGGCCTCGCCAGGTCTGGCATAGCGTTGCCATCTTCTGCTTCTTCATGGAGGATCACCAGACGAGAAACCTGACGACAAAAGAGTATAGGTTTACAGAAATGATATTACAGTGGTCAGTGGTGTGATTATAATTAAGTTTTCATTGCACCTTTTCAAAAAGAGCTAGTTTATCTTCGTAAACAGGGACCAAAATAGCTCTTTAATCCCTAGGGACCAAAAGTGATTTGAATTTGGAATGTGGATATTGTTAGTAAAAGTTCCAATCACCAGAGAGATCAATCACGAACATTGTATGAACAAATAACAGACTGAATGATAAAGTAAACAGCGTGAGCCAAATAAAAAAAAAAATTGTAAATAACAAAACGCGCGAAATGCATTCCGCCTTCGTTCGTAATTGTTTACTCAAATTCGGATTTTACTTATTTTTAGAAAAAAATTGTGTGTCTTCCAAGTAGTGAGAATTAAATAAATAAACGTAGGTACTATTCTTATTCATATGTTGCACTTATTTATTTTCTCATAGAGGGTGATAAAAAGTAGTGTCCACCTCGGGAGCAACACTATTTTAAGCTCGAGTGACGTACTTTGAATCCCTCGCTGCGCTCAGGGTTCTACTTTAGAATCCTTCGCCCCGCTCTGGATTCAAAGAAACACTCTCGCCTAGTTTGAAGGACACGGATCTTACTCATTTGTAATAGCCATACCCATCCCATAATTAAACAACACTGATGTTAAATAGGCAAAGTTTTTGGTAAATAATTGATTACTTACTTTAAAATAGATAGTTGTTTGCTCCCTTTACTATTTATCACCTAATGTGTTCCGTGTTGGTCTAGCATTGTTAAATGCTCTTTATTGTTAGTTCTTACGTCATAATATACTAAACGAGCCTTCTTTAGGTAATTGATTTATAACAAAGAATAACAGTTTGCAATCTACCACCAGTGTTACTTTGGCGAACTATCCAAGTCATCGTACTACACAGTTTCTTGGCATTTACTCCACGTTTTAAGGCATCATAAATTATGAAATGTCACTTCGTTTCGCTCACGTGAAAGAGTAAATTAGCACAAGCTTGAACTTTAAAGTTTAAAGTACATAGCATACAAGAACACATAAATGATGGATATAGCCTTTGTATGGCCTAGGTACGTCGTTTCGTCTCGTTGGGAGTTTCCGCTCTTTAGAAAGCCTAGATATAATTGTATGGAATTATTATGGTTTTATGGCGTGAGTGTGACCACAGATCATAGATTTATCTGAGGAAGTTTTTTTTTTTTTCTCCGCAACAGCCCGAAGTCTGGATTTGTGCCCGGTTGATGGCAATAGGCTCGCCACCTATTACATGGGACTTAAACATAACTGGCGAAATGTGGGTGTATAGTTACACATCTACCTAACCCTTCGGGGATTACAGGCGTGATGTTATGTTGTGTAAAATTTTAAACTTAAAATTTTCTATGTGTTTTTGTTTTGCTCATTTTATCTCCCGTATTTTTTTGTCTTTTAGGTGCTCGTGGCTAAATGATAACAGCCGCACGGGTCAATCGAAGGTCAAGCTGCGCTTGCCGCGGTTAGTTCGTGGATGGGTGACCACGCATTACATATCTAAAACCCTACGTGCCTCGGAAAGCACGTTATGCCGTTGGTCCCGGATGTCATTCGTAGATCTTTGGGTATTCAGACGCCTAAAATCTGACCACCACTCTTACCAAGGGGTATCGTGGTATCTAGTAACTGGGTTGTGGAGATAGGCAGTCGCTCCATGTAAAATACTGCTATTCAGCTGCATCCGGTTAGACTGGAAACCGACCCCAACATACTCGTAGTTGGGAAAAAGCTAGGCAGATGGATTGATTATTTTGTGCCTTTTACATTTAAAAACAGCTTACAATTATCTTTTGTCCTGCCTTTATCTTTTGCTAACTATGCAGAAATATGCAGCACAAAGTCCTGTGCTATCGCAGAAAGTTCGAGAGCAAACAATGCATAATACACGGCCAACTTATCTGCAACTTTCACTGACACAGCGCCTGTTGTCCGCTCACATTCTCTGGAGATAAGCATGTCTTTGTGTATGCAGTATGGTATGCTAGGTAGGTATTCGTTCGGAGTTGCACGTGACGATAGAGGGTTTTGGAAATGTGTGAAATATATTTAACAATCACAATAATTCAAACTATTTTATTCTGCTTCTAGCTAGTTATATAGTTCACATTCGGACAGTTAAAATCTTTTATTTATTCATAATTTTTTTCCATCTCCCCAGATTGACAACACTAACTTTATCGTCTATCACTTTGAATAGCTTTTCTCGACTTTTGCGTGGAGACCGTAATTATATGTTTGTTCGGCGAAACAACAGTCAGACTATAATTTTCCCACAGGTGGAAACATTAAGGCCTCTGAGAGGGAGTTAAATGTGCTAAGGCTGAGAGCGTTCTACTGCCTGAAAGTAATACGAATAAGTCTGCGCATTGGCGTCTTGGCGATAGCATCTTTTCATCTATGAATTTGTATATACCTACGCTTTCGTTGTATCATATATATACCTCGAAACAATACCTCATCTTTTAGCTCCACCCAAAATTTGACACATCAATCTGAACTGATCCTTATTAATTTTCAACCGACTTCCGAATTCATTTGGCCAATAAATTCGATTACAAAATGACACACCTATTAATAAATCCTTGTCTACACCGAACCTTTAACGCCAGCTAAGGCATGCGCCAAGAAGATAAGCGCTCGCCATATTAGGTGCGCGCACGCAACCCGTTCGACCAACGCAGCATTCATTCATAGTTTTTTGTACTGGCGTACTGACATAGTACGAGTACTTTGTTTTTGTTTGAGCTTTCGATTTTAATCTTGATGTATGTCAGTAGTAGTGTCTAGTCTGATATTATGAAATTGTAACTGTTGTTACTGTGTCACGTATTTTCACACACACAGTTCATCTGTGTCCATCTACAAATAATATTTGTGTACATCATATTTAGACAGACTACGAAGAAGCCTCCAATCTAAGGGGATTTGGTCTCAACTCTAATTCTCTAAACACTGCTCAAAGCTCGATTAACTTTACAACTTGAAAACAAAAGCATTTGAGGGCATTTCAATCTCATCAAAACCAATTTCTAAAAAGCCGTCTATTTTATCCCGAAACCAGAAGCTTTATGGTCGAAAAAAGCGATATCCTTTTTTACCGTATCAACCACTTAGCCAAATAAAACATCCTTATCGAAACACAAAACATTCCAGAAATGACTCCATATTTTTTCTACTGTCGTGACTTTTAGAAATCACCCTTCTATCTCCCCCATTCACCTGGGGGAGTGGCGGAAAGGGCGCGGCATTTGAACCCCCATGGTCTAGCCTTGGGGACTGATTGTGTTTGTCCAAGATGATTACGAAATGGACGGACGCTAAATATCTGCAGTCTGAGATTGGAATGGGGTGGGTGTGGGGCCTGGGGCCGTAATGTTTGTGGGTAGGGTTTGGAACGCATTTGAGATTATTGAGATACAAATGTTTTTAGTAAAGTTGGCGTTTTTAAGAAAGTCAGACGAAAAGAATTTTGTTATATTAGAAAGAAATATTATAAAATAGCTGGAGGAGCTCGTGGCTAAGTAATAACAGCCACACGAGTCGATCCATCAGGTTAAGCTACGCTTGCTGGGGTCGGTCCGTGGATGGGTGACCATCTTTACATTAACAAGACTCCTCTGTACCTCGGAAAGCACATTGCGCCGTTGGTCCCGGCTGTCATTCGTGGATCTTTGACAGTCGTTACGGGTCGTCAGAAGCCCGAAAGTCCAACAACCAGTCTTAGTGTCTTACCAAGGGGTATCGTATTACCCAGTATCTAACTGGATTGTGTAGGTCAGATAGGCAGTCGCTCCATGTAAAATACTGGTATTCAGCTGCATCTGGTTAAACTGGAAGCCGACCCCAACTTAGTTGGGAAAAGGCTAGGCAGATTGATATAAAAATATCTGAAATAGCTTTCTCATTGAGTAAGCTTTTTTTATCAGAGAGCAAAAAATTGCTTCCGATAAATCACGGGTGAAGATAATAAAATCTTCAAATGGGTAAGGCATAACTGCTCAAAACTATAACAAGAAGACTTCTAAACAGAATATTATTTCCACGAACAAACTTTACCCAAAACATCTCCCCGACCATCCTCAAATTTAACCGTATGTCTCATACAAGGAAAATAAACAAAATCTTTACATTTATGCCTAACTTTGTATTCCCAGAACCGGCTGTACACAGTCACAGCAAGTATAACGTATCGACAGGCGAGAGCTAGTGGGTCAAGGTGGCGCCGAGATGTAACTAACTACTAAGGCTTAGTTTAGCTCAAGTCTGGCAGATACTGGATTCTAGCAACAGGGAGCGGTGACATATTTTTAAAGGTGTTGAACATTTGAAAGGTGGTCTTGGAAACGAAAACATTTTAAGTGATCTGTTAAGGATGGTGCAGGCTTGTCCTAACTTTTCTCTTGTTGGAAGATGTTCAAGGTATAGCAATTAGGAAACACACAGATTCTGGACTGTCGAAACATTGTGTCACCCATAGGTGGAAAGTGCGGTGGCAAATCGCTGTTCGTCTCTAGACGTCCAATGATGAATGAGTGTGATTGTGAAAACGATGCAACATTGATCGATGCAACTGTCACAACAAATGATTTCATAAGATGTCGTGAAATACGCGATGAAGCATCGAATCATTAATGCAGTTGCAACAACGATAGTCTTGTGTATGCGTTTGTACGTATTGTGCATTAGTATAAGTCAAGTGAAAGTGACGACTTTAGAGCTTAACTTTAGAAGTGTTTGGGAGCAGTTCGACTAGCACAGATTTCTTTGAGTTACTGTCCTGTCCAATTTATGGAACGTCAAAAATTTAAAATGTTCTAGAGGGACCTAATACCTAAGTAGGTTCCACTTTTCGCACATACATACATCAGATCATCACTTCTTCAGGCATCCACTCAAATAACGTAAATCAAGCAAGTTGAAATGCCAAAGATTTAGGTACTTCTCAATGCAAATGTCTTCGCAAAGAGTAGTAAAGACGTCCCACGCAAATTAATATGGCAAATAATAAAATCTAAGTATGAGCAGTGTCGTAATATCCAATAGGTCCACGGCCACTGCCACGCGTGGGCAGCGACCATATGGTGAGTTTGAACGGTGACAGCTTGCCTATTATAAAATTGAGTGGATAAATTCTTTACGCTAATTTTCACTTATCGATTGTGCTAAACTTGACTCAAGTTTCTTGTGACCGATTTCTCGGCATTTTGCCAGTCAACTGTTTGAAGAGTGTTGCGCTTTTCAACAAGGGTTTTATTTAAGAGCTTTTCCAATAAAGCAAAACTCCATCTTAAAGTCAGAATTTGCATTTTTTTATTGATAGGGTCAAAAACTAAGATCCTCGTCGACTTGAGAACCTCCTCCTTTTTGATGTCGGTTTACAAGAATGAAGAATATCCACATTATAGTAAAGCATTTTTCACGCCAATCGTATTTTCAAGCCTTTCACTTGACACCCCAAATGATGACCTTTCTTTTCATACCACGAAATCCGGGGGCTTAATCTCTGTATTCATATTCAAGGGTGAAATCTAATACCAGGCATCAAATAACTGGCAATCCAACAAATAAGCTGTTCTTGAAAGAGACGCCAGTATCTAATTCGTATAGCTCCATCTCGCTTTCACAACAGAACAATGGAAGCTTTATAGTCCAAAAATATGAATTCATTTCGAATGTTTATCATATCCATCGATGAAAGTTTATGTTGTGAATTATGGCAGTCTGGTAATGCGATTATGTTGAAAGTGTTTTGGATTAAAGAATGTCGAAACAACAAAAGGGGAGATTTAGAAAGGTTTGGACAAAGACTGATTGACGTCGAACAAATTGAACATGTATTTATTTATTGAGGTGTCCCAGGTAAATGTTAATGGATGGAGAGGGAGGAGGGGGAGGAGCTCGTGGCTAAGTAATACTAATAACAGCCGCACGGGTCTATCCATCAGGTTAAGCTACGCTTGCCGGGGTTGGTCCGTGGATGGGTGACCATCTTTACATACCGAAACTTATCCGTGCCTCGGAAAGCACGTTAAGCCGTTGGTACCGGCTGTCATTCATGGATCTTGGACATTCGTTACGAGTCGTCAAAAGCTCGAAATTCTGACAACCAGTCTTACCAAGGGGTATCATCTTGTGGAGGTCAGATAGGCAGTCGCTTCATGTGAAATACTGGTATTCAGCCGCATCCGGTTAGACTAGAAGCCGATAAGGCTAGGCAGATTTATTGGATAGAGAGGAAGAGGAAACCTAAAGAAAATATGGATGGATTGTGTGAGGAATGATATGAAAGAGAAGCGAGTGAATGATAGTGTGACGGTTGACAGGGGAGAATAGAAGAAGGAAACGTGTGCGCCAACCCCACGTAACTTGGGACGAGGGCAGTAAGATGATGATTAATGTGTCCAAGACCAGTATGACGGCGATACTACAAGTGAAATGCTTCGATCAAGTTAAATATCGTGCGACTAGACAAGCCTATGTTCAGCAGTAGAATTAATACTTGACTATTGGCTAGGCGGCATTGATAACCTAGTGGTGTGACCGTCAGACTGCCAAGTCATAGGTCTCGAATTCGAACCCAAGGCACGCACCTCTAACTTTTCGGATTCATGTGCGTATTGTATAATTATCACTTGCTTCAAAAACGGTGAAGGAAAATATCGTGAGGAAACCGGCATGCCTGAGAAATATTTCTCGACGGCATGTGAAGCCATGATAGACTGATGATTATAATGAACTATTTTGCCAAACTCTACAAAACGTTACAGACATGACATAAATCGTCCCTTTTATATTCATTTAGCTAAATACATGAAAAGCTATTTATATCTGATTAGAATTTGCAACGTTAAGTACGCGATCACGAGTTCACATCATTAGAACGTTACTCACAATTTCAAACAAACTATGCAAAGAGATTTAGTTACTAGCTAAGCCAATTAATCAAGCCGTAATACAAAGCGGCTTACCACGTGCTATTTGTAACGTTTATTTATAGAGCATTCTATATTATTTAACCCACTTATAATAAGTGTTTAGAAACCCAGTTTTAAGGCTCCCGTAGACAGGCGCGACGCGACTATAGGAATGGAATTATTCTGCCAGAATCGCGTCGCACCGTGGCGTCGCGCCTGTCTGTGGGATTATTTATGTTCAATATTTAGTAATGCAAATATTTCAAATAGTTGGGCCCCTGCATATAAAATCGTTCAAGTAGGTTTGTAGGCATACCTATCAAATTCGTGAGGAAACCTGCGCTTAAATGGTCTAAAATCAAGACAAGCGTGGTCATCATCATCTGCCTAGGTTTTCCCCAACTATGTTAGGGTCGGCTTCCAGTCTAACCAGATGCAGCTGAATACCAGTATTTTACATAGAGCGTCTGCCTTTCTGACCTCCACAACCCAGTTACTGTGTTAACACGATACCCCTTCGAGGTGATTATTGTAATTAGGTAATTATATCGTTCCTCCTTCTATTAGAACAACTACAGGTAGAAAAGTCAGAGCAAATGTCAGGATATATTCAGCCCTCTTCAGAGTAGGAAATCAAAGAACTCCTGCAGCAAATAAGGAAATGGCGGAGCCGGAGATTGTCTCGTCTGGCGAGCGAGCGACAGAATTACAGATACAGCAGCTATTAGCAATAAATTTGAAGTGATCAGACCTACATTCTCTACAGGCAGCCCTGGCAATGGTTTTCTTGATATAAAAACTAATATCACATTAAAGCAAAGAGGTTTTGGGCCCGAGACACACAATATCTGTGAGAAGAACCAAATACTTGAACGTGCGGAAATTGAACTAGCGACCCAATTCGAGGAGGAAGAAGGATCCCACACTAAGCAAAGTGGCCAACAGTATACGGTATCCTATTATCTAAAGTATATATAAGGAGAAATGATTTGATTTTTTTGTATGTTTGTTTGTTACGCTTTCACGCTAAAACGGCCGAACAGATTTGGATGAAATTTGGCACATGGGTAGACCATGACCTGAGTTAGGATTTAGGATACTTTTTATCCAAATATTCCTACGGGATCGAGACTTATGCGGTTTAAATCGCGAAACGCAGCTAGTAGACAAAAAATTGTAACGAAGGATTTTTTGTCTGGGTATATGTTCCGGATTGGCCCAAAAACGGCTGAACTAATTTGGCTGAAATTTAGCACACAGATAGTTTATAACCTGGATTAACGTAGGGTACTTTTAATCCCGGTAGTACGTTCCCTTGGGATATTGCCGACATCCACGCGGACGAAGCTGCGGGTAAAAGCTAGTCCTACTATAAATAACAAAATGATGACATTATTGCCCAACACGAAACTAATCTCTGCATTTATAGACTTGTATAAACAAATGGCGTCGAACTTTTACGGCACTTATTAGAGCAGAGAGCAGCCATAAACGGCGAATCGTTTTCTTACAATTTTATAGCTTTATTGGTGAATCAATCATGATTTCATAGCCCATCTTACGTGGGATGCGGCTGTCTAAATATCTCACAATATTTATTGGTCTTTGAAAGCATTAAGTCTGTCACAGGCAGGCGCGACGCAACTCTGGTAGAACAATATATATGAAAATTTCACGGAAATTGTACTACCGGTGCCCGCGTCGAGCTTGTCTGCGGAACCCTTTCACTTCTTTCAAAAAAACATCTTACTGTCCGAGCTTTTTAATGGTTTAAGGCAACGGTCGGCAACAAGCAGACCGCGGTCCATTTCCGGACCGCGAAAGGTCGGAACTTGGACCGCCAAATATTGTTAAATAACGAATCATCTTTTACAAAAATGCATTTTTTGAAAAACGAATCCCGTTCAATACCTACCCTAATTGCGTAACTTATTTTCGTAAACAATTATGCGTAATTTGTTTCATTTTGACAGTTCTTCAACATTCATTGCGTTATTTACGTTGTTGAGCAGATTTTTTTTTCTAACTTATGAAGCAATGGATTAGCAATCTGTTTCAAATCGAAACAGATTGTGTTGTATTACGCAATTAGGGTACAGGATTAAAGGCTCGTGCAGACCAACGCGACACGAAGACACCGCTCGTCGCGCGACGAGCGGTGTCTTTGTGTCGCGTCGCGTGTCGCGCCTGTTTGAAAAAGCCTTAATGGACCCACCTTGAAAAACACTCTTCGCATGAGCTGTTCCCCGCGTGAGCCAAACTATTAAAAAAACTGTCCTTTTGCGTTTTATAATGATTATCTTGTACTTACATAAATTATTCAAAAGAAAAAATTCAACTAACTAGAAAGTGTTAAGTTTTTTTTTTTTTTTTCTGGACCTCGATATAGAATTTCAACAGTATCCGGACCCCACTTATCACTTGCCGACCCCTGTTTTAAAGCCATAATAGACTACGTATGAAAGAAAAAAGACGTTGCGCCGACCATAAATAAATTGGGTTAAGGAAAGGAGAATGATGATGAAAGCCATAAACAATGTTATTAAGTATTTTACAAAGAATTTTGAAGCACTAGTAACGATTAACAACGTGTTACGAGTTCACAGTCCTCACGTTTATGATAATTATGTCTGAGAGAGATAGTGCTACAATCCCGCTAAGTGCTAAAAAGAGAGCGATCATAATTATAGTCAACCGCCCCTCATAATGAGCGCCGCTAAATAATAAAACCCCGTCCATAGTCTATGTAAAATCAATACATTAATCTGACGTCATCATTACATGAATAAACAACACAATCTCAAGTCCTTCATCTCATCTCAAGTACACGTAAACATGAGCGAACCATTGAACGATCAAGTTCCGTTTCGTATTTGCTGTTAAAAAATATTATAAGTTTTATTGAGTCCTAAATATCATATTAATTTCGATAAAGATTCTTCTTTGTAAAATAATTAATATTAGGCGAAAATTGTTTTTATATAATGAGTACTTTTCTTCATAAACTTGTAAAAGCTTATTTCTATGGAACAACGAAACGCAACAACTGTCATACGAAAATGACAGACATTCGATATTTTTTTGTAATGTCAGAATATGTTGACTTTGATACAATAAAATGATAAAAATAATGGAGCCGAGGAAGCAAATATTTACACTTCCAGAAAAGAAGAAGTTTTTGGAGATATTAAAGAATTACTCGAAAGTAGTAGAGAACAAACACACCCATAGTTCGGCATTGAAGGTGAAGAACTTAGCTTGGCTGAAAATAACTTCGGAGTTTAACTCCAGCCCGCAAACAAACTTACATGTGAGCATGATGTTGATTTTATAATTGATTGTTGTACTTCAATACTAGATATTGCCGCAGCTTCGTTTGCGTAAAGTTTAAACTTTACGTTTGCGTAGATTTGGAAACTAGGTTGACAGTTCTTGAGAGATTGTCTTGTCTCGTATGTTGACAGTAAGAAGTGTTAACCTCCTTAATAAGTTACTTGTTTTATAAGTTACTGTTGGTTTTTTTTATATAAAAAAATGGATATTTCCATAGATATTTCATGAAAAATCTTTGTATTTTAATATTTTGATTATAAAACTACAACATTTTTAAATTGGTATTTTCAAAGCAACAAAGTTATTAAGTTACTATTTATTTAAATAAAAATTCTATTTGATACTTTATTTAAATACATTTATTTTTTAAATAAAAATGATTTAAATAAAAATTGTATTTGATACTTACTTTAGTCTCCTTATTTTAAGCATGATTTTATAGATATGGTCAAAAAATCTTTGAAAAAATCCTACATTCATTTCAAGATAAAAATAATAAATAAGGCAATATTTCGATTCAGAGAACTCCGAAACAGCTAAGAAGACTATGGATGAACTTGAAGCATCGCCAAAGAGAAGCAGTAGCCAGGACCCTATACCCATTGTCTACAAGAGGACCCGTGGATGATATTATATCAGGATCCCACATGGTGGATGTAGCCCATGCACTTATGACTGGTGTTGACAGTTCCATGGACTCTGATATTGTGTTAGGTAAGTGCTTGCTTGGCGAAATATGGGTGAACTATGAGGTGAGGGAGGGAAGAGGTGTGCCTATAGTTACTATAGGTTCAACTCTGCTTAACCCTTCGAGGAAATACAGGCGTGATGTTATCTTATTTCATGTTTTGAAACTGAAAGACTATTTGAATTGCTTGCTGCTTTAAAAGAATAGCCTACGATTCCAAGTTATTTGATATTGTTCCTGTCAGTAGGGTATCGGGATCTCCCCTCCATCCGTTATTCAGTCAGAGTGGTTTATTTATTGTCATTATTTTAAGTTTTTTATTTCTATTTGTAGATACAATAAAAAATAACGACACGGAACAGTTGGAAACAAGTCTTTGTCTAAGTGAAGAATCTCAAAATATCTCTAATCAGGAAACACCGGTATTTAGCACCGTAAAGATTGAACCAATGTCCCCGATCATTGCTAATCGTGCAGACACTATCGAGGCAACACTAACATCCATTCCAAATCCGGCCTTAACACCTAACCATAAAGCACATATAACTCAACAGCAAGACAACCAGAAAAGCAAATCTAGACTTCAAAGTGATATGGAACTTCAGGGTCTGGAAATACAGCTATTAAAAGAGAAATTAAGATTTCAAAGAGAAGAGAATAAGAGTAGAGAAGCATGTGCTTCAGCTATACACAACTTGGAGTACCAGCTTTTGAAGGAGAAGGTTCGGGAGGCTAAAGCTAAGGCTGACTTAGCAGAATTGTATTTGAGGAGGCAGAACTATTCAGATGGTGGTAAGTGATGAATGTGATGATGCAATATTATTTTACTATTTACAGAGTGGTATAAGGGTATTCTTGGAAAATTTCAGCTAAGGTTTAGCTGGAAGTTAGCAGCTATGTCAAACAAAATATTGAAAAGGCAGATATTCATTTGCATTATTATTGAAATGAAATTGTTTATTCTGTAAATAGAATATCGGAATCACTTTTACACGTCATATAAAAAAATATTAAAAATAAGCTAGATGAGTTCGGCGTTTCCTATCTGACTACTCTGAGAATAAAGGCCGAAACAAACTCACAGGTCGCAGTCTCTTTTAAAGTCCTGACATAATCTTGGTCAGGCCATATGAGGACCATGTAGTTGTAGATTAGTGACTGAAAAGGTATTTTGAGGAAAGAACAACACAGATTTGAGTGGACCTGTCCAGTCAGTGCAAGTATTTGTCAGTAATCGTGGAGCTCAACTCAGAACATTATTTCCCCCGTTTGACCCTTTTTATTCAATCGTACAATACGGCCGATATAACTTGGCAGTTCCGAACTTCACGCAGACGGCTTCGCATTTACATTTTTTAAGAACCAAATGGATAAGACAAGTGTGAATGAGAGATATTCATACCTGCCAAGTTAATATATCGGCTGTATTATAAATGTGAAATCGACTATAATTTATCTAATAACAAGGAATCTTTCAGAATTGACAATATGATTATGATTTCTTTATGCAACCAATAAATTAACTTTTCAATTTATATTTTCTTTCAGATTAATCTAATATAAAGAAGAAACAGTGGTTACTAATAATTTTAAGATAAATATACAGAAGCAATTTATTTAATTTCACTTGTTTTATTTATGCAAAATTCACTGTAGACTCCAACAATAATAGTTAAGAATTATAGTCATGAAGTGGTAAGTAACCTGTTAGTTCAATCACCTGCACATTTATTTTGTTTTATGGTTCTAATTAAATTAAATCTTGAATGAAAGGAAATTACATCTTGAAACCAGCTCCATTCCCATTACACTAATAATTGTTGATTTATTTTGTAAAATACAGTTCTTGCAATCCCCCAACGACATTATCCCGGCCGAAGCTCTGCTTTGCGTCAACCTGGATTGAGGAAATGATCAATTACATTTCAAAGGGCACTAATCGAAAAAAAAACAATAATTTTAGTAAGTATCTCATTTACAAATCTCCATTTCCTACTACTCACATAAATTGCCATCAAAACGAAAATAAAAACAAAACTGTTACGAAATGGTTCCCGGTCGATTCCAAATTTAAATTTAGGCGCGAACACTGCGCGCTAAAACGATAACAAACAGCCAGTAGTGAGTCAACGTTTAAATATAGAATATTTGAATTATATCACCTGGCAACACTATCGTGTGTACTGAAAAGTTTTACATGTTTACAAGATTCAAGTCATCTGTGAAGTAACGAAACTATTAGGAAATCTGAAAATAGTTTGCATGGCGATCATTTTTCGGGAACACTGGCTATTTGTGAGTCAACGCAACTCTGACACCGCATTTTAAAACACATCAATCAATTACCTTGGCCTATTATCTATTTTGGGTTTTATTGAACTTTCTTATTGCACCATATCACCAAGTAGGTACTTACGCATCCGCATTTTAGGAAAAGGAGTTAGCGAGCCAAAGCCAGATTATCCTTACCTAGAGTAAAACCTGCTTTGCCTTCGAGACTCCTATAAAGTAGGAGTAGGCACTAAGCAGGTAGGTAACAATTTCCATGATCATTATGGATTGAGGATAACTCATTGCTTACGATTCAATGCGAGGCATATGTTTGCATGTGACTTGCTGGGCGAAAACACTGCTTTTTACCGTTCGACAGCGTGCCTAATGCAAACAGGGACTGCTAAAACGAAGTTTAAAAAAAAAAATTGTCTCGTACATCAAAGAATTCCAAATGTCCTTTAATATTTCGTTCGTATTTGGTTTGTTACGAAGTTTATTTCACTCATTGACCACAGCTGCCCCGTTTTGGCGTTATACCTAGCTATAGGCAAGTCAGTCTGAACCCAGACGGCGAAAAGCAAAAAGGATAAAACGACTGAGACTTAGCCTACAGTTTATTTATAGAAGCGGGAATGCACGGGATGTATGCTTAATGCCTTGTCCACTTTGCAACTAACTATCGATTTTACAAGACTTTTAGTGTTTGTTTTTGGCATCGAATTGAAAGGGTAGGTTGAAAAACAGTGCAAAGGAGCATGGAACATAAATTTTACTTCATATTTGTATGTAGCTTTTTATTTAGCTAACAATATTGTATTGCAAGAACATGTTTTTGGTGGAAAATAGTTCGTTTGGTCGTTTGTGTAAATATGGATTTAAACGGACGAAGGATATGGATCTTAACTAAGCACCGCTGTCTCTGAGTTAGGCAGCTCACAGCTGGGATATACTGAACGCGGAAGCCCAGCTGCAGAGCTTAAAATGTTGTGAACGGCGATAAACGGAGTTGATGGCTAAGTAGGCCCAATTTATGGCTAAAAATACCTTTTCGTAAGGAAACTTAAATATTCAGGCCTTTGCATAATTTTAAATTTTCTTCAAAAGTCTTCTACGCGATTTGCGCGGAATAATAGGCAACTGCAACACTGTTACTTTAACAGTTTCAGGTCAGAGCAGTAACTTATACAGCACTGGCTTTTACCAGCAGAGTTACTATAATACTAAACAAAGCATAATTTACAAGGAATAATCGTTCTCGCTCTCAATAGTGCAACGCAGCTCTTACACTGAATAATTTATTGCGATACTGGCGCCTGTATTTCAAAACTCTTCGCTATTTTTATAGACTAACGTGTTTAAAGTTTTGAGGAAACACGTTCTGATTGGGCTTGCAAGTTTCTGTTCAGTCAAATGCAAACCTATGTGTGAGACTACAAACGGAGAGAAAAATCGGTTTAGAGTGGAAATTTTACTCATGTTTTCTTCAGGAGAAACCTTAACCAATATCTGAGCAATGAATTGATGTGAAGTCGGACAGTACCAAGACGTTAGCCCAGGGATATCTTATGAAACGTTAGCGTTATTGTATAAACAAATAATTTTTAATCCTAAAATACCAACCACGCCGGATAGACATCGAAAAACAACGACTGTATTTCTAAAAACCATAACAAAAACCTAAAAAATCTATTCTCGTGGGGGACACAAGTCAAGTATACAGCCAAGACGGCCTTGCCGTGACCATTAGTCCGCTAGGGCCGAGCCCAGCAGTCCCATGGCAGAAATAGCGGCGGATACAGGCGAGGTTACGCACCTGCCCTAATTACTGGTACGTGGGTGGCGAAATATGATGGATCTACAGTTTTACTTTCTGATAAGAAAGGTTGATTATCTTAGGGCTTTAGCAGAAATACTAGTCAATTTACGACTTCATTAATAAGGATCTTCTGCACCGCGTTTAGGCGACTCTCTGCGTTCGGTCGCGTTGCAAATCACGCGTTTTAGCGATTGATTTGTTGCTGTATCGAGTTTTGTTGATGCTGCATCGAGAGAGGTCAGTCGCTGTATCGACTTTCCGAAAAGCGATTAAAGCGCTGATCTCTGAAATTGTCTGCTAAGGCACTTGCAAACTTCGGTCGAAAAACATGGAATGTATGTCATTACATTTTGTCGTGCATAGATACTCAACAGTACCACGACACAGGGTGTGTAATGTGTGTATGTTTACCCTCCTGTAACGTTAGCGTAGGGAAAAATAATTTGACAGGAACTTTTGTAAAAGCATACTTTTGAGCTGGCAAAGGTCAAAACGCTAAACAAATTGTAACTATAGCGTAAATAATAAATTATAAAACCGAGCCCAGTAACACGAAAGTGTACTTTACACGCTATGATTTATACTAAATATAAAAATATTTTTCTGGTTGATGGCCTTTCGTGTCGCGAAAGCCTAGCCTATTAGGCACAAAGCTTACCGATTGCTACGCCCAGATACAGGCTAGGCTATAAATGCTAAAATATTTTATGTCCTAGCTATAATTTTGAGGTCGTAGTTCTCTTCAAACTTGGGTGTAAAATAATTTTGGAGTAAGAATATTTTGACTTTTACGATCGATTGCCAGTTTGCCAATTTAGGAGATTAGTGTCCAAATATCCTTATTTTCCTTTACTATTACGTCTGTTTCTCGTCAATGATATTGAAATTACTGTGGTGGGGTTGTCTTTCCCTCTTTACGATACTCTTCCTTCGACGTCATTGTCGGTTGGCTGAATATTTTTTGTAATCGTCATCGAATTCTTACATTACATTGCACGACCTAAGATCTCGAGCCTAAGCTTTAAATCTGTGTCGAAGTGTCCAAGTAATCTCTGATGAGACCCTTTTAACCCAATTAAGCTTACTGTCGAAGAGCCAACATGATTCTGCGTTTTGTCGCTACGAAAGAAAAGTTTCCGAAAACCATAACAATGGACTTGCAGCCTCTCTCTATCAACAAATGAATATGCAAATATAAGTGTGACAATATGCAAAACCTGTCCAAAGTACAATGTCAGTCATCGAACCCAGGACTTCACGGTTCAAGTCTCTTTATGGACCATTGTTTCTATGATGATTTCATTATACAGCTGGTGCAATAATTGACTTTTCGTGTGTCCAAAATCATCTTTGTGTAGTAAAACACGAGATGTATGACTAACCTTGGCATGAAATTACTTAGTCATAAGTTTTTTTTAACTCTTCACGTGTTTTTCTTGTACTGCCAATGTCATGGCCGATTAAACGCGAGTCAACATTTAAATAATCGCGATTTATTTAATCTTCGTGACAATAACCTCGTCAGAAGCCTCAGCTGTGCTGGCTCAGACACGGACTACTCGACTAAACTTTCCTTGAGTACATTAAGTACCAGAGCATGTGACATTGTATCCATCGGACACTGACTGACTACTTACAAGGTGTTGTGTGCCTTGTCCTCACGGCCATTGATCCACTTGGGCATAGGCATGGGCGAAACAACTAATCCTTTCTTTTAATCGGCTCGTATTGGGGATTACGTATTCTAGTTGAAAACCAGTGTCAGGCACTTATAGTTTTCTGGCATTTTTGCTGAACTGGGCCTTTTTAGCGCAGTCGTGAGGCACACTTTCCTGCTAATTTTATACATCGTAGGTACTTTACACTTTTTTTTAATCTGCTGGTCCTATATTATATTGTGGGCTTTTTAGTCTGTGCTAAATAAAATAAATGTATTTCAAAATACCTTTTTTTTTAATACTTACCTGTTTTTTTTACCTACCCATAAGATATTTTGGTTTATAACATGGTGTTCGAGCCGGTAAATTCCGCCTCATATGACCATCAATTTGTGAACTAGCTCGATCCGATTAGGAAAGATGGTCTGGCTGTAGACCCTCGTCTGCAGGCATTGCGATGTGAATGACAAGATTCATTGAGGTTTCTCTTGAACACTCACTGGTATACTAAAACTGTCTAACCTTACTGGACCCTTCTGATACCTTGAGCAGCTGTCGACTTGGCGTTGCTTTTTTATAACATTGTGAACTCGACGCTCACAGTCGGCGACCGACTATACGTTTGGTGTGAACGTGGCCTGATTGGTGAAGTTATTGCTGTCGTTGTTGTCCACTACTAATTACCCGCATTCGGACATTCCCAATTGGAATCGCTAGAAATAACCAGTCATGTCCTTAAATGCGTTGACTACTGAATCGTCGTAAATCAATTGAGTTATTGACAAATGTCCCCCTCTGGAAATGCAACGGCATCGCTCGGACTACAATGTTACAGGGTGAATTTTTGGTGGTCTTCAGGGCGTAAACGAAACCTTTGATTTATGCAGGGTGGATTTTGAAATGAGGTAGAAGTTCTTAGGAGTTGATAATTAACTTTTTGAGTAATTGCAGATTTTGGAAAAATGGCACAGTCAGCTAGAAAAAGATCAAGCCACAAATCGCAAAAAAGCTATTCTTATACATTTCGTAAGAAATTAATGAAAAAAAAGCTTTTAAATATCGTGGCAAATAACAAGACACTAAACATAACATAAACTAATACTACACAAGAACTGCTGCATGCTGCATTGTTTGTTTTAGAAATCTGTCTAGTGCAACACTTTTAAATTAGATCAGATTTAAAAGAGATTGTTACCTACAGAGTATAGAGATGGTGGTGAGAAATATGAGAGAAGTATGGCATAAAATCCAAACGTCAAGATCCGACGGTCTTCGATATCGGAAAGCATATTACGGAACTCAAATGGACTTGGGCAGGGCACCTGGCAAGGCGCAGTGATGACAGGCGGACTAAAGCTGTGACAGAGTGGCGTCCAAGAACTGGAAGAGATGTCGGTCGTCCGGCGGCGGCGAAATGGACGGATGACATTGTGGCCATCGCGGCCAAAACCTGGATGAGGCTGGCACTTGAGCGTGGGGTTGGCATAGGAAAAGAGAGGCCTATGCTCACCAATGGGTGAAGTTGGGCTCTGATTGACGATGATGGTATAAAATCTTTTAGGTACTACCTTGAAAGAAACACATTGATTTGGCATAAATAAATTAAACTAAATCCAACGTCATTCAAGCTTGAAATTACAAAATTATTGATAAAACTAGCTGCGCCCCGCGGTTTCACCCGCAGAAGTCTCAATCCCGTGGGGTGTTAATCCAGGTTATAAACTATCTGTGTACCAAATTTCATCCAAATCTGTTCAGCCGTTTGAGCGTGAAGAAGAGACAAACATACACACACACACAAACTTTCGCCAACGGAAATACAAAACTTCATGTTCACAGAGATTAAGCGTGCATATTTGGTTTTCTTTGAAGCCTACAGTCTTATTCATAAATCGAATGTTGCTGTGATATAATATTTGCGGCCTCGCTGATCTAGTGGTCGCAAGCGCTACTGCTAGCATGAGGTCCTGGGATCGATTCCCAGGTCGGGCAGTGTTATTGGGTTTTTCCATCAGGAATTACTCAGTAGCAGGCCGGAGTCTGGAGCTATGCCCTGTTGATGGCAATAGTCACGCCCCCTATTACTTACATGGGACTTAAAAAACTGTAGGTACACCTCTGCTTAACCCTTCGGAGATTATACGCATGCTATTATGTTATGTATAATATTTTACGAAAATACTTTTTAAAGTTGAGACAATATTTCTGGATGTTTACCAACATCTTTACCTCAATAAATAGTGACCACAAGTATGTTTCAAGTTATCAGTAAAACGGCTTGTTTGAATACTTTATTTAGTATGAACCTTGCAGTTTTTACCTTGACTTTTGATAAAATCTGACTTATTTACTTGTCTTAAATAAACAAAATGATAAGGGTGTTAATGCATACTGACTTTGGAATTTAATATTTTATACCTTCTTATTTAAGTGTACTACAAAACTAATATAAAACGTGGTATTCAGCTGCATCTGATAAGACTGGAAGCCAACCCCAACATAGTTGGGAAAATCTGATGATGACTACAAAACTAGTAAATATTTAATAAATTACCGCTTGAGTTAAAAAGCATACTGTACACAGGCTCATTCAAGGCAAGGCTCAAGACATTCCTGTTGGAAAGATGTCTCTATTCATTAGATGATTTAAAGTCCTATTCTGTTAAAACTGACATGTCTCATTATTTGTCTATGGGTTATATTATAATTATTGTAGTCAAATTTTATTTTTTGATTATTGTTTGCTTTTATCTTGCTGTTGATTTTTGACATATGGTTTTATAATTAATTATGTTTGCAAGGTATATGACTTTTTTTTTTTAATTATTATTTCCTAATTTAAATTGAATTACATGTATTTCGGGTTCACTATGTGTTATCATACTTTTCATTTATTCCCTTCTCTTTCATATCATTCCTGATATGAAAGAGATGGGATCGAGTGTATGATAACGTGATGGTTGACAGGGGAGAATGGAATGATAAAACGTGTTGCGCCGACCCCACATAACATGGAACAAGGGCAGGAAGTTGATGATGATGAATCGGAAATAACTTTTCCTGAGAATTGAATAAGGTGGCTAATCCTATGGGTAATAAACGATAAAGCTCAATAATAATGACCTTTAAACCTGCTTAGTTTCTCAGAACAGTTTATTGAAAACAGGTGAGTCAGTGACCATAATTATTCATAATAGATTTGTAACAAGTTTTCATAACAATGACCATGTTAATTAATTAGTTAATAGATCAAGTGGTTCTGTCCATTCATTAGAGTCAGTTTTGGAATTATTAGGGTTTTTTTTGAGGAATGATATGAAAGAGAAGGGAGTGAATGATAGCGTGACGGTTGACGGAGAACGGTAACATACCCATGTAACATGGAACAAGGGCAGGAAGATGATTAATAGGATTATGCTGTAGCATAAAAAAAAAGAAAAAAAAATTATGACTACCTACTTTTAAGATGGCCCGTAGGCCATCTTAAAAGTAGGTAGTCATAATTTTTTTTTTTCAATTATACTATTTAGGTTTCAAAGTTTCATAGCAGAGCAATATCATGTAAGTCAGCTGTGGAGCAATGCTAAACCTGCCTAGATAATCTTGGACCAATCCTATATAAATCAGATAATTTTTTGTTTTGATTATTTTTCATAGTATTACTGTACTAGTTGCTGGCTTGTTGGTTATACCTAAAGTTATTGCAACCACCAAGTCAGCAACCTACTTGGAAAGTAAGTACTGCATTTCACTGCATTATTAACAACAGGAATCATAGTAATGAGATTAAAGTTCTCTAGCTATAATATCATCTCTCTCTCTCTAGGCCAGCACAGATGTCTGGCATATACTATCAATTAAGAACTTTGTAGTAGATTCGAATTAATTCAGAATGTATCACATAACTCTACATAAACTTAATTCGTCACATTTTAATTAATTCTAATTACTGACATAACATTCAAAAACAGAACAGGAACAACTGATTCACTTCACACTTCTTACCAGCCAAGGTTAAGCAACGTACGACACCTCATACCCTGGTTTGCCCGCTAAACCAACCAAAAACGCCGACACAGCCTCGCGACCAAATAAAGTGATTTCCATCGCATACCTGCTGCGTTAATCACTGCTATGACATAATACACCGATAATATTGTAGTAAACGAGCGCTATAAACAATAATCTACTGATCTTACACCTACACTGGTAAACTAGAACGTTTTTCTATTAATAATATCGTGATAACTCTCACCTGTTGAGCAACTGGCTCCAAAATACTCTCGATTATCTTCGTGTGAAACACCGGCATTTTGTATTTTTTAGTCTGACACTTAATTTTACATTAGATAATAAACACAAATAACAATGATCTCACAAAATATTCACAAAATAAAAATAACACAACCGAACGAGCTAAGCGACCGAAAAATACTGACGGAATAGTGTTGCGCCACGCTACTCGACGTCCACACGAATGTGTGGTCGAAGTGTCAAATAGTGTGGTGAAATAACAGTGAAATGTCACGTCATAAAGTTCTGGCTTTGTGACATAAAGTTTATCGAAATATGTCAAACTAGCGTGAATAGTAACAGGTTCATTACTGAATAATTAAGGCTTTTATAATAATTCTGATGAATCTAAAGAAATAAATAGTAAAATAAGAATACTGTGCATGTAATGAGTCTGTAAAAAACTTTGTATATTCACGCACCTTTGCTTCTGTCTCTACGGTTGATAGATGGAGCCTCACATTCGGGTGCCTGTGTGAGTCGGCCTGAGGGAGGCAGTTTGCAAAACCTTTTCCTTATGTTTGAAACCACTAAACAACTGTAGTAAGACCATTCATCACCGTTTAGTGTCAGGCACTGACTTATTTATAATCTAAGAAACAGGCATAGAAACTAACTGGATTTTCATAGAGGTGATTAAGGGTTGACGTTTGTAGGATAGGCGATATGCTGTATGTGTGAAAATTCCTTTACGGTCACGTCTACCTACGTTTTGTAGAGTAAGGCCGTTTGTCCACCGCACCATGAACAGAACGTCAACGAGAACGAGATGACTCCGACGATGCTGATGTAGCGACTACAATTTACTATAGGCCACATAATCTCGTATCTCGTTGACGTCCCGTTCATGATTCGGTGAACAAACGTTGGTGCCGATTCCCTTGTTCACAAACTAAACTAAATTTCAGTTCAGTGCATCTTTTTCTTTCTATTTCATTATGAAAAGGATAGAAGATAAATTTTTGTATAGTCCTGTCAAATTAATCAGCGCCTGTCTCCTACTTTAGACGTTATTAAAAACTTGCTAAAATGAATAATTTGACAGGATTCAACTAAGGCCGCATTCCGAGTTACGGTCGGATTCACGATATTATCACTTTTAGCTTTTCTCGAAATGCGGCCAAAAATTTGTCTTCTGTCCTTTTCTTAATGAAATAGAAAGAAAAAGATGCACTGAACATTTAGTTTAGTTTGCGAACAAGGGAATCGGCACCAGTGTAACTCTTGATTGGAAAGCGTGTTAAAACTTTTTTTTTTTCGTGTTTTAATTTTTTATTTATTTACACACACGTATTTATGCCAAAAATGAAATGCCTTCAGAACGTTAAAAGCAGGAAAAGAAAAATTGAAAACTTGCCGGGAAAATTGTAAAATCCGGGAAAACTGAAAGTGTATTTTCTATGGGAATTTTGTATGAATTATTGAAATTTGGCATTTGACAACGTTTGTCGGGTTAGTAAATAATAATTATAATAAATTTATTGGACGGAAAAATTATGGATTTATTTTCATTGAAAAAACAAACCCTTCTGTAAATCAAATCATTTATTACATTATATTTTAATCTTATACATTATCAAGTCTTTAAAATTACGTGCAAATAGACAAAATTTTCTTTCTTAAATATTAGGAAAACATAAAATATAACAGTCGGTTCGTCATTATACATAATACTTTAACACTGTGGGTGGGTCGTAAATTGAACATCTGATGGTGTAACCGACTTTCTAGTAAGTACATAATACCTACAAATAAGACTATATTTATAAACAACTGAACACATTAAAATCTAATTTGACTAGGTTTATCACAAATAAATAGAATCGGGAAGTTTGCCCAGCAGTGGGAACTGGGAACCCGTTGTTGTACGTTAACAGATCCTGTGCGATTTTACTAAATCTTTATACACTTATTCGATGTTAAAAATTTAATACTTTCGTTATTTTTACATTTTACTTTATAGACCCGTGAGCGAACTTGTCGATGATTTTTTTACATCTAAAATATTTATTTAGAATCTTGTACTACCTACTATCCGTCACATCAAATTTTATTATTAATTTATAAAACATTGAAACAACTTTGAGGCCAAATCAAAATACATTCCCTAGACAAGTAGACATTACAATTTCAAAAAAATAACAGGCAGCTGTGACTAGTCTAGTATTTTCACTGTACCTGTTCCATTAACAATATTCTAGGAACAGGCTGTTACTTTACCTACCCCTCTACAGACGACGTTTGGCGGGAAATTCATTACCATATTTTTTGACGTTTCGATTTATTTGGATTTGATTTTCACAAACTACCCTAACTCCAGGCTAATGTCTACAACCACCACAAAAAGAGATTTTATTGTAAAGAAACGAGCGACGTAGTTTTTTAAAACAATATACGTCTGTCTCTTATACCGTTTGGCCTTTTCATTTCCTCAGTTCAGGTTACTTTCACTTTTTATAGAGGTCCTCAAGAACGTCTAACGACACTAATTTTGACATCTTCTCTTACAAATACTCAACGATATCACACTTGATGGATATATTAGGACAGCTGACTCCGTAGCTGAGGTTCAGTCCGTGTGGCTGGCTCTTATGCCGTTCCGTGAGGAGTTTGTGGAAGATAGGAAGGATGGCGCACTCGAAGAGTTCGGACTCCGAGCTAGCGGTGTACATCTTTCGCGTGTCTACTGATTCTTGGCGTTTCGAGTCACTCCTGTATCCTGCAGATTTTCGGTCTTCCCGTTTGTGTGGAGAATCTGGTAAAGACATAAAATTTTGAATATATTTATTCAACAAAACATGAATACTGTGATAGGGTCAGAACAGGCCCGATGTAAGTGATGTATTGCCACTAAAGTGGTAACTAACTAGAAGAAAACAAAAATGAAATCTACTGATCACTGGTCAATAAAACCCTTATTGTTGATCGAAGATAAAACCACATTTTCTGTGATAGTATTTACCTAATATCGTCCTCAAGAGACCTTTAAGATTCTCTGGAACTCGGAAGAGTCAGAAAGCTACAGAAGAGTATCAAAGACTTAAAAAAGTTTCCGTAACCCACCCGTTTTATGCCTTGAAGCTACATTAGGACTACTCTTATGATGATCAGGCCTCGGTGTGTGACTGGCTTGCGTCAGCCTCGGAGAATCCCCAACGCCCTTCGCCCTCTTCAACGGCTCAGCTTCCTGCCTTAATCTCTTCGCTGGAGAATCCTGGGTCTTCACCACCCTGATGGTATCAGGATCTGGCTTCCAAGTGTCTGCTTCAGGAACAGGTTCTGGCATAGGTTTCCGAGGTATGTCGTCGTGTCTTCTGGGTGTTGATTCTGTTTTCGTTTTGGTTCGCTCTTCTATTCTTTCTTCGTGGTATGGTCTAACCTGGAAATGAAAGAATTTAAAGAGGTTTAGCAGAATGTTAGGTATCGTATTACCCAGTAACTGAGTCGTGGAGGTTAGATAGGCAATCATTCCATGTAAAATACTGGTATGCAGCTGCAACCGGTCAGACTGGAAGCTGACTTCTACATAGGAAAAGGCTAGGCAGCAGACGAGCAGAATGTTGTTGACGAGATGATTATAATTCACAGGGTTGGAGTTACAAAAATAGCCTACTTCCATTAAACCTTATTATTTATTAAAAATACAAAAGTAACTGTGTTACTTTTACACGCCTGCTAAATGTGGCACACAAGTAGACCATGACCTGGGTTAGGGCATAGGATAAAAAATTTCTCCCGGTAGTACGTTCTCGTGGGACATTTTCCAACCGCGTTTTTTTATACGCGGACGAAGCCAAGGGCAAAGCTAGTGTTTTATGAATTCCTGGGTTGTCTTACTGCTAGCCAAGGAAAAAACTTTTTTATTTCTCATACTCGGAAAGTAGTGTTTGTTTGATCCAAGAAGCGGGTGGAAGACGCTGATCACCACCCTTGGGCGGGAAAGACTCATAGTAATTGCTTCCCTCTCTAGGGCGGGAATGAATTTTAAAAATAGAACTATATTGGTTAGGTAGTCGGCTACGAAAATTTTTACTAAGGGGGTATTACACTGTCGAGTCTGTGGTCATGGATCCGCTATCAAAGAAATAATGGAATTGTAAAATAGACATTTGTTATGTGTAGGTATATCCCCCATGCCCCCATGGGGGATATACCCTTAACAAATGTCTATTTTGGGGGATATTACACTATCATGTTATGCCATATCCCATGGGGGATATTACACTATCATGTTATATCATATATCTACGAAGCTCACAAATTACCCATATTATATCTATTTTACAATTTAGTTATGTCTTTGATCATGGATCTGTGATCGTAGATATTATGATGGTGTGATACTTTTTTATTGTGATGGTGTGATGTGGGATTGTACTGATGAGAGGGATCGTACTGATGAGAACTGGACATTATTCAAGGCTGCAAGGAATAGATGCAATCAGATGATACGTAATGCTAAACGCCGCCACATTCTCGATACTATTAGTTCTTCTTCTTCTGCCGATATTTGGAAATTTCTTGGAAGTCTTGGTATCGGCAAATCGCGACATTTAGACCTTCCTAATACAATTGACTTAGACGATCTCAACCGGCATTTCTCCACTGTTTCTACCATGGATCGTGTAACCAAGCAACAAACTCTGTCTCTAATTTCTGGTCTAACGCGTCCTCATATTAATCCTTTCAGTTTCGTTCCAGTTGAACCGGGAGAGATCAAAAAAATAATTCTATCCATCAAATCTAAAGCGGTAGGATGTGACAATATCACCCGTGGTATGATCATTACTATTCTAGATCATCTCCTACCTGCGATTACCCATATTATAAATTTTTCCCTATTCACCGGAGTATTTCCTTTCCTGTGGCGCAAAGCCTATGTTCGTCCACTACCTAAGGTTTCCAATCCCTCTCTTCCTACCGACTTCCGTCCAATTTCTATCCTTCCCTTCCTATCCAAAGTGCTTGAGGCCTGTGTCCACAAACAATTCTCCAACTTTGTTCATCGCAACTCACTCATTAGCCCTCTTCAATCTGGGTTCAGGCCTGGGCACAGCACTACTTCCGCACTCCTTAAAGTGACTGGCGATATAAGGGCAGGACTGGAAGACACCAAAGTTACTGCTCTAGTGCTGGTTGATTTTTCGAATGCCTTTAATACAGTCAGTCACGACATCCTGTTAGCCATTCTCTCATATCTTATGGTCTCTCCTGAAGCTCTGGAATGGTTCTCCTCTTACCTTCAGGAACGTCAGCAGTCTATTCATGTTGGGGATTCTTCTTCATGCTGGTGTGATTTGGAAACTGGCGTTCCTCAAGGCGGTATACTTTCTCCTCTATTGTTTTCTATTTTTATTAATCTTATAACTTCCGAACTTCAGTGTGCGTATCATCTGTATGCCGATGACTTGCAGTTGTACTGTCGGGGAACGGTTCATGAATTACCTGACGCTATCGACAAATTAAATAGGGACTTGATAGCCATAAAAACCTGGGCTGATAGATTTGGTGTAGCCGTAAACCCTACGAAGTGTCAGGCGATCATCATTGGCAGTCCTCGCGGTATTAGCAAGGTGGATGGTACAACCTTGCCAGCAGTTCTCTTCAATGGTTCGATAGTTCCTTTTAGCACTGACGTGAAGGACTTAGGCTTGCACATCGATAGTACCCTGAACTGGCGTACTCAAGTTACTAAGGTAAGCCAGAAGGTTACTGGAACGCTGCGAGCTCTGTACCGTTTGAAAAATGTATTACCATCGAGTACGAAGACAATGCTTGTGCAGACCTTAATTTTCCCTATCATCGATTATGGTGATGTGTGCTACTATGACCTGAATGCAGATCTGCTCGACAAACTTGACCGTCTTCTCAATAACTGCATTCGATTCGTTTTCAATCTACGTAAATATGATCATGTCTCTGCGCGTCGATCGCTTCTAAAGTGGTTACCCATACGCCAGCGTAGAGAGCAAAGGGCGCTGACCACCTTGTTTTCATTTCTTGATTCTCCCTCTTCACCTAGTTATCTAGCCCCGCACTTTCAGTACATTTGCGACAACCACAATAGAAATCTACGTTCATCTCACAATCGTCTTCTTCAATGTCCCACCCACCGCACAGACTTCATTCACTCTTCCTTCTTCGTTCAGTCTATCTCTCTGTGGAACGCGCTCCCCCAGGAAATTAGGATGGCGACCAACCGATTATCTTTTAAAGTCAAAGTTCGCGAGCACATTCGCAAGAAGCTGGCAGTATCATCACAGCGGTAATGATTTCCCATTGTTTGTCTTATTTGCTTTAGTAGTATTTTATGTGTATTTATTTTTGTTTATATTTATATATAATTGGAAATATATATTTATGTATATCTTTATATTTAAATAAATATTTATTCCTCAATTCTTGCTATTGCACCTACCACTGTTTGTCTCTGCATCACCCAAAGGTTGACTGGTAGAAAATGCCTTTGGCATTAAGTCCGCCTCTGTACATTTGTGTGCTTGAAGTATTAAATAAATAAATAAATAAATGATACCACCTTTATAGAAAAATACTGATAAAAAAAAAATGCTGCTGTCTTGTCATTGTATAAACAGCCAGTGTGAATTAAAAAATACCTAATCGAAACGACGCGCGGCGGTGACGCGGTGTGTTCCATATTTAAAATTAAAAAAGACGTAGGCACTAGAATACTCATGTTAATAATATCAATTAATGTTTTAGAAAAACTACAACTTTTTACATTCCTTATATTCGAAATGAAAAGTAGAGTGTTTAACTCGGGTGAAAGTTATCAATTCCTACTTGGACTATAGCCGACCTCGCTGCGCTCGGGCGTCTAAATAGCTCGTATGGGAATTGATTCCTTTCGACCCTTGTATAACAATCTACTATTCCTATTGGTTGTGTAGCATGTACAGTTTACAACCCAGTGGCGTAGCGGGAGTCACTGTCGCTCGGGGCGGAGTCATAATTTGCCGCCCTTTTGACGTCGTAATAAAAATTTTAAATAAAATAATTAAATTACTTATAATAAAAAACAAACTAAAACTTACTATTAAAACGGCAGCGCGGCAGACGAAGAAGTTACTGGTACAAGTTCTTGGAAATCACGAGCGCGGTCGGCCCTAGGTTGTGTTTAGACGTGTACACGCATGGTGTGACAGTGTGCGTGCCCGCATACGCCTCACGTGCACACCTTAACACCGTACATGTACACGTCTAAACACAAACAAGGGCCGACCGCCACTCGTGATTTGCAACAATTGTTTTGGGCGGGAGGGACAAACTTCTTGAAAAATTAATTGTCTGACTGACCGCCAGTGACTGCACAATTTTTTTTTTGCCGCCCTTCTTATTGTGGCGCCCGGGGCGGTCCGCCCCTCCGCCCCCCCCTCGCTACGCCACTGTTACCACCTACTGAGACATTTTTTTACTCACTTGGGCTGCAGATTGTCTTCTTTTAGATTGACTCTGCTGTGGAGGAGTGCTGACTGGCTGCGGAAACTCTGACCCTCGACGCTGAAAAAGAGAAATCCTGTCATTGCAGTGACATAATCAGGAAATTGATGCTACTTGTGATTTTCTCCTGCAAAGGGAGTTACCGCTGCTGCCAGTAGACCGAAGATGTAGATGAAATAAAATAATTTACCTTTGATAACCTATCTGTCATTCTAAGCGTTTCTGCTTCCCGGTACCCTTCAGGAGTGCCTCCTCTGGTGCCGGTGCCGGTGCCAGTGCCTGCTGAAAATGAGTTTTAAACCGGAGTAAATGAGGTTCATATTTGAATGGTAACTATAGGATCTTAAGGTCTAGTAAGGATAAAGCTTACCGTAGTTTATGGAAGCATTTGAAGCTCTTCTTTCAATACTTCTTGTGTCAGTTTCCCTAAAATCAAGGCAGGTTAATTATCGACATGAAACTCCAAAGATAGAGAAAGATTAATTTTAAGAAAGAAAACGAAATTGAAGGTACAGACGCCGCACGCAGAAACTGTCAAATTTTCCCAATCAACTTTGATCCTTAAACTTCAGCGATAAAGTTGAAAATCTATTAAATAGATTTGACAGATTGTAGTAGCTTGATGTGCTGGCGTCTGTACGTAAGTACCTGTGATGGTGAGGTGAAGATTGTGACTGTCGAGTCTTTTCTGAAACACTTCTCTGCATCGGAGAGTGATGGTGACTTGGTGCTGCAAACAAAAAGGAAAATTATTAATTTGCGAAGTGACATGCGAACTACGCAACACACTGACGTCATACAAAATCCTGCATCGCGCAAGCATAGTTTACCGCACGACTAGCATACAGGATAAGTTTTTATCTAGTGCGCAAACTTGAACACGTGACTTTACTCATCATTATGAATAAGTTATACTATGGGACCAAACTCGAAATCGCGGAAAAAAATCAGCTGTTCCCTACATTTTGACGAGTTATGCGAACATAAAGTAGGTAATAGCTGATTTTTTTTTAAAGTTGGTCATAATGATGAGTAAAGTCACGTGTTAAAGTTTGCGCACTGGATAAAAACTTACCCTGAATATTACAACGTCCCGATATCAATCTTCGTGCAGTAGCCCACCAGACACAAGACCTGTCTGCTCGGAGGATCCTCCCTTTTCTGTGGAGGATGAGTGAACTTTACACCCTGTACCTCATAGCTCTGTAATGGTATTTCAGCCTTTAACTACAGAAGAGGTTTATTTAGGTACGTCCCGTAAACCCTGAATAGTCAGTCTGGCTGTCACTTTATTGATTGGCTATCATTTTCAATATGGCATGAAATCTTGCCGATATGAAATCAGCCTTCATGCCCACGGGCGATTTTTTTTCGCGCACTGTATTTTCAACACAGTGCTTAGCGCCTTAGCTTTGAAAATCCTACAGAGTGTTTTTTTAACGCGCTGGGATTTTGCTCTGCTGAGTTTTCAATGCTCGCCTCAATACCGAGAGTTGAAAATACAGAACGCCATAAAAAGCGTACCGTAAAAAACTTTTTACAAAAAAAAAACAACCGACTTTTTATTTTTCACTTTTTAGTGTTGTGGTACCTACCCCAAAAAAATTCGAATACCACTACCTGCTATGTAAATAACAGTGACAGGAAGTTATCATATCATCCACATACTAAGTGGGAAAAAATACGTATTATTGAAGCTAACTCAAAAACTACCCAAGCAAAGTTAATAAAATTTATATGGGACCACCTCTGAAGTATGATCTACCAAACAAAAAAGAATCATCAAAATCAATTTATAATTGGCGGAGTAATCGCGTAACAAAACAAACATACAAAAAAAACCTTTTGAGAACCTCCTCCTTTTGGAAGTCGGTTAAAAAACAGTGGCACTCCGGGAGTGCCGACAGAAGTGAAAACTTGAAGAAGATCGCCTTGGTGGAAGAAAAATATTTGTATAGAACATTGGTCCGTAACCTTATCTAAATAAAGAGCATAATCGGGTTTACAAAAAAAAAATAGTTACTTCCAAAACCTTTAAAGTAAAAATACTTGTATAGAACATTGATCCGTAAGAGCACAATCGCGTTTACAAAGGTGTCTGTAACGGTGTCGTGAGTTCAATTGTTTTTTCCCATCTCAAAAATGCCCAACGCGCCTAAAGAAGTTTGCACTTCAAAAATCGTCCGCCGTACCAACCAGGGTAAAGTAGAACACTGGTCTGGCCTCCTGATAAGCACAGGTATCTACTTCCAAATCTACGTATCTGCTCTACTCTACCAACTCTACTGCTACATCTGTTCTACCAAGAGAGTGGCTGTATGATCACCTGTGGTCTCACCTGCAGGCGGAGACTTCTGGCAGGTGTACTGGAACGTGTTCGTGTCCCACAGGTCACTCTGCACCACGATGAACTCTTTCTTTCTCTTCTCTGAGTCTTTTCTCTGACCTGGAAACAATATATACAGGATCAAATAAAATTAGCTAGCGAAACTTCGCAGGCGTGATGGGGTCATCTTAAAATGGTAAAATAAAATAAACCCGTCAAGTGCGTGTCGGACCACGCACAATGAAGGGTTCCATAGTTGAAATGAATTTATCCCAAGAATAATCTTAACATTGTAGTTGAAAAACATGTCCTCCCTTATATTCCAACTGCAAATGTAAGTTTGTACGCACAATATTGAGAGATTTACCATGTTATTGTATAAGACCATAGACTTCTTATAGGTTTCCTGTAATCTATGAGTAAAGAACCATTCTCTGTATTTTTTTCAAAATTTTATGCTCATTTTCGCTTGATTCGGAGATAAGGGTGGAATGATCAATTTTCATCTATTTTCTTAAATATATTTGATGTGTCACATGTCACAAAAAGTGACCCCCATATTCAAAATTAATTTATTTACGTAACACGTTCGTGTTTGGGTCACAGAAATACATAGGTATGTGTACCAAATTTCAACTTAATCGGTCCATTCGATTCGAAGTCAGTTGGCTGTGACCACAGATATAGATATCTGTGGCTGTGACAGACGGACAGACAGACAGACACACGAGTGATCCTATAAGGGTTCCGTTTTTTTTCTTTTGAGGTACGGAACCCTAAAAATTTAATTTACTTACATGATTTTCTTCTTTCTGTTGAAGAGTAATCATGGTCTACATCTAGGATATCTTCCGGTTCCACTTTAGGTTTTATTATAGGCACTGGATCTCTCTCTTGTCCTGAAAACATAGAACAGAAAAATGATAAAGTAAGTACTAATTTGTATCGTCAACGGAATTCTTTATAAAATCTATGATCATCTATCTTTAAAAAACAAAGTCAATGTTTGTGTCTGTCTGTGTGAATTCTGATTTCTTATTTCTACACCAGTGGTCGGCAAACTGCGGCTCATGAGCCGCATGCGGCTCTTTGGCCTATAGAGTGCGGCTCTGTACAAATGTCGACGAGTGCGAGCGTAGACACGCGCGGGGCGAGGGGTTTCGCAAGATAAATATCAAGTTTTATTCAAAATTCAAACTACCTACATTTCAAAGATTTATTTCCGAAGTATTTTCACCATAAATTAAAACATCGAAAATTAATCATTTACTGTACCTTTCAAAGTTTTTCAAGGTTAACTTGTTAATAAGTAAGATGCCTTCATCATATTATTATCAGCCGATATAATGATGATGAAGGCATCCTACTTCTTAGCAAATTAATTTTAGGAAGCGTTGTGGAGTGAAAGAGGATGGGAGTTTGAAGGATTAAGAAAGTTTAGTGAGACAGTTTGGACATACTGAAAGGATTGGCTCTCCTATGAATCTTTGTTGTTATAGTATTGACTTAGAGACCACTCTCTCTCTTAGATGCCACCATCTGCCTAGCCTTTTCCCAACTATGTTGGGGTCGGCTTCCAGTCTAACCGGATGCAGCTGAATACCAGTATTTTACATGGAGCGACTGCCTATCTGACCTCCACAACCTAGTTACTAGGTAACACGATACCCCTTGATAAGACTGGTTGTCAGACTTTTTTTGAGCTTCTAACTACCCGTAACGACTGTCAAAGATTTACAAATGATAGCCGGGACCAACGGCTTAACGTGCTTTCCGAGGCACGGAGGGATCTTGTTATGTAAAGAGAGACTGATATTGACTTATAGAGTATTGATAATTATTTGGCTCTATTGACTAATAAGTTTGCCGACCGCTGAACTACACAATTGATTATGATGTGGTTTTCACTATCATTTAGAAAATTTATTCCGGAAACTTTATGTGTTTTCCTACAATAAGTACTTACATTCATATTTAACTTTGAAAAAGCACAGAAATTTCGATGTTTTAAAATATTGCCACATCAGTAAATTGCACCTGTACGACGCAGGGCCCATCACTAGTGATATTATAGAATGGGCAGTCATTCTTGCTGACTGGAAAATATTTTTACCATAGTGAGGAACAACAATGACCATACCTATAACCTTCCTCTCCATCCCAGGAGGTGGTTCCAGGTCATCCTGATCCACAGACACATGCATCAGGTCAGTCAGAAGTGCTGCCTGACTGACACTGGACATCCTTCTGTGACCCCTGGATGAAGGCTTGTGGTCTCTGGATGGCGTGGTCTTTGTGGATAAGGAGTCTTGCCGGTCTTGCGTTTTGATTTTCTTTTGAAGTTCTGGAGTCTGTGAAGAAGATTTAAATTAAATGGATGCTAATGTATCTATTTATCAAGATCAAGCTCGTAAAAGTTTTTATTGAAATTGATTCAAGCTTGAATTATAATCGAGCTCACGCAGCGCTTAGGACCATAATTAAAAGCTGATTGACTTAGCTGTTACTAATAATAGGGCTCTCGAGTCTCCTAGGACCGAAACGAACTCTAAATTAAATATGTTTACAAATTACCTTATTGACTTTCGGCGTGGCTGCCTTAGTGTACATAGGTTCTTGCACCTTGGCAGGAATTGACTTGACAGTGGGAGTGTCGCTGGTCTTCAGCGCTGGTATTGTCTTCGCTTCTGCTCTCGCTGGTTCTGGTGTCTTAGTAACCCTAGGAGGTGGCTCTGATGGTTCCTGTGATAAATATTAATAAACGTTATTCATCATCATCATCCGAAATACGTCCACTGCTGGACATTCCCCCAAGCATCACCAAATCCGTTTTGTAATACTTGGGTGGAAGTCCATAGCTAAGTAATGGGTCAGTTGAGGTGAAATTGCCGGAATCCGAACCGTACTTGCTTCAAACCAGTAATAATGTGAAACGTATTGACTATTAACGCATTAAGATACTTTTACAGCAGAATTCACCAGAGCTCTTCATCCACTAGCTGCCTGTCACCTGTCAAAACTTTTGCATTCATGCTTATCTACTTCCTTAAGTTCATTGTTTTACGTGCTACTTTTGGCTAGGGCAGTGGTCGGCAAACTCATTAGTCAATAGATCCACATATCACGACTAAGATTTCTTATGAGAGCCAATCCTTTCTGTGTGTCCAAACTGTCTCAATATACTTTTCTGAGTCCTTAAAACTCCCACCCTCGTTCACTCCACAACGCTTCTTAAAATTAACTTGCTAAGAAGTAGAATACCTTCATCATGATCATCATATGTGCGGATAATAATATTAACAAGTTAACCTTGATAAAACTTTCAACGGTACAAGGAATGATTAATTTTCGATGTCCTGCTAATTTATGGTGAAAATACTTTGGAAGAATCTTTGAAATTTAGTTTGAATTTTACCCCCGCGCGTATCTTGCGCTTGCACTCATCGACATTTGTACAGAGCCGCACTCTGTAGGCCAAAGAGACGCATGCGGCTCGCGAGCCGCGGTTTGCCGACCACTGGGCTACGTAAATACTTATGTACTACTAGGTATTGTTTTCTAATGTTTCTTACCTCAGCGCTCCATCCTCCATACGGAAGTTTAGCGAGCTGGTCCTTCTCTGGAACAGCTTTGGAAGAAGGTGGGCTAGTGTAGTCCAGGTGGTTCTTGAAAGACACGTTCTTCGTCTGTTCCTTCTTGGGTTCCTTTGGAGGCGGCTCTTTGAGAGGCTCTGGAGGTGCCGATGGCTTTGGTCTGCAAAGGAAAGAAAATAAAAAGTTCAGAGAAAGTCTAGCTATCTGTGGATAAGGGAATTGCTCAATTGCTCTGTTATAACGATCCAGCGTTTCATTCTTTTCTCTTAGATATCGTTGGGGTATTGTGTCGGTTCTGGTCAGTTCAGAAAACAGAATCAAACTTAACTTTGTAGTTGATAAACATGTTCTCCCATACGAAATGTATGGGGAAACGTGTTTTTGCAACTGCAAAGTTAAGTTGGTTGATTATTACTCGTTAACTTGTAAAGCCTACTTAGCTGTGATAGTTTTCCTTTTAATTTCGTTATATAAACTACTACTGTGATTTTTTTCACACATCCAAAACCAACCATTTAGCTGGCAGAGGGGGGGGGCTTGACTAACAAAAATTAGCACTTTAAAGCTTAATATTTCGCAAACAGATACCTGAATCCAAAAATGGTTTTCCCGAACTCACAATGTTTTTGAAGGACCTTTCCAATGATACCCCATATTTCATAATTTTGTTTTACCACTTTGTCGGCGTAATTAATATGTACTAAGGCTCTCGGAGTTAGACCGCGGACAGACAGTAGACAGACAGACGCACATGACGAAACTATAAGGGTTTCTTGTTTACTACGGAACCCTAAAAACATAATTCTATTAGAAAATGACTTACTTCTCAACAGGCAGTTGACTCTGAAGGTTGATGTATTCTGCTTCAGCGCCAGCCGACGCGCTCAGGCTGCATACCGATGTTATGTCACTGGTTTCTGAAAGTTTCATTAGTATGGCTTTGGCTAAATAATAATCGACCTCATTATTTTAAATAAAAATACTTAAGATATTTGCCTATCCAACAACTACCAAATCATCTAGATAAACTGCTGCTATTTTGTAAAGAAATATTAGTTACCAGGATGGCTGATATTCTCCTTGGGTACTGGAAGCCTGGTCCTCGAGGGTGCTGGTGACCGAGAGTCCCGTGTTGTCGATGACTCCGAGCTGGCATCGCTTCCCAGCTTACTTAGCAGCATCTGAAGAAAGCCTTTATTAATATCCAAATTACTCCTATTTTTGTTTGTAGGTATCGAAACGTGTTTCCCAATTCTGTTTTCTTGTTGAAGAAACACGAACATCAAATGGTATCTTAATTCAGATTTTAAAATTGTACGATTTGAATGAAATTTAAAAATAGCGCTTCTTTATGAATGAATCAGGATTTGAAATATTGTCCATAACTAATTTCGTACGAAACTTCAAACGTGCAACCATTGATTTAAATAGTACACAGTAATATATAAAAGTCAATGCGTGCAACTATAATAATCTTTGTTTGATGTTTATTCGCTTGGCAGTATTTACAAATTAACAGAATGACAAAAATAGCTTGTTGTTTTTGTTTTCACAATAATGGTTGTGAATATTTTTTATCAGTAGTAAGATTAGTAGTGCTACATCAAACCGAACAATTTAAATACGCGGTCCTATTTTTGCTCCTTAGTGGCGCAATTTTATCATTTCAAGAAAACATAATTATATCAACAAAACAACTTGTTGCGCATTTATTAAAATCAAAATTTACATGTTCATCTGTTGGAATTTGTTGCGCAATATATACTTATGTTATAAAGAGGTAAAATTTGTTTTGATCTCCGGAAAAGCCAGTCGGATTTGAAAAAAAAATATTTGCATTGGATAGCCCTATTCTTGAGGAAGGTTTAAATAGGCACGCGGACGAAGTAGCGGATAGAAGCTAATTATTAAATGAAATTTGACATGTTCATCTGTGGGTACTATACTTTACATCTTTTCTCGTAAAGCTAGCTTTAAATTATTATTATCTACTTCCTAATATCCTAGCCTAGTTTGTAATTCCTGTTACCTGCAGCTCATTCTCCTTAGCCTGCAGCGTCCTTCGGTAGCGGTTATTGTACTGCCGTAGTTCTTTCATGCGGCGCTCGAGCTCCGGCCCGGGCGACCGACATTCGTGCGTGGACGCAGGCCGCAGGGTCGCTCGGATGCGGCCCGTGCCTGCACCACCCGGGCCGTTACGACGAAGCTCCAACAACTGAAAAGATAAGTAAGATAGTAGTCTACGCTATCAATATTATAAAAGAGAAACAACAAGTGTCAGGGATGAAAGAACCTGGTCTAGCAAAGAATGAAATTAAAATGAAAAATGTTACCTTTGGTACAAAGACCAGACATAGTGTGCCTGTCGTGCAGAAAATGATGAAGATGGCGATGAGGACGAATAACGCGTCCTTGTGATCTTGCAGTACCTGAGAAACAAAAGAGAAACCATATTGTAAGGCAAGGCAAAAACAGCATCCTTTCGTAAAAGAGAGATAGATAGGTGGAGAAGTGGTCATCAATGCAACAGCAAAAGTTTTTAATTGTCAGCAATTTAAAGGTTTATAAAACGACTGAACTTTACTTACTAGTGTAATAGCAGCCCCCATGATACACATGATGAGCACATTGTACACTGACAGGCCGATATGCTGCGAGTCGTTCAGGGCTGGGATGGATACGTGGCGCGTCTCCCAGGCTAGGAAGGCACCGAATACCTGGTGGGAAAAGGTCACAGATCTGTAGATAAATACGTCAGGAATAAGGAAGGTCCTTACATAGAGCCTTGTGGTATGCCAAGCTACATAAGTATCTACTATGAAAGATAGCCAGGGTTTAATATTATCTATTTAAACTTAAAACTTATTTGAAAGAAAACAATAAGTAAACGTCTTTGCTTTATTGAGTAGCTTGTTACAGTGGCTAAGTTCGCAAGAAACGAGTTTTAGTGAACGCAATCAAAGGCTTTGGAAAAATCACTGAGTCTGCTGTATCTATAAATAAAATAAAAAAGGTTTTGTAATTAGTAGGAGACATGCCTTGAGCTATCTTTAAAAATAAGTACGTTCCGAACACTTACCAACAACAGCCCCTTATAAGCGTAGATGATTCCAATGAAGATAGTCATTCTTTCTGACTGACAGTATTCGTTCTCTTGAACTATCACGATGTCTTCACTTGAAGGATGTGGCTGCAAGGTGAAGATTAACATCATAAGCAGTTTTTTTTTAAATTTCCTATGATTTCCACATTTGAATTATGCATAGAATGTAAAAGCAATTAATAAATAACAATCTTACATAAGGATCCATCTGTTTAGTAGCTCGGTAGAATGGGTCGGAAACCTGCCAGGTGGTCATGATAGCCAGGTCAATCGCTAGCAGCACACCCACTACCATAAACAGCTGGTAGTCTTTTATGACCTGGAAAATAGTTCCAGTATAGCTTGCATAAAAACTTGAGTCTTACAAAAAATTCATAGTTGGGGAGTTTTCGTTTTCATGTTGAGTAATCCTTATTGTTTTGTAGTCGGAATCTTCCTCTTTATTCAAAATACAATAGACAATTCAAAAGAGACAACGAACCTTCTTATTCAACTTGACATCTGTGAAGATGGAATGAACCCGCCAGGTCTTGGAGAACATGGCACCGAAGGCGAGGCTGAAACCAGCCATGAGTAGCCAGGCTCTGGCAGTACAGATGTAGGGAAACGCCGCTGTGGATTCACAGATCAAGATAGGTAGGTTTGAATTTTTATGGAAAATGTGTATTATAGTACAGTTTATCTATTGACGAGACCGCGAGACTCAGCAAAACGGTTTTTGCCTTATTAAGGAGATCTTTAACAGCAGAAATAGTTACAAGAAGATATCGTTGAGATATTAAATCCTTTTCATGTCAGACCAATTAAAATTTTTATGCTGAGCCTCGTAAAAATATTGAAAATAAAGTATCATCTTACAACAACATTTCTAATGTATTAATATTTTATTTCACACATTTATACATTTTTATTTACATTTTAGTTGCGGAACTGAAAAAAACACATGCGTCTTTGCAAAAACAAATTTATTAAAGAAATAAATAAAGACAAAGGTTGATATGGTTATGGAAAGTAAGAAAGAATAGATGATGCAGGTGATAATAAATATGAATTCAATTATCAGTGGGAAAGGAATACATATTAATTCATAAATTAAACCATAGGAAACACAAAACTTACAGACCACAGATGTAGACGAAAAAGACAAACACGGAATAATTCAAACGGGAAGAAAATAGGAAGTCATTCAAAAGTTATTCACACGGAACATCTCTGGTCTGTCGATACAAAGCATAAGCAAAAAGAAGCTGTAAGAGAAAACAGAGACATACGAACCGACAGTAAGCGTCGCGGATGGATGAAGGAGCAAACAAACCAAAACTTGGAAACATGCGCGACTCCTTGGACCTAGAAATCTGCCTAGGTCTTTCTCAGAATTAAATTCTATCAAGGATGTTGTATGAGAGTTCCCAAAGAACAATAGCAGGATTGGCAGGTCTTCAAGCAATCTCAGTGTTGCATTTAGATTTCGCGTTCATTGGTACAATACTCTCAAAATAAATATCTAAATCTAGATCAAATTAAAATAAAAGGTAATCACATCATATTTCTTTTATTTCGCCAGAAATTGTTGTTTGTTATTGTTTATATTACAATGGTAGCCCAGTTTTTGTTGGGCCCATGACTGTAGGTGATGATATTTAAGATGGTGGATGTTATGTCTATCAAGGATGGGTGAGAGTTCCCAAAATTTGGTTGAGGATCCACATAGCCCAGGATTGAAGCTCAAGCTTTGGGGGTGGGATCAAGCTTTTACCTCCGTGCGGCGTGTCCTGAGAAAGACCTAAGAACCAATGGCATTGATGAGATCAGATGACTTTGTAGCGTGGTCGATGATTGTGCTAGCGTCATGCGAGTCGAGAGTGCCTGTTTAACAAGTTATTTAAGTTACGTTTTTAAATTTTCGTTGTTATGGAAGTGGGAGCTAAGCAACGTTGTTTTTTGTTGGAAATTAAACTGGCTGTCACTATGTCGTTAGGAATTTGAAAGACGAAATAGATGGTTTAAATAGTATACTTTATCTATGGCAGAAAAGATGTAAACTACTGCCCCAAACGTATGTTTCATGATAATATTTAAAACCGGATAGACTTACATGGCGAAACCAAAGCCTAGGAAGGTTCCTGAATAAAAGACAATTTAAAGGTTTTCGAATGATATATAGACATTGCTCCAAAATGTTTTAGCAACAAAACTTTTAGCATAATAGCTGCACTTGCTTAGCACCAGCACTCCTCAGAATCCAAAATGATGAGCATGATCGTTACCTCCGGCTCCAAAGTCAGAAAGAACACAAAGATGTTAATAAGGCAAGTCAGCACAAGATGGAAGTTGGTTTTAAGGTACGTACCGATGCTGCTGAGGCTGGAGTCGAGGCCGAGGAAGATGACGCTCAGGTATGTCAGCATACACCCTACGATGATCAGGTTGTTCAGGTGGGGAGACGACATTTTTATGTACCTGAAGAAGATGAAAAGTGATTAATACTAACAATAGCAAATGTTATATTCAGTTTGACCAATAACATGATTTTGACATTGCTTTTTGCCCCAGATAAGACTAAAGATAAAGAACAAAAAGAAAAACAAGTAAAGATACGGAACAAGATAGATATAGATAGTGTAATTCACGAAGACGCGCCCCACTCCGCTCCGTGCCGTACTAGTTCCTTTGGGAAAAGTTATTATATACAGTTATTATGCACATTATGAATTACAAATATAGATGTAGAAGATGTAAATTATAGGCACTTTCTTAGTAAGAGAATTAAGTAGGACTTTTGTAAAATACACTTTTTAGGTCCGGCCATTGCATAAATTGTAAAGAGCAGGAAAGATAGGCAAGCAGCTATTTATACCTATATCCGATAAAAGAGCCAAGTTTTTGATAGAACAGTCTGTTAGCATGAAAGTTAACTTAAGTAGAGTTCTAATATTACCTTTGGTTTCTGTAGTGTATGTTCATGGCGAGGAAGCCGGTGGCGAGCAGGATGCCGAGCACGGAGCACGACACGAGGATGGAGTAGATCGTGATGTTCACCTGTGTGTGCTCGATCAGACGGAGCGTGCGGTCTTTAGGAGGGTTCCTGTAATAAAGGGTGTGATTGAAGTTTAATTTTAATTTTAGTAGCGACACATTCAAATGCCTAATTAATATGTTAATGTTTAACCAATTTTAATATAAATTCCACATACCTGCCAAACCACTTGAAGGGCTCTCCACTGGCCAGGTCGAGATGGTCCCTCTCCGCGCAGTACTCCCCGACCTTGACCTCTCCTGTCCCGTCTCCTTGGAACTGCTTCAGCAGAATCGAGGCCTTGCGCTCGTTGTCGTAGAAACGAACTGGACCCTGCCATGAAAAGTTATACGTAGGTAGTTAGTTCGGATCTCTCAAAAACAGTATTATGTAATAATTGATCTTGTAGTTTGAACATCCTTAATTCAAGATTTCGCCATCTAGAAATTACCTATATAAGTACTGCTTTAATATTTAGTGGAATCCTTCAAATCTAATAATTTATTTGCTTGAATATGGGTAATACATGAGGTGAAACTTTTAACAAAAGTTGTTTAAACAATATCCTACGTTAACAGGTGTGCAAATATCTATTATAATTAAAATATCGAACTGAAAGGGTTACTTTAGGGGCAATCTATGTTTTGCACTAATTGTAACTTATATTGCATATTAAATTGATTTTAGTTTAAACAAAAAGTCTGGATCCCGTCTTCGACTTTCATCAGATGTAACTTAAAAATCATTTCCAAGTACCATCGATATACTGACCGTGACACCTTCGAAGGTGACGTTGCCGAGAGCATCCAAGAACAACGACTCCCACTCCTTGTCTCTATACTTGAAGTCCTGTACTGTCTTCTCTTTATACTTTGACCTAACTCGCTGCGCCACTGTCTGAATCGCCAGTGCCATTGCCCATATACCTGGATGACATATTAAACTGTACGTAACAAGTGTTGATTTAATATAATTTTATGTGGAAAATTTGGAGAAGCTTACCATCATAAGTATATCCGTGGAATCTGGAATACTCTAAGCCTCTTCTCCGGTCGTATTCCACTTGGTAGTCCTTCGCTGTCTGAAAGAAAAAGTATCCATTGAAAGATGTGAAAGCAGGTTTTTTGTTATTTTCTGTCACATTTCGATCTATATGAATCTGGGACGCCAGCACGGCGAAAGACACGTGTGCGAAAGGCAATTTACGCAAGAAGACATCCACGTAAAAGAAAATTGTGTGTAAGAAAAGATGCACAAAAACATAATTTAACTATAGGCCAGTTATACGTTTTACAGGTAGCGCGAAGTCAGTCAAAAAGAGAAGAGCAAATATTGCGTGCTCAGTATTGCTCAGTCAAAATAGAAAAGAAGATACTTACAATCCCCGACACAGTCGTCTCCCCAGTGGTAGACAGCGGCAGCAGGTCGGTGAGGATGGTGGTGTCGAGCGCGGCGGTGAGGTTGCGCTTGGAGCACGGCGCGTGGCGCAACCACCACTTGTTGCTGTACGTGCCCAGCAGGAGCCACGTGTAGGCGCGACCGTACATCTCTAAGCTGAGGTGAGGAGTTGGGAAAGACATATTAATAATGAAATGAGAAAACCCAAGATCACGGAGTCTGGATTTGTGCCTGGTTGATGAAAATAGGCTCGCCCCCTATTACATGAGACTTAAACATAACTGGCGAAATGTGGGTGTAGGTACTATAAATAGGTATACACCTCTGCCTTTAATTAAAATCCAAGATGTTGTTTGTAGGTTCACTAGATAAGATATTATGTTAGTAGTTGTCAAGGGCGGTTGAATGTATTTTGAGACATAAACGATAACGCACGTAGATCACAGGACTTAGGAGATTTAAAAATCAAAGCTAGAAAAAGTAACTAAACATAAATCAGATTTAAAAGCAAGATCTCATTCAACTGGATGTTAAAATTAGATTTGGAAATTAGGACAAAAAATGCTATGCAAGCCGAAGGAGCTTGTCACAAATATGTTAGAATAACAAAAAATACAGGTACAGGATATACTTATAAGCCTCGCAAAATATCTGGAGAGCCCAGGTCTCGTTGAAGTTTCCCAGGATGATCCGGACATCTTTCTCCTTGAGCTTGGATAGCGCGGTCTTCACCTCCGTGGCGAAGCTCTGGGTTTCTTCAATGAGAAACCCGTTGGTATCCAGATCCGCTAGGAGACGATTGTGAGCCTGAAACAAAAAATTATGAATACGTTAAAGGCTTGGTGCCATTAATTCATGGACCGACACTTTAAAAGTCATAATTATAAATCATGAACGACTTAATTATAATGCCCCTTTTTACTTACAAGTCTAGAACTTTTACATGATTTCTAAAGCCCTAATTGTGCACGTTGTGTTCTAGTGCAAGTGGTATAGTAGTCGTTATGCGTTAATAACCGCTAGTACTCTTAATTAGCGAGCACTATATTTGTCATGGGCATGTTTTTTATTAAAGTCACAGTTGTGTTTATGTATTGGTATTGTATAGTCAAAGCTCAAAATACTTACCAAAGCATATCTCGGCTCATTCTGGTAGATAGTCCCAACTCTAGTCCAGTTGAAGTGCTGCAGCAGCCTGATCCTCGGCAGGTTGAAGGCATTCTCCGAGGGTACGATGCGGAAGAAGTTGGGGAAGGCTTCCTTCGTGAACATCGGGTGGGTATCCGCGTACGACAGCTGGAAGAAATGGACAAGGAGGACAACCGAACCAGAGAACACATACACTACGACCAAAAGATGAATGTGTTCAAAGGACCAACATTAATGGACTAAGAGCATTTGAAATTAAAAAGAGTACCTACTAGCAATGTTCGACATCTAATATTCTTTTGAACCCATCTAATAAGCTTTTGAAGAAGGTCCACCACAACAGTAAGACAGGTAAGGTTCAGACCAACCACCCCTCGATCATCAATCCAACGCCTTAGCTGTTGCGCTCTTGTAGTTTTTATTTTATTTTCAGAATATCCAACTTGGCTACTTATTTTCTATTTTAAAGCCTGATCAGCTGCAGCTCTCAAGTTTAACTAATTGTTACAATTCTAATTATAACATTTGTTAGGCCCTGGTCGTTCGCCTGAAACTTTTTACATTTACCTATAACCGTTTTTTTAACCCTATTCTTAACTTTATACACTAACTTATCCCCCTACCTGGGTCAAATGCCAGTGTTTGGAGGCCTTGGCGATGGGGTCCGTGACGTGGGTGCAGGCGGCTCCGAATAGCATCAGCTTGTGGGGGCCGCTGTGCATCATGTCGAAGAATGACTTCACTCCTACTGCGGCGTTGCACTGGTGAGAATGAAGAATAAACAAGTAGCTGTTAATTAAATTGCGCCCGCCATTCTGGGCCCGCATGTTGGATTATAGCCCATTCCCCCACACAGAGAGGCCTGTGTCCAAGCAGTGGAAACATTACAGGCTGAGTAGGTTAGTCGTTCATTTTGCGTGATTGGTCATCAAAGTTTTTTGTTCATTGTTGATTGTAAAGAAGTCAATCTTTTGAAATGAAAACCGTAATATCCCCAACTTCCCGGGCTTCTAAACAATAATTTTGTACTTGAGGACTGGTGGTTAATAGCTTACTAACCATCGCAGAAACTGTGTAGCCTACCGCTATTACCTTAGTTAAGTTGTCAAGTTGGATGATCGAAGATTTCTCACATCTATGTCAGCGTACAAGTGAGCTGTCCAGACTGGAGTTGTCACTGTTGAAGAAGTTGAACGTTATCCGCCTTCTCCTTGTTTCTTTCAATGTGGAAGTCCCTTACCTCAGTATCATTCCACCACATGTGCAGCCGGTAGTTCCTGAGCACGGAGTCGTGCTCGTTGACGTGGTCTAGGGCGAGCTTCACGCTGGGCATCACGCCTCGACCTACAACAGTGTTTACCTCTCGTTGGTACATTGGATTATGAACGATTCAAAATTATTTGGAAAAGAAAGGTTATTATATAAATAGGTAATTGGAAAAATCTGATGCCGTATCGTGCTGTCAGTGAGTGTTTCAATTATGATGATATATTCATGTGTAAAATCCTCTATTATTATCCAGACTCTAAAAGGTAATGGTAGGTAAAAGGTAAGGTCTTTAAAAGGTCCGTATGATGAGTGTTCATGAGCGACTTCAATTGGCCCCAAAAACAAGGATCCCGAAAAACATGCTTAAGCTAATGTAACGAATAAGCTTTAATGTAAGTATAAAGCTTTTCTTATTGAACAAAGTGAAGAGGTTAGATTAGCAGCTCTCAAACTTTATTGGCGACGGAACCCTTTTGGGAAACGAAATATTTGACCTAAAATAATCAAAAACTGCGTTTTATGGTTTGTTTCACTTTGCCCCACCAGTGGAACAAAGTTTTGTTGTCCACTGTGTTCCACTAATTGATTTTGGTGGCGCAAATAACACTCGCATTGACTCTGACTTCACTTTTTCCCACTAGGGCTGGCACTGTTGGATGGAATAAAATACAGGGTGGCAGGGGTGTTTCTGAACCCCCCTGTGTTGAAATTCTTCGTCGGTTATAAAAAAAAAACCAGCTGTTCCATACATTTTGACTGCGTAGGTATTGCATTTTTCTATGAAAAAGCAGTCTTTTTTTTTCAGAATCATGTATTGAATGGATTCAAACATATTTCGTGTCGATGTTCCTGCTACCCTGTATTAAGGCGAAAACAAAACAGTTTTAATTTTTTTTTTATAGAAACTAATATTCGTTCGAGATTAGGATGATTCTGCATCTAAAATACCACAAAGCAATGACATCCACCACTGCTGGACATAGGCTAATATTTTCGCGGAGCCCCCACAGAGGCTTTGCGGAGAACACTTTGAGTATGACTGGACTAGGTTATCATGTAACAGATCAAGATGGAATACTCTTTAAACTGAACACCATAAAAATAAACACAAGGACAAATTAAATTAGCTAGCTAAACTCCGCAGATGTCATAGGTATCGATATCTAAAAAGGAAAAAATAAATAAACATATAACTTTTTAGTTGTGGTACCTTCCCCACACACATTCGAATACCACTACCTGCTACCAGTGACAGGAACTTATCATTTACATACTAAGAGGGAAAAAATACGTATTTTGTAGCTAACTCAAAAACTACCAAAGCAAAGTTAATAAAATTTATATGGGACCAATTTGAGAGCATACCCTTTCAAACAAAAAAAGAATTTTCAAAATCGGTCCACAAATGACGCAGAAATTGGTGAAAAAAAATAAAAAAAAAAAACGCTACGAACATATAACCTCCTCCTTTTTGGAAGTCGGTTAAAATAAAAATATGCTTTGATTTTAAAACCAACGCATATACTAATCAGTCTTGTTAAAATATACATCAGATTTTATTTTCACGGTTTATAATGCTGTATTCGCTAAGAAAAACCAAAATTTAAAATGAGCCCTCCGTGAGGGCCCCCAGCATCCCAGATGCGACTAGGTGAAAAGGCTCCCGGCACTGAATATGTTTCATGTTTTTTTTTTTTTTTGGGGTCTTCAACTCCTGGTAGAGTAATCACTTAAAGTATCAATTTAAAAATCAGTTTTTTTGTGTAAACTTCACAGATGAGATGGGTATCGATATCTCAACACTTTAAAAACAGATTTTACTAACCCACACTTCACGTAATAAATGTACCAACGGTCATTTACCCCAAAAAAAATAACAATTTTTTTTATTTGTTTTTCTGGAAATGTTTGATTATATACCTACTGTGTTGAGCAATAAACATTTGAATTTGAATTTTGTCTTCGGAGTCAAAGTCAAATAATTTATTTCAAGGCACTTTTGAACGTCAAAATTTACAAATAAAAACTTTTTACAAAAAAAAAACAACCGACTTCAAAAAAAAACACTACAAAGTGAAAAATAACTTTAATTTCGGAAGTCGGTGTCTTTGGTTTTGAATTTTAGTTATTTTTCACTTTGTAGTGTTTTTTTTTGAAGTCGGTTGTTTTTTTTTGTAAAAAGTTTTTATTTTTCACTTTTTAGTTGTGGTACCTACCCCACACACATTCGAATACCACTACCTGCTATGTAAATAACAGTGACAAGAAGTTATCATATCATCTACATACTAAGTGGGAAAAAATACGTATAATTGAAGCTAACTCAAGAACTACCCAAGCAAAGTTAATAAAATTTATATGGGACCACCTCTGAAGTATGATCTACCAAACAAAAAAAGAATCATCAAAATCGCGTAACAAACGTACAAAAAAAAAAAAAACATACAGACGAATTGAGAACCTCCTCCTTTTGGAAGTCGGTTAAAAATAGAATTGATTCTAGTCGTCCCTTCCAAAAGGTACCTACTTTTCGTATGGAGAAGAATGGGCAAGAAACTCCACCGTTACTCTTTTAAAATGTTTTACAATATTTTGTGGTTGAGTTGAGTTTTGCTCGCTAATTTTATTTGACCCTGTATAAATGGAGAAGTATACTTAGTAGGCAAGTAGTGGCAATGATGTTTTACCCTTACTGGTAACTATTATCTCGTCTTAGTAAACAAACAAGAAAACTTGTCCAAACTTAGACATTAGCCGTAACTTCGTCAGAACTGTCTGAAGTCGTTCCACTTTCTCAGGTAACTTCTGACTTAAACATAAGAGGCAATTTACTTAGGCAACAGTTAAGTAGATACTGTAGGTAGGTATAAAGACGCTTTGGTAATTTAAGAGGCCTGCGAGCCATGATTTAATTTGGGAAAGAATTCTCAAATAGGTACCTTCTTAAGTTTTTTTTGCGTGTGCGATATTTGATGACCACTTTCTGCCAATGCGAGTCCATCTTCTTATCTCGTAGTGGAGCGTATATAGGGTGACTGGTAATTAATTACCGAAACTTAAACACGTGACTTTACGTATCATTATGAACAACTTTTATTATGGGAACAAACCAGAAATCACGAAAACCAACTGCTGTTCCCTACATTAAGTAGGTACAGTACCTACAGACGAGTTAAGCGAACATAAATGTAGGGATCAGCAGATTTTTTTACCAGTCACCCTTAGCTATACTTAACTCATGCCACGAATAAAAAAGTCAGCGGATGGTAGCGGGGTTGATAGCCTAGAGTGCGCCAGACGAACGTCAGGGAAATTACTTGTCAAGCAAATTTACAACCTACTTAAATTGTCCGTATATTCAAATCACAATTCTTTGACAGTTGTCAGAAATCACGGCAAATTCACGTAGGGTATTGTATTAGTCAATTGATTTCTCAGACTGCGGGTACAATAAGTGTTGCCTTTCGTTGGTGCTCAAATATGATTAAAAATTAAATAGATACCAGTATTAGAATTCTCGACCCCCTTTCCAAACGGAAAGAAGCCCGCGATGTACACATCAGTCCTCCTGTTCAAGATGGCGTCCAGGTTCGGCTTCTGCGGGAAACCCTGGCTCATGGAGACCAGCACGAAGAGTAGCAGAAGTTGCATGTCTGGAAAAAAGATTTATTGAAGCTTTGCTGGAGTAAAAGCAACTAGTATTTATGGGGGTTTTGTTGAGTGAGAACGCGGTTAGTGACAAAACACGCTTTCCTAGAAGCTAGATAATTTCTAAAAAGTAACTAGTTACGAGTAGGTAAGTATTTCCTCCTTGTTTGATTTATTTCGAGATTCACGACAGTTTCGCAGGCAGTGCTGCGCCGTCTATCAAGTCTGCGTACGCCTTAGCAAGCCGGTCAAACTCAACTTTTGTTAGTGGTATGTTGGGGGAGTTAATGCGTTAATAAGTATTTGGTTTCAAGTAGGTAACTATACAAGCCTTTATCGCACATAAAATATGATTCCGAGCTAAAATAAGCAAAAGACAAGATTTATAATTCGAAGATACGAAAAGACGCAGGAGCTATTTATCAAATATTAACATTGACACTCTCGGAGTTTCAATGTTGGTCCCGGCTGTCATTCTTGGATCTTTGACAGTTTTTACGGGTAGTCAGACGCCCGAAAGTCTGACAACCAGTCTTACCAAGAGGTATCGTGTTACCCAGTAACTGGATAGTGGAGGTCAGATGCAGTCGCTCCATGTAATATACTGGTATTCAGCTGCATCCGGTTAGACAGGAAGCCGACCCCAACATGGTTCGGAAAAGGCTCGGCAGATAGATATACTCCTCAGAAAATGGCTTGGAACGCCACAGAGATAGTTAATCTTATTCATAATTCTGCGTAGAAAGTATCGGCCTCTTTTTGCGTGGTCCTCGAGATCCTAAGCGTGCAACGGAAAAAGACAAAGTGCTGCATGACGCTTTTATGTAAAAGGCTTTTGCAAAAACTGGTGTGATATAGGTACTTACACAATTTTTAATAGGCGATAATGAGACAAAGTTACAAACGCTTATAGGTTTGCTAAGTAGGTACTTAAGGTAGGTAAGTAGGTATATAAATATGAAAACATGGGAACGTCACATTGCATCCTGCACCCGCACAGGTCTCAAATTGCGGTTATGAAAACGATGCCATACTCAGATATGGATCTATTTCAAGGCACTTTTGAGTTTTCAAAGATTCGATCAGTTAATCAGAAAGTTGAAGATAGTTGCCAATTCCAAACAGTTGAACATTAAATGGAGAATAACGGGCATGAAACATATTAGGAAAAGAAATTAACATTTTCGAGATTATACTCGAAAAAGCTCTAAGCAGTTGGATGAACGTAGAAATGGAAGTTTTATATTTTTTTGGCGCCCAACTGAGTCTGGTTGGGCGCCAACGGCGATCTAAGCTCAATTACGCTTACATTATCAATAAGATGTTTCGGTGCAATTTAGTAACCAATTATCACTTGATGCTATGCTTAACATAGGTAGTTTTTTAATCCTTTGAAAGTGTTAGTAGCTTGTTTACAAGAACCTCCAAGACTTTTCTAAAAAAAACCTTTCGAAAGCTCTTCGTGCGTATTATCGGACCTCTGGCCATTACTACGCGACGCGTTAGCGTAGTTTGTGACTCAGTAAGAAGCAACTGGTAGCTCATTAAGTCATTGTTTTCTTCCAGGATTTGCAGTACAAAATTCTCCCACACAATTATGTTATCTCCAGCCCCATAAATTACTATCTAGATTCAGCAGAGACCACAACATGAGTAACCAACTAAGAAATTGCAAATGGGTGAAAATAAACATCTTTTGATCTTTCCTAACCTCATGTATAAAGTGCTTATTTCACGTGCCCGTCACGTAAACTATAGTATATCAAAACCGCAAGTCTGCATGGTTCTATCTATATCCATAGGTCGATATCTAGTCATAGATAAAACCACGCTAAAAAAAGCAGTAATTTTCAATCTTCAACCTTGCTAGTGATCGATTATTCCAACTTTTCTATATAATGAAGAATCATTTAAGGTCGGTTCACACTAATTATATCAAATCCAACCCTATCGGATTATACATCTCAGACTTACCTACATAGACAAATCTATAAATATTTTACAGGCATAATTTTTCACAGTCATCATCACAGAAATCCATCAAAATCTCGAATAAACTGCAAAAAAGACTCACCTTATTCTTCCTTTTAAACACTTTTCTGTACTAAAACCACACAATTATGTGCTATAAAAAGATCGGCATGAGGTCACCGTGAAATCACAACTTTTACGTCAATCACCAATGAAAATAACCGAAGCTATGACCTCTATTACTTAGAAACACCATTATTTTACTAATTTTGACTAAGAATCGCTGAAAAATGAGAAGGCGCAACTGAAATCTACATTTTCACCTGGAGCTGTACTGACAGACGGTTACAAGGGCTAGAAATGCTGTCTGACCGATAATTGTAAAGGAAACTGGACTTTATTAATAGTACCATAAGATTCAACACTTCACCACACACCTAGGTTCGTACAATTTTTCTTTCAGTAGCCAAAGACGTAAGACACTTTTCTTTAAAGATGGAAAGTGGTCTTTAAACTGTGGGAATAAGGTCCAGTTTGAGTTGTTAGGTGATGCTTGTAAGGGTGTTTCAGCAAGGGTAGGTTTGTGCAAACAGATAAAATTAGGCTTCGGCGGTGGAAATCGATAGAGGGTTGGTTTCACGCGTAGTGTTGGGCAGAATTATATCGATGAAATATTTATCGTGTGATCGTTTTCAACGAAGTTTTAGGAGACTGTCAACCAGCTGACTGAACACACGATTTGTACCCATAAAAGCGAAATTAGGAAGGTTGAGTTACGACAGAGAATTCATTAAACTAAAACCCGTATTACTATTAATTCTGGGCTTATTTACCCAGTTTACTCTGCGATTGATTACGTATGTCGTCCTACTAGCAGTCGATTAAATTAGGTATATCTACTAATAATCGTGGGCATGAAGATCATTAGGTACCTAATCCATGCATTGACGACGCAGTGCTTGAAATTGAGAACGTCCTACAAAAACTCCGCGAACGTAAGCTCCTTTCTTAGCTTACGTCCGCCATCATCTTTATCGACATTTCACTCTATTCCATCGATACCACACATGCTTCGCCCATCCTTACGTTCAGCTCATAACGCATGCGCGGACCTCAGGGCAAGGGGTGTGTCGTACTCTATTTTGTGGTCCAGCCACCTCTCACTATTGCCGGGGAAGCTATGGCTCTCCTAAATTAATATATCAACACACTTTATTGATATCCTCCATGTTTTTGGTACTTTTCTGATATTTGTTATGTTGAATATTTTATTTCGGACATTTTGCTGGTAGGTAGCTGTACCTACGATTTTCTCCTTACGCAGGGTAGTCGAGATTTTTTTCAAATGTTTTTTCTTTGCGTGTTTTCAGACAGTTTCAAGATTTTAAATTTCGTGTAACATGCTGAGCTTCATTGTTCAAGGTTCTCATTAAAGTAGGTATATAGAAGCCTAAGTTAGGTAGGTAGTATGTCTAGTTAATAAAGCTTAACATATGATTGCCGTATAAAAGTGTTTGTACAATCCTACTTACAAGCAGAAATAAAATCATATAATTTAGCAGAATAAGGAAGATAAACTTAGAGGGTGCTTTAATAGTATTTTGTAACAATATTTTGATTTAAAAAAGCGGCCAAGTGCGAGTCGGACTCGCCCATGAAGGGTTCCGTAGCAGCAAGTACCTAACATTGAATGAAAGGTAAATTGCGGTTTACGATTTATGACGTATTAAAAAAACTACTTGCTAGATCTCGTTCAAACCAATTTTCGGTGGAAGTTTACATGGTAATGTACATCATTTATTTTTTTTAGTTTTATAATTCTCTTATTTTAGAAGTTACAGGGGGGGGACACACACATTTTTCCACTTTGGAAGTGTCTCTCGCGCAAACTATTCAGTTTAGAAAAAAATGATATTAGAAACCTCAATATCATTTTTAAAGACCTATCCATAAATACCCCACACGTATGGGTTTAGTGAAAAAATTTTTTTTGAGTTTCAGTTCTAGGTATGGGGAACCCCAAAATTATTTGTTTTTTTCTATTTTTGTGTGAAAATCTTAATGCGGTTCACAGAATACATCTACTTACCAAGTTTCAACAGCATAGCTCTTACAGTTTCGGAAAAAAGTGGCTGTGACATACGGACGGACTGACAGACAGACAGACGGACAGACAGACAGACAGACATGACGAATCTATAAGGGTTCCGTTTTTTGCCATTTGGCAACGGAACCCTAAAAAGTGTCCGTGGAGTTTCTTGCCCGTTCTTCTCTATAGGTACCTAGTACGCTTTGGAATGGGCAACTAGCTACATCTTTCTTACTGACCGACCAAAAGTGCCTGTACTAATTGGTTTATTTGAAATAAATGCTTTGAGTTTTGAGTTTGAGTTTGTTGGATGACTAAGTAGATAGGTATATACCTACCTTGTTAATTAGTAGGTATCAATATTTTGCGTTTATTAAACTGATGACTCATAATTATAAACCAATTTTATGCATTTGGTACCAGTACAGTTGTCTGTGTAGTGCTTGTCATTCAGATAAGCAAATTATCACAGTTACTTTGTTGATTAATTAATTTGCCATAGTTATTAGTAGTACCAGAAAATGACCGTAAATCTTGCAAGCGATATGCGATAGTTACCTGAGCTATGCTAACAGAATGACATATCCGAAAATTATACTCCACTTTTGAAGGTACTCAGAACTGGACCAAGAGCACTGCCTTGAAGAACTCAAGCCCTTTTCTACATGGGTATTTGAAAGCATGCACCTTGGTGTCACTTATTTGTTCACGCGTATAGCTAGCTTAAAGGTTATTGAATGGTCAAGTAAGTATTATTTAGGTAATAGATTTAAAAGTTACGAGTTATACCCGAACCTACTTCGTGGGGCTACATTTACCTAATAATTTGCAGTGGACTTTACTGCTGCTATTTTGTTAGCTATTCGCCATGCTGATTGTACGAATCTAAAACATTTGAAAAAAAAAATATATAAAAACTTAATTTAGACAAAACCGTGATTTAAATTCTTCCTCAGATGTAAAACTCAAAGGAAAAACTATTGGAAAACGAATTTCAAACCACTTGTGTAAGAAATAGAGTTCACTTTAGAATCCGTAATTTGAGAATTTGACATTAAATTAATCGTGATTGCCATACTGACTAAAATCGTTCCGTTACTTCCATACGCCATGAGCCTGACGTTGTTGTTAAGTTTTTATTTTGTATTAATCAGTTACATAAAAAAATTGTTTTATATTCAAAATATAAAAATTAAAAAACAGTTATTTTTAATACATACTTAGCGTAAAATAATCTCCAATACTCAAATATTTTATTTTGTTAATGCGTTTCGTTTTACACAGCTGCAATGAAAATCAAAAAGTTCCACATAAGCGGTATCCGACTGACAACACTGCCGAATACGTGGCCCCGAAGTTGTGTGATTAGTGAGACTTGTTTATATTTTTTATTGTGTTATTTCTATAAAAATCTCCTCGGAAGCCGTAAGTAATTGAAAATACATTATTCACCATCATCGCCGTATATTTTCGTAGGCGGAATCATTGTGAGTCTTTGCGTAAATTATTTACAAAGTTTAGGTTGCAGCTGTCAAAAATGTCTTAACAAGATTTCGTTGTATCTTTTGTGATTAACTCAATATTTTAACATTATATAACGCAAATCTTGAGATTTATATCGCAGGCGGTTGTTAAACGAGCTTTGCATTCATAAAAAAGTGTTATTTCGTGTAATTATAGCGTTGTGTTAGTTGTCTTGTCAGAGGTATACCATCCAATTATAAGTCAGGTTTCATCGTCATTACGCTCAGGTTTCCGTGTTTACGTACTGAAAGACGTTGTACTCATGACACAGCACCTAATATCTCCTTGTAATAACATCCAAACCCCATTCGATTGTAATGTATGTCACAGAATGTGTTGTGACTCCTTATCAGATTTCGCAACTTGCATCTGTATGATGTATTCCACATTACATTGATATAGATGCCCCGATTCTATTAAAAGTAATTGACTGTAAATCATCAGAATATTAGGACAGTGTGAGTGATGTCAGCTGGCACCTATTTGTTATACAAATAAATTGTGTGAGTGAAAGTGATGACCATATTATGTTTAGGTAGTAGGAAAGGAGCCTGTCATTATTACATTTTAAACATCTTCTATAATTTAGTAAGAACCTGTTCCAAATACATTTGAGTGATTCATAAGGTCTGAATCATACAGGTTAAATTCTCTTTATGAGAATGTTTTTATCTCAAAATATTAATCTTTAAGTAAGTAAGTAAGTAAGTAAGTAAGTTTATTTATTTGTATAAACATGGTGTACATACATTGCATGCAAGATATTAAATACAGAAAAGTTCTATCATGTTCAGCCACATATCGTGGCATACAAATTGGTAAGAAGAGATGGTGCACAAACCGCGACTATATTTATCAAGAATTACATTATAAAATTAATTTTTAAATCACAATTACTTATATAAATTATTATTACAATTCAATGTCCATACTTATTATTAATTGAGTCATTGCAAATTTTAATTCCGTCAACAATAAAAACAATACAAGACACAATACAAGTAATCAAAGACAACATCATCATTTCAAACTAAGAAAAATTGTCCTCTTTCATAAACTCTGAAATATTAAGGTTACTTCGGTTCTTTTATTAAAGTATCCAGTTCCCAAAATTATTTAATTTGAAAATAACACTAAATATCCTCTAAAATGCCCACAGTTAATAATGACCATTTTGAGTGTGAAAGAGACCAAAAATTTTGAACAAAATAGTTTAGACAATAAATCAAGAATTTCTGTTTCGGAACCTAACATTTTACAAAAATGTTATTTTTTCATAAATGTGTCAACAAACTTACTTTTCGTAAATGTAAATAAAAAGATTAACTAGCATGTATAATATGACTCAATTTCTTAAATGACCATTCATTTTCAAAATAATGTGAATTTTAACAAAGAAAAGTGGCAATTGTTGCAATGTCTGGTTATTTGTATAATAGAACTGTCAACTTTGTTAAAGAAGATTTGTATGTTTTAACAGGATAATCGGCTCCAAGTACAATGATGAATCCTCAATATCCACCACCAGGGCAGAACAATAATACACCAAACAACCCCATGTTTCCGCCGACATCCCAGGATTACAACGGCGTCCAGAATGCCAATATTTACAGTCAGATGCCACCGAACGGCCCACAAATGCAACAGAAGACTTTTGATCAATTGGACATGTCCCAAAAGATGCAGGGTATGAGCATAAATGGACCCCAAGGCTTTCAGTCTATCCCACCTACCCAATTACCCCCTGGCCAGGCACCCCCTGGACAGTATCCTCCTGGAAGTTTTCCTCAATCCCCCAACTTTGGTCCTGGACAGGTCCCTGTTGGTCAGGCACCACAAGGTATGCCTGGTCGCCCTCCAGTTAGTGGAGCTCCTCAATTCCCCCCAATGGGCCAAAAACCCCAATTGCCCCCTTCATCAGCACCAGGGCAAGTGCCAACATCCCTTCCTACAGGTTATGGGATGCCATCTCCAAGTCAAACCCCAGATCCCCAGAATAGACAGTATCAGCCTCCAACTTCGATGCAGCAAAGACCTCCGAGTGCTCAACCTAGTCAACCACCTATGGGACAACAGCCTGGTTTCCAAGGGCCTGGCCAGATGCCTCCACATTCTCAACCTGGTCTTCCACCCCAGCAAAGCATGGGCCGGCCGGCCATGCCGCCGCAAGGTGGTCAGCAACCCCAACAAGGAATGCCTCAACAACCTCAGATGGGTGGCCCACCAGGCATGCAACCTGGTCAGCAAGGTATGCCTCCACAAGGAATGCCCCAGCAGATGAACATGGGTCCACAGTCGCAGCAGCAACCTGGCATGCCTCCTCAGTCAAAACCTACTGGCCCACCTGGACAGCCTCAGCCTGGTCAAATGCAGAGGCAACCAGGGCTTCCGCCACAACCATCCATGATGTCAGCACCTTTGCCCCCTCAACCTGGGCAACAACAACAACCAGGTCAAATGCCTGGTCAACAGCAACAACCTGGTCAGATGCCTGGGCAACCTGGTAAAATGCCTGGCCAGCAGCAAATGCCAGGTCCTCCACAACCGGGGCCACCTGGGCTACCGCCAGGGCAGCATCTTCCGCCACAACCTGGCCAGATGCAAGGCCTTTCACAACAACCTGGGATGCCTCAACAACCTGGAAAAATGGGTCAACCTGGAATGCCTCCTCAACCAGGACAGATGGGCCAACCGGGAATGCCCCCACAACCTGGTCAAATGGGTCAGCCTGGTCAAATGAGTCAACCGGGGATGGCACCACAGCCCGGTCAATTGGGCCAACCTAGAATGCCTCCTCAACCAGGGCAGATGGGTCAACCTGGTATGCCTCCTCTGCCTGGCATGAATCAACCTGGTATGCCGCCACAACCGGGTCCAATGTCGCAGCCAGGATTACCTCCTCAACCTGGAATGCCTCCACAACCTGGTCAGATGTCGCAGCCTGGTTTACCACCGCAGCCAGGTCTTCCACCACAGCCTGGTTTCCCGGGGCAGTTCCAAGGGCAAGCGCAGACAATGCCTGGTCTTCCTCATATGCCGCCTCCTTTACCGCAGCAGCAGAGGCAATATCCTGCGCAACCTAATCAGCCAGGGTATGGACAACCTGGACAACAACCTGGTGCTCAGTATCCCAGTAAGTTTATTTTGCTTTATTAGATACAAAAAAAAACAACCGACTTCCAAAAAAAAACACTACAAAGTGAAAAATAACTTTAATTTCGGAAGTAGGTGTCTTGGGTTTTGTGTTTTCGTTTTTTGCCACCGACTTCCGAAATTAAAGTTATTTTTCACTTTGTAGTGTTTTTTTTTGGAAGTCGGTTGTTTTTTTTTTTGTAAAAAGTTTTTATTTTTCACTTTTTAGTTGTGGTACCTACCTCACACATTCGAATACCACTACCTGCTACCAGTGACACGAACTTATCATATCATCTACATACTAAGTGGGAAAAAAATACGTATTTTGCAGCTAACTCAAAAACTACCCAAGCAAAGTTAATAAAATTTATATGGGACCAATTTGGGAGCATACCCTTTCAAACAAAAAAAGAATTTTCAAAATCGGTCCACAAATGACGGAGAAATCGGTGGACATACATAAAAAAAAAAAAAAAAAAAAAAAAAAACAAACATACGCGACGAACATATAACCTCCTCCTTTTTGGAAGTCGGTTAAAAACATATCTATCTATAATGCTCTCCTAACTCATATAAATACTAAAGTGAGTTTGTTTGTTTGTTACGCTTTCACGTCAAAAAGGCTGAACATATCTGTATGAAATTTGGCACAGGGTTAGACCTTGACCTGGAGAAGGACATAGGTTACTTTTCATCCTGGATCGCAAACGAAGTCGCGGGCAACAACTAGTAAAAAAAAATATAATACCATAAACATATAATATACAACGTGTAACGTTAAATGCGCAAAACCTGAAAATATTTTGATCAGAATAACGAGCAGAATCAATTGAACCACTTTTTAGTACAGGAATCATTTTTCAAAAAATTCTTCAATTTTTTAATGATTTTTTTTCTCTCTTCAATAACACATAACATAAACATAACATCACGCCTTGTTTCCCCGAAGGCCTCGTTGGTCTAGTGGTCGCAAGCGCTACTGCTGAGCATGAGGTCCTGGGTTCGATTCCCGGGTCGGGCAAAGTGTTATTGGGTTTTTCTATCTGAAATTTCTCAGTAGCAGCTCGGAGTCTGGATTTGTGCCCGGTTGATGGCAATAGGCTCGCCCCCTATTACATGGGACTTAAACATAACTGGCGAAATGTGGGTGTACCTGCTCTCTTCAATAGTCAATTGAATTAAAAATCAGTTGGGGTGTCTGAGGTTTTCACATTTAACGTTACACGTTAGATATGTCATGGCTAAAACCCGAAGTGCGGCTACCTAGTTTTAGCCGGCTACAACTAGGTGCGGCCGTTAGCAGTTGGTTAAATTTAGTTGTAGCACATGAAAATGGCTGAAAGGTAGGTTAGGTTCAAACTCAAACCATTTATTTCAAATAAACCAATTACAGGTACTTTTGAATTGTCAGTCAGAAAAATGAAGCTAGTTGCCCATTCCAAAGCGTAGTAGGTACCTATGGAGAAGAACGGGCAAGAAACTCCACGGACACTCTTTTAAATCAAAATATTGTTACAAAATATTGGTTACATCATTCGTGTTGAACTTATACATGTGAGAAGGTTAGAACTGTGACCACATAACACACCGCACGAGCCGAGCGAGCGGTTCCGCGGTAGCGGCCGGCGTGTGCCAGGGTCTATTTAAGCAAGTTTAACCAATTGCTACCGGACGCACCTAGTTGTAGCCGGCTAAAACTTCTTGGAAAAAAATAAAAGTTGGCAGAATCTTTGCAGTGCTGATTTACTGGATTTGTTTTCTCCTCTACCTATAGTTATTTCTCCTGACAAAGGTTGGTTTCTATATAGTATGTATTAGTATGTATTCATCTTTAGGGTTCCGTAGTAAACAAGGAACCCTTATAGTTTCGTCATGTCCGTCTGTCTGTCTGTCTGTCTGTCCGCGGTCGAACGTAATACTAGAACGTTGTAATTTGGCATGGGTATACATATTAATCATGCCGACAAAGTGGTAAAATAAAATTAGTAAAAAAAAACTGGTAAAAAAAAAAACATCCCAACTTTACGTGTAGGGGAGGTACCCTACACGTAAAGTTGGGATGTTTTTTTTTTTTTCTATCCCATGGTGTGGGGTATCGTTGGAAAGGTCTTTCAAAAACATTGTGAGTTTGCTAAAACTATTTTTGAATTCAGAGATCCGTTAGCGAAATATTAAGCTTTAAAGTGCAAATTTTTGTTAAGAGTAAAGTGTCCCCCCCCCCCCCTGCCAGCTAAATGGTTGGTTTTAGATATGTGAAAAAATTCACAGCAGTAGCTTATATAACGAATTTAAAAGGAAAACTATCACAGCTGAGTAGGCTTTACAAGTTAACGAGTAATAATCGACCAACTTAGATTTGCGGTTGTAAAAACAAGTTCCCCCATACATTCTGTATGAAATTTTTTTTTGTCAACTACAAAGTTAAGTTTGTTCTTGGGATAAATTCATCCCAACTACGGAACCCTACATTGTGCGTGGTCCGACATGCACTTGGCCGGTTTTTTAAGTTATCTATCACTTATGTTGCACCTGCCATGTTCTGTCTGCATCACCCTAAGGTTGACTGGTAGAAAATGCTTCAGGCATTAAGTCCGCCTTTGTACAGTATTTTTTTACTTGTGCATAAAGTTTTAATAAATAAATAAAACTAGATGTAGCTGCATTTCGGGTTGTAGCCGTTACATGTATATTTATACTAATACTAGCGACACGTCCCTGCTTCGTACGGCTTTTAGACATAAAAAAACATCAAGTTTTAAACACATGAACCTTCCGAAATAAATTCTCAAAATTATAGTGAAAACAAGATCCGTTGTGTAGTTTAGAAGGACAACGCGGTCACACAGACTGACCCGAAAAGCTACTTTGTCCCTAAAAAATTAAATAAAAAATACAGGTATTTCCTAATTTTAATATTTTTGCTCTCACCTTTGCATGAAGTTGACTCTTATTTTGCCCTTGACTTGTTGCCTCCATGAACATATCTTTCTATATTTTACACATAGCTTGCTAAAATTATGAAGATTTTTTGTTGGACTCATTTTGGTGCTGAATTTTTTGTCTAATTCTTTTATCGATATCTGCATTACAAACCTTGTTTCATAAAACTACGACAGCATATATTATTTATTTATAAAGGCTTACCAACTAAATACAAACACACTTTGTTATAGATCTCTCATGTATTAAATTATAGAAAGCGCGGCACTATTAATTATTAGCGTACAGCGTAAAATGTTAAATAAATTTTACAAATCTAATCTAATATTATAAAGACAAAAGATTAGATTTTTTGTATGTTTGGGTGTAATGAATATACTCAGAAATTATGCTGGGTTTTTTATATTAACGATATCCGTCTTCAAATCTCCAGGTCTACCACCAATGCCGAACCAGATGCCGCCCCAGCCGCCCATGCCTGGTCAGCAACAGCGAGGCTTCCAGCAGCCTGCCTCAGGGTACCCCCCGCAGTACCAACAGCAACAATACCCTGCACAACAGCCGTATCCTGGGCAACAGTACCAACAGCAGCCGGAGCAGAAGAGATTGGATCCTGACCAGATGCCTAGTCCAGTACGTAATTAATATTTTTATTGTTTTAAAATAGAATGTAATCTTGACAGTTGAGAATGTGTCATGCAACCTCAAATGTTTCGCTGATGGTGGCTTGTGTGTTGGATCATTCAGTTTTATTCCAAATGGTTTAGCCAAATAGTGCTGGTCTACGCGTGTTCGGGCTCTGACTGCTGGGACAGGTCATATCTTTTTTGTCTTGTTAACATCTTCGTTCAAGCGATACAACGTAACATTAACATTTTTAAACAATAATTATGAATATCCACCATATTGCCTTTAATTAATTGAAACATAATTTTTGAAAATAAAAGTTATAAAACCAAAACCCAACTATGACTATTTTTTTTCTTCATGACTGTGAACTGTAGAGGGCGCCATATTCCATTTAATATGACGTCACATAGCCTATAACCAACGGACGATCAAGACGCTTCCAACGATGCCTCATTTGTCAAATTATGATGAGGAGTTTATACATAAATATAACATACATAACATCACGTCTTGTTTCCCCGAAGGGTTGGGCAGAGGTGTCCCTGTAGCAGGTACACCCACATTTCGCCAGTTATGTTTAAGTCCCATGTAATAGGGGGCGAGCCTATTGCCATCAGCCGGGCACAAATCCAGACTCCGGGCTGCTACTGAGAAATTCCAGATAGAAAAACCCAATAACACCTTGCCCGACCCGGGAATCGAACCCAGGACCTCATGCTCAGCAGTAGCGCTAACGACCACTAGACCAACGAGGCAGTTAACAACGAGGCAACGAGGAGTTTATAGCAAAGTCATAATTAGTGATGTCAACATTTTCTGGTCAATCCACTTTTTCTTATTGCGAGTAAACTCATTTCCTCCGGAGCAGCAACTTTAATGTCAGCATCATTCAATTCTTTCCTCAGATCCAAGTGATGGCAGACGACCAACAGAACCGCGGCGGTATCTTCGTGACCAACGAGAAGGGGCTGGTTCCACCACTAGCCACCACCGACTTTGTAGTCGACGATAAGGGGAATGCCAGTAAGTTAACTTTGTTTATTTGATTAAAAATAACTAATGATAAACGATGATGATGATATTTACTTCTGTAAATAATTGTAAAAAAAAAAACACTTGCCCAGGATGGTACAAGTGACTTTTCGCTCGGCGATTTTTGAAGTGAAAACTTCTTTAGGCGCGTTGGGCATTTTTGAGATGGAACTAAACCATTGATTTCGCGACAGTGATGACACCAGCTTTTGACGATTAAAAAGACATCAACGCGTTGATTACCGTGGTGCCAATTTTTTCTCAAGGTTTCACTTCTGTCGGCACTTCCGGAGTGCCACTGTTTTTTTTTCTCGCACTGGATTTTCAACGCTCTGCTTAGCGCCGAGAGTTGAAAATCCAAAAGAGTGTTTTCTTGGCGAGCTGGGATGCACTTTGTTGGATTCTTAATGCTCGTCTCAACTCCAAAAGTTGAAAATCCAGTGCGCGATAAAATCCCACCGCGATGTTTTTACGTCAATGCTTACCCGTCAAAATTAAATTATATTTAAAAACTAGATGAGTTATTTCCTAACTGACTTCTCTGAAAAGATAGACCGAACCGAACCAAACTCAGAGGTCACAGTCTCTTTTAAGTCCGGACATAATCTGGGTCAGGCAATAATTTAAGTTGAAGTTTCCAGAGATGAAACAATAGGTAATACGGGCTGGTATCCGCAACTCCACGTCAAAGCGCGTATTTTGCGTTAGGGTGGGAAAATCTGTTATTCGATCCACCCCAGCTCCTCAAAGAAGGCCGGCAACGCCTTGGTGTCACTGACAATCTCACGTAGGGTTGCCGAAGTACTTGGCCCTGTATGTGGCGACCATCGGGCAGTTTAACAGCACATGAGCTGCTGTCTCGTCGTCCTCTATGCAGGCTCTGCACAGCGTCGTCACTGTCTGTGACTCCTATGACAAAGAGGTGTTTATTAAATGACCCATGGCCAGTTACAGCAGCTGTAACTGTGCGCAGCTACTGTTTTGTTAATCGGAGAACCTGTTTCGTGAGGCGGCCGTCGATTGTAGGGAGTGCCTCTTTGGCCTGCCTGCACTCACCGTGGTCCACCCATAGTTTGTGATGTTGTTACCTACCTGGTTCGTTTCCTTACCAGAGTGCGTAGGTACCCGAAGGGAAGTGGCGCGATGGGTTCAGGCCCCACTGGTGCCATGCTCGACCCCCTTCTGGCAAGTTCGTCGGCTGCGTCATTGCCCCGCTAACCGCTGTGTCCTTTGATTCATTGAATGGTTATATTTTTGAGGTCACCCATCTGGTTGAGGCGCTGGTGGCACTCGTATATCAGCCCAGAATCAACAGTGTGACTGTTTAGCGCTTGCAGAACAGCCATGCTGTCTGAGAGTATTCGTATCGAGTGGTCCTTAACTTCCCTGGCCATGATGAAACAATAAAATGGTATTTAATTGTTTGCTAAATGTTTACATTTAAAGCTCATAGGGGTAAACAAATTAAATATTTATTTCGGGCGGCCGAAACAAATCGATGGAATGGCCGAAACCAATAAACATTTACTTTCTAATTGATGATTAGTTTTACTTAGTTATAGACCCCCAATAATTTAGCATCCGTATGATTCAATGGAGAGATTTCTTCTCCCACTACTAGTCTCCTCCAAACCCTACCATACCTAGGTATATGTTATCAATCCTGACAAATCAGTCAAGAACACATGGTAACGCAACAATGCAAAATAATATAAGTTATCTAATAAAATAATATAAGCTATCTGTTAATTCTATCTTCCAGGTCCTCGCTACATTCGAAGCTCAATGTATACAGTGCCAGTTACTGCTGACCTGCTGAAACAGACGTCTATGCCGTTCTGTTTAGTTGTAAGTACAAGTATATAATGTTTTAAGATTCCAAGTCAGATCTTTCTTCGTACACAAGGAACTAGTAAACAAGGAACCCTTGTAGTTTCGCCATGTCCGTCTGTCTGTCCGTCCGCGGTTTAGCTCCTAGACTCTTAGTACTAGAAAGCTGTAATTATGCATAGGTATACATATTAATTACGCCGACAAAGTGGTAAAACAAAATTATGAAAAAAAAAAATTTTTAGTAGAAAAAAAAAATCACCACTTCACGTGTAGGGGAGCCTATACGTGAAGTGGTGATTTCTTTTTCTATCCCATGGTTTGGAAAGGTTCTTCAAAAACATTGAGTATGTGAAAAGAAAACCATTTTTGGATTCAGGGATCCGTTTGCGAAATATTAAGCTTTAAAGTGCTAATTTTTATTAGAGTCAAGTGCCAGCTAAATGGTTGGTTTTGGATGTGTGAAAAAAATCACAGCAGTAGTTTATATAACGAAATTTGCCTACCTAAGTAGGCAAATTAAGAGCCTAAGCTCTACAAGTTAACGAGTAATAATAGACCAACTTATATTTGCAGTTGCAAAAACATGTTTTCCCATACATTCCGTATGGGAGAAAATGTTTCTCAACTACAAAGTTAAGTTTGTTTTTGGGATAAATTCGTCCCAACTCCGGAACCCTTCATTGTGCGTGGTCCGACACGTACTTGGCTGGTTTTTAAATTCCGTTCCTATACCGCCACCCAATGTTTTACATTATTCTGTTCTTTCTTCCAGCACCCGCCGTTAATATAACACATTGTGCTTATTTTATTTATTATAACACCGATTATTTCCCTCCTCAGCTCTCCCCGATGGCTGAAACAGTGGGTACAGAACAGGAGCCCCCGCTCATCGACTTCGCAGCCCTGACAGGGTCCCCTACGATGGGCCCGGTGCGGTGTTCACGCTGCAAGGCCTACATGTGTCCCAACATGAAGTTTGTGGACGCGGGGAGGCACTTCAAGTGTGCCTTCTGTAAGGCTACTACTGAAGGTATGTGGAATTTAGAATTAGATAAAATAAAAAAATGCCTCGTTGGTCTAGTGGTCGCAAGCGCTACTGCTGAGCATGAGGTCCTGGGTTCGATTCCCGGGTCGGGCAAAGTGTTATTGGGTTTTTCTATCTGAAATTTCTCAGTACCAGCTCGGAGTCTAGATTTGTGCTCGGTTGATGGCAATAGGCTCGCTCCTATTATATGGGACTTGAACATAACTGGTGAAATGTGGGTGTACCTGCTACAGGGACACCTCTGCCCAACCCTTAACCCTGCGGAAACACGGTATGATGTTATGTTATGTAAAAAAAATGCTTGACATAAATAAATTTGGCAAACAGACACAATTACCTTCACAAAATGTCATTTACTAAATAGTATGTTGGATAGACCAAAACAAAAACATTACCTTCCTTTGTGCTTTGCTGCAGTTGAGTAAAAAACAAAATACAAACATCTTATTACACATACAATAATCTTATCACAAACTTATTTCGTAGACAAGAAATCGAACTTTAAACCAATAGACGGCAGTTTTTAAATAAAATCGAAAACTGAAATGAAAGTTCAGTTTTGAATATTGCATCTTTTTCGCGGATCTTGAGTCGCTAAAATGCTGGGGCTATATTATCGCGATAAAGCGAATTAAACTTCGCGCGCTCTTTCTCGCGCGCCGCTCGACGTCTCGCTGAACAACAGAGAGCGCGTGAAGTATAGTTCGCGTTATCGTGACAATGTAGCCCCAGCATAAGAGTAAAAAATAATTTGTGCTAAGAGTGTGCCGTTTGCTCCGAATAACTACAGGCAGAACTCATTCCTTGTGCGTGCAAGCAGAAACTTTAATAGGGTATGTGTACGGCATGACTTCGATCCGTTTACAACAGGTGTATCTGTGGCCAGAAAGAGCTTGAGCCGTAACTTTTTCACCTGATGCGTGATATTGCTCAGATTATGTTAGCCTCAGTAGCCTAATTTTACCACATATATTGTAGTATTGTTTTATATTAGTATTCTTATGTATAGTTTTGTAAAGCTTTGGCGGTTTATTGTTTTCGTTGGCAGTACTGTGTTGTTCACAGATTTCTTTTATTATTATTCTGTTAATTATATGTGAAGACTTGTAATTGGCTGTCAGTCATATTTTCAAGCTATTAGTCTGTTTTGTTTAGCTGTAAGTCTTCCAAAGGAAATAAATAAATTACTTAGGCTGGGGCTACATTGTTGCGTTATCGCGAACTTTACTTTGTGCGCTCTCTCTCGCACACCGCTCGGCATGACGCTGAGCAACAGAGAGCGCACGAAATAAAGTTCGCGATAACGCGAAAATGTAGTAGTCCCAGCATTATAATCAAAACTGACACCAACTTGGTTTTGAAAATTTTTGGTGTGCGTCACCAAAATAAATGAAAAGAATATCGATCCTCATGCGTTTTATAAACGTTGTCTTCTCCTTCAGTTCCGATGGAATACACACAGTACATCAACAGCATGCAGCAATATGGCCGCGTTCCCGCTGAAATGGCGCTCGGAACATACGAGATCGTCGCCACCAAGGAGTATTGCAGGGTAAGTTGATAGACGCGACGCTAACTTTACGTCAATGCGACGTATTTTCGTTTAATTTACGTCTAAGCGACACTTCACTATGCCAATGCTGAAAAAGCCCTGTCCATTTCGCCTGCTGCACGTTTTACCGGAATCGGAACCGGGCTTTTGAATGTGATTGGAATCGGAATTGGAACCGTAGTCGATGATGGAAGTAGACGAAAGATGTGTTACAGGAAGGCTTAATGAAACAATTGAAATATAATTCAGTCTCTTTAATCAGTCAAATATTATCGATAACATACACAAACAAAACAAATTGAGACTTCGAGCGCGAGCGTGTATAAAATAAACTAAAATTACACTGGCGACAAGTTAAAACTTGTTTGTACGCACTCTAGTCACGTGCATCGCTGCGTTTCGAACTTCGGTATAACTTCGATTCAAAATTATCGGAACCGAAACCGGAATCGGAGGTGTAAAATTAATCGGAAGTTCCGACCTTTCGGAACCGGAACCGAAACTCCGTAACATCTCTGGTATGAAGCTAAAAGTACGCGGCGGGCTCGACTTGTCGAGCCAATTCAGTGAGTGTAACGTAGTCAGAAGATATAAGAGTTACGCGATAGAAAGAGAGGCAACTTCTAAGTGAATATAACTGTAGGTAATTAGCGCTGTGCGACCTGAATTGCACTTTATTGTATCCTTGCAAGAGTTACTTTTTATTTAAATAATTTTGCGGGGTGAACCATTTGCATTAATCTGAGCTTATAGCTTTAAAAAAAGACTCCAGATAATAAACGGTGACACGGTCTTGATTGCAATAGACCTCTGAAAATTTTACCAGTTGGCTTCGACCTTCAAGAGGGGTCTATTAAGAGAGTTAATTTTGATGAAAGCCTAAAAGTTATTCATACCTTGTTCCTCATAAAAATAAAAATAAAAAATTGTTTTATTCACAGAATAATACCCTCCCAAATCCACCAGCAATAGTGTTCGTAATCGACGTGTCGTACAACGCGATCAAGAACGGCCTGGTGCACACTGTCTGCGATAATATCATGGAGATTATTGATGTAAGTATCTATATGGGTTTCTAATCTATAAGCCCAAATATATTTGTTCACTTTTGTGACAAATATTTGGATGAAATTTAATTTCGTCTGTTGTCAGATCTCATGCCCGAGTTGTTATTTCGGAGAGCCAATCACATCAGTTGAAATGAGTGTTTATTTAAATGTTTGTGTTGATCAACCTTTCGGAGACCATGTGTTAAATTTCTGAACGCCAATGACGTCTGAACGGTATCTTAAGCAGGCTGTGCTCGACACCAGAATGATGCTTTAATATGATGTTTACTTACAGGCGATGCCCCGTGACGAGCAGACCGGCAAGAGTTGGACCCGCGTCGGTTTCATCACATACAGTTCTACCGTCCATTTTTACAATATCAAGGTAAGACTGTTCTAATAATAATCAGCCTTTAATGTTCCCACTGCTGGGATACAGGCCTGTTCTAATACTTATTTTTTAATAGAACTACCTCAAAATGAGACTAAAAATACGCTTGCTGGCTGAGTAAAAATATTTCCTTCCTGTTATTGAAGAAAAAAAACATTCTCTAATCTGTAGATTGAAAATCGATCTAGTAAATAAAGACAGGTATTTTAATTTTTATTATTACTCAAAGAAAAGTTTCGATAACATTATTTGAAGGCAAAAATCAAAGTACTTGATTTAAAAAAAACACTTCGGGAGTGCCGACAGAAGTGAAAACTGAACAAGATCGCCTTGGTGGAAGAAAAATACTTGTATAGAACATTGGTCCGTAACTTTATCTAAATAAAGAGCACAATCGCGTTTACAAAAAAAAAAATACTTCCGAAACCTTTAAAGTAAAAATACTTGCATAGAACATTGATCCATAACGTAATATAAATAAAGAGCACAATCGCGTTTACAAAAATAAGGTGTCGTCATGGTGTCGCAAAATGAATGGTTTAGTCCCATCTTAAAAATGTCCAACGCGCTTAAAGAAGTTTTCACTTCAAAAATCCTTCACCCGGTGTTGCCAACTTCGGATATTTTGTCCTAAGTTGACAACGCCGATTTTTTTTTGTTCTGACTAACTTTTTCCATACCATTCTCTCTCCCCAGGGTTCCCTAGCCCAGCCACAGATGATGTCAGTAGGAGACGTGAGCGACATGTTCGTGCCACTACTGGAAGGGTTCCTGGTGTTGCCAGAGGAGAGCGGACCTGTGCTGCAAGCGTTACTGCAGCAGCTGCCGGTCATGTTCCAGGATAATAAGGAGACAGAGACGATTCTGTTGCCGGCTGTACAGGTATAATGACTGAAGCTAAAGTGGTTCAGATGTGAGATAGACACACACTAGGCCCTCTGATGAAAATGTAAACAAATTTCTCAGAAAACATATCTGTGTTTACTAATTTGTAGTGCCACTTACAAATTGAGAGCGTTGATTTGATTATTTGAATGCTACAATCCAAATTTCTAACTTTAAATCACCTTAAAGGTTAATTATTTGAAACCTTAATTTTCGTCGTAAATTTTTTAATTATGTTATCAATGATATTGGAAAAAGTGAGATAGCTGAAATTTTCTAAAAACAGATGAATGTGTTACAAATTCCCTTTAGTCATTGCAAAAAAAAATTACATGGACAGCATTTGTTTACATTTCCATTAGATACTTTTCAAACATATACTAATTGCTTTGTTGTTCAATAAACACTGCCAAATCGAATGTAGAACAAGAGCGTAGAACATCTTAGATTACACAGATCCACAAGCGTCGGTAATCTCTTTCCATCAGGTAGTACATCTGCCAATATATAGCACCTATCTATCTAACCCAGTCTATTCTTCCCAGGCCGGTCTAGAAGCCTTAAAAGCAGCTGACACAGCAGGTCAGCTGTTAGTCTTCCACACGTCCTTACCCACGTACAACGCGCCTGGCAAGCTCATCAACAGAGAAGACAGGAAACTGCTGGGAACTGACAAGGAGAAGCAGATATTGGGTGAGTAATTTATGAAAAAACCCGTTATACACTCACTATTCAGATTTTATTCAGTGAGAAGCTCGTGGCTCAATAATAACAGCCGCACGGGTCGATCGAAAGTTAAGCTACTCTTGCCGAGGTTGGTCCGTGGATGGGTGACCATCTATTTCATATTGAGACCCCTCTGTGTCCTTGGAAAGCACGTTAAAGTGTTGCGGGTATCAAGACTACCAAGGGGTATCCGTATTACCCAGTAACGGGATTGTGGAGGTCAGATAGGCAGTCGCTCCATGTAAAATACAGCTACATCCGGTTAGACTGGAAACTGACCCCAACACAGTTGGGTAAAGGCTATGCAGATGATGATTGACTTCATTGATTGAATCAAACATTGGAAGCAATGGCACTTGTTGCCAAAATGAAAGCGCATACTTGATACAACAAACGTTGAGTGAAGGACAGAAATTTAGTTAATATTTTTTTTGTTGCCTTCATTATGGCCCACTGAAGGGCAAAGTCCTCTCTTTTTCCTTCCAAACCTCTCTATTCAGTGCGATCTCTAAGTAATATACAGGGTCATACTAAATTAGTCAGCGAAACTCAATAGGGGTATCATGGGTATCTATATCTATCAATGACCGCATGTGTAGTAGTGTACTTACTTAAAGTATGAGTTTAGAAAATCTGTTTTTTTTTTGTTTTATCGTGTTTAAATATTCCCATCAATCAAGTTTTTTTTTAAATGTTAGAACACGTGCTTATCTAAAAGACTATTAATAGTTTGCTGACCGATTCCCGACTCCAAAAGTCAGCCGTTGTCGAATCAAAATCGATAATTCACTAAAAGCGGTGTCTGCGCTCGGATTTATACTAAACAGTGTGTTTCTCTATAACCCAGCTCCTCAAACGACCGCCTACAACGAGTTGGGCCAGTCGTGCTGCGCGGCCGGCGTGTGCGTGGAGATGTTCGTCTGCAACAACTCTTATGTAGACGCCGCCACTATCGGACAGTTACCGAGACTTACTGGAGGACAGCTACACAAGTATACGTATTTCACGGTGAGTGATAGTACAGGTCGGGGCACGAGTCGTGAGCACAGCTCGCGCATGTTACGATTTCGGCCAATGACAGTAGCCGAATGACACGCGAGAGGTCCAATAGGCGACGAGCATCGACTGACGAACCAATCGCGTGCAGATCGGCGCCCCTCCAACTTCTTTATTCCGCCAAACAGACTGAAAAATTGATTACTGCGCAGTGTCAGTTTGTGCTCTCCACTTATGCCTTGTACTGTTAAGTCGACGTTCGCATGTACGTAATAAAATCGCGGCGGGATTTTATCGCGCACTAGATTTTCAACTCACGGTGCTAAGCAGAGCGTTGAAAATCCATTGCACGAAAAAATCCCGCCACGATTTTATTACGTCCGTGCAAACGTCGGCTAGCTCGGGGAAGACTTAATTTTTATTCCTTTTTATACTGATGCCATTTAATTACGACCCTCTGCTGACATGAAAGTATTCCTATTTCACCATAATCGACAGTGACTTCTGATTTGCTTTTTAATTACGCCTCGTCTTCGACAGTAACCACCTTTTAACAATGACCCACCTATTACTGACAGCGATCCCCTAACATATAAAGCAAACAGGTCCAGACTTACGGGCAAGTACGTGCTTGAAGCAGCTTGCCCTTTCCTCTTCCAAATTCTATTACGTTATAAATAAAACTGATTGTTGAAAGTCTAGGGCTAGTTTGAGTATAGAACTCTAAAAATAGCAGAGTGCCAAAGGGCCACTACCTCAGTATAATGTCAGACGGCGGCACTAGAAACCACTAACAAATTGATGGTCCATGTCGCCAACCGAACTAACGGTCGCGTCCCGCAGGCGGAGATGGACGGCGCGCGCCTGGTGCTGGACGTGCAGCGCGCGGTGGGGCGCGCCACGGCGCACGACGCCGTCATGCGCGTGCGCACGTCCACGGGCGTGCGCCCCACTGACTTCTTCGGCCACTTCTTTATGTCCAACACTACTGACGTCGAGCTGGCGGCCATTGGTGAGTTTAAACTAACTATGTGTATGTGAATTGGGAAATGCTGATATATGGTGAACTTACAGTATGAGACCGTTTTTGTTCCCATTATATAGCAATGTATAAAGTAAACCTCAACAAAATGCACAAGTGACTCCAATTTTTTTTTTTTTGTTTTCTCTGCCTCAATAATTTTAATGAAGGTTTTCTGAAATGACGTTCATTAGGTAGCAGTATTGAGACGTCAGGTCCGGGCACCTGTCAAAAGCGCCTATATTTTGGATATAAGCGCGATGGATTTTCAACGCTCTGCTTAGCGCCGAGAGTTGAAAATCCAACAGTGTGTTTTTTTCGACGCGCTGGGATGCTCTTTGTTGAATTCTCAACACTCTGTTTGACACCGAGAGTTCAATATCCAGTGCGCGATAAAATCCCGCTGCAATATTTTTACGTCCGTGCGAAACGTGGTCTAATATTGCCAAATGTCAGATAGTTTTTGCCTTGAAAATAGAACCCGCGAATCAAACTCGTTCATCAAGCCATCGAAAAATTAACCCTCACTCTCTCCCACAGACGCCGACAAAGCAATAGGCATCGAGATCAAACACGACGACAAACTAACAGCAGAAGATGGCGTCTACATCCAAGCTGCCTTACTGTACACCCACCGCTCAGGACAGAGGAGGCTGCGAGTCCTGAACCTGGCGCTCAATGTAGCGCACCAGCTCGCTGACGTTTACAGGAGTATGGAGCTCGACACCTGCGTCAACTTCCTCACTAAGCAAGGTAAGATGGAGAGGATTCTATCAACTGTCTGTTACTTGACAATATATATATGTCACCTAGTAGCTTCCGAATTTAGAAGAAGACGGATATTTCCGTCTACAATCTCATGAAACTAGATTTAAGTAGCAAACCTAGTGCAGATTTTAGTCAGTTGGTTTGAAGCGAAACTCTTCTCTTTGCTGACTATCATTCCACATATTCTCTTCTCCAGCTGTATGGGCCCTCCGCGAGCACTCTCCACGACAAGTCCGAGAAACCCTCTCGACCCGCTGCGCACGCTCCCTGGCGGCATACAGAAGACACTGTGCGTCTCCTTCATCAGCTGGCCAGCTTGTGCTGCCGGAGCCGATGAAGTTATTACCGTTGTACACCAACTGCGTGCTGCGGTCTGATGCTGTGGCCGGAGGTTAGTACAGCGATGTTTGAATATAGGAATTTACCATCTTCAGGTTATCTACTTAACACTGCAATCTTCAGCAACCAGTATCTACGCGGCGACCGTATGAAAGTTTCCGTCGTCGTCTATATAATACGCAGGCTTATAAGCTCGCTTGCACAACAAAATCACGAAATGCGTTTAGCATATTTTATACATCATTTCATTTCATTAGAAACAGAGTGTTGACTTTGTTATGGATTTTTCCAATGAAACCTTGTACCATAATTTTCTTGATACTTCAACAAGATAACAACTTGAAAACCATTGATATAGTGTCGCTCTAGATACAGAGTCACGAATAAAAATGTAATGTTTAACCGGCCACTTTTGCACATACTTGACATAATAGTAACTGCAAAAGAGGCATTGATGGACGAACATAAAAATGTGGGCCGAGGTGAAGCCAAGGCATTAGTAGATTAAAAAAATAAATTACGCGCACTTTGGCATTCTGACCATTTTGATGGCTATGGTTGGACCGTATTAAATTTGAAATAAACTTACACAACTGTTGTACCTTAAAATGTTATCGACTTCTTTTGAAGTGCTAGTGAGGAATCTAGAGAGATACAATATCAATATAGAAAACTTATAAAAAAACCTTAAATGTGTGTCCGCATTTCGCGTCAGTCCTCATGTGTCTACTTCTGCGTATGACATTGCTGTGTCAGAAGCGTCTGTCTGCACTTTTCGTCCACACGCCATAACTTTGTTGTGGCATCAACAATCTCCCGGCCCTTGCAGCGCCAACACAGAGCGATGTTTTGAATACGTTACGCGTTACAACACATTTATTGATTTTTGGTGCAAGCGGGCTAGCACCCACACTGAGAACACAGTTGGTCTAGCGTAGGCGTTTGTCAGATGCATACGCAGCGTAAACCCGACGGTTACATTGCGTCAACGCGATGCTGTTCCTGATCAAACTAAGTCAACGCTAGCGCAGCTATTGCATTAACGCGATATCTTTGCAATGTCTACGCTAACGTTAAACAGTCTTAAATATTATCTATGAGCTGGCAAAAGACAAAATGTTACTATGAAATGTTCCCTTATTCTCCCCAGGCCCCGACATAACCTGCGACGACCGCTCGTGCGCGATGTACCGCGCGCTGGCTGCGGACGTGGAGACGTCCATCGTGTACACGTACCCGCGCCTGCTGCCGCTGCACCGCGTGGCCGACCAGCCCGCCAACACGCTGCAGCCGCTCAGAGCCTCCGTCGACAAGATGAACGAGCAGGGCGTCTACTTACTGGGTGAGTGCCACATAGCGAGCAGTCGACATTTTAGCAAACCAGCCTATAGACTGATGGATAAAGGCCACTGCCAAAAAGGACAGTCATCATGCTGAAAAGAGGGCAATATTGAACGGGCTGCAGCTGCAGGACACTGTGGTCTAGTGGTTTTGAAGCGAGTTTTATTACCGGAGTCAATTAGGCCATCAATTTTTAACGCCCGAATCAAACCAATATTATTATGAAAGTACAAGATGTGTTAAAAAGCAGCTATTATAAAAAAGAAATCGGAATTTACTGAAATATAGACCAACTATATTTAGTAGGTAGGTTCACCATAAAACTATTCAACTTTTTTAAGTAGAACTAAACTCGATTTTTTTTTTCGTGAATCGTTGCTAATTTACCATCAAGTAAGCCTTCAATAGCATACAACGATATGACCCTTTTTTTAATAAGGTCTAAAGTCGATACGCTTCACCCGAGTGAATAGTTCGCTCGTCTGAAGATTCATTTTTCATACGACACTGACAAAATTATATAGGAATGAACGTCTCATCCGCTCCTTTAATTTCATTTTTGGATTGGCAAGTGCCGAAATCTAACATCGTTGGACCGGTTCACTAATGAATTAATTTGTCACTTTAGATTTATTTTGTTTTCAGACGTTTCACTTTGAGTGAAAGACAAAAAGGAGACGGAAACGATTACATACACTTTTGGGCCTGAATGTAACGAGATGTAAATGGTGTGAATTTATAGATTCAAACATACATTAGTGTATTGCAGTGACTAGTTGCTATCCCACAATTCACACAGCGATCCATAGTGTTAACAATATCCAATCCACAAAGCGGCGTAAAAGATAGAATAGAAATATAGAATATTCTTTATTATGTATACCATAAAAAGTACAGACATTCATTTAGAAATTTTACATTGGGTGACACAATGGGCGGTCTTATCACTAAAAGCGATCTTTAACAGACAACCTTTGGATGGATTTAAATGGAAAAGGAGAGATTTAAATCCAAAATAACAATTCCAAGTCAATCATGTGAGCGATCTTCGGTGTCCAGTGTGAAAGCAAGGGTCGTACAAGGTAGGCAGGGTTAGAATCCGTAAAAATCAAAGCAGTGATCGTTGAAAATGAAAAATAATTGGGAAAGCACTCAAAACACATCGGAAAACACGAAATAAGTGACAGCTAGTAGGGGTGGGCGTTGCGACAACGAACCGTTTACAAAGACCGTTTTGTGTTTTGTGATGATGAAACCGTTTTACGTCCTGAGTTCAACTTCAAACAGTCTTCATTGCACAAACCAGTCTTTAAATTACTTGTTGCGATTTTTACAGCTAAGAAAATACAGTCGGGTACAATGATTCAACTATCTATCACATTCGTAAAACAGTCCTTCCAATAAAAAGTAAACTCTTAATCGTAATGTATTACCAGTTATCAATGCTGTTGTTCGTGATGCAAAAAAACCATTTCATACATTTCAAATCGTTGATAGTTTTAAGAAACTGCGCTCGACGAAAACGCAATTCTATTCCATGTTGGATAAGTTTCGTCCTTTAACCGTTTTCGTCGTCGGGAAAACGGTTTCGGTCGCCAAAAATTCGAGAATGACCCACCACTAATGTTTAGTGTCAAATTGTCAATGTCAATCTGCCAGTGCAGAATATGTATTGCCAGTGACATAGACACAAAAAAATAAAACTGATTTTAATCGATATGAAATTGATAATCATTATTTTGGTTTTTCAGTAATTAATGAAGTTTTTTTTATTTTTAATTAAATACACTATATTGTATAAAAGTATATATAGTGCATTTAATTACTTTGAGTAAATTATATTACCTAGTGCTGCCTAGTGGGTAGGTTTTCTTTTTGTAGTTGTGTAATCGATTACTTTAATCGATGATCTCACGAAAACTATTTTAATCATATTTCTCCGCTTCCAGGCTGAGAATTGAGCGAATTTTTGGATATTCAAGGATAAAAAATATGACTAATTTTTAGATCATATCTCAACTTATTACATTTGGGCCCAACATTTTCTATCTCCTTTACGAAAAGTAAATCGTCTGATCGGCTTTAGTGAGGGTGAGGATAAAAGCCTCCATTTGCAAGCACTTTTAACACCATTCCCCTTCTAACAGAAAACGGCGTGCACATGCTCCTGTGGGTGGGCTCGCAAGCGAACCCGGAGTTCGTGCAGGACGTGTTCGGCGTGCCGGCCGCCGCGCAGGTGGACACGCAGGTGTGCGAGCTGCCGCAGCTGGACACGCCGGCCAACGCCGCCGTGCGCGCGCTCATCGACGACGCCAGGGGCAGGAGGAGGACTGCTATGAGGGTGAGTACACATCGCGGTTGAAGAGATGAAGTCGAATCGTTTATTGAGACCTTATGCAAAGAGTAAGACTAGTCATTTTAACCGTTGTGAACAACCAGTGTACTTTTAGATAATACAAGGTCACATTGAATTAGCTAGCAAAACTCCACACGCGAGATAGGTATCGATATCAAAAAACGATAGAAGAAAAAATATAATAAAAAACTAAAGACTTTCTAAACACATAATTTTAAGTAATTGGAGCTGATTGCAGGGTCAACGGCCGCTGGCAAATTTATTTTGACCTTGTAGAAAAGTTTTAAATATACTGTTTTTGGAATCTAGTACACCACATCGAATCTCGTGAGATCGAACGATAGATCCGATGAGGCGTAAAACTGTGTGAAAAATGATTGGCTACACTGGGAGTTCAGTCTGACTTGCATTATTTTAGCTTGTGCTTTACCAGGATTTAGAACACAAATATAAGACACACAGAAACAAGTACACGTCTTTTTCTATCTTGTTTTATACATAGATCCTTAGGATAGGATTGTTTTATTTTGTGTGACGCTAAGACAGGCATGCAATTTTGAACTTTATACACTGCCAAATGCTTACTGAACAGTTTTTTAATGACGCTTGTCACTTTTGTAGATACTTTGCATGTCTTGTACAACCTTTCTTTTTTCTCTTAGTTTAAAATATTATATGAACAATTTTATTTTACGCATGTTACAAATTGGTAGTCTTTTGATTTATTTCTTATCTATTTTCTTTATGCCATGATTTTCGGCCTATCGCGTGTCACTTTTTATTCACTCAACAATTATAACAAGGCGTTCTTACTAGCTGTTCAATAAAAGATCATATTACTCTCAGCATAATATGATCTATATTCGCGTCGCACCTACCAACTTAGATTTTGCTGATATATATCGCACTTCGTTTGAAAAAAAAAAGCGATTGATGAGGTTTAAAATAGAACAATCACACCCAAAAGTTAACTATATCCATTCCTACTTTAAAGATTGCCAGGTTATAGATAGTAGGGAACGAACTGCCTCGTTGGTCGCTAGCACTACTGCTGAATACAAGGTCCTGGGTTCGATTCCCAGGTCGGGCAGAGTTCTAATGGTTTTTCCATCAGGAAGTTCTCAGTAGCAACATTTAATCTAGATTTGTGCCCTGTTGATGGCAATAGACTCGCTCTATTACATGGGACTTCTGCCTAATCCTTCGGGTATTACAGGCGCGTTGTTTGTTATATTACGATGTAAGTAGTAGGGAACATATAAAAGGCTACCGATAGGCCCGAAAATCCTTCCCAAAAAGCATGGCATGGCTTACCCTCGTGACCCCTGTTCCTCTCAGCTGACAGTAGCGCACCAGCTGTCGGCCACGGCCCCGCAGTTCCGCCGCCTCATGGTCGAGGACCGCGGCCTGGACGGAGCCGACGCCTACATGGACTTCCTCATGTCTGTGCACAAGGCTGTGCAGAAGATGCTGTATGTTTGATGGGTTTCTTGAAGGGTTTTGGGGATGTGGGCTTTGGTGGGGCGTGGAATTGAAAGAGTATAATTTATTTAACTAGCGATCCGACATCGAGATTGTTGTGCTATATCTGACTTAAATATTAATGCGTTTTAAACATAAATCTTCTGGAATAAATTCTCTAAATGGTCCAAGATCCGACCTACGGACGACCTTCACCCATCTGTTTAATGGATGAAAAGTATTTTATATCTTTAATATGTTAAAAAATATGTCGCGAGTGGGTTGGCTAACAAATTCCTGACCAGACTATGATTAATTAAAAATTCACAGTAACTTTTTTTCAAATATAAATGTGTCTAGTTTGCTAATTACTGGCCCGATTTCATGATGTTTTGGAGAAATATACATTGCATTTCTTATACCGGAAAATTAATGGGGTATTTCTAAACACAGAACAAATAAAACTTTTTGCATGTATGAATAAAATGTTGACGTTTTTGTGTATATGTAGAAAAAACTGATTTTCATTCCATTATCATTTTTTAAATGAAGTTGGCTTTCAATTCCACTGCCTTTTCTTATAAAGTTTGATGCGCTTTAGAACGCATGTTTCGAAGATTTTCTGGTTTTAAGTATCCTGCGACCAGAAAAGGGGTGATTTTGGTGATTCTGGGTGATTTGGGCGGTTTACTATCTTTGGGTATTGTGTGACGCTTTTTTTCATTTTGCCAGAATGATCCTTGCATCTTTATATTTTTATATTGTGATATATTATTCCATTTTGAAAGTCTTTAACAATTCGTTTCATTTTAGGCTGTTACCCACGAGTTTTAATACATATTTGTGAACATAACATATTATATTCCTATATTATACATCATACTACATCACATCACAGCACATTATTTATTCTTACATAAATACCTACACATCACAGTATTTTTATGTTATATGTCATTCATATTGCAGCCATTACAAGTTCGACCCCATATTATTATCGATGTGTCTTTCAAATAATTTTACATATTCACCAATAAAAACAAAAAAAACTGAACAAAAAAAAAAAAGAAGGATTGTGTGGTTTTATGAAACCACGGTAAAAGTGAAACTTTTAAGCGAACTATAGGCGCCGCCATATTGGCCTTGGCTGCTTTGACGAGCGCCTTTCACTTTATCCCTACTCCGCGGCCGACCGTCACGCAACATGCAACACACAGACGAAAAAGTTTGAGACGATGTAATAAAAGTTTCACTTTAAAAAACATCAAATCAAATCATTCCAAAAACTGTTACGAGCATTTTTAAGTTTTCTGAATAAGAGGATTACCCCCGTTTACACCAGAAGCTTAGCATGACTACAATAGAAACGGGTTTTATCGTCGGAAGAATAGACAAAATGACAGATAAACAATCACAATCTGTCATTTTGTCTATTCTTCCATCGACAAAACCCGTAGAAAACCCGTTTCTATGGTTGTCGCGTGCAGGAAAAGGAAGGTTTTGAGTATGAATGCGGATGGCTACACGAGTAGACCAAAGAAACGATGGATGGACTTTGTGAAAGATGATATGGATAGAGGGGGGGTGACTACCGAGATGACGACGATGATGACACCCAGTTTTAAATTCGATTTTAAATTTATCAATTGAATTTAACACTTATCCAATCGAAATAAGGTATATATTTCAATGCTCGGTGATCCAGGTTGGACAAACGCAGCGCAGTTTTCAATCACCGAGCATTGAAATATATACCTTATTTTGCTGTAATAAGTATTAAATTCAATTGATAAATTTAAAATCCTCTGTCGTCCCGTCCGCCGTCTGCGCAGGCAATTATTTAATTTGTTTTCAAATCTCATGCCTTCTATATGATTGGTAAGTTTATTGAATCCAGCTCATACATACCCAGTTTGTGAATTGAGATTTTTCAAACTCTGATTAGCATTATTATTTGGTGATTCCTTCAATATAGCCCGAGAAATGAAAAATTTCTAGCGTTTTTTGCTAATGAATTTTAAATTTCGTGGGTTACTTTGAAGGAGTAACCCACGAAATAAGAGTTGGACAAGTTCTCAACTTTAAATTCTCAATTCAGAAACTGTCTTTATTTTTACTGATGACTTGATCATTCATCCAAAAACATAACGACATAGTTAAAAATCCCCTAAAACCGGATCATTGTTTCAGCTAACAACAATGCGCCAACACGACAAACTGGAAGCCGTGTTACGTCACTTCCTGGTCGAAGATCGCGGGGTGGACGGCAGCTCTTCCTACGTCGATTATCTGTGCCACATCCACAAGGAGATCCGGGCGCTGCTATAGCAGATGTACGGCTACTATTAAGCGTAGCCGAACACCGGACGAAACGCGACGAAAGTTCGGCGCGACGTTATATTATGTCGCATACTTGAACACCCAATCTCAGATAATTTACTTGTATTGTCACTTAATCAATTATCAACTTTAGCAGTATGTAGTTTAGGTTGGTTTTTGTGTGCAATAAAAACGTCCTAAAACTTTTTGGCTGCAAAGGAATTTGAACTTTAACATGTATGACATGTATACAACGGGGATTTAGCGGTTAAGTTTGTTGTTCCATAGCTTGATAATTATCTGAGATTCTGAATTGAAGTTAGTTTAGTAACCAATGCAGGCGAACTTTCCGTCGTGTGTTATCGGTTGGTAAGCCTACGCTGTGGTATCGCCGCCGGGTCAATACAATGTGGGACACTTTTACATGGAGTGTTTGCTTTTCAACTGGTTATAAACAGAACCTCGCTTTATTGGTACTTAGAGGCGTGCAAGTTAAATAGAAGTTGGAAAAAGAGGTTCTGAATATTTAGTGATGTTTCGTGCTTCAAAAAAGTGTTACCCGAAGGTTTACAAAAAAATATATATTATAGCATGTGTATTATTATGGATTCAGGAAAGAGAGCATTTTTGTTAAATGATATTATGTCATTCAATCCAGCGTTTTGTTTTTTGTTTTTTTCTTGTGTAGTATACATGAATGTAGTTTGTCTCCACTAAAATAACTTTCAGCTTGTAACAGGTAAAACTTATTTAATTGTACGTGCTAGTATATGTCTAAATATAATAATTTGATATTGATGAGTCGGTCGAAGTGGAGGTGCTTGGGGGAGGCCTATGTTCAGCAGTGGACGTCTTTCGGCTGAAATGATGATGATGATGATGAGTCGTAAAAAGTAGACGCAATAATATGTAAATAAATTACGTAGGTATGTTATTTAAGTGTGAAATAGCACATTCTTATGAGTTTGTAAAAAAAAAAAACTACTAAATGTAAAAGTTTTCCACATTCCTAACTTGTATAGTTGTGAAATAAATGATTTTGTTTTGGACTAATTAGTATCAATGCTATTTTTATTAAAGGACTATTTGAGATTTGTACCAAAAACTACCAAGCAGGGTTGCTAGTAGTGAAAAATTGTTAGTACTAATATCATAAATTAAAACATGCGTTTTTGGTGATGGTTCAAAATGTAGGCTTCCAAAGTATTCAAACAATCGATGTGGCTCGGGGACCCAGGCGCGACTAGTAATCTCACATGCAGCATAAAGTCGTGTTGCAAAATCGCGTTTGTGTATGAGAGACAAAGTCGATTGTTTATAGAGTTCTCTATGTATCTGTTACGTCCAAGATTCACGCGTAAAGATAAGGATTTAATAAAGACTAGTTATTTCTTCGAAGAATAAAAAGTGTTTGTCCCCTTATTCATAAAAAAAAACGTGTAAATACATCATCTTCACCCATAGAAACTATTATTGGGGGTAGGTAGACGTGTACTTGCCATACACTTTTTTAATTGCCTCAAGGGTTAAAATAGATGGAAACTTGGCTTCCAAGCATAATGTCTTTGATTTGATACCCGGACGGTGTATTTTAATTAGGTAGTGATAAATTGGAATTTGCCCGATAAATAGGGATAGCCTTACCCTAAGCTGCGGTAGTACACCTTTTCCTACTCCTAATTAATTGCCAACAAAGATAAAATGAGCACATGAATAAAGGGAATTTAATAAATTAATAAGTATATTATTGTTAACGATTTCTACAAAGTTATTATTGAGGCTAATGCCACAGCACGGTTACAATTAAAGACCACATTAAGGTCTTAAAACCTTAAGGTTTAAGGTCTTTGGTCAAGTTAGACCGATAATTTTCACAAGGCAAATGACATGTACGTTTAATTAATATAAGACTTTTCTTGTACAGTATAAAGATGACTATGAAAAGCATTTTGTATGACCCCTAAATCGAATAAGTAATTCTCACTGTTTCAAGTCAATTTAGATACTTAAAAATTGGATATCGTCGCGGCGAGAATTTGATGGCTCGGCACTATCGCCGCGATTCTCTCGCCCGTGGAGATGGCGCCATCATTTTCCATTCGTAGTTTTTGTACTCAACTAAGTTGCAATTACAATAATGTTCTATAGACAAATAGTAATACTCCTATACCGAGACGTAAAGACAGCGAGTTTTAGAAAAAGTTGGTATATGTAGAGCGTCGTCTCTGCCATTCCTGTGTCCATCTCTTTTTAACGCTCGATGTCATATATTATAGTCCGGAGAGAGAATGCGTTATTGACACCTGTCAGTTTCATACTAACGAATGTGTGTTTTGCGAATTTGATCCTTATTAGTACTAGAGATTGTCCAACTGACAGGTGTCAGGAATGCATTCTCTCGATGCGGACTGTAACGTCCGGATACTGTCCCTGCGTTCCGAAATGCGCTAAAAGTGATAATATCGCGAATCCGACCAAATTTAATAGTCACAAAATATAAGGGCTATTGAGTAATAATTTTGACTATTAAATTTGGTCGGATTCGCGTTGGTATTGTGAAATTGACAGGAATTTTATTGGCATAACAAGATGGCGGCGTAAGTTCCGATTTTTGCCACGCGCCAAATGAACTTTGTAGCGTTGTAGTTGATTAGTGTGGCCGATTTTGGACCAACAGTAATGTCTATTGATGGCCTAGAAACTAAAGAAATAAAATAGGCTTTTATAGACAAAAAAGCTACGAGTTCTTACGAAATTGTCATGTATAAGAATATTTACAATAATAAAAAAAATCCTTGTCCGTCAAAAGTATTGAATAAAAGTGTTGCTACACGAAAAAAATGTTAACTTTTAGTAGAAAATTCCAATTAATTATTATCTCAAAATGTAAGTTTGTTTTGTTAACAATTGGAATAGTTTTTGTTTCCTACGATATTAAAACTAGATATATTTTATCTATATTGGATTGTATTGTAAATGTAAATAAAATTTGACATTATTTAATTTTATTTGTTCTTATTTTTAGATTAGTGATAATATTGGTTGATTTTCGGTTTATAAACTTGTAATATATTGGAAAATATTTGTATGCAAGATATCCGTGTCTCGCAAATAAAACTGTCGAATAACCATAGTTTTGACTAGGGGCTCTCGGCCGAGTTTGAAACTAGTCTGGCAATACCGAAAAGCACTAGGAAGAATTATATAAGTTGAAAATTAACTAATTTTATTTAAAAAAGTCTTACATAATCTATTTTTTTATCTAGAACTTTAGCCCTAGCAGCGAACGAGGCGGTCCCACTATGATCCCTAGACACTGTACCACCACGTTTGACAAAGTTATAATCTAGTTGCATCACATCGTCGGCACTGGAAAGCATAGGTAATACAGCATACAAGGATAGACAGACATCTTAAAAATCTTTACATCCATGTGATTGACGATTGTGTTAAGATTTAAATAGTTAGATTTGCTCCCACCGTACTATGAGTGAGTTCACACAGTACGCATGGAACGATTTATACGATTTTCAGATCGCGAACGATACCATAATAATCAAATGTCATTGTCAACGATACCGCATTTTTTGATGCGGTCGGGCGAATCTAACGATTTAAATCTTTGCGATTTATTCATTCACTTCGTTTGTGATGTCTATCGCTATTAAAGGAAGGTACCTATTTCATTTGCATTTATGATTAATTAAGAGCGTGCGTTCTGAAAGTGGGCAACGTCGCAAATAGCTGTCAAATATTTCGATGTTTTGATTAATTTGGCAATATTACATACTGTATGGAAACATGAAATATCGCTAGTGAACTAAAATATTGATTATGAAATGAAATAATTAATATCGTAATACTGAAGTTTTATATGTAAAAAAAATATTTTGGAGACTTTCCAAATGGGCCTTTTTACACCTAAAACGGTTACAACATCAAATTCAGTGTTATAATTGCAATTCATTATTAATATTTTAGGTCACTAGGTAGCGATTAATATTTCATATTTTCACACAGTAATATTGTCAAATTAATCAAAACAGGTAAATGTTTGACAGCTATTTGCGACGTTGCCAACTTTTAGAATGAACACTTAAATAGTCTGCGCGACCACTGAAGGCGGAAATTTTTTAAATTGCAATTTGATGCAATGACATAGACACTAGCGCCGCGTTTATCGGACTTGAGTGGTGGCGCGGACTCGATGCCCCCTCCTAAACCCCGGTTAGCAGCCAAACTCGTGAGTAAGATGCAGTTAATCTTCTGTTAACAGTAGTTAAGTCAGTTAGAGTTAACTTCGGCAAGTTGAGGAGATTATTGTTAAATAGTGTATAATCCAGAACTGTATTGAGCGTGTAAGTTTTTAATAGTAAATAAATCCTTTTGTATAAATATAAAATTGTTTTAATTTTTTTTATTTTTCAATACCAATTACCACCATAAATTTGATATTATGTTGACAGCAAAAGTTCAATTGATAAAGGTTCAAGTGAAATGTAAATAAAACGCGAATTACATATTTGGAAGTAATATTTTTCTATAATTGAGTTACATGAATAATGAACTTATAAAAATATTTAACAAATTGATTAATTGTTACAGACCAATAATTTGTAGTTAGCGTCGCGTCTTTTCCGAAAACGGCCTTATTTTGACTGAAAAGAAAAAGCAATTTACAATTAGTACAATAAATCAATCATCATGGGTAATACGATACCCCTTGGTAAGAGTGTGACAGCCAGACTTAGGCTTCTGACGACCCGTACCTAACTGCTGTCAAAGATCCAGGAATTACAGCTGGGACCAACGGTTTCCGAGGTACGGAGGGGTTTCGATGTGTAATGGATGGACACCCATCCACGAACCGACCGCGGCAAGTGTAGCTTAACCTTCGGTCGACCCGTGTGGCTGTTATTATTTAGCCACGAGGCGAGCGACTTAGTACAATAAATCAAGGGCCTATAATTTGCCCACAAACAAAAGAAGGAAGCTGGCATTGATCGTTCGCTCACTTTGTTTCGATTTCCGATTGATCCTCTAGAGGCACACGGTGTTTTTTATACGTGCGTTGACGGCGTGTTTTTTGCCTTGATAAAGCAGCGCCTTGTTGCGTTTAAAAAAAACCGCGAGCTCTTAGGCACAACAGGTAGGTAGGAATAGTCAAACCCGCCGCGCTAAGGCTCTGGGAGACAGGCGCGACGCGACCATGAAGTTTTCTTCGAAATAGTTCTACTCTGGCAGCCTTTATAGTTTTTGTACTTTCTCTTCTTGGATACGGTTGGTTATCTTGAACCCAGGATGATTTTACTAGATTTTACGTGTTGATTTTTTGGCATGGTCTCATTAATACCCTAAGTCCACACCAAAGAATCAACTGGCATAATATATTATTAAAATGTATGTATTTATTTTTTGTTTTTCATTAAAAATAATTCGACAAAGTCACGATTATTTATGTAAAACACCCTTACATGAAATATAAAATAAAAAACTTCAATTCTGACTAGTTTTGGCCATAAAAAATAAATTACAACGTCGCATTTTCTTAGCTTTACATATGAATGATTCGTTGAATGAAAATGATTTACTCGTACTTATCAATGAAACTTGGTACATCCATCGAGAGTCTAGTGTTAAGTTGTTATCTTCGAAACTATGTCGGTATATTTGGACTACATGGTCTAGGACTTTTTGTATTATTTTTACTTATAGCATTATTTCACCACAAATCACCCTGATGGAGTACTGCACATAGTGGAATATATATATATATATATATATATATATACAATTATACAGGCAACCATAATAGCTGTCCATGAATGACAGTAATGGAGATATCACCTTGTCTTCTGTATATTGTCCTCCAAAACACAATTTAAAAAAGTGCAACTTACAATCTACATACGTGAAGAGTCTTGGACCTCGTTTTATATCAGGAGGAAACTGGAACGCTAAACATGTTGATTCGGGCTCGCGACTAAACACGTCGAGGGAGAGAGCTTAAAAAGTGTGTTGATACGAACAATTTAATCACGATTGCCACATCTGAGCCCGTCCGTCTGGGTCCGTCGGCCTGTGGGTTACTGGCCGACGAACCCCAACAGACTGCCTGACGTTTTGGATTTCTTCATTATGAAAGGACTCAACAGACTATTTATAACATCCAATCCTGTTTGGATGGGTCGTCTAATTAAATACCAGTTATTCTAACAATTGGCGCAACTGTTTTTAATCGCCCAAAAAAGGTCCCAGACTATACAACAGCAGAACAGACTGTATCAATATCTGCATATCAATGCGGTACTCTGTATCGCATTAACATGTCAATCAAACTCAAAATAGCTTTAAGAAATGTCGATGACATTGACAATGCAGTAACAGATTTCACCAGGACGATTCAAGAGGCATGTTGGAAGAGCACACACGAGTTTAATCATAAGAAACCAAGATATAATACAGTGCTGCTGGAAATTCGCCATATGATTCTAGAAAATTACGTCGTGTGTGGCATGTAAGTCGCCATACTGTGGACAAACGGGCCTTGAATAAGGCTATACAGGACCTGAAACATGTAATTAAAGACGCAGAAGATGATACTCTGGAAGCACATTAACAATCCCTAACTGCAACCCGTGCGACCGCCTATTCACTCTGGAAGGTATGCAAAACCACAAACCAGCCAAAATACCCGAAACCACCTATTAGAATAGTAGGAAGAAGCTGGGCTAGAACAAACCTAGAAAAAGCAAATGCGCTGATCACCTCGCTAACGTTTTCTTACCAAATGAACCGGAACCTGGAATAGACGATGTCGACATAGACAATATACTGACACTGATATATATGACAACATACTCTAGCAAAAAAATTCTAAATCAAAACGATGGCATTACAATATTTGTTAAAACCAATCTCCAATGTACGCTTGAAGAACCGGACCCAATAGGTGCTAATTTTCTACTATTAAAACTTGCTTCAGATATTTGTATTCTAGCTTCCTATAGATCCTCATCAATATAGCTAATATAGCTTCCTTAACTCCCTAGAAAACATTTTATGTAAATGAAAAGCACATAACATCATTCTAATAGGTGATATCAATATAGACATAAAACCTAATAACTCAGATATAAATAGTTCATCCTATCTTAATCTAACTGCAGAAATGGGCCTTCTACCGGGACATGGGTACCCGCTTCCTATAGATCCTCATCAATATATTGTACTAATAGCTTCCTTAACTCCCTAGAAAACATTTTATGTAAATGAAAAGCACATAACATCATTCTGATAGGTGATATCAATATAGACATAAAACCTAATAACTCAGTTATAAATAGTTCATCCTATCTTAATCTAACTGCAGAAATGGGCCTTCTACCGGGACATGGGTACCCATCCTACAAGATTGCATAGCTGCCTCGATTAGGTACATTATGATTGGTACCACTACTTGTGCAACAGTCATGGTTATAGATTCCACTATCAGTGACCACGCCTCCGTAATGCTATGTCTAAGTAACGCCTCCTATAAAAACAAGAACCATATTAAAAGATACATTACAAAAGTAAACTATGAGGGCGCTGTTGATCAATTAAAAACTATGGATTTTAATTTTATTTCACAGAATTGTGGTGCAAACGAAGCCGTTTCACAGTTTGTCGAATGTCTTATGTCCACGGTATCCCAACACTCAAAAGTAGCGAGTCTCCAACCGTAAATTAGTCCTTAAGCCTTGGATCACACCTGGCCTCTTACGGTGTATTCGACACAGGGATAAACTCCACCGAAAATTCCTGGCAGACCCAAAAAACGGAATAGTCGAGCTATCACACTAAAGGTATCGTAATCACTGTAATCTATTACTCAGGAAATTAAGAAACGATCACGAAAGCTCCGTTTTAAAAACTTCAAAGGACAATAAGGAAACATGAAATATTATTAAATCCATAACCAACCAAAATAGTAAACACTTGTCGGCTGATAAGCTTCTACCTGCCACTGAAGATGTGGATGCGCCTAATGCCATACAACAAATAAACCATTATTTTTCGAATATTGGGAAGCAATTGGCAGACACTTATCAAAAACCAAAATTCCCCCCACTTGCCCCATACAAAACTGAGTCACCCCCCGCGCGAAATTCTATGGTTCTACTTTCTCCGGACGAGGCAGAAATAGAGACAGTCATTAACAACCTAAAAAATAATTGTGCTACAGGATGGGACTCTATTCCGGCTCAACTCCTCAAACTGGGTAAAGAAGTACTAGTGCTCTTACAAAGCTTATTGGAGCCTGTTTTGAGCAAGGAGTTTTTCCCCGTATCTTTAAGAAATCTTTAATCACACCTGTTCACAAGGGTGGAAACCAAGGCGATGGTAAAAACTACAGACCTATTTCAGTTTTATCAGCACTGTCGAAAATAGTGAAAATTATTGAACCGTAGACTCATGCAATATTTAAGAGTATTACAAATTATTAGCGGACACACAATTTGGTTTTAGGTCCGGGAAAAGCACTGCAGACGCAGTTAATCAACTTGTTGATTACGTGACTGGAAAAGTTGACTTAAAGCAAAAATGTATGGCTGTTTTTCTGGATCTAGCCAAGGCGCTTGACATTGTCTGTATTCCAATCCTTGTGACCAAGTTAGAACACGCTGGAATCCGGGGAAGGGCTCTAAGCATATTTACAGACTTTCTCAATGACCGGACACAACAGTGAAGATTAGTGAGGTCATTAGCAATGAAGACAGAGTTCATTATGGTGTGCCGCAGGGTAGCTGTCTATCCCCGAGTCTTTTCCTGCTCTATGTGAATGACCTTTGCCAGCAGTCTCTTACTAACGGTAAAATATTTAGTTATGCAGACGACACCGTACTAATATTTCATGGAGAGAGCTGGGAAGCGGCACGGCACTCTGCAGAGGCAGGGTTACGTAAAATAATCCACTGGCTGGAAGGTAACTTACTAACCCTTAATATCTCGAAAACATCATTTCTGCAATTTACTTTCGCAAAAACTAAACCTACAGTAATAAGCCTTGCACACTCTTGTGATGACCCCAATAACAGTCTTCCATGTTCATGTCTTCCAATCACACAACAAAAGACAATGGGATGTGATTCTGGATGAGGTACTTACGGCGTCCCCACATTGAACAGACTGCCTCCCGTGTTAGAAAACTTATATGAGCGTTCAAGAGACTGCGGCAAGTGGCCGACTTTAAACTTCTCCGTGCGGTGTACTTAGCACTAGCACAAACAATCATAGGTTACTGTGTCACGGCATGGGGAGGTGCTTGTAAAACCTATATGATACACCTCGAGAGAGCTCAAAGATCTCTGTTAAAAGTCATGACCTTCAAACCGTGGCGGTTCCCTACAAAAATCCTGTATAAGAGTTGTCAGGTACTTACAATGAGACAATTATACCTTCTCAATCTCATAATAAAACAGCATGAAATCACACCGGTAAATCTCACAACAAAACATAAGAGAACTATCACTAATATATGCCGCGCAGTCAAGTGTAGGACCGCAGCCGCTCGACGGCAACGCCTATACCTAGCTACTTATATTAATAATAAAGTAAACAAAATTCTCCAATCAACCCACTACCAAAAAATAAAACTAAGATGAAACTAAACACATGGCTTCAAACACTGGATTACCCACAGACAGAAAACATACTTAAAGAACAATACTCGTGATAATTAAATAGTAAAGTAGGCACACAAATCCTCACATATACCCAAAGTCCAACCACCAAGCACAATCACTTTCACTCACTCACACACACTCAAACATACTCATACACATACACAAAAACACAACAAACACAAATGCACACAAACCACTCAAGAGCATGCATGCACTAAATTTGATTCCTACATTTTAAATTATTTTAATTTTATTGCATAAAATGTTTATATTAAAAAAACGGGTGAAGACACTGATTCCTGTAACACAGGTACCACCTAAAAATCTAACAATTAAGATGTAACAACTTTTTTATGTCAATAAAACATTTTTATTTTTATTTTACTGAAGCAAGATTTGCAGATGGAAATGCCAATTAAATCTATAACACCTCAGGAAATTAGGCGGGTAATCAGGGCATTGGATGATAAAAAGGCCCCAGGGTTTGATCTAATAGACAAAAATGTCCTTGAAGAGCTACCTACTAAGACGATCGTTTTCCTGACAACTGTTTTCAATAGTATGCTCAGGGTTGGATACTACACATTGCTGTGGAAAGTATCACAAATCATCATGATACACAAGCCAGGAAAGCCGAAGTGACGTCCTATTAGTTTGCTTCCTGTGCTCTCCAAACTTTTTGAAAAATTGTTATTGTGCCGACTTCTAAATTCAATGTCAATAATTCCTGATCCTCAATTTGGCTTTAGACCAGAATATGCCACTACAAAACAAATGCATAGAGTGTGTCATCAGAAATGCTCTAGAAACTAAGAAATACTGTTCCTCAGTCTTCCTTGACGTACAACAGGCCTTCGACAAAGTATGGCCTAAGGGACTATTATGTAAAATAAAAACACTTGCCACACTGTTACTACAACATCCTGGAATCTTATCTATCTGACAGAATATTTCAGGTCAAGGAAGACGATAGCACCTCTAGTTTCCATAACATACTAGCAGGAGTACCTTAGGGCTCTGTTCTTGGACCAGTGTTGTACACTATCTTCACGGCAGACCTACCGCAAAACCCTGGGGCCTGGTGTGACAATTGCTACTTACGCAGATGACACTGCAGTCCTGGCAAGTAGCAATTGCCCCAACAGAGCGTCGAAAAACCTACAGGAAAGTCTAGACGAAATTCACAACTGGCTTGCTAAATGGAGAATACGAGTCAACACATTTAAATCGGTCCAAGTCATCTTTATACTTAGACACCAGCAATGTCCACCAGTGAAACTTGGTCATAATCAACTCCCACAAAGTGACTGCGTCAAATACCTTGGTATGCATGGATCAGCGACTGACATGGAGAAAACATATAGAAACGAAACGAAAAGAGCTCGACATTAAGTACAAAGGCATGTACTGGCTCAGGAGCCAGTATATGCCTTTGTACCTAATGTCGAGCTCCTACCCAGGGGTAGGAATTCCAAGCTGTCTGTAGACAATAAGATCTTGATCTATAAGACCATACTTAAACCCATCTGGACTGACTTACCGCATTCAACTGTGGGGCATAGCGTGTGACTCCAATATAAACATGATACAGAGAACTCAGAACATCATCTTAAAACAGATATCAAATGCACCATGGTTTATCAGGAATGCTGAAGTTTACGAACACCTGAACATGAAAACAGTCAAGGAAGAAATAAGTTCATGTTTGCAAAAATACAAGTCCAGACTGGAGAGATCACATCGCAACCAACTGGCCGCTCAACTCAATACCAGTAGTGCTATTCTGTAACCATCTCACCGTGTTATCTTAGGTGAAATGAGCGTGGAGTGAGCTGTCAATTGCTAGGGATTGACACTATTGGCAGCTCAATTCACCTAAGTTATCACGGTGAGATTTTTCCAGAATAGCATTACAGATTGTGTCAGCAGACTCAAAAGACGCAACATTCTATAATTGGATAACTTGTAGAGAGCTGCTTGACTAATAAGAGTTGCTCCTGATGAGGAATAGCTCTCCACTGCCAGATCTTCCTATAACTCATCTGCTCATAGTTTTAAAACTGATTGCAAGATAAGGAAAAAAAAAACTTATAGCATTATATCCTTAGAGTTATAGAATATCAAAAGGAGCACGTTGTATAATACCTATTGCGGTTAGTCAACGTCGACCAGACGATATTGATCGTTTCAAAATAATCGATTGTTGAACGTAGGTAATGCGCCTGCCATGTACCACACTGGATCAATCTGGGGCCCAAGTCTGCTATTTTTATAAATTCGTCATTCCAACACGATTCCATTGTCATTTTGCTGAAACTTCGTAATCTGCTAAATTCATAATGGTCGATCATTGGTCGGTCAATGGTCTCGTAATAGAATTGTGTTTTAATGGCATTGTCGTACAATACGACCAATGATACCGCCTAAGTCAGTCATTCATTTGTCATTATGTAAGAGATTACCAATAAGTACCTACCATTTCTTTCAATGGAGTGTCAGTGGCTGACCATTGGAAAGTCATAATGACGCCATTATATTAGTAGATTACCAAACTTGTCAAAATCAACAATTATAAAATCAATGATAGACCATTCTGATAGAATAGAATAGAATAGGTCTTTATTTGCTTAGAATGTAGGTACATAAAAATAAGTTGTTAAATCATAATATATAGGATCCATGTACATTCTGCCTTATTACAGCATGCAAATGTAATACAAAATAGAGGATAATAAATATAAAATATTACAAAAAATGATAATTTAAGAAATCCTGCACAGAATAATAACATTTATCTACAAGTAATTCTGTGAAACGTTTTTTAAATTTTTGCAACGGTAAGTTTTTAATTTGGTCAGGTATTTTATTAAAGATTACAGGAGCCATACAAATCACATTTTTTTTTAATAAGCTAGTTTTAAATACACCCGTGCATAATAGATTCTGGTATTGCGATCTCATAGCTGTACTTCGTTTTCTAGTTTCTATTAAAGTTGCAAATAGACATCGATTTGTTATTATAAATATTGCTAATTCAAGGATATAAAGGCATGGGAAGGTTAACAATTTATGAGACTTAAATATAGATACGCAACTGTCCGTTACTTTAAGACCAAATATAGCTCTCAGGCAGCCCTTTTGAGCTTTGAAAATGCTTTCTCGTTCACTACAGTGAACCCAAAATATGACACCAAATCTTAAGATAGAAATTACTAGACCATGGTAAGACACTAATATTGTTGGTAAATTTACTTTTTTTGACAGATTATTTATGCAACATAAACGCAGCTGTGCTTAAAAGTTTACAGATATCTTCTGCTTGCAGCTTCCAAGTTAATTGGCTGTCAAATATTATTCCTAAAAATGTTGTATTGTTTACTTTTTCTATAGTTTGACCATTGCAGTTTATATCCATATCTCCTGCAGATATTCGTTGGTAAAAGTGCATGATTTTAGTTTTTTGGATATTAATAACCAAATTATTATGGTGAAGCCACTTTATTAAACTACTAATTGTATTGTTAATGTCATTTACATATGATTCTTTATTGGTACATGAAACAATCGATGTGCTATCATCCGCAAACAATACCATAGGATGAAGTATATGAAGTGGCAGGTCATTTATGTATAATAAAAATAATAAAGGTCCGAGGACACTGCCCTGCGGGACACCATATTTTATTTCTCTAAAAGACAATCTAGATTTTAATTCCGTTTTAGATCCCAAACACAAGCTCGATATTTCCGTACATTGTCTACGACCTTTTAGGTATGTTTTTATTAAATTAAGAGCATTGCCACGAATACCGTATGCGTGAAGTTTGGTTAGAAGGATATCGTGATCCACACAGTCAAAAGCTTTCGAAATATCGGCATATATTGCGCATACAGGTATTTTAGAGTCTACTTTTGGCATTACTCCATGGAGAAAGTCGAAAATAGCCATGTTGATGTTTTTATTTTTTCTAAAACCCTTTTGTTCGTCACATAGTATGTGGTATTTTGTTAGAAAATTGTAGAGAGATTCATAGATAATTTTTTCTATGATCTTTGAGAAGATGGGAATTAGAGCAATTGGTCTATAGTTTGCCATTTCGTCTTTAGCATTATTTTTATATAGTGGTTTAACTATTACAGTTTTTAAACTTTCTGGAAATACTCCAGAGAATATACTTACGTTAATGATATGAGCAAAGGGCGCAGCTATACAATTAGAAACAAATTTTAGAACTGGGGTTGAAATACTATCATAGCCAAAGCTCTTTTTATTTTTTAAGTTTTTTATAACACGCGTGACATCTTCAGGAATAACTGGGGTCATAAATATTGAATTTGGGTTGATATTTATGTTGATTGTTTCACCAGACGTATGTTTTGGTAGACCCGAAATCTGGTCAATGAAGAAATCATTGAAAGATTCGGCTATTTTATTAGGGTTTGATATTATTTCATCTGCTTTTTTTATTTGAGAAATGGGTTCTCTTACAGTTTTACTATTATTAATAATTTGCCAGGCAGTTTTGGACTTATTTTTGAAATTATTTATTAAGTAGTTATTCTGAGCTTTCTGGGTCAGTTTAATGATTTTCTTAAATCTACTTGAGTAATTATTAAATGTCCTTTTATTTTCACAAGTTGGTTTTAGTCTCTGTTGCCACAGTAATTGTCGTTGTCTTTTGCTACATATTCGTATCCCGCGAGAAACCCATTTTAATTTTTTCTCAGATCTTATAGTCACTAATTTATAAGGGAAACAGAGATCATGTAAAATTTGGAACATTTCTAAGAAGTTATCATAGGCTTTGTTAGAATCTTCTATGCTGTATACATCAGAAAACGATAGGCTTTGGAGATGTGTTCTAAATTTAATAAAATTTTCCTTAGTTATATCTCGTCTTAATGTTCTCCACGATTTTATTTGGCTGGTTTTATTAACTTTTATCTTCATTATTTGGGCTGTGTGGTCAGATAATCCGAAATCGATTACTTCATGTTGGCAGTTTTGCTTAAAATTATGTGCAAAATTGTCTAAGCAAGTATTACTGATAAATTGAGTCGGTTGATTAATTTCTAGTTTGAGGTTGTAGCTCCTAAGAAAGCATTCAAATTCTAACGTCATTATATTCCTGTTTAAAACATCTATATTAAAGTCTCCACATAAAATTACTTTTTTGTAAGGTTTGATGCACACTTTTTGTAGAATGAGATCTAAGTTTTCATAAAACTTACTCAGGTGGTTACTCAGTTTGGGAGGTCTATAAACACATATAAATATATTTTTTTGTAAATCGATACTACTGTAATAGCAGACTTGAGGCCCTGAACGGTCGATGTCATCGTTCGACGTGGATCGATTGCAATCTCTTATAATCCTGCACCCTAATTGCATAACACATGATCGATCACAATCCGTTTCATTTCGACAGTTCAACAACATTCATTGCGTTATACGTTGTTGAGCAGATTTTTTTTCCAACTTATGAAGCAATGGATTAGCAATCTGTTTCAAAACGATTTAGATTGTGATTGATCGTGTATTACGCAATTAGGGTACTGGTTTACTATTTAGAAGTATTTTATACTTCCATGTAAACTTCTACACCGTGTCCAATAAATTCAACTCAATAAATAAAAAACTGTCAAACTTAGTTTAAACATAATATATATTTTTAATAAAATTACATTTCTTTTAACAATAGATAATAGATGTTTCGGTATAATGCCTCCTTTGACCTTCCTCATCAGCTTCAAACGTTTTTCAAACCCGTCACACGCGGCACGCACAGCTTCCATCGGCATTTCCGTCCAAACGCGCTGGATAACTTTCTTAAACTGCCCGAGATTTGCAATTTTGTTGTCATTTAGCTTCGACAGCATGTATGACCATACAAAAAATCCAAAGGATTCAAATCTGGTGAGCTGGGAGCCCATTCATTCTTGGGTAGGAAATCAGACAAATTGGCTTGACACCATGTTTGAACCACGTTTGCTGTGTGTGATGTTGCTCCATCTTGTTGGAAGATGACTCGGTGCTACAGTTTTTTCCAAAACTTCCGTCTTGTAATATTCAGCGTTGATTTTAACACCCTTTTCGATAAAAATCAAAGGAAGTTTTCCACGTTCACAAATCGCCCCCCAAACCATCACAGATGGTGCACCTTGATATCTCGGAACGTATTTATGGTCCTCTGGAATGTCTGCTATCCTTGCTGCCCACAATCGATCGTTTTGAACATTGTGTGGATGCTCTAGGACAAAAAGTTTCACATCGGAAAAGACGAACTCGTCCCCAGCGTGCCAGGAAAGTATTATTTTTGCTCTATCTAGCCTCTTTTTCTTACAAGCATTTGATTCGCCGTGAACTTTTTGTTTTTTATAAGCTTTACACCCAAGGTCCATTTTCAAAATATTATGCGCCGATCCCCTCGAAATTTTCAAATCAACCGCAAGTTTTCGCAGAGAACGATGGCGTTTTTGTCGAATCCGCTCCCTTACAATCTTCACTACCCTTGCTGTCCGTGCTGAACGCGACCTTTTTCGATCCTGCAATGAAGATGTCTCCTTGTACCTTTTTATGGTTTTGTATTCAAAATCACGTTTGATCCCGAGAGGTTTTAAAGCCTTAAAAATTGCACCTGGCATTTCGCCACTGAGAAATTTTTTAACAACTCCTCCTCGAAATTTCTTCATTTTTTAGTTTTTGACATAAAACTAACAAAAAACATACGTCAGTAATTTTAATTTTCTTTTATTTTGCAGTCGTATACATAGACAATAAACTGTTAAAAAAAGATCCTCTCCAAATAGTTTGCTTTATTCTAAAATAAGTGCCTATAAAAGTGTATTCGAACTTATTGGACACGGGTTACATATAAACAGGGTGGCAGGGACATTGACGCGAAAACTGAAACCATGATTCTGAACCCCATTGCGTTAACATTTTACGTCGGTTATTTAAAAAAATCTGCTGTTTCATAGAAAAGTGCAATACCTACGCGCTCAAAATGTATGGAACCGTTTTTTCGAGTCGAGTACAGTCAAGTACAAAATTATTAAGTACGAATTTTTAATGGTCACCTTATTTTTTGGTAGTATTAAAAAGGGTATAATTGTTAGTTATGTAGCTATTGTGGATAGGTATTTTAAAGTATGTGTTATATATAATGTAGGTATGTCATAATCATAACATAATAATATTATAAAACAAAGTCCCCCCGCCGCCATCTGTTTGAACGCAATAAACTCAGAAACTACCGACACTTAATAAGGTACTAAACAAATTACAATAAGATAAAAAAAGCCGGCTTAGTGCGTGTGTCTGACTCGCACTCGTGCTTATTTAGGGTGCCGTAGTCAACAAGGAACCCTGATAGTTTCGTCGTGTCCGTCTGTCTGTCTGTTTCATCTGTCCGCGGCTTAGCTCAGAGACTGTTAGCACTAGAAAGCTGTAATTTGGCATGAGTATACATATTAATCACGCCGACAAAGTGATACCTAACCTATAAAACATGAAAAAAATGTTTTTTTTAGGGTACCTCCCCTACACGTAAAAGTAGGGTTTTTTTTTGGTTGCTAGTTTTGGTTGGTTGGTTCTGGATATGTGAAAAAATTCACAGCAGTAAGTATAACGAAATTAAAAGGAAAACTATCACAGCTAAGTAAGCTCTACAAATTAACGAGTAATAATCGACCAGCTTAGTTGAAAAAACACACTTAAGTTTATTCTTGGGATAAATTCATCCCTTCTACGGAACCCTTCATTGTGCGTGATCCGACACGCACTTAGCCTATCTATCACACAGCAGCTGTTTGACCGAGAAATGGTGTGTATTTGTAATTAATGGAGAAAACAGATATACAATAATGTCACTATCGTGTAGATAAGGTATCGTGTCCTAAGCCTGTTAGCGACGCTCCTTTATAGAGCATAAGAGTACATATGAAGTAACAACGAAAGACTGATGACTATGTCACGCAATCAAGTATACTTTATAGGTTTTCTTTAAATAAATGTGATAATCACCGGACTATCATAATGTACTGTAATTTCAATAATGGGCTCGGCAACGTTGCAGGGCGCGCAGTTGGGGGTGGGGCAAGGCGCCGTGAGCTTTCTGCGGGAACACCCGGTCGCGCGCAGAGCCAGCGACCACAGCGTCAGCATCGCCACTAGGACCTGTGCTAGCCTCATACTGGAACACCACCTGGGGTTTAGAAGAGCGTTCTTTTTAATTTTGAAATATCGTTATTTACCAAAGGTACAATTCATAAAATTTTAATGCACTTATCCTAACTAAGCTAGATTAACACAGATATATTTGAGGCACTTTCGAGAAGCTAGCGGTTCACCTTTTGCCGAAACACATACATTGCTGACTGCTGGACGTAGACCAATCTTCGCCACATATTCGGCCGGTCCTGTGCTTTTTGCTTCCAACAGCCTCACAATGTGAACCGATGAGCTGGAGGAAGCTCGTAGGAGTCCTTTGAAGACAGGTACCTATTTATAAGGATTAAATTAAAAATTTCTTTTACGAACCAGTTATATGCTGGAATCTCACAAGTTTATTCTGCAAAGAAGATCAAAAAACATGGTCAGTTAGTCTGCTGCTGTTGGAGTTGACTTCAAGTCTGTCGAAATGCGGCTGACACCTTTCAGCTATAATCCGCATGCGACTGCTAGTCATCTTCGTCAGAGGTATGTGAGCGGTGAGACAGGGGGAGGGCGCCATTGACAAAATTGTCCGACTGAGTTAGCCGGGCCTTTGTCTACCTCCCCCTTCTCAGCCCGTCTAGCAGTCGCACGCGGACTATACCTACTAATATTTTTCAAGGTTCAAAGAATTAAGGTGGTTTTATACCGGCGAGGCAAGGCGTGGATGGGATGGGCGTGAATTGAAATCACGCTTACCCTTTTACACCGAAAGATGTCCAGCGCTGCCTCGCGCCGGCTCGCGATGTCTCGCGCCGTCTCGCGATGTCTCGCGCCGTCTCGCGCTATCACGCGCCGCCCGGCCAGCAGTGTCTGGCGCACCAGCCAGCCGAGAATATAGTATGCAGAGATGTCTCGCGATGGTCGGAGCGAGCCGGCTCGTGCCAGCGCGTGCCAGCGCGAGACATCGCGAGTCCGCGCTTGACGGAGAGAGACCGTGCGGGTCCTCGATGGCCGGTGCGAGATTTGCATATTCGTTTTACAAAGTAAATAAAAACTCTATTCTATATATATTATACTAACAAATATTTCAATTCAAGCCTCGCACATCCTCGCGCATCTAGACCTTTTACACCAAAGATGGGCAGGACGTTGGATAGAAATTTTGCCATACAAATTTCAATTCTCGCCTATCCCATCCATGCCCGCCTCGCCGGTATAAAACCGCCTTAGGTATTAAACGCCCATGATGCCGTTGGTCGAAATGGATTGATCTAATATAACTAGCCTGCATTGTCCCACTGCAGGGCAGAGGCCTCCCTCTTTCTTTTCCACACAATTCTGTGGTTTGCTAGTCCTTACGGTAGGAGTCAAGTTTGTTCCGCCATCTTCTTCATTGCCCTTAAAAAATCTTTCTGTAAGCGGCATGCATCAATAGTACCTACCTACTGCTTTTTCTGCAGTCTTGATGTAGGCCATTCCAATAAAGGGAAAAATTAACTCACCGGTCTTCTTCTGTTTGAATTGTACCTACCTACCCTGGTACAGTTAAACCAGAAAAGGTATGTACTTCGGTAATCTTCGTGTTTCCGAATTAGCACGAAACGTCGCGCCACAGATTAACCCCCCGAGAGAGCCAAATAGGCAAGAAGGTAGTTCGATGGTTACGTACTTTTCCTTGGAGATCTGTAAATGACTTACTTCAATGTAAGGTCCCCTGACTCCTGGTGGGCAGTTGTTCCACAGTTTTAGAATCACGCGGATCAGCACCGCGCTGATCGGAAGCAGAGCTACCAACACGTTCCCTAAATTCATGTTCTTCGCTGTTGGCAAACATATTCAGTTAGCCCAAGTACGCACGGGTGATTTTTTTAACACGACGATTTTTATCGTGCACTGGATTTTCAACTCTCGGTGATGAGCCGAGCATTGAGAATCCAACAGACTGCATCACAGCGCGTCAAAAAAAAAACTCTGTTGAATTTTCAACTCTCGGCGCTACGCAGTGCTTTGAAAATCCAGTGCCCGATAAAAAATTGGCCGTGGGTACGAGGGCTTAGTAACAAGTTACAAGATAAATAATAAAATAAAGCTAGCAGTGATAGCCTAGTGGTGTGACCGTCGGACTGCCAAGTCACAGGTCTCGAGTTCGAACCCAAGACACGCACCTCTCTTTTCGGATTCGTGTGCGTATTGTAAAATTATCACTTGCTTAAAAAACGGTGAAGGAAAACATCGTGAGGAAACCGGCATGCCTGAGAGATATTTCTGGACGGCATGTGAAGCCAAGTCACTAGGTTAGTTACTAACCACACGAAATGAAGAAGATAAGATAAATAATATCAACGCGCACGGTGCGTAGGTCAAGGAGATGGAAATTGGTCTATATCTGGTTAATTTATTCGAAAAGTACACCTGTCTCGACAGCAGAAATTACGTAACGATTAGGTATTGTACAGACATAGGCACATACCTACGGAACACCACGCCTGTTTTCTTCGAAGGGTTGGGCAGAGTTGTGTACCTACCTTATTACTATTATATATATACTAGCTTTTTCCCACGGCTTCGCTCACGTGGAAGTCGGAAACGTAATACCGGAATAAAAAGTATCCTATGTGTTAATCCAGGTTATAAACTACACTATTAGACTTTCAAGAAAAACTAAAAGAAAACCATAAGTATTTAATTTATACACAACAAATCAAACACAGATATTTTTACAATTAAAACTAAAAAGAGTATATGCTTATGTTTTTAAGTGAGTTCAACCTTTTTTGAATAAAATCGGATTGAGTTTTCAAACATGATTGTGTCAAAATAAAATGTAATTATAAGTCAAAAGCACTAAGGAGTATTGATATCAACTTCGAAGCAAATCACCGCCAAAATAACTTTCTACCCCTTTTTAACCCCGTTAGGGGATGAATTTCAATAAAATACGAAACACATCTTCCATCAATTCTGTTAAAAAATGTTTTTGCAAAATTTTAAGTACATTGAACCAAGGAATCACGTTGTCCCATACAAACTTTGGCCCCCTTTTTCTCCCTTTTAAGGGTAGAACTTCGGAAAATCCTTTCTTATCGGATGCCTACGTCATACAAAGAACACACCCTCCAAATTTCAGGTCTCTATGATCAGCGGTTTAGGCTGTGCGTTGATCCGTCAGTCAGTCATTCAGGACAAAGCATTTTATATGTATAGATTATTATATTATATTATCCAATAAAATATTTGAATACTCTGTCCAATAAAATTAAACATATTGTAGTGGCGCAAGTTATTATTAAAAGTTTTCTTGCATTAGCGGTTCAGGCAAAAATGTATAAGCCTGGCGTCGACTACAGATGAAACGCGTAGAATTAAAAAGAGCCGAGTCGAGTCGCATTTATTCCTTATGCGTCCATCTCAGCAGAATCGAATCAAAACGAAAGCGTGGCTAAAACTCACCAGCAATGAAATTTCAACTTTGCTGGCGCCTATTCAAAGGTAGAGTTTCCTCAAAGAAGGTTGTCAAAATAATGACATTTGATTAAATAAAAAAAACTCGTCAATGCGCATCCGATTCCCCGCGTCGACTGAGAGCGGTTTCGCACTACGTCCGACCCGAATCCGAGAAATGTCGGTCCGAAGTAGCCATAGTACACACAACGTCACTATGTTCTAACCCCTCAAGTTTTAAAATGTTACACTGCGACAACGTTGAATTCGTTACGAATAATCTAAAGAATACTTCAAAAAGAATTCTTTGTTTCGAACCATCGCACCACCGAACGTCGTCGTACTCATACTGGCAGTTTGACGAACTAGCCAGCGAGCCCATGTGAATTACGATAAAATTGTTATCTATTATCGTCCGAGTCACTTTGTCTTTAGGTCTCTGTCTAATCGGTAGATGTTACAATTTGAGGGTATCCATTAACGTTTTCTTTAGGTGTAAAATTAATCAATACCCTCAAGTTATAACTACAACGTTTGATGTATACGTTCACTTTAAACTATTGTTTACTTCTAACGCTTCCTATTGTATCGTTTGCGTTAAAAGGATGTCACTTGTGTCGGGACCCGTTTGTGTCAGTTGGCAAAATATGTATGTTATGATAACTGTAAATTATCAAATCAAATTGTAAAAAATAAATCTTTATAAAATAAGATCCAAAGTTTTGTTAAATAACAGCAATAATAAATATTATTAAATGATTATTAAAGTATTTTTTTTATTTTTATTTCTAAATTCTTAAGAAATATTACTAAAACAAAATTGAAAAATACTTTATATTAAAAAATAAATAATGTATGACAAAATGAAACATTTCGTGACTAGGATTTGAACCTCCAATCTTATGCACGGCAACTTAGATATTGAAAAATTTTACGTAAATGTTAACGCTATTCCTTAAAATAATACATTATTGAAATAAAATGTGTTTGCAAAATACATACTAAAAGTGACTCATGAGCCTATCACGGATTTGAACTCACATGTCTTTTGGGGGGGTAACTACTTAATGAAGCTGTTTGTACTATTTGTATGAGGGGTTGTGCACTAGATCCGATCTTTGTCCGTCTGAATTTAGAACATTCCCAATTCGGATTGAATTCGGATTTGGATCGGACGTCGTTTGAAACCGCTCTGAAGCGCGCCGAGTAGAGTTGAAAGTGGGTTACCATCTATGTAAGGGAGGATGCCTGTCTAGGATGTCAAAATGCCTGATTTTTCAGGAAAATGCCTGTCTACGGGGTGTCAGGGACATCGACGCGAAAACTGAAACCATGGATTCAGTACATGATTCTGAACCCCCCTGCGTTGAAATTTTTCGTTGGTTATTTAAAAAAAAATCAGTTGTTCCATACATTTTGACCGCGTAGGTATTGCACTTTTCTATGATACAGCAGATTTTTTTTTAAATAACCGATGAAAAGTTTCCAACGCAGGGGGGTTCAGAATCATGTACTGAATCCATGGTTTCAGTTTTCGCGTCGCTGTCCCTGCCACCCTGTATAGTAAAAAAAACTATGAGTCTTAAAATAAATAATACACAACAGATAGTTTTAAAGACTGACATTTACTTAAAATGAAAAGTATGAACAATTTACTACCACTAAACTAATTTAAAAAAAACGAAGTTACTATACTGAGTGATATTATTTTTATCGAAGACATTTTTATTTTCCAATTTCAATTTTATTTCTAAATATAGAAATCTTAACACGAAACGTTTTTAAAGAATTCTTGGGTTACTAATAACGCTTTTACCGACTCTGCTGTCAGGTGATGCTCGCGAAGGAGGAGGCGGAACGCGTGAGGGAGAGGCAAATTTCGCGCCCTCACGCCCCTAACCGCCGCAGGAGGAGACGCCCGGGGCGGGAATTGCGAGCCGATTTCCGGCCACCGTAGGCGCGGGCTTGCGGACGGTGAGCAATGGGTAGCTCGCCGTCCGATAAGGACCAAGCCCGGGTCGACGGCGCGTTGTGTTCCACGCGCGCCTCAAAGAGATGTCAGCAGAATTGACGGGGTCCGTTAGGGCCAATGCCTGCCGGGGGTTCGAAGAAAACCGATGGGGACATCGTGGCCCCCGGCAACAGGGCAACCGAAGGAACACGGGTGGGTTTTAGTCAGTAAGAGTCTGACACGCCCTCCCGCTCCACCCAGAGCGGGAGAAGTTATTTGATAATTTCCCACCCAAAAAAAAAAAGGTGATTCCTTTCTTTACTCAACTGTGCATTTATTAAGGAAATTCAAAAATGCCTGTTTCAGCTTACCGCCGGCCGCACGCCTGGCTTAACCGTAAAATGCCTGTCAAATGCGGCAAATGCCTGTCAGATGGTAACCCTAGTTGAAACGCGTCGGCGAAGAAATTCGCCTGTCGAGCAATGCGCGCGGGTGATTCGATTCGGCGAGCCATCGGCTCGCCGCTAATGGACGTAATTTCATCTATACTAATAAATTTGTTTGTTTGTTTGCAAGTTTGTATGTAGGGGGTAATCTCCGGACTTACCAGTCGGATTTGAAAAAATATTTTTGCATTGGACTGCCTAATTCTTGAGGAAAGTTATAGGCGGACAAAGTCGCGGGCAGAAGCTAGTAGTAAATTTATATAGGTGGCGATTTCTGCAATTCTGCTAGTGGATGCGAGCCTTTATAATTACAATGTAGTTTAACTTTTATTTTCAAGGCTTTAAAAAAAAAGCTTTATTTAATTACGTGCAAATTACAAACTAATAACTTAGAAATAGAAAATAAAAGAAAATACAAAAAAATAAGATATTAAGTAATTTGGGCGGACCCCCTACGGGTAAAAGCCTCCTCCAAGGAATGCCAGTAATCTTTGTTGCTGGCTGTATTTTGCCAGCTTTGACCCGCTACCCCACTATCTCATCTACCCATGTAGCGTTAAAACGCAGAGCTCTGCTTTCTAGTGCCTCGTGGTCCGTCCATCTATTTATTATCAAATACAATAGACGTGGACATATTTAGTAACTTGTTCCGCTTAGCTATTTCTAAAGAGCCGTAAAAAAACTCCTGAAAGAAATCGACACGTGTTTCACCTCTCAACGAGGCATCCTCAGGATGACGATGGACTTGTTGTGAACTCGAACACGGCGTGTTGCCACACCAAGCGCTGAGTGCAGACAATCCGAAGTCGAAGTCGAGGTCGATTTCTTTCAGGAGTTTTTTATGGCTCTTTAGAAATAGCTAAGCGGAACAAGTTACTAAATATATCCACGTCTATTGTATTTTATAATGGATTTCCGCAAGGCCTGAGTCAATTAATTATTTATTATCTTTAAGCCTGGCCACGTGACCTGCCTACTCGTACTTCCATTTTCTTTGCAGTGAGAAGGTTAGGGCATCTGTTACTTTTATTTTCTTCCGAATTTCAACGTTCCTGACCCTGTCTTTTAATTTTATACCCAGGCAACTTCTCCATTCTTCTTTGAATAGCCTGAATGTTGGTCGTGATCTTGCGATCGAATGTCCAAGTCTGGCAGCTGTAGGTGAGACATGGTTGTATTTCAGAATCCATGACAATTTTTTTACGAGTAGTTGGTAGTGGAACCAGTACCTACTTTTTCCAGGTAATCGCAATTCTTCTGTCCACTTCTTCTAAATTTCTTTTTTTGCTGAAAGAGATTTGTTTGCCTAGATAAACATACTTTTGGACAAACTGGAGAAGTATGTTGTTAACTAAGATGGGTGTCGGTAGGTGATTAGTGGCAACTTTTGTTTTGTCGGGATTCATTTCTAATCAAACTTTTATACTGGCTCGGTGTAGATCGTTTATAATGTTATTTAATTGTTATAGATTTTCCGAGAACAGGATAAGGTCGATAAGACCCCTCTTTGAGGAGTGGCTTGAGAGGCGCCACGGCGTCCTCACCTTCCGCCTGACGCAGGTCCTCACCGGACACGGCTGCTTCGGGAGTTTCCTGTTCAGGATAAGGCGGGAGGAAACACCCGGGTGTCACCATTGTGTGGATCGGCCTGAGGACACGGTGGGGCATACGGTGGAGGTCTGCCCGGCTTGGGCGGAGCAACGCCGTGTCCTCGTAGAGGCGATCGGCGGCGGTGATCTCTCGCGCCCGGCCCTGGTTCAGGCCATGGTCCGTACCATGGCCTGAACCAGGGCCGGGCGCGAGGAAATGGCAGGCCGTCACCTCCTTTTGCGAAGCGGTAATGCTCGCGAAGGAGGAGGCGGAACGCGTGTGGGAGAGGCAAAATTCGCGCCCTCACGCCCCTAACCGCCGCAGGAGGAGACGCCCGGGGCGGGAATCGCCCGTAGGCGCGGGCTTGCGGACGGTGAGCAATGGGTAGCTCGCCGTCCGATAAGGACCAAGCCCGGGTCGACGGCGCGTTGTGTTCCACGCGCGCCTCAAAGAGATGTCAGCAGAATTGACGGGGTCCGCTAGGGCCAATGCCTGGGGAGGGGTTCGAAGAAAACCGAAAGGGACATCGTGGCCCCCGGCAACAGGGCAACCGAAGGAACACGGGTGGGTTTTAGTCAGTAAAAGTCTGACATGCCCCGCTCCACCCAGAGCGGTTATATTGATTAGAAACATCCCGATTATATTGATGCCTTGCTTTGACCATGGTAGTCCTTTTATTATATGTTGTAAGACCCCACTGAACAATAAAATTTTGCTTACCTTGTCTCACGCCTCTCTTGATGTAAATTTTTGTGCCTGTTCTATCAGCTTGACTCTACTCGAGCTGTTGGTATAATGTTTCTTATAATATTTATGTATTTTTCGTTTATGTTTTGATTTTGTAATGCTTCCCATATACATACTATCGTGTGTTATGAGAGTCAAAAGCGTTTTTGTAATCAATGAAGGCATATAATGGTCTATTATATTCTAGGTATTTCTCTATCACTTGGTCAGCTACTTGAATATGATCCACTGTGCTGAAACTGCTTCTGAATCCTGTCTGTTCAATCGGTTGGTGTAAGTCAATGTCTGAAGATATTCTTTCAAACAGGCAGGAGGCGAATAATTTGTAGAGACAGGACATCAGGCTTATGGGGCGATAGTTCCCTATTTCCACTGGGTCACCTTTTTAGGGCTCCGTACCAAAATGGTAAAAAGGAACCCTTATGGTGCAACTCAGTCTGTCTGTCCGTCTGTCTGTCGCAGCTGGATATTTCAAGAATTATAAAGAATATATATTCGGCATTTTTAAACAACTATCACTGCTGTTATATTTTTGGCCTGAACCGTTAAGTATTTGAGTTTTTTTAAATATATTATCTCAATTATTTTTATCCTGTTAATATTTTTGCTTGAAGTACCTACCTCCTATGATGTCAAATTAAAAGACGATGATTTTTTTATTTACTAACCTACAAATTTACCTATAATACCTTATTTTTTCGACAAATTTTCCATACAAACGTCCATTTTTCTTTTTCACACCAATTAAAATTTCAAATAGATGTTTTCTTAAAAAATATGTACACACGGGGGTGAACTTTTCGCGGGATACATTCGATATATTGCCAACACATCAAATGAAAAAAAAAAATGCAAAGTTAGCCAAACATTCGGCGTTAATTCCCCGGGCTATATAGGTTTTTCCGTTATGAATTTCGCAGCAGCATTCCAGTCTGAACCTGTGCCCGGTTTAGTTCAGTCTAGTCACTAAAGGTTGCATAAATATCAAAGGGGTGCTACACACTTTTTCGGCAAAATTTAATTTAAGGAGTTAAATGTTCAAGAAAAGACACTCGGCTCGAATAGTGCCGAACCGACCCGAACGTGACTCACTCAGCGCGGGTAGCTGCCGAACGGAGTACTTAAGCCGCATCGGCACGAGCCGAATGAAAGTCGAATATGTGTAGGCTTCAGGCCGGCTTTATAGTTTAACAAATACTGCCGAATTAAATGTGCCGAAACGAACATGTCAGTTGCACCCCTGAGAAAGGACCTCGGGGACGAAATAAAAGCTCTCACCGTTTTAGGTTTAGGATATATTACTTCAATGATAGGTCCTTTATAAGTGCAGGGGTTTATATCAAGCGAGTCCGAAGGTGGCAGATTCCGTCGCCTGCAGCCGGCGACGCGGATCAGTACCGCACTCAGTTGCAGCAGAACTACCAACAGCTGCACAAGCCTCATTTTGGCTGAAATAAACATATTTTGGAAAACAATTTACGGTCCCACCCGGGATTCTATGGGCCTTATCACACTGGCGATGATAAACGCGCTATCTACGTGCGCGTAGCGAGAGCGATTGAAGAGAGAGCAAGACAAGCGAGTGTATAACATTGTGAAAACGCGGAGAACACGGCGTATACCCGCGGCTAGCCCGCGGAGAGTAGCTTCGTTCACAAATCGCCTCGCTGCAAACACACTGGCCAATCGTTAGTGTGATAACGCTCTAACCCGGAAGCTTATGATCCTCAGCCGCATAATCTAGCTACTAGACCAGTGGTCGGCAAACCGCGGCTCGCGAGCCACATGCGGCTCTTCGGCCTAGAGAGTGCGGCTCTGTACAAATATCGATGAATGCAAGCGTAGATACGCGCGGGGGTCGGACTTTCCGTCTTTTAAGCAAGATATCAAGTTTTATTCAAAATTCAAACTATATTTCAAAGATTTATTTCCGAAGTATTTTCACCAAAAACTAACAGGACATCTACAATGAATCATTTGGGTACTGTAACTTTCAAAGTTTTCCAAGGTTATAGTCCGTGCAATCCACGAAGACGCGCCCCACTCCGCGATTACTGTACTGTAAGCTGAACTCTAGTACGGCGCGGAGCGGAGTGGGGAGCGTCTTCGTGGATTGCGCGGACTATAACTTGCTTACGAGCAAGATGCCTTCATCATATTATTATCAGCCGATATGATGATGATGATGAAGGCATCCTACTTCAAAGCAAGTTAATTTTAGGAAGCTATGTGGAGTGAAAAAGGATGAGTTTTAAGGCATAAGAAAACTGTATTGAGACAGTTTGGCCACACAAAGGTTGGCTCTCATAAGAAATCTTAGTCATTGTAGTATTGATAATTGGCTCTATTGACTAATGAGTTTGCCAACCACTGAGTGCAACGAAAACTCCAATGTATTTGTAGAACATAAGCATTTGATTTGATTTGATTCGAGGAGGTAAAATTAAACGTAATATAGACCAGTTAGTTACCTTATTCACACAGCAAGATTTTTTAGATCCAGTAGTAGTTTTCGGCACCGGTGCAGGTTTTTTCTTGCAAGCCAACACATTAAATATAAACACGACTATGTATAGGATTATTGTCCACATTATTTCTGAAAACGTTCAAAATCTGCTGTTAAATGTAACAACATACAGCCGGTTAGCAGATGGAATGACAATTCACTTCAAGCTCACTTCACATAGATTTTTACTGTGAGATTTTTCCAGATTAACCCTTCCGCCACGACATTACCGCTCACACGACTTACGTCTTACAGACTAACCTCTCAGCCAGGACATCATCGCTCGCGCGACCTGTGTCTTACAGATTAACTCCTCGGCCGCGATATCACCGCTCTCGCTCGACCTGCGTCTTACAGACTAACCCCTCGGCCTCGACATCACCGCTCACACGATTTGCGTCTTACAGACTAATCCCTCGGCCACGAAATCACCGCTCGCCCGATTTGCGTTTTACAGATTAACCCCTCGACCACGACATCACCGCTCGCGTGACTTGCATCTTACAGACTAACCTTTCAGCCAGGACATCATCGCTCGCGCGACCTGCGTCTTACAGATTAACCCCTCGGCCACGACATCACCGCTCGCGCGACTTGCATCTTACAGACTAACCTCTCAGCCAGGACATCATCGCTCGCGCGACCTGCGTCTTACAGATTAACCCCGCGGCCGCGATATCACCACTCTCGCCTGAACTGCGCCTTACAGACTAACCCCTCGGCCACGACATCACCGCTCGCGCGACCTGCGTCTTACAGTCTAATCCCTCGGCCACGACATCATCGCTCGCGCGACCTGCGTCTTACAGATTAAATCCTCGGCCACGACATTACCGCTCGCTCGACTTGCGTCTTACAGACTAACCCCTCGGCCACGACATCACCGCTCGCGCGACTTGCGTCTTACAGACTAACCCCTCGGCCACGACATCACCGCTCGCCCGACTTGCGTCTTACAGATTAACCTCTCGGCCACGACAACACCGCTCGCCCGACTTGCGTCTTACAGACTAACCCCTCGGCCACGACATCACCGCTCGCCCGACTTGCGTCTTACAGATTAACCTCTCGGCCACGACATCACCGCTCGCCCGACTTGCGTCTTACAGATTAACCTCTCGGCCACGACAACACCGCTCGCCCGACTTGCGTCTTAGACTAATCCCTCGGCCACGACATCACCGCTCGCTATAATGTATTTTTAGAAAAGAAGAGTTTGATTTGATTCGAGGTGGTAAAATTAAACGTAATGTGGACCAGTTAGTTACCTTTATACAGCAAGATTTTTTAAATCCAATAGTAGGTTTCGGTATCGGTGCATGTTTTTTCAAGCCAAGACCTTAAATATAAACACGACTATGTATAGCATTATCGTCCACATTAATTCTGAAAACGTTCAAAATCTGCTATTAAACGTAACAACATACAGCCGGTTAGCAGATGATATGACAATTCACTTCAAGCTCACTTCACATAGGTTTTTACTGTGAGATTTTTCCAGATGAACCCCTCGGCCCCGACATCACCGCTCGCGCGACCTGCGTCTTACAGACTAATCCCTCGGCCATAACATCACCGGTTGCCGGACCTGCGCCTTACAGACTAACGCTTTGGCCACAACATCACTGCTCGCGCGACTTGCATCTTACAGACTAACCCCTCGGCCGCGACATCACCGCTCGCGCGACTTGCATCTTACAGACTAACTCCTCGGCCGCGACATCACCGCTCGCGCGACTAGCATCTTACAGGCTAACCTCTTGGCCACGACATCACCACTCGCGCGACCTGCATCTTACAGGCTAACCTCTTGGCCACGACATCACCGCTCGCGCGACCTGCATCTTACAGACATTCCCTCGGCCACGACATCATCGCTCGCGCGACCTGCGTCTTACAGATTAACCCCTTGGTCATGACATCACCGCACGCGTGACCTGCGTCTTACAGACTAACCCCTCGGCCACGACATCACCGTACGCGCGACCTACATCTTTCAGATTAACCCCTCGGCTGAACAATTACCGCTCTCGCCCAACCTGCGTCTTACAGACTAACCCCTCGGCCACGACATCACCGCTCGCGCGACCTGCGTCTTACAGACCTCGCCCAACCTGCGTCTTACAGACTAACCCCTCGGCCACGACATCACCGCTCGCGCGATCTGCGTCTTACAGACTAATCTCTCGGCCATGATATCACCGCTCGCCGGACCTGCGTCTTACAGACTAACGCCTCGGCTACGACATCACCGTTCGCCCGACTTGCGTCTTACAAATTAACCCCTTGGCCACGACATCACCGCTCTCACCCGACCTGCGTCTTACAGACTAATCCCTCGGCCACGACATCACCGCTCGCGCAACCTGCGTCTTACAGACTAATCCCTCGGCCACGACATCATCGCTCGCGCGACCTGCGTCTTACAGATTAACCCCTCGGCCACGACAGTACCGCTTGCGCGACCTGCGTCTTACAGACTAACCCCTCGGCCCCGACATCACCGCTCGCGCGACCTGCGTCTTAAAGACTAACCCCTCGGCCACGACAACACCGCTCGCGCGACCTGCGTCTTACAGACTAACCCCTCGGCCACGACATCACCGCTCGCGCGACCTGCGTCTTACAGACTAACCCCTTGGCCACGACATCACCGCTCGCGCGAACTGCAACTTACAGACTGCAGACCGGCGAGTGCGACTTTGGATAAAAACATTGTGAATAGGTCCGACGCGGTCGCAGTCACCGCCGCCACTGGTGGCACGTGGCATGGCGACGTCAGTAGACACACCGCCTTATGTCGTGGCCCTGGCGTTAAGCTGGACTGGTTCCGAGCGCGACTGCTGTTCTATACACTTCTGCCTACCGCTACGAAGAATACTGGCGTGATGCTGTGTTTATATTTACGAAGTTTATAACTGAAACTATCTCCATGCCTCAGTTTCGCACGGTTTCTTAGTTTTGCATCGAGGTTCTTTTATTTAAATTTAATTTAAGTAAAATTAAATGATGGTTTAAACCGCATCAAAATCCGTTACGCAGTTTAGAAAAATAATGCGGTCACACAGAGACGAAAAGCGACTTCAATTTATAGTACCTATGTGTAGAAGATGGAGGAATTGCACACTCAAGATACGCTATTGGATAAACTAAATAGTAGGTACAGGATGCGCACTATATCCACAGTATAAATAAGCAACAGTATTATATCTTCATAGAAAACGGCGGAAACGACGTGCTTCGAAATCTCAGTGTATATCAATACTATTGAAACCATACATACATACATAAACTCACGCCTTCTTCCCACGGGGGTAGGCAGAAACTACAGGACGCGACCTGCTACGATCCTTACATACTCCTTTTGCCTCGTTTACGTTCATACATCTGGTCATACACGCACGCCGTTTGCGAGTACTACGCACCTGGCCTTTCTGAAGAACATCACCAATAAGGTCAGTATATGTCCTCCTAAGGCGTCCTTGCCCGGCCTTTCCCTTCACATCAGCCTCGTAAATACATTTTGTTAGTCGCCTTTCATTCATCCTCTCAACATGCCCAAACCATCTCAGCATACCCTTTTCAATTTTTGTCACTACATCTTCTTTTAAATCATACCGCTGTCTTATCTTGAATCTTTAAATATTGTAATAATTCTAGGAACGACATTAAAATGACTTAAATACTACTATTATTAAATAAATAATTAATCTGTATGACATTGCATTAATTTAATATCTTAAAGTATTTTATGATTGTTTTTTATCTATTTGTTGATTGTATTTTATGATTGTACCTATACATTTTGCATGCCTTACGGTAGAATCACTTGGAACATGTAATTTTTTATTACACCATTGTAACAGTGTTTTTCTGCAAAAATTAAATGATTTGATTTGATTGAGCTGCGGTTTATCTACCGTGCGGCCGTAGGTAATTATTTCAAGGCCACTAACGAGATATAATACTGTAACTTTATTATACTGCGCAAGTAAATTGCCAAAACTCGTGAGTCGTAATCTTATGGTATAAAATGGGTCACCTTTGAGGCTTCAAAGTTATTTGGAACCCCAAACTAAGCACTAGAGTAGGTGTAACTGTCAGAAAAAGATCCGGATTAAAAAGATATTTTTTTTTATGATTTCTTACCTTCGGAATGATCACCCGGAGTCCAGAGGGTTTATAACCTAGATCAGATTTAGGAATATGATTATAGGTGATTGGAGGTAGTTTCCGTTTTTTGCAACCTTGTGTCACCTCGAACATCGTCACTGCGAGATGCAGGAAAACTAGCAGGACATCGTTTAACAGCATATTCAATTGTTTCTGTGAGTTCTGCAGGCTTTTAGTATTTGGCCCCGAAATTTACTGTCACCTGGTGGATATTATACGAACTAAATTTAATCAAGTGAACAAGAAAATTCGTATCTTTCTAGCTACAGTGCTTTTAAAGGGTGCATGAGATTAGACTACTCTATTATAGCTGCAGCTCTTAGTCCCTAAAATAAAAATGTCATATTATTTTGTCAAAGCCTCACCGTAGAGAACTTAAAAAAAAATTGAGGTTATGTCTATTTGAAAATGTGCAGGATAAAATTTAAGGAATGAAAAGATAGTAGCGTACCTATGGGTCAAGAAGTACAAATAACAAATTATGTATAAGAGTGATAAACACACTGGGACGCCATGGCGATGTCGCCGACTACGTACCCAAACAATTTGTATTGAGATGTATGTCAATAACTCACTTGGCTACGGTCTGGCGACGTCGCCAATTTGGAAGCGTAGTCACGACCGACCGGCCCCTACGTGGAGACTGGATACTCTGGCGACCTGGCGACGAGTAGCCAAGTCGCCAGTATTTTGTATACAAGTAACTTACGCCTTCCTCACTCAGTGGCCTACTGATCGTTAACATGGACGCCCGCGTGTCACTGGCTACTTATTTCGCAACCTCATTTGGCTACGGTAGACAGCCAGCGACGTCGCAATGGCGTCCGAGTGAGTTAGCGCTCTAAATGCTAAAATAAGGAGCAATGTCTGCCAACAAACTGAAAGCAGTTTGGCATAAAATTAAAAAAAAAAACTTTAATTAATAATATAAATAATAACCCCACCGCCGTATCTCTACGTTGACGTCGTGGTGGGGCTTGCGCGCTCCGAACTCTGGGTCAGTGCCGGTAAAGTTTACTTTGCCGAAACAGGTCTAGGGTGAGGAGCCAGACCAAGAGAGATACAAAAACCCGCAGGGCAGCATGTGGCGAGCTGTTGGGCAGTAGCGACCCCACGGACCCTATTTTCCGGGAGGAGTCTTGTTCCTCACCTCTGGCTTGCCTTTATTGGCCGGCTAGAGTGAACACTGACGTGGAACAGAGCTCCCACCTCATTCTTGCCTTTATTGGTTGGCTTGAGTGGAGATTCGCAAGAGCAAACATGCTCGGAGGAAGGAAGTATTTCAGTAAGATGCTGGTAGGGATCTTGACCGTACTTCCAGGATTGTCCTGATAGCCGTGAAATACCTCTCCAGTCCTCATAAGCACCTCCTGCCATTTTATCCGTGTACATATAAACATTGATCAGGCAGGGGCCATAGTCCTTCCATAGTTCCAGGTAACCAGTCCACTTTAGCCACCCAAACCCATAGTCAAAATATCTTTGTTTCCATATCCTGCAATAGTCCTACACCAACCGGGGGTTGTCCTTGGGTGCCCTTGCGTAGTGCGAACAGGGATAGTCGTCGGTTGGTGCCTCAATACATAAAAATGTCTAAGGGACCTCTGCGAGATGGCTTCGGCCCCTCGTACGCCTTCCAAAGGTCCGGGGGACCCCAGGGTCCCAAGGTATGTTAAGGACATTTATAAATAATAAAAATGTTGATTAGGGACCATAATTTGATAGCTACGAGCTCCTTCTTCGGAGCTATTAGCTATATAATTCAGTCTAGTGCGATGCTTGCTCGGAAACGGTCGCACATCACTCTTCGCTACGAATTATTAATTCGCGTTTAGCGTGGCATTAGCCGTCGCCATCATGGGTTCCGAAAAACTCATAGTCAACGAGCTCCTGGTGTTCCTGCAACATCAACTGGTTGTCATGGACGAAGTTAGCCTCATGCAGATCTGCACCTCGAGCTACACCGAAGATGAGATACGCAGTGCAAAGACAAGACTGTACACATCGCTCGACTTAGCCAACCGAATGCCGTCCCGCAGGAGGGACGAAAAGGGAGAGAGGAGTCTCCAAGACATTTTTCGGGTGTTTAAGAAGACTGAACCTGACGACGTGCCGTCCTTTGTGGCAAAGGAGCTGCGGAAGCTGCCCCCCGTTACATTTGACCACGTCGACGTCACGAGGTTGCTGAAGGATATTGTTACTCTGAAGGCAAGCCTGGCCGAGATGAAGTTCAAGCTAGATGCGTCTCAAAACACCATCAGTGAGTTACGTGACGATAAGGTTGACTTACGCAATACTGTAGCGGTATGTAGTAGATCACCTGAGTTCGCATCAAATGTGAACTCTCGTCGTGGTGCAAACAAGGCATCGCTGTCTAATTTCGAGTCAGCGAAATTGGACTCGTCACCGGCCGCGGTCACTGCAAGCGATGCAATTCCGCGCCACGCCGATTCCGCCTCTACCGCAGTAGAGGCGACATCAAAAGTTAGCACGTTAACACCTCGCCGTGCTTACTTAGCAGCGACTGTATAATCTCCCATGCAAAAGGAGCAGCAACAGAAGAAAGTTTTTGCTAAAAGTGAAAAATCAACCGAGGTACCGGCTCCCGGTATCTTGTCCCCAGCCCCAAAGAAAGGGCAGCCAGACAAGGACGGCTTCGTGACGGTTGAATCCAAGCGAAGGCAAGTGGGATTCCACTTGCCGTAATCGATGTGGTACTGCTCTAACGGGACCAAATATGTTGCTGCGTGCTGCTACACCGTCTACACAGCTGTATGTATCCCGTCTGCATCACTCCACGACGACTGACGACATCGTGGAATACAATACATCAGAACCAAAACTAAGTGGACCTTGAGAGTAGAGAAGTTGGAGGCGACAAAACATAAACTTCGTTTGTGGTGCGGGTTCCAAGTCAGTACCTAGAAACCTTCATGAAAGAAGAGTTTGTGGCGTACCGACGACTCCGTGGAAGGTTACGTGACACCACGCAGCGTAACACGACGCCGACACAGTCATCACTTCGTGTACAATAATTATTTGTTATTATAATAAAAAAATATGTACATTTAGGTTAAGGTATTTATTTATGGGCCTGCGTCGCCTGAATTAAATGGATTATTATAATTACTTTGGGTATAACCCCCTGATTATGATTAAACATTATGACCATGTTTGGGGTTCAATAAACCCAGTAGGAGAATATCAATCACGCTGCATCTCGGAATCTAACTTTATCTTTTTAGGGTTCCGTATGTCTGAATGAAAAAACGGAACCCTTAAAGGATCACTAGTGTTTCTATCTGTATGTCTGTCCGAGCCAATTTGCTGCGAATCTAATGGAGCGACTAACTTGGAATTTCTATGACCCAAAAACTAAATGATTAATTGTTACGTAACACAATTCATTTTGACCATGGGATGACTTTAGGGAGACAAAATAAGAAAATTCGAAAGAAATTGTTTTGCACATTGTACCGTGTGACATATCAAATGAAAGGGCTTACTGAGAGGATCTCAAGTACCATTTTATTTTATTTTAAAATAAACAAGAAGATTTACCATTTTCCCTGAAACTACTGAGCTTAAAATTTTGAAGAAAATACAGAAAATTGTTGTATACTCATAGATTACAGGAAAGAATTCTTTAAATAACATGGTAAATTTCACAATATTGCGCGTACTAACTTACATTTGCAGTTGGAATGTATGGGAGAACGTGTTTTTTTACTACAATGTTAAGTTTGTACTTGGGATGAATTTATCCCAATTACGGAACCCTTCATTGTGCGTGGTCCGACACGCACTTGGCCGGTTAATATTTACAATGTATCTACTGATGTAGGTACAACATGCAAAACATGCAGCTAAATTAAAAGTATTAATGTTTATACATATAACCGTCCGGAATATGTGCCCTAAATGATGTTGAAAACTGTATAGAAATCCACTGCACAGTTTATGTACTTTGTGTTATTCTTTGTTTACTCATGTTTTTTATGTATGCACGTGTTTCTGTGACAAATAAACCTATTTTTCTTTCTTTCTTTCTTTCTTAATATTTGCTGTAAGTAGTTTTAAATGACTAAAACTCACATTTCAATAAATTTAAAAAAATATTCAAACCGAAAATTATCAGGTTGTCTTATTTTCTTGTTTGCACCTCGGGTGGCTCGGGGTACAGTCGACGTATTGGTGCTTCACGCAGCCGAGACACGTCTCGAGGTAGGACAGCAGAAGAGTCACTATCAAAACCACCACTTCTTGGAAGAAGGCTTTATCCATCCCGATGCGATGAATTATCTATCACATCGCTAATGGATCTGCGAAGGGTAATAATTTGTTTAGGTAAGTAAAGAATATAATGGCAACGCTAACTACAATTTTTGTAGAAATAATCGGTTGTCATGGTAAGGGCGTGTCATTAGGAGGATTGAGAAAAATGTCGTTAGTAAAGTTTTGAGTATGAATATACTATACGTACGTATGTATGTATGTACTTTATGAGTAGGGGAAGACCAAAGAAACGATGGACGCACTGTGTGGGAGATGATATTGCTAGAAAAGGGGGGGACTAATAGAGAAGTAAGGAATAACAAGAAGACTTGTGCCAACCCCAAATAAATTGGCATTAGGGACAGAGAATAGAAGAAGAAAGCAGAAGAAAAATATTTTAATTGGAACACGATCAGGGAATACAATCAACAAAAAACCGGCTAATTGCGAGTCGGACTCGCATAAGAAAGGTTTCGTACCACCGTACAAAATGTAGTAAAAAAACGACGAAAACAAAACATTCATGTTTCTTACGATTTTTCAGCGTACGAAAGCAATAGAAATAGATAATCTGTGTAAATTTCAACCGTTTACCTATACGGGTCATGAGATATAGCCCGCTGAAAGACAGACGGACAGCGGAGTAAAAGGGTTCTGTTTGGCACCCTTCGGGTACGGAACCCTAAAAAGGAACACTAAAAACTAACAAAATAATGGAAATCAAGACCCGTGCGTGGCCATAAAGGCTCCTATGTCAATATCCTGCGCCCGGCCGGGCTCTGTTAAAATACCAGCCTTATATCAGAATGCCAGCATTATGGCATAAGGCTAGCATACAAACCCAATAAATAGGGGAATAAAAAAAAAATGGCAGTGGCACTCCGGGAGTGCCGACAAAAGTGAAAACTTGAACAAGATCGCCTTCGTGGAAGAAAAATACTTGCATAGAACATTGGTCCACAAACTTTTCTAAATAAAGAGCACAATCGCGTTTACAAAACCTATAAAGTAAAAATACTTGCATAGAACATTGATCAATAACTGATGTCACTCGAAAAGCTGCCATGCCTAAATGGAATTGGGCTGGACACATCTGCCGCATGTCAAACGATCAATGGGCCAAACTTACGACCCAGTGGGTCCCGCTTAGTGGCAAACGACATCGCGGTAGGCCCAGACGGAGATGGCGGGATGAACTGGACTCCTTTAAGAAAGATTGGTCCTTTGAAGCTCTGGACAGAGAGAGGTGGAAAGAGGGTAGGGAGGCCTTTGCCCAGCAGTGGGACAATAATGGCTAAGAAAAAAAAAAAAAAGAACATTGATCCGTAACGTAATATAAATCAAGAGCACAATCGCGTTTAGAAAAAATGAGGTGTCGTCATGGTGTCGCGAAATCAATGATTTAGTCCCATCTCAAAAATGCCCAACGCGCCTGAAGAAGTTTTCACTTCAATATAATAAAAATACAAAAATAAAGAAAAACCGTATTAATAAATTAAATGAAATAAAAAAGAAATTAACTATTGAAGGATGAACTAGGGAGATAAATAAGGCAATAACTACCTATATTTATTTCTTGCAAGGTGGATTATTTGCAGTGCAAGTGATATTTTTTTTACCACAACCCGCGACTTCGAGCAACAAGGTAGCTAACAGGCAGACGAGGAATAATAGGCGCTCCCAGTGAGCTGACATCGTACTCTGAAACAAAGTTGAATATTTAATTGAGGGTATTGTTTATTTTAAAACAGGCCAAAGTTCTAAGTGATGCACATATTCAACTTTGCTTCGAAATAGTGACGTGTTTCTATCTAGCTGGCCCCCTGAGCCACAGCAACGAAACAGGTGTAGACTGTTTGGAGGATTGAAAAATCTATCAGAGAAACCCCTTCCGACATGGGCGTACCCAGCTTTTGGCCCAAGAGGGGGGGAAATCGGAAAGTTCTTCAGCCGGGTTCCCTGCACATGTTTTACCATACACACTACACGAAACTTGAAATAGATGTATGTGGTCAGGAGATCCCGCTCTATAGGTAGTCAAAAAAATAAACTGTGTCCTTGCTTGCTGCGTTCGCGTATCTTGCACGATTCCAAAAATGTATGCATAATATGCATTGTAATTGTAAAGCTCTGCTCTGCTTGTGAGAACGGCCAAAAGTGCAGGTGTTGTACCAAGGTTGCTGATGAGGCTGAGGGTGATGAACAGGAATGCGCGTTGGCTGCATGCTGCTGGTCAGGATACCCGTTGAAGCCGTGGGTGCTGGCTGGCTGTGTGACTCGCCCCACGAAAACTTGCGGAAGTGATGATGATAATGACGTCACGCTGAAGTAGTTGCACGAAGGCTGCATTGACGTTCATATTCGGGGTCACCAATTTAGAGGTATAAGGAACAGAGTGTAAAGTTCAATCATCCTCATTAGAAAAGGGAGCATCCTCCGACAAGACGGGCGTCGTGTCTGGCGGGCAACTGCCCAACGGTTGAAGTCGGGATCTTGTATATATGTCGATCACGTGGTAAACTAATTGCGCGATGCAAGATTTGTGTGACGTCAGGTCTTTGATGCGTAGTTCGTATGTGGCGATGTAGATGCCGCCACACTTAACAAATATTTTTGCTGTTAATTAAGAGAAGAAATTACAACGTCAAAAATCATGAATTTCCTTAAAAAAAATTAATAGGGCTCTTAAATATTTTGTATAATTTGCATCGATCACTAATATTTATTTTTATTAGTAATCGATGATTATTTGTCTACTCCATAGCTCGCTATGTGCAAAAATTTCATAGACCGAGATAAATTAACGTTACTTAGAACGCACTTTTTTCTAAGATATGTTTCCATCTTTATTATGCACTTTTAGTATGACAGTTGTGCGACAGTGACAAGAATAATGCTTAGCCAAAGCCCATGATAAGTAAATAACGTTTTTAAATTCCGGTCAGTTATTTCGTTAGTCAAAATTCAAAATTCAAAAGTCATTTATTCAAACTAGGCTGAGAATCAGCACTTTTCGAACGTCAAAATTACATAAGACAGTCTCCCAAAAACACCCACCCTTCACCACTTCCTAGTGCCTTTAGCTGGGAAGAAGAAGTGGCGCAACAAACTCCCCAGCAGCACAGCTGTCTGTTCAAGTTAGAGAATGATTCTATACAATAGTATACAAAATAACTTACATTATGCAACACAAAACATAATTCAAATGATAAATTATAGGCCATATGTCAGCTAGCACACGCCAATATACCAACCAAAAACATCGAGGACTATACTCAAGCATTATTTAAAAAAATAAAAAGAAAATAAAACTAAACGTAAACATAACTAAATATCAAAATAAAAGCCTCCAGACATAAAGGGCGTGCCCGCTTACATAAAGCTGTAATTGGCAGTTATAAATGATAAACTAGGACCATCGAGATAAAATAAATGAACAGTCAATTACTAGTAACAATAACAAAACCATGATCAGCAAGACGACCAGTCACCACAAGCAGCACCCGTTCACGAGCATAACGCAAAGATCAGCCATTACCCCCCTGGCCATATTTGAGGGAAGGAGGCAACCCGACCCCCGACGCTACCGCAAGCGGGGACATCTAAGGGAGCATGACGAACTTGCTGCCGGTTGCTCAGGCAAAAAATAATATGATCAATTGTCGAGGTCGCTAGCTAACCACAAATTGCAATACAACTCATAACAAAAACATTGTAATGAGTAGATTATGTCAACAATAAAATAAAATAAAATAAAAATAAATTGACTCGTAAAAAATAAATAAAAAATTTAATCATAAATTCAAATAAAATAAACAATTATATAAACTCATATAAACTGTCAGTAGGTAAGCTAATTCTGGAGAAAGAACATAAACTTTGTCTTGAGTTAATCACAGCGACCAACTATTCTTATCATTTAAGTAGTCGTTGATACAATAGTATGCCTTTGAACAGAGGTTGGATTTTACTTTAGTTTTAAAGGCATTCAAAGGCAAATCTAGCAAAGAAGAGGGTAACTTGTTATAAAAGGTTATACCAAGCCCAACAAATGAGTTATGAACCTTATGAAGCCGGTGAAAGGGAGCTCGTAGTTTGTCCTTATTTCGAGTGTTAACATTGTGAATATCACTGTTTTTAGTGTATAAGTGTATATTTTGCCTAATATATAAGATGTTGGCGAAAATGAATTGTGATGCCACCGTGAGAATACCAACATCTTTAAAAAAATCTCTTAGAGAAACTCTGGCACCTAGCTGGTAAATTGCTCGAACTGCTCGTTTTTGAAGAACAAATATATTTTGAATGTCAGCGGCTTTACCCCACAGCAGAATACCATAGGACATAACGCTATGAAAATAACTAAAATAGACTAACCGAGCTGTATCAACGTTAGTGTACTGTCTTACTTTCCTGACAGCATAGGTGGCAGAACTGAGCCTTCCCGCTAGGCTTGATATATGTGGGCCCCACTGAAGTTTGGCATCTACTGTTATGCCCAGAAAAACTGCCGAGTTCACAGTTTCAAGCACCTCTTTATCTAAGACGATGTTGGGTCCTAAATTTCTAACATTTGGTAGAGCGAATTTTACACATTTCGTTTTCTTGGCATTGAGAACTAGGTTATTTGTCGTAAACCAATCCGTAACCATTGAGAGAGCACTGTTTACATCGTCAAAATCTTGTCTATTCCTGTCTACTTTAAAAATAAGAGAGGTATCATCTGCAAACAGTACAACGTTACAGATATCCTTTAAATAAAAAGGTAAGTCATTAATATATACTAAGAATAAGAATGGACCCAGTATTGAGCCTTGAGGTACACCTAACTGAACTGGTAGCCCGGAAGATTTCACACCATTAACATCTACACATTGGAACCTATTATGTAAATAAGAATTTATTACTTTAAGAGCTTCGTTTTGGACACCGTAATGACGTAGTTTACGCAAAAGTGTGTCATGGTGCACGCAATCAAAGGCTTTGGAGAGATCACAGAAAACTCCAATAGCATTTTGCGAGTTCTCCCATGCGTTAAATATGTGTTTCAGCAGAGCAACACCCGCATCTGTGGTCGAACGACCTTTTGTAAAACCATATTGTTCATCATGAAGAAGTCTGTTTAAATTAAAATGTCTTAGCAACTGCTTGAGTATTAACTTTTCCAAATATTTTACTGAATGCAGGTAAGATAGAGATAGGCCTGAAATTGCCAACGTCATTTTTGTTACCGGATTTAAATAATGGTATGACTTTACTACTCTTCATGAGGTCAGGAAAAGTTCCTAAATCAACACATTTATTAAAAGTTACAGCTAAATATGGAGCTACTATGTCTATTATATTACTTAATAGTTTTATGGAGATGCCCCAGTAATCACCAGTGTTTTTAGACTTAAGTGTATTAAAAACATTAACTACATCACGAGGTGTTACATGCTCGAAGCTAAATAAGCTACTACATTTAGGCACACTGCTATGCAAAAGGTTTTCAGCTTTAGACGGGGACGAATTTAAGGAGCGAGTCGTAGTTATAGGTATGTTGGCAAAAAATTCATTAAATCGTCGCTGAGCGTGCAATACCGCGGAAGAGCAGTTTGTAAATACCGCGTAACAGCAAAAGTCGCAAAGTTGACATATCGTGCCAACAGATCCTTTAAGCTTATTCGCTTCTACTAGATCTCACGTGATTTGAATTAGCCAAAAAGAAGCCTCGTTTTTGCTATCGAAACAATACCGCGTACTAGTAACATGCCTGAAGTTGGCAGCAATTCCGCGTATTTACCAAATCAAAGAAGAAGCCAGTCAGTGCGTGCTCCCGAAAATAATTACTTTGTAGTGAATAACTAACATGTAAGTGTTTTTATGTTGTTTATGACTTAAAAACCACAACATACGCGTCATTTTTCACAGATTATTTAACCATATTATTAAATGATGATCCCAAGGATGTTGTCATATTCACAGATGGCTTGAGCCCACAACCGAAACAATGTTGTATCGAATGCGTTGCTGCGATTAGCTATGACGAAGAACATAATTATAACACAGAAATATTTGGAGAAAGACCATACACAGATGTAGGTGGATTCGGTTTACTCCGTGATTGAGAGGAAGTTGAAGAATCGGGAAATCTTTTTACCCTCACATTACGCCACTATCATAAATGAGGCCAAAAGTAAACCATGTCCTTACGAAGATATTACACTTGATTACACATTTTTTAAAGACTTCAGTGTTAAAGATTACCAGATCTATGAATCAATAAGACCTGGTCGTGGGGCGGGTGATCACTGTGTTGTTGATATAAGAGCATTGAGGTATAATCCAAATGGTACAATAGACTATAAGCTTCGCTTTGCAGATGACTTTATTCCTTTGCCTAGAACATTTTTTTTTTTGACGATCATTTACAGGAGCTTAAGAGTGTCATACCAGGAGATTGTCATAGTTTTTATGACAATTTAGCATATATGTAATGTTAAGTTATAACAAAAAATTTAAATGCTGTGATTATTTGATAATTAATTTAAGAGCTACCAAACTGATTATTTCTTGTTATGTTCATTTTAATGTTGTTAATTGCCTTTATTGAAATATATTTAAGAATAAAAAGTGTTAAGATTATGAAAAATATAGAGTAAAATTACTTTTTAAATACAAAACATTTAAGCAAAGACTGAAAGCTGTGATTTTAATGAGAACCTAGGAGACTGTTCATTTTTTGTTGTGCTTAATTATATAAATATTGTCATAATATAATAAATAAGTGATTACATTCTTATTTTTATTTATTAATGAGAAGTTAACATCTTTTCTAAGAAAATGTTTGGTTTAGAAGTATTTTTTTTTTTGTTATTTTGTCATAATAAATTCAATTCTTTAAGAAAATGTTTCATTTGAAATCCGCGTATCTACTAAAATTATACTACATTTTCAGTTATTTATCACTACAAAACCGCGTAAATAACATTACACGGAATCTAAGCAAGCTATTGGTAAATTTACGTCATATTACTATAAAATAAGTCTCAAAGAAATAGTAAACAAGTTCAGTCGTAAAAATATATTTGAATGACGAAGATATTAAGTTTTTTCTTCTTCCTGTAAAATCGTGAAAACGCAGTTACGCGGTATTTACAAACTGCTCTTACGCGGTCTTGCACGCTCACCGACGAAATGCCTCAGCTACGTCGGCTGCTATATTAACTAATTTATTGTCGACCATAATCTCGAGTTGTTTTTCTTGTTTAACTGACTTACCCGTTTCATTGTTAATAATTTTCCAAGTGGTTTTTACTTTATTATTTGAATTTTTAATTGTATCGCCTAAAAATTTTGATTTTGCAAAAACACAAATATTTTTAAATAATTTTGAATAATTTTTGACATACTCCAAGAAAGGAGTATCAAACCTGTATTTTTTCAAACCATATAACTCGTATAGTGTCGCTCTACTTTTATAAATACCAGGAGTAGCCCATTGGTTAAAGCCAACGGAGGTGCCATTAATGTTAATAGTTTTGGTCTTGAAAGCAGATTGGTACTCTTTTTGCACAACATCAAAAAGGGCTCCATAGATTTCATTAGGATTCTCGTGTTCTACTATAGATGATGTAATTCTATGAGCTATATTATTTTTAAACTTGTTGCAACGACTAGCTGTATAAGGCCTGCATTCTATTTTATGTGGCTTTTTACGTAATGGCATAGGGAAGCTAGCTAGTAAACCACAGTGGTCAGATGTTAAGTCACTTAAAACTAATTTATTTTTGGCATCACAATCACTAAATATATTATCGAGACAAGTCGACGAAGATGCCGTGATCCTAGTGGGTTCAAAAAACAAGTTAATTAAATAATAAGATTTGAACAAATTGAGAAGTCTAATACTCAATGGAGTATCATCTAAAATATTAATATTGAAATCTCCACATAAAATTATACTTTTATTATTAGATTTTAACCTATTGAGTGAATCCTCCATTACCGATTCGAAACGAATAAAATCCCCAGACGGGGGTCGATAAACGCAAATTATAACGTATCGCTCTAGTTCAGCACAAGACAACTCAATAGTGCGCTCGATGGAAAGATTAACTAAATCTAAACGTTGTTTACATTTCAACTTGTTTGAAACAAGAACTAAAGACCCACCGAGGATAGCACTTTTTCTTACAAAAGCACTTTGTACAGTAAAAAAATTATCTTTTAAAAAACTACTTCATGTTCTTTCAACCAGTGTTCAGTCAAACATAGCACCTGAACATCATAGTTCTCCATAAATAAACTTAACTCTAGCTCTTTGCCGGACAGACCCTGCATATTTTGATGTACAACATTCAACATTATGCGGCTTATCCGTTGTCGCTCCTAATAGTTTAAACTACAAGGGGTATCAAAAGTAATGTTAGTACCACTACTAACAGTAATCGAAGGTATACTACAAGTACCAGTGTCACTGTGTATATTGTATGCTAAAAGATTAGCAATTTGTCTCCTACAACTAGGTGGCAAATACATTGTATAATTTGTCAGTTTGTAATCAGTAATAAATTGATTACAATCAAAATATAAAATAGCGTCACTGTGACGACATGTCCTATTATAAATTAATATATTTAAATTATAAATGTGCCTATTTTGCTCATCAAACAAATATTTCGAATAAGGCAAGGCACAGAAAATAAATTTACAACTATTGGTCTCATTGAGATGTAACATCAAATGGACACATTCCATTATGTCCTTTTTCATTACAGTTAAACTATCCCCATAAAATAATATAACAGTAGAACTGGGGTTCATTTTTGTCAATTTAATATGATTAATTAATTGGCTAAAACTGGCACCGGGTAAACAATTATTAATTACATATTGTTGCGAACACTGATTAATTAGACTACCAAAACCTTGACCAAATTTGTCAGAAAATACATAAGTTGTGTTAGTAAAATTATTAATTTTATTGACATCCATAAAGCTACCTACTGGCTGAGCCACTGAGGGTATAGGTGTAACCAGTTGAGGTTGGGGCTCATGGGTGCAGGCACAGCTAAAAGAGAGGTTATTTGTCAATGACTCATACCTCTCCGCATTGTACTTGACCAGGTCAGCCAACTCATTGGCCTCCTGCAAGCGCTTACTCAGGTCTTGTTGAGAAGCCTCATATTTACTAAAGATATCCTTTAGAGCATATTCCTTAACAAACAATTCATCCTGTAGGTGCTGAGTGTCGGTATCATACATAGTATTACATAATTGTAATTCATTATTACACTTCTTTAATTTTTGAATTAAATTCAGATTTTTTTGCCTAAGTTTTGTATTTAATTTGTTAACTTTTTGGCGTTTTAATGATTTTTGAATTTTTCTAATTATTCTATTAATTTTAATATATTTTTTTAACTTATTATGGCTAGTAAATAAATTGCATTTAGTGATAGTTTCATCAGTTAAGTCTATTGTTACAACTGGCTCAACACATGTGGGTCCAGGTGATCGCAGACTCTTCACTGGCTTTGAGTGATTCCAAACGGGTTATTGTGTTGTGGGCCCTGCTTAATTCCAGTTCCAATTCAGATATCCGTCTCAAAGCCAGATCATGGGTGTCACTACATTGCTGGAAATTTGACACAAGTTGACGGAGATGTTGATGCTGGTCAATTATGTCCATATGCTGAATATGTAATTCGGCCAACTGGTTCTTAAGCTCAGTGTTCTTGTTATTATATATATCCTATATATTATATAGTTCCACTTTTGGCTACTGGTTCAGATAAGTTTGTGGCGGCGCGGCGATGTGGCGCCCGACCACGGAAGATGGAACCGCCACTCCCCGCGTGCGGGCAAAATAAGCCACGCCCATCAAACTACTATTTATTTTCAAGGTTGGGCCTTAATAAAAGTGAGAGGACAGTGTAGGCCTGTCAAGAAGTAAACATTATCTACAGACTAATAGAATAACTAAGGGCTCCGACTGGATGGAAACGACCATAAATGAAATGACATTTCTGTCTTTGTGGCGAAGGTACCTTCAACAAGCTAACAGTCTTCACTGGCTTCGTTGCTGTGGCCCAGGGGGGCTGGATAGAAACACGTTAGTCAGATCTAAGAACAATAGACTCAAGATACAGAGAGGTTAAGGTATTAATTTGTGAGATGTTGATGTCGAAGCTAATGCAAAATACATTTTTAAGGGGATGCGCTAAAATAGCCCGCAAAATTCAAAGTTACTTACATACAACCTGATACTGACCTGCAAATTACAGAAAACATAAGAAAATTTGAATTTCGCGGGCTACCCTGACGCTTAAGCAAAACTCTTAAATGAAACAATGCCAAGTCGCTACATAAACCAATTCTTGTACGTCAAGTTGTCTTTGTATCTCGGGTTTGATCAGAAGTTACTTATAAGAAGATAAAAATAATTAAAGATACTTACAAACGGAGGAGTGTTGGCTTACTTCTAGGTACATTTTATGTTATTCGCCATTTCAAGTCATGCGTCCATCTTCCCTCTGCAAACGAAAAAGAATCGATTTGAGTCGTTCCACCAACATACATAAACAAACTAGCTAATGCAAGAACACTACAGTAATAAACTAAAATGAAAAAGTACAAATAAAACTACAAGGTGGAATTTGACCCAAATCAATACTTTGCGTTTGCAATGGAAAAGATGCATAAGCAATTAAGAATTAGAGAAAACAATTTGATTTTGCATTTTTTTTGTATTTTTTAAATATTACGGGTTGTGGAATGGAAAAATTACTGTCACTTTTTAAACATTATTAGATTAGATCGTCTTGATCGTACAACGGGGTCTTCATCCAATTTTTGATCTAATACTGCAGAAACATGGTGAGATTGCCACACGTCGATCTTGCTATTAACGGTTTCCATTTTTCAGAATTGTTTCCAACATTAATAATTATCCCTGTAACTGTCTTCTAGCCATAAGTTTCTAAAATGTTTATACATTGTGTCGTGATGATGGGGTTGGATTTTAGATTGTTAGTATTCTCAATCAATGCGTCGACCTGTAGGCTAGTTCGGTGTTGTTAGAACCTATAGGGCCCTCGTCTGCAGGGGGCTTTGCCAGTGCAGGGGACCCTTCTCCTGCAGCAACTGTTCCGGCAGCAACAGCACGACGATGTACAGATGATTAGTAAAGAGAATAACGCAAATAAAACTGCATACAGACGGCTCAAGTATAAATTAGCCATTATCAGATACTGAAACAAAGAAATGGTCGTTTTAGATTCAGAATGGCAAAACAGGAGAAATGAGAGCAAAGACGTGATGAACTGGAAATGAGGCAAAATTTATCTGTGTGCTACAAATGACGTATGTAATTGCAGATATACACCGTGATATTTTAATTGTCTTACAAAAGTAGCCCACTTCATGTATCCGAAGACTACTCTAACATTCATTAAAAAAATACTGGCCAAGTGCGAGTCGTACTCGCGCACCGAGGGTTCCGTACAAACCGCGTTTGAGGAAATGGGGTAGTAAGTTTAAAATTATTAAAAATATTTTTATTATATGATGTAACTACAAATTTATGCTTTTCGCAATTTTTCCTTTATCTGTGCTATAAAACGTTGCTTTGTACCAAATTTCAAGATTCTGAGTTCACGGGAAGTACCCTGTAGGTTTTGATTCCCTTGCGAGTGTTGAAAATTTGCAGCATAAACGGCTGTATCTTTTGATTGCGTTGGCTCAGAAGTTTGATTTTTTCACAGCTTCAAGGAACAGTAGATTTAAGTATTTGATATAAATTTCAGTTTAATACCTCCACGCGTTCCTAAGAAAAAGGGTCTTGACAGACAAACAGACGGGCAACAAAGTGATCCTACAAGGGTTCCGTTTTTTTCCTTTTGAGATACGGAATCCTAATGATATACATCGTGTCATTTTAGTCGTTTTACAAAGGGCCACTCAATATACCCGACATAAAATTCCTCTAGAAACAATTTAAAAATTGTTAGAATGTTTAAACTTTAATTTTTATAAATTAAAGTTTTGGAGTCATTGGATGTATGAAGTGGACTGCTTTTGTAAGACGACTAAAATATCACGGTGTATAAAGCTAGCTCTCAAATCCTTTTGTAGGGCTCATAAGTTCTATTTTATCAAGTAATAGTTGCCTTTTACAACATTCGAAGAAAAATTAGTGACTGTCGAGAATTTTTTTCCCTTTTCAATAAATTCGTACGCGAGTACACATTCTGGCAAATAATGGAGCTACTTGCAATGCTACAAAACGAAATAGCTTTCTCTAAAAAACCAGATCAACCAAACAACATTTCTTGAGTAACCAAACAAACAGACATATAGTACCCTAGCCCTTTGTTATACATTTTATAAGCATTGTGTCATCGGCTGGCTCAGAACGCAGGCGCCGTTCAAAAATAAACAACGCGCTGAATCAAACGCAAATGATTGGTATTAATCATATGGCTTGTACTAATTACATGCTTTGAATATCGTGGTAAAAATGTAAACGGGAAGTTGACGCGATGATTTGATGAAGACGAGGTCTTGTCGAATATATTGGCCAAGGTTAGGCTTAATGGATTATAATTTATTGTATAAGAAGCATTTGTTTAGGCTGTTGTAAAATATTGATATGTAGATGCTTTTGGATAGAGTGGGAGGTAACCAGCCATTGTTGGGAAAAGGGGTCAGTGATGAAGATGAAGTATTTGTTTAGGTCAATGGTGAAACGTTTTTAGAAACGGAATCCCTGATTAGCATCCGATAAATTCCCTCGTAGTTTGGAAAGAAACGATTGACGAGACCCTATAAACTCAACATTTACAACCTTTCATCAGAAGGCCAATTCCAGTATTTAAAAACGTTTAAATTCTAGTCGCAAGCTGATCTCGGCGATAGTCAATGTCAAAACTCGTTAAAAATGTAGGGAAATTAGAAGTATTTTTGGGAATTAGACTGAGTTCGAAATTAGAATGCGACCGTTCTTATAAATATGGGAATTGCCCCTCTGAAGACCTAGATCTTGCTACCAATAAATCAGAAATAATAGACAACAAAAATAAAGAAATAAACTTTTTACAAAAAATACAACCGACTTCCAAAGAAGTCGGTGTCTTTAGATCAGTATTTTAGTTTTTTGACACCGACTTCCAAAATTAAAGTTATTTTTCACTTGTAGTTTGGAAGTCGGTTGTATTTTTTGTAAAAAAGTTTTTTTTTTCACTTTTTAGTGGGTGAGTTTGCAATTTATCTAAGTTACAATAGCCTAATGTCAACTGCTCATCAAAAATACCCAAATCGCTATAGATGTGCCTATAATATTTGAAGAGTTCCCTCGATTTCTCCAAGATTTCATCATCAGATCGTGACCGAATGACAATGGAACCAACTTGGAAGTATACCCTTTCAAACAAAAAAATAATTTTTCAAGTCGGTCCAGCCGTCTTCGAGTAATCGGGGAAAATACATTAAAATAAAAAACAAAATATCCCGACGAACTGAAAACCTCCTCCTTTTTTTGAAGTTGGTTAAAAATAGAACAGTATCCTTACCGTTATTATTTGGTACAAGGCGCCGGCTGTCTGCAAGCGATGTAGACTTTCTTGGTGCACGCGTTGGTCAGCCCGAAGAGTGACAGGATCCCAGTTAGGAGGAACAGCAAGGCTTTCTGGACGTCCATGGTTTAGCGCCTCATGGCTGCGGTGCAGGGAAGGAAAGCCCTGCAAGCGTGAGTGGCCATGGCTCGGCCTTACAGCGTATAAAGCACGGGTATCGCCAGCGGCATAGGAAGTACAAAACTAGCTAGCCAATTCCCGTAATTAAAAACCTTCACAATCTTCCCGCGATCTCAGCGACAATTAATGTCGAAAACTAGTCCATAATGTAAAAAAGTTAGAGGTATTTTTGGCAAATTGAGTCTGAGATTAGAATGCAAACGCTTTTAAATATACGGGAACTGTCCCACAGTTTAAAGAAGACACTTCTTTTCTTATCAAATCCTGACTGCACCAATGGGTACGAGAATTCAATGAATTTAGGTGTAGGTACAGTTTAGGACATAGGCTTCTTCACTTGAATTACAAAAAAAGATATCTACGACCTGGTTTAGCGACACCTGATGGAATAAGATATCTCACAAGGACAAGAAGCAGCATATTGAAATAAAAATCACAGATTACCATTACTGCATTAAGATAATATCTTTCTCCTCGTTCGAGCATGGCAGTGGTCTAAGAAGCCGTGACAAGTAAAAACTTTTAATGTATTTAGAAGTTGTCATCTCCAAGGTTTTGTGCCATTTGGATCCAGCTGCGGTCACTATTTAAAAACTGAAAAATACTTACCAATATCTTGCCTATAAAAACTTTGTTAACATAGAAGATAGAGTGACTACTGTATGCTTTCTCTGATGATCAGGATGCTAAAAAGTGTTACATTTGGAGGTATTTACCATTTATGATGACATAGATTACAAGTTTCTGTGAGCTGACAATAGATGGCGATCATTGGTTTTGTAATAACTATTTTCTGATTATTTGAAACTTTTTACAATTCATAGGCTATCATTTACCACTTAAAAACATTTTCTACTATAGTATACTGTATAAAATTAAATAAATATATGCTGTTGAACTTTTCCTTCGCATCTGAAGTATCGATGTGGGTCAAATTCTTTAAATCTACGCTAACTATAGAATCACTATATTTTAGCTAAAATCGGTAAGCTCACCTGTTTTATATTGGTTGCAATGGGTGATAAACTTTAAATTATATTACTGTGAATTTTGTTTTGTAATTTTTTTGCTGAAGTTTGACTTGGTTGCAGTTTTGATTAACCTGCCAGATGGAACTGTTCATTTTGAAATTAATGACAGTGATGGCTGGCCAGTATTGCTAGAAAAAAGGTTGTGGTATTTTAGGAAGAAGGTCTTCATTCCTCTTCGACATCTCGAGAGATCTCTCTTCATGCTGTGTGTTTTTCCACGGATTTTTTTAATTTTTCCGGTAATCACATGGAATGAGTAAAATGTAAGATGGTAGGTAATTATTATAGCTGTTCTTAGGATTTTTAAATTTTTTATTTCTAAGATAATACTAATCTTAAATGCGAAAGTGAGTTTGTTTGTTTCGCGCGATTATCATGAAATTTTGCATACACGTTCCCGAGTGATAGAAAAATAACTTTGAAAAATCTAATCGCGTCGGATGATGTCATTGATGCTGGCGTGCCGTGCTAATGGTAATTGAAGCCAACAAGCCCTTAAGTTTAGACCACGATTTGGCTAGCGGCTAATAGAGGGACTGATAACCTTAACACTTTCGACTTCACCCACTTTTTATAGAACTCATACGCCATGTCGCCATACATATTGGAAGTGAACCCTCCGGGAGGGCTACCGGCATTACGTTTGCGCTAAAGTTGACCATCGCGGACGGTCAACGGCGTTAGGTTTAAAACCGTGTTATAAAACACTGTAAAACGAAGTAAAATAGTGTTTCAGGGGGTCTTAACTTAACGCTATACGTAGTTTCCAACCTTTTAAATTTTTGGTAAATAAAATATTCGTAATCGTGAACAAAAAATATTTAAAAAGTATAAATGCTTGGATTTGAAAACCAACGCATATAATAATAAATTTTGTTAAAATATGCATCAGATTTTAATTCCACGGTTTAGAATACTGTATTTGCTAAGAAAAACCTACATTTAAAATGAGCCCGCCGCGATCCCATCCCATATGCAACTAGGTGAACCCTCCAGGAGGGCTCGAGTTGGGCACGCCACAATTGCGGCGATAAGACCCCTCTTTGAGGAGTGGCTAGAGAGGCGCCACGGCGTCCTCACCTTCCGCCTGACGCAGGTCCTCACCGGACACGGCTGCTTCGGGAGGTACCTGTTCAGGATAAAGCGGGAGGAAACGCCCGGGTGTCGTTACTATGTGGATCGCCCGGACGACACGGTGGAGCATACGGTGGAGGTCTGCCCGGCTTGGGCAGGGCATTGCCGTGTCTTCGTGGAGGCGATCGGCGGCGGTGATCTCTCGCGTCCGGCCCTGATTCGGGCCATGCTACGGAGCGAAAGGAAATGGGAGGCCGTCACCTCCTTCTGCGAAGCAGTAATGCTCGTGAAGGAGGAGGCGGAGCACGTGAGGGAGAGGCAAATTTCGCGCCCTCACGCCCCTAACCGCCGCAGGAGCAGACGCCCTGGGCGTCGGGAATCACAGGCAGATTTCCGACCACCGTAGGCGCGGGCTTGCGGACGGTGAGCAATGGGTAGCTCGCCGTCCGATAAGGACCAGGCCCGGGTTGACGGCGCAACGTGTTCCACGCGCGCCTCAAAGAGATGTCAGCAGAATTGACGGGGTCCGCTAGGGCCAATGCCTGCCGGGGCTGCGAAAACGGGCCGATAGGGATATCGTGGCCCCCCGGCAACATGGCAACTGAAGGAACACGGGTGGGTTTTAGTCAATAAGAGTCTGACACGCCCTCCCGCTCGAGAAGTTATTTGACAATTTACCAACCAAAAAAAAAAAAAAATCCAAACTGATAGGCTCACACACAGATTCGGCGCCACGAATTTCGTTATGCGCAGCGCGGTGATTTCGTGCTTTGTGGCTTGATATTGATAGGTACTGAAGAAAAAAAGTGCATTAATTCTTTTCTGTAAATCAATTTCCATCTACACAATTTGTAAGACTTTAATTATTGATTGAGTGTTGACTTTAAAGAGATATGAGGTACAGGGTGTAAAGTTCATTCATCTTATGTTGGAAGGGAGGATCTTCCGACCAGACGGGATATCTGGTGGGCTACTGCCCGATGACTGATGTCGGGAAGTTATATACATGTCGGAGACGGGTATGTGATTTTCGTTATTATCAGCGATATTTTAACTACTGTGGGCGTAGTGTGGGTAGTGTTGGTTAATGCGCAATAGAAAAACAGTTTGCAGTTCAGATCACATTATAATTTACTATCAAATGAATCACATTAGCTAAATTATACACATACTGGGTGCGACGGCGTTTATTAAAATCACAAATTAACACAATGATCATAAATTACAACTAACACAATAACTGAGCACCACGAATCGAGAACAGTTCCGTGACATCTTGATTCCAATGCGACCAGAGGCTGAATGCCCTCCTCGCCGTGGCCTTCAAACGTCACGACTCTGTAGAAGCGCGCCTTTTTTGGTGTAGGTAGCTCACCCTTGATGTCGCCAGTGGTGCGCTTGCGATTCGTTTCGTGTCCGTACTAATGACCGGATCCGACATACATTATATGCTGATCGCGCGGTAAACTCTGCTTGTGCGATGCAGGATTCGCGTGACGTCAGTGTGATGCATAGTTCGTATGTGGCGATGTAGATGCCGCCACAACTTTATTATTTTTTGTTGAAATATGTATATGTTTTATTGAATCAAAAATTTAATTTTATTCATCTCGTTTCTTCAAAGCTTATTCTGTAATCATGCTAACTTCCACGTTTTATGGGAACGTTTAAACAAAAATAGTATCTAGTTTATGGTTAATTTTAACAACATCGTTAAAAGAGATTGCTGAACCCAGTCTTATGAAATGGCTTAGTATTACATATAGAAGTGGCATGGCTTTTCTATTTCCAGGATTTACAAAAATACATAACAAAAATAAATCTAACGCTACAAAATATACAATGGGCGGCCTTATCTCTTTCCGCGATCTCTGTTGCCTTTCAAACCTACATATTAGTGCTTTTCAATACAGTCAAAACAGTGCTTGAAGTAGGTATAAGATTATGTTCAGTGCATTAATTAAATTACCCCACGAGTGGGAAAACTGAAGGGTGGGTACGTGGGACATACCCTAGGCATTCAGCCCTGCTGTCATCTATATAATATAATAATAATAATATTTATTCAAAAAAATTACAAGGCATAAAAATTATTACAGATTTGCTTAAATGTAAATTATATTCCTAAGACTTACGTGCCTGAACTAGGTAATCCTGTGTTTCAGGCGAGAAGTGCTAAATAGACTTATAAATAAATAAATTATCTGCAGGTTGACAATAGATCACTAATTATATTATGTTGAGTAGCTTAAATCTTAGTTTCTAAATTTGATAAATACTTAACGTAGGTGAAATTTGTACATACTTATTCACTTTAACACAGTTAGTAAATTCTCTGTAACTGGCCTATCATCATTAGGTAGTTACCTACCTACTTTTAAATTTCATGAGTTCTTGATGTATAGGTAATTCAATATATCGTGCCTGAAAGTCTTGATTCCCAACAATCCTCTCTCACTATAAAATCGATGTCAACACCGAAACCTTTCCATTAATAACGCTATGGGTTAAATAAATTACTTGGGCACCTCACCTTTGTAAGTAAATTACAGCCTAATAATACGGTAAGCAAAAAACTAGCCTACTATTGTCCCACTGCAGGGCAAAGGCCTCTTCTCGTACAGAGAAGGCTCGAGCCGGGTTAGCGATTTCAGACTTACACTAACTATAAGTTCAGGTTTTCCCACGAGGTTTTTCTTTCACAAAACAACAGACAATCATAAACAATTGTCTATGAATCATTTACCATATTTCAGTTACCTATAAAAGTGCTTGAGATGACGTACGTTTTATCTGAATTTCCGAAGTGTACATTTTCACGTAGGTAATTTTCCTGGATAATTGATGAATCGTAGGGTGATATGATTAGTTCCGGGATGTATTCTTGTACCTATCCCGCATTGAATATTTAATGCCAGCATTTCCTGCTCGTATATTTTCGATTATGTTATGTGTAGCGAGGGATTCAACTCGGTATTCGTTGCGCGTTATGCATAGCTATTTCTGCTTCCCTGACATTTGTGTAACAGTTTTTAAGCTTATGCTCTCAGCGAGTGTTAGATTTTGAGTTCAATCTTAAGTCTAAAACAACCTTTTATTATATTTTAACAGAACTAATTCTTCTAGAATACATAATAATACCGCTCTGTCTTCTTTTCAACGGGAGCTCACGATTTTCCCTCACCGTTTTTGAAGCAAGTGATAATTATACAATACGCACATGAATCTGAAAAGTTAGAGGTGCGTGCCTTGGGTTCGAACTCGGGACCTATGACTTGGCAGCCGGACGGTCAAACTACTAGGCTATCACTGCTCAATACCCGGAACCGGCGTGAGAGATATTTCTCGAGGGCATGTAAAGCCAAGTCAGAGGCTCATGGACGGCTTTATCCACACGAAAAGAAGAAGAACAGCAACTTTTTAATAATACGTAACAACACACCTTTATTCTCCGGAGGCGCTCTTCTCTCTCTCTCTCTCTCCAGACTCCTGATACAGAGGGTCTTCAAAAAAACCCAAATACACTTTGACTGGCCCGGGGATGGAATCTATTTATATTTTAATGTTTTTTGCGATTACAAGCTTAAATTTGCAGTTGGAGACTTGACCGTGACGTATGAGACAAATTTAAGTTTGTTTTTGGGATAAATTCATCCCAACTACGGAACCCTTTTTTGTACGTGATCCGACACGCACTTGGCCGGTTTTTATATATTAACCCTTGGTATGCCGGAACGTAGATCTACACGAGACACAATGGTTTTTTAATTGTGTCTGTAATTACGGCATTCGAGAGGTTAAGACTCCGTGCATCGGAAAGCACGGTCGTTGGTCCCGACTCCGAGCAATTTGTGGAGCTCGCCTTTTAGACAGCTGTAAGCCACTATTTGAAAAACTTAAAATTCTACCTCTGCCATGTTTATATATTTTTGAAATATGTATTTTTGTGAAAATAAACTACAATTTATTTGAAACAAGCACTGACAGACCAAATAGCCGAACACGGCATAAAGATAGACTTCGGCTGCCTCCAATAAAACTAAAATTATTTAAGAAGAATGTATACTGCATGTCGATATTATTTACAATCATTTACCAAATAGTTTTCAAGACTTACCGCTGACAATGTTTAAAAAAATACTTTTCAAACTACTGCTATTTAAAAGATATTACACCATTAAGGACTATTTAGAAGACAAATCAATAAAATCTGTAATTTGTAAGTTAGATTAATTGACATCGCTGATTGTGAATACATTTGCACGCCATGTTATGATGGTAGGATATGCTGAAACAAATTTACTGTAACACCTTATGTACCATATTCTAGCAAATAAATATTTTTGATTTGATTTGATTTGACTGCATGTAATTCGTGGATCTTTGACAGTCGGTATGGGTCGTCAGGAGCCCGAAAGTCCGACAACCAGTCTTATCAAGGGATATCGTGTTACCCAGTAACTCGGCTGTGGAGGTTAGATAGGCAATCACTTCATGCTAAATACTGGTATTCAGCTGCATCCGGTTAGACTGGAAGCTGACCCCAACATAATTGGGAAAAGTATGATGATGATAAAGATGATGATGAAACCTGTTGTCAGATTAGTTCGTATACCTTGCGCAGTCCGAATGTCTTAGATTTGTTTATAAAAAGATTTGGTAGCGTAGGTATCTATACTTTATAATATTAATACGTTTCCTAACTTATTAGATCGATCTGCACATTAGTCATTTAGCAACAAACATTAAATCATCATTGGACGTTTTGAAATTGACTTATTTTTATGACCGGAAACCACATGGCATAACATTCAGCATTTCATATCGACCGCTGTGTTGCTAGTGTAATAAATGTTAAAAATAAACATTCCATTCGCACTCACATTAATAAAAAGCTTTGAATAAAAAACTGGCGTAATTATTTATGGAACACATTACTATCGCATTGTTTATGGTTGTTAATCTAAATAACGACATATTTTTAAACAAATAGAATTTTAATTAATGACGGGTTTCTGTATTTATTAAAAAACGAATCGGTTGTTTTGCTGATAGAAACTTTTTTAAAGATGCAATGGTGACCTGTTTGTCTGTTCTTTCTTTTTCATCTTTATCATCATCATCATCTTCCTGCCCTTGTCTCATGTTACGTGGGGTTGGCGCACGCGTTTTCTTCCATTCTCCACTGTCAACGGTCACGCTATCATTAACAGGGAGTTAATGATCTCTTTCATATAATTCCTCACACAATCCATCCATCTTTCTTTTTCTTAAGTAATATTATAACCATCAAGTACCGATACCTAACTTCAAACCTGGATTTCCTCATAAACTAGTTAGTGGCAATATGCCCATAATCACTACATATATCGTCGCCCTTCCCGCTAACTGTCGTAACTAGCAATTGATATTTTTCCAGGGCAACAGTTTTTCGATCGGGCGCTAAAATCATGTATATTTAGCGCCTATAGTTGCGTTAGCTGTGGCTTTATTAATGAATTAATAACTTTTTATAAATAGTTCTTGACTTAATCTTTAACTCAGTAACTGTTAGATGTGTACATATACGACAGGTGGTGGGAATATTTTCCCTCCTTTTGCACTTACGCAAAACAAAATACATTATCTTCTAAACAGTAAACGACACAGACACGACGATTAAAGAGAACTTTTTCGAAACAAAGTTCTGAACACGTAGGTAATGTCAGTGCAGATACGTCAGTTTGTGAGATACGACAGTTAGCGGGGAGGGCGACGATATGGCATCAGATTAGTGATACAGATTGATTGGAAGATGATACGGCTTTAAAGGAAGAGAATAGAAATAGAAATCATTTATTTGCTTATAATGTAGGTATGCAGATAATGATGTATTTTTTATAAAATAGTCCCGATACATTTAAACACTACTAATACTATTACTATTTTAATACTGAGATGATGGCTAATAGAGATGTATGTGGGAAGACCACATGCTGCATTATAACCAGCCTATAATGTTCCCACTGCTGGGATACAGACCTCTCTGTGAGAAGGAGTGCGCCAAAATCTACCACGCGGGCCCAGTGCGGGTTGGTAGATGTCACATGTCTTTGAATGTTTGTTTCTAGGACGTGCCGGTTTCCTCACGATGTTTTCCTTCACCGTTTCGAAAGCAGTGGTGATGAAATTAGTTAAACAAAGTAAAGCGCCTGATTGGGTTCGAACCCACGACCTACAACTCGTAAGTCGGGGCTATTTCCACTGGGCCACCACTGCTCCAGCTGCTGGCTGTATACACGAATAAATTGGTATATTGGCAGGAGGATAATAGATGGTAAATGCATTAGGCATGTGGTTATAAACAGTCAGTATCTACGTAGCTATTCTTAAATCTACATACACATACATACATACATAAACTCACGCCTTCTTCCCATGGGGGTAGGCAGAAACTACAGAACGCCACCTGCTACGATCCTTACATACTCCTTTTGCCTCGTTTACGTTCATACATCTGGTCATACATGCACGCCGGTTGTGAGTACTACGCACCTGGCCTTTCTGAAGAACATCACCAATAAGGTCAGTATATGTCCTCCTAGGGCGTCCCCGCCCGGCCTTTCCCTTCACATCAGCCTTGTAAATACATTTTGTTAGTCGCCTTTCATTCATCCTCTCAACATGCCCAAACTATCTCAGCATACCCTTTTCAATTTTTGTCACTACATCTTCTTTTAAATCACACCGCTGTTTTATCACATCATTCCTCAGCCTATCATTCATAATCAGACCACACATGCTTCGCAAGGAACGCATTTCCACAGCATTTATTCTACTTTCATGTTGTTCTTGTTGTTTCTACTTGACAAGAATTCGCCGTGGCTTTTAACAACTATCCCTGGTCGTGTTCTACCAAAAAACAAAACGTCTTTTTCACTTCATGGAAATTTAAACTACATTTTGATAAATTAACAAGTAGGTACTTAATTTACAGCCAAACGATCGATAAGCTAAAGGAAACGATCATAAAATTAAATTAGCCGAAAGTGTGCAATTAACATTATTTTGATGGTAATTGTGTCGTGAATTTTAATCAAATGAGGCAGTACAGGCATATCGCGTGAGACATCGTAGTGTTGGGAAAATTTATCGATATGAAAGCTGTAGCGAATGTAATGGACAGAAATAGCTTTTGATCAGCAGTTTACATGGCATATTTGATGGAATTGCTATTGTAGTGATGTTTCTAGCAAATATCAGACCTGATAACTACGTTACCAGCTCAAACTCAAAGCATTTATTTCAATTTACAGGCACTTTTGTCGAAGAGTCGGTCAGTTAGGCAGAAAGTTGAAGCTAGTTTCCCATTTATTAAGTCCGTAGTAGAACCAAGGTAACCGATTAAGGGTCTACTGGCTAGTAATAACAGCCACATGGGTCAATTTAAGCTGCGCGTGCCGCGGTTGCTCCATAGATATGGCCATCTTTATACATACCAAGACCCCTCCGTGCCTTGGAAAGAACGTTAAGCCGTTGGTCCCGGCTGTCATTCGTGGATCTCTGACAGTCGTTACGGGTCGTCAGAAGCCCAAAAGTCTGCCAATCATTCTTACCAAGGGGTATCGTATTACCTAGTAAGTGGGCTGTGGAGGTCAGATAGTCAGTCGTTACATGTAAAATACGTCTGATCCCAATATAGTTGGGAAAAGGCTATGCACATGATAAGTACCAAGGTTACTGATTTAGCTTTCAGTAGGTAGGTACTTATTAGCAATTTTAAAAGACAATGGCCAATAGTTGCTGAAATGTGGGTTTACTGCGTATATGTACTATCGAAGAAATGCATATTTGCCTGTACACTGTAAGGACTATTCTTGCTTGCAGCGCTCGTCCGCTATAGTAACGGTTACCTACGAAAAAAAAGGACCGTGTGCACGGGATTTTGTTTTCAAAATGCTTAGATATGCGTTACCCCGATGGTACTTATCGACTCATCTACTTATCAATCTTTTTGATGGCGGTTAGGTTAGAGGATTTGCAGAAATCCATGACAGTATGATATTTATTTAAGACTAGCTTATAATCGTACTACTTATAATATTATTAATGTGAAAGTTTGTGTGTTTGTAACTCAATCACGTAAAAACGGCTGAACGGATTTGGACGAAATTTGGCACACAGCTAGTTTATAACCTGGATACAGGATACTTTTCATTCCGGTAGTACGTACCCGTGGGATAATTATCGACATCCACGCGGACGAAAGCAAGTATCTTTATAAATTGTGGCCTATGTTACTCAGTGATAATATAGCATTCTACTGGTGAACGAATTTTTTAAATCGGTCCAGTAGTTTTTGAGTTTATTCATTAAAAACAAACATACAAAAATTAAATCTTTTCTTTTTTTATATTTGTTTAGAAAAATTCACATAATATTATAGGTACCTACCCAAAACAGATTTGAATGCTTGTGACAGTAAAATAGTGTCCTTGGAGTTTCTTGCCTGTTCCTCTCCATAGGAATCTACTAAGCTTTGGAGTGGGCAACTAGCTTCATCTTTTTAACTGACTTCTATAAATGAGGAGGTTCTATGTTCGTAGCGTATGTTTTTTTTTAATGTATGTCCACCGTTTTCTCTGTCAATTGAGGACAGAGTTTGAAAATTCTTTTTGTTTTAAAGGGTATGCTCCCGAGATGGTTCCATATAAATGTTATTAACTTAGCTTGGATAGTTTTTGAGTTAGCTTCAATAATACGTATTTTTTCTCATTTAAGTAGTATTTGGATGAGATTATAAGTTCCTGTCACTGTTATTTACTTATCAGGTAGTGGGTATTCGAATTTGTTTGGGGTAATTAACACAACTAAAAAGTGAAAAAATACTTAAAAAAAAACAACCGACTTCCAAAAAAAACAATACACAGAGAAAAATAGCTTTATTTTCGGAAGTCGGTGACAAAAAACGAAAATTCAAAACCAAAGACACCGACAGCCGAAATTAATTTTTCTCTTTGTGGTGTTTTATTGGAAGTCGGTTGATTTTTCTTTTTCGTAAAAGTTTTTTTGACTTACCGACTGCTTGACAGTCAGATCTTTGCCGTCGAGAGAATGCATTCCTGACACCTGTCAGTTGGGCAATTTCTAGTAGTAATAAGGATCAAATTCGCAATGATACTGACAGGTGTAAAGAACGCATTTTCTCGATTGTACTTGAAATAAATGCTTTTAGCTTGAGTTGAGTTTGAGAACATAAAATCAGTTTTGACGCACCTACATAGATTCTATGGCGCAGGAAAACGACGATTTAACAATAGATAAACAATAAAATCTCTTCACTAAATCAAAATAAAAAGGTCTGATTTGAGAGCATTTGGTTCACTGGTGCCTCAAGGTGTTTTTCATAATCTTTCAAGGTCCCAGAGTCCATTACTCGACTCAGCAGTCCCTACTAGGTACTTACTGGACATAGTAGGTCAACTCAAGGCGAACGTTCCCATAAAACATGAATCGTTTGCTCTCTATTTTATTATCTTTTGTATAAACATTACCGAATTATTTTTAGAAGCGTCTTATCTCCACAGTCTTTTGTCTATCTATCATAATCCTTCAAAACTGGCAATTTTAGCATTATGTACAGAACCGAAATATAACGTAGAGTTATTTTGATACCTACTTCCTGCAATACTCACGACCAGTTTCCTAAAACATCAATAGCTCATCAGAAAGTGAGCCAACCACTTCCTTTCAGTCAATTCGTCACGTTCCAGCTCCAGAACTTCCAGGAAATGCCAGCAAATCGATTTTTCCATCAATACTTGCATCGTTCCCGTTCCGCCCTGCGTGAGATCATCACTAATGCACGATCACTGGCGGCATGCGCCGGCGTCGCCACGCGCCGTTTATTTATAACGAAAACTTCCGATCGACCAAACGAATACATTTTTAAATCATTATAAATAGAATTTCTATATTCCAATCTTCGTACTGCTTAATTTTAACTTTAAAATGCACTTATTTAGTTACGCTGTGATAAATGTGACAAAAATGTGTGTGTGAATTTTTTGTGACGAATTCTGTGAGTATTCCATAAATGCAATTTCAGAGATATTTGTTCGGTGAGTGATGGATATTTTTGCTGAAATTTCTCTGAAATACGGATGACTGATTCGGGATACGGGATTCTCGTTTCTTTGAACTCTACAGTCAGTGTTAAATCGTCATTACGACCGTGCGATGTGTTCAAGTGAATTAAAAGTGTTTTTTTCACAAAGTTTTTCCTGATTTCGCTGAAAACTGTAGGTAAGTTTATTGACTTATTACTTAATTATTTTAGTAAGAAATAAAACTTAAAGAGAAAACTTGAGAGTACCCCACTAAATAGCGTTAGCAGTCTGACTGAGGCATTGGACGAGTGAAAGGACTCACTATATACATTGCGTAGGCACATATTTACCCATTGTTTATTACTTACTTAAATAATATACATAACATACATAATATTATTCACTTGAATTGGTATTTTCTGATCAGTTTTATACCACGTTGCAAAAACACACGTCACATGCGATATGACGGCAGATTCCAAACGTCAAATATCTTTAAAAAGTCAGTCAGCTGACGCGTTTGCGTACGAAATGAATATCTGTACATTTTTCATATCGGCGATGTAACTGATGTGTGCGATTTGTTTCACGGTGTTTATTCCGATTTTTTTCAGTGTCGACAATTTGTCGGTATGTCGTGAAAAATTAAATGTCTTAGAATATATTTTCAATCTTTTTAAATTATGATTTTTTTTAAGTGAAATCTTCTTTAGGCTCACTTTGCGCCGCTCTTTCTGAACTTTGAACGAAACTGAACTGTCACGCTCAGCTTGGTGATGCTGAATCGGATATACTCGGCATCTGTCGGTCGGTGAACTGCGTATACTGGGCTCATATAAGTTTTCACTTCTATCGTTCAGAAGCTCTTTTTTCTTCAGGCTTTTTTTACCAAAATATTTTGGACTTCATTTTATGCTACCATGAGTTTCTGAAAACAAATTCTAACCTCATTTGAACTTTGCTTGCGGTCACTGCCCAGGTTAAGTTCATATTTTTAAGTATACTGCAATAAAAAGATATTTACTCAAATCTCTGCCAACTGTTTGCTTATTTATTTGTCTAATGCATTTTACCGTTTCGCGGATTTTTCGGTAAAGATCAAATAAAGGTCTTACTACCTTTTTACTTTCGTGCTTGTAGTAAAGGCATAGGTTTAAATTGTTAGATTCGCCCGACCGCGTCATATTACAGTGAGGCCACGTTTGTTTCGTTAACAATGCAATTTTGAAATAATACCTATTGTTTCGATTACTCATACTGAAAATCGTATCCAACGTTCCATGCGGTTTGTATGAGCTCACTTTTCTCAGTATGGACACTTTTTCACGCGACCTAAGTACGTTGAGGTCAAATCTAACGATTTAAATCTTTGGTTTTAGGCGCACAACGATGAAACCAGTGAACCCAGAAGTTGTTTCGTTCCTATTATTTTGAAAGTTAAAGTTTTTATAACCAGCATGTTGTGAAATACGTAAATGTTTCAGACTTTCAGTGTTCTGGCATTTCATACATTTGGTCACACTTGTTTAGTTAAATGGGTTAACTGTAGTCTTCCTAGGTGGTCTGACAGTCGTCAAAATTTCCAGAATATATAAAGTTAGATTCTTTGGAGTAGTTTGTTTCCCCGAAGGGTTGGGCAGAGGTGTCCCTGTAGCAGGCACACCCACATTTCTCCAGTTATGTTTAAGTCCATGTAATAGGGGGCGAGCCTATTGCCATCAACCGGGCACAAATCCAGACTCCGGGCTGCTACTGAGAAATTTCAGATAGAAAAACCCAATAACACTTTGCCCGACCCGGAAATCGAACCCAAGACCTCATGCTCAGCAGTAGCGCTTGCGACCACTAGACCAACGAGGAAGAAGAAATGAACAAACGAACGAACGAGGTTGAAGTTCCTTTATTTTCGACTTCATTTAAATGAATGCAATGTTGATATTTGTTCGGCAGTGAAAACAGCGTCTCGCCAGGCCTAAGTAGTCTGTTCTTCTACAACGAAGTGTCGATTTCTTCGCGATTACGTTGTTGGTCCCAGGGAGAATGTCGTTATTCGAACCCCCGGCAGGCATTGGCCCTAGCGGACCCCGTCAATTCTGCTGACATCTCTTTGAGGCGCGCGTGGAACACAACGCGCCGTCGACCCGGGCTTGGTCCTTATCGGACGGCGAGCTACGCATTGCTCACCGTCCGCAAGCCCGCGCCTACGGTGGCTGGAAATCGGCTCGCAATTCCCGCCCCGGGCGTCTCCTTCATATGGGCCGAAAGGGACATCGTGGCCCCCGGCAACAGGGTAACCGAAGGAACAAGGGTGGGTTATAGTCAGTAAGAGTCTCCTTCCCCCGCTCCACCCAGAGCGGGAGAAGTTATTTGAAAATTTCGCACACAAAAAAAAAATAAAAAAAAGAAGCGGGAATGTCGTTCAGTTTGATGCTCTGTACCTTAAATATGACCACACCGTTCTGATACCCACTTTATAAACAAAGAAATTTCTTTCTTTTCTTTCTTGATTTTTATACCACCATTCCTTTAACCCAACTTTATATTGAAGTCCAAATATATAAATAGCTACTAATTAGGTCAGACAGTTAATAAAAATGACGTACTCTGCGGTCCATAAGATTTGTGGCAAACTGTCACTTCCTGCTTTAAAGATATATTCAAGTTTTATGTGCGTGTTGATGTGCGTGATTGAAAAAAACCGTTTAAAAATATAATAAATCTGTAAAAAATTACGTAAATCTGTATTTTCAGTCTCGTTATGTGAACTCGTAAATGTACCCACTTGCTTTATGATTTATGGCGAAAGAAGATATTTGTGTGGACAACTGGGCTTTATTAAATAATCTGAAGTAAAATAGCTGTATGCCTCTATTTTCTGACTATACTTAGTTTTTTAATTTTTTTGTTCGGTTATTTTTAACCGACTTCAAAAAAAAGGAGGAGGTTCTCAATCCGTCGGTTTTTTTTAATTTTTTTTATGTATTTTCCGCGATTACTCGAAGACCGCTGGACCGATTTGAAAAATTCTTTTTTTTTTGTGGTCCCATTGTCATTTAGTCACGATCTGATGATGGGATCTAGGAGAAATCGAGGGAACTCTTCAAATATTATAGGCACATCTATAGCGATTTGGGTATTTTTGATGAGGAGTTGACATAAGGCTATTGTAACTTAGATAAATTACAAACCAATCCACGAAAAGTGAAAAAAAAAACTTTTATAAAAAATTCAACCGACTTCCAAACTACAAAGTTAAAAATAACTTTAATTTCGGAAGTCGGTGTCTTTGGATAAGTATTTTAGTTTTTTTTATTTATACACACGTATTTACATTATTTAAAAACGAGCAGACTTAAAATAGTAATAATAATATATAAAAAGCCCCCCCCCCCTTTATTAATAGGGCATAAAAAATACATCCGCGTCGCTGTTAATAGGAAAAGTGCCCAAAAGGCTGGCAGCATTGCCACGTTGTATGGCAATATGTTTTTTATTTAAACATTTACGAACACACATATAAACAGAAAAATACGTACAGACGCCAGCACTTCAAGCTACTACAATCTGTCAAATTTATTTAATAGATTTTCAACTTTATCGCTCAAATGTAAGGTTCAAAGTTGATTGGGAAAATTTGACAGTTTCGGGAAGCTTGATGTGCTGGCGTCTGTACAAAGGCAATACTTAATTCTAAAGAAATCTCTTCCAGCATACCTGCGATAGGAAAGTAGACAAAGAGATGTAGACAACGTGTATAAGAGTAGAAATGAAAACAAAATACATAAATTCAAAAACAATTCACTAATTTATTTATTTAAATATAAACATACTGTACTTACTACCTAACATCACTTTTCGTCATTTATGCCATAAGTTCCACGAATAGGGAGCGAGTCTATAGTCATTATCATCATCATTTCAACCGAAAGACGGCCACTGCTGGACATAGGCCTCCAAGCACCGCCGCTTTGACCGATTTATGCTTCCCGCATCCAGCGGATTCCTGCGGCCTTCACAAGGTCATCGGTCCACCTTGTGGGAGGCCTTCCAACGCTACGTCTTCCGGTACGCGGTCGCCACTCCAGAACCTTTCGGCCCCATCTGCCATCTGTTCTGCGAGCAATGTCATGCCCACTGCCATTTAAGTTTGGCAATTTTTCGAGCTATGTCGGTTACCTTGGTTCTCTTGCGGATCTCTTCATTTCTGATTCGATCACGTAGGGAAACTACAAGCATAGCCCTCCCCATTGCCCTTTGGGTGACTTTTAGCCTTCTAATAAGGCCCATTGTGAAAGACCACGTTTCAGTGCCATAAGTCATCACTGGTAACACTCACTTGTCAAAGACTTTCGTCTTGTGACACTGCGGTATGTGGGACGAGAAGATATTATTGCGTAGCTTCCCGAACGCTGCCCAGCCGAGTCTGTTTCGACGATAGCCATTATACTGGACGCAAATCTAGACTCCGGGTTGCTACTAAAAACGTCTTAACAATTGTCACACTAATACATACATTTGTTTTTTAACCGACTTCCAAAAAGGAGGAGGTTATATGTTCGTCGCGTATGTTTGTTTTTTTTTTTTTTTTTTTTTTTTATGTATGTCCACCGATTTCTCCGTCATTTGTGGACCGATTTTGAAATTTTTTTTTTTGTTTGAAAGGGTATGCTCCCAAATTGGTCCCATATACATTTTATTAACTTTGCTTGGGTAGTTTTTGAGTTAGCTACAAAATACGTATTTTTTCCCACTTAGTATGTAGATGATAATGATAAGTTCCTGTCACTGGTAGCAGGTAGTGGTATTCGAATGTGTGTGGGGTAGGTACCACAACTAAAAAGTGAAAAATAAAAACGTTTTACAAAAAAAAAAACAACCGACTTCCAAAAAAAAAACACTACAAAGTGAAAAATAACTTTAATTTCGGAAGTCGGTGGCAAAAAACGAAAACACAAAACCCAAGACACCGACTTCCGAAATTAAAGTTATTTTTCACTTTGTAGTGTTTTTTTTTTGGAAGTCGGTTGTTTTTTTTTTTTTTGTTTGTAATGAATAAACTCAAAAATTACTGGACCGATTTAAAAAAACCGATTTTAAAAACTTATATTGATTATAAGGCCGGGTTTCCTCACGATTTTTTCCTTCTCTGGCGTGATGTTAGGTATGTATCTTTATATCTTAGTACAATAATACATCAGTTTATTTTTACAATCCACTCACTCACTCAGCAGCTAGTTACAGGCAATCACCTTAAATCTTCCGTGAAAATTCCCTTTTTAACACAAATCACATTAAAAACATCTAAATTAATCACCATTTCTGACGTTTTACATTCATTTATAATCGTTAAAGTCGCTCCTAAGAAAAACAATTTATGACTAAACAAAAATGCTTGTTGTTTTCAATTTTGAATCTTAGCTTTATCGGAGTAAGGTTAGTTTTAGTAAATATTTGGAAATACTACAAAGTAAGTGCTACAGAAGCACTACTTCTCACAATTCTTAAGATAATTGCGACGATTATTGTGTGGAAAACAAAATTAAATCTTTATGGACTAAAATATCACCATATCGTCAACAACTAATATGTCACTTTCTAACAGGCAAAGAAAGATACGTACGGGATAATATAACAACTGTCAAAATAGGTTACAAGCGTCAAAAAATTCGTCCGCATCGCTGTTTTCTGTACCTGCAGCAGCCGCCCCGGCACAGCCCGCAGTGCTAGGAAGATGGGATGGCGCAAGGGTGTCGACACAGGTTGCCCAATGAGCTCTTATCTTTATTTTTAACTTTTTCCTTTACATACTTGTACATAATATATATAGTAGTTAGTTGTAAATATGTTTGTGTATATTATATGTTAAAAATAATAATAAATTAAATAAAGGTTACAAGCCAAACTTCAGCTAAAGTATACTTTGACAACAACAAAAGTAAAGAATTAAAGATAATCAAGCAACAAATCTTCTGTAGTTTCCTACAGCGTGTCAACAAGGTAGTTTAATAATAGTCAGGCGTTGAAAACCTACCTATTATCAGTGTTAAAAGATTTGACAGCTCGCTGACAAAATATACGCGCTGTCAAAGATGACATCTTATTTGTGACGGAAAGGTTTCAACTGAATACTAAGAGACACAATAACATAACACGTTATAAAACATAGTAATGTAACGTTTCAATAGAGAGATTAGCAATGTTAAATAATGTGAACGTGTTGTATAACAAAAGTTTATGTGTTATATAACAAAATCTGGACGCGCACTAAGGCTTGCTATACACTTGTTCGGGGCGCCATGATTCGGCACATCCGGGCGGCACATCATTTCAGCTGAAAGACATCCACTGCTGGACACAGGCCTCCCCCAAGCACCGCCACTTCGACCGATTCTGTGCTTTCCGCATCGGGCGGCACAATTGAATATAATTATGTAGATATGTTAAGTTCGGGAAAAAGTCGCCACGCGCTTAGCTTGAATTGTCCCGAGCCGACCCGTACCCTAATTGCGTAACACAACACAATCACAATCAACACAAAAATCTGCTCAACGACGTAAATAACGCAATGAATGTTGTTGAACTGTCAAAATGAAACAAATTAGACATAATTGTTTACGAAAATAAGTTACGCAATTAGGGTACCGATCATGATTCAGCGAGGGTAGATGATGAACGGAGTTTGCCGATCGGCCAAAGCCGAATGAAAGCCGAATAATTATGTGTAGTAATTGCTTCGGTTCGGCTTTTTTGTTCAACAAATACTGCCCGAACGTGTGTAGCATCCGTACACATCCCGTATCACCCATGTGTCTGAGAACTCAGATTCCAGATAAAATTAGAGCTAGGTCAAAGACATTTCAGATTTTCCTGGAGAGATGTCATAAGACTATTAAGATATAAATAAATTGATGGCATAGTTGGCGCAGTGGCTGAGTAGACAGCTTTTGCGCTACTGATCGCGGTTTCGAATAATATTTATAAGAACCATCTGTGTCCATTCCATATCTATATAACTATCATCTATATAAAAATCAATTTCCACGCAAAAACTCGAAAATGGCTCGACCGATTTGATTTTTTTAACCGACTACTAAAAGGAGGATGTTCTCAATTCAACTGTTTTTTTAAATGTTTTTACGCGATTACTCCGCCAATTATGAATTGATTTTGATGATATTTTTTTTGTTGGCCATAACTTCAGAGGTGGTCCCATACAAATTTTATTAACTTTGCTTGGGCAGTTTTTGAGTTAGCTTCAATAATACGTATTTTTTTCCACTTAGTATGTGGATGATATTGTGATAAGTTCCTGTCACTGTCATTTACATAGCAGGTATAGACCAGGGCTGAAGCCTTTGAAAATGGTAAAACGTGAAAAAAAAAAAACAAAAATAGTAGGATGACACCTATTGGAAAAGGAAGAGAATATTACAAAAATTAAAGGAAAAATAATTTACGGGCGATCTGAGGTCGGGAAGTGGATGGGGGTGAGTTTTTAAGGGTAAAAAACGGTTTATCTCGATTTCTGGCAAAACTACAAGTCCTTTGGAAAAAGTTAAATAGCAAAGTTGGAGGTAATAAAAAGATCTGCAACTTTAGTGTTAACACTTTTTTTCACATAACCTCAAAATTTATGTGAAAAATTCAAATAACCAAGTTTTTGGTTTTAAATTTTATCTTTTACAATAAAAAAAAAATCACTAAATTTGGTGAAAACTTACCCTTTTATGTCCCAATCACACTGTAATTTTTTTGATTTAAAATATTTATTTTTTCACCTTTTTTTGACTTAATATCGAAAAAGCACCCTAATTTTCAATTGTAAATTCTCGCGTCAAAATATCAGCTTTTTTAAAAAAGTCGGTGGGCTTTTTGTTCGTTGAAATCTCTACTTTCTGGTGGTATAAAAAAAAAACATTACTATGGTAAATGTTCTCAGAAAATGCGCACTGGGCCCGCGTGGTAGATTACGGCCCACTCTCTCTCGAAGAGAGGAGGTCTGTGTCCCAGCAGTGGGAACATTATTAACACTATGTGTGAAAATAATTGCGTATTTTTTTATTTATTTTTTATGCACGCACGGTAATGCATGCGGATGATTTTTTGTGTTATTTAATCATATTTAATCATATAATTGGTTGTAAAGTAGCATTATATTCTAAGTACTATTTGTTTTATTTTATTTTTGTTTGTGTATCTATTTTTATTTAATTCATTATACCTAACTTGGTTTCCGTAAGACTTTTTCGGGTGACCACTGAAAATCAGCGCTGTGCTGTGGGTGCCCATAGCACAGCATCATGCTGAGTGGAAGCCTTCTTGTCACAGTCATGACGTGCCAGCAGCTGCCGTATATTTCTGTTTTGTGCTCGTGATTATATTTAAGTCTATTGTTTTATTTTATTATCCTTTTCTTTTATGCACGTGTTTCTGTGACAATTAAACTTATTTTTCTTTCTTTATTTCATATAATAACACAGAAATCTCCATGTTTAGACATGTCGCCACATCAGTTTGCATGCGTGCGAAACAGAGGCGGGTCACTAGTATGGCACAAATATTTCAAATCACACAACGCTCATTGAACTCGTCATCATTTTATGTAACAAAACGTTTCTATTTCATATCAGCATACCTTCACGTTCAATTCAATGTACAGTCGCGTACGGTATTAACAAAGCCTATAACAGTCGCAAACAAAAGTACTTCGGTAGCGTATAGTCGGGTGGTGTGACGTTATCTTTTGCGGAACGGGTACGGCCAGAGGAGTAGCGTTGATAAAACAAGAATAACTGCAAGCTTTTCAATATTTTAGTTTTATAGAAGATATTTCCGTGAACAAAATATGTTTGTCTTTACATCACAATAAATGATAGGTCTCGAGTTCGAACCCAAGGCACGCACCTCTGACTTTTCAGATTCATGTGTGTATTGTATAATTATCACTTGCTTCAAAAACGGTGAAGGAAAACATCGTGAGGAAACCAGCGTGCCTGAAAGATATTTCTTGAAGGCATGTGAAGCCAAGTCAGTGGCCCATGGGCGGCTTTAAAACTCTGACACATGGTTAGTCACTTATTATACGAAAAAAAGAAGACAATAAACAAAATCTAATTTTTCAGTAAACTTAAGTAAAAAATGGAAAATCTGAAATAACTCTTTAACGTTTTGGGCCGAAGCGCGGCAAAATTCATCATGAAACTACTAATGTACTAATGACACAAATCATTACTGAAGCTAAGCCTTTCCCAGAAGAGAAAAACAAAAAATCTATCTTAGGAAGTCGAAAAGATTTCGGTCACGAACTTACTAAATGTCAAGTAGCAATATCCTTGGTTTAAAGCTGCACTACCTGTTGCCCACAAGTTCATCTGCGATCTAGAATATAAAGTAACCCATGTTCTTCTCCAGGTCATAGTCTACCCATGTGCCAAATTTCATCCAAATAAGTTCAGCCGTTTTAGCGTGAAAGCGTAACAAACAAACAAACAGTAAACAAACAAATTCACTTTCGCATTTTAAATATAATTCACATAATTTCAGCATACCTGTCATCTACCATCTCCATTGTCTTCTTCCCCTTTATCACACCCGCTGTTTTGCTGGCCCCACATGACGTGTCACACAGCTGTCACACCGCGTTCATCGTGACTGAATAATGTAGCACTTTTGTCGGCGATTGTACCCTCGGGACAAGCGCTACCTGTTTATTTAAACGGTATAATAACTGCGCGCGAGTGTACCACCAATGAACGTAAAGCATGATGGTTTGGTAATTACCCTACTGCGACGAAAAAGAGTTTATGTAATGGTGGGTTGGAATTTATGACCCCTTAAATTGTGATGTTACTTTTTTGGTGGTGTTAAAATTGTTGAATTGTTGGCGATGGTGAATTAGTGACTCATTTATGATAATAGCTGGGTCGATCGAAGGTTAAGCTACGCTTACCACGGTCGGTTCATGGATGAGTGACCATTAGAAAGAAAGAAAGAAAAGTATTTTATTTGGAACACACACAGGAAATACAAACAGTAATAAAAAAATAAAAAAGGTGCATTTTACTAACAAACAAAAATAATAATGACCTGTGCGAGGCCAAAAAGGCTCCTATCTCAGCATAATGCTGCGATATTAAAAAAAAAATACTGATTTTTTTTTTTTAGTCGGAAATTATCAAATAACTTCTCCCGCTCTGGGTGGAGCGGGAGGGCGTGTCAGACTCTTACTGACTAAAACCCACCCGTGTTCCTTCCTATGCCATGTTGCCGGGGGCCACGATTTCCCTATCGGTTTTCTTCGAACCCCCGGCAGGCATTGGCCCTAGCGGACCCCGTCAATTCTGCTGACATCTCTTTGAGGCGCGCGTGGAACACAACGCGCCGTCGACCCGGGCTTGGTCCTTATCGGACGGCGAGCTACCCATTGCTCACCGTCCGCAAGCCCGCGCCTACGGTGGCCGGAAATCTTCCTGTGATTCCCGACGCCCAGGGCGTCTCCTCCTGCGGCGGTTAGGGGCGCGAGGGCGCAAAATTTGCCTCTCCCTCACGCGCTCCGTCTCCTCCTTCGCGAGCATTACTGCTTCGCAGAAAGAGGTGACGGCCTCCCATTTCCTCTCGCTCCGTAGCATGGCCCTAATCAGGGCCGGACGCGAGAGATCACCGCCGCCGATCGCATCCACGAGGACACGGGATGCCCTGCCCAAGCCGGGCAGACCTCCACCGTATGCTCCACCGTGTCCTCCGGGCGATCCACACAGTGACGACACCCGGGCGTTTCCTCCCGCTTTGTCCGGTGAGTACCTGCGTCAGGCAGAAGGTGAGGACGCCGTGGCGCCTCTCTAGCCACTCCTCAAAGAGGGGTCTTATCGCCGCAATTGTGGCGTGCCCACTGATGACACACCTACGGACATATAAATCCCACTAGGGGATCACAAAATAAATAAAACAACAAAAATAATAATATCGAGCCGTTGGTCCCGGATGTCATTCGTAGAACTTTGACAGTTGTAACGGGTAGTCACAAGTCCAAAAGTCTGACAACCAGACTTGCCAAAGGCTATCGTGTTACCCAGATACTGGATTGGAGGTTAGATAGAGTCGCTCAATGTAAAATACTGGTATTCAGCTGCATTTGCTTAGACTGGAAACCGACTCCCACATAGTTTGGAAGAGGCTGAGCAGATGATATTGTATTTGTTTGTTTTTTTTTTGTTTTTTATTATTGTTATTTAGTTTTTTTTTACAACTCTATTGGGATTTCATTTTGTGTCCGTAGGTGTGTCCGTGGTATCACAGCGGGCCCTATCAAAATACCAGCGCTGTGGTATTTATTTTTTCAAATATCATAGCATTATGCTGAGATGGGAACCTTTTTGGCCTCGCACAGGTTTTCTTTTTTGTTTACAAAATTTAAAAAAAAATGTTTTTCTGAAATAATTATTGTTTTTACAATTTTGTTAGTTTTAATGTTGTATTTCCTGTGCGTGTCACAAATAAAAAATAATCTTTCTTTTCTACATAACATCATGCCTTGTTTCCCCGGAGTGTTGGGCAGAGGTGTCCCTGTAGCAGGTACACTCACATTTCGCCAGTTATGTTTAAGTCCCATGTAATAGGGGGCGAACCTATTGCCATCAACCGGGCACAAATCCAGACTCCGGGCTGCTACTGAGAAATACCAGATGGAAAAACCCAATAACACTTTGCCCGACCCGGGAATCGAACCCAGGACCTCATGCTCAGCAGTAGCGCTTGCGACCATTAGACCAACGAGTCTTTTCTTTATGATGATAATAATTTAACCGTAATTTGTTTGAACGTAAACGAAGCAAAAGGAGTATGTAAAAATTCATACCATGTATTCAAATCTAAACATCATACTTGTCCGTACGTGAACATGACTCAAACACAGTAATACAATTTCAGATTTATTTGATCAAATAAACATGTAAGTATTGAACATTTGGCTACGCAAATAAATATTTACTCAACAGTGAAACGAGGCATCGCTAACAATAGGATTTGTGCTGAGATTCCATTCAACAATATTGTAGGGGTGCGTATTGTGATATCAGCGGAGCGACGAGCGTATTCAAAACTGTTGTTTCTCAATCGACGGCGGACCCTACTAGCCCGCTGCAAGTACTTGCAGCGGCCTACTATGGTCCGCCGTTGATTGATTTCTTTCCATATAAACCACTGCAGGTCACGTCCGGGTGGCAGATACTCCTGGGGCTGCACGAAGTGGGTGGTAGCAGGTGCTGTTTTTCATATATTTTATTCTGGCTGCGCCCGCGTGATATCTTTATAAATTATAGCCTATGTTAGAGGGCGCTAAACGAATTTTTAATTATGAAAACTTATTACACGATTGATGATTTTCTTAATGATGATTCACTAACTAATTGACATAATTATTGGTTCGCTTACTTAGTCTTTTATTTTTTTATTGCTATGACCACACTGACATTTTTATTTAATTTTTTGTAATTCCAATGATCTGCATATTTCTATTTTTTTTTATTTGGAATTGTAAACCTTTGCGGCATGCAAAGGTTTACAATTCCAAATAAAAAAATGTGGCGGTAAAATATGGAGAACTTTATTATAAAAACACCTATGTACTATACCCATTTTTGCAAAGAAATAAATTATTTGATTTGATTTTTTGGTTTGATAATATAGCATTCTACTGGTAATTTTTTTTTTAAATCGGTCCAGTGGTTTTTGGGTTTATTCTTACAAACAAACATACAAAAAATCAAATCACAATAAGATGGGGGCGTCTTATTGAGAAATTTTACGATTATTGTAAAAAATTTAAAAGAAATTGAAATTTAACGTAACTTTAAAAAAACCGTCGATAAAATTAAGTAAATATTCGGGACCATTTCGATATGTGCACATTATAAAGACGCATACTGTATATGTATCTCTTTTACTTAAACAGAACCCACAATCTTTTGTACGTTTTGTGAGCGAGACTATCGTTGATAGCTAGTCGCTACTCGTCGGCGGTGGGTCGGTGCCTTCTAATTAGTATGCGCGAGGGGTACCCAATTACAAGCGTCTGTAGCTACGTTGCATCTTGTCAATTGTCAGCACAACATGAAACAAATGACGGTGTTAACACCAAACACCGCTCACCGTCAGAAGCCACGCTCATGGACAGTATTCAAAATTCAAAAGTCATTTATTCAAACTAGGCTGAGAATCAGCACTTTTCGAACGTCAACATTACATAAGACAGTCCCCCAAAATGCCTACCCTTCACCACTTCCTAAAGATCCTTAAAAAAAGATTCTATACAATAGTATGCAAAATAATTTAAATTAAACAAAACATAATTTAAATGATAAATTACTGGCCATATGTCAGCCAGACACGCCAATATACCAACCAAAAACATCGAAACCTCAAGCAGAAATAAAAAATAAAAACTAAACGTAAACAGAACTAAATATCTAAATAAAAGCCTCCAGGCATAAAGGGCGTGCCCGCTTACATAAAGCTATTTAAAGCTGTAATTGGAAGTTATAAATGATAAACTAGGACCATCGAGGTAAAATAAATAAGCAGTTAATTACTAGTTACAATAACAAAACCATGATCAGCAAGACGACCAGTCACCACAAGCAGCACCCGTTCACGAGCATAACGCAAAGATCAGCCATTACCCCCCTCGCCATGTTTATTATATTTCAAGGTGATCTCAAGGCTGTGAAAGGTATCTAGATGAAGCCCTTTATTTCCCATAGGAATCGGAGATATTATGGGTTCATTTCTTCAGTTCACCTTTGATCTTTTTCACAGATAGGCACATTTCTTTAGCCGTGCTTATTTATGGTCAAAAAAGAAAGAAAATATGTTTATTTGCGGTAAAACACGACGCAAAGAAAAGGCACAAATAAGAGCTTTTTTTCTATGGCATCTTGCAGGTTAACCTAGGAGGTTGTCGGCTGCTTAGCCGGACTTTCCTGTGGGTGCCTCAATACATTAAGGCCTCCAGCCAGGGCATAAAACTTAGAAACTAAGCGACTACACGCTAAGGGCACCCCTGTGGGGTACGGACCTCGGCTTAGGGCGTCGCTGGGGGAGGACAGCAAGGGACAGGCTGGATCGGATTAATGTTTTAATTAGTGGAATTTAAAGCTACAAGCTCAGCGGCGCGGGCTGGCTCGAGCAAGGGTCGGGGCGGGAATGGACGGGGACGTTGCGGTGGGCTTCGGCGGCGAGGATGGAAGGACGGCGGTCGGTTTTTGTGACAAATAACAGGATAGGGTCCTGTAGTTTTGGGCTATGAACTTTGTGTATTATGACGAAAATGTTCTCTTATTCAGATCTAAATCAATACAAAAACTGCAATGGTAATTGTTTTTTTCTTTAATTATTTTTTGGGTGTTTCTAAACAACCTAAAGTTACAATAATAGTCCACTGCTGGTCAAAAGCTTCTCCAAAGTCATACACTTTGTCATATCACTATCAGAGAGCTAACTTAGTTTTAGGTAAATATTAACACAATATTACCAACTTCTCCCTGAGGTCTCGTAGCACCGTAGCTATTTGCTACGACGCTACGACGCTACGCCGTAGCATCACTACGTTACTTAACATAATTTTATACGAGGGTCATTTTTATAAAGGAAGGTTTTTTTAAACTGATATCAAAATGATTGGTTCAATGTGGATGAATATTAGAAAAGAGGTTAAAGAAAAGATGTTTGGATTGTAAAAATCATTTTGGCTATCGAAATGATTTATTTTTTGTTTAATAATAATAAGGGGCCTCTGCGAGTTGGCTTCGGCCCCTCGTACGCCTTCCAAAGATCCGGGACCCCAGGGTCCCGAGATATGTTAAAGATATTTAAAAATAATAATTTTTTATTTCTCTCTTCACAAAGATTCACATAGTAATAAACATAGATCAAAATCAAAATCAAAATATTTTATTTCACATAAACCTACATGGGCACTTATGAAACGTCAGAAGCTAGGTGCACGGTTCCAATTGGTCGTTTCCTATGGAGAAGAGCCGGCAAGAAACTCCACGGTTACTCTTTTAAAAATAATTGGCTTTTACAATACTTTCAAACATTGATGTAAATCACTTTCAAATAACAGTGTTTCTAGGTATGGGAGGACAGTGTAGGTCTTTCAATAAGTACCAAGTACTTAACAAAATAGAAAATGGTCAACAGGTCTACAATCCACTAAGCCTACAGCGTTCTCACATTCACAAAATATGTAGAAAAGAATCTATACAAAAAAATTAATTAATTAAAAAAAGTAAAAAACCTATTTTAAATAAAACGCAATTATATGATTGCTATTACAACTGTAATCAATCTGAATAATTATCATGTCCACAAAAGCCACAAAAAAAAAAAAGTATATAATGTCAAATAATAGAATAGTAAATATGTCAAGGGCGAATGTAAAAAAAAAATAAAGATTTAAATAAACATGGTAATTTGGAAGCAGTTAATAGACTCTTACTTATTTATGCCGTTAATGAGGTACCAGGGAAGCCACATGTGCAGAAGGAATTATTGCCAAATTTCCTTGTCTTCAACGTAGTCTTTAATTTTATAATATGGATTATTGATAAGGACACGTTTGATGTGGGTTTTGAACTTCCCATCGCTAAGTTCTGTCACAGACTTTGGCAACTTGTTATAAAAGCGGATACTGTTTATAAGAAATGACTTGCTTGTTTTAGTTAATCTAAATTTGGGTATCACAATTTCATGTCGACTACGTGTATTTATATTATGGAAATCGCTTCTTATTTTGAAAAGTCCTAAGTTTTTGCGAACATACATAATACTTTCTAAGATATAAAGTGAAGGCAAAGTCAGTATATCAATTTCTTTAAATTTGTCTCTAAGGGACTCGCGAGGGCCCATTTTATAGATCGCGCGGATTGCCCTCTTTTGTAAAATGAAAATTGAATCTACGTCAGCTGCCGATCCCCACAGCAGGACGCCATAAGACATAATACTGTGGAAATAAGCAAAGTATACTAACCTAGCTGTGGCTATATCAGTCAACTGCCTTATTTTTCTTACTGCATATGCAGCTGAACTTAATCTACCTGAAAGAGTTCTAATATGGGCGCCCCATTGTAATTTTGAATCTAAAGTAATTCCTAAGAATATAGTTTCCGTTATTGCATCTAGTTTTTTGCCATCAAGTTTTAGATTTAGACCTACTTGAGGTACATTTGGTAATGAGAACCTAATACATTTCGTTTTGTTCGCATTAAGTAAAAGATTATTAGCTGCGAACCATTTTGAAAGTACAGCCAGACTATCGTTGATAGAGACAAGAATTAAAGCGTTTTACAAAAATGCATAAAATATGATCTTTTGCGAGAGACTGGCGTCCATACTAGGATAGGGGTGTGACGGATCACCAGGCTGTCACCCCGAATTTAATCTAACTAACATTACAATGGTCAATGGTAAATTTTCAAATTAACTATTAATTAATAAAAATTGTATAGTAATGCATGTGTAAAGTGCAGGTGAGGTGTGATTCATGAAATCCCAAATAATTGGGATAGGAGGAGGATGAGATGATTAATAAGTTCTACACCTAAGGTCTCGTAGCACCGTAGCACTTAGCTACGGTGCTACGAGACCTTAGGTTACAACGCTACGCCGTAGCCAATAATTTTGATTAATAAAGTTCTACACCTAAGGTCTCGTAGCACCGTAGCTAAGTGCTACGGAGCTACGACGCTACGCCGTAACACAATATAAACATGTCAGTATTTTTTTAGGACGTTTATTTTACGTTATTCTTTTTGTGAAAGCGCTTACCCGGAGAAATATATAACCATACCTATTTCTGCCGCATTGCTGTTTCGGTATTGAAAAGTGTGTATGTAATGTATACCTGTGTAATTACAATTAAGACAGGCATTCAGCTTTCCGTCTAGTTTTGCAAATGTTAATAGATGGTAATGACAAACTGTTTGTTCGTCGTACAGTCAGCGACAAAAGCAGATAAAAAACTTTCGTTTTTTTTTAAATCTTAATTATTGAGCTAAATATTTAATTAAAATCGGAATAGAAGTAAAATTAAAATAATTTAACCTCTTAGCTATATGAAATACTGAAATACAATGCATCGAATAATTTGGTGTTAATTTAGATGATGTGTCAAAATGACAGCGTTATTCGACTTTAGTTGCAGTCCATAAGATAACATAAATAAAATAATAATTTCTAATTTCAAGTCAACATGGTTGAATGCGCAAACCCCGGGCACTGCTACTTTAATATTACGCTTTACAAAGGTATTCCACGTACTCGAAAAGAAAGGAAGTCGTACCAATTTCGCGCAGCTGCTTCCAATATCACGTTACAAGGAAAGCACAAGTATTACATAATCTTTTAGCAGGGAAACAAGAAAATGCACTCAGTAGTAATATTATTTAATAACTTTGAATGAAACCAACGTTTAAATAAGAATTTCGCTTTATGTAGGAAACATTTTAATTATTCTGAAAAATAACTAATAATTAACACTTTTCTTATATTTTATATATCACAAGCTGCTTCCCACAGCTTCACCCGCGTGGACCCATTTTTTTTCTAAAATAAAATTATCTTAGTTACTCATAAAATTAACTATGTGCCAGCGAAAGTCCCGTGAAAATCGGTTTAGCCGATTCGAAAATTAGCTGGAACAAACAGAAAGACAGACAAAAGATTAAAAAAATTTTTGTTATAAGTACCGTATATACTTTCAATATGCATTTAGTAAGAACTTGTTATTTTGAAACTAACTAGATAGGGTAAGGCAGAGGTGATCTATAGTGGACCTACATTTCATGTAATAGGGGACGAGCTTATTGCCATCAACCGGGCACAAATCCTTCTCATATTTTATCTAAACAACAAAAAACCATAAATATCAATAAAGTTCAAGCACATATCTAAATGATCATCTCTGAAAGATGCCGATCTAACAAACACTAGAAACTTATATAATATCAAACATATCGTAGACCTTGAAGCCCCAGCTAGCTTCCTGATTGGCCTACTGACCTCACCCGTGAAATGCTTTGATAAAATATATTTCGTTTACGAAAACTATACGACTAACAATATAGAGAGGGGAACTGAAATAAATATATTTTGGACTGGGCATAAAGGTTTTAATCCAATTACATAATCAAAAGGTTATACAATTATAAATTAGAATAACAATAAAAACGACGCAAATGCAAGTGCGTTGCCATTTCAAAAATAATTCATCGCGTCTCTGAAACCAGGTCAGGTTAATGCCACGAAGTTGTCCCAGCCGCCCTGCGCCGCGCATCCGCCCGAAGTCAGCCACAGTGCGCGCGCCGCCCATCCTCACAACCGCCCAAGTCTTCACCTGCCATCAAAACCTTTGCATCTTTAAAAAAATAATTATTAAAAAATAACAATCAAGGCGTGTACTCGATTCGAAAATTTAAATTCGAATTCATAAAACAAAGATGGCCGACATTCGGAGTGTGGTGCGTCGTGGTGCGGACGTGTGTTAGCCACAATATGTTACGCTCAGTGTATGGGACCTAGGTTGTAACTATTGTAGTGTGTGTATTATAAGTGTTGTGTGTCGCTAACATTACTTGCAGAGCAGCTGTCGACCCCTGTGAGTATATTTTCATTGTTATTATTTAGGGGTGAGGCTCAATTGCTGAACTCAACCCCCGGGGATAATCCTTGTACTGTCATTATAATACGACCCTAAAAAACATCTCGAATAACTGCGTCGAAGCCAATTTAAGCTGAACAATGTATTTTTTGTCTCCAATTAAACGCGAAATTCTGCCTCTCAATTATGTTTTCCTTTATGAAACTTGATATTATTCACAACAGAGTCATTTTTAATCCCCTATCAAACAAGTATAAAGCAACCATTTTATTAATTTCATTAATATGAGCAGCACAATGTTACTTTAACATTTGCTGTTACTTTTCATAATTAAAAGCTGAGTACTTGACGTACAATTTAATGATAACAATGACATCATTTGTACAATAAGTAGTAGTTATAGACCTGTATTAAAATGATTGAATGAGTGTAGAAATAAATTATGATGATTGTCATTATCATAACGAACAAGTACTTTCCTTCAACGAAGATTATGCTAACCACACGAATCACCACACTTGGCCAGTGTTCTGGTGATTACTTGTAGCTGTCGTAAATAGACAGGAAGGTATTGTTACATGGTAATAAAATTATATTCAAAACCACACGGGCTTCGATTTATTGATAACCGATTTATCAACTCAATAATCCATTAAAAATATGAATTTATTACTTCCATTATCATGGTCTTCACACGCAACTTAGAATAATTTAGATCTAACTTAACTTACCGTAGTGCTAAATGGTCTCAATAGACTATAACATAGCCTATTGCACTCACTAGACTATGATAATACATATGATCTTCAGCATAGCAGTAACGGCTTAGTGACTAGGTTCGGGCCTCCTTTGATGACCTGTCACTACTCTCAGCGAAGGTGTTGGTTTGTGCGCTAGTAACACAAACTCTGACTACGTTTAATCCGTATATGTACACTGCTGGATCAAGGTGTTAATATCAGTAGGGCTAATATTAATATCAAAGCTATTAGGACTAGATTATGACCAGACTGACTGGGTATTCATTTAAATATTGTGAATCAGATGATGACACACAATACATGCACACACTACACATGCTCCACAATACTGCTTCTACACATAGAATTATAATGCCACTAAAGTATGAAACGGGACACAGATTTGAATCTAGCTCAAAAATCATGGAATTCATAAGTAATTGTAAAAAAAAAAACTTTTCACAAAAAAAAACAACCGACTTTCCGAAAAAAAACACTACAAAGTGAAAAATTACTTTAATTTCGGAAGTCGGTGTCTTGGGTTTTGTATTTTCGTTTTTTGCCACCGACTTCCGAAATTAAAGTTATTTTTCACTTTTTAGTTGTGGCACCTACCTCACACATATTCGATTACCACTACCTGCTACCAGTGACAGGAACTTATCATATCATCTATATACTAAGTAAAAAATACGTATTTTGTAGCTAACTCAAAAACTGCGAAACAAAGTTAATAAAATTTATATGAGACCAATTTGAGAGCATACCCTTTCAAACAAAAAAATAATTTTCAAAATCGATCCACAAATGACGGAGAAATCGGCGGACATACATAAAAAAACAAACATACGCTACGAACATATAACTTCCTCCTTTTTGGAAGTCGGTTAAAAAAAAGAATAATTGATTAATTATTTATTATCAGTTTGCGTCGCCTAGTCCCAGAAGAAGCTGTAGGGTATCCAATCCTATCTATTTCAAGAGTAAGGAGGAAACTCACATTCATGGCCCTTTTCTTAGCCAGAAGACCACCATAAAAAACATATAATTAGATACAAATAATACTGCATCATTCCTGCAAGTCCTCCAGGCGCCAAACTAAGCTTTACTACTCACAAACTCGGGCGTGGGATAACCATAACATCGATATTAGTCCCGTGTTTACATTCCTGAACAAATGAAGATCGAAACAAAAGATTTTCAGAATGTTTGTTTCTGGAACGTAAATACGGAATTATGTCTTAACCCAAGCAGGAAATTGTAGGCGAGTTTTGAAGGAGAATTCTTTTTTATTAACCCCTTTTCGATGATATCATCAAATCCTGTCTAGCTTTTACTCAACTATGTTGGGATCGGCTTCCAGCGTAACCGGATGCGGCTGAATATTACATCGGGTGACTATTTATCTGACCTCTACAACCCAGAAACTGGGTAAACACATACTTGTCAAAGATCTACGAATGACAGCCGTGACCGATGGCTTAACGTGCTCTCCGAGGCACAATATCGAACCAGTAGCACCTACAGTAACCGGGCATTAGTCTCGTCAACAAACCACCTTCCTTATACAGTGTGAGTCTTTATGATGTGCACATGAAATGAGGGAGTCTATGCTTAATTTTATCGATGGTATTTTTTTCTAATTATTTTCTACATTATTTTTTTCTATTTTTTTTAAAGGTACGTAATTGTCATATTGAGAAATTTTAGGATTATTGTAAAACTTGATTAAAAAAAACAGATTTTTGTTAAAAAAAAACGTTTGTTTTCAATTGAGGGTAGTTTTTTTTCCACTATTTTCATTTTATGAGGACGCCTAATTACTTCCAATCATTATGGAGTTTGCTTCATAGCGATAAATCATTTAGTTTAAAAGTTACACCGTCTTGTTAAAAAAAAACATAAAAAATATTTAGATTTTTTAAATATTTTTTTCATCGATTAAATTAAGCATAAAATTCAAAATTCAAAATATTTTATTTCACATAAACCTACATGGGCACTTATGAAACGTCAGAAGCTAGGTGCACAGTTCCAATTGGTCGTTACCTATAGAGCAGAGCCGGCAAAAAACTCCACGGTTACTCTTTTAAAAATAATTGGCTTTTACAATACTTTCAAATAACAGTGTTACTAGGTATGGGAGGACAGTGTACTCGTAGGTCTTTCAAAAAGTACTAAGTACTTAACAAAATAGAAAATGGTCTACAGGTCTACAATCCACTAATTCTACAGCGTTCTCACATTCACAAAATAGAAAAGAATCTATACAAAAGATAAATTAATTAATAAAACTAAAAACCTATTTTAATAAAACGCAATTATATGATTGCTATTACAACTGTAATCAATCTGAATAATTATCAAGTCCACAAAAGTCACAAATAAAGACTTGAAATGAAATCGTAGGTATATAATGTCAAATAATAGAATAAATATGTCAAGGACGAATGTAAAAAATAAAAATTAAAGATTAAAATAAACATGGTAATTTGGGAGCAGTTAATAGACTCTTACTTATTTATGCCGTTAATGAGGTACCAGGGAAGCCACATGTGCAGAAGGAACTATTGCCAAACTTCCTTGTCTTCAACGTAGTCTTTAATTTTATAATATTATGCTTTCTTGATAAGGACACATTTGATGTGGGTGACTGCCTCGTTGGTCTAGTGGTCGCAAGCGCTACTGCTGAGCATAAGGTCTTGGGTTCGATTCCCGGGTCGGGCAAAGTGTTATTGGGTTTTTCTATCTGGAATTTCTCAGTAGCAGCCCGGAGTCTGGATTTGTGCCCGATTGATGGCAATAGGCTCGCCCCCTATTACATGGGACTTAAACATAACTGGCGAAATGTGGGTGTACCTACTACAGGTACACCTCTGCCCAACCCGTCGGGGAAACAAGGCGTGATGTTATGTTATGTTATGTTGATGTGGGTTTAATAGATTCCCTCATTTCGATATGTGCACATTATTAAGACTCACACTGTATTGTGAATGCTTCTAGAATAGTCACGTCCACGACTGACATGCTCTACGAGTAATTGCATTGCACCCGTCACTTAGAAACAAATTAAAATGTCTCATTAGCATACAAAACCATTTAAACAGAAACACATCAATAGTACTAATTAAAACCACCGCGTTTGACAAAATACTAATACTAATAAATTACCCCCTTATTAATAAACTACTGAGCAAGAGGCCCTGGGTTCGATTCCCAGGTCAGGTTAGGATTGGGTTTTCCTATCAGGAATTTCTCAGTAGCAGCCCGGAGTCTAGATTTGTGCCCGGTTGACGACAATAGACTCGCCCCCTATTACATGGGAGTTAGACATAACTGGCGAAATGTGGGTGTTGTACTGTAGGTACACCTCTTCCTAACGCTTCGGAGATTACAGGCGTGATGTTCTTTTTATGTATGCAGTATTAACTTCGGTTTGACAATTCACTTTTTCGAGGTTTAAGTTTGGCATAGGTGAATTGTTGGTTTTAATAAGGGAGGAAATGCTTGGAAAGATTTCTATGTACAAGTATAACTATTAACTTAATTATGTCCCTCAGCAAACTTCGTGTTTCGTCAGTGGTCAGATTTCTATTAGTTGCCCTTTGCACTTGGTGCAGACCGGGCGCTCTCAATCGACTTGGAAGTATATAGAGTTGCTAATATCTACTCTTTTAACTTAAATGTAATTTATTTTAAAATTGGGACGAAAGCTACTGAAGTCGCAGGCACGAAAATAGTTTTACAGCCCTATAGTTCACACGGAAATCAAAACAAAACAACAATAAAGTACTTAGTTCTGAATTCAAATTATTATACAAGATAAATCTAATAATTAATGGACATGGAAATTAGCATTCATTCAGAAATGCGATGATTCTCGAGGGACATTAAGAAAATAGTCAGCCTTGTATATACTTAACTAGCAACCTGCCCCTGCTTCGCGCGATTTTTACGACTTGCCAAAACATTGTTATTTCTTTATTATACCTATATAAGTTTAATATTAATGTATTATACTCATAATCCTTCCGAAATAAATTCTCTAAGGGCGATCACGACGCGTTGCGGCGGCGCGGGCGGAACGGTGCCGTTGCGGCGTCCTACATACAAAAATTCATAGTATGCTACACGTACACTAAACTTGCAACCCGCGAGACGAGGCAGGGAAAAGTACGCGTTGCTACGCCGGAGCGGCACCGTTCAGTCTTAAGGCGCAACTAGCCGATACTTTTTCCATACAAATTTCGGGGGGTTTTACTACACTGTTACACATTGTACATCCAAAGTAAAATATGAAATCGTTTTGTCTTATTATTAATTTTGTCTGTACAGAAGCAGAATAATAAAAAAAAGCAATTAAAAAGTTATGAGCCAACAAAGATTCGTTTTTCCTGCTAATTTTAACGCAACTTTGGGAGTAAATAAGTAATAAAAGAAGTATTGTCGAAGATTATAATAAACTTTATTCGTAATTGATTTATGCAGTAGTTTTTTCATAAAACTCCACCTTCCAAAGGAATTTTCGTAATTTTTTACGCGCTCGTTTTACTAAAATCGTTCTGAACGGTGTTTGAGTGCGTGCGAACTAGAGTTTGTGCATGTAGACCAGCGTCTAACTGCTCATCACTGATACTATCTCTGCCGGACACGATGCCAGGTGAGATAGCGTGCTTTTTGACCAAGCTCACCAATGAGTTCGAGCGCGCGACTAGTTCAACCTTAATACGTGACCGACAATGCGGCGAAATCTTTGCAGTGCGGCGTCGGCGCCGCAACGCATCGTGTGAACAGGCTCTTAATGACGGTGATAACCGCATCAAATCCATTGCGTAGTTTAGAAGAACAACATGGAGAGACATGAAAAGTGGCTTTAATTTATAAAATATATGTAGGTACCTATTTGTAGATATTTAGAAAACTAGCTGCGTGCCTCGGTTTCACCCGTATAAGTCTGGATCCCGTAAAAATATCGGGATAAAAAGTATTATATGTGTTAATCCAGGTTATAAGCTATCTGTGTGCCAAATTCCATCTAAATCTGTTCAGTAGTTTTTGCGTGAAAGAGTAACAAACATCCATCCATCCTTACAAACGTTCGCTAGTATTAAGTTGGATATCTATTTTCAAGGAGCTTGAAAAAGAAGGCTGTCATTGTGTCGCATTTTTTCCCCCACCTTTACCTCTGCCTACCCCATCACGCGAGGCGATATAATCCCTCAATACATACGATAACAGTCTCCCATTGTTACACGGCGCGAATCAATCAGCCCGGGTCCACACGACAATGGGTTCAGGCTTATAGTTCGAGATTACCAGGTTTTGTTGGAAAAGCTTGGAGTTATTCAAGCTGTTTTTTTATTGTGTCGCTAAAGGGTTCTGAGGTGGAAATGAATAACGGTCGTTGGGAATATAGCGACTTATATAAAGTCTCTTTTAAATAGAGTTTTGAATAGAGTTCAAAGTATCATCATTTCAGCCGAAAGACGTCCTCTGCTGGACATAGGCCTCCCCCAAGCATCCCCACTTCGACCGGTTCTATACTTCCCGCATCCAGCGGATTCCTGCGGCCTTCACAAGGTCATCGGTCCACCTTGTAAGAGTTCCACCTTTAAAGTATCTAAAGTAAATTAAGGGTAGGTATTTGAGTGTTAGGTACAGTAAGCGCTCAAAAGTGCATAAGCACGTTAAGAGTCGTATTGCTGTGAACACGCGGTATAGCTCGTACATTTGTATGTGTAACCAACACGATACACACACCACAGATAACGCAGTTTTGCACTACACGAAACAACAATATATTTCCGTCGCTTTAAACATGCTAGCACACACGCACTATGCGCGTGAACTTGACCAGTTAATGGCATTGCTAAAATTCGATAGTAACTTAACAAGTGCAGATAGCAGAAAGCGTTAAGCGTTGGTATGGAATTCAAACTGCCTCAGGTTCTAATCTCGTAAAACACAGTGCGGTTTTTTGCAAATATTATTATTTTTGTTTTCGATAATAATATTTTTTAAATATTGCTGCTTTTTATGTTGTTATTGCAATAAAGGTTTTAGAATAAAAAATGCGTGATATATGATAACAAAATTAAAAAAATATGTTTATTCGTTATATTTATTTTACATAAGTTAATAAACTGCTACAATTATTTATCATTACTTCAGCTGAATAAGATGTGAAATAGATGTCAAGAAACTTAGAAGCAGTTTGTATTATTTTGACATATTTAAATTATGAAATATTTTAAATTTTTAATGGATTTTTTCACCATAAATATTAAGCTTTGATCATGGTCGAAGTAATTAAGTAATAAATAAGAATATTAGACTACTTAAAATGTAAAAAACTACTTACAGAATAGGTAATTTTAAGGTTAAATATGGGCAGTTTGTTTATATTTTATTTGTATTAATTATTTTACATTTTATTTGACTTTAGTAAATATTGGTTGTTATTGAGGTTAAAGCTTAAGTATTCATTTTCTTTACGAAAAGAAGATTGAAACTAAACCTCAAATTTTAATCCTAAAATAATACTATTACTAAAATAATATTAAACAATTTCGGTATATCTGCAAGAAATACGACAAACACCCTATTGAAACGTGCTTAAAAAATTCGTTACCATAAATTCATGCAATAACGAATCTGTTGTTTATTAAGTTGGTACGGTCAATATTTTAAGGTCAAAAACGGTTTTCTAACTAGTCTTCAGTGATGCAAGCCTTCAGAGTGCACGGCGAACGGTTCATAATGACGTGTTTTTAATAATTCAGCAAAATATCTCGTTGGTATGAAACCATTTGTTTCATATTCATTCACCATTTGACGTCGCTGCTACTCGATAATAAGCCCCTTCCTCATATCTCTTAACCCTCACAGTATTTCTCTAGAACAAAGAAAAACATTGTTTTTATTACACATAATACCTAATTATTTATTATTCACTAATCGAATTAAACCTCACAATGAATTTAAAACTTTAAAGGCATCTTCTGTCTCAACAATACCTCTGTTCTATCAACAATACCCTTGATTAAGATTTATGTTTAGTAAAATATGAAATATATAAATGATAACACTCACACTTAGTCCGGTTTCATTAGATATTCACTTCACTTTTACGCAGCGCAATAATATTCTCTGATCTGATCTGATCTCTTCAATATATTTTATGCCTGCTTTTTGATAATAATAACCACAACACTGCGCTAAATACTCGTCACCAATATTATCCACGAACCAACAAAGTTCTATTAATTAAATACTCGTAACAAACTGCATCTACCCCACAGAAATCGAAATAATTTACTTGGTTTTTTGTGGTCTACCTGCTAAACTTTATGAACAAGACGAATGAAACTAAAAACGAATGATGATTATTGAACTAGTCATTGGTTGCAGACAAAGTGAGTGTGTGTGTGTAATGTGCGTGTCTACAGTATTGTAACAACTTATAGAAGAAGGTCGTAAGTCAAACCGAAGCGTCAGTCTATTGCTTTGTGAGATTGCTCATGGACTTTTGGTCGGTACTGTACATACAGGGTCAAATTAAACTAACTAGCTAAACTCCGCTGACGTGATGTTATATAAAAACAAAATTGTATTTTTTTTTGGGTTAACGACCGTAAGTGTGTAGTTACTAGGAATATTTGTTTTTTTCGTTTTTTTTTTGTTTTATCGTGTTTATATGTCGATAATTACATCGACATATAAACACGATAAAACAAAAAAAAAACTAGTGGCACTCCGGGAGTGCAGACAAAAGTGAAAACTTCAAAAAAAAAATCGGCACCGCGGTAATCAACGCGTTGAAGTCTTTTACTCCACGCACCGCGGTAATCAACGCGTTGATGTCTTTTAATGGTCATAAGCTGGTGTCGTCACAGTGTCGCGAAATCGATGGTTTAGTCCCATCTCAAAAATGGCCAACGCGCTTAAAGAAGTTTTCACTTCAAAAACAGATTTTCTCAACTCATACTTCCTCATACTTCCAGCTCCAGATTTTTTTTTATCAAGTCTTTTTTTTTATTTATCGTGTTTCGCTGCTAATTTTATTTGACTCTGTATAATTATTTACACAACAAACTTTGTGCGATAACTCATTATTAAAAGTTATCAGTTATCAGTTATCACTTCCATCTCATAACGAATTACCGCCCTTTTAAGTGCATCAGAATTTAAAAGTTTTAAGTGATTATCTCTCTTGCGAATGATAGATAATTTAATAAGATCAATTTATCAACCACAAGAGATTATGTTATATTGTTGTGAATGCAAAGGCGACCTTTTTTTTTCGTTTTTATTCTTAGTGTTTATCAGAGGAAACTTGTAAATGACCTTAAATTTTATATTGGTTCAGAACACTGTGTAAGTTAGCTGTAAGTTTCCCGAATAGAATAAAATAAATAAATAAAGTGAGTTTATATCTATTTACTTTTCTACAACTTAACTACAGAGCACATCATCGAGATATATTTAAATAAATTTAAAAAAATCTCTATATTCCGAACTTTCTGACTCCTGAAACTTTTTTTAAATTAAACCACACAGCAATTATGAAAGAAAGATAACAAATCTTAACTGCACATTGATTTTGAGTACCTAGGCAATTACCCATAGTCCCAATGTCTATGTCATGTATTTGAAGGGGTAAGCTTTCATAAAAATAAACATCATATACTTTTCATTTCGATAATTACTTACGGAATTTTCAAAGCATATTGTTGCAATGGAATTAGAAGCGTCGGAGTCAGGTTCTCAGGTACCTGGACATTAAATGCTACGTAGCACAGAGAATCTGATGCGATTAACATATACCGAGGAGCAGCCAGGAAAGAATGTATTAATTTACTTCTATATTGTACACAACATGGAGGAGCTCGTGGCTAAGTAATAACAGCCGCACGGTTCGATCCATCAGGTTAAGCTATGCTTGCCGAGGTTGGTCTGTGGATGGATGACCATCTTAACATACCGAGACTCCTCCGTGCCTCGGAAAGCACGTTAAGCCGTTGGTCCTGGCTGTCATTCGTGGATCTTTGACAGTCGTTACGGGTCGTCAGAAGCCGGAAAGTCCGGTATCGTATTACCCAGTACTGGGTTGTGGAGGTCAGATAGGCAGTCGCTCCATATAAAATACGATATTCAGCTGCATCTGGTTAGACTGGAAGCCAACCCCAACATAGTTGGGAAAAGGCCAGGCAGATTGATTGTACACAACATGATATGGTTTGGGGAAAGGATTATATATGTAGGGTAAATAATTATTAACTTGTTTGAAAGAACGGAATAACGTAGTAGAAGTTAATAGACTTTTTCTTTAGTTTTATTTAAATGTAAATAAATGATATATAAATTATCTAAATTTAGTATGTACAACTAACTATTATATTTATTATGTACAAGTATGTAAAGGAAAATATAAAAGAAAGAGAAGAGCTCATTGAGCGTCAAAAAATTCGTCCGCATCGCTGTCAGCGGGAAAAGTGCCCAAAAGGCTGGCAGCGTTGCCACATTCACTTATTTTTATTTATTTACATTTACGAACGTTTGTTTAAACTACAGAAAACAAAGTTATAAACATTTATGTAAATATAGCATTTACTTATTACCTACAAGGTGTTTAATCTAAAAGAAGAACACTTAAATTATTGTTATAAAACAAAAAGAGATACAGCCGTGAGCAGTCGGGGGTTCGAAAACCGATAGGGAAATCGTGGCCCCCGGCAACAGGGCAACCGAAGGAACACGGGTGGGTTTTAGTCAGTAAGAGCCTGACACGCCCTCCCGCTCCACCCAGAGCGGGAGAAGTTATTTGAAAATTTCCCACACAAAAAAAAAAGCAGTCTCATCCTAATTAATATTACAAATGCGAAAGTAAGTTTGTTTGTTACGATTTCACGCAAGAACGGCTGAACAGATAAAGAAGAGAGTTTGATTTTAGGGTTACCATTAGGCTACGAGTAGCTACCACTACATAGATAAATAGGAAAAAAATTGGGGATTTTCATAAAATACAAACAAATTAATTTGAAGAAGAGTACAGGCGTAGGAAAATGATTATTTAGGAAGATATTCAATAAAATAACCCTATTTTAGGGCAGCCATGACAGTTGTGTTTGACATGACGTTTGACGTCTTTGACAGTTTAAAGTTTAATGACGTAAAGTCTTTCTTTGACTTTGTCTTTGTTGCCCTCAGACCAACAAAATAAGGCCTATTTTTGTTGGTCTAAGTTGCTCCCTCAATCGAGTAAAATATCCTGTAGTCCTATTTTATTCTTATATCTAAAACGAAATACAAATATTTTCGGAATTTGTCTGTGTATTTTTATCTCGTATACACATCAATCAAATGTCATTGTCAAAATGACATTCCGCATCAAAGATTAAACTACTCTGTTTCGCATAGTGCTGATCCACCATATATACGTTGTGTTGCTCTCCTTGACCGAGTTAATTTAAATTTACATTAAAACGAAGTAATATTATAGAAAATTAACATTAATAAACGGTAACGGTTGTATAGCAATATTTACATAAAGCGTAGGTACATAGTGCTAGCCCAGGCTTCATACATTTCTGGAACATCTCCTTTGGCACATGGGGATACCATGACCAGGGCTAGGATATAGGATACTTTTTTAACCGACTTCAAAAAAAAGGAGGAGGTTCTCAATTAGTCGGGATATTTTTTTATTTTTTTTGTATGTTCACCGATTACTCGAAGACCGCTGGACCGATTTGAAAAATTCTTGTTTTTGTTTGAAAGGGTATACTTTCAAGTTGGTCCCATTGTCATTTGGTCACGATCTGATGATGGGATCTTGGAGAAATTGAGGGAACTCTTCAAATATTATAGGCACATCTATAGCGATTTTGGTATTTTTGATGAGCAGTTGACATAAGGCTATTGTAACTTAGATAAATTACAAACCAAATCACTAAAAAGTGAAAAAAAAACTTTTTACAAAAAATACAACCGACTTCCAAACTACAAAGTGAAAAATAACTTTAATTTCGGAAGTCGGTGTCAAAAAACTAAAATACTGATCCAAAGACACCGACTTCCGAAATTAAAGTTATTTTTCACTTTGTAGTTTGGAAGTCGGTTGTATTTTTTGTAAATATGTTTTTTTTTTATCTCGGTAATACATTGCATGATACAAGACGGTATTCTGACCACGACACGTTGTGCACAATTTTTGACCTGCAATCTAAAGAAAGTACTAGGCTTGCATGAATTCACGATAGTACGAGTATTTCAATCATTAGTATTATCTTGCTAATAGGATTTGGATGAAATTTGGAACACAAGTAGTTTATAAACAGAATAGTTATGGTTTATTAGAATGGTGTTAAGTTTCCGTAGGGTAATTTCCGAAGTCCACGCGGGTGAAGAGAAGAAAATAAATCTAATCGCATTCATTAATTTTTTTGGCTGTATTTGGAACCTTATTTCTAAACCAAATAAATACCTATATTCACTTTGATTGAAAGACGCGGAAATGAAAGGAATGCCCGTATATTTGAATGATTCACTTGTATGTTTACTTACACGAATTGATTTGGTTTCTTCATCCAAATTGAAAAGTAAAGAACCGTGTAATTCCGACATTAGACATCGCAGAATCAGATAGGTAAATGATTTACATCAACCATCATTCAGAGAGGTTTCTTGTTGATATTATTATTGGTAATAATATCATCAGCAAGAAACCACAACACACAATGAAAATATACAATGTTTCTACATGTAATAATATTATAAATGCGAAACTGAGTTTGTGTGTTACGCTTTCACGCTAAAACGGCTGAACGTATTTGGATAAAATTTAGCTCATAGATAGACCATGACCTGAATTAGAACATAAGATATTTTTTATCCCGATATTCCCACGGGATCGAGACTTATGAGGGTCAAACCGCGGGGCGCAGCTAGTATTTTATAAACAGGATTTAGTATCCCTTGTTTCAGTCCGAGGTCCGAGTGTTAGAGGCAAACAATTTAGTTTTTGGACGTCGAATAGTCTCTTTTTTTTTTTTTTTCTTTTTTTCGGTATGGCATCTCACAGTTGGCTTAGAAAAACCATGGCTGTTTAACCGGTCAATCCTGTGGCTGCCTCAAGCTACTACACTCAAAGCCTCCAGCCAGGGCACATATATAAAACTAAGCTAAAAAGCTTAGGATGAACGCGCACTAAGGGCACCCCCTGCGGGGTTCGAGCCTCGGCTTAGGGCGTTATCCGGAGGGAGGGCTCAAAACATCAATACTACATCCTCATTTACAAAACCCAGCTGATATACGTTCCCAAAGTTTGAGCAAACTTACGTAAATGCTCTGTGTAGTTCCATTCATATTAAATTAATGTTTGGAGGGAAGAGCGCTGAGAGACGGCGATGCCCCATTTTATATAGGTACACAGGTCTGGGTCGTATTTTTTCTGCTCCTTTTTCGTTTTATATGCATTATTCTCGAGTTTAAATAATAACAGCCACATGGGTCGATCTTCAAGGTTAAGTCCGTCCGTCCGGGGATGAGTGACCATCAAGACCCTTCCGTGCCTCGGAAAGCACGTTAAGCAGTTGGTTCCGGCCGTCATTCATAGATCTTTGACAGTCGATACGGGTAGTCAGCAGAAGCCCGAAAGTTTGGCAACCAACCTTACCGCGTCGTATCGTGTTACCCAGTAAATGGAATCATTGATGCGACGAAAAAGAAGAAACGCAGTAACTGGTTTCTGGAGGTCAGATAGGCAGTTGCTCGGGGGACCCCCGTCGGGAATGAGTTTCGTTCTCACGTATAATTTCAAACAAAAACAAAATTTCCACAGCCGCCATCTTGGATTAACATTTTGACCTCACTATCGAATTCGGTTCCCTCAAAAACTATGAGAACGATACTCATGATGAAAAATTTTATAATTTTCGTAGCCGCCATTTTTGATTTTCATTTTAACCTCTATCGGCTTTAGCACCCTCGAAAACCATGTAAACGATAGTTATGATGACAAATGTGAAAATTTTCGTAGCCGCCATCTTGGATTTTCATTTTAACCAAATTCACACTTTGAAAGAGAAAGTATTAATTTGGTAAGACTATCGCCGCGATTTTCTTACTCGTGGAGATAGTGCTTATAGTTAACTTAGATATAGCAACAGATATCTTGATTTTTTGACTTTTCGACACCTCTATCGGCTTTAGCACCCTCGAAAACCATGGAAACCGTACCCATAAGAAAAAAATGAAAATTTTCGCAGCCGCCATCTTGGATTTTCATTTTAACCAAATTCACACTTTGAAAGAGAAAGTGTGAATTTGGTAAGACTATCGCCGCGATTTTCTCGCCCGTGGAGATAGTGCTTATAGTTAACTTAGATATACCACAGATATCTTGATTATTTGACATGTCGGCATATCGAAGCAGAGGTGGGTCGCTAGTTTCCTATGTTCCCTTTATCCTGTATAGTGGTGTTTGTGGTATATATTTTCTCTACTCTATATAGTGTACTTATGTGCGTCAAAATCCTGTGTTTGTGACCGGATGACATAGGCTCACGATTGATTGGGTTCCTTTATCGAGGCTCGGTATTATTTTCTTGATGACAGTAAAGGCTATGTTTTATCGAAATTGAGACCAGTTGTTTTTTTGTCTTTTTTGACCTTGAGTTCTCTTTTTTATCTTTCGGTCAAAAATACTATACACTGTGAATAAAACTAAAATTATTAAACACGAAACCATCGACCTTCTTAAATAATAAAAAACATAGACTGTAAAACAGATTATTCTTCCTTTTCGGGTAAAAACCGCGGAAAACGGAAATTCAACTGAGCCTCTGCTGAAAACTGGAAACAAAGTTCATTGCCCGCAAGCGTTCTGGGAATACTAATAAATTACTTACTAGTGAGTTATGAATCGCCTACTTTTTCTTAATTAACTTTGAACTAGCTTTTAAACTCGTGGGCGAATTGACTACTAGCACGTAGGAGTCCACTATCGGTTAGTGGGTATTTATTTATTTTAAACAAGTGGGTCGCTACCTATGGATATATGACCTTAGCGACCCGCTTGTCGTCGCACGAGCGCAACTAACTAATGATGGTGAAAACTGCATCGAAATCCTTTGCGTATTTTAGAAGAATAACGCAGTCTCACACGACAGACACAAAAAGCTTTGTTTTGTAATAATTAGAGATAGAGAAGAGATTAGAGAAGAGGTACAGAGGCATCGTAGGAACGTTACTATTACAGAAATGAAACTGAAATGTCTCAAGTCCTACTACAGTCAGCCTCAAAAAGATGTATACATCCATAAGAATTAGTTTAATTTGTAGACAATCTAAAAAACACTGGCCGAGTGCGTGTCGGACCACGCTCAATGAAGGGTTCCGTAGTTGGGATGAATTTATACCAAAAAAAAACACTTTGTAGTTGAATAACATGTTCCCATATATCGATATACGTCTCGGTCAATTCTCCAACTGCATATGTAAGTTTGTAATCGCATTTTTAATTTTTTATGTTATAATACTACAAGTTTACGATTTTTGGACTTTTTCCTTGTGATGTGAGACCTTGCTTCGTGCCAAATTTCTTGATTCCTGGTCAACGGGAAGTACCCTGCAGGTTTTGATTTATTTGCGAGTATCAAAATATGTCGCTTAAATAGTTGCATTTTTATTGCGTTGATGAAGCTTGATTTTTTAGAGCTCCATGAGACAGCACAGACCTACGTATTTGGTATTAATTTCAACTTGATACCTGAGAAAAAGAGTCTTGACAGACTGACGGACGGACAACGAAGTGATCCTATAAGGGTTCCGTTTTGTCCTTTTGAGGTACGGAACCCTAAAAAAGAGGAAAAAGACAGAGAGAAGAGAGAGTGAGTGAGAGTAATAAAGAGTTTTTTATTCTATGTATCTACAATCTTTGTCCCATGTTATTGTATCTATGTGTAGCAAAAAATATTTTTCATAAAATGTTCTTAATATTAATAGTGTTATTTTAAAATAACACAAACCACAATCAACCATCTTTCACAGTACTTAAATGAATATTAAAAAAAACAATTTTCAAAAAATAAAAAAGGTACGAAAGCAAAAGTTTTTAACTACATTTAAACATCGCTACTCTGTACTCCGTCGTCATTAGGAGGTACTTGTGTAAATGCAGGCGATGACGTCACTATGTTTGCATAAAAAAGTGCAATAAAGCGTTCCATTCACTACGGACGCTGTAACCGGGTCATGGGAAACATACGGGGGTGTAGTGTGCGTGGACGCAGTTGTAATTGTGGGTGGAGTAAATAGATAAACAAAATACGATTTTTTAATCATTCAATAAAAAGGCGATAATGTTTATAACCGATTTCCAAAAAAGAAGAGGTTCTGTGTTCGTCGCTTTTTTTTTTTTTATGAATGTCCTCCGATTTCTCCGTCAATTGTGGACCGATTTTGAAAATTATTTTAGTGTTTGGAAGGTGTTTTTCTAGATAGTTCCATATAAACTTTATTGACTTTGCTTGGATCGTTTTTGAGTTAGTTTCAATAATACGTATTTTTTCCCACTTAGTATGTGGATGATATGATAACTTCCTGTCACTGTTATTTACATAGCAAGTACTGGTATTCGAATTTGTGTGGGGTAGGTACCACAACTAAAACGGGAAAAAACAAAACAAACGACTTCCAAAAAAAACACTACAAAATGAAAAATAACTTTAATTTTGGAAGTCGGTGGCAAAAAACGTAAATTCAAAACCAAAGACATTGTTGTTTTTGTAAAAAGTTTTAATGTTTTTTTAAATTTTGGTTTTAGGTTTGTTTATCTTGGGTTTTGCGATTCCGGCAAAGTCTTGGATCAGCAAATCTGTCGTCAAATCTCAAGTTACATGACTTAAATATAAACATAAAATCACGCCTGTAAACCCCGAAGGGTTAGGCAGAGGTGTACCTGTTACCTAGTAGACCCACATTTCGCCAGTTATGTTTAAGTTCCGTGTAATAGGGGGCGAGCCTATTGCCATCAACTGGGCACAAATTCAGACTCCGGGCTGCTACTCAAAAATTCCAAATGGGAAAATACAATAACACTTTGCCCGACCCGAGAATCAAACCCCGATCTCATGCTCAGCAGTAGCGCTTGCGACCACTAGACCAATGAGGCAGTCTAGTCTCAAGTTAGTTATTGTTAATACTTGATTGTATATTTTCAGAAAAGATAAGGAAGACTTTCAGTAAAAGATAATTTGCACCAAACGCCTCGCATCGCGTCGGATTGGAACGGATTTTACAATCTTTAAACGATATTAAATCGTGTACACAGTATTTAAAAAGTCTATATTACCAAGCCGCGCACTATCTTGACTGGTGGCGTCTTCCGCGACACGCGATCGTAGCCGAAAGTATGTTGCGACGCGCGATCGGTACCGTTCGCCTGTCATCGTATCCGATCGGATTCTTTCGGCTGTTTTAGCCAACAATACTACGTTAACTTCACCATTTTCAAAAATTAGAACACGTCAACACGGTAGGAATGAAACTATTTGACTAGGCGCAGAAACAGATACGTTCGCAAGCGACGATACGGAGCCGATCGTATGCGTCGACATCCTGCCGGACGCGATCGGCTGTCGCCGCATCCGTTCGTATCCTTTCCGATCCGATGCGATGCGAGCCGTTTGATAGAAATCATCCATAACTGGAGGTTCTTGAATGAATGATTTCATACCGTAAATTTTACAATTTTCTGTGAAATTGTGAAAAACTGAATCAAGTTTTCGCTTTTAATATAAGCCAACTTCAGTATAATAAATATATCCTTCTATACTAATACAGTGTGATTCTTCATAATGTGCACATATCTAAATGAGGGAATCTATGATTCATTTTATCGATGGCAAAATATTAAAAAAAAATGTTTTTTTTTATTTTTTAGTATATTTTTTTTATCTTTGGCATCTGATTATAAATTTTACAATTATTGTAAAAATTAATGAAAAAAATATGCAAAAAAAAGATTATTTTCAATTGGGGGTAGTTATTTTCTCAATTTTCATTTTATGAGGACGCCTAATTACTTCCAATCATTATGGGGTTTGTTTCATCGCGATAGATGATTTAGTTTAAAAGTTACATAGTTTTGTTACAATTTTTTTTTAATTCCTTTAAATGTATATAAAAATATTTAGATTTTTTTAAATATTTTTTCTGTCTTTAAAATTAAGCATAGATTCCCTCATTTCGGTATGTGTACATTATGAAGAATCACACTGTATAAGAAAGCTGAAGAGTGTGTTCGTTTGAACGCGCTAATCTCTGGAACTACCAGTGGGATTAGTAAAATTCTTTTTGCATTTGATCACGGTACGACCCTTACGAGCCAAGGCAATAGAAAAAATACTCAGAAAGAACACTAAGCAAAACCGAAGCAATGACAGCTTTATTATATTATAACGGAGGAGCGTATGTGTCTCTTTCGTTATTACCAGCCATATTTTAACAACTGTGGGCGTACTGTGGGTAGTGTTGGTTATTGCGCAATAGAAAAACCGTTTGCGGTTTGTAGTATATGTAGACCGGACATTACTAAAATAACGCATGTGTGTAACGGGCATTATAGAGGCGCGCATAGCGCTCGGCGGGGTGTCGCCATCTTACTTTCCTTTTGTGCTAGCCTGGACCAAGGATAACACGTTTTAACCGTAACCAGTTTTTTATTGAGAACCCAACACACAAGTACCTATCACACAGTTCAGATCAAATTATAATTTACTATCAAATTAATCATACTAGCAATTCACACACTGTAGGTACACAACACGACACAACAACACAGAACGCGCGACAGTTTCTAAACGTGCTCACTCCTTGACGGCCACCAACGAACTCTGCTCAGCTTCGGCCGGTCCGAGCGTTATGTTGGACTCTGTCGAGCGCCGCTAGGCAGCGCTGGCGTCCTGATTAGTCAACTCCAGTCTCATTTATATATATTAGTCTATGAACTCAGTAACGTATTTCCGACAGATATATATATGTGTTTAAACAATAAATTTCACGCCGACGAAGTCGCGGGTAGCAGCTAGTCCTACATAGAATGATTGAGCTAGCAACCAAAATAATGGTGTCAGTGAAACAGTTATGTTTTCATTAAATTCTGAACATCTGGAAATGATCGTGATGTTATTTTAATAAACAAGCAAAGCGTTGTTCTTTCCATCGATTGAAAACAAGCCTCTGTTGCACGGCTATCCGATTTTTATCTTAGATCCTATTTTCATAATATTTGTGCATAGGTAGGTATTTTAGCGTCTGTTTAGACTGCATTTTGATCTTATCTTCTTTTGTTTCGTCGCAGTTGATCACTTATTTTATCTTGAATATGTCCAGTGTCCATATACAGGGTGGCAGGGACATCGATGCGAGAACTGTTACCATAGATTCAGTACCTACATGATTCTGAACCCCAATTATTCTTTCTTCTTTTTTTTTGCCTGGGAAATTATCAAATAACGTTCCCGCTCTGGGTGGAGAGGGAGGGCGTGTCAGACTCTTACTGACTAAATCCACTCATGTTCCATCAGCTGCCATGTTGCCAGGGCCACGGTATCCCTTTCGGACTTTTCCGCGATTCTGAACCCCCCTGCGTAGAAATTTTTCATCGGTTATTTTAAAAAAATCTGCTGTTCCATACATTTTGACCGCGTAAGTATTGCACTATTCTGTGAAACAGCAGATTTTTTTTTAATAACTGACGAAAAATTTCAACGCATGGGGTTCAGAATCATGTACTGAATCCATGGTAACAGTTTTCGCGTCGATGCTCCTGCCACCCTGTATATTTTCGAGTCCATGTATATTTTTGAAATGAAAACTTCATGTTCACTAAATATACGACAAAACATTAGGCTAGTCGAGAATCGGATATAGTTTGTAGATAAATACGACAAGTATGCTAGACTAGAAAAAGCGGCCAAACTCGCACACGAAGGGTTCCGTACCACCGTACAATATTTAACACGATATAATACGATTTCAAGTGTATACCTATTACGGTTCAAAAGATACAGCCGTCTGACAGACAGACGGATGGACAGCGGAACCTTTGTAATAGGATCTCGTTGGCAGTCATTGGCACCTTTGAATACGGAACCCTAAAACACATATTATTAAAGTCGAGTGCTCTGCGCTTTCTATAAAGTTTGTCGCGCGTCCCCGCACAAACTACGCTCCGTATATTTCTATGTATAGTTGCATCCGTGCTCAACGATGCGATCTCGAATACTGATAATCGAATACACACACATATATACAACAAGTTTGTGTGTCACTAACTTTGTGGAGACATTGATTTCTGATAGATAAATGAAAGTGAGAGTGAAAGTTCCTTTGTAGTAGCCATGATGCAGGTTCTGAAACTTTATCTATTAACCTACGAGTCGTAACATTAATTTATAACGACTGTTATGAATTACGATGTCCTCTTTGTTGAATGCGCTCCCCCTGAAAATCAAGGATGGCAACCAACCGATTATCCTTTACAGTTAAAGTTCGCGAGCACATTCGTAAGAAGCTGGCAGTATCATCACAACGGTTATGATTTCCCATTGTTTGTTTTGTTTGTTTTAGTATATTCGTTTGTTTATGTATATTCATTGGTGCTTATATTTATATATAATTAGGTATATATATCATATTTATAGTTTGTAATAGGTAATATGTGTATCTTTATGTATTTTTATTCAATTTTTTTTCGTAATTACACCTACCACTGTTTGTCTCTGCATCACCCAAAGGTTGACTGGTAGAAAATGCCTTTGGCATTAATCCGCCTCTGTACATTTTTAAAACAATAACCTTAATGTTTCTTGCCGGCTCTTCTCCATAGGAAACGACCAATTGGAGCTGTGCACCTAGCTTCTGACGTTTCATAAGTGCCCTTATGAAATAAAATAATTTTAATTTGTGCTTGAAGTATTAAATAAATAATGATGCCGAGATAGCCCAGTGGTTAAAGCCTCTCTTTGCATGCACAAGGTTGAGTTGAGGGTTCAAATCTGGGCATGTACCAATGTAACTTTTTCAAATTCATACATATTTTCTAAGTTTATCTGAAGGAAAACATCGTTATAATTTTAATGTAAGTTTGAAATTGCCAACCCGTCTAGAGCCAGCGGTGGTTAATATCATGCCTTCTCTGTATGAGAAGAGGCATTTGCCCTGCAGTGGGAATTAATTATTAAAACGATTGATAAGTTGCAGAATATAAAAACAATATACTGCGATCAACAATTGCTTTGTCATCAACAGAGCAATTGTTGATCACAGTATATTATTATTTTTATTAAAAAAGGTTATTTTATTTAAAAAGGCTATTATTAGAAATTTAATAAGTTTTTAAACGGTCAATTAAATATTTTCCGTTTGTTATTAGCGTACAGGAAGACTCTACTCTTAACATAATCACCCTCTTCTTCTGTAACCTCATATTTTATCTTTCCACTCATTAACAAAGGACTCAACACTATCTTTTCCCAGACAAAAGAAGAATTCCCACCACAGACCGACCAGTAAATAACATTCATCAGTTTTCCTAATCGCTACGCTAAAGAACGCTGCAACTGCGTACTGGATGGGAAAATTCCCATTTACTACGACAAATGGCGTACTATTAATAAAGGACTTGACTTTTGTCTTGTTGGATAATCTCGTGGGTTTTTGGGCTCTGAAGCCGTAAAGCCTGAGGCTTGGGAATAGGGGTCCGCTGTCATGGTAATTTTAAGGTTGTGTTTGTTTTAATTTTGGCAGATGTAGGTTTTGCAGTAGTAACTTATTATGTACCTAGTTAGTTAGTTGCTATTAGTTGTGTATGTTATTATTATTACGTCGATAGAAATCAAAATATTTATAAATATAATTTCGATCTTTTTCTTTGAAACACGCAAAATTTTATTTTGTTTGTGTGCCAATAAATAATCAAGACATCTTATAACAATAAAAACTATACTAACAGACAAGCCAGAATAAAAGTAAACGTAAAAACACCGAAATAAAGTAAAATGATATGTAAATTATATTCTTTATATCCAAGTTTAGTAAAATCTGGTGCGATTTAGCCAAATCCCCCAAATTCAGCTGAAGTCACGACGAGATCATTATCTGAATTGAAAAATATGGCACTCGTTGTTTTCTTTCAAGATTTTATGTAAAAAATGTTACGGAATTACAGTGTGCAGTATGCAATAGTGACTAGAGGGTTAGGCAGAAGCAATTAATTGTACTTTCCTCTTACGTAGAGGAGGTCTGTCTGTCATTTGTCTTGTCATTGAAACATTTTATTATGCAACTGGTCCAAGCTTCTTATTAAACCCATTTAAACTTCATAACGTGTATAATAATTCATTTATTATTTACTAGCTTTTGGCGCGCGCCCACGTGAATGTCGAAAATTATCCCGCGGGAACGTAGCTACTACCGGGATAGAAAGCATCCTATGTCCTAACCGAAGTCATGCCGAAGTGCCAAATTTCAACGAAATCCGTTCAGCCGTTTAGGCGTGAAGAGATAGCAAACTTTCACATTTATAATATTAGTATGGATTTTTAGGCTATATGTTGCCCCACTGCAGGGCAAAGGGGAGGCCTTTCTCCTGTCTACTCCTCTTATTATTATTTAATTTAATTATTTATTTAAGAAATAGGTAAGTTTACTTTCACAACAGACATGACAAAGAGATCGACCGTCGAATCGTAAATGCGTGGAGGAGCTACTGGTCCATGAAGGCGCTAATGGTCCAATCTCTCTAAGCTCTCTTGCGCTCTCGCGCAAGCTCGTTGACATGTGTATCCTGCCTATCCTAACCTATGGCGCTCAGACTTGGTCTTTGACCGAGGCTCAGAAGTCCAAACTCAACGTTTGCCAAAGAGCAATGGAGCGTAGCATTTTAAAAATCAAACTCACCGTTAAAATTCACAACGCCATAATACGCTCAAAGACAGGTGTCGCCGATGTTGGCGATAAGTCTGCGAGGCTCGCGGCTCGCGGGTCACACTTATAGGATGCATCAAAACAGGTGGGCCAGAATCGCCACACAGTGGGTGCCTGATAACGGGCGTCGCCACCGGGGCAGGCCTAAAAAGCGCTGGCGTGACGATTTGGACTCGTTCCTTACCGACTGCCCGGAGAAGGCACAACATAAGGAATACTGGTAAAGTATGGGGGAGACCTTTGCCTAGCAGTGGGAGAAAATAGGTTTAAAAAAAAAATACGAAATAATATTTATAAAAAAGTACAAAAGCTTTTTCCCACAACTGGGAAAAAAAGGCATCTTTACAAGCGTTTTTATTCTACGGATAAAGTCTGTTATTAAGGTAGTCACTATTTTTTATTTCATACTAGCTGCTGTCCGTGACTTCGTCTGCGATCCAGGATGAAAATTAGCCTATATCGTTCTCAAAGTCATTGTCTACTTATGTGCTAAATTTCATCCAAATCCTTTCAACCGTATTAGCGTGAAAGCGTAACAAACAAACAAACCCACGTTCGAATTTATAATATTAGACTTAGAAATTTACGATAAGAGAGTTAATAAAAATATTAATCTTTATGATTCTACATAATAAGCGTTTAAAATGCGTAAAATTTTAATAGGTACGTACATTATCGCTAAACCGCTGATTAACAAAACAACGAAATTAAGGTTAACACGTGCTTAGTTTAATTTAGATTAGAGATTGTTTATGTTTAACTAAATGAGCTGCCTTATAGTCTATGGTCACGGATGGGCCGTCATTTTGTAATATTTTGGTCGAGCAAGCATCATCAAGGGAACGTTGGGGTTCTTGAATAAGACGTTCTTTTACGAAGTAAGCGATGTTTACTTTAGCCATTTTATTTTATGAATATACATTGACATTGACAGGAATTGTGTGTCTTAAACAATGATAAATTAGTTTACGAAATAGACACCAGAGGTCTATACTTTACAGGGATCGTTTTAGGTAGTTTCAGGGGCTAATTAGAAGAGGAGATCGTAGCTAAGTAATAATAGCCACACGGGTTGATCCATAAGGTTAAGCTACGCTTGCCGCGGTTGGTCCGTGGATGGGTGACCACCTCCGTGCCCCGGAAAGCACGTTAAGCCGTTGGTCCCGGTTGTCATTTGTAAATCTTTGACAGTTGATACGGGTCGTCAGAAGCCCGAAAGTCTGACAACCAGTCTTATCAAGGGGTAAGTATCGTGTTACCCAGTACGTAACTGGGTTGTGGAGGTCAGATAGGCAGTCGCTCTATGTAAAATACTGGTATTCAGCTGCATCCGGTTAGACTGGAAGCCAACCCCAATATAGTTGGGAAAAGACTAGGCAGATTGATAGGCAGACAAATCCGAGAGGAATTTTAAGTAATTTTAAGTTCTCTCTATGTCTTTTTTCTGACTCTAATCATACTTTATTCAAACATAACAGAACATAATATCACGCTTGTAATCCCTGAAAGGCTAGGTAACGATGTACCTGTAGTTGGCTGTACTACAGGTACATCGCTACCATTTCACCAGTTATGTCTAAGTCCCATGTAATAGGGGGCGAGTCTAATGCCATCAACCGGGAACAAATCCGGACTCTGGGCTGCTACTGAGAAATTTCAGATGGAAAAACCCAATAACACTTTGCTTGACCTGGGAATCAAACCCAGGACATCATGGCCAGCAGTAGCGCTTGCGACCACTAGACCAACGAGGTAGTCGCTTATTAAATCTCTCGCAAAAATCAAAGTCATCATGTTATCAGCTTTAAGCTGTTGGCTGCCCGTCTGTGGTATTGTAGCTCCTAAACGGATGAACCGAAATTAGAACACATCGAGACAGAGATGCATTAATACAGTCTTCACGAATAATCCTATTTCATATATTTTGTTATCATATTTTGATTTAAAAGAGTATCCGTGGAATTTCTAGCCCGTTCTTCTCCATAGGAACTTATTAAGCTTTGGAATGGGCAACTAGCTTCATCTTTCTGACTGACCGACCCCTTGACAATTCAAAAGTGCCTGTAATGGGTTTATTTGAAATAAATGCTTTGAGTTTGACGATTTTTTTTAGGTATTTTTAATCCATGACTTCGAAAATTGTTCCCAAAAACAATTACGAAGACTTCAATTTGTTTTTACGGTAAGTTGAAATAACATCCCTGTCAAAACAACATCAAATTGAATATCAAACAAGCTTCCCCATGGAATCTTCCGACCATCATAAGTTATTCGTCTGTTCTCGAAGCGATGAACGTTAACTTTCACAGTTAACATTAATTACAGCTATAACGTTGCCAAGGTGACGGACTACGTAAAAACTCAATAAATCTTACTAGTTTTAATGAATTCATGGTGACTCTGCAAGACTAAATTATTGTTTCTTAGGGAGTTGATCGTGTTTTGATGGTAAGTAGGTGTATTTTCGGGTTAAGAACATAATAACAGCCGCAAGACGTCCACTGCTGGACAAAGGTCTCACCAAGAACCGCCACTTCGACCGGTTCTGTGCTTCTCGCATCCAGCGGATTCCTGCGGCCTTCACCAGGTCATCGGTCAACCTTGTGGGGGGCCTTTCAACACCACGCCTTCCGGTACGCGGTCGCCACCTGTCGGCCTCATCGGTCATCGGTTCATCGGGCTACGTCGGTTCTCTTGGTTCTCCTACGGATCTCTTCATTTCTGATTCGATCACGTAGGGAAACTCCAAGCATAGCCCTCTCCATTGCCCTTTGGGTGACTTTCAGCCTTCTAATGAGGCCCAATGATGATGATGAACATAATAACATCATGTCCTTTAGCGTTTTTTAAGTCTCATGTAACAAGGGGCCAACCTCATTTCAACTCCGAACTGATACTGAGAATTTTTTTATTGTAATCCAATTTAGTCCGACCCGGGGATTGCACCCAAGACATGTCGCTCAGCAATCCCTCTTGCAACAAATAGAACGAAATTATAATTTAAAAAAAAAAACAATGGCACTCCGGGAGTGCCGACAGAAGTGAAAACTTGAACAAGATCGCCTTGGTGGAAGAAAAATACTTGTATAGTATATTGGTCCGTAACCTTATTTAAATAAAGAGCACAATCGCGTTTACAAACAAAATACTTCCAAAACCTTTAAAGTAAAAATTCTTGCATAGAACATTGATCCGTAATCTAATATAAATAAAGAGCACAATGGCGTTTACAAAAATGAGGTGTCGGTAACGGTGTCGCGAGTTCAATTGTTTTTCATCTCAAAAATACCCAACGCGCCTAAAGAAGTTTTCATTTCAAAAAACCTAGACACCATTTCGATCGACTTCAATGATTGGGATTTCAATGTACAGTACAACTATTTTCTTAATTTCCCTCGGCAAACTTCGTGTTTTGTCAGTCGTCGTAAGTCAAAAGAGTATTAACAACTCTATATACTTCCAAGTCGATTGAGAGCGTCCGGTCTGCACCAAGTACAAAGGACCACTGATAGAAATCCGACGACTGACGAAACACGAATTTTGCCGAGGGACATTAAGCAAATTGTTGTACTGTAATATATGTTACATTCATGATACAAATGGATGCCCAAACACATAAAAAAAACCTTTCATTCACAAAATTAAATGCAAAATGTACAACACGTTACCTACCCCAAACTCTGTCCACCTCCTAACTGACATGCCTACATCAAACGACGCAACATGTCCAGCATTTCAACATTTTTCCAACGGAAAACACTCTGAAACCCCTGAAATTCTGTACCATAACATTTAAAAAGTTTTCAGGCTTCAGTGCCAATGTATTTAATTTGTCGTAGCGAAAGTTGGAAATATTTCATCATACAAAAAAATTACGAGAATCACAATGGAGAATGAAGGAACTTACTTGAACGAAGTTTTACAGCATTTTTTGTATGAATGAACGATATCAAAGTTTTTCATTGAAAGTAAATTGCTTTTCGAACGAATGAGTGAATGTTATCGGTGATGATCGAATGAGAGATGAATGGTGGATGGAATGTTTTGTTGAGAATTTCATTGTGTTTTTTTGCTTAGAACCGCAGTTTAGAACGGATTTCGATTAACGAGTTAAATGAGAAAGAATGATTTTCTTTTTTGCATGAGTTTATTGAAAGATTTTCTGTTATTCTAGCTGTTTGCTTTTTGCAATAGTTCTTATGCAGAAGTTTTTATCATTCTTTTAAACATTCGACATGATCAATTTGAGAAGAGACATTTGCCAAAACCAATTTCTAAAGAATTCTTTTTTAGCTCTACGGAAACATTTTTGTCTTTTATTTAACTACAACTACCGATATTCCTACGAGCTGTGCTGGGGCGGCTGCTGCAGGTGCAGAAAACCTCAAACGGCGCAAATATAAGAACATTATTGGGAATTTTAAGTTTGAGCCATTTGGGGTTGAAACCCAAGGCCAAGGTCGGAGTGCTCATCGAGTATTTCGGGACATCGCCAAGCGGTGGACCAAATATTTTCAGGCCAAAGAAGCAGTTGCCATCGAACATGGCAACGATGCCAGAGTTTTGGGCATTTTTCCCATTGACAGCGATGCAGGCGAATTTTTTGCACAATGAGCTCAACCATTTTTTTTATACACTTGTACATAATATATACAATTATTTTAGTGTTAGCTTGTATATTGTATTAAGGATTTGTCAAAATAAATTGGTACTTTTTGGTACCAATAAATAGGTTGTAATAAAATAATACTACAAGGTCGTATTTCTTTCAACCACAATCTTGTAGCAAAACAAGATACACATAAAATTGTAATACTTAGGATTTCTTTACGTCCCCGTTAAGTTCCTATTAACATGCAAATCCACATTATTTATTCGTATCACCGCGCTAACGCAGTTAGGGGGTGGGGTGACGTCATAGACTTATTATGAAGACTCTCTACTTTCATTATATTATTATTTAAATGAGAAATTCTCCAATGCTTAAATAAATTAAGCTCCTTGAACATTCCTTGTCATCAATTCCTTGAATTCATTTTGACAGTTCAAGAAAATTCATTGCGTTATATTTGTAGTCGAACAGACCACATTTTCAAACACAAGAAGAAATATATATTCTTGTATTGCCGTAATGAGATGGATGTCATCAAGTGATTAGGATGCGGGGCTTCAGCATTACAACCGAAAGATGTCCACTGCTGGACATAAGACTCCCCCAAGCATCGCTACTTCGACCGGCTCTGTGTTTCTCGCATCCAGCGGATTCTTGTGGCTTTCACAAGGTCATCGGTCCACCCTGTGGGAGGTCTTCCAACGCTACGTCTTCCGGTACGCGGTCGGCTCCAGAACCTTGAGAAGCAGAAATGTGGTGATCAAATCCTCATACTTCTCTGCTTGAGAAGACGCTTTTACCCTGCAATGGAATTACAATACATTAAAGCTTTTCTCTTAAAACAAAATGTGGATGGCTTCTGCGTCCAATATCTAATGGCAACGCTTTTAAAATATTGCTTGCTCCTTGAAAAACATGAAGCTTCAAAACGGATATTTTTCAAAAACTTCAAAGACATCCTTGGATAGTATTATTTACGATTGAACCGAGCAGTTTGTCTGATTGTAAACTAGATTGAGTTTTGACCTTCACACAGATTGCGAAACAAGGTACTCAACCTTCTAATCTGGAGGATAAGATAAATTAGATCTTGCAGTGTATTACTACATTTGACAAAAGATTAGACAAGCTAGAATCCAATACCAAAACAGCTGTTTTTAATTGTCAAAATAAGTGACACACTAAAAATAATGGCTTGGAACTCCAATGGGCTCCTCAAACATCAGAATGAGTTGCAGGCAGTCCTAGAGACAGAAAATATAGACGTGTGTTTGATCTCCGAAACGCACTTCACTGACCAATCTTTCATCAAATTTAGAGGATACAAGATTTAGTGGTATGAGGAACAGGGTGTAAAGTTCACTCATCCACCATAGAAAAGGGAGGATCCTCCGACCAGACGGGTGTTGTGTCTGGCGGGCAACTGCCCATCGGTTGGAAGTTGAAATCTTGTATGTATGTCGATCGCTCGGTAAACTCTAACTGCGTGATGCAGGATTTGTGTGACGTCATGTCTTTGATGCGTAGTTTGTATGTGGCGGTGTAACCGCTACATCACTCCCCTCCGGAGACCGGAGATCGATAGTGGGCTGAATCTTGCGATGCTTCACACAGTGCCAGCTGTGGTTTCAGTGAGTCGGAACCGGGTGCCGCATAGTTCGCGGTGAGTCGGAACATTCTGCGGTGATTGCGGCGATAGTGGTGATTGTGGTGATTCCCCAGTGAGTCGGGGTGATTGAGGTGATTGCTGAGATTCCCCAGTGAGTCGGGGTGATTGAGGTGATTGCTGTGATTCCCCAGTGAGTCGAGGTGATTGAGGTGATTGCGTTGATTGCGTTGATTCCCCAGTGAGTCGGGGTGATGAGGCTGATTGCGTTGATTGCGTTGATTCCCCAGTGAGTCGGGGTGATGAGGCTGAGGGTGATGACCAGGAATGCGCGTTCGCTGCATGCTGGTGGTCAGGATACCCGTTGAAGCCGTGGGTGCTGGCTGGCTGTGTGACTCGCCTCACGAAAGCTTGCGGGAGTGATGATGATGATGACGTCACGTCGAAGTAATTGCACGAAGGCTGCGTTGACGTTCATACTCGGGGTCACCAATTTAGTGGTATGAGGAACAGGGTGTAAAGTTCACTCATCCACCATAGAAAAGGGAGGATCCTCCGACCAGACGGGTGTTGTGTCTGGCGGGCAACTGCCCATCGGTTGGAAGTTGAAATCTTGTATGTATGTCGATCGCTCGGTAAACTCTAACTGCGCGATGCAGGATTTGTGTGACGTCATGTATTTGATGCGTAGTTTGTATGTGGCGGTGTAACCGCTACAAGATATATAATTCGCTCCACCCTCACAACTCCGCCAGAGGAGGTAGCGCGGTTATAATCAAAGAAAACATCAATCATTACGAACAAAGTAAATTTGAAGAACCAGACATTCAAGCAGTGGCAGTATCTGTTAAAACCAATTATACTTAAATGTTCTTACTAAACTTAATTGAAACTGCAATAGTTTCAATTAAGTTTAGTAAGAACATTTTATTGACAATTAAAGTAGAAAAAGGCGAATGTAAATCATTATTATCAGCCTATGGCAGGCCAGTGCTGGACCTGCCACAACCATTCAACAGGCTATCGTGTCCAAAATGACACATTTCGATTACCTGATTTGCCTTGCTCCTTACAGCAAACAGCTGTCGGAAGAATAGCGGCCGTCTATTTAATTCAAACTGATAAAAATTTCGGTTATTGGATTTGTGAACAGCGTTTATAGGACCTATCGGGTCCTATAAACGATTGCCTGATGTTTGATACGGCACGGAAACGTATCGAGTAGTTGTGAATACTGGGCTTCAAAAAACACACTGACAGTTAAGACGTCAACTAGTTTGACAGCTCTTAATTGTCACCAATGTCACCGTCCCTAGTCGCTCTGTATGTTATTAAGAACAAGAACAATGTTCTTTTGTTGATTTATGTGTTGAGCATGAGAAAGACACCGAAGTCTTTGTATTTCCTCTGCTTCGCTTGCATTGTAATTACGAATCCAGACCACAATTTCCCGCGGGTGTATTTGAGACAAATAAGGAAAACATACGAAGGAAATTGACTGCGGTGACATGGGAAAAAAGGTGACGCTTTGTCGTCAGTAGTTGGGACCTGATTAAGGAGTCAGGTTTTAACACAAGGGTTCCTACAGTGTTTACTTTTCTCGGTGAAGTTAAGCTAGACGACGGCGATGCGTTTTTTTTAATTAAATGTTTTGGTCAAATATTTTTTTAAACTAGTTTTAGGACGTGTGACGAACAGAAATATTACTTATTTGTATGGCAATAAAATTGAAATTTCAGTGATGATGCCTAAGGATACCGCGGCATCATTGCCATTGAAATTTCAATTTTACTATCATACCGTTAAGTTACATTTCTATTCGTCGCATGTCTTAAAACTAGTGTAAAAAAATATTTGACCAATTCTCATTTCGAAAAATCGCATTGCCGTCGTCTGGCTTTAGTTTTATATGAACACCAACTTTACTATTATTGGAAGACATTGACACCCCAGGACAGATATCAGAAGCCCTGAATACGTCTGTCTGGATGTGAAGTCTGCAGAACAAAATGACAATTGAATGTTATAATATTAAGGTAGGTTGGTAGGTTTATTAATAGGAATAATCAGCTTGTATTTTTCCACTACAGCGTACCTTTAGTACGTTACCGTCGCGGCCAGCAATTAGGGCATTGATGGACGATCGCGAAAACACAGGTGAGTCCATCAATGCCTGATTGCGGCTAAGGTTTGTATAGTATTTTTTCATTTCTCATACTCGGAAAGTAGTGTTTGTTTGATCCAAGTAGCGGGTGGAAGACGCTGATCCCCACCCTTGTGTGGGAAAGACTCATAGTAATTGCTTCCCTCTCTAGGGCGGGAATGAATTTAAAAAATAGAACTAAATTTGGTTGGGTAGTCGGCTATGAAAAAATTTACTAAGGGGGTATTATTACACTGTCGAGTCTGTGGTCATGGATCTGTGATCGAAGATATAATGGAATTGTAAAATAGACATTACACTATCATATGATGGTGTAAAAAATACCTCCCCCCCCCTTATAGAAAAATATTCATTAAAAAAAATGCTGCAATCTTGTCATTGTATAAACAGCCATTGTGAATTCAAAAAATACCTTAGCAGGACGACCCGCGGCGGTGTCGCGGTGTGTTCTATATTTAAAATAAAAAAAAGACTAATAGGTACTAGAATACTCATGTTATTATTATCAATTAACATTTTAGAAAAACTACTCCACTTACTTTCCTTATATTCGAAATGAAAAGTAGAGTGTTTAACTCGGGCACAGATAATATAATACTAGACTCGGGTGAAAGTCATCAATTCCTACTCGGACTATAGCCGCCCTCGCTGCGCTCGTGCTTTCGACCCTTGTATAACAATCTATTATTCTCAAACAATGCGCGGAAATTCAAACTAAGTAAATTATTTATAAATTTCAGAATCAATAACGAACAAACAAAATTTTCACGTGCAAATATGGTCATTTGTTTTTTCTTTACTTTAAAAACAGCTCTATTTGCTAAGCCAGTTCGAAATTTAAATAAAATCTTTGATAGGTAACCGCCTTGGTTGTCATGTGTTGAAGTAAAAAGTTAGTTCCATTTTTAAATAACACGACAGATATGAGTTTTCATAGTAATTTATTGGGCCGCTAAACACGACAGATAAGGATTTTCATAGTAACATTGTCGGCCGGGCGCTCGCTTGTTTTTGACCAGCAATTTCGATTTATCTCGAAGAAGGTTGTCAAAATAATGTTCGAATTTCCAAGCATGTTTGATAAAAAGACCTTTTCTCAACAGAAAAGAGTTTATTCTGCCTTGGTGATGGTTTAGTGGTCACAAGAACCACTGCTGAGCGGTAGATCCTGGGTTCGATTCCCAGGATCGCATTGTTATTGGGTTTTTTCGTCAGGATTTTTTTTTGTAGCAGCCTGGGTTCTGGGTTTGTGATCTATTTACTACCCATGTAATAAATACCATTATTTAAAAACTAACTGGTAAAATGTGGGTGTACTATGCGTACACCTCTGCCAAGCCCTTCGGGGAAAAAGCCGCAATGTTATGTTTGTTTTTGAAAAGTTTATCCAAGTGTTAAAGAAAATCAATGATAAAGTCAGTTCTTTTCTTATATTCATTATCGAGGTAACTTTCGATAATCCTTGCCTGGACCTTTCTAAAAAGCAATTTTACCTTTATTGGCTTCGTCGCGATATTAAATTCGATTGAACAAAATAAGAAACTGTAAAACATAAGTATTGGCGCGATCATTGACTCTGAAAACAATTTTCGTTTCTTAGGCTGGTTTCACAGCTGTCCGGGAGACCCGCACGGGCCGCCCGCACGCGGGAGACCCGTACGGGTAGCGCCCGCAGTGCTCTGAATCTGAAACGAGGGAGTTAGCACGATACGGTTGCTGGCGTTGTACGGGCTCTACCCGGAGCGGGTCGCGTACCTACGGACTAATTCGCGTCGCTGTGAAACAATGTTCTAGCGCCCTTCTAGTTACTAACTAGTCTGTATTGCCCCCCCCCCCACTACAGGGCAAAGGTCTCCCGTCTCCCTCTCCCACACAATTCTGTCGTTTTCTAGTGCCGGCCAGTCCTTTGCTAGTGCTAGCCAGTCCTTTCTGTATATGAGATTCAAGCTTATCCCGCCATCTTCGCCATGGCCTGCCGTGATGTTGTCGTGCTTTAATAGTGGCAAGCCCTTTAAGCTATGAACAACATTGTCAAACTTTTTCTTTGTTTGAATACGAGGCTTTTGGCTACTTTTGTTAAGTGTGTATTATACGTCTAGTTTAAAATAAATGTGCGTTTTGTTTGTGCAGAATAAACAAATTGTCTTTCTAATTAATTGGGAAACAATCAGAGTTTTTGTTTCGGTTAGCGAGAGCAGTAACGCTATAATAATAATGCTTAGTTTGTTCTTGGGATAAATTCATCCCAACTACGGAACGCTTCATTGTGCGTGGTCCAGCACGCACTTGGCCGGTTTTTATTTGACATATCTAAAAGGCAAGATGCTCGTCAAAAGAAATAAAACAAAAATACACTTATTTCCTTTTTTCTTTCAAAACCGAATGAAAAGTAAACAATAGGTATAAATAAAAACCAAACAAAAAAAGTTAAAAAGGCTTACAATTTTATCTCTTAACCAATTTACAAAGAATTTGATTTCTTAACAATGTTTTACGTGAACCAAAATTGAACGAAAAAGTTGCGAATAAACCCGGTTGAAAATGTTCGAAGCGCTTGGTAAGTGAATGAACGAAAGAGTGATTGATTGAATGATGGCCGCTCGCTCGGCTGAATAACCTTGCCGTTGCTACCTACACGTGTTTCCATCAGGTTTTTTTGGTGTTCCGTAAAAATTGAAGGAGAAAATGTTTTATGTAGGGGAGATAAGTTCGATATTTTTTAAGCTGTTGGTTTTATGATGTTAACAAGTACGAGTAGTTTTAAGCTATTGCATAGCTTTTATCGCGGGCTTTGAGCACGGCGACCGAATCAAGAAATTCCGTAACGTAACGAAAATAAAACCTAACACCCCCCACTCCGCCTACAATGTAATGACGGTTCCCATGACAACGTGACGTTGTCATGGGAACGTAATTTTTGTTTTATGTCATCACGTCATCATCCCAAGTGTAGCGTTGACAAATAGGAAGTATGGAGGTTACAAATGCTATGCAATAGCTTTACCGCGGCAGTCCCCGAATGCCACACTTTTTTTTTTTCGGAGAAACCGGATCTATTGATCTCCGGTCAAGAAAAAAGAACTGACAGCGAGATACTAGTAGATACGGTGAGCGTAATTAATTGCCGCAGGAGAACTAAGGTAACCGACATAGCCCGAAGAATTGCCAATCTTAAGTGGCAATGGGCAGGGCACATTGCTCGCAGAACAGATGGCCGATGGGGCCGAAAGGTTCTGAAGTGGTGACCGCGTACCGGAAAACGTAGCGTTGGAAGGCCTCCCACAAGATGGACCAATGACTTGGTGAAGGCCGCTGGAATCCGTTGCATGCGGGAAGCACAGAACCGGTCGAAATGGCGGTGCTTGGGGGAGGGATTACTTTGTAAAGTATTTTATTATTTTAATTATTGTGAATGAGAGGACTATGTGGATATTACTATTATTTTTCTGCTAGTTTTAGTGATGGTCTGGCAGTTTGAGTAGTTTATGCGGCCTACCCAAATGTCCTTTCTTTGGTATTGTTCGTCGAGTTGAGCTCCACGATTACTGACAAATGCTTGCACTGACTGGACAGGTCCACTCAAATCTGTGTGGTTCTTTCCTTAAAAGACCATTTCAGACACTAATCTACATGAGAGCCTATACCAAGATTATGTCTGGACTTTAAAAAAAGAGATTGCGACCTCTGAGTTTGTTTCGGCCTTTCTTCTCAGAGTAGTCAGATAGGAAACGTCGAACTCATCTAGCTTATTTTTAATATTTTTTAATATGACGTGTAAAAGTGATTCCGATATCCTATTTACAGAATCAACAATTTTATTTCATTTCATATCCATCACGTCTATGGAGTTTCACTTGCTAATTCAACTTGACCCTGTATACAAGTTAACCCGTATACGTACGAACAATTTGACCCTGTATAAGTACAGACAATTTGATCCTGTATATCTGTGGACAATTTTGATAAACAATTCTGACTTCACATACGAAAATACTTCAATAGGATTTATTTAGTCGTAAAATATTGCAACTGATCAGAGCTTAGAGGCAGAGTTGATTGCTAACCGATTTCAAATATGACAAGTTCCCATTTTATCTGTTTTTCTTTTTGTGTCGTCGTTTTTGTTTTATCTGTTTACCTACGTCATAAATTACAAATAATGATGTAAGAAATAAAAAAGTCGGGTGGTGTCGTGGGACACCCGGTTAGAGCGAAGTTCTTGTCGCTGTATATTATGTATTAATACAGAGCTATCTACACAGTATTGTCTCAAGTTTCAAGTGTCAAAAGTTTTTGTTTTTTAGTACAGAGCCAGACGGCCCTTTCCTCACTGGTCGGTACGTCAGCGGTACGGGATCAGCATGCTCAGTATTCTCGGTACCGAAACCGGTCTATATTTCAATGAGTTTAATTCAATCGACATTCTTTTTCTTAGTAAAAATTCATTTACGAAGCAAATCCAAGCAACCTTAAAGGATCAGCAAAGTATTGCATAATGACGCAATGTTTGATAATGTACGCACACAAACTTACTTTTTTAAAAATTTTGTTTCTTTTATAAATTTAAAAATCCATATATGAGTTCCAGTATAATGCCGGTTGCATAGATATTGTATCTATTACTAGCTAGTTTTTAAATACTTCATATTGTAATCTGTGGAAAGCGTAGTGGGTAGCATAATTATTTAAAATATTATATTAAGATATTATGACTGTTTGTTATTGTGCTACTGTTTGTTTTTTCCTTAAATAAATAAAATAAAATGAGCGTTTAATGATTGGCTCGGCAGGCTCGGTATACGCTGGGAGCTGGGCGGGATTGTTACCGTTTCCCGCGTCGCGGTAGAAACATACAGTGCGGTACTCGCTCACGTCACTCGTTTTTTTTTTTCTAGCGCAGAATTAAGCGGTAATTATACCGAAAACATGACGTCAGATCCGTAAATGAAAGCAGTGCAGTATCGTTTCGGTGTACAGAGCATACTATACCGCACTGCTGCTTACCGACCAATGAGGAAAAATTAAAGCAACGCGGTATCGTTTCGGTATACCGAGCATTGTATATCGAAACTGTATTTATATATCTGTGATCGAAACGATACTGCACCAATGAGCAAACGGCCTTATTCGGGCATAACGCTTTTTTGTTACGTGACGATTTCGATTCTTCGATTTTTGGTTTCGAATATTCGTAATTTTTTTTTTTCGAGTTACTGTGAACAATATTGTAACTTTTTTACTGGTTGATTACGAGGCTTTTGGCTACTTTTGTTTTGTGTGTATTTTGTCTATTTTTTTTTAAATGTGCGTTTTGTTTGTGCAGAATAAACAAGTTTTCTTTATTTCTTTTCTATTTCTACCAGTTTACTCCTAAGAACTTCGTTGAAACAAGCCAACACTGACAATAATCTTTCATCACCAACTTGGCCAACAGCGGTGATTAACTCATCACCACCATGTCTAGTTTCCAAAATTGAGTTCCTACCTGTGTAGGTAGTTAGAGAGCCATTAAAGTTTTTATCTCCAGCATTCAAATGTATTGTAAACACATAACCGCAGGTTTTAGATCATGCAATCAAAATGTATTACAGTTTATGAGTGGTATAAATCATTGAGTTTTATCGTTTTCCATAAATTTATGCGCTGTTATATATTGTTGTTTCTTTATGGATTTTCTTCCTTTTGTTGACTAAAGAATAAAATTTTTAAAAGTACTTTTAGCTTCATGAAAAGCCGATTGGATATCTTTTAAACTCTTAGCGAGGCTCTCCATATATAGGTAGGGTGTCCAAAAAATACTTTTAAGGAAACTTTTAGTCTTTGAAATTGCGAAAAAAAAACTCCTGTGTATTTATTTATACATACTTTATTGTACACCAGATTATACATTACAAAAATAAAAAAGCGGCCAAGTGCGAGTCGGACTCGCCCATGAAGGGTTCCGAAGCAGCAAGTAACATTGAATGAAAGATAAATTGTGGTTTACGATTTATGACGTATTAAAAAAAAACTACTTACTAGATCTCGTTCAAACTTATTTTCGGTGGAAGTTTACATGGCAATACATCATGTATTTTTTTTTAGTTTTATCATTCTCTTGTTTTAGAAGTTACAGCGGGGGACACACATTTTACCACTTTGGAAGTGTCTCTAGCGCAAACTATTCAGTTTAGAAAAAAATGATATTAGAAACCTCAATATCATTTTTGAAGACATAGGTCTTAAAAAATGATATTGAGGTTGGGTAAATTTTTTTTTCATCAAACCCATACCTGTGGGGTATTTATGGATAGCCATAAATACCCTACACGTATGGGTTTGATGAAAAAAAAAATTTGAGTTTCAGTTCTAAGTATGGGGAACCCCCAAAATTTATTGTTTTTTTTTCTATTTTGTGTGAAAATCTTAATGCGATTCACAGAATAATTACCAAGTTTCAACAGCATAGTTCTTATAGTTTCGGAAAAAAGTGGCTGTGACATACGGACGGACAGACAGACAGACATGGCGAATCCATAAGGGTTCCGTTTTTTGCCATTTGGCTACGGAACCCTAAAAAGTAATACACTACAAAAATATAATGGGCCTTATCGCTTACTGCAATCTCTTCCAGGCAACCTTGCTGTTCCATACTAAAGTTTAATACCTACTGTTCTAAGCTGGGACAGATGTTTTTTTTTTCGCAATTTCAAAGTTGGTCCCATAGTAAAAGTTATTCAGTTCGATGGTCTAAACTATTCCTTAAAAAAAATAAGTAAATTTTTTAACACCTTTCATATGGCCCATTTGCAATTGCCACCATATAATCTATATCTTCTATAATCTATCTATAACTATCTACGGACCCTCCATTTAAATTAGCTAGCTAAACTCCGCAGGCACAATCGATCGATATCGAAACGTGATAATACTTAAAATAAATTTATGATTGTTGTTTTTTGTGGGGTCATTGACTGCAGTTATTGTAGTCACTTGAAATATCAGTTTAAAAAAACTGTTTTTTTTTTTTTAATTTCACAGACGTGATGGAAACACGATAAAACATAAGAAAACAGTTTTTCTTAACTCATACTTCAAGTAATAACACTAACTTTTAAACTAGCATTTGTTTCAAATAAATCATTACGTGAGGATAAAGTGCCTTTTAAATTGTCAAGGGGTCGGCCAGGCAGGAGAAGAACGGGCAAGAAACTAAGCTAAAACAGCGGTCGTTGACCTCCCAAAAATACCCATAGGTCTGCGGAGTTTAGATAGCCAATTTGAAATAACCCTGCATGTTTATATTTATATTATTTGTTTTTATGGCACTTCAACGACTTACTCACTAAAGCATACACAAACAAAAATCACATACAGTTAATATTGTGAATTCATGACTTACAAAAGTGTACAACACTAGCTAAAAAAATAATGACTACAGGACGTGTAAGATACCATTAAATACAAATTTGGTTTTATGTTATGTGCACTTAGGTGTCAAAGAAGTGGTTTGGCACTCGTCTCCGAACCAACTAGGATAGTTCTTTATACTTACAATTAAATTTTGAATAAATTCTAAACAAAAATACAATTGACTTATACAAACAAGGATATACACAAAAGGAGTATGTGTGTGTATGTGTATTGTAGTGTATGTGTGTGTGCTTGGTAGTGTATGTCCAGAAGTTCAGAAGGTATGAGTGTTATGTTGATGAAAAAGTCAGTTAACCCACTAATTGTTTGAGTCTCTCAGATTCATCATTAGTTGTTTCTTGCCCGTTCTTCTCCACAGGTACCTACTACGCTTTGGAATGGGCAACTAGCTTCATCTTTCTGACTGACCGACCCCTTGACAATTCAAGAGTAGGTACCTGTAATTGGTTTATTTGAAATAAATGCTTTGAGTTTGAGTTATAAATAAGTCACAAAATAGTAATCTGAAAATGTGCTATGTTCACAAATACGATGGGACGTAGCACACACATAACATCACGCCTGTATCCCCCGAAGGGTAGGCAGACGTGTACCTATAGTACACCCATATTTTGCCAGTTATGTTAAGTCCCCATGTAATAGGGGGCGAGCCTATTGCTATGGAAAATACAGAAATATTTAACAAAATAACAAAAAAGGCCGAAAAAGTGGAGAATAGAAGTGGATACAATTAGTATATTTTTTATCATGAAGCACACATGAAGTAATTATCAATATACATACCTACCACGTAACTGTTAAGTAACCAATTACTACAGTTTCAAGACACCCATATAATTTACAGTACCTTCACATCAGCGGGTCGATAATGTTAATAGCTCATCGTGCGTCTGGCGTGACCTTTACAATTGACTAGACTAGACAAAAGCTGCGTTTTTAGAGTTCAGCAGCTGAGAAAAACCTCAACATTTAAAACCTTTTAAATGTTGAGTTTTTTTCTCCTGAACCGGGTTTTGGTTCAGCGTGATAATCTGTTGGGTCTTTATGAGAAGCTTTCTTTTTGTTGTTTTTATATTTACAAGATTTTGCAAACATTTTGGTATCACGCTCTCGCGAAATTCATCTTACGTTTTTTTTGTAATTTGAATTTTGTAGGTTGCGTGTTGATCTAATTAAGTAAACCTTTGATTCGCGACTCTTACCTGAAGAATTGTATTGATAACATATAACATAACTTCACGCCGGGTGTACCCATAGTACACCAACATGTTTCTAGTTATGATTATGTCCCATGTACATGGGACATAATCACAGTTTACCCTACCCAAAGGGTACAAAACGGAACCCTATTACCAAGCCTCCGCTGTCCGTCCGTACGGACGGACGGACAGCGGAGGCTTGGTAGGCGTTGTCTGTCAACGAGCTGTATCTTAAGAACCGTAATAGGTAGATAGTTGAAATTTTCACAAATTGTGTATTTCTATTGCCGCTACATTATTTTTTTTTACCATAAAAGTAACGTGTTTTATTCGGCGTTTTTTGTTAAACATTACATGTACAAAACCCTTCGTGTGCGGCCGATTTTTTTGGTTCATTCCTCCCGAAATTTTTAAACGTGGGCACAGCTTGTCTTAGCGCGTGTCCAATGAACTGTCGATAGCAGCATGCACTTAGGAGGTCGTGAGCCCATCGTCTAACTAAGCCCTCCGTCCCATTTTTCGACACGCGCCTCTAAAAAGGGAGCTTCCGAAACCACGCATAAAATAAAATCTGTAATTTAATGTAAGTCTGTAATTTTTATGGTGTACAGAATAAATCAAATCAAAATCAAAACAAATTATATTTGGAAAACTTTGGTCATAATTACTAGTAATGTCAGAACAATCAATAATAATGTCAAAATGACAGCTACAATGTCAAAATCATAACTATAATGTCAAAATCACCAAAAAAATAAAGAGAAAAAAGAATAAAGAGTATTCTGTGTATCTACATGCTTTCTACAACTATTTTGTTCAGCCTACATCTCTCGGGATAGTGTTTTTTCCAATTAGGTATTTTGGAATCTGATATTGTGATCACATAGCTACCTTGATCAGCATCATCATTAGTCACAAACACTGTCGGACATAAGTTTATCCAAACGCATTCCATTCTCGAACACTCTCATCCAGCTACTTCCACTTCGTCCTCACTCAAACCAAATCAAATTAAACCAAAATCATTTACTTGCATAAAATGTGGTAGGCACACGAGGTGTTAGATAGGTACAATACAATTCAGTTCTAAAACACTTTCCGCCATTTACTGATGGCATGCAAATAAATATTTAGTAGATAAAAATAAATAATTAAATAAAAAACAAGTTGTATTAGTTAATCTGTATATACAAAGCGAAAAGTCACTCATATACTCGCTGATTAAAAAGATAAATAAAATTGTCATTGCTGTCGGGGGACCGTTATTGTGTCGTTGTGTGGAACACTTTTTAATCTAAGAGGTCCCCCGACTACTTAAAAATTATAGGCTATGTCACTCGGGATGATGTAAGGATTCTAACCATACCCCATACATCCAAATCTGTTCATATACCTTATACCATGACTACGAGAAAAAGAAAAAATGTTGCGAAAGAAAATAGACACTTAATGAAGAAAAAAGGAAGGTTAAATGAATTAAACATGCACATTAAAATTGGAACAATTACTAAAATTAAGAGTAATTTTCTTATTATTATTAAAATAGCGCCAATTTACTAAAGACAGCAACACAAAACAGTTTTTATTCTAATGTTAATCTCCTTGTCCAAAATGTCGACCAATCAAATCTCAAAGAGTTATTTGAACAAGAAGTTTGTTTGTCGAGTATTCCTCGCTGATTAAAAAGATAAATGTAATTGTCATTGCTGTCGGGGGACCGTTGTTGTGTCGTTGTGTGGAACACTTTTTAGTCTAAGAGGTCCCCCGACTACTTAAAAATTATAGCCTATGTCACTTGGGATGATGTAAGGATTCTAACCATACCCCATACATCAAAATATGTTCAGGCATTTAAAAGTTATGGTGGGACAAAGAAACTCACATACAAACATGAAAAAAAATTAACTCCTTTTTGGGCAGTCGTGTAATAAAGAAAGAAAGAAAGAAATCATTTATTTGCTGATAACGTAGGTATACATATAAGTTGGAATATTTATTAAGTGTCCCGATACATTTTACCTTACGGCATGCAAAATGTTAGGTTTGAATTAAAGAAGAAACATTTTATCTAGTTTGTCTAATTAGTTACACAGTAACGTACAAGTGTACTTTAACTGGCTAAAAGGTCTCACCTACGAAGAATCTGAGAGACTTATACAATTAGTGGGCTAACTGAATTTTTCACTAACGCATACTCACTCATTCCTTCTGGACACACACTACCAAACACACACACACTCACATTTGTATAAGTTAATTGTATTTTTGTTTAGCATTTATTCAAAATTTACTTGTATAAAGAACTATCCTAGTTGGTTCTTAGTACGAGTGCCAAAGCACTATGTTTGACACCTAGGTACATTACTTATGACCAAAGGAGATTTACTGTTTACCATTCTTCTAGTAATAAAGATTTTTTACTTTCACTTTATTTTTGAACTATACAGGGTTAATGGGGAAAGTTGTTCATAATGATGAGTACAATAACGCCTTAAGAGGTTGTTAGTGTTTTAACAATAACCCAGTACCTATACTATACAATATACAAATTAATACCAATTATCAGATATAAATCTAATACCTTTAAACGAGCAATTATTGTATATTATAGTCTGAATTTCGGAAACGGCTTCAACGATTTTAATGAAATTTAGTTTGCAGGGGGTTTCGGGGCGATAAATCGATCTAGCTAGGTTTCATTTTTAGAAAAACCAGATATTATATAATAATATAAATTCGAGTTTTAGAACTCTCCTAAGCTTTTTTTAATTTGCAGGCCAGCATTAGGCTGCACGTTTATCAAAATAATATTATTATATGTTCACTGGAATAAATCAGTTTCAAGGCGAATAAGTTTCACTTGAATACTCTTCTTATTTCTATGGCAAAGGCCTCCTTCCGGCTTCCACGTCCTTCCGTGATTAAATCAGCATTTTGCACGGGGTGACTGCCATCTGACCTCCCAAATCCAATTACTGGGCAATATCGATTACTCTACGGTAAGATAGGGTGTTGGCCTTTCGCTGAACGACCTGGAAGGAAGTTTAACGTGTTTTGCGAAGCATGGACGGATCTCGATGTATGTTGACTATCGTCCTCGGAAAGATCATCATAGGTACAATAATTTTGAACCCGCAAAACTTTCGCAAAACCCTTATTCAAATCAGGGCGGTCTACTCCCTAAGCACGAAATCCGTAATTTCGTCTAAAGTTACGGGCGTTTCCTACTCCGTATTACCTACGGAAATAAGATTAGTTTGGAGCCTGACCTAAGAATGAATAATAATATAGTATAAGACGTTTATTTTCTCTATACAAGATAAGTACTTAATACTACTAGTATTTGACAACAGTGCCAAGTATTGACTAGCCGATATAAAATATAACAGCTGTTCTTACTTCTAATGTGTTTTTGCCCGTCCGAAAAAGGTTTTATTCGGGAGTAGGATACATTCGGAACTACCGAAGTACTTTCGGACGGACCCGTATCTTCGTTGACGGATTTAAAGAGCAGGCCTACTGTTCACAATTCTCATGTGATGAATATAAATTTGACATCCAAATTTCTCCCGAAGAAGGCCAAAGAAAAGATGGATGGATTTTAAGAATGATATGAAAGAATAGGGAAAATTATAGCGTGACAGTTGACAGGAGAGAATGGAAAATGAAAACGTGTTGAGCAACACGGGACAAGGCCAGGAAGATGATGACAAGTCTCTTGTATTTTCTGTTGAAGTGAATTATCATTAGAAAGGATTCTTGGAAATTCTATCCCTAAAAAAAAGAAAGAAAACTTGTTTATTCTGCACAAAAAAAAACGCACATTTTAAAAAACTAGACATAAAATACACACAATACAAAAGTAGGCCAAAAGCCTTGTATTCAATCCAAAAAAAGTTTGACATTGTTGTTCATAGTTTAAATATACAACTGGTTCATTGGTTGTGTCTACGATTGGTTGATGTCAAGGCCACCGACCAAAGACAATATTGTGTAATTACTGTTGCAACATTGGCAAATAACAACAAAAATAAAATGCCGATTGCAGACCCCTAAGGGGTGAAAAGGGTAAATTTAGCTTGTTTTGTACTACGAACACTGGCTGTTGTAAAACTGGTCAACCAATCACATGAGACTTTACCTACTTATAAAAGCCTTGACCAGGCTCCCAGAAATCCAAGGAACAAACTCTTGTAAAGTAATAAAACATTTTATTAGCGTTCTGCAGCTAAAGTAATATCTTTTACGATACAAGTTCCGCTTTAATTCGGATCCTCTTCATAATGTACGAGGGTGCAGTGTTGTTTGGGCCGACTGTCTTTAATTTATTCATGAGGACCATGGACTTTAGGGAAACAAGGCATTGTCTTTATTAAGAATTGTTGTTTTTTTTTTTCGTTTTTTGTCCTAGTAAAGCATCTAAACGCAACTGTCTAGGTTTTTGTGTGATTGCGACATGCGACATTCACCCCCCATTTTGCATCTGTTGACGGAATCTTCGCCCCACAATTGTCTACCTTAATCAATCCTGTGTGATCAATTCTGTGTGTAGCGGTGTAGCCGTCAAGCTCAAAGTCAAATCATTTATTTCGAATAGGCTCATGTATCACACTTTGAACGTCAAAATTTACAAAATAATAAAATTGATTCTAGTCGCCCCTTCCAAAAGTTAGTTTTCGTATGGAGAAGAATGGGCAAAAAACTCCACCGTTACTCTTTTAAAATGTTTTACAATAGTTTGTATAAGTACATACATTAGTTAAATAATTATATGTGAAGACGATGCACTTAGAATAAAATTACGATACCACAATAGATAAAAATAATTAAAAATGAAGCAACGACAGATAATTTAATTATGTGAAATATACATGGTGCTCACATATTTACAAACATTGACAAACTCGTCCCGCCATCTTCTCCTGGGTCTGCCTCGATGTCGTCGGACGTTTTCTTGGACCCACATTGTGGTAGATTTGGCCCAGTCCCACTTAAGCTTGACTGCTTTTTGAGTGACGTCGTCGATTCATATTTTGGAGCGCAGCACTGTATTCCTACCACGGTCCCTTAATCTGACTCCAATAATGCTGCGCTCCATTGCTCGCTGGTAAATCTCTAGCTTGAACCTCTGCTGAGAAAAGTAAACTATAGGAAACTAGTTGCACTACACCATTTCACCCACATAAGTCTCGATCCCGTGGAAATGTGGTGGCGAGTGTGTTGGATCATTCGGTTCCCTACAAAATGGTTGAGTTGGATGGTGCTGATCCACGCGTCATATTCGTGAACGGGCGCCGTCAGTTGAGACTGGTCATCTCTTATCTGCCAGGGCTTATTATTAATCTTATATTTTCAATTGCTTTTGATTATTTTTTGTACATTGTTCTCACATATAGAAGCAACAAGAATAATTTACCCAGGATTTTGTAATATCTATATATTTTAAAAGAGTGTCCTTGGAGTTTTTTCCCGTTCTTCTCCATAGAGATCTACGTTTTGGAATGGGCAACTAGCTTCAACTTTCTGACTAACTGACCGACTCTTTGACAATTCAAAAGTGCCCGTAATTGGTTTAACTGGTTTAATTGAAATAAATGGTTTGAGTTTGAGAATATCGGGATAATAAGTATCCAATGTGTTAATCCAGGTTATAAAATATCTGTGTGCCAAATTTCATCCAAATCCGTTTAGGAGTTTTTGCATTGAAGTGTAACAAACATCCATCCATCCATCCACCCAGTAGGATTATTATATTATAGGTATATAAGTTAGGATAATGTTTCATTATATTGCTTGTATTTAGCGATTATTCCATGTTAACACTGTGACCAAACAAACCATCACGAAGTCTCTTTAAACATTAACGAGAGTTTAGCACCAAATCGTTAACTGTCGTTACCCATTGAGAAGCGTTGATAAGGGTTAGGATAGTCAACTATAGCGCAAATCATGCCTTAAGTGAAAGCTGTTAGCACTTGAGGGTTGAGAGTGTCGAATGTCCCGAAATGGTCCCCGAATGGCCCGCGGTACCAATGTCCCAATATAGTGTCAAGCGGGAACATTCTGAAACTTTCGCTCGTGAAATGTTTCACTGTTTTGGTTAACTTATTAATTAATAGTACCTGTTATTTACATTGTTTTCTTATTTACACTAGGGCCATGGGTCCGAGTGCCCACTCGGTTATTCGAGACATCACCAAGCGGTTGGTCGACTCTTGACGTGATCAGAGGATTGGCTTATTTTTGAACCAACGAATCAGCATTGCCATACAACGTGGCAAAGCCTGCCAGCATTTTGGGCACTTTTCCTGTTGACAGCGTCGCGGACGAATTTTGATGCTCATATGATTCTCCCCCCCCCCACCCATTATATACTTTTACAAATTATTATCATAATTTTAATCGTCTTTGACATTTCTCGGGACCCTAGGGTTCCGGAACTTATTATTATTATTTTAAAATGTTCTCAAAGTAAATAAAAATATTGTAGTATATCTTTTCTTATTATTTTATACCCTCGGGGTATATTGTAGAGCACTTTTAAAATTTTAACCAACTTTATTTGGTAACCACCTGCAGCAACAATAAATTATTATATATTCTATTCTAGCTTCTGTTCGTAACTTCGTCCGCGTGAAATTTCTTGTCCCCCTAACCCACCCCGTCGCGTCGCATCGCATCGTGAAATTTCTTGTCCCCTAACCAACCCCGTCGCATTGCATTGCCTGACCGTGCTAATACTTCGTTTTCGCTTAGCATTATTTTTTTCTTTTATTCTTTTTGCACGGCTCCTAAGGATCCAAGCCAAATAAATAGCCTTCCTCAAGAATTGGGCTATCAAATGCAAAAATATTTTTTCAAATCCGACTGGTTCTACAGATTAGCGCGTTCAAACAAACAAACTATTCAGCTTTATTATAAGTAAAGGTTAATCAAAACAGCAAAATATTTGACAGCTATTTCCGACGTTGCCAACTTTCAGAATGCACCCTCTTAGAGCGGCCATATACAGGTAGCTTGAAGCAGTCGGTCTTGACTGCTCCAAGCTGGCCGTATATGGCCGACTGCATAGTGAACTACAGTCTTCTAAATACATACATACGTGGAACCGCTCGAGCAGTTGCAACTGCTCTGGGCGGTCAGCAACACGGTGAAATTTCATCGTGCGGTCTAGCAGTTGCCAGGCATACACTGACTTCTCGAGCTGTTGACTGCTCTTGTGCAGGTATCCCCTTCACCCACACTCTTCATCCCACCTCCACGTCGATTATTATTACTGATTAAATTGTGATTGCTCTAGCAGTTGAAACCGACTGCTGCAGCAGTTATCATGGCAGCTGCAAGCTGTTAACTATGACTGCACGAACAGTTCGTGTATTTTGATCACTGGCTAAATGCTCGAGCAGTCTGTATATACCCGCCCTAAAGGGATGTTTTGAATCTATTTATAGTTTTGTTAATAATGTTTGTGGTTACTGGTACATACGAAGATCAACTGAATTCCGATAGTCCTGTTTACATAGGACCCCTTTCTGGTGGTAATTGAAAACCAATCAAAGTTTGGGGTAAAGAAAATTTAATTATTGAGAAATGGAAGTTATTGAAGCAGCATTTCTGTGTCCCAGTCAGGACAGTTTGCCGGGGAAATTATTAGCACAACAGAATTGCCTCTTTTAGGAGACCGTACTGCGAAAAATAGCAAGTTATTTAAAAGAATATTCATCATCATCTGCCTACAGCAGTCCACTGCTGGACATAGGCCTCTCCAACTGCAAGCCATTCAACTCGGTTCTCGGCAACTCTTATCCAGCTGCTACCAGCCACCCTGCGAAGATAGCCTGAAGGCGTTTTACCTTATGTTTGCCGATTCGCGATCTCCACTCAAGAACGTCTACCCCAAAGGTCATCGGTTCTACGGCTAATATGGCCGGCCCATTGCTTCTCCAGCTTGCTTATGCTGTGAGTTATGTCGACAACTTTGGTTCCGGATTCTATTCTCCAAAATAATACAAGCGTTGATAAATACTGTCTTTCTGTCATGGACTCGACTAAACTTCGGCAAGAATCTTGAAATACTGGAATCATTGATGATACAAAACGCAGGAAATAATTATCAGCCTTGTAGTTGAGACCACCGAGAGCAGTGCGGTGGCCCCGACTTACGAGTTCTAAGTCGTGTGGGTTCGAACCCAGGCAGGCGCTACACTTTGTGTAAATAATTTCATCGCCACTGCTCTCAAAACGGTGAAGGAAAACTTCGTGAGGAAACCGCAATGTCCCAGAACCAAAAATTCGAAGACATGTGACATTTACCAACCCGCATTAGGCCCGCGTGGTGGATTACGGCCCACTCCCTCTCGCAGAGAGGTCTTTGTCGCAGCTGTGGGAACATCATAGGCTGATTATGGTTGAGAATGTGACTAAATACCTATCTGTTTATGTGCCGTCTTAATTTATTGACATTTCATTATTATTGGCATGAAATTGTGACATGTACCATCGAAGAAACGCATAACTATACACCGTAAGGACCATTTCTGCTTGCAACGCTCGGCCGATATAGTAACGCTTACCTACGAAAAAAAAGGGTCGTGTGCACGGGATTTTGTTTTCAAACTGCTTAGGTATGCGTTTCTTCGATGGTACCTTGACTTTTTATTTTCATTTTGTTATTGTTACATTTGATTACCTATCTATTTACCTAAACAATTTTGAATGCCTTCTGGCGGGATGTAGTATGGACCGATATTTATTTGTAACAGCTGTATAATCTTTTACCCTATGTTCACAAAATTAATAAATGAATTTTAATTTGAAAGCTGTAATGTCTCATGTGAGCCTGAGGGCCTCGTTAAATAAACCTTGCATTTTACTGCAGTTCGTTCATAGTTCGTAGAGGTTTGACATAATATTTTAGAGTAGGAAGAACATGCACACGTCATGTTTGCACTACTTACTCTAAAATATTGAAACGAGCTGCGTTTGTTATACTGTATGACAGTGCTCACAGTACCTACTGCAAAGCCCAAAAATATAGGTATACCGTATAACTGTGAATGTGTAAGCACACTTTTTTTTAATGCCATAGAGTGACAGATCAAAAGTCAAAGCTACAAAAGACATCTGCAATACCTACTGAAAATAGATAATTCTGCTTCTTCAGAATTACCTTTTGCCATAATTCGCAGGTAAGACGAATGAGAACACAATCGCACGCGCATGTGTTGCGCCTATGACCTACTTGCAGTACAAAAATAGTGCGCCGACGCTGATCTATAATTGTGATGCTTTACAATTGCGATTGTACGGCGGTAAAGGGCGAAGGGAGGGAGCGATTAGGGCCAACATTATTGAGATGCGAGCTAAGAAGATACAAATTCAAATCACTCATTTGATCTTCATTGAAATCAATTACAGGTATGCTAAGACTAAATAGAATTTCTTTTCAGTCCCTATTCACCGTTTGATTCGATTGTCATTTCAACTAGATTACCCGTAGACACAACTCGAATAGTTATTTGAAAAGTAAAGAAGATAGGCTCGTTGGTCTAGTGGTCTCAAGCGCTACTGCTGAGCATGAGGTCTTGGGTTCGATTCCCGAGTCGGGCAAAATGTTATTGGGTTTTTTCTATCAAGAATTTCTCAGTAGCAGCCCGAAGTCGAATTTGTGCCTGGTTAATGGCAAAAGGCTCGCTCTCTATTACATGGGACTTAAACATAACTGGGGGAGTGTGGGTGTTAATATATAGGTACACCTCTGCCTGACCCTTCGGGGAATACAGGTGTGATGTTATGTGATGTAAAGAATATAGTATTCAAGTGAAATACAATAGACGTGTATTCAAGTGAAGTACAAATAGACGTGGATTTATTTAGTAACCTGTTCCGCTTAGCTATTTCTAAAGAGCCATAAAAAGCTCCTGAAAGAAATCGACACGTGTTTCACCCCTCAACGAGATGCCTCGTTGAGGGGTGAAACACGTGTCGATTTCTCAGGATGACGATTGACTTGTCGCGAATCCAAACACGGCGTGCGCTGAACGCAGAGTCTCTGCGTTCAGCGCTCAGTGTGGCAATATACCGTATTCGGATTCACGACAAGTCAATCGTCATCCTGAGGATGACTCGTTGAGAGGTGAAACACATGTCGATTTCTTTCAGGAGTTTTTTATGGCTCTTTGAAATTAGCTAAGCGAAACAGGTTACTAAATATATCCACGTCTATTGTATTTCAGTTGAATACTATATTCTTTTTACATCACATAACATCACACCTGTATTCCCCGAAGGGTCAGGGTACCTACATTAACACCCACACTCCCCCAGTTATGTTTAAGTCCCATGTAATAGAGAGCGAGCCTTTTGCCATTAACCAGGCACAAATTCGACTTCGGGCTGCTACTGAGAAATTCTTGATAGAAAAAACCCAATAACATTTTGCCCGACTCGGGAATCGAACCCAAGACCTCATGCTCAGCAGTAGCGCTTGAGACCACTAGACCAACGAGCCTATCTTCTTTACTTTTCAAATAACTATTCGAGTTGTGTCTACGGGTAATCCAGTTGAAATGACAATCGAATCAAACGGTGAATAGGGACTGAAGAGAAATTCTATTTAGTCTGTCATATTAATAAAAAAATACTCAGATAAAACGCATTAAAGCTGGGGCGTGGGGGTCGCTACGTCACAAGTAAGTATGAAAATATACATACTAGTGACGTCATGGCACATTTCAACTCAATGTATCGCCGTAATCTGTTGATAACGTAAAAGAATAAAAAAATGTGTCCAAAATTTTTTAATAATCGATTCTAGATAGTAGTAATGTAATCTAAAAACCTGAAGTTAACCGTCTGAAATTACAAACACGTGTTGAGGTAAGTGTAGTTATGAAGTGTCTCTGGCTTTAGGTACCTATTACCTTAAACAAAAGACAACGCGCGCTTTTATATTAATTTCACGTGACGATATTATTTTCGACGTCCACGGCATCACGATATCACAGAGAAATAAAACTTATGGCAATAGAATAGAATAGAATTTTTCTTTATTCGAGTAACCAAGACTCAACAAGATTGTTAGTAAAACTTACTTACGACTATGTTAGTAAGCACAGGCACTAAACAAAAATAAGGAAAACAATACAATAAATAACGGTTGGTCACCGCTGCGACAGCCTATGAGAGAGGGCATAACAGTGACCAACGTATTCACAGTCCAGGCGACTCGCAACCATGCTTAAGACAAAGGTGCGCTTCGCTGGTGCGCAGGGTGTGGGGCAGCCCCACCAGTATCCTAAACACATTGTTATAATGAAGAAGAAGGCGCTTTTAAATTTCCGTTTACGATACCGTTATAATATGCACGTGAGTATTTCCATACATTTTATGGACATGGACGTTTTATCCTTTTATTACAGCTATGAAGATGTAATATGAAGAAGATGATTTTCATTAGAAGATCGCTAGGTACCTACCAAACGATCGTTGTGCGATTCTTCATATAATTATTTTTGAGTCCAATTCTAACTTCAGTTAAGTTAGGACTGTCTTTCAGATTGTTGCATAATCTTAATCACGAGTCCTTTACCAGCCTCTTACGATGTAAAAATATTTCCCGAGTAATATTTCCTTTACGAATTAGCGCATGAAATCGATAAAACCTAGGACGAAAGTCAACACTGTCATAAAATTTACTCTCTATCTTTGTGAAAACTTGACCTCAAAAGGTGTATAACAAGCTCCATTTTCCACTACTAAAAGCTTAATGATATACAAAAATATGTAGTGATGCCAGTACAGAGGGAAACCCAAAAGGTTTACCAAAAGAATTACTTAGGCTGTTCTCGGAAAATGCAAATGCCAGTTCCAACTGCAGTTAATGTTCTTGTTCTTAACATTTTCCACGAAGCAAATGCAATCAGTAGTTTGCACTGCATTTGGAAACTGGTTAAAGCGCAGACCTTACTGGGAACGAAACGAAACGAAGCTAAGCGGCCGCCTCCACGAGCGACAGAATCGCGGTGATATTATCGTCGTGCCACGTATTTCTTTCTATACACTCTCTTAGGGGCCGTCTCCACGAGCTAGAGAATCGCGGCGATGTGACGAGTGGCTGAGTGCGAGCGAAACGTCATCGTATCGCCGCGCGCTCATCGTTACTGGCGACGCGGCGGTGGTCAGTTACTGAAGTTTACAACAAAACTGTTGCACAACGGCTCGTCGCGGAAACCCGGCGATTCCGTTACGATTCGTCACGGACACGCACGATTCCGTTTCGAGTCGCGACGATACGCTGGCGGAATAATCGCTCGTTCGTGAAAATTGCCCGACGTAGAAGTGCGGATCCGTCGCGTTTCTCTTGCTCGTAAAGGCGGCCCCTAAGTTCGTTTAGCTTTTCTCATTCACACCGCGTACTAAGCGAAACGAAAATGGAAGTATGAAAAGACGCGGAGGAAAGCTAAACGAACTTAGTTCCGTTTCGCTTTGGTCCCAGTGTGGCCTACGCTTAAGACTCTTACTTTCGTACTTGTTTAAGAGCTTTGCAATTAATTAAATGAGTATTGGCTAGAGTAAGTTAATGGGGTAGTTAGTGATAAAAGTAGTACTGGAAGCCAAAGATGTCTCCTGCAATTAAAAATTACGCTTTTTTTGCTAACATTTTCAACCATCTTATATGATTAGGACCTAGGCAGGAACCAAGCATCAGATTTTAACACTTGAAGCAAAAAAACTTTTTACAAAAAAAAAACAACCGACTTCCAAAAAAAAACACTACAAAGTGAAAAATAACTTTAATTTCGGAAGTCGGTGTCTTGGGTTTTGTGTTTTCGTTTTTTGCCACCGACTTCCGAAATTAAAGTTATTTTGCACTTTGTAGTGTTTTTTTTGGAAGTCGGTTGTTTTTTTTTTGTAAAAAGTTTTTATTTTTCACTTTTTAGTTGTGCTACCTACCCTACACACATTCGAATACCACTACCTGCTACCAGTGTCAAGAACTTATCATATCATCTACATACTAAGTGGGAAAAAAAATACGTATTTTGTAGCTAACTCAAAAACTACCCAAGCAAAGTTAATAAAATTTATATGGGACCAATTTGGGAGCCTACCCTTTCAAACAAAAAAAGAATTTTCAAAATCGGTCCACAAATAATGGAGAAATCGGTGGACATACATAAAAAAAAAAAAAAAAAAAAAAAAAACAAACATACGCGTCGAACATATAACCTCCTCCTTTTTGGAAGTCGGTTAAAAAATTATAACAGGTAGGTACTACACAGTTTTCCAAAATATTGTAGTAACTTGATTAAATTTTTGGGTGACCACTCAACATCAGCGCTATGCTGTGGGTCAGCACAGCATTATGCTGAGTGGAAGCCTCTTGTCACAGTCACGACTATTTTTCTTGTAATTATAGATTTTGTTTTAGATCATTTACTCATGTTAAATTGTCTTTTTTAAGCACGTGTTTCTGTGTCAATAATACATTTTTTATTTTTCCATGCTCGCTTATTAAAAACTTCTCTGTTACATCTGACAATTTATTTGGCAATTCCTGTAACCTTATTGCTGCAAGTGGTCTTACTGCTGTGTACTTAGCGGTTCACAGTCTAATGGACGCTATTCACCGCTGTAATGGATCCACCACATCTGACGCCTCCCACGCGCCGTATGTCACGGCCCAATGTTCCCAGTGGTGTTACATTCCTATGAAATTATCATTGATTTTGTAGAAGTGTTAGATAAATAGGAATTGTATTGTAAGAAATTGTAGAGAACCTTTGAAGCTCTGGCCAAACTCAAACGAATCTCGCGCGGGATGTAGGACGAAATTCGTTAGCGCCGATTTTGTCAATTAACTTGTATAGAGTTGTCCCCCATCTGCAAGTGTCCGAAATGTCCATATACTGCACCCTTGATGATCTGACAAATACCTCTGATGCCGCAATAAAAGTGGTCATCTACTGGGCTTATTCTATCTGTATCTAATACCTTTAAACGAGCAATTCTTGTATATATGTATACATATAATCTGAATCTCAGAAACGGCTCCAACGATTTTCATGAAATTTAGTATGCGGGGGTTTTGGGGGCGATAAATCGATCTAGCTAGGTTTTATTTTTAGAAAACTACCAAAAAACAAAACCATCGGTCAACGGTCATCCAGATATACAGGGTGATTGGAAGATGGGTGCAAAGCTTTAAGGCGAAGATAGTACAGACAATTTAGAACCATTTAAGCCATGGTTGTCTTAGACGAAGTCTTACCAAATATTTTTAACCAAATTTTTAAGTTTTTTTTCGGAAATTCTCAAAATTTATGTAAACTGCATAATTATGGCCAAATTGAATGATAAATGAATTCATTTTTTATTTATTTAATTAAAGTAATGTGTAAGCAATCAAGCAAAACATGTTTTAGGCTTCTGTGTCATTAGACATTTTTTTTACAGACATTTAAAGCTCAGAAAAAATAAAAAAATTGTACAATACGTCTTTTAAACCTTATTAAAAATTTAAAAATTTGGTAAGACTTCGTCTAAGACAACCATGGCTTAAATGGTTCTAAATTGTCTATACTATCTTCACCTTAAAGCTTTGCACCCATCTTCCAATCACCCTGTATATTATTAAATGAGCACTATTTTTTATATTTGTAATCACGTTCTCGAAAACGGCTCTAACGATTTGGATGAAAGTTGCAATACTCGTATAGGGGTTTACGGGGGCGAAAAATCGATCTAACTGGGATTCATATCTGGGAAAATTCGTTTTCCCTATTTTCACCCGAGCAGAGTTCGGTCGCCCAGGTACCTACTGATACATAATGTACCGTCTAAACGAAAAGTAGAAGAATCCAATTTGATAAACAATACCTGATAACACACAAAGTCTCACAAAATGGTTCTGTTATTTCTAATACATTTTCTAAAATGCCAACAAATCCAAAACCACAAACAATAGAAGCATAGAAATATTTCAAAAAACCATTAACAAAGCTGGCTCTGGATTTGGATTAAAACAATAGCATCGTCAACTCGCGGCCACGTCGCCGCCAACAGTCCGACGTCGCGTCAACGTCAAACTCGTTGCGTTTGACGACATCGAAGCCAGTGTCAGCTTTGACGGGTCGAACCTAAAAGACGGGCTTGTGTTCGACTGGCTTTGTTTTCAAACAACTGTTTGGTTTGATACTGTGTGTCTTTTGAAACTTGTGAATGAATTGTCAAGTTCATGCTTTCCTTTATTGTAGCGGTTTGTCTTCGAATAGTTGTATTCCATCAGGTATCTTGTTGGTCTGTTCACCCTGTTTTAACATATAAAAAGAGGTTTGATGGGCTCGACATCTGTGAAGGGACTAATCTGGTGTCAAAGTTTTAAAAAGCCACCCATGGGCCTCTGACTTGGCTTCACATGCTGTCGAGAAATATCTCTCAGGCAGGTTTCCTCACGATGTTTTCCTTCACCGTTTTTGAAGCAAGTGATAATTATACAATACGCACATGAATCTGAAAAGTCAGAGGTGCCTTGGGTTTGAACTCGAGACTTATGACTTGGCATTCTGACGATCACACCAGTACTCCTGTAGGCTATCCCCGCTTGCAGTCTGAAATCGCTAACCCGTCTTGAGCAGCGTGGTAATCAATGCTCGTGCCTTCTCTGTATGAGAAGAGGCTTTTGCCCTGTGAGACAATAATACATTACACAAGAGGCATTTGCTGGCAAATGCCTCTTCTACCAGCCTATTTGGCTGATTGCCCAGTTAGATGTTCAGAGTAGAGTTTCAAATAATGTTGATAAAGCACGGCTCCTAGAGAAAGTGGCGGCCCAGTGGTAATGGCTTCGACTTACGAGTTCTAGGTTCGAACCCAGGCAGGCGCTATACTTTGTGTGAATAATTTCATCACCACTGCTCTCAAAACGGTGAAGGAAAACTTCGTGAGGAATCCGGCATGTCCTAGAACCAAAATATCGAAGAGCATGTAACATCTACCAACCCGCACTGGGTCCGCGTGGTAGATTATAGCCCACTCTCGTAGAGAGGAGGCCTGTGTCCCAGCAGTGGGAACATTATATACGCTGATTATGAATGATCACGGATCCTAGTCAGAATGACGTAAAATTTAATTAGGCACGTGGAAGTTGACCTTCCTTGACCTTTTAAGACACAAAGAAGTCACACAGAAATTAGACAAAGCGCTAAGCGAACTGATATAGTATTAGAGGGGATCAGGGGAGTGATCTTGTGTCTTTTTAGTCGATAAGAGTTCCCAGATGAAAGAGGAAAATACCAAACAGGAATTCCACATGAAAATGATCACACGTATACTTAACGTATACTTAGAACCAACTTATAGACATTCCTTTTAGTGTTGACGTCACAAATCAATCGCTCTGGATGTACCTACGGCTAATGGTAATCGTTGAGGAGCCTCCAATGTAGGAGATAAATACTTACTACCCCCACACACCCCTTATCGGATACATCGGTGAGGAGAACAGTGAGCGTGTTAGTGAACTTGTTGGAAGGATTAGAGACGAGTTAACTCTGACGTGATGACGTCAGATTTAACTTTTAACCTTTCAACTGTCATTAACGAGACACAATAGAATTTTAATTGTTATCCGCCTTAATAAGGCTGCTTAACAGGTGATGAGTTAACTGAAGTATTGACTTTCTCAGTGTTCTAGTAAGCAAAGTATATTAAGTTAGTTTTATAATAATTTAAGTCATGTCAGTATTTAATTGTTCTACTGCAGAGGAAAGAATACTTCTCGTTTAAGTAAAAAGCACGCATTTATCAACTCTCTTGCTCGCTGTGTTGGTGATTTGATGATTTCAGACGGTTAACTTCAAGTTAAATAAATACCTAAAAAAGTAATTTTGAATATTACCACTTTTGGACGGCAATTAAGATAATTTAATAAAAGTTTTGCAAACTGTATCGTGTGACATATCAAATGAAAGGACTTACTGTGAGGGTCTCAAATATTTTATTTAATCATTTTAAAATACATAGCTTTTTAGTTATTTAAGAAAATAAATTAAAATACAACGTCATCTCCGAAACTACTGAGCCTAAAATTTTGAAAAAATATACAGAAAATTGTTCTATAGATACATATTATCGATTGAAAATTAAGTCTGTGGTCTTAAAATATCACGGTAAATCTCTCAATATTGTGCGTACAAACTTACATTTTCAGTTATTCCAACTGCGAATGTATGGGAGAATATGTTTTTCAACTACAATGTTAAGTTTGTTCTTGGGATAAATTTAGTCCAACTACGGAAAGTAAACATTCATTATGCATGGCCGACATGCACTTGGCCGGTCTTTTGATGTGAAGGGTGACCCTCAACGAGTTCAGAGAGAGATTATGACACGAGATGGGTGACAGACAGTCGTGTCAGTCACCTGTCACAATCTCAATAAGTTTTACAATAAGTTTGGATGTGTAAAACATTGGCTTTTCACATCCAAACTTATTATAAAACTTGATGCGTCATATAAAGGAACAGCATATATAAGCAAAATCAGTATAATGTTCCCACTGCTGGGACACAGGCCTCCTCTCTTCGAGAGTGAATGGGCTTTAATCTACCACGCAGGCCCAAAGCGGATTAGCAGATATCTCATGTCTTAAAATTTTTGGTTCTAGGACATGCCGTTTTCCTCACGATATTTTCCTTCACCGTTTTGAAAGCAGTGGTGATGAAATTATTAACACAAAGTAAAGCGCCTGCCTGGGTTGGAATCCACGACCTACAACTCGTAGGTTGAGGTTGACACCCACGACTGCTCTCTATGCTGGAATGCGTTTTAATATTTAAGCTCCATTTTCTGAAGATTTTCTTCGCTAAACGTCATGTGTCCGTGATTTCGTAATGACAAAGCATTTGTTAAGGATCTTTAAGCAATGTTTTCTGAATAACGTCCTGTTATTAATTGATATCTATTGTCTTTTCTTGACGGTCGTGTGTCAGCTGACTACGTCATTGATGACGCGGCACAATGTTAAGGATTCTGAAGCAATGTCCTGAAGATAATGTGTCGTTAAGGGCTTATACTACCTCAAATTGCTTAGCACTATCCTCCGTTATATAGAAAATACTGCAGCATTCATTTAGAAATAAAGTGCCTGGTCGACCGAGCTCTTCTCGGGTGAAAATAGAGAATGCTCATTTAATAGTATATGATAGTTCAAACTAATTCCATGCTGCCATGATAGTAGGTACTTCTAATTCCATGCTGCCATATCATTATTTTAAGGTAGCCATATTGTTCTAAACTTTAAGCAATCGAGCTCTGCTCGGGTGAAAATACGGAGAGAACTAATTTTCCCAGAAATGAGACCTAGCTAGATCGATTTTTCGCCTCCGTAAACCCTTCTATTGCAAGTTTCATCGAAATCGTTGGATTCGTTTTCAAATACATATATATATAGATACAAATATTGCTCATTTCGAAAAAAAACAAAGTTACCTCCAAACTTAACAATAAACCGCTGGTTTAAATAAATATTTCAAATTAGATCATGAAACTTTGCGTAATAACTGAACTAACTATAAAGCAGATACTATGTTTTTTTTATTTTTATTAAATTACCATTATTTTCGCCGTAAAAATAAATTACCTAAACTATTAGCGTCTTGGAACCACGAGCTCTCCCACTCCGTCTCGCTCTCACTCAGTCCGCGAGCAGTTTGGTGCGAGCGAGATAAAAAGTGAATTAGAGCTGAGGTATTATGGGCTCTTAAATAATGGATGAGGAATTATTGATGTGATGTGTTGATAGTTTGGAAATAACATCTATTTCAGTAAAACGTACCGATTAACACGGTTTTAAATTAATCATTTGAGGTAAAATATTACAATAACTGCTTTCATAAAATAATTGGGTACATAAAAATATAATAAAATAAAGGAAAAAACTAAGTGCGGTCGGGGGACCCCGCCAGAAACAAATTTTTGAAGTGAAAACTTCTTTAGGCGCGTTGGGCATATTTTTTGAGATGGAAAAAACAATTGAACTCGCGACACCGTTACCGCCACCTCATTTTTGTAACCGCGATTGTGCTCTTTTTTATATTAAATTACGGATCAATGTTCTATGCAAGTATTTTTACTTTAAAGGTTTGGAAATATTTTTTTTTAGTTTTCACTTCTGTCGGCACTTCCGAAGTGCCACAGTCTTTTTTTTGTTTTTCAAGATTTTATTTTATCGCATTATCGGCGTGATTAATAAGACGTATCCCCATGCCAAATTACACCTTTCTAGTACTAAGAATCTCTGAGCTAAGCCATGGACAGATAGACGGACGGACATGGTAAAACTATAACGGCTCCTTGTTGACTATGGAACCCTAAAAACGCCAATACCCTTCCAATGAAATCTAACCACCTTCAAACCGTGTTCCTTTCAACTCTTACTAAAGGCTTCGAACCACATATTAACACAATTAACCGAGTGTACTCAGTGCAAGCTCAACCAACCGTAACGAACCAACTTTCGCATCGACAGCTCTGAATACACCCGAGTGTACTTGTGCTGGGGGTACATTAGCGGGCATAAGCGAAAATTAGGGGACATTGATATAGTAAACTTTTGAATACGTATTTAATATAGGTGGGACATGGAGACAGAAGATGTCTTAAGTATTTGGAATAGGTCTGTCTAGATTCGGTTTCTGCATACAAAAAAAACGTGTGCATTCGGAGGACCCCCGTCAGGATCGAAGTTACGTACACACACTCGTATTTGTATAATAAAACCAGCTTCTGCCCGCAACTTCGTCCGCGAACCTTCCTCGAGAATTGGGCTATCCAATACAAAAATAATTTTTCAAATCCGACTAGATAACCCCCTACAGACAAACTTACAAACAAATATACAAACTTACAAACAAACTCTACGTATAAAGAATCTACATACAACAAAATCTACCTAATATTAGCGTTGTCCTTTGTTTAATTAGGACTATTTAAAAAAGTAGATTATTCTTATGTGATTATGTTGCCGTGCGATGGTCAAATCATTATTTATTTATTTATTTAACCATTTATGTACACACAAATAATACACAGACAAGACAAAAGGAACAGAAAAATACGTACAAAGGTGATGCTTATTTCTAATGTAATCTCTTCCAGCATACCTGCGATAGGACACAGGAAATAGATATATTAGGTACTGAATAAATTAACAGACTTGGTTTTACATTAGATCTCATATCTTTTTTGCGGTAGAAGAACTGCGTTGCGGGACTAGCATTTTATTACATGTTATGTTTTTGATGGGATATTATAATGTGTAAAAAAAACTCCTGTCCGATCCAAAAAGGGCACATAGGTACTGCAATAAAATTACCAAAAAGTAGTGAAAAATCTTATTATTATTGAGAATAAAAAAGTTATTTAAAATTCACGTTTTTTTTTTGTACCAAAATGATTCATTAAAAATTTGCAAATTTTCAACAGGGTTCATAAGTTATGACTTGTAGACACCCGCTAAATGACAGCCACCCGCTCCCAATGTATTTATTATCCCAGAAAATTCCCCTTTGAATAAAAATATGAGGTGGTTTTTTTTTCTTTTTTCCTGGAAATTACCCCATACATAGACTCTCAGTATACTTAACAACACCCTCACGGATCGGACAGGTTTTTTTACACATTGTATACTTTTTTGAATCGCTCAATAATTTGACCCTTCGTGACAGCACAAACCTTCACCGAAGCTCGCCGTTGTAACCTCAGCAGTGCACCACATCAGCTATAATAGCAGTAAATTTCAATAACTTTACTAATATCCGTATTCCCGTAGACACAGAGAATGTGTTTGAATATGATTCGAATTGTTTCTGTAGAATTGGAAGTAGGTCAAGATTTCTGAGTGGGAAGATGTAAACTTGTGATGAATTAATAACTTTGATTGCTAGTTTGTTCGGTTTCCATATCCGTATTAGTTAAGTATTTATCTATACTAATAATAAAGCTGAATAGTTTGATTTTAGGGTTCCGTACCTCAAATGGAAAAAACCGAACCCATTAGGATCACTTCGTTGGCCGTCCGTCTGTCAGTCTGTCAAGACCCTTTTTCTCAGGAGCGCGTGGAGGTATCAAGTTGAAATTAATATTAAATACGTGGGTGCTCCCTTGAAGCTCTAAAAGATTTAGCTTCTAAGTCAACGTAATAAAAAAAATCGACATACTTTGATACTCGCAAATAAATCAAAACCTACAGGGTAATTCCCGTTGACCTAGACTCATGTTTGACAGGAAGCAAGGTCTCACAGCACATGTAAAGGAAAAAGTAAAAAAATAGTTAAGTAATGTGTAGTTTTATCAAAACTTTTTCCGATTATAAACTTACATTTGCAGTTGGAGAATTGACCGTGACGTATATCGATGTATGGGAGGACATGTTTTTTACCTACAATGTTAAGTTTGTTTTTGGGATAAATTCATCCCAACTACGAAAACCTTCATTGTGCGTACGACACGCACTTGGCCAGTTTTTTTTGTTTGTTTGTTTGAACGCGCTAATCTCTAGAACTACCAATCGGATTTGAAAAATTCTTTTAGCATTTTATAGCCCAATTAAAAAAAAAGCCCAAGAAAAAAGGTCAGAAAGAACGTTAAGCGAAAATAAAGTAAGCACGGGGAGGCGATGCGATGCGACATGGTGGGTCAGGGGAACAATAAATGTCACGCGGACGAAGTTTTGAGAATAAATAAGTATTGCCACAATAATATCATGATATTTTCTTTGTTACAGGGGACCAACCATCATCAGAAATATAAAAACCATCGGAAAGCCCGCGACATTGTCACAACACGCCAGTTTTCATACATTTTATAATAATTAGCTAAAAATCCTCTCCAGTTCCTTGTAAATTTAGTGATGTGTGCTTAGTGGTTGTGTGGTAAAAAACGTCGCATGGAATTACAGTGCGTCGGTTCGAATCTCCGGCTGAGCAAACAGAAGAATAGGTGAGTTACTACTTATTTTAAATTATTTTTAGCTTTTGAATATAACGATAAAGATAATAATTAAATAGGTAAGGTAACTAAGACAAATCGTGCGAATTGTATAACCAACCTAAATAAAAGTCAATTAACAGTTTTATTCATTTGAATCTTAAATATTGTGCAAAATATTAATTAAAATCGGAACTGAAGTAATTCTAATCATCACTTTTTGTGTCAATTTAGATTATATGCAAAAGTGACTGTTAATAACTTTTGTTGTTGACCGTACCTGTAATCATCATAATCCACAGGCCAAATCTACCCAAGACGTTAGGCATTCAAGATTTGGTAAAAGGGACGGACTCAGCTATTACTAACATATAGTTAGCAATAGGGAACTGAACACTTAAGACCTATGGTCCACGACACTCCTCAAAAATAACGTTTTTCTACGGCGCGGTTTATACATACGCCGTGTGTAGATACGGTTGTCAGTGTTGTATGGATCACAATGGAAGCTTGTTGACAGACACATTTTTTCTACGGCGTGGTTTATACGCCGTGTATAGACACAGTCGTCCGTGCTATATGGATCACTATGGAAGCTTGTTGACAGACACATTTTTTCTACGGCGTGGTTTAAACACCGTGTATAGACACAATCGCCCGTGTTGTATGGATCAAGTTGACTGACACATTTTTTCTGCGGCGTGGTTTATACGCCGTGTTTAGACACAGTCGTCCGTGTTGTATGGATCAATATGGAAGCTTATTTATTTATTTAATACTTCAAGCACACAAATGTACAGAGGCGGACTTAATGCCAAAAGCATTTTCTACCAGTCAGCCTTTGGATGATGCAGAGACAAACAGTGGTAGGTGCAATAGCGAGAATTGAGGAATAAATATCCATTTAAATATAAAGATATACATAAATATATATATATTTCCAATTATATATAACAATAAACAAAAATAAATACACATAAAATACTACTAAAGCAAATAAGACAAACAATGGGAAATCATTTCCGCTGTGATGATACTGCCAGCTTCTTGCGAATGTGCTCGCTGATTATACGCCATGGGTAGGCACGGACGTCAGTGTTGTATGGAGCAATATCGTAGCTTGTTGACTAACACATTTTTTCTACGGAGCGGTTTATAAGCCATACCATGCCGTACAAAGGGCATATGGCAGTTCACGAAAAATAGGTAATAGTTTGAGTTCTAACTCACGACCTCTTGTTCCACATTCCGACTGTGTCGCCTAAGCCGTTTGGCTAAAATCATTTTCAATTTAACAAAGTCAAGGTGTCCTGCCAAATAAACTGAAAATTTAACAGCTACAAACGACCGTGTAATTACATTTAACTGTGTCGGTCTCTACTCAATGGCACATGAACTGGTGCCGGGCGATAACCAAACTATTTGCAGTAACAATTAACAAGCTGATTGTTATAGTTTGCAGCTTATTATATTAACTGAAATACTGGCTAGGTTTTACTTGTCTTTAGTTTCAGTAGAGACCGGAATTATGACGTAAACCTCATGAAATCTGAAAGAGAAATTATAAAAAATAAAAAACACATAAACCAACAAGGGCACTTATGAAATGTCAGAAACTAGGTGCACGGTTTCAATTGGTCGCTTCCTATGGAGAAGACGAAGAGCCGGCAAGAAACTTGACGGTTACTCTTTTAGAAATAAATGGTTTATATCACCACGCCTTGTTTCCCCGAAGGGTTGGGCAGAGGTGTCCCTGTAGCAGGTACCACCCACATTTCGCCAGTTATGTTTTAAGTCTCATGTAATAGGGGGCGAGCCTATTTCCATCAACTGGGCAATTGACTGCCTTGTTGGTCTAGTGGTAGCAAGCGCTACTGCTGAGCATGAGGTCCTGGGTTCGATTCCCGGGTCGGGAAAAGTGTTATTGGGTTTTCCTATCAGAAATTTCTCAGTAGCAGCTCGGAGTCTGGATTTGTACCCAGTTGATGGTTTGTAAAATGTTTTCAAATGATGTGGATTTCGGTCAAGAATACCAGCATGCGGAATATGGGCTCTACAAATTATTGTGCCGATAGTCGTGTTAGTTAATCCTACAACTTTCTACTAAAAACGTACGTAAACATACACGTATAAAAAGTATGCTGTGTTAATTCGACATAGTCTATTCGTTTGCCATTATTTCATCTAAATCTGATAAGCCGTTTATGCGTAATTTAGTAACAAACATGGAAATATTTTCAGGTACTTACTATCTCTTTTATAATATTACTAGCTTTTGCCCACGGCTTCGCCCACTTGGAAGTCAGAAATCATCCCACTGGAACGTACTACAAGGGATAAAAAGTATATTACATGTGTTAATCCAGGTTATAAACTATCTGTATGCCAAATTTCATCTTAATCCGTTCAGCCGTTTATGTGTGATTACTAACAAACATGCAAATATTTTCAGAACCTTTCACATTTATAATAAATTAATCAGTACCTGGGCGACCGAGCTCTGCTCGGGTGAAAATAGAGAATGCTCATTTATTAATATAGAAAGTTCATACTAATCCATGTATAGTACCTACTTATTCCATGCTGCCATGATAGTAGGTACTTACTAATTCCATGCTGCCATGTCATTATTCTAAAGTCATTATTCTAATGTCATTATTCTAATGCCATTATTCTAATGTAATTATTCTAGTGTCATTATTCTCATGTCATTATTCAATATCTTGTTCTGAACTTTGGGCGACCGAGCTCTGCTCGGGTGAAAATACGGAAAAAACGAATTTTCCGAGATATGAGACCTAGCTAGATCGATTTTTCGCCCCCGTTAACCCTTATATTGCAACTTTCATCGATCCTTAGAACCGTTTTCGAGAACATGATTATGTATATGTCGGAAATACGTTGCTGAGTGACTAATCGGGACGCCAGCGCCACCTAGCGGCGTTCAACAGAGTCTAAAACATAACGCTCGGACCGGCTGGACCGGAGCCGCAGCAGAGTTCATCGGTGGCGGTCAAGCAGTGAACACGTTTAGAAACTATCGCGCATTCCGAATAGTCGTGTCGTGTACCTACAGTGTGTGAATTGCTAGTGTGATTAATTTGATAGTAAATTATAATGTGATCTGAACTGCAAACGGTTTTTCTATTGCACAATAACCAACACTACCCACAGTACGCCCACAGTTGTTAAAATATGGCTGATAGTAACGAAATAGACACCTACCCTCCTCCGTCATATATATATACAAATATTGCTCGTTTAATAGTATAGGATCTAGTGGTAGGGGTAGTAATATGTTAAGAATGGAAGACCATTGTTTTATGCGTGAAATAACACCCACAACGTTAAGAATGTGGGACGTTTATTATGATTTGAGCTATGGGGGTGAGAGATAGTGGGCTGCCTCTCATATAAGATCAACTTATAAGTAGAACCTCGTAGCTAAATAATAACAGCTGCATGGGTCGATCGACGGTTAAGCTACGCTTGCCGCGGACGGTTCCTGGATGGATTCATTACATATCGAGACCTGTCCGTGCTTCGGAAAGCACGTTAAGCCGTTGGTCTCAGCTGTCATTTGCAGATCTTTGTCAGTAGTTACAGGTAGTCAGAAGCCTAAAAGTCTGACAACTAGTCTTACCAAGGGGTATCGTGTTATCCAGTAACTGGGTTGTGGAGGTCAGATAAGCAGTCTCTTCATGTAAAATACTGGTATTCAGGTGCATCAGGTTAGACTGGAAGCCGACCCCAACATAGTTAGGGAATGGCAGGTAGATTGAATTTTTATAAGTATTACGATATTCGATAAGGGATCTTTCACGCCGTCTGGGCCACATGATGGCTGAAGTTGATTAGACTCGGCCTTATTCTTTGTTAAGATTGAAGCACCAAACTTCTAAGCCATTTCAACAGATCTTTGAAGATTTAGAAGCCCCTCACAATTGTTTTTGATCGTTACATAACAATGGTTACTTCACGATGTATTTGTACTTGTTACAATGTGAAGATCACAGGATTATCTTGAATGAGGCCAGTTTGTGTTAGCGTCAGGAAATTGAGAGCTTTAGATGTGAATACAGATGCTTTTTAACTACCAAGTACGACACAAGGATTGATTTATCGATCTTGATTAATAGTCTTTGAAGTGCGTGTTAGGTTTAAATTTATTAATACGTAATTGTTGGATATTGTACTGGCAACACCCAAAGATTCGATGTGTCAAAAGTAGCGCGGGAACCTTACTTCTGGGTTTGGCGCTCGTGACGGTAAGACGTGCTTAGTGCCTATGTCGGTAAAAATATAGACTGGCATGGTATTGGTTGGAGATGTACTGTAAATTAAGGTAACCTATTAGTTTTATGGTGATATTTGAATTTTTAACTTTATTTATTTGTTGTTAAAGCAGCCATAGTAGTACACACACTCTGTGAAAATATCAAAATCTACCTATTTTGCTAGGGCCACACCAACGGGAAACGCCGTTGATTATGGACGATGATACGTTAACCGTAGGGATAACCTACGGTTAAAGGCTCTTTCAAACAGGCGCAACATGCGACGCGACACAAAGGCACCACTCGTCGCGCGACGAGCGGTGTCTTTGTGTCGCGTCACGTGTCGCGCTCGTCTGCACAAGCCTTAACGTGTATCATCGCGATAATCAACGGCGTTTCCCGTTGGTGTAGCCCCAGCATTACGGTTAAAAAGATACAGCCCTGTGCCTGACGGACGGACACTTTATTTGGTAACACGCTTAGTGAGTAGCGTAGCTCGAACAGTGTAGTGCGACTTGCTGAGATATAGTTGTCAAGTGCTTGGTGATTTCCCTATGCATGTGTCCGATGAGCAATGCTGTTCATGCTATGCTGTGTGACACCAAACGTCAGTGTGGCCAATGTAATAATAAAACTATGCGTTGGTTTGCTATCACGCAGCGTGTCTCTGAGTACCAAGAGAAGCACCAATATGGTTTACTAAAAAGTTGAACCAATATCTACACAAAACACATTGAATTTTCTGCAGCTTCCACAACAGAAATTCGTGAGGCGTAAAATTCATCAGAAACGAAATTATCCGGTAAAGAACCGGAGTTACCCACATAGCCTGCAGAGGAAACAAGCTGAATTGGCAGTGGGCTGGCCATGTTTGTCGAAGGACTGATGACCGATGGAGCAGACGAGTCCTGGAATGGAGACCGCGTATCGGCAAGCGTAGTGTGGGACACCCATCTAGCTGGGAGATGGACCGAAGAGCTTAAGAAGGTGGCTGGGACAGACTGGATACGGAAGGTGGAGGACAGGGTGTTTTGGCGCAGCCTGGGAGAGGCCTATGTCCAGCAGTGGACTTATATAGACTGAGTTGAACTATAAATTAAATACGAGACTAAGAACGGAAGTTAGAGCTGTAAATCCAGTACAGTTCCAAACGCTCCTTCCACAATCTAAATGTAGTTTAATTATAAAATCAACTCATCAAAGCTTTGGCGCAGGCGTTAAGTCATAAACAGTGGTTCACGTAATCGATTCAATGGAACTGGTCAATCAAATGTGTAGTGTTTATTTAGAATCGACTTGCATGCTGTTTAACTCAGTATTTGTTAAGGCCTGTTACAGTTCAGAGATTAAGAGTTTACCTACTGATATCCGGGTCTTTCGGGCTTGTGGCTAAGTAATAACAGCCGTACGGGTCGATCGAACAGATTAAGCTACGCTTGCCGCGATCCGTGGACCATTTTATTTACCAAGACCCCTCCGTGCCTCGGAAAGCTCGTTAAGCCATTGGTCCCGGCTGTCATTGTTCGATCTTTGACAGTCGTTACGGGTCGTCGGAAGCCTGAAAGTCTAACAACCAGTATTACCAAAAGGGATATCGTGTTACCCAGTAACTGGGTTGAGGAGGTTCGATAGGCAGTCGCTCCATGTAAAATATTGGTATTCAGCTGCATCCCGATAGATTGGAAGCCGACCCCAACATAGTTGAGAAAAGGCTATGCAGATGATGGTCTTCTGGGCTTCGGGACATGCGGGTTAAGTGATCGTGTACGTCATGAGTATGCTCCGGAATACTAACATGTGCGAACAGCCTAAACAGTTCACTGCTGGACCTAGACCTCTCCAATCTCACCCTAAGAACTCTACTCACTATTCGAGCCTCGGCTACTCCCTTACAGCTGCTACCAAACATCCTACGAAGGTCGTCACTCGACCTATCCTGTTGACATCCTTTTTGCCGATTCACGGTCTTACAGTTTTATAACATTTATTTCACTCAAAAAGAATACAATTATTCACTCCTATGAGGAAAAACATAATAATTAAGATAAGCGACGGTTTCGCTTGGTAATAAACTAAAATTAAGATAAAAAAAACGGTAAAAATTCACACATTATTCAGGTGGTACTTTAATAGCTTTTTAAAAGTTGGAAGTGATTTCGATTCCTTAATTACTTTAGGTATAGAGTTACTTCAGCTCCCTTATATACGACAGTCTTTCTACTGTAGTTTGTCCTCGGTTCTCTTAAAATTATATGATTAGCCTGCCTCGTCATACGCTTTTGAATTTGCATTATTTTTGCAAATATTATTTGTGTATGTATGTATCTATTAATTATTTTACGTACAAGTATGCAAGTGTTATATTTATAAATTCTTACAGGCTTCACTCAAGAACGCGGTTTTCCATCTCTGACGCGACATTAGGCCCACATTGGCCAAAGACCGAAAGTTCCTCACCTTGATTTGCTATCATAAAAGTCTAAAGAGACCATTGTCTGATATCTAAATAGAAAAAGCAAGCATTAGCAGTGGCTTAAAACAACAAGAAACTGCTTAACAATCCTTTTACCAAACGCGGTGATTAACAAAACGTCGTTGTCACCGTTTATTCTAGCAACACCGGTCTATAAAAAGCCTAATTACTGTTTTTATAGACTAAACGGCACAACAAAAAACAAAAATTTCAACGAATTTTACCCAAAAATTACCGCTATTAGGCTGTTACCCACAAAACGCCGCGTAAAATGGTTTTACGCCTCACTGCGTAAAACCGACTTCAAAGCATTTATTTGACCGGCCACCTCTCAATTATATTGTTTTGGAAGTTTCCTCCTGGATCGTCTATCCCTCTCTGTCCTTCCTGTCTTTCTCTGTCCCTCAAATCGCGACATTACATGCGGCTTTAACAGCTAATCGGCTAAAACGTTCGGCTAATCTTCTGGCAAATCACTTTATCTTAGCGCTGTCAAAAACATTGTGAGCAAGATTTTGGGACGTGATTTTTATTTCTTGACTTATGGTGTTTTTATTCTAAAAAGTTGTAAATGTTTGTCACAGACATTTACTTACAACTTTTTAGAATAAAAACGGAGAGTGGTCGAAGAAAGAAAACAGTTATATTAAGCCAATTGTGGGCTATACTCGCTACGAATTTGTGTTGGTTGTATCACATTTTATGGAAACCTTAATACAATGTTCAAAATTTATTGAATTACCTAGGTATCTTAGACGCAATACCAAGCAATTCATTTATCTTTTTCTCTTATTACATTGCTGGTATGTATTCTGCATTTATTTCAGAACTTAAATCCAAGAAAGCTTTCTAACTAAGCTTTACAAAATATTCTTTGAATAAATTGAAATTGAATCTTAAGATTAGTATCATAATAATTATGGAGCTTATTTACATACTTTGCTTAATTAAACTTGAGTAATTATTAACGTCAAGCTGTGATGGCTAAGTGGTAACAGCCGCAACTTACGTGTCGTAATTCGTCAATCGTGGGGAACGGCATGTCCTAGAACCAAAAATTCGAAGTCATGTGACATCTATCAACCCGCACTCGGCCCGTGTGGTAGATTCGGGCCCGATCCCTCTCGAAGGGAGGAAGCCTGTGTATGACTGATTATGCTTGTGAATGTCCTATGGTCGTCTGAAATACAAGAGGCATCGCTGACAAAACAGTAATGTCTTATGTGGACATGAGCTTACACAAAGGAGGTTTGTATCTCAGCAGTGGGAACATTGTCGGCTGATTATGATATGTCTAGGTAAGTAGGCTTACTCTAAAAAATCTCAAGGTTACCAGCGACAAAAATCCGCTTACTAAGCGCAGTACATAAGGAGATAAGGTAGATTGATGATATACTAATCATCTAATATCGTGTCGACCTTGTAATGATAATATAATCTATGTATGTACTTATGTAGATGAAAAATGTATTAGATGTGAAAGCATCTTGATGACATCATCAATTTACTTGAGACATATTATCTTTTCGATGATAGGAATATAAGTGATGTCGCCGTTTGGTCTTCCTGTTTCCAATCAGTCTAGATACTGCCTTGTAGCAGGTCTCGGATAGCGGTATATTTTTCGAAACGGCTTCGTATTATATCCTAAGAAACGATTTGTTTCGGTTACGTTCGAACAGAACGTTATTAAAACGTTTTTGAAGAAGAACAAAATTTAATCAATCTGTGTGGTGCTTTCCTCAAAAGACCACTTCAGACACCAATCCACATGGCCTTCACATGATCTGACCAAGATTATGTCTGGACTTTAAAAGAGACTGAGACCTCTGAGTTTGTTTCGGCCTTTCTTCTCAGAGTAGTCAGATAGGAAACGCCGACCTCATCTAGTTTTAAAATATGATTGACGTGTAAAAGTGTTTGTACAAACCTACTTACAGAAATAAAATCATTTATCATTTATCATTTAAATCGTTCTCGGTTAATAAAACGTTTTTATCCATTTTTGGGTTGATCAATAGGAAACTCGCAACACAACCCAAAACAATACGTAAGCGGCAGCGCATTAGAATCAATGATGTAATGAAATGAAGATAAGGTACAATTTAACTACAAAAGTTCATGGTTGTCGGTCGGCGTACGCCCCGTGCGCGGCTGCGTCCTGCGGAATGAAACGGTTTTGAAAGTTTTCTCATTTCGTTTTCGTTCCGAACGAAATGTTGTACTGGTTGAGAACTGTTCGAAACGTTTTCAAAACGTTATTTTAAATAACGTTTCCGAGCCCTGCCTTGTAGAAGTCTTAGAAAAAGGAATAAATTAAAATCCATTAATTAATAAGAACATAACATAACGCTAGTTTTAGGCAGGCGCCAAGGGTTAGGCAGAGGTGCACCTATAGTGCACCCACATTTCGCCAGTTATGTTTAAATCCCATGTAATAGGGGCGAGCCTATTGCCATCAACCGGGCACAAATACAGACTCCGGGCTGCTACTGAGAAATTCCAGATAGAAAAATCCAATAACACTGCCCGACCCGGGAATCGAACCCAGGACCTCATGCTCAGCAGTAGCGCTTGCGACCACTAGACCAACGAGGAGGAGGGAGAGTTTGTGAATCCTTGCAAAAATATATCTATGGAAATATCTCTTGGTAACAAGGCACAGGTTGGCACATATGCCTACTATTCAGGGTTGGGCAGTATTTGAATTACTTGTAATTAAAATAAAATAAATTAAAATTGAAATACAAATACGTATTTAGTATTTGCATTCTGCTACCATTACATGGCTTTAATGAATTACCACAGAGAATATTTCCACCAAGCTGAGACGCCATCACACAGTCTATTAAAAGAACAGAGTACAAGAGCTTCGATCATACCCGAAAGTATATACCTAATAATATACGTTATAACCAACTGGCCTATATTTATATTGTTATGAAACGATAAGGAAATTGAACGGTAAACATATTTTAGCCCTGTGTTAAACAAGGTCGAATGGTAGCGTAACAAAAGGTCCTGGGTTCGATGATGGGGCCCAGGTCAGGCAAAATGTTATTGTGTTTTTCTCAGTAATAGCCTATAGCCTGGGTTTGTACCCAGTTGATGGCAATAAGCTTATTCCCCATTACATGAGACTGAAACTTACATAACTAGCGTAATGTGGGTTTACTCAAAGATTGAAATCATTAGATTTGCCTCACCGCACTAAGTCGCACCAAAAAGTGTGTCCTATACTGAGCAGAGCGAGCTTATACAATAATAATGGCGTTTCCATGACAATCAAGTCAAGTTTATATGTATACTAATTTTAATATTGTAATTTTAATGTAGTAATGTAATCAAATTTAATAATAACTTCATTTCATTTGGATTTTAATTAAACTAACGATTTATGTTTTATTTTATTCCATATTTAGTATTGCTACTTTATGAGCGAGTATTTTTGTAGTTTTTTTTGTTGTTGTTTGTTTCCATGCAATGTAACGAAGTGTATTAATTTATTATTATTTTATAATCTAATCTTATTTAAATGTTATGCTAATATTTTAATGGTTTAATAATTTGTCAAAAAAAAAATTCACATTTTAATAAGAATGTTGTGCATGCCTATAAGTGATAGTACTCAAGACTCGTGATACCTATTGTAACTATCCTTGTAAATATGTCATTGGTGTGCCTTGCTTAGTAAACAAATAAGTCTCTGCGACATTATGTGTGTCAGAGGTGTCAAAACAAAACAGAAACGCGACAATCTTTTGACGCGGCGAATCTAAGCGATTGAAATCTTTGTGTTTATTATACACTGCTGCCTAACCCTTCGAGGAAGACTGGCGTGATGTTATATGAACTAAATGGACCAGTAGGTAAACAACATTACATCCCAGTATTAAATACCACACCATCAAATAGAATTACTCAAAGCGATTAAAAACCCTTCTTGCTAATTGAGATTGAAACATATTGACTTATCGATAAAAAATATCGAATAAACAAGAACCTTTGAGATGAAAGGCTTTGTAAAACCCGTTGTTTATTGAAAACGTACCTAAAGGTTTTTCCGTATTTTCACTCGTTTTTAATTACTCGGTACCGCGAACTCGCATGGCGCTAGCGAGCTCCATAAAACTCTTTTACTTAATTACTGGCATGTTAATTAAATGCTTGTTAAATGTAAAATAATTAAAATAAAGAAACATGTTTTAGAAATTGGGGAAATTGGCCATGTAATTTCATAAATGAGTTTGCAAAATTAAAAGGAATTTAGTCACGTGGTCATTGGTGTTCATGCCATACTTTCTTTCTGGTTAATGATACTAGTCCAAATATTTCTTTACGATATAATGTATATCTACCATTCAATTATGGTAGATATACATTATATCCATATTCATTTGTTTTCTAGGGTTCCGTAGTAAACAAGGAACCCTTATGGTTTCGTCATGTCCGTCTGTCTGTCTGTCCGCGGTCTAGCTCCAAGACTGTTAGTACTAGAAAGTTGTAATTTGGCATGGGTATACATATTAATCATGCCAACAAAGTGGTAAAATAAAATTATGAAAAATATTTTTTTATGGTACTTCTCCTACACGTAAAGTGGGGATGGTTTTTTTTTTCTATCCCTAAGTGTGGGGTATAGTTGAAAAGGTCTTTCAAAAACATTGTGAGTATGTTGATATTAAGCTTTAAAGTGGTAATTTTTGTTAGAGTCAAGTGTCCCCCCCCCTGCCAGCTAAATGGTTGGTTTTAGATATGTGAAAAAATTCATAATCGACCAACTTAGATTTGCGGTTGTAAAAATATGTTCTCCCATACATTCTGTATGAAAGATTTTTTTTTTCAACTACAATGTTAAGTTTGTTCTTGGGATAAATTCATCCCAACTACGGAACCCTACATTGTGCGTGGTCCAACATGTACTTGGCCGGTTTTTTTCTTAAATTTGTGGAAGTCAATTTTTTTTTTTAATAATTATACCGTTAGCAAATATTTGGACTAGTATCATTAACCAGAGAGAAAACAGAGGAATAAGTATGGAATGAACGCCAACGACCACATGACCGCGTTTCCTCATAAGACGCCATGTTAGTGATAAAAATGGCGTTTCCCGCGTAAAGTGATATTTTGACCTGTCAAGGAAGTTTACACACGCATTTACATTTATTTTCGTTGGAACCCACTTTAAATCAAAGTTTAATATTTTTGGCGCTGGATCCCACAAAACATTATTATGTCTTTCATAAGGTGTAGCGATCTTTGCCAAACGCTTTAATATTATGGTTCTTATTAATTTACGTATAAGATTATGAGAGCTTATTTCGTCTTTTACAGTTTTGTAGTATTTTATATTTATATGTCAACTTATGCCATTACGGAGTTTCTTCAATCGTGAATATGTATTATTTGTTTATGTTATTGGGTGACAAACAGACGGTCGACTGCCTATGGACTTCGCAGATACCGTGCCTTTCTGACACAAAGATGAAATGGTCTCATGTCTAGGGTTACCATTTCGAAATTTGAAAAGTCCTGACAAAAAGCCTGACATTTGCAAAAAAATCCGGGCATTTAACTTTTAATACTATTTTTTTCAGTAATTATTTATCTTTTTAGGGTTCCGTACCTCAAAAGGAAAAAACGGAACCCTTATAGGATCACTCGTGTGTCTGTCTGTCTGTCTGTTTAAAGAAAATCCTCTTAAATCGAAAAGTCCGGACAAATGAGAAGGCCGCACGTAGTCCGGACGGGTGTCCAAAAAGCCTGACATTTCCGGAAAAAGCCGGACATGTCCGGAAAAATCCGGACGGACGGTAACCCTACTCATGTCCCGCTTCCAACACCAACGCCCATAATCCTCAATTCGGACACCCACACAACACAGCAAGCCTTTTTGGCTGGCAGAAATTGGAATGGTGTTAGTTCTTCCCGGACACTGGTAGATCTCCTTCACAAAGGCTACCACTTACCACTAAAATGCACAAGGAGACATCATAATGAGGTGTTTTCTTTATTAATACCAGAATGATTCTTACTTCATAACTGTTTATTCGGACGCTGACTCTTATCTTTTAAAGTTCATTTTTTAATCCCGTAAGACTAATTTGACAGGTGCAAATGTCAAACTCTAAATTGAAAAAAACAAACATCAATCATTTAAAACGTCAAATTAGTCTGCGGGATTAAAAAACGGACTTTACTTAATAAAAATCTTAAATTCACTTGCAGACAATGCACAGCCTAAGCCGCTGGCTCTATATAATTTTGCACAATTTATTTTTTTTTAATTCAATTTTTTTAAATTAATTTCTCTTAGGGGTGAAATAGGGGATGAAAGTTTGTATGCAAATTCATCTGTTTTGCCGATAAGAATGCCATCGGGCGCACGGGTTGTCTACTTAAATGAGGAACAGAGTGTAAAGTTCACTCACCTCTATAGAATGGGGAAGATCCTCTGACCAGACAGACGGGTGTTGTGTCTGGTGGGCTATTGCCTGACGAATTAAGTCAGGACTTTGTATGCTAGTCGAGCGGTAAACTCTACTTGCGCGATGCAGGATTTTGCGTGACGACAGTGTATGTGGCGATATAGATACTACACACCATCCACATACTTAACAAAAATTCTACAAGCATAGCCTAAACCGCTGGCTCTACTGGAAGCGTAGCACCTGTCTGTGGGAGCCTTTAGTTAATCTATCTGTTTACTTATATCGGATCTTATTATCTAGTCTACAGACCCGCTGCTCCAATTTTTAAGAGATTTCCATTAGCGGTGTCTGCGGCAGTAATGATTTACGTCGTTGCAAGTAATATAAAATTCTTAAATATTTACTTTTAGAATTTTATATTCAAGATTTTATTAATGCAATATTTGAAAGTTTGTTTGATTGAGTATCGATATCTTATTAGTACGTTTATTTGCTGATAGACGGTAATGATAGCAATGAAACATGTAAAATTACATTTTTATGTGAATGTAATTTTTCATGTTTCATTGCTGAAACAATTGCTCAGTCATGAAATATTGATTTTGGAATTATGAGTCTATCAATTTCAGTCACTATACCTAAGTATGAGATATTGTTTGTTTTTCACTATGTAATAAACATAAAATATACTGTCCGATTCTTCTACAACATGTAAACAAACCCTGTCCGATCTGTGACGGTGTTGTTAGGTATCCTACTGACCGTCTATTTATGCGGCAATTTTCAAGAAATAAAAACAACTATTACATGGGACGCAGGAGGCCGTCGTTTAGCGGGTGTCTCAAAGTCATAACTTATGACCCCTGTTGAAAATTTACTAATTTTTAATGAATTTGGGGTAATTTTGGTACTAAAAATGTGATAAAAATAGCATATTTTTTTTTATTTTAGATAATAATTAAATTTTTTATTACTTTTAGGTAATGTTCGTACCCTAAAGATGCTAAATGCCCTTCTAACTGCCAACCCTGAATGTGATGTGTTTGCGGATGAATGGAGTAAAATTATGCGTATATGTCTGGTGTTCTATGAGAGAAAGTATGCAAGGGAGTCCACTGTTCCATGTTAGTTTTAAATTAAATTAATGTCAATATTGTAATTGCTTCTATGTTAATTTTATTTTATTTTATTTATTATGGGACAATAAACAGCTACAATATAAGATGTTAACAAATAATAATATAGGCTCATAAGTAGTATTAACAATATTGCAGCCCACTACATTATCCGCATGTAACAAAATTAAGATAAGGTAAAAAAGTGCCACTAGATTAGCATTACTCAGATATATAAAATAATGACAAGGAGTACTTACAGGATAAAAATATAGATAGTTACATAAATTAAGAGTAATTTATTGACATTTAATAATAATATGACAATACAAATAGTGTGACATGCTATAATAATTTAATTTGACATCTGTATAATTTTATTTTATTTTAATTTGGATCAATATTTTTATTTAATTTATCTGATTGTTAAGTTTATGACATGTATTTTAATTCATCAGACATTTTTATTTTTATTTTTAAACCATTGACGTGTGTAATATTCTGTTTTTTTTTATTTTTTATTTTATTTTTATTTTTTTGAGTATAATAATTTCGTAATGTTATTTTAATAATTATTTAATTAGATTATTAATAATGTAAATATTTGCACACCATAATAGGTAATGATACAGAGTACTTTATATTTATTTGTAACATCTTTTTATACCTACCTGTATTATGCAAATAAATGATTTGATTTGATTTGATTTGATTTGAATTGATTATTAAAATACCATACACTTAATTAATTATTAAAAAAAGAAAAACTAAAATAAAATATATACATTTTTGGATACAATTTTAAAAATAATAATTGGGTTTAATCCTTATTATTACAAATAAGAATTATGATTACCAAAAAAATTAAAAAATAAAGGAATCAACAGTACAATACAATTTATAATAAAAATAATTAAAATGGTTGAAATAAATTTTTAGAATACTTAATACTCACACTATTTCATATCATTAGATAAGATTTTAAAAACATTGGATTTAAATTTCGATTTGGAACATACAAAAATATCAATATCAATGAAATTACGATTATAAGATTCCACCATACGACGAACAGGGCAACGCAATCCTGAATTAGTCCGACAGGTATTTACAGCGAACAATGTACCTGCACGGACACTACGCTTATTTACAGTGCGGGGCACCACATAACATAACTTACTCGTGAGATCAATGGAATCGAAGTGATTATGAACAATACCGTGTAGTATGTTGGCTTCCAATAACTTACGTCTAGATTCTAATGTTAACATATTATATTTACTTAGTAAATGTGAATACGACAAACACCTTTTATAGCACCTATAGTACATGGCGCGAAGAAATTTACGCTGGACCTTCTCGATCATATCCATATATTTCTTGTAAAACGGGTTCCAGATTGGGACCGCATATTCGAGCTGTGAGCGTACAAGCGTCTTGTATAAGTAAAGATAGGTGGAGGGCCGTTTAAACTCGGTAGATGATCTCATGACAAAACCATACATCTTAAATGAATTATTAACAATTCTTTCTACGTGTTGATTAAGCGACAACTTATTGTCCAGTAGAACACCAAGATCTCTTACAATAGAGGTGTTATCTAGCAAGGCATCATTTAACTTATACTTAAAATTTATGATAAATCTGTTTTTTGTGAAATTTATATAGTGGCATTTGGAGACGCTTCAGTGTAGTTTGTTGTCAAGACAGTATGCTGAGAGTCTATCTAAGTCTTCTTGAAACCTTAAACAGTCTTCTATAGTAGTAATAGTTTTAAAGGCTTTCAAATCATCAGCATACATAAGAAATTTAGTACCTAAGAAGCATTTCCTAATGTCATTTATATAAATATTAAATAGGAGTGGTCCTAGGATTGAGCCCTGTGGAACACCAGAAGTTATAGACGCTGTATCAGACTGATGGCCACTCACAACAACCTTCTGTGTTCTATTTTTTATGTAGGATGAAAACCAACGGAGCAAATTACCCCGTATGCCATTAAATGCAATTTTATTAAGTAAAATTTCGTGATCGACCTTGTCAAAGGCCTTTTTGAAATCTGAGTAAACAGCGTCCACTTGCAAACGTTTATCCATGTTTTCAAAAAGATAGTTTGTGAAGATTAATAAATTGGAAACAGTAGATCGGTGTTTAACAAAACCATGTTGTTCAGGAATTAATACGTTATGCAGGATTGGGTAGATTTCGTTATGTACGAGTCTTTCAAATAGCTTTGACAAAGTCGACAGAATTGAAATAGGTCGATTCTGCTCAATATCATGCTTCGAGCCTCCCTTGTGTACAGGCGTTATATTGGCCCGTTTCCATATTTCAGGAAACACTCCTTCACACAGGCATTTATTGTAAATTATATGAAGCGGCCTGTAGATGCTATTAGCAGTAGCCTTAAAAAACAGAGCTGGGTATCCATCAGGGCCAGCTCCTTTAGACGGGTCGAGGTTTTTTAACTCTCGAAGCAATTTAGATTCCTCGATACACAAGTTGTCAATTAAGATGTTAGCGTCACAGTGAGTTGGCGGCGTCCACGTCGACAGCGTGGGCGATGCGGGTTCGAATACTGATAGAAAGTAATCGGAGAACATATTGCAAACCAAGTCAGGAGCACTTGACTTAAGGTTTTGGTATTGCATCGTAGATGGGATGCCTGATTTATCTTTCCGATTTGAAATGTAAGTCCAAAAGCATTTAACATTGGAGGTAAGATTATCCTCAACGGATTTAATGTAGTTAGAATAGCAATTATTACAGGCTTCTTTAAAAGTTGTTCGGTATTCGGAAAACATATTGTAGTCTTTAATATTTTTAAATTTCTTCCACTTTATCCAAAGGCGCTGTTTCTTTTTGAAAATCTTAATCAAGTGAGGAGAAAACCAAACAGGAAAGTCAAGCGTTCGAGACTTCACTAGAGGAACGTTCGGTGAAACAATGTCGCTCAACACATCATAAAATATTTTCACCGCTTCCTCGGAAGAAAGATGATCCAACCGGACCGACCATTCGATTTCATTTATTTGTTCATTGATAACATCATAATTGGCCCTACGGAAATCGGTTTTCTTTTAATGGTTTGCATTGATATACCTATGGGGGCTTAATTAATTACTGTTATTAGTGTTGTACCGTTTTAATTAACTATAAAATAAATAAATAAATGTTATTGCAGTACCTACAAGCCCCTTTCGGATTGGACAGAGTTTTTTTTACATATTGTGTAACGAAAATGAGCACTAAGAAAAGATGTTTGAAAATTCACCCCCTTGAGGGGATGAAAGTTTGTATGGAAGTACATCATTTTTGCCGGTAGGAAATCCCATCGGGCACGATGTTACAAATAAAGTTGCTTGTTAAGGCGCGTATAACAAGATAAACCTTATACTTTGTACAACTTGCTTGCTTGTTTGACCCCTTATTAAGTTTTATTTCTTCGTATACCTACCTGCAGCTGTACAGATAATATTTTTTACCTTCCGGGGTAAAAATACAACTAACGTAGTAGTGAAACAGTTCTAGGACGAACACACGGCTACACATCCAGCTATACATTTCCAGTTTATGATGATCTCGCATTGTGTAGGATTTCCGTGCAATGCGAGGTCAGCTTATACTAGAAATGTACAGCTTGATACGTAGCCGTGTGTACCATGTTACCTCTTTACTCAATCTATAATAAAATTACTTCAATAGTTTTTTCGTGAAGACGTGGCTTGCACACAAAAAGATTCACTTCACTTTTATAATTTAGCGGGCAGGGTCAACTCTAATAAAACCGAAATGGAAATCGTGGCCCCGGGCAACATGGCAACTGAAGGAACACACGGGTGGGTTTTAGTCAGTAAGAGTCTGACACGCCCTCCCCCTCCGCCCAAAGAGTGTTATTTGATAATAAATTTTCAAGGCTGAAAAAAACCTTTACTTACTAACAATAAATGAAACAGACAAATACTTAATTTTATAAATATGAATTATAAGTAATCGTGCGTTTCTACAAATGGGGCATAAAAAAAACAGTGGCACTCCGGGAGTGCCGACAAAAGTGAAAACTTGAACTGTGCAGGAAATACTTTTAATGAGGTGTCGGTAACGTTGTCGAGTTCAATTGTTTTTTCCCATCTCAAAAATGCCCAACGCGCCTAAAGAAGTTTTCACTTCAAAAATAATAATACCTATCTACTTTTTCTTCATCCGGAAAACTTTAAAAACCATATGCACGTGGCCGTAGCCATGCCACGGGGCAATGTTTCTTATCGCAAAATATATGCCACATGTGTTCACCAAAAATGCATCATCTATTTAGTGACGATATGACGGTATTTCAACTAAGTGAATATGAATGTAGCGTGTGACATGAGCAATGGAGCGCAACGTTCTTAAAACACGTGTGGTGGAATGCATGGTGTGGTGTGAGGGATAAGCGGCAGCGGGAGCGGGTTTGTGGCGGCATCTACAACGCCATAAATGATAAATGATTTTATTTCTGTAAGTAGGTTTGTACAAACACTTTTACACGTCAATCATATTTTAAAACTAGATGAGGTCGGCGTTTCCTATCTGACTACTCTGAGAAAAAAGGCCGAAACAAACTCAGAGGTCTCAGTCTCTTTTAAAGTCCAGACATAATCTTGGTCAGATCATGTGAAGGCCATGTGGATTGGTTTCTGAAGTGGTCTTTTGAGGAAAGCACCACACAGATTGAGAGGGCCTGTCCAGTCAGTGCACGCATTTGTCAGATATCGTGCAGCTCAACTCAGAATTTAAGGAGCTCAACGATTCGACGAACAATACCAAAAAAAGGACATTTGGGTAGGCCACTTAAATTACTCAAACTGTCAGACCATGATTAGAACTAACTGAGAAAAAAATTAAAAACAAAACAAAAAGGAATGACCCACATAGTCTTCACATTCACAATAATTAAAATAATAAAATACTTTACATATGCGATCAAAGAGTTGACGTCACACAAATCCTGCATCGAGCAAGCAGAGTGATATATATAACTTCCCGACATCAATCGTCGGGCAGTTGCCCACCAGACACAACACCCGTCTGGTCGGAGGATCCTCCCTTTTTTATAGAGGATGAGTGAACTTTACACCCTGTTCCTCATGCCTCTACAGGTTTAACAGACTAGCAAGGCAACAGTTTAGACCCTGCAAGGAGTTTGGTCCTTGGATGGGTGACCATCCATTACATATCGAAACCCATCTGTGACTCGGAAAGCACGTTAAGCCGTTGGTGCCGGCTGTCATTTATAAATCTTTGGCAGTCGTTACGGGTAGTCAGTAGCCAAGGTAGCAAGGGGTATTGTATTACCCTGTCACTGGGTTGTGGAGGTCAGATAGGCAGTGGCTCCATGTAAAATAATAGTATTCAGCTGTATCCGGTGAGACTGGAAGCCGACCCCAACATAGTTGGGAAAAAGCTAGGAAGATGAAAATGATTTTAAAGTCTGCAAGAATACGTAAACTAGAAAAAAAACCGGCCTAGTGCGAGTCGGACTCGCGCACGAAGGGTTTCGTAGCATTTACTAGGTACACAAAATTAATATTGTAACCATTTTTAGTTTATCTTGTCCTGATGTCTCTCTGTAACCATGGAGTCTGGCTGTAACCAAATCTTGCAAGTAAAATTTGACTCATTTCGGTTTTTGTCATGAGAAATAAGTAATTAGGTAATATAAAACTAAATATTTTGTGAATATTTCAAGCGTTTACCTGGTGCTGATTTTAATATCGGGCAAAAAGCGGCAAACCAATCACTTTTGCTGTATGAGAGCCCCCTAAATATATTTTTTTTATTTTAAATTTTATTATTTATTATTAAAGTAGATATGCAAGTAAGTAGTTTGTGAATATTTCAAGTGCCTACCTGTTACCATTTATTGATATCGAGCAAAAATAGGCAAAAAATGGCGTTTTTTGTATGGGAGCCCCCCTTAAATATTTATTTTATTTTGTTTTTAGTATTTGTTGTTATAGCAGCAACAGAAATACATAATTTGTGAAAATTTCAACTATCTAGCTATTGCAGTTCTTGAGATACAGCCTGGTGACAGACAGACAGACGGCCGGACAGACAGCGAAGTCTTAGTAATAGGGTTACGTTTTTACCCTTTAAAATATGAAAAATATGAAAATCAAATCCCATTTATAGCAATCATCTGTAATAACTACAGCACTTAGATCCATTTGCAGAACAATATGTTAAATTCATTATCATTATTTCCGCCAACAAACACGTCAATTACTGGACATAGGCCTCCCCAAAGAATCGCCACAACAACCGATCCTACACAGTTCGCATCCAGCTGATTCCCGCATCACGAGGTCCTTCACCTTCCTTGCTAAATTCCATTAGCACTATACATAATTGTTACTACGTCCTAGTAGAATAATATTAACATCACAGTAATTCTCTGTCCACTGAGTCATCGTGTGAAACAAGCCAAATGTTTTCAGGAAATATTCAGAATCACCGACTCACGGTCGTTCGAACCCAGGCAGGCACTTTACTTTGTTATAATTTCATCACCACTGCTCTCAAAACGGTGAAGGAAAACATCGTGAGGAAACCGGCATGTCCTAAAACCAAAAATTAGAAGACATGTGACATATTCGAACCCGCACACACACGCACCACACACCACATGATGGATTATGGATCAGTATATGCTGATTAGGATTCTCAATCAAATCAAAATTCCTTCCGTTTTCTGCAATATCGAATACAAAGACGTTGATATATTTAGTAACCTGTTCCGCTTAAGTATTCCTAAAGAGCCATAAAAAACCCTGTAAGAAATCGACACGTGTTTTACCTCTCAACGAGGCATCCTCAGAATGACGATTGACTTGTCGCGAACCCGAACACGGCGTGTTGCCACACCGAGCGCTGGACGCAGAGAACTTGTCTCAGCGGAACAGGTTACTAAATAAATCCACGTCTATTGTATTTTATTTTATAATGGATTACCGCAAGGTAACGCCTGAATCAATTAACTATTTCAATACCGAAAACATTTTTGCACACAATTATTAAAAGACGTGAGAAGGAGATCTTTTACTCCTATCAAATGTATTTAGATTACATGTACGTGCAATGGTATGTAAGTAAAATTACATTGAAGCAAGTAAATATGACTGTAGCGCGTGACACGAGATATTATGAAGCATGAAGTTTTGTGAGTATGTAAGACGAACGTGTTGCTATGTGCCGTGACTCAAAGTACAGACGGAAGCGATTTAATATAAGAAGAATTTTAGTGTTCACTAAAAAATCTATCAATGTTTCAATTGGTTGAGTGCCTAACTTTTTAGTGTAGGTAAGTACCAATGTTGGTAATATTAAAATATGTATTTAATTTTTTTTCTACCGTTTCTTTTTTGTTGGCTGTAATTTTTTGTTCACAGAGTTTATCTCATTATTCTGATCTTTATAAGTAAAGACTTATAATTGGCTGACAGTCACACTTACTTCTTTATTATTTTTTGTTCAGCTATAAGTCTTCTAAAGAAAACAAATATAACAGTGTCAATCAAATGATCGGACCTCCTCCTCTTCTAAAAAGAAGAGGCTGCCCTAATGTGAGCCCTAAGCCGTTAAACCACATGTACTAGACACAATAGAATAGTTGCCTGTTCTACGTCAACTGTTAGTACATAAATCGCTCAACGATTTTATGACGCTGTATTTCACTGCTTCAAATGGACCTTCCGTATAAACTTTTGCGTTTAAGTTATGAACTTTTGACTAGGTAGTTGAGCTTCTTGTAAAAACCTTGGCCCTTGTGAATTTACTACCACTTTCTATTAGAAGGTTATATTTGTGTGATTCAAGATAACTATAACCTGAGAGTCTTCAAGTCGAGAGTGGGTCACTTCTAGGGAAGCGTGCTCAGTCGTTAACTACATTATCGTTTACCAAGTGGTCAAACGCGAGCCACCAATAATAAAAACCGGCCAAGTGCATGTCTGACCACTCACAATTTAGGGTTCCATAGTTGGGATGAATTTATCCCAAGAACAAACTTAACTTTGTAAATGAAAAATAAATCTTTCATACAGAATGTATGGGAGAACATGTTTTTACAACCGCAAATCTAAGTTGGTCAATTATTACTCGTTAACTTGTAAAGCCTACTCAGCTGTGATAGTTTTTTTTTTAAATTCGTTATATAAGCTACTGCCGTGAATTTTTTCACATATCTAAAACCAACCATTTAGCTGACACTTGACTCTAACAAAAATTTGCACTTTAAAGCTTAATATTTCGCAAACGGATCTCTAAATTCAAAAATGGTTTGAGCACACTCACAATGTTTTTGAAAGACCTTACCAACGATACCCCACACCAAGGGGTAGAAAAAAAAAACCCCACTTTACGTGTAGGGGAGGTACCTTAAAAAATATATTTTTCATAATTTTATTTTACCACCTTGTCGACATAATTAATATGTATATCCATGCCAAATTACAACTTTGGAGCTAGACCGCGGACAGACAGATAGACAGACGGACATGACGAAACTATAAGGTGTTTACTACGGAACCCTAAAAAAGTTTAACTTCTTAAAAAAATAAAAATAAGAGAGATTTTGTGTGACAGACAGAGAGAATTAAATCAATCCTTTCTCTCATGTAACGAAATGTGCTTAAACATGACGCGCCCTTGAAATTTCATTCTCAATTCTCGTCTAATTATATTATCGAATCGCCGCGAACGAAATGTTGCAAATGTAATCACCGCGCATTCACGGGATAGTATCATCTATACCGGTACTCTGACATGCACGGATTATATGCGGAACGTTTCGAATATTTAGAACGTGAGATCTTGCATGCGGTGATGATGCAAATGTCAGGCGTTAGCGGGTTGCTTCTGAAAATAGAAAGAAAGAAATAAAGAAAATACTTTAATTTAGCACACACAACGAATAATACAGCAAAAAAAATCAAACAAAAACTGTAAAGTGCGTTGAAAGAAATTCTAATTCCAACGAATTTTTTCATGACTGCGCCGAATAAGCCCAGTTCAGCAAAAATGCCAGACAATTAGTGCCTGATGCTGGTTTTCAACTGGATCAGAATTGTATTATTTTAACTATTACTCACTACAGGTACTTTTAGCCAAACAAACTTTTTTTTAAAAGGATTATTTAGCAGACTTCACGGACCAGAAAAATACCTTTTGAATCATATTCTGCGTGCTCTTAAAGCTTTTGTGAAGCAATTTATTGAATTGACAAAACATGCCATCGACACGATAGATTGAAAAGAGAAAATATTAAAGTTCTATGTTTACGTAAGTTTTATTTTGTACTTTTTAGTTCATTAAAAGTTTGTTTTTAAAAAGGTTTTTACTTATATTTTATGTTCTTCCGTTCTCCCTTGTCAACCATCATGCTATAATTCAGTCCCTTCATTCATAGCTTTACCGACTACCTAATTGAAATTAATTAATTGATTCAGGCGTGACCTTGTGGAAATCCATTATAAAATACAATAGACGTGGATATATTTAGTAACTTGTTCCGCTTAGCTATTTCTAAAGAGCCATAAAAAAATAAAAAAACTCCTGAAAGAAATCGACACGTGTTTCACCTCTCAACGAGGCATCCTCAGGATGACGATGGACTTGTTGCGAACTCGAACGGCGTGTCTGCACTCAGCGCTTGGTGTGGCAACACGCCGTGTTCGAGTTCGCAACAAGTCCATCGTCATCCTGAGGATGCCTCGTTGAGAGGTGAAACACGTGTCGATTTCTTTCAGGAGCTTTTTTTTTTATGGCTGTTTAGAAATAGCTAAGCGGAACAAGTTACTAAATATATCCACGTCTATTGTATTTTCTAATTGAAATTGTTATCAGGAAAATTATTCAAAAAACCCTCCGGATATATAACCGCTACCGCTTATAACTTACTCACCACTGAATCACATCGGAAACGCGTTCCCCGAATCCAGTAAATGAGTCGCAAATGAAATGTTTCAAAGAAACAATACCACACATATTCCTGAATGAACTTTATTTTAGTAGGTAAACATTCATTAATGGCCGAACTAAAAACGCTTTTATTGCAATCTTCCGTAACAATTAACATTGCAAAGCTGTCGTGAGCCAGAAAAGCGAATGAGTAAGATAATAATAGATGTTGCAGAATTGTTCTGTTCTGTTTCTACAGGAAATGTATTTATTACGGTCTGTTCAGGCAGATAAAGTTATTTCCATATTTTTTAGGGTTCCGTACCACAAAAGGTAAAAAACGGAACCCTTATAGGATTACTCGTGTGTCTGTCTGTCTGTCTATCCGTCTGTCACACCCAATTTGCTCCGAATGTAATGGATCGATTAATTTTAAATTTGGTACACATATGAATTTCTGTGACCCAAACACGGACTTGTAAATAAATGAATTTTAAATTTCGGGGGCAAACAGGAATATTAAAAAAAAGTTTTGCAATCTGTACCTTGTGACATATGAAACGAAAGGGCTTGTTGTGAGGATCTCACTTTTTTTAAGCTATTGCATAGCTTTTATCGCGGGCTTTGAGCGCGGCGACCGAATCTAGAAATAAAACCTAACACCCCCCACTCCGCCTACCATGTAATGACGGTTCATGGGAACGTAATTTTTATTTTATGTCATCACGTCATCATCCCAAGTGTAGCGTTGACAAATAGGAAGTATGGAGGTTACAAATGCTATGCAATAGCTTTACCGCGGCAGTTCCCGAGTGCCACACGTTTTTTTTTTTTTAATAATTTTAAATCTATATGCTTTTATAGATATTTGAGTAAATAGATTAAAATTGTCCATCTGCCCATTGACCATCATTGTCAAACTGCCGAGACTAAAATTTTGAAAAAAAATACAGAGAATGGTTCTTTACTCATAAATTACAGGAAAACCTATAAGAAGTCTATGGTCTTAAAATAAAATGGTAAATCTCTCAGTATTCTGCGTAGAAACTTATATTTGCAGTTGGAATGTATAGAAGACCTTGTTTATCAACTACAATGTTAAGATTGTTCTTGGAATAAATTCATCCCAACTACGGAACCCTTCATTGTGCGTCGTCCGACACGCACTTGACCGGTTTTTTCCAATAATATTCAGAAACTCTGACAGGTCAAAGGCCACTTCTTTTAAGTTTAAACCTGATTATGTCATTCTATCATTTTTTTAAATATCGTCAATATTAAAATTGTCTACGTACAAGTTCTAATGTGAACTTTTATTTATTTACGTCGCATATCTAAATTACAAAATAATCCTAGTAACTAAAGGACTAATAGCAATTGAATATTTAGGCGTATGGTAGAATTCCTCGTACATACACTTTCCTCGTAGATAAACTTTTGAAAATTATTCGCTTGTTTTCCTTATACAAATACTTGTTAAAATCCTGAAGTCTTCTTAGATACACTTTTAGGTACGGTTATGCACTAAATAATTATGTTTATGATGGATGATTATAAACATAGATACACCAATTAATTATTTTACACCCATGATGAAAAATTAGAAAAATTTCGCCATCTTGAATTTTCATTTTGACCTTACTATCGGCTTTAGCACCCTCGTAAACTATAAAAATAATACTATGATAATGATGAATAAACGTATTTTTTTTTACTTATCATTACCGCGTAAGCGGGCGTTACGATAATTAAAAAAAAACAAAATGGTCTATTGTCTATAGTTCCATTACCTACCTATTTATGATGAGTCCTTCTTAAATTTAAATTAAATTTACATTAACTCTTTTCTGTTTTGCTGTACTAAACGAAAGTGTATCTATAAGGAACAGAAGCAAGAATTTTTCAAAAGTGTATCTACGAGGAATAATTCGTATGGTAAGTGTTTTAAAAATATAGTTCATAATTTGTAAACTACAATACACGATTCTTTATCTTCATTTTTGCAATAAAACTTACATGCCAGGAGTGCCAGGACTTCTTCTAGACTATGTTGAAGTCGGCGTCCAGTCTGTCTTGAATTTCAGTAGAAATACTGAAACTAAGCAACAAGCAGTTTAGACTTCGACTAGAGTAGTTACCAAGGAACTGATAAATACATGTATTATATCATAATCGTTTTCTATATACGACGGCAAAATACATCTGGCACGCTGAAATCTTAACGTAATATTTATAAAACCAATCGGCCTATTGTTTTAAAAATGTATTTCAAAACAAACATTTTCTAAGAAAACGTAATTATTTACGTTCGTACACAATAATTATTAATATAATCAAAACAGTTTTTGCGCGAATAGTAAACATTATAAGCGTATTTCGTTCATCGAAGAACTCGATCAATAGTAAAAATATATATTATATCGTAATGAAGGGCATTCTTACCATTAAATATAACTAATGGAACACTGAACTCTAGTGTGGTCCCGGTATAAATAAGTCCCGGAAACCGGGAAAGAGGACGCGTCGACGGGCAGCTTTTTCGTACAAAAAAGTTGTGTATTTTTAAGAATTCCCGCGAAACGTGAATTGATGGCAATTAGTAATTTGATGACAGACTTGTCATCACTTTAATCATACGAACACTGTCAAGTATTTTTATTATTTAACTGTAAAAAGCAGTTGGTTAATGTGAGTTATTAAAGTAACCTGTTTTATTTTAAGCCACGTTGTGAAAACATGTAACGATCAGTAAATATGTCAGCATCATAATTAATGTACAGCAAGAAAACTTCAATCAACGCTATGACATTGAAATGGCACAGTAAATATAGCTACAGGGTCACAATATATTATGTATAACCACATTATCTTGAAAATGGTGTATATAAGACTATAATCAATCACCAGTACAGCAACCTTCTAAATTCATAAGTAAAATATGCATCATAAAAATAATAAGTTCAAACTTTCTAATAGAAATCCCGGGAACATCAGAAATCCCGGGAATTCAAAATAATAACACAATCACTCATTTATTACGAAACGAAAACAATCGATCCCGATACACATAAATCCCGGTATCGAGGTTAGTAAGCGACAGCACTATGTAACATCTGTTCCTGGGTACTGTAGGATCTCCATGGCGTCAGGTTTCCTGGGATTCAATAGTTAGTTTAACTAGTTAATAGTTGGCTAGATGTCTAATCTTCACGGAACTGTCATCGTTTGAAACCATCTGGTTGTATGCAAGTTTTAAGAATTGAGTTCCACAATTTACATTGTTCAACTGTCAAATGTTTTATAAAAGACGGTCCTTACAGTTGTAGAAGGCACGAGAAGCACAAATTATGACAAAAAAATTACTTAAACTTAGATTTTTTATTTGCTAGACCAAAACGACAACGGCGGTCGACCTTTTTTAAAATTAAAACCTTAAATAATTAATATTACTTACAGAGACAACACGAAAACAATGAAGGTTCTCTTGCAGAGAATAATTCTGTGGTTCTTGGTGAGAGTCGCCCGGATTCAGGTACATTTTTAATTATCAATGTTCCGGTAAAATGCGTAGGTAGATACCCCATTCCCCGAACGGTTATACAGAGGTGTAGGTACTACTTATAGTACCTACGAGTACGTACAGTACCGACCAAAAGTCCATAAGCAATCTCACAAAGCAATAGATTGACGCATCGGGTTGACTTACGACCTTCTTCTATAAGTTGTTACAATACTATAGACACGCACAGTATACACACACACACTCACTTTGTCTGCAACCAATGACCAGTTCGATAATCATTAGTTTTTTGTTTCATTCGTCTTGTTCACATAAATATTAAAGTTTAGCAGGTAGACCACAGAAAACTAAGTAAATTATTTCGATTTCTGTGGGGTAGACAGCGAGTATTCACTTAATAGAACTTTGTTGGTTCGTAGATAATGTTGGTGACGAGTATTTAGCTATTAGCGGTGTTGTGGTTATTATTTTCAAAATGCAGTCAAAAAATATTGAAGGGAGATAAATATTACTGCGCTGCGTAAAAGTGAATGTTATTTACACAAGATATGTAACCGGACTAAGTGTGAGTGTTATCATTTAAATATTTCATATTTTACTAAACATAAATCTTAATCAAAGGTATTGTTGATAGAACAGAGGTATTGTTGAGACAGAAGATGCCTTTAAAGTTTTAAATTCATTATGAGGTTTAATTCGATTAGTGAATGATAAGTAATTAGGTATTATGTGTAATAAATACAATGTTATTCTTTGTTCTAGAGAAATACTGTGAGGGTTAAGAGATATGAGGAAGAGGCTTATTATCGAGGTGCAGCGACGTCAAATGGTGAATGAATATGAAACAAATGGTTTCATACCAACGAGATATTTTGCTGAATTATTAAACAAGTCATTATGAACCGTTCGCCGTGCACTCTGAAGGCTTGCATCACTGAAGACCAGCTAGAAAACCGTTTTTGACTTTAAAATATTGATCATACCAACTTAATAAACAACAGATTCGTTATTGCATGAATTTATGGTAACGATTTTTTTAAGCACGTTTCAAAATGGTGTTTGTCGTATTTCTTGCAGATAGACCGAAAATGTTTAATATTATTTTAATAATATTATTACTTTAGGATTAAAATTTGAGGTTTAGTTTCAATCTTCTTTTCGTAAAGAAAATGAATACTTAAGCTATAACCTCAATACCAACCAATATTTACTAAAGCCAAATAAAATTTAAAATAATTAATGTAAACGAAACTGCCTATACCTTAAAATCAAATATTTTGTCAGTAGTTTTTTTTACATTTTAAGTAGTCTAATATTCTTATTTATTGCTTAATTACTTCGACCATGATCAAAGCTTTATATTTATGGTGAAAAAAATCCATTTAAAATTTAAAACATTTCAAAATTTAAAAATGTCAAAATAATACAAATTGCTTCTAAGTTTCTAGACATCAATTTCACATCTTATTCAGCTGAAGTAATGATAAATACTTGTAGCAGTTTGTTAACTATACTTAAGTAAAATAAATATAACGAATAAATATTTTTTTATTTTATTATCACATATCATATCACGCATTTTTTATTCTAAACCCTTTATTGCAATAACAACATTAATAAAAAGGCAGCAATATTTAAAAAATATTATTATTTTAAACAAAAATAATAATATTTGCAAAAACAGCGGAGTGATTTACGAGATTAGAACCTTAGCCATCTTGAATCTAAGACCAACGCTTAACGCCTTCTGCTATCTGCACATGTAATATACGTTCGAATTTTAGCAATGCCATACACTAGAAAGGTCACGCGTATAATGCGTGTCTAACAAATATTTTTGTTTAAAAAGTGCGGCGCTCGCGAATCGTGACGATACGACAGTGTGTAGTGCAAAACTGCGTTCTCTGTGATGTGTGTACGGCACTCACACCACAGACGTCTGACTGTTTAGACATACAAATGTACGGACTACACCGCGTGTTCACAGCAATACGACTCTTAGCGTGCTTATGCACTTTTGAACGCTTACTGTACATCCACATTTCCCCAGTAAAGTTTAAGTCCCATGTAATAGGGGGCGAGCCTATTGACATCAATCGGGCACAAATCTAGACTCCGGACTACCGTGAAATTTCTTATGGAAAAATCAAATAACTTTTGCTCGACGAACCGAACTCGGGACTTCATGCTCAGCTATAGCGTTTGCGACTACTACACCAACGAGGCAGTACATTTAGAGGATTTTTTAAGTGAAACTTCTTTAGGCGCGTTGGGCATTTTTGAGATAGGAGTAAACCCTTGATTTCGCGACACCATGACGACACCTCATTTTTGTAAACGCGTTTGTGTTCTTTATTTATATTATGTTACGGATCAATGTTCTATGCAAGTATTTTTACTTTAAAGGTTTCGGTTTTTTTTTTTTTAAACAGATTGTGCTCTTTATTGCGATAAAGTTACGGACCAATGTTCTATACAAGTATTTTTTTTCCACCAAGACGATCTTGTTCAAGTTTTCACTTCTGTCGGCACTCCCGGAGTGCCAACACTTTTTTTTTTACGTCTCAAAAGGACGTAGAGTGGATTAAGTTTGAATGCAAACAAAATCAAGAGCAACAGATAATTTACGATGTAAATGAGTAAATCCTGGAAGATATTTTGTAAACTCTGGTTGGCGGTTATCCGTCAAACAAATGTTGTGGTTACCGACCACAGTAGCTAATTCTGCGCGTGAGTCAGTACAAATACTTTCAGTCGTCCACTAAAAATATATCGAGAGCACCTGCCGACTGCCGTGTCATTGCAATGCATGGATTATTCATTTGTAACACTGATTTGTTTGTGAGCCGTGACGGCCCAGTGGAAATGGCCGCAACTTACGAGTTGTACGTTGAACTCAGGCAGTCATTTTACTTTGTGTAAATTATTACATCACCTCTGCTCTCAAAACATCGTGAGGAAACTGGCATAGAACAAAACATTCGTGACATCCACCAACCTGCACTGTGCTTCTGTGGCAGACTACGGCTCACTACCTCTCTCAGAAAGGAGGCCTCTGACCCAGTAGTGGGAATATTATAAGCTGATTAGACTGATTTGGTTAGTACAGTTTGTAGTAGTGATGTTACCCCGCTTATAAATAATGGCTATCAAGCAGATGGCCCACCTGATAGTAACTGGTGACATAAATGTCTCAATGTCGATAATTATGTGCTTGTAGATGTATCGACACCTTTCAAACCGGAACACACAGCTATGCTGCTTGACAACAGACGTAGGCAATGAGGTTATTACAGGTACTTTTGAATTGTCAAAGGGTCGGTCAGTCAGAAAGACGAAGCTAGTTGCCCATTCCAAAGCGTTGTAGGTATCTATGGAGAAGAACGGGCAAGAAACTCCACGGACACTCTTTTAAATCAAAATATTATTACAAAATATTGGTTACATCATTCATGTTGAAATTGTACATGTGAGAACAATGTAGAAAGACGTGCACGTCAAAAGCGTCCGTAGTAAAGATATAAAAACAAAAACAATTAAAAATTAAAATAAATTATAATACACTTCGTTATTGCCTCATAACACTAAAGCACTTTGTACACGGCATGGTTTCTTTACGGTACGGCGAATAAACGTAAAAACTTGTCTGTCAAGAAGCTTCCATAATGATTCATACAACACTCACGATCGTGCCTACACACGACGTATAAACCGTAGTTTTTCCCGGCTAGAAAAACGTGTGTGTACATAGGGCCTAAGTTTGAATGACACTTGTGTGACAAGGTATATTTCTTTAAGTGATAGCTAAATAGTTTCAACCATAGATAAATATAGTTTTAATAATACGTCTATGGTTTCAACCTTAGTTAAAGTTACTGGAAATTGTTGTGAAAACTGGTAACCAGGTGGATTATACTATCACGGACGAGTTCTTTTGTAAAGAGCTCTAGTTGAGAGATATCACTGATTTGGTGCGTCAATCAGTGCGTCCTGCCTGCTATGACTTACGGAGCCGAAACGTGGACGCTCTCGGTATAAATCAAATCTGCCTAGCCATTTCCCAACTATGTTGGGGTCGGCTTCCAGTCTAACCGGTTGCAGCTGAATACCGTATTTTACATGGAGCGACTGCCTATCTGAAACGACTGTCAAAGATCCACGATTGACAGCCGGGACCAATGGCTTAACGTGCTTTCCTAGGCACGAAGGAGTCTCGGTATATTAAGGTGGTCACTCATCCACGGACCAACCCCGGCAAGCGTAGCTTAACCTGATGGATCGGACCGTGCGGCTGTTATTACTTAGCCACGAGCTCCTCACGGACGCTCACGATACAACTGGTACATAAATTCAAGGTCGCTCAGCGAGCTATGGAACGGGCTATGCTTGGAGTCTCTCTGAGTGAACCAAAGTTGTCGACATAGCTCAGAATAAGCAAGCTGAAGTGGCAATGGACCGATGACTGGTGGAGTAGACGTGTTCTTGAGTGGAGACCGCGAATCGGCAAACGTAAGGTAGTACGCCCTCAGGCAGGTGGAGTGACGATCTTCGCAGGGTGGCTGGTAGCAGCTGGATAAAAGTTGCCGAGAATCGAGCTGAATGGCGTGCAATTGGAGAGACCTATGTCCAGCAGTGGACTGCTGTAGGCTGGTGATAATGATTGATTTGGTTTACGAAAACTGTTTATTATTACCTACGCAACAAACTTACATGCACACTTATGGCTTCCATTTTGAAAGTTCAACAACATTCATTGCATTATTTACGTTGCTGAGCAGACAAATTTTTCGAACGTATGAAGAAATGGATTAGCAAAATCCTTCAAAATCATACAGATTGTGATTGATCGCGTGGTACGCAATTAGTCTCCACGAAAGTCTTCTTTGAATTATCTAGATAACTTAATTCTAAGTAGTCCATATCAAATGAAATAGCAGGTCACAGAAAAGGCCATGGTATGGAGCGAGAGGGCATGGGAGGCCGTCACCTCCTTTTGCGAAGCAGTAATGCTCGCGAAGGAGGAGGCGGAACGCGTAAGGGAGAGGCAAATTTCGCGCCCTCACGCCCCTAACCACCGCAGGAGACGCCCTGGGCGTCGGGAATCGCAGGCTAATTTCCGGTCACTTCCATTTCCCATTTCCGATAAGGACCAGGCCAGGGTCGACGGCGCGTTGTGTTACACGCGCGCCTCAAAGAGATGTCAGCAGAACTAATGGGATCCGCTAGGGCCGATGCCTGACAGGGTTGCGAAGAAGTCTGAAAGGGAAATCGTGGCCCCCGGAAACATGGCAAGTAAAGGAATACGGGTAGGTTTTAGTCAGTCAGTTTGAGTCTGACACGCCCTCCCGCTCCGCCCAGAGCGGAAGAAGTTATTTGATAACTTACAATAAAAAAAAAGGTCACAGAAAAGAAAACTGACATAAATCTCAAATCTGCTTAAAAAATATTATTTTTATCGTATCCTTTTCTCATTGGCCAGTCACTGGAGAAATTCTCAACCCAGACAAATTGACGATCGTAGTTTATTTTTATGAGCAGACCACACAAACTGTTGACTTCTCAATTACTATTAAATATCAAACACAAAATAAAAACATATCTACAACATGGATTTTTTTATTCAATGAAGGTTAACTATTTTAGCTTCTCTTTGATTCAAAATCAACAGGAAAAAAAGTGATATTACTATAATTATTTCCTGTATTATAAACTTCAATGAGATGTTATAGTGATATACAGTGACTTTCATTCCGGGAAACATGTGATGTAAAAATGATCAATTTTATACCTCAAGCCGTAGGGGCTTGAGGTATAAAATTGATCATTTTATATCAACCTACCTTATTTTTTATGTTTTTATCATTGTTTTCTATTTTTTATAGTTATACGGTGTATTTTTCTGCTGTAGTGCCAATAAACGCACTTTTTTTAAGTGAATTTTTTTGAAATTTTTGAAATGGGCCTAAACCATTGATTTCGCGACACTGTGACGACACCTCATTTTTGTAACGTGATGCGTCCACGCGTGCATATCGTAAACACATCGGCAATTGAAATATTTATTAGCTGGTACCTGCTGAAAAACGTAACCTATTAGTTAATAAAACATCTCTAACAAAAGACCGGACGCTCTCAATCGACTTGGAAGTATATAGAGTTGTTAATATTATTTTAACTTAATGTTATTTATTTTAAAAATGGTAGGAAAACTGCTAAATTCGCAGGCAGATTGGAAAATAGTTTTACAGCTCTATATAGTTCACACAAAAATCAAAACAAAACAACAATTAAGTACTTAATTCTGAATTCAAATTATTATACAAGATAAATATAATAATTGATGGGTATGGAAATTAGCATTCGTTTGTATTCGGAAATGCGATGATTCCCGAGGGATAGTTGGTCGCAGACAATACTTATGTTCTTTCTCCAGAATTAGTTTACCTACTGACAGTTATACTACAATTGTTTATTTTATTTGAATTTTTAAGTTAATTTTTACCTTTTATTTTTTATGAGTCAATTTATTTTTATTTTATTTTATTGTTGACTTAATCTACTCATTACAATGTTTTGTTATGAGTTGTATTGCAATTTATGGTTAGCTAGCGACCTCGACAATTGATCATTATTTTTATTTTTTGTCTGAGCAACCTGCACCAACAAACACAACAACAAGTTCGTCATGCTCCCTTAGATGTCACTGCTTGCGGTAGCGTCGGGGGTCGGGTTGCCTCCTTCCCTCAAATATGGGGATGGTAATGGCTGATCTTTGCGTTATGCTCGTGAACGGGTGGTGCTTGTGGTGACTGGTCGTCTTGCTTATCATGGTTTTGTTATTGTAACTAGTAATTAACTGTTTATTTATTTTTACCTTGATGGTCCTAGTTTATCATTTATAACTTTCAATTACAGCTTTAAATAGCTTTATGTAAGCGGGCACGCCCTTTATGCCTGGAGGCTTTTATTTAGATACTATTTAGTTCTGTTTACGTTTAGTTTTTATTTTTTATTTCTGCTTGAGTATAGTTCTCGATGTTTTTGGTTGGTATATTGGCGTGCTCTAGCTGACATATGGCCAATAATTTATCATTTAAATTATGTTTTGGGTTGCGTAATGTAAATTATTTTGCATACTATTGTATAGAATCATTTTTTTTCTAACTTGAACAGACAGCTGTGCTGCTGGGGAGTTTGTTGCGCCACTTTTTCTTCCCAGCGAAAGGCACTAGGAAGTGGTGAAGGGTGGGCGTTTTGGGGGACTGTCTTATGTAATTTTGACGTTCAAAAAGTGCTGATTCTCAACCTAATTTGAATAAATGACTTTTGAATTTGGATTTTTGATGGGTGAACATCTTTACATACCGAGACTCCTCCGTGCCTCGGAAATCACGTTAAACCGTTGGTCCCGGCTGTCATTCGTGGATCTTTGACAGTCGTTACGGGTCGTCAGAAATCCGAAAGTCTGACAACCAGTTTTACCAAGGGGTATCGTATGACCCAGTTACTGGGTTGTGGAGGTCAGAAAGGTAGGTAGGTATGTAAAATACTGCTATTCAGCTGGGACCGACCCCGATATAGTTGGGAAAAGGTTAGGTAGTTTTTTTTTTTTTTTTAAGGTGCTTTATAGCCACCACCAGTGATACAGCGATGATACCCATAACACAAATAAGTAATTACAATTAAGATGGCATGTCAATAAATTAAATTAAAAGAAATAATAATATAAATTTAAAACAATATGTCAGTTATGTAAACAGGTCATACAATTTTAGACAAATAAACACATTCATACTTAGTCAATAAGTAAAATCATAAGTGTCTAATAAGCAAGTCGGAATCTTCATACCTCTGTTTATCAGTAGTAAACTCAGTGATGGAGTAGTAACATCTATCTAAAAGGAATTTAAACAAATACTTTTTAAAGGATCCCAGACACTCTGCTTTTCTAATAGCTTTTGGTATACTATTATATATTTTTGGGGCCATACCTAACACACTTTTGCCGAAAAATGCGATTATGAGAGGTAACATGAATGGTATTCTGATAACGGCGAGAGCGCAGCTTTTCAAATAAAATACAAAGATTACATTGCATTTTATCACTTAAAGTTTTCCAGAAACTGTCGTAGAAATATAGACAAGACAAAATCGTAACGCAAATAACCCATTTAAAGTTCGTTTTTTTAATCCCAGAGACTATTTTGACATTTCAAGTGATTGTTGTTTGTTTTTTCAATTTAGAGTTGGACATTTGCACCTGTCAAATAACGAACTGTAGTGAGTCTCATCAATATAATTTGACTGCCTAGTAACCTCATAGGTCAGAATATGCAAGAGTGCGAAGGCGCAAAGTTATGGATATGTGTTTGCTTTATGATATATTTAATGGACGCCTCGATTGCCCAGCGCTGGTCGCTCAGGTAACTTTTAACACTCCCCTACGGCGCACTCGTCACACTACGATGCTACACGTGCCCCGGCACTCGACAAATTACGCCAAAAAATGTGTATTGACCCGTATTGCTCGAATTTATAACACAGATTTCTCTCAAGTCAAGTTAACTGTAATAAACCTGCATTCAAAAAACAAATAATAAAAACCATAGACGAAGGCAAATGACAAACTGTTAATAACTAAATTTTTTACTGTTTTTTCTTTTTTTTTTTTCTCTTTAAAATTTAAACTTAACTATAAGTAATACCTAAAATTGCACTTTTTGAATTTAAATATTTCTAAGTAGTCTGTTCGCATGTTTTATACTTATCCTAGTTATACAGGGAAACCTATTAATAGCCATACAATACTGTAACACATATTCTGTAACATACTATTATGTTTCGCTGTTGGTTGCCTAAATAAAGAAAATAAAATAAAGAGTGCCTGCTGAGCTCAAGGTCCTCCGTTCGACTCCCATGTAGAGCAAAGTATTCTATATTAGTAAAAATTTTATGGCAGCTTGGAGTCTACATAAACCTCGCTTGTTTTATCTACCTACATGGTGGGATTTATAACTGAAAAAAAACCAGTGGCATTCCGCGAGTGCCGACAGAAGTGAAAACTTGAAAAAAAATCGGCACCGCGGTAATCAACGCGTTGATGTCTTTTTAATGGTCAAAAGGACCATTAAAAAGACATAAACGCTGGTGTCGTCACAGTGTCGCGAAATTAATGTTTTAGTCCCATCTCAAAAATGCCCAACGCGCGTAAAGAAGTGTTCACTTCAAAAACCGAAGAAAAAGGCGTAATTTTTTATTTTTTTGTTAATGTAATATATTACCAACTCATTATTTAAGATACCGATCGTAATATTCATCAAAAAGTTCTTTCCGACGCGTTGCGCTCACGGCGCGAAATTTTTCTCCTTATTACAAGACGGTACTTGTATCAAGTGTGATGTTTCGTCATAATACTTGAGATGCGAGCTCATAATAAATTCCCTGAATCACCGAGAGTAAGGGCGCTGACACAATGTAGGTAATAATCTTGTGTGCAGGTTTATGTTGTAAAGTGTAAATCAAGTTTGCTTATTTTTAACTCACTTTAAAATTGGGGAGTCTTAAGAGCCCATACTACCTCAGCTCAAATTAACTTTTTATCTCGCTCGCACCATACTGATCACGGACTGACTGAGAGCCAGACGGAGTGGGGTGCTGGCGGCTCCAAGGCGCCAATAGTTTGATAATTGGTTTTTACGGCGAAAATAAAGATAATTAAAAAAAAAGTGGTGGCACTCCAGGAGTATCGACAGAAGTAAAAAGTTAAACAAGATCGCCTTAGTGGAAGAAAAATACTTGTATAGAACATTAGTTCCTAACCTTATCTAAATAAAGAGCACAATCGCGTTTACAAAAGAAAACTTCCGAAACCTTTAAAAAATAATTGCATAAAACATTGATCCGTAACGTAATATAAATAAAGAGCACAATCGCGTTTATTAAAATGAGGTGTCGTCATGGTGTCGCGAAATGAATGGTTTAGTCCCATCTCAAAAATGCCCAACGCGCCTAAAGAAGTTTTCACTTCAAAAAAGTAGTCGCTGCTTTACAGTTAGTTTTTTTTTTTTTTTATTTGGGACAAAAAACAGTTACCTATACATTACAGCATTTACAAAAAGTAGTTATATTACAGTTAAAAAAACGTATAACCCACACTATTGTCCACGAAGTGACATCGGAGTATGAAAACGAACGCATGTTAAATGAAGAAAAAAGAAAAGAAGTACATAATTAGCAGAAAAACAATAAATACCGACGAATCGAAAGAAGCGGATGACAAGAGCATCCGTAGTTCATCCGTTAGTTCAATTACTATTATGCAAAGTTTCATGATCTAATTTGAAGTACTTTTTTTTTAATACCAGCGGTTTATTGTTCGGTTTGGAGGTAACTTTGGATCTTTTTCTTTCGATTTTTTTTCCTCATACTTATTTTTATTCCAAAATTAATGTTACAGTATTTTCGATATAACAGAGGATCATGCTGAGCAATTTGAGGTAGTATATGCCCTTAAATTCGACTGTATTTTGTTTCATGTGATGTCACCGCATTTAGCATCCGATAGAGTTTATTATTCTATTTATAACAGGGATTTTCTGTGTAATTGCCCTTTAAAAATTCTAATTGAAATAAATGCTTTGAGTTTGAGTTCGAATTATAAATGTGTTTGGATGTTTGTTACTCAATCACGCAAAAACGGCTGAACAGATTTAGATGAAATTTGACACACATATAGACCATGACCTGGTTAGGATATAAAATACTTTTTATCACAGTAGTACGTTCCCATGGGATTATTTCTGACCTCCATGCGGGCGAAGCCGCAGGCAAAAGTAATATAGTAAATAAATAAAAAACAGTGGCACTCCGGGAGTGCCGACAGAAGTGAAAACTTGAAAAAAAATCGGCACCGCGGTAATCAACGCGTTGATGTCTTTTACTCCACGGTGTCGGTAACAGGTCGCGAAATCAATGGTTTAGTCCAATCTCAAAAATGCCGAACGTCCCTAAAGAAGTTTTCACTTCAAAAATAAAATAAGACCCGCTCGTATAGACGCACCCTTCCCTCATGTAATAAGAGAGATTGCTATGATATAACTTTGTCGTGAACTGACACAGGGAAGATTCATCGCGTGCGAAGTGTTCTTACCACATTAACTAGTACTGAGTAAATCATTTTGTTACACCATCATATTTATGGTGGAGTTTTACCAAATTTAGGACAAAATACTTGGTCTATTCGGTCATCATAGTGTAGATTGATGGCTGAGTAAACAGACGCGACTTTAGTAGAACAATTTCTATGAAAACTTCTTGGAAATTTAAACCAGGATCGCGTTGCACCATGCGTCGCGTTTATGAGCTCCTTAAAAAGTAACTGTATGGTTTTTTCCTCATAAGACGATCTCAGACATAAATCTGCAAGGTCCTCATATGGCCTGACCAAGATTATGTCTGGATTTTAAAAGAGACTGCGACCTCTGTTTGTTTCGGCCTTTCTTCTCAGAGTAGTTGTATAAGAAACACCGAACTCATCTAGTTTTAAAACATAATTTAGAGAGATTAATTTAGATTTATGGTAGAGAATGCCTAAGGCATTAAGTCCGCCTTTATACCTTTTTGAGTGTGAAAAGTTTAAACAAATAAATAATTTATTTTTGCCGTGTAAAAGTGTTTTTTTAACCAATTTACAGAAATAAATAAATCATTTAACTTTAACCTTGATGTAAGTAACTCTTGGTAATTTGGTCTGTAATAGTGTCTGTCTGTTTTGTACAGAAACAGATTTTTCTGAGAAGTTGCTTAATAATTACCTGGGAAACGAAATAGGCCTTACCCTATTTCCAGACCGGTTCCAGATAATTATAACGGTGCTAATTTTCCGGGATGTCATGAATATTAAAATGATAAAACTTATTTTACTATTTAAAATAGTGCAGAATAGATAGCTAAATGGCCTTTTCATAATATTTCCGACCATAATACATAATATTATTTATTTATTTATACCAAAACTAAATACATACATTTTCATGTAGGTATCTAAATTAAAGGAAAACACGGCTTTACTAATTAGCTTAGGTTCTTGTAAAACGCGAACGCTCACCCGTGAGCAAACCCACATGCATATCTGATTGAAAGTCAAAAAACTTGCGATATTCACAATCTTTCAACACAACTTGTCAATGTATTGGAAAGACTACCGACATTTTCCTTGGCTGGTTCTATTTTCTAAACTGCCTCTCCCTCTTTACAGGTCAAGATGAGCGTCGTAGAGGACGGGGGGCCGGAGGAGCCAGCCCTCACAGCACCAGCGACCACCCCCACCACTCCTCCCCCCACTGTCCTACCTGATGGCACCGGACAATTCATACAGGTATGTAATATAATCAGGCCATAAACTGTGGTTCCTAATAAATCAGGGCCTCCTCTGTTCTCTCTGTGAGGAAGAACGTGTAGCGGTTACACCGCAACATACAAACTACGCATCAAAGACATGACGTCACACAAATCCTGCATCGCGCAGTTAGAGTTTACCGAGCGATCGACATACATACAAGATTTCAACTTCCAACCGATGGGCAGTTGCCCACCAGACACAACAACCGTCTGGTCGGAGGATCCTCCCTTTTCTATGGTGGATGAGTGAACTTTACACCCTGTTCCTCATACCATTAAAAGCGGGCATATTCCACCAAGCAGGCGCAGTGCGGTAGTATACACATATACGATTAAAAAGATAAGTAGAACTACTTGTGACAGGGCTCCTCTGAAGGGATGTACACAGAATACGAAATTCATTATCTATTTCAAATTAGACTGACAGTGACTTTTGAAGGCCAAATGTTAGGTACAAATTATTATCTTCAAATTATCGTTTTTTACCCAAAGGGTCAAACGGGACCCTATTACTAGGACTCCGCTGTCCGTCCGTCTGTCTGTCCGTCTGTCACCAGGCTGTATCTCATGAATCGTGATAGTTAGACAGTTGAAATTTTCACAGATGATGTATTTCTGTTGCCGCTATAACAACAAATACTAAAAAACAGAATAAAATAAATGTTTTAGGGGCTCCCATACAACAGACATGATTTTTTTGCCGTCTTTATAGATAATGGTACGGAACCCTTTGTGGGCGAGTCCGACTCGCATTTGGGCGGTTTTTTTTTAACGTGCCACAAGACAGTTGACGCGACGTACACGACGTACGACAGTAGGTTAAATGAATGTTTTTTCGCTATGAATAAATTCAAATGGTAAACTAGAAAAAAAAAGAAAGTTGTACGCCCTAAATGGCAAAACATGTAGATCCTGTTCCCTAATGTTCTTTTAAGACTATGCAAATCTATTGTATACATTATGTACCAAAGCAACAAAAAAAAATTGTGCCGGAAATACTTTTCTTTTTCGAAGTCGGCAAAAAAAGGGAAATGTCAATCATGTCATTGTCATGTCTCAATGTTTGGAATGTCATAAATCCCAAGGAAAATGTATCGCGCGTTGATGTCTTTTTAATCGTCAAAAGCTGGTGTCGGTAACAGTGTCGCGAGTTCAATGGTTTTTTACCATCTCAAAAATGTCCAACGCACCTATAGAAGTTTTCACTTCAAAAATTGTATCTCATCTCAAAATGCCTTTCATCTTTTATTTGGAGAATAATCACAAGAATAAGAGGAGCAACCAACTACCCGGAACCAATTGACAGGAAGTTAAGAGAGCAAGATAAGTGGCAATCGCTTTCAAAGCGTTTCGTATGTCTAGAATTCTCAACAGGATTGACTTATGCTTCTCATGTCAATCCAATAAATTTTTGACTTAATCATCATCGTCATCGTTGATAGAATGTCACTTTAAGTCCGTTTTATTTAGGACAGGAAAATCTTTAAGAGCATGCATTCTGAAAGTTGGCGACGTCTCAAATAGCTCTCAAATATTTCGCTTTTTATGGAAATATGAAATATCGCTCTATAGTGAACTAAAATATTGATTATGAAATGCAATTATTAATATCGTAACACTGAATATTAAGTTTTAGATGTAAAAAAAGTATTTGGAAACTTTCCAAACGCCATTTTTACGGTTACAACATCAAATTCAGTGTTCAAAGTCAAAGTCTAATCATTTATTTCAAATAGGCCCATGTATGGCACTTTTGAACGTCAAAATTTACAAAATAATAAAATTGATTGTAGTCGCCCCTTCCAAAAGGTAGTTTTCGTATGGAGAAGAATGAGCAAGAAACTCCACCGTTACTCTTTTAAAATGTTTTACAATTGTTTGTATATGTACGTACATTAGTTAAATAATTATAATTGCAATTAATTATTATTATTTATACGTCTTTGACATTTCTCGGGACCCAGAGGTCCCGGACCTTTGGAAGGCGTACGAGGAGCCGAAGCCAACTCGCAGAGGCCCCTTAGACGTTTTTAATGAAATGAGGTACCAACCGACGATTATCCCTGTTCGCATTATGCAAGTGCAGCCAAGGACAACTCCCGGTTGGTGTAGGACTATTGTAAGATATGGAAACAAAAATATTGGACTATGGGTTTGGGTGGCTAAAGTGGACTGGTCACCTGGAACTATGGAAGGACTATGGCCCCTGCCTGATCTATGTTTTATATACACACGGATAAAATGGCAGGGGGTGACTTGCACACTCAATAATGGGCTCCCGAAAACGGTCGCTAGCACAAAGTGTCGTAGCGACAAGGGGGCAACATGTCCTGAGGTGCTTATGAGGAGTGGAGAGGTATTCCACGGCTATCAGGACAATCCCGGAAGTACGGTCAAGATCCTTACCAGCATCTTACTGGAATACTTCCTTCCTCCGAGCACGTTTGCTCTTGCGAATCTCCACTCAAGCCGGCCAATTAAGGCAAGAATAAGGTGGGAGCTCCGTTCCTCGTCTTGTTCACTCCAGCTGGCCAATAAAGGAAAGCCAGAGGTGAGGAACAGGACTTCTCCCGGGTCCGTGGGGTCGCTACTGCCCAACAGCTCGCCACATGCTGCCCTGCGGGTTTTTGTATCTGTCTTGGTCTGGCTCCTCATCCCAGACCTGTTCCGGCAAAGTAAACTCTACCGGCACAGACCTAGAGTTCGGAGCACGCAAGCCCCACCACGACGTCAACGTAGAGATACGACGGTGGGGTTATTATTATTATTAAATAAATAAAAAATATCGCTCTATAGAGCGATATTTCATATTTCCATACAGTAAATATTAACAAATGAATAAAAACAGGTAAATATTTGACAGCTTTTTGCGACGTTGCCAACTTTTAGAATGCACGTTCTATATCAATTCACTACCCTAAAAAGCAACAACGAAATTTCAGGCTTCACCTTGTTGACCCTCGTCCACTGACACACATACAAACTAGATTACCTAGGCACGCACTAGGCCTGTGTAGCTAAACTCGAGCTGACCGCAGCTCGCAGTGACATTAGCTTAGCTAATGCAGTTTGGCCACGTACGCAGCGGATTGGATTAAACCAGTACCCTAATTGCGTAACTTATTTTCGTAAACAATTTTGCCTAATTTGTTTCATTTTGACAGTTCATCAACATTCATTGCGTTATTTACGTTGTTGAGCAGATTTTTGAAGTGAAAACTTCTTTAGGCGCGTTGGGCATTTTTGAGATGGGAAAAAACAATTGAACTCGCGACACCGTTACCGACACCTCATTTTTGTAAACGCGATTGTTTTCTTAATTTATATTACGTTACGGATTAATGTTTTTTGCAAGTATTTTTACTTAAAAAGGTTTTGGAAGTTTTTTTTTTTAAACGCGATTGTGCTCTTTATTTAGATAAAGTTACGGACCAATGTTCTATACAAGTATTTTTCTTCCACCAAGGCGATCTTGTCCAAGTTTTCACTTCTGTCAGCACTCCCGGAGTGCCACTCTTTTCTTTTTTCAAAATGTTGTTAATGATGTTCTTCGCCAGCAGGTACCGGTGGCCCCCCGCAAAGCCCCACGCAGAGGTATCAAGCTGCAACAAGAGAGGCCGAAGAGGGCGCTGTTCTGTCTCACCCTCAAGAATCCTGTGAGGAAAGGCTTCATCGATTTTGTGGAGTGGAAGTATCCTTTTAACAATGTTTGGATGGAAGATTATGGAAGATCAATAGGTCCTACGGTTAAAATTTAACAAAAGCCGACGAATTGTGAACCTCGTCCTATTTAGAATTCGATTAACAACTAAGACAAAAAAAGGCTAAAATTATACCAATTTTAGCATGATTGGGATATTCAATGTCAGTAGGTACCTAGGTATATTTAACCCGCGATAAAAATATTTACAATGTGGCGGCATCTATGTTGCCACATGCAAACTGACGTCATCACGCCGACGTCACGCAAAATCCTGCATCGCGCAAGCAAAGTTTACCGACTTTGCGACTAGTATATATACAACGTATCGACAACAATCGTCAGACACAACCCCCATCAGGTCAGAGGATCCTACCTTTTCTATAGAGGATGAGTGAACTTTACATTCTGTTCCTCAAACCTGTAATATCTATGTATTTGATATCAAAGTCAAGAGTATTTATTTTAATAAAACAAGAAAAGGCTTTATTTATAGCAAGAACATAAGAAAACTCAAGGTTACGGTTGAAAAATCGAAAACCAATGCAGAGAAATCAACGAGAAACTTACATAAGTCAGAATCGTTGTATCTAAGCGATAATGCTGTCGCGCTCGGTTGCGATACTGGTCCGCCTTCTGGCTAGTCACTGTGGACCAGTATCGCTACCAAGCTCGACAGCGATATCGAGGCGCCTATTCAGATATTTCTTATATCTGAAGGAATAAGATTCATTACTGTGTTCTTCTGTGTCTGAGGCCCATGGGCGGCTTTAAAACTCTGACACCAGGTTAATCACTAACCATACCAAAAGACGAAGACTGTGTTCTTCTTATGCTGGGGCCGCATCTGCGTCTATCGCGACGAAGCTTTGCACAGTGATACGATACATGTAGATGTGACTAACCATTATCGGGTACTGTCGCGATAGTTCGGCCTGCGTAGCACTTATCGCCCGGGTGGCGGTAGGTACATAATAAGCACGGCGCGTGGTCGGACTAGCGTTGGTCATTTCCAAAATAATGGAGAGCCATCTTGGATTATTGCTTGGATTATGAAGCCGCTAATGTGACCACCGCATTAGCGCGATAACTTTTTAGCGAGCAAAACATACGAAGCTTCGGCAAGCATTGTTTTGTCACGATAGACGCAGATGTGGCCCCAGTATAAGGCTGTGTTCTTTTATTTATAATGTACAAAGGAGGGTCCCTACTTGGGACTTAAACATGACTGGCGAAAGATGGATGGTGTGGTTTGGGTATAAGTGTAATACTACACTATACTATACCTATACCTAATATTTTATTAAGTTAATATTCACTTCTGCCTCACCGTATTCATTAATGTTATGTAAAACTCACAAGATACATAAATCATACTACATTATGTATTTATATTACAACATCAAGAATATTATTTTAAAAATATTCCGCGAAAACTGTACCGATGATCATAATGTTGAGTTATAAATAATTCATATGATCGATTTATTTAAAATCGATATGGCAGCGGATGGACGCAAGCCATTGGCTGGATGCCAGGCAACACTGACCCGGAAAATATTGGAAATCACCGTCTAAAATATAAAAATTGGCGTTTTTTAGGGTTCCGTACCTCAAAAGGAAAAAACGGAACCCTTATAGAATCATTTCGTTGTCCGTCCGTCTGTCTGTTAATCTGTCAATACCCTTTTTCTCAGAAACGCGTGGAGGTATCAAGTTGAAATTAATATCAAATACGTAGGTTTATGGCCCCTTGGAACTCTAAAAAAATTTAGCTTTTAAGTCAAGGCAATAAAAAGATACGGCCATTTATGCGACATATTATGATACTCGCAAATTAATCAAATCTATAGGGAGTACCCTATATATTTGATTTATTTACGGGAAGTATCCCGTGGACCTAGAATCGTGGACAAGAAACAAAAGCACAAATAAAAACAAGAGAAAAAAGTCCGAAAATTGTTTATTTGTAATTTTTACCACATTTATTTATTTATTATTTCAGCCTTACATTTGCAATTGGAGAATTGACCGTGACGTATATCGATGTATGGGAGAACATGTTTTCAACTTCAGTGTGCGTGGTCCGACACGCACACACATAGCAACAGCTTTATAAACCCTCGTAAATGAATACCTATTCAGTTTTATTTATCACCATCATCATATAGCCATCTTCTGCTTGACATTGGAATCTCTATGATCTGTTCCAAAAGTGTCTATTGAAACATGTAAACAAATAGATCATAAAACGTACCTGTGGATGCCAATTTGTAGTGCTTACAAATTAAGTGCTCCATTTCATTTGATTGGTGCCAATTCTCTTGTACCGGTGTAATAATGCGGTGTGGTGTAATTTTAGTGATAGTTTAGTTAGTTTAGTTCCGTAACTAAACTATCACTAAAATTCTTTACTTTTTTGGCTATGAGAATCTTAAGGCTATTCTGCAAAATAAATTCACTAAATTTAAAAATAATTTTGACACAACTAAATCGAATTTGACAATCGCGACTCCACTCGTGGTAATTGTTTGCCGTACCCTGTGAATTTTTTTTAGAGCCGGAGGCGCGCAGGCCCGGCAGCCTTGACGTGTTTTTTTTATGAAATTAGTCACTTTTTAATTGGAAAAAAAAAATACCTACATGTTGAGTTTTAGGGGTTTATAGGTTCTATAAAGGGGGTCGAAATTTTCATTATTTTTGCGATTGGACACATCATTTTCGAGATATATGCAAAAGAAAAAAAAAACAATATTGTTTTTGCGCCTGAAGTCGAGGTGTTGGTGTGAATTTAAAGTTCATGACAACCAATTTTATTCCACACGTTTTAATCGCGATTAGAAATAGTTAGATTTAGTTAAAAAATCTAGGTGTTAGTGACAACCGTCAAATTCAGAATATCAAAATTGCCATTTTCACAAAATTAATATCTCAGTGCCATCTTAGTGCTGTCAAACTAAAATATAGTTAAGTTATGTCACTTTAGTCTATTTCAGAATGAGAAATCGTTGTTTGACAGGAATAAACTAAATTTTGGTGATTTTTAGTCTAGTTTAGAGGCATTTATGCCAAGAGAATCGGCACCAATTATTTACTTAAATGCGACATAATTTTTTTTATCAGCTTAAACACCGAGATGTTTCTTATTTGACAATTCAGGTTAATTTTATAACCTCAATTTTCGTCGATAAATAATTTTTCAATTACAAATTAATAATGTTTATCAAAAAGTCATTGGTGATAAGATATAAAGTTGAAACCTTCTTAATACAGATGACTGTGTTACTAATTCCCTGTACCTAATAAGTGATTGCGAAAGAATTCGACCTGAACAGGGTTTGTTTACACTTTCATCAAGTTAGTAATTTTGGAACAGACTACACATCGGTGTTGAACTATAAGACTGCTCTGGACCATAGACAAAAGTGACCACTCTCTAGAAAGAGCCAAAGCGACTATGCGGCCAATACCTAGCAGTGACAGTCTAGTGGTGTGACCGTCGGACTGCCAAGTCATAGGTCTCGAGTTCGACCCCAAGGCACACACCTCTGACTTTTCGGATTCACGTGCATATTGTTTAATTATCAATTGCTTAAAAAACGGTGACAGAAAACATCGTGGGGAAACCGGCATGCCTGAGAGATATTTCTCGATGGCACGTGAAGTCAAGTCGCCTATGAGTGGCTTTAAAACTCTGACACCAGGTTAGTCGAAGAAGAAGGCCTGTGACTTTTCTCCAAGCTGCAGGCAAGGAGTAGAAAGACACAACTACTGGCCGCACATTCGCTTTGTCTCTCTCGTACTTTTCGGTCTATATTCACTACACAACTGAATACGGAACACTAAGTCTTTCCTCTATGTCTATGCTCCGGACACATCAGAATTTGGAAAAAAAACTCTTTTAAACCAGATGCTGATTACCACAAAATTGGGGACCATGAATTTGGTTTATTACTAGATGCTGATCATAATTTCATACCAGTAGACTATGCCAAGGGAACAACTAAGTGGTAGATAGTACACAATATGTTGACAATTTGTCGCTAAATTATCAGTTGTAACAGTTTTACTGCTAGTTTCTGCCGGAGTGCGGAAGTTGTAACAATGAGTGCTTTTGGCTCTTATTGTTTACTGCGCATTCTGCTAGGGAATCTGAACTGAAGCTAAACAAATAGAGATAATAAGAAAACATTGTGTAGAAAACGACTGTCTCGTTTGTCTAGAACTCGCGCGACTGTCGAGCAGGCATCCTAGATATCTCGAAGGTCGGACAGTGTTATTGGTTTTTTCATTACGAATTTCTAAGTAGGTGCATAGAATATCTATGGTAGCAGCTATAAAATATAGAAAAAGGAAAGATGTTCGCCCTCTAATTCATGGGACTGGACTATACTCCTCTGCCCAGTGTATTGGAGAATATAGTCCGTGCAATCCACGAAGACGCGCCCCACTCCGCGATTACTGTACTGTAAGCTGAACTCTAGTACGGCGCGGAGGGGAGTGGGGCGCGTCTTCGTGGATTGCACGGACTATACCTTCGTGATTTTATGTCGATCTAGTAATTATTATCAACCCTTTATTGTAACGTATCATTTAATCCAATCACTAAATATCAATATCCAAAACATTGATTTTTATGATCTTATAAAATTTTACTCTCGGCTATATTTTATCAAAATATACACCTAATGAAAATCGAATACGTCTATAAAAATTAATGTCACTCTCGGAAGAGCAAACACACAGTTAAATCGAATCACTGGGACCATATTGATAGGTCGTGTTTTGGTTGAGTATAACCAAAACCGAGTGGCGTCCAAGGACTGGAAGACGAAGTGTCGGTCGTACGGCGGCGCGGGCAGCGAGATGTGCGGACGACATTGTTACCATCGCAGCTAGAACCTGGATGAGGCTGACACAGGAGCGTGGGGATTGGCATATGAAAAGAACATAGGGTGAAGTCGGACTGTGGATGATAATAATGAAAACCACAAAATACTCCACAAATTACAACGTCATCGCCTCAGCCAAAAGACATCTTATGCTGGACATAGACCTCCCGGGCCTCCCCCTAGCATCGCCACATCGACAAATTCTGCGTTTCCCACATTAAGCAGATTCATGCGATCTTCATCCGGTCATCAGCCCTCCTACAAAAAAAATTGCAGAAAATAAAACGTTAAAGTTAATAATTTTGTCACCAGAACGTAAATCAAAAGATTAACACAAAGATATAAAAGTAAAATATGACGGAAATATATATTTTTGTCACTAAAATGTAAAGTTGAACGGAAATCGTTTGCAATAACTCGTGCAACATATTGACGGACAGACAGTTTGGAACATGCTCACCAGTTACAAACTATATGACCGTATTATTGGGCTTTAAATTTTAAATGCTTTGGGAGTGAGTTGAGTATTTTTAGCATCGTATCAGCCGAAAGACTGCTGGATATATGCGTCCCCCAAGCATCAACACTATGACCAATTCTGCTGGTTGCTCCCAAAATTATCATTTCGTGCCTAGTTTGGGATTCAAAGGTTTCAACTATAGCTACTCACAGCCTTAAGAATGTTTACATAAGATTCTAAGGTTAAAGACCAACACTTAAGCTAACCCCTCATTGTTTTAAAGCGAGTTTGTTTACCAACCTATTTTTTATACTATAAATGTGTCAACCTTCCATTAAGTATATTAAGAATACGTTCAGCCTGTACGTATAGCCTTATTCATATTTTGTTCCTTATTTTCCTTTCCACAATGTAGATATAAATTTTATCCTCTCCACATTCTTCCTTCGCGTTGCAAGCACCCTTCATCACTGTTTAAGTGACACGTACCTACTCAACCCAACTTGGAAATGCTACGCAAAATCTTTGCTGGGATTCTTATTATTGAGAGCATCTTACCTTAACAAAAATATTATACGTAATAGCGATTAGCTCTGTAGTTTGTACAAGTTATCCTGCAGTTTTAAATTTAAAAGAATGTGTTGTATTATCCTTGTTTATTTGGGGTTGGCATACCATGTCGTCTTCTTTCGTAAATCTTTTTTAGCTGTCATCACAGTCACATTTTAAATCCAAATTATCCTTCAAAAAATCCATCCATAGATTTTTTTTGGTCTCTCTGACTTAAACTCAGTCACATTCATTCTCAAAACATGTGTTTTAGCCGGTCTATGATGTGTAAACAACAGGTACTTGTCTGAAATCACTATTCACCGCCAGAAATTTTCATAAAAAAGATCAGCCGAGAAATAAGAATCAAAGACATTCCGAACAGAAAATAGACATCAATATAACCCCCACACAAGCCCACACAAAACAAAAATACAGTCAATGTTTGCTATTATTTTGTACGGAAGCAAGACGTACACAAACACTAGTAATAAACTATTTTGGAACTATGACTTCCTAGGGGAAAATGTGCAAGTATACAATGGTTCACTAGAAGAAGAAAACGACGGAAGAAGACTTTTAGTCTTCGACCCTAAGGAGTTAACAACGAATATTATTGATCATGGTTTTCGAAAGTCAACTTTGCTAAATACTAATTCAATACACCATGACATGACAGCTTACATTAGCCCAGACGGGGTTAAATATACTAAAATGTGGTCTCGCCTGATGGAAAGCGATGAAACTAGCTACCCATGTCATGTTTACATAGAACCTTGGTATCGATATTAATACATTCAAAATAGAAAGATTCGCTCACATACGAGTACATACTAACCCCATTACAATTACTATTAAAAATGGCGATGACGACTCGAACAATGACTATGTGGCGGCATCTACAACGCCACATATAAACTACGCGTCACGCAAAATCCTGAATCTCGCAAGCAGAGTTTACCGCACGACGAGTTTATATACAACGTCCCGACTTCAATCGTTGGGCAGTAGCCCACCAGACACGATACCCGTCTGATCGGAGGACCCTTTTCTAAGGAAGTTGAGTGAACTTTACACCCTGTTCATCATACCTCTATCTAATACCTTTAAACGAGCAATTCTTGTATATATGTATATGTTACGGCTAAAACCCGAAGTGCGGCTACACCTAGTTTTAGCCGGCTAGAACTAGGTGCGGCCGGTAGCAGTTGGTTAAACTTGCCTAAATGGATCCTGGCACTCGCCGGCCGCTGCCGCGACACCGCTCGCTTCACTCGCTCGGCTCGTGCGGTGTGTTATGTGGTCACAGTTCTAACCTAACCTAACCTACCTTTCAGCCATTTTCCTTTGCTACAACTAACTTTAACCAACTGCTACCGGCTGCACCTAGTTCTAGCCGGCTAAAACTAGGTGTAGCCGCACTTCGGGTTTTAGCCGTGACATATATATATTATCTGAATTTCGGAAACGACTCTAACGATTTTCATGAAATTTAGTATGCAGGGGGTTTCGGGGGCAATAAATTGATCTAGCTAGGTTGCATTTGAAAACGTCGTTCAAAAAAAAACCGGTCTTCCAGATATTAACTACAATATTGTTAAAAGTTCACACTACCTTAACAGCTGTCTAAAAACTATTACAGCTACTAAATAGCGCCACTAAAACCAGTAGTTTCCGTGTAACATGCTCCATTGCCGGCAAAGGAAAAAATCTGGCAAACCCCCAAACAACAGCAGGAATTTATGAATGAGTGACAGAAAATACCGAAACGTACGTGTTACAAAATAGTGGGAAATAGGGCAACTTCGCGGTGGCTGCCAATGTCAAGGGTCTCAGGTTCAAATCCCATGCGAGTCACAGTATTTCTTATAATAGATTTTTGTGAATGTCTTAGCAACAAGTTTTTTACTAGACCATTGCAATGGTTCAAGGTTGATGTGTTTATTTTTATGATTATTTGAACACTACTCTGTTTTACTGATAAGCTCCATTAAAGTAATGTACTGCAATTATATTTATGGGCAATATGTGACCTCGTCTATCTTGCAATAACAGTTTGGTATGTGCCAATCTGATTTATGCTATACTAGCAACCGTCCCATGGTTCGCACGGGTGTCATGGCGACATGTCAAAACATCGAGATTTCTATGCTTAATCCAAGTTAAATATTACGGTTTTATACACGTCACACTTCCAGAATAAATGCTCTAAATAATGATAGCATCTAAATACATTGTGTACTTTAGATCTGAGTCGTCACACAGCCAGACACGAAAATCGACTTTGTTTTATATCTTTAATTATATAACATAATATGAATTTTGTAAAAGATATTGATAGATCTATGTCTGGTATTGCTCTGCATCTCAATCAATATTTATTGACTGATCTTTCTGAACTATTTTGGTTTCAAGCACCACATTCGACAAAGTAGGTATAGAGGCATGAGGAACAGGATGTAAAGTTCACTCGTCCTCTGTAGAAAAGGGAGGATTCTCCGACCAGACGGTTTTTGTGTCCGGTGGGCTACTGCCCAACTATTGATGTCGTGACGTTGTATAAATGCTAGTCGCGCGGTAATCTTTGCTTGTGCGATTCAGGATTTTGAATGACGTTCGTGTGATGCGTGGTTCACATATATACTCAAATCGGTAGAACTAGTATCTACACTTTTGCATAGGAAGACGTTTTATTCACCCATAGACTAAGAAGTGGCCTATTGTTTTTCGGAAGTCTCACTAATTAGAGGCTTACTACATCACGTAGGTATTGAATCTTTTTATGGCCTCCAACGATACCAAAAGGTTCTTTTCATCGGCCGCCTATATTAGCCCCTTACAGTTGATTAACTTTGCGGTATTCTCATTACCTGCAACTATTAATAGATTGTTATTGAGCCAGATTCTATTATAGCTCATTTGTATATAAGCTTTAATAATAATATTGTTTAACTTTGCAACACTTTTGCAGATTCTGCAAATATAAAATAATTGTGGCTCATTTGTTGCCAGACTGTTCAACATACTGCTAAATTGATGTAAATAAATCAATCCATCGAAATATGCTATTTAGATGAAACTTGGCACAAGTCATATCTATCTTAAAATTGAACTAGTTTCCAAAGAAACAATAATATTGATATCTTATTCAAGTGAATGAAGACTGCCTTCTGTTTTGGCTGAAAATATGCTTTTAATCTTGAATTGTGACTAGTCATCGAGAGTAAATTGGTTTTCATTCAAAGCGATTAGATCTACTCTTACTTTGCTAGAATGATTATTATGTACATACATTTTGATCTAAAGTACATCAAGCATTAGCCATTTCATCAGAATTAAAAAAAAGAAAACCGAAGTTTAAGTAATCAAGAAAACATTTTTGATCAATTCCAAAGCAACTGCCCTGCGGGACAACAAAGGAAAAAACTTAGAACATAAACAAACAGGTTTTTAGGATGAAATTGATGTTCTCTATGATCTTTCAAATGATGTTTCTTAACTCGAGAACTAGACCGTTCGAGTATATGATTCTGACCACCATCTTCGCCAACTGCATTGCCCTAGCCGTCTACACACCTTATCCAGCCAGTGATTCAAATTATACCAATTGGGTTCTTGTAAGTTTTCACTTTCAACGTTTTACCATTGTCTACGTCTGTTGAATGATACAATTTGAGTTTAATTTGTTCTGTTTTTCATTATGTTGATATTTATGAGTTAAGTTATTATGGCTATCAATATTTCTTGGTTTAAACTTTTCAGTTTTGCTTTTCTTTTATCCGTTTTAAACAAGTTTCACAGCAAGCACCTTTTCCTATAATTCCTCATTACTTAACGTGCTTATTTTATTTACTTAAAGAATTTACTGCATCATATTCTTTGTTTGATTTACAGGAAAAAATCGAGTATGTGTTCTTAGTTATATTTACGGCGGAGTGCATTATGAAGATTGTAGCATACGGGTTCGTTATGCACCCTGGCTCCTATCTCCGAAACGGCTGGAATTTGCTCGATTTTACGATCGTCGTCATTGGGTAAGTGAATTCTGAAATTAGGTTTAATATAATCTATTGTTTCATAACGGTTGCATTTAGGTTGATCAGATTTGGAAATGTGTTCTTGAGAAACATCTGTAACATTATTGTTACTACTATCTAGCCGTCTGTTTCTGGTAAAACGAACACGCTCGTATAATTTACTAATACAACAATTTGTAATCTGATGATGACTGTATGCTTTTAGTATGCTATCTAGCAACCGATTGTGTGATGCAAATTCAAGCATAGTTCTCGGAAACAGAACGAATAAGCTGATAACAATAATTTCATATCGTTTTATAACAACTCCCTTTTTTTTGTGTGGGAAATTATGAAATAACTTCTCCCGCTCTGGGCGGAGCGGGAGGGCGTGTCAGACTCTTACTGACTAAAACCCACCCGTGTTCATTCAGTTGCCATGTTGCCAGGGGCCACGGTATCCCTTTCGGACTTTCCCGCGAATAAACAACTCCCTGAGAGAGTGATAACCTAATTGAACTCTAAATATGGATTCTTTCGCTTAACACAACATGTAAAAACACCCTGTCCGATCCATGAGGGTGTTGTTAGGTATAGTACTGAGAGTCTAATTATGTGATAATTTTCAGGAAAAAAGAAAAACAAATATTCGCCACATTTTTTTTCAATGGGGAATTTTACCGGTTTATTACATGGCGCGCAGGCGGCCGTCGTTTAGCGGGTGCCTACAAGTCATAAATTATGACCCCTGTTGAAAATTTGCTAAATTTTAATGAATTTGGGGTAATTTTGGTACCAAATATGTGAATTTTAAATAGCAATAACTTTTTATTTTCAATAATAATAAACAAAATACTTTTTGGTAATGTTATTGCAGTATCTATGTACCCGTTTCGGATCGGACAGGATTTGTTTTACATAATGTATATTTGGATTTATGGTCTATTTCATCACCTCATTTATAATATCACACGAATTCTGAATTAAGAATTTTTCACATAGCCTCTGTAATGACACATTTTACCCCAACATATTTTCCAAAATTTCCAGAATGGTCAGCACAGTGTTATCAAGTATATTCAAGGACGCGTTTGACGTGAAAGCTCTGAGGGCGTTCAGGGTGCTGCGACCTCTACGACTGGTGTCCGGCGTGCCTAGTGAGTTGTTACTAATTTAATGCCTTTATAAGATAACCCTCAACCATATTCTGTTTGATCATATGCAGGCAATAGGTCCCTTTGAAAAATATTTCGGAAGTTATAGACGAGTGAATACGCTTTTATGAAAATTGAACATAGGTGTTCCTTTTGGATCCTTTTGTGAGGATGCACATTCATAAGGCTCTTACAGAAGACATACAAAAAAAATGCTTTACGTCTTTATAGAAAAGAAATACTGTGAGAATAAAATATAATTTCTTTATCAATTTATCAATCACGATTTTTATACTACATATTCTCTCAAAGAAACTCTATCACAGAATATATTGCACGACTCATAAGTCATAATGCGAAATATTAGAGAGTGCTTTGCGATGGAAAAATTTGTTTTGCCACCTTTCTGCAACTGTTTTTATTATTATTACACTCCTGCTATAAGAACCTTCTTAATTTATGTACCATTGTATATTTAAATACATTTTTATTGATTTAATGCAGCAGAAACGACCAATACACCAAAATAGTTTTTAAAATTTCCTTTTAATAGAGTGTGAAACCTGAAAACATTGAAGCTTGCGAAAAAAAATATTAATTTAGTATTTTTTATACATAGATTTCAGCCATAGGAGGAACCCTATTGAAAATAGCTCTTTTATTCAAAGTTGTTTAATAAAAAACTAAGTAATATAAATATATATATCTATATATATTTCCAACTTTGACCCTCTTCCGTTGCCTAGCAACCAACAAAGCAAACCTAAATAGTCTTTGACAGTACGTTAAGATTGCAAGGTAAGAAATTTTACCCATATTGATGGGTAAAAAAGCAGTCAAAACATACTTCATGAAAAGTCGTTTAAGTATTTTTCTGTTTTTGAATGAGCGTTATGAGCCGTGCACTTCTGGTTTTTTTTTTCATTCCTACTGCATTATTTATTTTACCATAACTACAATTTCTATCTATTGCAGTTTCTTCTAATCTGATCTTCCATTCCAGGTCTCCAGATCGTGTTGAACTCAATCCTGAAGGCCATGGTGCCGCTCCTTCACATCGCACTTCTGGTCATCTTTGTCATCATCATCTATGCCATCATTGGGTTGGAGCTGTTCTCCGGAAAGATGCATAAGAGCTGCTATAATAAGTATACAGGTTCGGAGTTCATTTACCTACTACAACAATAGTTCAATAGAACAGCCCCGGATCTAGTTTTTTTTTGAGGCGGGGCAAAAACTGCCGGCTGCCGCCCCCGCCAATATTTTATGGGGATGCGCTAAGTTACACCCGCGAAATGAAAATTTTGGCAGCAACATATTAATCAAATTTTATCGATCGATAATGCGCCAATTCAACAGGGGCGCTAAAACTGTTGTAAAAAAGAAAAAAATAGAAAGATTATAAATGTGCTGCGCATCTCATTTATTGCGCTTGAATTTGTGGCCCCCTGAAGTTGGCGCCCGGGACACTGGCCCCGGCTTGCTCCCCCCTAGATCCGGGGCTGCAATAGAATAAACTGAATTTTGACCATGGCAGCCAATCTCAGTGCAGCCATCGAAGCGGGGGATATTATAGTGCACAAACTTTAGTATCTCCCACTCTCATAGTCCGATGTGACGCAATCCGCACCACGACCGGAGAGAGCCAACGGCTTAACGTGCTTTTCGAGACACGCGGGTATCACACCGCCCACTTTATGAAGACATGCACCTCTCTTGAAATAGTTCTGTATTCTTATTCAGTAACTAGCTTTTGCCCGCGGCTTCGCCCGCGTGGATGTCGGAAAATATCCCACAGGAACGTGCTATCGGGATTCAGAGTATCCTACGTCCTAACCCAGGTCATGGCCTATCCTATGCCTTTCATCTAGAAATCCGTTCAGTCGTTACGTCATGAAAAGGTAACAGGCTGATATTAAATCTGTTTTAGGGTTCCGTACCTCAAATTGAAACATTAAAACCCTTAAAGGATGACTTCATTGTCTGTCAAGACCCTTTTCTCAGGAACGCGTGGAGGCATCAATTTGAAATAGATATCAAAAACTTAGATCTACGGTCTCTTGGAAGTGTAACGAAAATCAAACTTCCAAGTCAACGCAATAATGGGCACGCCACAACTGTGGCGATAAGTTCCCTCATTGAGGAGTGGTAGAGAGGCGCCACGGCGTCCTCACCTTCCACCTGACGCAGTTTCTCACCGGACACGGTTGTTTTGGGAGGTTTCTGTTCCGGATAAGGCGGGAGGAAACGCCCGGGTGTGACCATTGTGTGGATCGCCCGGAGGACACGATGGAGCATACGGTGGAGGTCTGCCCGGCCTGGACCTGGCACCGCCATGTCCTCGTGGAGACGATCGGCGGTGGTGATTTCTCGCCTCCGGCCCTGGTCCAGTCCATGGTACGCTAGGGCCGATGCCTGCCGGGGTCGCGGGAAAGTCCGAAAGGGTTACCGTGGCCCCTGAAAACACACAGGCAACTGAAGGAACACGGGTGGGTTTTTGTCAGTATAAACCTGACACGCTCTCCCGCTCCGCCCAGAGCGAGAGAAGTTATTTGATAATTTCCCACCCAAAAAAAAAGTTAACGAACTAAAAAATACGGCCATTTGTGCCGCATATTTTGACACTCGCAAATAAACCAGTCTATTTAGTACTTCACGTTGGTCCAGCAGCATGAAGTTTGGCGAGAAGTAAGGTCAAGTAAAGAGGAAAATCCGAAAATTGGTAATTTATAGTTCTATAATGAACGGCAAAGTTAAGTTTTTTCTGCAATCTGGGATTAAAAATTCATAGGCCGTGTCTTGGAGTAACAAACCTCAGTTGGCCCAATATAGTTTTTTGGTTCTAGTAATAATAATAAATAGGATCGACCGGCGTCAAAAAAGTTTTTGTGAAAATTGGCCATTTTCTTGCTGACTGTACAATTTTTTCAAAATCTGTGAATGCAAAATGTTTCAAAAAGTTAAGGAGAGTCTCCTAAGACTGTTTTCTTGTAGCGACAACGGTTAAGGTACCTGCTCTTGTTGCCCCATCTCAAAATCCATCCTGTATATGCTATGATTGACTGCTTAGTTCCATAAAGGTATAGCGTGATGGTAATCTTTTAAAAGGTTAAATCCGTAACTATCTGCAATATTCTAACCTATTGGCTAGCCTTTTTACAATTTGCGGTAAACTATAGAAGAATACAAACATAATGCTATATTGCTCATCCCCCATAGCAAATAGCGTGATAATAGTTTTTGAAAAATCTATTGTGAAGTTTCCATTATTTGACTTGTAGATTATTTATACCAATTTTCAAGTTAATTAAGCCACACAGTAAAATCCTCCACTGTAAAAATTAATACCCCGTTTTACCCCGTTAAAGGTAGATTTTCAAAAAAACCTGATATACGTTTTTATTTATTTTCAGTTTTAATTATAAATACTGAGTTTTGAGTTAATCAGACAGCTCGTTAAAATTCTTCCATACAAACTTTGACACCCCCCAATCCTCCTTTAGGGGGTATTTTAGAAAAACTAAAAATGAAAAACTTTATAATTTACATAGATAAGTATTCGTGCCAAGTTTCAAGTTTATTAACTCAAGGAATAAGATTTTTCATACAAACAAAATCCGCCCTTTTCACCCTCTTAAAGGTCGAATTTCCTAAAATCCGTTCTTAGCGGACGTCTACTAACTATAAACTACCTCCCTACCAAGTTTCATCTTCATACGTCAAGCGGTTTTCGATATTTCGTGATGAATGAGTGAGTGAGTGAGTGACCTTTCGCTTTTATATATTTAGATTAGATACTAGGCACCTAGTTTTAAATAATAATCCATTTGAAATAAGATTAAACATTTAAATAAATCTTTTTTACAGTCTGTTCAACCGATTTTGACTTCTATTGCATTGGTGGCATGACAAATGGCAGCTGCAGTAAACAGTTGGTATTGTAACCACGTTTTTGCTTTTAATGTCATCCTTATGCCTACGGTAAAAGAAGTCAAAATCAGTTGTACGGACTGTAAAAAATTTAAATGTCTAATCTTATTTTAAATGGAGTATAGATATGTTCAATAGTTATATCTGATAAAAAAGGCTTGACGAACATTAACAGAGTTGCATTTGAATTATCGACGAAAAAATTTCTTGTGATGAATTATAAAGTCCTCCAAAAACACACAAATACTATGTTGTGCGTGTTGTGTATTAAAAGGACTTGAATAAAGATATAAAGAATATTCATACTGGATATACTATTTGTTTAATCTTGTTCCACAATTACTTGCGTAATTATTACAGGGATATATGACGTAGCAGGGCGGTGATATGTAAGCGACTGGCAAGCCACCCGCTAGCGCTCCATTAAAATATCAAAAATGCAATTCAGTATATCGCATCGCTAGGGTCGCTACAACTGTAAGCCTACGTATAGTCCGTGTAATCCACGAAGACGCGCCCCACTCCGCGATTACTGTACTGTAAGCTGAACTCTAGTACGGCGCGGAGCGGAGTGGGGCGCGTCTTCGTGGATTGCGCGGACTATACGCACGGACGTAAAAATATCGCGGCGGAATTTTATCGCGTACAAAATTTTCAACTCTCGGTGTTGAGCCGAGCATTGAGAATCTAACAAAGTACAACTCAGCGCGACAAAAAACACACTGTTGGATTTTCAACTCTTGGAGCTACGCAGAGCGTTGAAAATCCAGTGTGTGAAAAAAATTGCCGCGAGAAAAAATCGTCCGTTCGTACCAGGGCTAACTGTCTGTTGACTGTCGAATATGATATCTACCTATAGATTAGCTCTCAGCGTGTGACTTATAAGATAGTCATAGTTGTAAACTGGTACACACGGCAACACATCAAGCTATACATTTCCAGTATAAGCTGACCTCACATTGTTCAGAAATCCTTTAGAATGCGAGATCAGCATAAACTGGAAATGTATAGCTTGATGTGTAGCCGTGTGTACTATCTAAATGTAGTCGTATAACACTTTTCAAAGAAGTCGTACCATGACAGACGTCTTGTTGGGCCTCAGTTGTTGACTAGCAACTGGAGCCAGACAAAAAGTTTGCATACGCGAAAGAGAAAGAAACATTATATTACTTATAAGTGTGTCCTGCTCTTATTATTATAATTATTCCATTGCTCAAACTCTGCCTACGTTAACTGTCCTCAGATGAGATCATGGACACCCCTCACCCCTGTGACGTGGACAATGGCTTCAACTGCTCCATGGTCGGTGAAGAAATGGAGTGTCGGGAAGGATGGATAGGCCCTAACTTCGGCATCACCAACTTTGACAACTTCGGCCTGTCCATGCTGACGGTGTTCCAATGCATCACGCTTGAGGGCTGGACTGATGTTATGTATAATGTAAGATTATATATTTTATCAATCTAAAAATAGGCTCACATTTTTAACACATTAAATTCACTCCCTGTTACAAGGTAACATCAACACCCACATAGTACGTTATTATTTATTTATCAAAGTTTAAAAAAATCTTAACTTAAGAACAATGCCCCGCAAAACCGTTTTTACGGTTTATCTGTGGGAACAGAACAAGTTTATCAGTTACGTAGGTATGCTTTCCCTTTCCGGGAAAACTACTATTTTATATGTAAGAAAAATTACATGGCAATCAGTTGGCGGGTTGTATTGCCTGGTTTCTGTTTGTTCTTCCCAGGAAGGAATACATAATATATATCCTTATTAAATCCAAGACGGATATGAGCTTTTTTGAAAATTTTCATATTATTTATTTTCAGATTCAAGATGCAATGGGCAACAGTTGGGAGTGGATCTACTTCGTGTCTATGGTCATCCTGGGCGCTTTCTTCGTCATGAACCTCATTCTCGGTGTGTTGTCTGGGTAAGTTTATTTTTTTATTAAACTTTGTGCACTATAAAGGTTTAAAGGCAGACTAAACTTTCAATCGTTTTCTTCTATGTTTGCCTTTATAGCTAGAGAAAGTTGGCATAGCATAATCAACCTATAATGTTCCTACTGCTGGGGCAAAGGCCTCCCCTCGGTGAGAGGGAGTGGGCCGTAATCCACCACGCGGTCCCAGTGCGGGTTGGTAGATGTCACAAGTCTTCGAATTTTTGGTTCGATGTTTTCCTTCACCGTTTTGAGTGCAGTGGTGATGAAATAATTTCCATAAAGTAAAGCGCCTGTCTGGGTTCGAACCTACGACCTACAACTCGTAAATCGCGGCTGTTACCACTGGGCCACCGCTGCTCCTTGAAAGTTGCCAGTCAGCTCCAAATATTACTTGATAGTTACCCAAAACACCTGCCCTTTCACCACTTCCTAGTGCTTTGACCTGGGAAGTGGTTTTGTTCGCCCAGAATTACTACTGCGAGAAATGAATCTAAGTTATCAGCAATTTCGCATTCTACGGTTGCAGTATGAAGCATTCTTAGAAATATGAGTTTAAAACTTCTAAAAATACCATTACAATAAGAAAGGCATTGGGTGTCGCAATTATAATTTTAATAAAATTGCGAACTGAACAAAATGTATTTTAATTACAGAGAGTTCTCCAAAGAAAGAGAAAAGGCGAAGAACAGGGGTGACTTCCAGAAGCTTCGAGAGAAACAGCAACTAGAGGAAGATCTGAAGGGCTACCTCGACTGGATCACCCAGGCTGAGTACCTGGAACCGCTGGCTGATCAGCATGAGCATCATCCACCAGTGGATCAGACCAGGGATTATGGGATAGGTGAGATATTAGACGAAGATGATTTTTAAAAGCAAGCTTTTCTTAAATGGTCAAATAAAATTATAACTCTTTTGAATTTAAATAATTTGGTCTGAGTTGGTTATGGGTAATGATATTCATAGATTTATATGATTCGGTTTTTACTTTTATCTTGAAAAAATAATTTTATCTTTATTTTAACTTTTTTTTGTAGTCATAGACATTGCTTCACTAGCGTTGTTTTAATGAATAAGGTATGAAAAAGAAAGAAAATACATTTGAGTAATTTACCTACAACTCGATTTGATGGAAGACTGTTGCCCAGTAAACTTACAATCAGAACGGACTGGCACTGAAGTAAGATGTTTTAGAATACATTTCAGGTCAGACACAGAATGAGCACGATTCTACAGACCATCTGGGGATAGAAAACAATGAACAGCAGAGAGTTTCAGTTTGCAAAGTATGGAAGAAGGATTTTGATAAAGTAAGTCATAAGAATTGTAAAAGTAGCTTTAACAATATGTTCAAGATAATTATAATAAGCCAGAATTAGAGCTAAGTGACAACACACCGCAAGAGCTACTACTACTCAAGACCAAATAACCACGACTACTCTGTCAGGCACTAAGTAATTAAAGTAAATGAGCCCATGCAGACCAAGACTCCTTAAAGAAACCAAAAATACATAGTATTCATAAAACACTGAACATGTGACTGATAAGTTAAACAAAAATAAATAACTTTTGAATTAGACAGAAAATTACGAGGCAAACGATAAAAAAGATCACACAACTGAATCTGAATCTTTGAGTAATGAAAGAGCGAAATCTTTTACTAATTATAATGTTTTCGCAGGTAAACCGTCGAATGAAGAGAGCATGCAGGAAAGCAGTGAAGTCTCAAACATTCTACTGGTTGATCATAGTGCTAGTGTTTCTAAACACAGTCGTTCTGGCCAGTGAACATTACCAGTAAGTATTCAATCAAATTATACCAGTAAATTGGCCTAGACGTACAATAATATATAGAACACTGGGTTAAGGCCTCGCCTTTCATGCACGAGGTTGTGGGTTTGAATCCAGGCAAGTACCAATGTGACTTTTTCAATTCATACGTACTTTCTGAATATATCTTGGATATTACTGACATCACTGAAGGAAAACATCGTGAGAAATTCTGAACTTATATACACTGACGAGCAATATAAAAAAGCCACTTGAAAAGTGCCAAAAAATCTAAATATCTAAACCACACAAAATCAAAAAATCAAATCAAATCATTTTTATTAACATCAACATCATTTTAAGTTAACTTCATGAAGTAAAAAATATCTTGAAAACAGTTTTATATGTGTCTTTATGCGCTATTGCACTTGAATGTTACTTTTTACTTCAAGAAGCTATCTTGCGTAGTTTCGGAAATATTTCATGATAAGTTAGTGGCTTTTTTATATTGCTCGTCAGTCATATTATAAGTCTAAAATTGCCATCTCGTCTTGAGCAAGTGTAGTGATCAATGCTCATCCTTCCTTGGTATGGAAGGAGGCGTTTGCCCAGCAGTGGGACAGTAATAAAATAGCATTTTATTTTTATAACCTACGAAAAAATTGTACCCTGAATCTCTAATCTAGAATCATGTGTTGAACAGGAATGATGACTAAAAAAAATATTTGTGTCCGTCTTGTAGATTGTTAAAAAATATTGGACACATATTTTTTCTTTTTTTACGGCGAAAGATAACGGCGATACATTGAATTAAAATGTGCCTTGACATCACGAGTATATAGATTTTATACTTACTTGTGACGTAGCGAACCTCCACTCCCCAACTTTAATACGTTTTATTATCCAAGTAATTTTGTATTAATATGATAAAGCAAAAAATACGTAACATAACATAACATCACGCCTGTAATCCCCGAAGGGTTAGGCAGAGATATACCTATAGTACACCCACATTTCGCCAGTTATGTTTAAGGCCCATGTAATAGGGGGCGAGCCTATTGCCATCAACCGGGCACAAATCCAGACTCCGGGCTGCTACTGAGAAATTCCAGATAGAAAAACCCAATAACACTTTGCCCGACCCGGGAATCGAACCCGGAACCTCATGCTCAGTAGTAGCGCTTACGATCATTAGACCAACGAGGCAGTCAAAAGATAATATCAAATTTTTTTTATTATCTTTCTGACGGACTGAATAGAATTTCTTTTTTTTGACCCAGGCATCGTCCCTAGTCATAGCAACAGTTTGCACGTTGATGTCTCTTACACAGTGGCCAGTTTAAAAAAATCTCATTGTATAATTTTCAGGCAGCCCGAGTGGTTGGATCTCTTCCAGGAGTATGGAAACGCGTTCTTCGTCGCGCTCTTCACCTTAGAAATGTTAGTCAAGATGTACAGCTTAGGATTGCAAGTAAGTTGTCTATGTTTCGACCTCTATCTTACTATAACTATTTTCTTCTCACGATTCTTTGTTCAGCATTCATCACGAAACTAGAAACAAACTAACGACAGTAATGAGTGTTCATTGCATCTACTTATGCAAAGTATCAGTCAGTCCTATGAAATTATTGTTCACCGGAATTTTACAATACCTAATCTCGGAGACATTGTTCTCCTTTAGGTTATAAAGCATACAAAGCATCTAGCATGACTTTTCAGACTGTATAACCTAAATCACGACTATCAGACACAACAGCAGATCTGTACAAATCACACCGTGAATATTTAGGTGATCTTGAAGTGTGCTGTGTGAATAGTGTCAATCCCTAGTATCATCTAAAAGCAGTGGTGGCCCAGTGTTAACGGCAACGCCTTACGAGTTGTAGATCATAGGTTCGAACCCTGACAGGCAATTTACATAAAGTAAAGCTTATGTAAATTATTTCATCACCGCTGCTCTCAAAACGGTGAAGGAAAGCATAGTGAGAAAATCGGCATGTCCTAGAACCAAAAATTCGAAGACATATGACATCTACTAACTCCCACTAGGCCCGTGTGGTTGAGAACGGCCCTCTCCCTCTGACCGAGAGGAGGCCTGTGTCCCAGCAGTGGGAATGTTAAAGGCTGATTATGCTTATACCAGGTAAAATGACAGCTCACTTTTACAGAATAGTCCGGCTGACTCTAGGGAAGCTATTGATTGACAGGCCACTTCACCTAAGTTTTCAGAATAGCACTACAGTTGTCGCGACCAATAGTTTGTTTCTAGCAATATCACTATTTTATACAGGGTTAAAAACCTGGTAAAACTTCACAGACGTCACGGGTACCGATATCAAATCATTAGAAAACAATAAAGTACAATCGGAAGTCATTATTTTTTGCCAAATGGCAAAAACAGAACCTTTGTAATTTCGTCAAGTCCTTCTGTCCGAATTTCCTAGAAGGCGACAGGCGCGATTTAACTAGGAGACTATTTGCAATATATCGATGAAAATTGGAAAGAAGGTGGATTCTCAAAATCGAAAAATAAAAATTTGGAGTCTTTGAAGTTTCACCAACAAATTTCAGCCCAATAATATGTCAATTTGTTTTAACCAGTTTAACATCATACACCACATTCTCTACTAACCTCTGCTTAACACCTATGCTTTGGTTGCTGTTCTTCTTCCATTAGACTTCTTATTCACATACTTCCTCCCGGTTAAGCTGCCTCCGAACATGTTTCAGGGCTACTTCGTGTCTCTGTTTAACCGCTTCGACTGCTTCGTCGTGATTGGATCTATCAGCGAGATGGTGCTTACCAAGACAGAGGTGATGCCTCCTCTTGGGATCTCTGTGTTGCGTTGTGTCAGACTGCTCAGGGTCTTCAAGGTTACCAAGTAAGTAATAATCTAGTATCTGCACATCAGTAGAAACGCATTGAGTACAAAACGTCTTTCTTTTTGTTAAAATTGGTTGAAATCTATCACAAAAAGTTTTAAAAGACATGACTTTCACTCACGTCTGTAATTTTTTTATTAGAATAATGGACTATTATAAACTCAAACAAACGATTCTTCTTTTTGTTAAAATAAAAGAACATCATATTTTGCATCTGCCCAGTACTTTCCCATCGTTGTTGTGTTTGTGGTTTCCAGTTTTATCCAATCTAACCAGACACACGACTGGACTGCCACGTAAACTGGATATAGAACAATGATCGCAGAAGGTTATCATAAGACACTTTTAAGTGATGTCTGTACTTTCCACGATAAAAAAGTAGCCTTCAAGACAGCTTCATTTTCATTTGTGAAGAAAATCCTTGCATTAACTATTAGAAGGACATCATCTGGCCAGCCTGTGCTGGGGCCTGGGTAACAGAGTCTCTCTGGGTAACTCTATTCAGACTCCCGGTCAAATCTACCTACATAGGTTAAAACAAAACTTTTATCTGACCACTGAATACAACATACTTTGTTGGAAGTCTCTAATGTTTTACCTCTGCAATTCAAATAAATACAATGTTGCCCATTGACATGTGCCCGCCCGAATTTTTCTGAATATTCATGAAAAATTATCGAAAAATAACTTTAAAAGGGACTATCTTTAATATTTTTCATGTTATTCAATTTTTTATATTTTGAGCAGCGTTTGCCATTTCTCCGATGTTATTGGCTCGATTTGGATCCTGTTTATTATTTCTAAAAGCTTACGAGTTATTTTATCGAATTAACTAACATTTTATTAAAATTTGTCAACTATGCAAAAAAAACGGAGAAGAAAACACTTTTTCCAAAAAAAAACTGTGTTATTAAAAAAACACAAGTGTATGTTCATAAAAGCAAGGGGGATTTTGAAAAAAAAAGTCAAGATGTACCCCCTTTTAAAGTTATTTTTCAATAATTTTTCATGAACATTCCGAAAAATGCGGGTGGGCACATGCCGATGGGCGACATTGTATGTTCACATTAATATCTAGCCTATTAGTTAAAAAGTACTTTAAATATAACTTAAGCTGCTAAGTAACTATAAAATTAAAAAATCGTCCAATAATGTCTTTATTATTCAGTTTAAGTTAAAGGAAAGACACTTCGTTCACGTGTTCTTTATAATAATCAGCACTTGCACTGCAGATTAAGTTGCAGCAAGAAGTCTCATAAGACCGAATCCCTTTTCCAGATACTGGCGCTCTCTCTCAAACTTAGTAGCGTCACTCCTCAACTCGATCCAGTCGATAGCTTCCCTCTTGTTACTGCTGTTCCTCTTCATCATGATCTTCGCGCTACTGGGGATGCAGGTCTTCGGAGGAAAGTTCAACTATGACCCAGTGGAGGAGAAAGATCGACACAACTTTGATTGCTTCTGGCAGGCGCTGTTGACGGTATTTCAGGTATGGAAGATTCTTAATTTTTCGTTGACTGTTTGACTTAACTGGTTGAGAAACTAAGGCCACCATGTTCCCGTATCTATCTTGCACTTGTAGTTTAAAGGTTGTGCGACAGTGACAGGGTTAACGCTTAGCCAATGTACGTGCTAAGTAACGCTTATAGATCTTGACCTAATACAGCAATGCAAAGTTATGAGTACCTACACAAAGCATTGAAGCTCTCTTAACAACAAAAGAATCGAAAACTATGGCTTGTGAGCTCGATGTTCAACATTGAACGTTAAAATTCGAATCGCGACGGGTCTTTTACAAGTCATTTACAGGATTATTTAAATGCTCCACCTCTATTGTTGCTTCCAGATCCTAACAGGTGAAGACTGGAACGCGGTGATGTACGAGGGCATCAAGGCTTATGGTGGTGTTGGCACACTCGGGATCCTCGCCTGCATATACTTCATCATACTCTTCATCTGCGGCAACTGTATCCTTTTCTTTTCTTTTTGTCTTGGTTTATGTTTAGAATCTCATCACTCCTTTATAAAGTCTCTAAACTATGGACAGCTATTAAAACTATGGCTTAATACTATTTTTTATTTAGATATATCGTTATTGGACAATGGGCACGGTTGAGAAATCCATGCACGACAGTAAAGTAAAAATATATTTTTATATGTATTTGTTTATACGCAAATGAGTATTTTATGCAATGTTTTTGTTGTTTTTGTTTTGTGCGTTTAGTGTTGTTCAGAATAAACTGGTTTACTTTCTTTATTTTTCTATTTTACAAATGACAGCAGCCATTTGTTGCACTGAAACATGGAAACGACAATATTCATATCTTTATTTGCGTTTCATAATGTTAACAAGATCTTAAAATGACTTAAAGCCAAGGTACAATTATGGACCATGGGAAATTAGGGCACAACAAAAAGTAAAACAATTAACAATTAAATATACAAACAAATCAATTTTTCCTTAACTACCCGTCTCGCAGACATCCTTCTAAACGTGTTCTTGGCCATCGCTGTAGATAACTTAGCCGACGCCGAATCGTTGACAAACATAGAAAAAGATGAAGCGGTAAGTGATATTGGAAATACAATTTGAATTCTTGAGTCTTAAGGACTAATACAAACGAGGATAATCCGCAGGCTCCTGAAGAAAAAGAAGGGGGAAGTGTGGCAGCAGCTGAAGGTGTACACATAGATACTGATGATGAGTATATTCACGACGACGATGCGTATACTTCAGATAAGTAAGTATTTTATACAAATAGCTTTACCATATCGATCCCTACTGGAGATAGGCCTTCTAAAAACCGACTTTTCATAATGTAAGTACTAAAAGATATACAATTTTCAGCTCTGAAAGAGACTATGATGAGACAGGTTCCGAAGAAGAGAAAGAAGATATGGAAAGAGAACTAAACGAAATCATAGACGAAGAAAACGAAGCAATCCAAAGAGCTGAAGAGGAACAAGAGAGAGAAGACCAAGAAATGATGGAGGGCCATCAGAGGAATCATATAGGTATAATCGTTTTAGGTGTTCAATCAGATGTAACATCGACTATGATTCTTATTGCAAATATTTGGGAAAACAATCTTGGTTTGTGGCTAACACTATGCAAGTTTTTACTTAGAGGGCAACCGTCTATTCAGTTTAATGAATCTATTATGAATGTGTCTTTCTTAATACAGAAATGAAGGTTTATGAAAATCTATTGCATTTTGATATGAAGCCACCAAACCTGGTGCATCAATTAAAGAAATATTTTCTGTTTATTTTAAAACAAGATATTGTAATTAATGTTCAATTGTCAAAGAAAATTATAACACAAGTGTATAATCTATAAATGATACTATTGCAAAAGCTGCCAACAATGGTGCACTAAACATAACAATAAGCTAACCAACCAAAAACAGTGAACACAGAGTTGGAAGAAGAGCCTCGGCTGAAACGTAAGCCAACGACCTCATCGGCGCGCCCGCGCCGGCTGTCCGAGGTCGATATATGCGACACAAAGAAACCTATCCCTGATGCCACCTCCTTCTTCATATTTGCTAAGACCAACAGGTTAGGGGGGGAAAGAAGATTAACAGAAACTTATTAGATGTTATTTTTTTACGTATTTTGTTTTTATGATTTGTCTTTGATGGTGGGCGAGAGATTCTCGTGCTTCTGGCGCTGAAAGGGCTTATTTTATATGATCCAGTATATTTATTGGTATATCTTTTGTCATTACAGTGTGTGATATAAACATTGAAACTTTTTCAGTTTTTCATGATGGGTATGAAATTAGATCATGACATGTATTCATAATATATATTTAATATTTTGCTGATAACGATTTGTATTTTGTATGTCACGCGTCGTAAGCACGATTTTTTGTTTAATTCATTATAGCAGCAACAATATTATCATCAGCTATATTCAATATCAACACTATCAAAGACAAACCCGTTTTCTACTTTATGCCTTACGTCTTTTTCTTCTTTCAATTAATTAATTATTAAAAATTAATTTTTATTTACCATTTCTACACATTTAGCTAATTTCCACACTTGTGTTTGCGTTTAATTAAGCATTACAATAATTACTTGATAATTTAGTTGAGGCATTCTAGGTACAGGGATTTCGGCATGGTCAATAGTGATAGTGAGACTATTGGTAATCTTAGGATTAAAATAACTTTAGTGCTAGACGATAGTGTAGAAAAATCTGTAATTTTCCTTCACAAAGATGGCGGTCAATCTGAAGAAGAGGGAACACTGGTAACAGCCAGACCACGGCGTGTGTCAGAACTGAATATGCCAAATCAGACGCCGCCTATACCGAACGCTAGTAGTTTCTTCGTATTCTCACCGACGAACAGGTGAATGGTGATGACTTCATCACCTGGTGGTACCCATGTCTCATTGTGTCGATTGGCGTTGTGTTGTCCTTGCAGTGATTGGCATTACATATCATCGACTGTGACTGTCCCTGTGTCTGTTGGAAACTGTATTTCCTTGTAGTATGCCCATTAACCATATATCCTCTAGAGGATTATTCCTTTAATCTACTGGTTTCTTTATTTAAAATCTTAGTTGAGTTCTTTTAGCATTAGAACAAAAATATTCTTCAGTTCATCCTGTTTCGATTTCATTTTCAAATTCACCAGAAATGATGACAAAATTTCTGGTAAATAAAACTTCTTTTCATTTTATGTTTTTTCAAAATTTCAAATTCCTATTTCTTAGTTTATACCGCAGTACCGTTTCCAACATCATATTCTTCATTCATATGTCCTCGTGATGCACGAACATCATAACCTCCATTAAGTGTGGAATAATCAAAATTAGATGAACATTTTGTTTCAGCAATGAGTATAGTGGGTACCGAAATCTGTGTTTCCCATTAGAAGTTAGGTTTGTTTGTTTAGTATGATAGGTTTCAAAGCATGACCTGAAATCCCTTAGATTCTTCATTGATTTTTGTAAATCGGAAATCTTATTTTGGCTTGTAGCGTTTACCACTGAAATTGCATGCAGTGTGTTTATGCATGTTTGTCAAAGCCGTAAAAACTATACGCCAAAATTGACGATTCTGATAGTTATTTTCTAACGTTAATTTGTTGCATGCGTGCATGTTGTGTCCCATATTTTATTTATTTGCTCGATTTTATTGCATGTGCTTCTATCACTGATTTTGTAACATGTGTCTAGAATATATGTGTATCTGTGTTATATTTTATAATATTTGAAACACACTTCAAAATTCTCACTAAATTTTTTACTTAAATGTCCAATTTACTTGAGTAAAATTTATGTATTTGCTATCAAACCGATGAGGTCAACTTTATAAGCAATAGCTTTATGTAATATTAAAATCAAAGTAACCGTCAATCAGGTATCATATTTTCATCAGAATTCTTTGCGTAAATTATTCTAAATATTTTCTGGTGTGTTTCCTTCCACGTCATTACTATGGTTCTTGTCAAAATTCTGACACAGTTCTTCAATGCTAGGTTCCGCGTGTTTTGCTACCAGATGTCGTCATCATCTACGTTCGGAAACATCATCCTCGTTTGCATCATGCTGTCTTCCGCTATGTTGGCTGCTGAAGACCCACTCGATGCTGCTCAAAACGGGTTTAGAAATTGGGTTAGTATACTGAAAAACATTTAATTTCGAGCGACGTATATTCTAATAAAAGTAATGATCGAGCTTAAGAACTCACACAAGGTATTAACGCTCAAGTGCGGCCAACCATGGACTTTAAGTCGGAAATCCTATATGTCCCTATTTTTAATAGCACTCATACCTTTCAAATAGGCAAAAACCGAAATGATAGAAATAGAATCAATTATTTCGGTTTCTTCACCTTGTAAAACGACTCCTCCAAGGATTATTTTACGAGGTAACACTAATAAGAATTTCTCATCAAATTGCTTAGTCGTGCGTTACATTCAATCACTGCGATAAACTATTTGTTTCCAGTTGCTAAGTCAATTCGACGTATTCTTCACGGGCATCTTCACGCTGGAGCTGTTCCTGAAGCTGATCACTTACGGGCTGATCCTCCACCAGGGTGCCTTTCTGCGGTCCGCCTTCAACGTGCTCGACATGCTCGTCGTTTGCGTCTCGCTAGTCTCTATGAGTTTTAAGTACGTCATAAAATGTATTGTGTTTTAAATCTAGTTATGATTTTGAAGAATGAGATATGAATTAACTATCGTCATCGATGGTCACATTCCATCTCAAATTCACAGATGGTTCGAAAATACTCGCAATCATATTCCATCAAAAATGGGTTCAATACTTCCACAAAAATAAGAAACAATAGTTACTATTTTAGTTATTTAAATATCAATTATACCACAATAATACTTCATTTGATGGTAATTTCAGGTCGGGTAGTATATCGGTGGTGAAAATATTGCGAGTGTTTAGGGTGCTGAGGCCTTTGAGGGCCATCAACAGGGCCAAGGGCCTTAAGGTCAGTAACAAATTCTTGGACTTTCAAACAACTTATTATCATATAAAAATGACATCGTGGTTATAAAGATTCGGAATATTTGAGTCGGTATTTAAATGTAATTATATCTTAAAGTACTTATTTGACAAATATTATAGTTAAGAAGTGTTTATTTAAACAGTCTTGCAGGTCTAAAATATTTTACCATATTTGCTTACATGGATGATGATTGGTTTTGATTGTGATAATTATGTTATACGATGGTTGTTATCCTATGATCAAGTATTTTTATCTGACATGAAAGTATATGTATTTTTCCGTGATTATAGCACGTTGTACAATGCGTGATCGTAGCCATCAAAACGATCGGCAACATATTGTTGGTAACATCGTTACTGCAATTTATGTTCGCTGTCATGGGAGTCCAAATGTTCAAGGTAGGGGGCAAACACTATATACTGAAGAATTCCACACCATACTCCGTTATACGAAGCGTCTTGTGTGGCCACGAGTGAATACACATTCATAATAATTATATCACCGATATACAATAGCTTTTCAATACACCTTTGGGTATAAATATTTTTATTTGACACTATTTCTTCTTCTTCTCTTTTTCTTACTCATTTCTCATGATTTCTTATTGTTTTACTTTTATATCGTATTGCTTTAAAGCCTAAGAAATCACACAACTTTCTACAATGTGTTTTTTACCTTTATATTTTTTATTCCTATTATTATAAGCGAAATGTCTTCTGCCTGTAGTCTGTACATTGAAAGTATCTAAAAGCAGACCTAAGGTTGTTTTATTACACAGGTGTATTTTATTTTAAGCTTCAACTAACTCTTGTGCTAATATATTATATTATTTTGTTGTTTCTGTTGAGCTTCCATACCATATATATTTGGAAAGCTTTGCGATTTTACCCTTTTTAGTTTTAAAGAAGGTACCTATATTTATGTTGTGCTTCGAAAACTATCCCTGTGTTCATCAAAAATCTTTATTGGAGAAAAATTGGTATTAATACGATGAAGAAAGGCCTTGAAGAATCAAAATTACGAAATTAGCATGTTGAACTCGTCAGTAGAAATTATTTTATTAGTATTTATAATTTCAATGTCGTCAATTAGTTTAAGCATGACATCATTAATACAACCCAAAGGTGTAGTATATGTGAGACCAATCATTTAGATTACTAATTTTACCTTTATGTTAGAAATTATAACCTACCCCCTACCTTGGCGTTTACTTGAAAAAGTGGAGTTCTAACCTTAGCAAGTGATGTGGTCCCTACGGCCCTTGTAAGATATCCCATGTGATTAAAAAATGGTTTGCTTGTCCCCCTATGTTTCCGTGGCTGCGTGGTGGACATTGTGGAATCCTCCCCCCTTGGTAACGTATGCCCTGACGACTAACTCACTGAATCCGTTAACAGTATGTGGTGAAGTGTGTGATAGTAGCGATTAAGACTATAGGAAATATAATGCTAGTTACGTATTTATTACAATTTATGTTTGCTGTGGTTGGTGTACAGTTGTTTAAGGTGAGCTGTGGAACGTTTGTTGGTAGTTGAAGTAAGATCTCCGAAACTGATTTAGTTAACTCTTCTAAAATATTAAGTATTGAGAACCATAAATAAAGGTGGAGCAAACTTATTAAATTATCACATTGTTCATTAAAATACTTGTAGAAGCCCATACTGTAATTTTCAAGAATCCACACGGGATCCACATAATCAGAATATAGTCAAGTTCGAAGATCTTTTATAAAGCATGAAGTATGTCCTAATTTTGTTCCATTGTAACCTATGTCGCATGTCCTTATAGGGCAGAATCATAAAAGCTTGTAGTTTAGGAAAGGTATCATTATTAGATCGTATTGTCTTCATTTAAACTTTAACATAAATGTTTTGGCAAACTGTATTTATGCTTCTTTAAAGGTTCTTATCATGAGAAATGGGTTCATTAAAATATTTCAACGGGGCATTTGTAGTATAACATATACTTTCAAAATTAGCTGCAACACATTTAGATGTCGTGGCATGAAATTAATCTAGTGTTAATTTGAACTTGTCATTGATTTAATCGCTGAGATTTTGTTTCAGGGCAAATTTTTTAGGTGTAATGATATTTCTAAAATGACAAAGGATGAATGCCAGTAAGTATCTTTGTTTACTTATATTTTTAATTACTAAACCACATTATTAATTGTAACCACCCATGTGTGAAAAAATGAAATGTAACGATTAGACTTTGACAAACGATACTATCAAATTGTAAATGTTTTCAGAGGAACGTATTTAGTATTCGAGAATCGCAACTATTTGGTGAGAGACAGAGAATGGACGCGATACGACTTCCATTTTGATAATGTAATGAAAGGAATGCTTACTCTTTTCACTGTGTCTACCTTTGAAGGATGGCCAGGGTACGTGTATCTCGATGATTTATTGGTTACTTAATGCTTTCTAGTGAATTATGAAGATATAATATTAACTTTTAAGGTGTAATACATATCCATAACGCATTTTGTTTCAGGTTGTTGTACGTCTCTATAGATTCGAATGTTGAAGATCGGGGTCCCATAACTAACTTCCGTCCAATTGTTGCAGCCTACTATATTATTTACATTATTATAATTGCCTTCTTTATGGTAAGTAGATATTCTTGCTAGCATGACTGTTATTATGCTTAATGATAATAGTGTATCGATAAATGTTCATGTTATTACGTAATATTTTTAGGTTAATATATTCGTCGGTTTCGTCATAGTGACCTTCCAAAACGAGGGAGAGCAAGAGTATAAAAACTGTGAGTTAGATAAGAATCAGAGGAACTGCATAGAGTTTGCGCTGAAAGCTAAACCTATTAGAAGGTAAGATTTATATCAACTGCTACACCTACAAAACAATACATAAACGTAATTTAAAAAAACAATGAAAAATCTGCTAGCCCAAATTAAGAAAAAATAATATTTATAACACGAGAAATCTAAACTACCGCCCGCTGAAACCATCCTCTTGTCCTTCCAGGTACATCCCAAAACACAGGATCCAATACAAAGTATGGTGGTTTGTGACGTCACAACCGTTTGAGTACGCTATCTTTGTACTGATCATGATAAATACCATCACCCTTGCCATGAAGTACCACAATCAGCCCCACGAGTATAGCAAGGCGTTGGATTTGTTAAACATGCTGTTTACTGCTGTCTTCGCTTTGGAGTTTATTTTTAAACTTGCCGCTTTTAGATTTAAGGTACGTTTTATCTTCGTATGTCGTATATTTATTATAATTTTTCAACTTCTAATTTCATCTACTTGTGCCTCAAAACTTTCTCTCTGAGTAGCCCTCGCAAAGTAATATATTAAAATCTTGAGCTATTTAATTTATCTCCAAGCTTTTTTAACTTTTAATTTAGTTAAAGTATTCTTTATTTTTATCTCACCAAATGGATCTGTATCATCAATTTTATTCAGAACTACTTCGGCGACGCTTGGAACACCTTCGACTTCATCATCGTGCTCGGCAGCATCATCGACATCGTCGTCTCCCAAGTAAACGAACTCAAGAACCAGGTAACGGCACGGTGCACTCATAGATATACACTTCCTAGATATACACATTCACTAATGATATCTTGTTTTGGAATGACCAACTTTTTATTTGAATATATTTTTCTTTTTAGCTATTTTATGATAATCTTTATTTTGTTTTCACAATACGTTTATTTTGTATTTTTTACAATGTAAAACAATTATAATTAGAAATCATGTAGAGAAAATGGAAATTTAATTCACGATAGAAAACATAGATTAACTTACTAGTATAATAAAAACCTTAACTTAGTTGTGCTAAAGTCATATAGGTTGTAGACGAAATATAATTAGTTACTGTAAATATACCACAAGTAATTTGATCATTCCAAAACCCAGATAGCATAGTTACTGTCCCGAGCATGGACAATATTATCGATGTTGTAATAACAGCAGATGCTAATGCTCTCACATACGTTGAACCTGCTGGATCCGCCATTGAAGACGATCGTGTTGATTTCAGGGAAGTGGCATGCCTAGGACTCACGTTGTTAAGGTAAGCTGCGCTTTCACGCTAATTGTTTTAACTTAGACATTGTAAACGTTATTTAGTCACAAAAGAGCTAAAATTATGACTTTTATGAAGGGCCAATAGACAACTAAATGTCTAATATTATACGCTCAAGTTAATCGAGAAACAGAAGAATTGTAAGATTTTATGACAAAACTGATTGAATGACGTTTATAATTAATTGAATTAGATTAGTAGTAACAAAAACTATTGATAATAATATACAAATAACACATAATTAAAATAAATAGCACACTGAATTAAAATCGCACTGATTTAGACTTAGATGACAACAAGAAAAAAAATAACAGCTTTTAATATTGTATGATACGAGGCAACTGACAATAAAGATGGTGCTTTAGATGTGTACAATAAAAAACTTTGGGACAGTAACACTAAAGTAATTTTCTATATAAAATATAATCCTGGTGAAGACTGCCACAAAAGCGCACTCAAGAAACAGTCACCAATCAAGTAGAAGCTGTATTTTAATTGCTTATAATACAACAGCAAACATCCGGCTAAACACTCGCGCTAAAAACCACCTAGAATAACTTGTAAAAGCAACACGTAAACGTAACACACAAACATTGACATGCAATTTATTTATTTGGAAATAAAAGTATAATTACACTTTTCAGTTACCACTGCGACAAAAACAGAAAGCATAATATATTTATCCTTAGTGGTCTGACGGCAGCATCTCAAACATGGAATCAATAATCTAAAATAACATTTCCTCAAAACTTTAAATGGTAGTAAAATTTTATGCAATATCCAACCCACAGTTCAAAGATAAGAACAAACAGACATCACGGCGAGTTTTTAAATTTTACACAAAAAATTGAACATTGGTGATTGTTTACCAACAAACCACCATATTCTTATTTATTTATTTTTATGCGTGAGTTAAAAAATGAGTAGCTTTCAATTTCTACAGGTATCTTTCCACCACTGAGAACAAACCTTGACTTACATTTAAACTACAAACTTACAGGAAAGTTCCATACCTTCAATAAACTTCTTCCGTCTCTTCCGAGTGATGAGGCTGGTAAAGCTGCTCTCCAGGGGTGAAGGCATCAGGACTTTGCTTTGGACTTTCATCAAATCCTTCCAAGCGCTGCCTTACGTCGCTCTGCTAATTCTCATGCTGTTCTTCATTTATGCTGTCGTTGGGATGCAGGTACGAGCACAACACCTAAGATCTGATCACTTCTGAATCCACAAAATGCTATGTAATATTTTGTATACCTAGATGACATTTTGATGTTAATGATAACCGTTTCGTTGTAGGTGTTTGGAAAAATAGCAATAGATGATGACACCCCGATCACAAGGAACAATCACTTCCAAACTTTTCCGCAAGCCCTTCTTGTATTGTTTCGGTCAGCTACTGGTATGTTATTTTATTAATTTACAATTCACATTTGAAAAATCTTCATCATTATAGAAACAAATATTATGTTTGAAAGTTTTAACCTCTAACTCTTTGTCATTTTCTAGGTGAGGCGTGGCAAGACATAATGATGGGTGTCTCTCCAGAGCCTGAAGTAAGGTGTGATGGGAACTACCACGAGGAAGGTGATGTGGAGATAGAAGACAGTGGTGGTACATGTGGTAGTGTGCTCGCCTTTCCATACTTCATTAGTTTCTACGTGCTCTGTTCCTTTTTGGTAAGCTATTGATTTTAGCACAATCAAGGTCCTTAACAATAGAATGTGTTCATTTAAACATTTATGAACACACATATAAATTGTTGTTGTTTGTATTCTTCAGTATGATCTACAATCTGGTTTTCCTTTCAGATTATCAATTTGTTTGTGGCTGTCATTATGGATAATTTCGACTATTTAACTAGAGACTGGTCAATATTGGGACCACACCACTTAGATGAATTTATAAGGTACCATATAATTTTACACTATATTCTATCTCTTAAAGATGTCATGATTACGTGCAATACCATTGTTTCAATATTTTCAGATTATGGAGTGAATACGACCCTGATGCCAAGGGTAGAATAAAACATTTAGATGTAGTTACTTTATTAAGAAAAATAAGCCCACCTTTAGGTAAGCACCTTTCATTTATTCTTCTCCATGTTTTACATAGACATATCTATATTTTCTTGTGATTTTTTCTTATACTACTCTTTTGCGACTTTCACATGAAGGGTTCTTTGTCCAGGTTTTGGTAAGTTATGTCCGCACCGCGTCGCGTGTAAGCGCCTCGTTTCTATGAACATGCCGCTGAACTCTGACGGCACTGTTCTATTCAATGCCACGCTCTTTGCCGTCGTTAGAACTTCGCTCAAAATCAAAACTGAAGGTAAGTCCAGTACTATTGATACATCTAGAAAAGTTAGTTAGTAGTTTATTTTGGGATCTTGACATACGACCATCATTGTAAATACTGCTTCCCGTCTTAATAACATGGCGGCACGGTTGGCGCAGTGGTTAAGCGATTAACTGCTGCGCTGCGTGTCGCGGGTTCGATTCCCGCACGGAACAAATATTTGTATGACCTACAAGTAGTTGTTCCGAGTCTGGCTGTTTATGTATGTGAGTTTAAATGTTTGTAAACGCACCCACAATACTGGAGAAATTCCCAGTGTGGGGCAAAGTTTCTTTAAAAAAAAAACATTTCGCGATCTTCGTATATTCTATTAATGTTTAAAATCTTGGAACAGTTGGTTTAGAGAGGTGATGAAAAAATATTAATTTAAAGATTCAGGAATAGTCTACTCATAAATTATTACCCCACAGGCAATATAGACGACTGCAACACACAACTAAGAGCGGTTATCAAAAAGATTTGGAAGAGAACATCTCCAAAACTATTAGATCAAGTAGTTCCACCACCAGGAGATCCGAATGAAATCACCGTTGGCAAGTTCTATGCCACCTTCCTTATACAGGATTACTTTAGAAGGTCAGTCAATAATATAGATGAAGATGACATAGCAAGTTTCTGATATTTTATACGATTTGGATTTTATGGTACATGATGTTTAGAAAATGCCGAGTAAAACCGGTTATATTAAGAAAAAACGAGAAAGTCGTTTCTTGAGGCAAATCGCCAGAAAACATTATCATGTACCATAGAATCATTATAATTTAGTTTTTTTAATAAATCGGTGATATTCTAAATCGGTTCTGTATTCAAGTAAACGATACTGATAGAAATATTTAATTCTAAATATATAGGTACTGATGGACATAGAACCGATTTAACCGATTTAAATTAGCATTTATTCAAAATTATGTTACAAAATTATTTGATTACATCCGGTTTTGTCCTTCGTCGACTCATGAATCTGGCACTATTGGCGTTTAGAGTTTTAGGAGAAATTAAATTTAAAAGACGAGAGTACAAAAAAAAACCATTCGTGTGTTGAGCACATATAAAAAGAAAACCTTAACCACGTTTGGTGATTGGTCAGAATTATTTTGTTTGAATTTATTTAGTGATTTGATTTTATTTCGTTTCATTTAATTTCGGTTAACACTGACAAATACATTTTTGTTTCATAGGAATCACGCGTGAGTAACAACAGATACGTATGTGTAGGAAAGAATGTTCCCTTTTTAGTGTTTTTTATCATACAAATGCTGACATGACCCTTTGCGATATAGATCTAATAAACTATAGAGGTCAAAGCGTTACCCCTGAAAAAACGTTGAAATTTGATTCAAACATACTGTTTTACCCTGCATGTCCCTATGACGCTCCTACAACGTACATAATCTTTGGTTTAGCTTTATACAAGCTGTTTTGTACACATTTACGAATTGATGCTATCCAAAAGCATGCAGATGTTTTCTACAATCCAACTACCATGTTTTTATTTTGTCCAATATTTTACGTTTCCCGTTGTTATATGTTGTGTTTTTGTGATATTTATGTTATAAATATAATTTTAGTATTAGTTCATGAAATTAAAAAATGATTATTCTTTGAAAATTTTTTCATCTTCGCGTTTAGAATTTCTTATCATAGGCTATAGCTATATCTGAATTTTCTCTCTTTTGGGATTATTTAGACTACAAATTTTTAAGAACATACTCGTCGTAGATAACATCATTGTCAACTTTTTTATAATAGAACTTTTTCAATTCTTAGAAAAATCTTTTCGATATCACTTCAACGCTTAGCATAGTTGCACACTGCAAAGGAATAAATTATGTAAGTACTACAGAATTCTTCTCGACGCTACAAATGATTCTAAACCTAATCATGTAAATCATAAGGTTCAAAAAGCGAAAAGAGCAGGAGATGAGGCAGAGTGATGAACAAACGCACCAGATGACACTGCAAGCTGGGTTGAGGACATTACATGAAGCAGGTCCAGAACTGAAGAGAGCAATATCCGGAAACTTGGATGATATTACCGCTGAATGTGATGTGCCTATGCACAGGGTATGTATTAAAAAGAATATAAGTAAGATTACATAAACCGCATTAAACCATCTAAACGTAAACAATCTAATGAGATAGTTATATATAGTATTTGATATATGAATAGAAAAGAAATAAAAAAATAACTCTTTTTTTTATCACAGAGAAACCACTCCTTATTTGGAGGAGTCTGGTCAAGCATACGAAGGCACGGACCAAACAGACACTTCCATAGACATCGGAAACATGGAGAACCACCAACTGGTAAAGATTAAATTTCATAACTTCACACTAATAACAACATCATATTAATATCAAATTAATTCATTACTAATATTCCACTGATCATTTTTCACACAATATTTTGCCTGAGAAGTATTGTGGTCGACACTATCTATGTATGGAGTTGATTGACAATTGGCGCTAAAACTACAATTTACAAGGTTTAATTGAAATAACCCAAAAGCCGAAAAGAGGGCATTGAAATCATCATTATGATTTATGAACAATTTGTCCTGAACCAACCCTGAAATCGCGAATAACTGTTCCATAAACTTATGTTCACATAACTCGACGAAATGTAAGGAATATTTGATTATTTTTTCGCGGTTTTCATCCTTGTTTAAGGGTTTTAGTGCATGCGTACTTTGGGCATCGCACAGACTGATTTGGCATCTCGAGGGTGCTAGACGAAGATGTCACCATAACCTTTCAAACTATACATAGATAGTGATTTGACTACCTTTAAAGAGAATGAGAGTGGAATTAAAATGAATGAGTTTACCAGTGAAATATCTTCTCTATGCAGATGAACAAATAAAACATTCATCGTCAGCGGAAGAACTACTAACAAATCATGGTAAATATGCTGAACAAGGCATACGAGATGAAAGGAATGAAAGTTAAATGTAGGGTATATGAAAGTGAGGGCAGTTTATAGGGGTGAAAGAAGTGTGGGTGTGATGAATACAAATGGAACTGATACTAGATTTGATCCCCAAATCTGGTGAGGAGATTTGGTATTTTCTGCATTATTCTGTGACAGCCAGATCAACTCTTTTGCCTGGGAGTGGGACTGACTCGTACATAATTGCTAAAAGATGGTAAGAAAGATATACACACACATTTGGCTACCATAAAACACACCAATGAGTCAACCGACCTCATTAGCGTGTTGGTAGATATGCTTTACTTTAAAATAAATAAGTATTCAATGTGCCATAAAAGGAATGGAATTAAAATGCGTGAATAAAAATTTGAAGAACTGAGTGAAATCTTTGTGGATTAAAAGGATCCCCTAAAGTACATCATCATCATCACATCAGCTCGCAAATGTCTACTGATGAACGGATGATAAAATTCATTAATTATTAATACTAACTTTATCAGTGACGTTCTTAAAGAAAGTCATGTATGCAAAAGGAGAAGCAAAAGAGTATGTAAGATCATTGCACGTGGTGTTCTGTAGTTGCTGCCTACTCCCTAGAGAAATGGGTTTGAGGATATGTGAAACATTTTAGATGGCGGTGGCGGCGTCGGTGCCCCAGGTGGCGTAGGAAATCATTTGAGTTCAATGATGCAAAGGGAATATGGAGTTGGACCACTACCTCTTACACCTAATTTGTGAGTTGCCTAAAATTTATAACTGTGTTCCACTGATGACAACAACACTATAGATACAGGAAAATAATATCAACTATAATTATATTACTATTGGAGAAAGTACCGTGTTCAAACAACAACTGTATTACTTTCAGAGCAAATGGACAACCAAAGGAACAAATACCATTAAGGCCTCTAATATTCAATGGAGAATCGGAGAAAATATACCAAGTGCTCGAGTGAGTACAATTTTATTACTGAACAACTAATAAATTCATATTATTACATCAATCATGTCAATAAATCTGTTTAATATTCTAATACATATTAGAGTCTAAATAAGAAATGCTTATATTACAGAAGAACCACAAATGACCTAAAGAACACTATTTACCAAGGTAGTGAAACGTGTGGTTTTGTAGTTGATTTTCTGACTTAAATTAAAGTTTTTATCACCCGCACTCTTGCTCAAATAACCTCTCTAACGCTTCCATCTTCTTTCACCGCTTCTGTGTGGATAACGGTACGTACTAACAGCAATCAAAAGTCCAACTACCCAGAGATGCTCGGGCAGATCGGTCTGGCTTTCGGCTGCGTCAACTATCTGTCGACGCCGAGCGAGGGCTTGACTGCATCGAAGCCAACGGCGACGGTATCGAGGCAGAAAGTTCACCCGGAGGACTCAACGTCTTCAAGGGAGAAACTATCGATACCAAGGAAAGCTTCAATGGAGGATAAGACGCCGTCCCCGAATACAAATGCATACGAGCAGATACAGCCGAAGATATCGCCGCTGTTAGCGAGCGAGTGTACGCCGACGACGGAGTCGCGAACGATGACGTTGTACGGGTACAACGCGGCCGCGAAGCTGCCGTTCGCGTTCTCTCACGCGAAGGAGCGCGTGTGCCGTGGCGGGGAGCGGCGCAGCCTGCGCGCCATCAAGCCGGTGCTGTGCGGAGCAGGTCGGATGGTGCGCAGCGCCTCGTCGGGGGCGGCCTCGCATGCGCCGCCCGCTCGGCTTGTAGATCGCCCGCACTCGCCAGGTCCGCACGCCACAGGGAGCTTCCTTCCAATTCTTTTGTCCCTCCCCTTTAAAAACTACTTTGACGTCCGATTAACGATAGTTTAAACCATAGATTTTTGGGTCTAATTATTTGTCTTTATTAGACTCTAGTCTGATATTAAATTATTATTTTATTAGCAGTATTAATTAATGAAATACAAGTAGTTATGATCTCAAAACTTCTTTTCCATGAAGGAAGCTTTCTACAATGTAGAATAATGAACGCTCATCAATAAACTTCAAAGCTTACAGGATTACATTGCAGGCAAACGGAAACCTGACGGTATAAACTAATAATTTTACACACACTCACACTTTGCTTCAGCAAATTTCATGTTTTGCAACTTTACACAAATATAACAATACACAAATCTTGCACTGAAAATAAAATAATTGTGGTAAAATGATAAACTTAATTTCTGATTAATAATAATGCTATCGACACAGGTTAAAAGATATCATCATCGTAACTAGCATGTAAACTAACATTGAAGGGCTAAAATAGTGCATTTTTAGAATGATTGAGGATTTAGAAAAGCTTTTAGAGGATTTTGAGAAAAAGTTTTTGTTTTGTATGGTTTGCACGAAAATTTTGATAATCATAAAAATCCACGAGGACGCTATTGATTTAGAATTAATGTATAGATAAATTATTGAGATTCATCGCTTTAAGAATCATTATAGGCTAGCTTATGAGCTTTTGAGAAATTAGAAAATTAATAGTTTAGATTTTAGATTTTCAAAAAATCTGTTTTTGAGGTATGTTTTATTTTGTAATAATAATTTTTCACAGAAATTAGAAAAATTGCAAATTAAAATGATTCTTAACGTTCCTTGAGTAAAAAATCATGTTATCTATATATACGCGATGTATTACACCTGATATTCCAGGAGGAGATAGTTTTGGGCGTGGGGTGGTGTCGCTTCCCGGCAGTCCGCGGGGAAACAACTCCTCGGCGCCTGTCGTTGTGGGATCCGCAGAGAGTCTGGTTACAAGAGTAAGTTCAATTATACGTAATTCATAATCGCATCTGATAATATCCTCGATCTAAGTTAACTTAATAATTTAATTAATATCTTGATACATATTAAATAAAACATTTTCGTTTTATTTTTAGGTGCTAACTGAGCAGGGCCTGGGTGATTACTGTGACCCTGAGTTTGTGCGGAACACCTCTCGGGAGATGCAAGAGGCACTAGAGATGACGCAGGAGCAAATGGACAGGTAATTATCAATCACCATTATGAATCATAAAGTGATAACGATTACCTGCAGGGTGCAATTTTAATATTTAACTTTGAAAATTTCTATGGTCACAGAGCCGCACATCAGCTGATGGTCAACGAGAAGAACATAAAACAAGCTCAAAGTCAACAACCCCAAGTTGTAAGTATCAGAGTTTCTCACACAGAATGCTTTACTAATCCTGCCCACTAATTCACTTTTCAGCTGACAACTTGCTATCATATTTTATAACGAATGTATAGGGTAACATTTGGGTTGTAGGGCGACATCCTTGCCCGCCAGTACCACCCGTTCCACCAGCCGGCGACGATGCCGCCGCCGGTGTTCAAGCGGTTATAGCACCCGCCCACAGCGAGCCCGCGCCTAACAGCGCGGACGCACACAGCGCGCGCGACGCCAGACGTCACACGCATCATAGGAAAAAAAGAAAACGCAAACCAGTATTGGTTTAGCAAGATTTTACTGTATAAATATTGGTTCGTTTATATAGTTTGATAGTTTCATTATATCGTTAAATAATTCAGTCTATCAATGATACGATTGAATTATTTGACTTTTCACGATATCTATGCTCAAATTCTTCGTTTGTTTCTCAATTTTTCAAACAGGCGGATCAAATTTAGGGTACGTGAGTACTTTTTTAAATTCTATACTGTGGTTATCACAGGTAAAGTGAGATTGTAGTTGTTTAGGTATAGCGTAATTACGGGCAGAACACTAATGAAAAATATTTGTACCTATTCCAAAAGTGTTGGGTACTCTTTACGTCGCCATTTCAGAAATTTGGCCCTTTTAAAATCTTATATTAGAACATGTAATTTTTCGAACATGAGAGAGAAAACGCTCTCATTAACTAAGTAAAATAGATAGAAATTTAATTCAAAATGTATTTAATTGTAACCTTTTTAGGTATTAAAATTTTTATTTTGCAAAATAGCGTATTGTATTGTGCAAGTTTTAATAAAAGTTTATTATAATAAAAAAATTGTAACTTTAATAGAATTAATTAAATATTGTCGATTTCATAAAACTTGCATGAGACAAAAGCTTTTTATTTGAAAAGTTTAAAATTATATTTCATAAATGCGAACGATTCTTCCTCTAGTTTATATATTTGTTATTATTAAAGTAACGAAGCTTTCAAAACTTTTGAACGCTAGAAGCTTTTGTGGTGAAATATGAAATTTGGTGTGATTTAATTCAAAGAAATCGCTTTGATTGTTACGATTCAGTATTAAGTGGGAAGCTAGTTAACTTGTTTAGCGATATTCGAGTAACCTAAATTCTGTAGATGTTATTTTGTTTCCTAATTTTTAGCACCAGATCCAAGACAATACCGTATTTGAAGACTTTGACGTACTGATTGTAAAACTAGCCCTCGGCGGAGGGGAATCCAATTTTCTGTAGTTTACCCAAAAGTTGAATTTATAAAAATGTATGGCTCTCGATAAAATTTTGTGATAAGGACATAAATAGGTGTGACACAGTGATTTTTATAAGTTCAGCTTTATTGGATAGCTTTGACCACTTTTAGAATAGACACTAATCAATTCTAGCGTAAACTCTAGGCTCGTTTGACGCCTACGATGAAACTAAAGATGAGGGTCTGATTTTCATCTTTTCAGTAACTTTACAATATAAAAGTAAGCACTCTTTTGAATTTTTAATAGATTTTATAGGTGGATCGATTTATATACGATTTTTCCATCCATGTCCTCCTCGGGTTGTTAGTTAAGTCGATTTTATTTCATTTACTAAACTCCCACGTATGAGCTTAGTACGGGAACATAGTTTGTCCTTTGCTACGTTAGATGAAGAGATAAATAATGTTGGGCAATAATTTTCAAAGCTAACATCCTCGCTATTTCTAAAGCTGCGTGTACTTGTGATAATGTCGCGGAGTGTTTATTAAAAGCATCATCCAAACTTTGTTACAGTTCTACTGACTTTACTAGTACTACTTATTTTTCAAAAACGTGAAAATGTTTAATACTGCGAAAATGTTCACTGGCAGCATTTGAAGATTTTAATGTCTCATCATACTTTTCCTGTACGTAAACTCGATGTTAATGATGATAAAAAACGATGGATCAACGAATAAATATATGGTGACATAAAATATAATTATGATAAAGTTAATAGAACTGTAACCTGCAACTGTAAGGTATCAACTGTAACTGTAAGGTATCAATATTAATTTCATAAAAGACAGTTATTGAGTAATGGTGTATTTGCGAAGAGGCATTTACTAATATCGATTGTCTCAACTTCTTGATTAGTTAGGCAGCGGAGTTAGGTAATCATTAACTTTAGTTTTTAACTCTAGTTAAATTTAACGAAATTTGCAATATCTTGAACTGCTTTTGTTTGTAACAAAAAAAAAATGGCCTACAGATGCCAGCACATCAAGCTACCCGAAACTGTCAAATATTCCCAATCAACTTTGAACCTTACTCTTCAGTGATAAAGTTGAAAATCTATTAAATAAATTTGACAGATTGTAGTAGTTTGATGTGCTGACGTCTGTACCTAATTTAATGTTGATAAAAAATTTATTAATTTTATATATACTTATTACTTTACTATTGCACGCACATTAAGACGTTGGTCCTGCGCCTAATTTCTCTCCGGTCGTGTCGGATTGCCGTCCCATCGGTCTAATAGAGCGGGGAATATTATAGTGCACACACCCCCGAACCCCCGATCTGGGAGCCCCTAAATCTCGAGTAAAAGCCCAAACCAGGCCAAACTATATTCAGTTAGTTAAAGGCAGTTTGTAGTTGGGGGGCCACCCGACGTATGCTAAATATAAACGTAGGGTGCTAAAATTTTCGAGCTCGCTCAACTCGCTCTTGTATCCTACATTCTTTTTTTTCTCAGACTTTTCTGCGTAAGTCGACAAAGCAACTCCTATTTATGTTTGTTACCTTTAATCCGGGGGAGGGCGCTAAATTTGGGCGCATTTTGGTACGGAACCCTATAAAGAAGAGAACCCAGTTATATTGTACTGAAAAAAACAGTACAAGGTGTTGCAAGTTTCAGAAATATTAGCTCTTTAAGATAAATTCCCTAGTAAGTGCCCTTTTAAACTCTATGAAGCGACGTAGTGTAGTATATTATCGTCAGCAACTCCATGTACCGTCAACACAATCCACATTCCTCTAGAATTAAGGTCAATCTTACCGACAATGTTATATTCTGTTAAAACATCTTCGCTGGACAAAGAAGAATTCGATTCTTCTAGACTCGTGTATTACAAATGACAAATACTGCAGCACTTCTGTTCCCTTGTTCCAATACAGTGAGGATTTTTAAAGGATTCTTACATTAAGCACGACACAATGAGAGTCTTTATTGTTTCATTTATCAATAAAATTCTTCTTGATTTTGCACCTTTGGGCCTCAAGAACGTATGTTTGTGAAAAATAACATTGATGCATCTACCTACTATGATCCTGTCATAGAAGGTACATCTATTTTATTCTCCTGCTATCATGATGTGTGTAGCAACATTTGTCATCTAGTAAATACGCGTCTTGATAAACCTTTTTACTTCTCGTTTAGGTTACAACAGCAAAGAGTTCAGAGTTAATTAATTAACGCACAAAATCAAATGTATGACTAAGATGTTCGTGAAATATTCTAAATGTACTTAAATTATTAAATGTAACACCAATTTTCTGATAAAAAGGCCGTAAATGTTTATTGCGACAGATATATTGGGCAATTTTCCCACTGTAAAAGATAGACTGCTGCGCAACGTTGCCAGACACTGCTGAATTGTCTAAATTAGTAGAGTAAGATCTTAAAATTAATTTCGTATGGCCAAGCAATGTTATGGCTCAATCATCGAATGATCTAGATAATGCACATAAACTAGATACCTACGCTTAATAATTTCATACCTATACATATTTTAAGGAAATGCTCTACGTCTCTTTGTTGTTGAAGTAACCTGATCTATGCTTCCCCTAAACTTTTAGGTGCCAACTTGTTTTAGACGTTAAAGTTATAAACTTTTAAAGCTGCCTTTATATTTTCTGCCATGTTTTTATACTCGTTTGAAATTCCTATCGTATTGTCTTTTCTGTTTAGTCTATGTAAGAGTTTATTGAAGAAGTTTTTAAGATTTTTATTGAAAATAAATAGAGTCCCATGAACTATACATATAATTATATTCGCTGCTGTTAACTTTTTAGCAGTTATATTTAAAATATTGAGTGCAGAAATGGGCATATTCCTAATTCAACAAATTCTAAATCTCCAAAATGAGAGAAGATAGGTATCTAAAATTTTTTAAATTCATTCGTTAGTACTTTCATCTGTAAATAATGTACAAAATTAAAACATGATTGTACTCGAAGAAACATGATTTTAAGTACGTTTTTTATATTTCTAGCGTAATAACCGCTAGCAGTAATGAGAATCTCGATTGTAAATAGTTATGTAAATAAAAAAGTGTAAAAGATATATATTCCGTCAATCATATAAAAAATTGAGACATTATTAATTACCTATATTTATTGTTTAAAAATGAACATTGTAAATTGTTTTCATATAAATAAAAAATGTCGGAAACGAATTTGAATTTTATTTAGTTCATTCCCACATCATTTTTAGGTAATCCCTTTGTATACACGAGCAAGTTGAGACACAACATCCACCAGTATGGCTTTATTTATTTATTTATTTGTTAACATAGGTATAAAGAAATACAGATCTTATGTTTGGTGAACAGAGCGCTATGTTATGCCAGGAGGCGTACAAATATGGTGTGCAAAACTAACTGAGGATACAAATTAAAATTTCTATTTAAAAATATTTGAAACACATGCATAATTATGGTATTAAAACTAGAAAATAAATTGAAACAATTACATATTATCCAATACTCCAATTATGTCAGACTTAAATGAGGAATTATTAAAATGTCAAAGAAAAAATAAAAAATCTAAGTATGTCAAAATAATTAACATGTCAAAATAATTTAAAGTCAAATTTAATAATTGTAATTCTAAATTAATTCATCATTCAAATATTCATCAATGGTATAATAACATTTATCAATTAAGAACAATTTCATTTTGTTCTTAAATTGTGTAAAATTTAATTCTTTTATGGCGTCTGGAATTTTATTATAAATGCGTGGAGCCAATACCCAGGATACATTTATAATTATTCAAAGAATTTTTTTGTACTGACTACGAATTGGAACATTTCGTACCCTTGTCATTTTTTTTTTTTTTCAAAAAGGTTGGCATTGTTTTTGACGAAGATACTAATTTCTAATATGTATATCGCCGGTAGCGTAAGTATTTTTAATGATTTAAAGTACGGTGCACAGCTGTCATCTGTTTTCAGACCACACACTCTAATGCACCTCTTTTGTGCCTTGAATATTAGTCCCTTATCCGGGGAATTACCCCAAAAATAATTCCGTATCGTAGAAGTGAGGCTACTAGACCATGATAGGCAACAAGTAACGCGTCTATATTTACTTTTCTAGTCAATTGAAAAAGTGCATAGGCAGATTTATTAAATTTTTTTTACATAGCTGTTCTATATGAGCTTTCCAATTGAGGTTATTGTCAATATGGAGACCTAAAAACACACTTACTTTTACTTCTTCTATTTCGTTGCCTCTGTAATTGACACACATTTTTGGAGCTTCAATTCTTTGATGGAAATGCATTACTTTGGTTTTTCTTGAGGTTGATTATTAAATTATTCATATTAAGCCAATTAATTATGTCAGTGAGAGTATTATTAATGTCAATTTGATATGTATTTAAGTCCTTACATTTTACTATGGCAGTGCTATCGTCTGCAAACAAAACCATTTGTTGTTGTGTCACTTTTGGCAAATCATTTATGTAAATGAGAAATAAAGGTGGCCCAAGCACGCTACCTTGAGGCACTCCATACTTTATACACCTGAAATCACATCGGCTTCTCATAGTGAACCTTTGTAAGTATTTATAATACACATATAAATAATTTATTTTGTCTCCGGATATTTTCACTCCACGCGTCCGATTGAAATGAACAGCAGTTTTACCTAGATAAAACCCGACTGGTATTCCATAACTTTACAAATCGTCAATACTGAGGAAATATAACGTACTTTGAGCAATTTGCCTAATCCGAAATGTGAAAATGCAGAAATTTTTTTTGTTCGAATTTGTTGGGTATACCTCTGGGTACCATCTTCAGCTCAGTCCGGTGAACAGGTTTGAAATCACTTAGACACATACCTCTCGCATGGCGCGAGGTGAAAGTAATTTTCATACCCAAACCTGGCAAGACCGATTATACACAAGCCAAGGCATATAGGCCTATAAGCCTCACATCCTTCCTACTGAAAACCCTCGAGAGACTCTGTGACAGGCACATCCGAGACGGACCTCTCCGGGCTAAACCACTTCACAAACAACAGCATGCGTACTCCACAGGCAAATCAACAGAATCAGCGCTACACAGCGTGGTTTCTAAAATTGAATGCGCAGTGGACCACAAATGCTCAGCACTGGCCGCCTTCATTGACATTGAGGGCGCCTTTGATAAAACCATGTTTAACAGCATAAAAATGGCCCTCGACCGACACAGCATAGACTCGACCCTGAGTGGCTGGATCACCAACATGCTCAAATTGAGAGCTGTACAAGTCACAGTAAATGACACTACAAGGGCCATCGTTGCGAAGGGCTGCCCGCAGGGGGGCGTCCTCTCACCGCTTCTATGGAACCTGGTAGCAGACAGCCTCATCAAAACACTTAATGACAAAGGTTATTTCACTGTAGGCTACGCCGATGACATAACCATAATAATAAACGGGACCCACGAAAACACCTTATGCAATCTCATGCGTCAAGCCCTGAAAATAGTAGAGGAATGGTGCAACAAGCACCAACTCTCAGTGAACCCTGCAAAAACCGAACTGATCCTCTTTACAAAAAAGAGGAAATTGACCACACTACAACTACCACGATTCTTTGGAACAACCCTAAGCCTCTCAACTGAAACCAAATACCTGGGCATCTTTTTGGACAAGCAGCTGAACTGGGCAAAACACACGAACTACATCACCACGAAAGCCAGCATATCCCTGTGGCAGTGCAAGCGACTGCTTGGCAGGAATTGGGGCATTAGCCCCAAGGTCACCCACTGGCTATACACCACAGTCATCCGACCAATTATCACATATGGCTCACTAGTCTGGTGGCCCAGGACAGACCTGAGTACAGCCCAAAGAGATCTCGAAAAACTGCAGCGGTTTGCGTGTGTTGCAATCACTAGCAGTATGAGAACTACACCCACTGCCGCCCTACAGGCAATGCTTGGACTACCGCCTCTGCACCTCATTGTGCGGGAGGAGGCGGCCCTGGCCGCCTTTAGGCTCCATCTATCAGGAACCCTAAGCAAAGACTCCAGAGTTAAGCACATACGTATAAAGGAAGATGCGATCAAACGACGACCAATGATGGCATCACCCTGTGACAAAGCCCCGAAATCACACCACTTTCAACAGCACTACAACATAACACTTACAGAAGAACAGTGTGACTATTCAGGCCCGAAAGAGCTGAGAGTATACACAGACGGATCGAAGACCGACTCCGGTACCGGAGTTGGAGTCTTCTCACACGACCTCAACATAAATATATCCCGCCCGCTGGGAATGTTCAACACCGTCTATCAGGCCAGGAGAGTTACGGACACCCACATTCGCATACTCTCCGATAGCGCCTCAGTTCTCCAATCCTTACGGAAAAAATATATTACTTCAAAGTTAACACTAGAATGTCACAATGCACTAGAACAAGTAACGGTATCTAGCCGCAACACGGTGACGCTGCAATGGAAAAAACTTTTTACAAAAAAAAAACAACCGACTTCCAAAAAAAAACACTACAAAGTGAAAAATAACTTTAATTTCGGAAGTCGGTGACTTGGGTTTTGTGTTTTCGTTTTTTGCCACCGACTTCCGAAATTAAAGTTATTTTTCACTTTGTAGTGTTTTTTTTTGGAAGTCGGTTGTTTTTTTTTTGTAAAAAGTTTTTATTTTTCACTTTTTAGTTGTGGTACCTACCCCACACACATTCAAATACCACTACCTGCTACCAGTGACAGGAACTTATCATATCATCTACATACTAAGTGGGAAAAAAATACGTATTTTGTAGCTAACTCAAAAACTACCCAAGCAAAGTTAATAAAATTTATATGGGACCAATTTGGGAGCATACCCTTTCAAACAAAAAAAGAATTTTCAAAATCGGTCCACAAACGACGGAGAAATCGGTGGACATACATAAAATAAAAAAATAAAAAAAAAAAACAAACACGCGTCGAACATATAACCTCCTCCTTTTTGGAAGTCGGTTAATAAAAGGACACAGCGGATCGCTAGGTAACGACGCAGCTGACGAACTTGCTAGAAGAGGATCTAGCACGGCAGTCTGTGGACCCGAGCCTATCGTGCCAATCCCCTTCAACCAAATACGCAGGTGGCTACAGGAATTCACCCACACACAAGCAGAGAACTGGTGGACCTCGACACCAGGTTGCAGGCAGTCCAAGGAAGCTATGCCATCCTTGGATGGCAGGCTAACCAGGCGTTTATTACGCCTGGACAGGAACGGCCTGCGCATGGTGACGGGGACCATCACGGGGCACTGCTCGCTAAACAAACACTTCCACACAATAGGCATAACGGACAGTCCTCTGTGCAGGGCGTGCATGGAGGCTGAGGAAACAGTAGCGCACGTGCTCTTTGAATGCACAGGCGTCACCCAGATTAGAACAGAAACCCTCGGGTCACCCAGATTCTACACAGATGTTCTGAACAGACCAGGAGACTTGATTAGCTTCTGGAGGGAGGTGGGCTGGTTGGAATAACACCAAACGGCCGCCATGGCCCACGCACAATGGTCCACCTTACGGACTAAGTGCGGAAACCAAACCCTATAACATAGAACATAGAACAGGTTTGAAATATATGCACTGCGAAGTTACTGATATACTGAAACAGAAAGCAAATCGTCAATGCTCTTCTGAATTTAAAAACAACTATAGGAAGTTATGAAAATTCATATTTGTACACTCTGACTGCAAGTACTCTCAAAATACAAGACGAGTTTTTGAACAGAGATAACTCCGGCAGTAATTGCTTATTGTTATACACAGAAAGACTTGTTGCTACAAATTCATCATCTTTAAAGGTTTCCTCTAATAACTGCATTTAAAAGTATTTGCGCTTCTTCTTCGTGTCAATGGCATGACAGTGTTTGAAAGTTGGGCCGAAGCTTCGCAGTTTATTTTAACTAAAATGTCAAAAAAAAAAAAACCATGCAACCTATTAATTATTTATCTATCTGTGTAGTCTTTTCCCAACTATATTGGGGTCCGCCAACCAGATACAGCTGAATACCAGTATTTTACATGGAGTGACTGCCTACCTTACCTCCACAACCCAGTTACTGGGTAACACAATACCCAATGGTAAGACTGGATGTCAGACTTTTGGGCTTCAGACTACCCATATCAACAGTCAAAGATTACAAATAATAGCCGGGACCAACAGCAGAACTTGCTTCCCGACTGCGAATAAGGGCCGAAAGGGAAATCGTGGCCCCCCCGGCAACATGGCAACTAAAGGAACACGGGTGGGTTTTAGTCTGAATCTGACACGCCCTCCTAGATATTTGAAAATTTCCCACCTAAAAAAAATAAAAATGGCCCGGATGAGTCTCGATATGTAATGGATGGTATACCATCCACTAAATGACCGCAGCAAGCATAATTTAACCTTCGATCAACCCATGCAACTGTTATAATTTTGAGCCCATCTTAAAAATCTCCGTTTTAGTTTTATAACAGCATTATTTGTAGGCTACTAATAAGTATATAAGTGAAAATAAAAACAAATATATCAATCATTTCATTACAATTTATTTTTCAATCAAAGTCCCTCTAACTCTCTTCTCCGTAGTCTGTGCTGGGGTCTCTGCTTGTCTCTTATTCATTCCTTTCCTCTCCAATTGCTTTTCAATAATCCTTGCATTATTAGCGTAACTGTCTGCCACCTCCCGAGCCTCAATCTCGTCTTCCTCCTCATCAATGGTAGAAACAGTGACGGAACTGAACTTGCCCATGTTTTTCGTGTGTTTTGTCACCATAATCTTCTTTGGTTGTGTTAAGGCAACCTGTTTATAGATGTCTGTGACTCCTCCCTCACCAGCGGTCTGCACCAATGCTCCTTTCATAATAAAAACTATATTGTTGTCTTGGTCATGTTTGTAGTAGATTGGTATGGCACATTTCTTGCACTTTAGTCTATACTGTCGCTCGATACCTTTCTCCCGTTTCAAGTACACTGTCTCGTCAGGGTCCGACGTGATTTTGTGTGCGTGTTTTGAACCGTCAATGACTCGTGCGCCGTCAGTTGGTCGGAGGGGCAAACGATCGATGGTGCAATCAAGAATAAGCGACATTTGGCCGCACAGGCAGTAATAGATGTGTAATGGCTTCGTCTCATTGTATTCTTCTTGGTCTTTTGTGTCCGAGCAGACGATGCTTCTCGAAACTACTTTTGGCATTGTGTTAAGAGATCTTCGAAGCACGTCTCAATTTTAGCTTCTTTGTTAGTTTGCTACGTCAACAGTAACTGCCACTGTAATACATCCACCTAGTGTTTCACATCCACCTAGTGTTTAAATCCTTAAAAATATTGTAAAAACAACAGTAAATGAATCACGCACTATTTGGGCAAACTTTGGCAGAATGTATGTCAATGTCAAATAATCAAATTGTCATTACTTGTTGTCAATGTGGCAATTTTGTTTTTTGTTTTCTTAGTGTGTTTTTTATGTGTTGCCACGCTACGGTTTTCAAGAAGAGTGGTGAGTAAATATCTATGTATCTCTTACCCATGTTTGCAAATGAATAAATGATTTGATTTGATTTGATTTGATTTGATTTGACCGAGCTACCCGAAACTGTCAAATATTCCCAATCAACTTTGAATCTTAACGTTCAGCGATAAAGTTGAAAATCTATTAAATAAATTTGACAGATTGTAGTAGCTTGATGTGCTGGCGTCTGTACAAAACTACGAATCAAGGCGGGCTACGAACAAAATTTCAAACCTATTGGATCGCCGACGAACTTACTCAGCGGTTTTAAAGTACGCGTACTTAGTATGACACACAGGCGAGAAAGGTTGCCGAGCCATAACTACGCGTACTTGGTCGCACGTCTATCACCCCTTTAAAGATTTCAACATGTTTTGTTGTGAATATTTTGCCAGTGCAAACGCACAGTTAGAGAGCGTTGTTGACACCGTTGAGCAAACCCGCCTTCCAAAGATTTAAATCGCTAGATTTGCCCTCACCGTACTCAGTTACAAGAAAAAGTGTCCTAATTAAGAAGAGTGAGCTCACACATGGTTAAATAGCGTTTCCATGACAAACAAGTGTAGTCACTGCGTCATTGTGTGTCAGAGGTGTCAAAACGAAACAAAAATGCAACCATCTTTTGACGCCGTAGGGTGAATCTAACGATCTAAATCTTTGCCGCTGTCACCATTTTCATGACAGCCGTCACTGCGGCCGTCAAGTGCGGCCATCGCTTTTCTAGGAAACCGTAGTTTAACCCTTTACCGCATGGATTTTAAAAATTCGCTCAAATTAATTTATGATATTACTTACCCCAGAAAACATCCCAGAAAAATAATAATAAAAAAAATAATGCATACAAATCGTATAAAAATCGAGAAAAACCCCCTGTTCCATATTTGGAACAACATGCATTTATGGTTATTTTGAAAGACGTTCCACATTTGGAACAACATGCAGGTATGGTAAAGTTCATGGGTTTAATAAATAAATATATAAATAGTTTTCAGGTACTGTGTATATTTTAGTTAAGGATAAGAATTTATAATCAAACATTTATTGTACATTATAAGGTTTATTCATTTGTGAAAACATGAAAACTCTTAATACAATTTCGGTCTTTGTTAAAGCAAAAGTAGCAACCACATTTACTGCAGCATACGTGACACTTTTGTCCGCAGTTTTTACAACGCTGACGAACATTTGCCCAACTTAGTGGGTATCATTTGTTCATCGACGGCCAGATACTCTTCTTTGGGAATCTTTATTAATTGACTTCTCAGAATGTCAAGCAATGGTCTAATTTTTTGAAGTCTGTCAAACTTTGGATCATTTCTTTTAAGTTCACTGTTTTTATAAAATGCGAAAATCTTTTAACTTCTTCGAATTTGTTGCAAGTCAAAGTGGAAGCTACTTTTTCAATGTAAGTTCTCTCCAGTAGTGACGCGTAGAAGGTAGTTGTACTACAGACATATAAATAACTATGCCTATAAATTTACTGATATCATCTCTGGTCACAGGTTGTGCTTTTTCGGGCTGAATTTGTTCTGCGTACAAGTTACTTTATTCGTGAATGAGGTTTAACGCCTCTGTCAGAAATAGTAGTTTAAAAAATTCATCGGCGTCTCCAATTGTAATATTTCTTCTGGCAGATCTTCACAACCTAAAAATGTAATATTTTGACTCTCAAATTCAATAGAATCATCAGTTCATTGTAATGACTGCTTTTGTACCTTTGCTCGTTTCTCTTTAGGAATATCGTTTTTTTCAGATCCTGACGCCAGTTCAAACATTTCTTCGATATCTTCGAATATCTCCTCTGTATCTTCTTGTTCCATTTCTTGCAGATACACAACCTCATTTTCCATTACTTCTGAATCAGAATCTGAGTCAGTTTCTGCAATCGTTTTCTTTGGTAATTGATATTCATCATCATCTGATAAGTTTTCATCATCAGAGTCCTCGGGAAGTGCAAAAACACGATTATCAATTTTTGTACCTGTAATAAATTGAAATACAAAGCGAAAAATAAAAATAGGGACATAGCTAAATACATAAAAAAATCGAATGAGGTGCGGTAAAAAGTAGATTGTATTATGAATTTATGATGTACTATATACATACTGTTCCATATTTGGCCAACGGTAAATACATCCCTTACTTCATAGAGTTCCAAATATGCCCGAATGTATCTACCGTTAGCGCATCGTGTTCCAAATCAGGAACAAAATTTATGGATGATTTTTGCTAGGATGCAGTTAATTTAACTTACGTGTTATGCCATAAAAGTTCCTGGGATCCATTTTTCTTACGACTAAAACTTGTATTATATTTTTATTTGCACAATTCCTCATAAAAATCGGTGAAACAAACAACTCAACTAGACATTTCCAACAAAATGGCTAACGGACGAGTTCTGACACTGAAATATAGAACGATTGACAGCATAGAGGTTTGCCATAGACTTTTTGCGTTCGGATACACACTAGTCTACAACTATACTTTTAGTCGAGTTAAACAGATGTCACTATACTAACATTTTATCACAATTATGAAATGTACCAAATATGGCACGACATGCGGTAAAGGGTTAAGTGACACTAGCACAGGCTGCCCAGCTGCCGCAGGAAGCACAAAGAGAGCCCTACACACTACTTAGTCTATGCACAGAATCAATGCTAAAGCAGAGTTGCTGGCAGGGGCGTAAGGCAATGATCTCCTCGATCTCTGCAATTCGATCCTAGATTTAACCAGTTTGAATTTAGTTCAACCAATATTAGATTATTTTTTTCTATTTGTTTTTCCAGTAAAGTGCCTGCTAAACGGTCGCCAACCGCGTCCCAACAGAGGTGACCTTGGTAGTTTACAACCGTGTAGTTGGTGGTTTTCGACCAAATTTCAAACAGCTCTGCCTGTCGCCAACCAAGGTCACCTCTGTTGGGGACGCAGTTGACAGCCGTGTAGCAAGCCTTTTAGATAACAAAAATCAAAAATACAAAATGATGCAACTGAGTGCAAAGTGCAAAACATTATAAAAAATCAATACAATCCATAGCGTTTATGGAGTGCTTTATGGTTTAAAAATACGTTGGTAATGTTGGTAAACCCTGCTGTCAACTTCACGCTACTGCGATTGTCTTTTATTCCACCGAGTTGTGTTTCATTGCACATGTTCATCGATTTCTGTTGAATTTAGGGAAAGTATTGCGAATTGAACTGCAAAATGGGTGCTTACGCCAGCAGATACCGTGTTTACAACTTAGGAATCACAAACATCGACGTAAAACCTGAAGAAAGTGACACCAAACGTGATAATCCCGGAACGTTAGATGAGATACATAAAAAGACCAAAGGTATTTTTTACACACGTTTTAACTGTTTTAGCGAATATCAAAAGTGATTAAAATGATAATTGGATTCGTAAAAACATAACGAGGTAACGCGTTCAGTCAGAAAACGGCGGCAACCGTAGTTTAATACCGACTCAAAAGTTGGGTTATCTTGTGATGTAATAATAGATAATTTACTAGAATACTAGCGTCTAGAAACCTTAATAGATATGTGCCGTGAATTAAAATTGTTATAAATTGAATGTATTCATACAAATTAGTACAAAACTAGTTTATAGTACAGACTGGCATAGAGGTATCTCTACTATATTTGTATTCTGATAACAATGTTATCAACCTCTATCGCTCAACCGACCCTATTTCGAATTTATTACACACTGCGAGATCGTAAATGGGAGCAAGAATACATAATGGAATGCAGTAATCATCCTTAAGTATAATTAAATTTCTTGAGAAGCATTTAGTAATTAATGCCAATTAAAATTGCAAAAATAATCAACCGCGAATCAGTAAATTTGTAATATACCCAAATATAATACTGTGTTGTGTTTATGATGTCATGGTTTAAATAATTGTAGCCCACAGCTTATTCATTTTAATCAAAGTAGGATACTGTTTCCATTGAGCATGTTTTAAACCTTATACTGTATACATATCTGCCAAGTTTAATTCTCAAGTGGATAGGTTACTTTTAGGCAAGCGTGCAATACTATCAACAACATCATTGCTTATTATTAGGGGCAATACTGGTCTTAAAAAAAGCCTAAAATATAACTTGAGTATTTCTGCTTGATACATGTCTTCGGCGTAGATGGAGAACTAAACAACTGCGATTTTGGTCAAATTGACTTTTCACCATTTTCGTAACACCCAAATCATGTTGCATAAATAAATCGCAATTTTCTCCAAACAAGTTTTTTTTTGTTATTTAGTTCTCCACCTACGACAACGATATTGTCAAAAATGATAATATTTCAATTATAAGATATACACAAGCATATGCTCGTCATCTCCCTAGCCTTTTCCCGACCATGTTGGGGTCAGCCTCCAGTCTAACCGGATGCAGCTGATTACCAATATTTTACATGGAATATCTGCCTATCTGACCTCCATAACCCAGTTAGTGGTTAACACGATGGGTTGCAAGTCATGGTACCAAAATTAAAAATATTTCTATACAAGATTGTATCAGAGAACTAAAGTATAACACAATATTATTAGAAGATAACGTTTGAACTTGCTTGTGGTGCAAACCTTACAATTAGTCTACTGAATCTGTGTACAAGTTGATATTTACATTGATCTTTTTATTTTATTTTTTTATATTTTATAAAATAACAAAATTGACCAAAATGGGTTTAATTTTGTCAGTTTGATCACATTCATTGCATTATTTAAGTTGCTGAGCAGACGTTTTCAAACCAATGGATTAGCAATATCCTTCAAAACTCAGATTAGGATTGAAAGTGTGTAACACAATTAGAGTGCAGTACTTACAAAAAAACTCAGTTGCACTTTGTAAACTTGTTTTGCAACTATACTCCTTCTTTTTATGCCAATAGATTATGTACTCAATTTATCCTGTAACTATTGTGTAGTAATCTTTAGGTGACTCAGTAACTCAGGTTGTGTAGATCAAATAGGCAGTTGTTCCTTGTAAAATATTGGTATACAGCTGTATTTGGTTAGACTGGAAGCCAAACCCGACAGTTGGAAAAAGGCTAGGCAGATGATGTTGCAATAATCTCCTCGGTCACACTGAGAGTCAATTCAGGCAGATTAATTTCTACTTGCTGTTCTTGTAGTTGATACTAACTTGCCCGGGGTTTCGCCCGCGTAGAGGTCAGAAATTATCCTACGGGAACGTACTACCAAGATAAAAAATATCCTATGTCGTAACCCAGGTCATGGTTTACCCATGTGCCATATTTTATCCAAATCCGTTCAGCCGTTTTAGTGTAAAAGCGTAACAAACGTGACTTTCGCATTTATAATATTATTAGTTGAGGATTGTGTATGTTTCCGCTAGGTAAGAATAAATAAAAAAATCAATCTGCCTAGCCTTAATTCAACTATGTTGGGGTCGGCTTCCAGTCTAACCAGATGCAGCTGAATACTTTGCAACTGAAAACTTTCAAATAAATAATGTTAAAATAATTTGTGTTTCAGATGTGATGCCAGTCAACTTTGAAGGTGGAAAGCTGATGGTGAATAGGGGGCTCTCCAATCATTTCCAGGTATTTTATTCTTCTAGAATTCTAGATATAATTACAGAAATAGTTGAGGGTATATATCAATGTGTTTCTAATGCCCGTTTTTACCTTCACTAAGTGACACTTAAATGAATCCCTAAATAAAATTGCATTGTTGGATTTTCAACTCTCAATGCGGAGCCTAGCGTTGAAAATCCAACAGTGCAGTTTTATTTAGGGATTCATTTAAATGTCACTTAGTGAAGGTGAAAACGGGCCATTAGTGTTCTAAAATGGACTCTATGCTTTGGAGAGAGGTGCATTTTTCTTTTAAGAACTAAATTAATAGTTTTTTTTTTGTCTGCGTTTTCCCAACTTCTATAAAAATTACTAAATTAATCTGAGATTAGATAAGGATGATTATAAAAAGTAATAGGCTTTTTCTTAGAACATGTTCAGAAGTTTATATATATACTAGCTGACCCAGCAAACGTTGTTTTGCCATATACATGTTTAGGGTGGACCACCCTTATCACTTAAAATAGAAAAAAAAAAAAAAAAAAAATAGATGTTGGCCGATTCTCATAGATACCGGATAAGCACAAAAAATTTCATCAAAATCGGTCAAGCCGTTTCGGAGGAGTATGGCAACGAAAACTGTGACACGAGAATTTTATATATTAGATAAGTGGACTTAGTAGTTTCTAAGGTCAAGATTCCATAGAGAAATCTTTACTAATATAGGTATGTACTAGTAATAAAGCTGAAGAGTTTGTTTATTTGAACGCGCTTATCTCTGAAACTACCTGTCGGATTTGAAAAATCTTTCTATTTATGATAGCCCAATTCTTGAGGAAGGTTATAAGCTATTTAACATCATGCTACGATTCTTAAGAGCCGAGCGAGGCGGGTGAAACCGCGGAGCACAGCTAATATTCTTATAAATCTACATCAAAAAGTTATCATTTGTAATCTAAAGAGTAACTGAGCTAATCTTTGTCTGCAAAGGGAAGTTTTTTTTTTTTTCTGAATTTATGTATGAAAGAAATGAAAGTATCTGAGGGGAGATGGATAATATTAGTAAACCAAGATCTTATTTTCGTGTGGTTAGTGACTAACCTGGTGTCAGAGTTTTAAAGTCGCCCTTAGGCCTCCTACTTGACTTCAAATGCTGTCGAAAAATAAAAATATAATATAAAAATTAGATTTAAATAGATGTGTGGGTGGGGGTGCTAGTATGGTGCAATTAGCAGCATACTAACTGCCACTGCAGGCTGCATGCTGTTAATTATGCTATGGTATGTTTGATGAATAAAAAGATTAAAATTTAAAAATAAACTTCAAATATGCTTACAAACTCTTTACTTCCATTCTAGATGTCCCACACGCTGACAATGAGTTCAGCACAGAACGGGTACAAGTTAGGAGCAACATACATCGGAACCAAGCAGATCTCCCCCACAGAGGCGTTCCCTGTCATCCTTGGAGATGTGGACCCCTCAGGGAACATCAACTTTAGTTTAATTCATCAACTTACTCCGGAGATCAGGCTGAAGGGAGCTGCACAGGTAAAGTGGTTTTTTTTTTTTCCTTGATATTGTAAAAGTTTTTCTTAGGAGTGCTAATACTCGGGAATCCCAGGCCGATTCCCGGCTACCGTAGGCGCGGGCTTGCGGACGGTGAGCAATAGGTAGCTCGCCGTCCGATAAGGACCAGGCCCAGGTCGACGGCGCGTTGTGTTCCACACGCGCCTCATAGAGATGTCAGCATAACTGAAGGGGTCCGCTAGGGTCGGGGTCGCGGGAAAGTCCGAAAGGGATACCGTGGCCCCTGGCAACATACAGGCAACTGAAGGAACACGGGTGGGTTTTAGTCTATAAGAGTCAGACACGCACTCCCGTTCCGCGCAGAGCTGGAGAAGTTATTTGATAAATACCCAACCAAAAAAAAAAGTATGTGCTAATACATTCAGTGACCTGCATAACCCGACCCCTCTTCACCTCTTATTTTTAAGAGGGGTCAGGTAATGCAGAGCAGTAACCGTACTTGTTCGGGCCGGAGCGGAATCAATCGGCACAGCCGACCGGCAAAATCGAATAAATTATGTTCGGGAAAAAGCCGCTCGGCTTAGCTCGAATTGTATCGTGCCGACCGGAGCAAGATTCATCATGAATGAAAGCCAAATATGTGTAGTATATTTGATTCAAATGCCCGAACAGGACAGAAACTATACTTCTACTATACAATACCATCCATAACCATAACCATGACCATGCAGATGGTATTCACTGCTTATTGTGGACAAATAAATGATCTTGTATTGTGTGATCGTTGACCACTTAAGGTTTCACTAGTCGACGGCTCAATCTCGGTGGTGGCGTGGTTAGTATGCATGCTATTTAGTACAGTTATTTATTTATATAGTATTTATTCATCTAGTTTTTATTTATTTATTTACATATTTAATTATTTATTTAGTGAAATAGACGATGATTTATAGCGAAAACGAGCTAGTAAAAATTCATGAACAGACCTTTGGGCGTATAAATATTTTGGAAAAACTTCTGGATGTACCTGTCTACTCAAAATAATATTTGAACTTTTCAATAAATTACCTATTCCTGTACGATTTCAATTTTGCCATTTTCATACTACATAAGTTATTTATTTACGCCCAAAGATGAGTTAAAATTTGTGTTGAAGTATGGAAGTTTCGACGCTCATAACTTCCAAACCAGTACTTTTTTCCCAACTCTGCTTCCACATTGGACAAGAAAAATTGATATAATTTTTAGTTTTAAACGTACACCGTCAGACAGACGAGTAATCATTTCACCAAACTACGTATGTATGGAAGAATGACCGACTAGTGTACCCTTATGAGTCCATTGTATCAGAAACGCATTCGAGTTTCTTAACATAACATCACGCCTTGTTTCCCCGAAGGGTTGGGCAGAGGTGTCCCTGTAGCAGGTACACCCACATTTCGCCAGTTATGTTTAAGTCCCATGTAATAGGGGGCGAGCCTATTGCCATCAACTGGGCACAAATCCAGGCTCCGAGCTGCTACTGAGAAATTTCAGATAGAAAAAAACCTAATAACACTTTGCCCGACCCGGGAATCGAACCCAGGACCTCATGCTCAGCAGTAGCGCTTGCGACCACTAGACCAACGAGGCAGTCAACATAACATAAATCACGCGTTTATACCCCGACGGGTTAGGCAGAGGCAGAGGTGTACCACCGCGGAAGCAAATAACTAACCACATTGGAAACAAAATCCCGTGCACACGATGACCACATCTGTTACCGCCCCGGTTCTATAGCGGCCGAATACTGCAAGCAAGAATAGTCCTTACGGTGGTTAGTTATTGCTTTCCGTGATGGTACCCATAGACGCCTGTATTCCCCTATAGTACACCCACTTTTCGCCAGTTATGTTTTATAGGGTAGAAACAAAATTTATAGTTGACTAGTCTATCTTTAAGGTCGATTTTATCAATAAAATATTGACCTTAATACAACTAGTTTGGGCGCTGTACAAATTTCTTTTTGCCCTATAAAGGGTTAAGTTCCATGGAATTCGGGGCGAGCCTATCGCCATCAACCGGGCACAAATCCAGACTCCGGACTGCTTCTGAGAAATTCCAAATGGATATCTCAAAGACACTGCCCGACCCGGGAATCGAACTCCAGAACCTCATGCTAAGGGGTCAAAATAGGGGATAAAAGTTTGTATGGTCATTTTTGCCTATGGGAAATAATGTATGTTCATTTCAGGTTCAAGAATGCAAGCTGACAGCCACACAGGGTACCTTGGAGTACAAGGGTTCTGACTACACGCTCGCGATGGCTGTGGGCAAGCCGGACTTCAACGAGAAGTCGGCAGTCTTTGTTGGACATTACTTACAGGTAAATTGACACTCCTCATTTGCCTAGCCTTTGTCTCTACTATATTGGGGTCGGCAGGCGCGGTCGCAGCCGAAGATTTTGGGGGGGTCACCATGGGTGCCGAGGAGTATTTTTGTGCATATAATAATATCTCCTGCTCCACATTACTTATGCTATTCAGGGACGCAGTTATTACATGCGGGGGGGTGGGGCTGTAGTTGCGGGCAAATTAGTCGCAGTAGCAACACTTTTTGATCAACCAGCCTGTAAGCTGTAGTAGTTTTAAAAGTTAGTAATACAAGTAAATCATTAAGGCTGCCGACAGCGTGAAATATTTTGGGGGGGGTCATGACCCCCTGGACCCCTCGGACCGCGCCTGGGGGTCGGCTTCCAGTATTACCGGATACAGCTGAATACCAGTATTTTAAATATTACATTATTATACATTTTTAAAATATTCCTTCTATCCAGTAATCCAACTTGTCATATTGAATAAACATAGCATACATCACACCTATGCCCCGAAGGGTAAGGTTTACCTTTGCTGCCGTCATATTATGGTGAAAGGCCTTACGGCCTGTAACTGTCATTTTTTTTTTGACAGTTTCTGTCTGAAGTGTAGTTTCCGATAGTCTAAACTTTAAGGCCTGAAACTGCGTTAAGCGGACGTCCGCGCGGTTCCATACAAAAGTGCTCCGTTGCAGAGCCAAGCGCGGGCGTCCGTCGCGGGGTAGCGGGCCCCGCACTCGCGTCATGTGTCCCGCCTCCGTGCGACGGACGCCCGCGCGGGGGCACGCGCGTTGCCCGCCAGCAGTGTGGCCAGCGGTTTTGAAATGTAATCCTATACTATTAAACGAGCAATATTTGTATATATATATTTGTAATCACGTTCTCGAAAACGGCTCTAATGATTTCGATGAAAGTTGCAATATAAGGGTTTACGGGAGTGAAAAATCGATCTAGCTAGGTCTCAATGTCTCATATCTGGGAAAATTCGTTTTCTCCGTATTTTCACCCGAGCAGAGCTCGGTCGCCCAAGAACAAGATAATGAATGATGACATTAGAATAATGATATGGTAGTATAGAATTAGTAAGTATCTACTATCATGGCAGCATGGAATTAGTATGTACGTACTGTACATGGGATTGGTATGAACTATCCTATACTATTAAATGAGCCTTATCAATTTTCACCAGAGCCTTTTCGGTCGCCTAGGTACTAAGCACACCGTTGAAATTCAAAGTCAAATCATTTATTTCAAATAGGCCCATGTATGGCACTTTTGAACGTCGAAATTTACAAAATATTAAAAATGATTCTAGTCGCCCCTTCCAAAAGGTAGTTTTCGTATGGAGAAGAATGGGCAAGAAACTCCACCGTTACTCTTTTAAAATGTTTTACAATAGTTTGTATAGGTACGTACATTAGTTAAATAATTATATGTGAAGACGATGCACCTAGAATAAAATTACTATACCACAATAGGTAAAAAGAATTAAAAATGAAGCAACGACAGATAATTTAATATGTGATAGATACATGGTGCTCACATATTTACAAACATTGTAAAAGTAGACGATTTTCCTAAAATTTTGTAATTAATAAGTCAGTGTGTGAGAAAGTAATCACAGAATGTTAAATCAATGTCATAAAACACAAAATAATCAATTTTACAATTAAATTAGCAACCAGTTTGATTTTGTCTTGATTCTAAATTGTCCTATGGAGCAGGACCAGCATGTTTCCAAGCACTCTTATCCTGGATATAATCCTCTAATTTGTAATATGCTTGTTTACAAAGTGCACTTTTGATATGAGTTTTAAATTTTCTTTCATTTAATTGCAATATGTCACAAGGTATTTTGTTGTAACATTTAACACAGTACCCCATAAAAGATGTATGTACTTTAGATAATCTGTAAAATGGTTGATCTAGTTTATCTTTATTTCTAGTATTAAAATTATGTCTATCACTTATTTTATTAAAGAGATGTGGATTTTTCCTTACAAACATAATATTTTCATAGATGAATTGGCAAGGTACCGTCATAATATTAATCCTTTTAAAAAGTTCCCTGAGAGATTCGCGGCGACGTAGATTATAAATGGCTCTGACAGCTCTCTTTTGCAAAATAAAGATGGATTCAATGTCAGCAGCCCGACCCCACAGTAAAATGCCATACGACATAATGCTGTGAAAGTAGCTAAAATAGACCAAACGCGCGGTTTCCACATCTGTTAACTGTCTTATCTTTCTAACAGCATAAGCGGCCGAGCTTAACCGCCCCGCAAGAGATGTTATATGAGGTCCCCATTGTAATTTCTCGTCTAGCGTGATTCCTAGGAAAACTGTTTGATTAATAAATTCCAGTTTTTCTCCATTCAATATGATGTCACATTCGCTACTTTTAACATTAGGTAATTTAAATCTAATGCATTTGGTTTTTTTTTTATTAAGTACCAGATTATTTACCGTAAACCAATCTTGGACTTGCAGAATAGAGCTATTCACGTCGTCAAGATTTTGTGACCGTCGGTTTATTTTAAAGATTAATGATGTGTCATCTGCAAATAACACCATCTTCGGTTGATTTTGAAGTAATTGGGGTAAATCATTAATGTAAACTAAAAAGAGGAATGGACCCAATATCGAACCTTGAGGAACGCCCATTGCCATTTCAGACCCTAATGAGTTTACGCCGTTTACCTGAACTTTAACATTTCTATCTTTCAGGTATGATCTAAATAAATCAAGAGCTGTATTCCTAATCCCATAGTGCTCTAGTTTCAGCAGAAGTGTCTCATGGTCTACACAATCGAACGCCTTCGAGAGGTCGCAAAAGATTCCAATGGCATCTTGTGCTTCTTCCCAGGCATTAAAAATGTTCTTTATTAGGGTGACACCGGCGTCAGTAGTACAACGCCCTTTGGTGAAACCGTACTGTTGTTTATGAAAGATGGAATTTTTATTAAAGTGAAGTAACATTTGATTGAGCATCAACTTTTCAAACACCTTACTGAGAACTGGCAGAATTGACACAGGCCTATAATTGTTGGGTTCTTTACTATCACCGGATTTGAACAATGGAACTACTTTACTGTGTTTCATGAGATCTGGAAAGACTCCTTGGTCTACACTGGTGTTAAATATGTAAGCTAGATAGGGCGCAATGGTTTCGATAATAGATCTACAGACTTTTACAGACATTCCCCAGAGATCTTCTGTTGATTTAATTTTAAGATCTTTAAAAGCTTTTATAACAGCCTGGGGGTTTGTATGCTGAAACCTAAACTCTAAAGGGCATGCCTTCACATTTTGTCTAAGTAAAGCAGCAGAAAGCGCGGGTGAGGAATTTAAAGCTTCAGTAGTTTTAAGGGGAATATTAGCAAAAAAGTTTTCAAATTCTTGAGCTACTTCTATATCTGAGTTAATGGGGCCATGTGCAGTCTCTAAATTAAATTCAGTATTTCGCTGTTTTTTCCTACCTGTTTCATTATTTATTACTTGCCAGGTAGTTTTTATTTTATCATCAGCTGATTTTATTTTATTGTACTAGCAACGCGTAAATATAATAATCTGGTCTCCGCGACGGCCGCCGTCGCGTTCCCACGGAGCCCGTCCGCGTGTCCACGCGCGTAGACACGACGGGTGCCCGTCGCGGGCGCCCGCTTAACGCAGTTTCAGGCCTTACAGTATGTATCTGCGGTTAAGAATTAAAAGCAGTTTGAAGTATCACCGTATAGACAGAAATATAGAGAGCTTATTGCTGTATCCAGCCCTATACTTTTTAACAAATATTTGATAAGAATGTTAGTTACGGCCGTATGACGGCAGTATAATACACCCACATTTCGCCAGTTATGTAAGGCCGCGCGCACTTTAGATGCGTTTTCGTACGAATTTCAATCGTGCGTACACGTACGAACACGCCCGAACGATCCCGATCTTCCAAGTACAAAGGGAGCGTGCAGACTGGGTGCGACTTAGTCGTACGTATAGTTCCGACGTCCGGAAATAATACGACCTTGTTGGGATTTTTTTTATTTGACGGAGAAAAACGTATCCAGTGTACGTACTCAATTCGTACGGCCATGGTCGTACGTGTACGCACGAGTGAAATTCGTACGAAAACGCATTCAAAGTGCGCGCGGCCTAAGTCCCATGGAATACTGGGCGAGCCAATTGCCATCAAAAGGGCACAAATCCAGACTCCGGATATAAATAAGGATCAATATGAAAGATGGATATAGTTCACATTATTTAGTTTTCGTTTTTCTTTGCAAACACTTTAGATTAACCATTTTTTCCTAATTACAATTTTGTCTTTATTACATTGCCTGAAATTGGCGTCTATTTTTTTTTTCGCGGCCATCATCCATATCTGAAAAACAAGATTTGGTACAGAATAGTGTCACAAACGGAACTTATTTGACATGCATATCTCTAAACTCAGTCCGAAATAAGATATAAAGAGTTAGAAGTTTGTATGTATTTATTAGCTTTGTAGGCAATTTTTGACTCCTAGGTGCAAATTACCACAAAATAGATAGCCGCTAAATGTTTTTGGACATTTGAATATTCAGTACACCCCCTCGGAAAGCACGTTAAGCCGTTGGTCTCGGCTGTCATTTGTGGATCTTTGACAGTCGTTACGGGTCGCCAGAAGCCCGGAAGTCTGACAACCAGTCTTACCAAGGGATATCGTATTACCCAGTTACTGGGTTGTGGAGGTCAGATAGGCAATCGCTCCATGTATAATATGGTATTCAGCTGCATCCGGTTAGACTGGATGCCGACCCCAACATGGAAAAGGCTAGGCAGATAGATAGATTACTATTGACGTACGTGTGTTGGCCTATTTTAAATTGTCTGTGTGTGAAGACGCCTGTACAGATAGTGCAATCCACTACGACGCGCCCCACTCCGCGATTACTGTACTGTAAGCTGTACTTTAGTACGGAGCGGAGCGGAGTGGGGCGCGTCTTTGTGGATTGCACTATCTATACCTACAATAGGAAAGTAACACACTCGTGTTATGTTTGCAGTCGGTGACGAAGCGACTGGCGCTGGGTACGGAGTTGGTGTACCAGTCGGGGGCGCGGGTCATGGGAGGAGAGATCGCCATCACCTCGGCCGCCGCTAGATACACTATGGACGGTAAGATCACTTAATTGCTAAATAGAGTAAGAAAAAAAAAAATTAACAAGATAGTAAGATCATTTATTTAAATTTAAGGGACATATTTTGAATGTGAAAATTTACATGAAAATAGAATTGATTCTAGTCGCCCCTTCAAAAAGGTAGTTTCGTATGGTGAAGAAAGAGCAAGAAACTCTGTGCAAAAAATTCTAGATTAGTGTGTTTTCTGTAAAAAACCGGCCAAATGCGTGTCGGACCACGGACAATGGAGGGTTCCGTAGTTGGGATGAATTTATCCCAAATACAAACTTAACATTGGTGCCGATTCCCTTGTTCACAAACTAAACTAAATTTAAGTTCAGTGCATCTTTTTCTTTCTATTTCATTAAGAAAAGGACAGAAGATAAATTTTAGTTTAGTCCTGTCAAATTAATCAGCGCCTGTCACTACTCCATACAAGTGTAGACGTGATTAAAAACTTGTCTACTAAAATTACGTCAACTTACGTCAAGCGCTGATTAATTTGACAGGACTAAACTAAAATTTATCTTCTGTCCTTTTCTTAATGAAATAGAAAGAAAAAGATGCACTGAACTTAAATTTAGTTTAGTTTGTGAACAAGAGAATCGGCACCATTGTAGTTGAAAAACATGTTCTCCCTTACATTCCCACTGCAAATGTAATTTTGTACTCACAATATTGAGAGATGAACCATGTTATTTTAAGACCATAGACTTCTTATAGGTTTTCCTGTAATCTATGGATCTGTGGTCTATGATTCTCTGTATTTTTTATTTTAGGATCAGTAGTTTCGGGGATAATGTGGGGAAATGGTTAATTTTCATCTATTTTCTTAAATATTTTTAAATGCATTTATTTTAAAATTATAGAAAAAATATATTTGAGGTCCTCGTAACAAGTCCTTTCATTTGATATGTCACACGGTATAGTTCGCAAAACTTTTTTTTTTTAATTTTCTTATTCACCCCAAAAATCACCCCATATTCAAAATTCAATTATTTATGTTACACGTCCGTGTTTTTGGGTCACAGAAATACATATGTGTACCAAATTTCAACTTAGTCCATTAGATTAGGAGCAAATTGGCTGTGACAGACGGACAGACTGACACACTTGAGGTATGGAACCCTAAAAGTTTCTTGAAAGTTATACAAAGCCAATGTTTCTATAGTCTGGCATTTCTACGATGTTTATTATATTTTTGTGTAATTTCTGCCAGTTTTGGAACATGTTTGACTGGAAAGGGTTCACCACATGTTTCGAGAAGATTACATAAGAGAGAGTGACTTAAGAAAATGTTATTGCTTCGCAACTTGTTGATGGAGAAGTCGTAAATAAATTATTCTTTAGTCATAGTTTCATAAAATACAATAGAAGTGGATATATTTAGTAACCTGTTCCGCTTAGCTATTTCTAAAGAGTCATAAAAAACCCCTGAAATAAATCGACACGTGTTTCACCTCTCAACGAGGCATCCTCAGGATGACGATAGACTTGCCGCGAACTCGAACACGGCGTGTTGCCACACCGAGCGCCGAGCACAGACTGAAAAAACGACTACTACTGACTGTTAAAAAGTGGTTTAATCTGTATTTCCAGACTCTGAAGTGTCAGCAACCCTGAGCACAGCTAACTTCCACTTGTGTTACTTCAAGCAGTGCAGTGAACAATTACAGGTATGTGAACTATATGTTGACAATTAGTGGAACATAATGGCCGCCATTGTCAACAACATTTAATTTACTCCGATTAACATATGCCATGTCATCTAATACATTTGAAAAATGGCCACATAAAATGCAGCTTCACTTGAACTGAAACATCAATCTAAACATGAATAAAATACAGCATTTCTATTTTCTTAATGTCCCTCGGCAAACTTCGTGTTTCGTCAGTGGTCGGATTTCTATCAGTTGCCCTTTGCGCTTGGTGCAGACCGGATGCTCTCAATCGACTTGGGAAGTATATAGAGTTGTTAATACTCTTTTAACTTAATGTAATTTATTTTAAAAATGGGAAGAAAGCTACTAAAGTCGCAGGTACGACAGATAGGAAAATAGTTTAACAGCTCTATATAGTTCACACGAAAATCAAAACAAAACAACAATAAAGTACTTAGGTCTGAATTCAAATTATTATACGCGATAAATCTAATAATTGATGGACATGGAAATTAACATTCATTTGTATTCGGAAATGCGATGATTCCCGAGGGACATTAGGATAATAGAAACACTGTACAATTATTTATAAAAAAATTGCAACCTTGACTTCTTCTAAAACTTTTAATGTTAATTTTGCAGGTGGTAGCGGAAATGGACACCTCATTCCGGGGGATGGAATCTGTAGGCACTATCGGTTACCAGGTCAACATACCCAAAGCAGATCTAATCTTTAGAGGTGAGTTATTGGCTTGATTACATTCGTATTTTTTGTGAGTAACATCCTGGATTTTTACTTGGTTAATGGTAATTACATGGCACTTAAATATACCTTAAAATATTTGGTGAGTCCCTCACCTAGCATTCGTCTGTAATGTAACAATCCAAGATTCGATTTGAGCATTACGATACAATACTGACTCACTGACTGACGACCATTCGGCGCTGCCGTCAGGTTACCGAGCCTGCGCCGCGACACGGTCATTACAAGTGGTGCGCATTTATGTTACAAATTGTATCGTTACAGGTTGCGCACTGTAATGCTCACTCAGTGATGTAATGCTTGAATCTGAGCTGTTACATTTTTTTTTATTTTTTTTTTCGATTGGGTATCTCATAGCTGGTCTCTAACGACCGCGGCTATTGAACCGGGCAATCCTGTGGATGCATTAAGCTGCTACACTTATTGCCTCCAGCCAGGGCACATATATATAAACTAAGCTAAAAGCTTAGGATAAACGCTCGCTAAGGGCACCCCCTGCGGGGTACGGGCCTCGGCTTAGGGCGTTATCCGCAGGGAGGACATCAAGGATGGGACGGGCTGGATCAAAGTTTTGATCATGATTATTAGTCGGGGAATTTAAAGCTACGTGCACAGCTGCAACAACTGCTGGCACCTCGTTTTCGAGCAAGGGTCGGGGGGAGTATTATTTACTCGGGGGAGCGGCGGCGGTCGCGATCGTAAAGGACCTTGTCGGCGAGGTCGGAATGACGAGAGGCGTCTGTTTTTGTTTAATGTACTCGTTGCCCTATTGCTTTCCTGGAGGAGCGTTATGGGGTTATCGGGATCTGTGACAATATGCCTTGGGCGGCGAACATGACTGAAGAGCTGTTACATTTCAGGCGAATGATTTTATACTAATGCCTTTATACTACTCGAATAAAGTCGCAATTGGTGGCAAAATAATTGCGTCACTCCGTATTTTTTTTCTGTCTGAATTCTGACTCAAAAACTCTGTTTTACACAAGCTCATTACGAGCTGATCAAGATTTTACAACAAACGTAAAACCTTTACAATTAATTTACTTTCGCTCTGTTAGTTTGTTTGAATTACTTAACACCAATTACTTTTATACCAATTTCAGGAATGGTAGATTCAAATTGGAACATCGGAGCCGTCCTCGAGAAGAAATTACAGCCCCTACCATTCACATTTGCACTCTCCGGCATGGCAAACCAGGCTAAACAACAATTCAAATTCGGCTGCGGTCTCATCATCGGCTAATCACCAGATCACCGGGTGATTGTGGTGATGACTGAGTGATATGTCAAGCTAGTGATCAGTGTACACCCATATTTTTATGTGATTAGTGAATTTGAAGCGTTTGAAGTGGATATCTTCTTCAGTGGTTTTATGCAAAGGTATCTCGTCACTCAGTGTGGAATGTTATTGATTACAGAATGAAAATAATTGGATTGAGTGTATACAGGATGTAGAGGAAATAGTAGACAAGTATTTACACTACAACCTGTATATGGTATGTTTTTAAATAATAATATTTGTGTGTAGATTTCGTTTAGAGGTTTTATGCTCTTGGTGGTTTTTGAAATTGCTGGACAGTTATTAACTAAATACTATATTTAATTGGTGTATTAATATGTTTTAGGAACAAAATATCTATTAGAGCCCTAGATAGGTCAAGTTTTCTTCCATGTAAGTCATGTAGTTACATTTACAAGCCTAATACTGTATTCTATGAATATGTCGTTCTTGCTAGCCATAACAAAAATGCACTATTTACCTATAAATCCACAGCTGCATCATTTTTAAAATTTTGGGGCTTTTTGTGGCTTTGACACTTGTAAAAAGTTTGAAAGGCGAATTTTCTATCGTCGCTCGGGCGAATGTAACATTTTTAACTAAAATCATTTTTAAATGCAGGATCACGTGTAGAATGAAATGAAACAAAAATCTGATTTTCGTCAAAAATGTTACATTCGCGGTATAGTATGTAATGTAGATATTTGCGTGGAAGCAAACATAACTCTTAAAAGTTATTACGCACACAATAAAAACTAGATCCTAATAGAGATCGTCTAATTTAAAATTGCACTCCCCTCCACTGCTTGTTGTTTACATTTCAATTGTTTGTATAGAAATTTTTGTGGAGATTTAAATTAGACAATCTCTACCTCTGTATGGAGTTATTGCACTTATACATATTAAATGCTGAATATTAAGTATTTATTATAATATAAACATGTGATGTTGCACCAATCTGTATATTATAATTTTACATAGATTACTTAGAATATGTTACTTTGACCACTAGCTTGATTTTGTCAATGTAATTATAATTTTAGTCTAATATTGACTTGGTTGGTGTTACGGATCTATATTTTAGACTTCCATGTTCAAGAAATATCATGTTCAGAATTTGGGGACGAATTTTGAACATGGTTATTAATATCGTTTTTTTTTTTCACCTTTTTACGCTACGCTAGTTCCGTTATAACAAAATTAAAGCTTGTAATTTGTAGAGGGACCTAAAAAGTTCTCGAAATATTAATAGAACTGTATTTTTCGTTCATAAATTTAACTGTCTCCGCAAATACAAGCTAAAGTCATTTCTAACTTAATATTATTTTTAACACACACATAAAACATGGAAGTCTAAAATATAGGGCAAATGAATTTGATAGCTGATTCCTAAATAAATAAATCACAAGATATGTGTGAATGATATGAGCCCGAACACTGTATGTATATGTACCTATTGATAATTTTTCTTTGTACGTTTTACGTATACTTATTTTTAATTGTTATTATAACGCTATACTGTTCTGCCGACCACCAGACACGCATTTATGACATGTGAACTCACTCTAAGGTGTCTGAAAACATCTTGAAGACCAGTACCCTAATTGCGTAATACACGATCAATCACAATTTGTTTCGATTTGAAACAGATTGCTAATCCAATTACTTCATAAGTTGGAAAAAATAGTCTGCTCAACAACGTAAATAAAGCAATGAATGTTGTTGAACTGTCAAAATCGTTTACGAAAATAAGCTACGCAATTAGGGTACTAGATTTGAACCAGAATCCTAATTGCGTTATACATGATCAATCACAATCCGTTTCATTTTGACAGTTCCACAACATTCATTGCGTTATTTACGTTGCTGAGCAGAGACATTTTTCGAACATGCAGCAATGGATTAACAATATCCTTCAAATGATTCATTTTGTGACTGATCGTGTGTTACGAAATTAGGGTGCTGGATTGACTGTTCATCATTTAAATAATTCAATGCATTTTGCGATGTGCTTTTATTAGTCGTATCTTTTAATTAAATTTTATCAGTAGTCTTGAACTACGGATCCAGCCTTACTAGGCAATAGGAATGATGCCTTGGGAAAAAAAAAACAGTGGCACTCCGGGAGTGCCGACAGAAGTGAAAACTTGAACAATTTAACTGTGCAAGAAATACTTTTAAGGTAACGGTAACAGTGTCGCGAGTTCAATTGTTTTTTCCCATCTCAAAAATGCCCAACGCGCCTAAAGAAGTTTTCACTTCAAAAAAAAAAAATATTAGACACGCATTTTTTGCTTTATCATATTAATAAAATATGACTTAGATAAAACGCATTAAAGTTGGGGAGTGGGGGTTGCTACGTCACAACTAAGTATAAAAACTACACAGGCGTAACGTCATGCCACATTTTAACTCCAATGTATCGCCGTAATCTTTTGATGACGTATAAAAAGAAAAAATTCGTGTCCAATATTTTTTTGTCTATCTATAAGTCTGTAAACAAGTCTTTCATTTTTCCTTTTCTAAGCATTTTAATTAGATATCTTAGAGTGAGTAGCTAATACAGGTCCTCTGTTTTTCGTCCCCTGTTCATATAATCATCCCCTTCTAATCGCAGGGCACCTGGCAAAGCTTGTCGAATATTCGCTGCCATCGCTACGGCGTTCCAGAAGGCGCATATGTGCGACAAATACGTCACTAATTGTATTTATTATAAAATAGTCTTATATTTTTAAACTCTTTCATGCTAATACTGACCAAATATTTTTCTTAACGATGATCTGAATGATCTAAAACAGTCTTGAGACAGTTTGTCGCAGATATGCGCCATCTCATAAGTATGAGTGTAGATAGGTTATGGCATACTGTACAATGTACATAGAGCCTGTTGTTAAAATGTTTATTTTTAATATAGCTACTTATGTTAATAAATCAATTCGCCGTTTTATTTCGACTATACGGTGTCTGTAGATCAGGGGTCGCCAAATGGCGGACCGCGGTCCCATTTCGTGCGGACCACGAGAACACAGCAACTTGCACTACAGAGTACCTACGTAATTTAATAAAAATGTTTCCCCCGCATTTTAATTAAAATAATCAGCAGTGACAACGAGATTGACGTCGGCCAATACAAGACGTTCATTACGGATTTTAAATTGAAATTTAAACACAGGTTCGTAGATTTTAATAAAATTGAGAATGTAGAAATCCTCAGCAGCATTTACTCTCTGCATCCTGATGGTGAATGAAGCAACGAAGCTGCAATTGTTTTCGGGAGTGATAAAGCTACTCTGCAGATGGAAATGATCGATTTCCAAGAAAACACACATGCGAGCAGTGGCGTAGCTAGGTAACCAAGGGCCCTGGGGCAAATAAAAAAATGGGGCCCCACTGCTATCTAAACTGGTTAGGTTTTATCAAGCAAAAATATGAAATATACAAATACTTTAAAAATGCTAAGCTACATTATCATCAGCTCTTTTTCGTACACAGGGCAGGTAATAAAAATATTAGGTAAACAGTAACAACATAAATTACAATAAATTAATACTTGTGTAGGTATTGGGCAATAAAACGAAATAGAAAAGATTCAAGGGTTTATTATATAAAGGTCTGACCTACCAACTGACTAAATAACAATTATATTTACAATCTTTTCCTAGCTTTAGTTTTCGCAAAAGTATCAATAACTTCGGTTAAATCCAGGCTTGATGCGGTTTTGTTTTCAATTGCTATTAGCAATAAATGTCGGAGTCGAGTTTGGCCCATATTATTTCTTAAATATTTTTTTATTTTTAATTTGCTAAATGACCTGTCAGCTGCTACAGAAGTGACAGGAATTGTAAAGAATAATAACATCGCTGTAAATAGGTCGCATTCGATTCTAGCACTCCATATTTGCTCATTATTTCCTTACATAATTGGTGAACAGTCCATGCTTGAGTTAATTGAGAAATGAAATTGTTTGTTCTGTAAATAGGATATCGAAATCACTTTTACACGTCATATAAAAAAATTATTAAAAATAAGCTAGATGAGTTCGGCGTTTCCTATCTGACTACTCTGAGAAGAAAGGCCGAAACAAACTCAGAAGTCGCAGTCTCTTTTAAAGTCCAGACATAATCTTGGTCAGGCCATATGAGGACCATGTAGATAAGTGTCTGAAAAGGTCTTTTGAGGAAAGAACCACACAGATTTGAGTGGACCTTTCCAGTCAGTGCAAGCATTTGTCAGTAATCGTGGAGCTCAACTCAGAACTTAAGGAGCTCAACTCGACGAACAATACCAAAGAAAGGACATTTGGGTAGGCCGCATAAACTACTCTCAAACTGCCAGATCATCACTAAAACTAGCAGAGAAATAAAAACAATATCCACATAGTCCTCACATTCACAAAAGTTAAAATAATATACTTACTACTTTACAAAGTAATCATGTCATTTTGAATATAATTTTCAACAATGTCAATGTGTTTATATAACTGGTATATGTTGATTTTACATAATAATTAAATGAGGTAAAACTAAGTGGTAAATATTAATAAATTGAAGTGAAAAGCTAGGGCTTATTATAACTGAATATTTTCTTTGGAATTCGTCATACTTTTGTAATAAAGTTGCTTCATCAACATGTAATAAAAATGTTGGTGTTAGAAAATCGAATATTTGACAGACTGCACTCATACAGTAAAACGTGTATTTAATTGAGCTATTAATGTGTCTAGTACATTATTGAAAATCACAATTTTAAATATTTCTTATCTGTTTGGAAATTGGTGATCAACAGCTAATTCATCAAAATGTTTTTCAACTTTCCTTTGCCTTTTTTCTTGAAAATGGGTATCTTACCATATTTTCTAGCAGTTTCACTGGCTTTGCACTTGAATAATTCGAAATCATTTCTATTTTGCAACTTTGCTTTGGTCTCCGCTAAAGATTTACTTGCCTCGCCCAAATAGATGTCGCATTTTTTTTTTTCATTTTAAGTTCGTTTCGATCGAGATTTTCTGGTAAGGATTCGAGGGCCCCCTGAGCTTGAGGGCCCCGGGGCACTGCCCTGCCTAGCCCCTAAGTAGCTACGCCACTGCATGCGAGTTTCCAGTGAAGAGTTCTGGATAAAATTTGTGTGTGGTAATAAATATCCAGACCACAAAAATTTGAAACTTCTTACTTTGTTTGGATCAACATAGGTATATTTGTGAAGCAGCATTTTCAAAGATGAACTTCATTAAGAATAAATTTCAATCTCGACTTACTGATGAACATTCCAGGATCCGGAACGAGGTGATCCGGCAGAGAACCAAAGTTGTCGACATAGTTCAGAATAAGCAAGCTAAAGTGGCAATATTAGCAGTGGAACCGAAAACCAGTGGGGTTGACGTGTTCTTGAGTGGAGACCGCGAATCGGCAAACGTAAGGTAGGACGCCCTCAGGCAGGTGGAGCGACGATCTTCGCAGGGTGGCTAGATGAGAGTTGCCGAGAATCGAGCTGAATGGCGTGCAATTGGAGAGGCCTATGTCCAGCAGTGGACTGCTGTAGGCTGATGATAATGATATCTATAGTCTTTAGAAACGGCTATAGATGGTAATTCAGTAAGATATTTTGACCTATCAGTAGTAGTATAATAATCTGTGCTATCAGTAAAGAAGTCTGCATAAACTCATCAACAGTCAAATCTCGTAGTTTAGTGGTTGAAATCTTACATGTTTTTTCGGTCAGAAATATTGAACTTACCAACGTTTTCATGTCAAAATACTACATTTTAAATGTCAAAGAATGAAGAAATTGCTATAAAATTGGACCAGGATATTAAAACGTTCAGTGCCAGGAGCCCTCAGGGTTCACTTTAGCGCAAACGTTATGCCGGTGACCACCCTGGAAGGTCCACTGTACAGGTTTTTTTTTTTAAATCATTGCGCAAATATAAACGTGACTACTCATCATTATAAACAACATTTACTCTGGGATAATGGGACCAACATGAAATCGTGAAAAAAAAATCTAGGTACTGTTCCATACATTTTGAAGAGTTATGCGAACATAAATAAATGTAAACAGCAGATTTTTTTTTAAATGCTCATAATGATGAGTAAAGTCACGTGTTTAAGTTTGCGCACTGGTTAAAAACTTACCCTGTATATGGCGCATATGAGCTCCATGAGTCATCTGAAGTCACTTTGGCAGCATAAATATCTAACAGATAATGTTTTGAGCCGTTTTCTTCCAAGCAATGAGCGCTGCTCATATTGCAAAAATATATGACATTCCACTGGAAGGTTAAGGGTGGACGCACTAACGCATCATCGGTTGAGTGTGGCCGATTTTGACTTCTATTCCGCGGGCATAAGGATGACATTAAAAGCAAAAAAATGGTTACAATACCAACAGTTTACTGCAGCTGCCATTTGTCATGCCACCAACGCAATAGAAGTCAAAATCGGTTGAATGGAATGTAAAAAAAAGTTTATTTCAATGTCTAATCTTATTTCAAAATGGAGTATAGGTACCTACTTGTCCGTTCTCTGGCGTTACGGGACGCATCTTCCGTCAGATGTCTAAATCTATTCAATTGAATTTTTCAGTAGAATTTACAAGGCTGATGTAAGGGTCAACTCACACCGAAAGAGCGGCGAAGGGCAGCGAAGCGGAGCGCAGTTTCAGTGTCATATGAATTTTAACTTTATTTTCATTACTATAATACTTATTATCGCATGAGAAACTCGAACGAGTCGCGCGGATGCCCGCGGCGCCGCGGGAATTCCGGCGAATTCCATAAACGGCGTTTCTATACTGAAATACTGACCTTATTGGTGATATAAAGGCCAGGTGCGTAGTACTCGCAACCGGCGTGCGTGTATGACCAGATGTATGAACGTAAACGAGGCAAAAGGAGTATGTAAGGACCGTAGCAGGTGGTGTTCTGTAGTTTCTGCCTATCCCCATGGGAAGGCGTGAGTTTATGTATGTATGTATGAATTTGTGTCTTTGTGGTTTGTTTTTGGAAACCTACGTAAAAGGGGTAATAAAAGGCAGATATAGTTTAAAAATAACGTAAGTTTATTACATGTAATGAAATAAAAATATAAATTATAAACTTTTATTCTGTTACATGTATAAATGATTCCGTGCCGCGGGCGGATTGCCCGTCATATTTTGGTAATATATTCAACCTCGATTATAATTATATCCATAAACCAAACAATTGTGACGTGACCGACGCCATATTGTCAAAGATTAAAAAAAAACTTTTTGTTGAACTTGATATCACGTCACCATTGTTAATTTGACGAAGGTTTTTAAATGCGCCATCTTTTATTTTAAAATTGGGCGCCAATTTTTTTTTTTTTTTCATTTTTGTATCGCCTCGTTTATTAGATTTAGAAATGAATATTTGGACATTTAAAAACCCTCGTTATCCACTTCATAAGTATTATAAGCTACACATCGACACCACAGCGACTTTCTAACTGTATGATTCATACCGCTAAAAGCTGGGTGGACAAATATAAATTCCAGAAAAATCCTGTCAACCCAACTTTTCGAGAAGTAAAACTAAGAAATTTTAACTTGTTATTTCCTTATTACCAAAAATATAATATATTATTATGGCTGAGTTTTCAAAGATACGATAAATGTCTATCATTAATAATAATTTTTTCGTGTTGTTTTAAACTCTACATTATTATAGCCTAAGGACTTATTTATTAAGACGATTGCAACACTTACAGTTCGCAATGTGTCAAACATTACGGCCCCTGTACACAATGGCCGATGCTGGCGCATTACCACGTACCATAGACAACTAACTAGAATTATGAGTCTTGTATATCGACCGAGTAATTAAATGGATGTTACATAACAGTCACAGGCCATTATGTACGGAGAACCTTTAGAGATCTGTATTTTGATTTTATCTTTTGAAATGTTCTTTTTGATTCGCGCGCAAGAAACTCACTGATATGTATGCAAATATCAAACAAATTTGCGGTAGCAAAATTAAGTCATGTAATAAAATTGATTAACACATATAAAACTCGGACATTCATGCAGAAATACAAAACTTCTTTCAGAAACATACATTTCGTAAGCCGACCGACTTGATACCATTTGTAAAACAAGGGAAGCGCATGCGCACGTTTATAATATTCATAATAGTTTCCAATATAATGTTATACATTAAATAATTCGGTTTACATTTAAACAAAAAGAACATCACAAAACATGCTATAACACCAACATTTGACAGGATCAGCGCTTGTCATCGATTCAAAGCCACATATTATGTAGACACAAGTTATTTGAAAAACTACTTAACATTATCCCCTAAAACCCTTTAATCTATAGACGTTTATGTTCAGGCTTAGTAATCTTTGAACCCCAAAAATATTGCATTAAGTTCAAAAATTCAAAAGAAAAAACTATAGACATATTTTACTGATGTTTACGGTTTTAACGACTGACTACAATCGGACTTGTACTGAACAAAAGGCTCATTTTCATTGGCCGATAGGGTTCGTATGCGTGGGATATTACTATAAGCGGATAACAATTAAAATTCTATTGTGTCTCGTTAATGACAGTTGAAGGGATAACGCATGAGGGCCGATAAATATCATTGGTCACTACGGCCGCTTCTGGGATTCCCCGCAAACGGTGCACCGACCGCGTTATCGTCTTAAAACTTTCATTAGTCACCCCGCCTGCGGGGAGTCCCCGCATACAGTATATCGACCGAGTTATAGACAAATGAAAATTAACCATAACATAAAAGCTTATGATGCGAAGTAGTCAGACGATCGAATTGTTAGTTCCATAAAAAACCGTAAACATAAATAAATACAAACATGTCTCACAGAAATTATAACATAAAAAACAGACATATTATTTTGAAACAGATTACATTATTACTGTAATAATAGTTGCATTTCACTAGCGCACAGCAATCAGTAATTTAACAAGCCTAAGGCTGCCTGTCCATTTGAGCGGAGTGAGGCAGCGGAGCGGAGAAATGTGCCAATAGGAGCGGAGCTCTGAAGCGGAGTTTAGATTATATTGGTTAATATTGACATATTTCTCCGCTCCGCTGCCTCACTCCGCTCCAGTGGATAGGCAGCCTTACGTCAATGACATAAGTCACATGACGCGCGCTTGTGATATGCAACGACTATAGTACATTTTTCAAATAACTAGCATAACGCGAGACTGTACGAACAAAATTATTTGGTAAAGCGAAGACTGCCCTGTTAAGCAAACTGCTTGTAAACACCGCCACGAGTCCACAACTTACTTCTGTTACAACGTCGCTTTGTGATCAGTATATACAAAAAAAAAAAATCTTTTCTAAAGTCAGTTAGGCCCGCTGTATACGACACGGTTTCTTAACGGTACTGCGTGAAAACCGCGCCGTAGAAAAATCGTGTGACCTTGTATGCAAGCTTGCATAGTGATCCATACAAATTGACGACAGTGCCTACACACGGCGAATCAACCATAGTTTTTAACGGCAAGAAAAATGTGTGTACAAAGGGCCTTAAAATCAGAAGCAATGAGAACCTCTTCTTGAAGTCTGCTAAAATACAGTTGTATTGAGAACCTCCTCTTTAAAAGTACGTCAGACTATTTCGCGGAACCGTTGAGCTAAGATGTCAAATGACGCGATGTTACAAAATCAAATATAGGTACTTTATTTAAAACATAATTTCTTTAATATCATTGTCCTAAAAAGTTGTATTGTCAGTTCTTACTAGATAATATTTATTAGGTTATTTTGTTGTGTTTTGTTCTCAAAATGGCCGGAGATTTAACCGCGAAATAGTCTGTATAGTACGTGTCAAACTTCATGGCGGCCCTGAAGTGCGCTACTGACTGCGCAGTACCGCACCCCTCACCCCCGCTGACACGTGAATTTGTTACTGCGCAGCGACTCGCCTCATTTTCCGAGCCGCCCTAAAGTTTGCATCGGACTGTACATTCCAATACATAAACAGTGAATTAGATGTATTTTGAAAAAAAAAAAATGTGAAATAATGCCCCTTTTCTAGCAGTGGTATTGCATTACAAAAATAAAAATTCACTTACAATTTACCAAATACATTATTGTTAAATGACAATGACTAATGTTGGCAATATTAGCTTAATATTAAAATATCGAATAAAATCAAAATCCGAATTAAAAAAAAAACGTACCTAACCGGCGGTGTTCAAAGCATAAAAAATAATGATTGTGCTAAGAAAAAAAAAATAGCAACAAACAAATCTAAAATCGTCAAACAGCAATTAGACTAAGTACAGTTTTTCTTTTAAATATATATTTCTCAACCTCTTTTGACGAATTGACTTTAAATTTTCCACACACACAAACGAAGGGAAGAAATGAAAATCACAGTTCTGTTACTAACAATTCTTTCAACAGGTAACATTGGCGAGAGCATAGACAATCTATATTAGTGTTGCCAACAACGAAAAGTATGGGTTGGGTGGAAATTAATCGGCTATGATATAAATTCATACAAAATGTTTCAAACCTTTGAGGTAGACAGTACCGTACTCATAAAATATAATTACTTTATTATTTGAGACAGATATTTTTAATTCTTATAAAAAATTGTGGAACTTTTAGAGACGATAGAACCACGAGCAACATTATTGGAAGAAATAGATAGAAGAATTAATAAAAAAAAGGTATCTTAGCTTCGATTACTAAGTGTCTTTATTTAAAATACAGCTGCTCATTAGTCTAAAACTATAAAAAGTATACATTAAAATCTTTATTCATTAAGGTAAAGTAAAATGGCCGATAATTCCGCCCAACCCAAGCGCCATTTAAGAGGGAGATCGACATTTCACAATGACACATTGTTTCGAATACAACTAAAATCATATTAATAAAAAAAATTAAATACCTATGAGATATAGTGATGACTTTAGTCCGACGACTCGGGCTCATATTAAGTTGGATTTATACTATGGGACAGATAGGATATTTACAAAATGCTATCTCGCTCACTCACACCGTGTGTGTTGCCAGTCGATAAAACTCTCCAACTAAAGAGGTTATGTTAGTCTATCATACATATTATTATTTTTTCGAAAGTTATTTTTAAGAGTATAGCGTACGTCTTTAAAGTTAAACTCTAATATTTAAATGTTCGTTACATAAAGATGCGATTGAGACACTCGTAATGTTGCAAGTAATATTAGTTGTTATTGTACATATTTCAAATGTTTTTCAATTCTGTACATAATTATTTTGATTTCAAAAGTATTTTACTCTTCCCCGTAGCAGATTTTCGTTAAAGCAAGTGACTCATTCTGTAAGGTTAATTTAATAAACCAACCAATTGACTTATTTTCGATCAAAACGCCAAACCTAAAATAGCTTGCAACATTAAAACTGCAACAAGTACGCAACAACATTCCTACGCAAAGATCTGACTGACCAAGATATTTACATATCCTTTAAAAAGAGCCTGCAATACCTTCCATCAATGTATAGCGATCGAATTGAGATCCTGGTCAGTCATTCCTCGACTATCTAGACGCAACTAGGGCTAATATCAACCATATTGGAATAAAACAGATATTTAATAACTTCTAAAGCGATAAACATCTATTTAAATGTGCATTTTCCCCATAATTAACATATCACCCCTAGTTACGCCCACCCATCTTTTTCCAAGCCTACCTCCTACATTTTACAACGAATTCGTGAACACTTTTTTCTCTATCTTTCCCGCTAATCTTAAGCATATACACATTTAAGAGAAGCCAAACATTCCTAGAAACCTTAACATTTTCCAACACACCGAACGACTAAAAAAGTTAATTTTACCGTTTTATTATAATTTACGATCATCATGCATAATATATTTTTAAATTTTTAATATATAATTTAAAGCGTATTCTGTTCGCCGCCTCGGGAATATCTGAGCATTGTTTTTTTTTTTTTTTTACTTCTAAATTGGCAAAAGTTTGTGGTCCATTGATATAGATATTTTTACTTTTTTTTTGTTATTGAACGGTGGCAGCGAACGTCTGTATGAGTACAGATAACTGGCTTTGGTTAGTATTTAGTCTTGTCTGTGGTCTAATGTAGACATGGGTTTGTCGATTGTTCGAAAAATAAACTTGCTTACATGGGCCCAAAATGACGTCACAATTATTGCACAAGGTTTGGCCAACTGTGTCGAAGCTTATTGATTAATTTGGGCCAATCACATGACTTCGATGTCACAGCAAGAGAATTAACGTAATAATTATTCGACGGTCCTACTTACATCGGCTCAGTACATTTATTAAGACTCAACCCTCAATGAAGATAATCCAATATAATATTATACGTGTATAATTCAACATTTAAAGTTGGGTCTTCAATACTAAGAGTTCAAACACTAAATTATGTATTTACAAATCTTAATCATAGCAAATATGCTGAAGTGTATCGGGTTTAAATTGTAACCGACAAAAAAATGTAGCAAAATGGCAGCCGCACTCCGAAACATTTCGACAGAAGCACCAACTCGACCCAAAATAAAGCATTGAAAAGTGAGCTTTATATCATGTTGTGTAGAGTACTAAATGCGTTGATATTTCGTTGTGCATCGGCCAGAACATTGTATTAAAAGATGGTCACACTGAAGCATCATTCGGGTTATGTCCATACCCCATAGCACTTTGCCCTGGAAATCAAACCCACGTTCAGCAATCGCGCTTACGACCACTAAACCAACGAGCCCGTACAAACAGCAGTAAGTAACTAATCAGTTGAAATATCTTTTGTTTCCGCCACAGTATGACCAATCCTTTAAGTAATCTTTAAGTGCAAGATAAAAGTACGTCACTGAATGCGTTGTCAGAATAAGTTCTATAGATCAATCTCATTTCGAATAGTGAACGCAAAAAAAAATTGTACAAGGCTTATATAGGTTGAAAAACAACTTAAAGGTCGATTGGAAATAACCTTTAAATTCATATATGGCTACTAGCATAAATACCAGTGAAGCCATAATCACAATACCACAATACATCCAGACGCGAATATTAATTATCATAATAATGGCAACACCCGTCAAAGACAACACCGAGAACTGTCAAAACCGAACAGTGTTGCCACACAAAAAAATTAAGACATTAGACCACAAACAAAACTTTAAACACACAAGGCAGTGACGAGTGAGCAAGTATTACTTATCTGTGGTAACTTATGTTATAACTCCATATCTTGCGCTTCGTCGTCACTGAACTCGCTCATGGAGGACTCTGTGTCGCTGTTGTTGTTGGCGTTGCCATTGGAAGGCTTGGAGCCCGAGGACGCCGGGGCGGCGCCCCCCATGCCGGTGATCGCGTCCTTTTCTAGAAGGGCTTCCTCGGTCGCGAATCTTCGGACGTAATCTGGAAAAGGAAGTTGAGGTTGATTATTTTGTGTTTCTGAGTACTGATGCGTTTAGTTTATTTTAGAAGCTCGAGTGGACATCTGAAAATATGTAGAAACTACGGGTCACGGGGCTTCTGTCATTAAGTTTAATAAACATTATACGTCGGCGAGTACTATATTTTAGGAAAATCTGCTGAGATATTGAGTCAACTAAACGATTCTTCCGTTTTCGATTATGAAAAGGCAATAGCGGACCGTGGAAACATATTTTACATGACCATTTTGGATAACTGAAAAACACCTTAACCACCAATATTAATTAACCCAATCAGCTGTTCCCCCAACTATAGTAAATTCTTCTTCATTTCGTGTGGTTAGTGACTAATCTGGTGTCAGAGTTTTAAAGCCGCCCATGAGCCTCTGACTTGGCTTCACAGTTCACATGCCGTCGCGAAATATCTCTCAGGCATGCCGGTTTCCTCACGATGTTTTCCTTCACCGTTTTTGAAGCAAGTGATAATTATACAATACGCACATGAATCCGAAAAGTCAAGAGGTGCGAGCCTTGGGTTCGAACTCGAGACCTATGACTTGGCGTAGTAAACTGACTCGTCATAAATACGAACTCCATTGACGGCGCGTCAAAACTTGTGTAGAGTATACATGTATAGATTTGTGGAGCAAGTGTTCCTAAATGAATGACAATGGCTCGCGATCGAGCTCATTGGTGTAAACCATGAGCGGCTTGTCCAACACTGGATTTGCTATAGGCTGATTTTGAAGAGTGAACATTTTCATGCTACGCCTATTGGCCTGGCCGCGCCACAGTCGCAAAAAGGCCTATAACTCGTTCTTCTACCAACATAACGCATACAAAAACCCGCATAGCTGATATATCAATATTACTAGAACCAATGAACGTTGAGTCCTCTCCGATCCAGAGGACCTTATAACACTCCTCCAGGAGAAGAATAGGGCCACCAGTACAGTGCACAAACACAGACGATACCCGTCATTCTGACCCCGCCGCCGAAATCCTTCGCGATCGCGTCCGCGTTCCCGAGTAAATGAAACTCCCCCCGACCCTTGCTCGAAAACGAGGTGGCAGCAGTTGTTGCAGCTGAGCACGTAGCTTTAAATACCCCGAATAATAATCAAGATGAAAATCTAAGTTTGATCCAGCCTGTCCCTTCTTGCTGTCCTCCCTCCAGCGACGCCCTAAGCGGAGGTTCGTACCCCACAGGGGGTGCCCTTAGCGAGCGTTCGCCTAGTTTTAATTTAGAATAGTTTATGCCCCTGGCTGGAGGCTTTAAGTATAGAAAGAAGCTTAAGGCAGTCACAGGAAAGTCTGGTAATTTGTGTGATTATTTCCCATCGGCAATTCTTCAGGAGCTTTAGGAGATAAGTTTCGAAAAACGATGATACAACAAATTTTTACTATGAAACAAAAGTCTAAATACAAACTTTTACGTTTCTTACTTCAAAACCGGCCAAGTGCATGTCGGACCACGCACAATGAAGGGTCCCGTAGTTGGGATGAATTTATCCCAAAAACAAACTTAACTTTGTAGTTAAAAACACGTTCTCCCATACAGCTAAAGCTTAATATTTCACAAACAGATCCCTGAATCCAAAAACAGTTTTTACACACTCAATGTTTTTGAAGGACCTTTCCAATGATACCCCCTACCATTATTTTTTTTCATAGTTTTGTTTTAATTTATATGTATACCCATGCTAAATTACAGCTTTCTAGTACTAAGAGTCTCGGAGTAAGACCGCGGACAGACAGACAGACAGATGGACAAGGCGAAACTATAAGGGTTCCTTATTTACTACGGAACCCTTAAAATCAAACTAACATCCCCTATTCAAACCCATTAGGGGCCGAATTTACGAAAATCCTTTCCTTTCCGTCGTTACAAAAAGAAGCTCTTGTGAAAATTTCATGTCTCAGACCCAGCGGCTTAGGCTGTGCGTTGTCTATCAGTGAACGAATGAAATTAAGCTTTATATGAAGTAGATATATTACCTGAAACTTTCTTCTTGTACTCCTCAGGTTTGTGCAGGTACATGGCCGCGGCGTCGCCGTTCAGAGGGTCGATAGGGTTGGGGTAGGTGAGCAGCTGCGGCAGGAACGACTCAAATATGTTCGACAGGTCTGGAACACAAACAAACTTGGAATTAATATCTGTTCAGCAGGGTTTACGTCCAGAGCTGGGCAAAACCGGTGAAAAAAAAAAACACATAATCCTGCATGGGCATTTATGACACGTCAGAAGCTAGGTGCACGGTTCCAATTGATCGTTTCTTATGGAGAAGAGCCGGCAAGAAACTTCACGGTTATTTTTTTTTTTATAAATGTCTTTTACGATGATTTCAAATTACTGTGTTAATAGGTATGGGAGGACAGTATAGGGCGTGTAGGCTTGTCAACAAGTAAAAGGTAAATAAAGAGTACCTTCTTCGTAAATAAGTGATTCCTGAGAGGGTAATTTCTGTATTTTTAGCGTTCGCATTTGTGCCCGGTTGATGGCAATAGGCTCACTCCCTATTACATGGGACTTAAACATAACTGGCGAAATGTGGGTGTAGTATACGGGGTGGCAGGGACATCGACGCGAAAACTGAAACCATGGACTCATTACATGATTCTGAACCCCCCTTTTTTTTTTTTTTTTTTTTGGGTGGGAAATTATCAAATAACTTCTCCCGCTCTGGGTGGAGCGGGAGGGCGTGTCAGACTCTTACTGACTAAAACCCACCCGTGTTCCTTCCTATGCCATGTTGCCGGGGGCCACGATTTCCCTATCGGTTTTCTTCGAACCCCCGGCATTGGCATTGGCCCTAGCGGACCCCGTCAATTCTGCTGACATCTCTTTAAGGCGCGCGTGGAACACAACGCGCCGTCGACCCGGGCTTGGTCCTTATCGGACGGCGAGCTACCCATTGCTCACCGTCCGCAAGCCCGCGCCTACGGTGGCCGGAAATCTTCCTGCGATTCCCGACTCCCAGGGCGTCTCCTGCTGCGGCGGTTAGGGGCGCGAGGGCGCGAAATTTGCCTCTCCCTCACGCGCTCCGTCTCCTCCTTCGCGAGAATTACTGCTTCGCAGAAAGAGGTGACGGCCTCCCATTTCCTCTCGCTCCGTAGCATGGCCCGAATCAGGGCCGGACGCGAGAGATCACCGCCGCCGATCGCATCCACGAGGACACGGCGGTGCCCTGCCCAAGCCGGGCAGACCTCCACCGTATGCTCCACCGTGTCCTCCGGGCGATTCTGAACCCCCCTGCGTTGAAATTTTTCGTCGGTTATTTTAAAAAAAATCTGCTGTTTCGTAGAAAAGTGCAATACCTACGCGGTCAAAATGTATGGAACAGCAGATTTTTTTTTTTAAATAACCTTTTCGCGTCGATGTCCCTGACACCCTGTATAGGTACACGGGTACACCACACCTCTGCCCACCCCTTCGGGGAAACAAAGCGTGATGTTATGTATTCAAATCTCAGTCTCAATCTGTCAGAAATACCCTCATTTACGTGCATTTTTGACTTTGTATGTTTCTGAGATGAGATTTTGAACGTTTTTAAAGACGGGAATCTGTCTTCTGATCTGAACGTGTTCAAAATCGCGCTATAAGATTCGCTACCTTATCACTTGTATACGAAGTACAATTTATTTGTCTATGGCAGCGTCAAAAGTATGTTCAGCAATGGGGTTGTTAACCGGAAGCTTCGCCGATAGAGGGCGCCAATCGGCGACAAGAAAAAACAGCACCATCTCGCGGCAGACAAACACTTATCGCCATCTAAGCAGTACTTTTTCTTCTTTATTTTTCTTAGCGTGTCGATAGCACAATGGTAATCTAAATGGACTCGGCCCAGAATTCTACGTGTTTGGCGCCATTACTAGCGTCCATCAGTTCCTGTAACGTGCAGCAGACAGGATATGCAGGACATGATATTAAGTGGTTCATCGTTTATGGAATTGCACCACATTTACATTTCAAGGCGGAGTCGTCTTTGAATCTCCACCTGAACAGGTATTCCTTGCTTCGGCGAACCTGTGTCCGGAGTCGGAACGTGGAACTAATTTGGCAGTTTTCTTCCCAATTTTACAACATCCAACCCATTGTGATTATGATAATGGCAGTGATCAAACTTAAATTATCTTTTGACTTAAACACTATGCTCATCACTAGGACCTTGATAAAGTTGGTTGTACTCTTAATATTTTGACATTGAGTTTAACCATAAGGTCAAACTCAATGTCAAAATTAAAAGCAGGTATAAACCTGCTTTTAATTTAACATTGTATTTATTTGTTGACATATTTTAAATTAATTGACTCTTGAACTAAACATTTCACTTCAATTTTAATTAGGCTTTTAAAAGTATTGTGTCTGCATGCGATAATTTTATTTAATATGTAATGTTCAACACAATTTTATTTTTAAATGAATAAATAAATAAATTGATAGTTTGCCCATTGACCATTAAAGTAGTAGTAATTTCATCATCACAAACTGACATTAAGATGCCTTTACTCATAATTGCTTTTAAAACACCTAGGTCGTAGAATTCCTGTCCATTAAATGCTATAAATATAAAACAATCGTTTGACCGCAGCAGTGTGGTTTAATTTTATGCGTTTTGTGGTCGATTTGATATTGAAACGCAAACTGTCAACCTGAACCTGAATAAATTTTATGCTGAGATGAGCAGTTAAAAATAGTTATTGAAATGAAAACTTCTTTAGGCGCATTGGGCATTTTTGGGATGGGAAAAACAATTGAACTTGCGACACCGTTACCGACACCTCATTTTTGTAAACGCGATTGTGCTCTTTATTTATATTACGTTACGGATCAATTCCAGTTTAGTGCCAGCCCTATGCAAATATTTTTTACTTTAAAGGTTTTGGAAGTATATTTTTTTTAATTGTTCAAGTTTTCACTTCTATCGGCACTCCCGGAGTGCCACTGTTTTTTTAACGATTATTTAATAGTCTAGCCTTCGATCAACCCCCGCGGCTATAATTATTTAGCCACAAGCCCCCCATTTATAATATTAGTATGGATTGAATCAATCAAACTCACCATAAAGTGCAGTCCAAGCCTGATTGATAACGTCCAGACAAACGGTGCCAGAAACCTCATCGATGTTCGGGTGGTAGACCTTGTTCATGAATCCGATGGACGGGGACTTGAAGGGGTAGTGGTCTGGGAGGTGCACGCGGACGCGCCATACGCCGCCCTCGTATGGAGCTGAAATTAGAGAAGTTAGTTTTGAATTAATCAGTTCAACAGGTATTTGTTGAATTAATCAGTTATAAAAAGGTGTATGTTGAATCAATCAATTGTGAAAAAGTGTACGTTGAATCAATCAGATCAATTGTAAAAAAGTGTACGTAGAATCAATCAGTGTGCTTATAAACAGGAGGTTTGTAAGCTAAATCAATGTGGTTAGTAAATAGGATTATAGGGCGTTGAAACAATCAGTTTGTGAACTGAGTTTAGGAATTAGTTGTACATTTTTAAATAAATAAAATCGCCTGTGAATAATGTTTTTGCTTGTTTTATTCTAGAACATGGAGCCACACTTAAAGAATTGGCATATAAACAATATAACCTGTATCAATCAGTACACTCATGAGTCGATAAATTAATCAATACACTTCAGAATCAATCATGCAATCAAAATAAATAAATAACAATACTCACTTCCAGGAGGACCGAAGAATTTCACGCAGAACTCATTGAGTCCTCCCAATATCGTCACCTCATGTTTACTTTCGATACTGTTGGCTAAATGTTAAGGAAATATGGAAAAATAACATACAATTTATAAATAACAACGATTCCAAACAAGAAAAACCTGAGAATCTGTTTTTTTTATCTAAAAACAATAAAAATCGTCGACCGTCGACCATCGATAGGCGACAATGTAAACGAGGCTTCATACTCATTTACTTCATTTGCCACAATTTTTTTGTTGAGATAATTATGAAATCATTTTTTTTAATGATATGATTCGTCATTAATAATCTAGTAACCCCCACACAACCCACGGGGGGTTGGGATGGGGTTTTGTGACACCATGACAACTCTTAAAAATTAAATATTTGCTTGTCTCATAAAGCATATTTTTAGAAGTATCTACCTAAAGTTCAGTCACACACTAACCTTTGTATATTTAAAGGGACAATATATTTATAACGGCATGGCACCCGTGAGGGTAGAAAGGTTGCGAGTATAAATGCAACCCCACAAAGTAGGGTAGTACCATTTATTTATAGCATTCTTCTAGTAAATGCCATTTGCATTGTCATTAGTGAAGTGTATTTTCCGGAATGAGCACGCAAGGGTTACTTACGGTTCATGCAAGAACTTTTTTTTTTACTTAGAATATACGGGCTGAAGTTAATTAATTGGCAATCTTTCAGGGGGCGAAAGTACTCATGATTATGAACAGCTTTAAGTAAAAGGGACCATTAAAAATTGTTTAATGTGTAATGTCTCGCTGATGGTGGCGAGTGTGTTGGATCATTCGATTCCCTACAAAATGGTTGAGCTGGATGGTGCTGATCCATGCGTCATGTTCGTGAATGGGCTCCGTCTGTTGAGACTGGTCATCTCTTATCTCGGGCTTATTTTTAATCTTATATTTTGAATTGCTTTTGATAATTTTGTTGTACATCGTTTTCACATATAGAAGCAACAAGAATAATGTACCCAGGATTTTGTAATAGGTATCTATATTTAAAAAAGTGTGTGTCCTTGGAGTTTCTTGCCCGTTCTTCTCCATAGAGTTCTACGTTTTGGAATGGGCAACTAGCTTCAAATTTCTGACTAACTGACCGACTCTTTGACAATTCAAAAGTGCCTGTAAATGGTTTAATTGAAATAAATGCTTTGAGTTTGTTTGTATGAAACAGCAGATAAAAATCGAAACGCAAAGATTTCTTTGCGCCACTTTGGCTTTCTCAGACGTTTGCAAGCTGCCTTTAAAAAATTCACATCTCTTTCCTATGGAAGTACCCGATAGAAACTACAGAAAGCCACGTGCAGCGATCCCTGCATTCCTTTTGCTTTTGCCAGGTTACCTTTAAGACGAAGATAACCGACTTTTATTGATTTTATACTGAAGATAACGTCTAAATGAGTAGTATTCATGATTTGGAAAAAATATATGTTAAATTAAAGCATTTTCTAAATAACTTAAATTAGGAATATTTTAGATTATGTTTATATAACATAGTAAAATTAATTTGTAAAGTTATGTCTAACGCGGATAAAAAACTGAGAATCACGCAAAATCTATCAAGCGTTTTTTTCTGAAACCTTCACCATTTTAAAGATAATTTAATTATTGATCTTTTAGTCGTAACGTGTTTTATTAAAATACCTTTTGTTTTATGTATAATAAATTAATACTGCGTCTAATTTGGGACAGCGCTCCTTGATGGGCGAGTCCTATTACTGGCTGGACATACGACGCGTTGCGTGAGCTCAGTACAGAACACGCAAGCCAACTACTCAACGTCACTGGCATATATCTGCGTCTTTATTTATTCATAATGTAAGGGATACGCTGCAGTACCGTTTCACTAAACTCGCATACTAGGTCACCATGCCCGCTAGGAGTTAGCAGACGTACGTAATCTTATCAGTCTTATCGTCACTTCCTTTTTGTGTGAATACTTTTTACTTTTAAAACACAAACCTACTTTTGAAGCACATACCCTGGTAATATTTTTAACTAACCACATTCGTATGGGAAATTGGGAACCATTATCTCGCATGGGTTCTTGATATTCGTGAGTTAAATCGGGCAAAGCAGCTAGTTTTTCTACCTCTTTTGTATAGGAACAAGGTTTATGCCGTGATAAAAAAAAACAGTGGCACTCCGGGAGTGCCGACAGAAGTGAAAACTAGAACAATTTTATTGTGCAGGAAATCCTTTCCTTTTTTGAAGCCTGTAATAAAAGGGAAATGTCAATCATGTCGTTTTCATGTCAATGTCATTAATCCCAAAGAAAACGTATCGCGCGTTGATGTATTTTTAATGGTCAAAAGCTGGTGTCGGTAACAGTGTCGCGAGTTCAATTGTTTTTGCCATCTCAAAAATGCCCAACGCACCTAAAGAAGTTTCCACTTGAAAAATGCCAGTCAGCACGGTTCAGAGGAAGTATCGACTGGTCAGGATGTACCTACGTACGGTATATGGTAGAGGCTTTTTCTAGACACCCCAAAACCCTAATTGCGTAACAAACGATCAATCACATACAAATTTTTCGAAAATAAGAAGCAATGGATTAGCAATATCCTTCAAAGTGATTCAGATTATGATTGATCGTGTGTACGCAAGGTGCAGGCAGATCTTCTACAGTAAATGAGGTTTTGGGATCGAAGGACCATTGATGAGATGAATTCTCTTTTTTCGATAGTTCCTGGCTCAAAGTCAAGTTTCAAGCGAATTTGTTTGAGTACAAAATCGCTATCATTGATAAAGGCCATATTTTACTTTATAGATTTTTGTTTGTGTTCTACGACACGCAATGACATGGCAGAACAGTTGTGGTTATTCTGATAGTGTAGCGTGGTATCTTTACGTATTTTTACCAAATATTATGATAGAAAGATAAAGACACGTCTACGTAGCGATATCGATAGTGACTATGGTGAAACTTGAGTAACGCTTGCTCATACTGTACTGTTTGGTAAAACTGCCACAATCTTAGCTGATATGATATGTGTGAAAGAAAACAAGCTTGTTGAAGATGGACTCTGCGAAAAGGACTTTCTTTAGAGGACAGTTATCTTGTGTTGGCACGAATTATGATGTAAAGGAGTACGTCAGGATTGTAACAGGTGGCGTTCTGCCTACCCCCATGGGAAGGCGTGAGAATAGAATGCCGTAGGAGAAAAATAGATGGTAAGGAAACAATGCACAGAAGTAGGTAGATATTTTAGTTTTGTTGGGACTCAAGAGCAACGTTCTGAACTAATAGCTTTATTTCACACCTAGGAACAGTACCCTAATTGCGTAATACACGATCAATCACAATTTGTTTCGATTTGAAACAGATTGCTAATCCATTGCTTCATAAGTTGGAAAAAAAAATCTGCTCATCGACGTAAATAACGCAATGAATGTTGTTGAATTGTCAAAATGAAACAAATTTGTCACAATCGTTTACGAAAATAAGTTACCAGGTCATGACTCTGCAACTTCGAAAGAAATCTGAACCATCTTGAAATTTGTTAGAACTGATCCTTCGAGTAATAAACAAAAAAAAAATCTTAAAACAGTAAAATGAGTAACACTTTAAACGACATAGCTAAACGCTGCAATAATTAGGTCCCGATTTGTCATATAGAATTTAAAATCCGCTCACGTATAATCACTGTATTTCCTGAAACAATGAATCATTGATCTATTACCCGGAGGAAAATCACTGTTCCCGAGTTCATACGCATGGATAGCCCAAATTAATAAAACAAATCCGAAAAAATCCTGGTGCATTACAGAATTATTACATTATATCTTCTACTTAATAAAAATCTTATATTCACTAACAGACAGACAAAGCACAGCTTGAGTGCTCTATACACTAGCGGTACGCGTCGACGGGTGCAGTTGCCTCTACTGTTGACGCGTGCCGCTTATGTAGATAAGCACTAAAATGCGAGGTCTAGAAGCAAGAGTTCCTTTTATATAATGAAGGTGAGCACTGAGCAATCAGGGATTTTTGAAGGGCTCCTCTAAAGGGCTAAATAGAGGATAAAAGTTTGTATGAAGTTCGTAATTTTTGCCGATGGGAACGCCATTGGGATGACGGCTTGTAGCCCACGAAAATAAAACAAAACAAAATCTGCAATTTGCCTAGGCTTATCCCAACTATGTTGGGTCGGCTTCCAGTCTAACCGGATACAGCTAAATACCGTATTTTACATGGAGCGACTGCCTATCTGATCTCCACAACCCAGTAACTGGGTAATACGATACCCCTTGGTATGACTGGTTGACAGACTTTCGGGCTTCTGAAGATTCGTAACGACTGTCAAAGATCCACGAATGATAGCCGGGACCAACGGCTTAACGTGCTTTCCGAGGCACGGAGGAGTCTTGGTATGCTAAGATGGTCACCCATCTACAGACCAACCCCGGCAAACTGTACCTTAACCTGATGGATCGAACCGTGCGGCTGTTATTACTTAGCCACGAGCTCCTCACACGAAAATAAAACAAATCCTCAAAAAATCCTAATGCATTATTAAATTATTACACTACAATTAATTATTAAATCAAAAATAATTATATTTGTATGTAAGTAATACTTTGCTACTCCATACAAAATAACCAAGACAGTTCAAAATCCGCCTGTTGCTACCTCGCGAAGTCGCGACTGATTGGCGTTGCTACGTGCAGACGATTAATTATGTAAGTGTAGCTGCAGACGGCTATCAATCGATATTGTCTGCTCTTTGTCTGAAACAGGAGTGACCGACTGTCCTCGGTCGAGGACCCCTGTTTTGACTGCACTACAGGATGGATCATTTGTTCAGGTTAATGACACAAGAGACATTTTTTTTCTGCAGGGTCATAGTAGGGAAACTCCGCAAATGTGATGGATATCGATATCTAAAGCTCGACGTGGGATATTAACTCCCGCGTGCACCTCTACTATCTGAAGGTTGACGAAAGTAGGCCTGACACATGTCCGGGTTTCCTCGGATTCGTCCCAGTTCGCAACTTCTGTGAACAGCTGGACGCTTTGACATTGAGTGCGAACTACTTATAACTTGGACAGGCGGATGGAAACAACCCTGGGGAGAGAAACTTACCCTTGACATTTCAAAAATCTCAGGTTACAAAAAGTCTGAAGTTTACGAATTTCATGCAAAATGAAATACCCGTTGTTACTATCTATCTATACTGATGTAATAAAGCTGAAGAGTTTGTTTGAACGCTCTAATCTCTGAAACTACCGGTTGGATTTGATAGCCCAATTCTTGAGGAAGGTTATAAACTATTAACATCACGCAACGACCAAGCAAAAATAAAAAAAATCTGAAAGAACGCTAAGTCTAAGCGAAAACGAAGTAACAATGCTGTGTTAAAACAACCAATTTCACGCGGACAGAAGCTAATGTACGATAAACAAGATCTAAACAAAGCAGTAGATATTGCTTCTATGCATTATTTGCATAAATATTTCAGCCTAAACTTGCGACAGAGTGACTCACTAGACGCATAATTCGTAATGTGAATTATTTACTACTATTGGGCATTGGTCAGTCACAATGTCATCTGACGTCATACCAATTAGTTTATCAAAAGCTGCAATAGGTCAGTTTAAAGTTAATCCAGATTTATACAATTAGGCTTGTGCAATTTGGAATTAAAATAGCAAAATCGTTGAGACTGTTATTTGGAAACTACACTATTTGGAAAAATAAGCCCAAATTCAGAGTTATTTGGAATGAAACTAAGAAACATGTCCGTGGAACAATAGCTAAGAATGATGAGGAATACCAGCGAATGGTGATCTTTTGAGTAAAGGGGGCAGAACCAGCTTTAATAAAATTATTTCACAGAAAAGTTAATAGCTGCAGTTTTCTGGAGTTCATATGTAAAGAAATTTGTCATGAACTACGCTTATTCAAAATTGACCAACGTCGAAGGGGTCAATCGAGGTGTATGAACTTAGGGTCAAATGATAATAATCGGGGTAAAAACACGGCTCAAATTGATTGCCAAACGACTCCATGATTTAAAATGTTGTAAGGGATAATAATTTATGTCTAGCCAAAATCGTAGCGGCTGGGGGAAAAATTGGTCTCCAATTTCGGCGAGACATGCTTTCAAGAAAAAGACGTCAACGACCGCGGCTTGAGAGAAAAAAAACAAGAAGGGGACAAAAATAGAAGACTTTTTTAACTGTTATGCTTTTAACCAATGACGTCTGCGTTGATACAGTACCTAAGCTATCTAAAGACAGCTTGGTGATCCAGGGGTGGATGAAAATTGCCTCAATGAGTGTCGACTTAAAGCCTGATATACAAGTCTGGACAGATCCACTCAAATCTGTATGGTTCTTTCCTCAAAAGTCCATCTCAGACACTAATCTGTATGGTCCTCATATGGCCTGACCAAGACTATGTCTGAACTTTAAAATAGATTGACCTTTTGAGTATTTTTTCGGTCTTTGGTCTTTCTTCTCAGAGTAGTCGCATCGTCTAACTAAACACTGTTTAGATGATGCAAGTTATTTGCTGCTTCAATTTTATAGTATATCAGATCAGATCCACAGGCAAGAAACTTGCATCGTGTTTTTGAGGCTTATATGCACCTACATCCAGCGTACCCTGGGCCTACGAGACACTACCTGGCTGTACTGACTGGGTAATTAATACTTTTAAACTATCTATGTACAGTCAGGGACCTTCTTCATCTTTTCTTTTTCTTGTGGTTAGTGACTAACCTAGTTTTTATGCCGCCCATGAGCCTCTGAGTTGGCTTCACATGCCGTCGAGAAATATCTCTCACGCATGCAGATTACCTCACGATGTTTTCCTTCACCGTTTTTGAAGTAAGTGACGCACATGAATCCGACAAGTCAGGTTCGAACTCGAGACCTACTTGGCAGTCGTCACATCATTAGGCTATCACTGCTGTACAGGGACATTTTTGTGTATCAATTGACACAATATGACAATTTGTTGTGTTATAGCCTTTTTAACCGACTTCCAAAAGGAGGAGGTTCTCAATTCGTCTGTGTTTTTTTTTTTTTTTGTATGTTTGTTACGCGATTACTCCGCCAATTATGAATAGATTTTGATGATTCTTTTTTTGTTTGGTAGATCATACTTCAGAGGTGGTCCCATATAAGTTTTACTAACTTTGCTTGGGTAGTTTTTGAGTTAGCTTCAATTATACGTATTTTTTCCCACTTAGTATGTAGATGATATGATAACTTCTTGTCACTGTTATTTACATAGCAGGTAGTATTCGAATTTGTGTGGGGTAGGTACCACAACTAAAAAGTGAAAAATAAAAAACTTTTTTCAAAAAAAAAACAACCGACTTCAAAAAAAAAACACTACAAAGTGAAAAATAACTTTAATTTCGGAAGTCGGTGACAAAGAACGAAAATTCAAAACCAACACCGACGCCGGACACCGACTTCCGAAATTAAAGTTATTTTTCACTTTGTAGTGTTTTTTTTTTGAAGTCGGTTGTTTTTTTTTTTTTGTAAAAAGTTTTTTCTTAAAACTGTTAAAGAATGCCAGTTGTGATTTGAATATACGGACTATTAAAGTTGGTAGTCCATTTGCTTATCACTTAATTTCCCTGATCTTAATATTCTCATCTCATAAAGATCGTGATGATAAGAGAGAGACGTCTCCAGATAGTAGCTCGACTGGTAATAAAATTATTAATAGACATTCAGACCAATATCTTGTCTGGACTTTTTAAGAGACTGCGTGGCCTCTGGAGTTTGTTTCGGTGATTTTTTTCAGAATAGTCAAGATTGTAAACACCGACCTCATCTAGTTTGTGTATTAGCCGTGTACCCTAATAGGTTAGTTGCCTAGGTAAAAAGAAATTCTATTTAGTCCGTCTTTCAGATAATAAAAAAATATTAGACACGTATTTTTTCAAAAATAACTTAGAAAACACGCATTAAAGTTGGGGAGTGGAGGCTCGCTACGTCATACCGCACTATAAAATCTAGCAAGGCGTGACGTCATGCCACATTTTAACTCGAATGTATCGCCGTAATCTTTTGATTACGTCAAAAAAGAAAAAATACGTATTCAATATTTTTTAATAACCTACAAGGACAGAAAAAAAAATTGGACACAGGCCTAATGCGTAACTTATTTTCGTAAACAATTATGCCTAATTTGTTTAATTTTGCGTTATTTACGTTGTTGAACAGATTTTTTTTTCCAACTTATGAAGCAATGGATTAGCAATCTGTTTCAAATCGAAACAAATTCTGATTGATCGTGCATTACGCACTGGTTCGCAATTTTATTCCGCGGCGATTCTTTTTCGCGCACTGAATTTTCAACGGACTGCTTAGCGCCGAGAGTTGAAAATCGTACAGTGTACTTTATTGATGCGCTGGGATGCACTCTGTTGGATTCTCATTGAACTGCACCGAGCAACACCAAGAGTTGAAAATTATCAGTGCGCGATAAAATCCCACCGCGATATTTTTACGCCCGTGGGAACGGGTGCTACTTTTTTTACGTGTTTTAAAAGTATAAACCAATCGGACCCAGTTGTGCCAAAATGTGAACAATTTTTGACATAGACTCATACAAAGTCGTTTTTTGCAGAAATGGACCAGACGATATTTTTTTCATCAATATCTGAAAAACTAGCATCGGTTGGAAATTGTAAAGCATACCTAAATAAATTGATACCTTCACGTGTAACAAAATCAAATGTTTAAATGCGAAAATTACGTTTAAATGTTTAAACTTAAATAGGTGTCTCAAAATGTGTTCAATGTGGGTTGGGACATTTTGGTACAACTGGGTCCAATTTCGAAAAATAAATACTGATCAATTTATCATAGATCGCTAACAGACCAAAGAGCCTATGATCAGACGTTGAAGGATGGAATTTCCAATATGGTATCTTTCCTTACTAATTTGTTCAATTAGTTTAATTGATATCCATTATCATTTAAAAACGTGAGTAAGTATAATAATTAGTAAACGAGTTGCACTTCGTTATGAAATATGCAGTTAAACAATCGTGACAAAATAATTTTACCGCGGAACGTAACCATTAGTATTAATGTTGAAATACTGCTTCCTCTGAGCCTTTTACCGGCGGCCTCCGTAGTTTGGCCCTGCATTGTAGATACCTATGCGTATATGTATTTCTTCGGTACTAGATGCTTCATTCATGTATGATTAAGGAGTTATTCTCCTCTTCTGTTCGTGTCAAACTCAAAGCATTTATTTCAAATAAACCAATTACAGGTACTTTTGAATTGTCAAGGAGTCAGAAAATTGAAGCTAATTGCCCATTCCAAAGCGGAGTAGGTACCTATGGAGAAGAACGGGCAAGAAACTCCACGGACACTCTTTTAAATAAAAAATATTGTTACAAAATATTGGTTACATTATTCATGTTGAAATTATACAAGTGAGAACAATGTAGAAAGACGTGGACGTTAAAAGCGTCCGTAATCAAAATAAAAACATAAATAATTCAAAAATTAAAATAAACCGTGGTAGCTAAGAGATGACCAGTCCCTACTGACGGCGCCCGTTCACGAACGTGTGGTACATGATTAACCTGATGTCAAGAGTTTTAAAGCCGCCCAAGGGCCTCTGACTTGACTTCACATGCCTTCGAGAAATATCTCTCAGGCATGGCCGGCTTCCTCACGATGTTTTCCTTCACCGTTTAGGAGTTATTGGTTGAACACCTACCGAATGCTCGACCTTTGGAATTCTACAGAGATTCATGATTTTATCAGTAATTAAAATAATGGAAATCATTAATTGAAATGGGATAGTGGCACCATTGATCCCGGTTGTCGTCTGTGGATCTTTCGACTGCCGTTACGGGTCGTCAGAAGCCCGAAAGTTTCGCAACCAGTCTTGCCAAAGGGTAGTAAGTAACTAACTGGGTTGTGGAGGACAGATAGGCAGTCGCTCCATGTATAATACTAGTATTAGCTGCATCCAGTTAGACTGGAAGCCGACCCCGACATAGTTGGCAAATGGTAGATGATCACTAGCACCGGCTAAAATTATGATTTTAACTCGTCAAGAGCTGCAGATTGTGCATACTAAACTGTATTGAACATTTGGTAATATTTTCATTCACTAATGAACACAAAATAAATCAAGAACAGTTTAAAAACGAATGCAATTAATGAATTAGTAATTTTAAATTAATCGTAGTTATAAATTAGCTTCGAGTCGAGTTTCTCGCTCTGTTTAATTCAATATGCATTCGGTGAACGTGAATGTCTGAATCGAGTTCTGAATCTGAGCGCTAAAACGGCGCACTGAATTTTAGAAAGGGAAATATTTTACTGATCCTCTAATGATAAACGCTTTTCTAAATGAGTGAAACACTAAAAAAAAAAAGTTGTGGCACTCCGGGAGTGCCGACAGAATGAATACTTGAACAAGATCGCCTTGGTGGAAGAAAAATACTTGTACAGAACCTTCAGAAACCTTTAAAGTAAAAATATTTGCATAGAACATTGATCTGTAACGTAATATAAATAAAGAGCACAATCGCGTTTACAAAAATGAGGTGTCGTCATGGTGTCGCGAAATCAACGGTTTAGTCCCATCTCAATTATGCCGAACGCGCCTAAAGAAGGTTTCACTTCAAAAAAATTTGGCTTGTAATGATGCACACTTTTTTCAATAAATGAGCTCGTAGTAACTAAGCTAGGGTACCCTGACTTAATGGGTTAGTGTAAGTTAGAATTGTGACCAACCGCGCGCGAGCTGAATTGGTCACAGGAACAATGCTAGAGTACCCCGACCAAATGGGTTATGTTAGGTTAGAATTGTGGTCAACCGCGCGCGAGCTCAGCGAGCGAAGCGAGGGGTGCCGCGGTAGCGGTAGGCGAGCAGCGAGCGCTGCGTAGTTACTTGCCTATTTAGTATTTTTAGGATCCCAAAATAGAAATTACTAGCTTTTGCCCCCGGCTTCGCCCACGTATATGTCGAAAAATATCCTACGGGAACGTACTACCGGGATTACATACCTAATAGACGAGGAAAAGGTCATTGACTCCTACCGCTTCGCCCGCGTTGCCATCAACCATAATTATTTTGTTACGCGTAATGTGGAATCCGTGATATCTTTTACACATGATATCATGTCAAGGCATATTTTAATCTAAATTAAATGGCCAATTTAAATACGTAATATATTTTATTGGATAAGGATTAATATGATATGTTTTTTCCGACAAATTCAACAATAATCGTCATATTTCAGCCAATTTACTCAAAACCTTAACGAATTATACATCAAAACCTTCCTCATGAATCACTCCGTCCATTGGTGAAAACCGTTTGAAAATCTGTTCGGTAGTTTTCGAGTTTATTGCGTTCAGATTTAGACAGGATTTGAGGTTCACACAAAGAAGCGCGTTCATTATTTTAGTGTTCAATAATATTTTTAGGAAAATTAAAATGTGTACTTATTTTTTGAGGTTCCATTAAATACATTTCTTAAAGAAAGAGACACTACTCACATAGGTATAAGTGACAGAGACGACGACATACAAATTACCGAACTTTTTTTAACTCTTTTTGCCTTTAAAGGCTGCATACTGAATATCTGAAACTCTAAATCAATTTAAGTGCCAGGTGCGAAGGGGTCGTTAATGTTCGTAAGTTCGTTTTATGGGTCTAGAAATTTTCGTAACTAAGCTATTTTTGACAAGGCCGAACATAGGGTTGTACACATTCCAATTGTTATGAGCTGACGTAAAGAGATAATATAAAAGGTGACGTAAGCGAATAGCTGTCAAATATTTCGGTGTTTTAATTTGGCAATATTACTGTATGGAAATAAGAAATATGGCTAACTAGTAAACTAGAATAATACTAATGAATTGCAATTATAACACTGATTTGATGTTGTAACCGTTTAAGGTGTAAAAAAGGCATTTGGGAAGTTTCCAACAAAAAAAAAACAAGACTTCAAAAAAAAAACACTATACTCGGTGTCTTTGGTTTTGAATTTTCGTTCTTTGTCACCGACTTCCGAAATTAAAGTTATTTTTCACTTTGCAGTGTTTTTTTTTTGAAGTCGGTTGTTTTTTTTTTTGTAAAAAGTTTTTATTTTTCACTTTTTAGTTGTGGTACCTATCCCACACAAATTCGAATACCACTACATAACAGTGACAAGAAGTTATCATATCATCTACATACTAAGTGGGAAAAAATACGTATAATTGAAGCTAACTCAAAAACTACCCAAGCAAAGTTAATACAATTTATATGGGACCACCTCTGAAGTATGATCTACCAAACAAAAAAAGAATCATCAAAATCTATTCATAATTGGCGGAGTAATCGCGTAACAAACATAAAAAATAAAACATACAGACGAATTGAGAACCTCCTCCTTTTGGAAGTCGGTTAAAAACTAATATTCAGTGTTACGATATTAATTATTGCATTTCATAATCAGTATTTTAGTTCACTAGTTAGCCATATTTCTTATTTCCATACAGTAATATTGCCAAATTAATCAAGACACCGAAATATTTGACAGCTATTTGCGACGTTGCCCACTTTCTGTATAAACGCTCTTACAAATTCGTTTTAAGTACTGAATAGTGGGAATAATTCCCACAAATAGTTTTTGCTTTGAAAACTATTATAAAAATCATTAATAAAAAGAAAACTATGGAATTGTTGTGACCAGCCTTTTGGAATAGGTATCTTAGGTACTATCGAAGAAACGCATATCCGTACAATGTAAGGACTACTCTTGGGGTTATTCGTACTTCGTCCCATTCGCACTTCGTACCGCGTTCCCAGTTGGTCCCATTCGCAGTTGGTCCCATTCGCACTTTGTCCCATTCGCACTTAGTCCCATGTAAGTAGTTTGTAAGGGAAGAGGTAGGTTTATGGACCAAAGTGGGTTGGATTTATAAAAAACCGAGGTTTCCGTACAAATTTGTAGGTATGTAAATAGTTTATCACGGGTTTTTTTAATAATGTGTCTACAAATTTACGGTTTTCGGATTTTTTTGCAACATTTTCATTGATGCTCGTAGCGTGATGTTATATAACACTTTGGTCCACAAACCTACCTCTCCCCTTACAAACTACTTGCATGGGACTAAGTGCGAATGGGACAAAGTGCGAATGGGACCAACTGCGAATAGGATCAAGTGCGAAAGGGACCAAGTGCAAATGGGACCAACTGCGAATAGGACCAAGTGCGAATGGGACCAAGTGCGAATGGGACCAACTGCGAACGCGGTACGAAGTGCGAATAACCCTATTCTTGCTTGCAGCGTTCGGCCGCTATAGTAACGCTTACCTACGAAAAAACAGGGTAAAGTGCACGGGATTTTATTTTCAAATTGGTTAGATATGCGTTACCCGATGGTACATTTGCAGTAAGTAGTAACTACTCATTACCTTTTATTTTTTCCTTCCGAAAAAATGAATACTTATGTAAATGAAACAAGGAAAACAATTCTAACGCATCGCTTTAGATTATTACGTTAGGTACGTTTTTGATATGTGACGCACGTGTAAGTACATATCAAGTCATTTATGTACGTATAATATACCATACACATGCCACACATACGTCACACTAGTACCGATAGTGCTGCTTGGGACTAAACGCTACTTACTGAGAAAACATATGATTAAATTTTCAGAATAATTAAAAGTATTAGGTACAGTCGACCGCACGTCAGTGGTAACAGTTTGGCCTCGAGTTGGCCTAGCGTAGAACGGGGTCTCAATAGAATGAGAGACTAGCTTATACACAGAATAAGCCAGCTGAAGTGGCAATGGGCCGGCCATATTAGCCGTAAAACTGATGACCGTTGGGGTAGACGTGTTCTTGAGTGGAGACCGCGAATCGGAAAACGTAAGGTAGGACGCCCCCAAGCTAGGTGGAGCGACGATCTTCGAAGGGTGGCTGGTAGCAGCTGGATGAGAGTTGCAGAGAACCGAGTTGAATGGAATGCAATTGGAGAGGCTTATGTCCAGCAGTGGACTGTCGTAGGCTGATGATGACGTGCCGACTATTGTACTATGCAAAGATGCGGGCTCAGCTAGTAACCACATGATGGAAGGATAAAAAAATGAAACGTTTTGTTTTCCTAATTAGGATAGACAATCATTTATTTTTATTTTTCTTGCTGGCAACAAAGCGAAAGCTAACGTTGCCTTTACTTTATTTTACCTCTAATTAATTTCGTTACAAGTTCGTAGACCGTTAAATAAATACTCTTTTGAACACTGATTAATCTACAAATACTACGTACGTAGAAAAAAAAAGTAAGTTTTGTATGTAGGGGGCTAATCTTCAGAACTACTGATCCGATTCAGAGATGTGTTTCATTAATGGGAAGCTACTGTATTGCCGAGTGGCATAGGCAGTGGCGGACTAAGCCTGTCGGGGGCCCGGGGCGGAAAAACTAAATGCCCCCCGCCCACGAATGAACGTCGAAAGATTTTGCACGTAACCTCAAAAAAGTTAGGTTTTCTTTTGACTATTGACAACAGAAAAGCTAGAGCATCAGAGGAATAGAGGATGGGGGCCTCAAACTACAAACCGCCTTTTACTTACTGAACATATATTTTGGTCTTGTTTGGAATTTTATTAAAATGTATTTCTCGAGTTTGGGGGCGGACCCCCCCTCTTTTAGCCCGCCAGTGGCCACAAGAAATTTCACGCAGACGAAGTCACCCGTGACTTTATTATTTCAAGATACACGGTGAAACTTTTTTTGAATGGATTAATTAAGAAAAATGCTATTAATTAGTAGAAACAGCCCCCGGTTCAAAGCATTAAAGTTGTAGGCTATAGGTATGTACAGTCGACTTCACTGTAGATACCTATAGTCTGTCCTGGCGTTACGGAGTTACGATAGAATACGAGGCCAGCATATACTGGTTTGTTACCACTGAGGTGCGGTCGACTGTACCTTAGATAATAAAATAAGACGTTAGTTAAATTAGTATTTACCGTAGGGTATTATTATTTCACAAATACAGCCGGAGAGATGGGCAAAGATCGTCACTCACTGGACGCCTGAGGGAGGACATCGCTGTCGAGGTAGACCACGGCGAAGGTGTGACGATCTAATCATGTTTGCGAGGTCAATATGGCCAGATATCGCACAAAAAAAGAAGGTAAGGAAAAAGGGAAGGCTTTTGCCCAGCAGTGGGACACAACATGGGCTAACAAAAAAATTAGAAAGAAAAGGGTGCGTTTAAGGAAAATTATTCCCGGCCTTTCATTATTTTTAATGCTCGAATAATCCTTGTAACTATACAATTGTAGCATATTATCATTATCAAACGCTCCACATACCAAAACCATTAATTAATTCTGTTATTTAAAAAAAACAAGAAACAATTTATCAATAACACAAGGTCATCTCAATACCGCCAAAACATGGCCTTTTGTTACGAAACATGTAATATGTATATTTTTAGGGTTCCGTACCTCAAAAGGAAAAAAACGGAACCCTTATAGGATCACTCGTGTATCTGTCTGTCCGTCTGTCAGCCAATTTGCTCCGAATCTAATGGATCGATTAAATTGAAATTTGGTACACATATGTATTTCTGTGACTCAAACACGAATATGTAGCGTAAATAAATGAATTTTAAATGTAGAGGTCACTTTTGGGGGGCACACAAGAAAATTAAAAAATATTTTTTTGCTACAGTATCGTGTGACATATCAAATGAAAGGGCTTGTTGCAACATATTTTTTTTTATATATTTTAAAATAAATACTTTTAAAGATATTTAAGAAATTCGATGAAAATTGACCATTCTCCCTTATCTCCGAAACTACTGGACCTAAAATTTTGAATAAAAAACATAGTATGGCTCTTAACTCATATATTACAGGAAAACCTATAAGAAGTCTACGGTCTTAAAATAACATGGTAAATCTCTCAACATTATGCGTAAAAACTTACATTTGCAGTTGTAATGTATGGGAGAACATGTTTTTCAACTACAATGTTAAGTTTGTTCTTGGGATAAATAAATTCATCTCAACTACGGAACCCTTCAATGTTCGTAGTCCGACACGCACTTGGCCGGTTTTTATTGAAAACTTTCTACTTTATATTTACTTGGTTTTTCGATAGCATGAATTGGTACCTAAGATAACATGCTATTAACTATTATATGCTGTCATGGCATAGTCTTTTTATTTTGACGCAAACATAGGTACTCTAATTTAGGGTTCCAAAAGGTTCCATTCCAAGTGCCACAGAGGAAGTAGGACACTATTTACTTGGCCGACGCCCGTCTTTCTGTCACAGATGTGTATTCTACGTAAATTGTATTTAATGTTTACACAAAGTACGTGTTAATATGGGTTCTTTCACGGCAAATATTATAGTAGGTATATTAAAAAGTCTTTATATATATACATATATAGTCATATACATGTATAGTCAGCCAAGTATGCTAAAAGCTGCCTTGTAATGTGTGTACGTATCCTTAGCCTTACATATTATAAAACAGTCCCCTGCCGCGTCTGTCTGTTTGAACGCGATAAAAACTACCGAACGGATTTTCAAAATCCTTATTCAATAAAATATGTTATTTAAATTGGGCATTTAATTTAGATTAAAATATGCCTTGACATCATTTAAAGGAATAGTTTAAAAGATATCACAGATTCAAAATTACGCATAACAAAATAATTATGGTTGACGGTAACGCGGGCGTAGCGGTATTAGTCAATGACCTTTCCTCGGCTATTAGGTATGTAATCCCGGTAGTACGTTCCCGTGGGATATTTTTCGACATCCACGCGAGCTAAGCCGCGGGCAAAAGCTAGTATGCAATAAAATACCAAAAGAACTAAAATTATTAAATAATCAAAAAATACGATAACTTAAAAATAAAAATTAATCATTTTACTTGAATAGTTGAGAAACAATTTTTTTTTTTTTTGTTTTATCTTGTCTAGATTTATTTATCTAAATCACAATTATTATAACACCTTTACAGAATCATCCAATGCGATGTTATTATAAGTTATTATGTCTAGACAAATAAAAAAAAAATAGAATTACCTGTAAGCAAAATTCCAAAGAATTATATACATACTAAGTAATATGACAATTATTATAAATAAAAAGTTATGACTTTTATAATTTCATAACTCTTTCAATTATTATTTGTGCCATTTGCATGAATTTCAATACTCAATATCTTTATTGCTTTACCATAATGTGTACTTAGGTGGTTCCGGCAGGTTTTGCCCAAATATATACTCCGATACCGTAATAACATTAATAATGTGTGCGGCTCGTGACATAGGGGTAAACTTGAGTAGGTTAGTCCGATATCGCAACCCATCGTCTGTGAAGCTTACACAAAAAAAAAAGATTATTTAAACTGATATTTCAAGTGACTACACTACCTGCGGTTGATGACCACAAAAAAAAACTCATCAAATTAATTAATTTTTTGTTTTATCATGTTTAGATAAATCGATACCCATCATGTCTGGTGGAGTTTCGTTAGCTAATTTAATTAGACCCTGTATATGAAGGGTCACCAACTCGCCATACAAAAAACCTCTAAAATTAAGCGTTTTTTGATCCTGCTCTATCAGTTCTATTTTAAATGAAACCATGAGTGCGCGAGTGAGACTTGCACTTGGCCGGTTTTTAGGGTTCCGTAGTAAACAAGGAACCCTTATAGTTTCGTCATGTCCGTCTGTCTGTCTGTCCGCGGTCTAGCTCCGAGACCCTTAATACTAGAAAGCTGTAATTTGGCATAGGTATACATATTAATTACGCCGACAAAGTGGTATAACAAAATTATGAAAAACATTTTTTTTATGGGTACCTCCCCTACACGTAAAGTGGTGATATTTATTTTTTTATGTCGGGGTGTGGGGTATTATTAGAAAGGACCTTTAAAAACATTGTGAGTTTGTGCAAACCATTTTTGGATTCAGGGATCCGTTTGCGAAATATTAAGCTTTAAAGTGCTAATTTTTATTAGAGTCAAGTGTCCCCCCCTGCCAGCTAAATGGTTGGTTTTTGATGTGTGAAAAAAATCACAGCAGTAGTTTATATAACGAAATTAAAAGGAAAACTATCACAAAGTTAACGAGTAATAATCGACCAACTTAACTTTGCAGTTGCAAAAACATGTACATTACATGTATACATACATTCCGTATGGGAGAATAGGTTTATCAACTACAAAGTTAAGTTTGTTTTTGGGATAAATTCGTCCCAACTACGGAACCCTTCATTGTGCGTAGTCCGACACGCACTTGGCCGGTTTTTATTTTTTAAATAAAAAGGACGCATAGGTAGGCTCCACTCTGCCGATGCCGTTAGAAAGTTTAGTTTTATGCCAAATTGTACCTCGTATAGTTTTATAATATTTTAGGGTTATTTTTAACGGAGTATATGTAATCTGTGACAGAGGTAAATTGTAAGGAAGTAAATACTGATATTCACACCTGCATAAATACCTACCTACAAATTTTATTTAAAAAAAGTGTACAATAAAATTATCTTTTGCAAGTCATATGACCAATTAAGTATTTCATCTTATTTATTTTTATCTCTATCAACATTTGTACCTATCCACTTAATTTAATAGGTATCTCTGAAAACTTATGAATTTAGTTCATAAGTTATTGAACTCAAATATTTTGTCTAACTTTTTTATTACTTTTAATTTTGTCTCATTATTAGTAATATTAATTAAGGTCATATTCGCGTCTAATTACTCTATTTACTAGATATATGTTTTATTCGAATACAATACCTACTGTTTTTTGCTGTACTTACAAAATATAATAGTTCAAAAAAAATTAAATAAACCTAAATAAAATGAATAAGAATATATAGTTTCAATTATTCAGCTTACAAAAAACAATCTACACTAATATTATAAAGAGAAAAGATCAGTTTTTTTTTTTTTTTTGTTATAAATAAACTCAAAAACTACCAGATCAATTTTAAAAATTCTTTCACCAATAGAATGCTATATTATCACTGAGTAACATAGGCTATTTATAAAGATATCACGCAGACGAAGCCGCTGGCGGAAGCGAGTCAGTATGTTAAGAAGATAGTGTATAATGTTCATTAGAATGTTAGGGTCAGACAACTGTGAGTCATTATTTTGCTACTTTGATAAGAACAATAAAACACTACCTATTAAGTTTTTTTTTTTTGTGTATTTTAAACAAATGTGCTCTTTATACTAGAGTATTAAGAGCACATTCCTTTAAAATATTTGTTTTTTTTTAATCAATAAGTTAACTTTTATTTTTAACAAACTCCATTTTAAGTATAAAATAAAAAGAAAGGTGTGTGTGTGTGTGTGTGTGTTTAGGTATAATATGATGATATTTAACTTCTTGTATTACCAACTTAGATAAAATAAATGATCACAATTTTGCCTTTGGTCTAATGTGGAAAGATATAAAATTAATTAAGTTTTCATAAATACATATTTTCTGAGATAAAGTTGTAGAATTACTGTAGTGTTTTGATTGGAAATTTAACAGAATAAAAACAAATTTTATGAGTGTGATAAACGCTGCAGTAAAAATAAAAATGAGATTATTTTTGTTGAAAAATTCTTTAGAGAAACTTCATTAATTTGTAAATATTTACAGTTGTTTGTCCTATGTGAGGGAGTTATATTTAGAATGTGTGCAAAACATATCAGAATGTTGCAAAACAAAGAAGTTATATGAATCATGTGTTAAATACAACATCAATGAGAATTATAGGGAATTATTCTAATGCAAATAAAACCTGTTTGCTGACAATGACCCAAACATAATAGTAACAAAGAAATAGCTAGCAACAGTGTACTGTGAACCTATGTACATGCAATAACAATTAATTACGCATAATAGACTCTATAATCCGTTGTGAGTGCCTAAGGCCATAAACATAGAGAAAAAAAAAATGCGCAATCAAGACCGTGGCCTACATACGGAATTACGAAATATCACCAACCAGTACATACGGAAGAACACTGCTAACGTAACGCATCTACCTACTAGTTTATCAACGCGATATATATAGATACGTTAGCCCACGGAGACGTGAAAAGAATGCACGCTCCTTACCCAGACAAATAGGCAAAGGTCTACATCAATAAGAACCTTCAAATAAAATGTTATTAATAACTTTTCACGGGTGTACAACAAAGAAATGTTAATAAAAACACACCCCATATTGATTTTATATAGGGTCGTGACAATCAGCTGACGGCCCTACAGCTACTTATTTACATGGTGGCCCTCGAACGCAATAGGTTCTTTGTAATGACGATAACAAAGAAAGGATACAGTTTGATGACATCGGTGTCCATGCGTCGTTTCCCAGCGCTCGGTGACGACATCTTCGTGATCTATTACTAATAAATCACAATATCGAACACGAACACTAGAACTAACTCACACTAGACGCAGCGAAACCAATTTTTCGTCCACCAGCAGCAGTCAGAAAAATAACATTGTAGAAAAACAATGGACACAAACCATAGACTAAAATTTCGAAGATGATGTGTAATGAAAAAGATGTTGCCACCTTGCAAAACCAATAAAACTGCGGAAAACTACTGGTTTTGGCCCTATGTATACGGTTCTTTACGATAGACAACAGCCGTTCCAGAAGATTATGCGTCAAAAATTAAAAAGCATGCAAATTTGTCTATGCGTCATCATCAGCGAAACTTCGCGTGTGTGGATCAAGGAAGATTATTTATAATTCAGTTTTAATTATAGATTTCTTTTACATATACATCCCAAACTTAGTTAGAACGACGCGTTTGTGGACTGCGACGCTCTGTCGGCGCGCCACGAATGCGGAAACATGTGTTTTGATGTGAACATCAAATCATGATACATGACAACAAATTATAATTTATCGGAGTTTACGTGTGTAATAACTGTGTATAGGAGTGATAAAGGGTTGTTGTGAAATCTTGTGGTAGTGGTGATTACTGTAGCGGATCCGTGTGGGGCTGGTGATAAGTGATAAAGTGCGGTCATTTCCGGTGTGTTATTCGTGATGTGGGCGCCCCGGTGAAGAATCCTGCTAAATTATTCTGACGTCCTGGTACAGCCATGGCGAACACAGGGATCGGGGTCTCTTTTGACCCTAATGACATGACCAGGTTAGCAACAAGATCATTAAAAGTAACCCTAACCACAACACCTCTAATTTCCTGTTTCCCTTCATGATTTTACTAATAAGGAAGTAAATACAAAGTACTGAGAAGTTTTATTAAACTTTGGACCTTTCCAACATCAGTATTTAGTTCAAAATGCTTCATTTACACTATGAAGAATGTGTAAGTATAACAAACATTATCAAAATTACAATATTATATTCTATCTCTATTATTTCCATTTCTGTAATTACAATAAATAAGAACAAATAACAACACAAAGAAGAAATGCCTCAAAACCACAAATTAACATGACACATGAAGATAACAAACATCAACAATAGTTTATATAATTATTGGTTTTCCCTTTAATTTATTAAAAGGCATATTTTTCAGCTTGAAATACTACCAAAGTGCAAACAATGTCATTTGTAACTTATAGTTTCATCCTCCTACACGCATCCTAAACTTATTTGTGGCTGATGCAGCATGTCTACTTCAACAAATATCTATCACTTGTTATCTCAGTATTCACTCACATGGTAAGTGTGCAGTTACTTTTTTTTTTTTTTCATTGACAGTGATTTGTTTCCTGTAAAACAGTGTTTTTCAACCTTTTTCATGACGCGATCCTATTGGTATGAAAAAAAAAATCCTGACCTCCTACCCTCCACTGTTTATAGTCTGTGTTTTATTATAATACAAATATCAAATATATACAATTTTTTTTTATTTTTATAATGAGGTATTGGCTAATTACATAATTAATAGACGCATAACATCACTAAACGCCTCTACGGAATAATGGGGACAACATATCCTAAATACTTGCCTCCTAATTAAATCCTAAGAATATTTTAAGTAAATTTTATGTTGTATAAAGTGATGGATTTATGAGGGTAATGGCTTCACGGCTACAAGGGATTTCCCAGTATAGTAATTATGTTTTTAATTGAAGCTATAGATGAGGCAAGTTTGGGAACCAACTTAAAAGAAAATCTGCTGGAATTATCTTTTTTTTTTCCTTTATTGAGGCCTCCCAACCCTCTTATAGAGGCTTCGCGACCCCCCAGGGGGTCGCAACTCACACGTTGAAAAACACTGGTGTAAAAGATCAATCAATATTTACATAGTAATCTAGTTACGGGGAAAAACAAATATAATTATTAAGTTCAAGGAATTTACCCATAGACTTTTGTTTAGTTTTGAGCCTAATTAATAATCTATGTCAGATTATTTACCTTAAGTTTTATGCAACAAAATGACCCTTCAGAAATTATTAAAAATTTGAATGATGTTTTCAACAAACAATGTTTTCAATATTGGCTTTGATTTTGACCTTAATTTTAAGCTAAATCTGCTAATAATGCTGAACACTGCAGTCTCCTAGGATCAATCATAATACTCTCATTCCTAGCAACTTAAATGCATGACAACAACATTAAATATTATCAGTTAATCTGCCACTGATAACAGTTCTATAAATATACCACTTTATTATGCTACTTTTTTTTTAAACTCAATTGAAGCTTCAAGTAAGTATGTGGATGTATTTATCTAGCCAACAGTTGCTATTTTCTTCCCCCTTAAGCCCCTAAGACCCCACGACGATCCACTGATCGGAAGTGGGTCAAAACTTATTGAAAATTTAACAAAAGAGAAAACCAACATTTTTAAATAATCCAGGAACTAATTAACCTAAAATCTTTCAGTATGCTCTGTAGTGAAGCGTAAATATGTTTTATGACTGTCCCCATTCTTAGGAAATAGGTTGTTTACCTCTAAATATAAACAAAACATACTAATAAAACAAGGAATAAGTACTGCATACAATACTGGCTAGACTTTGAACTTTGAACAGCAAAACATTTGTTTGATTTTTGCATTATCTACATAAATAATATTTATACATCTTTTGAGTACTCTTGAAGCATTAGAAATTAATTTCTTTGTGTGTTCCTCAATTCTATAATTCTTGAAGCCATTTTAACCTTTCTGAATAGGGAAAAACTTTTAAATTATATAATTTAAATGGAACTTGTTTTCATTTAATTTTATGCTACATGTAAAACTGTGTCATTATTGCTAAATAATATTATGTAAACATTTAACAGTAGTTCTATATTTAGAAATATTAATATTATGAAATTATACACACATTTAACAAATAGGACAAGACTTCCAAGCAAATACAAAACTTCAAATACAATAGATGTTTCACAATTCTACAGATATCCTTTAAAAACTGCAATAACAAAGAATCCAAAAATCATTATGAATACCATGAAATTACTATTGGAAGTTTACCTTGAAAATTTCACAACTCACGAAGAGTAATTAGCACAAAAAACATCTTGTATTGAGACAACTAAAACATTTTGTTGGTAATTAGTAGCTAACTAGAATGACCTTCAACTGTTCTGTAAGTGAAACCATTAATTCCTAGACTAGTTTATTTTACTTCCTTAGTGTGGGAAGAATTTTAGGATATCTATAATTATAATAATAAAAAATAAAAAAAACTGATACATGAAATTACTTGAAAACAGAAGTTTCTGTATTAAAGTGGGCCTACGATAGTGCCTCGGGGCATTCCACATACATTTAGTGCCCTGTAGGTCGTAATAACGTTCCCTTTAATTTGTCTGATCATCCCCAATAATCCCCATTAGTATTAGAGGAGAATATAAGGAGGTTGTATACATTTAATGCTTGTAAAATATGTGTTGCAAAATTGGGATTACATGAAGGTTGTGGAAATCAAATGCTTGTTTGACCTCTAATCATTTCCTTACAATGCCTTTTTCCCTATGGGAAAAATAACTCACGACTGTATCATGAATTAAATCTTATAAATTCAAATGATTTTATTTCACATAAACCTACATGGGCACTTATGAAATGTCAGAAGTTAGGTGCACGGTTCCAATTGATCATTTCCTATGGAGAAGTAGAGGAAGCCAGCAAGAAACTCCACAGTTACTCTTTTAAAAATAATTGGCTTTTACAATATTTTCTAATAAAAGTGTTCATAGGTATGGGAGGACAGTGTAGGTCTTTCAACAAGTACCAGGTACAAAGCAAAAAATGCGTTCTCATATTCACAAAATAGAAAATATTGTATACAAAAAATTTATAAAAATAAAAACCTATTTTAAACATAATTACATGATTGCTATTACAACTGTAACAAATCTGAATAATTATCATGTCCACAAAAGCCACTAATAACGAATTGAAATTAAATTGTAGGGATATAATGTCAATTAATAGGATGATTATGTCAAGGAAAAATGAAAAAAATAAACATGGTATTTTGGGAGTAGTTAATAGAACACAGAACAGAACATAACATCACGCCGTGTTTCCCCGAAGGGTTGGGCAGAGGTGTACTTGTAGCAGGCACACCCGCATTTCGCCAGTTATGTTTTTAAGTCCCATGTAAATAGGAGGCGAGCCTATTGCCATTAACCGGGCACAAATCCAGACTCCGAGCTGCTACTGAGAAATTTCAGATAGAAAAACCCAATAACACTTTGCTCGACCCGGGAATCGAACCCAGGACCTCATGCTCAGCAGTAGCGCTTGCGACCACTAGACCAACGAGGCAGCTAATAGACTGACATAATTATACCGTTAATGAGGTTCCAGGGAAGCCACATGTGCAGAAAGAATTATTGCCAAACTTCCTTGTCTTCAACATAGTCTTTAATTTTATAATATACTTTCTTGATAAGGACATGTTTGATGTGGGTTTTGAACTTCCCATTGCTAAGTTCTGTAACCGACTGGCAACTTGTTATAAAAGCGGTTTATAAGAAATGACTTGCTTGTTTTAGTTAATCTAAATTTGACTATCACAATTTCATGTCTACTACGTGTATTTATATTATGGAAATCGCTTCTTATTTTGAAAAGTCCTAAGTTTTTGCGAACATACTTTCTAAGATATAAAGTGAAGGCAGAGTCAGAATATAAATTTCTTTGAATTTGTTTCTACGGGACTCGCAAGGACGCATTTTATAGAGGAAGCTCAGTTGGTATTATCTTTCAAAGTATTGCTGTTACTCTTATCATTTTCAATCATTGCAATATGCCTGCTTTGATATCTTCACAATTCCACCCTTTTAGAAATTAACTGAATTGAAGAAGAGTAGTAGTTATAAAGGCAATTCTTAGAGTATAATTTACAATAATATAGTTTTTAATCTATGTTATTGAATATAAGAGTAGGGGGAGACCGAAAAAACGATGGAAAGATGATAATATGGATATAGAGAGGGTGACTACCAAGAGTAATATTATCTGTGACCGAGATTACAGCCAGGGACTTGAAAACGAAATTAATTTCGTTCCGATACACAAAATGTTATCTAATAACGCTCCAAATTTTGTAACGATACTAAAACCTAAAAATATTAATAACGTTACAAAAAAAAAACGTTATAGAATATCATTTTTGTAGAACAAAATTTTAAGTAACGTTATAGGTGTCAGTAACATTATGCTTATATCCACTTGTAATAACGTTACAGATTCATTTGTATAACGTTATTCTTAAGAACTTTTCCCGCTGACCACCGCTCTGTCGTCGCCCAGCACCACCACCACCACCGGCCACCCCCGTTACAGCGGCCAGCGGCCGGCTGGTGGTAAGCCACCGCCGTATTCAAACATAAGTTCGTACGAAAGTGCTCATTTTTTACAGACAGTGTTTGAATGAATGGTTATTGTTACCTACCTACTTTTATTTTCATGTGATAGTGTCATGTTCACAGTTTTTTTTGGCAATTTTGCGTATCGAAATGAATAACGTTATTATTTCGCTATACCGATATATTAATACCGATATATTTTTAATAATGTTTTTAATCAGTTTAAGATTTCGTTCCGTTTGTTAGTATCGTTATAGTCAATGAATTAATTTTGTTACGATCCTGGTGGAACGGTACAAATTATCGTTACCGGAACTTCACGTAACGTTATTTTGAGTAACGTTTCAAGTCCCTGATTACAGCTAATATAGTTAAAGCAATGGCACGTAAAATTTTATCGGAGAGGCAACCGGATAGTGAGTGGTAATCTGGGTATTGAAGTGATACCGAACCCCCCCGTACCGTCCGAATGGACCCCAAATGGACGGAGGCGGAGATATGGGGATGGGGGCCTAATATTTTTATTTTTTTGACATGGCATTCAAAATTTAAGTTCTATTATGTGCAAGGCATTTGTGTGTATCAATGCCATCCGGTTGCCATCCCCCTTCATCGTTATAATTGAAATAATGAATATAATTCTTGAAACTCGTTAGCGATGATTTATCACCGAAAATGAGGGTTAATGTTATCAAAACCAGAGGGCATTGATACACACAAATTCCTTGCACAAAATAGAGCTTAAATTTTGAATGCAATGTCAACAAAAAAAATGTTAAAAGATAAAGGCCCCAATCCCCCATATCTCCGCCCCCGTCCATTTGGGGTCCGTTCGGACGGTACGGTTGGGTTCGGTATCACTTCAAGACCCAGATTACCACTCGCTATCCGGTTGCCTCTCCGATAAAATTTTACGTGCCCATTGCCTTGAATAATAGAGAACAGGACACGTTGCGTGAACCTCAAATAAATTGGGATAACAACAAGAGAATAATGATTCTGATGATGCTATTATTTCTATCAACAGCTGGTACTTCAGGGAGCTTTCCCGCGCTGAAGCGACGAGGTTACTCCTCAATGAGACGGAGAGTGGCGTGTTCCTCGTCAGGGATTCAAAGACTATTACTGGAGACTATGTGTTATGTGTCAGGTTCGTATTTAAATACTTATTTCTCGTTTTTCATTAGATACTATAGTCTAAGATAACGCAAAAGTTTTCCGTCGCTTTACATTTTATTTTCGAATCTAACTCGATACAATTAAATGTCGGTAATAAGCCTACAACATTTAGTTGTCGAGCGATTTCTAACTCTTCTATCACCCCTTTCAGAGAAGACGACAGAGTCTCCCATTACATAATAAACCGAGTCGTGTCAGCTGACGGCACGATCCGGTTCCGTATAGGAGATCAGCTCTTCGCGGACATGCCAGCTCTTCTGGCGTTCTATCGGCTTCACTACCTGGATACGACACCACTCGTCCGGCCCCTGCCACAGGCGCTGGCGAAAGTGGCAGCACCACCGCCGCAGCAGCCACATCAGGTTCTGGAGTTGGTCATCGCGAAGTTTGACTTTTCTGGCAATGTAAGTACTAATCATTTAAAACATAATCAGTAATAAATGGCCTATAATGGTCCCTGGTGGAACTCCGGCTAAGTTCTCTCTGTGAGAGGGGGAAGTCCAAAATCCACCACACGACCCAGAACAGGTTGGTGGATTTAACATGTTTCTTAGAATATCTAGTTCTTGTAGGACATGCTGATTTTCTCATAAACTCAATTTAGTGTTTTTCTTCGTGGGTTTTAGACAATGAAATACACAAAGACGTTCCTAGATCTTTTGTAGATCTACAATAAGAACTGTTTAGCAATGTGTGTACGTATTTATAATAATATACCAAGCAACTTAAAAACGTTGACTTGTAGAGCATTTAAGCACAAACTATATAAATGGCTAAATATACAAAATATCTATTCTATTAAAGAATTTATAGAGACTAAATATGCTCCAACAACTGTATAATATTATGTGATGTAACGCATGCCGACAAGTTTGCATGCTATGTATGCTTAGATTATACAAGTATATAATCGAACTATGTATGTATAGCAAAACATGTAAGCACTAATTTTAATGTAACATCTGTAATACCATGTTTTAATGCAAATAAAAATGATTTGATTTCAAAGTAAATCTAAGTCGGGGCCGTCAGTTACCACGAGGATGTCTCCGTCTATACTGCGTTCATGATTAAGTTTGCAAACTAGTAATCAAATAATGTGATGGAAAAACAACTGTAATACCCAAACATAGTGCAGTTTACTCTAGAACTTCGAACATGTTTACGAATATTTATAAAATTATAAATAAAATAATTAATTATTATAAAATATTTTATATTTTTTTTTTAATAGAGTAGAATCATCTCAACACCTCTCTCCCTTGAATTTGTTTATATGTATTTATATAATATAGGTATGTGTATTATAAGTACCTATTTATGTACCTGCATTTTATTTCTAATGAAATATATATATTTTTTTTTCTTCTTTGTTCCTCTCAAACAGTGCATCTAATCTCTTCACCACCCTTGGTTGACTGGTAGAGAATGCACAAGGCATTAAGTCCGCCTTTGTACCTTTTTGTGTGTGAAAAGTTTAAATAAACAAATATTTCAATAGTACTAGTTATTCTGAAATCAGCACATTTAACAAAAACCGGCCAAGTGCATGTCGGACCACGCACAATATAGGGTTCCGTAGTTGGGATGAATTTCTCCCAACTTAACCTTGTAGTTGAAAAAAAAAATCTTTCATACAGAATGTATGGGAGAACATGTTTTTACAACCGCAAATCTAAGTTGGTCGATTATTACTCGTCAACTTGTAAAGCCTACTCAGCTGTGATAGTTTTCCTTTTAAATTCGTTATATAAGCTACTGCCGTGAATTTTTTCACATATCTAAATCCCACCATTTACCTGGCAGGGGGGGGGGGACACTTGACTTTAACAAAAATTTGCACTTTAAAGCTTAATATTTCGCAAACGGATCTCTGACTTCAAAAATAGTTTCCACACACTCACAATGTTTTTGAAAAACCTTTCCAACGATATCCCACACGAAAGGATAGAAAAAAAAAAAACATCCCCACTTTACGTACCCTAAAAAAATATATTTTTTATAATTTTATTTTACCACTTTGTCGGCATGATTAATATGTATACCCATGCCAAATTACAACTTTGTAGTACTAACAGTCTTGGAGCTAGACCGCGGACAGACAGATAGACTGACAGACAGACGGACATGACGAAACTATAAGGGTTCCTTGTTTACTACGGAACCCTAAAAAGTAGATATTTGTTTAAGTGTAAATAACATCAATTGGAAACTATGTAGTTTTTTAGACTCATACTGATCTCTAAATATTGGGCTATCACATTAACTTACATGGAAAAGACATGTAACAAAAATAATGGCACTTGTAACACGCCATGTGAACGTATTTGGAACTATACAATAGCCCCATGAACGTTTATGATGTTATCGACGTGATCAATATGCTTTATTTGTAAACAATATGTTACAATCGTTTGCGAGTTGTATGCAGGCTGTTAATTTTGCTGACTGCAATGTTAAAGAGATTCTCCTTATGAAAATCATATATCCGAATACATAGTGAAAAAAAAAATTGTCTGCATAGTTATTATCAAAATCTTCGGTGTCGACTAGGTAGCAACAGCGACTGTTGAGTGTGACGACCTAAGTCGATTCCCGAGTCGAGCAAACAGGATTTTTACCCCACTTCCAAAAAGGAGGAGGTTGTATGTTCGTTCGTAGCGTATGTTTGTTCTTTTTTTTATGTATGTCCGCCGATTTCTCCGTCATTTGTGGACCGATTTTGATTTGTGAAATTCTTTTTTGTTTGAAAGGGTATGCTTTCAAGGTGGTCCCATATAAATATTATTAACTTTGCTTGGATAGTTTTTGAGTTAGCTTCTATAATATGTATTTTTGTTCCACTTAGTATGTAGATGATATGATAAGTTCCTGTCTCTGGTAGCAGGTAGTGGTATTCGAATTTGTGTGGGGCAGGTACCACAACTAAAAAGTAAAAAATAAAAACTTTTTACAAAAAAAAAAACAACCGACTTCCAAAAAAAACACTACAAAGTGAAAAATAACTTTAATTTCGGAAGTCGGTGGCAAAAAACGAAAGTACAAAACCAAAGACCTTCGATCAACAATAGAAGACACCGACTTCCGAAATTAAAGGTATGTAGTTTTTTTTTTGGAAGTTGGTTGTTTTTTTTTGCAAAAAGTTTTTATTACATTAGTAAATTATTAGTAGGTTGGTAGGCTGGAGTCTAGATATATGCCCAAATAATGGCAACAGCGTCGCCCTTTGTAAAATAGCACTAAGTACTGGTCTAGCGAAAAGTAGTTACACTTGCACCTCTTTCTACCCCTTTGCCGAATATGGGCGTGATATTAACCTAAAATCCAGAACATTCTACCCAGGTTTTTAAACACACCTATGACTAACACCGTCGGAATGAAAAATATGCCTACAAACAAGGAAGTGAGATGTCTCATCGTAAAAACCTGGTCTCCAGTGAATGTATTTCTAATATTAGCTTTCATAGTAACGCTGCCGGTGACGCTATGTGTAACTGCCGCAATGATATCGAGTTACGTTCTATTAAAATATAATGGGCAGAAGGACAAGTTTTTGCGTTTATGTATTACAGCGTCCCGCGGTTTCACCCACACTCATCATCTGTTACGACGCCTTATTAAGGCGGATAACAATTAAAATTCTATTGTGTCTCGTTAATGACAGTTGAAGGGCTAAGTATCGATCCCGTGAGAATATTGGAATAAAAAACCGGCCAAGTGCATGTCGGACCACGCACAATGTAGGGTTCCGTAGTTGGGATGAATTTATCCCAAGAACAAACTTAACTTTGTAGTTGAAAAAAAAATCTTTCATACGGAATGTATGGGAGAACATGTTTTTACAACCGCAAATCTAAGTTGGTCGATTATTACTCGTTAACATGTAAAGCCTACTCAGCTGTGATAGTTTTCCTTTTAAATTCGTTATATAAGCTACTGCTGTGAATTTTTTCACATACCTAAAACCAACCATTTAGCTGGCAGGGGGGAGGGACACATAACTCTAACAAAATTTTGCACTTTAAAGCTTATTCGCAAACGGATCTCTGAATTCAAAAATGATTGTAACACACTCATAATGTCAACTCATAATGGGATAGAAAAAAAAAACATCCCCACTTTACGTATAGGGGAGGTACCCTAAAAAACATTTTTTTTCATAATTTTATTTTACCACTTTGTCGGCATGATTAATATGTATACAACTTTCTAGTACTAACAGTCTTGGAGCTAGACCGCGGACAGACAGACAGACTTTTATCTCGGAGCTAGACAATCTACCAACCCGCATTGGGCTCGCGTTTTGGATCACGGACACGGCCCACTCCCTCTCACTGAGAGGTGGCCTGTGTCCCAGGAGTGGGAACATTATGGGTAGATTATTATGATGACGATGAATAAGACGCGTACTCGCTGCCTTTAACCGAATATAAAAACAAGACTAACTCACAGACCACTGAGAATTTTATCCTAACTAAATTAAAAATTTGGAATTTCATCAAAATTCCCATGTGATGGCTCCCAGGTTTGGGCAGTTTTCTCTGCCTGATCATACAAGGACTTGCGACCTCTTCTTCTTCTTTATACTCTGTCCCTCAGTGCTGACGATCCTGACCCATCTTGTTGATGTGTTGTCCTGGCTTGGCGCCAATTATGTCCGTCCTGAGCCACTCTTGAAGCTTCCTGAAAAGATAGTCCGACCGCTAGGTAGACCCAATAAGTCTGTCCGTTGCTCTGAACCCGAAATATACAGCATAATCAGCCTATAATTTTCCCACTGCTGGGACACAGGCCTCCTCTCTCTGAGAGGGATCGGGCTGTAATCTACTACGCGGGCCCAGTGCTGGTTGGTAGACGAATTTTTGGTTCTAGGACATGCTGGATTCTTTACGATGTTTTCCTTCACCGTTTTGAGAGCACTGGTGATGAAATTATTTACACAACTAGCTGTGCCTCGCGGTTTCACCCGCGTAAGTCTCGATCCTGTGGGAATATCGGGATAAAAAGTATCCTATGTGTTAATCCAGGTTATAAACTATCTGTGTGCCAAATTTCATATAAATTGGGCCAGCCGTTTGAGCGTGAAGAAAAGACAGACATACACACACACTCACAAACTTTCGCCTTTATAATATTAGTGTGATGTAAAACGCCTGTCTGGGTTCGAACCCACGACCTACAACTCAGTAAGTCGGGGCCGTTACCACTGGGCCGCCACTGCTCTGCCAAATATACAGCGCATTGTAAGAATTCAGACTTCTGCACTTTAATTTTCGTTTGCCTATGTACAAAGATAAAAATAATTCGGAACGAACATGAGTTTATGGCAGATGTTCTCTGTATATGTTATGCTTTGTTAATATGCTGCGGTGATAGTTATGAGATTATGACTGACGCACTGCGAGTCGCGGGTTCGGAACCCAGGTCACGAAAGAATTTGTTTGGCCTAAACATAGATATCAAGGTCTGGATATGGTATACAAATATTATGTTTGTAGATGCCACAAGTGCGGTTTGGATTTTGTGATTATGCAATGTTTTCTATATTACTAAACAGACCAATTCGTAGTAACTGAACATATAATTTCATCCAAATTTCGCCAGTTATGTCTCCTTAGTAAAAGAGAGCTATCAGCTGGACACAAATCTAGACTCCAGTACCCTAATTGCGTAATACAACACAATCTGTTTCGATTTGAAACAGATTGCTAATCCATTACTTCATAAGTTGGAAAAAAGAAACTGCTCAACAACGTAAATAACACAATAAATGTTGTTAAACTGTCAAAATGAAACAAATTAGGCAAAATTGTTTTCGAAAATAAGTTACGCAATTAGGGTACTAGTTGCTACTCAACTCAAACTCAAAAGATTTATTTATTTGGCATTTATGAATGGTCAAGATCCAAGAAACACCCAAAACACAGGGTTTAAAAATGGTGGATATTGGATAATTACTATCAGTTTCTGTCCGCGACTTCGTTCGCGTGAAATTTCTTGTTCCCCCGACCCAACGCGTCGCATCGCATTGCCCGCCCGCCCGCGCTTTTACTTAGTTTTTGCTTAGCGTTTTGCAGATTTTTTAAGTAAGACCTGTACCCTAATTGCGTAATACAACACAATCACAATCTGTTTCGATTTGAAACAGATTGCTAATCCATTGCTTCATAAGTTGGAAAAAAAAATCTGCTCAACAACGTAAACAACGCAATGAATGTTGTTGAACTGTCAAAATGAAACAAATTTAGCAAAATTGTTTACGAAAATAACTTACGCAATTAGGGTACAGATTAATAAGCTAGTCTTACTTACCGCATCTAGTAATCTTGACCATATTCATCATCATCTTTATCATCTGGTCTATTTTCCAGTCTAACCGATATGGGCCGAAAGGGACATCGTGGCCCCCGGCAACAGGGCAACCGAAGGAACACGGGTGGATTTTAGTCAGTAAAGAGTCTGACACGCCCTTGCGGGGAAGTTATTTGATAATTTCCCAACCAAAAAAAAAATAAAGTAACCGGCTGCAGCTGAATACCAGTATTTTACTTGTAGTGACTGCCTATCTGACCTTGGCAATTCAGTTACTGGGTAATACGATACCCCTTGGTAAGACTGGTTGTCGGGCTTCTGACGACCCGTAACGACTGTCAAAGATCCACGAATGACAGCCGGGACCAATGTCTTCTGTCCATAATTTTATCAATAAAATTATTATATCTCCGTACAATTTTTTCCAGGATGCCGACGACCTACCCTTCCGTCGCGGCGAGCGCCTGATGGTGATCAACCGCGACGAGGAACAGTGGTGGACAGCGCGCAATAGTCTCGGCCGCACCGGCTCCATCCCCGTGCCTTACGTGCAGAGGGTAATGTTATCTATATCATTCTATACGCCCATCCGACGTAGAAATCAAATCAGTTTATTGCAAACATGTTGTACAGAGGAAGTTTCAAACATACACCCTGTATAGCGCTGAACAGACGATGGACAATTTGGAATCGTATAGACATTCTAGCTTTCCAAATTAGCAGACAAATTGTCTCTCGTTCAGCGTCTATGGGCACTACAAAACAAAATAAATTACATTACATATCATGTGACATTTTTACAAAACGAACTAAACTTTTCACATTATCTACTATTTACTTAGCGCTACTGCTGAGCATGAGGTCCTGGGTTTGATTCCCGGGTCGGGCAAAGTGTTATTGGGTTTTTCTATCTGAAATGTCTCAGTAGCTCGCCGAGAGACTCACCGCCTCGCAGGAGACCGTGCGGTATCCTCGGGCCAGCCGAACGGCCATGACCCTCTGGGACGCGTTCAACTGGCGGGCTGGCCGCAGCCTCAATGAACGCGCCCACACCGGCGCCCCGTAGAGGGCCATGGACCGCACGATCCCCGCGTAAACTTTACATCCTAAGATCAATATCATCATTAAAATATAATCATAGTCCAATTTATATCCTCTTTAATTCAAATTATTTTATTTTACATAAACCTACATGGGCACTTATGAAACATCGCAAGCTAGGTGCATAGTTCCAATTGGTCGTTTCCTATGCAGAAGAGTCAGCAAGCAAGTCCACAGTTACTCTTTTAAAAATAATTGGCTTTTATAATACTTTAAATTAACAGTTCTAGGTATGGGAGGACAGTGTAGGTCTTTCAACAAGTACCAGGTACTTAACAAAATAGAAAATGGTCAACAGATCTACAGTCTACTAAGCCTACAGCGTTCTCACATTCACAAAATAGAAAATAATCTTTACAAAAGATAAATTAATTAATAAAAACCTAAATAAAATAAATTTAAATATGTTTTGTCGAGACGAAAATCTCTTGTCTAAAACATTCGATACGAACATAACAAACACACGCAAAAATCATGAACTACAGAAAATAATAAATGGAACTACAACAGTAAACAATCTGTCTATGAATAAATAAGTTCTATCGACACAACATTTTTACAAACTAAAGACAAAAAGGATCGGGTCTGATCATTAGTCAGGCTGTTACCAAGCACCCATTTCTAGCCGCTATCCCCCTACTGCCAGATACGTGGGACTTTTGACTGCTGGGGTTCCCCTCTGGCCCGTTTCGCCCCTCCTTAGTCAACCTGCAACCCCCAAACTCCTTTGGGGGATCCATATTTACACCTGGCTTAGTATGGACTGCAACATGGACCACTAATCACCAGGGACCCTGACCTCAAATCATCCTCCGTACCCGACCTCCATGTAGCTGGATTACAGGAGTCGCCACGCTCGCAGTCGTAAGGGTAGTTGAAATACTAGACTAGTACCTTTCAGAATGTCGGGGTTTCGATTCCAGCTTTTTCCTTTTCACTTTTTATATGTTTATCCGTGAAAAACGGTTCAATTTGTTTTTGATCTACCTATTCAGTTATTTAACGCAGTAGATAGGGCCTTTTTATTGGCAAAACTTCACAAACGTCTTTGAAGTTCGGTACCTAAAAGCAAAAGAAAGAAAACAAAATCCTAAAATCATAAACAGCTGATGAAGAGTTCTTTTTAACTGACTTCAAAAAAGGAGGAGGTTCTCAGTTCGTAGGATTTTTTAATTTTTTTTTTTTGTTTCGATGTTTATACTTTCAAGTTGGTCACCTTGTCATTTGGTCACGATCTGATGATTGGATCTTGGAAAAATCGAGGGAAGTCTTCAAATATTATAGGCACATCTATAGCGATTTGGGTATTTTTGATGAGCAGTTGAAGTTAGGCTATTGTAACTTAGATAAATTACAAACCAACCCACTAAAAAGTGAAAAAAAAAATACAACCGACTTCCAAACTACAAAGTGAAAAATAACTTTAATTTCGGAAGTCGGTTTCAAAAAACTAAAATACTGATCCAAAGACACCGACTTCCGAAATTAAAGTTATTTTTCACTTTTTAGTTTGGAAGCCGGTTGTATTTTTTGTAAAAAACGTTTTTATGACTTAACATAACATCACGCATGTAATTCCCGAAGGGTTAGGCAGAGGTGTGCACCCACTTTTTACCATTTTGTTTTCTATTCCTAATCTCCTACTCGTCTTACCACCAGATCCTGGACCCGTCTGGCGTTCCGTACCCACCGACAGAGGCGCTCAATCATCTCGCGGACCCGCCGAGCCCGCCCAGCAACAAGCATCCGCAACAGCGTACTAATATGCAGGTTTGTAACAACATTACAAACGTATGTCCATAAGGCCTCTGCCTCCAATCTTGCGGACAGCGGGGCGGCGTATTTTACATAAGTCCCATCTACCAAACGGTATATATAATAAGAACAATTTTTAACCGACTTCCAAAAGGAGGAGGTTCTCAATTCGACAGCGTTTTTTTTTTTTTTTTGTATGTTTATTACGCGATTACTCCGCCAATTATGAATAGATTTTGATGATTCTTTTTTTGTTTGGTAGATCATACTTCAGAGGTGGTCCTATATAAATTTTACCGAAGCAAAGTATACGTATTTTTTCCCACTTACTATGTAGATAATATGATAACTTCCTGTCACTGTTATTTACATAGCAGGTAGTGGTATTCGAATTTGTGTGGGGTAGGTACCACAACTAAAAAGTGAAAAATAAAAACTTTTTACAAAAAAAAAACAACCGACTTAAAATAACTTTAATTTCGGAAGTCGGTGACAAAGAACGAAAATTCAAAACCAAAGACACCGACTTCCGAAATTAAAATTATTTTTCAGTTTATAGTGTTTTTTTTTTTTAAGTCGGTTGTTTTTTTTTTTGTAAAAAGTTTTATTAACCTGTATTCATTCCTTGTGATGTACTGTTCTGATGTAATTAATATGTATGTCAGTTATTTCCTGATGATCATCCGACTTTTTACAAAACTTACAAAAACATATTTCGTTTCCTTTTACGAGCCACGATACATTGCGGTGCGGCGCCGCTTAGATTTTGCCACATTAGCGGTCACACGGGCGCTGCGGCGTCGCAAAACGCGTAAATTGTCATCTGTCAGAGCCTGTGTTTGCCAACACACAAACAACTGAGCGGTGACGCTCCGTATTTCACACCATGGATATTTATGTAGGACGTGGCAGCAACACCGCTCCGGCGCCGCGCCGCTGCAGCGCTGCCTCAACGCATCGTGTGCACAGGCTCTCAGAGAAGACAATTTTAGCCGTTACTCATACATTCCACAAGACCAGAAAGAGATAGCCTACTACATACATTACTTTACATTAATAACTTTTTCTCCTACATTACAGCGCACTCTCCCAGCGTTAGCTCGAGTGAAGCAGCCGAGAGTACCCAACGCGTACGACAAGACAGCACTCAAGCTTGAGGAAGGAGATATTATTAAAGTAAGAAAGGATCATTAAAATAAACCTTTTTTTGTCACTAGCAGTGATTCAGTGCTAACGGGCACAACTTTCCCGTTGTCGGTCATGGGTTCGTTTACTTTGTGCAATTTATTTCATCACCACTGCTCTTAAAACGGTGAAGGAATACATCGTGAGGAAACCGGTATATCCGAGAACCAAAATTCATTTGAAAATATGGCGTATGTCACATACCAATCTACGCTGGGCCCGTGTGGTGGATTACGACCCACTGTTCATAGATCAGAGGCCAGTGTCTCCGCAATGGGAAAATTATACTATTATTACTGTTGCCAAGCGGTTGGTCGACTCTTCACGTGACCAGAGGGCTGGCCAAAGAATCAGCATTGCCATCCAACGTGGCAACGCTGCCAGCCTTTTGGGCACTTTTTCCCGCTGACAGCGATGCGGACGAATTTTTTGACGCCCAATGAGCTCTTCTCTTTATTTTTATTTATTTTTCCTTGACTTACCTGTACATAATATACAATGTCGCCCATCGGCATGTGCGCCTGCATTTTTCTAAATGTTCATGATTTTTTTTCGAAAAATAACTTTAAATGGGGTGTCTATCTTATTTTATTTTTTTATTTTTCGGAATCAATATGATTTTACTTTAACTTACACTTGTTTTAAAGAGCCAATAACATCGGAGATATGGCAAACGCTACTCAAAACATGAAAGTGTAATAACATGAAAAATATTAAAGATAGACCCCCGCCCCCCCTTCAGAGTTAGTTTTCGATATTTTTTTATGAATATTCAGTAAAATTCGGGCGGGTAGATGCCGATGGGTGATATTATTATGTTGTTATGTCAACTTATATGATTGACTGTCTTTATTTTGTTCACATGAGATTGCCAGCAGATTTACATCGTATTTTTATCAATCACAATATAAATCTGCTTTACGACTTATTTGGTAGAATTTAAAGGATGGTAATTTTTTTTTCTAGGTGACAAAAATAAATATAAACGGCCAATGGGAGGGAGAGTTACACGGTAAAATAGGTCATTTTCCATTCACTTGCGTCGAGTTTCTCGACGAGAATCAGACCAGTTAAAATTGTGACGTCATATGGCCATAGACTAACTGTCTATGGTATAGGCTCTATGGACTGTGCCCACCGATATTGGGCTATTGATTGCGCAATAGTTATGATGAAGTGAATTTGATGGTGTATTTTTTGAGTCCCATATTTGAAACGTGTTATAGTGAGATATTGCTACAGACTACCGATGGTTTCTTGTTTTTAAATCTTATTACCAAAAAAAGTGTGAGTGTGTAATGGAATCCAAAGAAACAAAAATTGGTTCAAAGCTGGTACTGATGGAAAAAAATCAACATTTGCTTTTATTAATGCTACTAATATTTTAGGCCTAGACAAAGGACGTTCCAATGTCTCTAAACGAAATAAGTAAATATTCACACTAATACTTGGTCTGAAATGCATGATAATTATATAATTATTCACATCTGAACTAACAACTTAACTGAAGATTTTTGGCTAAAAAGTAACTTTGTACTTCGAGAAGGACACTACACCTTCATTCTAGTTAATACAGATAATATATACGTAGCTTTATTGTACCAATGTTGCCAGCACATTATTTTGTTAGTCCTTTGAAAAAATGGTAATGATACTTTTGAGTATGGGATTGGAAAATTATCAAAATGCTATGATTAAATAACTGAAGTATACCTATAATTTGTGATGTAAACTCTTTAATTATTAAATTTTTGTAAAACTGATTTAGTTAATAAATATACAATTGTAATCCACACAGGACGCACAAAAACATGTATTTTTAAACATAATTATTTACATATTATCAAAAATTTGTGTAAAAAAAAATTGTAATTATAATTTTTTGTAATCGAAATCTACTAAAAAAAATATTATAAATCGATATTGAGATTATTAGAAACTCATTTTGATATGTATTTATTTCTTGCATTTTACTGCATTTTCTTATAATTCGTGTAAAACTCTTATTGTCTCATCATTTTAAATGTATGACATTTATAATAATAAATTCATTACTATTCCTAATGTGGTACAGAAATTGATCTTGTCGCAGCATATGGAATAATGATGGAAAGAAAAATCATGTTGAAAGCTTATTTGGCTCGAAGGACCATTTTTAAATGTCTAGCAACTAATTATAATGCTTGATGTTGAACTAACATTAGACTTGAATCCAGAATTTTATGTAACTACAGTCCGGCCATCGAAAGAACTAACGAATATGTTGTGTTTTGCGAACTTGATCCTTATTACTACTAGAAATTGTCCAACTTGACAGGTGTCAAAACCGCAGTCTTGACGGCCGGATTGTAACAGACTCAAGTTTTACAACCTCAAACTCAATGTAATTTTTGATAAAGTTCAAATAGTCCGTCTTTTCGATAATAAAAAAATATTAGACACGTATTTTTTGCTTTATCATATTAATCAAACATAACTTAGAAAACACGCATTAAAGTTGGGGAGTGGGGGCTCGCTACGTCACAACGCAGTATTAAATCTAGCAAGGCGTGACGTCATGCCACATTTTACTCAATGTATCGCCGTAATCATTTGATTACGTCAAAAAAGAAAAAATACGTGTCCAATATTTTTTAATAATCAATAAGACGGACAAAAAAAAATTTACATTGCACCTAAATTTTACTCAGAACATCTTTATGATCACTCGAAAATCAACTTTGACCACATAACTCTAAAGTCGATAGTTGAGCAATGGCAACAGAATATAAATTATCTAAGATTCTAAATTCAAGTATAGATCAATTAGACGTGGTCTAACATATTACTAATTAATAGAATTGTTGAATTGCAGACATTGTCCTTTTATGAGGACTTTGAAATGTCCTTCTGAAAGGACATGAACTGACGGAGGAATTGACACCTTTCTTATAATAATTAACCTTTGTGATTGATATATCAAAGAAGATTAGATAAGATTTATTAATCGTTGTGATTTATAAATCCGATTAAAAAATAGTTTCTTATAACAATTTGAAGATTGAGTAAAAAAAACATTTTTCATAAGACTAAGTGTATATTTTTCACAAAAATACAACTGTATTTATTTAATTTCCGGGGACAATAGACTATGTAAACAAACTAGTTTCACGAGACCGTTGTTTCGAGCCCGAAAGTAGCGACTCTCGTTCACTCCGAAACGAAGCAAACTTTCGGCCACACAGCGGTGTCGTCAAACAAGATTAGACCAAGGAGATGATTAAAAATCACGTAGTTTTAAGTAAAACTGGTTAAAAATGTAAAAAGCACTGGACATTGTATACTCTGTTAGTGAACGCAATATTGTAGTAAGCAGTTATCTAAACGGTTTGTGGATCAAACTTGTGAGCAGAAAAAGATATGATAAATTTAATCATGCTTTTAACACGTTCAGTACCGGGAGACCACCTGGAGGGTTCACCTAGTCGCATATGGGGTGCCAGGAGCCCTCGTGGAGGGCATTTTAAAGGTAGGTTTTTGTTAGCGAATACAGCATTATAAACCGTGAAAATAAAATCTGATGTATATTTTAACAAGATTTATTAGCATATGCGTTTGTTTTAAAATCCAAGCATTTTTTTATTTTTTATTCTCGTTTACAAATATTCACAAAAAATTTAAAAGGTTGGAAACTACTTGCAACAACAAGACCCCCTGAAAACACAATTTTACTTCGTTTTACAGTGTTTTATAACACGGTTTTAAACCTAATGCCGTTGACCGTCCGCGATGGTTAACTTTAGCTCAAACGTAACCCTCCCGGAGGGTCCACTTGCAAAATGTATGGCGGCTCGGCGTATGTGTTAAAGATCTTGTTCCGCAATGAATAAGTCCAAAATGTCCTGATTAATTAGATTTTTTGAGATGAAATCGAAGTGATCTTGTAAACTTTTCTGGTAAAAGCTGTGCTTGTCAAGTTCAGCTTTCTAACCTACTTTTTATGTTAGTATAATAGGCGGTCAACATCTTGAAAAAGGGACCTTACATTGGTTTCGTTTTACCTATGAACGGAACCCTAAAAATGGCGCTGACTGCACAGATAAATGACACATGTTAAGTTATTTACTGTCTATTATATTTTCATGGCAACTTAAGTGGCAATGGGCAGGGCACATTGCTCACTGAACGGATGGCCTATGGAGTCGAAAGGTTCTGGAGTGGCGACCACGCATCGGAAGACGTAGCGTTGGAAGGCCTCCCACAAGATGAACCGATGACCTGGTGAAGGGCGCAAGAATCCGCTGGATGCGGAAAGGACAGAAACGGTCGAAGCGGCGGTGCTTGGGGGAGGCCTATGTCCAGCAGTGGACGTATTTCGGCTGAAATGATGATGATTTTTCATGTCAAAACCAGCAAATTATGCTGGTATGAGGCTTTCTTATAAAAAAAACAAGTTTGGTCCAAAAACCGCCATCAAAATATTTCCATAAGGAATTGATATTTATATTGTATACATCGAACGTTGTTTGACTGTTAACTTTAGCTTTGTAACATTTTTACTATAATGTACATTATTGACATGAAGTTGACAACTTGATATGCTTGTGCTCTCGTGGCTATAACTATTCAGAGCAATATTTCCCTAATCGCTGAGATTATTGCCTGTTACGTCGGCAGGACACGATCGTAAGTTATTTGGGGCGAAAATTGCGTTATTCATAGTGTGTATTACTGATGGTGTAATAATAGATTTTGTGGATTTAAGTGGCACTCCGGGAGTGCCGACAGAAGTGAAACTTAAACAAGATCGCCTTGGTGGAAGAAAAATACTTGTATAGAACATTGATCCGTAACCTTATATAAATAAAGAGCACAATCGCGTTTACAAAAATGAGGTTTCCGTAACGGTGTCGCGAGTTCAATTGTTTTTCCCATCTCAAAAATGCCCAACGCGCCTAAAGAAGTTTTCACTTTAAAAAAAACTCGATTTTGTCTCAGCGGAGTAATTGGGGTAACACATAAAATTATAATAGATCGCAAAAGGTTCCATTTTGACAATTCACCAACGTTCATTGCGTTATTTACGTTGTTGAGTAGACGAAGTTTTCAAACCTATGAAGCAATGGATTAGCAATGTCCTACAAAACTCTAGGATTTTGATTGTGTGCCACGTAGTTAGGGTGCAGGACTTTGCTTGATAAGCGATGGTGTTGAACTAAAGGACAAATACCTAATATATCTGATCCTACTAATAACATTATAAACGTGAAAGTTTGTGAGGATGGATAGACAGGGCCGGCTTATGACACCCATGGCCCCTAAGCATTTCGACATTTGAGGCTCCCCCATTCCGAAGCCATTTTTCCTTCATTCTTTGAATTGCGTTTTTCCAGTCGTTGTACCTACCCTTCATTAGCTAGCGACCCTGATTTTCCAAACATCTTACAAGGGGCGCAAAACACGGCTACTTCACTCTTCTAAACTACGAGCCAAGGTCCAAGTCGTATTTTACTATTGCTCAATGTTCGGCTAAAAATGACAGTGACATGTGGGTAGGCTGGCTGGGTCCCTAGGCCAGTGCCTTGTGTGCCTAGGCGTAATTCTGGGGCTACGGATGGATGTTTGTGCTATCATGCAAAAACTTCTGAACGGATTTGGCTGAATTTTGGCACACAGATAGTTTATAACCTGGATTAACAAATAGGATACTTTTTATCCCGATATTTCCTCGGAATCGAGACTTATGCGGATGAAACCGCGGGGCGCTGCTATTCGACAAATAAATTGTACTCCATAAAGGACATTGTTATAAAACTATCATTACACCTCAGTTTACACCAAAAAAAAAGGGATTGTAACATAAATCGTTTTTGAAGTAAATCACTAGTTAAAGCGAGCTCGATCATTAAAAAAAATCGGAAAATATATATATTTTAGAATAAGTTCACTTGAAATATACTCGAGTCACAGGCAAAAAGGTAAAGTGCTATTGTGAAAAGTACCTTTTATTCTTTTTCTAAATGAATCATGCAATCTTGTTCTTCCAATTTCATTTCGTGTAATTTATATTTTAAGGTTTATAGTGTAATGATGACGTCATGTTTTATGTAAATATAAAAATCCACCGATATTTCTTGTGACTTGTGTAATGAAGTACCACCTTATTTCTGACAGTGAGCGCTCTTGTTCAAAAACAGTACTTATTTACACCTATGTTAGAAGTGTTTTTCCATTTACTTGTAGACTTCGAAAAGAACACCTACTTTTTTGGACTACCCTCTTTGGAAGCTATTAATTGACTCAAGTTAGTCCGGAGCACAAATATACGTCTTGGTAGTGCTTTCTGAGTTGTGCCACTAAAATTATAACCTCATTTTTCATCTTAGTCCCAAAGGACCAACGTATTGGCAAACCCCCAAGCAAATCCTACGATAATCTATTTTTTTTAGATGTACTATCAAAGAAACTCATATTTGACCAGTTAGAACACAAAACCATGTGTTACCACCCCAGTTCTATAGCGGCTGAGCGCTGCAAGCAGAAATAGTCCTTACCAGTGCATAGATATGAAATTCTTTGATAGTACCATTAGACTGTTTTCAATATTATACAAGAAAAAATAAAATTTGATGCTGTTTTTGGCCCTTAGAGCGCCAGCCAACAGTAGTTGACCTCTCAGAAATGCGGTGTAACTCTTCCAAAATATACCATAGTCAATATTTTTATAATCGCGCAGGTGCAAGAAGTATTTAGTTTAGTATTATGGTTGTCGGCTGGCTGAGTTATTGACATTGTTCTTTTCTGCAATTTTCTGTAAATAACATCACGCCTGTAAATCTCGAAGGGTTAGGCAGAGGTGTGCCATTGGGGTAACGCATATCTAACCAATTTGAAAACAAAATCCCGTGCACACGACCCTTTTTTTCGTAGGTAACCGTTACTATAGCGGCCGAGCGCTGCAAGCTAGAATAGTCCTTTCAGATGTACAGCCACATTTCGCCAGTTATGTTTAAGTCCCATGTAATAGGGGGCGAGCCTATTGCCATCAACCGGGCACAAATCCAGACTCCGAGCTGCTACTGTGAAATTCCAGATGGAATAACCCAATAATACTGTTTTTTCTGTATATTTTTTTTTATTGCAGTCTACGTTTTAGTGTTACAGCCATCAATGTTCCGTTGCTAGAAAGCGATGGTGCTATTCCATCTCTCGCACTAGGACAATGGTGGCCTTACTGCATAGTACGACTACGACCCCTGTTATAACTGCTACCGCGATCGAGATTCATTTTATAGGTCTTCTATCTTTTTATACTGACTGATTTTGAACGTATATTTTTCTGCTTATAAAAATAATGTCTGATGACTATAGTTTGACCAATACCGCTGTACCGCGCCTTAGGAAGACGCGCGGCGAGACGGGGGAGCAGTGCAGGCCGCTAATTCGTCTTCGCTCTCGGCGCACGGCGTCCCGCCCGCCGCTCATTGGTCAACACTGCCCCCCGCCTCGCCGCGTATTCCTAAGGCGCGGTACAGCGGTATTGGTCAAACTATAGGACAACATTTTTATATATAACATTTTCATCATCATCTTCCACAACCTGACTTCACCCTTCTACAAAGGATGAGGTTCAGGTTTATAACAATGTCACTCAACTTGGCCAGCAGAAATGAAAGTATTGATTTTTTTTTAAAGAATGCTCGTCATCATTATTTAATTCGGGGATTACTACATACCAAAATGTTATCGTCATTGTATAGAACCATTCTGTTTTGAGATTATGTGTCATATTATAATGCATTGTACACTCTTTTAAGTCATATAAAATTTTAAAACATAAATCATTTTTTTTTAAGTTATGTGTAAACGGTTCGAAATAAAAATTAGGAAAGATTAAATTGGTTTTATTTTAATTTATCTCCTCTTTTCTGGTTTATAGCAATAGACTGCAGTGTTCAAACACATAGGGGCTCTTTCCGTCGAAATATTTTATGGCCCTACTAAAAACATAAACATCACGTAACAAAGGTCACAAGTCCAGACTCTTGGCTGCTACTGAAAAATTTCAATGAAAACTGGTCAACACAAGTTTAGTTTCCATTAATTTTTTTTTTCTTTTATTTGGTATTTCTATGGCCCTGACTAAGAAAAAAATACTGTACGATTACTAACAGCTATACTTTTTGAAATATACAGTTTTATTATTTTGCCAAAAAATACAGAAAATTAATAAATTATGTTAACAAAATTTGTATTGAACACTATCAAATGATCTTTTATAAGATTTCCTTGAATGAACGACTTTACGTAGATCTCGTTGCAAACTCCAGCAGTAGTCTGCCAACATTGTGAGTCCCATCGCCCCTGATAACGCTCCTCCACTGTCCGAAGATCCTGATGGAATCTTTCACCCTGCTCTGAGGAGCAGGGTGAAAGTTTTCCACAAAATTTGGGTGATTTTAGTGAGCTAAAATCACCCAGATTTTGTGGAAAACGGTCTAATTGCGAGTGCAGGAAGTGGATCTTTATGCTCATGTTGCACCCTAGCTCTTGCAAGTTCGATAGCATGGACTCAAGAAGCTCGACGTGGTCGTCAGATTTCTTTTTTCCTATGAAATAACTCATAACCAAAACAAATTAATTCCAAGCTTTGGATTCGACTTCAGTCATTGATTTGATAAAGGTAGGATCTTTCACGAGTTGCCTAATCTGTGGTCCATCAAAAATACCAGCTTTCAATTTATTTCATTTATTTGTATATTAATCCTGGAAACTTGCGTGAAATAAAATTGAAACAATCGCCACTGTCAAGCGCCTTCATAAACTGTTTCATTATGCCGAGTTGTAGTCTGTGGCCGCCGAGTTTAAGAAGTGGTGGAAGTATGATGCGGTCTCGGCTAACTAAAGGCATGTTTATAACATTTTTGGTACCTACCAACTTATTTTCATAACGCAGAAGTAGCAATCGTCATGATGGTTTCGAGGTTCCCGCCAAATCATGGGTGTTACGAACATTACTGCATCTCTTTTTCCACTGGACCATAACCGTAGACATACCATACATTTCTAGCATACAATATAAGGAACCCATTACTTGTCCTGATTACACAATTTTATTACGTAGTTTCTCCGTAGTTTTTACAAAGTCCGATATAGGTTTTCGATATTTTGCAAATACATGTTCACCACAAATATAACAAAAACAATCGGGATTAAGCACACAACATCTTCTTGACGAAGCCATATCGAAAAGAACAACAAAATATATTTCAGTGTCCAATAAAAACGCAAATCTAAGTAAAAATTGTAAATAAGGGTAGTTAGCTCTAACTCAAAAACAAAAGCTGATAGAGAAAAATTGTTGACGTATTTAAAAAATACGCGCCAATTTGTGATAGAAACAAAAAAAAAATCACAAGAAACAAACAAACTTTTTTTTTGTTGACCAGTGTTATTATAGAGAAACCCAATAACACTTGCGCGACATGAAGATCGTACTCTGGACAACCATGATCAGCAACCTACCAGGGGGTCAACCACAATCTCTTACGAAACAATCTTATTTCAAGAGAGTTTTGTTTCAAGCTTTTAATAACATTACCTACTCATATTCGTACCAAACTTACATGCTCTGTGTTCGTACCATGGCCTTCATCGTTCATTATTGTTTTATTCCTGCTTAGTGCTGGGAAAGAACGAACTATTATCTATTGCCTGCTAGGCTGCTATACTAGAAAAGAAACAACGCTATATGAACTGTATAGTGCTGTTCCTTTTTCACACGTTGGTCCGAATCGCTACTACGAAGAGTGTTCTTGAAGGAAAATAAGGGACACTAAACCATCACTAGTTTTTTTTATCATAGCTCTGTAGCACCATCTACATCACCACATGCGAACTACACATCAAAGACCTGACGTCACACAAATCCTGCATCGCGCAATTAGAGTTTACCGCGCGAACACCGTATATACATATAACTTCCCCGACATCAATCGTTGGGCGCCAGACATGACACCCGTCTGGTCGGACGATTCTCCCTATTCAATAGAAGATGAGTGAACTTTACACCCTGTTCCTCATACCTCTAAACTGGTGACCCCGAACATGAATATCAGCGCAGCCTTTGTGCAACTACTTCAGCGTGACGTCATCAGCATCACTCCCGCAAGCTTTCGTGAGACGAGTCGCACAGCTAGCCAGCACCTACGGCTTCAAAGGGTATCCTGACCACCAGCATGCAGCGAACACGCATTCCTGGTCATCGGCAACCTTGGCACAGCACCTGCACTTTCGGCCGGTCTCACAAGCAGAGTCCATTTACCATCTCCTGGTCAACGCCAGCAGTACAGCCACAACCCGGCGCTGTACCACATCCGACTCACTGGAACATGACGCAGCGCTACCCCGACTCACTGGGGAATCACCACAATCACCGCAGACAGTTTTGGCTCACCGCGAACTATGTGGCACCTGGTTCCGAGTCACTGGAACCTCATCTGGCACTGTGAAGCATCGCAAGATACAAGACTCAGCCCACTATCGACTTTCGGTGACCTCCTTTAAAACAAGTTACATGCTCTGTGTATATAACTTCCCCGACATCAATCGTTGGGCAGTTGCCCGCCGCCAGACACGACACCCGACTGGTCGGAGGGTCCTCCCTGAGTGAACTTTACACCCTGTTCACTGTTCACTTCTAAAGTTATACTGATACTTTCAGGCTGAAGATTTAACCTTCTGCAGTTCTGCTGGATAATTAGTGTAAAACCTAATGTAACAACTGCTGGTGACCGTAGTAGAAATATCAACGGTTTGGAACAGCTAAACGTGAGGTCGCGTTCCTCTTGAGAAACCAGGTAGAATATGTTTAGGTTCTCATAAGGATTCTGCATTCCAGTCGTACAGTGTGAAGGGTCCTTTATGCAGATAAACACAAGCGTAGTGTTGTCTCTAGTATCGTAGGTATCGATTCACCATTAATGAATTTTATCGATTGTTTGAGTTAATACACAATTCTTACCTACCAGTTAGTCTATAATAGATTAGTAATAGTTTATTAGAATTTACGTCTACTAATCCGGAGAGTTTGTTGCACCACTTCGTCTTCCCAGCTAAAGCACTAGGAAGTGCTGAAGGGTGGGCGTTTTTGTGGGACTGTCCTATGATGTAATTTTGATGTTCAAAAAGTGATGATTTTCAGCTTAAAAATAACAGACTTAAAATTCTAATGTCGGATTTAGTTGCGTTTTATTATTGCATATAGGTATTTCGAATTCGCTTTTGTAAGCGCATCACTGGTGATTTTGACAAGTGATGGTAGATTATGATGTGTGCGAGATAATCGATTGAAAATAAATGGAAAAAGGACATTTTAAAAGGATAAAATGCTTTATCTGATATTCCCAACAGTTCCTAGTATATATGTTTTCAGTAGTTGTAGTGTTCCGTATTTGTTACAACGCTGTGTTTAAAAACTGCAGGTCTATAATTACATCACGGCGTCTCTAGCCGGCAGCTATCGGTTAATAAAATTGCGGATAGTGACTGAAAATCGCCAATAACTGTGAAATTTTGTGCAGAATTAACTAAACAATCGTTGTGCCTGTGACTTTCTGTGAAAATTACATGACATTGAACTGGTTATTGTTATAAGTTATGCATAAAAACATTGTAATTGATTCGTTACCGCAATTCTTTTTTTTTGTTTGGCTAAAAATCGTTTTTGTGGCAGTAAAAGTAGGTTAGAACGGTTAGCGATGGAGACGACGTTGCCAGTGGTGGAGATAACTGTAAAGCCTGAACCTATGGAAAGTGAGAATGCAGAGGAGAATGAACAGAATGGATATAATCGGCAAACTGAAGGAGGTAATGTAAACATATACATAACATCACTCCTGTAATAATCAAAGGGGTAGGAAGAGGTGTTTAGTTCACCCACATTTCGCCAAATTTGTTTTAGGTTCCTTGAAATAGTGGGCTAGCCTGTTGCCATCAACTGTGCTCAAATCCTGATTCAAAACCCAGTTCCAATATATTTATTGAAATATTAAAAAATACCTGTCTTTTTGGCCGTATTTACGGCGACAGCGGGCAGCGGGGCGGGCGCGTTCGAATGCATAGTTTTATGTGGAACTGTTTTCAATGGCAGCAGCACGAGAACAGTTCCATATAAAACTATGCATTTGAACGCGCCGCTGTCGCCGCCGCCCCGCTGCCTGCTGCCGCCGAGAATACGGCCTTAGTGACACACAGGCACCTTAAGTGTTTGGTGCTTAAACACAGCCGCTGCTGTGTTTCCACTGTCACTAATTTCCACAGTGGTTACGCGGCGCGGCGCGGCGACGGCGTCCTGTCACCGAGCACTCAGGGTAGCCTTATTAATATACAGAATAATTTCATAATACTTACCATTTCATTTGTTATTCTGCTTCAGGCAAAGAAGAAGAGTTATGGATCAAGCCGGAGCCCCTTGACGATGAATCTCAAGATTTCAACATCAAGGAAGAGGACCAGGGAACAGTCTCCGAGAATGAAGCCAGGTTAGATGAAGAAGCCCTAAATGATGAATGTAACAGTGAGTATCCTATTATATAAATGGAAAATGAACACTAATTCTGTTGGGCATGCACTAAACTACACTTGAAATGTTTTTTTCGTAAATAAAAAACTAACATTAGCAACGTGACTTGGATCTAATTAACATGTTTAATTTTGGGTGTAAAGCAGGCATAGTCTGAACCTGTGGACTATACTCGATTTGAAATAAGATTAGACATTTAGGTGCAGCGCAGACGACACACTTTTTGTGCGATCGAGTCTGTGGCGCACGAAAATGTATTATTTGTCCCCGATGTTTTTCCGAATGCAGGTTATTCTATATAGGATGTGTCGCTCGATAGTAATTTCTGTCAATTTAAAATTTAATTTAGTAACCATTCCGTAGCTCACATTACGAATAAGATAGGAATTTGAATGTGTGCCACAGACTCGATCGCACTAAAAGTGTGTCGTCTGCGCTGCACCTTAAACAAACCTTTTTTACAGTCCATTCAACTGATTCTGACTTTTACACCGTAGGCATAAGGATGGCAGTAAAAGCAAAACAGTGGTTACAATACCAACTGTTTACTGCAGCCGCCATTTGTCATGCCACCAACGCAATAGAAGTCAAAATCGTTTGAACGGACTGTAAAAAAGGTTTAGATAAATGTCTAATCTTATTTTAAATGGAGTATAGTTTTAGTGAAATCCGACCTAGTCATAAAATAAATAGAGTTTACTAGTGCCATACAGAATTTTGTCTAGTCTACTAATTTCCACAGATCTGAATAGCCTGTTAAGGGTTTACACATGTTTGATATGGTGTCTGTAAAGACTTGTAATACTGAAGAGAGAGACAGAGAGAGAAAGAGACAGTTAATCTTAAAAGGCCAGTGTTTGAAATTACAGTTACATTACATTGGGTTGGAAATTGTAGTGAAATATTACAACGCAAATAGCACCTTATTTGTAAAAAATACCCACCTAAATTAGATGAATATGATGTATATTTATTTTTGTCTTTGAGACATTTGGTCATGTTCCGGAAGTTTGTAGTTACATCTAAATTAAAATGTTCTTTATTAGGTGCCCATAACATTCATTTGATTTTATTCAATTGCCAAACTTTTGGTTTGTGTTGGTTCATCAAAATCAAGTTAAAAAAAAAAAAACAGAAAAAATATCCACAATAATTCCGCATGCTGTAAGTATCAAATATTAATATTACCTATATGAAATATTTAAAGCGAGCAATCAATATATAAACTTTTTGTTTTTAGGGAACAGGCAATCTAATGCTCCTTCAAGAAAACAGATTCTGGTGTTTCTAGATTTTCTGTATGAGCACAGGGAGCTGGCTAACTGTATGTTGCGGGGACCGACCGGCCGGGCTAAGGCACAGCAGCTGTGGGAAGGCATCGCGGAGAGACTTAATACCATCAGTGGGTGTAATAAAACTACTCAACAATGGCAAAGGGTAAGATTATTTTTATTGCTATATTTAATTGTCAATTGATTCAGGCGTAACCTTGCGGAAATCCACTATAAAATACAATAGACGTGGATATATTTAGTAATTTGTTCCGCTTAGCTATTACCAAAGAGCCATAAAAAACTCCTGAAAGAAATCGACACGTGTTTCACCTTTCAACGAGGCTTCCTCAGGATGACGATAGACTTGTCGCGAACCGCAGTCTGCGCTCAGCGCTCGGAGTGGCAACACGCCGTGTTCGGGTTCGCGACAACAGAACAGGTTACTAAATATATCCACGTCTATTGTATTTTATATTTAATTGTGGAAAATGATAAATTTAAAAAGCAAACTGTAAAATCACCCCTAAAGAACATCCAAAAGAACTGCATGCCTGTTTTCACTAATACTAGGCGACATCTAAATGAATGCTTTAATAAAAGCGCGGTGTTGGATATTTTATACACAGCCACAGATGAATATAGATGGTTCACTCCGCAAAATCATTTAAATAAAAAGCGACTCTTGTTACGACACAATAAAGTTCAATTCAGGTCGCACAGTACTACCTACAGTTATATTCATCTAGAAGTTGCCTCTCTTTCTATCGCGTAACTCTTATATCTTCTGACTACGTTACACTCACTGAATTGGCCCGACAAGACGGGCCCGGCGCGTACTTGTGGCTTCATATCTAAAATGCGGAGTGAACATCTGTGACACGACTCAGAAACGAAAGTTTAACGTTTGAAGCTTCTTGCAAGTTGCGCCGCTCACCCGTAGGGCTTAAACCATCACATCTAATCAAAATATTTTATCTAAACTAATGTTATAAAGAGAAAAGATTACATTTTTCGTATGTTTATTTGTAATGAATAAACTAAAAAAGCGGCCAAGTGCGAGTCGGACTCGCCCATGAAGGGTTCCGTAGCAGCAAGTAACACTGAATGAACGGTAAATTGCGGTTTACGATTTATGACGTATTAAAAAAAAACTTGCTAGATCTCGTTCAAACCAATTTTCAGTGGAAGTTTACATGGTAATGTACATCATATATTTTTTTTAGTTTTATCATTCTCTTATTTTAGAAGTTACACACACATTTTACCACTTTGGAAGTGTCTCTCGCGCAAACTATTCAGTTTAGAAAAAAATGATATTAGAAACCTCAATATCATTTTTAAAGACCTATCCATAGATACTCCACACGTATGGGTTTGATGAAAAATTTTTTTTTTAGTTTCAGTTCTAAGTATGAGGATCCCCAAAATTATTTGTTTTTTTTTGTATTTTTGTGTGAAAATCTTAATGCGGTTCACAGAATACATCTACTTACCAAGTTTCAACAGCATAGCTCTTATAGTTTCGGAAAAAAGTGGCAGTGACATACGGACGGACAGACAGACAGACAGACATGACGAATCTATAAGGGTTCCATTTTTTGCTATTTGGCAACGGAACCCTAAAAACGACTGGACCGATTTTAAAAATTCTTTCACCAGTAGCCAGTAGTAGTGCTATATTATCACTGAGTAACATAGGCTATAATTTATAAAGATATCACGCGGGCGAAGCCGCTGGCGGAAGCTAGTTTCACATAAACCTACATGGGCACTTATGAAACGTCAGAAGCTAGGTGCACGGTTCCAATTGATCGTTTCCTATGGAGAAGAGCCGGCAAGAAACTCCACGGTTACTTGACTTCATCGGACTTCATGGTTACTTGACATCGTCTTTTTGAATCATTTACAAAATCGACGAGATGCTATGAGAAACGCTGGCGCAGTCGTATGCAGCTTTGACATGTCTCCGAAAGCCAGAAAGTAATAGCGAAACGCCTTTTGACCACGTTTCCATAACAACATCCCTAGCTATTGCTAAAAAAAAATTAGGCCCTAGCTTGTGTCCGAAAAATTTTTTTTTTGTCCTTCTAGATAAAAATAATATTGAACACGTTTTTTTTCTGTTTTGACGTAATCAAAAGATTACGGGCGATACTTTGAGTTAAAATGTGGCTTGAAGTCACGCCTTGCTAGATTTAATACTGCGTTGTGACGTAGCGAGCCCCCACTCCCCAACTTTGATGCGTGTTTTCTAAGTTATTTTTGATTAATATGATAAAGCAAAAAATACGTGTATCTGTATTTTTTTTTTTTTACCTAGGTTACTACTGTATTGTTTATAACAATATTTTCAGGTGTGGTCCGACAAAAAATATTTGACAAGAAAAGCTGCGGCAACCAGATACGCAGCCTTGTCAACCGGCGGACTCTTAGCACCAGAATTGACCCTTCAGGATGAGAAGATCCTGGCTATTATTGGCGAACCCATTCCACCGAGGCGTGTTGGTCAGAAGCCGGGAAATCCTGAGGTGGGTTTTAGATAAAAATTAGGGATATTTTCATACTTTTACAAGTATAGTTTACTAGCTTTTCCCGCGTTTAGGTCGGAAATTAAGCCACGGAAGGGTACATACTACCGTTATAAAAAGTATCACATTATGTCCTAACCCAGGTCAAAGTCTATCCGTGTAACAAATTTCAAAGCGTAAAGGTGAAAGACAGACAGACAAGAGTCACTTTCGCATTTATAATATTAGTAAGGATTTGACCTAAAAATCCTACTTACAGACAAAACGAAGCGAAGTCGTCGACGTACCGGTTGTAAGGACGACATTTTGAGGACCCAGCATTTCTGTTTACTTAACATTTGTAGTGTTTGGTCCCTTTGAAGTAGTTATAAACGGTTTTAACTGTATGTCTATTGTTCTGTTATCTGTTGGCATTTGAGTTGCTGATAAGCTGTTAATTTATATTCTTGGTTATAAAAAGAACACAATATTTGCTAACTCTTGTATTTATAAAAAAAAAAAATAACAACCAGCAGCACGGTGAGCTACATAGAGCCCTAGGTTCAATCCACAAGTCAGGAAAAGTGTTAGCAGCATTAAGGCTTGCCCTATAAACATGGGAGTTAAACATAACTGGCTAAAAGTGTACTTCGACACCTTTGCCTACAGACCTTTAGGTAAAACAAGCTTGAGAAAATATTGTATCAAAAAATATTAGTATATTTTACTTTTCTAGCCGAAACCACAGACGCCAAAACAGCCACAAGAAGTCTTAGTAGTATCGGTACCTTCAAAACCTGGGCCTGTGACGATAGAGTTAGAACCACAACCAGTGATCCCAACAGAATGGGTCGTCCCACAACCAGAATTACCAAGACAACCAAATATACCACCACGAAAACCATATACTCCAAGAAAGACAGAATCTTTACGTAAAGAGGCATCCAGGAAATCCGATATTCCACAGTCTGAAGTCCCACCAACACCGGTAATTCCGCCGGATTTGTTACGCCAGCCGGATGTCTCGAAACCACCGGATGACCCGCCTAAGCCTGTTGAACAAAAACAAGATGACCCGCCGCCTTCACCTTCGATATCAGACCCTTCGCCACCTCCTACACAACTAGGTTTGTACCTATTCAATTAATTCAGATTTAATTTAATTTATTTATTTACTAGTATCACGACGCAGTACACAGACGCATAGACGCTTGTAGAATCCAACTATTCTCAAAACTCTTTAGGCCTCGTTTACGGAGACGCGGGGCGGCGCGGCCCGCTCTAAATTCAACATGCGTTGTATGAGAGCGTTTACGGAGAAGCGATTTTACACGCATTTGCTTGAAATGCAGGCGGAGCCCGCGGATGGCATCGCCGCGTCGCAAGGGACGTTTATCGTGGCGGTGCACGCAGCGTTGCAGCCAGCAATTCCTGTAATTTTCCGTTCAGTGACGGTTTTAGCAGCGGCGCCCCGGGCGAGATTTCTGTGGCGCCCCTCAATACTCTTAGAGAGTAGAGAAGCGAAAATTTTAACTTTTGTTCTAGTTTGAGGAATCGGCAGGATGCTAGAGCGACTGAAGCGAGCTCAAAATTTTCAGCACCCCGCCACGGAAAATTTAGGATTTTTTTTATGCAGAAAAGTTTGAGAATTCAGACTTCAGAGAACGCAAAGTGCAAGAGTGAGATTAAATTCTTTTAGCATTCGACGTCTTTTCTATGGCCCATTCATATAAAAATAGTACCTAAACTTTGCCGAATTATACAGAAAAGTTGAGAAAAACAACTCTGTCTTTGCTGTCCCGCAGTCGGGTAAAAAGAGTTAATAACAGAAAAGATAGAGAAATAAAAGGCCGGTGGTTCGCGTTGGGCGCCCCTTCATGTCTGGCGCCTTTGGCGGGTGCCCATACGCGCCCTACCCTAACGCTGGTACTGAGTGAGGGGATATAAAGGGGCGTCCGTGGCGCCGATTATGAAGATCGGCGCCCTGGGCGGTCGCCCAACCGCGCCCTATTCTAACGCCGCTATTGTTTCCGTTCATGGTAAAACGTAGCGACACCCGCAGCGGGGCTCGCGGCGTCGCATAACATGACGCGAGCCGCTGCACACTGCACACGTCGCGAAACGCGACGCCCCGCGCCTCCGCCGTAAACGAGGCCTTAAACCTGCGGATTATAAAGGCTGCGGCACGGAAATTGCGTCTCTGTGAGAACTGGCCCTCAATCGATCTGCCTAACCGGATGCAGCTGAATACTAGTATTTTACATGGACCTCCACAACCCAGTAACTGGGTAATACGATACCCCTTTTGATAAGACTGGTTGTCAGACTTTCTGGCTTCTGACGGTCCGTAACGACTGTCAAAGATCCACGAATGACAGCCGGGAATAATGGCTTAACGTGCTTTCCGAGGCACGAAAGAGTCTCGGTATGTAAAGATGGTCACCCATCCACGGACCAACATCGGCAAGCGTAGGTTAACCTGATGGATCGACCCGTGCGGCTGTTATTACGTAGCCACGAGCTCCTCCGCGTGTTATCTATGAGAACTAGCCCTAAAGATGCCTTATTATCCGACGATATTTTATTATGTTAAAAGCGGCGTTCTTTGAAAGTGTACACTGTGTCAACGCGATGTGGACACCTATGTAACGCTAGAAACATTATTATTCAAAATGTTTTGATTATCAATATCAACTACTCAACGATCATCAAGGAGGAGGTTCTCAATTCGACTGTTTTTTTTTTTTGTATTTGTTCCGCGATTACTCCGCCAACTATGAATTGATTTTGATGATATTTTTTTTGTTTGGTAGGTCATGCTTCAGAAGTTCCATATAAATTTTATTAATTTTGCTTGGGTACTTTTTGAGTTAGCTTCAATAATTGATATTTTTCCCCACTTGGTCTAAATGGATGATGTAATGATGTTATAATAAGTTCCTGTCACTGTTATTTACATAGCAGGTAGTGGTATTCGAATTTGTGTGGGGTAGGTACCACAACAGAAAAGTGAAAACATATTTTTTACAAAAAAAAAAATAACTTCAATTTCGGAAGTCGGTGGCAAAAAAACGAAAATTCAAAACCAAAGACACCGACTTCCGAAATTAAAGTTATTTTTACGTCAACAAATTGGGTAGTTTAGGTAAGTCAAAATAAAAATGTATCTTATCTTCAACAGAATTAAACCGCCAAGGTCGAGTAAGACTCCGAGCCTCTCTGGACCCATACACAAAGAAGTTCATTCATCTAGAAGAAGAAAGATTAAAGAACGACGCGAGGAGAAACACAGAACTATCAGAGATAAGACTGAGTTTACAACAAGGGACAGCAGAGTTGGCGGGAATCAGGGCAGTTATGCAAGAAATGTTAGGACTTATGAAACAAATGACGGAGCGGGAGGAGAAAAAATAAAGCGTTGTAAATGTTAATAGTTTTATTAATAGTTATTTTTTGACACGAATAAAATCAAATTATATTATATTACAATCGCGGGTTTTTTTCCTTCTTAATTTGAACCTTAAAAAGTATGAGAATTGTTATGGTATCACGACTTTGGCTTCAAATTAAAATAAATCAAATAGTTACATTATAATAAGTAGGTAGTCAGCGACAAAAGTCGATTTATCACTTCAGTTTTTAAACTTAATTAATTATTGAGCGAAATATTTATTCGGAACAGAAGTAAAATTAAAGAAAATTGTATTATTATATGATTATATTACAAGAAAAAAGTTATATGATTTTTCAAAGCAGTGTTATTCGACTTTTCTCGCTGACCGTATAATCCTATCATTCAATCATCATGTCTTTTTACTATGCGTTTGCACCAGAAAACATTCAACGTGTAGATGTTTCGAAACTTGTTGTTTTGTTGACTGTGCGTTCGCACTGCACGCATCATGAGTAAGTTTTAAGACAGACCTCAAATACAAAACAACAAAACATTTTGGCAATTTGTCTGATAAACATGTCAAGTGATATGAAACATTAAACATGTTTCGTCAACAAGTTGCGAGACAATGCGAACGCAAGCCGATAAATTGACAGAAAACCGAGATTTCAACATGTTTATATATTATGTGAATGTATCGCCAGTGCAAAAGCAAACTAAGCCGACGTTCGCACGGACGCAATAAAATCGCTGCGGGATTTTATCGCGCACTGGATTTTCAACTCTCGGTGTTCAGCCGAGCGTTGAGAATCCAACGCGCTGGGACGCACCACTCTCGTCCCAGCGCATTGAAAAAAACACACTTGAATTATGAACTCTCGGCTCTAGGCAGAGCCTTGAAAAACAAATGCACGAAAAAAAATACGTCGTCGGCTTACTTCTTAATTAAAACCTAAACATAGACGATAATAAAGGTAGAGGTGGGACATAACTAAACCAGTTTTTTATTTTAACGATATTAAATTATAATCACGTAACAAATAGAGTAGCTTAGAAATATGGAGGATTTATAATTAGTCCTCTTTGGACACCAACATAAAATATTAATAATAAAAACGGATTAGACTTAATTGTAATCACATTATGGGCGGATTCGATTAAACTGGTATATGTAGTTCGGCGTCAAACAAACAACGAAGCAAATTAATTACATACCTCAAGCGTAAAATGATGGAAGATATCGTCTTATTTAAAAATGCACGCCACTACATTAAAATTTCTATACAAATGTTTGAAATGTGTATGCAACAAGCCGTGGTGCGCTTTTTAATTAGACGATCGTTTGTTTGGCTCCACCTCAAACAGTTACTTACATTAATTTAGGAGCTTAGATACTTAGTGTAGACTTAAAGAAAAGGTTTATTTTTATTTTCGATTTTTTTTTCTAGTATATAGATAGTGCAATCCACGAAGACGCGCCCCACTCCGCTCCGCGCCGTACTAGAGTTCAACTTACAATAGAGTAATCGCGGAGTGGGGCGCGTCTTCGTGGATTGCACGGACTGTAATTCCAGAGTGATTGATGAAAAGTGATTTTAAGCTGGATATGTTTTACACAAGTTTGATCGAACCCACCCTAAAGGCGGAGACTGACTTGCAACGTTTGTTTGTACTGTATCATTCGAAGCGAGCTTGGTTACAAAACGGCGATACACAAGACGTGGCGAACACTCGCTTTGAGCACATGAAATTTTCGTTCAAAGGAATTCACTAAAAAGGCGACAGTCGAGTGACGGATCCGGCGCTCGCATCGAGCGGCTGGGCTCACTGCACTGACTACTGTATCACGTTGCAAAAACTAGATACATTACAAACAAACGTTGCAAGTCAGTCTCTGCTTTTAGAAGTCGAAGATATAATCATAAAAACAGTAACTCATCTTCTTTTCAACCCTCAGTGGTATCCATAGTGTTGCCACACGACTTCAGCCTGTTCTCTTCAATCCGCTGCACCAGCTTGGCCCTCTCTTCATTACTATCTTCGCAAGACTCCGAATATTCATATTGTCTGTTTCTTTCTTCTTCAATGTCCCTTTCCGACATTTCAGGAGCTTCCAATCCTGCCATGTTACATATGTTATGTAAGATACAACAGGCTATAAAGATTCTTGCAGCCATTTCATGATTGTATTGGAGCTCTTTGCAAGCGAGAAGGCAGCGCCATCTAGATTTTAACTTATAAATTGTTTGAACTATGGTGGCATAGGTAGCTGCGTGAATTTCGTTGTATCGGCTTTCGGGGGAGTTCTCGATGATGATATCGTCCTCATACGAACATATCGGTGTCATCATGTGATTTTCCAAATTGTAGCTGTTGTTGCCTGTAATGATATTGGATTTGATGAATTAAACTTTAATGACTCATCGAATTTTTTAGATGCCCAATGAGCTCTACCCCTTTTTAGGGTTCCGTACGTCCAAATGAAAAAAACCGAACCCTTATAGAATCACTCGTGTGTCTGGCTGGTTGTCTGTTCGTCTGTCACAGGCAATTTGCTCCGAATACACACGAACACATTGGTACACATATGAAATTCTGTGACCCAAACACGGACGTGTAAAGTAAATAAATGAATTTTGAATATGGGGTCACTGTTAGGGGAATATGGGCAAATTGGAAATTAATAAAAAAAAAATTGCAAACTGTGCCGTGTGAGATAATATCAAATGAGAAAGCTTGTTGTGATTTTTTTATAATAAATACTTTTTAAAGATATCTAAGAAAATTGATGAAAATTGACCCTTATCCCCGAAGCTTTTTGACTGAGCCAATATATATATATTTTTTAACTGAGAAGGTTTCTTTCATTACAGGAAAACCTATAAGAAGTATATGGTCTTAAAATAACATAGTAAATCTCTCAATATTGTGCTCACAAACTTACATCTGCTGTTGGAATGTATGGGAAGACATGTTTTTCATCTACAATGTTAAGTATGTTCTTGGGATAAATTCATCCCAACTACGGAACCCTTCATTGTGAGTGGTCTGACATGCACATGACCGTGTAAAAAAAAAATGTTTAGCTGTTCCATACATTTTGACCGTGTCAAAACTGACACTCTAGTCACTTGCGTTTTTTTTTTTAATAACTTGCGAAATATTTCTATGCTGGGGGTCTAGAATCATGTGCTAAATTCATGATAACGGTTTCAGCGTCGGTGTCCCTTACACCGTGCATACTCACCGTATATAAGATTACAAGTTGATTATATATTTAACAGGGGAAGAATGACTAGATACCTAATAAATATGCAGTCTCCTCAAGGGCGTACAAATGGCTGTTGATGGGGTGTGGGTCCCATATTTCACAATTATAGAATCCTCCGCCGAAAGATGCGTCGACATTCTGGATGTTACAGTCAGCATCGCAAATCTGCGAAAAATAATGTTTCTAGAATAAAGATCTCTGGATAGATAAGTTCCAGTTAAGGGGGAAGCGTCAGGGTAGCCCGCGAAATTCAAATTTTCTTACGTTTTTTGCATGTCAATGTCAGGTTTTATGTTGATTAAAATATGATTCGCGGTCATAACAAATATGGCTTTACTCAATTATAATCATTACAATCAGCAATAGTGATTAAGAAGAAGATAAAGGTGTCAAATGTCATGATTTCATGAAATCATGACATTTGACAACTTTGCTAACTTATGGAGTTGTATTGCTGATTGTAATTATTATAATTGAGTAAAGCCATATTTGTTACGACCGCGAATCATATTTTGATCAACATAAAACCTGACATTGACCTGCAAAAAACGTAAGAAAATTTGAATTTCGCGGGCTTCCCTGACGCTTCCCCCTTAACTTATCCAGTAGACAATCCATTCTAATATTATAAATGTTACATTAATTAAGTAAGATTAATGGCCAGCCCTTTATCCAATGTCGATATCCACGGTGAAATGAAACGGTGCACCCATCCTAAAAAACAACTAAATACAGAATGCAGAGCGAAAAGCTTCCGAAAGATTTTTTGGTGACCAGTACCTAATTGCGTAATACACGATCAATCACAATCTTAATCGTTTTGAAACAGATTGCTAATCCATTACTTCATATGTTGTAAAAAAAAATCTGATCAACAAATAACGCAATGAATGTTGTTGAACTGTCAAGATGACGGATTACTCTTAATCGTTTACGAAAATGTTTTACGTAATTGGATAGCAGATGTATGAACGTAAACGAAGCAATAGGAGTATGTACGGAGCGTAGCAGTTGGCATTCTACACCGTGAAATTTGAATCACAGTTTTGCTAGAACAAACTTTATTCAGACCATGGTCTACTACCATTCTACAGAATCCAATAAAAAAAAACATAAACTGGTTTTTGAAAAAAGACAAAGTTTAAAATGTCAAGATTATCTACTGCTTACTAAATTTCGTTTATGGAGGTACATTTCCCTGTAAACAATGCTGTGTCCCTTGCGTGGTGTCTGTGTTGTAGGGAGTAACGATAATCTTGACATTTTAAACTTTGTTTTTTTTTGTGTTTTTTCAAAAACCAATTATGTTTTTTTTTATTGGATGCTGTTGAATGGTAGTAGACTATGGTCTGAACAACGTTTGTTCTAGCAAAACTGTGATTCAAATTTCACGGTGTATAGTATCTAGAAATTCAAATCTACTTACTATTTGAGCGACTATAGAGTAGTATTCCTTATCATTTTCATAATGTCCTTCATTGGTACCTGGTTTAATGATAGCAATGTGAGTGCAGTCGATGCATCCTACCACATCAGGAAAACCAAACTTTTCAAAAAATCTGTAATTACAAAGGTATAATGTACAAGTATTCAGCTGTAGGAATGAATATAACGACTGTAGCAATTAACATTGTCGGATCTACATTTTTGCGTTTTTTTTTTTTCTAGAATAAATTATAAAAATGTTCCTGCAAAGATTTGAAGCAACAAAAAAAAAATCGCATAAATGTACATTGACAATGTTAATTGCTATGGTCGATAATATTTATCTTAGATTGTGGTTATTACGGTAAAAAAATTGGATGATTAGTCTCAGCTTCTAAAGAATGAATTTACTGTTATAATTACAAAAGTTGTAGTAAATCACAAGCATGAAACCATTAGTATCAGAGTTTTAATTAGGATTTACATTAAAAATAAAAACATCTGTGAACATTTATACATTGATAAAAGTTCAATGGCCACTCGTTGAGATCGATAACAATTAAAATTCTATTGTGTCTCCTTAATGACCGTTGAAGGGATAAATAAACCATAAATTCAAAACAAACTCACTTCTTTTTAATAACTTCTCGCTCAGTCTTATTCTGCGGGAACTTAATGTATTTCTGTATTATGCTGCTGTGATTGAGGGCCATGGTCACCTCTCTGATGCAATTGGACATTGTCTGGCTTGCTAACAAGTTGAAGTTTTTGCCTGTGGAACGTTGCAAGCGGCCCCAAGCAAAGAAATTTAATACTGCTAGGACCTGAAATAAATATTTTAGCATTCTATTAAACACTTAATTTACCATAAAGTATTGGAAAAGAGACCAAAAAGTATTGGAAAAGCATACAACCTTCATACTAGGATCGAGCTCATGCCGATGCTGTTTTGCGGGCATCAAAGGTGTTAATTCTTCACACAGCTTATCAAAGAGTTCTCGGCTCATCCTATATTTGTATATAAACTCTTTGTCGGGAATTGAATTCATTATGAATCTTTCTCTTAAGAGACGACGTCTTTGAGAGAGCCTGTATTTTTTTTCTTCTTCTTCATGCAACGCTGCTCTTGCAAAAAAATACGCGAGCGCCATTTCGTATCTGTGCAAAATAAGAAAAAGATTCAGATCCTATGTTGACCTAGACTTCTAGAGGTCTTTAATTATTTTTAACCATTTTTATTGGAGTAAATAAAAAAAAAACAACAAAATGAGTATTTACTTACGTTCTGCTCGTCGGGCTGTTCAGAGACAGTTGTTTCAAAAGCCGGATAGTGACGCTGGGCATTGGCGGTCTTAGAGGGATAGCCGGAAAATAACCGCAAACCTACGACGGACGTATGAATTCAAACTGCCGAGTTTATTTTATTATGATGAAATTGAAAACGTAGCAAACGTTCTAAGGATTCGACCTTAAACGGAAAAATGAAACCTATAAAAGCTCACTTTCTTGTTTAGTCTACATAAAACCTACGCACAAACAAAATGCAAACTAAGACTTTTGTTAAATCAAAGTTAAAATCAACAAAGAGAACATTGTTCTTTTAAGTTGTGGAATGATTACATACAATGCCGCCATCGGAACATTTTGATACTGGAGTGGTAAAGTATGCTTACCTGCCTGTTTATAGGTATAACTCTAATAAAGTTTTGCTAACGCCGAATCTCGCTCACTCGTTTTTCACTATTTTGATTTTTTCCGTTTTGTTTGACGTTTTATTTGCAAACAAACGTGACATTCGTTCTGCCTTAGCTGTCAAATTCAATGTTTCGTTCGGAGCCGGGAATTCAGGAGTGTTTCGTTTCCTAATTCGTTCGGAAATCAGAATGGAACGGACTTTTTGGTTGAAGTTTATTATTAACTCAACTCAACTCAAAGCATTTATTTCAATTAAACCATTTACAGGCACTTTTGAATTGTCAAGGAATCGGGAAGTCAGAAATAGGTATGAAGCTAGTTGCCCATTCCAAAGCGTAGTAGGTACAGACGCAGCACATCAAGCTACCCGAAACTGTCAAATTTTCCCAATCAACTTTGAACCTTACTGTTCAGCGATAAAGTTGAAAATCTATTAAATAAATTAGACAGATTGTAGTAGCTTGATGTGCTGGCGTCTGTACCTATGGAGAAGAACGGGCAAGAAACTCCACGGACACTCTTTAAAGTTGCCAGTAGGGCTTCTTAGGGTTTCCCAGATAGTATTTGTTGGTAGTCTGCCTTCAGTTCAGTTATTTTCGAAACTCCCTCAGCTTGTGTATAGTCGAACAAGTTACAGGCTGTATTCTTTATTTATTTATTTCTAAAAGATTTAGCCTATTTTACAATTTGGTTTTAGCCACACGATCGTCGCGCGAATACGCGATCAGTCGCGTGCATATGTCACTTTTTGTTCGGAAAACCCTTCGATCAACAATACCGGAAAACCGGAAAGTGCCCTCTGTCGACGCGACCACGCGGTCCGGTTCACCGAACCAAAACTTCAAACGATCGTATATTCGCGTGACGATCGCTTTTAAATAGGACGCGAGGTCATGGTTTATTTATTTGAGTGCTTCCTCTTCGTGTGGTAAGAAACTAACCTGGTGTGAGAAGAGTTTTAAAGCCGCCCATGGGCCTCTCTCTATTTGAGTGCTGGCGAGCCGTATACCAAATAGCTTACTCGACTGTCTTGACTCGCTACTTGTAACTAATTTTAATTTAAAAAATGTTGCGAGTGTGCTGAATAGTCACTTATGTTTTACATCACTGTCAAGTCATTACGCAGACAATAAAAATGAATATTGTCAGAGTATTGGAAAGATGAATATCTTTGCCTGTAAACCAAATGTTGACAAATTTGATAACGATAGTGTTCGTAGAAATGGACTCTAAAGTGGGTGAATAGACGTGCAAACTTAAAGTATGCGGTTTATAAGTTCGCGTACTTACTCGGCTCGCCGTGTCGGTGACACACGTGAAGCTTGCTCACATAGTGCGATGTTGTCGAATTTTCTGAACCAAACTAAACAAACATTACACAAATGTCGAAACAAAATGGCGGCTCGCGGCGATGACAGACGTACGAAACTACGAACCAAGGCACGCTACGAGCAAAATTTCAAACCTGTTGGATCGCCGATGAACTTACTTAGCGGTTTTAAAATACGAGTACTTAGCATGACACACGGGCGAGAAAGGTCGCCGAGCCATAAGTACTCGTACTTGCTCGTGCGTCTATCACCCCTCTAAGACCACTGCTGTACCGCTGTTCAATCAAACAATGCAGCTTTCTTTCAAAAGATTACGTTTTACAAGAAACCTGCGTGTTCGATTGGTCACTTGTAGCTACCGCATTGTCCCAGCGGTTAACTGCATTTTGGGGTAGAAATTATGACGATCATATAATCATATCTTATTTTGGGTCACCCAGATTTAGCCAGCAAAATGGAAAATACACGCAATCACCCATTACCACTCCTTCGAGTGAACAAGCGGAAAAAATGCCATAAGATTCCGAAAACCACTCAGAACTGATATTAGACCGCAGCGTTCATACTTGAACTTTCGAAAGACACCTACATAAACTGCAAACAACGCATACTGCAGATGATTTAACTCCCCCACCCTGCGTCCACTCTTTGTGTTCCAATCTGCGCGATACCAATTTACTACCCTGTATTGATCGATTAGTACTTTGATAGACATCTAGTGCTTATATTTGAGACCTAACAGACTTGCGCGGGGATGCTGCATTGCGGTGCTCTGGCTCGGGTATAAAAGCAGTGCAACGAGACCGATGTGCACAATTCCGCATCAGTACCAGACCGAGTTAAGACTTGCACTGAAATATTGTGCACAATTCTGTGGGGGCTTCTTAAACAAAGGGAGTTTAGATATTTAATTTCGGGTCCGCGTTTTCAACAGTTTTAAATCGTTATTGGTTTGATAGAAGTTGGGTCCGCGAGATTCAATAAACGAATTTGTCGAAATTCAGGTCAAATTATTATGATTTTTTTTAAATCGGTTCCAATACTTAGAATATTTACGAAATCGGGGTCGTAAGTAATATTTCGCGTTTGCCTGTAAGTAGGAAGATGTCGGAAGCATTTTATTCAAAATCCGATTATCCTCTGAGATGGGCAGCTTGGGTAACTAGGGAAAATAAAAAAACGCATGGCAATTCACATAATAGTGCGGCGCCTTAATATAGGTAAACCTTCTCAAAAGTATCGAATTTCGGTTAAAAACGATTCCAACGCACCGTACAGTATAGATGCGTCCCCCCTCCCCCTTCAATAAATCAATACTTACGAGGAGGCGAAGCGAGGAGCTAATAAAATTCTAATGCCGCTGTGCGTTTGCAGAAAAAGAAACCAAAGGTCTGAAATCAACATTGCCGCTAAAGAAGAGATTCGAGAAGCGAGTCAAACCAGAAGATGACGACTTTCCGAAGAAAGAAAAACCGGAAGAAAACGTGAGTTTTTTAATGTTTATTCTCTAGATTGTTCGTGCATGCTGAGCTGCTGCGGCCAGGCATTCTGCGTTCCACGAGTTTCTTTGTGATATATAGATGCAGAATGCAGGATGCTGACGGAGCCATCATCCCATCACTATTGCGTCGTAATTTCCCGGGGCTCAGTTGCAAGTTGCAATTGCCATAAAGTTCGTAAGAGCTTGACTTGTGGCATTTATACCCACGGGAGCGGCTATGTTCCATTTTGAAATGGTGCAGTGCCGACATGAAAGGGGGAAGGGAAATCATATCTGAGGGGTGTTGCAGTAACGGAGTAATGATGCCTCAAGGATGATGTGATGTGGTGGAGGATATGTGGATGCGGTTTTTAGGGAAAGAAAGTTACACTGTATGAAGGATAGTGAATATAGTGATATTGCTTGGTGGCGCAGTGCGGGAGCATGTAAGAGGGGGAGGGGGGGGGGGGGTAGTGTTATTATGAAAGGGGGAGGGTAAAGTGGCGGGGGGATTGATTATGGCGCATCGCGGCATTGCGGGGCATGAAAGTGAGGCTGTGAAGGGGGGTACTTAGTGATTTGCCGAAAAGGGAGGGAAGCGATATCTGCAGTATTGGGGGTGGGGAGGTGCAATGTGAGGAAGTAGTGATGCCGTAAGGGGGAAGTGCTGATGCCACAAAGAAGGAATATTTCCGGTGTGTAGAGGATAGTTATGCTGTAGACTTAGAGTATATATCACTGGAGAAGCCATAAGCGCAATATTCCGAACAAAAAATTCTGTCACTTTTGGCGGGGGACGCGCGGTAGCTTCTACGAAAAAGAACAATAGCTATTGTTGTTTTCGAGCCCGGAAAGAGAAGTCCGTACCATCGTTTTTTTTTTTATCGATATCGATAATCATTCGGAATTTTGCTTGAACCCAGAAATAAAACAGCTGATGCATAGAAAAGTTAAATTTAAAAAATAACAACTATTAAATAAAAGTAAAAAAATAATGTTATAGTACCAACAAATAATACATACTTAAAAAATCAGTAGCTTCATAACAACTACAGATTTTTTAAATTAATCAATTTGGAGTATATTTATGGCAAATACATTTTTAAGGGTCCCTTTTTATTGTAATGTACGCAATTCTTGTATCTGTATATTAATTTGGTCATTACGGCTTTAGCTAGTTCTACCTCATGACTATTTAAGACCGGTATCATGATCTTGTGTGAACAATGTTTTCCCAACAAGATTCCGCAGAGCCCGTGTTACGAACTTACTACATATGTGGTGGTATATTTAATACTGATTTTTTTGCGGTCATCCAATCCAAGCCTTATTAACTTCTCACATTACTGACATAAAGAAATGGATTTTGATTTTTTTCTTTCTCTCTCTCTCTCTCTCGATCGAATTAGAAGAAGATAGTTGGAAGCAGCCCGGATTTAGAATTTTTTTGAGGCGGGGCAAAAACTGCCGTCTGCCGCCCCACACCCCACTAATCTTTTATGGGGATGCGCTAAGTTAGCCCCCGCGATATTTAAATTTTCTCAAAATGAAAATTTTGGCAGCAACATATTCAAATTGTATCGATCGATAATGCGCCAATTCAACAGGGGCGCCAAAACTGTTGTAAAAAAGAAAAAAATAGAAAGATTATAAATGTGCTGCGCGTCTCATTTATTGCAAAGTAGCGGTGTGCTGGGTGGTGCACTTGTCTGCTACGCTTGAATTTGTCGCCCCCTGAAGGCGGGCAATCTGGGGCTGGTTGGAAGTATAAACGCGCTTTTCACGTGACTTTTCTGCCAACTTACTCCTACCGCAAGCCGCGTTAGAAAACTTCGTTCAAAAACAATTTTCTTAAACAACAAAAAATACTAATTCGCCCTAAGAAATTATCGACATGTCAATTTTGGTTTCATACATGACCCCAACCCTACGGTAGTCTCGTTATCATTTTTGCTAGAAGACATAATCGCATGGCAAATGCATGTCAATTTAGCTGATTTGACGTACATTTTCGTAATGCAAAAAAAAATATTTTGAACCTTATGAACATAAAAACGAAGTGTGGCGAGACATGGTGACGTCACGAAAGCAATGCGAGAAAAATACTCGATTCATGCCTCGTTTTATGTTGAATCATGGTTGAATCGAATGAAAATTCAAAATGTATTATGAGGTTAGGATTTTGAATTTCACTGAAAACATGACTAGTTAAAAAAATACTTAAATATGGAAGGTTATTCCGTCTTTATTTAAGTTTGAACGCTTTTTACATGTTTTAACAGCACAACTAGGCATTTTCACGGAGCACTGATGAGAACCCCGCGACTCAAAACGATTAACGTTGTGCGTTCGAATCGATTTGAAAGTAGTTTTTATGACCGTGTTAGAGCATTTGCTTTTGTTCTTTTATGCTCGGGCCACACCAACGGGAAACGCCGTTAATTATCACGATGATGGACCTTAATCCGTCGGAATAAAGTCTATCATCGCGATAATTAACGGCGTTTCCCGTTGGTGTGGCCCCAGCATTACAGAGGGGAAAGTGTTCGTAAGGCTTCTCCAGTGATATATACTCTAAGGCTGTAGAGTAGGAGAGTGTATATAGTGGTGCTGCTTGGGGGATAGTGATGATGACGTGGCGGATAGTGGTGGATACTGATATGTACTACTATTGCTATTTAATATTGATGAATTATGGGATAATGGTGCTTGTTTTTGGGAAGATTTATGTGCTATAAAGGAGATATTGATGGTGTATGATAGATAATGATGCTTTGGTAGTGATTTTAATACTATACTGATGAAAAAGACAGGTTTTTCGTCGTCTTGACTTGTTTTTATTTCGGATTGTTCTTTGTTCCAGAATGTCACTGAAGAAAATGAACAGCAAGTGGATAATTCTCAACCTAAGAGTAAGTAGAATTATTTACTAGACTATACCTTCAAAACCTTTGAATAAAACAGGTATGAATGAAAAGTTTATGCCAGGTTCGAAGTCTTGCGAAAGCAATCTGGCCAAAGATTCTACCTGTATCGGAATAGTAGTATAAACATTCGTGTGATACTTTTAAAAACCTCGCCTACGGCTCGGTTTTTAAACACACACTCATGTTTTAATACCCCTCATTATGCAACAGTTTCATACACTACTTTATCTACTCTCATACATTGGGATTGAACCTAATACTAAATAAAAGATCAAAGGTAAAGATCAAGAATAAATTTGAAAAATCCCACGAAATTCAGTACAACTGCACAAATGAATGTCGTCTGCACCAGCACATCACCGCACAAATGCGCTACAGCGGGTGCTGCTGGCCCCCGTTTAAACGTTCCAATGCAAAAGTTGATGGAAACTCCTTGGTGATATTAACTTCTTGGAATAGCCTTGTATCGTAATAGAAAAAAAATTGTTTTATAGCATTATTTTGTTGGAGAAAAAAATGTTCTAATATGATTCTATTTTTAAATTTCGGTATTGTGTTCATAAAGTATGTCAATATAAACTCGTTTTGAATTTTAAAATTCGAATATTACGCTATGAGAGTAGATAAAAGATGTTACGGGGTTTTAAGCGGTTTAGTGCAACTTCTTCTTGTTGTTCGTGTGGTTAGTGAGTAACCTGTAGGTACCCTAATTGCGTAATTTATTTTCGTAAACAATTATGCCTAATTTCAATTTCATTTTGACAGTTCAACAACATTCACATTGTTGAGCAGACTTTTTTTTCCAACTTAAGAAGCAATGGATTAGCAAACTGTTTCAAATCGAAACAGATTGTGATTGTGTTGTATTACGCAATTAGGGTACAGGTGTCAGATTTCTTATGCCGCCCATGGGTCTCTGCCTTAGTGCAGCTAAGAAAGCTTCTTTCATAAGATAGATAGATAGAATATTCTTTATTATGTACAACATAAAAATTACAGACATTAATTTAGAAATTTTACATTGGGTGACACAATGGGCGGTCTTATCGCTAAAAGCGATCTTTTACAGACAACATTTGAATGGATTTAAATGGAAAAGGAGAGACAATACTGCAGGTAGTCAGTGCTGTACTATTTACATATACAACAGATACACAGATACATAAAGCATCGAGGTGAATGGCTCATGTGGCTAAACACACAAACACACGAATGAAGCATTTGATGAGCCTAGCCTACATCCTCTACCTTTCCGGTCAGCTATCATGATGGGACCGGCGTGGTCCACCCCTGTGTCTAAAAATTGCAATTCTAAGTGTAGACGCTACTCAGGGATCTGGGAGATTACCCATGATGGGTTCAATAGCGTTGGCCTTAACCCTGCAACCAGTGGTGTGCCTAAGGGTCAAAATTAGAGCAAGCCGACATATATAATTAAAAAAAAATATTTTAATATTATTGGCACAACCTCTAGCTCTTCGAGGTTGGGGTTAATTCATATTTCACTCGCTCGCAAACTCGGAACAGTCACTATGGGCAAAATATTACAATGAATCCGGCTACTAGATGGCGCACAAATAATTGATTGATTTATGTGAAGCGAAGCGAGCGTGCCGCGGCAGCAGCCGTCGAGCTCCTATTGTTGGTGAATCACTTGGGTTAGGTTAGAACGTTGTTTAAAGAACTGCTTAGAATGAGATTTCTTACCGACTAATTCCGATTTGTCAACTGCCCACTCGTAACTGCCCATTGAGTTATTTCACTGCTTAGTATTTATTACATGGTCCATTTTATTATTTTTACGACTCATTTTTATTTACTTTACTGCTAAGTTTAAACTGCCGAACTTGTTAATAAATATGCATTTTGTAATTTTTAACTTACCAAAACTACTATTTACAACTGCCGCTTTAAATCACCAACAAAGCCAATCGGACTTTTTGCAGCCCCCTTTCATTATAATTCTCTTCGACAGCGGAAACCCCCTTGATGTACTCCTACGAAACATTAAGGAACATAGAAATTGTGACCATCAACGAAGAAGAACGTCAGCAAGAGTACCAAGAGACGTTGAAGTCGCGTCAACACATGCGTCATGTGTGTGTACACTGCGCGCTCGGATTCGTACTCAAACAGGCGTTTGATGTGCATATGAAGGTTCATTCTCCCGTAAGTACATGGCATGTTTATTAAGTACTTATAGTGTTTTTCAGCCAACGCGGATTCTCTGATCTTGAAGTTGGGAGTAGGTCCCTGATTTAGGACCGCAGATTTGCTGCCACTGTCACTGGTACCTAAACAGTAACGGATCTTTTGGCGCTTGAATGACATTGACAAGGGGGGGTGTTGTTAAAGATTTTTAATAACACACCTCCGTGTTATTAAACATTTTTGGGAAATTGTATTGACAAAACACAGCCCCGGATCTAGATTTTTATTGAGGCGGGGCGAAAAAATAAATCAGCTGTTCCAGGTTACATTTATGTTCGCATAACTCGTCAAAATGTAGGGAACAGCAGATTTTTTTTCGCGATTTCAGATTTGGTCCCATAGCAAAAGTTCATAAAAAAAAATCCTGTATTTTATTTTTATGGTACCTACCTCTTTAGGTCATGAGCTTTTCGAATATTAAAAAAATATTTGGCCTAGCTCTTAAGGGGGAGGCGTGAAAATTAATTCGCAGTAACAATGTATGAATTAGATTCTGCCAGTTATTTTCAGGCCCCATGTAATAGAGGGCTTTATTTCTCTTTACCAGCAATCAGGCGACCACGAGTGCTTACTCTGTCACTCCCGTCTCAAAACCGCTGACATGTTATACCGACACCGGTTACGGCATTACCGCCGTTACCGGTGCCTGCTGTGCCGGACACGGTTTAAAGATAAAGACACTGCCGCCTGCCATGTCATGAACGATCATGCCGGACAGACCTTCGAGTGCGATCATTGTGGAAGAGGATTCAAGTAAGTACAGTTTAGTCTGTAGTAATAATATTATAAAGAGGCAAAATTTGTTTGTTAGTATGTTTGTTTGTTAGTTTGTATGTAGGGGGTAATCTCCGGAACTATCAGTCGGATTTGAAAAAATATTTTTGCATTGGATAGCCCAATTCTTGAGGAAGGTTATAGGCGCGGACGAAGTCGAGTTCGTCAGTTTTCAAATTCTCTCCTTGATCAAGTCAGGACAGAACCCTTTGAAGCTGCTTAATGGAGCAAACTATTGCATAAAAATATATATTTTATTACTTGATAACAAAAATTAAAATAGCATACACCTTTGACCAATGTCGAGTTGACATCAACCTTATTAATGGTCTGGCCATTTTATGAAACATACATAAATTTATAATAACATATTTTTATCACCTGCAGCAGCAATAAACAAAATTCTTATCTATTCCAGCTTTCACTATTCAAAATCTTCCAGCTTGTACTATCAAATAAAAGACATTGGGAAGAACCGTCCCCCACCCTCCAACAAATTTGAAACAAGTGTCGTGCGAAGCTTCTGGTGAAAAAAAACTTGAAAAAAAATCGGCACCACGGTAATCAAGAGTTGATGTCTTTTACTCCACGCACCGCGGTAATGTGCGGTTGATGTCTTTTTAATGGTCAAAAGCTGGTGTCGTAACAGTGTCGCGAAATCAATAGTTTAGTCCCATCTCAAAAATGTCCAACACGCCTAAAGAAGTTTTCACTTCAGAAAACACATCAATTATGCAATTGAAAAAGACAGTAAGTCTTTTTCTGTATTCTTATAAACATGTATCCATAACTGTTGGAGGGTGGGGATGAGGAAATGAAATGAAATTAAATTTAATTAAATTAAATGAAAAAAGGTCCATACAAAATCCCCCATGGTCCTTGATATTAGTAAAATTGATATTCTGGCATTCTTTTTTCTGCGATATCTTATCCTACAGCTTTGACAGATGTAAGCTGTTCTATTGTAACCTGGCTGTAAACTGGTTACATCAATACTGCATCTCTGGTTACAGACGACCACAGTACCTGAAGAGGCACGTGGAACAGCACCACACCAAGCCCCATCATCTTGAATGTGGCGTCTGCTTCCGAGTCTTCCACGAGAGAGGCTGGTATAGGTCTCATATCAGGTAGGAACAGATCTGGTCAGCCTTTAAAGCTACGGTTTCTTAGAAAACAGTGACCGTACTTGACGGCCGCAATGACGGCTGTCATGAAAATGATGACAGCAGCAAAGATTTAAATCGTTAGATTCGCCCTACCGCATCAAAAGATAGTCGCGTTTCTGTTTCGTTTTGACACGTCTGACACACAATGACGCAGTGCCTACACTTGTTTGTCATGGAAATGCTATTTAATAAAGTGTGAGCTCTTCTCAGTATGGACACTTTTTCCTGTGACTGAGTTCGGTGAGGACAAATCTAGTGATTTAAATCTATGAGGGGCGGGACATAATATCATGTCATATCGAAATGAGGGAATCTATGCTTAATTTTCACGACGAAAAATATAAAAAGTCAATTTTTTTAATATAGGTACTTTATGGAATTTAAAAAAAAATTGTAACAAGGCGTTGTAACTTTTAAACTAAACGATCTATCGTGATGAAACAAACTCCATAATGATTGGAAGTAGGTAATTAATCGTCCTCATTTTTTTTATTTTTTTTTATTAATAATTAAAATTGTGGAAAATAAACTACCCTCAATTTCTCAATAAGACCCCAAACAAAAAAAAAACGATAAAATTAAGCATAGATCCCTCATTTCGTTATGTGCACATTATAAAGCCTCACACTGTATATTTAAATACTTGATAACAAAGATCCTAACAGCATACACCTTTCGATAAATGTTAAGTTGACATAAACTTAAAACCTTTTTGACCTGTACCCTAATTGCGTAACTTATTTTCGTAAACAATTTTGCTGAATTTGTTTCATTTTGACAGTTCAACAACATTGTGTTCATGTTGTTGAGCAGATTTTTTTTCCAACTTATTTATTTATTTATTGAAAGCACAATTATAACACCTTTACAGATTCATCCAAGGCGATGATATAAGTCACAAAATATACACAAATTAAAAAAATATATATGAGTACCTATCCTATAAGCAGAATTACAATGAATTATATAATATTATGTAATATTACAATTATTCTAAACATGACAACTTTTATTCTATCAAACCTTTTTCAATTATTATTTGTGTCGTTTGAATGAATTGCGGCAGGTTTTGCCCAAAAATATCCTCCGATACCGTAATTAAATACATTAATAATACGTGCGACTCGTGACATAGGGGCAAACTTGAGTAGGTTAGTCCTAGCCGCCGGCACATGTAACAGTGCGGGGCGGCGGCGGCGGCGTGCGCCTACGCACCCGTCCGGCGCGCGCAGCCGCAGCACTGCCAACACCTCCGGGTGATGCAGAAACCCTAGCAGTACGCGGGCCACGTACTTGACCAGCGCGACGTCCCTTCTTACGGCCAGCCTGGTGTACCCGACCATGCCCAGGACGAACAGACTCGGGTACATCAGGGGATAAAAGGGATAAACCGCGTACTGTTTACGGTACGGACTGCCTCGTTGGTCTAGTGGTCGCAAGCGCTACTGCTGAGCATGAGGTCCTGGGTTCGATTCCCGGGTCGGGCAAAGTGTTATTGGGTTTTTCTATCTGAAATTTCTCAGTAGCAGCTCGGAGTCTGGATTTGTGCCCGGTTGATGGCAATAGGCTCGCCCCCTATTACATGGGACTTAAACATAACTGGCGAAATGTGGGTGTACCTTCTACAGGGACACCTCTGCCCAACCCTTCGGGGAAACAAGGTGTGATGTTATGATGTTATGTTTACGGTACAGAAACCTTGTGAATTTGTTCTGGATTTTTTCCAACATGAGTCTGTATTTCCCTTCATGCGGGTTCCAAATAATTGCACTTGTTTCGAGATGACTCCTCACAAGTGCATTATACAAAACTTTAACAACCGCTGTATCGGTAAAATCCTTACACTGTCTCAAGATGAAACCGAGATTTCTGAAAGCCCTGCCGCACATCTCAATTATGTGTTTGCGGAACGTCAGCTCAGATACCATCTGTACACTTAGGTCTCGTACATGTGAGACGCGCGGCATAACTTCGCTGTCCATCTCGTACTGATGCTGTAATGGAGCTCGCGCGCGGCTGTAGCTCATTACACAACACTTTTCAATATTAAAATGCAGCTTGTTTAAACTCCATTGGACTATATTATTAAAGTCAGACTGGAGCCGATTACAGTCTGCAGTGCCCTCAACATTTAGGAATAACTTTAAGTCATCTGCAAACAGTAGACACTTCGCCTCTTTCACGACTGTTGGCAGATCATTAATTATTAAAATGAATTCCAAAGGTCCAATATTGCTCCCTTGACTTACCCCGGAGAATGTGTAATAAGGTGTGGATTCATGTCCCGCAAACTCGACGTACTGTCGGCGCTCGCCAAGGTAACTAGCAAAGAACTTAAGCAAGTGTGGTGTGAACCCCATAGCAGAGAGTTTGCACGAAAGTACATATCCACGGTGTCAAAAGCTTTCCGAAAGTCGAAATATGCCACATCCACCTGCCCCGCGGCGTCAATGACGGGCGACAGGTAGCTAACAAATGACAACAAGTTACCGCCCGTACTGCAACCCTCTCGAAAGCCGTGTTGAGCGTCTGACAGTTGTGACCTCACTTGTGTGTATATACTTTTATGCAACACTGATTCAAATACCTTAAAAAAATAAAATAAAAATAAATAAATAAATACCTTAGCGAATGTCGACAGCACCGCCACCGGTCGGTATCCACTCACATCAGTGCCTGCACCCCCTTTGGGGACTGGGATAACTCTGGTGATCTTCCACTCGTCCGGGTAGTGACCCTCCCGCAAACACAAGCCGAAAACGTGCAACAAGGGCTCCTCAAAAACCATACGACAATCTTTGACAATGTAAGGTGGTATGCCGTCAGGACCTACTGAGCGTTTGGGCTTGAGACGCAGGAGCGCCGTGCGCAGGTCTCGCGCGCTGAGGCGGTCAACATGCACGCGCGCCGCTCCCGCCGCCTCGCCACCCTCGCGCTCCGCGGCTACCGGGTCCAGGACCGGCCGCTTCTCACTGTACACAGAGTGGAAATACGAGGCAAAACATTTCGCACACTCCTCCTCTCTCAGCAATAAGCCGTCCTTTGTGACTTTGGGTTTATTGCGCCTAGATTGTTTACTCCTAATAAAGCTCCAGAACGATTTCGGATCCTCATGTAGGTTCTTCTGAAGTCTGTTTTGGTAGACTTCATAGGTTGAAGCTATCTTTAATTTGACCCGAGTACGAAAACAAGAAAACATTTCATAATCAATCTGGGATCCAGTGGTTTTATATAATTAATTTACTTAACTCAAACGTTGATAGTACCAAATCTAAAGTACGATTATTAATATTAACAAAATTATTTACCTGCCGAAATCCACCGTAGGCGATAAAATATTCCAAATAACTTTGTGTTTCCACCGTCGCAGACGGCATATTAAAATCACCCATCACTAAAACTTTGTCATGCTTAACACATACATTCTCTAATATATGAAATAAATGCATATACTCAGTAGTATCACATTTTGGCGGAATGTAAACAACACAACACAAGAACAGAAAATTATTTTTTCTGTGTACCGTCGCACACACAATCTCAAATAAGGCCTTATCGACATTGTCAACAGAAACGCGATTTAAACCAAAACGCGGGGAAGCCGCCAAAAATACTCCTTGTTTTCGGCCGTCTGCTCGATCACATCGTATTATGTTGAATTCAGTGGGAATTAATTCTCCGTCATGAATCCCTTTATTGAGACCTGACTCTGTAATTGCAAAGAGATCATACGTCGATGCCAATAAATTATTGTGGAACGTATTTGTTTTTGTTCTCAATCCTCGAACATTCTGATAATATACTTGAATACACTTATTGCTGACTTTGATTGCCTTTTGCTGGTTTGCGGGTGTTTCGAAACCACATCCATTGGCTGAATTGCGCATTTAATGGCCAACTATCCACGTTATTCAACTTTTCAAAAAGGGATTCCGGAACTCCAACCATAAATGACGCATAGTCTCTTGCACTTTTCGGAACTATTTTTTCGACTTTAATATCTGCAGATCCACAGATTCTCGCCACATGTTCACCTATCGCCATCTCAGTTGTGTCTGGATGTAGTGACCACACATGCAAACATTTCTTCCTCTGTATTGCTTGAAGTGTAGCAATTTGAGTGTTTCCTCCTTTTTGTATGGCATAAATAACCTTTTTTGTTCGTTTTTATTATTAGCAACTACTTTCCATTCTTCGGAAACAACGTTATCCTCCAAAACTCTCAGTGGTTTCCGATAAACTCTCGCTGGTTTTTTGCAGTGTGGACGTAGCCTTATTCTTGGCTCGCTCGGCCGCTCGGCGCGCACGTTCCGTCACCTTTTCGTGCGGTTCCTTAGCACCACTTCTACGTTTATCTCCCTCGCAAGCGTAGTAGGTATCCCAACTGGTTTTTCCATCTCGCTCTTCGACTTATCCATTGAAACAACGTGAGCTTGGATCTTCTCAATTTTCGAGGACAAATCTGCCAGTACCCTCGTTTGTTCCGTGATTGTGACAAAATAATTTCCGATCGTCCGCTGCTGATCTTCAATTTTCTTGTTTTGCGACTCAATCAGTGCTGTTTGAGCCGCAATTTTTGCTGTCACCGCTGCCACTTTCTTCATCAAATCGTTGAACGCCGATTCGACATTAAATTTGGACATTTTAAACGTTAATCAGAATAAAATCACGGAGCCGAAGTTCGCGTGTCAAGGTATAGTACCCGAAAAAAAAATGAACTTACTTATGAACCAATGGATTAGCAATCTGTTTCAAATCGAAACAAATTGTGATTGTGTTGTATTACGCAATTAGGGTACTGGCCATTTAGCGAAATATATATGAAAAAATAATTGTCAGTCTGTCAGTGTCACATTTCTGACATGACTGTCTGACAAGTAAAGAATATGGCTCAATGCCATTCTGCGCTGTACTGAATTTGATCTTTGTCTTAAAAGCCGCAAAAGTATGCAAAGAGCTTGCAATACATTGTGCGATAACAACTTCTGATTGATGAATGCCACATTGGCGTGTAAACTACTTGCAAACTTTTGTGCAAGTTACAGGTTTATTACGTGCCTCAGGTAGGAACTTGTAGGTATGTATATTAGATGCATCTTCTGAAACACTTTTTACACTCATTTAACAATGCATGATAATTATTTCCGAAGATTTCTTTGGTAGGCAATTTTGTAGATTTCTGAGTTCTAGATGGAGCAGTGGTTTACGATCCACACCGAAATGGAGGCCTTACGCCGAAACGGAGGCCTTGGCTTCTATTAAAGACCAGGAGGCTGGGCTTTAAGGAAAGGAAGCTGCTTTGGATTGACACGCAAGAATTACCATTTTTGGATGTTGTTTTAGAAACTAGGGTTAAATACGCGAAAATTCTTAGCTGCAAATACCTTAAAAATATGACTTGAATTTTTTAATTTTGAATTTTATGCCGCTTTCAATGGTCAGGGCAAAAGGCAACAACGGGACACAGAAAAAAAAATTGCGCCAAAAATGTTGATACGGATTCGGATCATAAGCCGCGGATACGGTTTTTAATAATAACCCCGTACTTGAGATGCGGGCCTCAATTTCCGGGCTTTCATGGAATACATTACTTTAGTTAGTTGCGTAATATTTTTTTTTAATTGACATGCAGTTGCATGGTGTGTTGCGTCGAGTGTTTTTTTTTTAATTCAATTGTTCAGTGAATTTTTTGGGATATTGTCAGTCTGTAATTAGAAATGCGTCTAAACGTTGATTGAAATGATTTATATTTGAATGATTTAAAAAATTACTAAGTATTTTTCTTTGATGAACAATCTGGAAATTATACATGGAGTATTTAAGTTTGAGATGATTTTATAAAACCTATGTATATGAAATGTAAATAATAATTATTTTCACTTTATTAGTACATGCACGTGCCAAAATTGTGTTGAGCCACGTAGTAATAAGTTGTTCTTAGGTTAGTTTGTAAAACTAATATAATTTTTAAGTCTTTGTTACTATTATTAAGAACTTATATAGATTGTGTGTACCTGCTTTTATGTGTGATCCGCAACAAATGAAATATATCGTGAACTGAGATTAGAAATCGTATATTTTATTTACTCGTTTCTTTAGAATTCGTTGAATTATTGTATTCGACCTATCCACTGTTACTTTATTTCCCATTAAATAGGTAATTTATGTATTTCCAAATGGCCCGAACCAAGTGCTGGTTTTAAAATAAATATAATATTTTGTTATTAAATAGGAGTACCTACTCCCTATTTACCTAATATCAAATTATACAATTATACATATTTATTACAGACACTCACAACACCATCAATGAGCATCTTTATTTATAGAAGTGAAAACTTCTGGCGCACTTTGCGCCCTTTCTGAATAGTGAACGAAACTGGTGTTTGCTCCATCATCACGAAATCCATAATTTCGGCCGAAGTCACGGGCGTTCCTTACTCTGTATCACCTACGGACATAGGATTAGTTCGGAGCCAGAACTAAGAAAGAATGACAAAGAAGTATTTTTGCCGGTTCTAAAAATTGAATTATTCACTTGTTTTGACGGGTCAACTATATATACCTACACTTTCAGACGAGCCCGTATCTTCGTTGACGGACAGACGGACTAAGAGAGTAGACTGCTCGGGTCGGTGACGCTGAATCGCGTATACTCGGATCGTAGAAGTTTTCAGTGCTATCGTGTGAACTAAACTTTTTGTTTGAATAAGTGATTATCCTAACTCGAGATTAATCCCGTCACATTTCCGCACCCTATAATAATATCAAACTAATCTTACTTAAATATAAAAATAGGACACATAACGAAGAGGTACGAGCCAAGACGGTGCGCCTCCCAGTCACCTGCAAGATCTGTTCTCGCGACTACAAGAACAAAGCAAGCCTGAAGCGTCACCTTCTCACTCACGACGAGAATGTCCACTGCGAGATCTGTTACGAGAAGTGCAAGAATCGGATCACGTTGGGACATCACTACTTGAAGGTGCATAATGAGAAATATGTTGGGTGAGTGTCTTGAGAGGAAAATCATTATCTGTTGCACACAGGTTCGCTTTCAACATTATAGTTTATAGCTCAATACTAAATCATTTATTGCATTCCACAATGAGTACCTACTACTTCTCGACGGCATGTGAAGCCAAGTCAGAGGCCCATGATCAACATAAAAACTCTGACACCAGGTTAATCACTAACCAGACTAAAAAGAAAGAAGAAGTCTTCTGATAATGTATTATTTATTTGTCAGTGCGCCGGAACAGACTTGCCCGCATTGCGACCGGATCTGCGCGACACGTGCGATGCTCAAGCGACACATGCAAAGGATGCACAGCGATAGAACTAAAAAGTAAGTTGATATAACATCACGCCGGTCTTCCCCGAAGGGTAAGGCAAAGATGCATAGCGCAACCTCATTGGGCAGATATATTCAAGGCCCTACAAAGTTGTCGCTCTAATTACTTAGAGCGACAACTTTGTAGGGCCTTAAATATTGCCACTGTATCAGCTAGGGCTTTGCAGGGTAGGCTGCGCAGACCGTTAACTGATAGGTAGGTAGTTAGGTAAATGATGATTAAAACACCTGGACAGATTCATACATATAATTTAAGTAGGTAGTGTAGTAGATACTCGGCTAGGTCGCGGGTAAGGTTACTCTGAGTCCTGAGCACTCGCACACATATTTAGGAAGGGTACCGTCCTTGGAAGCACGTGGTAGACGTGGGGACCTGCTCAGCACAGGCTCAGCAATAGGCCGCATGGCCTTCACGGCCACAGGTAGCGGGCGTCGGTAGCACGTGGAGACGTGGAGTGCAGGCTCCGTAGGTAGCTTGCGGCGGTAGGTCGCAGGTAGGCAGACCTTCGTCAGACCTCGGTAGCGTGCGTGGCTAGTGCACAGCACAGCTACGCGTCAGTAGTAGGAAAGCGTGCAGCATTGGGCAATGGGTCCTGCCCTCAGCCCCTACGGAGTACAATGAAATAGGGGTTGAGCTTATAGCCAATAACGGGGCACAAATCCATGCAGACTCCGGGCAGCTGTTGAGAAATTCTTTTTAGAAAAACTATAACATTTTGGGCGACCCTGGGAATCGAACCGCACTGAGCAGGCGCGCTTGCGACCACTAGTCCAATTAGACGGTCACTATAAACTATGGTCTTTTCTAAAAATATCTGATAAAAATGTAAACAAATGGATCAGAAAATGTACCCGTGGGCCGTGGATGCCAATTTGTAACGCCACTTACAAATTGAGTACTTTGATTTGATTATTTTAATACTTATTTTATATAATTTTTTTTTATGAAACTTTTCCATTTCTTTGATTTGTGATTTGTATAACTTTTTTTTTTTGTCGTGTCTTTTGTAAGTGTTACTTACATAAAATATGCATGCTAGATTCACATCTAGTACCTAGATGTCAAAAAGACATATTGTTTTCAGCTATTCTACTGCATTTAGTGATTGTACATAAGTTTTCTGAAAAAAAAAAAAAACTTAAACCCAAAATTCTACTTTTAGATCACCTCAAAGATATTTTTCATTCGACGAATATTCGTCGATTATTTTTCAATTTAATAATGTTATTCAAACAAAAATTGTTGGAAATTGTAGTGAGATATAAACTTGTAACCTTCTAAATACTGATGAAAGTGTTACTAAAACTACCTTTACTGAGTGATTGCGTAAGAATTTAACCCAGGGTTTGTTTACATGAGCATGAAATACTTTTGGAACAGCCTATACACTAAAGCATTGCAATTAATTACTCACTACACAGTTAACTCGTTTTTTTCGTAAAATCTTCTTTCTTTAACTTCTCATAAAATCTATTATATAATATCTCATGATATTATATAATAATATCATGTTGATTAATAAGTAATTCCGTTACTCCTAGATACCAATGTGATCACTGCCAGCGCCTTTACCTGACAAAAGGCGAGGTCCGGGCCCACATCACCTGGTCGCACATGCCGGCTGAAGCCCGAGGGGGGCACGCCTGCACGTGTGGTCGCATCTTCAGGAGCCCCTCGCTACTTCGCGACCATAAGGCCAGGTTCCATGCGTCACAGCCACCACCAAGGGTTCACCAGTGTGAACACTGTGATAAGGCTTTTGCGGTAAGATAATTCACAAAAATTATACACACACATACATATACTCAAGCCCTCTTCCCATGCGGGTAGGCAGAAAGTACAGAACGCTACGATCCTTTCATAGGTATTCCTTTTGTTTCGTTTATGTTCATACATCTGCTGATCATACACGCATACCAGTTGCGAGTACTACGCACCTGACCTTTCTGAAGAACATCACCAATAAGGTCACCATAATTATGTGCTTCTAGGGCGTCCCACGTGCGTTTCTACTCACATCTGCTTTGTAAATACCTTTTGTTAGTCGCCTTTAATTCATCCTCTCAACATGACCAATCTAAACATACTCTTTTCATAAAATTTTTGTTACTACATCATTGCATATACAGAAAGTGACTCTTAAGCCACCGTAACTTTCACTTAGTGTAAGTTACGGCGACTTAGGAGTCAGTGATTCTCCGTAGCAACAAGGTTACAAGGGCATAAAAATGTACAACCATATTCCAAAAGTAACAAGAGAACAACCATTTAACTACTACAAAAGGAATCTAAAAACATGGCTGCTCCAAAATAATTTTTATACACTAAAAGATTTTTTTGATTATAATTAAATTAATTTAGTTTTATAATACCTACAAATATTGTTGTTGTTGTGTTTTATTTTAATTTTAATAGAGTCTAAATGTATCTTTATGTCTATAGTCTAACGGTCTTATTCATAAAAAAAGCTTATCGAAGGTTTAAAACATTCATTAGTTAAAGTGCTCGATAAGCCTATATAACCTTCGATAAAATTTTGTATTCATAAACGTTCCATAAACGTTCTATAACTAATATGTCGTTTAGATTCAGTTATAAATCAAAATGTTGCCATTATCATGAATTCATCCAACAAATTGACCACCATATCGAATCGTCAAACGAGAATGTCTGTCTAAACACCGAATAATTGTGACCATAGACAATATTACGTACTGTAAACTATTTTATTGTCTACAGTTTCGACACTTTTGACAAGGCGCGTCTTTCAAATTTGTCAATGAATTTGCTATTGAAGCTACGAAATATTTTGAATAGTTAAACGTAATAAAAAAAATGGAATCAAGACCAGGGACTAGTTCGAATAAAAGGCAAAGAAGTGAAAATTGGTTGGAGGAGGACAAGGTTTGTACTGTTACAGTTAGAATGTGTTCAAAGTAAGTTTTGTTTTGTAAACGTTCTCAATTTTTCATCCTTATACTTGCTTGCTTTTTAGATTGTTTTGAAAGAATTGGTCAGGGAGCGGGTCTCCATATTAGAAAATAAAAACACGGACGCAAACACCAACGTGAAAAAGGGAGCGGCCTGGCATGATTTACGAATTAGGTACCTACCTATCCAATTTACTTTTACGTAACAAAGTTCCTAAGTAGGCATGTCAAGAATTTTATTTGCATGTACAAACCTCATTGCACTTAATACAAAAAACCGCTTCCGTATGAATAACTAATAATGACTCGTAATATTAGTTATTCAGCTGCTACTGATTTAATTAATTTAGTATAGTTACAAACAAATTTTGGATCCGCAGTGGTAGCCCATGAAATTCAAATTTTCTTACGTTTTGTTCTAATTTGCAGGTTGAGTGTCGGGATGTATCTTGATCAAAATAATTATGATTTTACAGAATTATAATCATTATTACATCTCTCTTAGTTAAATTTGCTCCATAAAAACTTTTCCATAAGAGATTTGTTCTTGGAACAAATATAACTTTGACGTATTATTAATGATTCTTATGATTTTATTTCTGTAAATACATTTTCTTTATGGTCGCGAATCATATTTTGATCAAGATACAACTTGATACTGACCAGCAAATTGCAAAAACCGTAAGAAAATGAATTTCGCGGGGTACAACTGCGGACCCCATAACACTAAAATGATGATGAATTTTGTGCAAGTAGGTAGTTGCCTAAACCTAACAGTAACCTTAGTTCCCTTTCAGTTTTAACAATATGGCCAACACTCCAAGGACCCTACAGCAATTAAAGGCACAGTGGGGTATTATAAAAATGGCAGCAAAAAAAACAAAATTTCATGAGCGGAAAGAAAGGTTCCAAACCGGTGGTGGTCCACCACCTGCTTCTGAACCAGCAAGTGGAGAGGATATTGCTGTGTGGCTCCCTCATGAGTTCACAATAGACTCTAATGAGTTTGATTCAGATAACCAGGTATAAAATTACACATACTTGTTGTGTTATCAATAAGCATACTGTATAAAGACAGAAAATATCGAAATCCTTATGTTTTAGAATTTTCAAGAGCTAAAGAAAAAAAATGAAGAACAGGTGCCACAGAACATAAATATTGAAAAAAATCAAAAACAGATGTCACCCCTTCCCTGTGAAAATTCAGGATATGATATAATAGAAATGGTATGTATTGTACATAATTAAATATTACGTATTAATAATAATCACACCCATATTGTCCACCTGTGTTTTTCACTAGGTATATTAGGTTCAGAATTCGGATTACTATTATCAGTTTTCTCTCAAAAGCCAGTCAATAGTGCCCAGCAAGCTTGCAACCACTTAACCAATGAGATAGGTAGTCTACTTTATCTTGGAATTTTATAATTTTAGATGTTTGAGCCAAGTACATCCACACAACCTGAAGACACAACAACAACAACCACAACCACAACAACGAAACCTGTAAAAGTTCAAAATTATAGATTAAAAAATAAAAAGGTGTGTATCCTTGAAACATTTTTTTTGCCACTATGTTATTATTATACTTAATTGATAATTACATAGACCTGACCCGTCAGACGTCGTCCTGTCCAAATATATAAAAAAAACAACAAAAAAAAAACACTCAATGTGCCCGCAACTCGCAATGACAATACACGAAAAACATATCAGAGAAATCAAAATGTGGGTTAGTTGTCAATGAAATTTAAAGGCATAAGGAACAGGGTGTGAAGTTCACTCATCCTCTATAGAAAAGAGAGGATCCTCCGACCAGACGGGTGTCGTGTCTGGCTTTTTGTGTGATGTCAGGTCTTTGATGTGTAGTTCGCATGTAGCGATGTAGATGCTGCCACAAAAACGAAAAATAAGAGAACTCAAGATAATGAGGAGAAATAATCATTAAATTCAAAATTCAAAAGTCATTTATTCAAACTAGGCTGAGAATCAGCACTTTTCGAACGTCAAAATTACATAAGACAGTCCCCCAAAACGCCCACCCTTCACCACTTCCTAGTGTAGCTGGGAAGAAGTGGCGCAACAAACTCCCCTGCAGCACAGCTGTCTGTTCAGTTAGAAAAAAAAAGATTCTGTACAATAGTATACAAAATAACTTACATTAAGCAACACAAAACATAATTTAAATGATAAATTATTGGCCATATGTCAACTAGCACACGCCAATATACCAACCAAAAACATCGAGAACTGTACTCAAGCAGAATTTAAAAAAACTAAACGTAAACAGAACTAAATATCTAAATAAAAGACTCCAGGCATAAAGGGCGTGCCCGCTTACATAAAGCTGTAATTGGAAGTTATAAATGATAAACTAGGACCATCGAGGTAAAATAAATGAACAGTTAATTACTAGTAACAATAACAAAACCATGATCAGCAAGACGACCAGTCACCACAAGCAGCACCCGTTCACGAGCATAACGCAAAGATCAGCCATTACCCCCCTCGCCATATTTATTACATTAATTTTGTATTTCAGGTTAGTAGGACTAGTGAGAATGGCGCTGCACTACAAATAGCAGAAACAGAAACGACCTGCAGAAAAGCATTACACGAGGCACAGATGGAAAACGAGAAACAAAAATTTAAAAATTTAGTTCTAAAAGAACAAGTACTAAAAGCGAAATTACAGTATTATAAAAATAAATTAAACTGATATTTTTATACAAGCTTTTTATTCATGATCTACTCGCTAAAATGTCTCCTTATAAAAGTTTTTAAAATAGCATTAGCATTTGCATTTCCCCTTGCAACGTCTTGGGTTACTTCAGTTGTAGAATCATTGATATTGCAACCCTCTAACTGCATGTCTCCATGGTCAACTGCAATGTTGTGAAGTACTGCTAGAGCCACTATGGTTGTTTTTACATTTTCCAGTTTGCAGGACATGCCATGTAAAAGGCATTGAAAACGTTGTTTCCACACTCCAAAGCAGCGTTCCACAGTATTTCTTGTTGCTATATGTGCTTCGTTATATTTTTCCTCGCTTCTGTTTTGAGGCCTTAATATAGGAGTGAAGAGATATGGCTCTAATTTGTATCCGGAGTCACCTAAAAGTCTTCCTCTAAATAATGTCATCTCAAAACGCTCTTTAAGTGATGACTCATTAAAAATTCGGGCATCGTGCGTGCTACCTCTCCATCTGGCAACAATATCTCGGATGCGAAGATGTGCATCACAAGTTACCTGTAAACATAAAAATGATTAAATATTATGAAGGAAAGTATTATGTCCAATAGAGTTTTGTTTTACAATAGTATTATGTATAAAATACCTGGACATTCAGGGAGTAAAATCCCTTTCTATTTATATAATATTGGGCTGCATCACCTCCACATTTGCGGATTTTGATGTGAGTGCAATCAATGCAACCAATAATAGTTGGGAAATTTCGTATTTCATGAAATTCTCTCATCATGTACTGTTCTTCTGTAAATGTATTGGGCATTTTAATGAAGGATGCCGCGTGTCGAGCGAGTGCACGTGCTACTCGGGCACAAATCCGACTGGTGGTTGCTTGAGACAATCCGTGGTGGTCTCCAGCATCTTCTTGAACCTTTAATGAAAAGAGATGACTTTTTAATGACGTGTAATAAAAACTTACATATTTCAAAGATGTGTTAAAAAAATACTTGCCTCTCGACGACCCCAACATCTTATGGCAGTTAAAACCTGGATTTCTGGTGAGGTACCAGAACCTCTACGATCTAACATAAGATCCTCTCGAACAAGGTTAATTATAAAGGTCGCTGTGGATTTAGTAAAGCGATAACGCTTCCGAAAATCTTCGTCATCCAAAGAAAATGGATCACTTCTATTTCTGTACACCTTTCTTCGCAGCGGACGGTTTTCAAGACGTACAATTCTTTCAATACTATCCAAGCTTTGTAAAGCTTGCATTGTGTATAAATAATAAACTAAATTAGTTTAACAGAAGTGCAAAATAAATTAAATAGGTACAACTGCAGCTCCTCGAAGTACGATTGCCTAAGACAGTTAACGCAACTGACATTTGTATTTCGCGGTTTCATATTAATCAGCTGTTGTTGAGTCGGCCATTTTTTCCTTATAGTACTGTTAAAGTAGGGTTCTGGCTTTCATAACTTTATAACAGGTTTATAGAACGTTTATGTGCTAAAATGCGTTTATGAATAACACTTTTTGACAATCGGACTTTAGCAAGGTTTTAGATGTTCGATAACTTTTTATGAATAAGACCGTAAGTGTTTTGTATTGTTATTAGAGTACAAAAAATATTTGCCCTAATTTTATTTTTAGTGACTGGGCAACTAGAGGTATTTGGATAAGTAGGGAAAGACTGTTCGAGCTTTATGGCCTTAAGCCTTACATTAATACTGAAACTTTCAACAAGTATGTTGCTACATATTCCAAATTTTTTAGAAATACTTGCAAGATAGCTAAAGCTCTGTATATTAGCAACAAGATTAAATCAGCAGAAAATAAAATAAAAACAGTTTGGAAAGTTATAAATAATGAAACTAATAGGAAAAAAGTACGAAACACTGAGTACACATTGGAGACTTCACGTGGTGCCATAAGCTCTAACTTAGAAGTAGCGCAAGAGTTTGTACATTTCTTTACCAATATACCATCTAAAACGACGGAAGCTTTAAATTCTTCACCCGATGTCTCAATTGATTTATTAAGAGCGAACGTTCCAGGCTGCCCGGTTGAATTTCAATTTAAACATATAAACCCAATGATAGGTAGTTATAAAAGCTTTTCGGCAAATCAAAATCAAATTGACCGAAGATCTATGGGGATTATCTATCAAAGTTTGTACATACATAATCGACACTATAGCACCGTACTTAGCTTTAATATTTAATTTGTGTGTGGATCAAGGAGTCTTCCCGGATTTAATGAAATACAGTAAAGTAATACCACTTTTTAAATCTGGGGACAGTAAAGACACCAACAATTATAGGCCAGTATCTGTGCTGCCGGTATTCAGCAAGGTTTTCGAAAAGGTAATGCTCAATCAAATGCTTAATCATTTTAACGCCAACCAAATCTTGCACGATCAGCAATATGGTTTCACCAAAGGACGTTGTACAACTGACGCCGGTGTCACCTTATTAAAACACATATTTACAGCGTGGGAGGAGGCCCAAGATGCCATAGGAATCTTTTGTGACCTCTCCAAGGCATTTGACTGCGTGAGTCATGAAACCTTGCTCTTGAAACTTGAGCATTGGACTAGGAAAACTTGCGCTCAGTTTAGTAAAATCTTATTTAAATGATAGACAGCAGCAGGTTCAAGTAAATGGTGTCCATTCAATCGGTTTAAAAGTAAAAATGGGCGTTCCACAAGGCTCGATATTGGGTCCTTTCCTCTTTTTAGTATATATTAATGATCTACCCCATTTATTAAAAAACCAACCACAAATGGTGTTATTTGCTGACGACACTTCCTTAATTTTTAAGATAAATAGACGTGCATCAAATCTTGACGGAGTAAATAACGCCCTACTGCAGGTCCAAAATTGGTTCACTGCTAATAATTTAGTATTAAATGGGAAAAAAAACTAAATGCATAAGATTTGCTTTACCAAATGTTAAAAGTAGTGATTGTGACATAGTATTGAATAAGGAGAAACTAGAATTTGTCGATAAAACTGTTTTCTTGGGGATCACGCTCGATTCAAGGCTGCAATGGGGTCCTCATTTAACATCTTGCAGGACGGCTAAGTTCAGCAGCATATGCTGTGAGAAAAATCCGTCAACTTACCGATGTAGATACCGCGAGGCTAGTCTATTTCAGTTACTTTCATAGTATCATGTCTTACGGTATTTTACTATGGGGACGGGCTGCAGATATCGAGTCTATTTTTATTCTGCAGAAGAGAGCCATCAGAGCAATATAAGGCCTCCGCAGACGCGATTCTCTAAGGGAACTGTTTAAAGATATTAACATCATGACGGTACCTTGTCAATATATCTATGAAAACATCATGTTCGTAAGGAAACATCTAAGTCTTTTCAGTAAAAGAGGTGATAAACACAATTATGGGACTAGAAATAGGGACCAATTAGTTCAACCGGGTTTCAGACTGGCTAAAGTAGACTCATCCTTCATGGGGTGCTGTTTAAAATGTTAAAATAAAATACCTTCCCACATACTCCAACTGAACGAAACGAAATTTAAATCATGTATAAAACGCACACTATGCTGCCAAGCATATTATAAGTTGGGGGATTACATCGCTGATAAAAATGCTTGGCTCAGCGCTGGTCCAGCTCCACAAGGGCGCATAAACTAATTGATTAGCATTCAAAAGTATTGTTGCAGCTGCTGAAGATTGTAAAACTATCTTTCCTTTGTATAAATTCAATCTCTTTGTATTGTATAATTGCATATCACATGTGTGAGCACTGTGACCATGTTGTACATTCCATAAAGCTACCATTTACTGGGTACGTCTTTCATTGACTTGAATGTGCCCTGGCGGCTGAGAGTATGTCATGCTCACTCAAATGTCTCGCTGATGGTGACGTGCGTGTTGGATCATTAAGTTCCCTTTAAAATGGTTGAGCTAAATGGTGCTGATCCATGCGTCATGTTCGTGAACGGGCGCCGTCAGTAGGGACTGGTCATCTCTTAGCTGCCACGGTTTATTTTAATTTATTAAAATTTTTGAATTGATATTATATTTTTATTACGGACGCTTTTAACGTGCACGTCTTTCTACATTGTTCTCACATGTATAAGTTCAACACGAATGATGTAACCAATATTTTGTAACAATATTTTGATTTAAAAGAGTGTCCGTGGAGTTTCTTGCCCGTTCTTCTCCATAGGTACCTACTACGCTTTGGAATGGGCAACTAGTTTCATTTTTTTGACTGACCGACCCCTTGACAATTCAAAAGTACCTGTAATTGGTTTATTTGAAATAAATGCTTTGACTTTGAGTTTCGAGTTTTGAGTTTGTAAATTCTCATAATTGTGTCTTAATATATCTGTGTCTTGTACAGGATGGCGCCAAACGAATGGCCTACAAGAAAAGAATGAATGCTCTCTTTTGCAGATGGCGTTTTATGTCATCGCAACTTTATTATTCGTAAAGACAGATTTAAAAGAAATGCAATGTTTTGTTTAAAAAAAAAGGTATAATAACCTTAGAAAATCAGGTCATAAATTTTGCGCCTGCCTACTTACATCGAAGTTGGAATTATTGCGGGATTCTTTAACGTGTGATTTTTGTATCCTCTTATGTTATTAAGATGTATGTTGACTTGAAAGAGCACGGCAGTTGAGAGTATGTCATGCTCACTTTGTCTCGCTGATGGTGGCGAGTGTGTTGGATCATTCGGTTCCCTACAAAATGGTTGAGCTGGATGGTGCTGATCCACGCGTCATGTTCGTGAACAGGCGCCGTTATTTGAGACTGGTCATCTCTTATCTGCCAGGGCTTATTTTTAATCTAATATTTTCAATTGCTTTTGATTATTTTTTCTACATTGTTCTCACATATAGAAGCAACAAGAATAATGTACCCAGGATTTTGTAATATCTATATTTAAAAGAGTGTCCTTGGAGTTTTTGCCCGTTCTTCTCCATAGAGATAGCCGTTTTGGAATGGGCAACTAGCTTCAACTTTCTCTTTGACAATTCAAAAGTGCCTGTATATGGTTTAATTGAAATAAATACTTTGAGTTTGAGTTCTTCAAATACAATACAATATCTATTTACCTATGTAAATAGATATTGCATTACATAAATAGCCGTTTGTTACCTAGCTGTTTGTTGCTTACGAAAATGACTTTACAACATTTTGGAACTTCGTCTAACGAAAATCGAGATTTTTAGCTATGATTCGCAAAATAATCCCAAGATATTTTGCGAAACGTAGCTAAACGAATCGATTAGCAGCAGGAAGAGTAGCAAGATGGCCGCCGTCGCTTCGTGATATATCTTCCAAGATATTCCTCACTTCCGAAAATGACTTTACACCATGTTGAAACTACGTGTAACGAAAATCGAGGTTTTTGTGCTACGATTCGCAGAAAACTATAAATAGCGCCCTAATTACGAGAGAAAAAGAAGAGAAATTCAATCCGATAGTATTGAAGGATATTGCTAATCCATTGTTTCATAGGTTTAAAAACTTCGTCTGCTCAACAACGTAAATAACGCAATGAACGTTGGTGAACTGTCAAAATGGAACCCATTGCGATTAATTGTCATTTTATGTGTGTTATACAATTATTACCCCGTTGGTGTTTTGCGAATCATAGCTAAAGAATCGATGACGATTTTTGAACTGAAGAGTTATAAGCTGGCCGCCGTCACTCCATGATTACCTTCCATCGAATTCCAGGACCATTGAGGGTTTGATTCACTGTCCGTGGTCCTGGAATTCGGTAGTTGGCTTCCATCATAGTCTGCGGAGTATCAAGATCAATATTCTTGGTGAGTTATAGTATGACCACTGAACTGTGATTTCTGGACCTCCTACTGTTACTGTGACATGTTCTATCTAAGAGAGCCGGGTGATATGTAACTCGGGACCCTTCTACCTCTAATATTCAAGGCAAAGGCATGTAAAGGCTTGTGCAGACCAGCACGACACGCGATGCGACACAAAGACACCGCTCGTCGCGCGACGAGCGGTGTCTTTGTGTAGCGTCGCGTGTCGCGCCTGTTTGAAAGAGCCTTAAATTTTTATCGGAGAGGCAACCGGATGGCGAGTGGTTAACTGGGTCTTGAAGTGATACCGAACCCCCCCGTACCGTCCGAATGGACCCCAAATGGACGGCGGCCAAAATTTTTTTTTTAACTTAGCATTCAAAATTTAAGCTCTATAATGTGCAAGGAATGTGTGTATCAATGCCCTCTGGTTTTGATAAAATTAACCCTCATTTTCGGTGATAAATCATCGGTAAGGAGTTTCAAGAATTATATACATTATTTCAATTATAACGATGTTGGGGGGTGGCAACCGGATGGCATACGTGCCATTGTTTTAACTATAACACCTTTTTTTTTTTGGGTGGGAAATTATCAAATAACTTCTCCCGCTCTGGGTGGAGCGGGAGGGCGTGTCAGACTCTTACTGACTAAAACCCACCCGTGTTCCTTCCTATGCCATGTTGCCGGGGGGCCACGATATCCCTATAGGCCCATATTCGCAGCCCCGGCAGGCATTGGCCCTAGCGGACCCCGTCAATTCTGCTGACATCTCTTTGAGGCGCGCGTGGAACACAACGCGCCGTCGACCCGGGCTTGGTCCTTATCGGACGGCGAGCTACCCATTGCTCACCGTCCGCAAGCCCGCGCCTACGGTGGCCGGAAATCTTCCTGCGATTCCCGACGCCCAGGGCGTCTCCTCCTGCGGCGGTTAGGGGCGCGAGGGCGCGAAATTTGCCTCTCCCTCACGCGCTCCGCCTCCTCCTTCGCGAGCATTACTGCTTCGCAGAAAGAGGTGACGGCCTCCCATTTCCTCTCGCTCCGTAGCATGGCCCGAATCAGGGCCGGACGCGAGAGATCACCGCCGTCGATCGCATCCACGAGGACACGGCGACGCCCTGCCCAAGCCGGGCAGACCTCCACCGTATGCTCCACCGTGTCCTCCGGGCAGACCAATTGGTCTGAGACCAGTACCTGTAATATGATGTTAAGATATTTTGTGTTAATTTTTTTTGGCCTAGGTGACATGTCAAAATATGTTCGCCATTCCTGAAATTGTATCTGTATAATACTTTTAAAATATATTTCATGTCTCGACTTTTCTGAGCTTGTTTCCAACTAAGTGCTCTTATGTGTATACTGCAACGGCAGAGGCAAGCAGCCACCGACATGTTGGCGGCTGCTGTCGACAACGTGTCGCTCGTGTATTATACACACTAAAGTAAAGCTAAACTAATTCTGAACAGTGTAACAAAATACATCAAGCTATGTATGTTTGGACGTGTAGTTAGGTACTTAACACCTTTTTTTTGCAAATAAATGATTTAGATTTAATTTGATTTCCAGTTTTAGCTGACCTCTCATTGTACTTAGTCGACTTAGTAATTAAATGATCACTTTTGTTAACAATTCCCAGTACCTACATTGAAACTTCACTACAGTTCGTTTTTAATCCCAGAGACTAATTTGACAGGTGAAAATGTCAAACTCCAAATTGAAAAAAGAAAGAACAATCACTTGAAATGTCAAATTCGTCTTTGAGATTAAAAAACGAACTCTAAAGTTGAAACTATCTAAGCCGACGAACGCACGGACGTAATAAAATCGTGGCGATTTTTTTTCGTGTACTTGATTTTCAACGCTCTGCTTAGCGCCGAGAGTTGAAAATTCAGTGCGCGTTAAAATCCCGCCGCCATTTTATTACATCCGTGCGTACGTCGGCTAACTGTCACATAGACAAATAGACCTTGTTGTTTTATGACGTGTGCGAGTGACATTCAACAGGGTGGTAAAGCATTAACGAGGAAAACCTATTAAAAATATTGTTCTCTATCTAACACAAAACTTTCTTCACCAGAACAAGCAAGTACTGAATCGTCACAAGAAAAGCCACTCCGACGAGATGTATCCCTGCAAAGAATGTGGACTGCTCTTCAAAACTCAACCTTACGTCAAAGTCCACTACCAAATCAAACACCTAAACATGACGAGAGCACAAATCAAAGCACAGAGAAAACTCAACAAGGAGCAGTTAATACAGGATAATATACACAGAAGTACGAATTGGGAACCACCCATCTCTAACAAGAAGAAAAACTCAGTTGCTATTGAAAATGAAGAAGACCCTCTTCTGGTTCAGGAGGGAGACATACAAATGAAATCGGAGAATGAAGATGACCTTCACCCTCTTTTGGTTCAGGAGGGGGAGATACAAATCAAATTTGAGCAGGAAGATGACCTTCAAATCCCGACGTTCCAAACCTTTGTTGATATTAGTAGGGAATAGAATATATCAACAGTGCTGCAAGAATCTTTTGGCGTTTGAATTACATTGATAAGCGGGCACATTTGTGAAATCATTTCGTGAAATTGTAATGAAAAAAATTAAGATGGCAGCGTTAATTTCGATTTTAGTCCCGCGCTGATAGATCCTTGTACAGTTTTAAGTAGGAACTTATATATGTATCTTTTGAATTCAGAACCTTAGATAATTTACGTTGATTACCACTAACTCAACAATCTACTTTAAAGTTATGTAGTCTAAGTTGATTTTTTAATGGCCATTTGTAATGAAAAGGTCTTGAAGGAACTATAGAAAAAAGTCTATCCCCTCACGGTTGAACATTGAGTTTGTGGTTTCAAAACATGATAATTATCTAAGATTCTGTATTCAAGTGTAGTGTTAAATAAGCCAAAGATTCCTGAATTTTGTAGGTCATTAAGAATTATTTGGAATATTTTGAGAGTAGTTGCTCGTGATATGCGAATGTGCGTAGTAGGTAGTCTAAATCTTTGATATTCCTCGTTAGGTAGGCTCTTAAGTTGTCTGGACTGTCTTCACAAAAAAAAAAACTAAAATACCTACCTGAAAGTCATAGTTGAAAATTGCTTAAATGAAATAAACGGATGCTTTTTCTAATATAGGCTCAACATTAAAGCCTTTTTTTTTTTGGGTGGGAAGTTATCAAATAACTTCTCCCGCTCTGGGTGAAGCGGGAGGGCGTGTCAGACTCTTACTGACTAAAACCCACCCGTGTTCCTTCAGTTGCCATGTTGCTGGAGGCCACAATTTCCCTCCCTGGATTTATCTATTACGAAATCTAGCAAAAAGGGAGCTTGAATAAAGTGTCCTTTAAAATGGGAGGAATTTATTGAAATTTATTTAGGTAATTAATTCATGTTAAATGATCTCAAAATCTATAAACCAATCCAAACGATCTTGTGACATTAGGCCGCACGGCAGTTGAAATAATACCAAGCTGGCCTTATAACTATGGAAACTCAGTGCTACGCCAGGTCCACTGTACTTTTTTTTTTACTTGACATTTTTAATGTAAATTTAAATGTATCCAGCGGGGTAATTGCATAAAACACTTATAGTAGCAATGGCTTTCATTTTGACAGTTCAACAACATTCATTGCGTTAATTACGTTGTTGAGCAGACAAATTTTCGAACATAATGAAGCATTGGATTAGCAAAATGATTCAGATTGTAATTGATCGGTCCACTGCACCGCACCTACTTTGTTTTACTTGACATTTTTTATGTCAATTCAAATGTATTCAGAAGCTTATTAAAATAATTATAGTGTTCCTATTATGAGTATTAGGTAGTGTAGTTATTTATTTAAATTGTTTAAGTAAGTAGGTACTTTTTGATCATTTAAAAAAAACATTAAATAATTAATAAATAATTATTTAATAAAAAAAATATTATTTATTGATTATTTAATTAATTATTGATTTATTTAACTTACTAGCAGACCAAGTCAATTCGATAACAGTGTGAAATTCAGCTCAAACGCCTGAAATGGGCCCGCGTTTTTCTTCAAATTGGTCAAATACTTGCATGTTTTTGATATAGTAATTAAATTGTTCAATCTTTTACATTTTCAAATATAAAATCAAACCAAAATCAAAAGTCATTTAAGTATTCAAACTAGGCTGAGAATCAGCACTTTTCGAACGTCAAAATTACATAAGCCAGTCCTCCAAAACACCCATCCTTCCATCTTCACCTTTACCTCAGTTTTATAAAAGTAATACCACCTTCCGCAGGTGCTGGCCCAGGCCCTTTGAAATGTCAGTGGCTGTCACGACTATTGTCACAATACTTTCTGCATCTACGTATTCTTCATGCCTCATGTTTCTACGCCTTTCGCAGTTTTGTCAAGGTTCCCGGCATGCGGGTATATATCATATACTGCTGTACATATATCAATAATCATTGTGCGACGGTCTAATCGATTTATCAGTACTTTGCTGGCTTATTGACAACAATAGTCTTGTCAGTGATGACAGATCGATCCCAGTACATTATCTGTTTCAAGACCTGGGTCTGACCTTGACCTTCGAGACGTTTGACATTGACCTTGAAAATGTGTCTCCTGTGAACTGGTGGGTGGGGGATGACTTGCCCTCTTCCTCTCTGTTCCCTTATACCCCAGTACATTTAATTTCTCTACCTTTAGAGATTTATGTCAGTTTAAAAAATCGTTAGTAAGAACTGTTTCTCCGGCGAGGGGGAATGGAGGTGTTTACTAACCCTCCCCATATTTGTTAATGTTTAAAGTGACGTTTAAATTAACAGCTGTTGTGTAATTAACTTGGTCAGCAAATACAGTGATCTCTGAGAAGAATTTCAGTTGTGTTTTGTTTATTTTTTAATAAATAAAAATAATTATGATTAGACTGTTCATGGTGGTTTCATTTTTACTTCTTGTCACCCTGTTTAGTTTTGAAAGAAAAAGGAGGCCTTTGTTCAGCATTTGGACAAAAGATTACATAGATGAAGTCTCATGAAGTGCCGAGCGAGATACCGTACTCCATCAATGAGGATTTTAAAGTCTATTTACTACTTCATAAAATTAAGTCATAATTTAAATATTAAATGGGTCAACCTTAAAATACCCATATCAGACCCTGCCTGTAGAAATGAAATTCAAATTCAAATTCAAAAGTCATTTATTCAAATTAGGCTGAGAATCAGCACTTTTCGAACGTCAAAATTACATAAGACAGTCCCCCAAAACGCCCACCCTTTCCTAGTGCCTTTCGCTGGGAAGAAGAAGTGGCGCAACAAACTCCCCAGCAGCACAGCTGTCTGTTCAAGTTAGAAAAAAAAAAAAAAACTATACAACAGTATTCAAAATAATTTACATTACGCAACACAAAACATAATTTAAATGATAAATTATTGGCCATATGTCAGCTAGCACACGCCAATATACCAACCAAAAACATCGAGTACTATACTCAAGCAGAAATAAAACTAAACGTAAACAGAACTAAGTATCTAAATAAAAGCCTCCAGGCGTAAAGGGCGTGCCCACTTACATCACAACCTGTAATTGGCAATTATAAATGATAAACTAGGACCATCGAGGTAAAAAATAAATAAACAGTTAGGTAATTACTAGTTACAATAACAAAACCATGATCAGCAAGACGACCAGTCACCACAAGCAGCACCCGTTCACGAGCATAACGCAAAGATCAGCCATTACCCCCCTCGCCATATTTGAGGGAAGGAGGCAACCCGACCCCCGACGCTACCGCAAGCAGTGACATCTAAGGGAGCATGACGAACTTGCTGCCGGTTGCTCAGGCAAAAAAATAAAAAAATAATGATCAGCTGTCGAGGTCGCTAGCTAACCACAAATTGCAATACAACTCATAACAAAATATTGTAATGAGTAGATTAAGTCAACAATAAAATAAAATAAAAATAAATTGAATCATAAAAAATAAAAAAAATTGACTTATAAATTCAAATAAAATAAACAATTATGTAACTGTCCGTAGGTAAACTAATTCTGGAGAAAGAACATAAGTATTGTCTTGAGTTAATCACAGCGACCAACTATTCTTATCATTTATGTAGTCGTTGATACAATAGTATGCCTTTGAACAAAGGTTAGATTTTACTTTAGTTTTAAACGCATTAAAAGGCAAATCTAGCAAAGAAGAGGGTAGCTTGTTATAAAAGTCTATAAAACGATTTACTTGTTCATGGTATACATTTGCCTGATTCATATTTTATTGATAAAGTAGGTAGGTATAGAACATTGGTCCGTAACCTTTCTAAATAAAAATACTTCAAAACCTTAGTAAAAAAAATACTTGCATACAACATTGATCCATAACGTAATATAAATAGAGTACAACCGCGTTTACAAAAATGAGGTGTCGGTAACGGTGTCGCGAGTACAATTGTTTTTTCTCATCTTAAAAATGTCCAACACGCCTAAATAAGTTTTCACTTAAAAAAATGCAGATTCACGTCACACGGTCATTCTGTGTAACAAAAAAATACGTATAATTGAAGCTAACTCAAAAACTACCCAAGCAAAGCTAATAAAATTTATATGGGACTACCTCTGAAGTATGATCTACCAAACAAAAAAAGAATCATCAAAATCTATTCATAATTGGCGGAGTAATCGCGTAACAAACATACAAAAAAAAAGAAAAAAAAACATACAGACGAATTGAGAACCTCCTCCTTTTGGAAGTCGGTTAAAAATAGCTAATCATTCCTACTTAACTCTGCTAACAACGATGACGTACCTACCGTACCTACCTAATGTCGATAGAACATACCTACTAACATAGGATGTTCAAATGTGGACAAAATCAATAGTACGGTCTAAGTAGAACTTGCGCAATGGTCACTGTCTGCTAGCTGGACTTGGGTCAACAACGGCAAGTCATGTCAAGGCACAAAGGTCTGAGAAAAGAAAGGAAAGGAAACAACCTTTCCCAAGCAGTAAAGCAGTGGCGGGAAGGTTTGGTGATTGTAGATGCTTGTATACAAACAAACAGCGTCAGAAATATCAGGCCTAACGGACTGTTCAAAATGATCAGAACAACTAAGAAAAACTTGTCAGAATGGTAGATAACGTGTAGACACCTACTGAGTTCATGCTGAAACATCTCATTCTCATTGACAGTTAGTTAGTTCTTCGTATTATTTTGAAACAATCTGTTCGATCAGATATTTTTGATGCTGATTGTTTCTAACGCGTATGACAGTCCGCACCCAAACTAACTTCTAATGTTTATAAGCTTTTGTACTCTGACTAATAGTGATGACGAATATGACGATGCACGGCCAGCCGCTGTTATGGCTTCTGTCGCTTAGAACCCAAGATGTTGAATTAGGCAAGCAATTAACTTTTTCGGGATACCTATAGGGATTGTTTTCTTCCCAAAATAAACGACAATAGGGTTTTTAAACGTAGGTATTGACAAAGGTATAATATTTTAATCCAAAAAAGGGCTTCTTCGGTCAAAAAAAAAAAGAAAAATAAATGATTTGATTTGATGTTGGTAGTAAATTCCAATTTTAGACGGAAGGAACTCCACTTTCTTAGTGCTCCAGATCCCAGTCAGCGAATCCTCGACGCTGCCCATGCTCTAATATCGTGTAAGATTTGGACCTGAACCAAGTCCCAGCGCAAATACCTACGCCAAGTTGAAGTCTGCAAAAGGATAAGTTGTGCTCGACGAGGAGTTTACTGCCTCGCCACGGGTTCCCTGCCTGCACCCTCTCATTCACTGCAGCAATGTTTTCTGTAGACTTCATGCTCCGACGACGTATGTACAGACGCCAGCACATCAAGCTACTACAATCTGTCAAATTTATTTAATAGATTTTCAACTTTATTCCTGAAGTTTAAGGTTCAAAGTTGATTGGGAAAATTTGACAGTTTCGGGTAGCTTGATGTGCTGGCGTCTGTACATACCTATGTCGTTTGATTTTGATTGCTTTTGATTCGAATTTCTTGACAAAACGACGAATAGTCAGGCGAGATGATTGTGTGCATCGAAAGAATCACGAAGCGCACGAAATGTAGCTGCAACTGAGTACTAATCTTGTGAAACCACCAAGCAGGCTTCTTCTACCAAATAAATGAAAGGAATAGGTAACATAAGTCAGCCCATAAACGTACCCGGGACTCCTAGGCACTTCGACTTTTGAGGCCCCATTCCGAAATCAGCATTTTGAAAATGTAATCAATAAAATGCACTAATATAGAATGACTTTGCAATCACACACGGCAATAGAATCTACATTCAAATAAAAACTACCTTGCGTTCTGAGCGCTTTATTTATGTTTGTACCTGTGTCGCAGTAAGATGGTTGAAGCTGTGATATACCTAGTTAAATCGTACCAGTCTCAAAAAAAAAACTTGGATGACGAATCCATAAAGGCTCGTGCAGACCAGCGCGACACGCGACGCGACACAAAGGCACCTCTTTGTGTCGCGCGACAAGTCGCGCTGGTCTGCACAAGCCTTAACTACTCCTTGAAGTTGGGGAAAAAAAGCTTAGTTCACCACTGCATATTTGTGTGTACCTACTATAGCTTAACCTACACGTACAGACGCCAGCACATCAGGTTACTACAATCTGTCAAATCTATTAAATAAGGTTCAAAGTTGATTGGGAAAATTTGACAGTTTCGGGTAGCTTGATGTGCTGGCGTCTGTACATACAAATTACCGGCTTTACATTCCTTACTAAAACTACGCTTGTCATTGACTTGAACTTATCAGTTCTCGATAAGAAACCCTCTTGTAAATATAAATAAATGATAACATACCCAGATGGGTATGTTATCAATTATTTTTATGTATCTCAATACTCGTCAACTTTTGTACTATCTTATCATTTTTGGACCGACCACACCATACCTTTGCTTGATTTGCAAGAGTTTTTAAAATTCGATTTGACACTACGTACTTAATTTGCTTTGACTTTGACATTTCTGGGTTAGAGAACTTTGTTGTGAACTTGTATTCCACATAAAATTTGTGAAAAATGGCTTCAAAAGTAGCCATAGTAACCGGGGCAAATAAAGGCATCGGCTTCGCGATAGTTCGCGGACTATGCAAGCGTTTTGAAGGCGTTGTCTACTTGACTTCTCGAGATATAGAGCGCGGCAAAAAAGCGGTAGCCGATCTTGAGAAAGAGGGTTTAAATCCTAAATTCCACCAGCTGGATGTCACGGATAAGCAAAGCCTTGAAGTATTCAGGGATTACATCAAGAGTAAATACGGAGGTATCGATATCTTGGTGAATAACGCAGCAATTGCTTTTAAAGGTAACGCGACGGAACCGGTGGGGGTGCAGGCAGAGCAGACATTGTTTGTAAACTATTTTACTTTGGTGTCTACTTGCGATGTACTTTTCTCAATCCTGAGGAATGGAGCCAGAGTGGTTAACATCTCCAGTTCAACTGGCCATTTGAGTAACATACCAAGCGAAGCTCTAAGAGACCGTCTTAAAGATGAGAAGTTGACTATTTCGGAGTTGTCGAGCTTGATGCAACAGTTTGTGGATGCTGCTAAGCAAGGTACTCATGCTGCAGAGTGGGGCAACTCTACGTATGCTGTGTCCAAAGTGGGTGTCACTGCTTTGACTAATATTCAACAGAGATTGCTGAATGACCGAGGTGAGTTATTTTATTATTGTGTAATAGCACATGAATACAGATGATTCACTCTGCAAAATCATTTAAATATAAAGCAACTTTTGCTACGACACAATAAAGTGCAATTCAGGTTGCACAGCGCTAATTACCTACAGTTATATTCACTAACGAAGTTGCCTCTCTTTCTATCACGTAACTCTTATATTTTCCTACTACATTACACTCACTGAATTGGCCCACATACTTATGTAGCTGCATACCTACAATGTAGAGTGAACTATCTGTATTCATCTGTGGTAATAGCAAGATTTTCAAGTATTTTAATTCTGATCTGAATTATGGTCTGCAAAAACTCTATGTTGCTTGCGCAATGCCTCATGTTAGAAAGGTTACGAACAACAGTCCTAGACCAATTTGACACTGATTTTTATAACAAGTAGAAATCTATAACACCAACCTCTTAAAATATACGTTGCTTCTAAGGATAGACACTGTGTTAATTTAATTCTATTTTCAAAACATTGACATACCTTGTTTTTGCCAAAAAATATCACTAACTTCAACATATTTACCATTCCACAGACATAAAAGTGAACTCGGTCCATCCCGGCTACGTATCTACGGACATGTCATCCTTTAAAGGACCATTGACCATTGATGAGGGTGCTGCAGCTCCGCTATACTTAGCCCTAGATGCTCCGGATTCCATCAGAGGCAAATATGTGTGGTTTAATAAGGATATTGTCGAGTGGGATGGTGTAAAACCAAAGGAGACATATTAAAGTTTATAAAGGTACCAATTATGCCCTTGTATATTTTGTAACAATTTTATCATACAAATTAATGTAAGTTTCCTGCTCCAAGCATAATATTTTTGTGATTTATAAGTGCACTTATTAAAATTTAAATAAATCTGTATTTGATTAGCCATAGTTTCATTAAAATTTTCCTTTTTTATCAGATCTTGAGAATATTGTGTGGTTACTAACCTGGTGTCAGAGTTTTAAAATCGCCCAAGGGCCTCTGACTTGGCTTCACATGCCGTCGAGAAATATCTCTCAGGCAGGCGTTTCCTCACGATGTTTTCCTTCACCATTTTAGAAAAGCAAGTGATAATTATACAATACACACATGAATTCGAAAAGTCCGAGGTGCGTGCCTTGGACTCGAACTCGAGACCTATGACTTGGTAGTCTTATGGTCACACCACTAGGTTATCACTGCATCGTACCCTGGCTATCATTTCTGAGTAGGTATATGGTACATTAAGATCTTCACATAAATAAATACCACTGTTGCTAATGTAGAAATATTAAAATTAATGGTGTCTAATTTGCATAATACTAGATATAATTTTTTGCATCCCAAGAATAACTGACTAGTGATAGCCAGGAATAGGCCAACCATTGTCTTATTTTTTTTTAAACCTTTGTACAAACATGTATTATAATTACCACATAATTACATATATTAATCACATAAAGCCGGATTTACATTACGAAACTATCAATTAAGGTTACGCTAGTCGGTCATTCTTCCATACAAACATAGTATGATGATTACTCGTCTGTTTGATGGTGTACGTTCAAAACTAATAATTACATCAATTTGTCTTATCATTATCTAGCCCTGTATGGAAGCAACATTAGAAAAAAAAAGTCCACATTTCAACACTAATTTTAGCTCATCTTTGGGTGTAAATAAATAACTTATGTAGTATGAAAATGGCACAATAGAAACCTTAAAGGGATAGATAATTTGTTTAAAATTTCAAATCATTTTATTTTGAGTAGTTTTTCCATAATATCTATACCTACTTACGCCTAAAGGTCTGTTCATAAAATTTTACGCGCTCGTTTTCCCTATAAATCATCGTCTATTTCACTAGATAATAATACTAAATAAATAAATAACTATACTAAATATCATGCATAGTAGCCACGCCACCAATGAGTTCGAGCAGTCGACTAGTGCAATCTTATTATCTAAGTTTGCACAACTAGTTTATTATTATTTATTTATTTAACAGACAACAATGGTCCACACTGACAAGGAGAGAAATTAAACAATCCCTTACTAATATTGAGCGGAGAATAGGGGTCAAGACCAGGATCATTCACAAAAAAAAGGCAGTCTTTTGAATAAAAAGATTTGGTTAATTTAGGTACCCCCTCTCCGCCTCGGTGAAATGCCAGCCTAGCGCACATTACCTAGAAAGACGCGCGGGAAGGATTGTGCTGATTTCGAACCGCAGCCCGGGCACCGCATCGAGTAGACAGACATAAGTACCTGATCTACCTTTGTTGACGTCGCCGACGTCTGAGTCATGTCATTCTCGTCAGAGCCATGTCATTCTCGTCAGAGCCATGTCATTCTCGTCAGAGCCATGTCATTCTCGTCAGAACAATGTCATTCTCGTCAGAGCCATGTCATTCTCGTCAGAGCCATGTCATTCTCGTCAGAGCCATGTCATTCTCGTCAGAACAATGTCATTCTCGTCAGAGCCATGTCATTCTCGTCAGAGCCATGTCATTCTCGTCAGAGCCATGTCATTCTCGTCTCGTCACTAACTTTGTTCGAACCTCCACACGCTATCGATTCGAAGGTGTGTGATGTATTACGTCATATTTTTTCGAGTGAGCCGTAATGACATGCTTTTTTATCAGGCGATGAAAATAAAAACCATGAATCAGGATTTTTTGAGTCTATAAAAGCATTAACATTTGAGTTCAGTATCAAACTGTACGCTATAAAAGGTACATGTGTTGTAGGAAATATATGAATTTATTTTGAAAAATGGTCACGAAAGTTGCCGTAGTAACTGGAGCGAATAAAGGAATCGGTTTCGCAATAGTCCGCGGACTTTGCAAGCGTTTCGAAGGAGCAGTCTACTTGACTTCCAGAAATGTAGAACGTGGTCAAAAAGCGATAGCCGACTTAGAGAAAGAAGGGTTAAAACCTGAATACCACCAGTTAGATGTCACGGATAAGCAAAGTCTTGAAACATTCAGAGATTACATCAAGAACAAATATGAAGGCATCGATATTTTGGTGAACAACGCTGGGATTGGTTTCGGAAGGACTGCGACGGAACCTGCAGCCGTGCAAGCTGAGCAGACAATTCTCGGCAACTACTTCAGTCTTCTGACTACATCTGAAATCCTCTTGCCGATCATCAAAAAAGGAGGTAGAGTGGTGAATATTTCCAGTTCTTACGCCCATTTGAGTAACATACCGAACTTGGCTCTGAGGGAGCAGTTCAGGAATGAGAAGCTGACTATTCCGGAGCTGTCGAAGCTGATGCAGCAGTATGTGGATGCTGCTAAGCAAGGCACTCATGCTGCGGACTGGGGCAACTCTTCGTTGGTTGTGGCTAAAGTTGGTGTGACTGCTCTTAGTAAAATTCATCAACGTCAGTTAAACAGTAGAGGTAAGTGAACATATTCCTATAAAAACTATTTGTTTTGAATAGTACTTATCATATTTTTTGTGATCTGTCTACCAACTCATACTAATATTATAAACTCTGGTGCCGATTCCTTTGTTCACAAACTAAACTTTTAAGTTCAGTGCATCTTTTTCTTTCTATTTCATTAAGAAAAGGACAGAAGATAAATTTTAGTTTAGTCCTGTCAAATTAATCAGCGCCTGTCACTACTCCATACAAGTTTAGACGTGATTAAAAACTTGCCTACTAAAATTACGTCAATTTACGTCAAGCGCTGATTAATTTGACAGGACTAAACTAAAATTTATCTTCTGTCCTTTTCTTAATGAAATGGAAAGAAAAAGATGCACTGAACTTAAATTTAGTTTAGTTTGTGAACAAGGGAATCGGCACCTCTGTCTCTCTAACCGGATGTTACGTTTACACACCTTAACGGCTGAACCGATTTAGATGAAATTTGGTTTGTCACACGGATATACCACGAGTCCATGACCAGGGTTAAGATATAGGATACTGTTTCGTCCGATAGTAGGTAAGTTCCTGTACGATAATTTCCGATTTCTACATGGGCTAAACCTAAGTCGTAAACAAAAACAATCTTTGGGGGTTTTAATATTAACTAATGTTATCGATGCGTCGCGATGCAAAGTGTAAACTTTTGATGTGTCGTAGTGTGCACAGACTAATTTATATAAATGAGGTGACATGATAAAGAAGAATCTCTGAGTTTAGTTAACAATAACATGTCAAATAAGACTATCACCTGTCCAACATTGAAACAATCGTACACAGTGAAACTTTGCGATATTTAAAAAACACGACGTTACCAGATAGAGCAGGATAGCAAGAAAGGACATGCTCAGGGCCCCCCCCGCACACACCCAATTTGCAAGTAGGGGTGGGTCGTTACGTGATTTTTGTGAAACGTAACGTAACTAGTGACTTCGAGGACGTCACCGGTTTTGAAAACTAGTGATTTTAGTAACTAGTTATTTATCAAATTCTATTCTCATTGAAGTGTTACTGTTATTTGCGAAACGAAAATGTAAATGGTTACCTACGTAATACGTTACATATCACAAGCTTTAAGTTTTTGGAACGAATATAAGTTTTTATAGCTACATAAATGCAGTTACATTATTATCGTAATACTAAAGTTATTACTTGCGAAAGAAACAACATGCGTCGCAACGTACTTTTGTTTCGTTTCACTCTTTTCATTCGATCACTGCATTGTGATGGAACTACTTACAAAAATCACGTGTTTGTGTGTGACTCGAAACTAGTTATTCCGTTACATGCCCCGTAGCCAGTTATTGTAACTAGTGACGTTAAATAACGCACATACCTATTTGCAAGCGCGCCGCGTGGGAGAGGACGTCTCTAGTGCCACTTAATGGATATTGCTTCAAAAAAGTAAGAATTTTTGCTAATATTTGGTGATTTTTTTGCAAATTATAGAAGATAATTTCGTACTGTTTAATATTACGTTGCATTCTGTACATTTCAAAGTGTTTTTTAACCTGAATCCGTATGAAAATTGTTCACTTTTTGTTGCAATTTTTCTATAGATTATATAAAATGACCTTGATGGTTTACAATGAAACGAAAGTAGGTATGTTGTATACAATGAAACAGTGTGTCATTGTGTACTATCTTGTTTCATTGTAGGCCATGTAGAAAATAGCCTTAACGATATTTTTTCTAAGCACAAGCAACTTCCCTGAAGCTTTCTTTATTAGGTACAGTTGGGTATCTAGTAACTACTTAGCTACTTTGTATACCTACTTAATGTCTTTTTTTTTCAGATGGCACGTAAAAAACCTATTTTAAGAAAAAAAGATGATCATTCGGCCGCTAACATGCTTAAAGCAGGGATGGACTCTGAGAAAAACTGCTAGAGAATGCAATGTCCATTATACCCCACATTATTCCGTTATGCTAAAAAGAATAAGAATGTCAATGACACAGATTTGAAGAATCAAAGGTTAATTTCAGACTATAATGTTAACAGAGTATTTACAGAAGAACAAGAAGCTCAACTTAAAAAGTACATTAGGATCTGGCTGAGTTTCGGGATTCGGTTTTAATACCGCTATATTTTTGTTATCTTTATATTAAGAAGTTATACCTAATTATAATGACAATGATTGTTATATTTTTAATAATGAGACTAGTTATAGAGAAAAAAATACTTAGGTACCTATTTGTTTTAATATTTTATAATTTTTGAGTTTTTTAGCCCTGTTAGACGGGTATTTTTTTTTTGTTAATCCTGAACCAGTAGGTATTACCACTGTGATTGTTAATTTTTAAGTCTGATTAAATAAATAAGACTGATTAAAACGTAATTAATAATATTATGAATAAAACATATTGTTTTCATTTAAATTTCTTAAATTTTTTGCATAAATTCTTTCTTAGTTGAAAAGCAAACAAAATACTATCTACCTACTAATAACACTGTTTCATTGCTGATTAGCCCTGTTTCATTGTAAAAATTCAGGTGTTTCATTGAATACACATTTATGGACACAATGAAACAAAGTTAATTTTTTTTAAAACCTTTTTATTCATAAATTATGAAAGTAAAGTTAAAATTTAAAATACTAAGAGATTACTAGTTAAATTGTCTATGTTGGTGCAAAAAATTTGACTCTTAACTTGAGAAACAGCAGAGATAGGATGGTTTGAAATTTTGGTGTTTCATTCGTGAACAGGTGACCACGACTGCATAAATAGGTACTTTTGCAATCTTGTTTTTTGTTTTATTATCTTTTGTGCATATCGTAACAGTTAACAAAGATTATAGTGCTTACAAATGCACTTGAATGCACCTACCTACATGATACTGAATTTTATTTAACACTAGCTTTCGCCCGCGGCTTCGCCCGCGTGGAGGTCTGAAATTATCCCACGGGAACTACTACCGGGATAAAAAGTATCCTTTATGTTAATCCGGGTTATAAACTATCTGTGTGCCAAATTTCATCCAAATCCGTTCAGCCGTTTTTGCGTGATTGAGTAACAAACATCTTAACACACAAACTTTCACATTTATAAGTAGGATAGTACGAGTAGGATAAACAAGTCGCATAACCCGCGGTTTGTTTTCCGCATGGCGCAAAATAATACAGGACGGTTTTCCTCAATTATTATTAAAGTTTTGATCCAGTCGTATTGGATGAAAACTCTAATAATACCTAGTTAAATTGTGACGATCGATTGGTATAAGCCGCGCAGATAAAGAAACGATTTGTAAATGGCGGCCGCTCTCATGCTATCTCGCTCACATGGCGGCCCGCTCTCATGCTATCTCGCTCACACGCTCGCTCCGTCTAAACTAGCCGCCGCCATTTATAAATCGTTTCTTTATCTGCGCGGCTTATATTTCATACTTGGTAGGAAAAAAAATTGGATGTAATTTTTAGGGTTCCGTAGTAAACAAGGAACCCTTATAGTTTCATGTCCGTCTGTCTGTCTGTCCGCGGTCTAGCTCCGAGACCCTTAGTACTAGAAAGCTGTAATTTGGCATAGGTATACATATTAATTACGCCGACAAAGTGGTATAACAAAATTATGAAAAAAAATTTTTTTTAGGGTACCTCCCCTCTCGTAAAGTGGGGATGTTTTTTTTTATTTTCTATCCTTTGGTGTGGGGTATCGTTGAAAAGGTCTTTCAAAAACATTGTGAGTGTGTTAAAACCATTTTTGAATTCAGAGATCCGTTTGCGAAATATTAAGTTTTAAAGTGCAAAATTTTGTTAGAGTCAAGTGTCCCCCCTGCCAGCTAAATGGTTGGTTTTAGATATGTGAAAAAATTAAATTGCGAATTTAAAAGAAAAACTATCACAGCTGAGTAGGCTTTACAAGCAGGGACTTGAAACGTCACTCAAAATAACGTTACGCGAAGTTCCGGGAACGATAATTTGTACCGTTCCACCAGGATCGCAACAACGTTAATTCCTTGGCTATAACGATACTAACAAACGGAACGAAATCTGAAACTGTTTAATAACATTATTAAAAATATATCGTTATTAATATATCGGTATAACGAAATAATAACGTTATTCATTTTGTTACGCAACATTGCCAAAAAAAAATGTGAAGATGACACTATCACATGAATATAAAAGTAGGTAGGTAACCATAACTATTCATTCAAACACTGTCTGTAAAAAATGTGCACTTTCGTACAAACTTATGTTTGAATACGGTGGTGGCTTACCACCAGCCAGCCGCCGGCCGCCGTAACGGGGGTGACTGGTGATGGTGGTGCTGCTGGGCGACGATGGAGCGGTGGTCAGCGAGAAAAGTTCTTAAGAATAACGTTATACAAATGAATCTGTAACGTTATTACAAGCGGATATAAGCATAATGTTACTGATACCTATAACTAACGTTACTTAAAATGTTGTTCTACAAAAATGATATTCCGTAACGTTTTTTTTTTGTAACGTTATTAATATTTTTAGGTTTTAGTATCGTTACAAAATTTGGAGCGTTATTAGATAACATTTTGTGTAACGGAACGAAATTAATTTCGATTTCAAGTCCCAGTTTACAAGTTAACGAGTAATAATCGACCAACTTAGATTTGCGGTTGTAAAAACATGTTCTCCCAAACATTCCGTATGAAAGATTTTTTTTTTCAACTACAAAGTTAAGTTTGTTCTTGGGATAAATTCATCCCAACTACGGAACCCTACATTGTGCGTGGTCCGACATGCACTTGGCCGGTTTTTTCGTATTTGTGTCGGTTCGATTCCCGACTACAGAATACGAATTTTCGAAAATCTTTGAATAAAATAATATTTCCTTTGAGTAAAGCTATCGTCAATAATTCTACTAAAGTATTTTCTCTCCAGGGTCCGTCTTTTCTTCACTCTCAGAGTAGAGCTCCGAACAGTTATTCTAGAAAACAAGTAATGAGACAAAATGTAATAATATTTTTTATTGAAATAAAACGTCTTAGGCGGCGATTCGATAATAGGACGAGAAAGAGTGACATTTCAAGGACACGTCACGTTTAGGCACTTTTCGTTACATGAGAGAGAAGAAAGATATAACTCTCTCTACTGTCTCACATTAAATCCCTCATAAACTTTATTTCAAAGGCCTCCATTTTCTCCTTCCACTTATCCCCATCTACTGTTGTAGGTAGGTACGTGGCCAATCTCTAAGAGTTGAGTTGGTCCCGAATAAAAATATAACATTTAACGAAAATGTAATAAAGTGTGACAAATTAAAAACTATTTAATCTTCCACAGACATTAAAGTCAACTCCGTGCACCCTGGTTTCGTGGACACGGATTTGTCTATGCACAACGGCCCTATGACCATCGACGAAGGAGCCGCGGCTCCGCTGTACGTTGCTTTGGACGCGCCGGACACACTCAGAGGAGAACTTGTGTGGTTCAACAACGAGATTGTTCCATGGGATGGTGTGAAACCCGAGAGAGAGTTTTAAACTTTCGCGATTCGCAGATTTAGTGGTGCTTCAGACTTGTTCGGCTCGGCATGATTCGCCGCGGCCAGGCGACGATATTGAATATATATATTTTTTAAATTATTAATTATTTAACTCGTAGTAGTTTATTAATCAATTAAACAACACTAGTACACAAACTTCCAAAGTTTATTAGGCAATTTGTTAACACCAAGACTGACATGGAACTTAATAAAGAAAAAAATGGTTACAATGTAAATTTACGACCGCCATTAGTCTCTCAGTCGAGCCGGCAATCTCCCAGTCGAGCCGGCAATCTCCTCTTGCGGCCCGAGTTCCGCCGACCAGTGTTGCCAATCGATGCCGCGGGATTCTCACTCGCGGCGTCGCGAGAAATTTCAAAATCGCGCGTTACAATTATTATTAATTTATTTATTCACCAACATAAGAACACGTATTGCAAAAATTGAATATTTGACAATATACAGTAAATTATGGCTTAAAGTTTGTAATAAACAAAGTTTAGGACTGTCTGCATCCGAACTAGGTGGGAAACCTGTATCTCTGATTACATTTGATCCCCTTATATAGATAGTGCAATCCACGACGACGCGCCCCACTCCGCGATTACTGTACTGTAAGCTGAACTTTAGTACGGAGCGGAGCAGAGTGGGGCGCGTCTTCGTGGATTGCACTGTCTATATAAATTGTGAATATTTAGTAGCCATATTTAAAGTTGTAAACGTAATTAGATCGCCATGAAGAATTTATAATATATGCCTGGGAAAAGCTGTTCGGCTTAGCTGGAATTGGGCCGTGCCGACCCGAACATGATTAAGCGAGGGTAGATGCCGACGGAGTTTGTCGATCAGCACGAGTCGAATGAAAGCTGGATGAAATGAAATGTACTTAGAAATTGCTTTGTTTTGTTGTTATAACAAATATTGCCGAATTGAATGTGCCGACCCGGACATGTGTGTAGCACTCCTGAGAGAGCCACGAAAAATATAGCCCTTTCATAGATATTTTACCTCTGTTCATCACAGTGATCTTATTTTGATCTCTATTTTCATTACTTTAAGGTTGGTAATCATAATTCTATGGGTGAGATAAAATAGTCTGAAAGGACTAGATATTAATTGTCTCTGGTTGAATTGGTTACGCTTCGTGATTTTATAATTAGCTGTTTACTTTTCGTTTTTAAGCTGTTGTAATATTAATATTATTTTGTTATTTAAATTTAAGTTTTATTAAATAAAAAAGTTATAACATTCAGTGAAACTTTTTATTCCTACATGAAATACATATCTACATAAACTCACGCCTTCATCCTATGGCAGTAAGCAGAACGCCGCCTGCTCTGCCGTCCTTTAAGACGCAGATATATGACAGTGACCTTGAATGGTTCGCTTGCGTGTTCTGTACTGAGCTCACGCAACGCGTCGTACGTTCAGCCAGTAATAGGACTCGCCCATCAAGGAGCGCTGACCCAAATTAGACGCATTATTAATTTATTACACGTAAAACAAAAGGTATTTTAATAAAACACGTATACTAAACGATCAATAATCTAATTATCTTTAAAATGGTGAGTTTTCAGAAAAATACGCTTGATAGATTTTTGATAGATTTTGCGTCATTCTCAGTTTTTTATCCGCGTTAGACATAACTTTACAAATTAATTTCACTATGTAATATAAACATAATCAAAAATATGCCTATATTAAAATATTAAGAAAATGCTCTAATTTAACATATATTTTTTCCAAATCACTAACACTACTCGTTAAGACGTCATCTTCAGTATAAAATCATTAATAGTCAGTTATCGTCCCCGTAACTAGAACGCCGTTAAGCCCAAAGTTATTTCCGAGAAAATGACAAAAAACAAAAAACGCGGGATTCGTTGTTTCTTAAAAACTATGATTGTTGGACACATCAATTGATATTCTTTTCTGTTTATCCTAAAGAATCCTTTCTGTCCAGAAACTCTTAAAGAAGAAGTGTGGGTTAGACGCCTTCTAGTGATGGAATCATCATAAATTGTGTTACTTAACGGCCTACAAAAGTTTTCATATCTCTGGAACTATTTATATTGTAAAAATGTTTCTTAGACAGAAAGATAGAGAATTTTGAACTCTATCACTTCCAATTAAAACGTAAAAATTGGCCATTTGAGGGTTAACGGCTTTCTAGTTTAAGGACGGCAGTGCTACAATTCTTACATACTCCTAGATGGATTAAAATAAAAATTATTTAAAAACCAATTCTTGATTGAAGCAAAATCATCTTCAAAATCTTTATAATAATGCTGTGTTTATGAAACTGTTAAGGAAGTAGATTCATTTGGCATGATATTAAAATTAGCATCGACTTCCTAAATTGTTTCACACATATCTATGATATAACACCCAAGATTGTAATCGAGACATGAAATGAAATAAATATTAGCGTTTCATACCTATGCCGTCTGTCTATTTGTCCTAAGATAACAACGTCAAGCAGTGGAGTAACCACCTAACTACAGTATTTCTATTTGGATAATAATAAAGAATCCGAAAAAAAAATTAACTTCAGAAAATCTGTGGTTGACTGTAATACTAAATTTACAAAAAAAAAAAAAATATGCAATACTTCCGAAAAAAATACAAAGTTTCTGAAAAGTCAATGGTGCCGATTCCCTTGTTCACAAACTAAACTAAATTTAATTCAGTGCATCTTTTTCTTTCTATTTCATTAAGAAAAGGACAGAAGATGAATTTTAGTTTAGTCCTGTCAAATTAATCAGCGCCTGTCACTACTCCATACAAGTTTAGACGTGATTAAAAACTTGCCTACTAAAATTACGTCAGTTTACGTCAAACGCTGATTAATTTGACAGGACTAAACTAAAATTTATCTTATGTCCTTTTCTTAATGAAATAGAAAGAAAAAGATGCACTGAACTTAAATTTAGTTTAGTTTGTGAACAAGGGAATCGGCACCCCTATATTATGTTGTGCTCCAAAGTTAGTGACAGAAACGAATCACTGCAAAACCGACTCCACGTAGTCTTGTCTACCATACCCCTAGAGTGTAATTTAAGTCCGCGAGCTGAGAAGCAGGTGGTTTTATAACGCTCGCCGTCCGCGGCTGAGGCTGGCTGCGCCGGCCAGCAAGCCGAAGCTGCGGTGGTGAGCGCTGAAATTATCTGCGACGATAAGCTCGCGTGGGACCTTCGGAGCCTCGCCATGTCCATCAATTATTAGATTTATAATAATTTGAATTCAGAACTAAGTACTTTATTGTTATTTTGTTTTGATTTTCGTGTGAACTATATAGAGCTGTAAAACTATTTTCCTCTGTCGTGCCTGCGACTTTAGCATATTCCTTACATTTTTAATAAATTACATTAATGAAGAGTATTACAACTCTATATACTTAGCTGCCACGGCTTATTTTAATTGAATTATTTTCTATTACGGATACTTTTAACGTTCTGCATCGTTCTCACCTTCAACATGAATGATGTAACCAATATTTTGATTTAAAAGAGTGTCCGTAGAGTTTCTTGCCCGTTCTACTCCATAGCTACCTACTACACTTTGGAATGGGCAACTAGCTTCATCTTTCTGACTAACTAACCCTTTGACAATACAAAAGTGCCTGCAATTGGTTTATTTGAAATGCTTTGAGTTTGAGTTTTCAAAGTCGATTGAGAGCGTCCGGTCTGCACCAAGTGCAAAGGGCAACTGATAGAAATCCGACGACTGACGAAATACGAGGTTTGCCGAGGTACATTAAGAGCATATTTGTACTGTAAGTTTGTGGGGAAGAATAACTGACTGGCGGAACCATAAAACCTGATTGTTGAAGCAACAATAAACTGCACCGTCAAAACACTGTTTAGACGACGCAAGTCATCTGTGTTATGTTTCTCTTTTACTAGGCAACATATAAATAAAAACAAGCAAATAAAATGTGCATATCAATTTATTAGGTCTTTTGAGTCAAAGGCACTTACAAATTACATTATTGTTTTAGATTTTCACTGGTTTACGACAATTCCAAGATTATATCATGGTTTTCAAGTAATCTATTATTATGTTCACTTTTTAAAATGTTCATCATCCATCATATCACTATTATTACAAATATAATATTTAAAACATAGTCTTATAATTATCTTTTTATTTATTAAAAACATAAATTGCTAAATAATAATAAAATCTGCTGAAGTAGCATCACTTTCGTGTAAAAAATCTTACTTAAAAAAACATTTTTAGTAACCAAAACGTTACATTCATATATTTATTATTTTTATAAATGATGTTTGATTAAAATATATTTTATTTATTTATAACGATTCGTCTAATTAGGCCCACTTGCACCAAAAATCGAATTTAAAACATCGTTCTATTTCTATAAATCATTGAACTATAGTTTGACCGAGATCGCCTCTATTTGTACTGCGCCTTAGGAATGCGCGGCGAGGTTGCGGGAAAGTCCGAAAGGGATACCGGGGCCCCTGGCACCATACAGGCAACTGAAGGAACACGGGTGGGTTTTAGTCAGTAAGAGTCTGACACGCATGAGCGGCCTGCACCATCTCTCCGTCTCGCCGCGCATATAACCTAGGGCGCGGTACTATAGTTTGACCGTATCGATCAAAATATAGGAAGATGACAGACAGAATAAGGTTTAGACACGTTAAGCGTTAAATACATTTAGTGAGTTATGGTGCAAGTGGACCTTTAAATATTATATTTTAAAATATAACTAACATTTTCTTGGAAGGAATAATTGCTCGCGTATGCGCAAAGCACCGAATACTTATATCTTACGTACTGGCTTAGTATACTTAAATAACTAAAAGACAGCCTGTATATGCTCCAATAGAATAATGGCTATAGGACACCCCAAGCAGGGATTGTCAATCAAAAATCAAATCAAATGACAATCCCTGTTTTAAGGTTGAACTAGTTGATATTTTTTCCATACAAATTTCTGGGGGGGTTTTACTCCACTGTTTGACATTATACATCCAAAGTTATGTTTAACTTTGGATGTATAATGTCAAACAGTGCAGTGGATCATGTTTGATATCGTTTTTTCTCATAATTAATTTTATCTGTGCGGAAACAGAATAGTAAAATAAAAACCATTAAAAAGTTATGAACCAACAAATATTCGTTTTTCTTGCCAATTTTAACGCAAATTTGGGCTTAAATAAGTAATAAAAGAAGTGTAAAATCTCCAGAACAAAGTCGGCACCGACAAAGCAAGAAGTGTAAAATCTCCAAAACAAAGTCGGCACCGACAAAGCTCAATTATCGAAGAGTTGAATAAACTTTATTTGTAATTGATTTATGCAGTGGTTTTGTCATAAAGCTCGATTTTCCAAAGAACTTTTCGTGATTTTTTACGCGCTCGTTTTACTAAAATAGTTCGGAACGGTGTTTGTGTGCGTGAAAAATAGACCACGTGCATCACTGATACTATCTCTGTCGGACACGATGCCAGGTGAGACAGCCTGCTTTATGACCAAGTCCACCAGTGAGTTCGAGCCCGCGACTAGTTCAACCTTAACACATGAGCACGTTTCATTGACGTCGTATGGCATGGAGTGTTATAAATGTCGCTGTCCCCGGCGAATAAAATGGTAATGTGCTATTACGATAGTTTTAACTTTATTGCATATTCGATATTTTGAGGTCCGATTACACTGTCAATTTTTTTCATACATTTCCTGCGGTTATTTCAGAAGTTACGAGATTTTATGGTGTATTGTACAATATAATAACGCGTTCAGAGTGCTGGTGGGGCTCCCGCGCTACTGTAGTGCGTCTGCGATGTTTGCGCACGCGCACACAGACGGCTTTCACACTGTGCTGCGGCGCCGCATCGCTTCGCTGATGTTCCGCACGCGTGGAAGCGCCAACACCATTCTGAACGTGCTCAGTCACAAGCTGGACAGCCCCCTTCTGGGGCACTGGGTTCAAGCACAAGTGCGTGTGCCCGGGGCCCCAGTGGGCGGCAAGTACCTGAATTAACTTTTAACTAACTAATATAGTATTATAATATATTTAACTAATAATAGTTTGTAAGTCGTTTCTACTAACAACATTATGGGCCAAATGTGTCTGAAATAAAAAGATTTTTTTTTTTTTTTTTAATGAATGTAAAAAATCACATTTCTTTTGGTATTTGAACAATTCCGCTATGTAAGTTAATAAGATATTCACAAAAAACTGTCTTTAATTTTTCCTGTAAAATTTAGTTACGGTTACGATTTTATTCGCCGGGGACAGCGATGTGTTTCTACCTTTATTCTACTGGAGCGTATACGCGATAGACTCCTATCATGATCGTGACCATTATCTACTAGTCTCACAGTTACCTCAGATTTTGAACAACAGTGATCTTTATTCTCGTTACTATAAGGTTGCTGTCAGAAGTATAATAACTGCGAAAGGACTAACGGCCTATAGTTCTTAGTTCTGTGGGTCTTAAAACATAAACTTCACAAAAACATACCAAGCGGCCTTTTCACACAAAACTTAAAGTTCCATTCTACCGCTTAGCATTCAACAAGGTATGACGTCACCCAAGCCCACAAAGAACACGTCTACGAGGACGGGTCCTGAGAATGTTCTCAATACCCGCAGCTGCAGCAGTAAGGTGGCGAGACGGTCCTCGTCGGGCTGACTACGATTTTTTAAAATCTTTATTGGGGCTTGGTCAACAAAGGCTTTAAACTACAATGTTGTTCGCACTGTCCCGTCTTTCGTCGGTATATTTAAATGTCTTTGACTAAGACTAAATAGAAACTGGCCCTTAATAACGTTTATTTATCTCGGCCATATCATAACTATCCACAAGTTCTGGGGATCGTGGCTTAAAACATAAGCTTTTCACTATACCAAGAGGCTCTTCACAGATAACTTAAAGCTCCATTCTAACGTTCAGCATTCAACAAGTAAGGTATGACGTCATCAATGCTGACGTCACCGACGAAGCCCACAAAGAACACGTCTTCGAGGAAGGGTCCTGAGAACGTTCTCAAGACCGGCAGCTGCAGTAGTAAGGTGGCGAGACGGTCCTCGTCAGGTTGGCAGGACGCTCGCAGAGACCTCAGGACCTTGATTTGGTAGTCTTGTAACTTGCGGGTCAGGAAATCTGGGACGCCGTCTATAGACAAATGTTGTTTTATTAATATTGTTTAGAATTTGAAGTTCTTATAACAGAGGTTCCAATATATATATATACACATAATACACATAACCCTACTTAAATATATACACATAACCCTACTTTTTTGGCTTCGTCGCAGTCGGGTAAAAAGTGGTAATAGGTACAAAGACAAAAAAAACGCGAATTGTTACAAAAGTTAGTCATATAGATGTCATTTGAACTTTTGACATTCAAAAAGTGCTGATTGCCTAATGCGAAAAAAGTTATGTTGTGATTGCTGCTAACTTATATACCTACAACATATCTACTACACTCAATCTGCCTAGCCTTTTCCCAACTATGTTGGGGTCGGCTTCCACTCTAACTGGATGCAGCTGAATACCAGTATTTTACATGGAGCGACTGCCTATCTGACCTCCATAACCCAGTAACTAAAGTGGAGTCATTTTAATAGGTAACATTTGACAATTCATCAAAATTCAACAACGTAACCTTGTAACGGCGGGCATAAAATAATATATTCTTTCGTTTTGTTAGAACTGCACAATTGCTTAACTTTTTTCAATAACGATTACATATTTATTGTAATGATAAATGATAAATGATTTTATTTCTGTAAGTAGGTTTGTACAAACACTTTTACACGTCAATCATATTTTAAAACTAGATGAGGTCGGCGTTTCCTATCTGACTACTCTGAGAAGCAAGGCCGAAACAAACTCAGAGGTCTCAGTCTCTTTTAAAGTCCAGACATAATCTTGGTCAGATCATGTGAAGGCCATGTGGATTGGTGTCTGAAGTGGTCTTTTGAGGAAAGCACCACACAGATTGAGAAGGCCTGTCCAGTCAGTGCACGCATTTGTCAGTTATCGTGTAGCTCAACTCAGAATTTAAGGAGCTCAACGATTCGACGAACAATACCAAAAAAAGGACATTTGGGTAGGCCACTTAAATTACTCAAACTGTCAGACCATGATTAGAACTAACTGAGAAAAAATTAAAAACAAAACAAAAAGGAATGACCCACATATTCTTCACATTCACAGTAATTAAAATAATAAAATAAAAATAATAATGACCGATATGAGTAATTTTACGATTTGCTTTCACTAATAAACCATTCTAAACATAATAAACAATTTCTGATCTAAAGAACTGAACGTCGTTACAATGTTGCGTCAGTTAACCCTTTTTCTTTTTAAACACTAGGGATGTTACTCTAAAAATCGAAAGCTGATAAGTAGAATCGAATGCAATGATTACTTGTGAAGAAATATCACCATAAATTAATAACCACGTTGTGATTATAATAAAACATAATTATATTTATTATTCTTTTAACTAACTATAAACGAGATGTGAGAATAGACAATATTATTGAAAATGAATTAATAATATCTCTGAGTGCTGACAGCAGTGACGAAGATGACCAATACTAATAACAGTTCTGATAGTTCAACTGAATAAACGCATTTTTTTTGTTAAATTATGTACTTGTCTTATTTTGCTCCTTAAATTTACGAAAGAAAAAATAATAATGGGACAGGGATTTGCCTGATGATTTTTTAAATTCACATATGTTTCAAGTCCACATCGATTCATTCACTTTAATCGATGTTTTTAAGCAGGTCACCTCACTATGAAGATAAAACTGACAGACGTCAAATGTTACCTATTAAAATGACTCCACTTTAGGTAGGTAATAGCACATATTACATATACTACAGATACCCAATCCCATACAAAGAAATGACACCACCCTAAATCTGGCTATTGAACTGGCTGTTTTTTTTTTCTTTATTTTTTCATCAGATGGCAGCATCAGCGACTCACTAATTGCCAAAACTGTAGTTTAATAACGCCATCTAGGAATCCGTATAGATACTAGGTGGCATCGATACTATGTGGCATCGATACTACTAGATGGCGTCGTTTTAAATAGATTCTCTTCATCGCACATCGCACCACAGAGTACATTGAATATACTCATCGCACCGTGCGTTCAAGGACAAGTAATAACAATACAACAAAAAAACTATCTCGAGTTGGCGGAATAGTTTCATTTTGTGCTAGCAATTTTCACGCTGCTGCGAATGCCTCGTTTATGTTTTTAAGTACCTATTTCAATGCTTAAATCTAGATTTCTTCTCTTCGATACCAAAATCTACTATTGCTAAAACTCAAAAACTGAAAACACGCCTAAGTCGCATTTTAAGGTGAATTTTTCAATAAATACCTATTCACATTGTTAAATTTGATTACTTAGTCAAATCAATCAATACTATAAAATTGCTTGTAATTTACAAGGAAAAAATCTGCCTAGCCTTTTCTCAACTATGTTGGGGTCGGCTTCGGGTCTAACTGGATGTAGCTGAATACCAGTATTTTACATAGAGCGACTGCCTATCTATCTGACCTCCACAACCCAGTAACTGGGTAATACGATACCCCTTGGCCCTTGGTAAGACTAATTGTCAGACTTTTGGGCTTCTGACGACCCGTAACGACTGTAGTGTTTCCTTGTAATTTACAAGGAAACACTACACTATGTCTAATTTTATTAATTAGACATATAAATAAACCTTTTTTACAGTTCGTTCAACTGATTTTGATTTCTATTGCTTTGGTGGCATGACAAATGGCAGCTGCAGTAAACAGTTGGTATTGTGACCATTTTTAGGGTTCCGTAGTAAACAAGGAACCCTTATAGTTTCGTCATGTCCGTCTGTCTGTCTGTCCGCGGTCTAGCTCCGAGACCCTTAGTACTAGAAAGCTGTAATTTGGCATAGGTATACATATTAATTACGCCGCCCGACAAAGTGGTAAAACAAAATTATGAAAAACACATTTTTTTATCTCTTGGTGTGGGGTATCATTGGAAAGGTCTTTCAAAAACATAATGAGTTTGTTGCAACTATTTTTGGATTCAGAGATCCGTTTGCGAAATATTAAGCTTTAAAGTGCTAATTTTTGTTTGAGTCAAGTGTCCCCCCCCCTGCCAGCTAAATGGTTTTGTTTGGATGTGTGAAAAAAATCACAGCAGTAGTATTATATAACGAAATTAAAAGGAAAACTATCACAGCAGATTTTATCAAAACTTTGATATTCCCAGCCGTTTCCGAGATATTTAAAATTTAAAAGAGGCGAGGTGTGCAGGGGGTGTATCGGGATCAGGGGGTTGCGGGAGGATATCGAGGGGGGTTTGGGGGGAGGTTATATATATAAGAGTTGTAAGATATAATTAATTACAGATATTGGGGGTCAAAAGAAAAGGGGGTCAAAAATGGGGTATAAGGGGTCTAACTGAATGTAGGTTCTAGCTGAGAAATTACAGATAATGGGGTCAAAAAAAAGGGGGTCGAAAATGGGGTCTAACTGAATGTAGGTTCTAGCTGAGATGGCGTTACTAGGGGGGGGGGGGGGAAATTTTATCAAAACTTTGATATTCCCAGCCGTTTCCCAAAATATTTAAAATTTAAAAGAGGGGAGGTGTGCAGGGGGTGTATCGGAATCAGGGGGTCGCGGGAGGATATCGAGGGGGGTTCTGGGGGAGGTTACATATATAAAAGAGTTGTAAGATATAATTAATTACAGATATTGGGGGTCAAAAATGGGGTCTAAGGGGTCTAACTGAATGTAGGTTCTAGCTGAGAAATTACAGATATTGGGGGTCAAAAAAAAAAGGGGTCGAAAATGGGGTCTAACTGAATGTAGGTTCTAGCTGAGATGGCGTTACTAGGGAGGGGGGAAATTTTATCAAAACTTTGATATTCCTAGCCGTTTCCGAGTTATTTAAAATAAAAAAAAACTTGAGAGGTGTTAAGGGACATCCGGATGGAACGAATTTCTTTTCGATTAATTAGTGAAGGAATTGTAATAAAATGAGTAGGTAAGTGAGTGCATACACCACACACACAGCGTACACCGCAGCACCACACAATACCAAAATAGGGAATAATGCGGCGTTTTCCCGTGATTTTAATGGAGCCAAAAAAGAGGTCTTAAAAGCGGGGAGGTGTGCAGGGGGTGTATCGGGATCAGGGGGTCGCGGGAGGATATCGAGGGGGGGTTCGGGGGAGGTTATATACAGGGTGATTGGAAGATGGGTGCAAAGCTTTAAGGCGAAGATAGTACAGACAATTTAAAACCATTTAAGCCATGGTTGTCTTAGACGAAGTCTTACCAAATATTTTTAACCAAATTTTTAAGTTTTTTTTCGGAAATTCTCAAAATTTAATGTAAACTATGCAGTTTACATTAAATTTTGAGAATTTCCGAAAAAAAACTAAAAAAAAACTAAAAAATGAATTCATTTATCATTCAATTTGGCCATAATTATGCAATTATGGCCAAATTGAATGATAAATGAATTCATTTTTTATTTATTTAATTAAAGTAATGTGTAAGCAATCAAGCAAAACATGTTTTAGGCTTCTGTGTCATTAGACATTTTTTTACAGACACTTAAAGCTCAGAAAAAATAAAAAAATTGTACAATACGTCTTTTAAACCTTATTAAAAATTAAAAAATTTGGTAAGACTTCGTCTAAGACAATCATGGCTTAAATGGTTCTAAATTGTCTATACTATCTTCACCTTAAAGCTTTGCACCCATCTTCCAATCACCCTGTATATAAGAGAGTTGTAAGATATACTTAATTACAGATATTGGGGGTCAAAAATGGGGTCTAAGGGGTCTAACTGAATGTAGGTTCTAGGTGAGAAATGACAGATATTGGGGGTCAAAAATGGGGTCTAAGGGGTCTAACTGAATGTAGGTTCTAGCTGAGAGGGGGTACTAGGAGGGGGGGAATTTTATCAAAACTTTAATATTCCCAGCTGTTTCTGAGATATTTAAAATTAAAAAAAAAAAGTGTCGTTAAACAATAAAAAACTGTCGTTACAACTTTTGGTCTTAATTTTTTCCGTTTAGCCCCCTTTCGCAACGCGCGATAAGGAAATTCGTTCCAAAAAAAAAAGTGTTGTTACAACTTTTGGTCTAAATTTTTTCCGTTAGTTCCAAAAAAACTAACGGAATATTTTTATAAAAATATTTTAATACTTCAATTAATATTTTAATACACTCATGTTACACGTTGATAATGTAGCTTTCTATAGGTGAAATAATGTTTAAAATCTGTTAACTAGTTTATCCATTACAAAGAAACATAGGTCTGGTGCGTAAGTACTCGCAACCAGCGTGTGTGTATGACCAGAGGCCTTAGTGTGTTTCTTTAACCATCTGGACTTTACGCATCGACCGCGTTCGGCGCTCCGATTGGCCCTTCATCAGTGAAGGCCAGTAAAGAGCCAATCGGAACATCGAACGCGGTCAATACGTAAAGTCGAGATGGTTAAAAGAAACTCACACTAGGGCCACTGATGTGCGAAGAAGTCCGAAAGGGAGATCGTGGCCCCCGGCAACATGGCAACCGAAGGAACACGGGTGGGTTTTAGTCAGTAAGTCTGACACGCCCTCCCGCTCCGCCCAGAGCGGGAGAAGTTATTTCATAATTTCCCACACAAAAAAAGGGCCACTGATGTATGAACGTAAACGTGGCAAAAGGAGTAGGTATGTAAGGTTCGTAGAAGGTGGCGTTCTGTAGTTTCTGCCTACCTACCCCCATGGGAAGAAGGCGTGAGTTTATCTATTTATGTACACTTACATACAAAAAATCAAATGTCTCTTTAATATAAGTACGTTTCGTACAATCCTTTTGCAAAGAAAGTTTTATAGTTCTGGGTTCAGGAATATGAAAATAATGTTAATTATGTACCAAAAACATGCTAATAGATTTTTTCAATACTTAATTTTTTAATGAAACTTGTAAACGTAAAATTTGCAACGATTGTGACTACACCGACTACACAGGCAGGATTTAAGTTCCTTGCTACACAAACACACACATTATGACAAGACAAATTGAGTAAAACGCCATCTATTGCAAATACCTCTAAGTAAAATGATTAACAGATGGCTACTTTTCACTACTTTAATCACTCTATGGGTTCGAATTTGAAGTAAAAGGTTTCATTTATCCTTTTTGTTGAAAATACGTGATTTAGGAATGTAAATAGATATATCAACATTAAACAAGGCATTTTTGATTTTTACTCATCTTAATTCAGCCAAAATCTGCCGTTTAACGCTTTTTAGTCATTGTTAATTTCATGATTGTTACCTATGCTGCCATCTATGAAATTTTTATCATGACTAATTATAATTTGTTCGAGTTGAGACCCCATGGTAATAGGGAATACGGGCTGGTATCCGCAACTCCACGTCAAAGCGCGTATTTTGCGTACGGTCCACTTTAGGTAATACGATACCGCTTGGTAAGACTGGTTGTCAGACTTTCGGGCTTCTGACGACCCGTAAGAGCCCGTGCCGCCGCACCGCACGAAATCACTGATTTTGATCAATTTTGTTTATTTATTGTGAGAAAGGGGACGAGAATTTAAACAAAATTATTTGTGATTTGAAAAGTCCAATTCTTCGTCTTGTACATAGGGGAAAGGGATTTTTCAAATAAATTAAGGATTCGTGGAACATCACTAAAATTCGCAACAAGTTTTCCAAAAAATTACGCGAGACTGATGTTTGATCGTTTCGTTAGAAGAAACTGCTTTTGATGTTGAAAATTAAAAAATATCATCAACATCATTATATGGTCTACTTGTACATAGTAGAACTACTTTTTTCAACTTTCATACAAAATATAGCAGAAAAAAAATGTTGAAATAACGTAACTTTCTCAAAACTTCAAGCCAAATAAATATTTTTTTCTAATACTTAGAAACACTTTTAAGAAATTTTAAAACTTACATATTAATCTTAAGTTAATTGTTTAATAGAATCTAAATTTTATTTTATAAATAAACAATTATTTCATTATGTAATTAAATGGCAAAGTGAACTATATAAACGATCGCGGAAAACCTATTCCGTCAGTAGCGAACGGGCCTTCCCAGCGTGAGGACGTATCACTTTGTGTCACAGCACGCACACACGCGCACGTACGTGTCCGATGTTAACATATTCCAGAAATTGTACGTCGACTACCACATTTTGATCCGCATTTTATTTTAAAGTACTTTGCTTGTTTTTGAAGAACATTAAAATTTTGCATGCCTGGCAATAAATAAAATACCGGTGTACACACGTACACCGGTATACGTGTACCATCGAAGAAACCTATAACTAAGCAATTTGAAAAAAAATCCCGTGCACACGAGCCTTTTTTTTCGTAGGTAACCGTTACTATAGTGGCCGAGCGCTGCAAGCAGAAATAGTCCTTACGGTGTATAGGTATGGGTTTCTTCGATGGTACGTGTGTTCGTAATTCTTCTTATCCTAAACGGCTTGACTGATTTAGATGTTTTTTTTTTATTATTTTTGTGTCACTTGGATGGTTCATAACTATAGTTGGACACGCGTGGCGCTGTTGTCGCAGGACAACATCTGCCTGCTGGGTTCACTAGTTATATTTTGACTTTAGATTTCATAGTTTTGAGTGATTTTTGGTAGGGGAAAAGTTATGGGTTCGCGTCACCGATATGCCCGCGCCGATATGCTGTTGTAGCAATAAGTGAAGTATTTTTGGAACGAAGTTCTTTAACGCTACTGAAGACTACTTTAAGTCAAAATAAAGATCCAAGATGGCGGCTGCGAATATTTAAAAATATTTCGTCATGGGTATCGTTTTCATAGTTTTCGAGGATGCTAAAGCTGATAGTGAGGTCAAAATATAAATTAAAGATGGCGGCTGTCACAGCCACCATCTTGAATTTATATTTTCAGATTTTTCGTCATCGGTGTCTTTTTCATAGTTTTTGAGGATTCTACAGCAGATTTTGATGTCAAAACGTAAATCCAAGATGGCGGCTGCGAAAATTTTCACATTTCTTCATAACATCACGCCATCAATTTCGAAGTGTTGGGCCCTTTGTAATTGATGGCGTGATGTTATGAAGAAATCTCATTTCCGCAACTTTTTCGCGCAAGTGGGTTCGCGCAAGTGTCTTTCGCGAAAATGTCGTTCGTTCATTCCTGTCAAACGATGATTTCCCATCGTGAAATAATTATAGAATATATTTTATTTTGACAGCACTAAGATGGCAATATGGTGTCGATTCTCTTGTGCACCGAACTAAACTTACTAAACTATCACTAAAATTCCTTACTTTTGGCTATGAGAATCTTACAAAATAAATTCTCTAAATTTAAAAATAATTTTGACACAACTAAATCGAATTTGACGATCGCGACTCCACGTGGTACTTGTTTGCCCTACCCCGTGAATTTTTTTTAGAGCTGGAGGCGCACAGGGGGCAGCCTTGACGTTTTATATAGAATTTTTCACTTTTTGTAAGGAAAATAAGAAAAAATATTACCTACATGTAGAGTGTCAGGGGTGTTTTTTTTTAGAGCTGGAGGCGCACAGGGGGCAGCCTTGACGTTTTATATAGAATTTTTCACTTTTTGTAAGGAAAATAAGAAAAAATATTACCTACATGTAGAGTGTCAGGGGTTTAAGGGTTTTATAGAGGGGATCGAAGTCTCAGTATTTTTGCGATTGGACGCACCATTTTCGAGATATATGCAAAAGAAAAAAAAATATACAGTACTGTTTTTTGCACCTGAAGCGAGGTGTTGGTGTGAATTTTAGTTCAAGACAACTAATTTTATTCCGCACCTTTCTAAAAATCGTCAGATTTAGTTAGACATGGTGCCGATTCTCTTGTCACAAATGCCTCTAAACTAGACTAAAAATCACCAAAATTTTGTTTATTCCTGTCAAACGACGATTTCCAATTCTGAAATAGACTAAAGTGACACAACTTAACTATATTTTAGTTTGACAGCACTAAGATGGTACTGAGATATTCATTTAGTGAAAATAGCAATTTTGCTATTCTGAATTTGACGTTTATCACCTAAAATTTAGATTTTCTAACTGAATCTGACTATTTTTCGCGATTAAAAACGTGTGGAATAAATTTGATTGTCATGAACTTTAAATTCACACCAACACCTCGATTTCACATGCAAAAACAGTACTGAATCTTTTTTTTCTTTTGCTTATATCTCGAAAACGGTGAGTCCAATCGCAAAAATAATGAAAATTTCGACTCCCTTTATAAAACCCTTAAACCCCTTATACTCTACATGTAGGTAATATTTTTTCTTATTTTCCATACAAAAAGTGAAAAGTTCCTTATAAAATACGCCGAGGCTGCCCTCCATGCCCGCCTCCGGCTCTAAAAAGATCCACGTGGTTAGGGATCACGTGTGGAGTCGCGATTGTCAAATTTGATTTAGATGTGTCAAAAGTGTTCTTAAATTTAGAGAATTTATTTTTCATAATAGCTTTGAGATTCTCATAGTCAAAGGTAAGGAATTTTAGTGAAAGTTTAGTTAGTTTAGTTCGGTGTACAAGAGAATCGGCACCAATCAAAATTTTAGGTGAAAAAAGTCAAATTCAGAATAACGAATTTGTCATTTTCACTAAATTAATAACTCATTCAGGTGCAAAAACTGTACTGTATCTTTTTTCTGTTCTTTTGCTTATATCTCGAAAATTGTGTCTTATCGCAAAAATAATGAAAATTTCGACCCCCTTTATGAAACCCCATAAACCCATAAAACTCAACATGTAGGTAATAATTTTTCATGTTTTCCATACAAAAAGTATAAAATTCCATATAAAACATAGCATTTTTATGTTGATTGTTATAAATATACTAAACGAATATATACAAACATTCCAGACTTATTTCATAAGCGTACCTACGTAACTTAACTAAATACCGTCTATAGGATCAAAACTGTTTAAGCGATCACTACACTCGATGTTTAGGCGTGTGTGCGTCAACGGTGCACACAAACATAGCATCGCAAGAATTTACCTAAACTCTGTCGAGTGAATTCACAGCACGGGCTCGTAACGACTGCCAAACATCCACGAATGACAGCCGGGACCAACTGCATAACGTGCTTTCCGAGGCACGGAGGAGTCTCGGTATGTAGAACTGGTCACCCATCCACGGACCATCCCCGGCAAGCGTAGCTTAACCTGATGGATCGACCTGTGCGGCTGTAAGTACTTAGCCACGCCCTACTACACTATAGTATAACTATTATTAACTATAGTAAATATATATTATATGAGTATATTACCGGGCGAGAACAAGCACAGTGCCCTCAGATGGGCGTGCTCTCGTTGTTGAACGCGCAGTTGTTCCATGTTGCTGATGAACTGCTGCAGGCGGGACAGGCTGCTGCTAACTTCGGCTATCCGTTCGTCTGAGTAGTCTGATGCTGTGATCTGAAAAAATTATAATTTAAATATTAAGAAAAGGAAGAAAATCAAAATCACACTTTTTAAAGCATACTGCACATCTCTGTACTCGAGCGCTCTATGGATTAGCTGTACCAAACGTGCCGCCAATGCAGTGCGTATTCAATACAACAACGTTTTTAGGGCGCTGTTGCGACTGCCCCGTTATTGCAGTGCTTCTGCAATGTTTGCGCGAGCCAGAGTGGATAGCTTCTCAGCTGTAGTGCGGAAAAAAAATGCTTTTCTTCTCACAAGGTTGCGGGACAGTGGCAACAGCCTCCTGAAAGCTATTGCTGATGGGCCTGACAAAAGCCCCATAATGAGGCATCTTATTAAAACCACCCTGTCAGTAGTAGAATATAAGTACTAACATAGCAAGTAAGTTAAATTGTTTACTAACATCTAGAATTGTATATATAATGTTTTTGTTTTGTAATGGATCTAGTTGTCTGATAAATAAATAAATAAAAATAAAAAAATGGTTTACAGCACACTCACAGAGAAAATGTTAAAAAATTTATGTTGACTTTTATTAGTTATGACATAATCAATTACCATTTACAATAATATTTATTTAGTCTTAATCTGACATTATACTTGATCTCTTGAACTGACATAGGTATAGCTTTGACTTCATTAACTAATTATCATTTTTACCATGAAAGTCCTAATGCATGCATCTTATTTGTTGTTGCTGTATTTTTTATTTAATTATCATTGTGTAGAACAAAATTAAATATTTGCACACCATAAGTAATGGTAGAATGTAAAGGGGCCATTATAATTTTAAGATCATACATTGCAAACCTACATTCTCGCAAATAAATGAATTTGAATTTGAGGACTGAGTCTTAGCACTGGGAACAAACTGGGTAAAATTTCGAATGAGAAATTTTATGATTATTGCAAAAATTGATGAAAAAAAAGACATGTTTATTTTCAATTGAGGGTAGTTTTTTTTCCACAATTTTCGTTTTATGAGGACGTCTAATTACTTCCAATCACTAAGGAGTTTGTTTTATCGCAATAGATCATTTAGTTTAAAAATTACACCGTTTTGTTATTTTTTTTTAAATTCCACAAAAAAAAAAAAAAATCCTTCAATAAAATTAAGCATAGATTCCTTCATTTCGATAATCGAGATTTCGAATCCATTCGTAAGATTCAACTTGAACAGGGTTTTTTGACACTTTCATGAGACTTTTGGAACACAGCATTGTTTCTCACCTCTGGCATGGCCATATCATGTGACCGATCCACACAGTCGTTGCTGGCTCTGTCGCGCAGCACTGCTTGCAAATGGCTCACCATCTGAGGCAGCAGACTGTTTAGGGACAGCTGTTGTGAGAACATCGAGAGAGATAGTACGAAGAGTTCCGGCCAGCATTTCTTTAAGAGGGTCACTTGGATCTCGAACCTGTGGAGGTAAAAAATGAAGCTTTGAGAGATAGCAAACGCAACCTATTTTATGAGTTTTTAACCGACTTCCAAAAAGGAGGAGTATTTGGGTATGTATGACTATGTTCGTCGCGTATGTTTGTTTTTTTTATGTATGTCCACCGATTTCTCCGTCAATTGTGGACCGATTTTGAAAATGATTTTTTTGTTTGAAAGGGTATGCTCACGAGGTGGTCCCTTATAAATTTTATTAACTTTGCTTTGATAGTTTTTGAGTTAGTTTCAATAATACGTACTTTTTCCCACTTAATATGTGGATGATATGATAAGTTCCTGTCACTGTTATTTACATAGCAGGTAGTGGTTTTCGAATTTGTGTGGGGTAGGTACCACAACTAAAAAGTGAAAAATTAAAACTTTTTACAAATAAACAAAACAGCCGACTTCCAAAAAACACTACAAAGTGAAAAATAACTTTAATTTCGGAAGTCGGTGACATTGTAGCGGTTACACCGCCACATACAAACTACGCATCAAAGACATGACGTCACACAAATCCTGCATCGCGCAGTTAGAGTTTACCGAGCGATCGACATACATACAAGATTTCAACTTCCAACCGATGGGCAGTTGCCCACCAGACACAACACCCGTCTGGTCGGAGGATCCTCCCTTTTCTATGGTGGATGAGTGAACTTTACACCCTGTTCCTCATACCACTAAATTGGTGACCCCGAGTATGAACATCAACGCAGCCTTCGTGCAATTACTTCGGCGTGACGTCATCATCATCATCACTCCCGCAAGCTTTCGTGAGGCGAGTCACACAGCCAGCCAGCACCCACGGCTTCAACGGGTATCCTGACCAACAGCATGCAGCGAACGCGCATTCCTGGTCATCACCCTCAGCCTCATCATCCCGACTCACTGGGGAATCAACGCAATCAACGCAATCAACGCAATCACCTCAATCACCCCGACTCACTGGCGAATCACCTCAATCACCCCGACTCACTGGGGAATCACCACAATCACCACAATCGCCGCAATCACCACAGAAAGTTTCGACTCACCGCGAACTATGCGGCACCCGGTTCCGACTCACTGGAACCACAGCTGGCACTGTGTGAAGCATCGCAATATTCAGCCCACTATCGACCTCCGGTCTCCGGAGGGGAGTGATGTAGCGGTTACACCGCCACATACAAATTACGCATCAAAGACATGACGTCACACAAATCCTGCATCGCGCAATTAGAGTTTACCGAGCGATCGACATACATACAAGATTTCAACTTCCAACCGATGGGCAGTTGCCCACCAGACACAACACCCGTCTGGTCGGAGGATCCTCCCTTTTCTATGGTGGATGAGTGAACTTTACACCCTGTTCCTCATACCACTAAAACATAAAACGAAAATTCAAAACCAAAGACACCGACTTCCGAAATTAAGTTATTTTTCACTTTGTAGTGTTTTTTTATGCTCCAATTTATGACCAACCAACAGATTTTCGGCATCTGAACTCCGAAATCTCCGCAGAAATTAGTAATATTGCTCATGGGTATCGTTTCCCTGGTTCTTGGGGTTGTTGATATTGAAAAGAAGGTCCAAAGGAAAATTTAGTTTGATGAATCGCCAGTCCTATGGGGTCCATTGTGCCAGTGTTGTACATTGCGACAGTACAGTATACGTACGGGAGCGCATGCGCCGCGGGCACGGCTCGCAGCCAGCGCGCGGCCGCGGCCAGCAGGCGCGCGCCCGCCTCGCACACGGCGTGCAGGCGCAGGTGTGCCGGCGCCGCGCCCGGGAGCGACACCAGCAGCTGTACCGACTCCGGCGTGCTAAGGATGCCGCCGCCTGTGGCATCTGCTGGAGACACATATAGCACATTCAATTTGTAGAAATAAGCAGGCTTTCACGTGTTTTAATTACAAACTCTAAAGTTACAAGGTGTGCCATAAAACGTTTTTGACCAGGTTTTAGAGACAGCGTATATGTAGGTATTAGGCAGGTCGTCACTGCAGCTGAGAACGTAGGAAAAGCGCGCGGATACGCGTGCACACCCGTGATTTCTGTGAGACAGGTCAGGCAACAAGTACGGCACGGACTAACTGTGCGTATGCGCTGGCGAAACATTCACAACAAAACATGTTGAAATCTTTAGTTCCTGTCAAACAGTTTATCCGCGAGCTTTCGTTTCGACTATCCGTTTTGAAGCTCTCGCAAACTAGTGGTTACTTCACCACAACTTTATTTTCAACTTTAATCTAGCAGCGTAATTTTTATATTTTTTGGGAGTGAAAATCGTGTTTTGATCGTTTGGAACAAAAAACGTTCATAATTAAATTGTAGCAGATCTGATTTCTAACATCTAAACTATAATAATAATAAAATAGTTTATTGTCACAAGAATTATACATTAGTATACACTGTTTAACATGAAGCTAATTAACGCTACAGTAGTTTGTATACAGATATTGTGAGCCCTGCCTCTCAAACTAGGATAACCTGTATCTTAAGAGACAGTGTTCAGCTGTAAGGTTACTTAAAAATAGGCATCAAACAACTGCGAACTGTGCCAACTTATAATAGGTACGTGTTAACAACTTAACAGTCTTATTACTTTTAACAGAGACATTTAAGGTAAAATAATGTAAGAAATAACAATTTAAAACTTATGTATGTGAGTGGGTGAATGTGTGTGAGTATGTCTGTATGATTTATGTATCTACGTATGGTGAGTTTTTGTATGGGAGTAATGAGTGTGAGGAGTAAAGGCAAAAATACGGCAATAATTAGGCAGACACTACTGGAGACCTTCTATATAAAAAATGTACAGTGGTTGGTATAGCTGTCCTATCCCTGTACAAATTTCACCTGAAAGTAATGTGTTCTTACCTTCAGTCTGTTGTGTTTCAGCGGCGGCGTGTAGGGCAGCTAGCGGCACCTCTGGCGGGGTCGCGCCGTAAGCGGATTGAAGATACTCATTGATTGCACCTGAAGAAAATAAGTGCTTTCGAATCTCTAGTGGACATAACTCTTGTTAGACCTGGGAAGCATGGCACTAAAGAGAGGAAACCTATACTCAACAGTGGGTGGTGTCAAAATGTACAACTCCACATACATCTTCCCCCATTTTCAGAAGTAATTTTTTTTTTCGAATTGTTGGACTGACGGCGTTATCGGCTGTTTAGAATAGAACGAAACTAAAAGATATTTATTGAATTAAAAACAGTACGGTTCTCTTACTTTTAAATCTAATTTAATTAAATAAAGCATCTTAAGAACGCGGCGACGCAATTGTCCATACAAACGTAATAACTAAATCATTTGCAATTTGGGCATATTTCCACCATATTATTATTTATTTAACCATTTATGCACACACATATAACAGACAAGAAGAAAGGAACAGAAAAAAATTATGAATTATGTTGCTATTCGGATCTAGACAGTGTTTATCTAGGCTCCTACATCTTTTTTTAGCTTAGCTTTAGCTTATATTTAAGCTATGTTTCTGCAGAAACAATATAACTTGATAATAATCAAGTTACAAATTATCGAAAAAAATATGGAGAAATATTAGCTTTTCATTCATCATTTTTGGTATTACGGAACACATCCAAATTTATCATAAATTTTCGAAAGCTAGTAGTGCTATCGCGTTAAGCAATAATTGTCAATGTGTGCGTGGTAGTATTGCTCACTGTAAGTGTATATCGCTCCGACAGGCACACTAGCGCAACGTGTTTGGAATTTAATTTTGCAAACATTTCGATTTGTAGTTGCGAGCCGTGTTCGCAGGCCTCTTAACACTTTGCAGGACACTAAACGCCTCCATACGTAAAAACAGTACAAGTGTTTTTCAACCGATTAAATATAATATGAAATACTGTCAATTAGTGAGGGATTGTGGTTAATAGTATGTTTTGGCATAACTGCATCTAACGGTGACGGCACTCTTGTAGGCACAACATTCATGTAACAGCATAAACTACGTTCGCGATAAATGTAAACAAATATGTGGTTTTGGAAAAATAACTTTAATACATAAAGTTCAGCTTGCGCTACAACTTCATAAATTTTTAAGACTTTTTGAATAGTAATAGTTATTCTGAAATCAGCTTAATTTAAACTCACACAAAGTTGATATTCATTCAAGTGGAAATACCACAAATTAGAAACAAGGACTGGAATAGACTTACCGAACTGCCCCATCTTGAAGAGATTCTTAGCGAGTTGTGTTTGCAGCATCAGCTGTTGTCTGCGAGCGCCTTCGATGTCACTAGCGTTGCCTGGCGTTAGGTATGGAGATACTGGAAGGAATATAATCATAGAATCTCAGCATCTTGTCAGGTTCGACAGATCGATCTTACTTTGGGAACTGTAATAAAAAATAACTGTAATATAAAAGATGTTCTACAGACTGAGTTGAGCTACACGATGACTGACAAATGCGTGCACTGACTGGACAGGTCCACTCAAATCTGTGGGGTTTTTTCCTCAAAAGACCATAAATCCTAAGATTTACAGCAGTTCGGGCTTTTACAGTAACATATACAATGACATGAATATTTACTTTTTAAAGTATATTAATAAATTATTGTGAATGTGAAGACTAAAATAGTGGGTCCTTTTTTCAATTAGTTTTAATCATGGTCTGACAGTTTGAGTAATTTATGCGGTCTAACCAAATGTCGTTTATTTGGTATTGTTCGTCGAATCGTTGAGCTCCTTAAATTCTGAGTTGAGCTGCACGATTACTGACAAATGCGTGCACTGACTGGACAGGTCCACTCAATCTGTGTTGGTTCTTTCCTCAAAAGACCATTTCAGACAACAATCTACATGGTCTTCACATGATCTGATCAAGATTATGTTAACTTTAAAAAATACTGTGACCTCTGAATTTGTTTCGGCCTTTCTTCTCAGAGTATTCAGATTGATAAAAAATATGATTGACGTATAATAGTGTTTGTACAAACCTACTTACAAAAATAAAATCATTTATCATAGATGAATTTTATTTAACCTTAAATACCTGCCCCAGTCAAAGCTACAATACATGGAGAGATCAATCTGAATCTGAACAGATGAATCTGTTTCACATAGGTCAGACCAGAATTGTGCAAATGAAACGATCGATGACGACTATTTAGTTTCAACGATTTTACTCTAATATAGGGTTCACACATTCATTCAATTTTGTTTTAAAATCTGTCCAGAAGGTTCAAATTGTTTTAGACTTAGCAGTTGATCAAATAAAATCGAACCGTGTAAACCCGGAATAATAGTAATCGATCAGGCCATCGGAGGAGGAACAGCCACACACGATACAGTGGTTTTGGTCAAATTTGACGGGTTAAGACCATTCAAGGCCCGCTAACAGGGCAAATTGACAGTAATAGTGAAACTGCAGATGGTTCAAAATGGTTTGACACTTCACTTATTAAGTTTTTGTCATATATTAGCCTGCTATAAGACAGTATGGTTACCACCCTGAAAGTAGAACTAACCGCAATTATAAAGCCTATGTAGAGAACATAAAGTAGCTGGTCATATTACCTGGATTTCCCTTGTTGAATGCGACAGCAGCAGCCAGCGCGAAGTTTATAGCGGGTGCAGGAGATACCGCTCCGAAGGCATCGCTAGGCTCTTCTTTGGGATTGATCTGCGAATATACCTCCTACATACAAAACCCTCGCGTTAATATGACATATCAAGTGTTAGGATACTGTCACACATGTATCAGGGACATAGATTGGGTTCTATGATACCGAACTTTTTCTAAAAGTTTATGTGCTATACAGGGTCAAAATAAATTAGGTAGCGAAACTACACACTACATTGATACAAAAAAAAAACCTTTTTTTGTGTCAACGTCACATGATAGTGTTGTTACCTAAAGTATGAGTTGAGAAATCTGTTTTTATTTTTGTTTTATCGTGTTTAGATATTGGTGATACCAATCACGTCTATAAAGTTTACACGAAAAAACAGATTTTTAAACTGATATAACTAGTTCTAGTCTGTTTTAATTTTATGCTTTATCATGTTTAGATATCGATACCCATCACATCTGCGGAGTTTTTCTAGCTAATTTAATTTGACCCTGTATTTACTTTTACTATGGGATCAAAGATGAAATCGCGAAAAAAAATCTTCTGCTCCTTACATTTTGACGAGATATGCGAACATAAATTTAGTAAACAGCCGATATATTTTTTGCGATTTCAGGGTTGCTCCCATAGTGAAAGTTGTTCATAATGATAAGTACAATGACCCCTTAAGAGGATGCCCATGAATTCAATTTCACCCTGTATACAGACTTTTTATTGCACATCACAAAAATTGAAATTGAAAACTGTTAACTTACATAGTGTTCACAGTTGGTAGTCTTATTGCAGAAATAGATTTTTTATGGTGGGTACACGTGAATATAACATACCGTCCAAATATATGCAATTATGCACAACACCATTTTCTATTTTGTTAAGTACCATCACGGAAGCCCATAACTAACCACTTTGAAAACAAAATCCCGTGCACACGATGACCACATATAATATGTTACCACTCCGGTTCTATGGCGGTCGAGTGCTGCAAGCAAGAATAGTCCTTACGGTGGTTAGTTATGGCTTTCCGCGACGGTACCTGGTACTATTTGAAAGACCTACACTGTCCTCCCATACCCATTAACACTGTTATTTGAAAATATTGTAAAAGCCAGTTATTTTTTAAAGAGTAACCGTGGAGTTTTTTGCCGGCTCTTCTCCATAGAAAACGACCAATTGGAACCGTGCACCTAGCTTCTGACGTTTTGTAAAAGCCCATGTAGGTTTATGTAGCAACAACTAGGCAAATATGTATCAACGTGTGTTACATTTACATTTCATGGTGCATTTATGGACGGCATGTTCCTTTCAACATTTGTTACATATTATTTGTAACCATGGTGGTTACAAATAATATGTTACAGGCAACCTTTTGTATTGACTTGACGACATACATATACTTTCATACAAGGTAAAATTAAATTAATTAACGATATCGGGGTCAATGGCCGCTGGTAGCATAATTCATTTGACTTGTATACTTAAGATAAATAAAAATATATCGGACTAACCTGTCCCCCTTGTGCCTGCCCCGCCAGCCCCAGGAACTTGGAGTAAGCCGCCTGCCTGTCATGCATGCCCTCGCGCTGCTCACCCTTCGACTTGTCCACGATCGGCTTCCGCTCATGCTGGACCGCTGTCGCATACAGTGCAAGAATTATTGCTCATCAGAATAGGCGATATACAAAAAGGTTGTATCCTCAGAAACAGTATTTTTATTTAAAAGAGTGTCCGTGGAGTTTCCTGCCCGTTCTTCTTCATAGGAACCTACTACGCTTTGGATTGGGCAACTAAATTCATATTACCAACATCTTGACAATTCAAAAGTGTCTGTAAATGGTTTTATTGAAATACTAGCTTCCGCCAGCGGCTTCCCTCGCGTGATATCTTTAAAAATTATAGCTTATATTACTCAGTGATAATAAAGCATACCACTGGTGAAAGAATTTTTTAAATCAGTCCAGTAGTTTTTGAGTTTATTCATTACAATCAAACATATTAGTTTAGATAAATGCTTTAAGTTTGAGTTGAGTTTGAAACATTTCTATAAAGCCGCGGTCCTATGGCCTGCCGGTGTCGAGGCCTGTCGCGGCCTAGCGCGCGGCCACGCCTGTTGTGGCCCGTGCCGAGCATTTCCACCACAGGCCTTATCGGATCGACGGTTCCCACAGCCTGTCGGCCTGGCCTGGCGCGATCTGGCCTGTGAGAAAGCGGGCCGTGGGACCGCGGCATAACAAAGTCGCTTTTTATATCTGTCTGTGTGATTATGTTGTTCCTTGTAACTACAATTTTATTGCAGTTTACACAACGATTTAGATAATTTATTAAAGTCACTTTTCGTGTCTGTCTATGTGAGCGCGTTGTTCTTCGTAACCACGCAACGAATTCTGAGGCAGGTTTCAGCATCATTTAGATGTAATAACCGTGCACAGCAGAGACTGGGCGCATCAGGTCGCAGCGCATTGCATTCCAGTTCCACTGATGTAGGATTTTTGCAATGTAGTCCGGCCCGCCCAAGTCTGCGTCAGCCTTAACACTACTAGAAAGTCTAGCTGATACTCACAGTCGCTCCTCATGCCACAAGCGAGACACTTCTGCAGGCGACAGTACTGGCAGCGGTTGCGATGGTGCTTCGTCACCTCGCAGTTCATGCTGCCGCGGCATTGGTAGCCCAGCTTCTTGCGGATTGATCGCTTGAAGAAGCCTTTGCAGCCTGTAGACGAGAAGTGGTCAATAATTTAGTAATTTAAAATACTTAATTGATTCAGGCGTGACCTTGCAGAAATCCATTATAAAATACAATAGACGTGGATATATGTATTTAGTAACCTGTTCCACTTAGCTATTTCTAAAGAGCCATAAAAAACCCTGAAATAAATCGACACGTGTTTCACCTCTCAACGAGGCATTCTCACGATGACCGCTGTTCTGCGTTCAGCGCTCGGTGTGGCAACACGCCGTGTTCGAGTTCGCGAAGTCAATCGTTATCCTGAGGATGCCTCGTTGAGAGGTGAAACACGTGTCGATTTCTTTCAGGAGTTTTTATGGCTCTTTAGAAATAGCTAAGCAAAATAAGTTACTAAATATATCCACGTCTATTGTATTTTTAAGTAATTTAAAATTAAAAGCTGTTTGTGGGTGAATTGTTTAAAGCTGTATTACAGCTGTGCTGTATGTATTTATTATTTAAATTTTCTGGGATGACAACCATAGCGTGTTCCAAATCTTGTTATTTTTCTGCCAATTTACATGAAATCTGTCTGATTATCTAGCCATAACTCTTTGCAGTTATAGTAATAAAAATATAACATCACGTCTATAATAGTGCAAGAAGGGTTAGGCAGAGGTGTACATATACCCACAATTCGCCAGTATGTTATAAGTCATGTAAGTGTCCCCACTTACATGACTTAAAACATACTGGTGAATTATTATTCAGAGGTGTACATATAACCACAATTCACCAGTATGTTTTAAGTCATGTAAGTGTCCCCACTTTCATGACTTAAAACATACTATTTTCACAGGATAACAATGAAGAAGGTAGTCACTTGTTTTTCCGCTGCCATAGTGACAAAGTATGATCCTGAGCCCAGAATAGATATGAAACAAAGTGGCTGAAGAATGACCTCCATAATCTTTCTCTCTTGGCTGAGTTATGAAGGCAAGGATGGCTGAATAATAAGAGGGCATCAGACATTTAAAAGTATATTTTACCTCGATGGTTCTAGTTTATCATTTTTAACTGCCAATTACAGCTTTATGTAAGCGGGCACGCACTTTATGTCTGGAGGCTTTTATTTAGATATTTAGTTCTGTTTACGTTTTTTTTTTTTTAATATAATGCTTGAGTATTATAGTTCTCGATGTTTTGGTTGGTATATTGGCGTGTGCTAGCTGACATATGGCCTATAATTTATCATTTGAATTATGTTTTGTGTTGCATAATGTAAGTTATTTTATATACTATTGTATAGAATCATTCTCTAACTTGAACAGACAGCTGTGCTGCTGGGGAGTTTGTTGCGCCACTTCTTCCCAGCTAAAGGCACTAGGAAGTGGTGAAGGGTGGGCGTTTTTGGGGGACTGTCTTATGTAATTTTGACGTTCGAAAAGTGCTGATTCTCAGCCTAGTTTGAATAAATGACTTTTGAATTTTGAATATCCCCCCTCATTGAGCTTCTTTTGACAGTCACAATCACAAACTGATAACAAGCAATACAATATCTTATGAAGTCAATACTTTATTGCATTCCACAATGTATGTTCTTAGGTGGTAAACATTTGGACACGGTGGAGCATACGGTGGAGGTCTGCCCGGCTTGGGCAGGGCATCGCCGTGTCCTCGTGGATGCGATCGGCGGCGGTGATCTCTCGCGTCCGGCCCTGATTCGGGCCATGCTACGGAGCGAGAGGAAATGGGAGGCCGTCACCTCTTTCTGCGAAGCAGTAATGCTCGCGAAGGAGGAGACGGAGCGCGTGAGGGAGAGGCAAATTTCGCGCCCTCGCGCCCCTAACCGCCGCAGCAGGAGACGCCCTGGGCGTCGGGAATCGTAGGAAGATTTCCGGCCACCGTAGGCGCGGGCTTGCGGACGGTGAGCAATGGGTAGCTTGCCGTCCGATAAGGACCAAGCCCGGGTCGACGGCGCGTTGTGTTCCACGCGCGCCTCAAAGAGATGTCAGCAGAATTGACGGGGTCCGCTAGGGCCAATGCCTGCCGGGGGTTCGAAGAAAACCGATAGGGAAATCGTGGCCCCCGGCAACATGGCATAGGAAGGAACACGGGTGGGTTTTAGTCAGTAAGAGTCTGACACGCCCTCCCGCTCCACCCAGAGCGGGAGAAGTTATTTGATAATTTCCCACCCAAAAAAAAAAAAAAAAAAAGGTGGTAAACATTTGAAAAGAAACAATCTAACAATAAAATTTATTCAAAAAAAAAAAAACATTTTTTGTGTATTTTATATAAGTTTTAGAGATTTATCATTTAAATATTCATGTACACTTTAATAACATTTACTTAATAATAGATTTTTTAATTTATTTGTGAATAGATGGAGTTTTATTTTCTTTTCTGATTGATTCAGGTAATTTGTTGTATATTTTTATTGACATAACTATACTCCATTTGAAATAAGATTAGACATTTAAACAAACCTTTTTTACAGTCCGTTCAACCGATTTTGACTTCTATACCTTAGGCATAAAGATGGCAGTCAAAATTGGTTGAATGGACTGTAAAAAAGGTTTATTTAAATGTCTAATCTTATTTCAAATGGAGTATAGAGGACTTGTTGAATGTATTTATAGCCGGGATTTTGGTAAGTTTAGTCATGTTTTTTATTGGAGTGTGTACTGGTGTATCAGGCACAATTTGCAAAAGCATAATCAGCCTATAATGTTCCCACTGCTGGGACACAAGCCTCCTCTATTCGAGGGAGTGGGTTGTAATCTACCACGCAGGCCCAGTGCAGGTTGGTAGATGTCACATGTCTTCGAATTTCGGTTTCCTCACAATGTTTTCCTGTTTCACCATTTTGAGAGCAGTGGTGATGAAATTATTTACACAAACTAAAGCGCCTGCTTGGGTTCGAACCCACGACCTACAACTCGGGAGTCATGGGTTAGGTTAGGTAGGCACAATTTGGCTCATTTCTAAATATTAGTAACAATGGCGATGAAAAGTTAAAGCATAACTTTGGGAGCAATAATATACCTTCACAGCTGATGGCTCCATAATGTCTGCCAGAAGCCCTGTCTCCACAAACAATGCAGAGCTCCAGCCCTCCCACCTCACTGTTGCCACTGAACTTCATCTCCATCTGGTCCTGGCCCTCCATTGTAACTGGAATCAAAGGAAACAAAATGTTTTTATAACTTAGTTGGTTCATTTATTTAATATAGGTACAATAATAATGGTAACCATAACCCTAATATACAGGGTTAATGGTTATACGTCGGCAATACATTAAGGGGATGTAGGCGGCGTCATTTACAACCAAATGACGCCGATTGACTCCTATGCAAATGTCAAAAAATTTCATATAATTTGACATTTTATATTTTTATTTCATCATCATCATCATCAGCCTATAATGTTCCCACTGCTGGGACACAGGCCTCCTCTCGGTGAGAGGGAGTGGGCCGTAATCCACCACGTGGGCCCAGTGCAGGTTGGTAGATGTCACATGTCTTTGAATTTTCGGTTCTAGGACATGCCAGTTTCCTCATGATGTTTTCCTTCACTGTTTTGTTTATTTCATACATTTTAAAACATGTATAAAATGTCAAATTACTCGAAAATTTTTGACATTGGCATAGCAGTCATCAGGGGTAATTTGAATACAAATTACCTCTCTTACATCCCCTTAACGGATTGCTGACGTATAACCAATAACCCTGTATTTAGAAGGTGGCCAATTACAAATTTCGAACTTTTCACTTATAACCATAGGTTTACATATTAATTGAAATATCTATCTGTAAGTCAATTTGCATGTGCCGTATTTGTTCCTACTAACTATAGCACATAAGCCAATCAAATCAAAGCTAATAAAATTGTTTTACTGGTCATTTAATGGCATGAAATAATGGATTCATGTAGCCCAATGGTCTTGTATTACAATAAAATTAATGTTGTTGAAAAATGGGTCAACTCTGTAGTTTAGTACTATAAACATAGTTTTGAAATAGGACTTCTCAGGTTTAGATTTTATTGGGTTGACAACCTGTAACCAAGGTTTGTCATAAAATATTTTCAATGACATTAGTGTCACATGGAAGTGTGTGTACAGAACTACTTAATATTTGTGTACATCCTTGGTTTAAAAGTTTATGAATAAATTGTATTTTAAAGATAAAGAAGAAATTTTAGTTCTCTGCAATTGACTACACTACCAAGATGGTGTTTTTCCCATTTGTAGGGATACTCAGAGTTGTAAAAACTCAGACATCAAATTCAAGTTGAAATCAGTTTTTCTATTCTGATATAGAGCACTTTATCGGTTGGTTAACGAAACGTAATAATTAGCAATATCCTCTAGCTTGGACACTGCTTGGTAATTTACATGAGAAAGCATCCATGATCATTGACCATACGCGTCTGTCTATTGTGACGAAAAAAACAACTCTTGTGTACCATACCTTTCACTTTTTGAGAGTATGGTATTTTTCATATTTCAAGCACAAAACTTATTGTTTGTAGTTAAATTATCAAGAAAATAAGATGGAAATAAGATCTTTAACTCACAAAACAAAGTAGAGGGCATGCTACGGTCAGTGGAGTGAAAAATCTATTCAACAGCCACAAATACAGTTAGTCACTTGGACTTACCTTGTGGTATATTGACAAGATTTCTGTTTATTTCGCATTTATAGTGGTTTGAGTGGTTTGCGGTGTTGAGGCAGCATATAGAACTTAATCATTTACGATTTATAAAGATTTTTTTCATTTTAACATCACAAATTCCACGATACACAACGAAAATAAATAAAAAAATAATGAACGAATGGTGGATGTTGGAGCGAATGAAATCTAATGAGTGGTTCAAATATTTTTATTATCTGTTGTTGTAGTCCATCGACGAAATATTCTAAACTTGGCAAACTCGCTTGTGTTTCCGACTCGATATTTTTGCAAAACGACTGGAGTTCAAGTTTTGTATTTAATGTCAAAATTGACATTTTCGAAATAAACGAAACCGCGTGTGATTTTGTTGTAATCAAAGGTGCTATTACGATTTATTTTCCATGCGAAATCTTCGGAAAAATAACAAACAGCTGTAGTTTAAAACCGAAAACATTATGGCGTGTCCAAAGTTGGATAAAATAATAGACAAATTCAATGTTTTAACAGAGAAACCAGTTACATTTCTGAATGTACAAAGTGACCTCAAGGATGATATTAAAAACTTGGTTAAATCTATATACGACTACACAAAAACAGAGGAAACTGTTGATAATAAGGTAAAAAAGACTACGTTGCCCGAGCTGATCGTCGAGGATTTCGATGAGGAGCAGATTTGGCAACAAATCGAGCTTCAAAACACCGAATGTTGGGATCAACTTGTTTGGGAGGTAGCTAGTTGCATGTCTACTAAAACTAACTTAGTATTCCCTGTAACGACTTCTGAAGATGAAACTAATATTAAAAACGACTCGGTTAATGAGGAACCTATGTCAGGCGATGAACAGTCTGATTCAGAACAAGAAGATAACGAAATCAAAGAAAAACCTAAGAAAAAGAAGCCCATGTTACCAAAATCTAAAGTAAAACCTTCAATAGTAGATGATAAGTTCTTCAAACTACAAGAGATGGAGAAATTCTTGTTGAATGAAGAGAAGAATGAAGGGAAAGCTCACGCTTCAGATAGTGAGGAGGAACCTATAGACATGTTTGAAGATATTGATGACGATGAAGGTTCTCATGATGAAGAAGGTGGTAAAGAGGCTATGTACTCTGACTTCTTCAATCAAGAAGGCGAGGAAGATGGTCAGGATAATTACAATGATCAAGAAATAGAAAATGAAGAAGAGATTGATGATGGAGAAGAAATTGAAGAAATGAATGATGATGAAGATAATGAAGAATCTGATCATGAGCCTAAAAAGGTAGATGATAAGAAAAAAGTAAGATTTGCTCTAGAAGCTTCTTCCGATGATGATGATGAGTCTATTGACAGTGAAGTACCTTCTAACAACAATAACAAACAACAACCAGATGAAAAGAAATCTGATTTCGAACATCGACAGCTAAGGCTGAAGCAGCAGATAGAGAAATTAGAACAGAAAACCCTATCTGATGCTCCATGGCAGTTGAAAGGAGAGGTTGATGCTTTGCGTCGTCCACAAAACTCTCTTCTTGAAGAAGTAGTAGACTTTGATCTCACGAGTAGACCACCACCAATAATAACTGAAGAGACTACTGTCACACTAGAAGAATTAATCAGACGTAGAATCAAAGACAAAGCTTGGGACGATGTTGTAAAGAAGGAAAAACCAGTTGATGACCAGCTAGCGTTCCGTAAAACAGAAGTCTTAGATCAAGCTAAAAGCAAATTAAGCTTAGCACAAGTGTACGAAGCTGAATACTTAAAGCAGAAGCAAGCGTCATCTGGTGAAGTGGAAGATGATAAAGAACCAGAGGCTCACACAGAGGTCCGTGAAACAATGAACAAATTATTTGGTAAGCTAGATGCTCTATGCCACTACCATTACACACCAAAGGCACCGCAAGCTGAAGTCAAGATCGTCAGTAACACTCCAGCAATTTCAATGGAAGAGGTAGCCCCAGTAGCAACAAGCGATGCTACATTATTAGCACCAGAAGAAGTCAAGAAAAAACGCAAAGGAGAATTAATGAGTAAAGAAGAACGGTCACAGACAGACAAGAATAGAGAAAGAAGGAAAAAGAAGAATTTGCAAAGAAAGAAGGGCAAAGTAACAAAGGTAACGGAACATAGGAACACGGAGAAGGGAACAGTCACGGATGATAAATCACTGAAGACCTCGAAGGCTTTCTTCCAGCAGTTGACGGATGATTCTAGAAGTGTGATCAAGAAACGTAATGTTAAGAATAAAGGACAATAAAAATAAATCTTTGTTTCAGTGTTTATTGTTGTTATTATTTCTGTTGTACGTACATTATTAATCTAACTTTTGATAAGAATTTATCCAATAAAAACTTGTTACAAAAAAAAAAAAACAACCGACTTCAAAAAAAAACACTACAAAGTGAAAAATAACTTTAATTTCGGAAGTCGGTGTCTTTGGTTTTGAATTTTCGTTCTTTGTCATCGACTTCCGAAATTAAAGTTATTTTTCACATTGTAGTGTTTTTTTTTTGAAGTCGGTTGTTTTTTTTTTGTAAAAAGTTTTTATTTTTCACTTTTTAGTTGTGGTACCTACCCCACACAAATTCGAATACCACTACCTGCTATGTAAATAACAGTGACAAGAAGTTATCATATCATCTACATACTAAGTGGGAAAAAATACGTATAATTGAAGCTAACTCAAAAACTACCCAAGCAAAGTTAATAAAATTTATATGGGACCACCTCTGAAGTATGATTTACCAAACAAAAAAAGAATCATCAAAATCTATTCATAATTGGCGGAGTAATCGCGTAACAAACATACAAAAAAAAAAAAAAACAAACAGACGAATTGAGAACCTCCTCCTTTTGGAAGTCGGTTAAAAATAAGCATAATCGGCCAATAATGTACCCACTGTTGGGACACAGGCCTCCTTGACACAGGCCTATTCGAGAGGGAGTGGGCTATAATCTACCACGCGGGCCCAGTGCAGGTTGGTAGAAGTCACATGACTTCGAATTTTTGGTTCATGGACATGCCGGTTTCCTCACGATGTTTTCTTTCACCTTTTTGAGAGCAGAGGTGTTTAAAACCAGATTAATAATATAATGATTGCTTGAAATGGATAGTGTGAAGATTCAAAATCCTATTTAAGCAATGATATTATTACGTCATTGTATTTAAGTAGCTTTTGATAGTCCTTGTTGGTTTAGAGGTCGCAAGCGTTTTTGCTGTGCTAGTCATGTCCAGAGTTCGATCCTCAGCAGGTCGGACAATGTTAAAACACTAGTATCAAACGCGCCAGGATCAAACACAGTGCACTTAATTTCTCGAAAGGATAGGCAGAGGTATATTGTAGTGATATGCCGGATATCCGAGGGAGAAAAAGATGTGTATCCTGTATTTGTATATATTTTATTACGTATTCATTACGTATACGTAATAAAATGTATTAATATAAAAGATCCGTTCAAGATCCGCCAAAAAGTAAAGGATACAGATCTTTTTTCACCCTTGGATATCCGCGGATACGGATATCTGACACATCACTAGTATATTGTAGTAGGTATGTATAGTACCTACTGTACGCTTACCTTTCGCCAGCTAAGTTTAAGTCTCATGTAATGTACGTGGGCGCGCTTATTTCAATTACTTTGAGAAATTCTCAATGGAAAAATCCAATAACTCTACCCGAACTAGGTGTCGAATCTCAGGAGAGCTTGAGATCACAACTAAATAAACGAGACAGTAGGCAAGATTATCAAAATAAGTACCTATAAAGTTTATTTATTTATTTAACCTACTGTCCTTTGTGAATATTTGATAGTTGTTACGGGTCGTCAGAAGCCCGAAAATTTGACAACCCGTCTTACCAAGGGGTATCGTATTACCTACCCAGTTACTGGGTTGTGGAGGTCAGATAGGCAGTCGCTCCATGTCGAAATACTGGTATTCAGCTGCATCCGGTTAGACTGGAAGCCGACCCCAACATAGTTTGGAAAAGGCTAGGCAGATATATACCTACCTATATTTAACGATTTATGTAGGTACACACATAGTTTGTCAAACTGAAAGTATTTATTTCAAGTAAACCAATTACAGGTAGGTACCTGAATTGTCAAGAAGTTAGTGAGATTATTCCAAACTTTAAAAAAAAATTCGGGTGGGAAATTATCAAATAACTTCTCTCGCTCTGGGTGGAGCGGGAGGGCGTGTCAGACTCTTACTGACTAAAACCCACCCGTGTTCCTTCAGTTGCCTGTATTGCCAGGGGCCACGGCCGCACGGTAACCCTTTCAGACAAAACCGCAACCCCGGCAGGCATCGACCCTATCGGACCCCGTCAGTTCTGCTGACATCTCTTTGAGGCGCGCGTGGAACACAACGCGCCGTCGACCCGGGACAATTCCAAACCTACGAGTTCATATGGAGAAGAACGAGCAAGTAACTCCATGTAGATATTATATTCAAATTATATTGAAATACATTTCTTTATCCCAGTATCCCTTTCTCCATTAAGTTATAAGACTTCAAGTAAACAGGCATCAACAAAACATAGCCACAGCTACATATGTGTACGAAATACAATGAAATCCCCCAAACTGTTGGCTTTGGGGAACTAACTCGGCTCGTAACTGCACACTGGCAGTAATTAGCAGAGGAAAAACCTAGCGATATGGGCCGAGACGAATCAGACGACAGCGGAAGTGTGAAGGTTTTGTGGGGAGTGGAGTTGGCATTGTTAAATGTGGGTAATTAGTGGAGATATACTTTTTAGGGATCCGTACCCGAAGAGTGCCAAATGGAAACCTATTACTAAGCCTTCGCTGTCCGTCCGTCCGTCCGTCTGTCAGCGGGCTGTATCTCATGAACCGTAATAGGTAGACAGTTGAAATTTTCAGATTGTGTATTTCTATTGCTGCTAAACAATAAATAATAAAAATTGCTAAGTAAATAATTTTCGGTGGTACATACAAACCCTTCGTGTACGAGTCCGACTCTGACAAAACAAACCGATGCCGAAAGTCCATTGCATCTGATGACCTCTACACTATTAGATTTTTTTTGGATGGGAAATTATCAAATAACTTCTCCCGCTCTGGGTGGAGCGGGAGGGCGTGTCAGACTCTTACTGACTAAAACCCACCCGTGTTCCTTCGGTTGCCCTGTTGCCGGGGGCCACGATTTCCCTATGGGTTTTCTTCGAACCCCCGGCAGGCATTGGCCCTAACGGACCCCGTCAATTCTGCTGACATCTCTTTAAGGCGCGCGTGGAACACAACGTGCCGTCGACCCGGGCCTGGTCCTTATTGGGCGGCGAGCTACCCATTGCTCACCGTCCGCAAGCCCGCGCCTACGTTGGCCGGAAATCGGCTCGCGATTCCCGACGCCCAGGGCGTCTCCTCCTGCGGCGGTTAGGGGCGTGAGGGCGCGAATTTTGCCTCTCCGCCTCCTCCTTCGCATGACTAATGTGCCTGCAACTGTTTTGTTTTATGCATGCTTATGTTGGGTTTAAATGGAGAGGGCTATGCTTGGAGTTTCCCTACGTGATCGAATCAGAAATGAAGAGATCCGCAGGAGAACCAAGGTAACCGACATAGCCCGAAGAATTGCCAAACTTAAGTGGCAATGGGCAGGGCACATTGCTCGCAGAACGGATGGCTGATGGGGTCGAAAGGTTCTGGAGTGGCGACCACGTACCGGAAGGCCTCCCACAAGATGGACTGATGACCTTGTGAAGGCTGCAGGAATCCGCTGGATGCGGTCGAAGTGGCGGTGCTTGGAGTCCGGCAGTGGACGTCTTTCGGTTGAAATGATATGATGATGCTTATGTTATGCAAATCAAGATACCTACTTAATTACATACCTACTTTTACTTACACCAGCACCCATCCACCTATTTCTGCCGCCAAAGAGAGTTGCAGTGTTCCGATCTGATGGGTTTGGGTGCCAGCGTTATTACAGACACATCTTCAGCTTTATCTCGGTGATGGTAACATATCTACGACACTTTTGGTAGGTATTGGTGCCGATTCCCTTGTTCACAAACTAAACTAAATTGCATCTTTTTCTTTCTATTTCATTAAGAAAAGGACAGAAGATACATTTTTAGTCCTGTCAAATTAATCAGCGTCTGTCACTACTCCATACAAGTTTAGACGTGATTAAAAACTTGCCTACAAAAATTATGTCAATTTACGTCAAGCGCTGATTAATTTCTTCTGTCTTTTTCTTAAAGAAATAGAAAGAAAAAGATGCACTGAACTTAAATTTAGTTTAGTTTGTGAACAAGATGTTAAGTGATCAGCGGCGATGACCATCAGGTGAGACGCTTGTAAAAATATCGAAGATACACTATCTAAACTGTAGCTTACCTCCTCCATGTGAAGAGACAACAGCTTCGGAACTTCACACCGCCTATTGCAGTTAGCCGCCGACTGAAAGTTACATAACGTGAACTCGTTACTTTTTAGTTTTAAACTACAAATGTTAAATACCTAAGCACACTTGCTGCTGTACTCATGATACGTACGGACTGTGATGGCTTTGGGTAGTTTTACCTCTGAGTTTGTTTCGGCCTTTCTTCTCAGAGTAGTCAGATAGGAAACGCCGAACTCATCTAGCTTATTTTTAATATTTTTTATATGACGTGTAAAAGTGATTTCGATATCCTATTTACAGAATAAACAATTTCATTTCATTTCATTTCAATTTCATTTCATTTCATTTCATTTCATTTCTCTAAAGTAGGTATCTAAATGGGAGCTCTTATCCACGAATGATGAGAGTTTTCAAGGCAAGATTTAAAAATAAACATCCTCTATTCATCCCTTTATATTTATTTAGTCATTATTAATGTCAGTGTAACCATCTTGTCATAATCATAATGTTACGTTACACAGCGCTAACTAGTGTTTTTAGTTTGATAGTAGTTTTAGTTTGTTAGACTATAATAGGGAATTATAAACAAAAAAAACCGGCCAAGTGCGTGTCGGACCACGCACAATGAAGGGTTCCGTAGTTGGGATGAATTTATCCCAAAAACAAACATAACTTTGTAGTTGAAAAATATGTTCTCCCATACGGAATGTATCGGAAAACATGTTTTTGCAACTGCAAAGTTAAGTTGGTCGATTATTACTCGTTAACTTGTAAAGCCTACTTAGCTGTGATAGTTTTCCTTTTAATTGCGTTATATAAACTACGGCTGTGATTTTTTCACACATCCAAAACCAACCATTTAGCTGGCAGGGGGGGGGGGGACACTTGACTCTTACAAAAATTAGCACTTTAAAGCTTAATATTTCGCAAACGGATCCTTGAATCCAAAAATGGTTTTACAAACTCACCACAATGTGTTTAAAGGACCTTTCCAATGATACCTATACCACATTATGGGTTGAAAAAAAAAAACATCACCACTTTACGTGTAGGAGAGGTACCCTAAAAAAAATGTTTTTCATAATTTTGTTTTACCACTTTGTTGGCGTAATTAATATGTATACCTATGCCAAATTACAGCTTTCTAGTACTAAGGGTCTCGGAGTTAGACCGCGGACAGACATACGGACATGACGAAACTATAAGGGTTCCTTGTTTACTTCGGAACCCTAAAAACTTAGCGACTGATGATGAGATACTGTTACTGTGTGTTTTTGATATGAATTTGAGTAAGCGAAAAATTAACTAAACTAACGACAAATATTGATTAATAATAAAATCCAGAACGAGCTTCCAAAAAGTGGGTTGTGATTAATCCTTCTAGCCGTGCGACTAAATTACTACGTGAGCAACTAGAAATACAGAGAGATCCCCTCTATTGTTGGTGAATCATTTGGGTTAGGTTAGAACTGTGACCAGCGAAATAGCGTTATTTACCACAAGGATAACAACTGTAAACAATCACTTAACAATGCAATTATGAGTAGGAAAAGGTATCTGTCATTCGTTTTTTGAAATAATTATCATTTTGTATTTTAAGTAACTCAAATTAGTGTTTGTAAGTTGCTGTTCTGTTGATTTCTCGTCACTCGCAGTCAGTCCCTCACTCATTAGGTACCATAACGTAAATTAATTATTTTTGTCACTTAAAACTTTAATTTACAGTCACTCGTCTACCCTATTATAATTAATCAGCGTTTCAGAAAGTGGGAGGCTGAATATTAACAATTGTTTTACTATTTAGGGTATGTATAGAATGTCCACTTCGTCCGACCAGAAGTATTATACTTAGCTAGACGGCTAGACCACAACAAATAGGGAAGCGCCTAATATTGCGACCACAGTTGCGCTTACTACAAATTGCTATGAGTTTTTTTGTAGGAACTACGAAATTTTTAATTTTGTCTGCTGTGCTTGTACTTTCGTATTTCGGCATTATGGTGGAGTTTCTATCAGTGGTTTTATTTTATTTCAGCCTGTTGACGACTACTGCTGCACAGGAGCCTCCTAATAGACTAATATGTGAAACTTCAGAAGGGAAAAAGAACATTATTTGTGATTGTAATTGCAAAACCTATACAGTTGTTGTTACTAAATACCTATAAGAAATAAAGAATGACAATCTTTATATACTTGGAGGCTTTTTTTGGAGAAGAAAACCGTATTCTGTTTATAAAGAAAAGTTTTGGATCCATCGATCTATTTCGCTGGACATGACTTGAGCATTTACTCGAAACATGAAGCATGATATGTGGTTACTGATTAATTCAAAATCAAAATATTTTATTTCACATAAACCTACAAGGGCACTTATGAAACGTCAGTAGCTAGGTGCACGGTTCCAATTGGTCGCTTCCTATGGAGAAGAGCCGGCAAGAAACTCCACGGTTACTCTTTTAAAAATAAATTGTTTCTACAATGTTTTCAAATTACAGTATGGGAGGACAGGGTAGGCCTATCAACAATTACCAGGTACTTAGTAAAATAGAAAATGGTCAACAAGTCTACAGCCTACAACGTTCTCACATTCACAAAATCTAAAAGAAAATAATCTAATACAAAAGATAAACAAAATAATAAAAATAAGAACCTACTTAAACCAAATGACATGATTGCCACTACAGCTGTAACAAATCTAATTTGATTTAAAAAAATATAGAAAATTGTAGGTATATAATGTCAAATACTGAAAAGATTACGTCAATGAAGTATGTAAAAAAAGTCAAATAAAATAATCATCGTAATTTGGGAGCAGTTAATAGACATTTACATTGTTATGCCGTTAATGAGATACCAGGGAAGCCACATGTGCAGAAGGAATTATTGCCAGACTTCCTTGTCTTCAACGTTCAATTACCAGATGTTATAGAGTAGCCTTATATCTAGAGTCCAATAATTAGCCTAAGTACTTAAATATTGTTTCCACTGCTAAACTAGAATGTTATCTCTGTCATCTCCGTGAGAGGAAACGGACCGTCCACCACGCTGGGCCAGTGCGTCTTGGTGAACCAGAACCCTAAAAATGGTAATTCGTAAAGATTGATCCATATAAAAGTCTTTGAGGAGGCCCATATTCTGCAGTGTCTACAGTCTGATATGTCTGAATTAAAATCACAATGCATACATGTTAATATAAATGGGTTTAATAAACACAATACTGCGGGCGATAAAGACACTCAAGAGATAATTAAGAAGTTCCATTTCACATAATCTTGTAGAACCTAAACGGAACAAATATTTCGGAAACACTTTTATTTATTTGTTTAACTAGCTTTTGCCCGCGGCTTCGCCCGCGTGTATGTCGGAAAATATCCCACGGGAACGTAGGTACTACCGAGATTTCATACCTAATAAAATAACAGAGGAAAACGTCATTGACTCCTACCGCTGCGCCCGCGTTGCTCCGCGTAATTTTGAAACTGATAGACATATACCATCGCGGACTTTATTGTTGAACTTTTTAAGATCTTCAATCCCGTAGAACATAAATTTGATGTATCTGTAACGGTATACGCGGCGCACGCCAGTAAAGCTCCCAGTCGGCATGATTTTTTCCGACATCTTTGACAATAATCGTCATATTTCAGCCAATTATCACAAAACCTTAATTAATTATACACTAAAACCTTTCGCATGAATCACTCCGTCCATTGGTGAAAACCGTTTGAAAATCCGTTCGGTAGTTTTTGAGTTTATCGCGTTCAGACAGACAGACAGACAGACGCGGCGGGGGACTTTGTTTTATAATATGTAAGGATGTAAGGTTAACACATACAAGTGGTTAGTAGTAGAGGTAGAGATCTTTGTAAATAAGCTAGTTAGAAATAGGAGCACAGCAGTAACAGTGTTGCAAGTTAAACTTGAGACAAGAGATGCCGATACATTCCACCAGCATCTATGACAAATCTTTTACTGTTCAAGGTTAAACATAATACTTCCCCTCTCCTCTCCTTAAACATTACATACAACACATTTTACATTGTATAGAATGTTTTTTTTCTTTTTCTAACTGAACAGGCAGCTGTGCTGCTGGGGACTTTGTTGCGCCACTTCTTCCCAGCTAAAGGCACTAGGAAGTGGTGAAGGGTGAGCGTTTTGGGAGACTGTCTTATGTAATTTTAACGTTCGAAAAGTGCTGATTCTCAGCCTAGTTTGAATAAATGTCTTTTGAATTTGAATTATCATAATATTTTTTTGCTCCTGTTTCATGATTATTATAAATATTTTTATATAGATAAGTACATGCTTTATGTATGTAAATATTTATGTTTTTATTGAACTTACATGTGGTACACTACAGTCTACTTACAATATTGTTTCTCCTAAGCCCCTATTAATTTACATAAGAAATTTTTCATAGGTTTTCTCCATTTATAATTGTTTATATGTTGAACATAATAAAGAGTATTCTTTTCTATTCTAGTTCAGGGAAGTACTACCAACGTAGTGCTAAACAGCGTCGCTATGGTCCAATTTGGAAGGTAAGGGTGCCGGTGTAATTCCTCAATACTCAATATCATTATTGCTTTACCATAATGTGTACTTAGGTGGTAACTATATAATATTTAGATCATTATGGACCCTATGGCACAGCAAAAAGGGTAGGAGAGAGGAAGCTCTGTTTTAGGAGATAATTAAGTTGTTATTGTGGGATCAATAGGCTTGTAGTGGTATGTAACCCACACATGCACACAACTGCCAACTCAACTACTTAAGACGTGTGTCGCCCGTCTGTGGCCCCAGTCAATCTGAGTTCTAACACGATACGACACACAAGCAGTTACTACCTGCGTCCCGCGTCATCTCGCGTCACATTATATAAATAGTTACTCGTATTCAGTTTATAAACCGTGTTTAGTCATAATAATTCCATAATAAATTCAGTGTGTTTAAACTAAAGGAATATTTCATTTCATTACTTATAGAACCTATGACACACCCTAACAAAAGTTCTATAGGCTTGATCAAGTAGATCTTCTGTACTTCCATACTATGTGACAGGGTTGCGACGCGACTGCGACGCCGCTGCGACTGCGCTGCGACCGCGACGCGAGTGCGACCGCGCGATTTAATCCCGCAACAGCGGCAGTCGGTCACAAATTTATAATTTGTACAATTACCAGCGCCCCCGAGACTTGGGGAGTATAGAGCTATGAAGCGTAGAAGAGGCACTGATCATATTTTTCTTTTGAGTATTTCATTGTGAAAGTACCTATGTAGATCAAAAGCAGGGATGTTGCGGATATTCGCATCCGTATCCGCAATTGTAGAGCTTCCAAATTTGTTTAGACCTCCGCATCCGCATTAATCAATGTAGAAAGAATCAACAAAATGGAAATTATAATCATTTACTTCATCTATATCTATCAAACAATTTAGTTTTCCATTTCCAATTTAGATCCCTTAAAAAAACTTGGGACCCGCATCCGCATCCGTGTATGTGAGCCAACAAAAATCCGCATCCGCGGATGTTAAAAATTTGCATACGCAATATCCCTGATCTAAAGTAACAATTTATACTTTTTACTGGTGGTCGCAAGCGCTATTGCTGAGCATGAGGTCCTGGGTTCGATTCCCGGGTCGGGCAAAGTGTTATTGGGTTTTTCTATCTGAAATTTCTCAGTAGCAGCTCGGAGTCTGGATTTGTGCCCGGTTGATGGCAATAGGCTCGCCCCCTATTACTTGGGACTTAAATATAACTGGCGAAATGTGGGTGTACCTGCTACAGGGACACCTCTGCCCTACCCTTCGGGGAAACAAGGCGTGATGTTATGTTTTGTGTTAATGTTACTAAAAACAGTTCCTCGAAAAATGTAAATTTTTATTCAGATAGTCGGAGATCATCACCATCTTTGTTTAGTCTACCTTCTTAATAAATCTTCTTTCTTTAAATTCAAAGAGCATCTTGCCGGTGCTGCTGCACCATGTAAAATACTGGTATTCAGCTGCATCCCGATAGACTGGAAGCTGACCCCAACATAGTTGGCAAAAGGCTAGGCAGATTGATTGATCTTGGCAGTGTTGTAATTTGTTCTTATTTCAGCAGATGTTTTTAGACTATTTTACATTGCGGTTAACTTGCTCTTTGATAAGTATGTTGAACCATTCAAATGAATACTTAGCTTAGCTTTATTTCGATTGACCTGATCCGCATTTTTGACTCTTAAATTCCTAAGACTTTTGAAGTGAAAACTTCTTTAGGCACGTTGGGCATTTTTGAGATGGGATTAAACCATTGCTTTCGCGACACTGTGACGACACCTCATTTTTGTAAACGCGATTGTGTTCTTTATTACGTTACGGATCAATGTTCTATGCAAGTATTTTTACTTTAAAGGTTTTGTAAACGCGATTGTGCTCTTTATTTATATTAAGTTACGGATCAATGTTCTATGCATGTATTTTTACTTTAAAGGTTTTGGACGTAGTTTTTTTTGTAAACGCGATTGTGCTCTTTATTTAGATAAGGTTACGGACCAATATTCTATACAAGTATTTTTCTTCCAGCAAGGCGATCTTGTTCAAGTTTTCACTTCTGTCGGTACTTTCGGAGTGCCACAAAAAAAATATTTCGAATCCGTGACTATTTTCAAATCGTGCCCCTTCTACAACATTCGTAGCCCCACTATGAGGGTAGAATCGCCTGGTAGCAGCGCAGACAAATAAATTTAGCAGCGAGATAAGCGACGTATAAATCAGACGACTACAACGCACGCTTACCACGGGAAAAATGTTCCGATGCAACTCTAAGCGCAGCTAACTTCAGAGGTAACCTACTGACTTTAAGAAATGCAGTGTGAACCGGATTAATCTGCTTTTCTTTGCGGTTTACCGTTCTATTTTTGATAAGTTTTGTTTTTGAAAAAGTCCTTAACTTCATAGATATAGTGACTATAAAAAATGCAGTGTTAATCGGATTAAACTGCTTTTCTTTGCGATTTACCGTTCTAATTTTGAAAAATTTTTGTTTCTTTGTAATTCTAAGCTCAGCTAACTTCAGAAGTAACCTACTGACTTTAAGAAATGCGGTGTGAGCCGGATTAAACTGCGGTTTTCTTTGCGGTTTACCGTTCTTATTTTGAAAAAATATTGTTTTTATCACATCTATTCAAAAAGAGCTAATTCGTTCTTCGTAAACAGGGACTAAACTTTTTAATCCCTAGGGATTAAAAGTGATTTGAATTTGGAATTTGGATATTGTTAGTAAAAGTTCCAATTACCAAAGAGATCAAACACGAACATTGTATGAACAAGTAACAGGCTGGCAAGAGAGAGAAAGTGTGAATTTGGTCAAAATGAAAATCCAAGATGGCGGCTTAGAAAATTTTCAATTTTTTTGTCTTTGGTGTCGTTTTCATAGTTTTCGAGGGTGCTAAAGCCGATAGTGAGGTCAAAATGTAAATCCAAGATGGCGGCTCTGAAGATTTTCAAATTTATCATCATGGGTATCGTTTTCACGGTTTTTAAGGGTGCTAAAGCCGATGGTGAGGTCAAAATGAAAATCCAAGATGGCGGATGCAAAAATTTAAAAAAAATTCGTCATGGGTATCGTTTTCATGGTTTTTAAGGGTGCTAAAGCCGATAGTGAGGTCAAAATGAAAATCCAAGATGGCAGCTGCGAATAATTTAAAAATTTTCATCATGGTTATCGTTTTCATAGTTTTCGAAGGTGCTTAAGTCTATAGTGAGGTCACAATGTAAATCCACGATGGTGGCAGTGATTTTTTTTAAATTTTACTTGCGAAGGAACTTTGTTCCTGACGGGGGTCGGATCATACACGTTTTTTTTGCTCATAGAGGGTGATAAAAAGTAGCGTGTTCACCTCGGGAGCAACACTATTTTAAGCTCGAGTGGCGTACTTTGAATCCCTCGCTGCGCTCAGGATTCTACTTTAGAATCCCTCGCTACGCTCGGGATTCTACTCTAGAATCCTTCGCTCCGCTCTGGATTCAAAGAAACACTCTCGCCTTAAAAATAGTTCTTTGCTCCCTTGGTAAACAATCTAGGTACTATTATTTGTAACTCTAAGCGCAGATAACTTTAGAGATAACCTACTGACTTTAAGAAACGTAAACTTTGCAGTTTGCCGTTCTAATTTTGAAAAAGTTTTGTTTATGTAAACTTCAGAGGTAACTTAGTGACAATAAAAAATGCGATGTGAAAAAGATGGTTCTGGATCTTTTATATTTTTTGTAAATAAAAGATTTCTAGCTGCGTTGGTTGCACATAATGAGATTTTATATTTAAATTCTTCGTCTTTGGTTGCACATTGCATTTGTGTAAAGAACGTAGGTATTCAAGTCAACAGTAGATACCTACAGCGGAATGGAATCGAACTCACGATCTCAAGCTTTCTCTGCTTCTACTGTTGAACTATGCCGCTTGTTTATTACAAACTAGCTTATGCCCGCGGATCTACCCGCATGGAGGTCAGAAATTATCCCACAGATACGTACTACCAGGATGAAAAGTATCCTATGTGTTAATCCAGGATATTTATTTATTTATCACAAACACTGCTATGTTTACAGGAAATTCCTAATGCGGTAGCGTGGTCCTTAATTAAACTATCATAACACATACAATATTATTTTAGTGAATTCATTCAGAGAGCAAGAACATAAATCGATCCTGTCAACCGTGGCTTCCGGCGCCGTGATACGTAATTGTCAGGCACATTCAGATAAATCTCCTTCAAAACACCGGAATTATAGGTCTTACCACGTAACAGTTTGAATACTTATGTGGTTATAGCTAAGAAAGAAAGAAAGAAATCATTTATTTGCTAATAATGTAGGTATACATATAAGTTGGAATATTTATTAAGTGTCCCGATACATTTTACCTTAAGGCATGCAAAATATTAGGTTTGAATTAAATAGTAATATAGATACAGCTATTACGATCATTATTAGTCATAATCGAATTTAATAGATTGTTACAGATCCGACACCAAAAAAAAACAAAATAATTGTCCCTCCTTGTCTCGAGTTTGTTGTACCCGACCATACCGATGACGAATAAAGTTGGATATAAACTATCTGTGTGCCGAAACTGTCAAATTTCATCCAAATCCTATTAGTAGCATGATACTAATGATTGAAATCGGTCTACAAATCTCAAATAAATAAATATCTCTTTAAGTATATTATATTAGTGTAGAAATATATACAGTGTGATTCTTCATAATGTGCACATATCGAAATGAGGGAATCTATGCTTAATTTTAACGAAAGAGAAAAGATTTAAAAAAATCTAAAAAAAAATCTTATACATTTTAAGGAATAAAAAAAAAATTGTAACAAAACTGTGTTTAAACTAAATCATCTATCGCGATGAAACAAACTCCATAATGATTGGCGTCCACATAAAATGAAAATTGAGAAAAAATACTACCCTCCATTGAAAATAAACATGTTTTTTTAGCAAAAATCTGTATTTTTTTTTATACATTTTTACAATAATTGTAAAATTTATAAATATGATTCCAAAGAGAAGAAAACAATAATAATAAAAAAAAAATTACAAAAAAATTAAAACAAAAAAAAATTGAATATTTGTTCCGTTGATAAAATTAAGCATAGAATCATTCCGATATGTGTACATTATGAAGACTCACACTGTATACTAGTTTTTGCCCGCGATTTCGACCGCGTGGAGGTCGGCAAAAAGTATCATATGTCCTAACCCAGGTCATGGTCTACTCATGTGCCAAATTTCATCTAAATCTGTACAGCTGTTTTAGCGTGAAAGCGCAACAAACACAACTCACTTTAAAAAAAAAAACAAAATTCAAAATATTTTATTTCACATAAACCTACAAGGGCACTTATGAAACGTCAGAAGCTAGGTGCACGGTTCCAATTGGTCGCTTCCTATGGAGAAGAGCCGGTAAGAAACTTCACGGTTACTCTTTTAAATCGTATCTCTTTTTAATCTTTTGTATATAATATTAGTTAGGATAGTGTGATGGGCTCTTTCAAAAGCCTGATATTTACTGCCTCAAGGTACTGTGTTAGATAAGAAGGTATATTTTATTTCATGCAGGCCAAACCCGCGACGTAGCACCGAAAGCAATCGAGCTGTAAACCTTTCCCGCGACATTTTTCCTATCCTAAAACTATAAAAAATTCAAAATAACCTGCTCTAAACTCACATTCACTAAACCTAACCCGCCTAAACCTAAGCCTCACAGTTTTAAAACCGTTTTACATAAAACTATTCCCCAAATGTTTTATGCCCCCGACGAGTTAGCGGAGAAGATTGCAATTTGCCCCTAACATTAAAATGTGCTGGCACAATTTGTGAATATTGGATAGGAATTTATATTACGTGGTGGCTGGTCTCTTGTGGAGGAAAGGATTAGAAGGTGCTAGATTTTTTGGACTTTTGTGTAGGAAGCAGTTTATAAAGAAACATAACATAACATCACGCATTTAATACCCAGATGGGTTAGGCAGAGGTGTACACCCACATTTCGCCTGTTAAATTTTAGTCCCATATAATAGGGAGAGAGCATATTGCCATCAACCGGTCACAGAGAACAAAGGAAAACACATCAAGTAAATACTTCTCACAGCAGGGTAAAGATAGCTGCAAAAATGTAAAGAGACTATAACCCACTGATTACTACGCTTGCTCTATAATTTCAGATCTATATAATGTACTTTTGTTTTTAATATTTTTGTATTTCCAATTGTATTTGTGACCATAGCTCATTTTTGATTCTACTTTATTTTATTACTCATATGTAATTCAGCTCAAGGGCGGATCCAGGATTTATTTCTGGGAGGGGCACATAGGCCAGACAGATAAGGTGTCTCTCATATCTTGTATTGCACTATGCTGTTTCTGGAATTCATTCTTTTTCAATGAAGATATATACACCGTGAAATTTGAATCACAGTTTTGCTAGAACAAACGTTGTTCAGACCATGGTCTACTACCATTCTACAGAATTCAATAAAAAAAAAAACATAAATTGGTTTTTGAAAAAACACAAAAAGACAAAGTTTAAAATGTCAAGATTATCTACTGCTTACTAAATTTCGTTTATGGAGGTACATTTCCCTGTAGACAATGCTGTGTCCCGTGCGTGGTGTATGTGGGAGTAACGATAATCTTGACATTTTAAACTTTGTTTTTTTTTTGTGTTTTTTCAAAAACCAATTAAGTTTTTTTTTTGTTGAATGCTATAGAATGGTAGTAGACCATGGTCTAAACAACATTTGTTCTAGCAAAACTGTGATTCAAATTTCACGGTGTATAGTAGCCTCTTCAGCGTTCATCGTTAAAGCAACGTCTTGATAGATATGCATTCAGGACAGTCCATTCAGACGATTCGATTTTATTTTACCGTTTGTGTTCGATTTTATTTTCACGTTTATTTTTGTGTTTTGGGGGACTGTCTTAGGTAATTTTGACGTTCGAAAAGTGCTGATTCTCAGCCTAATTTGAGTAAAAAACTTTTGAATTTTAAATTTTTGAGTGCTGTGCACTTCTGTAAGTGACAAATTCACAATTCCTAAAACTGTATGTGATTTTAGTTCGTGTATGGCCTAGTGAATAAGTCGATGAAGTGCCATAACAATAAATAAATATACTATAAGTAGGCACAGTTTTTCTCTATTACTTATGTATACTTTTTTATCTTGTATAAGTGGTGTCCCCTGATAAACTTATAATGAACTAGCTGCACCCCGCGATTTCACTCGTATAAGTCTCAATCCCGTGGAAATATCGGGATAAAAAGTATCCTATGTCCTAACCCAAGTCAAGGTCTACTCATGGACCAAATTTCATCCAAATTTGCTAAGCTGTTTTAGCGTGAAAGCGTAACAAACAAAAAAACAAACATACAAAAAACCAAATTATTTATCTTTGAATTTAAGATTTTTAATAAGTAAATTTGAAAACATTGCTAGGTTTCGAACCCGCATCCTCGTGCCGTAAGCTTATGTGCCGCCATAGTAATAATATGGAAAAAAGGCTATTGATGGTAGACGAGTTATAAATGTTTGCTACGCAGCATCCGTAGCAAAGTTCGTAGCTCGCGTAGCACTCTGGTAATCTGTTTACAGCCAAAATTTGTTTGAATAAATATATGTGTGAGATTAATAAAAGTATTAAATAATGTTGTAAAATGAGGCGTGACATCAGACGACATTAATTACATTTTCAGAATTATTAAACAAAACTAAAAATATAATATAACCTAACTAAAACTATTAACAAACTAAAAATTAAATATGGCGTCGACAAATTCCTCCGCGTCACTGTCGACTGGTAATGTACCCAAGAGACTGGCGGCATTGTCACGTTGTATGGCAATGCTTAGCCTCTGGCCAAGGTAAAAGCCAGCCCTTGGGTCACGGGAAGTGTCAACCAGCCGTTTAAATAATTCATTTTTATTGCTACTTTAAAATAAAAAACCGGCCAAGTGCATGTCGGACCACGCACAATGTAGGGTTCCGTAGTTGGGATGAATTTATCCCAAGAACAAACTTAACTTTGTAGTTGAAAAAAAAAATCTTTCATACAGAATGTATGGGAGAACATGTTTTTACAACCGCAAATCTAAGTTGGTCGATTATTACTCGTTAACTTGTAAAGCCTACTCAACTGTGATAGTTTTCCTTTTAAATTCGTTATATAAGCTACTACTCTGAATTTTTTCACATATCTAAAACTAACCATTTAGCTGGCAGGGGGGGGGACACATGACTCTAACAAAATTTTCCACTTTAAAGCTTAATATTTCGTAAACGGATCTCTGCATTCAAAAATGGTTTTAACACACTCACAGTGTTTTTGAAAGACCTTTGCAACGATACCGCACACCAAGGGATAGAAAAAAAAAAACATCCCCAATTTACGTGTAGGGGAGATACCCTAAAAGAAAATATTTTTCATAATTTTATTTTACCACTTTGTCGGCATGATTAATATGTATACCCATGCCAAATTACAACTTTCTAGTGATAACAGTCTTGGAGCTAGACCGCGGACAGACAGACAGACAGACAGACAGACAGACGGACATGACGAAACTATAAGGGTTCCTTGTTTACTACGGAACCCTAAAAACCGTAAACATAATTAAATTATGAGAAATAAAAAAAACTGAAAATGTTTTGTCTGAACGAAAATATTGTTCAAAATGTTTCTTACTCCATCAACCACAAACCGTTTAATAGATTTTAATAAAGGTAGATCGTGTCTTGGATTAACACACAAGATGATTTTTTACAGATTTTATTAAGCAGAAGACCCCAGAGATGTGACTGGAATAGCAGGCAACAGCTGGTACCCAACAAAAAAATGAACTCTTCAAACTCCATAACAATAAAGCACTTACTAACTAAACATTACCGCCGTAACAGCTGTAGTGTTGCGCCAATTTTCAAATAAACATAAAACGATATTCGTCCGATAGATAGTGGTGTGCCGTTACTGTTATCGGGCACATAAAGTCGAACGGTTCGAAATTAAAAAGAATAACGGTCAGCGACATCGCCTCCGGCGGTTTGTGAACGGTTCCTGATATTTTGTATACACGTTATAGTCGGGTTTTTGTCACAATTATCGCGGTGGGAAAGGGTAGTGTTTCTTCTTTATTTTTTAAGCGGTTCTTTAATAGTCTGTAGGAGATTGGGTCGGTAATTAAGAGAGTAATCCATTTAAAGCTAGCTGTCTAACAAGAGTGTATTGTGTGGCAGGTGTGTAGTCGTTAGTTTGAACTGCAAAACACTGAAAAGAAGTTTCGAGGAACCATTTATTTTTGACTAGCTTCTGTCTGCGACTTCGTCCGCAAGTCTATATAACCTTCCTTAAGAATTGGACTATCCAATGCAAAAGGAATTTTTCAAATCCAACTGGCAGTTCCGGAGATTAATCCCTACATACAAACTTACAAACAAACATATAAACAAACTTTTACCTCTATTATATTATTAATTATATATTAATATTATAAAATAGATACGAGCACAACAAGGAGTTAGTTTATCGCCACCTATGGACGTTTACAAAACCATGTCCATAGGGCACTGCAGAAGCGTTGCCATCCTAGCGAAAATGTGGAAATGTCTCCAGCGTCTGTAATCACAACGGTATCCTTCAAAATGGAACACAGCAACTCTGTTTGGAGGCAAAAATAAAGAAAGCAAGAAAGAAAAGAAAGAAAAGAAAGAAAAGAAAGAACAGAAAGAAAAGAAAGAAAAGAAAGAAAAGAAAAGAAAGAAAAGAAAGAAAAGAAAGAAAAGAAAGAAAAGAAAGAAAAGAAAGAAAAGAAAGAAAAGAAAGAAAAGAAAGAAAAGAAAGAAAAGAAAGAAAAGAAAGAAAAGAAAGAAAAGAAAGAAAAGAAAGAAAAGAAAGAAAAGAAAGAAAAGAAAGAAAAGAAAGAAAAGAAAGAAAAGAAAGAAAAGAAAGAAAAGAAAGAAAAGAAAGAAAAGAAAGAAAAGAAAGAAAAGAAAGAAAAGAAAGAAAAGAAAGAAAGAATAACATTTATTTGGGAACAGTTCGTGAAACACAAAATACAAATAACAAAATGAAAAAACCGGCCAAGTGCATGTCGGACCACGCACAATGTAGGGTTCCGTAGTTGGGATGAATTTATCCCAAGAACAAACTTAACTTAGTAGTTGAAAAAAAAAATCTTTCATACAAAATGTATCGGAGAACATGTTTTTACAACCGCAAATGTAAGTTGGTCGATTATTACTCGTTAACTTATAAAGCCTACTCAGCTGTGATAGTTTTCCTTTTAAATTCGTTATATAAACTACTGCCGTGAATTTTTTCACATATCTAAAACCAACCATTTAGCTGGCAGGTGGGGGGGGGACACTTGACTCTAACAAAAATTTGCACTTTAAAGCTTAATATTTCGCAAACGGATCTCTGAATTCAAAAATACTTTTAACATACTCACAATGTTTTTGAAAGACCTTTCCAACGATACCCCACACCAAGGGATAAAAAAATAAAAATCCCCACTTTACGTGTAGGGGACCCTAAAAAAAAATATTTTTCATAATTTTATTTTACCACTTTGTCGACATGATTAATATGTATACCTACCCATGCCAAATTACAACTTTCTAGTACTAACAGTCTTGGAGCTAGACCGCGGACAGACAGACAGACGGACATGATGAAACTATTAGGGTTCCTTGTTTACTACGGAACCATAAAAAGTGTGTGCCTCACGGCTAATATCACGCCAAATAGGTATGTAAATAAATACTTTCTCGGGTAAATTTATTATGACGAATTACAAAGAATAGGAAGATCACTCAGTGATATTATGTATAGCAACGTCTACCTAAGAAGGTAGGTACTGCCATCACCAAATCAAGATGATTGAAGAAAGTGGTCAGTGAAAAACTCACTTTTATCAATGAACGCTTACCTATTCTCTTAAATCTACTACTTACAGCATCCACACACAATACAACCTATTTTCAAGCCAAAAAATCGCTACATCTCTAATGGTCTAAGATCCGACCTAGAGACGACCTTCACCCATCTGTTTAACGGATGAAAAGTATTTTATATCAAAAATATATCGCGAGTGGGTTGGCTAAAAAATTCCTGGCCAGACTTTGATGAATAAAAAATTCAAAATGACTTTATTTCAATAATTGCACTCATTCGTTTTAGTAACAAATGTTTCGCTTAAAAAACACTATCCATTAATATATCACTTATGGCTATTGGGCGCCATGAACATTCCTAAACTTAGGTGGCTGAGTAGTCACCTATTTAGGTCATTAACTCCGAATTTACTAACGGCAAAAGTCGAGTTAGTAGCAAAGGTTCTCCTTGAAAAGCTCCTTCAAACATACTTTTGATTTAAAATACCTTTCATCTATTTAACAGATGGGTGAAGGTTTTTCATAGGTCGGATCTTCTACTATAATAAAAAAAAACCTCAAACACCACTTCAATCATAATTTTATCACCACGGAGACTATCCTACAGTGTTAAACGGAAATAAAGTGTCAACGTTCGTGTCGACGTCAGTCAACTCGAGAGATTCTTGGCACTAGCCTGGTGTGTGTTTATTCATGAGTATTGTATGTTCACGGTTGATTTCAGTGCGAGGTGAGCAGTGGTCTATGGGAAGCTTGAAGGACCTCGTCCGGGGATCTGTTATTTGAAAGTATTGTAAAAGCCAATTATTTTTAAAAGAGTAACCGTGGAGTTTCTTGCCGGCTCTTCTCCATAGGAAACGACCAATTGGAACCGTGCACCTAGCTTCTGACGTTTCATAAGTACCCTTGTAGGTTTATGTGAAATAACATATTTTGAATTTGTACTTACTGTGCTGTGCTATTGCTGTGTACGACAATGTACTTTTTATCATCATCATCTTCATCAGCCTATAAATGTTCCCACTGCTGGGACACAGGCCTCCTCTTTGTGAGAGGGACTGGGCCGTAATCCACCACGTGGGCTCAATGCGGGTTGGTAGATGTCACATGTCTACGAATTTTCGGTTTTAGGACATGCTGGTTTCCTCACGATGTTTTCCTTCACCGTTTTGAGAGCAGTGGTGATGAAATTATTTACACAAAGTAAAGCGCCTGCCTGAATTCAAACCTACGACCTACAACTCGTAAGTCGCGGCCGTTACCACTGGGCCACCACTGCTCACCTCACTTTTTATATCTAAACTAATATTAAAATTAGAAAAGATTTGATTTTTTGTATGTTTGTTTATCACGCTTTCACGCTAAATGGCTGAATGGATTTGAATGAAATTTAATACACGCGTTAACCATGACCTAGGTTAGTACCTAAAATACTTTTTATCTCGATATTCTCATAGAATCGGTACTTACGCGGGTAAAACAGCAGGGCACGGTTAGTATGTCACAATTTAATTAAATATTTAATCTTTCTCGATATAAAATTTCATTATTATCATCTGCCTGCTTTTCTCCAACTATGTTGGGGTCGGCTATCAGTCTAACCGGATGCAGCTGAACACTACTACTATATTGTACACGTATTTTTTCTTTTTTGACGTAATCAAAAGATTACGGTGATACATTGAGTAAAATGTGGCATGACGTCACGCCTTGCTAGATTTAACACTGCGCTGTGACGTAGCGAGCCCCCACTCCCCAACTTTAATGCGTGTTTTCTAAATTATTTTTTATTAATATGATAGAGCAAAAAATACGTCTAATATTTTTTATTATCTGAAAGACGGACTAAATAGAATTTCTTTTTTTACCTAGGCAATTACCGTATTCCCTTCATACACACATACACGACCCGAAGAAAATCAGAATTTTCTCTACACCCAGTAAATCAAATCAACCATTAGGCTGCTTCCACACGAGCGACACGTGATTAGGCAGTTCGCACACGGGCGACACGTGAGCTATTTAAGCTGAGTTCGGCTCCGTAATATAATAAAGCGCCAGACTTGTTGTACTGTATTAGATTTACTGTTCACCTATTGTTTGCAGAGTAGTGAATTAGGACAGAGACTAAAATACGTCTATTTTTACGGTAGTTGGTTAATTGATTCAGGCGTGACGGGCGATAAGGCTCACTCTGCGTTCAGCGCTCGGTGTGGCAACACGCCGTGTTCGGGTTCGCGACAAGTCAATCGTCATCTTGAGGATGCCTCGTTGAGAGGGACACGTGTCGATTTTTTTCAGGGTTTTTTATGGCTCTTTAGAAATAGCTAAGTGGAAAACAGGTTACTAAATATATCCACGTCTATTGTATTTTATTTGGTAGTTGTTATGTGTTACAAATAATAATAATAATCAGCCTATAATGTTCCCACTGCTGGGACACAAGTCTCTCTCTGTGAGAGGGAGTGGGCCATGATCCACCACGTGGGCCCAGTGCGGGTTGGTGGATGTCACATGTCTTCTAGTTTTTGGTTCTAAGACATGTCAGTTTCCTCACGATGTTTTCCTTCACCGTTTTGAGAGTAGTGGTGATTAAATAATTAAAAAAAATAAAAATAATTTAAACGAACGTGTTAAACAAACCACACGCTATGAGCAAGACGTCTTGATTAAAAGTTCATTACCCAATCATTATTATCTTGTTGTAGGAGTCATGTCCATTTATTTTACACATTTAAATGGTTTAAAACAAAACTCAAGATTTCTTAGTTAATTAAGAAAGTACCTGTATTATGAATATTGAAAAAAAACTGTGGCACCTGACCTTTAAAGTAAAAATACTTGCATAGAACATTGATCCGTAATGTAATATAAATAAAGAGCACAATCGCGTTTACAAAAATGAGGTGTCGGTAACGGTGTCGCGAGTTCAATTGTTTTTTCCCATCTCAAAAATGCCCAACGCGCCTAAAGAAGTTTATCTACTCTCATTGCGTAATATTCGAATTATAAAATTCAAAACGAGTTTATATTGACATACTTTATGAACACAATACCGAAATTTAAAAATAGAATCATGCAACAAAATAATGCTATAAAACATTTTTTTTTCTATTACGATACAGGGCTATTCCAAGAAGTTAATATCACCGAGGAGTTTCCATCAACTTTTGCATTGGAACGTTTAAACGGGGGCCAGCAGCACCCGCTGTAGCGCATTTGTGCGGTGATGTGCTGGTGCAGACGACATTCATTTGTGCAGTTGTACTGAATTTCGTGGGATTTTTCAAATTTATTCTTGATCTTTAACTTTGATCTTTTATTTAGTATTAGGTTCAATCCCAATGTATGAGAGTAGATAAAGTAGTGTATGAAACTGCACATAACTAGGTATTAAAACATTCGTGTGATACTATTAAAAACCTCGCCTACGGCTCGGTTTTTTAACACACACTCATGTTTTAATACCCCTCATTATGCAACAGTTTCATAAACTACTATTTCACTTTGCATAGATAAAAATCTGAAAATATTCTGTAATAGAAGTTTATGTAAAGATTGCATGAAAAATAAAACGATGTTTCTAAATAGCACACTTTTTCAGAAATCATTAATAAAAATTACATTAGTTCCACTATCGGTTAAGAGATGGCGCTGACCTAAAACTGCAATTCTACACCGCAGTGTTAAAATTCTCTGACGAACATTATAGGCCTCGCCGATGAAAATTTAAAATTTTACGGAACCCTCGGTACGCGAGTCCGACTCGCTTTTGACCGGTATTTTTTTCTTAATTTGGAACCATATTGAGCACACTCATTTCAGAAGTCATACGAAACATTACTTGATTAATTTAACTCTATTTTAAGCCAAAACTCTCCGTCCCATCCAAACCCCACACTACTCTGTACCACCAGCGCTCTGCAATAACATTACACTGCACACATTACGTCACAGAGCTAATCACTTACACACATAAATTATCAATACTGCCCCTGTGTGGGTGGCGTAGCGCCGTAGCTCGTAGCGGGTCTACGCCGCTACGAGATAGGACCCGTCTACGAGAATTGTGTATTTTCTTGCTGTATTTTTTTTTTTGGTGGCTTTTGTTTAGTAAATGTTGTAACTATTTTTGAATATCGGGTCTAACTTCTACTGCTTCATATAATTTTTTCCCAATGGCTACTTTAGTGAATAATTATGTAATTACCGTAATCACAATTATTAATTATTTATTAATTACTTATAGTAATAAATACGAACGTACTTTTAAATTACGGACTGGTTATCGCTTCATAATTACTGTCCAATTTTTGAAACTTGATGCCATGTTTTTATTGCATTTTAAGGCTTTTGCCTGGTATTATATACTCCAGTACCTGGTCGACCGAGCTCTGCTCGGGTGAAGATAGATAAACATATCGTCCAGGTATACCAACGTTGTATCACATTTCCGAGGCTGTGAAAATAGAGAAAACGAATTTTCCCAGATATGAGATCTAGCTAGATCGATTTTTCAACCCCTATATTGGAACTTTCATCGAAATCGTTAGAGCCGTTTTCGAGAACGTGATTACAAATATATATATATATATATATTACTATCCTACTATATATTACATTATATGTAATATGTGTGTACGTGTTTATAATAAATTACCTAATGTATTAAAAATATTAAATTGCAGATTATTCAAAAATAAATTATATGAACGGCTGAATGAAAATAATTTCTATAATATTAAGGATTTTTTTAACATAAATTATAATGTTTGTAAATTCAAACTTGTTTATTCGTTGAAGTTTACATGCTTTAATTTTTAAGCAAAACATGTATGATCTCCTATGCTTTAATAACATCTATATATACCATGTTTTACGCAAATAAATTATCTTAAGTTATATATTCTATCCTACTTATTATATTATATTATTATTATACACCGTGTTTGAATCACAGTTTTGCTAGAACAAACGTTGTTCAGACTATGGTCTACGACCATTCTACAGCATCCAATAAAAAAAAAACATAATTGGTTTTTGAAAAAACACAAAAAAGGCAAAGTTTAAAATGTCAAGATTATCTACTGCTTACTAAATTTCGTTTATGGAGGTACATTTTCCTGTAGACAATGCTATGTCCCGTGCGTGGTGTCTGTGTTGTAGGGAGTAACGATAATCTTGATATTTTAAACTTTGTCTTTTTTGTGGTTTTTCAAAAACCAATTATGTGTTTTTTTTTATTGGATGCTGTAGAATGGTAGTAGACCATGGTCTGAACAACGTTTGTTCTAGCAAAACTGTGATATAAATTTCACGGTGTATAATATTATAAATGTGAAAGTTTGTGTATTTGGATGTTTGTTACTCAATCACGCAAAAACGGCTAAATGGATTTGGATAAAATTTGGCACACAGATAGTTTATAAATACTTTTTATCCCTGTAATACGTTCCCGTACAAATATTGCTCATTTAATAGTATAGAATGTTGGGTATAAAAAATGCAAAAAAGGTTCTCATTAAAAAGAGTTTCATTCGCATTATTCTCCAAAAGAAATTCGAAATTCTAATTTTCTTTAAAATGTTTAGGAATGGGGATCTTTTCATTTAAATTTATTCACCATGATAAATATTTACGCTACGCACTTAATTTAATATGTTTTGTCAGAAATCTATAACTATAATTTCGCTTTGACCGCCAGTACCCTAATTGCGTAATACAACACAATCACAATCTGTTTCGATTTGAAACAGATTGCTAATCCATTGATTCATAAGTTGGAAAAAAAATCTGCTAAACAACGTAAATAACGCAATGAATGTTGTTGAACTGTCAAAATGAAACAAATTAGACTTAATTATTTACGAAAATAAGTTCGCAATTAGGGTACAGGACTGTAACAATTGCAACAAAACTCTACTGCTTATACCATAAACAAGTCCAGTATATTTCTACATACACGTTATCTCGTTTTGATATGAAATGTTTATGTTTTGGGCACTCAGATAAGCTTTAAACACTATTGTAATATTATGTAACATAACATAACATCACGCCTTGTTTCCCCGAAGGGTTGGGCAGAGGTGTACCTGTAGTAGGTACACCCACATTACGCCAGTTATGTTTAAGTCCCATGTAATAGGGGGCGAGCCTATTGCCATCAACCGGGCACAAATCCAGACTCCGGGCTGCTACTGAGAAATTCCAGATAGAAAAACCCAATAACACTTTGCCCGACCTGGGAATCGAACCCAGGACCTCATGCTCAGCAGTAGCGCTTGCGACCACTAGACCAACGAGGTAGTGTAATATTATGTGTTAACTAAATAGTTTGGAAGATAGTTTATCTTGCGCTAAGGTTGGACTATTTTTGGGTGTTAGTCTCACCTACAGCAGGGTTTTAAAATTATTAAGTACTTACAGCTATGCCCACCGTTGGTTCAAGTCAGGTGGTCAGTTGAGACATGGTCATCTCTTATCTGCTAGGGCTTAATTTTATCGACGGATTTTTTAAAAAATTGTTTTATTTTTTAATAATAAAAAAAATCTCTTTGGCATCTTATTGATAAATTTTACAATTATTGTAAAAAACTATGAAAAAAATACAGATTTTTGATAAAAAACATGTTTATTTTCAATTGCGGGTAGTTTTTTTTCACATTTTTCATTTTATGAGGACGTCTAATTACTTCCAATCATTATGGAGTTTGTTTCATCGCAATAGATGATTTAGTTTAAAAGTTACACCGTTTTGTTACAATTTATTTTAAATTCCATAAAAAGTATTAAAAAATTATTTAGATTTTTTAAATATTTTTTCTGTCGTTCAAATTAAGAATAGATTCCCTCATTTCGATATGTGTACATCATAAAGAATCACACTATATTTTCAATTGCTTTTGATTATTTTTTGTACATTGTTCACACATATAGAAGCAACAAGAATAATGTACCCAGGATTTTGTAATATCTATATCTAAAAGAGTGTCCTTGGAGTTTCTTGCCTGTTCTTCTCCATAGAGATCTACGTTTCTGAATGGGAAACTAGCTTTAATTTTCTAACTGACCGACTCTTTGACAATTTAAAATTGCCTGTAAATGGTTTAATTGAAATAGATGCTTTGAGTTTGAGTTGAGTTTGGAGATATGAAGATTCGAATCTAGTTTTACCAGCGTTTCAAAAAACCATTAAAATAATGTTTTTTTAAACACGGGTTTCTAGTTTTCCTAAATCAACTTGTATAGTTAATATAGGAATCGAACCTATATCTTTACTACCGGCTGCCACAGTTACACAAGTCTGAATTATATTTTGTACATTTCCTCTCTGAAAAATAAACCTTGAGAGTCGAGGTCAAATGCCATCATTTAATGTTAGTCACTCCGGATCATTTATCTTGGAGATAATAAAAGAAAAGATGGAGAAAGGAAATATTGTTGTGGTTGAAATAATAATATGTAGCATAACACTATACAGTCAAACCTGGGTAAGAGAGAACTGGGTAAGCGAGAAAACTCTATAAATGAGAGTAATAAATAGCCAGGTCCCGTCATTATAACCGTCTAAAACCTCTATAAGTGAGATACAGAAACCTCTATAAGAGAAAGTCGTTTTACACTCGTGGACCTCTATAATTGAGACCGCTACTTGCCTGTACCTCTATTAAGCGACAGTAGAGTGTAATTTAACATCTGCTATTTTATGACTCATTCTTAAATTTCGTGAAAATAACATTGTTTTTTTTCCTCTCTATCTTTTCCAACCAGCCTCAACCTCTATAAATGAGACAGACCACTCCTGTACCTCTATAAGCGACAGTCAAGTGTAATTTAACATCTGCTATTTATGAATCATTCTGAAATTTTGTGGAAATAACATATTTTTTTCCTCTCTACCTTTCCCAACTGATCTCAACCTCTATAAGTGAGAAATGCCGCTGCTGTACCTCTATAAGCTAGAAACTAGAGTTACTCAGAAACCTCCATAAGAGAAAAAGAGATCCCAGTCCCTTGAACTCTCGCTTATCCAGGTTCGACTGTATTTATTTTAAACTAGCTTCCGCCAGCGCCTTCGACCGCGTGATATCTTTATAAATTATAGTCTATATTACGCAATAATAATATAGCATTCTACTGGTGAAAGAATTTTTAAAATCGGTCCAGTCGTTTTTGAGATTATTCATTTCAAACAGAAACACAAATCTTTACAATATTAGTGTAGATATTGTGTGTGTTTTTCCTTGCCTCATACACACATGCGAAACAATATCTATAGTCCATGGTATATTATTTGAACCAAATGGGAATCAAATCTACGACTCGTAGTTTAGTAAGCCAAGTCACCAGCCACTGCACGATATTCTATGTGTATGTTCGGATTAAAGTCACGAGAGACTTTTCAACTTAGTTTCTGGGTAACTAGCACAAGCACAGACAACACGTAAGTCATGTCCAAAGTGTACGTGACAACGCGTGAAAAATAAAAACAAGAATTTAATGGAAAAGCTGCAGTAAATGAATTTTTCATTCACAGAAAGTACATTTCTGGGTACCGATTTAGTATTAAACTCTTGGAGGTTTCACAAAAATATGTTTTCTTAAGTAAAAGAAAATTATTATTATCTAACACGGAAAAATCTGCCTAAAATCGCTACGAACGGTCCGCCCAAGATGTGTTTTTAACGCACACACACAAAAATAAACGCACACAAACGCACATAATGTGACATTTATAGACGCGTCAGCTGAAAAAGGCATGCAGGGAAAATTAAACTCTATCAGTTATTTAATAAGAGCGCGAATACTCAGCAAAAACTGAGCTAAATTAGGATATTTCAAAAGTCAAACACAACACTTGAACTTTTTTTTCTCAGCGCAAAGCAAACTTTAGTTCAAAGGACGAAGGTTTGAAATTGCATCGCTGATGAAAACAGATATGTCATGTCTATGTTCCGAATTTGAAAGAGCTTTCCGAGGGAAGCCGAGCGCTTACCGATCGGGTCCGAGCGGCGCCGAGACGAGGCGAGTGCCGCGAATGCATTACGACGTAGTGCTATAGGGTTGGTACTGAGGAAAACTACTATTTTTACATATACATACTTTTTAGTTGTTATACTTGTACTTTATGCGTTTTTGTTAAGTAGGTTATTTTTAGTGAATATCGTTTTGGCGTTTTCTAGAAGTGGTGTAATTGATTTTCTGCTTAGTTTTTGAATAAAAATGTATGAATGACTAAAACTTAATTAATCTAATACAATCAATATTCTGTGGTGCAGTTCCGATTAAAGAAAATCTTAATCGTAAATATACAAGCATCTTGCAACCAAAACTTAAAAATAATGCACAAACAAAATCAATACTTCGAATAGCTTTCATCTAGCCTAAAAATAGCAGTCACAACCTAAAAAAACCTTACGAAAAAGCCGGAAAAGCTTGCCGTCAGCCCTGTGCGTAGGGCGGGGCGGGGCGGGGCGGTGCGCGCGGGGAGGGGGCGCGGCGAGTCGCGCCAGTCGGTCGCGGGGCGCCGCGCAGCCCACACGCGTCATGCGCGCCCTCTAGCGTATTATGTTCCTCCCCGACCTCCCGCGAGCCTGCATGGTGGACGACGTAGCGACTTACTTGCAAGCGCCCTCCTCGGGACAGGTGGCTACAATTATTAACAACAAACCCATATGTAATTAACAATGATCATATTAACAGATGTTGTGAGCTAATGTTGCTTACCTAAACTGCGTCGGCCGCCCGGGTATTTTCGGGACGTACCGATTTCGCCGTCAGATCAATGTGGACGCACGTGATCCTCTAATGTTGTAGGCTGGATGCGACTTGGCCACATCACTAGTAACAAGGTAACTTAAAAAAAAAAAACAAAAATAAACACGTGTTCGACGTTCAAGTTGAAGATTGAGAAGAATTCAAATTAAGAATCAAGTGTAACGGTCTTCGATAAGGTAAAGGAATAAATTGTGTTCAAAACAGTCCGTGTAAACAGATCGATAAGCATGCTTTCGTACAAGATTGACAGTTGCAAGCTGTGATGTACGTTGAATTTAAAACAATTCAGTGAACATTTTAAAACCAAAACTACAAGAATGTGAAGCTTTGACCCAAAACCGATTATAACCTCAAAGAAACTGAAAAATGGTGAATATAAGTTCCACTTTGTATAATACAAAAAATATAATTTATAAATACTATGCTAGATTTCATTCTAAATCTTTATGAACGATCATAACCTTCAAATGCGACTAAATTATTTATAATAAAGAAGAATCATAAAACTCAAACATCAGAAGATCGAGTTTTTAATATAGTTATGAAACAGAAAGACTAAAATTAAGATCCTATAAAGAAACAATCCAATGACTAAGAATTGTTGTTGCGTGATTCAGAATGACAATCATTTTCATTGAATGTGTGTGATCCATAAATAATTAGAAAGACTAATCACAGCACTACGTAATGTAAATATAACTCAAAATGGAAATCACGAACATGTACATTTAGCAAAAGCTAAACAATATTCAAATCAAGAAATAGAACTCATTCCGTTTTCAAAAACGATAAAATCGACACCAATGCAAACTTCAATCAATCGAATAAAGAAAAAAAAAACCAAATCCAACCTCTTCGCTTAATACAATAGCTTTATTCAACATTAAAAAAATTAAGCCAGTCACGAAAGAACCATAGATTATAGCAATAATAGAAATAAAAAAGGTTAGTGAATCGATATGGTGTGGCTAAGATGTGAATAAGTTGACTGCAGGGAAACTACGGCATAGCATAGCATAACGCCCATCGCATCTGCAGTTTACCCTGTTTTGCTAAAATCGGCTCTATCTGACTGCAAAAACAATTTATTTGGCGTTTTCGAAAAGTTTTAGTTTAAATTAAGAGTTTTTATGCGGGTTCGCGGACCTCTTTCGTTTGTGTTACGTATCTTTTACTGTAATGCTTTTAGGTTAGGATAACATGGTTTCGGTAAATGCGTGTTTTCCTCAGTTAAAGTATTTTTTTTATTGTTCTTGTTTCTCTTTGCTGGGATAAATGTTGTGCCTATTGGGCTGTCCTTCGTTATATTGATTACTATTCTTACTGTAATAGTTTGGTACAATTTTGTATCTTAGATAAATCCAATTTCGGAAATCTACGAGAGTTCATTTCATCTACTTTATGAAGTAAATCGTTTATGAGATTCTCCGTTATTATTTGTTTATTTATACTTTATAAGATTTCGTTTATTTTGTTCAGATCTTGGAAATTTTGGAGGTATTGGCTCCGTGCCCTAATACTTTGCCCTTGATCTTGATGATGAGAATTCGTTTGGTAAACATTCGTTTTTTTATGTAATACTAATAAATCGATTGATTTTATGATTTATTTATATTTTGTTATAATAATTCGTTATTTTTCCTAATTATCTTATCTCTAAACTATTCCTTTAAGAAAAGTAATAAAATTCTAAACAATTACACCATTTTTATAGAATAAGAGTTGTGTTAAATATTTCAATAATATCGTTTCAATAAACGATTTTTCCTCACCATGAGATATCAAAACTTTTACAAACATACTTAAAGTAATATACAAAGTACATTATCGAATAACAATTTAGGACAGCACACATGTTCATACGATAATATAATCGAGGTTGGGAAGGTAACGACTCCCAAGTTAGTCGAGCCGGCACCCAGCGCTTATTCAGCAGAGATAAACCAACCAGAACTCGACAAAACTTGAAATTCTAATTTAATTTCGTAAATTTCATTTGTGGAATACGAAGCATTTGATTAAAAGTTAAATCTTGCGGTTTTTTGTAAAAATATCTGTAATAAAAGGATAAAACGTTAGAGATGATGAAATAAAACTGAATTGAGAAAAATTTAATAATAAACTTATTCTCATATTGAATGAAATAAAGCAACGAAATAGTAACGATCCAATCAATAAAAGAAAACTAGTAAGATGGAGAAATCAATGAGCCATAAGGAGAACGCACTATTGATGGAGACAAATAAGAATTTTATGATGTTTTCAGCTGATTTTATGGCCCTGAAACGGGAAGAGCGATGTAATTCTGCAAAAACAATTAAGGAAAAAAAAACAAATTGTATTGCGATACAGAAGACACATAGAATAAAACCAATGACAGTGTCACAAAAATAATGTCTTCAAATGAAATGAATAATCAAAAATCTAAACAAAAACAGGAGATAAATTAATAACTGGATTAGAAGTAAAAAGGAATGATCTGTTCAAAAATTATCTAAATACTGTTATTTTACAAATGTTATTATTATTGCTAAATCAGATTCACAGCATAATCTTTTTTCAAATTATTTTATCATAATGATACTAATTGGATAGAATGGATAAATCGTTAATTTTAATTGTCACATGTAGAGATTTTTGAACAGATAATGACTTTAAAAAAAACAGGAATAGACAATGAAGAACTCAATCACGGTCTTAAAAAAAAGTATGTTCAATGTTTTAAAAATGGAATATTATTTAAAAAAATGGCGCCCAAAGTACCCGGCCGGCTTGCGTTGAGCGGATCGCGTCGCATCGGTGTTTCTCGATGTATCCCCCTATTATTTCTTCTATCACCCTTTTTGCCACTCGATGTATGAATGTTTTTCACTAACTGTTAATGTTGATATTTTAATGTATCCCTAATAATTGTTAGTTTGAACTTTTTTTTATGTCTCCTTTGGGGTGCGTGAAATTTTATGCTGTTTTGGATTTTTTTCTAATGCGTCCTCATCTTTATATTCTTTGAGACTTGTTCCTAATAATATTTATAAGCACAACATTCTTTGAATTGTGACTCAAAATTACTAGAAAATCATGATTCTATTTTCGTCATTGTCAATCATAATGATTCACGCACCGAAATGTATATTTTTATTTGGATTGTTACATTGATTTTACGAACTTCTCATCGATTGAATATTTTTGATTCTTGCCAGCAGAAAATGCTCTTGTTAAATCTTGTTTTTTATTAACATAAGATGAGACAGTGAAAACAATGTAACATAATGTTCATTTATAAAATGGTCAGGAAAATAAAAGGAAAGAAAAAAATCATAAAAGTCGGTCAAAAAATAGTTCTCAAATACTATGTATGGGAAATACTACTTATCTATGATTGGATTTTTAGTTCATGACTTTATGAAAACTAATTTATTTCCCTGGCCACCGTGTTTAGTCGATAATTCTGTATATGTGCATGATTCCCGAATGCACTACCCTATAAGCGAGAATGTGTTGCACGAACCTGTTATTTTTAATGTTCTTTTTTTAAATTTCTTTTTTTAATTTCACTACTCCAAGCAAAGGAATCCATTAGTGAATTGGATTTGTATATTGATGTTTTTTATTTCGATTGCAGCGCGCAGGTAATCTATGTATAATGCCTGTATGTAACCTCGTCTGTATTTTGACTCTTGATGTCTATATTTATATTTATTTTAACCGTGTTTCTTTTATAGAATATCGGAGTTTTAACGGGTTTAAATAATTCTATAAAAATGTTTTTCTGTGAAGATTAACATCGGAATAGTTAAATGGGTTAATATCTCTAGCGACAGTAGGAAGCTCGTTCAATAAAACAGCGGATTTTTTTGGTATCTATAAATATACTGAAGTAATGTTTAGTCGTTGACTGTTAAAATATTACAATTCTTATTTTTTCTGTGTTGAAAGCTCTGGATTTTTTGTTCTTAGAGTTTTAACATAATTATGTTATAGTAGTTTCGATTTTCTGTAAAAACTAAGTTTCATACAAGTTGTATTTTAATAGCGATGTTATTAGCCTGGTTTACGCTTTTTTGAAGTAGGTACTAATATTAACTTAAATCTATGTAGGTATATAAAAATTAAATGCTGTACGTTGGTCAGTGCATCACTGGAAAACGGCTGAACCGATTTGGTTATTTTTTGTTTTAAAGGAAAAATTAGAAAAGATTTCCGTATTTTTTTTAAATTCGGGAATAACTGAACGTTCTTTTTTGTATGGAATTTTTGTAGGAATTATGAATGATTGAAAATTGTACAGGACAACGTCTATCGGGCCAGTTGGTTAAATAATATAATACGTAAAAAAAAAGCGTTCCGGTAGTGTACCCAAATCGATTTCATGCAGCTCTATACGCCAAAGCTTACGGTTTCTCAAGATCGGAAGCGAGCTATAATTATAGCATTTAATGTTAGGGCTTAACTTTTTGTACCATTGATTTTTACCCTGAACTAGATATTTGCTCCTTTGAGCACTCAGAAATGAACGACCTACCTACTTACGTATTGATTGCTAAAAGTTGTTTGATAATCATAACAAATAGCTAGCTTTCTCAACGTACACTTTCGGCCATTTCAAGTTCAGCCAATACACAAAGAAATACATAAAAACATATGACAAGGAACAAACAGAAATAAAGTTTATTACAGTCATAAGCGTATCTCTGGTAGCAACAATAAAAAATAAGGAAGATATAAATAAGCATAGACAAAGAGGATTTACTTATAATTTCTATGTATAGGTCGTAAATCTTTGATACAACCTTTTTATGTGTTTCATTTGGTTAATTGTTTGTGATGTAGTAATGGAGATATTATGGTAACAAGAAATGTTGTGTAGGGTCTTTGAATACCATTTTCTATGCGAGACATAAATATTTACTGTAGTACTCTGGAGCTATGCTGAAGTATGAATCTCTTTTCAAAATGGACATATTCCTATTCTGCCGTCCTTTATCTAGAAAGCCGTTATCCCTCAAATGGCCAATTTTTACTTTTTTCATTGAAAGTGATAGAGTTCAAAATTGTCTATCTTTCTGTCTAAGAAACATTTTTACAATATAAATAGTTCCAGAGATATGAAAACTTTTGTAGGCCGTTAAGTAACACAATTTATGATGATTCCATCACTTGAAAGCGTCTAACCCACACTTCTTCTTTAAGAGTTTCTGGACAGAAAGGATTCTTTAGGATAAACAGAAAAGAATATCAATTGATGTGTCGAACAATCATAGTTTTTAAGAAACAACGATTCCCGCTTTTTTTGTTTTTTGCCATTTTCCCGGAAATAACTTTTTGGGCTTAACGGCCTTTAAGTTAAAGAACGGTAGTATTGATCATTAGGAAAAACCATCGCGTTCGTCTGAAGGATAGGCCCACTTTTTGATCGTCAGAATGTTAACTTATGCTTTACCAATGCGAGTCTTCTTTTACGAATAAACCAAATTCTTACGTATTTTCTCTTTGGTTTACGGTGAAGAAAAACAGAAAGTTAGAACGTACCACTATCATCCTGCTGCCTGTATCCCAAGACATAATTCCCTTATCAGAAGCTTGGCAATTTTCTTATCTTTTTCCTCACTAAAAAGAGATTTTCGTAGGCAGACGGCCACTCGCTGTACAAAAAGAGTTGTTTGCTTTTTAGTGGCACAATTACCGTCCCTAACCGCTTCGGAGACGCCTGGGTGTCGGGAATCGCAGGTTGATTCCAGGCCATCGTAGGCGCGGGCTTGCAGATGGTGAGCAATGAGTAGCTCGCTGTCCGATAAGGATCAGGCCAGGGTCGACGTGCGTTGTGTTTCACGAGCGCCTCAAATAGATGTCAGCAGAACTGACGGGATCCGCTAGGGTTGATGCCTGCCGGGGCTGCGGGGAAGTCCGAAAGCGATACCGTGGCCCCTGGCAACATACAGGCAACTGAAGGAACACGGGTGGGTTTTAGTCAGTAAGAGTAAAAAAAATGCGGCACAATTACAGGAACAAAGTCTAACACGACTTCAATTTTAATGTTAGAACATTCTTCTGTCTCCAGCCTACACTTACATCTTAAGTCCCACTTAACACTACCGTCCCAAGTTCCGTGATACATCATACTTTGCTGGTTCCCCAGAATTTATGTCGTAACTTGTAGTTACATCAGTATGCGCCCTGCGTCTTGTTTACGAGATAACTCTGAAATCTTATATTGATGCTGTAAATCATGGGAAGGGAAAACATGCGGGAAACGCTGAAGGTTATTATTTTCTATAAGATGTTGTGTCGTGCGGTTGGTATAATCCACTTTGTGTTGGCGTTAGGTTGGTAATCCTTCTGCAAGGAAAAGGCCTTTTCTCATCCGTCCTATACTATTAAATGAACAATATTTGTATATTTGTAATCACGTTCTCGAAAACGGCTCTAACGCTGCGATGCGATGCAAAACTCTGTCACCGTCGTCCTCCACTTCTGCTTACTCAATACTTAAAGAATGTGTACCAAAATGTGACAAACAGTCTAAAAAATTCACAATTATTACTGCTATATCTTTTAAAAATCTTGATGTAAATAAAACTGCTGATCTTTGGGGACTATCAGTACATACCGTGTCCTCAATAATTGATGTTATTTCACCCTTTTTGTCAATCGTTTTTCTCTTGTATTGCATCTGGTGTATTTTCTAACTTAGCAAAGTGATTCCACGATTTCATTGAAAGCTGCTAAAAAGAGGTTTATGGGGGGCGAAAAATCGATCTAGCTAGGTCTCATATCTGGGAAAATTAGTTTTCTCCGTATTTTCACCCAAGCAGAGCTCGGTCACCTTTTTTTTTTTTTTTTTTTTTTTTTTGGGTGGGAAATTATCAAATAACTTCTCCCGCTCTGGGTGGAGCGGGAGGGCGTGTCAGACTCTTACTGACTAAAACCCACCCGTGTTCCTTCGGTTGCCCTGTTGCCGGGGGCCACGATGTCCCCATAAAGTTAAAAACAAGATGGCTACCTTAGAATAATGTCATGGCAGCATGGATTTAGTAAGTACCTACTATCATGGCAGCATGGAATTAGTAAGTACCTACTATCATGGCAGCATGGAATTAGTAAGTACCTACTATCATGGCAGTATGGAATTAGTATGTACTATACTTGGAATTAGTATGAACTATTCTATACTATTAAATGAGCGTTCTCTATTTTCACCCGAGCAGAGCTCACTCGACCAGGTACTACACATAATTTGAAGAGAAAATTAGGCATTAGTCATCTATTGAAATTATAGCAGTGATAGCCTAGTGGTGTGACCGTCAGACTGCCAAGTCATAGGTCTCGAGTTCGAACCCAAGGCACGCACCTCTGACTTTTCGGATTCATGTGCGTATTGTATAATTTTCACTTGCTTCAAAAACGGTGAAGGAAAACATCGTGAGGAAACCGGCATGCTTGAGAGATATTTCTCAACGGCATGCGGTAAAGTCAGAGGCACATGGGCGGCTTTAAAACTCTGACACCAGGTTAGTCACTAACCACTCGAAAAAGAAAAGAGATCTAGTGAAATTGTTGCATTAATTTTAGACAGTTCTTCTAGTTCGTCGGTATCAATGATTGCATTTTCATATTTAATATAAGCTTTTACCAGAATTCGGTCATATTAACAGCGCTAGGAGCTTTATTTTTATTTTTTGTGTAGGGCATCTCGTAGTTGACCTCTGAGATCATGACTACTTAACCGGGCTTTCCTGTGGGTGCCTTAAGCTACTACACTTATAACCTCCAGCCAGGGGTTATTCAACTATGCTAATTAAAACTTGGTGAACGCTCGCAAAGGGCACCCCCTGTGGGGTACGAACCTCGGCTTAGAGCGTCAACTGGAGGGAGGACATCAAGGATGGGACTGGCTGGAGCGTTAGCAGCATTGACCTTTTATAGTGCAGGTGTCATTGAGCAGTGGTTTCTAACCTTTCAATATTGTGTAGCCCCTGTGAACTATTAGGAAAACTGATTTTACCCCGACCTTAAAATGTTACCAATAAAAATATCTTTATTAATCGCAAATTGCACATTAGACAAGGCAGTCTAATGTGCAATTTCAGTTGGTCTAGTGGTCGCAAGCGCTACTGCTGAGTATGAGGTTCGATTCCCGGGTCGGGCAAAGTCGTATTGGGTTTTTTCATCTAGAATTTCTCAGTAGCAGCCCGGAGTCTGGATTTGTGCCCGGTTGATGGCAATAGGCTCGCCCCTTATTACTCGTACATGAGACTTAAAACATAACTGGCGAAATGTGGGTGTACTATAGGTACACCTCTGCCTAATCCTTCGGGGATTACAGGCGTGATTTTATGTGTTATGCACATTAGTCTCACAATTTGAACGTATTTTATATACATATATATTTATGAACTAAGTAAAAATAATGTTATCATCGGTAGTAAATGGTCTTAAATAATAGATTGACGATTATAGATGTCCTGAAAATATGGCTTCAGTGAGTCTATTACTGCATATAATTATTAAGTTCTTTGTTACCCCCACAGAATAGCTGATTGACTCGCGCGGGGGAAATCAGTAACCCCCAGGTTCGGAACCAATGGACTAGAGGTTAAGCAACTTTTGTGATGTGTGATTTGTCAATCACATACTATTGCCAAAGTAATTTTTTCTTATTGGAGAATGTAGTCATCAGATAAAAAAAAAATGTTGTTTCCGGATGCAACAACATCCAGAATATTCTTATGATAGATACGTAAACGTAAAGATTGAGTATCCGAATCGAATTGACTACCTATCTGACTAAAACAATTTCGACATATTGTTGTTTGTATCTTTACGGAGTTCTAGTCATAGTAGTCATAAATATAGCCTACTTTCTACATAATATAACATCACGCCTTGTTTCCCCGAAGGGTTGGGCAGAGGTGTACCTGTAGTAGGTACACCCACATTTCGCCAGTTATGTTTAAGTCCCATGTAATAGGAGGCGAGCCTATTACCATCAACCGGGCACAAATCTAGACTCCGGGCTACTACTGCGGAATTCCAGATAGAATAACCCAATATCTCTTAGCCCGACCCGAGAATCGAACCCAGGACCTCGTGCTCAGCACTAGTGCTTGCAACCACAAGGCCAACGAGGTACTTTCTACATATTCAAACATAACACTTTAAACACCAAGGCTATTAGCGAAGCTCCCAAAAAAGATGTCATCTTCAGTTTTAAAACTTAATTCGTGTTAAAAAGTGCTAGAAAATTCAGAAATGGCAATCTAAGTTAAGTTGGAATGGTTAGACATAACAATTTGGTGAGCTGATAGTGTGGGGCTGCTGCCAACTGTGGCTGCTGTGCCAACGGACCCTCGGGATGCAACCTTGGTATAAAAAGAAGTTGATTTCGTTTTGACTGGCATGTCAAAAGCGACAGGTATATTTGCCTGACACATGCTGAGTTGGACTCTCATTTGGCGCAACCTTGAGACTTACACCGCACCTTATATATTTGATTATTCCGAAGTATATCATAATGTCACTCCATTTCTATGCGTATGTTTTTTCTTTTTTGTATATAGGCATCTTGTCACAGTATAATCATACTAATATTACAAAGGCGAAAGTTTGTGAGTGTGTGTATGTTTGTCTCTTCTTCACGCTCAAATGGCTGAACGGATTTGGATGAAATTTGGTTCACAGATAGTTTATAACCTGGATTAACACATAGGATACTTTTTATTCCGATATTCCCACGGGATCGAGACTTCTGTGGGTGAAACCGCGGGGCGCTGCTAGTTTTTATATATATCCATGTAATTTGTTATCATTTAATTGTGTTTTTCTGTGCACTAAATAAATATTTTATCTATCTATCTAAAAGGATTGTTGTGAGTTCTTTCATCAGCTACTAGATTTAAAATGGTAGAGGGTTCTTAAGAGAATCTGTGGTAGAGGAATATTAGAACAGTCGAATCTGGATAAGCGAGATTTCAAGGGACTGCGAACTCGTTTTCACTTATAGTTTCTCACTAACTCGAGTTTCTAACTTATAGAGGCACAGGAGCGGCTTTTTCACTTGTAGAGGTTGAAGCTGGTTGGGAAAGGTTGAGAGGAACAAAAACAATGTTAGTTCCATGAAATTTAAGAATAAGTCATAAATAGCAGATGTTTAAATCACGGTCGACTGTCGCTTATAGAGGTACAGGCAGGTAGCAGTCTCAGTTATAGAGGTCCACGAGTGATAAACGACGTTCTCTTATAGACGTTACCGTTTCTCACTTATAGAGGTTGTAGAGAGTTAAAATGACGGGATCTGGCAATTACTCTCATTTATAGAGTTTTCTCGCTTACTCAGTTCTCCACTGACCCAGGTTTGACTGTATATTCAATATTAATTAGAGATTTGATGACAGTCCATTTGCATTAACATATCAGTGCTAAGTAACGATAATTTACACACGAGACGACATTAAAAACCTCTATGACAGACGGACAAGAATGTGATCTTATAATGGTTTAAATTTATCCTTTTTAAAGAAACCTTAAAACACTACTTTTCTACATCATGGGCACATGCTATCAAAGTAAAAAAAATGATACATTGGTGTTCAAATTATTTTTTCTTCTCAAACAAAAGTTCAAGCACTTCCAGATATCATTAATTGAATCAAACAATCTGCCTAGCCTTTTCCCAACTATGTAGGGGTCGGCTTCCAGTCTAACCGGATGCAGCTGAATACCAGTATTTAATATGGAGCGACTGCCTATCTGACCTCCACAACCCAGTAACTGGATAATACGATACCCCTTGGTAAGACTGGTTGTCAGACTTTCGGGCTTCTGACGACCCGTAACGATTGTCAAAGATCCACGAATGACAGCCGGAACCAACGGCTTAACGTGCTTTCTGAGGCACGGAGGAGTCTCGCTATGTAAAGATGGTCACCCATCCACGGACCAACCCCGGCAAGCGTAGCTTAACCTGATGGATCGCTCCGTGCGGCTGTTATTACTTAGCCACGAGCTCCTCATTAATTCAATATGAGAAGAAAAGTCATGTAGAACTTAGTCATTCTGTTTATACACGAACTACATGTTATACCGTCGGCAGCTGTCTCCCTACCCACCCTATAACGGTAACCTCCTTGAGGATACTCTATCAAAATGTGCCACCAACACACGTGGTGCTCCGTGTCGCTACCAACGTCACGACTATGCGGAACGTGCATTTATCTACTTAACATGTTTACTTCGAGTATAGTTGACAAAGGACTTTGGTTGACAGGCAAGAAATAGTAGATTGTTATACGAGGCACAGTGGAACGAATGTATGGGAGCGGTTGGACGTAGACATTTCCGAAAAAAAAGAGTAAAATTATGCCAAACTAATGATGCCATCTTATTCGATTACTTAATGCCTTCATAACTTGTGGTGATGAATTTCTTCATAACTCCCATATTTCGGGAGTAATTTGAGAAAATGTGAAATTTTACTATGAAAATGAGTGTATCGAGCTCTCTCCCTCCTGATTCCGGGCTTGTTTCAAGTAGCGGTCTCTAATATCATAATGCTAATACTAAGAGCTATATTTAATACTAAGACACATAGTGCGCCAAATGTGCACTTTCTGGGATAAAGAGTGATGTTTATTTTATAACACAATTTTTTTATTTTTTGTTTATTTTGTTGATTAAAACCGTTTTTCTAAAGGTTTACCTTATTACAATAACATTTCTGAGCAGCCAATTAGAGAAGATATAAGCTAATTAGGATATATAATTAGGGACTTAAGGTTTACATATAAAACTGATGCACTAATGATTACTGATAAGAACATTGCTATTATTTAATTACTAAATGGCTCTTAATACACTAATTTAGCATGCATCATTTACTAATTATCACAATAACTAATTACCTTGCAATATTTAACAAAGGATACCTGGGATACCTGGATTTTATATAAATAGGTCACTATTAGTAACTTTAAAATCAGTGTTGATTTACACCTCGTTGTATCCAAGCTAATCTCGCAATGTATTTTCCAAATTTTAATACAAATCTTGATATTCACGTTGCTTTATGCGCACGCGCACATAAAGATTTACGCGACTTTAACTATTTGTTCAGTGTTTTAAAAGATAACAGTTGTGTTCAGTTATGTGAAAGTGCTGAAACAAGTTTAAAAGACTGGTGTCGTCGATTTTGCTACCGCATTTATGCAAAATGGACACAGTCTGGAAGAAGCACAGATAAGTTTCGGAAGAAACATGAGATTTGGCTACAGGCTGCAATTCAATGGCCGGAATTACAGAATGAAAATATGGAACCTTCTACAGAAAATATAAGTGACGTCATCGAGCCCATAATTTCTCCTGCTAAATCTGATGCTTCAACTTGTACACATCCTAGTCCTCGTAAATCTTTTGAGGACCTTAGTAACCGGCAAAAAAGAAGACGCACTGAAGATAGTCTTTCATGCAGCAGTAGCAGCGCTGAAATTATGTTTTCGGCCGAAAGGGCGCTTCAAAAGGCAGGACAAAGCGATACAGCTTATGTTATGAAATACTTGACGGAGAATCCAGAAGAGGCCTCAAAAATCAAAGCCTTCATTGAAGGTAAATCAATTCAGGTACGGGAAATATCCCCTTTGAAGGCATTGGCTCTTTATGTATCGATGAACTTATCGAAATGGCGCTATAACACTCTTCGGGATTTCAACACTCAAGAAGGAGCTCTTCAATACCCGAGTTACTACATGTTGGTTAAAGAAAAAATTAAGTGCTATCCGGCCAAAGAAGATCTCACAGTTACAGAGAGCTCTGCAAAAATCAAATTACAAGCCTTGATGGATTTAACCTCAAGAAGACTTATTAGGTCGTTAGAAACCCCTGTTGATCCCAATCAACAGCTCGTATTGACCAGCAAATGGGGTTTTGACGGATCATCTAGCCAAAGCATTTATCATCAAAGGACGAGTGAAGATGAGCAAATCGATCTTGCTAGTAATTTTATGATTAGTCTTGTACCACTGCGGCTCGTCTCAAAAGGTGTAACAATTTGGGAAAACGAGCGACCATCTTCCACTTCATTTTGCCGGCCAATATTGTTTAAGTTTATAAAGGAAACCAAAGAAAATGTGCAGAGAGAGATGGCTGAAATCGAAGCAGAGATTGAAGCCTTAACTCCATCCACCATCACTGATGGAATTAGTGTCAAACACCAACTGCTGTTGACAATGATTGATGGTAAAATTCATTCCATTATATCCAATACAGCAGCTTCAGTGTGTGACATATGCAAGGCTTGTCCTAAAGAAATGAATAATTTAGAGTTAATCAAAGATAAACACGCAAACGAGGACATGTATAAATATAGCTTAAGCACCCTTCACGCTTGGATTCGCTCAATGGAATGCTTATTACACATTTCCTACAAATTAGACATAAAATCATGGCAAGTAAGGGGTGATATAGCAAAAAGGCAAGTTGATGACAGGAAGAAAAGAGTTCAAGAGGCTGTAAGAAGAGAAACGGGCTTACTTCTCGATGTTGTGAAACAAGGCAGTGGATCCACCAACAATGGCAACTCGGCAAGGAGATTTTTTGAAAACTACACTAAATCTGCTGAACTGACCGGAATAGATGCTATGCTTTTAAGAAAAATCTGTGTGATCTTGCAGTGTATTTCATCAGGAGAGAAGATCAACGTAACTAAATTCCGAGAGTTCTGCTTTGATACTGCTAAGCTTTACGTGGAGTTATACCCATGGTATTATATGCCTTCTTCACTTCATAAAATTTTAATGCATGGGCCAGACATAGTTCAGAACATGTCAATTGTGCCCATTGGTTTTCTATCCGAAGAGGCATCTGAGGCTAGAAATAAAGATTTTAGAAAATATAGAGAGGGGCATTCTCGAAAGCATAGCAGTATCTCATGCAATGAAGATATTATGCACAATCTTTTACTGTCTTCTGATCCACTTGTTACAAGTATCCGTCCAAAAGGAAATAAGTTTGTAAAAAAATCTTCTTTTAAGGAATTTTATGAGCTTACGGATTCTGAGAAAAGTGATATCGAATTTGTTAACATAAATGATTTAGCGGACATCGATTCTGAATTTGAATTAATTGATGATGATGATGATGACGAAGATAATTAAATGATGTTATTGTTTTAAAATGTGTAACTTAGTAAATTAGAGCTTACATCTTAATTATTTATTGTACTTTTAATGAAACTAGGTAATTTATTATCAACTTACTTAAAAGTCATACTCTCATCAGTTCTTGTGAATATTTTTGTTAATATATATTTCTGTATATATATAATATATTTATAGACCTCTTAATAAGTCTGTCTGCGGTTTAAAGTAAATACAAATGGGGAAAAAACGTTTTTTTTTTTAAATTTTCATTTCCTTTTATCCCAGAAAGTGCACATTTGGCGCACTATGTGTCTTAGTATTAAATATAGCTCTTAGTATTAGCATTATGATATTAGAGACCGCTACTTGAAACAAGCCCGGAATCAGGAGGGAGAGAGCTCGATACACTCATTTTCATAGTAAAATTTCACATTTTCTCAAATTACTCCCGAAATATGGGAGTTATGAAGAAATTCATCACCACAAGTTATGAAGGCATTAAGTAATCGAATAAGATGGCATCATTAGTTTGGCATAATTTTACTCTTTTTTTTCGGAAATGTCTACGTCCAACCGCTCCCATACATTCGTTCCACTGTGCGAGGGGCTAAAATAACCCATTGTAACGAGGTGGTTAGAATAGAAACCGAGTTATAATGGGTTTTAGCGCCGTGTGTTACACTCTACTTTTCACTACGATTGCGAGAAAATTAAATAATCCAATACAATATTAAATTATTTATTTTATTTAATGTACAATTTGTACAATTCTGGATATTTAACGAGATGTTTTTTCCGGGAACTTAATTTCAGTCCTCTGTGAAGATGTTCTCACTAGATAATGACATTTTCACTGTTGTAAATTATATTACGGTCACCAATTCAATTCGTAAAGATTTCAAATTTCAAAAAAAAACTAAAGATTTCGCGCCATTGACTTTTTTATTTGTTCTGTAGCCACAAAGCAATGTACGCATTCTACCGAAGAGATAGCCGCATTTAGTTCCATTTTCAAAAATAAAATGTTCTTCTTTTTTTTGTGAACCAGTAATAAGTCGAGTCCATAATCATGATTATTCTACATAAGAATAAAGCCTTTTTCGTTTTTCAAGGCTCGTTGGAACAGACAAAAATTTAAAAAAAAAACCCCTAGAGCAAGAAATGCTATTTTTTCCCCGCTCTGGTACTCTACAATGACGGCCTTTTTGAGCAAGACGAGTGAAAATAATATTAATTTACTAGTATCAAATCAAAACCATTTATTTTCCCGAATGTAGATTTATCATGTATGATCTTAAAACTATAATGGCTCGTTTACGTTCTACCATTACATATGGTGCGTAAATATTTAATTTTATCCCAAACAATAATATTTTAAATAAATTATTTAAAAAAAGACAGCAACAGCAAATAAGAGCTCATCATGCATTAGGATTTTTATGGAACAAATTAATTCATTGATGTCAAGATAAAGTTTAATATAATGTCAGATTAAGAATAAATAAATCGTTGTAAATTGTAATAATTGATAATGTCATAACTATTATAATGTGAAAGAGGTGATCCAGTAAAATTTGGACATTAATAAATTATTAAATATTGATTGCAGTTTATTTCATCATTATCGTATGTGGGTAAGTAATAACAGCCACACGTGTTGATCTATAAGGATCTAGTCAGTCCATATCGAACCCACTCCGTGCCTCAGAAAGCACGTTAAGCCGTTAGTCCTGGCTGTCATTCGTGGATCTTTGACAGTCATTACTTGTAGTTAGAAGCTCGAAACTCTGATGACCAGTCTTACTAAGGTATCGTATTGCCTAGTAACTGGGTTGTGGAGGTCAGATAGGCAGTCGCTCCATGTAAAATACTGGTATTATCTGCATACGGTTAGTCTGGAAGCCGATCCCAACATAGTTCGGAAAGGCTAGGCAGATTGATTTGACATTGTGTTTATCATCAATATCGCCGACGAAAGATTTCCATTGCTGGACATAAGCCACCCTCAAGTGTCGCCACAATGGTTGATCTTGCGCTGCCCACATCTAGCGTATTCCCGTTTCCATATTGCAGGCCAAATTCATTACTATTGCGAAAAATATGCACAAAAGAACGAAGAGTAACAAGTTTTGTCTTCTGAGCTAGATTCGGCTGCGTAGTTAGTTGCCATTTTTTTTTTTTTTTGTGTGGGACATTTTCGAATAACTTCTCCCGCTCTGGGTGGAGCGGGAGGGCGTGTCAGACTCTTACTGACTAAAACCCACCCGTGTTCCTTCAGTTGCCATGTTGTCGGGGGGCCACGATTTCCCTTTCGGCCCGTATTCGCAGCCCCGGCAGGCATTGGCCCTAGCGGACCCCGTCAATTCTGCTGGCATCTCTTTGAGGCGAGCGTGGAACACAACGCGCCGTCGACCCGGGCTTAGTCCTTATCGGACGGCGAGCTACCCATTGCTCACCGTCCGCAAGCCCGCGCCCATGGTGGCCGGCAATCTGCCTGTGATTCCCGACGCCCAGAGCGTCTCCTCCTGCCTGGATGCTTCTCTCTTTACTTGACTGTACTCTTGTGGTTACTATTTTGATTAATAATGAGGTATGTGTGTGTAGTATTTACTATCACTAAGCAGTTAGCAAGAAAAGTGTAATCGTTACTTTACTTGTCTTGTAGTATTTTTCTCGGAAATGTGTTTTAGTACGTTTCCTCGGGACGCGGATTCAGTGAAGGGTTTGTTACCGTTTTTCACTGTAATTTAGGTAATTACCGTTTTTTGTTCTTTTAGAGTTTGTGAGAATAAGTCCGCCTTATGTACTTCTGTTGTAGTACATAAAATAACATTGAGCTTTCAAATTTGAGATTCTTAAGTTTTGAGTTTAGCTATACTATTACTGACAAATGCGTGCACTGACTGGACAGGTCCACTCCTTCTGACTCCTTCAGACACCAATCTACATGGTATTCACATGATCTGACCATGATTGTGTCTGGACTATAAAAGAGACCTCTGAGTTTGTTTCGGCCTTTCTTCTCAGAGTAGTCAGATAGGAAACGCCGACCTCATCTAGTTATTAAAATATGATTGACGTGTAAAAGTGTTTGTACTTACTTAAAGAAATAAAATCATATATCATTTATTACTCTAAACTTCCATAAGTGAATCATTACATAAAAAGTATGTTTTAGATATGAATTATTAAAATTGCTCGTACACTTCAAAATCTCGTAAATATTTTAAAGAATTCTTGATATTGTTTTATGGCGCCATATTTAGTCGAATCAAAGGATAATTACTAAAATGTCTTTTATTTATTTTATACTTAAATTGAAGTCAATTTTGTATAATATTTCAATCTGGCCGTTCTCAAAAGTAGTAAACGCTTAAAAAGCGCGAGTGATTTCCCCTCTAATCATGGGTTATTTTAAGGTGTCTTCTACATACTGTCCTAGTTTCACACCGTCTGCGCAGGGCAATTGTGTAACCTCTGGCTTATGAGGTCGTCTTACTAATTAAGATACTTTAATTGATGGCTTGTTTTTTTTTAACCCAGCCAGGTTCTATTCGGTCTTGCGCACTAAAAGTTTTGTACCACTAATACTTTTATAGTTAACTTTACTGTGCTATAAAAAATTATAAAATATACATTTAACACTAAAATATATAAATTATATAGAAGTATACAGAGGAAAAAACAATATAGGAACAGCTCATTGGGCATCAAAAAATTCATCCGCACCGCTGTCAGTGAGAAAAGTGCGCAAAATGCTGGCAGCGTTGCCACGTTGTATGACAATACTGATTCTTTGACCTAAAAATTGGCCAGCCCTCTAATCACATTAAAAGTCGACAAACCGCTTGGCGATGTCCCGAAATACTCCCGACTTTATTGCTTGTTTTGTAAATATTAATGTTATTTTACTTTTATTATTTACCATGATATTACCATAGGCGCTCGGGGCTAAATAATAATAACAGCCGGACGGGTTTGATCGAAATTTAAGCTACGCGGGGTGACCATCCATTACATACCGAGACTCCTCTGTGCCTCGGAAAGCACGTTAAGCCGTTGGTCCCGGTTGTCATTCGTGGGTCTTTGACAGTCGTTACGGGTAGTCAGATGCCCAAAAGTCTGACAACCATTCTTACCAAAGGGTTTCGTAATACCCAGTAACTGATTTGTGGAGGTCAGAGAGACAGTCGGTCCATGTAAAATACTGGTATTTAGCTGCATCCGGTTAGACTGGAAGCCGACCCCGACATATTTGAGAAAAGGCTAGGCAGATTGACTTTTATAATTTACTATGATAGCGGCCATAGTAACCAGTTGTATTCTGTAAAATCGTAAAATTTCCATATTACGGATAATAATATTGAAAGACAGACAGACAGACAGCGGGATAGGTACCCGTTTTCACCCTTTAGGTACAGAATGAAAAGCTTGTGACAGATCCACCCTTCAAATACAAATTGGACAAGAATACTTTTTGTTTTCAATTCAATTCAATTCTTTTATTAATTTTGTGAACATAGGGTAAAAATTATACAAATGTTTTACAAATAAATATTAGTCCATACGACGTCCTGCCAGAAGGCATACAACATTGTTGAGGTCATCAAATGTCGCATTAACAAAATAAAAATATAAAGTCAAGAAAATTACATGTCACAATTTCATGCCAAACACTAATGGTTATTAATAATAATAAAATGTCATTAAAATAAGACGGCACATAAACAAATAGGCAGTATAGTCACAATTTCGTATATAATAATAAATTAAATAAATTAAGAGCCTCGACCAACAACCTCAGGAGGCTCTCATTGCGCGGCTGGGTCAATGGCTTGATTCAGAAAGCAGTACTCCTAGACACGGCACACATAGTGAGGAAGTTCCTCTCTCTAGAGCCCTGACCACCGGCAGCTTGGACCCTGTTCCTGATGCCGATGGGCCACAATTTTTTATATTTTTAATGATTTTTTATAAAAATATTTAAATGTAAAAAATAATGAATAAATGAGAATTAAATAAGAACATTTTAACTATACAGACATATATAAAATTATATAAATATTATTTTAATTTGACATTAAATATTCATTAAAGAATAATACGCCTTGTCATTTAATAATTTAAAATGATTACGTTTAAACTTATTCATGCTGTTGTTTGCCATTGCGTTTTATTCCTAAGGGCGTCGAGTGGCCGTCGTAGCCATAATAATGCAGATCATAGAAATTAAATTGTACATTGCTACGGTCGTAGACGTACTCGTAGGTTCTGAGGATTTTTTACTTGACTACGGCGTAGCGGTTAATGATTTTCGTAGCATGAGCCAGTTAAGATTTCCAATTTATGTAGGATATTACCTGGAGATTATTTAGGTAGGATTTATCTCACCTGAAGATTATTTTTAGAATATATATGTTATGCTTATGTTAAATACTGGAAGGAGAGCTCTAATTTACTATAAACCAAGAGCATTGGTTTGTTTGGTTGTGTCTATTATTAACACGCTTTTATTAGGTCGACCTGTATGTAACTTAGTTACATACAGGTCGACCTAATAAAAGCGTGTAATGGAATCTAAGGTAACTAATTTAACCATCTTCCAAGGGTCGTAGCGTAATGAAAATTGGCAGCTGTATGTAGTTCTGATGACAATACAATAATATGGTACTGTCGAACTGATCTGATGATGGAGCCGGAAGATATTAACTGGAACTTCATGATGGAAAATCGTATCATAGCTGTTTTGGATATCTTAGAAAAGCCTTGTAATAAACTTTGACCACAATTAGGTTTCAAGGTCTGATGATGAAGCCGGAAGATGGACACTGGCATTCCATGATGGAATATCGTATCATAGTCGTGTTTGCACTTGTGAGAAAGGCCACGTAATGAACTTTGAACACGATCATGATTATTTGTTTTTACGTGCATTTATAAAAGCATGTTTTTCTAGTGTTTTTTAAACTATTAATTTTTTGCCATTACTACATAATCGTAGTTATAAAAAAAAAACAAAATAGTTCTTGATTTTTTTGCAAATACATTTACCCAGTGTGACTGTCCCTAAATTACCCTAGGCTGTTAAATTTTTCGTTTTTCCTAATTATGCTAACATTAGTGTTTAAGTCGGTTCCCCCTTAGGGGAAGAACAGTGCCCCTCCTTTCCGCACAGTTCTGTAGGGCTCGTCCCAGACTGGTCACCCTCCCACCGATATAAGAAAGAAATGAATTCCCTTACCCTAAACTGCCTTGTCCCGGCTTATAAAAAGTTCAGGGACAAGGATTGGATACTAGGTGAAGTTAATATTGGGAATTCACGGTTAGTAAACATAAGTATTATAATATGAAGCTAAGAAGACAAGAGGGTATGCAAAAGTATATAATATAATATTATGTTTAGTATTATAAAACAGCAGCGTCTCCCCTCTCGCAGTTGAGCACCGATAACTGTAATATAACCTTTATAAAGTGAAGGGGTAAAGGAATCGTTACGCTTGCGCTTCAAATTACTATTTATAGCTACGTTAATTTGTCTGTTTACAATGTACCCACTTCAGTGAGACCGGGAACCGTTTTACAACGTTTTGTCTCAATGTACGTGTTCTGCTAGACCTAACGCATAGAACCTCTGAGGAACTAATACGATTCTAACGGAACACGTTTCCTAAGCATTAAATAAATGTCTTACTCAATCCTAAGACAGGGTACTGCGAAGTCCATCTGTTATTGAGGAAGGCAAGTATTGGATAGTTCTAATCGCGTACTTGTGTGAGAGACACCCTTACGGCGGCCTAGCCCCTTTTTACAAAGATAATACAAAACTAGCACAAGCGCACCGTAGACTCAGTCTCTAGCAGAATACATTACGATCGAACCTGGTGAACGCCGAAGTGGTGGTTCGTCACTTCTCATTTCGTTAATCTGCCCCGTTTAGAGGATGCGTTGCGGCATTAAGCGGCTTAGCGTCCCAATAGCGTGTCTCAATAAATAGTGACGATTTAGTAATAGGCCTACCAGTGGCCGGGTGGAGTTTTAATGAGACACGGTCCCTAACGTTCTTTGAACGACTACCAATTCAGTTTGGGGTACTTGGTGAAGCCTACCCCCTCTCCCGGAAATGTACGGCAACAAGTCTCACGTATAGTATTCTGTGGCGAGACCTTTTTGGATACAGATATCATCACTAACATTTGGTTGTTTTATAATGCAATTGCACATTGGCTTTATAGCCTAGTTCAGCTTTAAATGAGCTGCGAGTATTTATGGTTCTGCCTTCCAAATGTAGTGTGTCAGTTCAAGATCAAGAGTCGTCAAAAGTCAGGAGCATTAGTGCTCAGTGTCAAGTATGGTGGAAGGCTTTCGCCATTTCCCTATAACCAAAAGCAAGTGACTATCCTGCCAAGGGGTGGATTAGGATATGGACACGTAATACACGGGAATGAAGCGTTAATTATAAACCACTGTACTAAATAAGAGTTATATCGCCATTCTGGAATAAACGATCATTTATAGTTAATTAAAGTTGACACTTACCAATTCCTTAGAGAGGATTAGGTTACAACTCACTACGACACGTACCAGCTTCGCCTCAGACACCTCCTCGATCGCGACTCGTCTCCGATGCACCTCAAAACTAACTCTAGCTTAGATTACGTCATCCGCTACCTAACGTGGTCTTAAATTCATCATCAACTTAATAAATAATGCTCGGTCCTTTAAGACAGCCCACAGACATCACCTCTTGGTATTCACCAAGACTCCTAACTTAACTAGCCCGGACTATTACGTCAGTAGCCTATAGCGACTTAAAACCAACTGCCATGACTTTATTCCTTGGTCCCCTAAAAATCCTAAAAACACCACGTTTGGCCCATCTTCCCACACTTTTGCAGAATAGACTTATGGATGTTTTTTGTGCAATTTCTCAATTGTTTTAAAAGGGTCCGTTTGAATTGCCTGGGCGAACTTAATGCTCACCAGATGTGGCTCTAATAATGTCCACTGCTTTGGTTCAGGGATTGCCAACCTTTTGAGACGGGATAGCCAAAAGTAACAATATTTATATAATTGTATTATAAACATTCAATTATGTCTTAGCACAGAATTGATTAGAGCAGCTATTATTCTAGCTATCTGCTAGAATAATAATATAATTAATCCAATAATATAATTACAGTTATTGGATAATAGATAGTTACTTTTGAAAGTTTGGTTAAATCTAGCTAATAAGTTGTTGTTTTAAATTTCAAGCATGACTCTAAATTTCTATTCATTAGTTGGTTTCTTTACCTTACTTTTTATTATATTCATGTAATAATACCATGCTTTCTCGCCCGTATTTTGAGAACCGTGTGTTGCTTATCCCTGTTTTTGGTTTCAGTTCTTAGAATTATCTGGGCTTGTTTCCCATAAAATAGAAATGTAAAGTGGTTTGAAAGAGGTTCAATATTGTTTTACAATTTTAAAGAAATGGGATCTTTTGTTATTAATTAGGGTAACGTGTCGAACTGTCAGCCCATAAAATAGAGATTTAATGTGTTTCTGTGTGACCCAAACCGTGTGCCGATTTTAAAATAAATATAATATTTTGTTATTAAAATAGGAGCAAATGACACACTGTCACATTCCCCCCTCTGAAAATCAGACGCGTGACGCAGTACAGCGAATGAGCTTTCACAATATGATATGCTCTGCCTTTCCATAAAAGCGTTATAGACCTATTTGTTATGATCAATTAATCAAATAATTATTATTATTCTAGTTGGAACTTGAATCCAATAAGATCACAATACGATGCAAGGTCTGCTAGAATTTAATACTGTTTCGCAGAAGCATCTTCAATCGATACACATGTAATTGCTCTTTAATATTCGAACTATTATTCTTCTTGCAAACACTCTTTTCATGATAAACACATGAACATTATCACGCCTCAGTTAAGTTCAGAAAACCTGTGCATGCTTATAATGTAGTTTTACATACCAGGGTCCCTTTTAAGAGTATTTGTGTTAATGCGGTACACTACCTACAGTGCTCCCTCGTTCTAAACTCAGCTAATCGCAGTTGCCTGTGGACAGAGGCCTTTCCTTATGCACCTCGATGCTGAGTCAGCTTAGTCAGCTGCCCGCATTCGTATCCAGGAATAGCTGAAATAGTCCGCACATGAACATATTAGATTGTATTCCAATTGGTCGCCCCCCTCTGATTCTAAGAGATTAGAGTCGTTTTGAAATCTAATAAGAGTTGGAAAGTTATACTGATTAGAAAATATAGGCATCCTAGATTGTCCAAACAGTTGTTGGCTTATTAGCACACAATGCTGTAAGATGTTATGTGGATAGTTAACTAACTATCCCCTCAGATTATAACCATGTTTACAAGAACATTCTCTGGAATATTTGAACTGATAACTGTAGTACCATAGCCCTAAAACATATAAACCTATAATATTAGATGACATAACAAAAATCATACCACGTAGCTAAGATTAACTGAAGTGTCTAATAAAAGTAAAACTTAGCTTCGTAACAGGAGCCATGCTACAGCCACTGCTGTTGAAGTCAGCCGATGTCAGCTGATTTTGAGGAAACTTTAAACCAAACTCTCTCATAAACCAATGGTTTAGAAATAGCGTAGGCGCAGCCAAGTGAAGACTTAAATATCCTGGAATTTGAAATAAGGCCACACGAGTATCTGTTCGTTTATATGACATACGCCACCAACTGAAGAGTTGGAAAGATTTATGTTTACTTTTAATGACGATAGTTAATGTACCTTCCTGGTAAATTAATTGTCGTTTTATGAGCTTGACGCTTCGTAGGTACACTTCGAAGGTTTACTAATAATATTAAGTTTACCCATAATATAGGGGTGTGTTTTATACATAAGCTCACTCCACACACACATGTAAATCTCGAACGCACAAACACATTTCGTATCCACAAACTCTCAGATACAAAACTCACGTTTGCAGGGAGTCGAACCCATTATTACAGTAGCACAAGAACCCAAGTAACAACTATACCATAACTTACTTAAAAATACGTCCGTGCATCTGGGAATTGAACCCACTATCAGTAGCATCGGAACCAATGCCCTATATGAACTATTCGTGAGGGAATTGAACCCACAAGCCGTGACACAGGAATCCAAGCACTCATAAACAAATTTTGCGGGAATTGAACCCACTACCTGTAGTTGAAGAATTCAACCACAATAATTAAATTAAACATAAGTTATTGTAACATTATTATACTCTCGCCGTTTCTAATAATTAATAGGACCATAAAATTACGTTGTGTTTTTATTGGTTTGTAGTAACCTATAAGTTCTTTCTCGTTGTACTGAAGTGAATCAGTACATTTAATGACGAGAATCCTGGTCACGGCACCACATGTGACTGTCCCTAAATTACCCTAGGCTGTTAAATTTTTCGTTTTTCCTAATTATGCTAACATTAGTGTTTAAGTCGGTTCCCCCTTAGGGGAAGAACAGTGCCCCTCCTTTCCGCACAGTTCTGTAGGGCTCGTCCCAGACTGGTCACCCTCCCACCGATATAAGAAAGAAATGAATTCCCTTACCCTAAACTGCCTTGTCCCGGCTTATAAAAAGTTCAGGGACAAGGATTGGATACTAGGTGAAGTTAATATTGGGAATTCACGGTTAGTAAACATAAGTATTATAATATGAAGCTAAGAAGACAAGAGGGTATGCAAAAGTATATAATATAATATTATGTTTAGTATTATAAAACAGCAGCGTCTCCCCTCTCGCAGTTGAGCACCGATAACTGTAATATAACCTTTATAAAGTGAAGGGGTAAAGGAATCGTTACGCTTGCGCTTCAAATTACTATTTATAGCTACGTTAATTTGTCTGTTTACAATGTACCCACTTCAGTGAGACCGGGAACCGTTTTACAACGTTTTGTCTCAATGTACGTGTTCTGCTAGACCTAACGCATAGAACCTCTGAGGAACTAATACGATTCTAACGGAACACGTTTCCTAAGCATTAAATAAATGTCTTACTCAATCCTAAGACAGGGTACTGCGAAGTCCATCTGTTATTGAGGAAGGCAAGTATTGGATAGTTCTAATCGCGTACTTGTGTGAGAGACACCCTTACGGCGGCCTAGCCCCTTTTTACAAAGATAATACAAAACTAGCACAAGCGCACCGTAGACTCAGTCTCTAGCAGAATACATTACGATCGAACCTGGTGAACGCCGAAGTGGTGGTTCGTCACTTCTCATTTCGTTAATCTGCCCCGTTTAGAGGATGCGTTGCGGCATTAAGCGGCTTAGCGTCCCAATAGCGTGTCTCAATAAATAGTGACGATTTAGTAATAGGCCTACCAGTGGCCGGGTGGAGTTTTAATGAGACACGGTCCCTAACGTTCTTTGAACGACTACCAATTCAGTTTGGGGTACTTGGTGAAGCCTACCCCCTCTCCCGGAAATGTACGGCAACAAGTCTCACGTATAGTATTCTGTGGCGAGACCTTTTTGGATACAGATATCATCACTAACATTTGGTTGTTTTATAATGCAATTGCACATTGGCTTTATAGCCTAGTTCAGCTTTAAATGAGCTGCGAGTATTTATGGTTCTGCCTTCCAAATGTAGTGTGTCAGTTCAAGATCAAGAGTCGTCAAAAGTCAGGAGCATTAGTGCTCAGTGTCAAGTATGGTGGAAGGCTTTCGCCATTTCCCTATAACCAAAAGCAAGTGACTATCCTGCCAAGGGGTGGATTAGGATATGGACACGTAATACACGGGAATGAAGCGTTAATTATAAACCACTGTACTAAATAAGAGTTATATCGCCATTCTGGAATAAACGATCATTTATAGTTAATTAAAGTTGACACTTACCAATTCCTTAGAGAGGATTAGGTTACAACTCACTACGACACGTACCAGCTTCGCCTCAGACACCTCCTCGATCGCGACTCGTCTCCGATGCACCTCAAAACTAACTCTAGCTTAGATTACGTCATCCGCTACCTAACGTGGTCTTAAATTCATCATCAACTTAATAAATAATGCTCGGTCCTTTAAGACAGCCCACAGACATCACCTCTTGGTATTCACCAAGACTCCTAACTTAACTAGCCCGGACTATTACGTCAGTAGCCTATCGCGACTTAAAACCAACTGCCATGACTTTATTCCTTGGTCCCCTAAAAATCCTAAAAACACCACGTTTGGCCCATCTTCCCACACTTTTGCAGAATAGACTTATGGATGTTTTTTGTGCAATTTCTCAATTGTTTTAAAAGGGTCCGTTTGAATTGCCTGGGCGAACTTAATGCTCACCAGATGTGGCTCTAATAATGTCCACTGCTTTGGTTCAGGGATTGCCAACCTTTTGAGACGGGATAGCCAAAAGTAACAATATTTATATAATTGTATTATAAACATTCAATTATGTCTTAGCACAGAATTGATTAGAGCAGCTATTATTCTAGCTATCTGCTAGAATAATAATATAATTAATCCAATAATATAATTACAGTTATTGGATAATAGATAGTTACTTTTGAAAGTTTGGTTAAATCTAGCTAATAAGTTGTTGTTTTAAATTTCAAGCATGACTCTAAATTTCTATTCATTAGTTGGTTTCTTTACCTTACTTTTTATTATATTCATGTAATAATACCATGCTTTCTCGCCCGTATTTTGAGAACCGTGTGTTGCTTATCCCTGTTTTTGGTTTCAGTTCTTAGAATTATCTGGGCTTGTTTCCCATAAAATAGAAATGTAAAGTGGTTTGAAAGAGGTTCAATATTGTTTTACAATTTTAAAGAAATGGGATCTTTTGTTATTAATTAGGGTAACGTGTCGAACTGTCAGCCCATAAAATAGAGATTTAATGTGTTTCTGTGTGACCCAAACCGTGTGCCGATTTTAAAATAAATATAATATTTTGTTATTAAAATAGGAGCAAATGACACACTGTCACACCAGGTACCTTGTGCGTTAAAGTATATTTAGCATAATCAGTCTATAATGTTCCCACTGCTGGGACACAGGCCTCCTCTCTGTGAGAGGGAGTGGGCCGTAATCCACCACGCGGGCCCAGTGTGGGTTGGTAGATGACACATGTCTTCGAATTTTTGGTTCTAGGACATGCCGGTTTCCTCACGATGTTTTCCTTCACTGTTTTGAGAGTAGTGGTGATGCTGATAATTTACACGAACCTACGACCGACTACTTGTAAGTCGCGGCTGTTACCACTGGCCCACAACTGCTCTAAGTATATTTATGATGAATGAATATTGTGAAAGTTTAATGGCTATGAAGAGGGTGAAAGATGACGGCTCATAGAGAAGCAGCAAGCAAATAATGTGGGTATAATCATTTGGGGGTTATAATGATTACTTGCATGTATATTTTGAATTAACCAAGTCCTTATTAACCCGTCAATTGTCGTATGAACCAGCGATTGTTCATAAGAAAAACAACTCGATCGACAGTAAAAAATACTATCGTGAAATCGTTGAGGACTTATATACAAACGGCTTCTAGAAGGCGATCGTTTGACAGGTCGATATTATTACCAGCCTTTTCAAGCCCAAAATATAACGAAAAAAAAACAATGAAAATCATTAATTATTTCCACCTCATTTTCCAAAGAAACTGTCGTTAAAATATTCAATGAGAACCGTCTCACCTGCTGAGTGATGATGTCACAAGATGGCCGCCTCACCTCACACACGTGGTCTGCCAGCCTCTGCCAACTGGCATATTTCGCCCTTGACACTGCTAGTCCCAATGTGTAAGTAGCGTTATGAAATATAGCTTCCTTTCTGCGGAATATTTTACGTAATTAGGTAGGATTTAATTTGGTAACTGTATGTTTTTGGTGGAATCAGAGATTTATTTATTTATGTGACATCTACCAACCCGCACTGGACCCGCGTGGTAGATTATAGCCCACTCCTTTTCAAAGAGAGTTGGACTGTGTCCCATCAGTGGGAACAATATATTATGAGAGTTTTATTTTGTTTGTCATTGGGTTTGAGAAAGCTGTCTAAAATGTATTTCTGTTTTATGTAGGTAGAAAAATTTAATAATTTCTAAAGAAAATATGAGTAAATGAAATCTGCTGTCATGATAGAAGCATCATATTCATGAAAAATTACCAGGGGTTTTAGTGTTTATAAAATGCTTACATAGATTATAAAAGTTTTAATTTTAATTTAAGTTACATCTGTTTATTTATATGGAGCAGTTTTTATCGAAGTTATAACGTTATGTTTGCGAAGAAAAATAATTAAAAATAAAGGTTTTAATCACAGATATAGATAGACCTAGATAACGCAAGTATCACGATCTGTATTCACCAAGCGTGCCATTTTTTGACTACCTACTATGACGGCACAAGCACTAGGAAACGTTTCTTTTATTTTTTCTCCTCGCATTTGCACAGTTTTTACAATTTATAACAGCGTAATTAACCATTTTCAATTTTTTAACTGACTGCATGCGATGCAGACTGAGCGCGAAAGTGGCAGCTTACGATTATTGTACGTAAGCTGGGCACGAAAATGGCACTCGAAGTAGTTGCTCTTGCGTTATCTAGGTATATCTATATCTGTGGCTTTAATAAATTTATAAAACACGTAACAGTGAGTACGTAAAGCTTTCGTACTATTTAAACTTTTCTTTACTTCGCCCTAGTACATCCTATATTATTAAACGAGCAATGTTTGTGTATATATTTGTACTCACGTTGTCGTAGTCTGTTCTAACGATTTCGATGAAAGTTGCAATTTAGGGGTTTTCGAGGGCTAAAAATCAATCTAGCTAGGTCTCTTATCTGGGAAAATTTGTTTTCTCCGTATTTTCACACGAGCGGAGCTCGGTCGCCCAAAATTTAAAACAAGATAATGAATAATGACATGAGAATAATGATGAATCATGAGAATAAATAATTTTAATTTAATTTATTTTTGGTGAATAAATTAAATTAAATTAAAATTATTAAATTAAATTAAATGACATTACAATAATATGACATGGCAGCATAGAATAAGTAGGTACTATAATACATGCATTAATATGAAATTTCCTAAACTATTAAATGAACATTCTCTATTTTCACCAGAGCAGAGCTCGGTCGCCCAAGTACTACAATAATAGTATTAAGGCCTACAGCGTTCTTACATTCACAAAATAGATCTAGATCAAGATTCTAAATCTTTTGAATTTAAAGAAGAGGAAGAAACTAGTTTAATTAGTTAAACTAGTTTAAACTAGTTTCTTCCTCTTCTTTAAATTCAAAACATCTATGAGTCTACAAGGCCTACCTTGTAGACTCATAGATGTTTTGATTTGCTGGCCATTTCCTATTTTGTTAAGTACCTGGTACTTGGCCTGCTATACTGTCCTCCCATCTAAATTAATATTATAAAGAGAAAATATTTGATTTTTTGTATGTTTTTTGTTGTGCTTACGCTAAAACGGCTGAACGGATTTGTATGAAATTAGGCATATGAGTAGACCATGATCTGGATTAGAATATAAGATACTTTTTATTTCGAAATTTTTACGGAATCGAGACTTATGAAATTTGAAAATATTTTAAAAGCCAATTATTTTTAAAAGAGTAACCGTGCAGTTTCTTGCCGGCTCTTCTCCATAGGAAACGACCAATTGGAACCGTGCACCTAGCTTTTGATGTTTCGTAAGTGCCCACGTAGGTTTATGTGAAATAAAATATTTTGCTTTTTTGAAGAAAATGTTACTTTTAAAAGTACAATTTCAAGGAAAGTTTTAAAAATTCCTTTTTTCCTTTACCTACAGAAGCTCTGAAACCTGTAGCTGACAACAATAGCTCCAGTGAAATAGATACGGGTATATTTCAGTATTTCAGCGAGATATGTATCGGTCTGGTATCGACTGCCGTTCAGATTCGATCCCTGATACCGATACCGCGTCGTTCACGTGGAAAAACGGCTGTTCCTGAAACTTTAGCGTTTACTTTTTAACTTTTCTACCTTTTTATCTAAAATATTAAATACTCAAAGGAGACTTCGTTTTCTTTTTAATCGTTGGTATAATTACTCCTAACTTTCGCAAAGGGGTGGATAAAGGTGTTTCGTATCTCTGCATTATGCCAATCATAAGTTTTATGGGCCACATGAGTCCATAGTTAGGGCGTGTCAGACTCTTACTGACTAAAACCCAACCGTGTTCCTTTAGTTGCCTGTGTGTTGCCAGAGGCCACGGTATCTTTTTCGGACTTTCCCGCGACCCTGCCAGGCATCGGCCCTAGTGGATCCTGTCAATATTATGCTGACATCTCTTTGAGGCGCGCGTGGAACACAACGCGCCGTTGAACCGGGCTTGGTCCTTATCAGACGGCGAGCTACCCATTGCTCACCGTCCGCAAGCCCGCGCCTACGGGATTTTACCTAACTTCCTCTTACCTCAGGAACCACACATGCGATAATTAGACGAATCAGACAGTAAATTTATATAATCATCATCTGCCTAGGCTTTTCCCAACTTTATTGGGGTCGGCTTGAAGTCTAACTGAATGCAGCTGAACACCAGTATTTTACAAGGCACGACTGCCTGTCTGTAACACAATTCTCCTTGATATGCCAGGTTGTTAGAGTTTCCAACTTCCGACGACCCGTAACGACCATCAAAGATCAACAAATGACAGCTAGTACCAACGGCTTAGCGTGCTTTCCGAGGCAAGGACCGGTCTCAGTATGTAGTTAATCTAATATCTTTGGAGCTTGTGGCTAAGTAATAACAGCGGCACGGATCAATCCATCAGGTTAAGCTACGCTTGCCGGGGTTGGTCCGTGGATTGGTGACCTTTTTTACATGGTACCGAGACTCCTCCGTGCCACGGAAAGCACGTTAAGCCGTTAGTCTCGGCTGTCATTCGTGAAACTTTGACAGTCGTTACGGGTCGTCAGAAGCCCGAAAATCTGACAACCAGTCTTACCAAGGGGTATCGTATTACCCAGTTACTGGATTGTGAAGGTCAGATAGGCAGTCGCTCCATGTAAAATACTGGTATTCAGCTGCATCCGGTTAGATTGGAAACCGACCCCAACATAGTTGGGAAAAGGCTAGGTAGGCATCTTTGTTTAAATATTTTTGTGATAGGGACGGGGTTACGTCAATAGATAGCACACACCAGCTGTCACCAGTTCGACGCAGTTTTCTTAAGCCGTTGAATGCAGTTTTCTCTCGATAATTTCGTTGCAAATATTTCCGATGAATCACAAACACTGCCTACATATATGTATTTGTTGTGAACTGCGATCACGCTTGCCAACCGTGGTGATAACGTGCATATGACATGGTATTATAAGAGCAAGATTATTTGAGGTATCAGAATATGAAACTTCTCTGTTACTCGTTCAATCTTACTGTATATTCTCGAATCTTCTTCTTGCCTTTGTCCAATGTTATTTGTGTTGGAAAAAAATATTTACTCTTCCATTTTCTCCTGTCAATCATTACGATATAATTCAATACCTTTTCATTAATATCATCTCTCGGTTAGCAGTGATAGTGAAGTCATAGGTCTCGAGTTCAAACTCAAGGCACGAACCTCTGACTTTTCAGATTCATGTGCGTATTGTATAATTATCACTTGCTTCAAAAACGGTGAAGAAAAATATCGTGAGGAAACCGGCATGCCTGGGAGTTATTTCTGTAAAGCCTAGTCAGAGGACCATGGGCGGCATAAAAACTCTGACACCAGAGGGGCAATTCCTGTATTTTTTAAATACAATCGATTTACCAAAATTTTTGACAAGTTTGACAGATTGCGCCTTGAATGTGAACGATTTTGCTGAGCGTTTTTACTGAAAGTGGGCAACTTCGCAAATAGCTGTCAAATATTTCGCTGTTTTGATTAATTTGGCAATATGACTGTATGGAAATAAGAAATATGGCTAACTAGTGAACTAGAATACTAATAATGAATTGCAATTATAACACTGAATTTAATGTTGTAACTGTTTTAGGTGTAAAAAAGGCATTTGGAAACTTTCCAAATACTTTTTTTTTCATCTAAAACTAAATATTCGGCGATACGATAGTAATTATTGCATTTCATAATCAATATACATACAGTAATATTGCCAAATTAATCAAAACAGCGAAATATTTGACACCTATTTTGCGATGTTGCCCAGTTTCACTAAAAACGCTCTTAAGTACGAGAACTGGCTTTCAGGTTAGTCTCTAACCACACGAAATAGAAGAAGAAAGATCCCTCATAAAATCAATCCGTCTTTTCTTTGATATTCCTCTCACTTTCCTTCAATCAATCAACATCTTTAAGGCACGGTTTTACAAAACAAAATTATGACATTAGTGACATTTTAAGAAAAAAAAAAAGTCGTTCGATCAACACTCTTCGCCACTGATAGACTGTTTTAACACAATAGTCAGAATGCTCACGCCGTCGTTTTGTTCACGAGACTACTCTAAGAAAGCCGCTTAGTCGCACACCACATAGAAATTAGTCTTTCCTGGTGAAGAGCTTTATGCTGAAAAACAAAACGTTGAAAAGCTTTTTCTCACGTATATCGTTAATAGTGTTTACGTTATTTCAATTGCGATCTACACTAATTTAATTTACGAAATGAACTATCTATGATTGACAACTATCACAACTTTTCCTACTTAACGTGATTCATTTAGCCAAGTTTCAGTTAATTTTAGTTTTTCTGTTTTTTAATGCACTGGCTGATACCTGCGATTTTTCTCGCATTCTCGGGGAACTCGTCTATTTACCTAGATAAAGAAAGAAAGAAAGAAAAATATTTTATATGGGACACGCACAGGAAATACAAAAAAGGTAATAAAAAAAAATTAACAAATATAAAAAAGGAGCATTTTAAAAACTAACAAACAAAATTAATAACGACCTGTGCGAGGCCAAAAAGGCTCCTATCTCAGCATAATGCTGCGATATTTAAAAATAAATAAATACCGCAGCGCTGGTATTCTGATAGGGCCCGATAAAAAGTAAAAAAAAAAGAAAAGTGATAAAAAGTATTCTATGTGTTAATCCGGTACCCTAATTTCGTAATACAACACAACCACAATCTGTTTCGATTTGAAAAAGATTGCTAATCCATTGCTTCATAAGTAGGAAAAAAACCTGCTCAACAACGTAAATAACGCAATGAATGTTGTTGAACTGTCAAAATGAAACAAATTAGGCAAAATTATTTACGAAAATAAGTTACGCAATTAGGATACAGGACTTAGTCTTTATGTGTGTCTATTGCCATCCTAATCTGTACAGCGGTTTATACGTGATGGCGTAACAAACATACAAACATCTTTACAAAAATATCATAAGCATAAGCATAATCAGCCTATAATGTTCCCACTGCTGGGACACAGGCCTCCTCTCTGTGAGAGGGAGTGGGCCGTAATCCACCACGCGGGCCCAGTGCGGGTTGGTAGATGTCATGTCAAAAATATCATAATTATTAAATTTATTCGATGGGATGGTTTCAAAATGCATTAAAATGACGTTTTTATAAAATAAAGGGTTGTCTATGGAAGAATTTAGGAAAAATGCAATTAGGATTAGCGTTAGGATTTTGGAAATTGGCTGCGCCAGTCTGTCGTGAAATTGCATTAAACTGCATTATTACTGACGAAGCACGAAGCTTTGCCATGTAGATTATTCTTTTGGAAACAACTTACAATATACAAAGAGTTTATTATTATAAAAGAGAACGAAATTGAAATAATTTTTGTGCGGACAAATATATCAACGACGTGTCAAAATCAAGCTCATTTCTAGTGATGTGATTACACTGTGATTGGTTGTTGACTATTCAGTCAGCCAATGAAAGCAGTTGATATGCGTTTGCCAATGTTGATTTTCATCGCGGGTATTAGGATGTCCATTCAACTTTCTGACTAAAAGGCACTAGCCATAACAAGCGCCCGAGGCGCGCTCTCAGTACGCTGCGTTTAGGGCGGGCGCCGAGCGCGCGTAGATTTCCACATTTTGTTGTAACTTTAGACCTCTCAATATGCTCAGTATCTAGTACTCCTTGTTTAGTGTTTCTTTTAAGTTTATTACTGATGCAGAGAAAACGGCAAGGAAAAATAATAAAAAATGAACTAGCGTCCACGCGTCGAGGGCGCGCTAAGGGCGCCCGGGAGGAACGCTTGTCATACGCGCGTTCGACGCGCGCCCTTGGACGGCAGCGTTTGATATAAATTCGTTACATAGAAATTCATACAATTTTATTGAGCGCCCAAAACGCAGCGTATAAGACGCGCGCTTCGGGTGCTAGTCCCACTGACCGACTCTTTGACAATTCAAAAGTCCCTGTAATTTTTTAATTGAAATAAATGCTGTGAGAGTTTGAGAGTATCTAATAATCGTTATAATCCTAAATATTTGGGCATCTTTAGTCCCTTTTCAGAACGATAAAAGATGTTAATTTAGTTAAATGTGTCATACAATATGAAACGCAATTTAATGACGACGTTAGGTAGGTACTTTTGGATTTAATTCGTGTGAATAAACTCGACTTTTGACGGACGTTCTAACAAATTAGTCCGCTAGGTTTTCTTATAGTATGACTAAACTCTGGTGCAACGTGTATGCAACAGTTTTGTCACCTAAACTGTAAGTAATTTACAAAATTTAAATCTTAACTTAATTAATATTATAAAGAGAAAATATTTGCTTTTTTGTATGTTTGTTAGTTATGCTTTCTCGCTAATACGGCTGAACAGATTTGGATCCAATTTGGCACATGGGTAGTCTATGACTTGGGTTAGGACATAGGATGCTTTTTATCTCGAAATTCCCTCGGGATCCAGACTTATGCGGTTGAAACCGTGAGGCGCAGTTATTTTGAAATAAAACCATGATAATGATGATCTTCTGAAAATTTGTTTTAAATTAGGTTTTTATATTTTGGATTCTATGGAGCTTTAGAACTAACAGCTTGCTTTTAGTATGATATTCAGTGCCCAGTTAGTTTTCATTATGCTATTACAAGTCCATATGCCATTTTCTATTATCGTGCAATATGTGTAAACCATACACACATATCTATTGATATTATACCTATTTTCTAGTGACGTACACTAAATAGCAGACTGAAAACATCTCTCAACGTCACTTCGACGCTCTGTTCCTCTTAAAATCGTCTAATGAGCGACACATTCCACAGTACGTATCAATCAGAATTCGAATCTGTATCCCGATCTCCGGAATCAAAGACTTGCCACAGCCGACGTCCGCTGCGTTCATTTTTCCGATAATAGACCGCGCCGTCTCGCTCGCACCACGTTGCGCAAACGCCACCAAGCCGAGCTAAAACAGGGGCTCAGGCATACTAAATTTAGTTCTGCAACACTGCACCGTGTCATGCCCATAGAAAACATTAACAACCATACACCACACGATATACGGACACCGCATATTCCCAGCCAGATTTTCGCGATCACAAATTGCTGTATAATATTCAATTAGGTCGCCCGATATTGATGGGAAAGCCGGCCGCCCGGCAATTTTGGTTAGCGCATCTGCTGCTCTATACGCGTAACGTTTGATATACGATTAGTTTTCGAACCGTTTTCACCAGGTTTATCCGGTCGATAGTCCATTATCGCCTGTTAGCGTTTTGGACCGTAGCGAGTCGGTTCCGAGCGGCGACCGTTTGTCCCTCAAGGTGCGTCGCGGGGACAGCTAAATATAACCGCACACGCGGCCCGTCGTCTCACCATTTTTCCTCGGTCCGCCGTACTCCCGGCATGCTGCCAGCTCGACGTCACACGTCTATTACCTCATAAACGCCAAACTTTGAGAAAGGACTTTAAAATTAGCAAGGACGCGGGTTCAAACGGTTACAGACGGGCCGCAAGGGTATTTCTGTACGGCGACAGCAGCGCTCCTGATAATTACGCAAGCTTCGGAACATCGAACATGGCCGCCGGCCGCCGCGGCAAAAGACGCGGGAGAGGAGAGATGAGCTGTCACGGGATATTTATGAAATTGGAACTAAAATAGATTCAGTAGTAGCTTGGAGCGAGTCACCTTGACGGCGCGTGTCTTATGTAACACGCGCCACGCGAATCGAACGCAACGCGCTCCAAAATCGAAATTCGAAAATGTCAAAAACGTGACGCAATCGGTGACGTGTCGATGTGTGACGTAAGTTTAGTGTTGCCACTCCTCCGTTCGACTAATAAATTTATTGTTTGGCATGTAAACGGATGCGTTCGAGCCAAGAAATTACAGCGTTCGGTAAAAAAAATATTGAATGAAGCAACGGAATGATGGCGCAGTGTAATCGGGCCCGCCTTGCAGCTTTGCCAAACACTATCTTGTTTATAGTTCAACAGTTGCACAAGATTTTTGATTATGGAATGTTTACACCTTCCAGTTTCCTTGTTTCATTGTGAACGGGCGGACTTTTGTTCTCTCGCTCTATTTTTTATAGAACTTTTAATTACTCCTTTCTCCTAATGACGGCGGCGCCTATTGAAACGCTGGACCACTTAAACTTAAGTGTAGAAATGACTTTTTATTTTAACCGTCTGTAGGTAGTGTTCCCTAATGATTTTTCTGTGGTAACTATTCGTTTGAGATGGTTGAAGTTTCGTTTGCATGCATTGTTTCATGGGTAAACTTCGGGTTTATGTTTGAATGTTTTCAGCGCTGGCAATACTGGGTAATGTCAGTTGACACATATAAAGACGTTTGTGACATTGTATGTCCTAATAAATTGGAGTATTAAAGTCACAAATATATCGTTGGCATCTAAATCTGTATAATTTAATAGTTTTAGTACATTTTAGTTTTATTTATGTGTAAGAATTGAACTAAATTGCTAAGATTTCTTCTGTCCATTAGTTTGGTTTCCATTATTTTAATGGGCGTCTTATTTATTACGGATTCCTTTTGTTGCTCTCCTTTTGGATTGGTATTGATTATAATCTTTTTAAAGTTGTTTTCCTGCGTAGTTTTTTTTTTCCAAACTTCAGAAATAGTCTATTGTAATTTTTTTTTTTTTTTCCTTTATAAAGTTTCACAATTGGTGATACTTTATTCACATTACAATCTAGCCTATTAGCTAATAAGTAATTTAAATACAACTTAAACTAAGTCTATTGTAATGACAACAACAACTAAGCTTTAGCTATACAGGGTGTTAGTTGTAGCAATGCCAATCTTTCAGAGGCTGATTTTCATTATTATTTCCATCTTACGATATTTAAGATCCCCTTAAAACCTTTTCTAAACTCCCTTATAACGTTTCAAAAACAGCCTCTGGAAGATACCTAACACAGGCCAATCTTTTAGAGGACGTTTTTTCAAAATATTTTCGTCTAAGGACGTTTAAGAGCCCCTTAAAATCTGTCGCTTTTCTAAACACACTTTGTGACGTTTTCGAAATAGTTTTAGTTTGTTAAAACTTCGCAAAAAAAATTTTTTTTTTGAATTTTTGTTTTGACAGTTAAACCATAACCTAACCCAACTCTATTTAGACAAGCCAAAACCTATTCTTAAGTTGTGAGGTCTTTTATTATTCTCCTGTCGTACGGCACATGGTACGGAATCATAATGTACATGTAGAAGCATGGGCGTCCGTATTGAGGAATTAATGGGTTTGTCTGTTTAGTATGGCTCGTGGGTAGTTATAGGTTATGTTACCTTTACATAAGCAGTGATAGTGATCGCGTTTTCATAGGCTTTTGTTTTTTTTTTGGGTCAGTATTGTGTGAAATTGTGGATATTGTTTTTTTTTTTTTGTGGGTGTTTTTCCTGAGATTTTAATTTTGAAGCTCTGAAAGTGTAATGTGAAAACCAAAACAGATAATCTGATATGATCAGCTTATTATATTAGGTATATTATTTTTATGCAGCTGTAAACAGTAAATCTTTGTAATTTTTTAAAAAACACAACAGTTATTTATGTAGTTTCGATTTCAAGTAACTGAAAACGTATAAGCATTTCTAAAAAAAAAAGCGTGAGACGTAAACTAGAAACTACGAAACGTTCATTTTAGACCCGACTTTCTACATAATAATTATAAATCTACCTATTAAATAAAATGTTGACAATGCGTTCAACATATTATATAATTCCAAAACATAATACTCTTATAATCCAAACAATCCATTAACATACATTTTTTCAACCCAACGCCATGACGTACACGCGGGCGACCGGCCAACCCCGACCATTGCAAATCACGGACCCACAGACCGCAAATTGGGTGCCAGTTATCATAACTTCACTACAACACACAACACTACTACATATCTTACGATAAGCTGCTGACAACCCTAGCAGCCGAGGATTAGTGACGTGGTAGCCTGTAATCCCGGCATATCCCGGGACAACACGGGAACTATTTGCATACGATTGCAGTTAAACGTCATCTGCGGGATTTGAGACAGTGGTGCGTCTTAGCGGGATTGTAGCAAGTCGGTTGTAATTTTGTGTAATTTCACCCCGGGATTATAGGGGGTTCGGGCGTATACGGAGGGTAGGGATGTGTAGTAGTGTCGTTATGGTCTATGGTTCGACTGGTGCGGAGTTATGGGATGTGCATGCAGATCTTGGTTTAGGCAACAGTGTTTATGCTGCAGACTGGGATTGTTTTGTTTATACAATTTAGTTTCTGGCTTTGCTTTATAATGAAAGGAACACAATTTTATTTCAAATTTAAATAAACTACATATAACATCACGCCTTGTTCCTCTGAATTGTTTTGCAGAGGTGTATCTATAGTAGATACACCCATATTTCGCCAGTTATGTTTAAGTCCCATGTAATAGGAGGCGACATATTATAAGTAGGAAGGTAAACATTGTTTATTATATTAGTTAACAAGAAAATATACAGGAAATAATAAAAACTAAACACGGACAAACAAAAGCACTGTTTATCTACAGTAAAGTTTCATGAGACGTGAGCTTCACACAACAAAGGATCCATTGGCATTTCCTTCCAAAAATGTTCAACCTAAAATTCAAAATGCTCCACCAAAAATTCACCTCCTTTGCGCATGCACATTTGACCCAAATCACAGTCGAACCCGGGTGAACGATCGTCAGACTTAAGACTTACGCAACAATGACAAATGAAAATACAATTAACATAACATATTTATTATACGCCACGACGAGTGCACCATTGTAAAAAAAACTCGCCGCGCGTGATTAGAATCCAAGCAGCGTATTTGCAAATAATTGTGTTCCAAGTGCAATGGCCTACGCTTACCTTGTGTTACGTGTAAAGAATTGGTCATAAGGACTCCTGATGTTGGGTTTTTTGATATAACGGCAGTTTTGGAATTACCAGTGGTCGTTTATTGTGTTTGGATTATTATGAGGAAATTGAGTTTTTGCATAGATATTGATTTGTTTCGTGGTAATCCCGAGATCTACGTGTTTGTTTATTAAAGAAGACAGTTCTTTATATTTGAAAAACCTTATTGCTATATTTAATTTTTTATGTAAGTTAGTGAAAAACACCACCATTTTAAACTTGATGAGGAATTCGGGTCTAAAATCACCAACAAGCTTAGACTATCCGTGGTGATCAATGCGTGTGCCTAGGCCATTTGAGAAGAGATATTTCAACAGTTAGACAGTTTATAGGAAGATATTATTTGTTCAGATTTTTTTTCGCTGTAAATTAAAGAACTTTGACTCCGATGAACCTTATTTGGCCCATAGCAGTCCTTCGTAGCATAATTCTCCCAATTTACGTCAAAATATTTGGTTTTCCAAACAGAATGCTTCTCAACTCCTGCTGAGAAGTCAAGAGAATGATTTCTGTTTATAATTTTTCTTCTGACGTATTTAGGAAGTAAATTAAACCTAATGTCTTGATATATGCGGTACTGGTTCCAACTTTATAGGCGCCTGAACGATCTCTCAAAAGGCGCCGTACCAGATCTATAATTCAGAAAGCGTGCAGAATTGAGACATCTTTGCACTTCCTAAGTAGACATCTTGGGTTTTCCTAAGCTTCCCTATGTGTAAGCCTCATAAGTAAAGATAGCATAATCTTCTTTTTAAAAGAATTGAAATGGCTGTTTCTGGAAAATAAGTGATGTCATGGTAATGCCTTCATGTCTGGCAGTCTTTACATAAGCAGTTTCGTATTTAAAACGTCAATCAAATTAAACACTAGAGGCTGTACAAATAAACAAAGAATAACTTATACCAAATATAGCGTTTACATTTCTATTTGTACAACCAAGACATTTTGCTTATTTTTAGTCAATTCTCGTTTATTTTTAAGGCTGTAAGGACTATGGTTTCAGTTTTATTTCATAATATCAGCTTATGTAACTGGCCAGAAAAGTTCACAACATTATTTTAACAAATTGACATGTCTAAACTCTGGCTATAGACAACGATTTCTCTTAAATTTTTATAATTCGAATTTCCCGTCAAAACAAGTCCTCTATTTTTAACCCAATTTTTTTCGACACAACTATTATTTCTTCAAAAATGTTATGTTTTTGTTAGAAATATCGAGGTTACTGACATTAATAGTCCACAAGACGTTTATAACACATTTCTAGGCTATAAAGTAGGGCCTAACTCACGTGTCGTTTAATTTAGGACGGATAGAACCTTGGAGTATTTGTGTTCGAGCAACATTGTGTGCACAATGTGTGAGCAAGATATGTCGGGCTATAATCGATGTTTTGTTGTTTCTGGTGGATTGGTGTAGTCTTAAGAATATATTGGAGGTATCAGTCGTTAGAGGACTGAGCATATGTGAGTCTACTAGTTTCAAAAACAGCAATGTCCACTTTTGTAAAATGTTCAATTATGTAAAATGTCCATAATTCTATATTTAAATTTTTTTTGGGTTCAAAATACAAATTTATATATTGGAAATTGCTGATTTTGTAACATACATTAATTTTGTAATGTGATTTTAAACGGGTTTCTTTTGTTTTTGTTGCATACGGAGTGGTGCATTAACTGCTATTTTACGAGTACTGATACAATTCAAACGAGAATAAAAAATTACGAAATGTTTTTTGAAGACTGTGATAATTTTAATTTTTAATGATAATTTTTGAATATTTTTTAATGATTTTAATGTTTTTTTACTACTTATTTATTCTTTTTTGTGTATGGGTATTTTGCCTGAATTAAAACACCATTTATTTATTTTATTTTATTCGAAACCATAGACAGCGCCATTTTTGAAAAGTATGAAAATTGCTTCTTCTGCTCAAGTTTTGACTGTTCTGGAGTTTTCAGTGATGGAATTTTGGTGTCTCCGAAAATGTTCTCTCATTGGACAGATTTTGGCCATAATATTTTGAATAGGTATTTATTAATTACTAGCTCTGCTCGCGAATTCATCCGCATGAAATTTAGAACCCTGATCCACCGCGTCGCATCGCATCGCCCGCCCTCGCTATAACTTCGTTCTCACTTAGCGTTCTTTTTTTCTTTTTGCTCGGCTCCTAAGGGTCGTAGCATGATGTTACATAGCTTTCTCGAGAAATGGGCTATCAAAAGCAAAAAAAAAATCGAATCCGACTGGTTGTTCCGAAGATTACCCCTTACAGACAAACAAACAACCAAACAAACAACCAAACAAACAACCAAACAAACAAATTTTAAATCTTTATAATATTATTATCGGCCTTTCTCCGCACGGTTATTATGATTTGACAACGTATCAAAATCCATTGTATAGTTTAGAAGAACAACGCAGATACACAGAAAAACATGAAAGGCGACTTTATTTTATAATATACATAAATAAATATAAAAAAACAGTGGCACTCCGGAAGTGCCGACAGAAGTGAAATAAAGCAAAAAAACTTCCAAAACCTTTAAAGTAAAAATACTCTCATAGAACATTGATCCGTATCGTGATATAAATAAAGAGCACAATCGCGTTACAAAAATGAGGTGTCGGTAACGGTGTCGCGAGTTCAATTGTTTTTTCCCATCTAAAAAATGCCCAACGCGCCTAAAGAAGCTTTCACTTCAATAAGTTGACTACAGTACTACTAGATGAACATATACTTGAATCTGTTGGATTTCAGAACAGAATCGTCCATTAAATGAGCCATAGTTTTTTAAATACTTGCATGTAAATCTTGCTTTCTAAAAATATGCAACCATTCGTCTATCATTGGACAGAACTGATTTAAATTCTCTGCATATCGTAAACAGAAATCCTTAAGGTGACCTGCAATGAGACAGGTCGATCGAATGATATCCAAAAAAAAAATATAGATGAAATTAACAGATAAAATCGCGTTTCTGCACGGACAGAAATATTTACTTATACTTATCTGAGGACAAAACATGCCCTGTGATAACTACAAATTGATTTTGTAAATGTTAATAGTAGGTTTTGTAATATCTAATAACAAAACCTTTAGTTTAGTTATTTCAAGAGCTTAGTTTTGTAATATCTAGTAATAATAAATAATAAAAAAATGACTGCATTTTGCATTAAAAAACTACATATATAACCTACTACATTACAACTTTAAAAAATTTGTAAATTGTGCAAATAACTTTTCTTAGAAAACCCAAGTATATTTTGCAGGATTTACAAAACTTTAACAATACTTGCTGTCATTTGCAATAAACATTAAGTAAACTGTGTAATATTTTGCATTTCCTTTTAATTAATAGCAATTACATTAAAAAAAAATGTGAATACATACAGCAAAACTTTATTTACGTAAGGTTTTTATAACTTAGTTTATTCCCCAAATAGAAAACAGTACAACTCTCTATTAAGTGTGTTTTAAAAAACAGTTTTTTTTTCGGGCGATGATTTGTCTCCCCGTGTGCAAGATGGCGGCATGTTACTATCTGTTTCAATACCGGTAATGAATTAGCTAAACGGTAACATATCCTTCAGAACTTGCTCCTCATCATATTTTAATCAGTACGATTTATTACAAGTGCCAGTCTAGGACAGGCTGTCGCTCCATGTAAATTACTGGTATTCAGCTGCATTCAGTCAGACTGGAAGCTGACCCTAACATAGTTGGGAAAAGGCTGGGCAGATGATGACTATTTACTACGAGAACACAAGCTTTTAGTAGATGCTGAGTTATTTTCAAAAGAATTCTGCCGAGGGAGTACTATTGACGTAACTATTTACATTCTCTAAGCAGGTTTAGGTGATTTTTAAACTAATCTTCTGGAATCAAAGTCAAAGTCACAGTCAAATAATTTATTTCAAGGCACTTTTGAACGTCAAAATTACAAAAAATAGAATTGATTCTAGTCGCCCCTTCCAAAAGGTATCGGGATTATAAATGGCTCTGACAGCTCTCTTTCGTAAAATAAAGATGGATTCAATGTCAGCAGCCTGACCCCACAGTAAAATGCCATACGACATAATGCTGTGGAAGTAGCTAAAATATACCAAACGCGCGGTTTCTACATCTGTTAACTGTCTTATTTTTCTAACAGCATAAGCGGCCGAGCTTAGCCGCCCTCTAATCTTTACGTCACTTAAATATTTCAAAGGTTTCTTATGGTGTTATGGGCAGCAAAATTACAGTCAAATCATTTATTTCAAATAGGCCCATGTATGGCACTTATGAACGTCAAAATTTACTAAATAATAGAATTGATTCTAGTCGACAAATTTTTCCGAGCTTTCCAGAACCTAAAAGTTGACCCCTGTTTTTTCCTGAAAAAATAATGTATTTCAGTGACACATGGTTATGAGAAAACTAACAGTTCTATGTTCAATGTTATGTTGTGTAATAGGCAATCGCTCCATGTAAAATACTGCTATTCAGCTGTATTCAGTTAGACTGGAAGCCGACCCCAACATAGTTGGGAAAAGGATATTGATTATTGTTAACTAGAAGAACTTAAAAAGCCTTGTATATAAAATATAGCACCTATTAACATAGCAATAAAGCCATTCCGCGATACTTTAAAACTATTAGCATAACCTTGGCAATTTGAGAAAGGCAATCTTTTGAGAGGATGCCAAGCAAAATATTAGCTTTCCAAACTGGTTGGGTTACACAATTGGTAAGAAAGATAAATCAGAAAGTTTTGATAGTGTATGTAGTCCCATGCAATTTTCTGTATCACTGCAGTATTGAAGTTTTAAATGATTTGTACGGTAACAACTATGTACCTACTTTGTTTTATTTCTTAATAAGTTTTTGTTCTGCTGTTCGCTGCAGCAGCGAACTGGCCTTGGTAAGCGGGGTCGTGGTTTCGATTCTTGCATTGGAAACTATATTATGTATAGCCTATAAATAAATTAATGGGTATGTCGGTTAGCTGGATTGCCGTGAAATTGCATTTTTAATGCAGTAGAGTGGTAAACCACAGCATGAGTTGTTCTCATCCAGTCAGTGTCGATGGCATAGAAGTAGAGAAATCTACTTCATTGAAAGTAAAAAAGGCAAGTGCTCTTTATACTTTCCTTAAGATTCTTTCCATCAATTTTGTTAGTCTGTACAGTGTGTTTGTCTCTTAGTGATAAGACAACTATTGCCATCATAATGTTCTGTTTCTCTATATACGATTTATTTTCTTCATCTTTCACTGCCTCTTCAATTATTGAAGGTTAGCCATCAACTCCGAATATTTCTCCTTGTCCGTTGTGAAGTAGAACAGCAATAGTGTACCATACACAATATCTATCTATACTGGTATTCAGCTGTATCCGGTTAGATTGGAAACTGACCCCAATATAGATGGAAAGACTAGGTAGACGATGATGAATCTATATAGATAGACAGATATTTTTGAGATAAGAAGTAGTGAAGGGGGGTGTTTTGGGGGACTGTCTTATGTAATTTTGACGATCGAAAAGTACTGATTATCTGTCTAGTTTTAATAAATGACATTTGATTTGATATCTACACACATAAACTCACGCCTTCTTCCCAAGGGGGTAGGTAGAAACTACAGAACGTCACCTGCTACTATCCTTTTATCCTTATATCTAGAGAGATATCTATCTATCATCACAAAAGCGTCCAAACGCGTGTTACATAAACTCACAATACGTGCGTAGGAAAACCCGCGAACAGCACATTAAAACGCATCACCTTTATTAGAATTCCTCCCAGTTAGCGTATTTATTAGTACATGACGGTCGCAGCCTGCATTCTACGACGTATCCGGGAGCATGCACGATTATCCACAATTACTTGTACCTTGAGTATGCAGCCCGAGTTCCCACTGAATAGTGAAATCGATATACCAATCTGCCAATAGATTTCGTTGGCTTCATGTAAATTACGTGAGAGTGGCTCTTGTGGACACCTGTGATCAAAGGGGTGTCTGTGATTTTGATTTTGATTTACATCTACATAGAACCGGTAGCCTTTGATGACGATTTCTTCAACTGCTAATTGATTTTGAAGTCCTCAATGGCCACTTTGTTGATCTCGATTAGTTCCTTCAAGGAAGTTTGCATTCAAATGATGCCGAATGACAATCCCTTTCCTTTCTTCTTATCAATATTACCTTAGATAAGGCTTTAATTAATTTCTCTAAAAAAATATATTTTTTCTATGATTACAACAGATGGGGTGCCGTTTTCTTCCAATCATTTGAAATTAACAAATGCACAATAATATGTTGAATGCAACTCTCAAAAACTCTCTTCCTAGTATTGCAGAACTTTCAGAAAATCATTTTGGCCAATTTTATTTATTATTGAAAGGTCCCTTTCATCTAATATATAAAATTCTCGTGTCACAGTTTTCGTTGCCATACTCCTCCGAAACGGCTTGACCGATTTTGATGAAATTTTTTGTGCTTATCCGGTATCTATGAGAATCGGCCAACATCTATTTTTTTTTTTTTTTTTTTTTTTTTCTATTTTAAGTGGTCCACCCTAAACATGTATATGGCAAAACAACGTTTGCTGGGTCAGCTAGTAATCTATAGATTCAAAATCAGGTACAAAATTTTTTCATTAATTTGAACTACGTATATCAAACAGAAAATTCTTGCATTCGTATTTACATACATTTTATCGCTTAATTCTTTACGATCTACATCTCTACCCACCCCATTTTAAATATATTCGGGACATACCACAGCTGTGGTGAAAAAACGCAAACGTTTCGCGTCGTACGAACTTTGAACGAAACAACTTGATGTAAGTTCTGCCCAAGAAGGTCGCTGGATTGCACATGGGGAATTAATGCCAGCGGGAATTGAACGAGAACTAGGACCTGTTTTTGAGGTACTGAGTCCTAGATTTTTGCGGTATTCCTGGAAAATTGTATTGTTTAAAATATTTTTAGTATCAAGTAGTTTTGGTTTAAAGAATCTCAACAAATTTTTCGGAGACTTCTCGATTCTTCTCGCTTAAATTATTTATATTTTCTGGTTCGCTTGTCTCGTTATAGTGCTACGCTGTCTAGTTTATGTAAAGGTAACTTTGTAAATCATTATTTCTTTTTCTTTTCTTTCTTTCTATATAAAGGTTGGACATTCATCTGGTATCTCAGTAACCAATTCTATTATGCTTTTCGCAGCATGGCTATCAAAAGCGGAAGCGTTTTCTCCGCATCTCCCTGCCACACACACCACAACTTTAGTTCTTGAAACTATTTTCTATTTGTGCGCAACTGCTCAGCTGTTACTATTCTTCAAGTTGTTCGGTATAAATACCTACTCTGTCTACACCTATGTTGGTAACGAATCTATTTGTTTAAAGGTATGTGGCCATTTGGATATTGCATTTGACAGTGTTATAGGATTAATATTTTGCGCTATCTTATGATTTAAAATTACGATTATTTTACCCGAAGGGTTAGGCAGAGCTGTACCTACCTATAGTACACTCAAATTTCACCTGTTTTCTAAATAGCACAATGCTTTCTTGGTTAAGGCTGCTTTCTGAAACAAAACTAGTAGAAAATATGGCCTAGTTGTTAACTTAGACCTTATTTTACTGTTAAGCAACAAGGCTTAAAACGTTAGAGTGATTTGCCGTTATTTCAGTCTAGTTACTTTAATTACAATAGCCGTATCATACAAACTTTCTGTTGCAATTCCCATAAAAACTCGTCTGCATAGAATAATATCAGTTTTTTTTTCGATTGGGTATCTGCTGAAACCCGCGAACCAAGTCAAGATAAAATCTAGGAGCTTTTTTTAACGTCTTAACTATCACGTTACGAAATTATTGTATTTTCTTGACACCATAACGAGTTTACGAGCACGGTCGTAAAATAAGCCACGTGTGCCATGAAAAACTCGTTCCTGATGGTTTTGCTGCATTATATCTACTCTATTTTTGATTAGGTAGTTTTGATTGGGCAAGAATACGAATTTGATGATGTAGATTTAACTTTTAGATTAATGTTCTAGTCTGTGGTGGTTTTAAAGTTTTTATAACTTCTAAAATATTTCTGTTCTTAATTGATTACTGAAGCGATATATCCAAATCCTATATTAAAACAAAATGTTTATTATCTTGTAGGATTTCCTTAAAAGTGAACTGAAAACCTCTGTACATTTATGTGCTTGACGTATTAAATAAATTTATAAATATTAATAAAAATGGCGCTAACGTATTATTTGGAAATCATTTGGTGATCAAAAAGAAACGAACACAACATAAAATTATCTTCTTAAGGTTAGTGGAGGTAAAATAAGAAAATATTTGTCTTGCGTTTATTAATAGCAAGTTTTTATAACCTTGGCTTCAAGAAACCGCTAACCTCAAAGCCGACATAGTCGCTAAGATTATTATTATAAAAGGAAAAGAGGCTTATTCTATTAAATAATGGTAAAACCTCACAGGAAAAAGGTCACAGTAATTTATATGTAGATGATATTATTATAATCTAGGTCCTGGTTTAATCTAGGGTTTTTATTTCCACAATCATGAGACATAAGCGATGTTTGGAAAACTTCACAATCATAATCTTTATTCTAAGTTACGTATCTCTCTAAAACATCTCATAGTTTTGAACAAATTTTTGGTATTCGTTCAAGTCTAAAAGAGGAGTTTACAGTCTCTTCTCCTCTTCCTCCTCGGAAGAGGAGAAGAGACTGTAAAAATATACCTCTACCTCTTATTTGATCTACATATGGACCTAGGAAACTAAGACTTCAGGCTTTCTATAGTGTTAGGTAACTTCATGTAGGAACAATGAGACGAACCGAGATAAGAACTTGTGAACAATGTACAAGAGAGCAGCCTTAATTATATGTGTTAAACATGTACCATCATTTTCAGAAAACTAAAGCTTGCATAACAATTTTCCCTCGCTAAAGCAGATTAAGCTGTCCGACATGTGCATATCGATGTATTTGATAGCTCATTACCGGCTCTCTAATCCGCCGCAACCAAGTTTAACATACTAATATATGCACCAAGCCAGGTGCGCTTGCACACATGTTTCTTAGAAGCTTTTCAACATATTTCGAATGCATACCGTTTAAGTACCTAAATACATATAATCGGACAAACATTGTGCATTCCACTTACAATAGAATTTATTGTAAATTTACGTGCTGCGTGCGATAAGCGCATTGGTACGCATCACTTGTTGAGCGCCAAAACCGCGCGTGGCAAGATGGCTGACGCGCGCTTTTTTTCACGGCGTCTTTCCGCGTGTGCCGTGATTTTGGCCAGTTCTCCTGTGTGACGTCGACGACCCAGTTAGGTACGCCAACCGGTGCCACGGCCAAGTCCATCCGGGCATCCCCAATGAACCAGCGCCAATGTCTATAAAATAAATTGTACGCACGAAATAAAGAGAAAAAAATTATAATGAAGTAAACGTCAGCTCCTGATATGCCGCCAAAACCTGGGTGAACGTACTCCAGTGTTTTGGCATAGCTAGTTGGATGTTGTCCTAATAGTTCGTTTATTTGATAAGGCGTTTTATTATTACCGCACGGCCTTTTAATCAGTTCCCAATGGTTTGACATTAATGCTGTCGTTACTGAGAATTATTTTAGGATAGTTGCATTACTAATGTTGAAAAGCGAAATGTTTTGGGTGTTGCCACATTGACTGTGAAAACATGAATAGTGTTTCATAGTTAATCTGTTCACGACTAAATAATCGCAGGATCGCTTGATTTTGCAGTCGTTTGACTTAGTATTCGTGTTCCAGATTGCAGTACGTTAGCCGTCAGCTATCTGCAAGCGGTCGATTTTATCGTCAATGTGCGCCTCGTCTAAAAGTATAATAACATGAATATCGCGATTCCCGTGTATGATATCATCATAGTAGCAGAGCCGGCTCGTACTGAGAATCCACTATGAGCGAACCTTTGCCAACAATCTTACTATTCAGCATTTGTTGTTCTTATATTTGCCAAATATTTGCACCTTATCGCCGGCGTATTGTGATAGTTTTACGAGCGCCATTTTTATATTTTTATTTCGCGCGCATTTTGGCCGTGTTTCCAATATGGTGGCTGTTTGTTTTGGATAATGCTGTAATGTGAAGCTTTTTAACGTTATTATGAGGATGTTTGTTCATTTTTGTTAGGTAAAAGCGATCAAAAGTTTAAAATATTTTTATGTATTTGGATAATCATTAAACAGATGGAGTGAATTACTTTTAGATTCGATGGGTTTTCCAACGACACCTGTGCTATGAAGGTCACTATACTTTATCTAATATTTGACTGAAAGTTAAATCAACAATGCTCTTCATCGGAAATCCTCCGCAAGCAGACATATACTCAATACTTTTATTGCATTCTACATGTAGGTATTCTTACATAAAAATCTATAATCATCCACACACTTGAAAACAAACTCAAAGAATAATTCAAGCCGAAAATTTCGCTCAGGCTATTGACTCTCGCATTTGGCATGATAAAACCGATAATTTTATAACAAGGGGATTCCGTCCACGTGTGTCCATGGATCCTGCCAAGGGGGCACACCAGGCCGCTGGCAAACTGGCAACCGCCTCGTCTGTGGTAGCAGCCAACTCAATGTTTTGACTAGACCTTTTTGTTTATACCCACGGAAGTCGGCTGCTTTGTTTGGGCGAATCAATCATTGGTAGTTTAGATTTTTTTTCGTTGTCGATTTGGAAAGGTGTGTGGGTATTTGATTGAGTTGTAAACTGTATGAATGGATGCTATGTACTTTGATTTAGTTGTTCTTCTTGATGTTGGCGTTGTCTTGTGAGAGCTAGATTTCAAGATATTTTTTTTGTTTGTTCTCTTGATATGAATATCCTCCAATATAGCTTAGAAGAGAAAGGTCCACACAATGATCAAAGTCTATTAGACTTTAATTAAGTTCAAGCATCTGTTGAACGACGATGATGGAATAGCCAGCAATAAATAAATGGCCTTCAATTACATATTTTTTAAGAACTAGTTTAATTGGTACTGACCTAGCCATGGCCATTAGATTACCGTAATAATGATGGAAATGAAATTTTAATGACGTATCTTAGTAATAAACTAGTCTCACTTCTCTTTAACATTAATAAAACGTACAAGGCATTAGTAATATTACTTCTAGAAATCTTTTCCAACTTTAACTCAAGCGCTGAACACTTAACAAACTTAGATTTTCTATTCACGTTTTCCAATAAAGTATTGTTGTAGTCAATCCTAAGTAGGACACAAGCCTTACTATCGATGCGAATTCCTGCGATAATAATACAATAAAGTCTGAAATCGACGAGTAATTTATTGATTCCGTGACTTAGGATGGGTCAACCCCTTTCTAATAGTACGTGATGGAAAATTTTACTAAGAGAATGTGTCATGAAGATGGCTTGTAGCATCCTATTTATTGAGAACTACAAAAAAAATTAAGACCATTTCTAATTCATCTGCTGAAAGTGAAGAATAGGAGATCCTGTTGTAGAAATAGAGATGTCCGTCTAAAATATTATGTTAAAAATTTTTCGTTATCAAAACTTTTGTAATCTTCAGCACAGGTAGCATGACCACTGTAGAAAAGGACAAAATTACAGATTGAAGAAAGATTTCTACAGCACCTTTGACTTGGTAGAATAGACATAGAAGTGGTCATGCTACAAATGCAGAGATAATTTAATTTGTGAAACTAGTTTCCACTGTAAATCACTCGGAAACAGAAACGATAAGTGGATTATGTGAAGGATGATTTGGCTAGAAAGGTGGTGCTGCTGGAAGAGAAGTATGGATGAAAAGACATTTTGCGCTGACCCCAAATAAATTAGGATAACGACAAGAGAATGATGTTTATGAGCTGCCATTGTAAACATCTCAACTATAGTCTAAACTGAAACACACATTTTCTAACGTTATAATTTTCCTAAACTGAAACACGAATTTTCTAACGTTACAATTTTCCTAAGTCGTCATTTAAAGTTCTCCTTTTGGCTGTTGACAGGCAATGAGCTAGCTACCTGAGCTATTTATGTGCCATTGCTAATTCTCATTCTAATTTTACTCTCAGACGCTTTTAGTCGTATCTACAGATGTCGTATTATAACGTCTCGAGAGGAGAAGGTTAATATATTGTAAGTCTAGGAGGTTATTATCGGATGATATTTTACTAAATTATATTGTTTTCCTTGTTTCAAGATGGACTTTATCTGTTTGTAGTTGTATAGCTCAATCAAATACAGGAAATGTTTTTGTCAGTTTCCTTTCATCGATTCCTGGATCTAGCGTACCTATCTGTAATTTATAAAATCTTTTAATGAGGGAATTTGGTACCTTAGATAGCTATTTACTAACGTTAGTAGAGACACTATTATTTAATGAGAACCTACGCCTCTGTAACATTAGCCGTATTTAATGTCCCAGCATGAGGCTGTTACGCCTGTCTGCTATAGTTTTCATAATGGACCTTTTTAGTGACGTCAAAAACTCTAACATTATTCTGGTTCCCATATTTGTTAGTAACCTTAATAATGAACCCATTGCTAGCTTTTATGGACTTTGATTACCAATTATTACAGTTGAACGTACGCTTGATGATACAGGAGAAATTAATCTAACAGCCTGGATATCTTCTAGACAGCTTTTTCGAGCACAATTATTGCGAAGGTCCATAATGTCTTGTCTTTTATAAGCCTAATATCTTAGATTTTTGCCATAAAAGCTAATTAGTCCCAAACCCAACTTCTGGGCTCTGTTATATGGTTATTTTGCCCTAAAATGTTGTCTGTTTGCTCTTTGTATTTTAAAAGCAGATCTAGGAGTCACACTGTCTCTCTTTTAGAATAGAATAGAATAGAATAGAATAGAAGATTAATTTTATCAGCATTTTCTTGTTTAATCTAAACTGCCAGATTATCGACTTTCTGATTTCGGCTATCCGAACATCTAACTAAGTCTTTTTAGATCACTCACTATTGATAGTTCTTCTTTCTAAGTTCTGATAGATCAACATTTTAATGGTTCTTCATAGACATTTTACTAGTGATACTGGTTGTCATTCAGTCCACGTTTCTTCGCAAACTTTGAAAACATATGATATGGGTGTCCGAATACTTTCATTATTCTTGTCACGATCTATAATGCTATCGCTATGACCCTTGATCTTTTACTTTTAAACATGTTTTTATTAGACCGTTGATATTATGTCTTTCTTCATTCGTTTGTTTCTTATGAAGCTGGTTAAATTGAATGGGCCAATATATAGGATAATCAGTTTTATGTTATGCATCTTTATGAGTCTTAGGACGGCTGTATATATTATCCTTCTTAACAAGAACAACAAACATGCTCAACATAAAACTCATCTTAAATCCCTGCACACATTTCTCAAACGTCACAAAATACCTTTGGTTAATTAAAATTCTGATCACAAAACAAAAGAATGTGGTCAAGAAAAGAATTTATCAAAAAATCAATAACATCATCTCAAGAATCATTTCACGAAAGGCACAAAAAATCGATACGAGTTACCGAATCGGGCAGTCGGTAAATCACAACATATTTGCATACATTACGCTATGATTCAACACATTACAATACAGTATTTGTTTCGCGCATGCGCGATGCATACGTTATTAATTTCTGCCTGTACCTCACGTAGATCTTTTTTCTTTTGTTCGTACATGACACAATTAGGCCTACTGGTATTGAATAATAAGAAAGACAGTTTTTGATATGTATGACAGGTGTTTAGGCAGCGAATGGTAATCAATTTGGTTTTGGGACATGATCCGCATCAAACGTGCTGGATCTTACTTCGTGGAAAGGATCATAACTTCATAAGTCATAATAATGATTTCTTTGTTTTGAAATTTTGGTAGGTATTTGATATGAGTTTGAATTTAAGCCGACTTTATTATAAAGAGATCCACCTGAATCCACCGATTCTTAACAGTGAAGATGTACTTATTAGTTGACTCGTTTAAAGAAAGGTGTATATTGTGCTTCCTGGCACAGGTAGTTAAAAAATTAGGCAGAGATAAAATAATTAAGGTTGGTACCTATAAAGAAATTCTAGACAGTGCTGTTTTTTTTAAAGCACTTAGTTGTAAGTAAATATTTAGATTGGTAAACAAATAGAAATCGTTAATCAACTGCTTATTCGATTTTGTAAAAATAATTGAAGTGTTTGGTCTACAATTGTTTAAACTCAAAGGATTTGTTTTGGTTGAATCTTTGAATTCTTCATTTTCGAAGAAACCGGTATCCACCTGCGAAGAATCAATTCATTAGCACTTACCTTAATAAATTAACTCAAATTTACAAAGCTGTGTCTAGAAGTCAGCTGTTCAGTAAATTTATTGTTTCATTACTGTTTCCATTCTTCGATGTCCATTCTAGAGATGTTTATATTTTTCTTGATGGTCGTATACAACGCAGCGAATAGATATGAAAACTAACTTGTCAGTTTATTTATAGATGCCAAAACATTCTTAATGTTTTCGTTTATTTAAAAAGTTAAATTTATGTGAATGAAGCTCAGAGTCATCAGTCTGGATAGTATAAACCCTGGAAATCTTATTTGCATTGAATGCTTAAATAATCGTATCTTATACAAAGATATGAGGAAAATCGTTTATCTCAAAGTTTAGAATGTCGATACTGATGAATTTATTACATCCGAAAGTAAACTGGGTTTTTGCATTTGAATGCTAGTCTACTGGCATTTGGTAAAGGTGTCCCACGGTGGGCGCCATTATAGAAAATTGAATCTACCAAGTTAATACCTGTTTTGAATGTTCTCCTTGTTCACAGGACGAGTTCCATCCGTTCATAGAGGCCCTGATGCCATTTGTAAAGTCCTTTTCGTATACTTGGTTCAATTTACAAGCGGCCAAACGGAAATATTACAAGAAACACGAAAAACGGATGAGTCTCGAGGAGGAGCGCCACACTAAATATGAACTACAGGTAAATATTATACTAATTTTAGATGTTTTCTCATGTTCCACAGCTCACACTCATAGCCTGGTACTAAGATTTCCAGTGCCCGCCATTTCATGTCCTCACAAACGTCCTGCTCCGGAGCCAATATCTTTCGGACTGACAGCTATTGCTTCCGATGCGGTAATCGAACTAGCGACAGGAGACGCTCCTTCCGATAGATAAACTGAATATATTTGGAACTGTGGGTAGGTACATTTTTTTGTGTTTGTAGAATCTTATTCGTATAATCGTTTCGACTTAAAGTTTCCAAGCTGCTTTTGGATCGTAAGTGGCCATTAAATTATAGTGATTACTGAATTCACGTTTAAATTCACTGAAATATAATACAGTCAAGTTTTGTATGGCTGAATGCTGTTGCTCTTGAACTTTTTTTATAGACTGATAGAGTAAGACTGAACAAATTTGTTAAGTAAGCATTTGGGAGCACAGAAACCAACTTCATTAAACCTATTTCAAAATGCTTAAGCAGCCATATTACTAATGATGAAGACAATGATGGAAACTTTGACAACCTAGGCACCTAATAAGTAAAATCAGCTTTGTATAAAGCTACCCTTTACACAATCACATTTACAAAGTCAATAACTAGCACAAAAAATTGTCCAAACTAACTTATCTATCTTTCTCAAATTCCAGAACGAAAAAGCAGAAGTAAAACAAAAATGGGCGTCACGGTTGCTAGGGAAGCTGCGCAAAGACATAACACAGGACTGCCGAGAGGACTTCGTGCTCAGCATCACGGGCAAGCGGCCGGCCGTGTGCGTGCTCTCCAACCCCGACCAGAAGGGGAAGATGAGGAGGATAGACTGCTTGAGACAGGCTGATAAAGTGAGTCTTGTTCATTTGTACTATCAAAAGTATTGATGGCTGAAGAGGTTCCTTAAATGAATCTCACTGAATACTGGGACTGAGTTCTTACGGAATTTTCGTAGGAGACGTCTCTCGTCGGTATGTATACGTTTAAAAAAAAATGGAGATTTCTGGGTCAATCATAATCCCCATCGTTAGTTAATTATCTGTTGCACTACAAATACTATAAATATTGTTTTATGTTGCAATTTGCAATTACTAGTAACTTGAATTGAAATATTTCTACATTATATTTTTTCTTGCCCATCGCTTCCTTCGTAACCGTGTCTATGTCTAGAATGAGAAATCTAAGCAGACGCTGAATTCACCAGCCTTGTTTTAATTTTTCTTTTAATTTATCAAAATTGTTTATCGACGACGTTTATATTAACTTTCCCACTCTATCCATTCCAGGTATGGCGCCTAGATCTCGTAATGGTGATCCTTTTCAAAGCGATCCCTCTTGAGAGCACAGACGGCGAGCGGCTGGAGAAGCACCCAGAATGCACGCAGCCAGGTCTCTGCGTGAACCCCTACCACATCAACGTCTCCGTTAGAGAGCTGGACCTGTATCTCGCGAACTTTATAAACAGCTATGGTAATGGGAGCGACGGTCTGCCAGGTCTCTCGCTCAATTCTGTTTTTGATCTGCTTCTTGGTTTTGTGTTTGGGATGGGTGTTGATAACAAGGTCCGTAATCTTTCTAGTATTTCATCAACGTTGGTAATCTAATAATTACAATAGTTATCAATTAAACATTATCCATTTTAACGTGTAGTTGTTGGATTAATAATCCATCACCTATGAGATGAAAGTAATGGATTTTGTAGAATCGTCATAAACTGTTGTAATTCCGAGTGCGGTGCGCAATGAAGGCACTGCAGATGCTTTCAATGATAAACTAGATATAAAATTAAATGAGAAATTCCTATTCATGAAGATTATACCATTCGCAAATCAGAACAAAATAAATTTAATAAAGATCTATAACAAAATATTTAGATAGGAACATATAATATCGACTGTAGACGTTGATTTCCAACTTCACCAACTTATTACAATATTCAAGTTCATTACGATGGAAATGTAATCAATACTCACCCTACTTCGTTATTATTAGTTGCAAACATTAGACATAAGTATCTAGAAGTAGATGCATGTATTTATTTTATAAGTTTTCCGTTTATCGTGATTATTTTAATACTTACTTAGGTCATTAGATTTAGTTTCCACGTCCTCCCTCTTCTTTTGAATATAAGCTCTATAGACGTTCTATCATCATTAGCCTAGTCTATTACCTAAGAAGCATCACCGATGACTTAGCTCCTACCGTATCTACAAGATCGACCAAATTATGATCGACCTTGTTCTGAAACCGCTTTTGTAGATCGTGCAAGTACAATCGCTTTATAGTCATGCTACATTATCTCGAGTCCATTTTGGACTACCCACGTCATGAGAAATAAAATCTTTCTCACTCAGGCACTGTTCCGACTGTGTTGTGACGACTGAATTTGATAAACATCTCGTTTTAAGTATCGTAGCTTCTATATTGAAACGGACCTGTTCACATAACATATTACATTTTTATCAAATTGACACACTACGTCGATTACCAAAGACTGCAACTCTCAAAGAATGGCATTTGTGATTTGAATACATGGAATTACGCTGGTAGTTAATTTTAATGAATTTCCCCGACTGTATCAAGGCATGATAATGATAAATGGTTCTCAGTTAGGATTTTGCGGTGTCAGGCGTCATCTTAAGAGGCCTGCGAACACGGCTCGCAACTACAAATCAAGATTATAGATAAGACATTTGAAATTTGAAATTGAAGATGTTTGCAAAATTCAATTCACGTTGCGCTAGTGTGAGTGCCTGTCGGAGCGATATATACCTACAATGAGCAATACTACCACGCACACATTGCCAATTAGTGCTTGACGCGACAGCACTACTAGATTTCGAAAATTTATGATAAATTTGGATGTGTTCCGTAATACCAAAAATGATGAATGAAAACTTGATATTTTCCAATTTTTTTTCGACAATTTGTAACTTGATAATATAAGCTATGCTCCTGCATAAACAATATTGTTGTTTGTAATACAGAAAAAACAAAATGAAGACATGTCATTTACGCTGTAAAAATGTGCGAAATTAAATTCGTTTAAACTTCATTTTAGAAAAGCTTTTTGGAAAAAAAAGATGTAGGAGCCTAGATAAACACTGTCTAAATCCGAATAACAACATAATATGGTGAAAATATGCCCAAATTGCAAATGATTTAGGTATTAAGTTTGTATGGACAATTCATGCGTCGCTGCGTTCTTAACAGCTTGCTATAAGTCAGACTTCGAACGATAAAAATATCGTCATAACATAGTGAGGACGGTGCCTTAAGTATTCACATTATAGTATCTACCTTTGTAGTTCGACATCTCTGTCACTCATTCCTGTGTGGCAGTCTCTTTCTAGCCCCGCGTCGTATTTAAAAGCGATCGTCGCGGGAGTTCGCGGTCATCGCGTTCATATGTCATTTTTTGTTCGGAAATCTGGAAGGCGCTCTCTGTCGACCAAACAACACATTCAGGATCACCGAACAAAAAGTGACATATGGACGCGACGATCGCGTATGATCGTGCGATTATAGCTTTTAAATAGCACGCAGCCTTATGTGTCACCTTAACGCCTGGGTACCGTACATCATCGGTTGCTCTAACCATTGTACAATGAAGTTGGTGTGATTTCAGATATTCTTAGCGGGTCGCTTTCGCCCCAGACTCCTAGGGACAAAGAGAACGAACACGAGGCTAAGAGCAAAGGTAACTCGCGCGAGTACTGTACGTCTTGTGACACGTGTGTTGTTGTGCGTTGCTTCTGCGGTTGTGGCAAACAATTGGATTATATAAAAGTTTCATCATCAAAATTAATCTGCCTAGCCTTTTCTCAACTACGTTGGGGTCGGCTTCCATTCTTACCGGATGCAGCTGAATACCGTATTTTACATGGAGCGACTGCCTATCCGACCTCCACAACGCAGTAAATGGGTAATACGATACCCCTTGGTAAGACTGGTTGTCAGACTTTCGGGATTCTGACGACCCGTAACGACTGTCAAAGATCCACGAATGACAGCCAGGACCAACAGCTTAACGTGTTTTCCGAGGCACGGAGGAGTCTCGGTATGTTAAGATGGTCACCCATCCACAGAACAACCCCGGCAAGCATAGCTTAACCTGATGGATCGCACCGTGCGGCTGTTATTACTTAGCCACGAGCTCCTCTTATAGTAAAATGCTCCTATTATTATAAAAGTTTCATCATATTATATATAAATTATATTAACGTAGTTTAAAAAAGAAGAAAGTAGGTAAACTTGAATTTTAACCATCAAAAGAGTCATACGATTGTCTGAAAAGACACAAAGCTAAAAGAGTACTAAATAGTTTACATATAGCAGCAATAAGAAAAGTATTTTTTGATTAAACTTAAGCATCGCATCCCGTTGATTTGATTTATTTTTAGTAATTATAAAGTACAACCCAGTATGAGGTAGTGGTTGTCAGCTATTTATCTGAGCAAACCAGGATAACTCAAAAACAAAATTAAAGCTGGTAACCTGGATAGTAAAGTTACTCTTGTTTACAATGAGATGAGAAGGGCGGACGACATTGTTGTCCTCGCGAGTATATCATGGATGTGACTGGCACAGGAGCATGGATATTGGTATAAGGAAGACAGCTGAAGGTTTAATTCTTTAATAAAATAAAATAAAAACTGTTTTCGTATCAGAACCAGTATAGAAGTGTAAGTAATAAATCGTTGATTGCCACACTGTAGAAGGAACATTAATGTGATTGGTTTGCACAAAAGTATTTGTCCTACAAATTTTATTTTTTTTGTCATATATTTTATGCATTTTCAAAGCAAAATTCTTAATACTTGCATCAAATTGGCTTGCACTCACACTTTTCATGCTTATATTGGTATCAAAATTTTGATAAAAGATCACATTTTGGGATTGCCAGAGTAATGTTTGCTCCTTGTTGTTGTTTTTTGAAAATTATTTGTATGTAGTCGGTGTTCCTTCTCTTTCACTATTTTTATCTTTGTATATGTCGATGCCTTTCTTTACGAATTATTTAATTTTTTTGTAACTTCTATTGGGACAGTTTTTTCATCAGTGATATTGTCCTCACTAAAATTGTGATTTCTTTCAAATAATTCGTCTATGAAAGGCATCGATTTGATGTTTTTAATATACAACGTTGCATCAAATACGTATTTGTACTGAAAATGGGTTTAATTATCATCACCAGCGTCCTTACTGTTTGATGGATGGCGAAGCTCATAATGTTCATTTAAAATGAAAATGAGTACATTCAGTATTGTTGCAACTGATCACTTAATTTTCTAAAGTCATATTATGGAAAACAACGTTTTTATTTTATTTCTCTCCTTTTACATGATTATCGTTGTTTAAACCTTCATCGAGATTATTCAGAGTCAAAAATATGTCCAAGATTCCTGTTAAAATGATCTTTACTTGATTCTTGACCATATTTTGGAGACATTTCATTTCGTTGTTTTTTATAAAATGCCTTTAGAAAATGAACTCTGTCGTAGTTACTATATCGTTGAATGTTTTTTATATTGTACAGATGTTTGATGTCGTGGCTTTATTTACTATAAGTGAAGAAACCTGTAATTAAAACACAGGCGCATAAGAATAAGTATCAAAGTCTGTTTCACCACTGTCTTCATTTCTTAGAACCAAAATATTTGGCCAGTGTACTGAAGAGCCTGTACCTATGGCTTTGTAGGTCGAATTATAGACATTGGTGCAATGGGACTTCTAGAAGTTATTATTTATGTGTTGTCTAGTACTTTATGTGATTAAGTTTATCTAAGGGATCTTTAGCTTATTTGAGGCATCTCAAACGGAACTATTAAGTTTTCTTGCCAAATGATCCCGCTGTCTTGCCGTAGAAGATCACCCTCGTCGAATTCTTACGGTGACTTAAGACTTTATTGATATTTAATCAACTTCGTATTACGAAGATGAATTTTATGATGAACACCTGTTACAACAGGTATTCTTTAGACATAGTTTATTGTACAAATTATTATTTCCCGTTAGTAAAATGACAAATTAAATAAATTGTAACCTACGGCTGGTTATTAAAGGGCAGGATTCGATCTCCAAGTCATCCTTTTATCATATAGGTATGCATTGCTTCATTATTTCTACAAAACTTATCAATGAAATAAATGTCATTGTTTTTTAAAATAGGATAGATATTTACGGAAGTGCGTATGACGCTTATATGCGTCACAGACATACCGTCACTAGACCGTGCGTCATTGACAAAAATATCACTAGGTGTACAAACTATTATTGAAATACAATTTTAGTAAACCGTGACTTCACCCACGCTTCAAGAGATGCGAGAAAAATACTGTTGCTCATTGGTCCCGGATAGCCAGAGGTTGTGGGTTCGAGTCCCCTTGTGTCAGTTGAATTCACCAAAAGTACAATTTATGTAATTTGCTTAGGTATTAGTACTGGCCAAGAGCTAACGGGTTACAGGTCGTGGGTTCGACTCCATGCGGGCTTACTTTGCGTAATATTTTATCACCTATGCTCTCAAAACGGTAAAGGAAAACATCGTGAGGAAACCGGCATGTCGTAGAACAAAAAAAATATGAAGACATGTGACATCCACCAAGCCGCACTGTGCCTGCATGGTGGATTTAAAGCCCACTCACAGAGAGGAGGCCTGTGTCCCAGCAGTGGGCACATTATAGGCTGATTATATGTAGGTTTGACGTTTATAACGGGTGTAAAAAGACGCTTAACAAAGCCGAGAGTCACTTATAGCCCCCGTCATTGTGATTATTTGACCATACCTGGGATCTTTCTGTTTACAGAGATATTGAAGGTCCAACTTCCTTCACCAAAACAAGTTTTATAACTTTAAATACACCCATGTTACCCACATGCACCCACAATGTCTTGCGTGCATTGGGCGCTGCCGTAAACACCAAAAACAAAATTTGTTTCCCAGCAATAACTTTTTCACAATCTAACTTACTTTGATGTACAGAATGCGTAGTGAACAGCTAAGTGATGGGTCTTGTTACACCCTGAATGCGTCAAGAAAGTCCATTTTACGACCCTAATTTAATTGACAGTGTCATTAAATATGATAGTGTCATTTAATATGATAGTGTCATTAAATAGTAACGTCTGAAATGGGTGATTTCAGGCTATAGTCACAATCCATACAACGGTGTAATATGCAACGATATTATTCTAGCGACCGGTGTCTTCTCGTCCAAGGAGCTGTGGAAGCTATCCAAAGGTATGTTTTTGTGTTAGTTTGTTGATTCATTAATTGTAGAAAAGTCCACAAGGAAAAAAAAAACCCTAAATATAATAAATAATATACTATAATATTTGTATATTTTTCCTAAAAGAAAAATATTAAAATATTTACAATTTCAAGGTTTTCCAAAGGCAATTTTGAAAGTCAACAATAGAATTGATTCTAGTAGATGGTATTAAAATGGTAAGCTTTTCTGATGATGCATATTTGCTTCTTTAGGCCGGTTTAGACCAAATGAGCGAATGCACATTCTGTCCCGTATTTACCAAATTCTCTGTGTAAACAGAGATTCATTGCATTCTTTATTTTTTCTATCCATATCTAAAATGTCTCGAATATCAAGAAAATAATGCTCTTGTTCTTGTTCTATGTTCGTTTGGTTTAACAACTTTTGACAATTTACTAAGATTAACCTTGCTGTTTTCAAAAACATGTTTATCTGTACCATTTTCAAAGTCATGGACAGTCTATGCACCAATATTAGCGCTTTTATCAGTAGGATCAGCTAACTATACTTATCCGTAGAAGAAAAAGAAACCATAAAATTACATTATTAAGCTTCTTTTTCTTTTGTTTCCAGCTTCAATCCTCCAAGAGACTGGGTCGGAGTCCCCGAGTGGTTCGGGCGGCGGCATAAAGCTGGAGTCGGGGTACTACTGCGGGTACAACAGTCCAGCTCCTCCCGCTTTCGAGCCCCCCGCTGAGAGGGCCACCCCATCTGCTATGCTTGTGGGACAGTGCTATAGTGAGTTCATTAATGTTGTCTAGCTATTGTAATAACTGTGAAAGATGTATTTTGCAAGTGTCGGAATTGTTACCAAAGGTGGTTTTGGAAAAACCCAAGGAAATGTTGACGTACTGTCTCACTGAAAGATGATTAGATCTTAATCTAACAAACTCAAATGGTTATGGCAAGGTTCATCATCTGAACATAACAGATAGATAAATTGTGATTAAGAATAGATTCATAATTTAAAAGTCGGACATTTTTTTTAATTATCTAGTATAATGACTCATTACAACAATCGATTCAACATAAAAAAACGCGACAAAAACTTATGTCAATCAAAGTCCCGATGTTGGTAGAGTATTCGACGCACGTGCTCCTGCGCACCTAAATATAGTGTGCATTTGTATGGCACATGTATTGTGTTGAGTCGACGCGGTGACTGTGCAGTAGGTACACGTGCTATTTCTGATATTCGTGGCGATTTTGTTGGTGTTTTCGTTTTATTTTAAACTCGATATTATTATGGATATCTACCAACCCGTACTGGGCCCGCGTGGTGAATCTCTCTTGGGGGAATCTACTCCTCTCTTGGAGAGAGGAGGCCCGTGTCCCAGCAGTGGGAACATTATCGGCTGATTATGCTATCTTATATTATCATTGAATCTTAGAAATAGTTATGGCATTACCATAAACCAAAATCTCGTTTCAATTTACCCAATGGCTAGGTTTAATAATATGAAAAAATAATGGTAGAAAAAAAAACGTATTTTATGAATTCAAAGTATTTCTTGACATTGGAAAATTTCGTTATTTTGATATAACACACCTAATTTTGAGGTATTTTAGGGTCCTGTATCCGAAGGGTGCCAAACGGAACCCTATTACTAAACCTCCGCTGTTCGTCTGTCCGTCTATCCATCTGTCTATCAGCAAGCTGTATCTCGTAACATTAAATAAAAATAAAAATTAAAGGGGGTCTCCATGGAAGAAAGATGTTTTTTTCAGCGTTTTTTGCTAAATATTGTACTTTTGTACGGAACCTTTCGTGTGCGAGTCCGACTCGCATTTGGCCGGTTTTATGTTTTCTTCCTTCTTGCTAACTTCTTTCTGGGTTCTTCGACACTATCACCTACACATTTAACTTCACATTCTTCCCTCCGCCAGCAGGCATCCCGCACAGCTCAGCTGGCTTGTCATCACAATCGCCGCTGGTGCCGTCGAACACCATCTTCTACCAGCATGCGGCGCCGCCCACCGATACACATCCTACAAGTAAGTCAGGTCCATAGATAACGCTAGTTTTAATGTTACATCTATGGTCAGGTCGTAGCGTGAAGCGCCATCTGTTGTGGTGGCAGGGAATTGAATTCGATGTAGGTACTTACTTTTGTGAATCACATATGGATGGATCACGTGCATATTTTTGGTATGCTCAACTATTTCGAGGCAAGATTTCCCAATTTTGCACTCATCACAAACTCAAAGCTTTTACTTCAATAAAACCAATTACAGACACTTTTGAACTGTCAAAGAGTCGGTTAGACCATTTTTGTTCACCCAATTTCTTAGTACAGAAGCCAAATGGAGTATACTGTTTTAAGTTAGTTGCAAATTTCAAAACGTAGATCTCTATGAAGAAGAACGGGAAAATAACTCCATCTATGTAAGTTACTATACACAATGTAACCATCAAAGGTTTAATGAGATACTCCGTGTAAATCTAACTTCTTCGTAAACCTTATAATATAACCGTAATTTCATCAAAGTGACACCGATAATATTACTTTCCTCTATGGTGACAAACTATTCTGGCATCTGTCATGATTAACATCTTCGTCTCCATAATATGCATAGAGGAAAGTATGATATTATGTCTTTGGTCCCCTCTAAAAATGTCTGCATCTTACATGCAGTCGATTTACTCAAACGTTTTCAACTTTTTGTAATGTATATATATACTGATATAGAATCCTCTTTCAACGTTATTTCATTGTGTTTTTCAGCATCAGAAGCGCTGTCAAGCCAGCATGGGGGTGGCAAGTACGATGGGGCACCACAAGACTCCCTCGGAGACTTTGTGACCTTCGTCTGCCAGGATCCTTCTGATGTGCAGCAGTTACAGGTAAAATAATGATAATACCATCATCACCTTTTGTGGCCAGGTTTATCAAGGTTTCTTTGGTATATATCAGAGAGAGTAATTTTAAAAAGACCTGGTCTTTTGTTTGCTTTAAGGTCTTTGGGACATCAGAGGTGATTCAGAGTATTTTTTCTGTAAAAAGGGAAATGATAACATCTGTCTATTACTGTGATGTTTGATCAGGATCTTATGTAGTAATTTGATGTTCAGGATACAGATACTCTTTACCAAAAAGTAATTTTACTTTTTGATAAAGAGCTAAGGGTTCTTTAAGGCCTTTTATATAAGTTTCAGCGTCCACTAGCAAAGCTTCTTTCTTGTCCCAATCATCGTCCCTGCTAGTTTCTTAATATACTGGTCAATATTAATGTAATCTTCTGTTTCCAGGTGCACAGTTTATCAAGGAGTCCGAAGCCACCATACTTCAGCAGCTCAATGCTTCCACCACCACCGTTACCGCCGATGGCTAGGCCCGTCGCAATTATCAGATCCACAGGTAATTATTTTGAAATCTACACAGTCTGTGATATGCTAATATCGACGCGAAAACTGTTCATGGATTCAGTACATGATTCTGTACCCCCCTGCGTTGAAATTTTTCGTCGGTTATTTTTAAAACATTTTTTGCGTCGATGTCCCTGCAGTCCTGTATAAGTATTCTGCCAGTTTGATTTTGAAACTGATTAGTTATATAGTCACAGAGGTATGATGATTAAAGGTTCATGCACACACATCAGTCACGTCAACGTCAAGTCGCCGATCAGCCACGTCATTTCAAGGACGTGTGTGGACAGATAGTCAGTGAGTTAGTCTTATACTGTTTCGTTCAAGTTTCAAGTAGTGACGTGACTGATGTGAGTGGCCAATGTCCTAACACAACCACAGAACTATATTCACGCGTCCACATAACGTATATTTTTGATGTGACTGAACGGAAATTTGACTTTGACGTGACTGACGTGTGTGCGTGAACCCATAGGCACTGTCTAAAAGGTATTCAAGAGCTGAGAGTGTCAATATTCCACTACAATGATGTCACTGACAGCTCTTGATTTTGTGGATTAGTAAAATTGAAATTGAAGTTGGTGAAATTCGCCCTAAGCAAAGGCGTTACACCAAGTTCAGAAGTGTTCTCTTGCCTGCTAAGAATAGCAATATACGCTACTCTACATATACTCAAATTTTGATTTTAGTGTTTCCGTCTTCAACCACTCATTATGAAATTCGTTATTTTTCAGGGCGCTATAACAATGACGATGATCCGTCTGTTGCAGCCAGTGAGATGGTGGGCGGCGGCGTAGGGGGGGGCGGCACGTCTCCCTCCTCCCCCGAGGTGCGCTCGCCCCCCGCCTCCCCGCGCCGCCGCTCCCCGCACCCCTACCGTACCGACTGCCATCCACCCATCACACACTTCAACCATTTCCACTCGCAGCCACAACAGGTAAGTCTACTATCCAGCCCAGTTCTGGTTTTGGGTCCTACTCATTGATTTGGTTTTACTGAACTGGCTCCAAAATACAAGGGGCTTGGTTTCAAGCCAGTTGCTGGCTGAGTGGTCAATTGTGTTGGTTAGAGTCTTGGCCTTGAGTCCAAAATCAACAGCCTATGTTATTAGATGGCAAAAAAAACTGTCCACATGATAGTAAGTAGTCGTTGGAGCCTTTGAACATCATCAAAGCTGAAATGTCTCGTGTACCTGAAATTAGACCGTTATCTAGACCCTTCAATTTGAAACCGTTCTATACGAAACTGTCTCCTAAATACATGAATCCTGGTTCCAAGTCAGTTGCTTAATGGCAGAGGCTTGAAGTCTTATAATCTAAATGCTAACTGCGTTTTCAGCGATTATTCTTTGGTAATTTTTTAATTTAAGATTTAAAGAAAGACTTTATTTGTAATCGTTCATCACCATAATTTTTCACTAATTTGGACCTTTCCAACGTTCCTCCTCAGGTATTTAGCTATGCAAGTTCGCTTGGCGGCGTGGGTTTAGGCGGCGGGGTGTCGGGCGTGGGGGCGGGGGGCGGCGCGGTGCTGGCGGGCGCCGGCGGGGTGTCGCCCCCCGGCGGCCTGGGGCTGTACGCCCCGCGGGCCTCGGCGAGGGCAGCGCCTAGGTGGGTTTTAGAGGACTTGGGACCGATTAACAGGTCCGTATCAGGATTAAATTAGGGGTGTTTTGGGAAAAGCTTAAAAACCCTCGAATTTCTGAAAGCCTGATCAACATTCAGCAGATCTGCTGTTAAATCTGCTGCTACCTGGTGATCAGCAGAAAGTTGTGAAGGCTTGAGGAAACTGGGGGTTAGTCTTCACCAAAATGTCAACCTCACCTTTACATGGTACACCCCGCTTTATACGAAAGAGGCTCTGACAACTCATTATCATTATCATCAGCTTATAGTAATCCAGAACTGGGTAATCATCCAGCTTTGAAGCTCCAGCTTAATGATCGGCAGCTGAATCACCGATGTCAGAAAGTTGGATCCAAGTAAGATACATTACCAGTGAAGACCTTAAATTTTTGGGCTATCTTACATCCAGCAGAAGATTGCCAAGTATCTCCACGAGTGCTCCCTAATCACATGTCAAACTTCTGAAGTAGCTGGCGCTGACGAGCCCTATTTTGAAGATGCTTTTTACGAGTTCACAATACCTATATAACTATATGTGATTTTTGTATGTGTATGTTTAAGTGAGCAAGTCGTTGAGGTGCCGAATAAATAAATAAATAAATAAATGCTTTCTCACAACCGTTAATAATAATGTGCTTGTCTATTTTGAAGGCCATGACCAGAAGACTTCATATGCTGCTAAATTATAGCACAATACTAGTAAGATCATTAATTGAGTTTGTAAATTTTGTAGTTGCATTTTCAACAGCAAATCATTTTCACTACTGAATTGACCACTTAATATTAACAAGGATACTAATTCCAGATGGAACGCACCATTCCCTACCCTGGAGGAAGAGTTTAACATAATGACAGCACCACCGGGACCTGACCATGTGGTTCTGTTGGATGATGGTAAGTTTAATGACACCCTGAAGAAGTACTGTCTTACCATGTAATACTGGCTAATAGTGTATTCTTTAAAATAGTCATGCTTCGTGTTTGGTCTGTCCTTGACTTAAAAGTCGAAATCGTATATAAACCAAATCCTGTTTCCAAATGAATAAATAGAATTGAAAAGGAGCCTTTTAAGCAAGAGTGAATAGGCATCTTCAGAGAACGTTGGTTCCATTGTAGACCTTATCCATCGCTTTCCACCAGGCGAGATCCAGGTCAAGCATATATCGATTTTATATTTGCCTTTCTAGTTCAGGTAGTAAACTGACGAGTTTTTACTTTGTATTACTTCGATCTTTGATAATATATATCGCAGATGGATTGTTAAATCAGCTGTTTTATATAACCGCTAGCTGTTTTACAAAACAGGTCCGTTATGTAAAACAGCTGAACAACATTAAGCTTGATTGTCATTGCGTTACGTTTAACAAAACTGCTACTCATGTTAAGAAGTAATGCAGAATGGCTTATCTGCAGTTACAATAAGCGTTTGGTGTGGCTTCTAATGCTGAATCGGTCGCAGTAACTAAGCTAGTGCACCTTGACCGGGCGCTACTTCCAAATTGGTCGCAGTTACTTGGCTATTTAGTATTTTTAAGAGTAACGTTAAAAAAACTCTGAAAACTTTATTAAAATTGTCCTTAAAATCACTGGTTTCACTTGGGTTAGGGCTATTTTCACTCATATTAGTCGTTTTATTTAATTCAGTTTCAGACGCCATTATTGTTGTTATAACACCAGCCACGAGCAACAAAATTAAACTAAAATCTAAATCAGACGTTTCTTTTTACGCTGTTTTACATGATCTCTCATCGTTGACACGCTGCATTGATAAATGTAAAACGTTTATTCAATTCTGCGTGTCAAAGTTCAGTAGGTAATTATGGAAAATCGCTAAACATCGTTCAGCGGTTTTACATAACGGGGCTGTTTTGTAAAACAGCTAGCAGTTATGTAAAACAGCGGATTCGATAATCCATCTGTGATATACGTATGAATATACAGGGTGTTAGACAGACGGTTGAACAAACGAAAATAACGGATCCGTGGGGCCGTCTGCTACGTGTTTAGGTCCAATAAAAATACCCAGGCCACAAATTTTTTTCTAAATTCGTCGTTGCTCAAACTTCAACCATAAATAATTTCATTTCGAATAATAATTGTGGAAATAATCATGTATAAAAAATTTTTTGCTTATTCATTTTTCGCAAATGTAGAGTGAAAAAAGGCCCAGGCAGTTAAAATTGGCGAATTATTCAAAAGAAATTGTGCATATTGCATACCGTTAAAACGGGTATATGAACCAAATTATTTTCCTACACTTAAAACTACTCTATCACTCTCAGTTTTTTTTAACGCAGTTTAAAGTCTGGCTTTCGGTATTTATTTTGGCTTTTTTATTTTGTAGTTTAAGTCGTATTTTTTTTTTTGCGATCATCTGCGTCTAATACGAATTTTATAAGATTTTACAGTTACTATGGATGAAAATAAAATAAAATTTTTACCAGTTTTGTTATTTTTAAATTAAATTATTGACGTTTGAAGTTTGAGCAACAACGAATTAAAAATAAAATTAAAATAAAAACATTTAAAAATCCGTGTGGCCTGAGTCTTGTTATTGGGCCTAAACACGTAGCAGATGGCCCCACGGATCCGCCATTTTCGTATGTTCAACCGTCTGCCTAACACCCTGTATATATCTTTCATATTATTTGAGTAGCTTCATAAATCGCGTTGTATATTTATTATGCCTTTTCTACTTTCATGCGTACTTTTACAGAGTGCCCGTCAAGAGTGCTATTTTATGACGTAGCAATATTGTGTAAGAAGATCTTTTATAAATAATTTATATCTCAAGTATCTAGTCCGTATCCAGCATGAAAATAATTGGCTTTGAATTTTTCAGTTGCCATAATTACTTATGTATTTTTTCTTTTTGCAGAACGCTTCTTCCAATCAAGCGTGATTACATCGGAAGCGACTGCGATGGACACGACCGGCTCGACAGTCGGGTCGGTCGTCGACGCGTCGGACGATATGGCGCCCGACAAGCCGGCGCCCGACTTACGCTCGCCGTGATCCCACGCAACCGCTACGTCGGTCGGTGTCGCAAGTGTCGGACATGTTGGAACCGACGGATCGGTCGGAAATGTTGGATCTGTAATTAGTGTTGATTCTGATACGCCCGTCTCGAGTGTCGGACCTGTCGCGTCGGTCGCGCCTTCTGCGACCGTGCTCCGCTGGACACCCGCGCCCCTCCCGCACTGGCGACCCGTCTCACATCGGACTGTTTAATTTCTAACGTTATCTCTGAAAGTCGGGGGATTAGTGTAAATATAAAAAGGAATTAAAACGGATGAGGTTGTAGTTGAAATTTAGATTTTACAATTTTTACTCTGTGTCGATCGACTGCACCTGTCCGTGCGTTGTAACCTTGTCGCAGCGTCTAAGCACGTCCACAAGTAACGAAATAGGATTTTCGACAGACGCGGGTGATCGACATGGTTTTCATTTATTACTTGTTAAGGCGATAACAAAATACAATACTCCAACGATAATTATGTAAAAAATATTAAAGGTACGATATAAAAACAACATATTATATTCTAATATTTTTATAGAATATAAAAAACAAGTATGATATGATCAAGCCTTCCAGTAATTTAGTGAAATAAAATGTTAATAAAAAGTGCAGCTTATAAAATATTGTTTTGCTGAGCTGTGAGACAGGATAAGCGATAAAAATGCTTCCAAAGGCGTCAAAACAGTTTAAATTGACGAAAGTGTGATACTATAAGTTGTTTTTTTGTTTCGTTGTTGTGTGTTTTGTAATGGAAATAAAAAATTAAATAAGTGTAAGACGTCGGTTAGTTTAAAAATATTTTTTTTATTTATTGAACGAATATTTAATAAAGACGAGCCTTGCTTAAGAGATTAGTTTAGTTGTAATTAGTAGCGAACAGAGTAGTTGATTTATTGTACTTTCGATCGGGAAATACTGACACTAAAACATTTATAAAATAAAAAATAGCAAAAAGATTTTTTACGTAATTTTCGCACAAAAATACATCTATATTGATCTCAGTGACACAATTATACCAAGACGAGATTTTTTTCCTTTTTATTATTTTTAATTTTTTTTTTGTGAAAAGTTCTGGGCATCGAAAGAGACAATAAATCATAAGTAGATCGACTTATGTCGAAGGACATTTTATAGGTGCCTTTCATAAAGAAACGTAAAATAACTTAAATAATAGGGATTTGTAAATTGTAGTGTTCTTTTTGATAAATCCATCCGCTCATACCTGTAACAAACGATTCATTGACTATTTAACTTAAGAGTTGTGTGTTTTGTAACCAAATTGGTGAGACAAGTGGTACGAGTATGTGGCTAGTCAGTATGCCGAGCGTTTATTTTTCACACCTTTTATTAATAATTATCTAATTTAATACTTCGTATGAATCTTTTTTTAATAAATTTTTTCAATGAAATGCAAAAATACCAACTTTGTGTAAGTACAGTCACAATGAGAGTTTACTTGTAACTAAAACATGTTTCGTTAGATTTGGAATGCTGTTGAAATGCACAAAATACTCAAATTAATGTTTTTGGTTACTTAATACACACGTAAATTACTATAATCCTATAACTTAAATCCTAGAAATTATTTAGTTTCGTCACTCTTGAAAATGGTTTTTTTTTCGCAATAACAGTGGCCATACGAGGAAAGCTAGTCATTAGAGTTACAATGTAAATTTAATGTTACTTAAAATAATAAAAAAATATTTACAATTATAAAAATAAACCCCTTACGTTTATTAGTAAGGGGTGTGAAACTAAAAATGTGGCCAAATTACACTTAATGAATGAAATCCAAATATATATACACAATTTTTAATAGATTTAGATTTAAATAAGCGTGGTAAAATTAAGTTCGTAGCGGAAACAATTAAGTGACTATAATTCGAGTAGGAAAAAATTACAATATAGAGACAAAAAATCCACGTCAAATTGTCATGAATATCTTAATTTACTTGGTCAGGCTTAAAACATCTTAATTTCCATCACCATTCAATCGACAAGTTTTATTTGATGCCTTTATAAACATTGTTTTTGGATTTCTATAAAAATAGTGTAGTAGGGAAACGTAGCAATAACTACAAGCAATAAATAAAAAATAATTATAAACAAAAAAACGGCTTTAGTGAGGCTAGAATTTGGTACTGAAACGTAGTGTGACCTATATAAACGATTCGCGATATATTTTCTATAATAGACAGATCGGCGAGAGGCTGGGTACTATGTAAAATGATATTTATAGTGCAGTTTGGTACAAGTAATAGCTATTTGACAAAAAATATATTAGACTTACAGCTATAGTCGAACTAGGCAGAAAGGCGGGATTAGTCAATTGCTAGCTATAGAAAACATTATTAGAATACGAAATAAAACATTAGAAAGTAATAGTAATGTCATTAAGGCTTGTTGATAACTTACAAAGAAACAGTTTCGTCATTGAAAATCTGAAAGAGGTAACCTTGTAACGTGGTAAGGCAATATTAATATTGGTGACGAATTTAAAGCTCATTGGTGCCGAAAATTCTAGACTGTGATTCAATTGTTCATTCAGAACGTGTCTTATATTGAAATAGTTGTTTTTGTATGATTGGCAATGCACAGTGGGTGCTGTATAATACAAAATAAATGTATTTATAAAATGGCAGATAGGAACATGTTGTATGAAATGCATTTGTTATAATTGTAAAGATAATGGTAACAGCGAGCGAATGTAAGCTGAGATTTGCAATTTTTTTGACAGCGTAAGTAGAAACGGTAGATTTATTTGATAGCTTTGCAGTAATTTAAATGGATGTGACTAATACAAGATTCTGGATGGACAAAAAGTTATTATGGGAAATTGAAAATTATGTATTGGTCGCGGCATGTATTTTTTTGTTTCATTATTAGCACCATTAATACGATATGGAGTAATAATTGAAAGCCTAAACATTATGTGCCTTAGATACAACAATATTGTATGATATTTATGATGCGTTCTATACAACGTGCTAACTAGAAATAAATGATAAACCTTATTTTGAATGCCTGGACTTTGAACAATTATCTTCATTGTTAGAATTCATTTCTGCAAAGGCTTGTATGTACTCCCAAAGATTTTGTAACCTTGAAATGCAATTTTTATTATATAATTAGGCCCAATGTTCGGAAAATTGTAATTAACCCTTAATGATGTATTAGTTTTCCCTAAAAATGTTTCTCTAATTTGTCTATCACATTGTTTCTTTATTGTATCTATATGGAAATTGTGAGTAACTGGGCACCCAGCAGTCTGGAAATTGATTTCGAATCCAGAGATATAAATTATAACCCTCTTGTAATAATTATTGTACGATTAAGTAACGCTTCTATGCGTAGTTTCGCTGAAATATAAAACTACTTCTATGATATTATATAATTTTAGTAATTACCTACATTGTACCCATTTATGTACCTATATACTTTACTGGCATGTATATTCTTAATCTACGCAACTCGGAATAGCCACGCTTTTTTTTACGAAGTAGACACCACTTTGATTCTCGCATGGCTTTTTGATATAAAAAATTACAATCCATCTATTATATAAACTTGTATGATAATTTCTTTTAAGTTATTTCTTATTGTAAAAGGAACGAAAATCCGTCTTATAAGTTTCGTGGATTTCAAAAGTTGAATACATAATACGTAAATAGAGAAAAATAATTGTAAGGATAATTAACCAATAGATAAATACTCCTAGTTACGAATTTCTTAGTTCATCTGATGTGCAATTATAATTAACTGTTTTATTAGCGAATTTGTTAATTTTTATTAGTAATTTTACGATTGTATCCATTATCATTGTATGTAAATATGTTCCGGAGTGTATTTATATTTTTTTTATTTGTATAATTAACATTAGAATGCGTTTATATGTTATGTTTGTCATCAGTCATGTCCTCCGCGCTTTCATATTCATTTAGGTTTTTACAATTTTTCTTTATTTTTTAAATAGATACTCGCGAGTCGAATGGCTTATTCCAACAAGTTTGTTCACGAAAATAAAGATAGCGTACAGAAGTTGGAATAGATCATTAGATCCATGCAATAAACTAAAGATAGACTTGTAAAAATGTTATAACATGTATTTTTAACCTATACATAGTAAGATATTTATAGAATTTTAGTCGTTTAATTATTTCGAACGACTTGTTATAAAGAAAATTGGTGCTTAAAGCTTAAAACAAAATAAGACGGCACTTTGTCGTGTGTGTATTGTCATGGAAGGGGTCTGAGCATTATGACATAGCATGCGTTGTTATGCTTTCATGCGATACAGAATCGTTTATTTAAAAATCGAAAAAAGAAAACGTTAGTAAATTTTTGCGAGCCCGCCGCTCCAAAGTTAGCGCGTGCGGATTTCATATACGTTTATTTCTTTTGTATTTTATCTATGTTTTATACTTTTCTTTTTGTTATTTTAAATGATGTAAAATAAACGATTGTATATCACAATGCGAGCAGTTATAATAATGTAGGTAAACTTTGCTCAATATCGATGAAAACTGAAAGTGTTACAGTTGATGCAATACAAACAAACAAACATACCAATTGCGTTTTATTTTAATATTAGCTTCTGGCCACGACATCGTCCGTGAGCCTATAACCTTCCTCCAGAATTGGGCTATCAAGTGCAAAAATAATTTTTCAAATCCGACTGGCAGTTCCAGAGATTACCCCCTACATACAAACAAACATACAAACTTACAAACAAACAAATTTTACCTTTGTATTATGTTATTATTATTATTCGTCCGCGTGAAATTTATTGTTACCCCGCCCCACCGCGTCGCATCGAACCCCCCGCTCGCGCAATAAGTACTTCGTTTTCGATTTCTTCGCGTTCTGTCTAAGTTTTAGGGTTCCGTAGTAAACAAGGAACCCTTATAGTTTCGTCATGTCCGTCTGTCTGTCTGTCCGCGGCTTAGCTGAGAAACGCTTAGTACTAGAAAGCTGTAATTTGGCATGGGTATACATATTAATTACGCCGACAATGTGGTAAAATAAAATCATGAAAAATATTTTTTTTCAGGTACCTCCCTAAGACGTAAAGTGAGGATGATTTTTTTTTCTCTCAATAATCCCATAGTGTGGGGTATCGTTGAAAAGGTCGTTCAAAAATATTGTGAGTTTGCTTATACCATTTTTGGATTTAGGGATCCGTTTTCGAAATATTAAGCTTAGTGCAAATTTTTGTTAGAGTCGAGTGTCCCCTCCCCTGCAAACTTAATGGTTGGTTTTGGGTATGTGAAAAAATTCACGGCAGTAGAATATATAACGAAATTAAAAGGAAAACTATCATGGCTAAGTAAGCTTTACAAGTTAACGAGTAATAATCGACCAACTTACATTTGCGGTTGCAAAAACATGTTCTTCAACTACAAAGTTAAGTTTGTTCTTGGGATAAATTCATCCCAACTACGGAACCCTTCATTGTGCGTGGTCCGACACGCACTTGGCCGGTTTTTTTTTCGTTTAATAAGGATGGGATTCAAGGAGGGATCTAAGTTTTGGTCGCTAGGGCGATTGTGAGAAAATCGCTCACGCAGGTAGGAAGGATAAGACGGGTTGTGTGAGATGTGGAAAAGGAGACAAAATTCAAAAGTCAGTTATTCAAACTAGGCTGAGAATCAGCACTTTTCGAACGTCAAAATTACATAAGACATTCCCCAAAACGCCCACCCTTCACCACTTCCTAGTGCTTTAGCTGGGAAGAAGAGGTGGACATAGAATTCGAGTGTTCCTGCGAAGGCGGGTCGGGAGCCACTTGAGTTCCTTGTGAAGGTGTGAAACATGATCATACTTTCGCAGACCGAAAACAAATTGAATGCACAAGCTTGTTTAATAGCTCCTCAGTGGCATGCAGGTAGCTGGCGTCGGCATAATCTATAATCGGCTGAATAAGAATTTGAGCAAAAAAAAAAAAAAAATCAACCTACTTCCAAAAAAAAAAACACTATAAAGTGAAAAATAACTTTAATTTCGGAAGTCGGTAAAAATACAAAAAAAATACAAAACCCAAGACGGGTTTTGTATTTTCGTTTTTTACATACTAAACGGGAAAAAAGTACGTATTTTGTAGCTAACTCAAAAACTACCCAAGCAAAGTTAATAAAATTGATATGGGACCAATTTGAGAGCACACCCTTTCAAAGAAAAAAATAATTTTCAAAATCGGTCCATAAATGACGGAGAAATCGGTGGACATACATAAAAAAAAACAAACATACGCTACGAACATTATAACCTACTACTTTTTGGAAGTCGGTTAAAAAAAGTAGTGTTCAAAGGCAAGAGACTGAACGCATTTCAGCGAATGCAAGGAGAAATGTACCTACCTTTCGGCTGACCTCAATAATAAATATCATAGAAACTTACCCAATAATCAATCAATTTCAAATATTGCCGCTAATCAATGATATTGGCTCTTTATGGCACCTACCTATGCGTTACATAGTCCCCCTCCCCCTATGCATACAACCGCCATCTATGCACTCGAAGTGGAACTAACTCACTGATTTGACGTCACAGCTGGTAAAACCTTCTTGTTGTTATTAAAAGTGCAATGCTGGTCAACTGCTGTAACTATTATTACGAGGTTAGTAAAATTGATTAATTAATAGGTATTTTAATTATTGATTTGAGTTGTAATAATTGATAGTCGTGTTTTAAAGTGTAGTTTTGTATGCAAGACATGCATAGGGTGCATTTTGCTGCGTAGAAACCTCTTTGGTCCAATTTTAAATCAGGAACTATTTTTTTTTTTACTTTTTTACTTACAATTTTGAATACATAGGTCTCAGACATATTGTTCTTAATTTAAAAGTTTTCCCGGGTTTTTCTTGATGTTTAATTTAGGAAACGGGTGATAATTTTTTTTTCCTTGTGACGAAATCAAAGATGTACGTCATTTTTTTGCAGCAGCTTGCGTGCAGTTACACATTTAGCTACATATAGGTAAACCCAATAGGTATCTAAATAAATAAGTTCGTAAAACTAACTACGTAGTTAGATTTTCGAAATACCGTTTTTATTTACCAAACATACAGGGGGTCTAAAAAAGGCAGCTTTAGTAGAATCGTTTCAGGATAATAATATGAATCATAGTCACAAATTGCGCACAATTCAGAACACGCAATTCATCTGTTTGACAATTTTGTACAGAGATTCATAAAATGGTTTACATAATATAACAACAAAAATGCAGCGGAGACACGTAAAAATAGTGTACAGACCTATACCTGATCTATATTGATGACTAGCAGCGTCCCGCGGTTTCACCCGCATAAGTCTCGATACCGTAGAAATATCGGGATAAAAAGTATTCTATGTGTTAATCCAGGTTATAAACTATCTGTGTGCCAAATTTTATGCAAATCCGTTCAGTAGTTTTTGCGTGAAAGAGTATCAAACATCCATCCATCCATCCTCACAAACTTTGGCGTTTTAATATTACTAGCAGAGCCCAGAGGTTTCACCCGCATAAGTCTCCACCCTATGGTAATATTGGGATAAAAGTATTCTATGTGTTAGTCCAGGTTATAAACTATCTGTGTGAAAAATTTCATGCAAATCCGTTCAGTAGTTTTTGCGTGAAAGAGTATCAAACATCCATCCATCTATCCTCACAAACTTTCGCGTTTATAATATGTATATTATAGTAGGATAGGATACGATTGCCTTAAAAACTTACGTTTCAGCCTGTTCACTATCATCGCTAAAAAAGTAAATGCAGTATGTTTTTAACACGCTTTTATTAGGTCGACCTGTATGTAACTAACTATGTAATGGAATCTAAGGTAACTAATTTAACCATCTTCCAAGGATCGTAGCGTAATGAAAATTGGCAGCTGTATGTAGTTCTGATGACAATACAATAATATGGTACTGTAATTGATCTGATGATGGAGCCGGAAGATATGAACTGGAAATGCATGATGGAAAATCGTATCATAGCTGTTTTGGATTTCTTAGAAAAGTCTTGTAATGAAATTTGACCACGATTAGGTTTCAAGGTCTGATGATGAAGTCGGAAGATAGGCACTGGCATTCCACGATGGAATATCGTATCATAGTCGTGTTTGCACTTGTGAGTTTGGCCACGTAAGTGCATTTATAAAAGCGTGTTTTTCTAGTGTTTTTTAAATTATTAATTTATTATTTGCAAAAATTGATGGTTTTACACCCTTTTGATACTTATAGGAATCCCTTAGTCAGGTTGTACGACACTAACGAAACTGAGTTTTCAACTTTTAAGTTTGTGAACATGGTTTTAATTTGAAGTGATTTATTTTCTACATGGTGAAATCAGGAATAGTGAATCAATCAAAACCGTGCGGATCAGGGACGTTTAGTATTTATTTTTCATTTTTTAGTTGTGGTATTTACCCCCACAAATTCGAATACCACTACCTTTTTTTTTTTTTGGTGGGAAATTATCAAATAACTTCTCTCGCTCTGGGTGGAGCGGGAGGGCGTGTCAGACTCTTACTGACTAAAACCCACCCGTGTTCCTTTGGTTGCCTTGTTGCCGGGGGCTATGATTTCCCTTTCGGCCCATATTCGCAGCCCCGGCAGGCATTGGCCCTAGCGGACCCCGTCAATTCTGCTGACATCTCTTTGAGGCGCGCGTGGAACACAACGCGCCGTCGACCCGGGCTTGGTCCTTATCGGACGGCGAGCTACCCATTGCTCACCGTCCGCAAGCCCGCGCCTACGGTGGCCGGAAATCGGCTCGCAATTCCCGCCCCGGGCGTCTCCTCCTGCGGTGGTTAGGGGCGTGAGGGCGCGAAATTTGCCTCTCCCTCACGCGTTCCGCCTCCTCCTTCGCGAGTATTACCGCTTCGCAGAAGGAGGTGACGGCCTGCCATTTCCTCTCGCTCCGTACCATGGCCTGAACCAGGGCCGGACGCGAGAGATCACCGCCGCCGATCGCCTCCACGAGGACACGGCGATGCTCCGCCCAAGCCGGGCAGACCTCCACCGTATGCTCCACCGTGTCCTCCGGGCGATCCACACAATGGTGACACCCGGGCGTTTCCTCCCGCCTTATCCTGAACAGGAACCTCCGGAAGCAGCCGTGTCCGGTGAGGACCTGCGTCAGGCGGAAGGTGAGGGCGCCGTGGTGCCTCTCAAGCCACTCCTCAAAGAGGGGTCTTATCGCTGCAATTGTGGCATGCCCAGCGCTGGGTTGCGACAATCGCACTCTCCATGACGCCATGAGATCCCGCCGGAGCTCTGCCCGCTGTGCCGCGACTTCTTGCGGCATCGGAGTTAAGCCCCGGCGTTTCGCCTCCTCGCGCCACTCCCAGATGTGCGCGAGGACCTTTGCCTCCAGATCCCATGGCGGTAGTCCGGCAAGGAGGCGAATACCACTACCTGCTATGTAAATAACAGTGAGAGGAACTTAACATATCATCCTCATACTAAGTGGGAAAAAATACGCATTATTGAAGCTAACTCAAAAACTACCCAAGCAATTTATTAAAATTTATATGGGACCTACCAAGCAAAAAATCAATTCATAAATGGCCGAGTTCTCGCGTAACAAACATAAAAAAAAGGAAAATTGAATTGAGAACCTCCTCCTTTTGGAAGTCGGTTAAACATAGAAATACAGTACATCTCTATAAAAACTTAGTAAACTCTGTCATTATAAAAGTTAGTGATTCTAATAGGCACTTTACTTCAAAGTGGTAAATTTCAGTTCATCTTGACTAAACGTAATGTGTTGAGAATTTTTTTTTTTTTTACCCCTACTTGGAACCTCTTTGCCTGAATCTCACCTGATGGTAAGTGAAGATCGCCCGTCGAAGGTGGAAACGAGCTTCACCCGGAAACCTCAATCACAGAGGAATTGGCTATCTTACCTCTAACTGCCGAAACACAACAATGCTGTTAACATTGTTGTTATGGCGACAGATTTAGATACCTAATACCTGTACTCTATTTTAAATCCCTGCTGTAAGCAAACGCCTTGTTATAATATAATAGAATATAATTAGTTTCTGAGTATATGGTACATTCTTAATAGTAAACAGCTTCACACCATTGGTGGTGTAGAAATATTTAAATTAAAGGAAGTAACAAAGTGAAGGGTGGGCGTTTTGGGGGACTGTCTTATGTAATTTTGACATTCGAAAAGTGCTGATTCTCAGCCTACTTTGAATACATTTTATGACTTTTGAATGTTGAAAGGTGTCTAATTAGTAAATGACTCTTCACGTGACCAGAAGGCTGGTCTACTTTTTTGGCAAAGAATCAGCATTGCCATACAACGTGGCAATTTCCTGTTGACAGCAATGCGGATGAAATTTTTGATGCCCTATGATTCTTTACCCTCCCTTTTTACCCGAGTACGGCGAAGCAAAAAGGAGGGTTGTGATTTTTGACCGTTATGTATGTATGTATGTTCATCTGTTACCTCATAACTTCTAAACTGCCGATCATAACTTGACAAATGAGGTATCATTGGAAGCGTCATGATTGTCCGCTGGTTACAGGCTATGTGACGTCACATTGAATGCAATTGGTGCCCTGTAGAGGACATAAAAAGTCATGAACTAAAAAAAAGGGTAAAGCCTGTGCACCTACAAAACTATAATAATGTCATGCAACCACAGCTTCACCTTGATCATTTTTGTACCTATTTCTTGATTTCTGTCTCAAATATTTTCTTGTTTCATACTTTTTAGAGCGTGATTTTTCAGTAGTCGGGTTTTAGTTTTTGAACTTACTTTTTATATACATGTAAGAAATATTATTATTACTATTTTAAGTCTGTTAGCGTATATATTAGCAAATTCCTTATCAGTAAATAAAGTTTACAGTCCAATTAATATTCTCATCAATAGGTTTAATAATAAATAAGTATTCAAAATGCAAAAGTCATTTATTCAAACTAGGCTGAGAATCAGCACTTTTCGAACGTCAAAATTACATAAGACAGTCCCCCAAAACGCCCACCCTTCACCACTTCCTATTGCTTTTATCGAAAATAATTATATTTGTTTTACAAACTTGCAATCCAGTACATGTACCTACTGACTGGATGCTTGTTTTGTTCCAATTTACTACCAAATGTTGCCGTGCCCTAACCGGGTTTCATGTTGGAACTTTCTTACTTAAATGTAACAACTAAATGTACACATGAATGCAATAAAGAGTTTGAGTTTTAGCTGGGAAGAAGAAGTGGCGCAACAAACCCCATTCACATTTTTATCTAATGTAAAGTCAAAGTCAAAAACGTTTATTGCGAACTAAGTATTTACAATGTTGGTGTTATGGTATGTTAGTACTTATGACTTAGCAGCCTTCTACAAGCATTGCAATTATCATTCGCCTAAATTAGCATGCATTAAACATTATTATTACTCAATTATTTTCTTTTATATTATCACAATTAAATAGAGTAATTATAGTTATGTCAAAATTAAATGTCAATAATAATAAATTTAATACAATTATTCAGCAATATTAATGTCATCCTTTTCAAATAGTACAAATTATAATTTTATATTAAGTCCAATGTTACATGTTGTTGTAATACGGCCCCATGCCATGTCATATTTACAACTCGTGGCGTGTGCTGACCGAGCAATGGTGCCAACGAAAACCACGCACGGGTAGTATCCCCCGTTCTCCCCTATTCGTAACTGTGTAAGTTCCTAGGGGTCCCATTTCCTAGTAGCAGAGGAAGCGATAGTCACAAGTACAATGAGCTAGCTGTTTTTCCGTGGCTCCATTTGTACCTAAAAAACTTTGTTCTAAACGTCGTCGTAGGTTGGGATAGAATTTATAAAAAAAAAAAAAATTGTAGAAAAATTCTTTAATATCGGAATTTTTGTATTTTCGTTTTTTCCCATCGACTTCTGAAATTAATGTAATTTTTTACTTTGTAGAGTTTTTTTTTGAAGTCGGTTTTTTTTTGTAAAAATATTTTTCACTGAAATCTAGCCACATAAATTCGTATCACTACTTGCAATGTAAAGTTATTATAACATCATCAAAATACAAAAAAGAAAAAAAAAACGTATTATTGAAGCTAACTTAAGAACCATTCATAAGAACTTGACCAAGTTTATATAGGTCTAATCTGAAAGTTAATGCTTTCAAATAAAAAAATAACTTTTCAAATCGGTTTATAAATGATGGAGATCTAAGAAAAAAAAAACTTAAAAAAAATACAATCGAATTGAGAGCCTCATCCGTTTTCTAGTAAACGATTTTTTTTTGTTGATATCCTTTGAGGAACCTATCAGACAAACTCTAAGTACGTTAATTAATTTTGAAAATATCGTGAGAAGCAAGTTAATTAGAGGTAATACTGATAGCATATAAATCTAAAATAAAAAACCATGAACATGAAAATAAAAGACATAACGCTGCGAACAATACGGCTAAGCATGCCATAGCTACACCTCCGCTCTTTGCATACACGCAGACATTTCCAACCTTTTACAATGAAACTACAATAAAACTACACCTCACTAAGTGCACACAGGTTTACGAAACCGGCCTCACGTCACTTTTGACAGCGCTATGTCTTGATTTTTTATTTGGTCTAAGGACCAAATTATTGTATTAAAAGACCCGCTTTTAAGCTGTTACCCCGTCAACTTAACAAGATGGTCGCTAGCTTCACAATAGCATTGCTACTATTGGACAAAACTGAAATAAGTATTACTTACCTACTGGTAAATGTTGACCATCTACGCAGAAATAACAATTACCTAAGTACGGAGAAATTAATGGTTTTGACTAATTCGGTATTTAGTACCGATCTACATCAAATGAATATTTGTTGCCTTGCTGAAATAATTACGTGAAACCTCTCACTCAGTTCTCTATCAAAACCTGAAGCAATCTAACATTATCGTCATCCATTCTTATCTGAACAAATTCCTTTATAACTACACAATTGACGAAGACATTAGAAGAACATTACCTAAGTAATTACGGATCTGCCTAACTACGCTAAAACGTCCCTTTTAACTTACGCAATCGACATGCAAACGCGTAAAAATACACCCTGAATGAAACAAGTACGTATTAAATAATCCAATAAATCGAAATTTCTCACAATCATTGGCAAAAGGGATCGCAAAAATCAATAGTCGATGGTTTGTTTCAACCAAGCAAGCTGCCTACAAACGACGCTGCATGACGTACGATCTTTTATACAGTTTATTTCACTTCGAAAAGAAGTTCTATCGCAAAAGAAATAAGGCTGCGGTTAGGTTGGGGGGGTCGGTAAGTTGTGACGTTACGGCACTGTACACCAGAGAACAGATAATCGACGCCTAGCCTTGTGCGATATCGATTTTGACAACGGCTACTTTCACTTGGAAACGGAACGCGTATCATCTAGCTATCTCCCTCGCTCTCACGAGTGAAAATAGTGGTGCAGAGAGGGATGGGTTCGGCGCCGCAAGTAGGGGTCGCCGTCGCGGCGTTGCCATGGCGACAGGTCACCGGGAGGGTATGATTTCCAATATAATAGCTCGATATTTTTAGGTCAAAATGTCGGAGTTTATAATAAAAGTATTTATGAACGAGAATAAACTTGAAATATGCATGGATGACGGTAATGTTGCGATGGTGATGGACAAAAAAGACTACCTTATTGATTCGGTAAGATTTTTATTGGAATATTGGATTTTGACGCATTGCAAAATGGCGGCTGTATGCTGATAAAATAAATTATTGATTTTCTGACAAATATCGATAATAGTGTAGGTGGTAGATAAGTTTATTTTTATAATAAGTAGATATATCGTATTTTTTTTGCACACAGTTATTACTAGTTTTAGCTGTTTTGTAAAACCAATAGTTACGCAGTCCTATAAGATTCTAATAATTGTTGTATTTTTTCTTCTCTACACTGATCGGTCATAAGTACTCATTAGGTAGAAAACTAGACTGTAAGAATATCATCTTTATGATTATGAAAATATCGTAGATACTTAAGAGGCCTTTCTCCAAAAATATGGGCAGAATCTTCGTGTGCTATATCAACATAAGTACTGCAATCACCAACTTATTCGGCATGCATGATTATTGGGTAAGTACTTGGTTTAGGAACGAACTCTAACGACTGCACTACCTATGTTGTAGACATTACTATAACCTACATTGTATTTAAATATATTGTAGGTATTATAACAACAGTAAGTTTTAGGAGAATCCAAAGAGAGCTTTCAGACCATGAGGCGACCTAAGCTCAATTTGGAACGAGCTAGGTTAACGATAATTTTACTTATATTTTATTAACTAGCGTTTGTCCGCGGCTTCACCCGCGTGGATGTCGGAAAATATACCACGGGAACGTACTACCGGGCAGTACCGGGATCACATACCTAATAGTCTAGGAAAAGGTCATTGACTCCTACCGTTGCGCTCCAACTATAATTATTATTTTGTTACGCGTAATTTTGAATCTGTGATATCTTTTAAACAATTCATTTAAATGTTATGATGTCAGGCATGTTTTAATCTAAATTAAATGCCCAATTTAAATAGGTAACATATTTTATTGGATAAGGATTAATATGGTATCGGAAATAACAATGGTATTTTTATCAAATTCTGAAAGATAAAAATGGTTATTGTGGGTCATCCTTAGAAGATAGACATATGCCATTGTAGACATTTTTGTTGAAATTTTTAAGATCTTCAGTTCTGTAGAACATAAATTTGATGTATCTGTAATGGTTAACGCAGCGCACGCCAGTAAAGCTCCCATTCGGCAAGTTTTTTTCCGACATCTTCAACAATAATCGTCATATTTCAGCCAATTTACACAAAACCGTAATAAATTATACACTAAAACCTTTGACATGAATCACTCCGTCCATTGGTGAAAACCGTTTGAAAATCTATTCGGTAGTTTTTGTGTTTATCGCGTTCAGACAGACAGACAGACGCGGCGGAAGACTTTGTTTTATAATATGTAAGGATAAGGATGTATGGGATGTATGGGTTTTAGGATAGTCCAAAGAGAGCTTTCAGATTGCAAGGCGACCTAAGCTCAATTTGGAACGAGCTAGGCTAGCGATAATTGTATATTAATTCGCGTCTTTGGTATCATCACGAACTTGGTAACAATAGATTATGAAAATATCGTAGATACTTAAGAGGCCTTTCTCCAAAAATATGGGCAGAATCTTCGTGTGCTATATCAACATAAGTACTGCAATCACCAACTTATTCGGCATGCATGATTATTGGGTAAGTACTTGGTTTAGGAACGAACTCTAACGACTGCACTACCTATGTTGTAGACATTACTATAACCTACATTGTATTTAAATATATTGTAGGTATTATAACAACAGTAAGTTTTAGGAGAATCCAAAGAGAGCTTTCAGACCATGAGGCGACCTAAGCTCAATTTGGAACGAGCTAGGTTAACGATAATTTTACTTATATTTTATTAACTAGCGTTTGTCCGCGGCTTCACCCGCGTGGATGTCGGAAAATATACCACGGGAACGTACTACCGGGCAGTACCGGGATCACATACCTAATAGTCTAGGAAAAGGTCATTGACTCCTACCGTTGCGCTCCAACTATAATTATTATTTTGTTACGCGTAATTTTGAATCTGTGATATCTTTTAAACAATTCATTTAAATGTTATGATGTCAGGCATGTTTTAATCTAAATTAAATGCCCAATTTAAATAGGTAACATATTTTATTGGATAAGGATTAATATGGTATCGGAAATAACAATGGTATTTTTATCAAATTCTGAAAGATAAAAATGGTTATTGTGGGTCATCCTTAGAAGATAGACATATGCCATTGTAGACATTTTTGTTGAAATTTTTAAGATCTTCAGTTCTGTAGAACATAAATTTGATGTATCTGTAATGGTTAACGCAGCGCACGCCAGTAAAGCTCCCATTCGGCAAGATTTTTTCCGAAATCTTCAACAATAATCGTCATATTTCAGCCAATTTACACAAAACCGTAATAAATTATACACTTTGACATGAATCATTCCGTCCATTGGTGAAAACCGTTTGAAAATCTATTCGGTAGTTTTTGTGTTTATCGCGTTCAGACAGACAGACAGACGCGGCGGAGGACTTTGTTTTATAATATGTAAGGATAAGGATGTATGGGATGTATGGGTTTTAGGATAGGCCAAAGAGAGCTTTCAGATTGCAAGGCGACCTAAGCTCAATTTGGAACGAGCTAGGCTAGCGATAATTGTATATTAATTCGCGTCTTTGGTATCATCACGGACTTGGTAACAATAGCTCTGCTGTGGTTTAAGTAGAAGCCAGTCAGAAAGATGGTAGTGTCTTCTAATTTGTCTTTCGTATCGACAACATTTTGTTTGATGGTTTAGAGTCAATGCTAAAGTGTTTGGGTTTCAGCTGTTATGGTACTTACCTACTATGCAACTGATTTAGTTCTACGAATTATTTTAAAATAGCTACTTAGATAGAATAGATATTCTATGGAGTTTCTTGATAAATGGAGAGGGAGAGGAAGGCCAAATTAAAGATGGATGGATTGTGTGAGGAATGATATGAAGGAGAAGGTAGTAAAATCTAGCGTGACGGTTGACAAGGGAGAATGGACAAGCTCAAGACTATGACGATGATGATTCTACGGAATTTCTTATTTGTCATTCGACCTGTAATTGTGCCATTGCAAGGCAAATAAGCTTTCAAAACTGTAAAGGAAAACATCCATCTACCAACCCGCACTGGGCTCGCGTGGTGGATTACGGCCCACTCCTTCTCACCGAGAGGAGGCCTGTGTCCCAGCAGTGGGAACATTATAGGTTGATTATGAAATAAGGCAAAGTTTTCTGGTACAGAGAAGGAACCAGCATCGATCTCCATGCTCACCCTGTAATGGTTATAGTTTATGTCACGCCAAGTCAGTCCTCACGATGTTTTCTTTCGCCATTAGCTAGCAGTGTTTAAGATAAACTAAGTAGGTACCAGGGTTATTTGGTAAGTACTTCTTCTTTTTCGTGTGGTTAGTGACTAACCTGGTGTTAGAGTTTTTATGCCGCCTATGAGCTTCTGACTTGGCTGCATATGCCGTCGAGAAATGTCTCTCAGGCATGCTGGTTTCCTCACGATGTTTTCCTTCACCGTTTTTGAAGCAAGTGATAATTATACAATACGCACATGAATCTGAAAAGTCAGAGGTGCGTGCCTTGGGTTCGAACTCGAGACCTATGACTTGGCAGTCTGATGGTCACACCAGTAGGCTATCACTGCTGTTAAGTACCACTTATCAGGTTTCTAACCTGTACGCACACCACAGCCATTTTGACCAATTCTGTCATCAATTAATTTCGAGCAATGTGAACTAAGTAGGTGAAGGTAGACAGTTATATTTAAAAAGCTAGGTATCTATCTATATTAAATTTCCATGAAAAAGCAAACCAGCTGTTTGTTGTCTCACATAAATTATAAATGTTTTGGCATGAATGAGTAGATTAATTATGAATGAATACAGTATACAGGGATCTTCATAATGAGTTAGATTAGAACTAAGACCGTGACGTAATAATTATTACGTAGATAGTGGTTTAAAACTGTAAACTTACGTAGTCAGTGCGTTTTCAACTACAGCTGGCAACGAGCATGTTTTCAAATTGTATCAATATTGGTTCAGTAATTTAATATTTTTTCTGTAAACACGTAACAAACACAGACACTGGGTAAAGACAGAGATACTCACTTTCCATCTTACTAGCACTTCGCCCGCGGCTTTTCCCGCGTGTACAGCAGAATTTCATTATTTTTTTCATTTAGCTTATTTTTTTATATGACCTTTTCCACTCTGGGGTAATATAGCGTCCCATTTATGAAAGAAGTATATAATTCTAGTAAGATGCTGGTAGGAATCTTGACCGTATTTTCGGGACTGTCCGGATAGCCGTGGAATACCTCTCCACTCCTCATAAGCACCTCAGGACATGTTGCCCTCTTGTCACTACGACACTATGTGCTAGTGACCGGTTTCGGGGGCTCGTTTTGAAATTGTTGAGTGTGCAAGTCAGCCCCTGCCATTTTATCTATTGTATTGTATACAATATGTAAAAAAAAACCTTGTCCAATCAGAAAGCGGGTCGTAGGTACTGCAATAAAATTACCTAAAAGTAATAAAAAATCGTATTATGATTGAAAATAAAAATTTATTACTATTTAAAACTCGGAATTTGTGCACCAAAATTACCTCAAATTCGTAAAAAAATTCAACAGGGGTCATAAGTTATGACATGTAAACACCCGCTAAACGACGGCCGTCCGTGCCCCATGTAATAACCCTGTAAAACTCACCATTGGAAAAAAGGAGACGATTTTTTAATTTTTTCCTGAAAATTAACGCATAAATAAACTCTCAGTACGATACCTAACACCACCCTTTTTTTTTTTTTGGGTGGGAATCAAATAACTTCTCCCGCTCTGGGTGGAGCGGGAGAAGTCAGACTTTTACTGACTAAAACCCACCCGTGTTCCTTCGGTTGCCCTGTTGCCGGGGGCCACGATTTCCCTATCGGTTTTCTTCGAACCCCCGGCAGGCATTGGCCCTAGCGGACCCGGTCAATTAGCAGATCTCTTTGAGCCTTATCGGACGGCGAGCTACCTAACACCACCCTCACGGATCGAACAGGGTTTTTTTCTACATTTTGTATAAAACATTGGCCAGGCAGGGGCTCCATAGTTCCATAGTTCTTGGTAACTTTTAGCCACCCAAACCCATAATCCAAGATCTTTGTTTCCATAACCTGCAATAGTCCTGCATCAACCGAGGCTTGTCCCTGGGTGCACTTGCATAGTGCGAACAGGGATAATCGTTGGTTCGTGCCTCATTTAATTAAAAACGTCTAACAGGCCTCTGCGAGTTGGCTTCGGCCCCTCGTCTTTCAAAGGTCCGGAACCCTTCGGTCCCGAGAAATGTCAAGGGATGTATCCTTACATATTATAAAACAAAATCCCCCGCTGCGTCTGTCTGTCTGAACGCGATAAACTCAAAAACTACCGAACGGATTTTCATTTTTTTTCAACAATAACCGTCAAATTTCAACCAATTTACACAAAACCTTAATGAATTATACACTTAAACCTCCCGCATGAATCACTCCGTCCATTGGTGAAAACCGTATGAAAATCCGTTCGGTAGTTTTTGAGTTTATCGCGTTCAGACAAACAGACAGACGCGGCGGGGGACTTTGTTTTAAAATATGTAAGGATAAATAATTATGGTTGACGGCAACGCGGACGCAGCGGTAGGAGTCAATGACCTTTTCCTCGGCTATTAGGTATATAATCCCGGTACGTAGTACGTTCCCGTGGGATATTTTCCGACATCCACGTGGGTGAAGCCGCAGGCAAAAGCTAGTAAATAATAATTAGTACTTATAGATGAACAAGTATATCATGTGCATGTCGTTTTTCCATCACCCATACCATTCAGTAATATAGGAATGCTGGTTGCTAGACAGTAGAAATAGGCTACTGTAACATGTAAACACATTCCTGGGTGAGCCATTCCAGAAAACTCTACTATTGAGTTACCAATGTGTTGCACTATGCATGTGATATGAGAATACAAATTCTTCTAACTGAACAGATAGTTTTTCTGCTGGGAGTTTGTTGTGGCACTTCTTCTTCCCAGCTAAGGGCTTGTTCCCACTGTGCCGGACCGGCGGATTTACTGGAAACCGGCGCTCGGACAACAGTGTTCACATTATTTATTTAATACTTCAAGCACACAAATGTACACAGGCGGACTTAATGCCACAGGCATTTTCTACCAGTCAACCTTTGGGTGATGCAGAGACAAACAGTGGTAGGTGCAATAGCGAGAAATGAAGAATAAAATATTTATTTAAACATAAAGATATACAAATACCTATTAAAAACTATAAATATAATATATACAACTAATTATAAATAAATATAAGCACAAATAAATACACATAAATTCCACCGGACATTACACCGGATCCCACAAGAAACCACTATGTATTTTACTGTGTGTATATAAGTAATAAAATAAATAAAACCGCCTCAGTTGAATTCAGACATAGCGGGGGACATAGATACCGGCGCAAACTCGTTCACATTACTTCGGTCCGGGTGTTCTACCGCGGCGCTTTGCAGTGACAAAATGCTCGGTTAAAATGCCGACCTCGGTGTTTTTGCCGGATCCGGCACAATTTGAACAGCTTCAATTAAATTCTTTAGTCACTAACTAGCTCTTCCGGCAGTTTTGCCATGCCGGTAAATCTGCTGGTCCGGCCAATTGGGAATCTGACCTTAGGCACTGGAAAGTGGTGAGAGGCGGTCGTTTTTGGGAACTGTCTTATTTATTTTTAATACTTTAAGCACATACATGTACAGAGGCGGATTTAATGCCATAGGTATTTTTTACCAGTCAACCTTTGGGTGATGCAGAGACAGTGGTAGGTGCAATTACAAAAATTAAGGAATAAAATTTTAAAAAAAATATTCAAATATGAAGATACAATGAAGTTATTAATGATGTGTAGTTTTGAAGTTCAAAAAGTGCTGAATCTCAGCCTAATTTGAATAAATAACTCTTGATTTTGACTGTAAATGCACCCACGATACACGAAAATTCCCCTTCTCGTCCCAAATTTTTTCTATAAGTTCAGCTCAAGTCCAGAGTACAGGCTGAATAGTGAATAGACACGTTTCCATAGGATGATAAAAAAGGGGTTGCCATTAAAACAATGTAACGCAACCGTAGGAAGTGGCAGTAGGCCCCTTCGCTTCCGATGGCTACCACGAAGCCCTATTAATATATTTTTAATATCCTCACAATTATAACGTAGGGTTGGTTTTTGGAACATATTGCGTTTGAGAAAAAAAAAAAAAAATTTAAGAAATGATTAGGTCAGCTTAAAAGTTCTGAAAAACTATAAGTAGGTAAGTACTTTTGTTTCATTGAAATTGATATGGATGTTTTTACGTTAGGTTGTGACAAACAGACAGTCAGATAAAGTTACTTCCGAATGCTTTCATAGTCGCCGTCGCCGTTTTTCGTGATAATAATATAATATATATGGACGAAGGGAGAGAACAAATACAGAAAACAGTTTTTTCCTGCAACATCAATTAATAGTAATCAAATAATTCATTGGCAATTTTTAGATTTTATTGTAAATACAAATACGAGAGTAATTATTTTGTCGCATTATACGTCGACGAAACTTTCGCTCATGCAGAGTTGATTTTGATATAAATTTAGGGTGATTCTCTTATTCTAAATATTATTTGCAACTTTCAACTTTCAAAAAGTTCTTAGGCCCTTTAACACGACACGGTTTCTTTACGGTACCTACGGCGTATAAACGGCGCGGTAGAAAAAACGTGTCTGTCAACAAGTTTCCATTGTGATCCATACAGCACTGACCACCGTACACACGGCAAATAAACCGAAGTTTTACACGGCAAGAAAAACGTGTGTACTGAGAGCCTAAATCTTTTAAAAATCTAGACTTATGTTATTTATTTATTTATTTAACAATTTATGTACACACATATAAACAGATAAGAAGAAAGGAACAGAAAAATATGTACAAAGGTGATGCTTATTTCTATAGAAATCTCTTCCAGCATACCTGCGATAGGAAAGTAGTTAAAGAGATGTAGGCAACGTGTGTAAGAGTAGAAGAGAAAACAGAATACATAAAATAAAAAACTTAACTATACACTTATTTAAATATAAACATACAAAATGAGAATATACATACTTCTTAAATACATATCAAGGTCTTAAAATTTTTGTAAATTTATCAAACAAAACAGGTCCTACATCCTTTACTATTCCTTCCCTTCGTCTCTATCTCAACCCTAAGAAAAAAGTAAAAGGTCAATGCACCCGGAAGCCAAGGCACGCGCGGGCCACAGGTGTGCGTTCGATAATATCGATTTTCGCGCCGCAATCGATACGTGACGTCACGCGACAATATGGCGGCTGCGCACGCAGCTGTCACCCGATAAAAAAACACGTATGCTAATGAAAGTAGGGTCGATAAAATAGGGGTTTAACAATATCATTTTTGGGACACGCGAATGTAGTTTTTTTTTGGAATTTATTATGAAGCTTGACGAATTTTAATAGTAGGGTGCTACGGTCTATGAACTTAGTGGAGAAAAATTTGAATACTGTTTGTTTCTGAGGATTATTTATACCGGCCATTTTTTTTTGTATATCTTTGATATCAAAAATTAATTGAGCTTTTTTTGCAATGGTACCATTTCGCCCTTTCGGGTACCATTTCGCCCTTTTGGTTCTTTGATCCGAACTTTTTTTAGGATTCCGTACCTCAAAAGGAAAAATACGGAACCGTTATAGGATCATTCATGTGTCTGTCTGTCTGTCCGTCTGTCACAGCCAATTTGATCTGAATTTAATGACCGATTAAGTTAAAATTTGGTACATATAGTGTGACCCAAACACGGACGTGTAACGTAAATAAATAAAGTTTGAATATGGGCACTTGGGGGGCAAATAAGAAAATTAGCCCCCTTATCTCCGAAACTAATGAGCCTAAAATTTTTAAAAAATATGGAGAATGGTTCTTTACTCATAGATTACAGGAAAACCTATAAGAAGTCTATGGTCTTAAAATAACATCGTAAATCTCTCAATATTGTGCGTACAAACTTATATTTAAGATAAGATTTTATTGATTAACTAGGACTAGATTACAAGGCAAGGTAATATATAAAGCACAAGCATAAAGTTTCATAATCTAGTTAGTGGATGCCGTACTGTTCTCCTAGATAGGTTACAGAACAACCTGAGTTTAGGAGAAACAGTTCCGATCCCCGTCACAAATGGTTGACTTAAAAATAGCACGTGTTAAATATTATATAAATAGTAATCATTACAGCAAGCTACAAAATGAGACAAATTAAGGTTATTAAACAACAAAAACTAAAAAGAATAAAAATAAAAATTAAACTTATAAAATTTTAAATATAAAAATAGCAAATTTAGGAAAAAATGTATGGGACAACTATGGCACAACTAGTTTTTCAACTACAATGTTAAGTTTGTATTTGGGATAAATTCATTCCAACTACCCTTCATTATGCGTGGTCCGACACGCACTTGGCCGGTTTTTTTTAAATTCCATTTAAATCGGGAGCGTTGCATTTTAAAGCGCTTATCACTTTTCCGAAGTTATACTGCTGAAATCGGCGACGACTAACTAATCTATTTATATCGACTATCGAAACGCGTCGCATCTTCATGGCTGCAATGCAACAACAGTAGCATTCTTTACTACTTATAAAACAAAGTCCCCCCGCGCCGCGTCTGTCTGTCTGTCTGAACGCGGCAAACTCAAAAACTGCCGAACGGATTTTCATACGGTTTTTCACTAATGAACAGAGTGATTCATGAGGAAGGTTTAGGTGTATAATTAATTAAAGTTTTGTGTCAATTGGCTGAAATATGACGATGATTGTTGAAGATGTCGGAAAAAATCATGCCGACTTGGAGTATTACTAGCGTGCGCCGCTTAAAGGTCGGCTATAGGAAAGCATGTTATTTATTAAAACTTTATGCATACGTACAAAAAAATACTGTACAAAGGCGGACTTAATACCTGAGGTATTTTCTACAAGTGCACTTTAGGGTGATGCAGAGACAAAACATGGCAGGTAAAACATAAGGGATAGATAACTCGTTGTGGGTTTTGGATAAGTTTATATGTACAATAGAAAAATTTACTTAGTAGCCACGAAAAAAACGCCTGGCTAGCTGAAGAGTTTCATCAGTCAGTGAAAACTCGGATTAAGGATAAACCTTGTAGAAGATTGTAAAAAAAAAAACCCAATAGGAACTGCCGTATTTTGCTAACTTTGGCATAATTAAGAAGGCACCCAATTAATATTATACTTAAATAAAGGTAACAAAGAACAGTAAACACACTGATTTCGAGTCTTTCGCGAATCTCAACACGATATCATACCCTATCATAGCCTGCAAAACGTAGGGAACCTTTCAGAAAGCTGGACCTTTATATTTCACCAAGGTTCTGAAATTTCATAAGCGCCCATGTAGGACTTCGTGAAGTAAAATACAATCAAACCTGAGTAAGTGAGAACTAGGTAAGCGAGAAAACTCTATAAATGACAGTAATTGCCAGGTCCCGTCATTTTAACCCCTTAAGCCTCTATAAGAGAAAGTCGATTTTCTCTCGTGGATCTCTATAACTGAGACTGCAACTTGCCTATACCTTTATAAGCGACAGGCGAGCGTAATTTAAAATGTGCTATTTATGACTCATTCTTACATTTCGTAGAATTAATTTTTTTTTTGTTCTTCTCAACCTTTCCCAACCAGCCTCAACCTCTATAAGTGAGAAAGGTCACTCCTGTACCTCTATGAGATAGAAACTCGAGTTAGTGAGAAACTTATACAGTCGAACCTGGATAAGCGAGAGTTCAAGGTACCGCGACCTTTTTTTCCTTTTTTTTTTTGATGGTTAAAATGATGGGACCTGGCAAATACTCTCATTTATAGAGTTTTCTCGCTTACCCAGTTCTCACTTACCCAGGTTTGACTGTATAAGCGAAAAAGAGATAGCGGTGCCTTGAACTCTCGCTTATTATCCAGGTTCAAAAGAATTTTGATTTTTTGGATTTCATATTTAAATTCGGTCACATTTCAGACTTGTAGGTATATCTCATAACTGAAGATGGTAAAGAAAATAATATCTAGTTAGTTATTATTACATTATAGTTAAGTTTACGTTTACGCGTGCTAGTAATGACGTAACGCAGTTAGCAGGACGTGGTATAGGGGCTGCTGCCGTTTACTGTGCTCTAGGGATGTGGCTAAGATGTCGATAAAAACGTAAAACGTCAAGCTTAAATGCAAAAATTGAATTAAAATAATATGAGTTGTCATTTTGAAATGGTACGTAATTTCATTAAAATATTAGTTTTTGTGATTTAGAATTATTGTTACGCAGTTTTTAGACTTGTAGTTATAGCTGTCGTCCTATGTAGGTATACAAAAAAAAAAATAAGTATTGGGTACACAGAAGTGATTATGAATATTGTTGCACTCAAACTCGAACCACTTACAGTCAATAGAGATTAAAATACTAAGTATTTGATACCTAACTAAAATACTAAGTATTTGATAACTAAAATACTAAGTATTTGATAACTAAAATACTAAGTATTTGATAACTAAAATACTAAGTATTTGATAACTAATATACTAAGTATTTGATAACATGTTGTACGGTCCCAACTTTAATTGAAAGCCTCCTCTCGTTTCCTCAGGAATAGCTGAAAAAGTAGTAAAAATATTAGCCAATCAGCAAGGTCATAGCAAGACTGTATACGTACCTAGACCTAAGTATCACCATTCATCATCTGCCTAGCCTTTTCCCAACTATACATATTGGGGTCGGCTTCTAGTCTAACTGGATGCAGCTGAATACCAGTATTTTACATGGAGCGACTGCCTATCTGACTTCCACAGCCCAGTTACTGGTTAACACGATACCCCTTGGTAAGACTGGTTGTCAAACTTACGGGTTTTTGATGACCCGTAACGACTGTCAAAGATCTACAAATGACAGCCGGAACCAACGGCTTAACGTGCTTTCCGAGGCACGGAGGGGTCTTGGTATGTTAAGTAAGTCACTCATCCACGGATCAACCGCGGCAAGCGTAGCTTAACCTGATCGATCGACCCGTGCCGCTGTTATTACTTAGCCACAAGGCTCTCGAAGTATCACCCTTCATGAAATCTGTTTTAATGCTCTCAAATTAAGGATTGCATCTACATCGATACACTTACCGTGACATCACTAAAAGCCCTTTGTCACGAGCCAGGTGTCGAGCGGGGTCATTCCGAGCACTTGTCTGTGTGTGTAACTGTGTGCACACACAATTAAAATGTACACACATACACACTTTAGGGTTGTTTGTGTGTTTATGCTCCCGTCTGCTACATTCAGTTAAATACATTTTATTTTTTTTAACTAGCCTTTTCTGCAAGGGACGTTTTGATTGTTAGGTAGCATGTTATGTTATAAATTTAATGCATAAATTCATTTAGTTTTATGTCAGCGTATATTTTACTATATTATACTGTATACGTGGACCTGTACTCAGGTACAGGTCCACCTATATTGTAATACCTGAATGGGCCTGGGGTGAAATTATCTACAGGAATATTTTGTTAGTACCTTTTACATTCTCTTAAAACTATGTTAGTAATGACTGAAAGTAAATAAATAATTGAAAATAAATTAAAATTTAACTAAATTAAATAATTGAAAATAAATTAAAATTAAATAATTGAAAATAAATTAAAATTAAATTAAATTAAATAATTGAAAATAAATCAAAATTAAATTAAATTAAATAGTTGAAAATAAATTAAATACGGTAAAATTAATTAATTCGAAATAAAGTAAAATAAAATATAAAACTACAAACTAAACTATAACTACAACTATATGGGGGTTACATTGGTTGGAGAAAGTTTCGCTTTTAAAAACAAACGGATCGTATTAAATAAATAATCATAATCAGCGTATAATGTTCCCACTGCTGGGACACAGGCTTTCTCACGGTGAGAGGGTGTGGGCCATAATCCATCACGTGGGCTCAGGGTTGGTAGATGTCACATGACTTCGAATTTTTGGTTCTAGGGCATGCCGGTTTCCTCACGATGTTTTCCTTCACCGTTTTGAGAGCAGTGGTGATAAAATAATTTGCACATAGTAAAACGCCTGACTGGGTTCGAACCTGCGACCTTACAACTCGTAAGTCGCGGCCGTCACCGCGCCACCGCTGCTCTACCCCTAAAAATAAATACCTCTTAGTCCTTGCAATTAAATTAAGCGATCAAAAACAAAATTCCACAAAAAAAAGCGATCAAAGGTGATCAAAATAACAATGACGACAAAACTATGCTACTTTAGTATCAATATTGTTTCTAAACAAGTAAATCCCCATTTTTCATCCCCATTTTGAAGCATCTGGTTATCAGATATGATTAAATTCATAATTTAAATACACTGCATTTACTTATATTAATAAGAACGAGTTAGCTGATTTTATAAAAATTTTATACAAAAATATCCCTTTAACGAGTTTTCAGAACATTGTATGATCGTAAACATGTTTTCTTTCAAATGCAAATTGGCTATACAATCGAAAGTTTTGACATCAAATATGTACCTACCCTATACAGAATCAGGATTTTCATTGTATCGCTTAAAGTCAAGTTATTGTAGTGAATAAAAGACATGTCATGAAAATAGCTTTTGACGATAGGTAACTATTCTATAATAGTATGAGGAACAACAATGTCTGTGAATACTGAGTTGTATTTATCCTACGCCAGACATAGAGCGCATTTTCGACTCCTATTTCCAATTAGAATGTTTCAAAATACCGCTGAAACTATAATATTTGCTCCATAATACAAAACAGCAATAATATTTCAAGCTTTGTAGCGTTAATTATTTCCCTCTTGGATGTTCCACCATGAGGTAAGCTTGGCTAGCAAGTACTAGCCAAGTGACAGCAATGCTCGAACGAGGGCACTGCCGTCACCAGCACACCACCTAACAGTAGATCAGACCTTCAACATAATCCTCCATAGACACCCCAAAACCGACGACCCTATCCCAGACAAAAGAGAACCAGCAATGGTCACGAAACAATCCGTACCGTCACAAACACGGGATGTACAACGCCCCAGGGTAGGTTAAGGGTGCATTGTATACAGCTAATGTCAGATAGCCCTATAAAGTAACCAATACCAAACGAAATCCAACTTAACAGCTCTAAAATAAGGTTGACAATAGTTATTTTCGTGCCAAAGTTACGTTGTTTGAAATGAGGGTGAAGAAACAGGGGTGTTTGCAGGATGCGGGGCGGGGGGAAGGTAGGGTGCGTCGCGCAGGCGTGCTTCAGTCGCCCGCGCGACCCCGCTGCCGCCGGCCGCGCGCCATGGACGAAGTAAGAGCGCGCGATCGCGCTCCACTCACGGTTATAGTCGCCCCGAGCAACGCCTCGCCGCCCAGACTGTCGCCTGCGGACCTACTGCCTGACGGCGATGCGGCGTTCCACCCCCTGTCCGCAGTCAACGGACGCCTGACCCCGCCGGGGCTCGAACCAGCCTCGTACGCCACGCTCACTCCGCTGCTCCCACTACCGCCAATCAGCACTGTTTCAGACAAGTTTGCGTATCACGCCGGAGGCACGTTCACAGTAATACAACAGCAGCAGTCTTACGCGTCCTTATCACCAACTCCTTACAATGAGCCATTATCGCCGCAATCAGCATACAGCAGGCGGAGTGCGTCACCGAACTCATTTGAAAGGCGATCCCCCACGCCGCCATTACCGAGTCCTGGGTTGGACCTGAACGCGGCGTTGCTTGCGAGAGAAGAGCAGTCACAGCAGCAGCAACAGTCACAGAGTGATTCAGAGGAAATAAATACAAAAGAGTTAGCTCAGAGGATAAGCGGAGAATTGAAGAGGTACTCGATCCCTCAGGCGATATTTGCTCAGAGGGTGCTGTGTAGGTCGCAGGGCACGCTGAGTGACTTGCTAAGGAATCCGAAGCCGTGGTCGAAGCTCAAGTCTGGGAGGGAGACGTTCAGAAGGATGTGGAAGTGGCTGCAAGAGCCGGAGTTCCAGAGAATGTCGGCGTTGAGGCTAGCAGGTACGTGATGCATGATGTTGTAGAAGTAGAGTTGTTGTTACTAGATGATGTGCTTTTGTTTTTAATTGTTTTTTTTACTCTATGTAAGTTTCAGGTTATGATAAAAATGTTGATGGTATTATAAGAATTTTGAAAATTGTTGTAACATCAAACAAGACCAACTATGATGCTTTGAATTGGGAGGTCCAAACGACAATTTTCTATTAGCTTTGGAAGACCACGTGGCTTGGCTTTTAATATCTATTTCAGAAAAAAACTATCTTGCTTCTTTCTAATAGGACTGATTTATAAAAAAAACACTCCTTTTTCTTTACATTTCATTGTTACTTTCTATGAAGGCTTTAACGCGACAAACTAACACTTTTTATATCTAAATTGTCTCATAAATTCGCGACTTGACTGAAGCGCGCCTCATTCAGCCTACATTTGCATAATGTCGCCTGACCTGGATTACCACGTGGATTTAGCTTTTATTAAATCACTCTAAATATACGTTTTTAATATTTAGATTCATATAGTTCCAGTTTTCAACGTTTTCCAAAATTGAGTTTAACGTTGAGACAAAGTTGTTACCTGATTCCAAATCTCTATATGAACCAGGATTATAGGAACTATTTTCTCTAAATCCATTGTATGGTTTTGTTTATTGGAAGATTTTATTAAAGTTAAAACAAAAGACGACATTGTATTAAGAGACGGACAGGAGTCTAGACAATTTGAGCTGGAATTGTTAATTCTATGAATAGGTAGTCTAGTTGGAATATTATTATGCAGTAGACTTGAGAGATAACAAGATGATTGTGTTCCTCGAAAGGATATATGCCCTTTTTGGAAATCCACATTTCACCTTAAATATATTTATTTATTCCCTAAAAAGACACAAACTCACTTACACCGTACACGTCGTGTTTCTAAGCTAAATCATAAATATAATCTTCGTCACAATCGTCACTGCCTCAGTTATGATACCCCAGTCATATAGTTTTTAAGAAGGGTGTTATTTGCGATTAAATATTCAGCTAATTGAGTCTTGAATGCATTGAATGAGTATATTGTAAGTCCCATGTCCCCTGTGCGAGATGGTAACTATATATGTAAATCTCTCTCTGCCCAGCCTTTTCCCAAATATGTTGGGGTCGGCTTCCAGTCTAACCGGATGCAGTTTTATACCAGTATTTAACATGGAGCGACTGCCAATCTGACCTCCACAACCCATTAACTGGGTAATACAATCCCCTTTGGTAAGACTGATTGTCAGATTTTTGGGCTTCTGACGACCCGTAACGACTGTCAAAGATCCACGAATGACAGCAGGGAATAACAGCTTAACGTGCTTTCCGAGGCACGGAGGAGTCTCGATACGTAAAGATGGTCACCCATCCACGGACCAACCCCGGCAAGCGTAGCTTAACCTGATGGATCAACCCGTGCGGCTGTTATTACTTAGCCACGAGCTCATCACTTAGCCACGAGCTCGTAAATATGTAAATGTATTCTTTATTTATTAACTAAAGGCAAAAGCAGGCTTATTGTTTTTGTTTATACGGAGTCGTATCATTGTGTCCTCCTACTTATATACCTTCAAGCTATGATAGTTTCAAACGTTATCAGTCCACCTTATCTTCCATGTTAGATTCTTCGTCTACATGTCTTTTGCCATCATTTAGAATCATTTTCATTGAAAACTATGTGGCATCTCAGAAATGAAAGGTTTCTTAAAAAGTTACTAAGAAGGCTTTTTGATAAAACTAAACTAATTTTGATTACGTCAACAGGTTTGGAATTTTGTTTTCGATTCGCCTGCTTTTAAGATGTTTACGTTTTTTCACTCGAAAATGTTTTTGAAATGCTAACACAATATACTATAACATCACGCCTTGTTTCCTCAAAGGATTGAGCAGAGTTACACATATAGTACACCTACATTTCGCCAGTTATATGTTATAAGGGGCAAGCCTTGCCATCAACTGGGCACAAATCCAGACTCCGGACTGCTTCTGAGAAATTCCGGATAGAGAAACCCAATAACACTTTGCCCGACCTAGGAATCGACCCCAGAGCTTCATGCTCAGCAGTAACGCTTCCGACCACTAGACCAACGAGGCAGTTAAATGCTAAATACTCTCCAAATATCAATATTTTCACAGTTGTATTTATTAAAGTTTTATTCTTATACAATCTTCGCATAATTAGGCATAAAATTGCAAATGAAATGCGACGACTTTGTCACTCTTAATTGTTCAATCTAATCCACGAAAACAACACAACACAACATTTTAACACCCAAACGAAGGAAAATTTCAATCTTGCTCTACATGAGCTAGCAAAGGGTGAAGACCTCCTTACATATTCATAGTCAGCTATAGTTGTTGCGAAAGTGACCCATAACTGGGCCCATAACCTGTAGTTTGCCCAACTTCTGTTGTGACTCATATGGGAATGCGGGCAGCTGACTCGCCGTATATATTTTCAAACAAAAGTCTTGGAAATCATTTGCCATTTTCATGTTTATACTGCGAAAGATTCTCATTCGAATATTATCTAAATCCACGATTATTTTTACTAATGAAATTTTTACATCTGTTTTCGTGTCAATGATTTGCTTATTAATTTTGGCCATTTTGCTTTATTTACTATTCCTCGTCGGCACCTTGTATTTTATTTATCTCTACATAGATATCAAAAGGAATTGTGTTCGATGTCTGCTTACCGTGTATTTCATTACATTGCATAGGAATATCCAATTATGGATATTACAGTATATCAAATTGGTCTACTACTCATGCACATAATTACCACACTGTCATCACCTTTTTCCTTTTATGTCATCAATAATATTATTTTACATATTTAATGAAATGATTAACTATAGTGTCAAGAATCCGTTAAAATATTTGTTACGAGTAACTACAGTCGTGTCTTTCATTATTCAAGGACTGGGAAATACCCAAAATATATCGCCAACTAAAATAAATATGTATTTGTATAAAAACATATCGTTTCCATGAAAAGACGCCGCCGCGGCACCGTCTGTACGTAATTTACTACTGAGCCAATGATGCGCCACTAGAGTATCGATAAAAACGCATACAGTTTACAAACAGCGGCCGCGTCAGCTGCGGCCATCGATTTGTACAATCGATGCGTTGGGTCACCGCGCGGTCGATGGAGTACGTCACTAGTTGCGGTGGCCACGTTATATGAAGACGCGGGACTGTTCTTGAATTATGTTTGCGTTTTTTGTTGTATTTGTAAACCTGATAGTGCGATGGAGGGACTGAAGTTTTAATGGTTGTAGTAGTGCATCTGAGTTCAGCAAAGTTCAAGTTATAACATAGTTAAGTGCATCTTTCGCAATTAAGTTTTTTTTAAGTAATTTTTTTTTACTAAGTAATTTTAGTACACCACAGAAACTTTACGTGTATAATAGAAAAGGTGATTGTTAAATCTCAAACCAGTTTAAAAAAGTTTGAAACAAAAAATCATTAAAAAACGTCAGCTGCCTGCATCGATCCCCATTTTTAATGTACTCGGTCGATGTGTGACGTAAGTAAAGGGTGCGTTACCCTCGCGTTTGAAGGGGATTATGGGTTCTGGTGCGTGCGTTCCTAATTATTTTATAACCCTGGACTTATAATGCAAATTTGCATGGAACACATTGTCTATTATGGGGCCAGAATTATTCCGGATAGGATCTTTCTCAAAGAGCTTAGCTGGCAATCGTTTGAATTAGGTTGAGAACTGATAGTCTTATTCATAGCGAGTAAAATTGAAAGTTCCCCTCAGCGGTTAAAACCAGAAATATCTTGTTTTTCCTAAGTAATAAAATCCACGCTAGCCTTACTGAGTAGTGAAATGTATTCCGTTTTAACTTTCCAGCAGAAATAATATTAATTTGTATGCAAGATTTGTTAGGAATATCCCTCAAACAGCATTAACATAGTCACCCTACACAATTGGGCGCTACGTGTCGTAGGCACGCGACCGCGAGCCCCCGTTCGATAACCATTGCGTTTTACTCACGTTAGCCGTTTGTAAATCGGTGCAGTGGGCGGGCAGTGTATACTGTCGCGTGGTCCGACTGACGCTGTACATGATTGATGGCTTCCTTTCATGCTGTAATGAGGGGTAGTGTTCATGTTAGATTTGTATGATTTTAATGTGTGTGTATAAAGTTCATTGTGGGTTTCAAGTCGTTAGTCGACTCAAACCATGTGAGTCGAATGTCAACTACCGGTGTGTCTAATGTGTTTTTCCCATCACTAGTCTTCTTGCTGACATTTTCAATTTCCTTTTACCGGCAATGGTGTTTCCCGTACTGGTAGACTTCAGGTATTCGGTCGAAATGGGTTACTTCTAGGTAAGCGTCTATGTGCTTACCAACAGGTAAAATAACAGTGCCAATCTGGGAATTGAACTCAGGGCCCCGTCGTCAGCAGTTGCGCATGCGACCACTAGACCAATGAGGCAATTGACATTTATTTCTTCTAATATACCGTGGTAAAATACTAAGACGGTAGATTTGCAGCACCGCTGACTTACTTTATTTATAGAAAATATAAATTTTAAATTAAAGAACATATAAGTACTGTTTGTGGTTCTACTGATGCTCCAAATGTTCTAATAATCCAATTTTTTTTACCTAGGCGACTACCGTATTTAGCCTCTTTTTAACTTTCTGCTCCTTTCTCACAGTTGGTCGCAGTTTCTTGGCTATTTAGTATTTTTAGGACACCAGAATATAAATTATATGAGGTTCACAAAATGAGGCGAAATCATTATTATATTAGAGTATTCAATAATATCTTTAGGAGTGCGAAAATGGAAATTCGAAATGTTTGATTAAATACGTATGCCATTATTTATTGGTCTTACAAATTATCGTACAACTAACAAAACAAACAAGTCTCCTACAGCATGAATATCCCCTATGGCGTTAGTTCCTCTACACATAGTCTCCCTATCATCCCTTCCTCCAAATTTGATTGAGTGAGCCTCTTCCGCATCTTTTATATTGACTTATTCCTCACAAGTATGTTAGAAGAAATTTCTGACGTCATCTCATCTTCCTCATCTTCATCTTATATTGACTCTAAAACATTTGTATTTGAAGGAATCAGTGTTTGGTTTACAATGACGATATTATTAAATGTTGCCTCAGCTTTCATGATTAAGAATTTTGTGTCTATATCTATGAGTTCAAGATTAATTTCTTCATTTATCAGTAGACATGAATTTTGCGTGTAGTAGATGTTGTTGTAAATATGGTTAAGCTTTGATACTTCGTAGATTAGAACTAACTTAATAATTATAGTCTTTTGAATACAAGACTTACTTATTTACTTTTGAAATATCGTATTTGAATTTAATTTAAACTGGACAGGAAACTTTGACGTTTTTTTGAGAAAACATTATCGGAGGATGTCGAATTGGTCATACCTACGATTAATCCGATTAATAATAAATATAGTACCTAGTTACAAGCTAAACGTGGGAAAATCCTCTATTAAAATATCACTGTTATGTGGGTAGGTTACCCGCAATGTGGAGGAGTACAACTTGACGCTTTTCCCCAACATTTGTGACCGAAATAGTCAGTACCTTTAAAACGTCTTTTTACAAAACCTTTTATACTTCATTTCAACCGGCAAATTAAGGCCAATAAACCCCATTAACACTGGCACACACCATCAGTTATCCTGAAGAACTACAAAAACCCTCAAAAAGGTAGTACCGCAAACGAGGCAAGCGATGTTGGCGGCCCCCCCTCTCCCTGTGACGTCAGACCACCCCATTTATCGATCGACCCCTCCCCCCGCTGTCGCCCGCCGCCGGCTCCAGTTATACGTACCTATATGGGGTTTCTTGGACATTTTACCTTTGCTATAGCGTTTGGGATTTTTATGGCGTGTTTTATTTATTGGTTTTTGGGATTCTAAGTTATTGGTGCATGTGGTTTGGGTTTCGATGACCTTACTTAAATCAAACTTCAAACCTCAGATTTCTAAGTAAGAGGAAACGAGAGTGAACTAAAAGATAATTGCATTGCCGAATTCAAAATCGAATATTTCGTACAAGGTATTTTCTTTCCATGACCTTTGACGGATCCAATCTAAATTATGTTTAATGCCAATATCAAACTAAATATAGTCCAGGCTATTTGTTATCCTATATTGCCCGAGTAGATTTATCGCGCTGATATTGGCTAGGTTAATAACCTTTTATATTTTTATTATTGTTTCTTTTTCCTTTTCTAGGAACTCTCTAATCGTCTACTACTTCATCGTCTGTTTCAAATAGTACTGAATACACTTCTATTATTATACTGCGAACTGGTAGGCCTAAATTCTCATGCTATAGCGGCAATAACTTAATCTGGCAGACATCATAAATCAGTGCCTAAAGTTTAATTTCCGTTACTAAACTTACTCAGAATATGTCTTAAGGATACAATTTCTCTTTGGTAGGCTCTCGCTTGCCGAGAAATTAGCCTTTTATTTCTTTTCTTCGTAATCAATTTCAGTATCACTTTAGTTTAAGGATCTCCTGTATTTTCTTTAGCCTGTGTCTCTAATTAAGAAAGTAAAATAAAACATGTTGATTTTAGGTCAAATAAAATGTTCGAAAATAACAATCATTTTACGGATTTAATGTATCTTTATCAAAACTATAACTATCATAGATACGGAATCTCTAACTGTTGGCACTACATTTATCAACATCAACATCTGAATTAAACGAATATTCTAGCGCTGTTTCATGCGTAGCGTGACAAGTGCTGCCATCTATTGCGTGTTAAGGGATTATTTCAGAACGCAATTTTTCAAAATCTGTTTGGCAACCGGGGGTAGACAAAGTTCTCATAATATTCATTCGTATTTTAGTTTTTGTTGAGAATGGTATGAATAGTAATCGCGGTTATATTATGTGAATATGACTGTCATACAAACAAATATGCGCAGTTGATGTCTTAAAATGATTTGTTAAATCAGTGCTATTTATTATTTTTGCGACAAATCAAAATAAGCTCATGATTATACTACAAAACTGTATATTAAGCAGATTTTACTCAATAATAATGTTCTCAAAGACCTGAAGTAATAGAATAATACTACTAGAAATAATATTATCCCCTTCAGTGTCATAGTGGACTTGAATACGAAAACATGACAGTAAACAAAATTAAAATACTTTAATTTTACAGATACGCCAAATCAGCATCAAACGATAAAAGGCGACAATGTAAACAACATGCCTCAACAGGCTTACTGCCAGCCTCGGGAGTACCAGGGTGCTCCACCCGCGCCCCAGGGCTCCACAATGTACCCCGGGCCTTCGCCCCACTGGGACGCGCCATACGAACCAGCTGGGGATGTATCTTGCTTGTGAGTCCTCCCCTCATCTTGACTTGGATCCTGGATTCCATCAAACTCCTTTCACCTTGTATTTTCTCCTTGGGGCTTTTGTTCTATCTCTCATTTATTATTTTTCTCTGGTTCTTATTGTCATGAGTTTGTTTTTTCATCTTTTCGTTCTCGTCAACTTGTTTCAACCATTTTCATTTTTATCATGTGTTGGTTTATGTGGACGATGTCATTCAAAATTTTGTTGGATCATTTCTATTGTGTTCTCATGTTTTATTGTTGAATAAAATGGATTCTAATTTAAACCTTCCCCTAACCCTTTCCATCCACCCCGTCCCCGACCCGTGGCTGCGTAGCAGTGGACTTGGTTTCTCATAGGTATTATAAACATGTAAATAGCTTGTCGCAAAGGTAAAACAAACACATTATTAATAGAAATACTAATTATAATTTTGATTCGCAGACATCTTTGTGACAAGTCAACTTAGATTGAGAGGATTATCTGAATGGATATTTTTGTTCTGTCGATCAAATGTGTAAAATGTATAGAGATTTTGCTCATAGATGTTATTTTTTTCTGAATAGGCAGTATCCTTTCCCGAGCTTTGGCTTTGTTTGGCTTATGTGGTATCGATACTGCCTAATGATTGTTTATTTAGATAATGTTTTTTGAAACATTATTTTTAGCTGTAGGTAAGTGTTATTTTGTTAGCTTCAAGAGGCCAAGATGAATGTTAGACTGCTACCGCGCCCTCATCCCTCCCTTTTTGTTTCTCCCTGCGCCCGGGCTGCAATAGTTTTTCACTATATGATTTTATAGGTGCCTGCGAGATTTCAGAACCCTTTGTTAATGTTGTTTACATTGTCGCCAGGTATGCGTTTTTAAATAATACGTTTGGTGTTTAGACTACTTTCGATATGTTGGGATTTAATGAATTAGCAGAATTTCTATAAGCGAATTTTCTAAAAGACGATTTTAAATAAAGAAACGAAGATTGGTACATTGCCACTGCTTTTTATCAGCTGTCAGATAAATTGTGAATTTTATATAATTCCAACATGTCAACGTTAGAATAAATAGAAAAAAAAATGTACAAATAAACGGAGGTAGAGATGGGTTTTATTATAAGTATTGAAATACAATGACAATGTTTTGATTTAAAAATAGACTTTATTATTGGATTGATTTTTAGTTTTATTTCAACACTTATCGAATCCCATCCAGAGAATCCTATAGGTCCCATGTTGGGTGCCAAAATAGATAAATGTAAGATAATAAATGTTAGCTCCATTACTATTGATATAACAATCATTTTCAATCAATCTCAGTGCAATTTATTAGCTTTCACATAACCTACCGCCAAATCAGAGCTTACAGAAATGAACAATTTACTAGAAGAAGTTAATATTAAAAAAGTATTTGATGAAACTGAAAAAGACGGTAGTATTGTAAAAGCTGTAAAGTGTAGTCTATGTTTAGAAGCATGTTTGTTGTCTATAGATGATGAGCTTGATAGAGAACCGTCAAGCGCGAATAGATAACGACAGGCCTCGTTCACACGACGATGATCAGTACGATATTTTACTGTTTCATTTTGGAATCACATGGCAGTTTCATACTGCTTTAGTTTTTAGCCGTATGAACAGTGGGACATTGACGTATGATCCCAACTTTTTATCGTAAAATATAGTAAAGTACAGCGCTGGGTGAACGGCCTCAGGGAAAAAATCATTTGAATGTGTTAAATATAACTAAAGTTATAATTTTTATTTGTTTCAGCGGCCCAGATACCTCAGAGAGGCAGTGAGTATTTTTCATCGTTATTCTTGAAATTGTAACGCTTATGAATACTATTGATACCCTTTTATGTATTTGATTAATTGGTCATTTTATATTTAATACAGGTTCACCAAAGAAGTTACTCGTGCTTATGCAGTTTAGAAATTAAAATCAAATAGATTCAATTGAAGCCAGAGTTACTTGTCTCAGATTTTAGGGATAGGATACTTAGTTCTTGTATTAAGACTATCGTAGCATTTTGTTAGCACTTTGTAATTCTTTTCTTGTTAAATTTTTTCTTTCATTCTTTATAGTATAGGGTTTCTAAGAACTATGATTTCGTTAGATGAAAGATTTTGCAATTTTAAAGACGTAAGAATTGTTTTTAGAAAAGATAGGTGTTGATAGATAACAGATCAAAGAATCTTTAAGGCATTATTGTTGTTGTCAAAGAAGAAATAGACAGGCCAAAATAAAGCTTAGCAGGATCGGATTAATATCAGAGGTTAGACATTCTATATGGGTATTTCCGATCACCAATATTCATTTGATGTAAGAAGATAAATATGTCGTTCTATATGAAGCAGATCTATAAATATAATTGGGAGTTCTTGTGAAATTTTAGTCAGATCCCAAGAATTAAACCTTAACTTGCTAGAAATAAAGAATAACGTTTATTTGGTCACAGTTCGTGAAACACAAATAAAAACCACGATAATTTTCTTCCTATATTTAGCACTGTATGTCAATTTTGACATTATGGGCTTGAAATCACTGTGCATCATAAATTTATGAATTCCCAAGATCATTTATATTCAAACTAGAGATAGGTCTAAACTAGGGATTCTAGCTTTTCGATATTGTTGATAGCTCACCCGTAGTTAAAGCATACATTCATCCTAGGATATTTTATCTCTGCTGTGTCATCTGTTAAATTATACTAGCAGCATCTATTTAGATTCGCAATTGATATTAAAAATTGAAAATATAACCTGTGTTATCAAATTCCAGTGTTCTAAATTACATAATTAAGCTCATTTCTTTCTTTTCACTCGACTTCAGGAGAGACCCGCATATGTACGTACATTCTTTATAGAAATTTCTTCCTTGGCTTGTTTTTGATAGCAGGTAATTAATGTAAAGGATACCTCCATTGGTTTCAGGTTGCAAGCGCAAGGAGGAATTGGGTTCGGATATGCCTTCCCCGAAGAAACCGCGTTTGGTTTTCACAGACCTCCAGCGGCGTACTCTACAGGCTATTTTTAAGGTAAATTGGCCATTATATTAACTTATGGTAAAATACGGTTAACGAAGCCGATAGTCACTTGTTCTTCCCGTCACGGCGATTTTTGAAATGAAAACTTCTTTAGGCGCGTTGGGCATTTTTGAGATGGGAAAAAGCAATTGAACTCGCGACACTGTTACCGACACCAGCTTTTGACCATTAAAAAGACATCAACGCGCGATATATTTTCTTTGGGATTAATGAAATTCCAAACATTGAGACATGACAACAACATGATTGACATTTCCCTTTTTTACCGACTTCAAAAAGAAAAGTACTTCCTGCACAGTAAAATTGTTGAAGTTTTCACTTCTGTCGGCACTCTCGGAGTGCCACTGTTTTTTTTTTTTTGTACTGGACCTTACTTGGGAACCATTTGGTTACAGAGATATTGAAGATCAAACAAAGTTCCAAATTTTTTTGACGATAGTTTTAAATTTTATAACCTGACTTTGAATACCCCAACAATCCCTGTACTGTTGCATGCATCAGCACAATGTTTAGAGTGCTTTACATTGTACTTTACATCTTAAATACACAGCGAATTTTCATACCAGAAATGAAAGGTTTCCCCAGCAATATTTTTTTTGCAATATTACTTAGTATGATGATGTACAGAATGCGTAGGTGATGGCTATGTGATGGGTTTTTTACAACCTGTATATTCTTGAAGGTAGGCGATAGATCTGTATCGTATATTGGGTAATATATATTTCACCCGTTAGAAGTCTAATAAGGGCGACCCTATTGCGGCTTACCGGGCACACATCCAGACTCCGACTTGCTACTGAGTTGATTATTGCTATATCAACAGCAATCTTATTTTTGTTAGACTATGGGTATCAGGGTTTTCACATTTTACAGGGTGGCAGGGACATCGACGCGAAAACTGTTACCATGGATTCAGTACATGATTCTGAACCCCTCAGTGTTGAAATTTTTCGTCGGTAATTTAAAGAAAAATCTGCTATTTCAAAGAAAGTGCGATACCTACGCGACCAAAATGTAAGGAACAGCAGATTTTTTGTAAAATAACCGACCAAAAATTCCAACGCAGGGGGTTCCACAATCATGTACTGAATCCATGGTAACAGTTTTCGCGTCGATGTCCCTGACACCCTGTATTCTCTTTCCAATTCTCAATGTCAAATGGTTCCAGCTACCGTACAGCATCAGTACTATCAGGTGTTAAGTGTAACCTGCCAAAAGTCATACAATTCATTCACAGCTTATTCAACCAGAATTGTCTTTACTCTCGTAACCATGAACTGGTAAATAGACTTACTTCCACAATTTTATTTCGAATCACAACCAAACACGTAAAATCTTAGTGAGAGAATAAAACAATTCGTTTGAAAATGTCAATGGAAAATTTATTTGAAAATAGCAAGGGCGTGAACTTGACCTTTGAAAAAAGGGAGTTAAATGTTAGTGTGTTGGTTATTTGGCTTCAGGGAGGAGTTATAATAATAAAATCAAAACAAAAGTAATTTATTCAAATTAGGCAAATCAGCACTTTTCGAACGTCAAAATGACATAAGACAGTCCCCCAACGCCCACCCTTCACCACTTCCTAGTGCTTTAGCTGGGAAGAAGTGGCGCAACAAACTCCCAAGCAATAAGCTTGGTGCTTGCTTACACGTGTTTTTATGAAAGACCAGAAATAGTCCATTCATTTATTCAATAGCGTAGGATAAGGAAAATTCTTAACATAATGTATTCGTCCAGAGTATCGTGAGGAAAGATTTTATTTATTTAGTAAAAAGAGCAAATTTGGAAGATGTAATAAAATTGATGATAAAAAATACTGTGTTTAATCTGGTTTAAATTATTAAAAAGACCTTTATTTAGATAAATCCTTACCGAGTAAGACACAAAAACTTATTAAAATATAAAATATTCGGCATGCATTGCCGTTTTCATTTTTTTTTGTTAGGAACCTTCTCCGGTGCGCGCACAATAACTTACCAAAGTATCATCACAATCGGTCGAGCCATTTTCGAATTTTTGCAATTGATTTTAACCTTTCTAACCCAACAATTTCTACTTTCCAGGAAACAAAAAGACCATCAAAAGAAATGCAAGTAACAATAGCAAGGCAATTAGGACTAGAGCCCACAACTGTTGGCAACTTCTTCATGAACGCAAGAAGAAGATCCATGGACAAATGGAAAGACGATGACGCGCCGTCAGAACTAGATCAGCAGTGTGAGACTCATGACTTGGATAGGGTTCCTAGTCTAGATTCGGGGGAGTCTGAAGAAGATCATGATGAACATGATGATCATCTGTTGTGACGCCGTCTTCCTCATCAGCAGCTTCTTGTGCTATGAGAAACGTTTGTTACGGGCCCTGATTTGTCAGTTTCTGTCGTTAAGCAGGATAAATATTAATCTTTTGTCTTTTGTGATTTTGCTCAGTTCTTCAATTTTGATTGGTTTGAATTTCTTGAATTTGAAAGTGGATTTTAATATGTTTATTTTGATGATTCCTTCAGTTATTTTGACTATTGGTTTGAAATAGGCTTGTTCTTCATTTAATTCTTCTTTAATTTATCTGTATCAATTGATCACGATACAGGTTGTTAATGGCAATGTTAATCAACTGAGATAAACTTAATAAGTTGATTGATTCAAATAATCAATCAATCAATCTTCTCAGATCAGAGAGATCAGAGATTTTTGAATCAATCAATTTGAATCAATCAACTTTTGTTGAATTTCTGTCTTTTTTATTCTTGTTTGAAAGATTACATATTATGTGTCGCACGTAATAGTTTTCAAAATTTTCGGGGCCCTTAACATAGTAAGTTAAACAAAGTGTACAGTTAAAACTTACGTGAATAGTGAACGCCGAAGCCGTTTTAGATAACGTTTAGTTGTTAGCCGCTGGACGGCGCCACTATCTTGATACTCGATAGATTTGTTGATAAATGGCGATTGACTCTTTTGATTGATTAGGTAAGATAGAAAGTTCAGAGTCGATTGATAGGTATAGAGAAGATACGATTCGAGTGGGTCATCGCTATGATCAGTTGTTTTTATTAGGCAATTAGGAATGATTTTTGTAAGATAATGACTGAAGTGAAACAGGAAATTGTTAAGATTTACCTTTATCTGCTTGTCGACACATCTATCGATATTGATATAGTGCTGCTCCAGATTGATCTCTATATCAAACGTTTCTAGTCAAACGTGAACTAAAATAGTTAACTTTTAGTTTTTATTTTAGAACGACAATATGTATTTTTTAGCGTAACACAATCACTTTGGATTCGGGCGTCTGATTGATTCAACTTTATCAATCAATATTGAATCAATCACTGTTGAACACAGCCCTATAATAGTGCAACAAAACACATATTCTCTTTTAATTATAATACATAAGCATAAGTAAAAAAAAGAAGTAAGTTAAAAATTAATCAATCAGCTCTTCTTTGCAATGAAAATGGCGCCTTTATCCAAAGCTGATTGATACTAGATAACTGTTAACAATGACAAGATCTTTTTAGATTAGCGAGAAATATCCGATGAAATCGGATCAATTACATTAAATTAACGGATACGTTACATGATTAAAAATATAAATTTTAGAATAAAACAACGTCCTTTTGCTGCAATACACTAAAGTTACCATTAATTATTTAAATAACTTTCGTGAAAATGAAAAAGTAATATAAAGGTTGTGCACACAAAACGGGCTAAGCGATCTTTGAAGCAAGATAAACATATTTTTCATGAATATCAAAAAAAAAACAAAATACCTACTATTAACAATTTTTTTTTAACAAGTATATTCATAGCAAGAGCATAAAAGTTAAAGAAAATTCTTGTAAAAACTTAAATCATGTGACGTATCTTTCCTAGTCACGACCTCTTAGCCATTCCAATTATTTTCATAACGGCTGATTAAAACTTGAAAGCAAATTTGTGCGTGATATTATCTAGTTATAACTTAGATATAAAAAAAATGGTATTTATTTAAGAACCGCTTCAATGTAAGTCTAGTCTGATTTGTGCAAGATGTAGGTATTAAATGACGCTTGGAATCAAGCTGGGAATGTGAACTTGCACAAGAGGATGCGAGTAGCTTGTGTATCATTGTGCTATAAAAGCTTCTGATTGGTGAATGTTACGATGGCATGCAAGTTACTTGCATATTTTTGTAAAAGTAACCAGCAAAAATCATGTGTATAACGTGCTTTATCATCAATAAGAAGTTTTTATGGCACGGCATGCAAGCTACTTGCACATTTCTCTGCGAGTTATTGGCATGTGTATTCCTGGCTTTAAGTTGGTATCACTGAGCGAGCGAATGCTCTATTATAATATTTAAGTGAAGCTATATTTTATGGATAACAATGTATAATATTTTAAACTAGACAGCGGTATTGTAAAGTTTCTGTGTTGTATAAGATAAGAAGTAGTCATTGGGTTTTATAGAAGTGTGTAAGAATGACTATGTTTCAAGCAATATGGTTAGGTATAAAACGTTGCAAATTTCTCCTTGTAATGCGTTGTTATAAGAATTTTTATACCTGTAAAATATTTAAACGTATCTTCTAATTACAAAACAAACTTTCATTGTTACATTCAAAGCTATTTTAAGTATCTTTCGCTTCGCTCGCGCAGTGTAGTATCAACTTTATATTTTGTTGTTTTTAACATCAAAAATAACTTTAGATTAATAGTTAAAAGCAAATATTTAAGTTAAACTAAGGATAGTTTATTTATTAACTTATAATTTATTTATTTTTGACCATTACTAATCTTGGTTTATTTACCACCAAAGATATGTGAAGTGCAATTGTATTTTAGTTTAATTTGACATCAGATAACAGAGTTGATTTTATTTTTTATTATATCTTTTTCTTGGTATTAGTTAGTACCCATATTTTTATTTGAGACTGTTTTAATTTATGTTAATTGGACTCGATATTTGACTACTCAGAAAACTGTGACAAAGCTAGATTCTATCTGTTTTCGTGTCAGCCACATAATGCCTATGCTCACATGAAAATTTCATGGCGTAATAAAAATATGCATTTAATTATTGTCCAACGTCCATCATCGTCATCTTCCTGCCCTTGTCCCATGTTACGTGGGGTTGGCGCACTCGTTTTCTTTTTCATATTGTCCAACGTCCATTTGTGATTATTTAAAAGATTTATCTCGCACATTTTTTAATAAAAATAAAATAAAATATTCAACTAAGTTTATAAAAAAAATGGCAATGTAAAAATACAATGTAAAGTATAAATTCTAGTCCAAAATAATAATCACATTGTTAATTTGTTCACTACTTTGCAAAAACAATTACTTACTGATTATAGTTTAATGCAGTATTAAAATGTCAGTTGGAGCGTTAAATATTCGAAGTGTTTTATGTTATTTCAATACTTGTAATTTTGTGTTCAATTCTAGTCAATTTACACACTACTTAATTATTGTTGCAAAGTACTTTAATATACAGCTGTAAGTAAGTTCGTGTTGAGAAAATAGTGAATCTTAATCTGGAAAAATAAATCAGTCTTGAAACACGATATAGTAAGGGAAATATCCAGGCTATATATTTAAATGCCGTGATTTCACAAAAATATTAAAATATTTGTAAGCTAACCAAAAAAAAAACCAACCAAAAATAACCAACGTGTTTATATTTGTAGTACGCCGTTAAGGCAAAACATGACTGTGCTATAATTTTATTTAACATCTTGCATGCCATGTGTGTTTACTTATGTTTTGGACAAATAAATTATCTTATCTTATCTTATCTTATAAAAAAAAGGTGTCGAATAAAAAAAAAAAAAATTACTATAAACAAAACATTTGAATTTGTGAATTTCAATTTATAGCAGTCTTATTGACAGTAGTAATAACTCAAAAAAACTGAATTACATTAAAAATATATTTTCTCAACTCGAACAGATCTCCCCATAACCATATTGCCCGTTCTCCTTTCTGAAAGCAAAGTTTATTCATAAGACAATATTAATTATAAGAAGTCCATCATAGAAAATCTTGTAGATTAACAAAAAAATCTTTTGCTAAATTGTAATATTTTCTCATTAACATTACACAACACAGTATACGTCTGCTAAATAAATTAGAATTAATTAACTGTTTTGTAATATTTACAAAAGATCAAACATTTGTGAAAAGAAAACAAACCTGTATGTAGAAATTAATGAGGTATCCATTTTTCATATTGTATAATTTTTTGTGTCTTTCAATAAAGCTCTGGCCAAACTAAAACGAATCACGCGCGGGATGCGGGATAAAATTCACTCGCGACGACTGTGTCAACTAACTTTAATAGAGGTGTTCGATCTGGTGCAAATAGTCACGTGACTTCTAATACATTAAGAGCGTTATCTCACTGACGATTTGCCAGCGTGTTTCCAGCGAGGTGAATTGTGAACGTGCCTTCCGCGGGTGTGAAGCGAGCTAACCGCGACTGAGCGACGTATACGCCGCATTTTCACAATACACTCACGTCAATCGCTCTCGCTACGCATACGCAGCGAGCGCGTTGAACCATCACCGCGCTAATAACTCGCTTGCAAATCGCTAGTGTGTCATAGGAGTCACAGACAGTCCGCTGTGCAGAGCCTGTATGGAGGACGACGAGAGAGCAGCTCATGTGCTGCTTAACTGCCCGGTGGTCGCCACATACAGGACACAGTGACATCACGGCGTTGCTGGCCTTCTTTGAGGAGCTGGGGTGGATCGAATAATCGATTTTCCCACCCGTACGCAAAATACGCGCTTTGACGTGGAGTTGCGGATACCAGCCCGTATTAGCTATTACCTATCGCCAATGTGATAAGGCCCTAAAACAATCGACGCAAACAGTCACATCCCGCGTCCCGCTCGAGATTCGCCTCAGTGTGGCCAGAGTTTAAATTTTTGTATGCAATCTAGTCAAACCGCATGTTAGCCAGTAGTACTTAATGTATGATGTATATATTAACCCTGAAACAACCTAAATATTGTTTTCTGTAGGTGAATATAATGTGACATTATAAATCCGTATGAACTCTTAGTCAAAACTGCATACGGATTAAAAAGCATTCCGAATAACGTTTAGGTCTGAAGTCATTCCAAATATTTTCTTTTTGAATTTTTAATCTTAAGAACAGAAATGTATCAAAAATTGCGCACAAAATTCAGTACAGTAATCCAAAAGACAATTTTGTTTACATTTGAAATTTCAAAAATTATTGTTTTGGCTGTTGGAAACTGTTTCGCGTAATATCTATACTAATTTGAAAACTATCGAATAAAATACAAAAATACAATATTTTTGTGTATGTATAGTACTAAATAGTGCGCTTTCTGATGTACATAGTTCGTGATTATATGTAAGATTATATGTTCATTTTACAAAAAAGCTGGTTGTTATTTAAATCCTTGTACTTCGATTGTCAGAAGGGAATGTTCTGAAAAATTATTAGGTACCAGTATATGGAACAGGGGACTTACACTTCAGTGGGAGAAAGAGATGGAGCTATACGTCCTGTAGAGCTTCATCTCTTTTCCACACTGAAGGTATATTAAAATAATACTGCTTTATGAGCTTGTGGTAGGCCCCCAGTGATTTTGCCTTAAACACTAGTAGGAAGACTAGTTAACTAAAAGTGTTGTGTCTTATCAGCACGAGCTTACTTTACACGTTATTAGCTCATGCTGTGGTAAAGATATTAGTGAGACAGCAAAGTTTGTAGTGGGACTTACCTACTGCTAAGGATGTGCTTTGCAAAATATAATATATAAAAAACTAGCTTCTGCCCGCGACTTTGTCCGCGAGCCTATAACCCTCCTCAACAATTGGGCTATCCATACAAAAATAAATTTTCAAATCCGATAAGACAAAATTTCAAAGTCAAAGTATAATAATAGAACTTTCAGCTGACTACGGTCGCGTCCCATAATAAAGGTGGTTTTTACACCACAGAACAGAATTGAAATTTGTATGGCAAAATTTATATCCGCGCCCTGCCCATCTTTGGTGTAAAGGTCTATGCGCGAGGATGTGCGAGGCAAGAATTGAAATATATGTTCGTATAATATCCAACTTTTTTGCTGTATGAATAGAGTATTTATTTACTTTGTAAAACGTATATACAAATCTCGCACCGGCCATCGAGGACCCTCACGGTCTCTCTTCGTTAAACGCTGACTTGCTATGTCTCGCGATGTCTCGAGCTGGCACGCGCCGGACACGGCTGGCCGGGCGGCGCGTGATAGCGCGAGCCGGCGCCTGACATCTCGAGCCAGCGAGAGGCAGCGCTGACCATCGCGAGACGGAGCGGTATAGCGCTGGACATCGTTCGGTGTAAAAGGGTAAGCGTGATTTCAATTCCCAGCCCGTCCCATCCTTGATGTCCTCCCTCCGGTTGACGCCCTAAGCCGAGGTTCATCCCCACAGGGGGTGCCCTTAGCGAGCGTTCACCTAGTTTTAATTAGCATAGTTGAATATCCCCTGGCTGGTGGTTTTAAGTGTAGTAGCTTAAGGCTCCCACAGGAAAGCCCGGTTAAGTAGTCATGATCTCAGAGGTCAACCACGAGATACTAAAAAAAAAAAAGATTTCATTTCTCGCCCATCCTATCCACGCCTAGCCTCGCCGGTATAAAACTACCTGAATTGTAGTCTGTGGCCGCGTCCTATCCCGATAAGCGAACCTCGAATACGCGACCGGTCGCCTACTTATTATGTCACTTTTTGTTCGGAAAACTGGAAAGCGCCCTCTGTTGGCGCAAGCACGCGTTCAGTACAGAACAAAAAGTTCGAACGATCGTGAGACCGCGCGACCCGGACGCGGGGTAGTACTACCCTATATGTATTAAAAAAAATTGTTTCTTTCAATCCATCAAGATCTACATTGCGTTTAACTGTACCAATCGAAGAATTTTATTTATGCCTAGAGTTGTTTTTTTAAATTATCATGAACACATGCCTTTTCATTTCAATTAAGACATTGGCAGAATGGTCGACATCGGCTTAGCTGGCACTATAAAAAAAGATTATGATAGAATAACCACTGCCACTATCTTATATTCCTCTGCTTAGCTTTTCAATGATAATTAAATGTCTGTGTTATAGTATCTTGATGTAACCAACAGCGACATCTCTGTTTGTGCTCATGTACTAGATACACCAGAACGATAGAACGAACTGCGAATAAGTCCAACTAAAATACTGCAGCGGTAGGGTAGTACAGAACATGGGGTGGACAGGGGTGGACAACAATGGTACTTATGGCGCTACTTGTTGTTTCCCTTAGAGAAAAATTAAAAGAAATAAATATTCTGACTGTAGCCTAACAATATATTTTTGAAAACCTATTGTATGTGCACAAAAATATAAGAAATTTTAAGAAAATGTCCGCTATTCATAGTTTAAATACCAGGAATAAACACAACCTTGCTGTACATCGCACACGTCTCCACAAAGTAGGCAACTCATTCATGGGTCAATGTATACGCTTTTACAACAAACTCCCCATTGACATTCGAAACTTACCCATTAAACGATTTAAAATCTGTATTAAAACCAAACTTTGTGAAAAAGGGTACTATACAATTTCAGATTATTTAGAAGATAAAAAAGCCTGGGATTGAACTGCTCGCTCTGCTAAGCCTTGTGATAAAAACATAAAACTAGACATTTTAATTATTATGTAAAATCAACATACTTATACCAGTTTTATAAACACATTGACATTGTTGAAAATTATATTCAAAACGACATGATTACTTTGTAAAGTATTATATTATTTAACTATTGTGAATGTGAGGACTATGTGGATATTAATATTTCTCAGCTAGTTTTAATGATGGTCTGGCAGTTTCAGTAGTTTATGCGGCCTACCCAAATGTCCTTTCTTTGGTATTGTTCGTCGAGTTGAGCTCCACGATTACTGACAAATGCTTGCACTGACTGGACAGGTCCACTCAAATCTGTGTGGTTCTTTCCTCAAAAGACCTTTTCAGACACTTATCTACATGGTTCTCATATGGCCTGACCAAGATTATCTCTGGACTTTAAAAGAGACTGCGACCTCTGAGTTTGTTTCGGCCTTTCTTCTCAGAGTAGTCAGATAGGAAACGCCGAACTCATTTAGCTTATTTTTAATAAAAAAAATTATATGACGTGTGTAAGTGATTTCGATATCCTATTTACAGAATAAACAATTTCATTTCATTTCAATTCATTTGTACTTAAGTATCAGTGGAATCTCAAAAAAAAAAAATGATTTTCCAATTTAATCATTTTGTAACATTGATTGTTATTCAGCATGGTATTTTGATAGTAGATTGTAATCCTATATGTAAAATTTTGCATGTCCAAGTGACGGCAGAGCATGGAGAACATTATCAAAATCTATCAGCCATACCCAGGTTGGCAAGAAAATAAATGATTTGATTTGGGGTCCCCGAAACGATCAATTCCCATCAATTACCATCAATTTGTATTGTAGTAATATTGTCAATCGCTTCAATTGCATTTGGTAGACGATCAATTTGCGCATCAATGTGTATCAATCACGTAAAAATTGACAATTGCAATTGATCGTTTCGGGGATCCTTTTGATGTCATCTGTCCAATTTGGGTAAAAGTTGCAATACTTACTCAGTTTGATTAAAGTTGAAGAAAACTTCAATCAGAAACAAAAATTTGTTGAGTTTAGGTAGAGTTTGACAAGTGATCAATTTAAAATTCTCAATTCAGAAACCGGCTGTTAGTGTGTCAAAATACTTTGGTGCCAATACGTGTTCACAGACGATGTTCTCTGAAACAAAAAACAAATAATATGATAAAAGTTATTTCTTTTTTCACAACACAATTATTTTTTTCCATTTTCCAAGTACAAAATGCGCCGCGGTCTGAGTGCTATTGTTAGATATAAAACCCTGCAAACCACTAAACTAAAAAAATATCTAAACAATCCTTGATTAAACAAAAAAAAAAAACAGTTGCACTCCGGGAGTGCCGACAGAAGTGAAAACTTTAAAAAAAAATTAACGCGTTGATGTCTTTCACTCCATGCACCGCGGTAATCAACGCTTTGATATCTTTTTAATGGTCATAAGCTGGTGTCGTCACAGTGTCGCGAAATCAATGGTTTAGTCCCATCTCAGAAATGCCCTATGCGCCTAAAGAAGTTTTCACTTCAAAAATAGTTGTGACTGAATTTTGTAAACGGATCAGTACCTCCAAAGATCCTCTTTAGAAGCCGCTTTATTATATCACTAGCATCCGCTAGCGGCTTCGTCCGCGTGAAATTTCGGCCCCCAATCGACTGCGTCGCATCGCATCGCCTGCACATTTTCACTTAGCGTTCTTTTTGCTCGGCTCCTTACACTTTCGACGCCACCCATTTTTCATAGAGCTCACACGCCATGCAGCCATATAATTGCAAATTGACTCCAGGACCCGTTTGCGCTAAAGTTTACCCTCGAGGAGTGTAATCGGAATTAAATTTGAAATCTTTTAAAAATGTACAACTAATTTTGTTTTCACAGTTTATAATGCCGAACTCGCTAAGAAAAACCTACTTCTAAAAAATAAGTTCAAAAACTAAAACCCCACTAAAGGGTATGAAACAAGAAAATATTTCAGACAGAAGTCAAGACATAGGTACAAAAATGATCAAGGTAAAGCCGTGGTCGCATGCTTGTACACCTACAAAATTATAATGGCATGCGACCACGGCTTTACCTTCATCATTATTGTACCTATGTCTTGACTTCTGTCTGAAATATTTTCTTGTTTAATACCCTTTAGTCGGGTTTTAGTTTTTGAACTTATTTTTTATTTAAATTATTTTGGGGTTTTAGTTTCGTGATAAAGTATTTGCAGAACAGCTTAATGTTTTTTTTTTTGGGTTATATGGTATAATAATACCAGCCTATTATTGTCCCTCTGCTGGGGAAAAGCCTCTTCTCATACAGAGAAGGCACGAGCATTGAACACCACGCGCGCTCAAGACGTGTTGGCGATTTCAGACTTATATATATTAACTACAAGTCCAGTACCTACTCTAACTGGGTAACTTATTTTCGTAAACAATTTTGCCTAATTTGTTTCATTCTGACAGTTCAACAACATTCATTGCGTTATTTACGTTGTTGAGCAGATTTTTTTTTCCAACTTATGAAGCAATGGATTAGCAATCTGTTTCAAATCAAAACAGATTGTGGTTGTGTTGTATTACGTAATTAGGGTACAGGTTTCCTCACGATGTTTTTCCTTCACCGATGTTAGTAATGTCCAAGATAAACTCAGAAAGTACATTTGAATTGAAAAAGTCACATTGGTACCTGCCCGGATTTGAATCCACAACCTCGTGCATGAGAGGCGAGGCCTTAACCACTAGACCATCACGGCAGTTATGGTAAAATAGGTGTTAATTTTACAGCTGCATCGTACGTAGCACAGTCTCACTTTTGCTTGTTTTTAACAATTTAAACATATTTATTTACTTGGAAAATATGATATATATACATATTTGTAATGTGCTTGTCAAGTTCTTTCATTTGATACCCAACATGGCACAATTCAATTATTTTTATTTTTTATTTCATTACTTTATGTCCTCTAGAGGGCGCCATATTGCATTTAATGTAACGTCACATAGCCTATAACCAACGAACAATTAAAAAGCTTCCAATGATACCTCATTTGTCAAATTATGATCGGCAGTTTAGAAGTTATGAGGTAACAGATGAACATACATACATACATACCGGTCAAAATCATAACCCTCCTTTTTGCTTCGCCGTAGTCGGGTAAAAATAAGCCCTCAGCATCCCATATATGACTCGTGAACGTGTTAAGGTCGTCTACTTTCCAACCTTTCTCAAGAATTGGGCTATCAAATGCAAAAAGATATTTTCAAATCCGACTGGTAGGTTTCCGAGATTAGCGCATTCAAACAATCAAACTAACTCTTCAGCTTTATTACCAGTTCCCCCTATGTTTTATTTAATTTTGTTTAATGCTAACTTAGATAATTTGTAATTTGTTTTTGTTCAAATTTTATTCCATTAATATTTGTTCCTGATTTTTAATTGAATCCAAATTAATTCTAATTTAATTTTAATTTAATGAAAGTGTTTTATTTGCTTTATTAATTCTAATTAATTTTTCTAATTTTATTTTTTTTAATTTTAAGTAAGATAATCATCTTTTGCTGCATATACTTGCTAACAGTAACACAAATGGAAGAAGTCACTGGCTCCTGAAATACAGGTACTCTAACTTAGCTCTGGTTTCAAATTTTTCTGTAATATTTGTATGGCAATAAAGAATTTATTTATTTATTATTTTATTAAAGACTCTATACGTTCTTCATAAGTTCGTGTATTAAGTATTAAGATTAACTTGTATTTCATAAGTGAATTGTATTCTCTTTGAGTAATAAATGTCTTAAGCCGTATACTATAGAGACTAGATATAGATTACCTTAGATTATTACAAGGGATCTCCTTTACCGATAAGTTGGTCTCAATTCGTCTCGATGCAAATCTTCGTAATCTTGTCAAAGCCGTTGGAGTACGGTCTAGTTACGTTGACACCTAGCTTTGAGGGTTCAGGTTATTTATTCCGTTGTGGTTTTGTGTACTTTGATAGTTGGATTAGTTGGGTAAGGTAAGTAGAATTAGAGGTTATTAGTTAAAAAGGTTTTTGTATGGATTAATATTAAACCACCACTATGAATGAGTATGTTAAAAGCGTGTATACTGAAAGTGAGCAACGTCGTAAATAGCTGTCAAATATTTCACTGTTTTGATTAATTTGGCAATATTACTGTATGGAAATAAGAAATATGGCTAACTAGTGAACTAAAATATTGATTCAGAAATGCAATAATTAATATCGTAACACCGAATATTTAGTTTTAGATGTTTTTTTTACACCTAAAGCGGTTACAACATCAAATTCAGCGTTATAATTGCAATTCATTGGATTTTTTTTCCATACAGTAATATTGCTAAATTAACCAAAACAGCGAAATACGTTGCCCACTTTCTGAATAAACACTCTTAATTTAAAAAAAAATGTAAATTGGCGTTAATAATAATACTGGACACGGCTCGTGTTGTAAGGAGCCCAGACCACCGGTAACTTGGACCCTGTTCACGAAACCAGTGGACTACTATTTTAATTTTTATATTAAAATATTTAAATAATATGTAGTTTGTATGTCATCATTATCATCATTTCAGCTGAAAGGCGTCCGCTGCTGGATAAAGGCCTCACCAAGAACCGCCACTTCGACCGGTTCTGTGCTTCTTGCATCCAGCGAATTCCTGTGGCATTCACCAGGTCATCGGTCAACCTTGTGCGGGGCCTTCCAACTTATGTATATTTAGTGAATAAACGAAATAATAATAACCGTTTATTTAGATAAATATAAAGCACAAATAACAAGACTGGGAACTGGTACTATCCTGCAGCATCAGTCCATAAGAAAATAAAAACTTGTGGGAATCGAACTTGCGACCCAAATGCGTTGCACGTACTGAGCTCACTTCAACAAATCAATCTGCCTAGCCTTTTCCCAACTATGTAGGGGTCGGCTTCCAGTCTAACCGGATGCAGCTGAATACCAGTATTTCACATGGAGCGACTGCCTATCTGACCTCCACAACCCAGTAACTGGGTAATACGATACCCCTTGGTAACACTGGTTGCAAGACTTTCGGGCTTCTGACGACTGTCAAAGATCCACGAATGACAGCCAGGACCAACGGCTTAGCGTGCTTTCCGAGGCACGGAGGAGTTTCAGTATGTAAAAATGGTCACCCATCGACAGATCAACCCCAGCAAGCGTAGCTTAACCTGATGAATCAACCCGTGCGGCTGTTATTAATTAGCCACGAGCTCCTCTGAGCTCACTCCAACAAAATATCAAAATGTCACAAATATTTAAGTAGTCACAATGTCGTTTCCTCTTTGGTTACATCAGAAATAATAATATAAAGAGAGCTCGAATCACAAGGATTATACGTACGATTTATGGCTATATGCACTTAGCGTGGAACCCATTGAACCCCATAAACTCAACTTATCCCATGGGCATAAGCATAACTCCATGAGTTTTGGTAGTAGGCAGAGACTATACTTTATTTTAATATTTTTTGTTAAAAACTTTTTTTTTACAAAAAAAAAAAACAACCGACTTCCAAAAAAAACACTACAAAGTGAAAAATAACTTTAATTTCGGAAGTCGGTGTCTTTTGGTTTTGAATTTTCGTTCTTTGTCACCGACTTCCGAAATTAAAGTTATTTTTCACTTTGTAGTGCTTTTTTATTGAAGTTGGTTGTTTTTTTTTTTGTAAATTTTTTTTATTTTTTACTTTTTAGTTGTGGTACCTACCCCACACAAATTCGAATACCACTACCTGCTATGTAAATAACAGTGACAAGAAATTATCATATCATCTACATACTAAGTGGGAAAAAAATACGTATAATTGAAGCTAACTCAAAAAGTACCCAAGCAAAGTTAATGAATTGAGAACCTCCTCCTTTTGGAAGTCGGTTAAAAATACAACCGATTTCCAAACTACAAAATGAAAAAGAAAAAAAAAACTGAAGTCGGTGTCAAAAAACACCAAATATACCGACTTCCAAAATTAAAGTTATTTTCACTTTGTAGTTTGGAAGTCGGTTGTATTTTTTGTAAAAAAAAGTTTTTATTTTACTTTTTAGTGGGTTGGTTTGTAATTTATCTAAGTTACAATAGCCTAATGTCAACTGCTCATCAAAAATACCCAAATCGATATAGATGTGCCTATAATATTTGAAGAGTTCCCTCGATTTCTCCAAGGTCCCATCATCAGATCGTGACCAAATGACAATGGGATATAAATATACACTTTCAAACAAAAAAAAAAAGAATTTTTCAAATGGGGTCCAGCCGTCTTCGAGTAATAGGGAAACAAATAAAAAAAAAAAACCGACGAACTGAGAACCTCTTCCTTTTTTCCAAGTCGGTTAAAAATACTTAATTTTGTAATATTTTTATGCCACTTACTGTATAGGGTGACTGGTAATTAGTGACCCCATACTTAAACACGTGACATTACTCATCATTATGAACAACTTTTATTTATTTATTTATTTAACAATTTATGTACACACATATAAACAGATAAGAAGAAAGGAACAGAAAAATACGTACAAAGGTGATGCTTATTTCTATAGAAATCTCTTCCAGCATACCTGCGATAGGAAAGTAGTTAAAGAGATGTAGACAACGTGTGTAAGAGTAGAAGAGAAAACAGAATACATAAAATAAAAAACTTAACCATACACTAATTTAAATATAAACATACAACATGAGAATATACATACTTCTAAAATACATATCACTAAAATAGATAAAACTACTATGGGACCAAACCTGAAATCGCGAAAAAAATCAACTGTTCCGTACATTTATGTTCGCATAACTCGTCAAAATGTAGGGAACAGCTGATTTTTTTATGCAGAATATAGAAATATTTTTATATTTGTGACATCTTATAATCTCATCATCTCTCTAGCCTTTTCCCAACTATATTGGGGTCGTCGTAACTATGCAGCTGAATACCAGTATTTTACATAGAGCGACTGCCTATCTGACCTCCACAACCTAGTTACTGGGTAACACGATACCCCTTGGTAAAACTGGTTGTCAGAATTTAAGGCTTCTGACTGTCAAAGATCTATATAAATTACAGCCGGGACCAACTTAACGTGCTTTCCGAGGCACGGAGGGGTTTCGGTATATAATGGATGGTCACCCATCCACGGACCGATCTCGACAAGCGTTGCTTAACCTTGAAGATCGACCCGTGCGGCTGTTATTATTTAGCCACAAGCCCCTCCTAAACCTTTGTACACAAATAAACTTATTTGATTTGATTAGAATAAGTAATGGTTCTAGATACGCTATAGAAAAAAATATGTACATTGTAAACGTTTTGTGACGTTATCATAAATGTTCCATATAAAAACGACTTTTTTCTTTTTGACAAATCAAACCGAACTTCTAAATGGTGAGAAGCCACTTGGGTTATTTTTGTTTCATCATAATCAGATGATTTTGAAGGATAAGGATTGATATGGGTCTGCTAAAGATAAGTATATGACGAGGAATTGAGCTTTTTCATCTGTCTTTGTGGTGGGGTGTTAAGGCGGCGGCAACAACATTCGATCAGGTAACCTGTTAGCCTTTTCGCTAATTTGAGTATGTTTATATTTAGCTTAAATAATAAATAAACGTTCTACCTAACGATGTAAATAAATAGTGACTTGAAATAAACTCAAACTCAAAGCATTTATTTCAATTAAACCATTTACAGGCACTTTTGAATTGTCAAAGAATCAGTCAGAAAATTGAAGCTAGTTGCCCATTCCAAAACGTAGATCTCTATGGAGAAGAACGGGCAAGAAACTCCAAGGCCACTCTTTTAAATTCTAGGTACATTATTCTTGTTGCTTCTATATGTGAGAACAATGTACAAAAAATAATCAAAGCAATTGAAAATATAAGATTAAAAATAAGCCCTGGCAGATAAGAGATGACCAGTCTCAACTGACGGCGCCCGTTCACGAACATGACGCGTTAACACTCAACATTATATATGTCACCGTATAATTATGAACTTCGTTAGTTTATAATCTATCGGTATTATTTCCGTTAAATTATAAACTGTCGAAAAATTGTGAACTGCAACGAACCATTTACAATTTAATCCATTATTTTTCGCTAGTTTATAATCTTTCCATGGGAAACCGACAAATTGTGAACTGGTATCAAAGTTGTTTGCGACGTAACGCACCTTGCGCTAATATTAACTGGCTGCGAGCAACTTGGAAGTAGCGCTCGCCGGCCGCTACCGCGGCACCGCTCGCTGCGCTCGCTCGGCTCGCGCGCAGTTGGTCACAGTTCTAACCTCACCTAACCCATTTCACCCAGTTCACAATTTTTCGACAGTTTATAATCTAACGGAAATAATACCGATAGATTATAAACTTACGGTTCTCACAATCTTACGTAGACATATTTATTTTTAAATTAAAAAGTCTCAAAGTCTTTAGAGATATTTTATGTAAATTCACAATTTTAAAGCTACCATTGTATAAAACATTACACTTTATTATAGCACCCAACATTGGAGGAGAAAGAATAAGGCTAAGGTCATAAAACACAGGCCGCTATAATGGGCTATCGCGATTCTCATGGCCGCACACGCATGCACCGCCCGCCCATCAATTTCCAAGCCTTACCCCACGCCGCTTAACTTTCCCCCAACGTCTCTCATTTTAGGCGCTAAAAAAATAAAAACTAGCCCAAAGCTAAATTCTGATCTTTTCACTTCCTGAAGACAAAAAGCCTTTGACGAAACTCTTCGCAGCACTGGAAAATATACAAAAGGTCACTAGAGCTTAAAAGTGTGCGAGCGAGATGGCATGATGTGTTGTGTGTAGAGTGTGAGAGAGATGGCTAGCTGAAAATCAATTTATTAGTCAGTGACGTCACGGTTCACGCAGGCGCAGTGCGGTTGCTCCCGGGACAGGGTTGCTGGTCTCGGGGTAATTTCCACTTAATAGTGGAGAATGGGAGAAATTGGTTTTCCGGAAAAACATTTTCATATTTTTATTTGCTTTTAGTAATAATTTATTTATCAGTATTAATTAGTTTAAATGAATTGGTATACGTTATATTGCTTCATGGGAAATTCATTGTGTTGTTTATTTTTAGGTGAGTTTTTTCAACTTTTTCTTTGTTTTTATTTTCGTCTTGAATAGTATGTTAACCCAATGGACTATTAATCCTCATTCGAGTTTTTTTATTTCATATAATATTGTTCTAGCTAGATTTAAAGAATATGTTGATTAAGAGTTAAGAATTCTACATCAATAACATTTATTAGTATCCTCTAAAATATAAGCTAATCTTTCAAGAGCTGTTGTTTATTCTTTTATATAACATTGTTTTTTTTTGTCCTCAAAGTGTTTTCATAGAATATTTTTATTAGAGTTTTCGATTCTTTCATCAAAACAAAAAAAATGGAATAACAATATCAAAAATTTAAACATCAATAATGGAACCCAAACAAAACATTAAAACTACAAAATGCATTACATGTAAATAAACAACACAACGAGACTAAACACACAAAAATAGATCACAAAACAATGTCCAACTAAATTCGTAATTACACTTTACGTGTGGCAACACCGCGCTCATCTGGGCGGCCCGAAATAGTGGCACGAGGGGGGGCATCAGTAGTCGCGGCGGTGCCGCTCACGCCGCCCGCGCCATGGCGTCCGTCGCCGCTTGGCTGCCCTTCGCTCGAGCAGCCGCCATCGGATGGGTCCCCATCGCCACACACCCACTACCACCACCCCCAGTCCCCAAGGACCGACGCCGTGCAGAAGACGAGAAACTCCTCATCAACGTATCCGGACGACGCTTCGAGACATGGCGGAACACCCTGGAAAAATATCCCGACTCCCTCCTCGGCTCCACAGAAAGAGAATTCTTTTACGACGAAGAAAGCAGAGAGTACTTCTTCGACAGAGACCCCGATATATTCCGACATATATTAAATTACTACAGGACTGGCAAGTTGCATTATCCCAAACACGAGTGTTTGACGGGCTACGACGAGGAGTTAGCTTTCTTTGGGATCCTACCTGATGTGATCGGAGACTGTTGTTATGAGGACTACAGGGATAGAAAACGGGAGAATGCCGAAAGGCTCATGGACGATAAATTAAGCGAGGCGGGAGATCAGAGCCTGCCTCAACTGACAGACTTGCGGCAGAAGATGTGGCGCGCGTTCGAGAACCCCCACACTTCGACTGCCGCCCTGGTATTTTACTATGTGACCGGGTTCTTCATCGCAGTGTCGGTGATGGCGAACGTGGTGGAAACAGTGCCGTGTGGCCACCGGCCCGGCCGTGCGGGGACCCTGCCGTGTGGTGAGCGGTATAAAATCGTGTTCTTCTGCTTGGACACTGCGTGTGTGATGATATTTACCGCGGAGTATCTCCTCCGACTTTTCGCAGCGCCGGACCGCTGCAAGTTCGTGCGATCTGTCATGTCAATCATCGACGTGGTCGCCATCCTCCCGTATTACATCGGTCTCGGGATCACCGATAACGACGATGTCTCTGGAGCCTTCGTGACCCTGAGGGTGTTCAGAGTGTTCCGAATTTTCAAGTTCTCCAGGCACTCTCAGGGGTTGCGGATCCTGGGGTACACTTTGAAGTCATGCGCCAGTGAGCTGGGTTTCCTGGTCTTCTCGCTGGCGATGGCGATCATCATCTTCGCCACAGTGATGTTCTACGCTGAGAAGAACGAGCAAGATACTAATTTCACATCCATTCCCGCCGCCTTCTGGTACACCATTGTGACGATGACGACATTGGGGTGAGTACTTAAATATTAATTGATCACTGAACCAATCAAAGCTATTCGGGAGTATTGATTGTTCGTCATCGGTCAGCGCTGGAATGCATCAGCCAGCAATCATTAAACAAAATGTTGCGCATATCTGACACCTGTCGACGCCATTAAATATGAACGCGGGAAAATATGTGTCATGGCGTCGATTTGCCGTTTCGACACCGTAAAATGTTTAACTTGAAATTGACGTTTTACAACCGTTTTAATTTCGTGTATATTTCATCTGCGAAGTGGTTTATTGTGAGGATTTTGGGAGCAAACATGTTAAGTCCCCGGAGACTCATGTTTCTGTTGTAAGGTCAGCAAATACGCTTGTGTGTGAAATGCGGTGTTTTTATTTAATTATTTTGCTGTCTCTGCGGCTTGCGGAATTTCTGTCTCCGTTTTACTTTCGAGGTTTATATTGGATAGATAAAGTAACCGTTACTTATTTACATCTCTTTGACATTTCAGGATTGATTTATCAGTAAATTCAGCTGTTACCTTTAATTCGTTTACTGTTTTTTGCAGTTATCAAGAGCCAAAAGATTTACGTGCTTAGATGTTTAATCAAGTTTTATATTGAAAAATACTCACAAGCCATTTTCACTTTTCCTTACTCTGTTGACTCTTGGCTTGTTCTCAAGAAAAACTTTGTTAATAAACTGATCTTAGACACTATTAACATTGTCTAGTTAACACGGAGCAGATTACATTGCGATTGTAACAAAAAACACTACAAAGTGAAAAATAACTTCAATTTCGGAAGTCGGTGTCTTTGGATCAGTATTTTAGTTTTTTGACACCGACTTCCGCAATTAAAGTTATTTTTCACTTTGTAGTGTTTTTTGGAAGTCGGTTGTTTTTTTTTTGTGAAAAGTTTTTATTTTTCACTTTTTAGTTGTGGTACCTACCCCACCCACACAAATTCGAAAACCACTACCTGCTATGTAAATAACAGTGACAGGAACTTATCATATCATCCACATACTAAGTGGGAAAAAAGTACGTATTATTGAAGCTAACTCAAAAACTATCGAAGCAAAGTTAATAAAATTTATATGGAACTATTTCGAGAACATACTCTTTCAAACAAAAATTAATTTTCAAAATCGGTCCACAATTGACGGAGAAATCGGTGGACATACATAAAAAAAAAAAAAACAAAAAAAAAAAAAAAAACAAACATACGCGACGAAGATATAACCTCCTCCTTTTTGGAAGTCGGTTAAAAACTGCACAAATTGCAGATGAAATGCAGATTCTAACGCAGTTGGAGCATTTGCATGAGAACTGCTGCCTACTTTTGTATTCTTAGAGCTTATGCAGATGATATGCATTTGGATTGCAAGCCAACTGCAACAGTAAGCTGTGTCGACTACATTTTTGGTACAGACCCGAGCACTTCCTCTCCTTTGACAAAAAAATCAATCTGCCTATCCTTTTCCCAACTATCTTGGGTTCAGCTTCCAGTCTAACCGGATGCAGCTGATTACCAATATTTTACATGGAGCGACTGCCTATTTGACCTCCACAACCCAGTAATTGAGTACTACGATGCCTTGTTTTGACTGGTTGTCAGACTTTTGGGTTTCTGACGACCCGTAACGACTGTCAAAGATTCACGAATGATAGCCGGGACCAACGGCTTAACGTGCTTTCCGAGGCACGGAGGAGTCTCGGTATGTAAAGATGGTCACCCATCCACGGACCAACCGCGGCAAGCGTAGCTTAACCTGATTGATTGATCCGTGCAGCTGTTATTACTTAGCCATAAGCTCCTTCTCCTGTGACCTGTGTGTGTGTCCTTTGTCACAACAAAGTATTAAATTAAATAATAATAATCAGCCTGTATTGTCCCACTGTAGGGAAAAGGCCCCCCTTTCCTTTTTCCATTCAACTCGATCCTGAGCTAATATGTACCAATCCTTCTTACGAGCATAAGCGTCAAGTTCGCCGTTTATTAAATTTTGTTGGCCCAACCTCCGCCACTTCCACAGCATCGTCGGTGGCAGCGTGTGTAGGTACTTTAAAAAAATTCAAAATCTTTTTTTGTCGTGAAATAAGGATGTCGACTTTGAGATAAGAACTGTTTCATACAATTTTAGGTGTATGAGGAACAGGGTGTAAAGTTCACTCATCCACCATAGAAAAGGGAGGATCCTCCGACCAGACGGGTGTTGTGTCTGGCGGGCAACTGCCCATCGGTTGGAAGTTGAAATCTTGTATGTATGTCGATCGCTCGGTAAACTCTAACTGCGCGATGCAGGATTTGTGTGACGTCATGTCTTTGATGCGTAGTTTGTATGTGGCGGTGTAACCGCTACACAATCATAAATCACAAGTCATAAATCTTTGGCAGAATCATAATATGATAATATCACAAACTGTCAATTCATAATATTATCTGTGTTCAATTCATATTACGCAATTCATCTGTTTGACAGTTTTGCAATAACATTTAAACTGTAGAAATAAAGAACAAAAATCTCATTTGATTAATAAAAACTGTAAAGAAAAACTGCCTCGTTGGTCTAGTGGTCGCAAGCGCTACTGCTAAGCATGAGGTCCTGGGTTCGATTCCCGGGTCGGGCAAAGTGTTATTGGGTTTTCTATCTAGAATTTCTCAGTAGCAGCCCGGAGTCTGGATTTGTGCCCGGTTGATGGCAATAGGCTCGCCCCCTATTACATGGGACTTAAACATAACTGGCGAAATGTGGGTGTACCTATTACAGGTACACCTCTGCCCAACCCTTCGGGGAAACAAGGCGTGATGTTATGTTATGTAAAGAAAAATTATCCGGTAAAGTAACGGTCTTAATTTTTTCATGCGGCAATATTTACACCAAATATGATTCTGATATGAATTGAATTGAATATGATTCAGCTGTAATATTTGTGTCACCATAGAGGAATTGCTGAGAATTCAGAAAATGTATTGCTTTTAGAGGAATTGCTAATGTGGCCTATTTACAGTATGAAAAAATCAGTTTTAAAAGTTGTTAAATTTATACATATTAGTGATCGTGACTGTACCGTCTGCGTAAGCTGATAGTTCAAGCAGATAGCAGTTTTGCAGTCGCACATAATTTTGTTGGACTGCATTGATTATGATTATTTTTTATCTTTTGTTACATACCAAGACTCCTCCGTGCCTTGGAAAGCACGTTAAGCCGTTGGTCCCGGCTGTCATTCGTGGATCTTTGACAGTCGTTACGGGTCGTCAGAAACCCGAAAGACTGACAACGAGTCTTACCAAGGGATATCGTATTACCCAGTTACTGGGTTGTGGAGGTCAGATAGGCAGTCGCTCCATGTAAAATAGTGATATTCAGCTGCATCCGGTTAGACTGGAAGCTGACCCCAACATAGTTGGGAAAAACCTAGGCAGATTGATTGATTTTTATTATTATTATTCAGTTTTCGATATCGACTTAATGTCTTTTCCAGAGCTTTTCCCAAGAAATTATATTTAGGAAAAAAAGTTTTTTTTTTAAAAGCAAAGGTCTAAAATACTGTGTATATAAAACAGAATGATTACGACTATATTGTGAAATGTATCATACTGAACCATCACAATATTGCCTTGTTTCAAATACAGTCATAACATCTAAATAATATTATTATACATCTTTCCACACCAACAATTCTACTGACCCATAAAAGCGAGAGCATAAAACCTTTCATCACTAAAGTTTGACGGCCGGATGTACGTCATGCGTCAGGCAAGTTTGACAGTTTTGCGCTTAACACTCAATCTTGATTGACGTTTATGTGTGGGCTGGGAGATTTTTAGTTCGAGAGGTTACATCTTGAGCTATACGAGTTTAAAGTAGGTACTTAACATGAAATCGTTAAATGAAATTGAAAAAATTGCTTACGAAATCTCTGGAACTATAAAACCTACGCCGTAGCAAGGACGTCTACGGCGTAGGCTTCTTGCTACGGCGTCGTAGCTAACTTTCTACAGTATACGTTCTCTCAAATTTTTATTCTTCTAGATCTAGAATATTAACTTTCTATGATAACATTCAAGGAAGCTTAATATCGTGAGCAATTTATAATAAATCCTGAGGGCCTAGACAAGTGGCAATCGCTTTCAAATTGTTTCGATTTTCTACAACGACTTTCCACAAGATTGACACTAGCGTTTCAGTAGCTTGTGTAACCAATTCAATTTTGACTTTTCATCATCGTTGTCGCTGATAAAATGTCACTTTGTTCTTCAGGATAATTTTAATGAAGTTATGTTTTTGTCTACAATTTTTTTAATTTATTAATTTATTTATTGGATCTCCAACACAATTACATGCAAGATTACAAATACGAGAGCAAATACGACGCTTCCAATTATGTGAGACCACATCATTCTCTGATAATATAGGTAAAAACATTAAAGTTTGACAAAGCGAAATAATAATAATGATAAATAAATCAAAACATCAATCATAAATTTATTTTATTATTATTATTATATCATTTATTTCAGGCTACGCCCATAGTGTTAGTAACAAGGGTCTTATAAACTAATGTTAGTAGACATACAAGTTTTAATTAGTGTGGAGTTTCATCCAATGTCGCAACATTGGAGACTCCCATCTATCTGCGAATAAACTTAAGATAGTGTTGGTGCCGCCACGAAGACGAGCAAGCAGAGAGGCACTTCTTTTACGTATGATGGCCGCAAAACCATCTATATGCCTTTCCGCAAACATCTTTGACGCGCTGCATCGCCATGGCAGCCTCAACTGTATCCTGAGTGCGTTATTATACTGGACACGCAGATCGCTATATGCACGCAAACTATAACTAGTCCACAGGCTGCACGTGTAAAATGACGAGCAAAAAGATTTAAACAGAGTCTTCTTGACCGCCTCTGTACATCGCGCAAACCTGCGGGCCAGCATGTTACAGCGTACCGACAGCGATCTACGTTCCCTGTCAATGTCCATGTTGTCTTTCAAATCGTCGGTAACCCAATGACCCAAGTACTTAAAACTGGTCACCCTATTTAAGGGTGCTCCGCAGAGCGATATGTCTGGTATAGTTGGGCAACCTATAAAAGGAAACAAAATTAAATACAAAACAAATTAATGATAAAAAAAAAGACAACAGACAAAAATAATAGTGATTAAGTGATTAAATTATGGATATAGGCATGTGTTACAGTCATCTGTAATTATGTAACAACTGAATTTTGGTGCCCAACCCACCGCGTCGCATCGCATCGCCCGCCCGCGCTATAGTTTTCGCTTAGCGTTTTTTCTGACTTTTTTTTCTTATTGCTTGGCTCCTTAGGGTCGTAGTGTGATATTAAATAAACTTAAAAAAAAAAAACAAATTCTAAGTTTTTCCTAGTTCTGGAGATTACCCCCTACTTACAAACAAATACATCTTTATGATATTAGTATAGATGCCTTAATAAAGAGAATAGCGGACAATATTTGTCGAATGCCAAGTCCAATCTCTATTACGGGTGAGAATTTTCCTCCTCCTGGCGCAACTTGATTACAAAAATATTACTTGAATCGGGAAATGGGACACCAAGAGTCTGCAGCTGTGTTTATTGAGACGATGTTCTATGAAAATGATTGCAGTTAAAGTTTTATATACAGTTTATTGTGACTCAATTTTTTTTAGCCTGCCTATAAAATACAGAAAACTGCAGGTCTAAAACGGCCACTTTAAGCGATTCCTCTAGATTTCCGGCCACCGTAGGCGCGGGCTTGCGGACGGTGAGCAATGGGTAGCTCGCCGTCCGATAATGACCAGGCCCGGGTCGACGGCGCGTTGTGTTCCACGCGCGCCTCAAAGAGATGTCAGCAGAATTGACGGGGTCCGCTAGGGCCAATGCCTGCCGGGGCTGCGAATATAGGCCGATAGGGATATCGTGGCCCCCCGGCAACATGGCAACCGAAGGAACACGGGTGGGTTTTAGTCAGTAAGAGTCGGACACGCCCTCCCGCTCCACCCAGAGCGGGAGAAGTTATTTGATAATTTCCCACCCAAAAAAAAAAAGCGATTCCTCTAAAAGCAATTCATTTTCAGAATTTCCAGAAATTCCTCTATGGTGACATATTTTAGCTGAATCATATTCAATTCAATTCATATCAGAATCATATTTGGTGTAAATATTGCCGCATGAAAAAATGAAGACCGTAATTTAACCGGATAATTTTTCTTTACAGTTTTTATTAATCAAATGAGATTTTTATTTTTTATTTCTACAGTTTAAATGTTATTTCATTATAATACAAAACTGTCAAACAGATGAATTGCGTATTATGAATTGAACGCAGATAATATTATGAATTGTCAGTTTGTGACAATTTGTGTGATTCATAATATTATCATAATTATGATTCTGCCAAAGCGGCCGTTTTAGGCCCCCTGTTCAAACGAGTTCGATTCGATTTACATAATTACATGATGTTTACCACGAGCCACAGTAAATTAATCTATATACATTTAATAAAATAGTAATGAAGGTGAATATTTATGAAAAACAGTAATTGTTACAAGGTGTGGAACGAGTCTGATGCCGAAAATATAGTTTTTCGAATTTTTTTCCGTTTGTCTGTTTATCTGGATGTATGTTCCGGATTAGCGCAAAAACGGCTGAACGGATTTGGATGGAATTTCGCACACAGATAGTTTATAACCTGTATTTAACATGTAGGGTTCTTTTAATCCCGGTAGCATATTCCCGTTGGATATTTTCCGACATCCAAGCAGAAAAGCTAGTCTTAAGAATATAATAACTCAAGAATAACAGATAACATTTGGTACTCAAGACTAAATTATCATTTTTGGGAGAGAGGCGGGGGAGGCTTATAAAAACACGAGCGACTGTAGTAACAAAGTTTCGTTTTGAGTTTTATCACAATGGTTTCAAAGTTTAGCAGTAAAACTGGGGATCACGGATACGGATATGGTTTAAAGTAACTTTAGTATGGATGGTCGATTTGGTAGGTAATGGTAAACAGATATATCGAATCAAGTCTATAATACGTTTTTGAAATTCTGTTTAATAAAATCGATATTATTTCATACGATTTGGTTTTATTTATTTCTAGTTAATTAAAACGGTACAACAAAAAATATTAACATTGACAAATTAACATAACATCACGCCTTGTTTCCCCGAAGGGTTGGGCAGGGGTGTCCCTGTAGCAGGTACACCCACATTTCGCCAGTTATGTTTTAAGTCCCATGTAATAGGGGGCGAGCTTATTGCCATCAACTGGGCACAAATCCAGACTCCGTGCTGCTACTGAGAAATTTCTGATAGAAAAACCCAATAACACTTTGCTCGACCTGGGAATTGAACCCAGGACCTCATGCTCAGCTACTGCTGACCTGCGCTTGCAACCACTAGACCAACGAGGTAGTCACTAGATCAACGAAATTAAACCAAATTAATTAAAATAAAAACTAAAATGGAACAGTGGACTTCCTTGTATACTTTCTCTCACAGAACACCAGAAAACTGATATATACTCAAGTAGTAAAAGCCGTGTGAAGAAGGCGCGGGTCGCTAGTAAACTTTTAAGAAGTTGGAAAAATATGAGAAACTAGCTTCCGCCAGCGGCTTCATCCGCGTGATATCTTTATAAATTATACCCTATGTTACTCAGTGATAATATAGCATTCTTCTGGTGAAATAATTTTTAAAATCGGTCCAGTAGTTGTTATTCATTACAAACAAAAATACAAATCTTTTCTCTTTATAATATTAGTGTAGCGGACATTATTATTGAAGATCTGAAACCATAGTTTGCAGCAATTAAATATTTATTGTTTTATCGAATCTTTGAAGATTGGAAACGTGTAACACGATATACAGAGAATAGAAGAAAAATGTTTAGTTTGGCTGTTTCAAAAGGTGCATTTTACGATGGCCACCCGCGGCTACAAAGTGGGTGGGCCATCTCTACTGAAAGCCACACGCAAGATTGAATTTTCTTTGAAACTCGATTTTCTTTTGCAATGTTTTCCTATTCTTTCATATTATTACGGACTATATAGCTACCTACATATAAGTATATGTAGGTAGCTATATATTCGATACGAGTCAGCGTGGTGGTAACCCAGTACTCCCAGTAACTGGGTTGTGGAGGTCAGATAGGTAGCCGCTTCATGTAATAAAATATTCAGCTGTACAATATCGGATTAGACTGAAAGCCGACGGCAGAAAATGATGATGAGTCAGCAATGAGGTACCGGAGCTAAAGCATGCTACACCACAGCTGGGCGGCAATATCAAATATAGTAGTAATTGCTTCGGATTGGCTTTGATGTTCAACAAAAACTGCCGCATCGAATGTACAAGGTGTTTAGTACGCCCAGGGTGCCGGACTAGCTCGCCGTCCGATAAGGACCAGACCAGGTTCGACGGCGCGTTGTGTTCCACCCGCGCCTCAAATAGATGTCAGCAAAACTGACGGGGTCCGTTAGGGTCGATGCCTGCCGGGGTTGCGAAGAAGTCCGAAAGGGATACCGTGGGCCCCGGCAACATGGCAACTGAAGGAACATGGGTAGGTTTTAGTCAGTAAGAGTCTGACACGCCCTCCCGCTCCGCCCAGAGCGGGAGAAGTTAGTTGATAATTTCCAAGCCAAAAAAAAGGGCGTGCCGGACGTAAGTACATTTCATAGAGGCTATTAAATTCACTTTATTAAACAGTCACTTATCTCGCAATAAATTAACTATTAATAAAGCCTTATCACATGAAACTATAAGTGTATTATTGCCCACTTTCATATCACCACCGATGGTGTTTGTGCCCATGCCTTATGTCGCAAATTCCCCTTTTATGGTAAATTATGTACATACATTTGAATAACAGACTTGGACATGCTCCGACTCGAACTCATAGCTGCAAGGTATCATGTTTTCGACGACACTCAAGGTCGGGTAAAAATACTGGTCTAAAAATAAGGCGGGGTATAAATAGAATGTAACCTTTTAGGGGGTCATGTTGAGGATAAGTAGTAGTTGTTTGACGTTGGATAAGTATTTGATTATCTCCTTCATTTTCAAATTCAAATTTAAAATATTTTATTACAAGGGCACTTATGAAACGTCAGAAGCTAGATGCACGGTTCGAATTGATCGTTTCTTATGGAGAAGAGCCGGCAAGAAACTCCACGGTTACTAAAAATAAATGGTTTTTACAATGTTTTCAAATTACAATGTTAATAGGTATGGAAGAACAGTGTAGGCCTATCAATAAGTATCAGGTACTTAGCAAAATAGAAAATGGTCCACAAGTCTACAGCGTTCTCACATTCACAAAATCTAAAAGAAAACAATCTATACAAAAGATAAATTAAATAATAAAAATAGGGACGAATTTAAACCAAATGAGATGATTGCCACTACAAAAAATCAATCTGCCTAGCCTTTTCCCAACTATGTTGGAGTCGGCTTCCAGTCTAACTATTACTAATACCGTATTTTACATGATAGTGATGATCTGACCTCCACAACCCAGTAACTGGGTAATACGATACCCCTTGGTAAGGTTGTCAGACATTCGGGCTTCTGACGACCCGTAACGACTGTCAAAGATCCACGAATGACAGCCGGGACCAACGGCTTAACGTGCTTTCCGAGGCACGGAGGAGTCTCGGTATGTTAAGATGGTCACCCATCCACAGATCAACCCCAACATCACAATCATGCCACTACAGCTGTAACAATTTTTGCTGCCAAATATCGTGTTAATTATGTTAATTTTAACAAAATAATAAACAAAGTTAAATAAATAGAAAATCCTTTGGTCAGACAGTCACAGAATTCTGATTCAATATTAGGTCAGTCTTCTTTTTCAAGTCTTGAACCAATACGTTACTTCTTCAACCATGTATTGTTGACTGCATCATCTCATAATAACAGGTCAATCAAAAACCTCTATAAGCAAGAAAAATACAGCACTATTGAAAAAAAGTATCTCGTTACCCTATTGGACAATGAATTTAATTCGAAGCCCAACAGACAGTAATATATTTGCTTTAGTATTCAGAAAGATATATGGCGCCCCCTATATACGGTAGAAGGAGATTGATGGGTACTGCCGGGAATATTACTAGCGGTGCTCGCGGCTGCGTCCGCATGAGAAATTGTGAAATCTCGGATAAAAATTTCCCTTACATATAAACCTGAAATAGGTATTACATAACTCTGTATGTAAGCTTAGTATCTCGTCATAAATATGGTTTATTGAATTTTATAAAAGATTCGATTTTGGTGAGCATCGCCTCTGCAATTTATACCTTGTTTTTCTGTGAGGAAATCCTCATGGATGCCCTCGACTGGGGAGAGCGGAGGGTTATGTCGGTCTCCTAACGACTAAAACCCCACAGTTCCTTCCACTACCATGAGTCGGGGGCCTACAATGCATACTTGTGTGACAGTCTTAGAATAAAATGCCAGGCCAGATCGTGCCTGGCCAGGCCAACAGGCCGTGGGAATCGTCGATCCGATGAGGCATGTGGTGGTAATGCTTGGCACGGGCCGTGACAGGTCTCGACAGGCCGTGCAACCGCAGCTTTTGTTGCTACGGATACCTTTTTACAAATAAAGCTAGTAAAAAAAACGTGTATATAATATTTCTTAACAACTATGTTAGTAAACTTAGCCTACACAGAACCTAACACTGCTCTATGTTTATGAAAACCCCTACTACAAACTCAAAACTGATGTGGAAAGCTTGCAGCAGCGATTCACACACAAGAAGTCCAGTCTGCTCGCGACACACTGCAGTATAATGTTGGTTAATATTAACATTGTAATATTTCACTATACTCCATACCACAGTGTCTCAAGACGAAAGTCTTTGACCAGTGCGTGTTGCTAGTGATGACCTATGGTACTGAAACGTGGTCGCTCACAATGGGCTTTATCAGAAGCCTAAAAGTCACCCAAAGGGCAATCGAGAGGGCTATGCTTGGAGTTTCCCTACGTGATCGAATCAGAAATGAAGAGATCCGCTGGAGAACCAAGGTAACCGACATAGCCCGAAGAATTGCTAAACTTAAGTGGCAATAGGCATGGCATATTGCTCGTAGAACGGATGGCCGATGGGGCCGAAAGGTTCTGTAGTGGCGACCACGTACCGGAAGACGTAGCGTTGGAAGGCCTCCTACAAGATGGACCGATGACTTTTTGAATGCCGCAGGAATCCGCTGGATGTGGCAAGCACAGAACTGGTCGAAGTGGCGGTGTTTGGGGGAGGCCTATGTCCAGCGGTGGACGTCTTTCGGCCGAAATGATGACTATACTCCTGCCAATATCCCAATTTATTGTGAGGTGGGCGGAGCATGTCTTATATTTCCATACATCTCTAGACACCAACTCTGTAATCATTATTAGGTATTGTCATTTGTAACACGACACAATTTTTAAAGTTCCAAAGCATTCCCTTGTAGCTTAAATGTTACATTACTAACATTGAAATCTAGTTCATTCTTACCTTGGCATTTCTAAATAACTCGACTGTGTTATTTCCGCATGCACCTTCCTTTCATAATTGATTCATCTCCTCCACAATTCCGTTTAAACTTGAATTTATTACATTCTGGTGCAGTTACATTTACGTTAAGCAAAGTGTATCACATAGAAAGGTAACGTTATCTTTTCTTCTACTGTCAAAGAATGTCAGCTGTCATTTGAGTATACAAATGTCTTTGATTTTCAGTATCATCATATCATGCGCGGAGCCGGCTATTTCAATTCACTAGCATAGCGCTATGATTTGGAAAAAGAGATATTTCTACATGGTCGTAATAGTATCTTTATACGTGACCTAAGAAATTGTTGGGATAAGGAAATTAACTTGATTGATAAGTCCCATTTATCAAGGGGCTTTCTTAGTAATACAAGATTATGTGTAAGTCAATAAGTAATGTGTTAGTATGGTAAAGTTTTTTTATACAAAGATACGAGTAGGTATGTATTGTCAATCTCGTAATTGTATTGCCACTTTTGACAAAAACTAACAGTAAATCGAAACTTCAATAAGGTTGATTGTAATATCATCATCCATTTTAAGGGTTCCGTAGTCAACAAGGAACCCTTATAGTTTCGTCATGTCCGTCTGTCTATCTGTCCGTCTGTCCGCGGTCTAGCTCCAAGACTGCCAAGACTGTTAGTACTAGAAAGTTGTAATTTGGCATGGGTATACATATTACTCATGCCGATAAAGTGGTAAAAAAAAATTTCCCAAAAAAAAAAAAATTTTTTGGGTTTCCTCCCCTACACGTAAAGTGGGGACGTTTTTTTTTATATCCCTTGGTTTGTGGTATCGTTGGAAAGATCTTTCAAAAACATTGTGAGTGTGTTACAACCATTTTTGAATTCAGAGATCCGTTTGCGAAATATTAAGTTTTAAAGTGCAAATTTTTGTTAGAGTCAAGTGTCACCCCCCTGCCAGCTAAATGGTTGGTTTTAGATATGTGAAAAAATTCACGGCAGTAGCTTATATAACGAGATTAAAAGGAAAACTATCTCAGCTGAGTAGGCTTTACAAGTTAACGAGTAATAATCGACCAACTTAGATTTGCGGTTGTAAAAACGTGTTCTCCGAAACATTCCATATGAAAGATTTTTTTTTCAACTACAAAGTTTAGTTTGTTCTAGGGACAAATTCATCCCAACTACGGAACCCTACATTGTGCGTGGTCCGACATGCACTTGGCCGGTTTTTATGTATCCATTTTGTAAAATATTGTGATGTGCGTGAAAGCAAATAAACAAAATACACATCTATGCAAATAGATTTTACTTTACTTTACTTTCACTAAAGTTGAAACTCTATAAGTAACACATTGGTCTTCAGACAAAAATAGATCTTAACGTTATATGACGTGCAATTAGTGACAGTAACCCTTGTTATAAATAAATAAGCTGTCGATTATATTATACGCTCCTGACAAGTACTCGTAGATCCTACGAAAAATTAGTCAAAGTACCCTACTAATATTATAAAGGCGAAAGTTTGTGAGTGTGTGTGTATGTTTGTCTCTTCTTCACGCTCAAACGGCTGAACGGATTTGGATGAAATTTGGTACACAGATAGTTTATAACCTGGATTAACACATATGATTTTTATCCCGATATTCTCACGGGATCGAGACTTCTGCGAGTGAAACCGCGGGGCGCAGCTAGTCTTTAATAACTTTACTAACTCAGCGGCACCTAACTTATCAACCCACAAATTGCATTACACAATTAAGACAAATACCAACGCAAAAGAATTACACAATCTTCCTTTTACGAGAAACAGAAGAACTGAAGAACATCTCATTACATTCGTGCCACTTGAGTTCATGACAGCGCAAACTTTTTCTAATTTAAAAAGGACATTTTTCCATTTCGCTAATATTCTTTGTGATATATACCATCATCCCCGGCTTTTCCCCATGTCGTTAATAACATTATATTTTGTATGGGATCGTGTTTTTGATGGAATTTCTCTCGAACTGATAAAACACGCCCCCTGAACATGTAGATATTTGAACAACTCTAATAAATATGGTAACTGTCAATGTGGTTTAGAAATATTGGTGACTAACCTGTTTCCTGTGTGTATTCGCTCGCACTTTAGGGGATTTTTAGGGTTCCGTACCTCATAAGGAAAAAACGAAACCCTTATAGGATCACTGGTGTTTCTGTCTGTCTGTCTGTCACAGCCAATTTGCTCCGAATCTAATGGACCGATTAAGTTGAAATTTGGTACACATCATTATGTATTTCTGTGACGGACTGTCACGGATGTGTAAGGTGAATAAATGAATTTTGAATTTTATTACATTTGGGGGCAAATAGAAAATTAAATTTTTTTTCATACTGTATGGTTTGACATATTAAATGAAAGGGCTTGTGGCGAGGATTTCAAATATATTTTTAAAATAAATACATTTAAAGACACTTTAAGAAAATAGATGAAAATTGACCATTTCCCCCTTATCTCCGAAACTACTGAACCTAGTTTTGAAAAAAAATACAGAGAATGGTTCTTCACTCATAGAATACAGAAAAACCTATAAGAAGTCTATGGTCTTAAAATAACATGGTAAATCTATCAATATTGTGCGTACAAACTTATATTTGCAGTTGGAATGTATGGGAGAACATGTATTTCAACTACAATGTTAAGTTTGTATTTGGGATAAATTCATCCCAACTACGGAACCCTTCATTGTGCGTAGTCCGACACGCACTTGACCGGTTTTTTTTTATGTGCCCGGATAGAAATAAAAGTGAAAAGTACGACTCAGACTCGCGCACTTAGGGTACTGCACCACCAAAACTGTTATTGTTAAGGCTTTTTATTATTAACCTTGAGAGAGGTACACGTGTTCTGTGACAACTGTCTACCTCTAAAGCTAAGCGCATATTACAGCAGCATCGGGTCGCAGCGCATCACATTCTAGTACAAAAAAGCGGCCAAGTGCGAGTCGGACTCCCCATGAAGGGTTCCGTAGCAGCAAGTAACATTGAATGAAAGGTAAATTGCAGTTTACGATTTATGAAGTATTAAAAAAAAACTACTTCCTAGATCTCGTTCAAACCAATTTTCGGTAGAAGTTTACATGGTAATGTATATCATAATATTTTTTTTAGTTTTATCATTCTCAGTTTTATATTAAGTTTAGAAAAAAATGATATTTAAAACTTCAATATCATTTTTAAAGACCTATCCATAGATACCCCACACGTAAGGGTTAGATGAAAAAAATTTTTTTGAGTTTCAGTTCTAGGTATGGGGAAACCCAAAAAAATTTTTTTTTTTCTGTTTTTGTGTGAAAATCTTAATGCGGTTCACAGAATACATCTAATCACCAAGTTTCAACAGCATAGCTCTTATAGTTTCGGAAAAAAGTGGCTGTGACATATGGACGGACAGACAGATATGATGAATCTATAAGGGTTCCGTTTTTTGCCATTTGGCAACGGAACCATAAAAAGCGCGGTGTGGATGGTTTGTACAAAATGTACGAAAATGACTTATAGAATTTTTGCAATGCGGCGCGGCGCGCGGCCGAGGCCCGCCCTAATGTCAGACAGACTTGAAGGTTGAGAAGATATAGCGCTGTGCCAGATAGACAGACGGCTTAGTCTTGGTTACAATCACCCTCTGGGTACGGAACCCTTTAAATAACGAATTATGTTAAATACACACAAATATACAGACTCATACAAACAAAAATCTATTCACCATTTTCCCAAAAAATTACAACCAAAAAGTACCCCGTACAATCCCGTACCCACTAAAATAGGGTTGAAATCCCAGCCACAGTCCTAAGCGGACGATCCCCTGGGGCTGTTTACTTAGGGGCACGAGTAGCTCCTCGTAGGATACTCCTGTAACTAGCAGGCTAGATCTAGTTTGCTTAACTATGTTGAGATATCCCGGGGGCTTCGGTGGAAGCAATTATTGCTCGGTAGGGGTGGGCGGGCTATATGAGATGTGATGGTTGCTATATTGGGAGCTAAAATTAGCAGGATGATTATGGAGATATTACTGTTGTTGTAAAGGTTTGAGTTAAAGTTGAGAAGATGTGATTTGTTGACAAAGTAAGAATGCAGTTTGAGTATTGTGACTACACTTTGCTAAAACTGAATACCTAATAAAATATTCAGTAAAAAACCCAACTAGTGCGAGTCTGTCTCGTGTACTGTATTTCTATTTTCTTAATGTCCCTCGGCAAACTTCGTGTTTCGTCAGTTGTCGGATTTCTATCAGTTGCCCTTTGCAATTGGTGCAGACCAGACGCTCTCAATTGACTTGGAAGTATACAGAGTTGTTAATACTCTTTTAACTTAACATAATTTATTTGAAAAATGGTAGGAAAGCCGCTAAGGTCGCAGGCACGACAGATAAGAAAATATTTTATAGCTCTATATAGTTCACACGAAAATCAAAACAAAACAACAATAAAGTACTTAGTTCTGAATTCAAATTATCATACACGATAAATCTAATAACTGATGAATATGGAAATTAGCATTCGTTTGTATTCGGAAATCCGATGATACCCGAGGGGCATTAAGAAAATAGAAATACTGTACTAAGGATTATGTACCATTAAAACCTTGTTTAAATTATTTGTCGTGTTAGAGGCCTTAGTAACACGTAGGTAGGTATTATGTGCCAGGTTTAGCTACCAATTACGGTTATAAACATATAGTTCTGTGACAGACAGACTGGCAGACGGAGTAGGTGTAGTAATAGGGTCTTATTGGCACCTTTTGGGTACGAAATCCTGAAAAGATTGGTTGTCTTTGAGAATTTAGGTGAACAACTAAGTTGCTTAAAGCCCCGTTTTCATATTCTACAAAAGTTGTAAAACATTTTTGCAGCAACAACTTGAAACATGTTTCACACACAAAGTGTAAACAATATTGGCAGTGACATTTGTTTCTTGCAACATAGAAACATGTTCCGGACACAATGTTGTACAACTTTAGTAATAAAACACCCTTTACGTAAGCTAACAATAGCTAGGATGTCAGCCATTGTTTGCCGTGCAAGCATAGATTGATTGATGCCAAATTGATGACTTACCCTGACCTACCTGACGGTTCTACCTGCAGTCTTATCTGCAGATTAAATCTTTGTTATATAAGACTGTACAGCTATAATTCATAGTACCTGGTCCACCGAGCACTGCTCTGGTGAAAATAGAGAATGCTCATTTAATAGTATAGGATAGTTCATACTAATTCCATGCTGCCATGTCATTATTCTAAGGTAGCCATCTTGTTCTAAACTTTGGGTGACCGAGCTCTGCTCGGGTGGAAATACGGAGAAAACAAATTTTCCCAGATATGAGACCTAGCTAAATCGATTTTCGCCCCCGTAAACCTCTATATTGCAATTTTAATCGAAATAGTTAGAGCCGTTTTCGAGAACGTGATTACAAATATTTATATACAAATATTCCTCGTTTAATAGTATAGGATTATAGCTGTTCTATTTTTGTATAACTTGTATTTTTTAGTTTAATGCGTTTTTTCCTTTTGAGGTACGGAACCCTAAAAAATGACTGGTACACACGGCTACACATCAAGCTATAAATTTCCAGTTTGTGCTGATCTCGCATTGTATAGGATTTCCGTACAATGCGAGGTCAGCTTATACTGGAAATGTATAGCTTGATGTGTAGCCGTGTGTACTTTTTTATATTTAAAAAAGATTTAACTATTTTTGACTTTACGAAATAACAAGCAGTGATAGCCTAGTGGTGTGACCGTCGGACTGCCAAGTCATCAGTCTCGAGTTCGAGCCCAAGGCACCCACCTCTGACTTTTCGTATTGTATAAATATCACTTGCTTCAAAAACGGTGAAGGAAAACATCGTGAGGAAAACTGGCTTGCCTGAGAGATATTTCACGACGGCATATGAAGCCAAGTCAGAGGCCCATGGGCGGCTTTAAAACTCTGGTTAGTCACTAACCACACGAAAAAAAAAGAAATAAAGGCTTTACTAACGTACCATAAAAGGCTAATAACTAAAAACAAAACCAGCCTACCACCAGCTGATTAGAATCGTCTCATTTTCAAGGTTCTCTATAAATTCATGGAGTCGTTACCACAGGCCAGTGGCATTTATTATTTAAGTGGAAAGGTGACCTCTGATTTGTGTCCAGTGTACTTTAATTAATTGAGGTACCACGTTTTTGCACAGATGTAAGCCTGATTTACGCAGTGTGATTTAATTGCTTGTGGCTTACCATAAGTTGCATGATGAAGCAACAGAAACCCAGGCAGTGATATACAAGGCAGTAATATTTTGATAATTTCACTGTATGTGCAATCCCGTTAAATTGTGAGACGGTCAATGATTGGTTTTTGTGTTTACAACAGTTTTTTTTGCAATTGGCGGAAGAGTTGTCCAATCAAAACGCACGAAGTCCCCACTACAAACTTGACTCATAATATACCTAGGGTTATTATAAAATCACTACAGCGTTCCCGTGAAATTATAATAACACTAAAAAAAGTCCGTTAAATTGTGAGAAATGGAGGCGGTTGATAAAGTTTCGTGCAATTATAATTTCACTAGTGAAATTGAGCAGTGGTGGCCCAGTGGTGACGGCCGCGACTTACGAGTTGTAGGTCGTAGGTTCGAACCCAGACAGGCGCTTTACTTTGTGTAAATTATTTCATCACCACTGCTCTCAAAACGGTGAAGGAAAACATCGTGAGGGAACCGGCATGTCCTAGAACCGAAAATTCGAAGACGTGTGACATATACCAACCCGCACTGGGCCCGCGTGGTGGATTACGGCCCGCTCCATCTCACAGAGAGGAGGCCTGTGTCCCAGCAGTGGGAACATTATAGGCTGATGATGATGAAGATAGTGAAATTATAATACCACTGGTTTGACAAGACATATATGTATACTCGTACTCACGTTTTCGAAATCGGCTCTAACGAATTCGATGAAAGTTGCAATATAGTCACGGGGGTGAAAAATCGATATAGCTGGGTTTCATAACTGAGAAAATTAATTTTCTCTATTTTCACAGTCTCGGGAATGTGATAAAACGTTGGTTTACCTGGACGATATGTTTATCTCTATTTTCACCCGAGCAGAGCTCGGTCGACCGTACTAGTGATAATGTATGCAAAATTCAATAGTGTTGAGTCTTGGGTTCAACAATCGAATCGAAAGGTTGATCAACCCTCTTTGTATAAGTACATAAAATATAATATTCTGCATAATATAATACCTTCTAGTTTAGTATTATACGAATGACCTCGCCTTGTTATTCACCTTTAGTTTGGTACCATTTACTTATTGTTAATTCTTCATTCTCATGCTCGTTTAAGTTTTATCGTTTTATAAAATCTAATATACCATTCCTCATAAAATGGTTAGACATATTGCGTAGTAAAATAGAGTGACATATGCGTGCACTGACAGGACAAGTCCACTGAAATCTGTGGGGTTCTTTCCGCAAACACCATTTCAAACAGTTGTCTGCATGGTCCTTACATAATCTCGCCTAGATTATGATGTATGGACTTTAAAAGAGACTTAATCTCTGAGTGTGAGTGTTATTGGGTTTTTCCATCTGGAATTTCTCAGTAGAAGCCCGGAGTCTGGATTTGTGCCCGGTTGATAGCAATAGGCTCACTCCCTATTTCATGGGACATAACTGGCGAAATGTGGGTGTACTATAGGTACACCTTTGCATTACCCTTCGGGGATTACAGGCGTGATGTTATGTTATGTGTTTATCTCTGAATTTCTGTCGTGTTTTTTCTCAGAGTAGTCGGATAGCAGTGTTTGTATTGTGTTACCAACTTACAGAAATAAATCTCATTTGTCATTCAACCAATCATGATAAGGAGGCGAACTTGTTGTCACAAACCGGTCACAAATCCAGACGAGAATAAGGTCAAAGTTATTAGTAAGTATATATTGTGATACAGCCTAATGAAAGTTTTCATAAAAATTCACGCCACCAGGTGGCGCCATTTTGGCAAGAGGTCATCCATTTCGACAGTGAATATAAAATAAATATGATGACGTTCATCATTCTTATCATTCATTCGTTTTTTTCATTGTTCAGTCACGACTAGACAATAGGCTTGGAAACTTTTGACAGGTGCCCGGATATGACGTCTCAGTGCTGCCAACAAACCCTCATTGCAACACTTACAGTGGCAAATATATAAATAATAAATTATATAATCAATGTATACAAAATATTGTAAAACATTTTAAAAGAGTAACGGTGGAGTTTCTTGACCATTCTTCTCGATTCGAAAACTACCTTTTATAAGGGGCGACTAGAATCAATTCTATTTTTTGTAAATTTTGACGTTCTAATGTGCCTTTTATGTGCCTAATTGAAAAAAAAAAATTAACTTTGACTTTAAATGTCTTTCATTTTGACAAATCAACAATATTCATTGGGTTATTCACGTGGTCAGAGCAGATGACTTTTTCAAACTTAAGAAGCAAAAGCAATGGACCATTTTCCTTCAAAATCCTACGGATTAAGATAGAAATGTGTGTTACGCAATTTTGGTGCACGTGGGCCGTCTGTTTGTAAATAACTTAAAAACTTTAAACCTTCAAAAAGCTTTGTAAACACACATTTGAGATTGAGTTATCTGAAGCAGCATTTAGTGCATTAATTTTGACGTGTTTCTAACTGAGTCATATTGTTCCAGTCTCGTCTAATGTAGTTGTTTTCGAAAAAAAAATCCATTTAGATTCCAGAGCGACTTTCAATTAGGTCCCCATAAATATTTTTCCACACTCACTAATATTATAAATATGAAAGTGAGTTTGTTTGTTTGTTTCGCTTTCACGCTAAAGCGGCTGAACGGATTTGGATGAAATATGGCACATGACCTGGGTTAGGACCTAAAATATTTTTTTCACTCCTCTTGCTGAAAGTGGCCGTCATTGTAAAAGAGCGGGGAAAAAATAGCATTACTTGCTCTAGGGGAAAAAGTAATTTTTTTTTAATTTTTGTCTGTGTCTAACGAGCCTTGAAAAACGAAAAAGTCTTTATTCTTTTGTAGAATAATCATGATTATGGACTCGACTTATTACTGGTTCACAAAAAAAAGAACATTTAATTTTTGAAAATGGAACTAAATGCGGCTATCTCTTTGGTAAAATGCGTGCATTGCGTTGCGGCTACAGAAGAAATAAAAATACATTGGCGCGATATCTTTAGAATTTTTCTCTAATTACGAATTGAATTGGTGACCGTAATATAATTTAAAACATTGAAAATGCCATCATCTAGTGAGAACATCTTCACAGAGGACTGAAATTAAGTTGCCGGAAAAAAACATTTCGTTAAATATCCAGAATTGTACAAATTGTACATTTAAATAAAATAAACTATTTAATATTGTATTGGATTATTTTATTTTCTCGCAATCGCAGTGAAAAGTAGAGTGTAACACACGGCGCTAAAACCCATTATAACTCGGTTTCTATTAACTCCCTCGTCAAAGCTCGGGAGTAAAACTACCTCGTTACAATGGGTTATTTTAGCCCCTCGTATAACAATCTACTATTATTCCGGTGTTCTCACGGGATCGAGACTTATGCGGGTGAAAGCACTGGCGCAGCTAGTCATGAATATTTTTAAACGATGAAAATGGGAACGTGTATAGTACTCTGTTGCATTTTCTTGTTTGTTTTAAAACGGCTGTCTCATTGTATTCGATCCATGGTTGGTAACCCTTAGCTTTTCAAAACGTTCAGATGACCACACTGATTTATTAATAAACAATTACTAAAAAACCCAAATATTATTAAAGGTTAATGCCTCGTTGGTCTAGTGGTCGCAAGCGCTACTGCTGAGCATGAGGTCCTGGGTTCGATTCCCGGGTCGGGCAAAGTGTTATTGGGTTTTTCTATCTGAAATTTCTCAGTAGTAGCCCGGAGTCTGGATTTGTGCCCGGTTGATGGCAATAGGCTCGCCCCCTATTACATGGGACTTAAACATAACTGGCGAAATGTGGGTGTACCTGCTACAGGGACACCTCTGCCCAACCCTTCTGGGAAACAAGGCGTGATGTTATGTTAATATAATATAATACATTTTTGAAACACTTGACTGTTTATTACGTTTTGTATATAGTATTTTTTTTTTATGTTTCCCTTTCAGAATAAGAAAAAAAATCTCATTTAGTTGAAACGTAAGAAAATAAGGTCAGTACGTGGATCGACTTTGGTTATGAACCTAATTAACAATTATTTCGATATTTTTTTTACGTTTTCTTTTTTTTTCTCGAATTAACAGTAGAAATTCTGATACATTAACTGTGTCGCGGTTATCAGACGATAAACATGGCACAGTGTAAACCAAAACTACCCACATTTGTTAACATAACCGGAGGCCCCCAAACAATAGAAAAGATTCCAGCTAGAGTATTTCGAAATTGCCCCGATGTGATGTCGCGATCGAATGATATGGGTCAATGTCTGGTTGCGCGTCATTCGTCCAAGGTTCAATACCTGGACTATGCTATTATAAGACTGCAACATACTAAGTTCTTTGATAAATTGTAATGGATACATAATCATTAAGAATAGGTTAGCGACAAAGCAAAATGGAGAAAGAAAACATCGTGAGAAACCGGCATGAACTAGAACAAAAAAATCGAAGACATGTGACATCCGCACAGGGCCCACGTGATTGATTACAACTCACTCCCTCTCACAGAGAGGAGGCGTGTCGCAGCAGTGGGAAAATTATGCAAGCGATGAAGCAAAAGGAATATGTACCCAACGATCGTAGCAGCGTTCTGTAATTTCTGCCTACCCCTATGGGAGAAAGCGTGAGTTTTTGCATGTGTATGTGTAAGAAAGGATACTATAATTGTTTTTTTGTAATGGAAAATAAGCAGTGATGGGCTATTGGTGTGACCGTCAGACTGCCAAGACAATTAGCTGTGCTGCTGGGGAGTTTGTTGCGCCACTTCTTCTTCCCAGCTAAAGCACTAGGAAGTGGTAAAAGGTGGGCGTTTTGGGGGACTGTCTTATGTAATTTTGACGTTCGAAAAGTGCTGATTCTCAGCCTAGTTTGAATAAATGACTTTTGAATTTGGAATAGATCTTGAGTTCGAACCCAAGGCACGCATCTCTGACTTTTCGGATTCATGTGCGTATTGTATAAAATTTATCACATGCTCCAAAAACGGTGAAGGAAAACGGCATGTGAAGCCAAGTCAGAGGCCCATGGACGGCTACTATAGGTTGATGTTATGTTATGTGTAACTTACCTTCACCGCAATATACCTATGCCTTATAATCCACCTAACATAATTTGCAGCCTTTTTTCAACGTAATATTTTAAAACCGAATACTTTATTCATCTACCTGCCTGGGCTCCCCAAACCCTCAAGAGGGAAAAAGAACGTACGTTTCTTTCATATTCGACCCCATTTTCTAATATACAGTGGGGTTCAGCAACATTTTTCGCGTTTACTGTTCAAATATTAATTTCCTGACCTTTTGGCCCCTTTGCGGCACTTGTGGCGAAATGTGGGGAAAGTTAATAACTCCCCGAGTCTCCATTAAGTGATAAAAGTGTTTAAATATGACATTTTAGTGGTGGTTCTAAATGTATACATTTCAACTAATACGTTTTGGAAATGAATAAAAAATTACTTATGCTTTGAAAGAAAATATGGCCGATTGATGGGACTGATCCTATAATCCTACATTATAAACAGGGTAAGTTTTTATCCAGTGCGCAAACTTTAAAACCTGACTTTAAAAAAAAAAATCACCTGTTCCCTACACTTTGACGAGTTATGCGAACATAAATCTAGGGAACAGCTGATTTTTTTTGCGATTTCAGGTTTGGTCCCATAATAAAAGTTGTTCATAATGATGAGTAAAGTGACGTGTTAAAGTTTGCGCATTGGATAAAAACTTACCCTGTTTATCCAGGATGGCGATTTAGTCACCTGCATCCGTCAAGGAAGTGACTCTACCCGTCATACGAAACAACTTTTACTATTAAACTCATATCCAATATCAATGCTATTATTATTATTATACACCGTGAAATTTGAATCACAGTTTTGCTAGAACAAACTTTATTCAGACCATTCTACAGAATCCAATAAAAAAAAACATAAATTGGTTTTTGAAAAAACACAAAAAGACAAAGTTTAAAATGTCAAGATTATCTACTGCTTACTAAATTTCATTTATGGAGGTACATTTCCCTTTAGACAATGCTGTGTCCCGTGCGTGGTGTCTGTGTTGTAGGGAGTAACGATAATCTTGACATTTTAAACTTTGTGTTTTTTCAAAAAACAATTGTGTTTTTTTTTATTGGATGCTGTAGAATGGTAGTAGACCATGGTCTGAACAACGTTTGTTCTAGCAAAACTTTGATTCAAATTTCACGGTGTATAAGTGCAATATCTAAGCATAAACCTTCCAAAAAAAATCTCCAAATAATGGGGCAAACTGCATCAAGTTTGATGCAGTTTTCCCGTTGTGTAGTATTATAGATCTAAGCGGTCACACAGACTGACAAGACTTCAATTAAATGTAGGTATTCTATAGATATTGCTTACTTGTAACGTTTCAAAAACAAAGTCAAATTCAGTTTAATAATAATTAGAACATCATTTCAAAACATGTTTTTCACATAATTCAAAATCAATACAGCTTTCATCAATTCAATAAACCATTCAGTTATTCACACCTTAAAGGTAAAAAAATATTGTCTTAAAATACCTGACCTCAGTCAATCATTGTATCGACCTCGTCGTTAATATAATCAATGTATTATTTTAGCCACACCTGCTTCTCTGCTGATGCCATCATAACAAACACGACCGGGTATTGAACCCGGGACTTTGAGGTAGCTTTGATGTTGAACGAACGGAAATGTGAGGTCAGGAGGACATTAATCTTGAGGAAAAATGTAATTCGTTTGATGAAATAATTTGGCTGTTAGGTTTCCTCTGTGTGGTGAAGATTTCATTTTATTGTTCAACTTAATCAAAATTATAAGAAAGACATATTCGAAAAAAAATAATTGGTTGTCTCTGAAGTCGGTTTACGGACGATAATTTTACGTGATAACGTCACAAGCCGAACGCTTAGGCCGATTATGCCTCTCTATCGCTTGTTCCGCGCTCTCACTTGCACGCTCGGCTCAGGCGGAACGTGACACTTTTTCGTGCGTGCAGCCGGCGTTCATCGATTTATAAGACGTTATCACGTCAAAAAAAAATACATATTGAACTACGTATTTCACCTTCGTGGGCAAAAGTGTATAGCCTGTTAACATTAACTATATGCATATCCAAATTCCTGACTACTACTGAAAATTTCAGGAAAAACTCAATAGGGACGACAACAAAAAGAAAATCTGTCCATCAGGTAGATTATAAAAAAATATTGGACACGTATTTTTTCTTTTTTTACGTTACCAAAAGATTACGGCGATACATTGATTTAAAATGTGCCATGACGTCACGAGTATATAGATGTTATACTTACTTGTGACGTAGCGGCCCACACTCCCCAACTTTAAAGCGTTTTATCTAAGTCATTTGTTATTAATATGATAAAGCAAAAAATACGTGTCTAATATTTTTTTATTATCTGACTGATGGACTAAATATTTTTTTTTTTTGACCTTGGCATCGTCCCTATTATACTGCGCTACCCGGGGATCGAACTCGGGACGCCACTCAGCAGTCGCGCTCGCGACTACTAGACCGAAGCGGCAGATACATTACATCTTACGTCCGTCGTCTAAGACGCTACTCAAAAGTAACCGATTTACAACGCGTTAAAATTAGTTCGTGATAAACTCAAACTCAAAGCATTTATTTCAAATTAACAAATTACAGGTACTTTTGAATTGTCAAGGGACGATGCACGGAGGACTTAGCTTAACTCTATAACTATGACATTAAAACATAAAATAATAAAAAAAACAATGGCACTCCGGGAGTACCGACAGAAGTGAAAAATTGAACAAGTTCGCCTTGGTGGATGAAAAATACTCGTATAGAACATTGGTCCCTAACCTTATCTAAATAAAGAGCACAATTGCGTTTACAAAAATGAGGTGTCGGTAACGGTGTCGCGAAATGCCCAAAGTGCCTAAAGAAGTTTTCACTTCAAAAACGCAGTTAACTCAGACATTTTTAAATGACGAAGTGAATACTCTATTAATTCAGCCATTTTATAGAGTGACTATTATAATCTAGATCCAGACTAAGACGTAGACAGTGGCAATAACACCATCAGTCAACTTGGCAACTGGTCGGCTGTGTAAATCATAATGCTGTGTGTTTAGTGTGTATCGCCAGCCATTGTGTTGTAGTACTACGTTCTATTCTTTAGTACGGTATTACTGTTTGATTTTTAACCGACTTCCAAGAGGAGGAGATTCTCAATTCGACTGTGTTCTTTTTTTTAAGTGAAAACTTCTTTAGGCGCGTTGGGCATTTTTGAGATGGAGAAAAAAAAATTGAACTCGCGACACCGTTACCGACACCTCATTTTTGTAAACGCGATTGTGCTCTTTATTTATATTGCGTTACGGATCAATGTTCTATGCAAGTATTTTTACTTTAAAGGTTTTGGAAGTATTTTTTTTGTAAACGCGGTTGTGCTCTTTATTTAGATAAGGTTACGGACCAATGTTCTTTATAAGTATTTTTGTTCCACCAAGGCGGTGTTCAAGTTTTCACTTCTGTCGGCACTCCCGGAGTGCCACTTTTTTTTGTACTTTTGTTACGCGATTACGTCTTTTGTTACGCAGAAGATCATACTTCAAAAGTGGTTCCATATAAATATTATTAACTTTGCTTGGGTAGTTTTTGAGTTAGGTTCAATAATACATATTTTTTCTCACTTAGAATGTGGATGATATGATAAGTTCCTGTTACTGTTATTTACATAGCAGGTAGTGGTATTCGAATTTGTGTGGGGTAGGTAACACAACTAAAAAGTGAAAAATAAAAACTTTCTACGAAAAAAAAAGCAACCGACTTCCAAAAAAAAAAAACAATACAAAGTAAAAAAAATTTTTTATTTTTAACCGACTTCCAAAAAGGAGGAGGTTATATGTTCGACGCGTATGTTTGTTTTTTTTTTTTTTTTTTTTTTTTTTTTTTTTTTATGTATGTCCACCGATTTCTCTGTCATTTGTGGACCGATTTTGAAAATTCTTTTATTGTTTGAAAGGGTATGCTCCCAAATTGGTCCCATATAAATTTTATTAACTTTGCTTGGGTAGTTTTTGAGTTAACTACAAAATACGTATTTTTTTCCCACTTAGTATGTAGATGATATGATAAGTTCCTGTCACTGGTAGCAGGTAGTGGTATTCGAATGTGTGTGGGGTAGGTACCACAACTAAAAAGTGAAAAATAAAAACTTTTTACAAAAAAAAAACAACCGACTTCCAAAAAAAAACACTACAAAGTGAAAAATAACTTTAATTTCGGAAGTCGGTGGCAAAAAACGAAAACACAAAACCCAAGACACCGACTTCCGAAATTAAAGTTATTTTTCACTTTGTAGTGTTTTTTTTTGGAAGTCGGTTGTTTTTTTTTTGTAAAAAGTTTTTTTATTTTAGTTGAAACATTCGCCACATTAAGAGTCCGAACTTCGCCAACAATTTTCTTGAATCACTTCTTTTTCTTTAAGCAGATATCAAATGCTTCACTTTTAGTTAATTTTTGCCTTTCATTCGACATCTGCGAGCAATAAAAGAGCTATGAAATAGGCTTTGTATATTGCCGTTCTTATTAATATCTTCCCGGACAATCAATCACAAAAAAGTAGACGATTTTAGGAAAATCGTCTACTTTTACAATGTTTGTAAATAATTGTGAGCACCATGTATCTATCACATAATTAAATTATCTGTCGTTGCTTAATTTTTAATTCTTTTTACCCATTGTGGTATAGCAATTTTATTCTAGGTGCATCGTCTTCACATATAATTATTTGACTAATGTACGTACTTATATAAACTATTGTAAAACATTTTAAAAGAGTAACGGTGGAGTTTCTTGCCCATTCTTCTCCATACGAAAACTACCTTTTGGAAGGGGCGACTAGAATCAATTTTATTATTTTGTAAATTTTGACGTTCAAAAGTGTCATACATGGGCCTATTTGAAATAAATGATTTGACGTTGAGTTTGAATCAATTATATATTAAGTTAGAGAGATGTGATGTGAGTCTGTGGAAGCGACAGGTCGTCGGGCCGAGCCGTGTCTGATATCAGCTGAACTACCTTGCCTTGCTTTCCCAAGACATAAGTTTTTGCTGACATACCCTGCCTTATCACCAATCACTTTTCAAGCGTGGTGGTGAATACCTATTCCTTCTCTGAGACGTGAAAACAGACCTTTGCTCTGCAGTGTAACATTCCACGCTGCTAATATAACTCCAATCACCAGAGCTCACATAAATTAATGTGGCCCATTCCTAGCACTCTATAAACCACGCATACCACAAGCTCGATAAATACCTTTGTATTATTAAGGCAAGCAGACATTACAGTACCATACATTTTATATTTCTATACAAATAAGTAAACACTGTGCGGTCTGCCTGCACTTAAAATAATTGAACAGTTGAATTTTAAAACGTCTATCGATGTCATTCATTACGAATCCTTCATGTTCTTCTCGATGTTTCACCGTTAGTGCATTTTGGGGAATAAAATTATATTTTTTTAATTTGATTTTGTTACCTGAATGGTGCGTTTTGAGGAATACTTTTGGTGCGCTTCGAGGTATACCCCGTAGTGTGCGATGGTTCATGCAAAGCGTACGAAAGCGATGTAGGATGTTTTGTGTTGAGGTGCAGCATACCCAAACTTGCGTCACCCTTTAGGTACCGGTCCCACCGCCGACGAGGAAGCAACTAGCTATCAACGATTTACAAAAGATTGTAGGTCTCGTGTTGGTAAAAGAGATACTTATATTAGTTGATTGCTGACTGTACACATCGGTGGTGAGTACTCGTTTGTCACAGCGACAAGAACTATCAACGACAGTACTCGTTCAGTCCGCTCAGTTGGCGGGCAGATCACTCGCTGAGAGATGAATCATTTCAAAGAAAAGTAGTTTAGGATAGCCTCGTTGGTTGCAAGCGCTAATGCTGAGCATTGAGCTTGAGTGGGAACATGTTATTGGGTGGTCACCGTCGCGCTCTCGCTGCTCTTTGCACGTCAACTCGTTTTTAATTGCTAACTCTACTCGCTGTTCCATAATTGCTGACGGTGGGACAGGTGCCTTACATTTGTCCACGTTAACGGACGGGCGGTGGACACACGGCCAAAATAAATGTATGTATCGCTAATTCGGCGCTGTCATCTCGTTCTCGTCGACGTGGCGGTGGATAAACGACCTTACTGTGTACCAATAAAAAGTGTGTACAATAACTGTGCTCGATAAATACCTGTGTACTATTAGCAACCTTGCATGAGTCGAATTATAATAGCCACATTGATGGCTACATATTTGACGACTGTAGCTTTAAAATGGATTGGATCCATGCCAGAACTATGGATTTAATAGAAAAGGTCCATTTGAAATATTAGCGTTGGATTTTAAACAACTTTATTGAATTTATTTGGCCCGTGGACAAGACCTATCCAACGCAAACTTGGTTACATTATAACATAAAGCTTGTTTTTTCCTAAGGGGTGGGCTGAAGTTTATAGTACACCCACATTTCGCTAGTAAAATCTGAGTCCTGTGTAATGGGAGGCTAGCCTGTTGCCAAAGGGCACAAATCCAAACTCCAAGCTGAATTGCAAGCCGATTCCCGGCCACCTTAGACACGGGCTTGCGGACGGTTAGGGTGACCAGGCCCGGGTCGACGGCGCGTTGTGTTTCACGCACGCCTCAAAGACATTTCAGCAGAACTGACGGGGTCCGCTAGGGCCAATGCCTGCCGGGGTCGCGGGAAAGCGTGAATGGGATACCGTGGTCCCTGGTAACATACAGGCAACTGAAGGAACACAGGTGGGTTTTAGCCAGTAGGAGTCTGACACGCCCTCCCCGCTCCGCCCAGAGCAGGAGAAGTTATTTGATAATTTCCCAACCAAAACACATAAAAAAGGCTGTTATTAAGAAATTTCTAATGGAAAAACTCAATCACGCTTTTCTCGACCTGAGAATCGAACCCAGGACTTCATGTTCAGCATTCACACTTGCGACCACTGGACAAACAAGTATTAAATGAATCTTCGTAGGATTTTACAGTACTTGATTTTTTAGGGTTCCGTACCTCAAAAGGAAAAAAAACGGAACCCTTATAGGATCACTTTGTTGTCCGTCTGTCTGTCGTGGAGGTATCAAGCTGAAATTCATATCAAATACTCAGGTCTACTGTACCTTGGAGCTGTGAAAAATCAAACTTCTGAGCTAACGCAATCAAAACATACAGCCGTTTATGCTGCAAAGTTTCGACACTCGCAAGGGAATCAAAACCTACAGGGTACTTCCCGTGAACTCAGAATCTTGAAATTTGGTACGAAGCAACGTCTTATAGCGCAGATAAAGGAAAAATTGCGAAAAGCATAAATTTTTAGTTACATCATTTTAATAAAAATATTTTTAATAATTCTAAACTTACTACCCCTTTCCTTATGAACGCGGTTTGTACGGAACCCTCGGTGCGCGAGTCCGACTCGCACTTGGCCGGTTTTTTTTCTATAATACCTACCCTTATTGATGTGTATTTTCTGTGTCTTTGTTCTAGTGAACCTTCTGTGTTTTGATTTTATGGCAAATCGTCTCGACTATAGAGTGACCATGAAATGTTTGTGTACACAAAATATTTATAAGTTCATAACATTTAGGCATGACTTTACGACCTTGATCGCACAAAGTGATTTATAAGTATTTAACTAGGTTAAAGTTGGTGCAATTGAGTTGTAAATCAATGTTTAGTTAGTTATGATTTCAGACATTGCTAATTGGCTAATATTTTCAGCATAGCGTAAGTTATTCGCGTATTTGATAGAACATGAAAAAAAAATACCTTCACCTTTTGTTTAAAAATGTGGTAAAAGAATCTCTCTGCACAGTCTTTTCCCAAATATGTTGGGGTCGGCTTCCAGTCTAACTAGATGCACCTAAGAGCTACCAAGAGTTTGAAAATGATGGAGGACCTCTACAACCCAGCTACCGGGTAATAACTGGGTTGTGGAGGTCAGATAGACAGTCGTTCCTTGTAAAATACTGGTATTCAGCTGCATCTGGTTTGACTGGAAGTCGAACCCAACATAGTTGGAAAAAGGCAAGGGAGTTGATGATGAACGGAATAATTTCCAAACTCCTGTATAGTTTAGAAATTACGATTTCTTGCCTTCTTTTGATAGCTCTTAGGCCTTTATTTGCGTGTGATTATCCTTCACACTGGGGAGGGCGGAGAGGTTTGTTAGACATTAGACTCTTACTGACTAAAATCACACGGTGTTCTTCAATTATTTATTTATTTAAACTTTTCACACTCAAAACAGGTACAAAGGCGGACTTAATGCCTATTAACCAATACCAGCTTAACCAACAACAACCAACCTGGCCAACCTTGCCTTAACTTGGCCAATTAACTTTGGCCAAAGTGAGATGACATTTATCATCTCACAAATACATCATGACATCATACATATATTAAAGGCCACATTTAACGTTGTAACTGCAGCCTAATTTTAAAGCTCAAAGATGTAAATCTATCAACTAAACCAGTACTCCGCAATTATTATCAACATTATTAATTATGATTTAATAAGAAAGTGTTTATGAGCAGTGTGACTGAATTGAACCAATGCCAAACTATTCGGCATGGATTGCTTCATGTTCCATTAAACTAATAAAGAAAGTACAGTATTTTTTATCTGGGTTTATTCATAGTTTTATTTACCAATTTTCTTGTGAAGGAAAACGCTAAGAAGTTAAAAATCTTCTACACATAAACCTACATGGGCACTTATGAAATATCAGAAGCTAGTTGCACGGTTCCAATTGGTCGTTTCCTATGGAGAAGAGCCGGCAAGAAACTTCACTCATTTAATAATAATTGGCTTTTAATTTTTTTTCAAATAATTGTGTTAACAACAGTGTAGGCCTGACAACAAGTACAGTCGAACCTGGATAAGCGAGAGTTCATGGAACCGCAATCTCTTTTTCGGTTATAGAGGTTTATCATTCTAGCTTATAGCGGTACAGGAAGGGCCGTTTTCACTTATAGATGTTGAGGCTGGTTGGGAAGGTTGAAAGGAACAAAAACAATGTTAATTCCAGGAAATTTAAAAGGATGATTTATAAATAGCAGATGTCAAATTACGCTCGACTGTCACTTATAAAGGTACAGGGCAGGAGCAGTCTCAGTTATAGTTGTCCATGAGTGAAAAACGACTGTCTCTTATAGAGATTTCCGTTTCTCACTTATAGAGGTTGCAGAGAGATAAAATGACGGGACCTGGCAATAACTCTCATTTATAGAGTTTTCTGGCTTACCCAGTTCTCACTTACTCAGGTTTGACTGTACCAGGTACCAACCATAATAGAAAATGATAAAAAAACCGAAACATCTATCAGTCTACAAGGTCTTCGACGTTCTCACATTCGTAAAAATAGAAAATAATCTGTAACGAGTGTAAAAAACACTCACTCACGATTTTTCACACCAAAAATAAAAGTCTTTTCCCATCTAGAATGTTTGCTTAATGTTGCGTGATGTATATGTCACGGCTAAAACCCGAAGTGTGGCTACACCTAGTTTTAGCCGGCTAGAACTTGGTGCGGTTAGCAGTTGGTTAAAGTTAGTTGTAGCAAATGAAAATGGCTGAATGAAAGGTAGGTTAGGTTAGGTTAGAACTGTGACCACATTACACACCGCACGAGCCGAGCGAGCGAAGCGAGCGGTGCCGCGGCAGCGGCCGGCGAGTGCCAGGATCCATTTAGGCAAGTTTAACCAACTGCTACCGGCCGCACCTAGTTCTAGCCGGCTAAAACTAGGTGTAGCCGCACTTCGGGTTTTAGCCGTGACATATATAATGTGTAGATAACGGCTATGAAAAATATCAAATCCGTTCAGTCGTCAAACTCAAACTCAAAGCATTTATTTCAAATAAACCAATTACAGGCACTTTTGAATTGTCAACGAGTCCGCTAGTCAGAAATATGAAGCTAGTTGCCCATTCCAAAGCGTTTTAGCGATAAACAAATTCATTTTCGCATTGTATTAGAAAGAAAAAAAATATAAATTTGTCACAGAAACACGTGCATAAAAGAAGAGAACAATAAAATAAAACAATGATTTAAATATAATCACGAGCACAAAACAGAAATATGTGGCAGCTGCTGGCACGTCATGACTGTGACAAGAAGGCTTCCACTCAGCATGATGCTGTGCTATGGGGACCCACAGCACAGCGCTGATTTTCAGTGGTCACCCGAAAAAGGAGACGAATACGAGTTAGGATTAAGATTCATAAAATAATCATCAATAATAAAATCATTTCAGTCTGATTAGTAAATTTGGATGGTGTCCAAATTTTGTATTTTTTGTCCCTCTTGTAGATTTAAAAAAAATATTGAACACGTATTTTTTCTTTTTTGACGTAATCAAAAAATTACGGCGCTACATTAAGTTAAAATGAGGCATGACGTCACGCCTTGCTAGATTTTATACGACGTTGTGACGTAACGAGCCCCCACTCCCCAACTTTAATGCGTGTTTTCTAAGTTATTAATTATTAATATGATAAAGCAAAAAATACGTGTCTAGTATTTTTTTATTATCTGAAAGTCGGACTAAATAGAATTTCTTTTTTTTTACCTAGGCAACTACCCAATTATATCCCAATAAAAATATTCTGATTCGTGGTCACAATACTGTAGTAAGTAAACAATGCGTGAATCACACACATACAGACAGACAAGCGGCTGTAAAAAATTGTAAACATTGGCACGGACCCACGGGACACAGCGCGTTGTCACATCGTGGACATTCCAGTGTTTTTAGTCATTAATAGTTAGCATGATGTTCTTTGAGATTCTCTTATTTTGTTGTATATTGGCGCATTGCCTGAAAGGTGATGGAGAGCGAGTTCGAATAATTTAGGTTAAAACTAGATTCCTCATATTAAGTCTCAAAGCTAGATTGTTATCTATGAAAAATCTTTGTGGTATTATGCACCAAATATTCTAATCTAGTAAAAAAAAACATGTCTAAGAACCATTGCTAGAAAACCTGCTTTCAAATAAAAAAAACCGTATTCAAATCGGTTCACCCGTTTAAGAGCTACGGTGACACAGACAGACAGCGGTCAAACTTATAACACCCCCACCCCTCTAGTCGCGTTTTGTGTCTACTGTGTGACCGTGTGATCTTTTAAACTACACAATGGATTTTGATGTGGTTTCACCCAGGGACTGAAAGCGGTTACAGTTAAAGCTACCTCAAAAATATACCGGTACCGGTATATAATAAAGGTTGAGCTATACTGATACCTTTATAAATAAAGGTTGGGCTAAATCGTCATTTAACCTTTTCACAATTTCGGTACCGAAAAACGTGCGAGACACGCGGCGCGGGTGCTTACACAGTCGTGTCTTTCCGATCGGAAATAAAAACCACAGAGTGTGGCGGCGGTGCGTCAAAGAAAACCCCTATTAATTGAGGTTTAGGTAGTGCTACCGATACATTTATAAAGGTTAAGGTACTGCTACCGAAATATACCGGTATGCATTTCCAACCTCAAAACTCCGCTACTGAAAAAAAAACGGTATCGAAATATTTCGGTAACCTTTATTTAACGGTATGACGTCATACTGAAATTTAAAGGTACCTTAATTTTTGGGTAATTCAGTCCCTGGTTTCACCATTATTTAGAGTATTTATGTCGGAAGGTTTGTGTACGAGTATAACAAATTAAGCACAGAAATCTCGATGTTTTGACACGTCATTATTACACCCGTGCGAACCAGGGGCGGCTCGCTAGTGTTATTATAATGTACAGAACAGTTAATGTACAGAATGCGTAGATTTCGGCTTGGTAAGAGATCCACAGGAGAACCAAGGTAACCGACATAGCCCGAAGAATTGCCAAACTTAAGTGGCAATGGGCAGGGCACATTGTTCGCAGAACGGATGGCCGATGGGGTCGAAAGGTTCTGGAGTGGCGACCGCGTACCGGAAGACGTAGCGTTGGAAGGCCTCCCATAAGATATACCGATGACCTTGTGAAGGCCGCAGGAATCCGCTGGATGCGGAAAGCACAGAATCGGTAGAAGTGATGGTGCTTGGGGGAGGCCTATGTCCAGCAGTGGACGTCTTTCGGCTGAAATGATGATGATGATGATGAATGCGTCTTTTCACTCATTGCATGTGTTAGATGCTGAGAGGAATCTTATTATTCTGAAGCGATAATTTAATTTTGTATTATGGACAATTCGATTTGGGCTTTGTGTATGAAACAATAACTAGACGAGCTTTTGCAAAATGTAGGAGTCCCTTACATTCTTTCAAAAGTAAGTGGATAAAATTACTTAGGCATTCTTTTTATCTGCGACCACCTGTCTGACCTCCAGAATCCAGTTACTGGGTAACACGATACTTCTTGGTAAGCCTGATGGTCAGACTTGGGCTTCTGACTACCCGTTACGACGGCCAAAGATCTATAAATGACAGCCGGGACCAACGGCTTAACGTGCTTTCCGATGCACGGAGGGGTCTTGGTATGTAATGGATGGTCACCCATCTATAGTCCGACCCCGGCAAGCGTTATTATTTAGCCACAAACCCCTTTAGTAGTCTTTTCAAAGAGTAAAATGCTAGGAAGTAATAATTATTATCAAAGAATATTAAATCCCCATTAAATTTGGTAAGCCAGATGTTTCAGTTTTGGTCAGGAGCTGAATATTAGTTTATACATTACAGCACCGCGCCTCAAAACTTTGGATTACACTGTAGTGCAAATTAAGTGGTTCTCTACATCTGCACTGCAGTGTAAATGGAGTATTCTTTAGTTTAACCTTTTGGCTTTAGCACCTCGTTTTAATTCAAAGAGTTATTTTTTATAAAAAGTGTTGGCTTTATTTATTTTTGGCATAGAACGTAGTTTTATTATGTGGAAATTGATGAATGTGAGATTTAGGTAGGTAGGTACTATCACGGAAGCCCATAACTAATCACTTTGAAAACAAAATCCCGTGCACACGATGACCACATCTGTTACCACTCTGTTTCTATAGCGGCCGAGTGCTGTAAGCAAGAATAGTCCTTACGGTGGTTAGTTATGGCTTTCTGCGATAGTACAGTCAGCTGCAGAGAAATCTCACCCCCTAGCAATGTATTTTTACATACATAAACTCACACCTTCCCATGGGGGTAGGCAGAAACTGTAGAACGTCTTCTGCTATGATCTACGATTAAGATAGTATTACAAGGAAATATCGTCAGCAAGGAAAAGATAACTCGAGATATGACAACAAAGATTAAAATAGGCTGTCAGTCTACGAGAATATTTTTTTTTTGAGAAATATGCTACATAACCTTATTCATTTAAAAAAGTACACTCATAAATCTTTTCCTACATCCCATAAATACTTAATTCTAACTTCTACTTTCACCCCCTGTTCACCAGTTCACCCCTAGCCACACGAGTGATATACATTCACACAACCCCGGGGGTGAAACGGGGGTTGTAATGAATGCATCTGGAACGCGGCCTGGTACTATATACAAATACACACGCTTTTATTAAATACTCTCATTATGTCGGGCCTAATTAATTAAAATATGGTTGTACATACTTATGTACAACAATAACACATAATTATGCTTATAACACATAATCATGTTTTTGTTACCAGCATTGCCATACAACGTGGCAATGCTGCCAGCCTTTTGGGCACTTTTCCTATTGACAGCGATGTGGACGAATTTTTTGATGTCCTATTATTATTTCCCCTCCCCCTTTTTATATATTTGTACATATTATTATTTTAAGTCTGTTAGTTTTTAAATCATGCTACCAGCTTATTCGGGAATTAATTTATGGATTGGGATCAAAAGCCTATCCCTATTTTTTAAAATTTAAGGCTTGTAAAAATATTTTCATAAGTTCGCCCCCCATCACGTGTGGTTTATAAATCATAACTGGCGACATGTGGATGTAATATACAGTCTGTTATTTTAAAATATTTAATGTTTAACAAGGGAGTAAAGATGTTTCATAAATTGAACCCTTTCACCCCTTATTGGTTAATTTCCGAATAAATCTTTTCTAATCGTTCTTACCTTTAAACGGAATTACCTAAATTGACACAAAAATTGAGCATTTCCTAATTCCGTGCTGTAATTGTCTATTAGACAACTGCCTATTTCCGGGCAATGTAATGGTTTCTATCGTAGTTAAACGTTTCCGAATTAGGAACATCCTAATAAGAGGTTAATCTTAATAGGATTAGGATTCATATTTTTTATTTTTGTCATCGAAGTGTCGTAGGCTCTACTAAGTCACGTTTGGGGTAGGTTTGACTAATTAATGTGCCTAAAAGCTGTAAAACGAACCCAAAAAAAAACATACTTTTACAAAATAGCAATACATTGAAAATAGACTACATAGAGTCGGTTTTTAGGAGATGATCTCTCAGACTCAGAAGAAGAGAAGAAAAAGGAAAAGAAGATTTGTATTTTTGTATGTAACGAATAAACTTAAAAACTACTGGACCGATTTGAAAAATTCTTTCAGCAATGGATAGCTACATTATTAGCGAGTAACATAGGCTATATTTTATCCCCATACTCTTACGGGAACGGGAACTACGCGGGTGAAACCGTGTGACGTCCGCCAGTAATAATATTATAAACGCGAAAGTTTGTGAGGATGGATGGATGTTTGTTACCCTTTCACACAAAAACTTCTGAACGGATTTGAATGAAATTTGACACACAGATAGTTTATAACCTAGATTAACACATATTATACTTTTATCCTGATATTCCCACGGAATCGAGACTTATGTGGGTAAAACCGCGGGGCATTGCTAGTTTTCTATGAAAGGGATTGCATCAGTGGCGGCCTAGTGGTAACGGCCGCGACTAACGAATAGTAAGGTCGTGGGTTCGAACTCAAGCTGGAACTTTACTTTGTGTAAATTATTTCATCACCACTGCTCTCAAAACGGGGACGGAAAACGTCGTGAGGAAACCGGCATGTCCTAGAACTAAAAATTCGAAGACATGTGACATTTACCAACCCGCACTGGGCCCGCGTGGTGGATTACAGCCCAGTTGCTCTCTGAAAGAGGAGGCCTGTGTATCAGCATTGGGAACATTATAGACTGATTATGCTAGAACGAATTGTTTGTTCGGGTGACCACTGAAAATCAGCGCTGTGCTGTGGGTCCCCCATAGCACAGCATCATGCTGAGTGGAAGCCTTCTTGTCACAGTCATGTCGTGCAGCTGCCGCCTAAATAAATTCTGTTCTATGCTCGTGATTTGTTATGTACTTTGTGTTGTTCTCTGATTACTCTTGTTTTTTATGTATGCACGTGTTTCTGTGACAAATAAACCTATTTTTCTTTCTTTTCTTTTGTTTTATCTCGGAATATTTTTTCTATAGTAATTTTTATCGATTTTAGAACTGGAAAATTGCTCTATTATGAAACGTCTGTCGCATATTTCATTCTTAATCTTTCCTTTTTTTTCGTGAGGTTAGTGACTAATCTGGTGTCAAACTTTTTATGCCGCCCATGGGCCTCTGACTTCGCTTCACATGCCGTGGAGAAATATCTCTCAGGCATGCTGGTTTCCTCACGATGTTTTCCTTCACCATTTTTGAAGCAAGTGATAATTATACAATACGCACATGAATCTGAAAAGAGAGGTGCGTGCCTTGGGTTCGAACTCGAGACCTATAACTTGGCCGTCCGACGGTCTCACCACTAGGCTATCACTGCTATTCTTAATTAAGTTCAGCAAAATAATTGGATTCTTCAATTAGCAATAACATTCTATTGGAAATAGCCTTTAATTTTCTTTATATACCTACTACTATGTATACACTGGCCATTGCATATTATGGACTAGAGTTTGCTTTGAGAAAACCAACCTTAGGTCTTTCGTCCAGAGTTCCATTTCTATTACTACTAAAATAGTGTTAGGATCTTTTCAATAGGTTCTGTCAATGCAAAATCAACCTTATTTACATGTCGTTAAGGCGATATTTGTGTAAGCGTGTTCCATTTAGTCCCCAGTTGGATTGCTCTAGTTGCATTCATTACATCGCCGATCAGGGAATTGGAGAGATATTACATTTGGGACGGGGGTTCGATTTCCGGGCTGTGACGTAACGGATTGCGATTATTGATCTGTTTATTGTGTTCTGTTATTTCTTTGTGAATGTATTTTTTGGTCATTTGGTTAAGGAAGGAAGGGAGGGGAGACTATACTTGTTTTAGTGACAAAATGTATCGTATTTCCCTATTTTGTAACGGATTTATCCTGTAGTCCTTCTTTATTTGGAACAGTATAAGTATTTCTTTGAATAACCTTTTAATGTGACATGGACAATGTAAAAGCTTCTGCCCGCGTTAGTACTACGGCGCTAGCTAGTTGCTCGGCTCCTAAGAGTCCTAGCGTGATGTTAAGCGTAAATGCTTTCCTCAAGAATTGGGCTATCAAATAAAAAATAAAATCCGACTGATAGTTCCAGAGATTAGCGCGTTCAAGCAAACAAACAAGCAAAAAAACAAACTCTTCTGCTTTACTAACATACATACATAACATCACGCCTTGTTTCCCTGAAGAGTTGGGCAGAGGTGTCCCTGTAGCAGGTGCACCCACATTTCGCCAGTTATGTGTAAGTCCCATGTAATAGGGAGCGAGCTTATTGCCATCAACCGGGCACAAATCCAGACTCCGAGCTGCTACTGAGAAATTTCAGATGGAAAAACCCAATAACACTTTGCCCGTCCCGGGAATCGAACCCAGGACCCCATGCTCAGCAGTAGCGCTTGTGACCACTAGACTAACGAGGCAGTTCTTCTGCTTTATTATTATATTTATTAGCCTTGTTAGTTGGACAAACAAAGTGTAGTCTTCAGGCTCGTATTTGGCGTTTGCTTATATTTTGTATGTCCGTTTGCCAGTCGGCAAAGGCCTCCTCCAACCTTCTTCATTCCTGTCTCTCTCTGGCCACTCTGTCCCATGTCGTTCCAGCGACCTCTCTGATGTCATCATATTCCACCTTTTCTGTGGCCTACTTCTCTTTCTTCGGCCGTTTCTTGGGTACCACAGGGTAACTATTTTGCTCCATTTGTCAAAATATGCCCAGTTTTATTATTAATAGGGGAATTATAAAACATTCGAATAAAAAAAAAATTAGCGACTGATGATGAGATACTGTTTTAATAACTTGAGCGGTATGAATTTAAGTAAGCGAAAAATTAACTAAAATAACGACGAATATTGATTAATAATAAAATTCGGATCGTGCTTCCAATAAGTGGGTTGTGATTAATCCATTTCTGATATTAAAATTCTAGCCGTGCGACTAAATTACTGAGTGAGCGATTAGAAATACAGAGAGATGATTCACCAACAATAGAGGGGCAATCATTTGGGTTAGGTTAGATTAAAACTGTGACCATTAAATTGCGAAGGCGAGCGAGTGAAGCGAGTGTGCCACGGCAGCGGCTGGCGAGCGCCAGATCCCCTCTATTTTTAACCAACTTCCAAAAGAAGGAGGTTCTCAATTCGTCTGTATGTTTTTTTTTTTGCATGTTTGTTACGCGATTACTCCGCCAATTATGAATAGATTTTGATGATTCTTTTTTTCTTTGGTAGATCATACTTCAGAGGTGGTCCCATATAAATTGTATAAACTTTGCTTGGGTAGTTTTTGAGTTAGCTTCAATTATACGTATTTTTTCCCCACTTAGTATGTAGATGATATGGTAACTTTCTGTCACTGTTATTTACATAGCAGGTAGTGGTATTCGAATTTGTGCGGGGTAGGTACCACAACTAAAAAGTGAAAAATAAAAACTTTTTACAAAAAAAAAAAACAACCGACTTCCAAAAAAACACTACAAAGTCAAAAATAACTTAATTTCGGAAGTCGGTGGCAAAAAACGAAAATTCAAAACCAAAGACACCGAAGTTATTTTTGACTTTGTAGTGTTTTTTTGGAAGTCGGTTGTTTTTTTTTTGTAAAAAGTTTTTTGGTGAATCATTTGGGTTAGGTTAGAACTGTGACCAGCGAAATAGCGTTATTTATCACAAGGATAACTGTAAACAATCACTTAACAATGCAATTATGAGTAGGAAAAGGCATCTGTCATTAGTTTTTTCAAATATTGTGAAGCTTTTCATTTTGTATTTTAAGAAACTCAAATTTGTTTTTGCAAGTTGCTGTTCTCTTGATTTCTCGTCACTCGCAGTCAGTCGCTCACTTAGTAATACTATGACGTAAATTAATTATTTTTGTCACTCGTTTAAATACTAGGTACCCTTATTAATATAGAATAAAGATTAGTACATAAATGTGTAGTCATGGCGTCCTTGCTCATAAGTAAATAATAGTATATTCTATGTAATTTCTTACCACCGCTCTAAGGCTTCTCATTTGTAAAGAATCCATAGAATGGTGTTGTTATTGTTATGAATAACTTCGACTTGTTTCCTTTTACAACAATAGCTGTAACTTTCATCTTTGAAGGCCTAGAGGCCAAGATGGCGGCCATTTTCTGTGACTAATTATAAACTATTGATAAAGTTGGTAACAAAGTAAATGAACGTAACAACAAGGGATTGTTTAGTATTGAAACAAAGAAACTAATGAAGAAAGAAAATACGTTTATTTGCGGTAAATATGATGAACAAAGACCAGAGATGGCTCAGTGCTAACTTTACTTTGTATAAATAATTTCATCACCACTGCTCTCAAAACGGTGAAGGAAAACATCGTGAGATAACCGGCATGTCCTAGAACCAAAAATTTGAAGACATGTAACATCTACCAACCCGCACTGGGCTGCGTGGTGGATTACAGCCCACTCCGTCACGAAGACAGGAGGCCTGTGTCCCAGCAGTGGGAACATTATGGCCTCATTATACAAATATGACGCAAAGAAAGAACAAAACACAATATAGAACAAGTTGGGGGAAAATTGCATCAGATGCACGCAAAACGGCCATGGCTCAGCATACTGCTGCGACCTTATGCGAGACAGAGCCTCAGCGTTGGTTTTCGGCAACAGCCGGCGTTGACATGCATGATGACGTCAACCGGTGCAGCTTACGAGACAAAAAAAAAAACAGTGGCACTCTATGAGTGGCCGACAGAAGTGAAAACTTGAACAAGATCACCTTGGTGGAAGAAAAATACTTGTATAGAACATTGGTCCGTAACCTTATCTAAACAAAGAGCACAATCGCGTTTACAAAAAAAACCTTCCAAAACCTTTAAAGTAAAAATCCTTGCATAGAACATTGATCCGTAACTTAATATAAATAAAGAGCACAATTGCGTTTACAAAAATAAGATGTAGGAAATAGTGTCGCGAGTTCAATTGTTTTTTCCCATCTCAAAAATGCCCAACGCGCCTAAAAAAGTTTTCACTTAAAAAAAAGTGTTTTTTTAAATGGCAACATTCCTTTATTGGAAATCATTTTGTGTAAATTAGAGAGTTTTTGAGGTTATTTGACCATTCATACGATAACCACTTCTGGTAAAGGGTATCTTGCGCAGTTACATTATAAAATTGATCACCATTAAAAAAAGTAACGTATAGATATTTCTCGTAAACTCTAGCTAACAATATCATCTGCAATGCTACACCAAATCGATCCTGTTATAATTAAAAATTGCTAAAAATAACAAAAATAGCTCCACAGTCGCGCTGTAACCAGAATAACTTCGCCAATTAAGTTAGCCCTGGATTTAGGTCAACCGTTTACTGCTGCACCTGCTCTCTTGAGGTGTTTCAACAACTTGCCCCTCACTTCGTTAAATTCAGTGTCGTATTTTAAGGTAGCTTTTTGCTATGAGGCGGATTCTGTCTCTGAAGAGGGGCGTAAGTTGAGTTGATACAGTTTACGTTTTGCTCTGTGAAAAGTGTTGTTTTTCTGATTGATTGAGATGCTCGTGTCAAATTGATGTTAGATTTTAAATGGGCATTTTACTTTAATTCAACAAGGAAACTATCTAATCAGTTTCAGCCTTTTTGATGTTACTTGCATCGCTTCTTCAATAAAGATCGAATTCTTGCTAGAATTATGTTAATTAAGCTGGTTTAGTTGCTGAATAATCGGCTGCTGCATCGATTCAAAATATTTGTATCGTGAACATAGTTTATTTAGCTACCTGTAAATGTCCAAAGTACAAGAAACGTCTTAGTATATTTTCTTTAAGAAAAAACATCAAGGGCAGCTGCTCCATCCCAAATCTGAAGTTCTTTACAACATGAAGGTAGCAATGGGTCATTTGCTTGCAAATTCTTAAATGGAGGGTTCTACTGTAAGTCGAGGGCACCCTTATTGACTGTATTGGGTACAACAAAAGTGATCCTTTTTTCTTTACGATTTTACTTAAATTGCAAGTATTGAGTTTTCTGTGAATTTTTTCCGTTTTTGTCAATTTCTCATTGTAGAAAAATCAATGCGTTTGACGGTTATTTTAAATACAACCCTATTTAACATCAATTTAATGTTACAACAAAACATTTTATTCCGTAGATTTTTCTTCCCAAAAAATTACATCGAAGAAAACAATGAATTCTTTACCGACCAAATATACACAATATATCACATACCTAATGCATTCACTTCCTTATTTAACAACCGTACAAACCAACTTCCTCATTATTTGTCTCAATTAATTACACCCCCAATTCCGCCAAACATTTGGGACCAACATTGGCGATACATTTTATTTCCCTAAAAATATTTAAGGATAAGGAACACTCCGCCGGTCTGTTACGACAGGGGTGTAATTAATTACGTTTCACCCCCATTCCACTCCCGTTTTACCCCCCGCTCGGAGGAGTTTCGCCCCCCAGACAATAGAGGCTGGATACGATTGTGAAACCCTTGTGTTTCATAGCTGTTATTTCCAAAGAGAATTTTGATTTGAGTTTGAGAAGAGATTACGTAGCTTCGGCTATTATTTTTTTAAGGAATATGGCTGTGTTTTTTAAGGGGGTATTGGACCAACCTGTGAACAGAAAGGAATTCCATATAGATTTTACGACTTTGTTTTATATGGTTTTTGATTTGACGTCGCTTCTGTAGGTATCGTAAGCGAATGGTTATTAAAAGAATTATCCTTTGATGACATATATGAGTAATGATTTATCAATAAGTTTTTTAACAAAACAACCTGCGATCACAAGTCCGTTAGAAAATTAATGTGATTGATTAGTATGAAAATTCCATATGAATCTTCTCAAAACAGTGAAGGAAAACATCGTGAAGACAGTCCTAGAACCAACATTTTGAAAACATGTAAAATCTATAAGTCCGTATTGGGCCGGCGTGGTGGATTATAGCCAAATACATTTAACTAACTAAATCTATTCGATGAGAGAGTGAGCTATACTCATTCTCTCTCTCAGAGAGGAGGCTTGTGTCCCAACAGTGGGAACATTATAGGCTGATTATGTTTGAAAATAATTCCATAAAAATATATAATTTGTAGAGACTCGTACCATAAAATGTCATTAGGTACGCGTGATGTTTCGGTACCGTTTCCAATACTCCTTTTCAAAAGAAATAATGAATCCGGCTCAAAATATACCAACCGTATTCCCGGGCTTAAGTTCTTTGGTCAAAATAATAAAAAATAAAGCATTATTTCAAGAAAACATTTCATTTTTCTCGACTCTTCGGGTGGAATGTGATGAAAAATGTAATATTTTCATCCCATCAAGCAGGGGGATCATTTGTAAGGGTTTTTGTTGCAGTTTGGCAGTTTGTCCCTTTTCAGACTGCGACGTTTGACTGATGTTATCATAATAATGGAAGAAATGAGGAGAAAAAATAATGGAATATTCCAAAATACTGCCAAAAACGTGCTCAAGATTTTTCTTGATATAAAAATATTTGGAAATCAAAACACTGTTACGTGACATGTTATAGGAATGTCTATAGACTACATTTTATCTGTGACAGGCGGATAGTTGATAACAATGTTATATTACGTGTAATTATATAATCTAAGTTTGTTGCTATTTACCATACTAATAAAAATATCGATAGCACTTTTACTAACTAGAAACCACCCAGCACATTTTGAGAAAAAAAATTACCCAAAAAAAAAAAAAACTAAATATCGCAGCATCATGCTGAGATAGGAGCCTTTTTGGCCTCGCACAGGTCGTTATTATTTTTGTTTGTTAGTTTCAAATGCTCCTTTTTTACATTTGTTAATTTTTAATTTTTTTATTACTGTTTTACATTTCCGTGCGTGTCCCAAATAAAATATTTTTCTTTCTTTCTTTCTTAAATATGTAGGTACACTTCTGCCTAATTTTTTGAGGAAATTAGGCGTGATATTATGTTCATGTGCTTACAAAAAAAAGTACCAATCTACAATTAAAGTGTAGTGGATGGATACTTACTTTTGCTAATACAATCACAAAAACTAAATTTTTATCGCAGTTTACACAAATAAAGCTGTCAAAATCGATTAAAATATATCTCAAAACCTCCATTATAAGCTTTTCTAGCAAAAATTCATCGTCAGCGATTCTTGAAATCGATAACGGTCGCAGCTCAGAGGGGACACTTTTTAAGAGTACTTCTCTAATATCACGAGAAGAGCTAACGATCGCTTTTGATATTACGCTGATGTAGCAATCATGAGGGCACTGAGAAACTTAGGGACGTTCTTGTGGTTCAGGTTAACTTATGAATAGAGGGAAAACTTTAAATGTTTCATACAGCTATTTAGATAACAATATTTCAACTTTTGAATGTTATTTAAGGCACAGATTATATGTATAATACTTTGCCTCAAGCTGACAAAATGGGTGGTCTTTTTCGAGCCATCCTATTTATTAAGAGCGTTTATTTTGAAAGTGGGCAACGTCGCAAATAGATGTCAAATATTTCGCTGTTTTGCTTAATTTGGCAATATTACTGTATGAAAATAAGATAAGTGGCTAACTAGCGAACTAGAATATTAATAATGAATTGCAATTATAACACTGAATTTGATGTTGTAACCGTTTTAGGTGGTAGGCAACTAGCTTCATACCTATTTCTGACTGACCGATTCCTTGACAATTCAAAAGTGCCTGTAAATGGTTTAATTGAAATAAATGCTTTGAGTTTGAGTTTGAGGTGTAAAAAAGGCATTTGGAAAGTTTTCAAATACTTTTTTTACATCTAAAACTAAATATTCGGTATAACGATATTAATTATTGCATTTCATAATCAATATTTTAGTTCCCTAGTTAGCCATATTTCTTAATTCCATACAGTATATATATTGCCAAATTAATAAAAACGGGTAAATGTTTGACGGCTATTTACGACATTGCCAACTTTTAGGATAAAGAGAGAAGGAGAAACGATATTGCAAATCAAATGAGTTTTTGAATTTTATCATTGTTTAAATTGTATCTGTTTGTTCGTAAGTGCGCTTAAAAAACTCGAGAATCACATCCGATTTACGTACGTAACACAACGTTGCAACTGGCTAGCCTGAAAAGTTACAAAAACGCAATAGTTTGCATTATCACGAAATGCCGGTATGTAAAACCAGACAAATATTCACAAGATGTTGATTTTAACATAAAACATTAACGTAGTAAATGTCGGGAGTAATGATAGATGATATATCGCGATCTCGTAATGATCTCATGCGATGATGTATTATAGTGTTTTGGCTTTTATAGCGCGTTTTACGTCAGCTCGCTGCGCTTGAGTGCGCTCTTTTTTAGCGGTACTGGTTTTTCTCGGTACTGGTGTGGTACCGATAACTTTGAAAACTAATGAGGCCTCACTGCGTTTAAGTGGCTTTTCCTATTTCTAGTAATATTTAGACCAGCTTTAACCATAAATTAGTAAATGCATTTAGAGCTAAAATAATTTAAAACATCGTTATATTTCGGTCATCGTTTGGACACGACAGAGACAGAATGATTTTCAGTCCCAAATGAATGATTTTTGGTGCGAGTAAGTCTTGTGGATTTAATAGTATTTTTCGTAGCGACTGGTATGACCCATTATAATAGAAATGTAATTGAGTTATTGAAATACTTTTGTTATTGAAATAGTTTCATACTTACTACAAAACTGTTTGAGCAAACAAAACTATTATTTTTTATAGAAGTTGTAAAACTAGAGCTAAAATTCGTAGAAGTATCATTGTGACTTTGCTAAAACGATTGCACCTTAGTGGAAAAAGGTGGTATGGACACTGTTTTTTTTACAAATATAGCAACTCTGAAAACACAAATAAAAATTGAAGACTCAAGAAGGTCGCTGCAAACACAATCTAGCAAAATTCCAGACTGTATATCCCTCTGATACCCAGTGCAAGTGTGGTGCTCCTGACCAAACCATATCCCATCTCTTGGAGTGTTCAAAATGTCGACATTTTGAACACTCCAAGAGATGGGATATGGTTTGGTCAGGCACTCCTGCACTTTTGAGGACCTAAAAATCCACTGACGCAGCGATTAACATGGTCGCACTGGGCTCAACTTATTTAATACAAATCCGTGGGCTCGAAAAGAAGGAAGAAGACCAGTTAAAAACCGGGACATAATAACGGTACTAGGCAAAATTCGACTCAAACCGATTCTTTTTGCTCGAAGATCTTTGGTTTTTGCATGACTAGGTAGAAATTTATTTATTAACTCTGGATGACTTACAGCTAAAACAAACAGAATAAAAATACTATGTGAGACTGACAGCCAATCAAAAGTCTTTACTTCTAAAACCAGATTGGAAAGAAAGAGTGTGAAAACAGCTACCAAAAAAAGAAGAGAAAAAAAAACAGTCACTCCGGGAGTGCCGACAGAAGTGAAAAGTTGAACAAGATCGCCTTAGTGGAAGAAAATACTTATACAGAACATTGGTTCGTAACTTTATATAAATAAAAGAGCACAATCACGTTTACAAAAATGAGGTGTCGGTAACGGTGTCGCGAGTTCAATTGTTTTTTTCCCATCTCAAAAATGCCCAACGCGCTAGAAGTTTTCACGTCAATAAAAATAAAAAATAAAGTTTAAATTAAAAGGTAAAAGTAAAACAACAGTGGCACTCCGGGAGTGCCGACAGAAGTGAAAACTTGAAAAAAAATCGGCACCGCGGTAATCAACGCGTTGTAGTCTTTTACTCCACGCACCGCGGTAATCAACTCGTTGATGTCTTTTACTCCACGGTGTCGGTAACAGGTCGCGAAATTAATGGTTTAGTCCCATCTAAAAAATGCCCAACGCGCTTAAAGAAGTTTTCACTTCAAAAACTGTATAACATTCAAGCTTAAACTAAATTCACATTTCATATTCAATACTCAAAATGCGAGAGAGTCATCATCTGCCCAGCCTATTTCCAACTAAGTTGGGGTCGGTTTCCAGTCTAACCGGATACAGCTGAATATCAGTATTTTACACAACAGAAATTCGCGAGATTGGTATCGGTAAATCAGTAGCTATACTGCCAACATGTAGTGCATCCTTGTCTGATCTGATGTTATTCGCATTTGATGTGTAATACAACATAATATATTATTATATTCTCTCAAAATAGAGTAGTTAGTCATTTGCTGCAGTCATGAAATGCGACTTAAACGTGGGATGCTTCTTAAATTGTTATTCTAGATGTCGATAGTTGAGTTATTAGCTTTTATATATATACTGAAGCGTGATTCAAAGTGTAGACTAATATTAGAGTATGTTTACTTGTAGTAAAGATTCTTTTGATATAGTTCATTTGGGGAAGTATTACTATTGAACATACGAAAATGGCGGATCCGTGGGGCCGTCTGCTACGTGTTTAGGTCCAATAATAATAAACATTAATATATGTTTTTTTTTTTTAATTTTATTCGTAATTTGTCGTTGCTCAAACTTCAAAAGTCAATAATGTCATTTAAAAATAACAAAACTGGCAACATTTTTATTTTTTCATCTAGTTTAACTGTAGAATCTTATAAAATTCGTATTTGATGCAAATGATTGCTAGAAAATTTAATACGAGCCTTTAAATAAAACTTACATTTATAATAAAGCGATGTTCTCGATGCTTTGTCAAGTCGAGCCAAGTGCGTGTCGGACCACGCACAATGAAGGGTTCCGTAGTTGGGATGAATTTATCCCAACAACAAACTTAACTTTGTAGTTGCAAAATATGTTCTCCTATACGGAATGTATGGGAAAACATGTTTTTGCAACTGCAAAGTTAAGTTGGTCAATTATTACTCGTTAACTTGTAGAGCCTACTTAGCTGTGATAGTTTTCCTTTTAATTTCGTTATATAAACTACTGCTGTGATTTTTTTCACATATCCAAAACCAACCATTTAGCTGGCAGGGGGGGGGGGAGGCCACTTGACTCTAACAAAAATTAGCACTTTTAAGCTTAATATTTCGCAAACGTATTCTTGAATCCAAAAATAGTTTTCACAAACTTACAATGTTTTTAAAAGACCTTTCCAATGATACCCCAAACCACGGGTTAAAAATGAAAAATAAAAAACATCACCACTTTACGTGTAGGAGAGGTACTCTAAAAAAATGTGTTTCATAATTTTGTTTTACCATTTTGTTGGCGTAATTAATATGTATACCTATGCTAAATTACAGCTTTCTAGTACTAAGGGTCTCGGAGTTAGACCGCGGACAGACAGACGGACATGACGAAACTATAAGGGTTCCTTGTTTACTACGGAACCCTAAAAACCTTGTGAAGCGCGAATTCGTCTTCGATATACGTCAGAAGATGTGCGGGTATACATATATACATAAAGACTTTGTTAGGTCATTTTTACTTGTGCATAAAGTTTAAATAAATCAATCCTACTCTAATGTAGTCGCATGAAATTGCTAGTTGTTAGAGCAAACTGTAACAACGTCATGTGCCCGTATGTTTGTAGCTAAACAAATATAATGTCAATACTTGTTTAGTTTCAAACACAGGTACAAATTGGAAAATATGTGAATTGTTATCACGATTATTTTATTTGTAACGCAGCTTTGTCATAGAGTTTTAGAAAAAGCTATCGAAAAATACTTCCTTTATTATGAAATTAAATGAAATTGTTTATTCTGTAAATTTCTGGTTACCGCAATCACTTTAACATGTCATATTAAAAACAAAAAAAAAAAGCTAGATGAGTTCAGCGTTTCATAACTTACTACTCTGAGAAGTAATCAATCAATCATTTATTTTGTTAAACATAGGTATGGTTACAGATAGCATAGTCTAAAATATGCGCTATGTTTTGCCAATATTTATGGCGTACAAAATTAACACAAATAGGTAAGTAACTACAATTAAAGGTGGCATGTCAATAGACGATAATTACATTCAAAGAAATAATAATATCAATTTAAAATAACATGTCAATTTTAGACAAATAAACACATTCATACGTAGTCAATAAATAAAATCATCAGTGTCTAATTAGCAAGTCGGAATCTTCATTTTTTTTTTCTTAGCCATTATTGTCCCACTGCTGGGCAAAGGCCTCCCTACCTTCTTTCCACCTCTCTCTGTCCAGAGCTTCCAAGGACCAATCTTTCTTAAAGGAGTCCAGTTCATCCCGCCATCTCCGTCTGGGCCTGCCGCGATGTCGTTTGCCACTAAGTGGGACCCACTGGGTCGTAAGTTTGGCCCATTGATCGTTTGACATGCGGCAGATGTGTGCGGAATCTTCATACCTCTAGTAAACTCTGTGATGGAGTAGTTAACATCTATCTAAAAGGAATTTAAACAAAGAAAAGGCCGAAACAAACCCAGAGGTCGCAGTCTCTTTTAAAGTCCAGACATAATCTTGGTCAGGCCATATGAGGACCATGTAGATTAGTATCTGAAATGGTCTTTTGAAAAAAGAACCACACAGATTTGAGTGAACCTGTCCAGTTAGTACAAGCATTTGTCAGTAATCGTGGAGTTCAACTCGACGAACAATACAAAACATAAAACTTTGATGTAGAAATATAAAAGGGAGGTAGGTAACACAGAAAAATCCAATTCAGAAAGTTAACCATAATCATTATATACCAAGCCTTTCCCAACTATGTTGCCGTCGACTTCCAGTCTACCCGGATGCAGCTGAATACCAGTATTTTACATGGAGCGAGCGCCTATCTGACCTCCACAACCCAGTACGGGGTAACACGATACTCCTTGCCAAGACTGGTTGTCAGACTTTCAGGCTTCTGACGACCCGTAATGACTGTCAAAGATCCACGAATGACAGCTGGGACCAACGGCTTAACGTGCTTTCCAAAGCACAGAGGGGTCTTGATATGTAATGTATGGGCACCCATCCACGGAACAACCGCGGCAAGCGTAGCTTAACCTGGTCGATCGACCCGTGTGGCTGTTATTACTTAACTACGAGCTTCTACAATTATACAATAACCGGTTGACGTCATTACGTCGGCGCCGGCTGTCGCTGAAAACCAGCGCTGGGGCTCTGTCTTGCATAGGGTCGTAGCATAATGCTGAGCGATAGCCGATTTGCGTGGATGTGACGCATGCTTCCCCCAACCTTATCTCATTTTTATATTCTAAACAATACTTTTCTGCGTCATGTTTACCGCAAATAAACGTTTTTTCTTTCTTTCTTTTCTTTCTTTCTTTACGCTCCACAATGTGTCTGGCAGGAAGGAACGCTGACACCTGACATACATGACATGTTCTAGTGTCGGTGTCCGAAGTTTCACAAATTCGTGCATGTGCTTAGTCTAATTACTATAAAGATCCAAGTTACTTAAGAAATTCATTGTTAACCCTTTTCTCTCCATAAGTATTAGGCTTATGAAATTAATTTAATTTAATTTAATTTAATTCTGAAATCAGAAAATTTTGATGATTTATTTATTTAGGATCTCCAACAAAATATGTACATGACACATAAATTATGTGCAACATCAGTTATTAAGTATGTATGATGCATTCTGTAACAATTCTTTTGCTCAATGCGAGGAAAAGGTCATTCTCTAAACATCGCCATTTCAAAAAGCAAACTAATTAAAACTGCAAACTCCATCAAAATTTTCCCCTTAACTTTTAAGGGCGATTTAAACTTAGACGCCATAAATCTGCCGGTTGTTGCCGATGATTCATAACCTAATAACGGCAATTCATCACGCTACGTTGGTGTCGGATAATAAACAGAGCTGCGAACGAGTGCGGCAAAGTGTAACTCGACCCTAACGACTGTTGTGCAAACAAATACTCGAGTTGCTTAGTGCTTCTTGAGTGAATGTGAGGTAAATATTGTGAATTTAAGCTTGTAATTCTTCGTAGTTTCATTTGGGGTTTTCTGAGAGATGCGTTTTTCATAAGACATGACAGATCATGTGGTGACCAAAGATGATTTGATTTTCTCCTATGTATGAAAGGTGTTTATTTATTAGGCCCGGAATGGAATAGGACCAGCTTTTATTACTATTAAACTTTTTCCTTCCACTGACAGATAAAGGTCTTACATCATAACACAAGAAAAAAATGGCTTGGGTACAAAGTTTGATAACAGGCTTTACTGCCTATTCTAGAATAAATTCGGTTTGTGGTCACCACGATTAGTGAGTTACTTCTAAGATTAGCAGAGAGGATTATGATAACTAGCATCAGAATTCTGTAATACCTAACACGTTCGCAATCACTGATCGTTTTCATTTCGACAATATTGCGTTGATATAATTGTCGAGTAGACAACATTATCAAATTATAGCAATTCATTTGTTGTACTGTCAACATTTAAGAGATTATCATTACGAGTGTGTTCTGGAATTAGGTTCCTGAAATAAAATACAAGAGTTTGCGTAAGTTTGGTACCATTCGCAACACATTCATCGCGCAATACATCAAATTAACGCGCAGACAATGACAGTTAACGATCAAAACACCATTTGCACGAAAAAAACTATTTAAAAACTAATAAATCAAAGCTAAATACATTTAAAAACGTAACATATTGTTTGAAATTCAACATAAAACTTTAAACATTTGCTCTCGAAATTAATTAATAAGATTATTATTTAATGCGCGCACATTGTTGGCAGGCGGCCATCTTGGTTTGTCTGCCGATTGATATTTGCTGTTCGGAAGGAAGTGATTTATTTTTGGGTGCGATTGAGTGTGTGGATGCCTTAACAAGGTCGGGGTTAACAATGATTTTTCTGATATAATCATTACACGCTGATTATATTGGTCCATAAAAATGAATGTAAAAGTGCTGCTATAATCACCGTGCTTGTTAATTGGCTATCAGGTTATTAAATACCGACTAGCCCATATGAGGTCAAGGTTTTGCCAATGCTCTTGACATAAATCCAAAACAGACGGTTCTCCTAATTCAATTCAAAACATTTATTTCAGACATAGTCCAAATATTGTTATTAACACAAAAACCTTTTATAGCTATCGTTAGTATATACGAAAACAAAGCCACAGGAAGAAATAAAAATAAAAATCACAAAGTGGCAACGCACAGGGGTGCCGGTTTATGTCAAGGTGGACGCGTCCACCTGCAGTGTGTAGTTGCATCCAGTGCCGCCACATCGGCGAGTCCCAGCGGCCCACGAACACGCTCAGAAGGCTGTTCGAGCTGGCCCACATGCGCTTCATAAGAGACGCACAATGCTTCCGCATGATGGCATGAAAACCATCCACGCTTTTCACTGCAAACATTGCTGAAGCGCTGCAGTGGCGTGGCAGCCCGAACAGTACCCTGAACGCGTTATTATACTGCACTCGCAGAGCACTGTATGTACGCTGCGTGTATTTAGTCCACAGGCTGCAGGTGTAAAAAGATTGACAGAAGGCCTTAAATAATATCACTTTGACCTGCTCAGTACACCGTGCAAACCTGCGGGCCAGCATGTTACAGAGCAGACAGCGCCCTGCGCTCCCTCTCCAAATCAATAGATCCATAGATCCTCCGAGACCCAGTGACCCAGATATTTAAAATTAGACACTCTGTTAAAGCTGAAAAAATTAAAGCTGCTAATGAAAGTTGTGATACTCTGGATGTGTGTAGCACCGGTATATTTGTGGCTATACTTTGGGGAGGCCTAGGTACGAATATGTCCAGCAGAAGCCTGGAGACGTCGCTCAGCTGAAGTGATGATGCAGTACAGTTAATTTAAAGCTTCGCTTCCTGCAGTCTGTTCGTGAATGGGTAACCTTCCAAAGCATATCGAGACCCCTCCGTTCCTTGGAAAGTACGTTAAGCCGTTGGTCCCTGCTGTCATTCTTAGATCTTTGACAGTCATTACGGGTAGTCGGAAGCCCGAAAGTCTGACAACCAATCTTACCAAGGGGTATCGTTACCCAGTGACTGGGTTGGGGAGTTCAGATAGGTAGTCGCTCCATGTAAAATACTGATATCATCCAGTTAGACTAAAAGCCGACCACAACATAGTTGGAAAAAGGCTAGGCAGGTTTTGAGATAGCACTTTTAACAAGGAGTTGTACTACTGCAAAAAAACGGTAAAAGAGGATGTTGTTACACACTTGTATCATGTTTGTTTTGATAATGTAGTGAGTATAAGATGTCTGCGAGCCAGTCCGTTGCCAAGTGGTGTATGTAACATATACTTGCACTTAAGTGGCTGTCCTCAGGTTCCCGTCTCAGCTACTTGAAGATACTACTAACTAGTGGCTATATTGGTCAAGAAAGTGATATGTAACGTGTTTTTTTCCTAATCCTAAGATCTTTTTTCTGTAAAACATTGTCGTCCATGGGCATGTGCTCGACCGTATTTTTCTGAATATTCATGAAAAATTATCGAAAAATTACTTTAAATGTTTTAAGTAGCGTTTGCCATATCTCCGATGTTATTGGTTTAAATTGGATTCTGTTTATTATTTCTAAAAGCTTATGAGTTATTTTAATCGGATTAACTAACATTTTTATTAAAATTTGTCAACTATGCAAAAAAAAAAAAAGATGTAATTTTTTTTTCTAAAAAAAATGTTATAAAAAATGAAACACAATTGCAAGTTCCAAACCAAAGGTGGATATTGAAAAAAAAAAGTTGATGAATTGAAAAAAAAAAGTCAAGATAGACTTTTAAAGTTATTTTTCTAAAATCATGAATATTCAGAAAAATGCAGCATAGGCGACATTGTATAAGTCGAGTAGCTATTACCAAGTTTCGGTTTTTTTTTTTATCTGGCTTATATTAAATTATCATCAATGCCTAGTGGCTTACAAAATGTACCTACTGGTATAAAGAAATGGGAGAAATAATAGACACATAAGCTTGTAAGTAACTGCCGCACTGAAGAAGATTGAAAAGGCTTCTTATAAACAGAAGACCTGAAAGCTGTCATTTATCTGATAGAATGTCAATTTGTCTAGACAAAGTGACATTTTATCAGCGTTATCGATGATGGAAAGTTACAAATGTATTGGATTGACACAAGCTACCAAAAATCTTATAGAGCAAGAGCCTGCGACGATCAGACCTTCGATATTTTATAAAAGCTGAAAGTTTATCTGTGTATATCCCCAATATAGGTAAGAACATTCAATTATTTAAGTATTTAACAATAGACGTCCCGTATAGCGAACAAAATCGTAATCCGATACATTTGTGTTAGTGGGCAAAGTCGCGCAGTCTAGTGTGGTACGCCTGCGTGTCAAGTTGCATTCGTGTCCACCAAAAGAAAATTATTTTCGAACTATATATGCCGAATTGTGCATTATGGTATTGTTAGTCTCGTATTGACAAAACGACTAGATCTGTAACTAGGGTTGCCAGCTCTTGTTAGGTAGTCAAAAGACGAGAGAAAAAAAATTTTTTTGCTTGCTTTTTATTTTATTTTGAATTTATATTTTCTATTTGAACGTACAGACTTCAAAATACTGGTCTTGAACTAACTTTAAAAAACTCTAATTTTGCTTTTTTTTATGCCTTACGATATAGAAGTCAAAATTCGTTGAATGTACTATAAAAACATTTTTGTTTAAATGTCAAATTTTATTTCAAATGTAGTAGGTATAGACAAGTGGTAATCGCTTTCAAAAAGTTTTCTACGACCATATTTACAAAAAAAAAACTTATTTACTGCTAAAAGCTGACGACTGGTAGAGAAATATGGAATAAAAAATATGTTACGTAAACCCCAAATAATTGGGACAAGGGTAGGGCTTATCAGAAGGCTAAAAGTCACCCAAAGGGCAATAGAAAGGGCTATGCTTGGAGTTTCCTTACGTGATCGAATCAGAAATGAAGAGATCCGCAGGAGGACCAAGGTTACCGACATAGCTCGAAGAATTGCCAAACTTAAGTGGCAATGGGCAGGTCACATTGCTCGCAGAACGGATGGCCGATGGGGCCGAAAGGTTCTGGAGTGATGACCGCGTACCGGAAGACATAGCGTTGGAAGGCCTTCCACAAGATGGACCGATGACCTTATGAAAAAGAAGCACAGAATCGGTCGAAGTGGCGGTGCTTGGGGGAGGCCTATGTCCAGCACTGGACGTGTTTCGGCTGAAATTATGATGATGGTGATGAGGGATAGGAGAATAATGAGACTGTTAAAAGCTCCTATCTGTGACTAGAACTCAGGTATTCCTCGTCACAGTTTACCGTTTAACTCCCTAACTAGATTTCGAGTTTCGCAACTAAACCATTGAAGCGGAATCTCCATAGTTTACATTTTACCGTAACTATGCACTGTACATTTAACTAAACTTTGGTTCTAACTAATATAAGTACTGTCAACCACCGTCAGTACTGCGAAAATCGTCTTGTACCCTAATTGCGTAACTTATTTTCGTAAATAATTTTGCCTAATTTGTTTCATTTTGACAGTTCAACAACATTCATTGCGTTATTCACGTTGTTGAGCTGATTTTTGACGTGACAACGTCTTATAAATTGGTTTGCCGGGTGACACTTCAAGAAACTGCGTTACGCTCCGCTCACGTTATGCGCTCACAATGAGAGCGAGTGAGAGGCACGCGTGCATGGTTAGCCCGCCTAAGAGCGAGAGAGACAGACATAAAAAGTGAAAGGCACGCGTCCCTTCCACTCGAGCACAGTTAGCCCGCCTAAGAGCGAGAGAGACAGAGCGAGAGAGAGAGAGTGAGAGAGATAGGCATACACACCGGTTCATGTGTATAAATAAATGTTTTAAATTGTTACTATTATTTCATCCTTCTTCCTACTATACGAATGAATATTCACATTAAAATTATTTTACCACTCAAAGTCGTTGTCACGTAAAACTTTCGCCCGTATACCGACTTTACAGGCAACCAATTTTTTTTTTTCCAACTTATGAAGCAATGGATTAGCAATCTGTTTCAAATCGAAACAGGTTGTAATTGTGTTGTATAACGCAATAAAATTAGAGTCGTACAGGATATTAGATACTTTACTCAGTGAATATGTAAATTTTTGTTTAATTCTACTTTTACATGAGACCGACAATATTACAAAGGAATTAACGTTCATCTGCTCCTTTCATTTCATTTTTAACCGACTTCAAAAAAGGAGGTTATCAATTCAACACGTGTGTATGTAATATTATTGTTAAAAATCTTTCTGTAGGCGAGTAAAAGATGCCGAGTGACGAAAGCCAACATCGTTGGATCGGTTCACTAATGAACTCTATTCTATTCTATTTTTAATAAAACTATTCTGCCAATCCCGAAAGTGAGTTGGAAAAAGCAAGAGCGCATGATTAAAAAAAGGAAAAAAAAAAGAAAAATTAAAAACAAATAAAATATTTCGATTGATATAGTTGAACTCAATGTAGATCTTGTCGGGTTAGTACGGGACTGAAACAAAAGCTAATGACCTCATTTTTCACTTTTGTTTAATTTTGAGTTCAGACGTTTCATTTCGAGTGAAAGATGCTGAATGAAAGACCAAAATGAACAAAAAGTGAAGTATGTGATATTTCTTTACTGCTGCAAAAAAAAGACACTGTAACTGTCAAATTGTTATCATGGAAGTACGGATGACTGTACGTCCAACTAGTTGGTGACGTCCGGCTCTAAACAATGTTACAAACAGGGGGTGAAAGGAGGGGGAGGCATAGTTACTAATTAAAACTTTGCTGGTTTAAAGGTGGGTTTTATAATTTATGTGGGATTATGGTGCGATTAATTGGCTGGCTTATGTAACACAGGTGTTTTTACTTAGCGTAGGAGTCACGGCTTCACTTTGCTTGTTCAGATTTTTATGCTAATAAAGAATTTATTAGTGGCGCTGCGCTTTCTCTATCTAGGTGATTCCCGCGGCCTTCACCAGATCATAGGAAGTATTCCTGGATTGCAGTTACGCTTCTCTTCGTGGTTTCGCTCTTGACAGAGCGGTCGTGGTCACGATGAACTGTGTCCAACCGCAGGTGTAGTCGTTGCCCGCCTCACGATCTCCCTCCATCTGGTTCTGTTACATGACAGTCTGGCGCATTCATTAATAGGGCCTCCAATCGCGGATTTTATTTGGTCGGACATTATTCTGCCTGGAGACATGACTACAAAAACTTTAGTATGCTTCTACACGTACCTAAATTATACACAAATATTACTGACTTACAAAGTAACTCTAGGTTTTACTTGTTTTACAGTTTTTACTTGGTTCCGGTTGGCTCCCTATTACTAAGTCTCTGCTATCCGTCTGTTTGTCAGCGGGCTGTATCTCATGAACCGTAATAGGTCGACAGTTGAAATTTTCACAGATTGTGTATTTTTTTTGCCGCTGTAACAACAAATTGAGCAAAGTTAAAAATCAAAGGGGTCACCATACAATAAACGTATTTTCTTTGGCGTTTTTTGCTAAATATTGTACGGTGATACGGAACCCTTCGTGTGTGAGTCCGACTCGCACTTGACCGGTTTTATTTAATTGTGATTTAATGCGCTGCCCTGCTTCAAAGAGAATAAAGAGTAGATAGAACAAGCTCTTCTAATGAAAAGTGCATTCACTATAATGATAGTTGAATGCTGTCTTCACCCCGTTAGCGACAGAAGCACGTGCGTTTGTCTTCGTGTTCTGAATGTTAATGATAGCATTCTACAGGTTTAATTGAGAACTAATTGTTGGCGATTTGATGGTGGTAATCTATGGCCATGAGTTTTTGAAGTGAAAACTTCTTTAGGCGTTTTAAGATGGGACTAAACCATTGATTTCACGACATCATGACGACACCTCTTTTTTGTAAACAGCGATTGTGCTCTTTATTTATATTATGTTACGGATCAATGTTCTATGCAAGTATTTTTACTTTAAAGGTTTTGTAAACGCGATTATGCTCTATATTTATATTACGCTACGGATCAATATTCTATGCAAGTATTTTTACTTTAAAGGTTTAACAGTATTATTTTTTGTAAACGCAATTGTGCTCTTTATTTAGATATGATTACGGACCAATGTCCAAGCGATCTTGTTCAAGTTTTCACTTCTGTCGGCACTCCCGGAGTGCCACTGTTTTTTTTTTTTGTAAATATATTGCTAGCCAAGGGGCTCGTGGCTAAATAATAACAGCCGTACGGGTTAATCGAAGGTTAAGCTACGCTTGCCGCGGTCGGTTCTTGGATGGGTGACCATCCATTATATAATGGACCCCCGTCCGTGCCTCGAAATGCACGTTAAGCCGTTGGTCCCGGTTGTCATTCTTAGACTTTTGACAGTCTTTAATGGTAGTCAGAAGCCCAAAAGTCTGACAACCAGTCTTAGCAAGGGGTATCGTGTAACCCCAGTAACTGGTTTGTGGAGGTCAGATAGGCAGTCGCTCTATGTAAAATACTGATATTCAGCTGCATCCGGTTAGACTGGCAACCGACCCCAACTTAGTTGGGAAAAGGCTAGGTAGATTGATTGAGTGCTAGCGCAGAGGGTGGGCTTCATTGCAAAAATCCTCTTTTATAACTTTCGGACGTTTTGTATTTGAACCATCGAACACTACCCATAGGACGCACCAGATTTTATTGTATTGAAATGCAATGCGACCTGAACCTTAACTGTTCAAATGATTTATACCCTCGCAGTTTTTACTTGTGGAAATTATGCTGATACAGTCAAAACTGTTTATAACGACGTCGGCTTACGGTTGTTATAGCCAATATTCGTTATAACCAAACACTATGTTAAGTAAATAGAAATGCTGGTACCTCAAAATTTCGCAGTTATTAACCAGTACGTCGTTTTATGGGAAGTCGTTATAAACGGTTTAGACTGTATTTTAGAATGATAGGTACAGTGTAAGTCGTGTGTGTGTGTCGTGTTACCTAGTAACTGGATCGTGGAGGTCAAATAGGCAGTCGGTCCATGTAAAATACTGGTATTCAGATGCATCCGGTTAGACTGGAAGCCGACCCGAACATAGTTAGGAAAATGCTAGGTAGGTTTTTATTTATTTATTTCAGACATAATTCTAGTCCATGGTTTTACACTCATACATTTAAATTACATACTATTTACTATAAAATATTTGAAATTCTAAACAGATAAAAACCCAAAATAAAATTGTGATTAATTAAATTTAAATATTCAACAAATCGTTAAAAAATAATGACAAAAACCGGCCAAGTGCATATCGGACCACGCACAATGTAGGGTTCCATAGTTGGGATGAATTTATTAGAACAAACTTAATTTTGTAGTTGTAAAAAAAAACCTTTCATACAGAATGTATGGGAGAACATGTTTTTACAACCGCAAATCTAAGTTGGTCGATTATTACTCATTAACTTGTAAAGTATACATAGCTGTGATAGTTTTTCTTTTAAATTCGTTATATAAGCTACTGCCGTGAATTTTTTCACATATCTAAAACCAACCATTTAGCTGGCAGAGGGGGGGACACTTGACTCTAACAAAAATTTGCACTTTAAAGCTTAATATTTCGCAAGCGGATCTCTGAATTCAAAAATAGTATTACCACACTCACAATGCTTTTAAGACCTTTCCAATGATACCCCACACCAAGGGATAGAAAAAAAAAAACATCCCCACTTTATGTGAAGGGGTAGTACTTACGCTAAAAAAAATATTTTTCATAATTTTATTTTTACCACTTTGTTGGCATGATTAATATGTATACCCATACCAAATTACAATTTTCTAGTACTAACAGTCTTGGAGCTAGACCGTGGACAGACAGACAGACAGACAGACGGACATGACGAAACTATAAGGGTTCCTTGTTTACTACAGAACCCTAAAAATTACAAAAAAAATGAAAATGTCAGGATCGTATAAAAATAAAATGTCAAATAAAGAAGAGATACAGTGTTTATAAGTTATACCTAGTTAATATACACTAGCAGCCTTATTACGTAATACACTACCTACTGATAACAAAAGCATTTACGTGTCGATGAATGGATATTATTGAACTGTCAAAATGATAGCTGTTGTTACGAGGAGTATGTATGTTACGTAAGTAATTAGGTTGCCAATTATCTAGACTTATTGTCGTTGGTCATCTGGTTATTGGATGTAGAGAAAGTAATAGTAGATTCTTATACGAGGGGCTAAAATAACCCCATAGGGAGTAAATAGAAATCGAGTTATAATGGGTTTTAGCGCCGTGTTACACTCTACTTTTCACTACGATTGCGAGAAAATGAAATAATCCAATACAATATTAAACAGTTTATTTTATTTAAAAAACATACAATTTGTTCAATCTGAATTTTCAAGGAAACTTTTTATCCCGGTATGCGGTATTAAAAAGCTAGTTTTACATAAGAATAAAGACTTTTTCGTTTTTGTAGGCTCGTTGGTTGCAGAAAAATATTACTTTTTGCCCTAGAGCAAGATATGCTATTTTTTCTCCGCTCTGGTACCCAATGACGAACTTTTTGAGCAAGAGGAGTGAAAAAGTTTTAGATGACAGAATGATGGAAAATCTTATTTCCTACGTCATCATCATCATTGGGAGGCTGGTTCCAGTCACTGGATAAGCCTTTTCCTTTTTGTCATGCTTCCCTGGTCTGTATGAGTCTCATACAGGTCTTCCCCGCGATTTTCTACATTTTTTATGTAAGTCAATAATTTAAAACTAAGTAATCTAACAATATGTAATAACTAACAATGTATACTAATAGCATAAGCATAATTAGCCTATAATGTTCCCACTGCTGGGCCACAGGCCTCCTCTCGGTGAGAATGAGTGGGCCCAGTGCGGGTTGGTAGATGTCACATGTCTTCGAATTTTTGGAGGGCATGCCGGTTTCCTCGCGATGTTTTTCTTCAGCGTTTTGAGAGCAGTGATGATGAAATAATTTACACAATGTAAAGCGTCTGTCAGGGTTCGAACCTACGACCTACAACTCGTAGGTCGCGGCTGTTATCACTGGGCCACCGCTGCACCGTGTATACTAATAACTAATAAATACAAATTCAAAAGTCATTTATTCAAACTAGGCTGAGAATCAGCACTTTTCGAACATCAAAATTACATAAGACAGTCCCCCAAAACGCCCACCCTTCACCACTTCCTAGTGCTTTAGCTGGGAAGAAGAAGTGGCGCAACAAACTCCTCAGCAGCACAGCTGTTCAGTAAAAAAAAAATGAATAAAATTGATTCTATACAACAGTATGTAAAATAATTTACATTACGCAACACAAAATATAGTTTAAATTATAAATTATTAGCCATATGTCAGCTAGCACACGCCAATATACCTACCAACCAAAAATATTGAGAACTGTTATCAAGACATACAAAAACAAAATAAAATAGAAAATGAGGAATACTAAACAATGAATGATAATAGTTTTAGGATCAAAAAAATTCTGAAAAGTAAACTTTTGACAGAAAAAAAATGCCAGCAGCTTTAATAGCTGAAAAAAATAAAACCAAAACAGTCTTACAAGGCCCTTTCATTGAAACCCGCAACCTCGACACATCACAAAACTGCCTTAATTAATTAATAATGTTTGTCATTAGGGGCGTCATTAATTACCCCCGTTTGACCCCTGATGTACGCGGGGGGAGGGGAGGTTATGAGAGAAATACTTTTATGTATGTCATATTTTATTCAGGGTAATATGGGTTGATAGACCGCATAGCAGGGGTTGAGAAATTAATGTCACCACGTTTAATGCATTATTATATTTACTTATTACATCACGTATTACGTTTTAACAGCAGTCATAGCCTAGTGGTGTGACCGTCAAACTGCCAAGTCATAGGCCTCAAGTTCGAACCCAAGGCACGCATCTCTGACTTTTCGGATTCATGTGCGTATTGTATAATTATTACTTGCTTCAAAAACGGTGAAGGAAAACATCGTGAGGAAACCGGCATACCTGAAAGATAATTTTCGACGGTATGTGAAGCCAAGTCAGAGGCCCATGGGTGGGAGTCACGAAAAAGAAGAAAAAAAAAATCTTTACTTATTTTAAAAGAAAATTGTAATTGTCTTTCTCTGAATCTGATTTGTGTGGTTTTTTATCCAACGAAGTTTATGGTTTCTTGATCTTTTTTTTCTTCTTGTCGATGGTACGGTTAAATTTTATGAGCTCAAAACTTCGCCACTTCCACGGTATTATCGGTGGCAGCAGAGGTTACTTTGATTGCTGTTTTTGGTGCACAGAGGGCAAGACAGGAGGTGAAACATAGTCTGCGATGCATTCTACATCCGTACGCACGTTATTCCACTAATCTCCAATGACGATCCCCATCAATAGGGATTTGTGAACTTTTCTTCCACAAATCCCCATTGACGTCTCATATGTCTTAATGGGGTTAAAAGCACCAATTCTGCCGTTTCGTCGAGATATCCTCTCTTTACCAAATTGAAGTTATATCTGCCCTCTTGGGTTTACAGTCGGTTTAGAGACTGATTTCTCGATCTTGTTGTTTTTACTGTTGCATCTTATCAACGCATGGGCAAAAGGAGAAAACGATTGTAATCTTCAAGTGGCGGTGCTGGAGGGGGGGGGGGCTATGTCCAGCAGTGGACTTCTTTTGGCTGAAATGATAAATGATGATGAACCATAGAAGAAAATAAAATATGTGATCTATCCTTTACAAGTTTTCTCACGTAATTTCAATCAAATATATAGTTTACATGATGAAAATTTTATTCAGGCAAGACTTCGAAAGTATACAAAACACACTGAACTTCAAAACAACAAAGAACTTGGTAATATTCCACACACTTAAATATTTCACGAAGCCAACATATCCGTTTTAGAAACTCCTTTTTATGCAAACAAAATGGATGCTCTCAACATCGGAAACTTTCGGCAAAGTTCGAAAAACTTCGGGCGGTTATGCGGGCTAACTTCGAGATAGGGATGTCCAAAATTGTTATTACTCCTTCATGGAAATATACGGAAGTATATTGTGTAAGGGCCCGCTTGTGGACAATATAATTTACGGTTTTATTTCAGTTTGCTAATTGTTTTGGTTGTAATTTGTAATGCGAAGGGTTTAAAATTGTTGTGTTTGTTGAATCTGAACGTATACTGTGATGGTTTCGTGGTCTCAATGGACCTAGTACAAGAGTCAAAGTAATAATACATTTTTGCCATGTTGATAAACAGCTGAAATCATCAAACACACATGGATATTCAAAGTTTGTATTGGTGCCAGAATATGATAGATAATGATAGTTTCTATAGGGTTTTAGATTAAAATCTGTTTCGTGCCCCTTTCAATAGATAATCTCCATTTTGTGTCATTTCTGGCCATAATATCATACCTATTTTACGGCATGGCGCCGTTTATCAACAAACAAAATAATAGGTATTTGATTTCATTAATTAAGAAACCAACTTAATGTGAGCCAATAGACAAGAAAAAATGAATGCATTTGTTAATAAGCGAGCTGTTCCACATTTATTAAGAGATTCCACAATTAGCGGCGCAAATATGTTTTTGATCACAGTATGACAAAAATATTCGTAAAAACAAAAAAATTAAGAAAAGCACAATTAATAAAATGTTAAGTTTTAAACCTTATTATTAAATTACTCATAATTTGCATTAAAACATTAAGAGTTTAAACATTAAAGTTTGATTAATTAAATTCTTCTCAAAGAAAATCTTTGATCAAGAATATTTCTTAAGATGTTGTCACATAAAGATGACAGTAATTACAAATCAAGATGGGGCTTTGATACGATTGTAAACATACTAATTTATCATGTCTTTGTTATAGTCTGAAACGAATGAGTGATGGCATATTGCAAAATTACAGGCATGTGAGATATTTCTAGTTTGCTGCTAAGTTTGTCAACACATTTAGCGTCCATACTTATTTAGTGTTATAAATATGAAAGTATTATCAATCAATCAATCAAAATTTTTATTTCAGATCATAAATATAATCCAATTTATTAGTAATTACATACACATCTTAAACACTAGTGTTAGTACATAATAATATTTGGCAAACTTTGGTCATAATTACTAGTAATGTCAAAACAGTCAATAATAATGTTAAAATCACAACCATAATGTCAAAATCATAACAATAATGTCAAAATCATAATTATAATGTCAAAATCACCATTAAAAATGTCAATATCACCAATAAGACAACCGAATATGTACTAATTAATTAAACATCATTTCAAGGCACGATTTGACGGTAATTAATACCTGTGTCCTGGTCCTGTATATCTATCTATCTGTTCCCTTTTCACTGAACGAATTTTTATGATATTTGGCACTCAGATAAACCATGGCTTGGGTTAGTAGCGTACATAGGATACTTTTTATCTCAGTAATACGTTTCCGTGTGATAATTTCCGACCTCCACGCGGGCAAAGCCGCGGGAAATCCTAGTATTTTATATCCCTCGCTGTTGCATAAACGTTGTTAAAAACAAACCTTAAAGTTTTGAAAAATAGCTGGGCGCAGCTCCGTTTTTATTAACAATAAGAACAGAATTGAAATTAAATCTGGCTATAAAATATATCTACGAATTTGAACAATCACGTAAATTGGATAAACGTCGCACTAACAGACAGATAGAACATACATGTAAGAAAGATAATATTATTCTCTGTCATAAAAATAAATGAGAATTTTCATGCCAGTAAGATAGAGAAGAATTAAATAAAAAGAATAGCTTCTCAATAAATTTTATTCAGTTCATAAGAATTTTCCTTTGTGCTTAGCGCAGCGGCCACTAAATCCCTTTTAGCGATGCATTAGGTTAACTTTCTTTTATTTGGCGTTAGTCTTAGCTTTTTCAGGATACGTTATGGTGAAACTAAGATAGATAGCTTTAACATAAATATTTTTAGAACTAAGCTATTTCACACTAATATTATAAAGGCGAAAGTTGTGAGTGTGTGTGTATGTTTGTCTTTTCTTCACGCAAAAACGACTGAACGGATTTTGATGGAATTTGGCACCCAAATAGTTTATAGCTTGGATTAACACATAGGATACTTTTTATCCCGATATTCTCACGGGATCGAGACTTCTGCGAGTGAAACCGTGGGGCGCAGCTAGTCATGTATTAATATTATCACACACTCGACTGTTTTTTTCACAAACTATTTATACAGTTCAAAGAAAACTGCAAAAAAGTTTTTATATTATTTATAGCTTGACTTGATGATGGTCGAAATTGGGTTAGGTTAGAAAATAAGCAGTTTAATCATAAAAAATACCTACCTAATTACCTCTTTCATAAAATCTTCACTATCAGCCCCGCCCACGATACCCGCCCGCATGTTTCCACAGTATTGTCGTTATATTTTTACCGACCTGTATTAAGTAATCAAGTCTCGAATAAATTCCACCATACTTGTGTTTATTCTGATACTGATCAAAGTTTTGCTCGTAACGGGACGGTTGAGTACACAATATTGTTACGTATGTATCGCTGTGTTTTGTAGGGATGTTTTTCAGTAAGTTTTAGATTAAGATTATTAGGTACGTACAAGGTTTGTTATTTTCTTTTATGTTGGCTGATAAGAAAACTAGTGATCTGTTTATTTAAGTATGTTTTTACTTGAGTCTTATTTTTCTTCAATCGTGATTTGTGGCCCTATTTAGCCCAGTTATTTAATCTAGAAGCTACTGGTAGTCATGCCACCGCAATTTTTACCCGACGACGGCAAAGTCAAAAGAGGGTTATGAATTTAACCATAACAATTTACAATTTAACGCATTATTTTTCGATGGGATTTAACCAATCCATGGGAAATTGACAAATTGTGAACTAATATCAAACTTGCTGGCAACGTAACGCACCTTACGCTAATACTAAATAGCCTGCCTAGGTGCGGGCAACTTGGAAGTAGCGCTCGCCGGCCGTGGCAACGCTCGCTTCGCTCGCTCGGCTCGCGTGCGGTTTTACACAATTCTAGCCTAACCTAACCCATTTCATCCAGTTCACAATTTTTTGACAGTGCATAATCTAACAGAAGTAATACCGATAAAGTAGAGGTTCTCACAATCTTACGGTGACATATTTATAAGATAGATATTACGGTGTCTTACAAATTTTACGCGAACGAAGTCGCGAGCAGAAGTTTGTAGTAAAATAAAAAATAAAGTACAATCATATTATTTCGAAATTTGTCCACGTGTATAAGTCTTAACTATTTATAAATTGAAAATAAATAACCATAGGATTATGCAATGATACGTTCGGATACCCAAACAGTTTTGACGTAAGCATTTTAAACTAATTTATCACAGACAGCCATTTTTAGCGGCAAAGCATTTAGCTTTTAAATCAATCAGTAGCATCTAAATGTATCGTTTCTAAAGTGGTAAAATTGTAACAGTGTTTTTCTGGAAGAAATAAATTTTAGGGGTTTAAGATAACACGAATGTGGGCCACTTTAGTTACCTGTAGGAAATGTTAAAGTAATTTTTTTATTAACCGACTTCAAAAAGGAGGAGGTTCTCAATTCGTCTGTATGTTTTTTTTTTGTATATTTTTGCATTTCAAGTTACCACGAATATGGGCCAACTTTAGTTACCTGTAAAAGTAAACTTTTTAAATATATATTTTTTTACATTTTTGCGTTTTTGCTACATAGTGAATTTCTAATATAAATATCGTGTCTGTGAAAAAAATGATTTATTTCAAAACTTCTTTCTGTCAGTCAACTTGTTTTTCCATGAATTGACGCACAATTTTTTTTAACACAGTTCCATACTCACTCACAAACTGCTCTAAAGATTAGAGGGATGAAAATGAGCCTTAAGGTACTAGCGTAAGCAAATTTTTTTAAACCCAGTCGTCCCATTTATTAAACAATAAATTAACAAAATACAAAGCACACCTAATTCCTTTGCGTAAAGCGCAGGCCACACTGGCAACGAAGCTAAAATTTGTCAAGTTCATTTAGCTTTCCTCCGCATTTCTTCATACGCAGATACAATATGCCAGCGGCCTGGTTAGCTTGCGTGTTCTGTACTGAGCTCACGCAACGCGTTGTACGTCCAGCCAGTAATAGGACTCGCCCATCAAGGAGCACTGTCCCAAATTAGACGTATTATTAATTTATTATACACTTGCGGACGTCACGCGGTTTTACCCGCGTAGTTCCCGTTCCCGTGAGAGTACGGGGATAAAATATAGCCTATGTTACTTGCTGATAATGTAGCTATCCATTATTGAAAGAATTTTTTAAATCGGTCCAGTAGTTTTTAAGTTTATACGTTAATAACAAAAATACAAATCTTTCCTCTTTACTAACATATATATAGTATAGTATAGTATAGTATAGAAGTATAGATAAAACAAAAGGTATTTTAATAAAAAAACGTATACTAAAAGATCAATTATTAAATTATATTTAAAATGGTGAAAGTTTCAAAAAAATACACTTGATAGATTTTGCGTGATTCTCAGTTTTTTATCCGCATCATACACAACATTACAAATCAATTTCACTATGTAAATATACCTACATAATCTAAAATATTCTTAAATTAAGTTATTAAAAAAATACTTTAATTTAACATGTATTTTTTCCAAATCATTAACACTACTCATTTAGACGTGATCTTCAGTATAAAATCATTAAAAGTCGGCTGTCGTCGCCTTAAGCGAAACGAAAACAAAAGATGTGAAGGAAAGCTAAACGAACTTAACTTCGTTGCTTCGTTTCCAGTGTGGCCAGCACTTAATAAGGTAAAAAATATGAGGGAGACTAAATTCAAGCTGCTTGATTTATGGGCCACACTAATTCAAGCTTCTGACTTTAATATTACTTACCTTACGGGGTGACAAATAGTCGCTTTTCCTGTTTGTCTGGGTTAATCTTTAGAGGATATTTTGGCCTGCGTTAGCTTTTGGAGATTTTGGGATAAATGGTAGAAGGCTCTAGATTCCGAACTAAACAAGTCCATACATATATTTATTGCTTCCACATGTCAACCACCTAGGTTGACATGTGGAAGCAATAAATATATGTATGGTTCATTCATTCATTCATGAAAAAGCTCGTGGCTAAGTAATAATAGCCGCACGAGTCGATTCATCCGGTTAAGCTACACTTGCCGGGGTTGGTCTGTGGATGGGTGACCATCTTTACATAGGTACCGTTGGTCCCGGCTGTCATTCGTGGATCTTTGACAGTCGTTACGGGTCGTCAGAAGCCCGAAAGTCTGACAACCAGTCTTACCAAGGGGTACGGTATTACCCAGTTCCTACGTTGTGGTGGTCAGATAGGCAGTCGCTCCCTGTAAAATACTGGTATTCAGCTGCATCCGGTTAGAATGGAAGCAGACCCCAATATAGTTTGATAAAGGCTAGGTAGATTGATGGAGCATCAAAATTCATGGTTATTAAAATAATTAAATAACAATCTGAAGGAGGACGTGTGGGCTCGTGAAAGATGGAAGGACTGGAGGGAGGGACCTTTATCTAGTAGTAATAGCGTAAGCCATCTTACAGCTTAAAAAAACATATAATTAAAATTTTATAGTATACGCGCCACCCACACACAACAGTGTAGGCAGCGGCGGCGAATAGGGCCGTTTGCCGTCACGGCATACAAGACGGTCTTACCCCCTTGGCACGCCAATAGATCTTTCACATCAGAAATGTAATATGTCTTGCAGAAAAATGATAATGCTGTTCTTCATCTGAATTGAGGAGTTCCGTCCTCTCTGTCTGAAGGTCGATATTGATTAAGAATTGACGGATATTAAGGAAATGTGTATGATTGTAAAATACTAACAAAACTTTGTCATCAAACTAACAAACTCCTCGGCTTAAAAACTAATCATCATGTGCCTATCCCTTTCCCAACTATGTTCTTAACGTGTTTCGTCAGTCGTCGGATTTCTATCAGTTGCCTTTTGCACTTGGTGCAGACCGGACTCTCTCAATCGACTTGGAAGTATATAGAGTTGTTAATACTCTTTTAACTTAATGTAATTTTATTTTTAAAAAGGGTAGGAAAGCTGCTTAAGTCGCAGGCACGACAGATAGGAAAATTGTTATACAGCTCTATATAGTTTACACGAAAATCAAAACGAAACAACAATAAAGTACTCAGTTCTGAATTCAAATTATTATACAAGATAAGCATTCGTTTGTATTCGGTTATGCAATGATTTCCGAGGGACATTAAGAAAATAGAAATACAGTACTATGTTGAGGTCAGCTTACAGTCTAACCAAATGCAGCTGAATACCAGTATTTTATATGAAGCGACTGTGCAAAACAAATATTCTGTCTAATTACTCGGTTTTCTTACCAAGATTTAATTTGGATTTTCTAAAAGAAATCATGACCTCTGAGTCCGTTTCAGAATTTCTTCTTCGGGATCAGTCGGACAGGAAATGCCGGTGACAACTAGATTTAAATTATTGATAAACAATTGTCGTGTAAAACTGTATTAAAAGATCTACATATTGAAAGAAATGTAATTTAATTTCTACGTAAATGGTTTTGAAATCTAACCAGAAACGGATATAGACAGCTGAATAATCACTACTTTATGTGGAGCGACTGCTAAGTGACCATTTCTGACAACAGCTCAATTATTGGGAATTACCAATTACCGGTTGTCAGACCTTCAGACAGTCGATGATTCCGTAATAATGTCTCAAGTAGACAACCACCTACCTGTGAATCGTTTGACATTTGATGGTTACCAGAGCAGTAACACAGTTTAAATAAGTAATAGTATTATGTCTTTTTAGAAAACGGCCGAAACCACGCGCTTCAAAATCTCAGTGTGTACGCAACACTATCGAGTGCGCGGCAGTTACGTACGGACGCGGAAGGTTTATCCACAGAGTGGCCGTAGGTAATTATTTCAAGGTCACTGCCGAGACACAATACTGTTGCATTATTCTACTGTGTCAGTAATCTCGGAATGTTAAGAATAGACACCCATCCACAAATGGACCTACACAAGAGCAGCTTAACCTCACAGAGAAAATTAGTACATAGTGTTGTTTTCAAGCCACGACCGGAATCCTTATACACTAAATACATGATTAAAGTATACAATTTGCAAAAAAAAAAACCCTGTGCGATCCAAAAGGGGTATACATAGGTAAATAAATAAATAATATAGTTACTGCAATAAAATTACCTAAAAGTAATATTTTTTTTTACTATTAATGAAAATAAAAAGTTATTCCTATTTGAAAATCACATTTTTAGTACCTACCAAAATTACCCCAAATCCATAAAAACTTTGCAAATTTTCAACAGGGGTCATAAGTTATGACTTGTAGACACCCACTAAACGACGGCCACCCGCGACCCGGTAAAATTCCCCATTGAAACAAAAAGTGACGATTTTTTTTCTTTTTTCCTGTAAATTACCCCATAAATAGACTCTCAGTACGATACCTAGTATTTTGTGGTTATCTTTAAAAGATCGCTTTTAGCACTAAGACCGCCTATTGTGGGTAGCTCACCGTCCGATAAGGCCCAGGCCCGGGTCGACGGCGCGTTGTGTTCCACGCGCGCCTCAAAGAGATGTCAGCAGAATTGACGGGGTCCGCTAGGGCCGATGCCTGGGTTGCGAATAAAACTGAAATCCCGAGATCGTGGCCCCCGGCAACAGGGCAACCGAAGGAACACGGGTGGGTTTTAGTCAGTAAGAGTCTGACACGCCCTCCCTCTCCGCCCAGAGCGGGAGATAAGTTATTTGATAATTTCCAACACAAAAAAAAAAATTGCCTATGTCACCCTGTGTAAAATTTCTACTTTTATATCTGTAATTTTATTCATATTTATAGTGTACATAATAAAAAATGTGTATACATAATAAATAATGTATCTATCTATATTAAACTAGCTTCTGCCAGCGGCTTCACACGCTTGATATCTTTATAAATAATAGCCTATGTTACTCAGTGATAATATAGCATTCTATTTGGTGAAATAATTTTTAAAATCGGTCCAGTAGTTTTTGAGTTTATTCATTACAAACAAAACAAAAACACAGAAATATTTTGTCTTTAAAATATTTGTGTAGACAAGTATACGACCGTTGGTAACACAAGTAAACAAATAAATCTAGCTTCAAGTACACAGTATACGACAAACAGTAACCTAGATTTTTATTGTATTTATTATACGATGCTGTTGATGTTATGAGTTTTATGAAATAGAAACTGGTTCCTGGGTAAGTTTACTTTGATGTGATTACAAGTGTGCTGTGTGTTTAAAAAGACTGCTACAAGCATCTATGTATAAAAGTTAGTGTTTTTTCAAATCTTGTAGGAATTTTGTGTACGTAATATATTTACATAAAATCTAAATTCAATACGTTGTGTATTCAATAACATATGGTATGTAGTTGTCAGGTATGAATGAGCAAAATGAATTCCAAAAAAAAAAACTTAATTTTTATTTTTTTTGCGATTACATTTATATTTTTGCTTGTCACGGACAGAAAATTTCATCATATTTACTTTTGGAAGGAAGCAAACTACATATTATCTTAGCTATTTACCATATTTATACTTATACTTACTTAAAGCTAAGCGCGCATTAGTACTCGCGACGGGCCGCACCGCAATCCAGTAATTGATTCAGATAAATTCAAATTTCGAATTTGAACTGTTTCCAGTCTAGTGCAATAAAGTTCGCGCACATTACGCAACGCAAAATTGCAGCTACAAAAATACGCCAGGCGACCGATCTGCCAGTCCGTTGAGCTGCGGCCCGGTGCGGTCTGCCTGTATAGTGCGATGGTTCATACAAAATTTACTAAAGCGATGCAGGAGGATTTTTGCAATGCGTTGCCATGCGGCGCGGCCCGCATATGTGCGCGAGGTCTTTATAGGTACATCATTTGATTACATCTCAGTCCATTTCCTGCAAGTACTTGCCAAAGCTACAGTAATACTTTCAACTTTTACGTCATTTCCTGCAAAACTTATTACATTTCGTGTTTTTAACCTGATTACACAGCTTACATTTTGGGAACAACAACTTTAACCTAGATATTCTAGTTTATTGTCATGTTTCCACTGACGCTACCTTTCCACTAGTCATAAAAATTTGGCAGAATTGTAGAAGAGCTTGGGCAGGTGCCATTTAAAAAGAACATTGCAGACCTACTTTTTTGCGCGGTCGTGTATTAATGAAAAAAGAGAGGAAATTAGAGAAAAAATCAAATAATCCGTATTATTTTTGGGATAACGTGAACACTCTTTACTAAATTACTTTTTTAGCACTTAATCTTAACTATCCTAAATATATTATTTTTAATATTAAAATATTACCTACAACTCGTAAGTCGCGGCCGTTACCACTGGGTAACGGCCGCGACTTACGAGTTGTAGGTCGTAGGTTCGAACCCAGACAGGCGCTTTACTTTGTGTAAATTATTTCATCACCACTGCTCTCAAAACGGTGAAGGAAAACATCGTGAGGAAACCGGCATGTCCTAGAACCTAAAATTCGAAGACATGTGACATCTACCAACCCGCACTGGGCCCGCATTGTGGATTACGGCCCACTCCCTCTCACAGAGAGGAGGCCTGTGTCCCAGCAGTGGGAACATTATAGGCTGATGATGATTAAAAATGCGAAAGGAAGTTTTTTTTGTTTGATTGTTACGCTTTCACGCTAAAACGGCTGAACGGATTTGGATGAAATATGGCACATGAGTAGACCATTGCCCGGGTTAGGACATAGAATAACTTTTATCCCGATATTCCTATGAGAGCGAGATTTATGCGGGTGGAACCGCGGGGTGCAGGTAGTTAGAAATAAACCTTATGTAGTTACAAATTTAATAAGGAACTGGGAAAAAGACAACCATTTTTTTCGATATATATTTAGATTCTTTTTAATTGTTAAATACGAGCTTCTCTATAATTGTTTTAATATACGCTTTCTCAGCAAAATTTCTTAAACCATGTTTGGTACAGAACTAGCTTAGCGAGTAAAAACGGACATACTAAAACTTTTCATTCCGGAAAATTTAAAACTTTGCCACAGACAGCTAGACTACTAGTTCAAAACATTTTCACCTGAAAACTTTCCAAATCAGCATTCTAGAAGTAGGAACAACACACCTCAACCTAGATTCAGACATACCTATTTCAGCCAGAATCTGTCTAGATTTACAGGATAGCACCGAGTGCTGTGTTCGGAATAATGTCATGACCTGAAACGTTCACTCTGACGTCATCCTTAGGACGTCAGAGCATTTCAATAGCTTGCATTGACTGCAGAATCAAATGAGATTGGTTTCAGTTCTAACTTTGGTAAATGAGGTAGTGATAATGCATCTACTTTCTATGCATGGATGCTGGGTTTCTTTGTGAAAGTTTCGCAGTTGGTTATTTGGGGTTTATTTACTTCTGCATACTTTTGCTGAAAAGGTGAATTCATGAAAATGGTCGTTCTACTTTTTGTGGAGTTTGTAAAGCGATGCAGGTATAATTCTGTTGTACGGGTTGTAGTAGTTAACTCTGTACACCGATTTGTCGTGAAGGTTTGTAAGTTGAGTTAGTATAGAGAAACACGTTCCACTAAGATGCACTAAATAGTAATTTAAGTTAAAAGTAAGTTTCAGTTAGTGAGTGGAAGGCGATTATTTATCTGAGTTGTTGATAGCTACACAGTTACAAGTTCATATTTAAATTCGTTAGTCATGTCATTTTATTACGCTAAATTATGACGCGCATCGTTGGCCTAAAGTAGGTTACAAAGTAAGCAGAAAAATGTACAGCGGTGAGACTACATCTGTAAATTCATATTTGTTACGGTCGCGAACAATATTTTGATCAAGGTACAATTTGACGATGACCTGCAAACTGCAAAAAACGTCAGAATATTTCAATTTCGCGGGCTACTTTTGCAGATCTACCTTAAGCTGTTGGTCCCGGCTGACATTCATAGATCTTTGACAGTCGTTACAGGCAATCAGAAGCCCAAAAAGTCTGACAAACAGTCTTACCAAAAGGGTTTCGTGTTACCCAGTAACTGGGTTGTGAAGGTCAGATAGGCAGTCACTCCATATAAAATACTGGTATCCAGCTGCATCCAGCTAGACTGGTAACCGACCCCGACATAGTTGGAAAAAAGCTAGGCAGATTGATTGATATGGAGGTTGGTAAAATTACAAGCACATGATTTTTTTTTTAAATCTACGGGAACTAGAGTGCTCTCCATCAAATAGTTCATTTGCCGTATTGTTGGCTCCACTGTTAAACTTTAACAGCGGACCAATTAGGTAGCGTCGTTAGCGTATTCGTGTTTGTCCAACAACAGTGGAGCCAACATTACAGCATAGGAACTATTTGTTGAAACGTACTCTACCAATAGGCAACTGCTTTTCTATAGAAATGCTAAAATAAACGACGTGGATATATTTAGTAACCTGTTCCGCTTAGCTATTTCTAAAGAGCCATAAAAAACTCCAGAAAGAAATCGACATGTGTTTCACCTCTCAACGACGCATCCTCAGGATGACGATTGACTTGTCACGAACCCGAACACGACTGTCAGTGTGGCAACACGCCGTGTTATTGTATTTTATAATGGATTTCTGCAAGGCACCTTTTTTTTTTGGGTTGGTAATTATCAAATAACTTCTCCCGCTCTGGGTGGAGCGGGAGGGTGTGTCAGACTCTTCCTGACTAAAATCCAACCGTGTTCCTTCAGTTGCCATGTTGCCAGGGGCCACGGTATCCCTTTTGGACTTTCCCGCAACCCCGGCAGGCATCGGCTCTAGCGGAGCCCGTCAATTCTGCTGACATCTCTTTGAGGCGCGCGTGGAACACAACGCGCCGTCGACCCGGGCATGGTCCTTATCGGACGGCGAGCTACCCATTGCTCACCATCCGCAAGCCAACGCCCACGGTGGCCGGGAATCAGGCTGCAATTCCCGACGCCCAGGGCGTCTCCTGCAGCGGTTAGGGGCGTGAAGGTGCGAAATTTGCCTCTCCCTCACGGGTTTCACCTCCTCCTTCGCGAGCATTACTGCTTCGCAGAAGGAGGTGGCGGCCTCCCTTCTATTTCGCGAAGCCATTAAAAAGACGTTTCCGAATTTCGGCAGGTTCTTCATCAGTCTCTTGCCTTTATATCCCAATTTGTTTGTGGTCGGTGCAACATGCCTTTTTCTTCCATACTTCTCTATCAGTCGTCATCTCGGTAGTCACCTCCTTTCTATCCATATTATCTTCCACACAGTCCATCCATCTTTTCTTTGGTCTTCCCCTACTCTTATAGCCATCCACATTGATTCTTTAAACTTTTATGACGACATTTCCCTCATTCCTCTACATAACAAAAGTCAAAAGTCAAAAAAAATCATATCATTTATTTCAAATAGGCTCTTCGGCATATGGCACTTTTGAACGTCTTTACAAAATAATTGAATTGATTCTTGTCGCCCCTTCCAAAAAGCAGTTTTCGTATGGAGAAGAATGGGCAAGAAACTCCACCGTTACTCTTTTAAAATGTTTTACAATAGTTTGTTTAAGTACTTACATTAGTTAAATAATTATAATAATATGTGAAGACGATGCACCTAGAATAAAATTACTATACCACAATAGGTAAAAAGAATTAAAAATGAAGCAACGACAGATAATTTAATTATGTGATAGATACATGGTGCTCACATATTTACAAACATCGTAAAAGTAGACGATTTTCCTAAAATTTTATAATTTTTAGTCAGTGTGTGAGGAAGTAATCACAGAATGTAAAATCAATGTCATATAACACAAAATTATAAATTTTATAATTAAATTAGCAACCAGTTTGATTTTGTCTTGATTCTAAATTGTCCTATGGAGCAAGACCAGCATGTAACATACCATGACAATTGATTTCCAAATCAGTCATCGGTGCCACTTGGCAATTTCGGTATGTTCTTAACTATTAAAATTCAACATTGCATAAACTTCAAGCTACCTATTACAATATTGGTTTCCTTTTAAATAAACGACATTGGAATCTTGGCAGGCAATGTTCTGTTTTCTTCCAATGATACCTTTAAATATATTTTATTTCAAAGAAAACCGATTTGCAATATTAAAACAAAGGTGTATTGGAAATAAATTGTGGAAATATACTCCAAGAAGGTACACTTAGTATAATAGTATCGATATTGCTTGCCAACGATTGGTGCAATGCGGATTCCCTTTATTGGCCAATTTGGTTAACTTTGAGGAGTTGATTTACGTAATGGATTTTGTACTGTGGCGTGTTTTCGATTTCGTTTGATGGTTGCAGTTAGATGGAGTTGTTGATTTATAATACGTTTTGAATTTGAAATATTCTGAAACTACACAGTTTGAAGTTGTCGAATAAAGAATGATGAATGAGACATTAGGATATTTCGCGAACTGAGTTTGATTTGTGTTTAAATGGCGTGCAAATCTTTAACGCTGCCTCGTTGGTGTCGTGGTCGCTAGCACTACTGCTGAGCACGATGTCCTGCGTTCGATTCTCAGGTCGGGTAAAGTGTTGTTGGGTTTTTTCAACAGGAATTTCTCAGTAGCAGTCTAGAGTTAGGAATTGCGCTCGGTTGATGACAATAGGCTCGCCTCCTATTACATGGGACTTAAATATACCTAACGAAATATGGGTGTACTATCGAACTCAAACTCAAAGCATTTATTTCAATTAAACCATTTACAGGCACTTTGGAATTGTCATGGAGTCGGGATGCGACTCCTTGATATATACTCCATAATTCTGACTGACCCGACTGTCAGTTCAGTCAGAAATATGAAGCTAGTTGATCATTATAAAGCGTAGTAGGTACCTATGGACAAGAACGGGCAAGAAACTCCACGGACACTCTTTTAAATCAAAATTGTTACCTATTATTGGTTACATCATTCATGTTGAAATTATATATTTGAGAACAATGTAGAAAGACGTGGCCGTTAAGAACTTCCGTAATAAAAGGATAAAAATAAAGAACAATTAAAAGATTAAAACAAATTAAAATAAGCCATGGTCGCAAAGAGATGACCAGTCCCAACTGACGGCGCCCGTACACGAACATGACGCATGGATCAGCAGCATTCAGCTCAACAAGGGAGCTAAATAGGCCTTTAATAAATGTAAAACAGCGTTTAAAGAATGACATTCTTAAAACTGATTCATTAATTACACGGCAATAAGGTCTATTTTCTTGCGTAATCAGCACCTCGAGTAACTCCTTGTAAACTAGTTCATCCGGAAAAGTACCTCCACTCCTATTTCTGCCTCCAAGCAACATTGCCGTGTTCCGGTCTGAAGAATACAAGTACCTGTGAAATTACTGGCTCTTTAGACTTTCAAGAAGCTTGTCTCTAGGAGACGGGCGCAATGTACTGCCTTGTAGGACACTCCCTCAGTAGGCGTGAAATTTTGCAGATACAGATTTTGCATCTATTAAAAATTTCAAGCTGTTGAAAGCATTACGTTATGAGTTTTATAATATTTTAAGCTATTATTTAGTCATAAGTGATGCTATATTAGAAAGATGGATTCGAGCAAGTTAATATAAGCTTCACTTTTTAGTAGGTTTGTAAATTTTCTCAATTCAATTCAAAATATTTCATTTCACATAAACCTACATGGGCACTTATGAAATGTCAGAAGCTAGGTGCACGGTTCCAATTGGTTGTTTCCTATGGAGAAGAGCCGGCAAGAATCTTCACGGTTACTCTTTAAAAAATAATTGGGTTTTACAATATTTTCAAATAACATTGTAAATAGGTATGGGAGAACAGTGTAGGTCTTTCAACGAGTACCAGGTACCTAAAAAAATAGAAATGTTCAACAAATCTACAGTTCACTAAGCTTACAGCGTTCTCACATTCACAAAATAGAAAATAATCTATATAAAAGATAAATAAATTAATAAAAATAAAAACCTATTTCTCTTATTGTAACCATAGATGACAAATCATATCTATACTAATCTATACTTACCATAATAATTTTATAAAGAGGTAAAAGTTTGTTTGTTTGTAAGTTTGTATGTTGGGGTAATCTCCGGAACTACTAGTCGGATTTGAAAAATTATTTTTGCATTGGATAGCCGCATTCTTGAGGACAGTTATAAATAAGCACATCACGCTACGACCCTTAGGAGCTGAGCAAAACTTCGTCACGCGGATGAAGTCGTGGGGAAAAGCTAGTATACAATAATTATTCAATCTAACACTAAATTAAATGACGAACTACAAAAATAGATACAAAAACAACACACACACACACACACACGCACATTCAGGCAAACACTTAGGCGTCGAAGTACTCGTCCGCATCGCTGTCATCCGGAAATGTACCCAGAAGACTGGCAGCATTGCTACGTTGTATAGTAACGCTAATTCTTTGGCCAAAGAATAAGCCAGCCCTCTGGTGACGTGAAGTGTCGACCAGTCGTTTGAAATTGATTCTTGGAACCTAATTTGGAAAGCTTCCTCTTGGCCTAACAAGTTAAAACTTCCGTTCCAAGGACAGTAGATTTATTCTGGAAAGTTTATAATAGTAGTTTGAACATTTCAGCAGTCCCGCTTGTGAATACTGGATTTACTTAAGGCACAGTGTGCGAGGCTAGGTAATTTATTACCTGGCCGAAAAATATATTTATTTGATTTTTTCGTAAATAATTTCTCAGTAACAACCTCGTGTCTGGATTACTGCCCAGTTAATGGCAACAGGCGCCATCACTAAATGGAAAAATGTTGATTTGCGTAATGTTTATGTAATTCATAGATTTAGCAAATCGGTTATGCTAATTAAACATCAAAACATTTCCGTACAGCAATTTTTTTCTCCCACAAACTATAAACATCCGATTTTATTAGGGTTCGCTGTCCGTCCGTCCATCCGTCAGTCTGTCACAGGGCCTCGTCAGTCTCTTGAAATTTTCACAGAGTGTGTAAGTATTACTATGGCCGCTATAAAAACAAATCATAAAAATTAAATAAAGTAATAATTAAACTCTTTTTTTTTACTACAGTCAATCTGCCTAGCCTTTTCCCAACTATGTTAGGGTCGGCTTCCAGTCTAACCGGATGCAGTTGAATACCAGTATTTTACATGGAGCGACTGCCTATCTGACCTCCACAACTCTGTAACTAGGTAATACTATACCCCTTGGCAAGACTGGTTGTCAAAGTTTCGGGCTTCTGACGACCCGTAACGACTGTCAAAGATCCACGAATGACAGCCGGGACCAACGGCTTAACGTGCTTTCCGAGACACGGAGGAGTCTCGGTATTTAGAAATGGTCACCCATCCACGGACCAACCCCGGCAAGCGTAGCTTAACCTGATGGATCGACCCGTGCGGTTGTTAGTACTTAGCCAAAAGCTTTTTACTGCAGTATTTTTTACGGAATCTTTCGTGTGCGAGTCCAATTCGCACTTGGCCGATTTTTTATCTCAAATCTCATAAAAACATTAGTCTTTTGCCAACTCCGTAGTTTATCGTTTGCTAACAAAACAAGCATTGAATTCGTTGGGAAGAAAAACAAACCGTAAACAATGTCGTATTTGAGAGGGCATAAACTGGGGAACACTATGTTGTGTTGATTATAATGACAGGTGGGAAGTTTTTGCTGGGTTTTCAGTTAAAGGTTAGAATTCCTGACTAGGCACAGTGGACTTGGACATGGGGGGTTGTAGCACAGGCATAACTACGCGATTTTACAGCCTTGTCTCTGGGATAGCTACACCTGCGATGGCTAAGGTATCTACAGATGTTTCTTGGAGGACGTGCGGTTGTGGGGTCAGCCGCACTTGGTGATTAGGGTCGGTAGACATGGTGGGTTTACAGAGGTAAAAAAATAAATAAAGAAAAATATTTTATTTGGGACACGCACAGGAAATATAAACAGAAATAACAACTAAAAAGGAGCATCTAAAACTAACAAAATTATTCGAATTACCGAAAGGAAAAATAAACCATAATAATAAACGACCTGTGCGAGGCCAAAAAGGCACACTATCTCAGCATAGGTTGCTATATTTAAAAAATAAATATCGCAGCGCTGGCTGATAAGGCCCACTGTATGGACACACCTACCACCCACCTGGACACACCTACGGACACATAAATCCCACTATGGGATTACAAAATAAATAAATAAAAAAAACGTGTGGCACTCTGGGACTGCCGCGGTAAAGCTATTGCATAGCATTTGTAACCTCCATACTTCCTATTTGTCAACGCTACACTTGGGATGATGACGTGATGACATGAAACAAAAATTACGTCACTACATGGTAGGCGGAGTGGGGGGTGTTAGGTTTTATTTTCGTTACGTTACGGAATTTCTTGATTCGGTCGCCGCGCTCAAAGCCCGTGATAAAAGCTATGCAATAGCTTAACAATAATTTATAATAAAAAGAAAAGTTTACATGAAAATCGTAAATATGTAGGTACATAAATGTTGCAATCGGCTCATACGCCCGACGACGCTCCAACATCACTTGTCCAGGTATAAGTAAAATTTACTCATCCTCTGCAGAAAAAAAGGGAGGATCCTCCGACCAGATGGGTGTTGTGTCTGGTGGGATACTGCTTATCTATTTAACGAGTTTGTATATATTCTAGACACGCGGTAAGTTCTGCTTGTGCGATGCAGGATTTAGCGTGACGTCAGTGTAACACTACTGATACCAGTCGGGGTTGCGGCGAATTTAAGAGTATCTCCAGGGCCCCCGACTCATGGTAGTAGAAGGAACAGTGGGGTTTGAGTCAGTAGGAGTCCGACATTACCCTCCGTTCTCCTCAGACAGAGGGTGTCCTGAGAATTTCCCCATAGAAGAAAAACATGTATTAAAATGTCCATAGGCGGGGCGGTTACCACGTACAGTTAACCGCACATCGAAGGCAAAAATTTCACATTGACAACGACGTAGCAGTTTTGTAGTGCAAGTGTTACCACTGATGTGCGGTTGACTGTACCATCTGATGGGCCGTAATCTGTCACTCAATACAATACCATTAAAAACACTTTACTAGATGGCAATCTTTACAGCTATAATACTTATACCAAACAATGACACTTTCCCTTTCATAGCCTGTTCTGCTATTGTATTCCTCGATTTATTCAATATCTATGTGTTTCCAGTTGTAAAACCATTGTTAGTAGTATTGTTGCACGTATAATAATAATTCCACATTAATTTTATTTATTTTTTATTTATTTTAATTTTTAATATTTTGTAATTTTTATGACAAGTTACAATTTTATATTTGTCATTTTATTTTTTATACGATTCTGACATTTTTATACATTTTTGTCAATTTTAATAATTATTTTTGACGTGATAACGTCTTATAAATCGATGAACGCCGGCTGCACGCACGAAAAAGTGTCACGTTCCGCCTGAGCCGAGCGTGCAAGCGAGAGCGCGGAACAAGCGATAGAGAGGCACGATCGGCCTAAGCGTTCGGCTTGTGACGTTATCACGTAAAATTATCGTCCCTAAACCGACTTTACAGACAGCCAATTTTTTAATGAGTTGTTGAATATTTCTATTTAATTAATCACAATTTTATTTTGGGTTTTTATCTGTTTAGAATTTAAAATAGTTTTTAATTTAAATGTATGAGTATGGACTAGAATTATGTCTAATATAAATTAAAAAAATATCAATATACCTATCTCTCCTTATGTATAACATAATATGTCGTATTCACTGTTGGGTTGGGCAGAGGTGTACCTAACACCCACATATTCAGACTTCGGGCTGCTACTGGGAAAACTCCTAATTAAAAAACCCAATTAAACTTTGCCCGGTCTAGAAACTGAACCCAGGACCTCATGTTTAACAGTAACGCTTGCGACTAAATACTTTTCATTTCGGAATACAGGCAGAGTCTTTTTTTTGGGTGGGAAATTATCAAATAACTTTTCCCGCTCTGGGCGGAGCGGGAGGGCTTGTCTCTTACTGACTAAAACCCACCCGTGTTCCTTCAGTTGCCTGTGTGTTGCCAGGGGCCACGGTATCCCTTTCGGATTTTCCCGCGACCCCGGCAGGACCCCGTCAGTTGTGCTGACATGTAGCGACAACGGTTAAGGTACCTGCCGTTATTGCTCCAGGTCAAAATCCACAATGTGTAATGTTGCCTTGGGTTGCAGCTAGGTTATACAAACACCAGTTACGCATTACAACTGTATTTAGTCCAGCTCTATAACAACAAAGAGGGAATCAAAAATAATTGATTCATGCAACGAACGTTAAAACATAACCATTAAAATAATTGATTTAAGGAATCACAAATCAATTATTTTATTGCTTAGCTTTGTTTAATACATTAAACAAAGGATCCATGGTTCTATAAATGATTTCTGTTTGGGAACTGTGAATATCAAAGCGTTACAAAGGAATTGTATGTGGCTGTTGAAATATTTGTTTCAGAGGGTTATGACCACTAGTTAGGTATAATTCTGATTACAGGAACCATTGATTTGCGAGGTATATTCTGATTACAGGAACCATTGATTTGCGAGGTTAAGTTGTATTTTTCGCGGTCTGTGAACTAGGTATTTGCTTAGTAAGGAGACGTTGTTTCTACTTGAAATGCACTTAAGTAGCCCACGGAATTCTTTACTTACATTTTTTGCAATTTGCAGTGTCAGGTTCAACGTTGATTAAAATATAATCTGCCACCATAACAAATATATCATTATGTATTAATCGAATTATATAATCGTTAGAATTCTGGAATTTTGGTTTTGGAATTCTGGTTCTGGGTTTCTGGATTTTGGATTTTGGTGTCTGGATTTGTGCCCGGTTGATGGCAATAGGCTCGCCCCCTATTACATGGGACTTAAACATAACTAGCTAAATTTAATGAGGGTGTACTATAGGTACACCTCTGCCTAACCCTTCGGGGATTACAGGCGTGATGTTATGTTGTGTTATGTGTGTTAGAATTTTCAATAAAACGCTCCAAGTTAGAATTTATTCATTCAATAGGGTAATTTTAACTTAGAGAGTTATATTGCTGATTATAATTTGGAGAAGACATATTTAATACGATTCCTGATCATATTTTAATCAACATACATACAACCTGATACTGACCTGTAAATTGTAAAAAAACGCAAGAAAATTTGAATATCGCAGTCTACTGCCTTAGCTACAAATAAATTATTATGTACTTCTTATTTTGTTTCGACGTGAGTAAAAGCCAGTCAAAAATATATTTCTATGGGGATAGGTGTATCTATAGTACACCCACATTTCGCCAGTTATACTGTGTAAGTAATAGAGGCGAGCCTATTGCCATCAACCGGGCACAAATCCAGAACCTGAGCGACTATTGAGAATTTCCTGACAGAAAAACTCAATAACAAACTCAAACCATTTATTTCAAATAAACCAATTACAGGTACTTTTGAACTGTCAAAGGGTCGGTCAGTCAGAAAAATGAAGCTAGTTGCCCATTCCAAAGCGTAGTAGGTACCTATGGAGAAGAACGGGCAAGAAACTCCACGGACACTCTTTTAAATCAAAATATTGTTACAAAATATTGGTTACATCATTCGTGTTGAACTTATACATGTGAGAACAATGTAACACTTTGTCCGACCTGGGATTCGAACCCAGGACCTCATGTTCAGCAGTAACGCTTGCAACCACTAGACCAACAAGGCAGTCTAAAACAACAAATAAATCACTATGTACTACTTTTCTTGTTTCGACGTGAGTAATGATTATACCTTAGCCAGTGAGCAAGATTGGGTGCAGGTAGTTACTACCGAGAGAACACTGAATGTATGGAGTCTCATGGAAAGGCTCTATTGTCGTCTATCCAATCCTACCCTTCCAAAAACTTTTGTTTTAGTATTTTTTTAAGTGAAAACTTCTTTAGCCGCATTGGGCATTTTTGAGATGGGAAAAGCATTCATTTCGCGATAACATGACGACACCTCATTTTTGTAAACGCGATTGTGCTCTTTATTTATATTAAGTTACGGAACAATGTTCTATGCAAGTACTTTTACTTTAAAGGTTTTGTTAACGCGATTGTGCTTTTTATTTATATCAAGTTACGGATCAATATTCTATGTAAGTATTTTTACTTTAAAGGTTTTGTTAACGCGATTATGCTTTTTATTTATATCAAGTTACGGATCAATATTCTATGTAAGTATTTTTACTTTAAAGGTTGCAGATGTATTTTTTTTTCAAAACGCGATTGTGCTCTTTATTTAGATAAGATTAAGGATCAATGCTTAAATTTTTCTTCCACCAAGGCGATCTTGTTCAAGTTTTCACTTCTGTCGGCACTCCCGGAGTGCCACCACCACTTTTTTTTGCGTTTCTATTGTTGATGGATATATAATTTATTTAAAAAAACAAAGAACACTACACAATTAATAACGCACTAAAGCTACTGTTTCCTAGAACAGCGCTGGCCGCCACATAGCGTCCGCAATTTACCGGTGTACAGTGAGGTACAATAATAACTTACAAAGTAGATTTGAATTTAGCAGAAATATTAAGTGAGCAGTGGTGGCCCAGTGGTAACGGCCGCGACTTACGAGTTGTAGGTCGTAGGTTCGAACCCAGACAGGCGCTTTACTTTGTGTAAATTATTTCATCACCACTGCTCTCAAAACGGTGAAGGAAAACATCGTGAGGAAACCGGCATGTCCTAGAACCGAAAATTCGAAGACATGTGACATCTACCAACCCGCACTGGGCCCGCGTGGTGGATTACGACCCACTCCCTCTCACAGAGAGGAGGCCTGTGTCCCAGCAGTGGGAACATTTATAGGTCGATGATGATTAAGTGAACTTTGTTTACAGCACTGTAATTTCCACATCATCTCTTAAGGTCAAAGCTTTTAAAATTAAGCCAACTAATTTACAAAGGCAGCTAGTGTAAAATACGTCAATTAACTACGGCCACTATCAAAAGGGTTTGATAAGGGTTGAGATAACGGAGGATCGGTGCTGGCTTTGATAAATGATTGTGTGGACGCCGAAGAATAATTTGGAGATAGCGAGTCGTGGTTGTTATTGTGTGAAGGAGAGAAATGGATTGAACCTAGTTTTTCTAGGGGAGTGTTGGGTCGCTATTGTAATACATTTGTTAATATTACCGTGTAAGCCTTATCCTAACGAATATTGTAAATGTGAAAGTGAGTTTGTTTGTTACCCAACAAAATACACATCTATGCAAATAGATTTTACTTTACTTTCATTAAAGTAGAAACTCTATAAGTAACACATTGGTCTTCAGAAAAAAATAGATCTTAACGTTATATGACGTGCAATTAGTGACAGTAACCCTAGGTGTTATAAATAAATAAGCTGTCGATTATATTATACGCTCATGACAAGTAGATCCTACGAAAAATTAGTCAAAGTACCCTACTAATATTATAAAGGCGTAAGTTTGTGAGTGTGTCTGTATGTTTGTCTCTTCTTCACGCTAAAACGGCTGAACGGATTTGGATGAAATTTGACACATGGGTAGATCACGACCTAGGTTAGCATATAGGATACTTTTTTCCCGATATTCACACGGGATCGAGACTTATGCGGATGAAACCGCGGAGCGTAGCTAGTTTTATAATATTACTATGTGTGAACGTTATTACAAAACGTGGTTTTAGTATAATAGCATAGAAATTGTAAACTAAATCTCCAGATTATAAAATAAAATTTTACGATGATTTTGGTTTAATTTTATTAATGACACTTAAACCAAGACAATCGTAAAATTAAGTCTTGTAATCTAGGGATTAAGTTTACATTAGGGTGAGTTCAGATGAGCGCCACCCATACCTATTAATACTGTAATTTGAAAACATTGTAGAAACCATTTATTTTGAAAAGAGTGACTGTGGAGTTTCTTGCCGGCTCTTCTCCATAGGAAGCGACCAATTGGAACCGTGCACCTAGCTTCTGACGTTTCATAAGTGCCCTTGTAGGTTTATGTGAAGTAAAATAATTTTTTTTTTGACAATCTGGTGGTGTAAAAAAGTTTTTCAAATTGCTTCGTCTAATTACTTACACGCAGCATTCGATTTCATACAATATTCTGATGTTTGGCACACTTGAGCCGAAATATGTCCGAACGTCGAATCAAACGTAAATTCCTTGATTCATTTTCAGCGAAATAACCTAATCCTACTATCCAAATAATATTATAAATGTGAAATTTTGTATGTTCGAATGTTTTTTACTCAACCACGCAAAAACAGCTGAACGAGTTTGGATGAAATTAGGCATACAGATAGCTTATAACATAGATTGACACATAGGATACTTTTTATTCCGGTAGTAATTTCCGACCGCCACGAGGGCAAAGCCGCGGGCAAAACTAACGCTCGCTCTAATAAGTAATACAATGCCATAGTTTCGATTCAGTTATAAACATAAACATAAACTCACGCCTTCTTCCCATGGGGGTACGCAGAAACTACAGAACACCACCTGCTACGATCCTTACATACTCCTTTTGCCTCGTCTACGTTCATACATCTGGTCATACACGCACACTGGATGCGAGTTCTACGCACCTGGCCTTTCTGAAGAACATCACCAATAAGGTCAGTATAAAATATGTCCTCCTAGGGCGTCCCCGCCCGGCCTTTCCCTTCACATCAGCCTCGTAAATACATTTTGTTAGTCGCCTTTCATTCATCCTCTCAACATGCCCAAACCATCTCAGCATACCCTTTTCAATTTTTGTCACTACATCTCGATGTCATGCTCAAGTCGATTCAGTTATATACTGAAATTTAGCAGATTTTACCGAACACATGGTACTGAATTACCAATAGTCTGAATAGACAAGAGCACTTGAAATCCAACAGAACTTCAGTGAAATTTCAGCTTTGACACGTTTTTTTAACCGGACTTTAGATCAAACACGTCATCCGTCAGTTACACTTGTGTACTAACAAGTACATGTATCTGCGAATTTGAAAAATCACGTTTGGCTGGGCAAAAGTGATTGAGTTTTGTGTCAGAAAATTTACAGTTACATTTCTGGGAAAAGGCTCGAAGTTAGCTCTTTCCATGTAAGTATCGTTTATTTGGTGGAAATACTAGGTAATTAAAAAGGTCGTAAAAATATACTATTACATCCAAATTGCTTGCAATCCGTGATTGGAAAATACGAGGAATAATTGAAAACACTAATGATAATAGGTACAAAAGATATCAACTTGTGAAACATAAACACACAATTAAACTTATGGCCTTTACATATTTAGGTAATACCAAAATAATGTAAAACTTGATTGTTCAAGAGAGCATTACAAACTCAAATGGCGCTAGCTTCCAGACTAGGATTCCCTGTGTCGTGAAGACTACTCCTTCATCTTATGAGATTATAAGATAGTAGATAGGCACATACACAGTATCGGTCGGTAAGATTTCTGAGGCGACAGTAATCAAATGTTTTCCCAGAGCAATAAATTCTTCCAAACATCCTACTAATATTATAAATGCGAAATTTGTGAGGATGGATGGATATTTGTTACTCTTTCACGCAAAACCTACAGAACGGATTTGGATAAAATTTGGCACACAGATAGTTTGTAACCTGGATTGACACATAGGTTACTTTTCATCCTGATATTCCAACGGGATCGAAACTTATGCGGGTGAAACCGCGGGGCGCTGCTAGTAATATTATAAACGCGAATGTTTGTGAGGATGGATTAGTGGATGGATGTTTGATACTCTTTCACGCAAAAACTACAGAACGGATTTGAATGAAATTTGACACACAGATAGTTTATAACTTAGATTAACACAAAAAATACTTTTTATCCCGATATTTCTACGGAATCGACACTTATGCGGCTGAAACCGTGGGGCGCTGCTAGTAGGATATGAAAAAAACTTCCATAAGTTAACGATTATAAATAATATCCACTTGCATTAAAAAGCCCTATGGTCGAGTACAGAACAAGTCTAGCAAACTCTAAACAAATTGGTACGTTCACACTAAGAAATAAATACAAACTATTGTTGATAATACACAGTTGACACTTAATAATGTTTTACTTGAACAGAGACTACAGTGTATCATTAGTTAATTATTTACCACTTGCAAGGGAACCCGGCCAGCTGCGAGTAAGACAGTTTTTCTTTACATTACAATCGATATCAATTTCAATAGTGACACACCGGGAAGCATGAAAATCGTCAACACAAGCTTCCGCAAAATCTGCGAAGCGCGGAAGCCCCATCAACATCCTAAATCCATTATTATATTGTACGTGCAGCACGTTGTAGGCTCACTGAGTATATTTCACCCACAAGCTGCACGTGTAGAAGGTTTGGCAGTATGCCTTGAAAAGCGAGACTTTTACATCCTTACTAAAAAAGGAGGTTATTAGCTTTACGTAAAACGTACCCTGTACCAAAACTTTTATCGCGACATAACATTTTCCCATATCGGCGTATATCGGTTACATTGTTACCTCCATACAAAGGTGGCATTGTTCTCGAAATAACATCATTGTTGCATTAGTGATATAATGTAAAACGGCTGAATATGGGAGTGGGATTTATGGGAGTGGTAGGGGAGGGGAGGGTATGAATTACTTATGTTAAATAATGAGTGAATGTTGTTTGAAATATTGTAACTTTTTGTCTTGTAAGTTTGTGGTACTACAATTGATCGAATCATCATCAGCCTATAAATGTTCCCACTGCTGGGACACAGGCCTCCTCCACCACGTGGGCCCAGTGCGGGTAACGTGGTGGTAACGGCCGCGACTTACGAGTTGTAGGTTCGAACCCAGACAGGCGCTTTACTTTGTGTAAATTATTTCATCACCACTGCTCTCAAAACGGTGAAGTAAAACATCGTGAGGAAACCGGCATGTCCTAGAACCGAAAATTCGAAGACATGTGACATCTACCAACCCGCAATTGACCGAATAAATTACAGTAATTGTAATTGATCGATTGTAATATTACTGGCAGTATAACTTTGTAACTTTTTTTAGTGAAAAGTAAATAGGTACCTACCTAAAGTCAGTGACAGCCTCATTGGCTTATTTTTCAAAATAAATTCGTAATTGTGTGAGAAATCGCCGGGACTCATTTTTTTTTTCTAATTTCAAATCCCTAGCCTAGTCTCAAATAACTTCCCCAAATACCAATCAAATCCTATCTTCCAACTGCCAGAAATAGGTAATCCTTTCTATTTACGCAATACTCTACATAACAACCCAATTCCGTGTCTTATTTTCTTAATGTCAGTCTTCCAATTAGTAGGTTGAAGTTAATTTAATTAACTGACCCGTTGGAGTGCATTCTAAATGTGTCTTAACCCGTTTTATGGTTCGATTCCCAGGTCGGGCAAACTGTTATTCGGTTTTTCTATCAGGGATTTCTCTGTAGCAGCCTGGAGTCCAGATTCGTGCCCGGTTGCTGGCAATAGGCTCGCTCCCTATAACCTGGGACTTAATCATATCTGGCAAAAGTGGGTGTACTATAGGTACACCTCTGCCGATCTCTTTGAGGAAAACAAGGCTTGATGTCATATTTAGCCTCACGCTGACCAATGACGCTATCGTCTTGATATATAATACATCTCTGGGTCGAGCAGTGCGGGTTTTCCCATTAGAAAACCTTGAGTAGCAACACAGGAGTCCGGAATACAGATTCCAGACACACACATGAGTGTGTGTGTGTCAGTGGTAGTGTGGGTGGGGGTGTATGAGTGTGTGGTGTGTGTGTGTGCTTGCTTGAGACTTTCAGAATGTTCGGGTATTACTTGAATGTAGCCCGTAAAATTCAAAATTTCTTACGTTTTTTGGAAATTAATTTTTAATTTTTGCAGGTTTTCTTCATAATAATTCCAAAGTAGTGTTCACAAGATCACAAATTCAAATTCTCAATTCAAAAACCGGGTGTCAGCTGTCTAGGAAATACAGTCGTCTTTTTAGAATATGCTATTCTTTCTAAATATACGACCATGCATTCAAACAACAATAACGGTTGTGGTTGGTCCTTGACCAAAAAGATCATTCCACATTGTATTTTCCTGCTTACAATTTTAAAACGTTGCTTACATTTTTATTCTGCTACTTTATTCTAGAAAACATATTTTTCTGCAAACTGTAGAACAGTTTAAAGAATATTGTGTACGTCACGATCAAGTTTAGAAGAAATTGTTGGAGAAAATGTAAAAAGTTTCAGGTGCAATATTTTTTATTTTTGCGCTTCGGCTGTTAAAATATCTTTGTCTGTAACAGGTAAAACAAAGTTATTCTTATTAAATAAACACACCCACATAAACATCATGCTTTGTTTTCCCCGAAGGGTTGGGCAGAGGTGTATCTATGTACATCCACATTTCGCCAGATACGTTTGAGTTCACAAAAAAAAAATTCGCCCTTATACAAAATGGTTCAATCGGGTATGTACCTTTATATAGGAGGGTCGATTTTATTTTTGCTAATTCGATTGGTCTTTTAGTTGGTAGTAGGTATGTAAAACGGTAAAATTATCCTGGTATAATACGGTAAAAAAAAATTAAACAAAATATGGTAATTTTCGGTAAAAAACGTATTAAACGTACTCATACAGTCATACCCACTAAAACACTACAAATACGGAAGTAAGTATGTTTGTGTGTATCATTTGTATGTCACTACTTCACTATTATGGGAAAAATGGATTTGAATGAAATTTGCCTGAGATATAAGCAGTATTGGAACTTAAACAAAAACCAAAAACTGGGCTCGTGCGACTCATGCGTACTTAAAATCCCTAAAACTTAATTCTTGAGTCAAGAATTCAAGATATGAATCACACCATGTCATTGATTATAATAATATCATCTATGTGCAGAGGACAGCACAAATTAAATTTAAAACTTCATAAGTCACCGGTAATTTTACCGTAATTTATATAAATGACTGTAAAATACCCGTATTTTACCAGCGTTTTCCGTAAAATTACGTAATTTTCCAACCCTAGTTGGCAGTAGCCCACCAGATACAACACCCGTCTGGTCGGACGATCCTTTTTTATGGGGGATGAGGAACTGTATACCGTGTTTTTCAAACCTCTATAACACATTTGAGGTTCTTATCTGAGATGTAACGCCCTTGTGATACGTCTGGTGATGCCGAAACCCATAAATGTGGCTGTGACCACCTACCATCTTCTAACAAGGTACTTTAAATTCCTTTGTGAGTAAACTGCCTGCTTTTAATTTTAGATTTTCAATATAATTATCCTTGTTTTTCCAAAATATTTGAGTGCAAGCTAATTCCGTCAGTTTGACATGAAATTCTATTACTTACAACCATCACCGTGTCCCATAACGATCAGTAAGAATGACAATTTATTACCGAAAATAAGGATTACTAACGACTGAATCTTCCTGAAGCTGTCAACAGTAACATTAATAAACACTATCTTATTGCACTATTTTATGAAGCAAGATTATTAAAATAAAATCTAAGTACAAATTAACATCAAAAGAAAATACAGGGTCAATTTAAATTAGCTAGCAAAATTCCGCAGACGTGTACGGTACACATAAAAAGAATTAAAAAAAAAAAAAGTTTTTTTTGGGGTCTATAACCGCTGGTAGTGTTGTTGAAGAATTTAAAAATTAAATTAATTTGATTTTTTTTATCCGCAACTTCTGAGCCTACAATTTTGAAAAAAATACAGAGAATGGTTCTTTACTAATGTGAATGTGAGAATGCTGTAGGCTTAGTGGATTATAGATCTGTTGACCATTTTCTATTTTGTTAAGTGCCTGGTACTTATTGAAAGACCTACACTGTCCTCCCATACCTAGTAACACTGTTATTTGAAAGTGTTGTAAAAGCCAATTATTTTTAAAAGAGTAACCGTGGAGTTTCTTGCCGGCTCTTCTCCATAGGAAACGACAAATTGGAACCGTGCACCTAGCTTCTGACGTTTCATAAGTGCCCATGTAGGTTTATGTGAAATAAAATATTTTGAATTTAGATTTAGAATTTGAATTTGAATAGATTACAGGAAAACCTATAATAAGTCTTTTTTTTTTTTTTTTTTTGGGTGGGAAATTATCAAATAACTTCTCCCGCTCTGGGTGGAGCGGGAGGGCGTGTCAGACTCTTACTGACTAAAACCCACCCGTGTTCCTTCGGTTGCCCTGTTGCCGGGGGCCACGATGTCCCTATCGGTTTTCTTCGAACCCCGCCCCGGCAGGACCTATAATAAGTCTATGGTCTTAAAATAATATGATCATTCTCTCAATATTGTGTGTACAAACTTACTGTATTTGCAGTTGGAATGTATGGGAGAACATGTTTTTCAACTACAATGTTATGTTTGTTCTTGGGCCTTGGGATAAATTCATCTCAACTACGATACCTTAGAAAAAAAAAATGGCATTCCGGGATTGCCGACAGAATTGGAAACTTAAAAAAAAATCGGAACCACATTAATTAATGCGTTGATGTCTTTTACTCCACGCACTGCGGTAATCAACGCGTTGATGTCTTTTTAATGGTCAAATCTGGTGTCGTTCATAGTGTCTTCGCGACATTGTGGTTTAGTCCCATCTCAAAAATGTCCAACGCGCCTAAAGAAGTATTCACTTAAAAAAACCAAGCCCTTGACCTTTATTAAGACCTTGTAATTGTAAACACATGTGATATGCAATAAAGACTTGAATTTTGTTTTTTTTGACAGTAGTATACTAAACCTGTTACTAATTAAGATCCCTTTCCGCTCTTTGGGTACCGAACCCTAAAAAGCCACGTGTTTCGTGCATATTTTTTGCAATTTCTCTTCGCGTTCTTAAATTTTTCTGCCAAGGAAAACTTGAAGGATGAGTTAATTAAAATGTTAGGAATAGCAAAAGGGCGGATGGAGAAGGGGAAGACGATACCTATTTAGTTATCTATAGGCATTATATTCCGGTCTCGAATGACGTTAAGGGCGGGTAACGCCTTTGCAGCGCTGCAGGGAAAGCGAAACCAGATGACTAGCGAAACTTTGTCTAGCATATTTGGGATGATTTAAGCTGTAAGCTGTCTCTAAAGCTAACATACATATAGCACATAACATTATGCTTGTACTCCGCAATTGGTTGGGCGGATGTGTGCCTTCACATTTCACCAGTTAAGTTTAAGTGCCATGTAAAAGGCTTAAATAATTCGTTGTACTGCAGACGTAAAGGCGACGGTCTTTAGAGCACACATGCGGTTTGTGGGAGAAATATTCGTAAGCATCGTATGGAACTCTTCGTGTCCAATTTAATAACGCGTTCAGTAGACTGATGGGGTTGCCATGGCGTTGCAGTGCGTCAGGGATGATTGCGGCGGCGCGTGTATATTGTTTTTTTATCATAATGTGCAAGCACGCTGCATCAATGGTGGCACGAGTCATGGCCAGCCCCAACAGGGTTCTGAAAATGATAGCTGACAGAGTGAACTGTCCATACATAATTCACTGCTGTCAGTTACATATGTCACCGTATTGTGTTGTTTACTAACGCGAAGTTTTAGGACAATATTACTAACCCTATATGAGTCAATCAATCTGCCTAGCCTTTTCCCAAATATGTTGAGGTCGGCTTCTAGTCTAACCGGATGTAGCTGAATACCAGTATTTTACATGGAGCGACTGCCTATCTGACCTCCACAACCCAGTAATTGGGTAATACGATACCCCTTAAGACTGTTTGTCGGATTTTCGGGCTTCTGACGACCCGTAACGACTGACAAAGATTCACGAATGACAGCCAGGGACCACGGCTTAACGAGCTTTCCGAGGCACGGAGGACTCTCGGTATGTAAAGATGGTCACCCATCCACGGACCAACCCCGGAAAGCATAGCTTAACTTAGATAGATTGATCCGTGTGGCTGTTATTACTTAGCCACAAGCTGCTGTCTTTGAATTTGAATAGGGGTTGAGCCTATTACCATCAAGCGAGCACAAATCCAAACAATCAACCTTACTCACTTCAGCAGCTACTGCACTGTCACTTTCATACCTGCATAGATAAATTAAACGCCGGTTAAAAATAAATCAAAAGAAAATCATTTCTCTATTTTTAGCGCGTATCTCTGCCAAATACGCGAGATAATTATGTAATCGCCATCTTTAATTATAGTAAGTACGTCTGCTTCGCAATTTGTCGACTTGTCACTGCAGGCCTATGACGTCAGAGTGCAGCTGACGGTCCAAATTCAAAGTTCGATGACATCTGTCAGTTTGGTTATATTTTTGGAACGTTCCAGTAGTAGTGGCAAATGGCTGTCAATTTTTCTTTGAGGATTTATGTTTTTTAACAAAAAATAAAATAAATAGCAAGACCGTTGTTGTTTTTAAACGTTTTGCCTCTTTTTGTTTTGCTCAAAACGTAGAAAAAACCTTTAACGTCAAGTGCACAGACGTTTGAATTTTAAAATAAATATTTTAAAATATTAATTCTGAGGTGTCTTTTGGTGAATAAAATGAAAAATAAAACTTAACTGCGACAAAAACGCTAATTAAAAAGGTATTAACAAGACACCACAGACAGATAAATTAAAAATCTTGAACAACATGACATGACGCTTCCAACGATTCCTGGTTTGTCATGTTATGAGAGAACAGATGAACATACATACATACATAACATGTTAAAATCATAACCCTTCTTTGGCTTTGCCGTAGTCGGGTAAAAATGTAAAGCTAATAATTTTCTGTGTACTGAATATTTACGTAGGAAGGTATTTTAGAATTAATTAGATGTCTATGTGACTCTTAATTTAACGCTATGTCATTCCAGAACGCTTATGACGTCTGGACTCTGGACTGGAAAACATTCCAGGTGACATTCGATACACAGCGTGCGTGTGCAGCGATGACATTTTAGTTTTATGATTCTAAAATTAAAAATATTTTATTTTTAGAATAAACTTGGTATTTAATTTAAGATTGTATATTTATTTTGCATCAAGTCGCCTAGCGAACGTCGTGATGGTCTAGTGGTTAGAGTCTCGACTCTCATGCACAAGTTTGTGGGTGGTGACTTTTTGAAAAAACACACTGTTGGATTTCAACTCTTGGCGCTAAGCAGAGCGTTGAAAACGAAGTACACGAAAAAAATCGCCGCGATTTTATTGAGTACGTGCTATTACTGAGACGTTTCCTGAGGTAGCTGCGCGGTGCGCTAGGGGTGACAGTTGTCACACGTTGACGGATCACTGAGCTCTCGCGTCACGTCACCACACCCCGCCCGCACCGCTCAGCTACCTCAGAAAACGTCTCAGTTAAGCGCCTATATCTTAGCGCATCCCCCTTAAAGTCTTTTTCAATTCATATGTAGTTTCTGAGTTTAGTAGTGGGACAAAATAGGCTGGAATTTTCTTTTTTTTAAGCTAGCAAATAAAAATAGTACCTACCTATAGAAAGTTTTTGTTCTACGTTTAGAAAGTTTTATCCAATTACAATTTTCATATTGAGGTGCGTTTACCGACACGCATTGATTGAACTAAAGTTATACACAACCCGGAACTACAATGTTTTTGAACTGTTATTAGATTTTTTTGTTGGTTGGAAGTTATCAAATAACTTCTCCCGCTTTAGGCGGAGCAGGAGGGCGTGTCATGTGACTCTTATTAACTAAAACCCACCTGTGTTCCTTCAGTTGTCATGTTGCCAGGGGCCACGGTATCCCTTTCGGACTTTCCTGCGACCCCGGCAGGCATCGGCCCTAGCGGACCCCGTCAGTTCTGCTGACATCTCTTACAGGCGCGCGTGGAACACAACGCGTCGTCAACCCGGGCCTGGTCCTTATCGGACGGCGAGCTACCCATTGCTCACCGTCCGCAAGCCCGCGCCTACGGTGGCCGAGAATTGGCCTGTGACTCCCGATGCCCAGGGCGTCTCCTGCGGCGGTTAGGGGCGTGAGGGCGCGAAATATGCCTCTCCCTCACGCGTTCCGCCTCCTCTTTAGCGAGCATTACTGCTTCGCAGAAGGAGGTGACGGCCTCCTATGCCCGTACCATGCTCCTACACCCTCTCGCTCCGTACCATGGCCTGGACCAGGTCCGGACGCGAGACCGGCCCTATAAGTATAATTACCTATCTATAAGTATACAATAGTAGATGTAGAACAAATATTTGTCCCAAGTGACACATGACACACGACCCGTAGTTTCTGACATTATTTTACATACATACATAACGTCATCTTCCAATGGGGTTATGCAGAAACACCCAAACGCCATCTACTACGATTCTTAAATACTCGTAGGTAAACTAAGATCTAAACTATCTTCTATTATGGGTGCGCTCGAGGTATCGTTCGCTGCTTGCCGAAATCAGTTAGGTTTATTATATACAACGCCATAGTTAAATCTCATCTATACTACTTCATTGAGGTGTAGAGCACTGCTGCTAAAACAAACTTAAAAGAAATCGAAATTGGTCGCGCGTCATATTTTAATCGAAAATACAACCTGACACTGCAAATTGCAGAAAACATAAGAAAATTTAAATTTCACGGGCTATAGGCCTACCGCTTAAGCCGACGTCGCGCGGACGTAATAAAATCGCGGCGGGATTTTAACTTGCACTGTATTTTCAACTCTCGGTGTTAAGCCGAGCGTTGAAAATCCAACGCGCTGGGACGCACTCTCGTCCCAGCGCGTTGAAAAAACACACTGTTGGATTTTCAACTCTTTTCGCTAAGCAGAGCGTTGAAAACGAAGTACACGAATAAAATCGCCGCGATTTTATTACGTCTGTGCTATTACTGAGACGTACGTTTCCTGAGGTAGCTGCGCGGTGCGGGAGGGGTGACAGTTGTCACAAGTTGACGGATCACTGAGCTCTCGCGTCACGTCACCACGCCCCCGCCCGCACCGCTCAGCTACCTCAGAAAACGTCTCAGTTAAGCGCCTATATCTTAGCGCATCCCTCTTAAAGTCAGAAATAGGCAGTGACCTCACGTCAAAGGAACATTGTACAAAGACAATAACAAATACTATGTCATTACTGATTTAAAAAACCCAAACAAAACGCCCAAACATTGCAACCAATACACTAAACCGCGGTATCGATATAAATCGATTAGAATCGCGTGTCAGATTCTATCAGCTGCCGTGAATAAAATTAAACTCGACCTCAAAAGCCCCCGAAAACGTGCCGATCGTAAATAGCGCCGGACGAAACAATAAACAAAGTATTTTATTATCGATTATAAAACATTGCCACTTCACTACGAACTTTGATATTGTTTTTGAAGCCACCGTTGACTAGATTTATATGTATACGCTGAAATTATGTATCTTTACAGTAGTATGTAAAGATACATAATTTCAGCGTTAATATTTCTGTATTTATAATCTTGCACACATACAAACTTTGTACACTTTTAGCATTATTTAATAAACTATTTAATTCGGTACTTAATACACCGTGAAATTTTAATCACAGTTTTGCTAGAACAAACGTTATTCAGACCATGGTCTACTACCATGCTACAGCATCCAATAAAAAAAAAAACATAATTGGTTTTTGAAAAAACACAAAAGACAAAGTTTAAAATGTCAAGATTATCTACTGCTTACTAAATTTCGTTTATGGAGGTACATTTCCTTGTAAACAATGCTGTGTCCCATGCGTAGTGTCTGTGTTGTAGGATAACGATAATCATTTTAAATTTGTTTTTTTTTTTGTGTTTTTTCAAAAACCAATTATGTTTTTTTTTATTGGTTGCTGTAGAATGGTAGTAGACCATGGTCTGAACAACGTTTGTTCTAGCATAACTGTGATTCAAATTTCACGGTGTATTATAACGTTATAGACTCTAAGACTTCTTGGACACACCTTTTGGTTTCGAGGCTCAAACCGAACTGACTTAGAAGCTCAGTGATGCTCCAAACATCATGTTTCTAATTCCAAACCGTTAAAAAACCAATACTTTTACGGTAACTGTCAAATGAGATACTTTTAAACTTTATGATTACACTGATACAAAAATCATTTGAGGCAAATCACATACTTTTAATTTTATATTTAAAATCACAAAATCTAATTAATATTTGGTTATCATGACAGTACCAAAGGCTATTTCTGTTTAACTCTGACACGATTAAAATGATTTGTGACAAGTCAAGCGCACAAATTAAGGTTCAAGACGTAGGACTAAGGATAGCGGATCTGAAATGGAGGTACCTAGGTAGAAGTCAGAACTCGCGAAGGAGGAGGCGGAACGCGTGAGGGAGAGGCAAATTTCGGGCCCTCACGCCCCTGACCGCCGCAGGAGACGCCCTGGGCGTCGGGAGTCGCAGGCCCATTCCCGGCCACCATAGACGCGGGCTTGCGGACAGTGAGCAATGGGTAGCTCGCCGTCCGATAAGGACCAGGCCCGGGTCGACGGCGCGTTGTGTTCCACGCGCGCCTCAAAGAGATGTCAGCAGAACTGACGGGGTCCGCTAGGGCTGATGCCTACCGGGGTTGCGGTTTTTTGTCCGAAAAGGTTACCGTGGCCCCTGGCAATACAGGCAACTGAAAGAACACGGGTGGGTTTTAGTCAGTAAGAGACTGACACGCCCTCCCGCCCCACCCAGAGCGGGAGGAGTTATTTGATAATTTGCCACCAAAAAAATAGGTAGACGTGGTGATGGCAGGTAGAGGAGAGTTCTAATGGAATGGTTGCCGAGAAACGGTAGAAGGAAAGTTGGCAGACCAGCTAGGTGGGTAGACGACCTACAGAAGATGGCGGAGAAGACCTGGATGAGACTCGCACAGACTAGGGAAGCATGGCACGAAAGGGACGAGGCCTATACCTTCTGAACAGTGGGTAATAATGATGATGTTGATTACCGATACTCAAGCAAATACATTATTTGAATTTGAAGAGTAAGGTACTCTTTCGCTAATCCGCCAGCACGAAATCCCAACCTTCGGCAGATTACTGAAAACGGCGGATACTGTATAAGAACAACAAATTACAGACTAAAGAGTTGCAGCTTACCACCGTGCGGTGAAGTATAGAACATAGTGATAGTATATAGTGATAAATGATTTTATTTCTGTTTTTACTAACACTTTTACACGTCAATCATATTTTTTTAAACTAGATTTATATTTTTTTTTTTTTTTTTTTTTACTATTTGACTACTCTGGGAGGAATGGCCGAAGAAATCTTAGAGGTCGCCGTCTCTTTTAACGTCCGGACATAACCTTGGTTAGATCATGTGAAGGTCATGTAGATTGGTGTCTGAAACGGTCTTTTGAGGAAAGAACCACACAGATTGAGTGGGCCTGTTCAGTCAGTGCACGCATTTGTCATTAATACATAGAATAAAGTATGTCTATTTATTTTTTATCTCTTTACATCTATTTAGTATATTGCATCACATTTTAATTTTAATAAATTATTACAGCGTCTTAATATTTGTTTGCTGCACCGGTCGACGTCATTACGTCGGCGCCGGCTGTCGCTGAAAACCAGCGCTGGGGCTCTGTCTTGCATAGGGTCGTAGCATAATGCTGAGCGATAGCCGATTTGCGTGGATGTTTCCCCCAACTTTTTCTCATTTTTGTAATCAAATTTTTTTTTTTTGCTTCATTTTTACCGCAAGTAAACGATTTTTATTTCTTTCTTTCTTTCTTCCTTAATCGTGCAGCTCAACTCAAAATTTAAGTAGCTCAATGATTCGACGAACAATACCAAAGCAAGAACATTTGGGTAGGCCCTATAAATTACTCAAACTGCCAGACCATGATTGAAACCGAGAAAAAAAAGAATAACCCGCATAGTCTTGACATTCACAATAATTAAAATGATTAAATACTTTACAAAGTAAATATTCATATCATTGTGTAGATAATAATGAAGTGGCCAAAAAAAAAAACAACATTCTGTAGGTGAAAAAATTGGAGCCGCTCAATCCCAAGCCATTTAATAATCTTTAACGATATAAAATGCGTAGTACGGTCATATACATGGAAGAGACGGTAGACAGCGGATTATCGAGCTGAAGATTAGTGATCGATGGCTGAAGATTAAGAATTACGGCAGAGTACGATTAAACCAGTCTCGACTCGCAAAAAACGGCGTATTATAGAAATCGGATTGGCGAGAGAGTAAGTAAATTGTACTTAGCAATATGATTTTTTTATAATTGTAAGTCAAAAGTATCAAACTATTTCTGTGACAAATTGCGTGGAAATCTGTTCGGTTGGTATGCAGTGACAACGAAATAAATAAATAATTTAAAAAATTCAAAAGTCATTTATTCAAACTAGGCTGAGAATCAGCACTTTTCGAACGTCAAAATTACATACCACAGTCCCCCAAAACGCCCACCCTTCACCACTTCCTAGTGCCTTTAGCTGGGAAGAAAAAGTGGCGTAACAAACTCCCCAGCAGCACAGCTGTCTGTTAATTTAGAAAAAAAAAATTCTATACAATAGTATGCAAAATAATTTACATTATGCAACACAAAACATAATTTATATGATAAATTATTGGCCATATGTCAGCTAGCACACGCCAATATACCAAACAAAATCAAAATCATCGAAAACTATGTCCTTTAATCCCTCCCACTCTTAAGAGTCTATAATATCCACCTCAAATTGCTTAACATGATCCTCTGTTTTATAGAAAATTTTGCAGCATTAATTTTGAAATAAATATATAGTAAAGTTGAGCATTATTGTTAAGTATAATGTTTGACTAAAACACGATTCCATAGAAATTTCTCTATGGAAAAAAAAAACCAAAGTTACCTCCAAACCGAACAATAAACCGCTAGTATAAAAATGATTACTACGTGTTTTACTTTGGGAAAACTTTCTCATTCATAACAGGCTTTTGGAACTAATATTGTGGTTCTTGGATTAATTTCTAACTAGCTGTAGCCCGCGACTTCGTCCGCGTGTATTTTGTATTTCATAATTTTTGAAGTGAAAACTTCTTTAAGCGCTTTGAGCAATTTTTGGTAGGGCAAAATCTTATGGGTTCGAGTCACCAATATGCTGTAATAGCAGCATATCTGCAGCTATAAGGCTTGGCGCACTTTAGATGCGATTTCGTACGAATTTTACTATTGCGAACACATACGAACACGCACGAACGATTCCGACATTCCAAGTACTAAGGGACCGCGCAGACTGAGTGCGAGTTAGTCGTACATATACGTTCATATAGTATACGAACTTGTTGGGATTTTTCGTGCGTTCAATGCGATATCATCGGAATACTACCTATTTGACGGAGAAAAACGTATTCAGTGCGTACACTCAATTCGTACGACCACGGTCATATGTTTACGTACGATACAAATTCGTGTCCAAATTGTGGTGACGTGTTGTGCAACATTATTTCATAGTTTTAAATTTTCTCTTCTCTCGGCCGTCCCCATGACAGCCTATTTTAACCGGCTTATAAAAAGGAGGAGGTTATATGTTCGTAGCGTATGTGTTTTTTTATGTATGTCCACCGATTTCTCCGTCAATTGATGACCGATTTTGAAAATTCTTTTTTTGTTTGCAAGAGTATGCTCTCGAGATGGTCACATATGATTTTTTTTGAGTTAGTTTCAATAATACGTATTTTTCCCACTTTGTATGTGGATGAAATGATAATTTCCTGTCACTGATAATAATTATTATTCGAATTTGTGTGGGGTAGGTACCACAGCTAAAAAGTTAAAAATAAAAACTTTTTATAAAATAAAACAACCGACTTCCAAAAACAAAAACTCTACAAAGTGAAGTCGGTGGCAAAAAATTAAAATTAAAAACCAAAGACACTGACTTCCGAAATTAAAGTTATTTTTCACTTTGAGGTTTATTTTTTTCGAAGTCGGTTGTTTTTTTAAATGAAAATATCCAAGATGAATATCCTTCTCCAGGTCCTAGACTACCTATATGGCTTTCCTTTCTGAAAAGGTAACAGATAGACAGACAAACAGAGTTACTTTCACATTTATAATATTAGTATGGAAGTATGGATGTAGGGATAGTTAGATTTTAAATCTAACAAACCAAGCACCACAATCCTATTCTCTTTATACACTTAAAAATGGACAAATCCCGGGATTATTTTTCCCAGTCATAGCATACAAACATAATCAGCCTATAATGTTCCCACTGCTGGGACACAGGCCTCCTCTCTGTGACAGGGAGTGGGCCGTAATCCACCACGCGGGCCCAGTGCGGGTTGGTAGATGCCAAATAAAAAACCAAGACAGCGCGCTGCGAACAATACAGTGAAGCAATCCAAAACTACACCTCCACTCTGTGCATACACGCTCACATTTACAACCATTTACAATGACACTACCATCAAACTACACCTTACTAAGTGCACACATATTTACGAAACCGACTTCACGTCACTGTTGACAGCGCTATGTCTTGGTTATTTGGTCTGAAGATGTGTCACCATGTCTAAGAATTTTTGGTTCTAGGACATAGTGTATATTTGTCGCAGGGATATTGTCAAACCAGTGCAATTATAATTTCACTAGTGAAATTATAATTGCACGAAACTTTGTCAACCGCCTCCATTTCTCACAATTTAAAGGGCTCATTTCAGTGACATTATAATTCCACTGGATCCACGCAGTGACATTGCAAGGCAGTAATATTTTGACAATTTCACTGTATGTGCAAGCCCGTTAAATTGTGAGACGGTCAATGATTGGTTTTTGTGTTTACAACAGTTTTTTTTGCAATTGGCGGAAGAATTGACCAATCAAATCGCACGAAGTCCCCACTACAAACTTAACTCATAATATACCTAGGCTTATTATAAAATCACTGCAGCGTTCTCGTGAAATTACAATAACAATAAAAAGTCCGTTAAATTGTTAGAAATGGAGGCGGTTGACAAAGTTTCGTGCAATTATAATTTCACTAGTGAAATTATAAAATCACTGGTTTGACAATATCCCTGCGACATATTCATTTAATAATAAACTGTGCTCCGCAACTTCCCTTTAGAAGGTCAAACTATCATAGTTTTATGGTGTCACCATGAGTGTGTCGTAATATCGTGTGAGATTCTCGAAACCTTCAGTCTATGACACGGCAGTTGTCACCAGTTTTATTTTAGCTTTATTTTATGTTCACGTGCTTTTATTGATTTTACTGTATAACCGAACGTTTGATATCGTTTAAAGCTGTGTTGCGAGTGTGTTTCCGAATGTTTTCTCGTATCTGCAAGGACTATTTCATAGCTCTTTTATTTTATAAATTACATTTAAACGAATTACATGACGCGCGCCCTTAGACGACAGCGGTTGATGTAATTCTTTACATAGAAATATATAAAAAAATATTGAGCGCCCAAAACGCAGAGTACAAGACGCGCGCCTCGGGCGCCTTTTATAACTAGGGCCTTTTGTATTTCTACAATGGCTTTCTACAGGATTGACATATTTAAGCATTTCGGTAGCTTATGTCATTTCAATAAATTTTTAACTGACTTCAAAAAAGGAGGCGTGCTTTTGAATTCGGTTGTATTTTTAATGTCTCCGTCATTTATAAACTGACATGGAAAATTTTTCTTTTTTCTTTTGCAAGGAGATACTTTCAAATTGATCACATTTAAATTTGGTCAAGTTCTGATGACTGGTTCTTTGGTTAGCTTCAATAATACGTATTTTTTCCCACTAAGTGTATGTTGATGATGTTATATAAACTTTCTGTCACTGTTTATTTACATTGCAGATAGTAGTACAAATACATACATATTTATGTGGCGTTGGGACCACAACAAAAAAGTGAAAAATAAAAACGTATTTTAAATTAAAAACCACTTTTACAAAAAACAATACAAAGTGTAAAATAATAAAAATAATTTCGACAGTCGGTGGCAAAAAATGAAAATACAAAGCCAAAAACAGTGACTTCCAAAATTAAAGTTATTTTAAACTTTGTAGTGTTTTTTGTAGAAGTGGTTTTTAATTTAAATTAAATACGTTTTTATTTTTCGCTTTTTAGTTGTGGTAGATACCTACGCTACATAAATTCTCTCTTTTTCAAAATCAAAATCAAAATATTTTATTTCACATAAACCTACATGGGCACTTATGAAACGTCAGAAGCTAGGTGCACGGTTCCAATTGGTCGTTTCCTATGGAGAAGAGCCGGCAAGAAACTCCACGGTTACTCTTTTAAAAATAATTGGCTTTTACAATACTTTCAAATAACAGTGTTTCTAGGTATGGGAGGACAGTGTAGGTCTTTCAATAAGTACCAAGTACTTAACAAAATAGAAAATGGTCAACAGGTCTACAATCCACTAAGCCTGCGTTCTCACATTCACAAAATATGTAGAAATAAATCAATACAAAAAATTAATAAAAGTAAAACACCTATTTTAAATAAACGCAATTATATGATTGCTATTACAACTACTTTCCATCATCTTTGACACTGATAGAAAGTCACTTTGTCTAGGCGCTAAGGTCAGTTTTATCTTTATGACAGCTGTAGTTTTAACCTTAGTCAAGTTAGGAATTTACCTGTTTTTATTAAAAAAATAGTAAAACTTTACAAACTCGACTATGTACATAAAAACATTACTTTTCTTATCTCCTATCCCCTTGTCTATTCTAGGGCACAAACCAATAAAGTCCTAGGCAGAATCTCAGACTGACAGGCGAACAGTGTGCTCGCATATTTACAAATCTCCTGGGATTTTGCTGGATCCAATATCCAATATTTTGCGGGACGTCAATTTATCCGTAGGTAGCTATTGAATTTTTATTTTTGGTTATTGACCTCTGTCAAAACAGCTGCCCCATTTCAAAACCTAGTAAGGACTTAAAACTAAATTTTACAGGAGAGCGCAAAAACGCAAATAGGGTCAGCCTTTGAAGAATCCAGGTTTTGAAATGGTTAAAGTAACTTACTAGGTTTTAAAGTGGTCACGGGGCAGTGAATGGGGCACTTACTAGGTTTCGATGTTTATTATGTCAGCTTTCAACGCTGGTGTTTTTGTATTTGGTGGAGACTTATTAGATTAGCAAGATTATGTAATAAAACGATTTTAGTAAAAAGTATCCCTTACTAGGTTATGAAATGGGGCAGCCGAAAAATATACAAATAGGTAGGGATGATTTAAGAAATGTTTTATGATAAAAATAAATGATATAGGGTAGACCTTTTGGATTTTAACATATTTTCAAGAACAATCGATCTGCCTAACCTTTTCCCAACTATGTTGGGGTCGGCTCCCAGTCTAACCAGAGGCAGACTACCAAAACCTTCACGTGCTGATCTAAAAAAAAACTAGCCTAATTATTATTTTAGCTACAAATCTTTAAATAATGGATCAGATGATGAAAAATAATTCGAAGAGTAACGTACATTTGAAACCTCAATGAGGTCAGTGTACTTTTCCATCCCAACTTGGATCTTTCGTTTTTCTGCACCATTTTTATTTTTTTCAGGACTGTTATGTTGCGCCTGCTTCTTCGATGTTCATTTTCTTTTTTCGATATTTCTCTTTTCTTTTGGATTCAATCTTTTGCGAGAATTCATGCATAAATGATTCTGTAGATATCAATATTTTCTATTCCTATTCTATTTTTTCTTTCCTTCGAATCACGTTCAGTTCGAATTTGACGTAGTTTTATTACAGCTATATAAAAAGGCACAAAACATTATTTACTTCGTTTCTTCATTTAAAATCCTTCTTTTTATAAACTCCTTGTGAAAACAAACGGACAGACGGACAGAACTGTTAAAAGTGTTGCTTTTGGCTCAAAAGAAAAATGACGAATTCTAATATATTTTACTACAACGTATAAAAGTTTTGAGATACATCAGCATAAAGGAAATTACTGTTTATTGATATAGCTTTGAAATAAAAAGGTTTTTCATTGATCTATAAAATGGGGTTAACAATTTTTTTTTAAATTATACATTATTATTTTGTCTGTATCACAAATCAACGTATTTTATTTGATTTGATTCATCTGCCTAGACTTCGGAGGAGCTCGTGACTAATTACTAACAGCCACACGGGTCGATCCATCAGGTTAAGCAACGCTTGCCGGGGTTGGTCCGTGGATGAGTGACCATTTCTACATACCGAATCTCCTCCGTGCCTTGGAAAGCACGTTGAGCCGTTGGTCCCGGCTGTTATTCGTGGATCTATGACAGTTGTTACGGGTCGTCAGAACTCAGAAGCCCGAAAGTCTGACAACCAGTCTTACCAAGGGATATTGTATTACCTAGTTATTGGGTTGTGGAGGTCAGATAGGCAGTCACTCCATGTAAAATACTAGTATTTCAGCTGCATCCCGTTAGATTGGAAGCTGACCCCAACATAGTTGGGAAAAGGCTAGGGCAGATTGATTGCGTAGACTTCTTCATACCTAAATGATCCAGAATTGGCTGAAAACTTATCAATATATAATAATGGAGCAACTAGTCAATTTTATTGACCTCTTACCATAATTATGAGGTTATGAAGGTAGCTTCTTCTGGTTGCCCGATTTTCGGGTTTCTTTTTCTACCTCTAAGGATAGTGGGCGACTATAAATCGTTTGTATTAAATACCTATTAGGGTTGCAAAATTACGTAATTTTACGGAGAACGCTGGTAAAATACGGGTATTTTACGGTCATTTATATAAATTACGGTAAAATTACCGGCGACTTATGAAGTTTTTAACCGACTTCCAAAAAGGAGGAGGTTATATGTTCGTCGCGTATGTTTGTTTTTTTTTTTTTTTTTTTTATGTATGTCCACCGATTTCTCTGTCAATTGTGGACCGATTTTAAAAATTCTTTTTTTGTTTGAAAGGGTATGCTCTCGAGGTGGTCTCATATAAATTTTATTAACTTTGCTTTGACAGTTTTTGAGTTAGCTTCAATAATACGTACTTTTTCCCACTTAGTATGTGGATGATATGATAAGTTCCTGACACTGTTATTTACATAGCAGGTAGTGGTTTTCGGATTTGTGTGGGTTAGGTACCACAACTAAAAAGTGAAAAATAAAAACTTTTTACAAAAAAAACAACCGACTTCCAAAAAACACTACAAAGTGAAAAATAACTTTAATTTCGGAAGTCGGTGACAAAAAACGAAAATTCAAAACCGAAGACACCGACTTCCGAAATTAAAGTTATTTTTCACTTTGTAGTGTTTTTTGGAAGTCGGTTGTTTTTTTTTTGTAAAAAGTTTTTAAATTTTAATTTGTGCTGTCCTCTGCTCTGCCTCTGCACATAGATGATGTTATTATAATCCATGATATGGTGTGATTCATATCTTGAATTTTTGACTTGAGAATTAAGTTTTAGGGATTTTTAGTACGCATGAGTCGCACGAGCCCAGTTTTCTGTTTTTTTTTTTAGTTCCAATACTGCTTATATCTTTGGCAAATTTCATTCAAATCCATTTATCCGTTTATAGTGAATTAGTGAAATACACATGATACACACAAACATACTCAGTTCCGTATTTGTTGTGTTTTAGTGGGTATGACTGTATGAGTACGTTTAGTACGTTTTTTACCGAAAATTATCATATTTTACGGTAAATTACGTAAAACAATTTTTTTTACCGTAGGGTAATTTTACCGTTTTACATCCCTAATACCCATCAAGTCATTGACGTTTCCCCAATTAATAAAAAAGCCCTATGTAACTAGAGTTAACAGAGTCAAAAAAATCCTTACATTGGTTAGCAGTTCAAAGAGTAAAACCCAAGAAACAAGGATTCTCGGTAGGTGGAAGATATCCTTTCATTCAAGAATAATATCAATTGAAAATAAACCTTACTAGCAAACGTAAACAATAATATACCATCGGACGATCGTTCATTAACCTGGCAGGCACGTAAACTGACCTAGCTATCTTACTTATTGGTAGGTAGAAATACGTTTACAGGGCGCAAGATTCACTCACCAACTGTATACAACACAGACTGCAAAACTGACAAGTATTGTTGTTTCTAAATGCGATTCAAAACAGAGAACTCTGTGTTGGTAGATAGATACTTATATGTGTGTGGCGGGATCTACATCGCCACATACGAACTCACACTGACGTCATGCAAAATCCTGCATCGCGCAAGTACAGTTTACCGCGCGACTCGTAATACAACATCCACATCAATCGTCGGGTAGTTGCCCACCAGTTACAACACCCGTCAGGTCGGAGGATCCTCCCATTTTTATGGACGATGAGTGAACTTTACAACCTGTTCCCAATACCTCTTAAAGTGCATTATTTTTATCATTATGTACAGTTTATTTTTCGACGTAAATAGAATGTAGTGAATGTAAATGTAGGCGTACAAGAGTGAATTATTTGCACTTCATTCATTCAGGGATTCCTGGGGAAGTACCCGCTACAAAGACGGGCGGGAGAGATCCTCAATAAAACGCAGAATGGGTGTACCATAGGCAGAAAACTACGCTGCAATCCTTCAGGCTGGCCATTATTTTACATGGTCAACTAGCTTCATTTGTCTGACTGACCGACTCCTTGGCAATTCGAAAGTGCTTGTAAATGGTTTAAGAGGAGACTCCCAAAATTGTATGTAAATTTGTATTAATATTTTGAAACAGTCACGCATACAATCAAAATGGAACTTTAGAATATATGACTTATTGGATCTTTTTCTTTCCATAGGTATATTAGACAGATACGTAATTGTAACGTTTTCGCACGATTAATATTTTATTCTAAAATCATGTCTTTTTAAAATTAAAATGAAGATTACTCGGCTTTTATGTCGAAAGCATTCACGGTAAGAAAATATAGTTTACTATCCAGCCACAAGATATTTTTTCTCTAGATCAATTATTATTTTAGTTATAAACGAAATAAGAATTGAGACTTACGCCATTTAGTTCCGAGTTCAAACAAGATCAAAGAGCGCACGCGATATTCAACTTTACTACTGATGTGTTAGCGTTTAACACATAGTGGAGTGGCGGCGTGCATGGGGGCGGAGTTTGCGTGGTAATTGTGTTTGTGTGCCTGATTTTAGCGCATTGAAGAACACTTACCGCCCATTAGGCGTAATAATAATAAAACTTCTATAGTGTCTCTTTCCCTTCTCTTTGCCTTTAATCGATTAATTGAAAGAAAAATGCTTTGAGTTTTGTGATTAGTCAAATTAAAGCACTCTTCCTCTCTCCCTCCTTGCTATGCCTGACAGAGTCCGCAATGATCATGCCTTTGTAAAACCTACGACCTCAATTCAAATTGAGGAATGCAATTTAAATGTTGAGTATTGAGTTTGAGTTGAGTCTGTTGCTAAATAGATAGTGCCAGTTATAGTGTGATATTGACAAATGTATTGGATTTGTAATAGCATCATGCGGGCGTATTTGAGAGCAAACAAAATAGGTGTGGACATCAACTTTTAGTAAACTAGAAATAAACGGGAATTGGTAGAGCGAACTATTTTGTATGCATCAAATTGCATGAAAGCTGGCTATCATAGAATCCTACTATATCCAAACTAATATTATAAATGCGAAAGTGTGTTTGTAACGGTTTCATGCTAAAACGGCTGAACAGATTTTAATGAAATTTTGCACATGGGTAGACCATTTCTTGTATTAGGACATAGGATACTTTTTATCCCAATATTCTGACGGGTTTATGTGTTTAAGTATCTATTAATTTTAATTGTTAAAATTTAGTTTTATTTTTTAATGTAAATGTTTTGTTTCATCTATTACTAATTAATTTATAATCAGAATATTTGTGCGCGGTTGACAGCAAGACATAGCGTTCATTTTTATTATTAAAAAAATATATTTGGATTTAGATCGACACTTATGCGGGTGCTACCGCGAGGCGCAGTTAGTAATCACTACCTATACTCCATTTGAAATAAGATAAGACATTTAAATAAACCCTTTTTACAGTTTTTTCAACCGATTTTGACTTCTATTGCGTAGGTGGCATGACAAATGGCAGCTGCAGTAAATAGTTGGTATTGTAACCACTTTTTTGCTTTTAATGTCATTCTTATGCCGACAGTATAGAAGTCAGAATCGGTTGAACGAACTGTAAAAAAGGTTTGTTTAAATGTCTAATCTTATTTCAAACGGAGTATAGTATAAAACAAAGTCGCTTTCTCTGTCCCTATATCCCTATGTATGCTTAAATCTTTAAAACTACGCAACGGATTTTGATGCGGTTTTTTTAATAGATAGAGTGATTGAAGAGGAAGGTTTATATGTATAATAACCCGGTTTATACCCGTGCGAAGCCGGGGCGGGTCGCTAGTAATATTATAAATGTATGGATGGATAAAATTTGGCACACATATAGTTTATATACACCGTGACATTTTTGTCGTCTTACAAAAGCAGCCCACTTCATGTATCCAATGACTACAAAACATTCAATATTTTTTTTTTTTTAATACACCATGATATTTTAGTCGTCTTACAAAGGGCCACTCAATGTATCCGACATAAAATATCTCCAGGAGCAATAAAAAAATTGTTACAATATACCAATTTTTTTACATGAATATTTACTAGTCATTGGATACATGAAGTGGGCTGCTTTTGTAAGACGACTAAAATGTCACGGTGTATAACCTGCATTAACACAGGACTTTTTATCTCGGTACATGAAATCTACGCATACGAAGTCGCGGGCAGAAGTATGCAATCAATTGCGTTCTGCTTGCGGTACTGAGGTATCAAATAGAAGAAATGTGTTTATGTACTCTTTACTGTACATCAGGTGATTGTTATAATATCCTACCAACCTTGTTGTTATGTTGAATTCAACCAGAACTGGCTTATCTTTTCTTTTTTGTTACTCATATTTTTACGTCATTTAATTAACTTTATTTATTTATTAATCACTAAACTATCAATCATCATCATCATCAGCCTATAAATGTTCCCACTGCTGGGACACAGGCCTCCTCTCTGTGAGAGGGAGTGGGCCGTAATCCACCACGCGGGCCCAGTGCGGGTTGGTAGATGTCACATGTCTTCGAATTTTCGGTGCAATGGTGGCTCAGTGGTAACGGCCGCGACTTACGAGTTGTAGGTCGTAAGTTCGAACCCAGACAGGCGCTTTACTTTGTGTAAATTATTTCATCACCACTGCTCTCAAAACGGTGAAGGAAAACATCGTGAGGAAACCGGCATGTCCTAGAACCGAACTATCAATATCACTTATTTAATTGCACAAATAGTGACACTTATAAAATTTACAAAAATGTTTTTGCATTTAATATGTACCGGTTGTAGCTGAATACCAGTATTTTACATGGACCGACTATCTGGTAAGACTGGTTGTAAGGCTTCTGACGACCCGTAACGACTGTCAAAGATCTACGACTCCAACTGAACGAAACGAAATTTAAATCTTGTTTAAAACGCACACTATGCTGCCAAGCATATTATAAGTTGGGGGATTACATCGCTGATAAAAATGCTTGGCTTAGCGCTGGTCCAGCTCCACAAGGGCACATAAATTAATTGATGAGCATTCGAAAGTATTGTTGCGGCTGATGAAGATTGTAAAAACTATCTTTCTTTGTATAAAACTATCTTTCTTTGTATAAATTCAATCTCTTTGTATTGTATAATTGCATATCACATGTGTGGGCATTGTGACCACGTACATTCCATAAAGCTACCATTACCTGGGTACGTCTTTCATTGACTTGAATGTGCCCTGGCGGCTGAGAGTGTCATGCTCACTCAAATGTCTCGCTGATGGTGGCGTGTGTGTTGGATCATTAAGTTCCCTTCAAAATGGTTGAGCTAAATGGTGCTGATTCATGCGTCATGTTCGTGAACGGGCGCCGTCAGTAGGGACTGGTCATCTCTTAACTGCCACGGTTTATTTTAATTTTTGAATTGTTTTTATTTTTGTTTTTTGTTACGGACGCTTTTAACGTGCACGTCTTTCTACATTGTTCTCACATGTATAATTTCAACATGAATAATGTAACCAATATTTTGTAACAATTTTTTTATTTAAAAGAGTGTCCGTGGAGTTTCTTGCCCGTTCTTCTTCATAGGTACCTACTACGCTTTGGAATGGGCAACTAGCTTCATCTTTCTGACTGACCGACCCCTTGACAATTCAAAAGTACCTGTAATTGGTTTATTAGAAATAAATGCTTTGAGTTTGAGTTTGAGTTTGAACGAATGACAGCCGGGACGAGACACGGAGGGGTCTCGATATTTAATGAATGGTCACCCATCTACGAACCGACCGAGGCAAGTGTTGCTTAACCTTCGATTGACCCGAGCGGCTGTTATTATTTAGCCCCTAATCTGTTCACGGACAAGAATACATGACTTGCCGATACAAGACAAGAAAAAACTTTTTACAAAAAAAATACAACCGACTTCCAAAAGAAACACTTTAAAGTGAAAAATAATTTCAGAAGTCGGTGGCAAAAAACGAAAATTCTAAACCAAAAACACCGACTTCTAAAATTATTTTTCACTTTAAAGTGTTTCTTTTGAAAGTCGGTTGTATTTTTTTTGTAAAAAGTTTTTTCTTGTCTTGTATCGGCAAGTCATGTATTCTTGTCCGTTAACAGATTAGGGGCTAAATAATAACAGCCGGTTGTATTTTTTTTTGGAAAAAGATTTTATTTTTCACTTTTTAGTTGTGGTACCTACCCCACACAAATTCGAATACCACTACCTGCCATGTAAATAACAGTGACATGAACTTATCATATCATCCACTTACTAAGTGGGAAAAAATACGTATTATTGAAGCTAACTCAAAAACTACCCAAGCAAACTTAATAAAATTTATATGGGACCACCTCTGAAGTATGACCTACCAAATAATAAAAGAATCATCAAAATCAATTCATAATTGGCGGAGTAATCGCGTAACAAACATACAAAAAAAAAAAAAAAAAACACTGTCGAATTGAGAACCTCCTCCTTTTGGAATTCGGTTAAAAAATTCAATTAGCTCAACGGCACTACAGTTTACTTTACAAGACTACAAAGCGGTGCAATCTTGAAGTAAACACGACGTCAGAGTATGAATCATACAATGTAAATAATTGCAAGTGTAGTGTGAAGCTATTAGCTTCAAATAGACTAAAGGCGTCGCTCCACAGCAACCTATGGCTAAGCTATGCATGTGTACTTAGCTTAGCTATGTATATCACCGACTTGACATATATCTCATCTTCATCTTTTCGTGTGGTGAGTGACTAACCTGGTGTCAGAGTTTTAAAGCCGCCCATAGGCCTCTGACTTGGCTTCACATGCCGTCGAGAAATATCTCTCAAGCATTCGGTTTTCTCACGATGTTTTCCTTCACGGTTTTTGAAGCAAGTGATAATTATACAATACGCACATGAATCCGAAAAGTCAAAGGTGCGTGCCTTGGGTTCGAACTCGAGACCTATGACTTGGCTTGGCTATGACTTGATAATTATTGTGTACAAAATATTGTAAAAAACCTTAAAAGATAGGTAGATAGATAGAATACTCTTTATTAATGTACACCAAAAAAATTACAGATATGAATGTAGAAATTTTACATTGGGTGACACAATGTGCGGTCTTACCGCTAAAAGCGATCTTAACGGACAACCTTTTGATACATATATTCTTGTAAATGTTGACGTTCAAAAGTGCCTTATTAACCCCCGACGCAAAAAGAGGGGTGTTAAAGTTTGACCGCTATGTGTGTGTCTGTCTGTGGCACCGTAACTTTTAAACGGGTGAACCGATTTGAATACAGATTTTTTTATTTGAAAGCAGGTTTTCTAGCGATGGTTTTTAGACATGTTTTATCAAAATCGGTTGAGCCGTTTGATGATTATCAGTTATTTTCTGGTTTATGAATGGATGTGAGTATCTTCCACAGGTTTGATCGATTTGAAATTTAGTATTCTGTTACTTCAATGATATTAGAAGAACATAGTAACCTTGAACTGATGCTGCAGCATCACCTGGAATTTGCAGGATACCCCAACTCCCTTACCAACTTACAGCACAGGTATCGTGTTTGGGCTCATTGGAATAGTCTCAATGAATAGGTTGTAGATATGTTGAACAGGGTCTGGTGATGGAGTAGGAAAGAGAAATGTGGAAATGTTTGTGTCGGGGGTTTTTTAAATTTTAACTGTCAAAATTGTAGTTGTACGTTAAATAAATCATTTGACTTTGACTATGAAAATGAAGGCTGAATGTACATTGCGACGAAATGGCATGGCAAACAAATGTATAGCGCAGCTAGCGTGGCAAACCTCTCCGTGCACATGCTAGTGGACGGTCGACTTTACGTGATACGTTGATAAGCAGTTGCATGACTGTCTGATTTTTTTTTATTGACAGCCATGACACCACTGAGGATAGAAATATGAAGTCATTAATTATGTGACGACGCAAAAGGAATATAATCTATACAAATAAATAAAATTCCAAAAAACAACAGCTTATGCATATGAAATTAATACGGTACTGATAACAAAAAACTATTTTTTATTTTTTTTTGTCTGTCTGCCTGTTTGTACTGGCTAGTCTCCTAAACGGCTGGACCAATTTTGACTGCACTTTCACTGGCTGATAGCTGATATTATGAAGAGTAACATAGGCTACTTTTATTTAAAAATAATTAGGGTCAACGCGGGAAACTGCGATCATCAGATAGTTGTACCTAAGGATCGTAGCACGTGGCGGTCTGAAAGTTTCTGCCATGTTCTGCGTTATGTGTGAATAGCGTCAATTATGATTGTAAGTACTATTTTATTTGGCTACTAGCTGCGCCCCGCGGTTTCACCCGCATAAGTCTCGATCCCGTGGGAATATCGGAATAAAAACTATCCTATGTGTTAATCCAGGTTATAAACTATCTGTGTGCCAAATTTCATCCAAATCCGTTCTGTAGTTTTTGCGTGAAGAAGAGACAAACATATACACACTCTCACAAACTTTCGCCTTTATAATATTAGTGTGGTGTGATAGTCCATTTGATAAAACGTTGGGTTGGCAAGTAAAAAGTCTTGAATTTGCATCCCATTCATATAAGATACGAGACGCCCAATGAGCTCTTGTCTTTATTTTTAACTTTTTCCTTTACTTACTTGTACATAATATATAGTAGTTAGTTGTAAATATGTTTGTGTTATATTATATGTTAACATAGTAAACATTAATCATGTAAACAAAATGAATAAAGACAGATACGAGAATGATGTGGTCTCCCATAATTGGAAGCGCACACTCGTATTTGTAATCTTGCATAATTGTGTAGCCTCTGTTGGAGATCCAATAAATAAATAAAAATCTACCTACTATTTATGTTTGAAATTATTACAAAAACAAAATCAGAAGTCAATTATTCAAACTAGGCTGAGAATCAGCACTTTTCGAACGTCAAAATTACATAAGACAGTCCCCCAAAACGCCCACCCTTCACCACTTCCTAATACTTTAGCTGGGAAGAAGAAGTGGCGCAACAAACTCCCCAGCAGCACAGCTGTCTGTTCAGTTAGTAAATCACACTATCACAGTAATGTATGTTTGTCTCTTCTTCACGCTCAAACGGCTGAACGGATTTGGATGAAATTTGGCATACATATAGTTTATAACCCGGAATAACACATAGGATACTTTTTATCTCGATATCCGCGGGGCGCAGCTAGTCATCTATAAGAGGGATGGACGGGAGGAGGTACTATTTTCTCCAAGTAATTGCTAAAATAAATAAAACGGATCAGTGTGCCGTGAGCTTAGTCACATAATGTCAGACAGACGGACCGGAATTCCTATTCATACGTGTTTCCTTCGGAGGCTTCCGTCCTAGATTTTTGTCGGGCGTGGCGGCATTTCGTCTGACATGTCTTATTGAACATTAAATCTTGAGAGAATTTTCACTTTGTTTATTGCCATTGCGTTTTTATAAAAGATTCATGGGAATTTTGTATGAAACCTAATAATTATTTTAAATCATTTAATAAATGCCTGGCCTTTTCCCAACTATGTTGAGGTCGGCTTCCAGTTTAATCGGATACAGCTGAATACCAGTATTTTACATGGAACGACTGCCTATCTGACCTCTACAACCCAGTCACTGGGTAACACGATACCCTTGGTTGTCAGATTTGCGGGCTCCTGACTACCCGTAATGACTGTCAAAGATCCACGAATGACAGCCGGGACCAACGGCTTAACATGCTTTCCGAGGCACGGATGAGTCTCGGTATGTAAAGATGGTCACCCATCCACGGATTATTTTAAATCATTATGGGCTAAAGTCTTATTTCATACTAGCGACAAGCCCCTGCATCGCACGGGTACTATGGCGACTTATCAAACCATCGAGATTTCTGTGCTTTATCTTAGTAACAAATTAATGTATTAGGTGTAGGCATTTTCCGAAATAAATACTTACTCTAAATGTCTTAATAATGGTGAAAACCGCATCAAAATCAATTGTGTAGTTCACGAGAACTAATTGGTCAAACAGACGAACACGAATAGAAACTTTGTTTTACAATGTGTTCTTTTTGATGTCCCATAACTCTAAGGTTGTATGCTATAAGTAAAAATAATACAAAAAGTCCTAGAACAAGTCTTCCAAAAATACATAGCTTCATTGATAATTACGAGTAAAACATTTGAATTCAAACCAATCGTTCATATTTAAAGCTAAGAAAATGCGACGTTAGAATAGAATAATTAATTATTTATTCGCATAGAAAGTAGGTACAAAAAAATGCAGATGTTTTATAATTAGAGATCCTTATACTGTTGTACTGGACGTTGTCATTTTTTCTTTTTTTAAGGACAAAAGAAGTCTAATATAAAATGTTTTTTTTTCTTTTTTTGTTATATATTTCACGTAAGGATGTTACATATATAATCGACATTGTAGAATTATTTTGCATGAAAAAGAAAAACATATTGAAAAATGATTAATATGGCCAGTTCATTCAAAAAATTCAAAAGTCATTTATTCAAACTAGGCTGAGACTCAGCACTTTCTGAACGACAAAATTACATAAGACAGTCCTCCAAAAATGCCCACCCTTCACCACTTCCTAGTGCCTTTAGCTGGGAAGAAGAAGTGGCGCAACAAACTCCCCAGCAGCACAGCTGTCTGTTAAAGTTAGAAAAGAAAATGATTCTATACAATAGCATGCAAAATGACTTATATTATGTAACACAAAACATAATTTAAATGATAAATTATTGGCCATATGTCAGCTAGCACTCGCCAATATATCCTTAATACCCTAGAGTTATGGAATATCAAAAGGTACACGTTGTAGAATAAGTATAAATAGAAGTAGGGTTAACTTACCTGTCACTCAGTCTTATCGTTCATTTCATTTCAATAAGATAAGTTAAGATAATCATTTATTTGCTCAAAAATTTGTACAATACATACAACACAAAATGTTAAGTATGTAAGAGATGTTAAAAGTATGGATAAAAACAGATCATCACGTTTGCCTTAAACAATAGCATGCAAATATTAATGAAATAAGGTATAATGTCACTCTCAGTCTAATTATTTAAAAATGTCATGATATTACAGATCTTTAAAAATAATAAATTAGTAAAACATGGTTTTTCAACGAAATTTCTCATCTAAAAACTTATTTAAATTATAATAAGATTTATCTGCTAGAAAATGAATTAATGAATGTATAACTTTCTTTTTATGTGACGTAGCGTTTATATAAAAAATAAAGTTATAAATTTTCTAGCAGATATTTTTACTTCAATTCAATTCAATACCTTAACTTCTTTTCGGAATAATTAATATTAACAGAAAGCTTTTCTTATAGATCACACATTTTTTCGTATCTAAAGAATTCTTTTGAAAATAAAGTTTATAAACTCAAACTCAAAGCATATATTAGAAATAAACCAATTACTGGTGTTTTTTAATTGTCAAAGGTCGGTCAGTCAGAAAGATGAAGCTAGTTGCCCATTCCATAGCGTAGTAGGTACCTATGGAGAAGAATGGGCAAGAAACTCCACGGACACTCTTAAATCAAAATACATATAGTCCAACTTGGGTGGCCCAGCTGCATTACCCAGATGTTTTGTAAAAACGAATTATTTGGCTCACTTCATTCATTGTTCACACTGCGATTGTGTCTGCCAAATCTCTGTTTTCACTTCGAAGTGAACTTGACATTGAGATTCTGCAGAATAGCACTGAGTCGCCAAATATGAATTTTATTGTTTGGCTAAAAAGTGGTTTTGATACAGCAAGTTATGAAAACAAATGTATTCCAGTCGAATTTAATACAAATGTTTGATAAGGTTAAAGATTCAAATTCGGGCAAGTACTAATGCGATTTTTTCAATTCGTAGGTACAGTACCGACCAAAAGTCCATAAGCAATCTCACAAAGCAATAGACTGACGCTTCGGTTTGACTTACGACCTTCTTCTATAAGTTGTTACAATACTGTAGACACGCACATTACACACACACACCCACTTTGTCTGCAACCAATGACTAGTTCGATAATCATCATTCGTTTTTAGTTTCATTCGTCTTGTTCACATAAATATTAAAGTTTAGCAGGTAGACCACAAAAAACTAAGTAAATTATTTCGATTTCTGTGGGGTAGATGCAGTTTGTTACAAGTATTCAATTAATAGAACTTTGTTGGTTCGTGCCGTGATAATATTGGTGACGAGCATTTAGCGCAGTGTTGTGGTTATTATTATCAAAAAGCAGGCATAAAATATATTGAGGAGATCAGATCAGATCAGAGAATATTATTGCGCTGCGTAAAAGTGAAGTGAATATCTAATAAAACCGGACTAAGTGTGAGTGTTATCATTTATATATTTCATATTTTACTAAACATAAATCTTAATCAAGGGTATTTTTGATAGAACAGAGGTATTGTTGAGACAGAAGATGCCTTTAAAGTTTTAAATTCATTGTGAGGTTTAATTCGATTAGTGAATAATAAATAATTAGGTATTATGTGTAATAAAAACAATGTTTTTCTTTGTTCTAGAGAAATACTGTGACGGTTAAGAGATATGAGGAAGGGGCTTATTATCGAGTAGCAGCGACGTCAAATGGTGAATGAAACAAATGGTTTCATACCAACGAGATATTTTGCTGAATTATTAAAAACACGTCATTATGAACCGTTCGCCGTGCACTCTGAAGGCTTGCATCACTGAAGACCAGCTACAAAACCGTTTTTGACCTTAAAATATTGACCGTACCAACTTAATAAACAACAGATTCGTTATTGCATGAATTTATGGTAACGAATTTTTTAAGCACGTTTCAATAGGGTGTTTGTCGTATTTCTTGCAGATATACCGAAATTGTTTAATATTATTTTAGTAATAGTATTATTTTAGGATTAAAATTTGAGGTTTAGTTTCAATCTTCTTTTCGTAAAGAAAATGAATACTTAAGCTATAACCTCAATACCAACCAATATTTACTAAAGCCAAATAAAGTTTAAAATAATTAATATGAACAACTGCCTTTAACCTTAAAATCAACAATTTTGTCAGTAGATTTTTTTACATTTTAAGTAGTCTAATATTCTTATTTATTGCTTAATTACTTAGACCATGATCAAAGCTTTATATTTATGGTGCAAAAAAATCCATTTAAAATTTAAAACATTTCAAAATTTAAATATGTCAAAATAATACAAATTGCTTCTAAGTTTCTAGACATCTATTTCACATATTATTCAGGTGAAGTAATGATAAATAATTGTAGCAGTTTGATAACTATACTTAAGTAAAATAAACATAACGAATAAATATTATTTATTTTTTATTATAACATATCACGCATTTTTTTATTCTAAACCCTTTATTGCAATAACAACATTAATAAATAGGCAGGATATTTAAAAATATTATTATTGCAAAGAAAAATAATAATATTTGCAAAAACAGCGCTGTGATTTACGAGATTAGAACCTTAGCCATCTTGAATCTAAGACCAACGCTTAACGCCTTCTGCTATCTGCACATATAATTTACTTTCGAATTTTAGCAATGCGATACACTGGCCAAGGTCACGCGTACGAGTATGATGCGTGCTAACAAAAGTTATGGAAATATAAGTGCGGCGCCCGCGAACCGTGACGATACGATAGTGTGTAGTGCGAAACTGCGTTCTCTGTGGTGTGTGTACGGCACTCACACCACAGACGTCTGACTGTTTACACATACAAATGTACGGACTATACCGCGTGTTCACAGCAATACGACTCTTAGCGTGCTCATGCACTTTTGAGCGCTTACTGTACTTTCTGAGTTTATCTTGGACATTACTAACATCGGCGAAGGAAAACATCGTGAAAAACCTTAATATAAGTCTGAAATCGCCAACCCATCTTGAGCAAGCATGGTGATCAATGCTTGTGCCTTCTGTGTATGAGAAGCTTTTGCCCTGCAGTGGGACAATTTATAGGCTTGTATTATATTTGATATACGATCGATGATAAAACTCCAAGAGAACCTTCTCGTTTTCATAAAAATTGTCTTGAATAATGTAAATACTTTGTCGATGCAATTGAAAATGTTTCGACAAAAATAAGCTTTTACTCAAATAACTGCAAGTCTAACCAACCGCGACTCATTTTCGTTATTAAAATAACATGCAATCTGAATAAACGTCAGTACATTAATAATCTCCGGCACTGGAAATTGTTTTAAAGCAAGATGTTTCATTTTATGGGACATTCACGAATGGTACTAGAAATTTGATGGTAGAAGTGATATTCACTAATGGGACAAGTCATTTTATGGGACCATTTATATTCACATGACATGTTATAGTTCGTGCAATCCACGAAAACGCGCCCCACTCCGCTCCGCGCCGTACTAGAGTTCAGCTTACAGTACAGTAATCGCGGAGTGGGGCGCGTCTTCGTGGATTACACGGACTATATATGTCATTTTGTCGAAGGACCTATGGCCGGTAGAGTGGATCAGGCCTAGAGTGGAGACCGCGTTTCGGCAAGCGTAGTGTGGGACGCCCACAAACTGGATGGACTTATGATGGACTGACGACCTTAAGAAGGTGGCACAGAGGGACAGATTAGATGCGGAAAGCGGAGGACAAGGTGTTGTGGGCAGCTTCGGAGCAGCCTATGTCCAGCAGTGGCCTACAATAGGCTGAGTTGATAAGTCATTTTCAGATGGCATATGTAAATGCATTTGCACTCTACGAAACATTGCGTCAATGCAATAAATCATAATTGCGTAAATAAACATCATTTTATGCTCTATTAAATGGTTTGTTATTATTTTATAGACGCAGCTCTGTCAGGAATAGATTCTGGCGAAGATTTTATTGTTTTGTCTCGTTGGGACGGGGGCTCGACGCTTCTTCCGAATTGTGCCAAAAGTAATTTTCAATAAATGTTGTTTTCGTAGTAAAACTTATAGACGATTATTATGGAGAGAGGAGATACATTATGGAGCTATTTGATCTGTTTCCTAATTGCATAAATTAGTAATTACACTCGCTTTTATATAGATAATTCACATTGTTGACAAAAATACGAGTTTTTATGACTAAAGTAATGGATTTTGCTTCACAGCTCTGTAACTGACAGATCGTATTTTTGGAGATTAAGGTTTTAAGCTACTCTAGCTGCTAAGGCAAGCATGGAATTTTTTTCTGCGATGACTAAAATGGGGGCTTGTGGCTAAGTCATGACAGCCGCACGGGTCGATCTATCAGGTTAAGCTACGCTTGCTGCGGTTGGTCCGTGGATGGGTTACCATTTTTACATACCTCCGTGCCTCGGAAAGCACGTTAAGCCGTTGGTCCCGGCTGATGATTATAATTGAGTAAAACCATATTTGTTACGACCGCGAATCATATTTTAATCAACATAAAACCTAACACTGACCTGCAAAATGCAAAAAATGTAAGAAAATTTGAATTTCGCGGGCTACCCTGACGCTTCCCCCTTAATTGGACACCCGGTTCATCATCTCATTCAAAATGGCAGACAACCATTAGACAAACACGATGCATAAACTGCACTATGACGTATCAACGGTCAGAAATCTAAACCCATGTATTATGCACTAATTAACTCGATCGTAACTCACGATAACAAAATAACTTCGTATCTGACTCACTGGCGTGATAAACAGCTGATTTTCCTTGTTCTATTCAATTTGGTACTAAATCGAACTGTGTATAGCGAGTTTTACGTATGTAAACACTTTGAGTTAGAACAATATACTGAGTGTTTTTGAGTGGGAAAACGTGGTTAAGTGTGTGTGTGTAATGTGAAAGCGAAGGTTCTGTAGGTAATTTTAATGATATCAGCTTGTAAACGTGTACGAGTAAAACAATTCAATGATAACGGGTAATTGTCAGAAGCACATGTGATAGACGGTTTGATGATTTAATTTTATTGTTAGCAGAGGGAAAGACGACGATGCTATTTAAATTATATTTTCTTGTCCTTTATTGAATAATTATATTCCTCGAAATTATATATAGATACATATATCTGTTATAATTAACGGTCCAATTTCGTACTTAGTTCGTAAGTTCTTCTAACTTAACAGACAGCTGTGCTACTAGGGAGTTTGTTGCGCCACATCGCCTTTATGGCGGGCGTTTCGGGGGACTGTTTTATGTAATTTTGGGGTTTAAAAAGAGTGCTGATTTCCAACCTCTTTGAATAAATGAGTTTTGATTTTGATTTATTCAACACATACAAGTAATAAATCTTATTTAAAAAAACTGTATTTTCGATTGACGTTCATCTTACTCATCTAAAATTATGAACTTTTCGCCACGGAACCCTAAAAATGTGAAATATTCGGAAGACGCGAAATGTAGCGTCTTCCTGTTCTGCGAATTATTAATATATTTAACAAGAATACATTCTTTTATCTTATTCACCTTTGATGTTTTAGCGGCCACGTTATTAATAATATGAAGAATGTGACGTAATAGATAGAATTAGTAATTTCTCTCCTTATGAAGAGATCAAAGAAAAACTGAAGTTTCTCTATGCGTTGGAAAAGCTTAGATTTTTGAAATACTTAAGTTAATAACAACTTAAGACGTGATCGCTTTTTATAATAGTTAACCAGTAACGGCCGCGACGAGTTCCAATCCAGAGGAAATTGTTTGGCCTGGTATGGGCATGTAATGAGGAGGGAGGAAGCGCATGTAGTATGACTATAATTGTTGATGGATGGAGCGGGAGAGGAAAGCCAAAGAAAAGATGGATGGATTGTGTGAGAAAGAATATGAAAGAAAAGGGAGTGAATGATAGCGTGACGGTTGACAGGGGAGAGTGGAAAAAGAAAACGAGTGCGCCAACCCCACGTAACATGAGACAAGGGCAGGAAGGTGATGATGATGCAGGCACTTTACTTTGTGTAAATTATTTCATCACCACTGCTCTCAAAACGGTGAAGGAAAACAAAGTAAATCGGTAGGTAGAACTAAAAAATTCGAAGACCTGTGACATTCACCAACCCGCACTGGGCCCGCGTGTTTGATACGGCACATTACCTCTCACAGAGAGGAGGCCTGTGTCCCAGCAGTGGGAACATTATTGGCTGATTATGATGATTTTTGTCTCACTACAAGACCAGGGCTTCTTCTCATAAAGAGAAGGCCTCCTTTCGGTGAGAGGGAGTCGGCCGTAATTCACCACGCGTGCCCATGGCGGGTTGGTGGTAATGATATGTCTATGACAGCTATAAATTTATTCCAGACTTCTCTAATTTGTTTACATGATGTTGTTTGTTTTATTGAATTACCCAAAGTATCTTATATTTTTTCTAACACATTTACAACTTGTTGTGTCCGAGACGTGGGCGGAAACAACGGCCCAGTCTGACCGGATTTACATTAGTGTTGGCATACTACGATTAGTGTTGCCATTACAGTTTTTAGAAAGAAAACTTGTAAAGGAAAATTCACATTGCAACCCATTTGCCAGGTTTCAAACTCGTTAACGCTTAAGATCAGGCACTGCAAACAAAATTTCCACGCAAACTCCGCCCCCATGCACCCTACCACTCCACTATGTGCTAAACGCTAACACATCAGTAATAAAGTTGAATATCGCGTGCGCTCTTTAGTCGTGTTCGAGCACGGAACTAAATGTCGTAAGTCTCAATTCTTATTTCGTTTATAACTAAAGTAATAATTGATCTAGAGAAAAAATATCTTATATTTGGATAATAAACTATATTTTCTTATTGTCAATAATTATTTTAGACATAAAAGCCGAGTAATCTTGTTTTTGTTTCAAATAATCTTTAAAAAAAACATGGTTTTCGAAAAAATAAATGAATCGGGCGAAAATATTTGAATTACGTAAGTAACTGTCTTATATTCGGAAAGAAAAAGATCCAATAAATCATTATTAAAGTTCCATTTTGATTGTGCGTGACTTTTTCAGAATATTAATGCAAATTAACATACAATTCATGGAGCCTCCTCTTAAGAAGAACGACCGTAAACCTCTAAGCAAACACATATTAGTGTAATGCCGAACATTAACTGAAATTCTTGTTAAGCTTGAAACGCAGAGCGATTTAATTACCGCTGTGGCATACCATAACTTGAAGCAACATTAAAAGTTATTATAATTGTTGTTGTTGTTTTAGGTATTTGTTACTTACTTCAAGTTTATTGCAGACTTGCCTCGTCGGTCTAGTGGTCGCAAGCGCTACTGCTGAGCATGAGGTCTTGGGTTCGATTCCCGGGTCGAGCAAAGTGATATTGGGTTTTTCCATTAGGAATTTGTCAGTACCAGCCTGAAGTCTGGATTTGTGCCCGGTTGATGGCAATAGGCTTGCCCCCTATTACATGGAACTTAAATATAACTGGTGAAATGGTACACCTCTGCCTAACCCTTCGGAATAACACGGCGTGATGTTATGTTATGTAATGTAATTTTATTGTATGTCACGGTCAAGACTCTTGGATCGTGTAAATGGAGCTTTATTTACTGCAATTTTCAAGCAAAATTGCAACGGACTAACAAACGCATTCAAAACAAATTCGCATCTAAAACACAGTTCACAAAATGACGTCTTCAAAACATGTCCTCCATTCCTTTCCCACCACACTAAGCGTGTCAAAACTTGGCAATAACAGCTGACAGTAATCACCGCATCGCCAGTCAGCCATTATAAACACTAGCACATTGCGATTACTCTAATAAGTAATTAAAATTCTTACAACGAGGAAATACTTCCTTTGATAAATAAACTAAGAGAAACATTATTTTTGAAGTGACGTAAATTACTTTCAACACAACGGAAATTCAACTTTAACACCCAAAAAGTGGAGTTGCTTTTCGGTTGTTGTATTAAAGGGCTGTCTATTTTTGAAGTGACGTAAATGACATTCAACACAATGGAAAATCAACATTAACTCTTAAAAATAGAGTTGGATTTTGGTTGTTGTGTGAAGGGCTGCCTTGGCCTTGTAAGAAATGGGCTAATGGAAACACACGCGTTGTATTGCGCGCGTTCAAGCTCGTTTTGTTTTCGAAAGTTTGTGTTGTTTTTTAACAGTACACGTGTTTCGGTGATTTTAATTTTGTGGTATTGATTGGGTTAGTTGTTTGATTTTGTGTAGGTATTATTAATTGGGTCACTTAGGGGTAGAAAGGTGATTGTTCGTGTTGATTGGTTATTTCTACATACAAAGGGAATTGATTTTATTATTGTTTTTGTCATTGTTTTAGCTAACCGCCACTCATGTAGGTAGGGAATGAAATGATTTTTATTTCTGTAAGTAGATGTTTTAAGACACGTAAATTTTTGGTCAATATTTTAAAACTATCATGGGGTCGCGTCGGCACTAATAGCTAACCGATCCCTGAAAATAAATGCCGAATTAAATTCAAAATATATCTGTGTGACAAATCAGATTTCAAATAGTTATATTTTAGTATTTTATTGGGATGAGAATATAATTTCAAAATGGACAACGATGAATTTCAAGACGTTGTTTACTATTTGTTATGTCTCGCTTTAACCCTTGGGTGGTTTAATTAAACACAGTTATATTTCTATTAGCGTGTGTGTGACACGTCCGCTCGCCTCGACCGCTGTCAACGTAATGCCGAGCGGGCGGGTCGCAGAAGCACATATTTATTTAATAATTATACAGTACATCACACTATTTATCTCATAAGATCACAACAATAACAAATACCTACAAAAACACGGTTTATGTAAGAATCTATCGCAGTTATCTTCCATTTCCACAAGTGAATAATTGAAAGGGTGCATTGTGAAGCTGGCAACGTCGCAAATGGCTGTCAAATATTTCGCTGTTTTAATTATGTAATCATAATTACTAAATGAAATTAAAATGTCGCTTTGTGTAGCACTAAAATATTAATTTTGAATTGCATTTATTATAATTCCAGCTTATTATTGTCCCAATGCATGGCTTCTTCTTGTAAAAGTTAAAAAGAAAGAAATAAGTATTTGCAAGTATTTAACAGTATACATAATGTTTATAAAAAATAAAAATAAACATAGACAATCACAAAAAACTGGCAAAGTGCGTGTCGGACCACGCCCAATGAAGGGTTCCGTAGTTGGGATGAATTTATCCCAAAAACAAACTTAACTTTTTAGTTGAAAAATATGTTCTCCCATACGGAATGTATGGAAAAACATGTTTTTGCAACTGCAAAGTTTAGTTGGTCGATTATTACTCGTTAACTTGTAGACCTTTCCAATGATACCCCTCACCATGGTTCAAAAAAAAAAAAAAAACATCACTACGTGTATGAGAGATACCCAAAAAAAAAATGTTTTTCATAATTTTGTTTTACCACTTTGTCGACGTAATTAATATGTATACCTATGCTAAATTACAGCTTTCCAGTACTAAGGATCTCGGAGCTAGACCGCGGACAGACAGACAGACAGACGGACATGACGAAACTATAATAGTTTCTTGTTTACTACGGAACCCTAAAAAAACCAACAACCCCTATAACTACAATTATAGTCCATTCTATTTTACGATACCCGATATCATAAACTTAAAGATGAATGATCAAAGTTCCACAATAGAGACGCGATAGCACAAAATGGCGGTATGCCGAGAGTTTATCGTCTAATTGCAATACTTCGGGAATTATGTCGAGATTATTAATTACTAGGCAAGCCCGTGGCTATGTCCGGATGTAAATTAGTTTTCCGGGTTTAATATTACAGTTTGAGCCAATGGTAAACCCTGATTCCACCATGAATTTGAAAGTTTCCTTCCTCTGAACCACTGACAAGTAAAAGTCGACCCATCTTGGACCCTGTTCTTGATGTTTGCAAGACTACGGTTTGAATTAATTAACTTATTCTCCATCAGTTACTGTTTGCCTGTATCATCCCACTGCTAGGCCAGATTTCCAGTTTTCCAGCCAGGGTTAGGCTGCCTGTCCACTGGAGCGGAGAAGAAACGAGAGGAGCGGAGCTGTGCCAGTATTAACCAATAGAATCTAAATTCCGCTCCAGAGTTTAGATTCTATTGGTTAAAATTCGCTCAGCTCACCAGCTCAGCTCAGCTCTTCTCACTTCTCCGCTCCAGTGGACCGGCCGCTTTGGCAGAATCATAATATTATGAATCACACAAACTGTCACAAACTGACAATTCATAATATTATCTGCGTTCAATGCATATTACGCAATTCATCTGTTTGACAGTTTTGTATTATAATGAAATAACATTTAAACTGTAGAAAAAAAAAAAAAATCTCACTGGATTAATAAAAACTGTAAAGAAAATTTTTCCGGTTAAATTACGTTCTTAATTTTTTCATGCGGCAATATTTACACCAAATACGATTGTGATATTAATTGAATTGAATTGAATTGAAAAAATTGAATAAAACTTTTATTATTTATTAATTTTAAATACGAGGCTTTTGGCTAATTTGTAAATGTGTATATTAAGTTTTTTTTTTTTTTATGTGCGTTTAGTTTGTGCACAATAAACAATGTTTCTTTCTTTTTCTTTATAAAACAAAAATCCACCATAAGACAGGAAAATGATAATACGAAATAAAAAACACAGAACAGTTACAACTCCATCAGTTCTCAGAAACAGAATAAAAAATGTAGGTATTCCAGCTAGTTTGTAAGTGAGGATAGATTCACCGCAGGCGTGCATAGTCGTTGATGTGTTCATAGCTTTTCGCCTTCGCAGTTTTTAGACGCATATTATTTCCGATAATGCGCTTTTACTATAAGCGTGGGATAGTCTCGGCTTTTTTGCTATAGGTAACTAAACCAAATAAAAAAATGGAAATCGATTTACCTACGTAAGGCCGCCATTACACTTGTAAGTTGCTTCTAAAAAAAATATGTAGAGAAGTAACCCATGACTGCGTAAGATGTAAGAAGAAATTTCGATAAGCTACTCACAAGACAGTTTACATTTTCAAATGTAAAGTCAATTACATAAGCGACTTACGCGAAGAAAACTTACAAGTATAATTCAATTCATTTAATTTATTCACAAACAATTTACATTGTGTTTGAACTATTCTAAATGGTAAAAAATATATACATATATTTATGATATAAATAATTGGTCAAATCAAATAGCGTGCACATCTCCGGGTTTCTGTTACACACTTCCGTCCCTTTTCACGAAATAACTCCCACAGATTAAAGGTAAGCAAGAGAAAAGATGTTACATGTCAAAAATAATATACATTGCTCCATTTCTTACTCGGTACTTATAACTGTTGTATACAAACAAAGGAAAGAATATTCTTGGACTTGTCCGCAATTGCCGCAAGAAAATTCTAAAAACATGCGCTCTCAGACAGAAATAAAATCAGTTGTTTTATTAAAACTATTTGCTTTTATACAAAGATAAAGTATAAACATTCTAATAGTAACGGATATAGATGTAAAAACGCAGACGAACGCAGTTTTATCGTATTCGTTTAAAAATGTATATTGGTGGTAATTGGACAAATTATTTGTAATATATTTGGCGCAAATGGCCAATATGTTTGGTCTTGTAAGTGAAGAAGGTTTTATTATAAACACGACGATTTATTTAATAACAGCTTGCATTAAAACATAAATTATTGCATGCATTTTTCTTTTGTTATAAATTGGCAACGTGAATAAGAGCAGGAGAATGATAGAAAAAAATGTTTTGTTAAGTTTTAAATAGCTTGAAGATACATGGAAAATAAGACATTCAATTCTCATTGATTCGACTTTAAATTCTCCAAAACAATTGCTATTAAAAAGTATATGTAACTATGTTAGGGCAAGGTGTTGTTTCATTAATCATTGGTTCAGAACTTTCAATAGTTTTTGATCATTAATTACATTGTTACATATTGCAAATAAAACAATATTTTTTTGAAGATAAATACTGTGGGTAATACCCGTCTTGAGCAAGCGTGGTGATCAAAGCCTCCTCTTCATGAGAAGAGGGCCTTAGCCCTGAATTGGATCAGTAATAGACTGGTCATCATCATCTTCCTGCCCTTGTCCCGTGTTAAGTGGGGTTGGCGCACACGTTTTCTCTTTCCATTCTTCCCTGTCAACCGTCACGCAATCGTACACTTACTTCTCTTTCATATCATCCCTCATACAGACCATCTATCTTTTCTTTGGCCTTCCTCTCCATTCATCAACATTTATATTCATCACTCTTTTAGTCACATGCGTTTCCTCCCTCCACATCACATGCCCATACTAAGCCAAACAATTTCCTTTCAATTTTTCTATCACTAGCAATAATATAATAGGCTAGTATTAATAATAATAAATACTATGGTGAATAACTAAAGTAAATATTAGATTATTCACGAAGTCCTTTAAGCCTTTATGACGTGTACAGTCAGAAGCATAAATATGTTACGTTTACGCTCTTAACTCTTTAATTATTTATATCAGTACTTTGGGAGGGAATCGCTTTTGAATTTTGCATAAACTCAAACTCAAAGCTTAAAATTCAAATAAACCAATTACAGGCAATATTGAATTGTCAAGGGGTCGGTCAGTCAGAAAGATGAAGGTAGTTGCCCATTCCAAAGCGTAGTAGTTTTTATGGACAAAAACGGGCAAGAAACTCTACGGACACTCTTTTAAATCAAATTGTTGTTACAAAATATTGGTTACATCATTCGGACCTTGTTAAGCAGAATAGATCCAACCAACATTTTGTTAGTTTTGAGTAAATGCGATTTGAAGTTTAGAAGTGTAAACAAAAATATCAGGCCAAGTTATAATCATCTGGTAGTTTTTGTTAGGGCAATGTCATCAGACCGCCAGGATCTTTTGTGCAAATATAAAACTTGATGTGTAGATTCTCGTCATGTACGTAACTCAATTTCATAAAAATTGTTGGTTGGATCTATTCTGTCATCTTCTTCATCATCATTGGTAAATGTCACTTCAAATATGCTTGTGACAAGGGCTACTTGACGATTAATCTAGTGGGTCTTCGACAAGCTAGAATTATTCTCTTAGATTTTTTAAAGAGGTAGACCGCTCTTTCAATGAATGATGAAATTTCGATAATATCATTAATTTCCAAGGGTTGCCAAAGTAAAACAATACATTCAGTTGCCATAATGAAAATACATTTAGAAGTTTCTTTAGTTTCTACTTTGACAGTGTTGCCATAGTGGATATTATAAATCGATATTAAAATAATGCATTTTTTTAATTAAATCAAAGAAATCACGACACAATAGTCAAGGAAACTCTAAAAAAATAACACTGTTTACTAAAAAAAATGCGTAATATTCCAATCCGATAGAATTAGACCCCAATTTAAATCAATCATCCACGCGTGATCTTCAAATCTCCATCTCCATCTATTATAAAAAGAAAACAAATCACCATTTAAAAATATGGGTTCGACCATAAATTCATGGCAAAAGTTGAGACTTATTGCATCCTGCCCACGTAAGTGTCAGTTCGGGCAAACTTGTACTTTATGAGAGTAATAAAGAATAGGAAAATATTACTTATTGTAAAACTATGAATCTGGAAATATTGTATACCTACGCTTATTGGTTTCGTCAAAATGAGTTTGACTTATGAGCTACTTGCATTGAGATCAAATCCCGTGTCAAGGTAGTTCATGAGTTAAATGCAACACTATAGCAATTTATTTTGACAAATCTTAAATATACACACAGACAGCTAACACTAACATATGGTGGCGATTTAGTGACCTGCATCCCTCATACCATACAACTTTCGCTATAAATTGTAAAATTTTCTTAAATAATTTTAAAATTATTTATTTTAAAATTATAAAAAAAATATAAATATACTTGAGACTCTCAGTCCTTTCATTTGATATGTCACACGGTACAGTGTTCAAAACTGTTTTTTTTCTTACTTGTCTCTCAAAAGTGCCCTCATATTAAACATTCATTTATTTACGTACCTAACCTGTGTGTTTGGGTTACAGACATTGATGGTATGTGTACCAAATTTAAACTCAATCGATCCATTAGATTCTTAGCAAATTGGCTGTGACAGACGGACAAACAGACACACGAGTGATTCTATATGGGTTCCGTTTTTTTCCTTTTGAGGTACGGAACCCTAAAAAGGGCTATAAAGGCTGGACATCAAGAAATTCGTATATATAGCTGTCAGTGGGAAAAGTGCCCAAAAAGCTGGCAGCATTGCCACATTGGATAGTAATGCTGATTCTTTGGCCCAAAAAAAGGCCAAATAAATGGATTTTTTTCTTCATAAAACATGTGCAGTTATAGCTTAGATAGGTAAGGGGAGTGTGGTAAATAGGACTGCTTTTGAAGTATTCGCTTACTACCTACACAATTTAGTATAAAATAAATAATATGAATTTTATATAAACAATGACATGAATATTTACTTTTAAAGTATTTAATTATTTTAATTATTGTGAATGTGAAGACTATGTGGGTTATTCCTTTTTGTTTTGTTTTAATTTTTTTTTCAGTTAGTTCTAATCATGGTCTGACAGTATGAGTAATTTAAGTGGCCTACCCAAATTACCTTTTTTTGGTATTGTTCGTCGAATCGTTGAGCTGCACGATAACTGACAAATGCGTGCACTGACTGGACAGGCCCTCTCAATCTGTGTGTTCCTCAAAAGACCACTTCAGACACCAATCCACATGGCCTTCACATGATCTGACCAAGATTATGTCTGGACTTTAAAAGAGACTGAGACCTCTGAGTTTGTTTCGGCCTTTCTTCTCAGAGTAGTCAGATAGGAAACGCCGACCTCATCTAGTTTTAAAATATGATTGACGTGTAAAAGTGTTTGTACAAACCTACTTACAGAAATAAAATCATTTATCATTTAATTCAACAAAGTGTGCTATAATCCCCAAACGGAGAAGTATCTCGTAATTTGTGCCCGTATGTATAACTGCACACAATAAATCTTCAACCAGTCCTAACCAATAATGTAACTAGCGCAGCCACATACATACTTGTCTTAATTAATTTAGCAATATAACATACCATACGATAAAAAGTACAGCATCAAAACACAAAAAAAAAATCAACATATTTATGTACGACTATCGGATCCTTAATATGTAGAGGAGTTCTAAAATGCAGTACCTCACTTATGCCCCAATATTTGCAAACACAAAGAATGTCAAAAGTGACACGCCACACAACAGCTTCAATTTCCCACCCGTGTGGACCTCGCAATGAATTCCAAGAATGTTGAAACTTTAATGTGTTTAATACAGAGAGCAGGGAACGTCGACGAATAACAGCCGTACTTAGTTCTATTCAGGGTTAGAACGTTGACGATATCATAAACGAGAACTATTCGTTTGTGTGCGAGAGTGGAGAAGTATTTTTGTTGGTTTATGTGAGTTTTGAGTATTTTTAAACAAAGTTAGGTAGACGTGATGGCCCAGTGATTACGGTGTCGGCTTTAATGCAACAGATTATGGATCATTAATTATTCTCCATCTGATAATTAAATTTTGTAACCGAGTTTTTTTTTTTGGTTTTATATTACAAATTAACGCCTTTTACCTATAGGTTTTGATTTATGTCGTATTTTATATTGCGTTGACTTAGAAGCTTGATTTTTTTAGAACTCCAAGATTAACTTATTTGATAATAGTTTCAACTTGATGCTTCGACGCGTTCTTGAGAACAAGTTTCTTGATAGACAGGCAGACGGACAACGAAGTGATCTTATAAGGGTTCCGTTTTTATGGTCAATTCATTTGTACTTTCTTAGTTTATCATGGACATTACTGACCTCGGTGAAGGAAAACATCGTGAGGAAACCTGGACTTGTAGTTAATATAAGTCTGAAATCGCCAACCCATCTTGAGCAAGCGAGGTGATCAATGCTCGTGCCTTCTCTGTATAAAAAGAGGGCTTTGCGCTGCAATCATAATGGGCTGGTATTATTAAACATCTTTGGGACCTCCTGTAAAGTTCTTATTCATCATTCTCTTGCCCCTATCCCGATATATTTGTCTTTTTGCTCCATACTTCTTTCATAGTCGTCATCTCTGTCGCCACCCCCTTTTTTGTCATAATTATGATCTTGCACACAGTCCATCCATCGTTTTTTTGGTATTCCCTTACTTTCATAGCCCTCCACATTCAAACTCCTGTTAACTGTTACAAGTTTCACCCGTACCTGTTAGAAGTTTTACCCGTACCTGTTAGAAGTTTCACGCGTACCTGTTAGAAGTTTCACCCGCACCTGTTAGAAGTTTCACCCGTACCTGTTAGAAGTTTCACCCGTATAAGTCTCGAGTCTGTAGAAATATCGGGATAAAAAGAATTTTACCTTCTAATCCAGGTTATGATCTACCCACGTGCTAAATTTCATCCAAATCTGCTCAGTCGTTTTAGCGTGAAAGCATAACAAACAAACTCACTTTCGCATTTATAAATAGTTAGGATTATAACGGATTACTCACCAAATCACAAAAAAAGCACCTCACTTTTGTACCAAAAATATAATCACACAAAAAGCCATTCCAGAAATAGTTTGCAACAATACCTAGGTTATTCACCGTCTAGGCATCAAATTAGTGTTTATAGGCCGGTTGGGGGTGTGGCCGTGTTAAATCTAGACTCGTTAGCTGTCAAACTGTCTGCTGGAGGTGTATCTGTGCCTGAATAGTAGATTGTGTTCGAAATAGCCATTTTGTAATTGCTGAATAAGCTAAGTTTATCCATTGTTTTACTCAGTTACAATGATGTGAAAGAAAAGGAGATTTATTTTGGGCTAAATGTGAAAGGGAACAAAAGACAAATATATTCCGTTAGTACATGTTATTCTCTTCACTTTTCACTATGGGACCAAATCTGTAGGGCCATTCCCTGCGCTGTTATACGAGTTTGAAAAATACAATTTTCAGTATGTTTTAGTTGTAAGATTAACAGTAATCTAATTATAGCAATAGCTTTTTATGCCAGTAAACATTACAGTTATTATCTTTTACTGTGAAACTAAGGCTCTTGGGTTATTCTCCACAAAACTACAGTGTGCAAAATAGTAATTTTTTATTCAGTGCTAATATTAGCTGATTGAAATAGGTGTCAGTCACTTTTACATTTAGCTCAAAAATGTATGGACGCTGAATGTTCTCCTTTAAACCTCATATTAAAAGTACACTTTGTAAACAAGCAAATAAAAAATTAGGGGATTATATTCAAGATAAGAGTGCTTGGAAACAACATGCTGGTGTAGTAATGCAATCAACCAATGTAGGCCATGGTCGGAAATTTAATGTGTGTATTTGTGTAGGAAGTCCTTAGGAAAAATAAATACAATAATTTGGCTTACGGTTATGTATAAAGTATATTGATTTCTCCAGTCCAGAATTATAGCGGGTACTTACACACGCAATATTGTTTTGTAGGTGCAATGGCAGAAATGGGTAAAAGTTTGTGAGTCATGCAAACACACAAGCACAGTGATTGAATAGTCAGTAGCGAGAACACAAACATAGCATAACAAACTAGCAACAATAATTAAAAGAACGTAAGAAAACGAAAGTTTTGATTTTCGCAGACTACGTTGAAGGAATCACCATAAGTAATGCTTAAGTCGAGTTTGACAAGGTTTCAACTTCAAATTCTGAGTCTGAAAAATGACGTGCAATTTAAATTACTGCAGCTATTTTTCTTAGACGCAAAATGAAAGAAAGTTTTTTCATAACTTTATCGTTTGAAGAGCCAAAGGGTAGGTTAAAGTTAATATAGTTTCTATCATAAAGAAGATGGCATTAAATTTTAAATATCTTGGGCATTTTCGTACCAGCGACCTCAGCGACCATGTGACATTGAAAGGGAGCGAAGATTTTCTCGGTGCACTGACCAAGTAAAGATTACGCTTTTTAAAGCTTATTGTCAGAGTTTTTACACCTTTATCTGTAATCTTTGGGTCAACTACTCAAAAAGGTCGCTGGATGTTCTACGAGCCCTATACAATAATGTATTCAGGATGCTATTGCGACTACCTTGTTTTTGCAGTGCATCAGAAATGTTCGCGGTAACCCATACCGATGGATTTCATGCCATCATCTACAAGAAAACGGCCTCACTCCTGAGCAGAATAAGAGGCAGTCACAATAGTATCCTGAAGGCTGTGGCGGCAGATACTTCCTCCACCATAATAAGGCAATATGTGCGAAGACTTACACCATATTTAGACCATTACCATTTCTCGTTGTGTCTAAATGTTGGGTGGTCTTCTCACAAATTCGTCATTAGTTTTAAGTAACTAACAATAGTGATTTAGGTGGCCACATGTTACTAACAATTTATGGATCTTTTTGTGTTATCCGAAATAAAATGATTTTATTTATTTATTATACGAAAGAAGATTCAATATGCACTTTAAAAGAAAAGGCTCGACTGGCTGTTCACAATGGTGTGCTGGTGCCCACGCTTATGTATGGAAGTGAATGTTGGGTATGGCAAAACAAGCATGAAAGTAGAATAAATGCTGTGGAAATGCGTTCCTTGCGAAGCATGTGTGGTCTGACTATGAATGATAGGCTGAGGAATGATGTGATAAGACAGCGGTGTGATTTAAAAGAAGATGTAGTGACTAAAATTGAAACGGGTATGCTGAGATGGTTTGGGCATGTTGAGAGGATGAATGAAAGGCGACTAACAAAATGTATTTACAAGGCTGATGTGAAGGGAAAGGCCGGGCGGGGACGCCCTAGGAGGACTTATACTGACCTTATTGGTGATGTTCTTCAGAAAGGCCAGGTGCGTTAAAAAAAAAATATTAAAATAAATTAAAAATAATTTATTTTGGACCAAACACTTGATAACATTTTATAAACCTGCCAAACTGCGTTACAGTTTGTCGGCAGGATTAGCGCTCGTTTTAAAACATTTGGTAAAAACATCAGTAGGTACAAATAGTATAAGGACGGTAAGAACGTTTTTGTTGATTAGAATTTATTAATTATTGTCACATGTTGCGACTATTTCGTTCAAAAGTTCCGCTTTTAATTTATTTCCCAGTGCTAGCCTGCTAATCACACGACTATGTGTTCTCAGCCAGTCGATACTATTGAACAGTGTAGGGGTCAAATACTTATTGGTTCTTTTGCCGTAGTAATTTTTTACTGGTGCTCGCACGAATTTACGTTCTCTAACGCTTCTCGTATTGTAAGTGTTTTGCACAAGTACTTTAAATTGATCGTTATAGAACTGCTCACCAGATGTATGAACGTAAACGAGACAAAAGGGCTATGTGAGGAGTAGCGTGGCGTTCTGTAGTTTGTGCCTACCCCCATGGGAAGAAGGCGTGAGTTTATGTATGTATGTTTAAAAGAGAAGAAAAAATGGAACAATTTATAGTCATTAAAATATAATTTGCTGACGCTTGTAATAATTGACAACTAGAGTACTCAAGTAGCCCCAGCCGTTATGTTAATAAAGTTACGTAAGTCGGGACCGTTACCACTACTGCTCTGCAGCCTTGGTATCCACCAACCTTGCTGGTTAAACTTTCCACCGTGGCATGAGTTATTCTCACTTAAAAAAAGTTATGTGCAGATACAAAATCATTATAAGTCTAGCCTTTTCGTAACTATGTTAAGGTCGGCTTCCAGTTCAACCGGATGCAGCTGAATACCAGTATTTTACATGGAGTGACTGCCTATCTGACCGCCACAACCCAGTTATTGGGTAATACGATTCCCCTTGGTAAGACTGGTTGTCAGACTTTCGGACTTCTGTTTATCCGTAACAAGAGATCCACGAATGACAGCCTGGACCAACGATTTAACGTGTTTTCCGAAGCACGGAGGGGTCTCCGTATGTAAAGAGTTCAGATACAAATCAACCGACTTCCAAAAAAAAAACACTACAATTTTTTTTCATTTTCTAAATCGGTCCATAATTGACGGAGAAATCGGTGGACATACCTAAAAAAAAAGATAAACATACGCTACGGACATTATAACCTCCTGCTTTTTGGAAGTCGGTTAAAAAAGAAAAATAATATCGATACAGATACGATACATGTACGATTTCTAGAAAATTAATCAATCTGCTCGTTACAGAATTAATTAAACTGAAACATGCCTGTCTTTGAGCTATTAATTATTATGTTCGTATGAAATGATTTGGCTATATTGTTTATTCTAGGATAAATAGCTCTTAATTCTGCATTTTGATGTGTTCGATTAGGAGTTGAGCATTTAATTTAAATTTTTGCCTATTTCATAAAGTAGGAGGTTCTGGGTTGGGTTTCTTTTGTGTACTTATGTCACATCATATCATAGTGTTTTTCAATGGTTTGTTTAACTTTCTGATATTTTTATTGGGTTTACTAGCTCGTGGCTAGATTTAAGAAGACTACATTGTTGAAAATTATATTCAAAATGACATGATTACTTTGTAAAGTATTATATTATTTTTCGTTTATTCATTTTAATTCTTATTCTATTACATTTTTAAATATTTCTTAAAATAAAAAGGATAAAAAAACATTTAAAAATATAAAAAAATAGAGTTCCGCCGGTGTCGGGAGCAGGGTCCAAGCTACCGGTGGTTAGGGCTGCAGAGACAGGAACCTCCTCACAATGCGAGCCGTATCGAGGAGTACTGCCTTCTGAATCAGGCGCTTGATCCAACCGCCTAACGAGAGCCTCGAGAGATGTTGGTCGAGGCTTTCAGCCATCAGGCCATTAGCCGTTACGACAATCGGCACAATGATAGCCAAGCTCACATTCCACATGTCAACAACCTCGTGTGCTAAGTCGAGATATTTTATTTGTTTCTCTTTCTCAGCTTTCACGAGGTTCTCGTCATGTGGAATGGTAACATCGACTATCATTGCGCGGCGCGCTAATCGATCTATCACTACTATATCAGGCTTATTTGCTACAATAGTCCTGATATAGTATTATTTTAATTATTATGAATGTGAGGACTTAGATGTGGATGTTATTATTATTTTTATTTCTCAGCTAGTTTTAATGATGGTCTGGCAGTTTGAGTAGTTTATGCGGCCTACCCAAATGTCCTTTCTTTGATATTGTTCGTCGAGTTGAGCTCCTTTAGTTCTGAGTTGAGCTCCACGTTTACTGACAAATGATTGCACTGACTGGACAAGTCCACTTAAATCTGTGTGGTTCTTTCCTCAAAAGACCATTTCAGAAACTAATCTACATGATCCTCATATGGCCTGACCAAGATTATGTCAGGACTTTAAAAGAGACCGACTCTGAATTTGTTTCGAACTTTCTTCTCAGAGTAGTCAGATAGGAAACGCCGAACTCATCTACATTATTTATTTTTATTATGACGTGTAAAAGTGATTCCTATATCCTTTTATACAATAAAAAATTCCATTTCATATATATTTTGACTTGCATATGAATGCAAATCAAAATATCACGACAAAATCTGAAAAATGTACTCAGCTAAAGCAACAACCAAATTTATCCTTTTTAACCGACGAAAAAAGGACGAGGTTCTAAAGTCGACGCGTATATTTTTTGAAGACTGTTAAAATAGTACAGCAGAGAACCTTAAAAATAGAGCCTAATTTTTCTTTGAAAACTAAAACTACAAAATAAAAAAATAAAAATCATTTGCCTCCCACACATACGTACTTAAAAAAAGGGAAGGCTGTATCAGGAGCTTGACGGCTCTACTATTAATACTGGAATCTTTCAAGTAAAGACGTACAAAAAGAAAGAAAATAAAGAAAACATTGCAGCGCTTTTCCGGCAGTTATTAGGTTTCGCTAGACGTTCAACCGTTTCCTTTCTTCGTAATATTGAATTTCTAGTTTTTCTTCAATCGGAGTAAAAGTGAATGAAATGTTGCAATATTGAGCATGCTATTATCCCTTCACCTGTCATTAACGAGACACAATAGAATTTTAATTGTTATCCGCCTTAATAAGGCTGCTTAACAGGTGATGAGTTATTAGAACGATTTGTAATGTAAAAAGGAACAAAACTTTTGTGAGGAAATTAAACTAGGCATCTAAAATGGAAACGGAATTCAAACCAAACTTACAAAAAAAAACAACTCACTGATACGACCTAGTTATTTTTACAAAATCTGTATTTTTATTATTATCCATCTAATGCCCTTTTTTATTAGGAACCTTCTTTGGCGCGCACACTACAACTTACCAAAGTTTCATCGCAATCGGTCAAGCCATTTTCGATTTTTTTCGAGACGAACGAACGGCAATTGATTTTTATATACAGTGTGAGTCTTTATAATGTGCACATATTGAAATGAGGGAATCTATGCTTAATTTTATCGACGGAAAAAATCTTTTTCATATTGAATGGAATTTAAAAAAAAAATTACAAAACGGTGTAACTTTTAAACTAAATGATCTGTCGCTATGAAACAAACTCCAAAATGATTGGAATTAATTAGGCGTCCTCAAAAAATGAAAATGAAGGTAAAAAACTACCCTCAATTGAAAATAAACATGTTTTTTTATAGCAAAAATCTGTTTTTTTTTTTCATCGATTTTTACAATAATCTTAACATTTCTAAATAGAACAGATTCGATATACAGGGAAAAAGATTTTTTTGAATATTTTTTTCGTCGATTAAATTAAGCATCCATTCCCTCAATTCGATATGAGGATATTATAAAGACTTTATAGATTTCGAAAGTGCGAAGTTATTACATTTGTGTAATATTATTAGTTTATCTTGACCCTTCCAAAAAATCCTTACACACACGTTTCCATTTCACTCCTTCGCTTCGGTGCCTCACGCTTTTATTTCTTGGGCGTAAGCAGAAACCACTAAACGTCACTTGCTCTTTCCTTACATAATCTTTTTGCTTCATCCACGTTCATAGTAATACGTATGCGATGTACTTGTACAATGCATAGGAACCTATTACAAAATGGTAATTACAATACAGCTTTACTTACGAAAAGTACTAATAAAAAAGTGCTTTACTTTACTTAAAAAAAATAGCCAATCCAAAATTAAAAATAACCAAAAACTGACAGCCCTATTACTTGATAAGTGTTGTTATTCAATTAATGATTTTTTAAATGACACTACACTTTAGATTTAATTATTGACATTGTGAATTTCCTAATTATTATTTAAATTCTAAAATGTTTTAATTAATTTTTTTGTTACCAATTTTAATTTGTCTTTTTGATTTTAATTCGATTTATTTATGTACCTACTCTCAAAGCAAATAAATGATTATGATATGATTATAATTATAATACATAAAACTTTTGAACACGACCGACATAGCAACAGTAGGTACGGATGGTGCTCTAGAAAAAGGAGCCTCTTTAAAATGTGTCAAAGAGCATCGCTTTCCTCATCAAGCCCTTGAGCCGAAAAAGAGCCTCTTGAGAGGCCCTTGGCTATTAGGGTTTTGACAGTAATGGCTATCGGCACAATAAATGCAGGGTCCATGCCCTTACATGTCGACATCTTTTTCTGGTAAATAAGTTTTTGAAGATATAATATTTTGGTATACCCAAATCACTTAAGCGTGGCAATAGCGGTCATTGACCCACCTACATTTTCTAGCATTTTTTATTTAAAAAACTGAAATAAAGTCCGTTAACGTTCTGAATCAATATCTATCGTGATCTTCAACATGTTCCAATAACAAAAAACCATACATAGTTTATTGTTTGGGTTCCTACGGAGAGATATTAGAGAAAGGGCAATGACCGTTGTTGCCACGCTAAAGTGCCTTGGTATACCTGAACATGATGCCTATGGGGCTGTTCCCGTATTTTTAAGAACGTTTTCATTCTAATCTCAGTATCATTATGTCAAAAAAATACCTCTAATTTAGGACATTATTCGTTTTTGAGATTGATTTTCGATAAGATGAGATTGGGATAGATTCTGATCATTTTTAAATTGCGGAGTTATTAGCCTTCAGGTCTAGATTTCTGAGTTTTAATAAGTAATCGCCTTTTATTACGTATCACAAAACTTTTAAAAATATATTTTATATCAAAGAGGTATAAGGAACAGGGTGTAAAGTTCGCTCAGCTTCCATATAAAAGGGTGGATCCTCCGACCAGACGGGTGTCGTGGCAACGGCCCGACGATTGATGAGGATGTCGTTACACCCCTATCAGGGGCGTAGTCAGCGGGGTCAGGGCTTCGCCCCTCGCCCGCGAAGGCAATACGGTGGCCCGCAAATACGGACTCCTCTATTTGTGCTCCTACAGCGGCTGATGGTAGTGGGCGCTGGTTAACGCGCCCACCCGACGATTGATGTCGGGACGCAGGATACATACTCATCACGCGGTAAACTCTGCTCGCGCGATGCAGGATTTGTGTGACGTCAGGTCTGTGATGCGAATTTCGCATGTGGCGTTGTAGATGCTGCCACAATATAAACCATTTATTTTCAAAAGATCAAACACCAATACCACTGACATTTATCATTGACAATGTGATGAAAATTAGAAGATTTAAAATTAAATTCCTGTAAGCGTACTAAAATATGTCATAATCGTATCATAAATACGATCTGAAGCTAATTTTATATCCCACACATTGACAGATATTTCCGCTACAGTGCGCGTAATATTTCGTCGGGTTATACAATCTTGCGTGCGCGCATTCAACTCGGTTATAAAGGATTTTCGCTAAAAGCTTTTGAGTGGGATTTTAAAATACTACAACTGATGTGTTTTGTGATTAAAATATGAGTTTTTTTTTGAGTAACAGTTAAAATTATCGGTTTGTTCCGAATTTATTGCGATGGCCTTGTAGACTCGCAGATGATTTTATTTGTTGACCATTTTCTATTTTGTAAAGTACCTGGAACTTGTTGACAAATGACAGGCATACACTGTTTTCTCATCCCTATTAACACTGTAATTTGGAACTATTGAAAAGCCAATTATTTGTAAAAGAGTAACCGAGGACTTGCTTGCCGTCTCTTCTCCATAGAAAACGACCAATTGGAACCATGCACCTAGCTTCTGACGTTTCATTGGTGCCCTTGTAGGTTTATGCGAAATAAAATATTTTGATTTTATTTATTAATTGTTTGTCAAATGGTGATCAGTTTGATAGCAAAATATGGCAACAAGATGTGGCATAATTCTTTGTTTGTTTAGTGTTTTTCGAGGAACACATCTGAAAATAGATTATGATTGGTTCACGAAAAGTTAACCTCTGTTTTATGACTTCAGGGAAACGTTGTTTTTTTTATTTATCATGTTTTTTTTTCTTATCCCTTATATTCAGCTTGTCAAAATCCTCAACTGAGAACTGTCTTTTCTTAAATTGGGAGATGACTATATTGACAACATCAGACCACAACATGAGGATCCTCAACCTATCCTCGACTGGACATTTTACCTACTGTCAACTGCTGAACTAACACTTCTTCTTAATGGAAGCTTTTGCTGTCATGATAACAGACACGATGATTTAAAATTACCAACCTAAAGAGCAAGAATATAAACAAACACGCTTACTTATTAAGGGTGGATAGCTGGATACAGATATATTAAATTTGACCTATGAAATACAGGTGAATTTTATTATGTACACCGTACCTATATGCGCTAGATGTGGGTAATTCTGTACCCACAAAGTTTCGTACTCCAAGAAAAATTCGTAAAGACTTTTCATGTTTCAAATATACAATATCGCCCATATGCATGTGCCCCGCCCGCATTTTTCTGAATATTCATGAAAAATTATCGGAAAATAACTTTAAAAGTGGTGTCTACATATCTTGACTTTTTTTCATTTTTTGTTTCAGATTCCACCAATTATTTTATGAATTTACAAATAATAAGAATTTACGTAAATTTTTTTTAAGCTCATAAGCTTTTAGAAATAATAAACAGAATCCAAATCAAGCCAATAACATCGAAGACATGGCAAATGCTACTCAAAACATAAAAAAATTAAATAACATGAAAAATACTAAAGATTGATCCCCTTTAGTTATTTTTCATGATTATTCAGAAAAATACGGGCAGGCACATGTCGATGGGCGACATTAGTGCCGATTCCCTTGTTCACAAACTAAACTAAATTTAAGTTCAGTGCATCTTTTTCTTTCTATTTCATTAAGAAAAGGACAGAAGATAAATTTTAGTTTAGTCCTGTCAAATTAATCAGCGCATGTCACTCTCCATACAAGTTTAGACGTGATTAAAAACTTGCCTACTAAAATTACGTCAATATACGTCAAGCGCTGATTAATTTGACAGGACTAAACTAAAATTTATCTTCTGTCCTTTTCTTAATGAAATAGAAAGAAAAGGATGCACTAAACTTAAATTTAGTTTAGTTTGTGAACAAGTGAATCGGCACCATTGTATATCAAAGTGATAAGATGCAAGTAGTTAGGATTTATATTATAGGCTTTTCTTATATTATGGATATTTATGTAACACCTGGACCTTTTGATGAACATTGACTTCAGTCTTCCATTACAAGAAAAAAAAATCAAGACGACAAATTAAATGTATTATAAAAAAAAAAAAACCGCTAATGTTAAAACCTCCACAACTTTTCAGCTACTACCTCAAATATTCAACTACATTATCCACCTTCTCCACTGCCCATTCCACAAACAATAACAATTATTTTCTCTTCTTCCCCAGTTACGGTGATATGGTGCCAGGCACGATAGCAGGCAAGATTGTGGGAGGAGTGTGTTCCCTCTCCGGAGTGCTGGTAATCGCCCTCCCTGTGCCCGTCATCGTGTCCAACTTCTCACGGATCTACCACCAGAACCAGCGGGCTGACAAGAGGAAGGCTCAAAGGGTGAGGTTTTAGAATTTTATGTTTTTTTTTCCTGTGAAAGATTTGAGTATATCTAGATTTCATATACTCAAAATCACAAAAACATTTACTTACATGGCAGCTTACGATTTGGTGGTGAAGCCAAAAATATTTTTCGATGTATTTAAAACATAATTTATTTTAAATACATCGAAATATAAATAAAAATCTGTTAAATGATATTTACTTAGTAATTTTTTTAAATTTATTGCTTCTACACGTATTTTTTTTAAACTAGATTACGTCGTTGTTTAAAAGTAAAGGTATCTCCAAAATACGAGTACAAAGGTATTAAAAATAACGTGCAGAATAGAGTAGATGGAATGAAGTTACATTATGTATATCATTCTACTCACATTTTGACATAAAAATAAAGCTCAACCACAAACTCGGTCTGACTTTGTTGTAAGTAAACCTGATAAGGGACGAAATTTCTTCACACTCCCTGATCTTTTCCTTTTGTCAAAGTCCTTTTTGGCAGCATTTATCAATCCCTACTCTCCATGATAAAGTAAATTCGCCACATACTACATAACACGGTCCCTTCCACAAAGGAGTGTTATAATTTTATGACCGCCGACGTGTTTGAAGCGAGCGTGTCAAGATTCCCCGGCGTTTGTCGCCAGTGTGACACTCGATACAATCTTTGTGTGAATTCCGTGGTAAAATGTGATGGAAGAGTGACTGGTAAAAGTAAAATAAGTTACCCTTTGCATTTTCATAAAGAGTTATCTTTGCATTAGAAGTATTTTAAAATAATAGGTGCTAATATTATCATACCTAAAGCATCCTTTCTTTTATTGTTTTCATCCTAACGCGTGCCAAAAGCAGTGTAAAGTAATCAAATAATAATATTAGGGAGAATCCACAGCGAATCCACACCCGCGAAATTAAAATTTTCTTAGGTTTTTTGCAAATTGTAGGTCAGTGAGGTTGTATCTTGATTAAAATACGAATATGTATTTACAAAAATATAATCATTAGAATTATTCATACATCTCTAAGCTCTGCTAAGCCTTGTGATAAAACCATAAAACTAGACATTTTAATTATTCTGTAAAATCAACATTTACCAGTTTTAAATACACATTGACATTGTTGAAAATTGTATTCAAAATTACATGATACTTTGTAAAGTATTATATTATTATAGTTATTGTGAATGTGAGGACTATGTGGATATTATTTTTATTTCTCTGCTAGTTTTAGTGATGGTCTGGCAGTTTGAGTAGTTTATGCGGCCCACCCAAATGTCTTTTCTTTGGTATTGTTCGTCGAGTTGAGCTCCTTAAGTTCTGAGTTGAGCTCCACGATTACTGACAAATGCTTGCACTGACTGGACAGGTCCACTCAAATCTGTGTGGTTCTTTCCTCAAAAGACTTTTTCAGACACTAATCTACATAGTCCTCTTATGACCTGACCAAGATTATGTCTGGACTTTAAAAGAGACTGCGACCTCTGAGTTTGTTTCAGCCTTTCTTCTCAGATTAGTCAGATAGGAAACGCCGAACTCATCTAGCTTATTTTTTTCCGATATCCTATTTACAGAATAAATAATTTCATTTCTCTAAGTCAGATTTGATCTATAAGAAATTTTACTTAAGAGATTTGTTCTTATGGAACAAATGTAACTTAGAGGGATATATTAATGTTTATCCTTGTGCACAATCATTTATGTGCCATAACAAACGTCGCATGTCACCGATCCTCCATAAAAGCCCTTTAACTTTGATAGCCGTAGACGTGTTTAGTCGGGAGCGTGTCAAGATTGCTCGGCGTGTTGCTGTAGCGTGACACTCGATAAGTTTTTATTACAATCCTTTAGTACGAGAGAATAAAAATAAATTTCAGCTGAGAATAGCTTATATACTAGTGGGTAGATGTTTTATACTGTTATTCAATTAATGTGTAAGGATGGGGGTTATTCGAGATTTGCAGATAAAGGGAAAACTAATCACGATTTATAAATGCATCCTCAAGAAATTATAATTACAGAGCTACGATGACAAATAACCCAAATAAAATTATGCGCAGGCATAGAGACTACACAATCGTAGCAGTGCCTACTACGCCGTAGCTTGCTGCGTAGCGGGGTCTACGAGCACGCAATAAAGGATTATTGTCAATTTATTTTTGCCTTCAAGTTAAAAAATAAAATCACATGTTCAATCATTAAACTAAATGTAAGAAAGGAAACCAGAAACCTTTGAAATATAAAACTAAGAAACGAACAATTATTATAATACCTACACTGATTTGCTATTTATATATGTTAATCATACATCTTTGCACGCAACGGTAAATGTACATAATTCATACAATCTAGACGTTTAAATAAATGCCCGTTAATTAGCTCAGGGGGCACCCTAATATCGGACGCGTACACTTATTTGTTGTTTGGTGAAGTTATGTTAGTTTTACATGAAAATGGGGTGGTATTAACCTTCGTAAGGGACTATTTTAGAGGCTTTTACTTTCATACGGCATTTAAAATATCAGCTAAATCTAATCATCTCAGTGCCAAAGGCACAGGAAATTACAATATGACTTAGATTATCTTGAACATTTAAAATTATATTAGTATAGTTACCAGGGCGACCGACCTCAGCACAGGTGAAAATATTGAAAACGAATTTTCCCAGATATGAGACGTAGTTAGGCCGGTTTTTCACCCCCGTAAACCCCTATATTGCAACTTTCATCGAAATCGTTACAGCCGTTTTCAAGAACGTGATTATTTATTAAAACTATATGCACAAGTAAAAAAATTATACAAAGGCGGACTTAATGCCTGAGGCATTTTCTACCAGTCAACCTTAGGGTGATGCAGAGCGAGAGAGTTGCCATGGTACGGAGCGAGAGGAAATGGCAGGCCGTCACCTCCTTCTGCGAAGCGGTAATGCTCGCGAAGGAGGAGGCGGAACGCGTGAGGGAGAGGCAAATTTCGCGCCCTCACGCCCCTAACCACCGCAGGAGGAGACGCCCGGGGCGGGAATCGCGAGCCGATTTCCGGCCACCGTAGGCGCGGGCTTGCGGACGGTGAGCAATGGGTAGCTCGCCGTCCGGCAAGGACCAAGCCCGGGTCGACGGCGCGTTGTGTTCCACGCGCGCCTCAAAGAGATGTCAGCAGAATTGACGGGGCCCGTTAGGGCCAATGCCTGCCGGGGGTTCGAAGAAAACCGATAGGGACATCGCGGCCCCCGGCAACAGGGCAACCGAAGGAACACGGGTGGGTTTTAGTCAGTAAGAGTCTGACACGCCCTCCCGCTCCACCCAGACCGGGAGAAGTTATTTGATAATTTCCCACCCAAAAAAAAATAAAAAAATAAGGGTGATGCAGAGAGAAAACTTGGCAGGTGCAACATAAGGCATTGATAACACGAAAATAACTATAAAATACAAGAATAAATACATAGATATAATATACAGGGTTATTGGTTATACGTCGGCAACCCGTTAAGGGGATGTAGGAGAGGTCATTTGCAACCAAGTAGGAGAGGTCATTTGCAACCAAATTACTCCTGATGACCCCTATGCCAATGTCAACCATTTTCGAGTAATTTGTTTTTTTTTTATGTTTATAGTAAATATATAAAATGTACCCAATAACCCTGATATACAGGGTTAATGGTTATACGTCGGCAATATATTAAGGGGATGTAGGAGGCGTCATTTACAGCCAAATGACGCCTATACTCCTTGCCTTCATAATCAGTTTTTGACGAGCAGATTTGTTTCAATAGATCAAACTGTATCAGGATTCTTATAGCTATTCTTCAGTAGAAGTTAAAACGCATTTATGAATTAATAATAATAATTGTTTGAATAGAAAAAATGGCTCTACACACAGTGGAAACTGCTTAGTTTGTCTGCCTACAACTATTAAAAAAAACGCTGTAAATTCATAAATGTTTCTGTCACAGCCTCTGGAAGCTATGGATGTCCTAATATTTGCCTACAGTCTACACAACTACCTTCTACAGGTTATTTTTGTGGCTAGGAGTTAGACCACAGAGTGCAGTAATAAGAAATTAAAATCACTCAGTATGCTTGACGATTTGAAGGCTAGTTTTGTGTTGTCTAATTCGACGAAGACCATTATTTAAACAGCGTATATAATTCTCTACGTTAGTCGGTAAATGTTTACTGTAAAGCACATGGCATTTTTATGTGTTTGTTGGTAAATGGTCCACTGTAAATACATACTCGTAGATGGCTCAATTGTTTGTAAATATTGTGCAATTAAATAATCAAATTAGAGATCACAAAACGTCAGGAGTCTTGGCTGCTGCTCATCTTGTAAATTAATCATGAGCGCTCAAATAGTCAAACAATCAATTAACCACTTCCGATCAGATAAAATCTGAATCTAAAAAATATCTTTCAATTTTTTTTATATAATTTTAACAGAAATTTATTTTAACACTAAAACCATCCAATTCCAGAAAGCCCGCCTCGCCCGCATCCGCATCGCCAAAGCCTCATCAGGGGCCGCATTCGTGTCAAAGAAGAAGGCAGCGGAGGCCCGCCTAGCTGCACAGGAGTCGGGCGTAGAACTCGACGATGCTGGAAGAGACGAGGATATTTTCGAATTGCAACACCACCACCTACTGCGATGTCTTGAGCGCACTACGGTGGGTGAAGTTAGGACCTTTCTCTACTAAGCTTCGGTCTCGTGGCATGTTTTGTGACTATGGTCATGTATATGTGGTGTTGTGTCGTGTAGAATAGTTTATTTATCTTTCTGACAGCCATTAGCATAGTCCAGCCTCTGATTGTTTAGTTAAAAGTGTTTCCTGGATTTGTTGTGAGTATGATTTTTGCGGTGGTTTTTCTTTTGATATGGTTTGTATTGTGTAAGCCGTGTGTCCGTGATGTGTTTTTTTAGTTTTACTTTTTAAGAAACGGCAATCTTTTTCAAAAATAGGTTGTTTACAAAATTGAAGACTACAGTCCCAAGGCTCTAAAACCATGACCTTCCGTTAAGTTAAATTATATTTTACAGTAATCATTGGCAAAGCCGGTTTTGAGTTAGTCGGTTCTCCAGCAAATTCAAAGTCAAGTTTCTGCCGATTTTAACTGTGTCTTTATTTTATTTTAACTTTTACTTCTCCCCAAAATAGGGCCTTAACACATAACCCTACCTACAGGATCGTGAGTTTGTGGAGATGGAGAATCCTTTCAACGGGGCTGCTAAGCGCGCTGGCTCGCCCTCCCCATTGGCGTCGCCTGCGCACTCGGGTCGTGCGCCCGCGCTGCTTGCGTGCTGCGCGCGTTGTGGTTGCTGCCCACAGAAATACCAGGTACCTGTTATGTAGTTGGTTTGTGTTTGTGTGTGTTTTGTGATTTCCGAATAAAAGGGCGCAAGGAACGTTATTGTCACTTACGCCCTTTTTAATGTCACTTAGAGTTAGGGGAATGATTAGTATGTGAATTTAGTTTAGATTTTATCAAAATTAATCCTTACTGAAATACAGGATATGAATACTTATTTGAGAATTGGAAATAAACGAATTATCAAATGATTTCAATTTGGGGAAAATATAAATTCATCAAGTGTTACTTACTGACAACAAAAAAATAGCTGTCATGTACTGGGTTTTTTTTGCGAGATCTGTCAGCAGACCTTGCTGCGACACTTTTTGAGGTGTATCATAAAAAGTTTGGCTTAAGCCCAATTGATGAAAAACCTGTATAAGATCTGGGGAGACCAAAATACCTTTTTGAATTTAGTGATACAAGCAAAGCATGGGTATGACTTTAGAGTTTTCGAGTTAAATACTTCCTAATTAATTCTAAATAAAAATCAATACTGATTTCTTATTTTATTTAAAATCTTTTCTGAAAAGCATTGATAACAGCATGATCTAGTGTTTTTCATTCGTTTATGTAAGTGACACGCTAAGCGACAGGGCAATTTATTTAAAGGAAATTGAAACTACAAGGTATCATTTAAATAGTTTTGTACCTGAAATGAGGTCATTGTACTCATTGTTCGCATAAGTCAAAAAAATTTAGGGAACATTTATTTCCCAAAAGGGTCCGTAGCTAAATAAAAACAAGCCGCACGGGATGTTCGAAGGTTAAGCTACGCTTGCCGAGGTCGGTCCGTGGATGGGTGACCATCCATAATATATCGAGACCCCTCCGTGCCTCGGAAAGCACGTTAAACCGTTGGTCCCAGCAGTCATTCGTAGATCTTTGACAGTCGTTACGGATAGTCAGAAGCCCAAAAGTATGACAACCAGTCTTACCAAGTCGCTCCATGTAAAATACTGGTATTCAGCTGCATCTGGTTCATAGTTAGGAAAAGGCTAGGCAGATTGATTGTTCTTGAACAGATGTTAAAATCCGAAAATGGTAGAATTTTCATTAATTATCATTAATTATTATCATGAAATATTTTCTATATCATCCAAACCCTGTTTGTATGTTTTTGACAGAGGTCAATAACCAAAAATAAAAAGTATGGGTAAATTGACACCCCGCAAAATATTGGATATTGGATCCAGCAAAATCCCAGGAGATTTGTAAATATGTGAGCACACTGTTCGGCTGTCAGTCTGAGATTCTGCCTAGGACTTTATTGTTGTGTGTACTAGGATATAGTCCGTGCAATCCACGACGACGCGCCCCACTCCACGATTACTGTACTGTAAGTTGAACTCTAGTACGGCGCGGAGCGGAGTGAGGCGCGTCTTCGTGGATTGCACGGACTGTAGACAGGAGATTAGAAAAAGTAATGTTGGTAGTATCGGACTTCGGAATGCTTTACTACTTTTGATAAAAACTTATAGGCAGATCGACAGGTTTGGTTTCATAGTAAAAAAAATCATAATAATGAGTACAACCTTTTAAGTTACACCTTATAGAAATGATTCATTATGAGGATTGGTTCAGACAAGGAAAATGAAGATTTATTTTTAAAAGAACCTAAGTAAAATGATTGCATTAGATCAACTTCCACAAGCCATGTTGCTAAGTGTGTCACTTGTCTAAGACTTTTTTTCCTACTCTAGGTTTCCTATCTTTTTCTATTAGATATTGTGTTAGATTTTTTATATTAGTACCCATTGTAATATTTAAAATAACCTCCTTTTGAGAGAAGGTGGTATTAGGCTGTGATTTAATTTTAATTTTAATAAAAATCAATTTAAATGACAACGTTGTGACAACAATTTTATTAAATATTTTAAAGATAATCTTAAAAAAATAATTAAACTGACAGTCGAATAGAAAAAATGTGTGCATCAGACTAATGCGACTGATGTATGTATGTATACAAATATTTATTCGTCCGATTATGTCAAAATATTGTAAGAAGTAAAAATTGTTACATCGCTGTTATTGTGTCTATGTTATTTTTACGTTTTTTTTTTACAAACAAAACTATTTCAAGCTGTTCTTGTTTACCCTATATAACGCATAATTTATTTGTAATAAATATTATAATTACTTTTTATAGAATAAGCAATTTTTTTTTCAAGTACTTCTCTTGTTTTCTTTTATAAATTATTTTTAAAGTCCGTTTATATGTTGTTTGATTTTTGCAGAACCTGAGAATGTGCACAAAAATAATAAAATATTATTTTAGGATTTTTGTTTTTTTTTGTTGTGATTTTACTTTGTAGTTTTTGTCTTTTAATTTCAATGTGTTTTCTTTTTCACTGTGATCTTTATAAAGGGTTAACGAGAACGTTTCTTTAGTTTTAAAAATCGAATATTCCGATGAATGATGGATATTATTGGTAACAGAAGCGCCATCGTTCTGTGCGCTGCATCAGTCCGATAGAGTTCACGCCCAATAGAAGAGAGGTACTTATCGTGCTACTGGGCTACTGTCACTGGCATTGTTGCCTGGGTCCTGACTCCTTGGTAGGTGGATGTTGTAGTCAAAAAAAAGTTTGAGAAAAAAAAAATTAGAATCAATTAGAAAAAGGAAAATAATCAATTAAAAAAATAACCAGAATCAATTAGAAGAAGAAATGAAAACAAAATCTTTTTCATTGTTGTACATTCTAAAAAAGTAAAATTAAAAAAAAAATCGTGTAATGTTTTACTGGCCTGAAAAGAAAAAAAAAATTTTTTCTGTATTCTTATATCTTTCATACAAATAATGTCTTGGTGGTCATTAAACTTGACTACATATCCACTCCACCTTGAGTTAAAACTTAATTATTTCTATAGTCCTCCATATTTTTATGGTGCTCTATAGAGATAAATAACAGATCCTTGTATTGTGGCTTCCAACGCAAAGTGTGGCTAAAAACATGTGACAAAAGCTAGATGTCGTCTGCCAGAAACGCTTGGCAGATATACTTCCAATTTTATATGAAAACTATTTAGCTTTGCATATTCAATATAAAATATCTGTTATATAAAATTTTATGAGCTAAAATGTACCTATTTATTAATTACGTAAGCTAGTATTTATATTGCCAAGGTCTTATTATAAGGGTGTGTGTTTAGTAGGATCAAAATTATAGTGGTTTTCAAAAAGTCTAGGTTTAGTAATGTTTTATAAGCAAGTGAGTAAATACAGGTAAGTATGCAATTATTAAAAGGAATTGCGTTTGTATTCCGAAAGCTGCTCGATGTATATTTATTGTATTTGCTAGATATTACAATAATACTAACATGAACGATATTTATTGTTTTAATTCTGTGAATAAGATGATAATTATGTATTTTATTTTAAATTTTGTTTTGCTGATCTGTCTACGTTAAGTTAAAAATTATATTTATTTTTACTTTTTACTCTAAACTTACACTTCCACAAAATTTATTTTATTTCTAACAAGACACAAAATTGACACTTAATTGCTTTTCAAGCAAATTCAAATTTCGAAAAATTTCGTTTACTTTATATAAATCTGAAATATCTGTCTTCATACACTTTTAATTTAACAAATTGCCAGTATCTTAACATATTTATTTTTATTTCCATAACCTAAATTCCATTTTCAAAACAACGAAAAATTTATAAAATTTCCCCATTTTTTTGTATTTTTTTGTGTCGAAGGCTCAGTCTCGAATTGGCTATGACAGGTCCTGCTATTAGATACGAGTAGGAAGGGAAGGAAGGGCGGCAGGCGGTATACTGCGACCTCACGACCGTCCGATACTTCGGTGTCCGCTGCGCCCAGCGAAGACCCATTACCAGTACGTGACTGCGACGTTAACATACAGCGATGACGGGCAGAGAATAGCCCGCTTTATTTGTCTTAATAATAATATCATTCACAAAACTGTCCATGAGTTTTTTTTTATTGACTTGTTTTCTAAGTGTTTTCCCCGCTAAACAAAAGGAAAGGTAAAACAGATTCTTTTGTTAGTAGTTGATAATTAAGCATGTTAAATTAAAATTTAGAAAAATATTTATTCGAGTTTTAAAAAAATATATAGAAAATATTTTTTATACAGGAAAAATATTTTTATTTTGCAATTTTTTATTATTTTGGTCAGTCTTCGTAAAGTCGCTGTGTGGTAACGTCTGCAAATCCAAAGGATAAATAAATACGAGGCTTTAAATGTCTGCAGGGTGTTGGCTGTTATAAACTGTTGCTTTATAAATATGGTCCTGTTGTATCTTGTTAATGTTGTATCATTGTTTATGGGCTTGCGCTATGGTGCTACCGTGTTGTCAATTATTTATATAAAAATATTTATGTACGTGTAAAATATCTTTATGTCCCTGTATTTTGTAAAATAAATCGCTTTATTCTTTCACATTTTTTACTTAAGGATAAGGCGATAACTCGCAGTAGATCCAAGTGTTGTAAATGTATATTAAAAAAGGATGTCGACGTGTTTTTTATGCTGTTATATGTTGAACAGAACATACGGTTTGATCAAATGCCAACACACTGCACACATTTTGATTGGAAAATTATTTTAATTGGCAATAAAAGAGATCAGTTTTTAAAAGCCAAAATTTTGTTGCTAATCAGCCCTCAAATCGACCTCACAAAAACAATTTCGGGTAAATTTTCAATTACCTATTCCTTCAAAAATTGTAGATCATTGAAACTTAATAAAATTACTACCCATCAACTTTAAAGTCATAGGAATCAAAATGAGGCTCATAGGAATCAAACGCCATCTACTGACATCCATGAAATTAAAAACTCACAAAATAACATTGTAGTGAAACAACAAAATCATAAACATTTACATAATTTTTCTGAGGTACTGTTATAGAAAAAAAAATATTGTTCAAAAAAATGCCAAATTTTAATTCGAATGCATTATTTACCAAAATTTTTAGCAAATTTTTTAAATTTTTTAATTCGTTTAAAAAAAAAATTAACTGTTTTTTATTCGGGCGTTTAAATAATATTGAAAATTTTCTATCACAACCTCAGAAAATCTATACATTTTACATTACACATTGGGTCTACATAAACTATTTTCTTCTGTAAATTAGCATGAATGGCACACATTTACTCACACTACATCAATGCTAGCAAACTGTCACATATTTTATTATTTTTTAAATACTTCTCGATGTTTTTTATTATAATTATTATTCGTTTGATGTGTCTGTGTATTTGGTTCCGCAGGTTTTCGGAGATTGCTTGTTATTGTTGTAAAAGCTTGTTAAATGTGAGTGTAGATAGATTTAGGTAGGCGTATATTTTCTTTGTAAAAATATATGACAGCAAGGTGTGTTTATAATATTGTAGTTAATTAGTTTTATATCTGTGTTTTATTTTATATGGTATTCTATGTTGTGTTATAAATGTAGGTATTGTAATTAATACGTATATGTGTATGGTAAGATATATGTTGTTATTTAGTTTTGCTCAGCAAGGAGGTTTAGGTAAGGCGGAATATGGCTATAATAATATATTTATTTTACAAATGGTTAAGAGGTACTTCCCCTCATTTTAATAGTCTGAAATTGTGGTGAAGAGTAATTTAGAGCTGCCAGTTATTATTCTATTTACAAATAAACGTAGGTAAAATATTGCCTTTTGTACTATAAATGCCAAGCACAATCTGGTTTAAAAAAATCGTTCAATATTTTTAAATATTCACAATTCAAACACAAAGTCTTCTGATTACAGCAAGCGTGTGGCAAATACATTCCTGCCGGGAGCACAGTGCAAGGGAACCAGACTGGTGTTGCAATGGATGGGACTTACTTAGTGGAAGCATCTTTCTAGGACCCGTCCACTAGCCACATGGAAACCTATGTATAACCATGCAAGTGAAAATATCACGGACATGAAAGCCTAGTTAATACTAGCAACAAATGACGTCACGTCGAAACGACGTACCAAAACAACAATTATTAGAATTATGAATCTGTGTAACTTAATGTTCTAAGTCTAACACGATACTGCCTAACATAAAAAAAATATCAGATTTGTATTTTGCAAGATTTTGGGAGTGTGAGTTATGGACACAGAGTTTTACACTGTGATTTTTAAAATGGAATAGTCCATTTCTTGTGCCATTCCATTTTTAAAAAGACTTCTGTAGTGCCATTCCAAGTTTCGATTATCGGAATGCGCTCAGGAATGGAAGAAACGTTTGGAAATGGAATGCATTTCTGGATTGTGACATGAAAGAGATGAAAGATTCTGGAATTGTGGTCTTTGTCTCTGGAACGTAATGTTCTTTCGCGTCCTATCCGTGTAGTTTCTTTTATCCGTATTAGTAATAAAAACAGTATTAATTAAGATTTTAAATGTAATGATGAACGGATAGAATCTCGCTTCTTACAACAACGAGGTAAAATTATGTGAAAATGGTATCGTCTCTAGACTTTCTTGCGAGAGGTGTTTTTTAGAAAAGACAACTAGTTTCAAATTTCAATATAGTCAATAGTTATTCGAGTCATATCAATATTAGGCAGTTATTTAGAGGTGCGCCAGTATGTTATGAATAATCTGTTCATAGTTGAAGTCATTTCTGGGGGTCCTAAGTTATCGTTAGAGTGTATATGTCGTGGTCCGATCGTAAAAATGGCCACATCGTGATCTGCCTGGCCATTTCACGATACGCCGCAATTTCATGATTTCCCGATCTATCATCCGCCATATAGTTCAAAGCTTAGAATTCAATGATTTACCCAGTGATGCATGGGCGTATTGACTCAAATATACGTAAAAAAATAATCCTGTCTTTGCTGCCGCGCAGTCGGGTAATAATTCCTATTCGACTACTCGAGTAATTCCTATTTTAGGGTCCTAAAAATACTAAATAGCCAAGTAACTTCGACCAACTTGGATGTATCGCTCGCTCGGCTCGCGCGGTCGATCACAGTTGTAACCTAACCTAACCCATTTTTTTGGGTTGCCACTATTGGCGTGAAATGCAACTACTTTTGCGATATCAGACATCAGCTGGGAATATCGATAAATAGGTTGCTTTCGTCGATCCGCCCGACTTTCGATTAGACGCATCGTGTTATAACTGGCCAAATCATGAAATGGCGGCGTATCGTGAAATGGCCTGGTAGATCACGATATGGCCATTTCTATGATCAGACCACGACTTAAACAACTGATTTTTGAAATTCTAGTCGCGAATGAAAAAAATGTAACACTAATGCTACATGTTTTTTTTTTTAATAATTTTCGCATTGTACATCTCGGCATTTTCAAAAGATGCTTTTTCTAGTCAAAAGTCAATGTGATTGAATTAAAATTTACGTTTTACAATTAAATTATTTATTTATTTGCATTTTTAATTTTAAGTTGTAAAGCAATGGTGTAACATCGAATGTTTTTAATTTTAATTATTAACTTTAAGGTTATATCATTTTATTTTATAATAGAATTAGGAGTTCTTAATGGCTTTCGAAAAATATGTAGACGAAACCATTGTCTCTGACTGTTTTTATTAATCCATTTTTTTAAATTCCTGTACACCTTTACTAATAATATTTTTTAAATTTTGGTTTTAATTTCCGAAATAACATTAAATAATTTCCTGGTATTTTATAAAACAGGACCTTCCGATGACTTTGATTGTGGACATGCTCTTGAGGTCCCAACTTATAAAATGTTTTATGTTTTTTAATTTACTCACTAGAACTCTACTAGTGCCTTCAATATTGTTTATTTTCATAAAATCGTTGCTCCGTGTTAGTGAAGCATAGTGTGTGAGGTAATGGATTATAATGTCCCCGAGACGTAGTGCTGTGTAAATGTAACGGACTTATACGTCGCAGTGACGTAGTGATGCGTGTATGTAGGTATGTGGAACGGGTTGATTACGTCGTCAGGACGCAGTGCTGGAATATGACGTGTGTCACAGTATTTTATTACACAGTGAAATGTATTTAACAATAATTAAAATGTTTTATTTAATAATTCAATGGGAGGTTAATGTAATAGTGACATTACGTTGAAGATTTTTTGGTTGAATTGGCCAATCAGACATCTCGGTATGTCGGATAAGCAACGCATTGAATGTCACGATATTCTAAGTGCTTTGACAGCTCAACATTCATAAAAATCACATTATTTCATCCAGCTCTAAGAATATATTTCACTGCGTAACGAAATTCTTTTTATACACATGATCAAAAATGTAATGACATTTCCGAATGTCACCAGTAGAGAGGCCCCCTATCATAGAATCAGTCTTATGATTGCATTAGTATGAAATAATGTTATAATTAGATAGAGAATTTATGTGGTTACCTTAGAGATTTATTTAATTATATGTTAATAATAGTATTAAGACGAATAGTGTTTAAGTAAAAATTTATTGCATTGAATGCATGATTTTAAAATTGTAGATATGTATTTTTTTCACCATGCTTTCTTTCCAAATGTGTCTTTTAACGTTATCGATAAAAATAATTGAAAATTTTGTGACGTGTTTCACGTCACTACGCGTACGACAACGCTTCAATTTTTTAAATTAAAATTTATTAATCAGTATACTATGTAAATTGTTTCTTACAAATTAAATTTTAATAAAATTTTACTTCAATTTATTGAAGTATAAAATCGCTTGCCAGATTTAAGGTCTAAAACTAAAAATGGAAGACAGACTTCCGATTTCTTTAAAGTAATTCCTATGTAGTCTACTTTAAATTATTAGTAGACATAAGCGTTATTTAAAATATTCTTATACGACCATGGGTTCTAAAGTGGTGCCTCCAATTGATCGCGGACCATTGAATCCAAGAAAAAAATTCTCAAAACACGTGAAGAAAGCATGGTTTTTTAAACAAAATCTTTTTGTTTTTAATATTTATCGTAGTATTTATGAAACCGAATTCGATGTTAAAAAATGTTTCTTCCAAAGTATTGCCACGATTTCTACTAAAGTATAATGAGAAAATGTGTAATATTCAATAATAAATTTGGTAATATCGTAAGTATGTTAGGAGTCAAGTTAATAAAATTTAAATTTTTCTTTTTCTATAACGTATCGATAAAGTGGAAGCTGATAATAATTTGTGGTGAAAAGAAAAGGGGTTTGAATTGCAAGATATTAAATAATTTGTAAAGAATCAATATTATGCGAAAGGGTTTCCATTTGAACGATGAAAGACTTATAAAATAACAGCTGAATATTGCTACGCCATTATTATGAAAAAAAGGCTTATTATTTTAAAGTTTACTTATATTAAACAATTTAGAACTCAGAATATAGGGTTGAGACTGAATATAAATCGTCGCGTTCTATTTTAATTTGGCACATCACTATAATCTCGAGCTCTTGAAATTGCGTAATATAAAACTTAGATATTCTGAAACTCACAGCAGAAATGTCTTGCAATTTGAACCTAAAAACTCGTGAATATATATTATATTTGTAGTCCACATCCCTGTGATTATATGGCTGTTTTACCATTTAATTGTTTCGGTTTCAATTTTAAAATTTGCTGAAATGACAATGATTTTAGTGAAATCGAAAATATTGAAACTAAATAAACATTATTTAGCTTCATTACTGCCCTTGATTAAGGACCTAATTGCATTGGATTTGCGTCTAAATCCCGTTAGAAGTAAACAGTTTACTACCGAACTTATAGAGCTCAATATTTTCTCTCCATGTCAATATATTAAAGTTGATTAAGACAGACTTATTTAGTGATATACCTACTTGATTATAATTTAGCCAGTATGAATGCAAGTCAGCCTTGTTTTAATTGAATTTTATAAAAGTTGCAGAAAGCTCATACCTCTCCAATCCAGATGACCCCATAACACTCCTCCAGGAGAAGAATAGGGCCATCAGTACAGTGCACAAACACAGACGACACCCGCCATTCCGACCCCACCGTCGAGGTCTGTCCCCGAGTAAATGATACTCCCCCCCGACCCTTGCTCGAAAACGAGGTGCCAGCAGTTGTTGCAGCTGAGCACGTAGCTTTAAATACCCCAAATAATAATCAAGATGAAAGTCTATGTTTGATCCAGCTTGTTCCTTCTTGCTGTCCTCCCCGTAGCGACGTCCTAAGCCGAGGTTCGTACCCCACAGGGGGTGCCCTTAGCGAGCGTTCGCCTAGTTTTAATTTAGAATTGTTTTTGGCTGGAGGCTTTGAGTGTAATGCTTAAGACAGCCACAGAAAAGCCCAGTTAAGCAGCCATGACCTCATAGGTCAACTGAGAGATGCCCAAGTTAAAAAAAAAAAACTTGATGAATAAATAATGATTCAAACTTCACTTTAATTCTTCCATGTCTTCTTGTCTTTGTGGTTTTTTATGAGTGTGCATTCTGTAAATTCGTAAAGTCGCAATTAGCTGTCAAATATTTATATGTGTTTATTCATTTGTCAGTGTTATAAAAAATATGAAATATCGCTCTGTCGTGAATTGAAATATTGATTATTAACTTCTACCCGCGACTTCGTCTGCATGAACTTCAGAATTGGGTCCAGTAAGAAATTAAAAATGCAGATAGATATATAGCATTGCTAAAGTTTAATAGATCATTTTAAGAGGAATAATTCCGTAGTAAATTGTTTTTATGTAACTCTATAGGTTTAGGCGGCGCACGCCAGTAAAGCTCCAAGTCGACATGATTTTTTCCGACATCTTCCACAATCATCGTCATAATATTTCAGAAAATTTACAAAAACCTTAATAAATTATAAACCTAAACCTTCCTCATGAATCACTCCGTCCACTGGTGGAAACCGTATGAAAATCTGTTCGGTAGTTTTTGAGTTTATCGCGTTCAGACAGACCGACGCGGCGCAGGAATTTGTTTTATATAGTGATAAATTGCAATTGACAAATGAATCAAAACATCGAAATATTTGGCAGCTATTTGCGACATCGTCAGCTTTCAGTATGCACCGTGTAAAGGCTCCAGTAGACAGGCGCGACGCGACTCCGGTGGAACATTTTCTATGAGATCTTCACGAGAATTGTTGTACTGTTGTCGCGTCGCGCCTGTTTGCGAAAGCCTTTAAATAATCCTTTATTGTATGCTTTTAAAAACTCGGTCTGTTTCTACCTACCTCATCTATCGTTGACTGATCTTAAAGATGTCAAATTGTATTACGTATACTGCCTCCTATAATTTTTATCTACAAACTAAATCTAGTCACATCGTCTTCTTAAAAATTGGTTTCATAAAAATCATTTCACTTCAGCATAATACGATAAAAAGTTTTATTTGAAAGATTTCATTGAAAAACCAAGGTTTTAAATATCTTGTTTAAAATCAAATCTTATCAATTTACCCTTGTTTTGTTATAATTAAATTTAAATATTTTATCTTTGTTTTGTTTTTAAAAATATATTTAAATCATTGTTTCAGACTACAGTTTTTATTATAATTAAGATTAAAATTTTATAAAAGTGTTACTATGGTCTGGTTTATTGGTATTTGATATCAATAAATATTATGATCATAATCAGAATTTAAACCAATGTCGTGTTCGGATTACAAAAAAATCACTAAATTCTCATTTTAATATAACTTACTGCCGATGACTTTCGAAACGGCCGTACATAGTAACACTTCAAAAAAATCAAATCTTCTAAAAATAATTCACGATATTTTAACTGTGTGTTTTCAAGACTGTGTTGTTTAAGTAATTATATCTATTTAAAAAAAAAGATGGGTATGCTCGGATGAATAAAATTATTTCAAAATAATAACAATTTTTTTAAATTTTAGTTAAACTAAAAAGTCGCAAAATGCACAAAATAAGGCCTTTCCTTATGAATTACGAAAGAATATTAGGCTATTCATTTGTGCTTCAATATTAAAACTTCACAATATGTCTTTGGGTACCTAGGTACTCATCATCATCATCATTTTATTTAGCCGAATGATGTCCACTGCTGGACATAGGCCCCAACCACCAACCACTTAAACTGGTTCTGTGGTGCTCGCATTCAGCGGGTTCCTGCAACCTAGATACTATTTCACCGAAATACTAGTATAAATTACCGTGAAAATAATTGCTACAACAAATCGATGCCAAAATGGTATATCAGTATAAGCCTTTAGATATACCACTTCCGAAAGGGATACCGTGGCCCCTGGCAACATACAGGCAACTGAAGGAACACGGGTGGGTTTTAGTCAGTAGAAGTCTGACACGCCCTCCCGCTCCGCCCAGAGCCGGAGAAGTTATTTGATCATTTACCACGCAAAAAAAAGTATACCACTTCACTATCAGTTACTCCAGTCTATTGAAGTCTATTTCTCAAAATAGTACTTTAACTTCTAAGAAGAATGTCCAATCACGCCTAGCAAATTATGGGTCGATCATCACAAAGGTGATGAAAAACCAAATTTATTTTGTTCACCACTAGACAACTCAGACATCCATTGCCACCAATACAAGATGGCGACAATCCGAGCATGGCCCATCAGAATTGTTGTGAGTTACATGAATGAAAGAATGTGTCGTTGGACCAAAATGGGAAACTTCGAGTGTTTAGATTCTAGTCTAGTGAACGAACTTAGAAATATATACAGGAGATTGTATGGCTTGCTAATGTTAAATAATATTGTGTTGAAAATCTAAAACTCCATTGCTGGTGGCGCTTGCAAGTTGTAGAGCTTTGGCCTTGCAGTGAGACAAATACACCCAGAAATTGTTACAAAGTGAAAACTTGATATTTGTTTATTTATTTATTTATATAAAGGCTTACCAACTAAACACATACACAGCATTAACCCAAAGTCTCTATCATAATGTAGATCTACACAAACCGCTCAACGCGCCCAAAAAAGTTTTAAACATCAAATAATTTAATTATAATAAAACAATTTAAAATAATAATAAAACAATTTCAAAAATAATAATAAAGTCGAATACGCAAAAAAAAATCTGATATAGAAATACATTTTTAATAGAAAAACTGTTTAATCTCTGTTCTCAAATCTTAAGTTATACCTTATTTGTCTGGTTGGTGTTATAACTATTGATCATTAATTGATTCAGGCGTGACCTTGCGGAAATCCATTATAAAATACAATAGACGTGGATATATTTAGTAACTTGTTCCGCTTAGCTATTTCTAAAGAGCCATAAAAAAACTCCTGAAAGAAATCGACACGTGTTTCACCTCTCAACGAGGCATCCTCAGGATGACGATGGACTTATTGCGAACTCGAACACGGCGTGTTGCCACACCAAGCGCTGAGTGCTTGGTGTGGCAACACGCCGTGTTCGAGTCATCAACCATCGTCATCCTGAGGATGCCTCGTTGAGAGGTGAAACACGTGTCGATTTCTTTCAGGAGTTTTTTATGGCTCTTTAGAAATAGCTAAGCGGAACAAGTTACTAAATATATCCACGTCTATTGTATTTTTTAACTATTGATCAGTCAATCACAATAACTAGCTTGGGATTTGACCAACAGCGATTTCCTACCAAGACTTGATCAGGCTTTGAAAAACACAGGGTTGTTTGGCGTGGAATATAAAATTATTCAAGACTTGTTTCACAGCGTCCGTAATAGTTCGGATACGCACTTTTTAATACAAAATTAATTAAAAAAATGGAAGGAAAAATAATGCTACCGGAGGTGGTGAAATAGGCCATAATTATAAGTCTCAAAATGCAACACTATCTCCTGTATATATTTTCTAAGCAAACGAGTGGTCGATTTGTTTTATAATTTGTACCTAGCTATCGATTGTCGAAAATTTAAACAATGTTTTAAGGCTCTCGGTTCTGAACCCTTAGCTTAATTCTTTGTTATTTTGAGAAAAAAATAAACATAATTGTATATAATAATGTTTTGTGTTGTTTATTCACCCTACGATATAGAACCTCGAGTTCGATCGGCAGTCTCGTTCGTGAGACGAATAATTATCCAAAATAGTCAGAGGTCAATTAGCCAGAACGCAATTAATCACTCATTCAATACTGTACAGCTGTTAACACAGCAGTATTGTTACAGTATAAATAAGTAACAATATAATGTCTCGGCAGTGACCTCGAAATAATTACCTATAGCTGCTCGATAGATCCGTGCGTAACTGCCGCGCACTCGATACTTTTGCGTATTGATTTACACTGAGATTTCGAAGCTCGTGGTTTCAACCGTTTTCTATGTAGATATAATATTTACTGTTACTTGATTATACTGAGGTACCTATTGTGGACAAATGCTTTGTCCACAATAGTAGTAACTTGGCAGTGGTGGCTTTCCCTATATTTAATTTTCATGAAAGCTGTTTTACTAATCATCACAAAAATTGAGTTGGCAAGATTAGTTAACGGAAGAATTGAAAGGTACACCTTTATTTTTTTTCATGAGCGCCATCTAGTGATTCAAGAAAGTTAACTTACAGTTTTGGTGAAGACGCCATCTAGCAGTTAATCTTTTTACTACTTGCTCTGATGTGGGGCGCTCTCATAAAACTTTGTAACAGTGACATCTAGGTTTATCTGCCTCAACCATTCACGACTCTACGAGACCGTATAAAGTTTTAATTTTGAAAACAGATGGCAATGATATAGATGCTAGAAAAAGCATTATCGGTGAATTAATTTTTTATTTTTTTGAGAAATGGGTAAGATAGGCGACGTAAATTGAACTATTAACACTAGGATTTTTTTTCGCACTTCGTCATTCTACTCCAATGTTGTGCTTTGTGAAATCTCGGATGCATAGGATACAAAATGCAGATCGGATGCAAAAAACGTGTGCATCTGTGTGTTTTTGTAAAGTACACTGACGTTAGTGATAATTGACATTGACAGTAATGATGACAGATAAAACTAAATGTTGTGTTACCAACAGTAAGCTTATTATCTATACTAACAGTTGCCCTTTGCACTTTGTGCAAACCCAACGCTCTCAATCGACTTGGAAGTACATAGAGTTGTTAATACTCTTTTAACAATGTAATTTATTTTAAAAATGGTAGGAAAGCTGCTAAAGTCGCAAGCAAGACAGACAGGAAAATAATTTTACAGCTCTATATAGTTCACACGAAAATCAAAACAAAACAACAATAAAGTACTTAGTTCTGAATTCAAATAATTGATGCACATGGAAATTAGCATTCGTTTGCATTCGGAAATGCGATGATTCCCGAGGGACATTAAGAAAATAGAAATACAGTAATGTAATATTATGTTCTTCTTTAACTTGATATACCGGTTGTAGATACTGACGCACTTACTCGTAGTTAGTATGTATTATTATTAATTATTCGCTACTATAGGAGTTTAATGCAAAAACTACGGCACGGTATAAGGAATGTATCCTGCAAGAAAGTATTAGTTATAAAACAGTAAATAAATTATCTTTAGTTTCCGACAAGAAAATTGGTCAAAGACTAAACTTTACTTTGCAAACAGACACACAAGTAGGTATAATCATTTCACAATAATACTGACTGAAGACTTTAATCACGAGTGCAATCCATTGCTAAGGATCTTGAGGTCCTGAATGGGTTCAATAACCAGTCCCGATAAAAGTTATTGAACTAATTTCATCTTCTACGAAGCCTGAGGCTTACATGTAGGTACTTTACATTACCTACTTTATTAGGCACGTATGTTAAGTTTTGGAGTCTCTGTTAAGAATTACTTTAATCTAGTTTCAACTCATCAAATGGCTTGAAATTAGTTTAAATAGCGCTTGAGTCCTGAGTGAGGTTCTGTACTACGGGTATTACAGTTTTTGAATCTTTTGAACCTATCCCTTGAATCTACTTTTGTCTACTCAATATCAAAGTTTAAGACTAAAATACGTTCTTAAAGAAGACCTTGAAGTCGTGTAATTCAACAGAAATTTCCGTAACGTAGGCTGAAATACTTTCCAAACTTTGAACAAAATAGTCCATTCTACAAATTCAAGCTACTAATCTTTGCAACTCGGAACTGGCAGGAAAAATAACGCAGTGTGGGCGCATACTAATAGTCTGTTTTGATGCCCCAATGAGCTCAGGATGATATATCGATCGATAAAGAAGAGGTTAATAACATCGATTGGAATAATGATTGGCATTATATGCCTGTAGTTCGTTTTGAAACAAGTATATGCCTATTTTAGCCCGAAGGTAAAGGATTTCATGTCCCTAAAGAGTTGGCAGGTGTACAAGAATGGAAGTCATAGAGATTGTTTTTTTGAAGTTGGGAATTCATAGACAATCTTTTTGGTTTAAGAGGAGCTCGTGGCTAAGTAATTCAAATTCAAAATATTTTATTTCACATAAACCTACATGGGCACTTATGAAACTTCAGAAGCTAGGTGCACGGTTCGAATTGGTCGTTTCCTATGGAGAAGAGCCGGCAAGAAGCTCCACGGTTACTCTTTTAAAAATAATTGGCTTTTACAATACTTTCAAATAACAGTGTTACTAGGTATGGGAGGACAGTGTAGGTCTTTCAATAAGTACAAATTACTTAACAAAATAGAAAATGGTCTACAGGTCTACAATTCACTAAACCTACAGCGCTCTCACATTCACAAAACAGAAAAGAATCTATTCAAAAAATAAATAAATTAATAAAAGTAAAAACCTATTTTAATAAGACGCAATTATATGATTGCTATTACAGTTGTAATCAATCTGAATAATTATCATGTCCACAAAAGTCACAAACAAAGAGTTGAAATGAAATCGTAGGTATATAATGTCAAATAATAGAATAAATATGTCAAGGACGAATGTAAAAAATAAAAATTAAAGATTAAAATAAACATGGTAATTTGGGAGCAGTTAATAGACTCTTACTTATATATGTCGTTAATGGGGTACCAGGGAAGCCACATGTGCAGAAGGAATTATTGCCAAACTTCCTTGTCTTCAACGTATTCCTTAATTTTATAATATGATTTCTTGATAAGGACACGTTTGATGTGGGTTTTGAACTTCCCATCGCTAAGTTCTGTCACCGACTTTGGCAACTTGTTATAAAAGCGGACACTGTTTATAAGAAATGACTTGCTTGTTTTAGTAGCAGCCGGATGGATCGATCAATCAGATTAAGCTACGCTTGCCGGGGTTGGTCCGCGGATGGGTGACCCTCTTTACATACCGAGAACTCTCCGTGCTTCGGAAAGCACGTTAGCCTTTGGTCCCGGCTGTCATACCGGTCATCTTTGACAGTCGTTACGGGTCGAAAGTCTGACAACCAGTCTTACCCTGGGGTATCGTATTAACCAGTAACTTGGTTGTGAAGGTGAGATATGCTGTCATTCCATGTAAAGTACTGGTATTCAGCTGCATCCGGTTTGACTGGAAGCCCAGCATAGTTGGGAAAAGACTAGGCAGATATAAAGGTATCTACAGGGAACGGTAAGCATTTATCATCTGGTATACTTTGTGCAGACAGCTTCGCCACCGACCTGTAATCTGGTTACTCTTTAACCTTTTGTATGCCGGAACGTGGATCCACGCGAGATACAATGGTTTTTTAATTGTTTCTGTAATAACCGGCCATACGAGAGGTTAAACAATAAAATATGTAAGTATTCACAAGCACCCACCCAGACACCCGTATATCAAATTCAAGACCCATTCTATATCTTTTCGTCTCTCCTGTTCCATTTAAATCCATCCAAAGGTTGTCTGTAAAAGATTGCTTTTAGCGATAAGACCGCCCATTGTGTCACTCGATGTAAAATTTCTAGATTAATGTCTGTAATTTTTATGGTGTGCATAATAAAGAATATTCTATCTATCTTTACCTAAGAATCGGCAAAAGGTAGATGGCTCTCCTGGTGCTAAATGATAACCTCTGCCTAGCATAAGCATAATCAGTCTATAATGTTCCCACTGCTGGGACACAGGCCTTCTCTGTGAGAGGGAGTGGGCCGTAATCCATCACGCGGGCCCAGTGCGGGTTGGTGGATGTCACATGTCTTCGATTTTTTATTCTGGGACATGCCAGTTTCCTTACGATGTTTTCCTTCACCGTTTTGAGAGCAGTGGTGATGAAATTAAACACACAAAGTAAAGTGCCTTTCTGGGTTAGAACTCACGACCTACAACGCGTAAGTCGGGGTCGATACCACTGGGCCACTACTCGCCTACTACAATTGAAAAAAAAAAACAAATGCAGATTTCACACACCTCTAAAGCATATTTAGTCTATGTGTTTATTACATTTCATCTATTACCAAGAAATACCAAAAAGAGAACTCATCAGCTCAGAACTTCAGAAACCCTTTCCAAAATATACTTGCATGTTACCTTTTTTTTTTTTTTGGCTGGGAAATTATCAAATAACTTCTCCCGCTCTGGGTGGAGCGGAAGCGCGTGTCAGACTCTTACTGACTAAAACCCACCCGTGTTCCTTCGGTTGCCTTGTTGCCGGGGGCCACGATGTCCCTTTCGGCCCATATTCGCAGCCCCGGCAGGCATTGGCCCTAGCGGACCCCGTCAATTCTGCTGACATCTCTTTGAGGCACTTGCATGTTACCTACCATTACAATTACCCACACTACAATTTGAGCAACACTAGACGTGATCAAACCACCGTTTCTTAACTAAACCATCTCCAAAAATAAACCATTTTGTAATGGGGCCCGCAATTTCCAAAAGTGGTTTTTAACAATATCTTTAAGAATTACTGTTATCATTGTTTTAAGTTTTGTCTGTGTGTAGAACAAGAGTATTCTTCTTCTTAGAGTGTAGATGGCAAATATAATTTATGTTTCTTGTTTGGCCCAGAACTCGGCAACGTCAACACCGTTCACTGACGCAGACATAAGGACCACACGTGTACAGGTGACAGGGCATGCGGCGCAAGATGATATTTGGGCCATGGACTGCGGGGAGACGCCGCATAAACTCAAACTCAAAGCATTTATTTCAATTAAACCATTTACAGGCACTTTTGAATTGTCAAGGAATCGGTCAGTCAGAAATAGGTATGAAGCTAGTTGCCCATTCCAAAGCGTAGTAGGTACCTATGGAGAAGAACGGGCAAGAAACTCCACGGACACTCTTTTAAATAAAAAATTGTTACAAAATATTGGTTACATCATTCATGTTGAAATTATACATGTGAGAACAATGTAGAAAGACGTGCACGTTAGAAGCGTCCGTAATAAAAAGATAAAACAAAGAACAATTCAAAAAATAAAAATAAAAATAAGCCTAAATAATAATAAAATAATATACATTAAGGATCGAAACCTTCCGAGAAACCCGACCTGTGGGTAGAGATTGTCTTAGCAAAGACAACAGTATTAGTTCTTTAGAGTTATCGACAACAATGTGGGTAACAGAAAAGGTCCTTGTGGAAGTCTTTATCAGGGAAAGTCTACTACCATACCTATTTATGGTACCCAGGAGTGTTTGCACATCAGCACCAACATTTTAACTTTGCAGGTGTCTAAAGGTGGCAATAACTACTTATAACAAAAAAAGTCAACGATGTATCATCGTTGACTTTTTTTGCCAGAAGAAAGGTCAAAACCTGAAACACCAGTTTTAAGTGAAACTAAAACTCTTACTATAACTATAATACCGCAGTGCAAAACATTTTTGGACTATTTAACTATCACAATTAAACCTCCCAAAGACTTAGCACATGAGGATATGAAAACCCCAAGTAAACCCAAGTCGAAAGTCAGTACATATTGCAATGGTAACAGTAAACACGCACACAGGCACGTGTCCATAGTTTTCACGACACGTGTACACATACACACACACGTGCAGAGTAATTGTGGAGAGAATATAAAAAAAATTGCGCTAAGTGTGCCTTACTTGCGCGCGGTGAGGCGCGTACACCTGAGAGCGGTTGTGGTTACAGATGAGGGCTTATTTTTCTTCCTGGATCCCATGTTGAAGAAATATGAAAAATTAGTTACACAATTTTTGGAACGACGTTCTTTATTGCACGTTTAACTCTACACCCTAAAAGTAAAAGAGAGCTAGTTATACAATTTTTTCTATTTCTAAGGCTTTTGCTAGCAATCAGAAGTTTTATACCAGACCACTCGACTCTCTCATCTTTATTACTACAAGACATTTGATTGGTAAAGTATAGTCCAAAGTGCCATTGAGAAGGTCAATTGTCTGTGCGTAGACCATGGCAAATTTCAGATTCCAAATTGGGACATTAAAGGTTACAAGTGCAAATGTAATTTTTCTGGCATTTTTAGCAGGATCGTAAACGATAAACATTAAACAAAACCATTAAACGTTGCTGTTTAAAGTGTCTTCACTATTTCAATTAGCGTCATTTTTCGGGGCACCGGTGTTGACTTTAAACTGAGCAACAGTTACACTATGGAAAATATTTTTTCAACTATACCGCTTTCTGTATCAATAGAAAAAGGTTCTGTTTCTATTTATTTTCCAATAACATAACATAACATCACGCCTGTGATCCCCGAAGGGTTAGACAGAGGTGTACCTATAGTACACCCACATTTCGCCAGTTATGTTTAAGTCCCATGTAATAGGGGGCGAGCCTATTGCCATCAACCGGGCACAAATCCAGACTCCGGGCTGCTACTGAGAAATTCCAGATAACTAATCCAATAACCTTTGGTTAAATCCCTTCGTAATTTAAGCAAATTGCAAACAAATATCTACCTAAATATATTATACTTAATTCCATACAGCACATTTCCTCATACCGCGTGCCAGTTTACCCTGCATGTATACATAGCGGGCGGCCGTTCCGTCTGGCCACAGTTGGCCGGCAGAGCGAGAAGTTCAAATCTCCCGCTCGTAATTGATAAATAAACGTGGCACGTGCGGGTCAACACACCTGATGACGAGCCATGAGCTTGCTCTTTATGTGGCCTGGATTTTCCTAGGAATCATATTAAAAATCTTAGAGGAATTAAGCACGATGCTAGAAATATTGAGGCAGTCGTACTGGAAAACGGTGTTGTATTGAAGAAAAGGACATGTTTGATTCCAATTTTCATAACAAAGGCGGTGAAGGCTAATTTATACAAAGTCAGTCAGCCTGTTCAAAATCACCATAAAAACATAAAAATATGCAGGATTCAACAAAAGCAGCAAATTCCATGCAATAAGTTTACACAATCTATGCTATCTAGAGTTATAGATAGTTATTACCTACTCTTGCAAAGCAATCATAATCAAGGATTTTAAGCCAGGGATAGTACTGAAAATCACTTATGCGCGGAAAGCGGACGAAGAGAAACATTATAAAGTATTCTTGCACCATGTGTTGTTACGTGACTCCTCGGGCTCTACCTTCATCATCATTGTAAAATACTTTTGTTGGTGTCTAGTTGACTGATGATGACCAAGTTTCCTGAAAACATTACATCTAGACCTACTTATATTTCCGGGTCGACGCCGCGTTGTGTTCAAAGAGATGTCAGCAGAATTGACGGGGTCCGTTAGGGCCAATGCCTGCCGGGGATGCGAATATGGGCCGATAGGGATATCGTGGCCCCCCGGCAACATGACAACTGAAGGAACATGGGTGGGTTTTAGTCAGTAAGAGTCTGACACGCCCTCCCGCTCCACCCAGAGCGGGAGAAGTTACTTGATAAATTCCCACCCAAAAAAAAAAATATCTACTTATTTTTGCATATTTTCTATCTTTTACAAATTCAAATTACAACACTTGCTACTACCATCACAACTCATAATTCAAGAAAGGCAGATCCTACCAGCCATTTGTTTGTATTGAAACACTCACATTACATTACATTTTGTAATCTTCTAAACTTAGCGATTAGTTACTCTTCATCGATACTAAGCTTTCCTAAGCGATTTATTCTCAATTTCGGAAACAACAATTCAATTAATATGTACATTAATAGTACATTGGTACCTACTATCGGGCTCATCTACAAATTTTATTGTGACAGGATGCCAACCCGTCTTCAACCCTTTTGAAACCTGTCGCCCTCAAGCCCTCAAGTAAGGGGTTACTTGAGGGCGACATATTACACGTTACATGGGGATGTAACGCACATAATTATGACCACCTGACTGTACGCGTAGGAAAAAATATTAACGACAAAATAACGTAAATTTCTTAAGTTTACGTAAACGTTTACATTGCTAATGGTAAGATATTGTGAGAAATTACATGAATGACGAATAAAATTTATTTATTTGTTTCAAAGTTTTTATATAAATTACATTTTAAATGATGCAACATAAATTCATTGCAATTTGACCGTGCGTCATAATCATCGATTGCTTGATTTAGAGAACAGAATATTACAAAGTTTAAAGATTAAAATTACAACCAGCATATAAGCTAAATAGTTATCTGACCAATCTAGCCGTCGTTAAAACAACAATGTGGTGGAGGAATGAAACATTATGAAACATAATGCCTGCTACACACTATCGTCCAACAGTCCAACTGTTCGTCCAACCTTCCACGTGTAGAGAGATAGTTCGTGCATGTTTGACGATGTTGGATCGTGTTGGCGCGCGATCGCTCCGATGGCGATAAATCGTACCCAGAACAAAGGAGTTCGCCAACTCTCATAAACAGACCCTCCACACATCAGTGTAGTAATAATTATATGCACTCAAAAGGTAAAGCGCAGAAGCACCTATAATTTCAACGTCGTCCATAGTGAATGAGATTTGACCGTACATATTGATGTGGACAGTCTGTTTTGATGGATCGTGAGTTGGGACAAACTGAAGTGATGTTGAATGTAAGTTAGTGGAATGTGAAAAGTTCTGGGTATGAATGGGGATCTGTACTGAGCTATGGATTAATAATGTGGGGCAACTCGACCGATACCGACAGAGTTTTTAAAATTAAAAACTTTTTACAAAAAAAAAACAACCGACTTCCAAAAAAAAACACTACAAAGTGAAAAATATTTTTAATTTCGGAAGTCGGTGTCTTGGGTTTTGTGTTTTCGTTTTTTGCCACCGACTTCCGAAATTAAAGTTATTTTTCACTTTGTAGTGTTTTTTTTTGGAAGTCGGTTGTTTTTTTTGTAAAAAGTTTTTATTTTTCACTTTTTAGTTGTGGTACCTACCCCACACACATTCGAATACCACTACCTGCTACCAGTGACAGGAACTTATCATATCATCTACATACTAAGTGGGAAAAAAATACGTATTTTGTAGCTAACTCAAAAACTATCGAAGCAAAGTTAATAAAATTTATATGGTACCAATTTGGGAGCATACCCTTTCAAACAAAAAAAGAATTTTCAAAATCGGTCCACAAATGACGGAGAAATCGGTGGACATACATAAAAAAAAAAAAAAAAAACAAACATACGCGTCGAACATATAACCTCCTCCTTTTTGGAAGTCGGTTAAAAAAACGTAGCATCCGTGTTAGCAACAAGGCTTCGTTCCTAGATAGTTGTAAAACTTTATTTAAAATATGTAAAATTCTTCCAATACCTTGCATGTATTTAAAAGATATCTGCATCTTCACAAAAAACACATACACTACTTCAATAAAAAACGTAGTGAGGTCCTACTAGACAGGTCGAACTAGACTAAAAAGGGCTAAATTTCAGAATCTACTGTATCAACTAGGTTGTCATAAGGATATATAATATATAGGAAAAATGTGTTTTTATATGTGTGTTTTAATTTATAATAACTTACCAAACAATTTAAAAGTATTACAGGGTGTTGTGTTCAAGACAAAATTGACAGAATGGCTTCTAAAGTTTTGTTTTTATAGTTTTACGGAAATTATGCAATATAAAATTGAAAATTAGTACCAATGATTATAAAAATGTCAACAATATAAATTAAATAATGAATAAATGCATGATAATAGTATTAAAATAAGAATGTATGTAAACAAATTTTTATTTTTTTTTAAAGTAGCACTCCGGGAGTGCCGACAGAAGTGAAAATTTGAAAAAAAATAACATCGCGGTAATCAACGCGTTGATGTCTTTTAGAAAGAAAGAAAAAACGTTTATTTGCGGTAAACATGACGCAGAAAAGTATTGTTTAGAATATAAAAATGAAATAAGGTTGGGGGAAGCATGCGTCACATCCACGCAAATCGGCTATCGCTCAGCATTATGCTACGATTTTACTCCACGGTGTCGGTAACAGGTCGCGAAATCAATGGTTTAGTCCCATCTCAAAAATGCCCAACACGTCTACGCGATGATTTTTGATGGATCGACCCATGCGTTTGTTATTACTTAGCCACGAACTCCTCTTCATCTCTGATTGTAAATCAATCTGGAACACGTAATTACAGTCCATGAAATCTGAACCGAATGGTTTGAAATCGCTAACAAGTTGTGAGAAAGCGTGGTGATCCGGGGACAATTTTATTTCAAACTGCTTTCCGATTATTTTTACAAAGAGAGATTCAGACTTCTTTGTCTGAATCTGATTTAACTGTAAACCGATCCCTTTAATCATAGGAAAGGCTCGAAAATACAACCAGTATTTTACAGTAATATATAGTAACCTTATTGGCGATGTTCTTCAGAAAGGCCAGGTGCGTAGTACTCGCAACCGGCGTGCGTGTATGACCAGATGTATGAACGTAAACGAGGCAAAAGGAGTATGTAAGGATCGTAGCAGGTGACGTTCTGTAGTTTCTGTCAACGTTCATTGGAAGAAGGCGTGAGTTTATGTATTTTCTAGCCTTCTAGCTCTCTTCTCTCGTTCTAGCTTGGTGTCGGTAGTTATATTTTTGTAAAGATGAGCACTCATTTCAAAAGTTTTCGTCCGGGTATTAAATACCGCCACTATGCCTTTATCTCAGTTATCAGCATTGCTTTATTTCAGTTTGGAAGGTTGGGGTGAAATTACAGGCACGTACATAGGTTTTTCTTTTTTACCGACTTCAAAAAAAAGAGGAGGTTTTCAGTTCGTCGGAATATTTTTTTTATGTATGTTTCCGATTACTCGAAGACGGCTGGACCGATTTGAAAAATTATTTTTTTGTTTGAAAGGGTATACTTTCAAGCTGGTCCCATTGTCATTTGGTCACGATCTGATGATGGGATCTTGGAGAAATCGAGGGAACTCTTCAAATATTATAGACACAGCTATAGCGATTTGGGTATTTTTGACGAGCAGTTGACATTAGGCTATTGTAACTTAGATAAATTACAAAAGAACCCACTAAAAAGTGAAAAAAAAAACTTTTTTACAAAAAATACAACCGACTTCCAAACTCCAACGTGAAAAATAAACTTCCGACTTCCGAAATTAAAGTTATTTTTCACTATCATAACTCCAAGTTCGGCAAATAGAAACCTCTTTTAATTTAATAAAATGGTCTTTTGGTCTGTTTGCCAACCTACCTATATTAACTATGTAAGGATAAAAAATAGGTTCAGCGCAACAACATTATTATACGTAGCACCAATTAAATACATTTAACTCTGTCAAAACATTACCAATTATAAACTTACAAAACCTCTTTACAGGCCGACAAAATCCTAATCATTTTCATATCAATTTTAACATCAAAGGGTAATTGATGCGGCTTCTATCAAGCAATTTAGAGATTAAGATCCTCCTACGTATTGTCAAAGTATACATAAATCAGAAACACTAGAAGTTTCCGTTACCACATACGCACACACAAACTCATTCGCACACACAGAGACATACGCACACAAAAACGAATACACACATGTGTGAGTATGTGAGAGTGTGTGAGTGAAATAAAAAGTCGGCGCGTGCGCTCACTTACGACACATAACAGATGACTGTTGCTGTCTCTTTTTGCCTTGTAAGATTCTTATTACTGTTTCGTTCTCGCATGAAGTATGTAATTATAGTTGGTACATTACTGGTTGGTTCCGTTCGGTATACCTACAGTGATTGTATCATACTTATATGTATGTTTGTTCGTCGTTCTAATCTCGGGAAATTATTGCTTTTTATTGCTCAGATTCTGTTCAGTGTTTTAAAATATAATGAGGTATTTTTATAGAGCTTGCGTTTTTACTGGTTTTTAGGTTAATGAAAATAATAAGTAGATATATTTTCTTTTCGTTATTTTCTTTTGTTGCTTTTGTCTTTTAGTTGCCTACGTTGATTTATTTTAATATACACCAAAAAAATTATGGATGGACATGAAAAAGATGATAGCTAGAAATGGTGAATACTGAGGTAATGACTAAACTAAGTAAAAGAGAAGTATGGAAAAAGACGACGTGTGATGATGTTGATTCTTATAGATACATTTTAGAGGTACTAGGAAGGTTCACGTTTAAAAGTATACCATTTACCTATATATCTATCGATATATTTCAGGAGTTGATTTGAAATGATTTCTCCAGACTTTTACTTTACAGCGATTTCTATAACTTACGTATTTTCGTAGGCAAAAACTATACAAACATAATTTTTAACAGACTTCAAAAAAAAGGAGGAGGTTCTCAGTTCTCCGTTTTTTTTTTCCCCGATTACTCGAAGACGGCTGAACCGATTTGAAAAATTCTCTTTTTGTTTGAAAGGGTATACTTTCAAGTTGGTTCCATTGTCATTTGGTCACGATCTGATGATGGGATCTTGGAGAAATCGAGGGAACTCTTCAAATATTATAGGCACATCTATCGCAATTTGGATATTTTTGATGATGCAGTTGACATTAGGCTATTGTAACTTAGATAAATTACAAACCAACCCACTAAAAAGTAAAAACAAATTTTTTTTTACAAAAAATACATCCGACTTGCAAACTACAGAGAAAAATAACTTTAATTTCGGAAGTCGGTGTCATAAAACTAAAATACTGATCCAAAGACACCGACTTCCGAAATTAAAGTTATTTTTCATTTTGTAGTTTGGAAGTCGGTTGTATTTTTTGTAAAAAAGTTTTCTTCTTACTGATATTCAATTTGAATGATTTATTCTTAACAAATACAATTTTAAAACAAAGTGCTTGAAGCAAACACATCATGAACTAAAAATATAAAATTATAAAAACAGTAATATCCAAAACAATACTGTTTGCATTTTAAATAGTTTTAATTACGTCATTTATTTGAATAAAATTATGCTAAGTAATGTAATTATTTAAAACCTTCATAAGACCCCTAATAACGTTTTTTGCGTGTATTTATAAAATTAACGTAAGTCACCTTTAATAATAACAATATCAGTTTAATTATCGTCCTCCAGACCAAATTTCAGCCATCGACGCGGGAGATATTATAGTGCACAATTGTGTATGCACAGACACAGGTGCACTCCCTCTTCCCTCACTCTCATAGTCCGATGGGACGGCAATCCGACACGACCGGAGAGAGATCAAGGACAAGACCAACGGCTTAAGAGCGGCCAACCCGTCATACTTTTCATACAAACGCTCGTACGTGATTATGGCGTTGTAACACATCTTTCTTTAATTCTTTTATACTAATGGGTATCTTGTGCACTATATCTAGGTTTCTATGAAAGCAAAAAATCAAAATTTGGCGAAACAAATTCAATATAAGCCTCTAAAAATCACGCACAAATTTTACCTCAACTTTGACCGTTCATAATGTACTTACTTATAAATTGTAAAAGTAAAGAAAACATCTTTATAGAAACCTCGCACATGTAATGGAGATTCTAAATGACAAAAAAATATTTTACAAACTTGTAAGGCGTATTCAAAAACACGTATTTCCTGAAACCAGTTATTTTTCGTACAATGTTATCGCGTTCTCACTTGCTTGTTAGCAGTTCTCACTTGCGCTGGATGAAACAACAAGCTTTTCGACCATGCTCACGTTGACGATAGACGGATCGGGAAGGGCCCTCTTAACGTGCTTTCCGACGCACCCCCGTGCGTCACACCGTCAACTTCCAAACTCCGGGCGGCTACTGCAGAAATTCCTGATGGAAAACACCAACAACACTTTCCAGCCTAAACAATAGTCTTCATAAAGGATATCCTACGTCATCAGACTTGCTCACGGCGTATTGGCGATTCCTGATTCATCTCAGTCTTCTCATACTTTGTCTCTCTATCGTGGTGAGAAGAAACTATAAGGTGTCAATTTTGATCCCGTAGTACTTATTAATTCACACCACAGAGATGAAGATGCTGCGCTGGTCTGTTGGAGTTTCGAAAATTGATAAAATAAGAAACGAATATATGGTACTTTTAAAGTCGCTAAGATACAAGGGAAGCTTAATGAAAAACGCTTGCGCTGGTACGGACATGTGATGAGGCGACATGATGACCATTTGACTAAAGGAGTCATGAATGTAGAAGATGGGAAAAGGGGCTGTGGACGACCACCAATGACTTGGCTATGAATAATAAAAAAAAAATATGACAGCGAGCAACACAACAAAAGAAACAATCCTCAACCGTACGGTTTGGCGCAGATGTAGTAGGAGGGCTGACTCCACATAATTTGAGATAGAGTAGCCAGGAGAAAGAAGAAGAATTAAATTTGTACGGTCTCATCAACCGTACATTTACTTTGCAAACGCAGCAACCTACTTGGATGTCGTGCGTCACTAATATTAGGCTATAATTATAACGTTTTAAGTAATGCACATCGAGTCAGACTATAACTGTGGAACTAACCACTAGTCAAGAGAAGAAATCGCTACCACTTTAACTTGTTAACTTTATACATTTTAATATAACTTTAAACTCAACAACTTGTGGTTCTTTCTGTGTACTCCATAACTATACCAACATTAACAAAGTGATAGTGTACGGTGCCCACAACCATTGGCTACTACAAAAAATTGGCTCCCAAATCTTCGACTTCATGGATTTTCAGTTGCCTAGTTTAGTATATTTTATGATGAAAATTCATATTATGAGAGTTGTGACGCAACTTGTCGTGACTTGAGGTCTTTGTCTAGCAAAGGACTACAAAAGGGTGAAAGGAGATGGTGAAAGGTGATGACGTTTGGAAAGATGCCTTAGAAGTCTTTGTTTTATTACCCGAAAAAGAATTGCTTTGACATTTTCTAATTTTAGTTTTTATTTACTAAACCAGAAAATGGCGAGACCAATTTGACTCTTAACGATAGGACCTTTCTTAACATCAGACAGAAGTGTGCGGAGAACAGAGACCCCACGCCATTGACCAACAATGGGCAACATAGGCTAGAAAAACAAAAAACAGTGGCACTCCGGGAGTGCCGACAGAAATGAAAACTTGAACAAGATCACCTTGGTGGGTTAAAAATACTTGTATAGAACATTGGTCCGTAACCTTATCTACATAAAGAGCACAATTGCGTTTACAAAATAAAATCCTTTCAAAACCTTTAAAATTAAAATACTTGCATAGAACATTGATCCGTAACACAATATAAATAAAGAGCACAATCGCGTTTACAAAACCTTTAAAGTAAAAATACTTGCATAGAACATTGATCCGTAACTTAATATAAATAAAGAGCACAATCGCGTTTAAATGAGATGTCGTTACAGTGTCGCGAAATCAATGGTTTAGTCCTGTCTCAAAAATACCCAACGCTCCTAAAGAAGTTTTCACTTCAAAAAACTTTAGTAATCGTCCATTTTTACTAACAACATTATTTTCTTCAATGCCTTTCCTACCTTACCTTTCTGCTCACCCCAATAAGGGCTTTAACTTATAATTCCGTTTCGTAGTGTTAGCCGTTACGAGCTACGACGGTTATACTTTCTTCGTCTCGCTCCAGCGCAGGCGCGGGGTTGGGCCAGTGATGTGCAAGTATCGATACGATAAGTTGCATCACTGGCCCACGTAACTGTTATGTTAAAGATTTGTGTGGTTGTTAATTTTTGTTGATGATTTGATAAAGTTTTAAGTGTTATGTGTCTTCGTTAAAGTAATCTGTTTTTATAATTTTTCCTGTATGCTTTGTAAGAGGTTACAAAATATCTATTAACATAGCTACATACTAGATCGTCTGTCTATAACCACGTCCTTTAAAAGCGATCGGCGCGTCCAATTTTCTCGTGAAGTTTTCCTTCAAATAAACACATATATTAAAAAAAATAAGATTAACATAAAAACGTTTTTATTATTATATGTTTACTGTCAACTGAGGCTCGTGGCTAAATGATAAAAGCCGCATAGGTCCATCGAAGGTTAAGCTACGCTTGCCGCGGTTGGTTCATCGATGGGTGAAAAACCATCAACCCAAAAAGTCTGACAACCAATCTTATCCGTCTAGGTCAGATAGGATGTCGCTCCATGTAAAATACTAGTGGTAGCTGCAGCCGGTTAGACTGGAAGCCGACCCTGACAAAGTTGGGAAAAGGCTAGACAGATTGATTGATTGTTTACTGTCAACTGCGGAGTCACGTCACCAGTTTCGAAACGACTACTAAATAACGTGAAATAAATGTTCACAATTGAGTAGGTACAATTATCATTGTCTTAATAATTTCCAAAGTCTAAAATTAATTAGATAATAAAAATTTGACTTAATAAAGTTTTTATGGCCAACCTTATTTTTTTTTTTGGCAGTCTTTGTATGAAGCAGTTAATAAATGTGTTCATCAAAAATTCATAAAGCACATGTAGATTTTAATAATTGTTTTTGCACGTTAATGTTCAATTTAGCTATGCGTATTAGGTTTTTTGTTTTACAATTTATTTTAACAATTACCTACTTTAATTACGTAGCTCCTAATTAAAAACATTGATTTGTGCATCGTTTAAAATAGTTTTAATCAACGCATATACAGGATGCAGGGACATCAACGCGAAAACTGTTACCATGGATTAAATGAAATTTTTATAGAAAAGTATAAATTAAAAATAAATTTAGGTACTCTCTAAATTTATGAAACAGCAGATTTTTTTTTACACCCGTTAGATTCCTTGTTGACTTCACTTATGCTTATTACAGAGGAAATGTTGTTGGCATTGGTTTTAGTTAAAGACCTATAGGTTAACCTAATTGTGAACACAAAAGGCTGTCATTAAAGGAGAATTAAGGATCTCGCTGCTTATCTTCGTCTTAAAAATTGTGCATTACTGAATTCAGAAAAAGTTTCATAATCAACCCAATAGTTTGTCAAAGGTAAAGCAATAAATATAATAGTTAAAATATTCCATAGTCACTAAGTAAACTACCTAATTATTCAATAAGAAAGTTTGAGAGAAAATAATTTCATCGATATCCACAATAACACTTCCCCGTCCCATCCCTATGCTCCTGGGGCGGAAGTAGTATAATTGTGGAGCGTCTTCCCCTCACTAGCCAGTCCCGAACGAAAAAGTTCACTTTACCAACTTGTTTCTTACTTTTATATTATTACCTTTAAGTACTTTTATTATCAACTATCAAGTTGAGTAAGAAAGAACGGTAGGAAAGTTTATTTCTCATGATTGATAAAGGTCCATTTTCCAACTGATATACAGTATGATTCTTTATAATGTGCACATATCTATGCATCGACGGAAAAAGTATAAAAAAAAATTGTTTTTTTTTTTTTTAATTTATTAAAATGAAAAAAAAATAAAATAAAAAAAAATGTTTTTGTTTTTCTCTTTAATGAAATTTATCAATAAGATGCTTATTGACAAATTTTACAATTATTGTAAAAATTGATGAAAAAAATACAGATCTTCGCTAAAAACATGTTTATAATTGAGGGTAGATTTTTTTCACTATTTTCATTTTATGAGGACGCCTAATTACTTCCAATCATTATGGAGTTTGTTTCATCGCGATAGATGATTTAGTTTAAAAGTTACACCGTTTTGTTACAATTTTTTTGAAATTCCATAAAAAGTATTAAAACAATATTTATATATTTTAAAATATTTTTCTGTCGTTAAAATAAAGCATAGATTCCTTCATTTCGATATGTGCGCATTGTAAAGAATTTTGTTGGAAATCTTTAAAAAAAAAAACGCTTGAACGAAGCGAATTGAACTTTCACAATGTTTTGGACTTTACCACAGTCCGCTATCATATGGGTTCGCAGCTATTTCATGTTAATATCATAGGTAGGTAAAGTTAAATGATTAATAATTTTATTTCTGTAAGTAGGTTTAAAAACACTTTTACACGCCAATCATAGTTTTAAAAAAAACCGGCCAAATGCGTGTCGGGCCACGCACAATGAAGGGTTCCGTAGTTGGGATGAATTTATCCCAAAACAAACTTAACTTTGTAGTCGATAAACCAATTCTCCCAGACAAAATGTATGGGAAAACACGCTGTGATAGATTTTCTTTTAATTTCGTTATATAAACTACTGCTGTGATTTTTTTCACACGTCCAAAACTAACCACAGAGCTGGCAGGGGGAAGGCGGGGGGGACACTTTACTCTAACAAAAATTAGCACTTTAAAGCTTAATATTTGGCAAACGGATCCTTAAATCCAAAAATGGTTTTCGAAAACTCACAATGTTTTTGAAGGACCTTTCCAATAATACTCCACATCATGGGAAAAAAAAATAAATATCACCACTTTACGTGTATGGGAGGTACCCTAAAAAAAAAGGTTTTTCAAAATTTTATTTTACCACTTTGTCGGCATAATTAATATGTATACCTGTGCCAAATTACAGTTTTCTAGTACAAAGGGTCTCGGAGCTAGACCGCGGACAGACAGACAGACAGACAGACAGACGGACATGACGAAACTATAAGGGTTCCTTGTTTACTACGGAACCCTAAAAACTAGATGAGGTCGGCGTTTTCTATCTGATTACTTTGAGAAAAAAGGTTGAAACAAACTCAGAGGTCACAGTATCTTTTAAAGTCCAGACATAATCTTGCTCAGAGCTTGTGAAGACCATGTAGATTGGTATTTGAAATGGTCTTTTGAGGAAAGAACCACACAGATTGAGTGGACCTGTCCAGTCAGTTCACGCTTTTGTCATATCTCCTTACAATTATTTTCCCACTTTGTTTAGTTCGGCCCAAAAACTCACCAATGTATTTATTGCGCCGGAATATCAGGAAGGAGTTCTGGTGATGAGACTTAATGAAATTTCAGTTTTAACGTACTATCCAAGATGCGGAGGGGATCTGATGAGTAAAGAATGGTCATCCATTACGAGACTGATCTCGGTAAGCAGCGGGTCTAAAACGCAATTCCTCTAAAAGCAATTCATTTTCTGAATTCTCAGCAATTCCTCTATGGTGACATATTTTAGCTGAATCACATTCAATACAATTCATATCAGAATCATATTTGTTCTATATATTGCCGCATGTAAAAATGAAGACCGTAATTTTACCGGATAATTTTTCTTTACAGTTTTTATGAATCAAATGAGATTTTTATTTTTTATTTCTACAGTTAAAATGTTATTTCATTATAATACAAAACTGTCAAACAGATGAATTGCGTAATATGAATTGAACGCAGATAATATTATGAATTGTCAGTTTGTGACAGTTTGTGTGATTTATAATATAATCATAAATTATGATTCTGCCAAAGCGGCCATTTTAGGCTCCCTGAACACGACTTCACAGATTGATCTGTCAACGGGTTTTTATTTGTTGCTTCTCCAAACTAAAGCCATTATCATGACCCAATTCCCTTCGACTTTTTACGTCATTAATGATTGAGTTTTAAGCAAAACATTGAAAACAAAAAACTCTTACCTATTGGCAAAAAAATCTCCTAAGTACTCGAAACTGAAAAATAATGAAGTTCCGTTGCATGCACGTTGTTATGTTGTTTCTGAGAATTTGTGGTAAAAACTGGTGTTCTACTTAATTAATGTTCAAGAGTTGGTAAAACTACTGCGCGTGCGCCGACTAGCTCTTTGTTAGGTTAGAGTGGTGCTCAAAGTATTTTCTTATTAATGTTTTTAGGAATTAAAACATTTCTAATAATGATACGGTCACTATAAAATGTTGTTAGTTAACTAATTATGTATGAATTTTTATATATAGATAGGTATTGAATAAATTAACTGATTCGGTAGAAGGACAGCGTTGAAAGACTTGCATTTTTGTACATTTTGTTTTTGATGGGAATTATGTTTTTAGGAAAGCAATTTTAGATCACAATGTCACTCCTCCGCCTCGTAAGTATTTTTGACAATATATTTGAAAGCGAGGGGTTAACCCCGTCGTACTCCTCACTCAAACCTACGTGATTTCTTTTGGAAAGGTGACAAACTATGGTTTTAGCACCTCCAGGGGAAAATGAAGTCGTTACTCCCAAAACCCTGGCTGTCCACGTCAAGTCGTGATCACTGAACGTTAAGAGCTATTGTATTCTCCTAAATTCTCAGAACAAGCACAAAAAGTAAAGACAATATCTAAATATTGACGCAAATACCTTTAGGAAAATAGGTTATTGAATGGATATTGGATTCCATAGCAATGCATATTTGATATGTATTTTAAATTCTTCTATAATTATTACATTTTATACCAAAATTGGAATAGGGTAGTTGCCTAGGTAAAAAAACAGAAATACTATTTAGTCCATCTTTCAGATAATAAAAAAATATTAGACACGTATTTTTTGCTTTATCATATTAATCAAAAATGACTTAGAAAACACGCATTAAAGTTGGGGAGTGGGGGCTCGCTACGTCACAACGCTATTAAATCTAGCAAGGCGTGACGTCATGCCACATTTTAACTCAATGTATCACCGTAATCTTTTGATTACGTCAAAAAAGAAAAAATACGTGTTCAATATTTTTTTATTATCTGAAAGACGGACTAAAAATAAAAAAAATGGACACAGGCCTATTCAATTACAATTTTCTCCAACACTTTGAGACACACAGCTAAATAAAAGTCAGTTACGACAATCGTCTGTTACAGTTTGTCCATCAACACGGTCTTCCGGTGAAAGAGACAGTTATATACTATATCGGTTGAGTTAGAGCGAGATGGCAACATTTCCACCTGTCTCAGACACTTTTTGTCCTACAAAAGTTTTTAAGTTTTAATTACAAATGATGGTGAAATGGTGCAATACCAGTGTTGGAGTTACATGGCTTGTGATTTGAATATAGGTTGAATTCACGTAATATCACGCAATGGAAATTATCTGACTTGTTTTTCGAGAACTATATGTTGCCTTGCCCATTTAAAAGTTAGCAAGTGGCTGAATTTAAACCTTTTCCAAGTTAGTAGAAAATTATCGTGAAAAAGTTGACTTTATAGTACGATGTTGCCAACACTGGCCACACGGAGCAGTGGTGGCCACGTGGTAACGGCCGCGAGTCGCGCTTTACGAGTTGTAGGTCGTAGGTTTAAACCCAGACAGGCGCCTTTGTGTAAATTATTTCTTCACCGCTGCTCTCAAAACGGTGAAGGAAAACATTGTGAGGAAATCGGGATCTCCTAGAACCAAAAAATCATAGTCATGTGACATCTACCAACCCGCACAGGGCCCGCGTGGTGGATTACGGCCCATTCTCTCTCACCGAGAGAAGGCCTGTGTCCCAGCAGTGGGAACATTATAGGCTGATTATGCTTGTCAATACTTAGGTAGAGAATCGTGTCGTGACCTATGCTCGGTTGTTCTCGGTATTTGATGAAGCCTTTGCCCTCTAGAAGGACTGTTAAATCATTTCGTGGTCTCATAAGTCGCAGAACGCAGGGCGATGGTTGTCCGAGGTAATATGCTGATCCGCAGATTTGCACGTTGCACGTCGCAAGTCAAAATAACCCTTTTCAGAGCATATTGCCAGTCTTTTTACACGTGCAGTCTGTGGGTGAGGTATACACTGAGGGCATACAACGCCCTACGTGTCCAGTATAACAATGTATTCAGGATACTGTTGGGTCTACCACGCTTTTGTAGCGCTTTCGGGATGTTCACCGAGGCCAGGGTTGATAGTTTTCATGCCATTATACGGAATTGGTGCGCTTCTATTCTCGGTAGAATACGTGCTAGCTCCCACAGCATCCTGAGTGTATTGTGTGATAAGTGGGACAGCCCCATGCTGGCTCACTAGATACGGCTCACACGTAGGTGTCAATCGTTTCAATTTTGTGTATAGTATGTTTTTTACTAACATTAGGTTAAGACCTTTACTAACAACTTATGGATCGTGTAATTTGGTCTGAAATAAAAATAAATATATCTATAAGTCTAGTCTAATCCACTTGGAAAACTAAATATATAGTCCTCTTCACTGTATCCGGCGACAGCGACCCAGACTAATTTTCTTTTTTCGTTTCGTGAGCTCTCTGATGACTAGCAAAACCAAATTTGGTTTTGAAAACCCGGTCACACCGTGTGCAGAAGAGCTGATCAGGTTCATAGTATCTATAACAAAGTAGCTTGACTGACTGACTGACACAACACACGCTCATTTTAAACCACTGAAGTTACAAGCATTATTTGGAACACATAAATAATTCTCCATAAAAAGTTTCACAACTCAACTCAAGACAAGAGTTTGCAGAATTCACCCCCTGAAGGATAGTAAGGAGTTAAAGTATCTCAGGTAAAGTATATCTCAGGAACAAGCTAGTAAAACACAAATATTGACGGAACCAGCACAACCTTGTGTTATATACACATTGACATTGTTGAAAATTATATTAATTATAGAACGTGTAACGTTAAATGCGCAAAACCTCAGACACCCCAGCTGACTTTTAATTCAATTGACCTATATCAACGAGAAAAAACAAATGTGAGGGTTTTATGTGCTGTTTTAGTTCGTAAAATTCGTATTTGCATTGAAATAAAAGCTAGTATTATCACGCGTATGAGAAAATTTAAACGACAAAAATTTGTGTTTGTTTACCTATTTTGGCGGGTTTGCGCATGTGATGGCTTGACCTATTAATAAATAGACACAGCAACGTTTTTAATGAAGATTTTTTGAAAAATGTGACCTACATTAGAAAGTAATTGATTCTGCTCGTTATTCTAATCAAACTATTTTCAGGTTTTGCACATTAAATGTTAGGTACACGTTGTATATTATCAAAATGACATGATTACTTTGTAAATTATTATATTATTTTAATTATTGTGAATATGAGGACTATGTGGATAATATTATTATTTTTATTTCTCAGCTAGTTTTAATGATGGTCTGGTAGTTTGATTAGTTTATGCGGCCTACAAATCGCTGTCCCCGGCGAATAAAATGGTAATCGTAAAAACCAAATTTTAGAGGAAAAATGTCCTTTCTTTGGTATTGTTCGTCGAGTTGAGCTCCTCAAGTTGCGAGATGAGCTCCACGATTACTGACAAATGCTTGCAGTGACTGGACAGGTGCACTCAAATCTGTGTGGTTCTTTCCTCAAAAGACCATTTCAGACACTAATCCATATGGTCCTCATGTTGCCTGACCAAGATTATGTCTGGACTTTAAAAGAGACTGCGACCTCTGAATTTCTTCTCAGAGTAGTCAGATAGGAAACGCCGAACTCATCTAGCTTATTTTTTTTAATATGACGTGTAAAAGTGATTCCGATATCCTATTTACAGAATAAAAAATTTCATTTCATTTCATTTTGTCTACGAGTACATCAGCTGTTAACCCCCAACTACCTTTCACCCCTGTAAGTTCAACTGAGGGTTGAAGAGGGATGCACCGACACCTGTCTCTAATTATATACGATACTGATCTCTGAACTTGTGGCACGTGGATAGTAGTAGTAGGCTTGTGAGGTTTTTAGGTAAGGTATGAAATAGTCAATCTGTTGTGTTGAATTTAGTTGTATGGTTATGACTGTCTTTTAAACAATAGGTAGATTTATTTAGGTTTTTTAAGGCTCTGTGCAGGAAAAAAGAACTTTTTCGTCAATAACTTTATCTAATTGTAAAAAGCTTGAAATAATTTATTGAAACATTAAGTCTGTTTAAGTATAAAAGTACAGTTTTCGTGGTGCTAAACCATTCGTGTCAGTCACAGCACCTGTTAATAGTTGCATTACTTTGGCGCTCTCGAAAATATGGTTTATTTCACCTTTAATGAAGATATAGTATAATCATTTTAAAAAAAAGATTTTATTTTAAGGATAGCTGAAGAATAATGTATGATTTTTAAATTTCTTGATATGGTTTGCTAAATAATAGGAAAAAATACATTAATGACAGGGTAAAAAAAAATGGTTATTTAAAAAAAAAATCTGCTATATTTTGTACGGAAGTTGAAATAAGAGGTTCAAGTAGACCTTATAATGATGTTGATGATATTTTTTAATTTTCAAAATAAATAGTAGTTTCTCCTAACGAAACGATCAAACGTCAGTCTTGCGTCAATTTTTGGAAATTTGTTGCGAATTTTAGTGATTTTCCACGAATTCTTAATTCATTTGAAAAATCCTTTTCCATTATGTACAAGATAAAAAATTCTACTTTTCAAATCATAAATAATTTTGTTTAAATTCTGTTTTATTTTCTCACAACTAATGAACAAAATTGATCAAAATCAGTCAATTTCGTGCACGGCCCCTTAAGATTTTGTTCTGGTGTATGTACGATGAGAATTAGTGAAATTTGATAGAACAGGTATCAAATGGATTGGTAGTCAATCTATTGTAGGGTTAACTACATACTGTACTAAGTGTGATTCTGTTACTAAGAGTTATTTTAGATCTACTTTGTTGATATTTCTAAGACGTCAACGGCAAGCTAGTGATCTATATTTTTATTTACAACACCTAGTTAATTGATTCAGGCGTGATCTTGCGGAAATCCATTATAAAATACAATAGAAGTGGATATATTTAGTAACCTGTTCCACTTAGCTGTTTCTAAAGAGTTATAAAATACCCCTGAAATAAATCGACACGCGTTTCACCTCTCAACGAGGCATCCTCAGGACAACGATATAGGTACATGTATAAAATTTCTATTCGGAGCAAATTGGCTGTGACAGACGGACAGACAGACAGACACACGAGTGATCCTATAAGGGTTCTGTTTTTTCCTAAAAATGAGTGATTGGTATTAGGTACAGACGCCAGCACATCAGGCTACTACAATCTGTCAAATTTATTTAATAGATTTTCAACTTTATCGCTGAAGCATAAGATTCAAAGCTGATTGGGAAAATTTGACAGTTTCGGGTAGCTTGATGTGCTGGCGTCTGTACTAGGTATACGATACACTACAAAATTAGTTTAGTAGTTATAAATGGAGAAAATAAAACTCATTCATATATATTTTTTAAATTATGTTCGTTACTGATCTCTGAATCGTAGATAGTAGGCTTTTGAGGTTGAAAGAAAAGGAATTAAATGGATTAGTGGTTAATCTTTTTTGTGGTTGTCTATGAAATTAAAACACAAGTTTTTTTTCTTAGGGGACTTCGTTTGTTTGTTACGCTTTCACGTTAAAACGGCTGAACAGATTTGGATAAAATTTGGCACATGGATAGACCATGACCTGGGTTAGGGCATAAAATACTTTTTATACTGGTAGTACGTTCCCGTGGGATAATTTTCGAACTCCACGCAGGCGAAGCCGTGGGCAAAAGCTAGTGTAGAATAAAGCAAATTTAAAATGATTATTTATTAGTCTTATGAACAAGATATTTTTACTTTTTTTTAAGCGTTTTATCTAACCAGAATGTTAAAAAATATGTTTTGTTTTACCTTTTTAATTAAGTTTGTTTAATAGTGATACCTATAATCTATCTCTAATTATCCGACATAGCAGCAGCTTTAATGAATTATCCAATTAGAAAGAATTCCACACTTAAAACGGTACAACCCAGTGTATTAAAATTGGTAAAATAACACTACATTCTACTAACCAAGCAATACATTAATATTTAAACACTATAACTTTTTTTTCAAACTTGTAGGTACGTCGTCAATAACTTACCTACGAATTATTTATATATTATATAAAGATAACATCTTTTTTAATTTTTTAACGTAAAATACTTAAAACTTCTTTTTTTATCACTGAATTTATTAAAGTAATTTACTAAAAATAGCCACAAAGACTAATGTATCTAGGTCTACATAAACTTAAAAGCCTAATTTATTAAAAAAGCATACAAAAATAACTATAATTTACTGTAAAACTTAATTTCTGAGAAATTCATTTGTTTCTTCAACTTTCTTCGAGAAAGTGTAGCGCGTTGATGTCTTTATAGTGAGAAACTTTTACTACTAGATTCCGATTCATATTTTTAATTTTATCGACTGTTTCTGGTCCTAGATTCACAAATTAATAATTTAAATGGTAATGATTTTTGGAGAAGTGGTGGCCAAGTGGGAACGGCGGCGACTTACGATTTGTAGTTCTTAGGTTCGAACCCAAGCAGGCACATTACTTTGTGTAAACTATTTCATCACCACTGCTCTCAAAACGGTGAAGGATATCATTATGAGGAAACCGGCATGTCCTAGAACCAAAAATTCGAAGACATGTTATGACATCCACCAAGTGCTACCAACCCATAATGGTGGTGAATTACGGTCCACTCCCTTTCACAGAGAGGAGGCTTGTGTCCCAGCAGTGGGAACATTTTCAAATTCAAATTCAAATTCATTTATTTTAGCTCACACAAAGTTCTTAAATATACAACCTAAGTAGCATGGTATGAAATACTCACTAACAGAAGACTTAGATTTGACAGCGGGTCCCAAACTAGGCACAGCCTGTATCTTGGTGACCCAAACACTACACATAGTTAACAACTTAATGCGTTCTGCTAGCGCAACATTATTATTCATAGTTCATATTAAATTTACAATAATTTAAGTACAAAAAGACAAATAACATAAATTATGCATACAAAAAACAGTTAAGGTGAGTAAGTGTGTGGTGTGAGTGTAAGTGAGGGTATATATTCTTTCAAATAGTGTGTATTAACATGTGCAGCAAAGTAAACTTTCTGTTTCCTCATAAGTCCGGCCCAGCAACCATTCTTTTAATTTAGTTTTGGCCTCAGAGTAGTTGTTCGGTACAGTGAACGTTTTGCTTATAGCATTAAACACCCGTCTGGGTAAATACGACGAAAACCGGGTCGCAAAGAGGGTTTTTGTTTTTGGAAGGGGGAATCTTTCAGCTATTTTCCTACCCCTCTTACTGCTGCTAGAACGTTCTGTGTTGACTTTAATAAGGTTTAGAAGTGACCCTAGGATGAATAGCTGACGTACACGTAAAACCCCAGATTCTGAATATAGTTCGTCAGTAGAGAAACGCCGCGGCTTACCCAGAAGTATCTTGAGGACAGCCCGCTGGGCCCGTTCCAGTTCCAGCATGCTTGTCTTGGCGGCACTACCCCAGACACTTATACAGTATTGTAGGACAGATTGACATAGCGAGATGTAGACTTTTAAACAAATGTTCTTAGGAGCAGTGACTCGTAAGAGTTTCGCAATGTAAATGAACAAACATTATAGGCTGATCATGCTTATGCTTGTAATGCAACAGTGGATTTATGTTTGTGGGATTTGCCTTAACTTGGTTTACAAAAGGAAGGAAAGTTAAGGGAAAATCTTGTAGGCTATGTTCCTTATTTCTTCTTGCAAGGTATTGGTTTTATTAATGTTACACTACATAACATCACGTTTGTAATTCCCGAAGAGTACAGCAAAGGTGTGCCTAGTACACCCATATTTTGCCAGTCATGTTTAAGTCCCTTGAAATAAGGGACGAGTCTATTGCTATGAACCCGACCTCCTATTACATCGGAGTTAACATAACTAGTGATGTAAATTCGTAACCACTTTTCTGACTTATTGAACCACCAGTGCCTTTGATCTGCTCATTTTGTACATCAGTACATTTGACAAAAGACTTTTAAGGGGACGATAACCGACTTTTAATGATTTTATACTGAAGATGACGTCTAAACGAGTAGTGTTAGTGATTTGGAAAAAATATAAGTCAAATAAAAGCATTTTTCTAATATTTTAATATAGGCATATTTTTGATTATGTTTATATTACATAGTGAAATTAATTGGTAAAGTTATGTCTAATGTGGATAAAAAACTGAGAATTACGCAAAATCTATCGAGCTATTTTTCTGAAAACTTCACCATTTTAAAGATAATTAAATTATTGATCTTTTAGTACACGTTTTTTATTAAAATATCTTTTGTTTTACGTGTAATTAATTAATAATGCGTCTAATTTGGGACAGCGCTCCTTGATGGGCGAGTCCTATTGCTGGCTGGACGTACGACGCGTTGCTTAGCTCAGTACAGAACACGCAAGCTTACCATTCAAGGTCACTGTCATATATCTGCGTCTTAAGGCGACGATAACTGACTTTTGATTATTTTATTGCCATCAACTGGGCACAAATACAGACTCCTGTAATTTCTGAGGGAAAAACCTAATAACACTTTGCCCAACCAGGACCTAATGCTCAGTAGTAGCGCCTGCGCTTGATTTTTGAAGTGATAACTTCTTCAGGCGCTTTGGGCATTTTTGAGATGGGACTAAACCATTGATTTCGCGACACCGTAACGGAATTTACCGACACCGTGGAGTAAAAGACATCAACGCGTTGATTACCGCGGTGCCGATTTTTTTAAAGTTTTTACTTCTGTCGGCACTCCGGGAGTGCCACTGTTTTTTTTTTAAGTAACGCTCAAAATTTTGTCTAACCATAACTCAAAATTTTCATGAATATGTTATTTCATCTACTTTCGCACCTTATTTAAATCAAAACATAGCCAACAAGTATTAATGGCTGAAAATTGTGTGGGATTGATGAAATGTGGGTGAGCGGTTATAGGTACAAATCTGCCTAACCCTTCGGAGATTACGGGCTTGATGTTATGTTCAAAGTCAAAGTCATAGTCAAATAATTTATTTCAATTAGGCACAAAAAGGCACCTTTGAACGTCAAAAACAAAAAATAGAATTGCTTCTAGTCGCCCCTTCCAAAAGGTAGTTTTCGTATGGAGAAGAATGGGCAAGAAACTCCACCGTTACTCTTTTAAAATGTTTTACAATATTTTGTATACATTAATTATATAATTATATGTGAAAACGATGCACCTGGAATAAGATTACTATACCACAATAGGTAAAAATGAAAATGAAGCAATGATAGAAAAAATAATTATGTAATGGATACATGGTGTTCACATATTTACAAGCATTGTAAAAGTAGGTACCTATACGATATTCCTAAAAAAATTACAAGTGATACTAATTCGTCAGTGTGTGAGTTCAAGTAATCACAGAATGTAAAAAAAAAATTGTAATATTTAATTACACAATTAAATTAGCAACCAGTTTGATTTTGTCTAGACTCAAAATTGTCCTATGGAGCTAGACCAGCATGCTTCCAAGCATTCTTATCTAGGATATAATCCTCTAATTTGTAATATGCTTGTTTACAAAGAGTACTTTTAATATGCGTTTAAAATTTTCTTTCAGTTAAGTGTTATAACATAACATAACATCACGCCTTGTTTCCCCGAAGGGTTGGGCAGAGGTGTCCCTGTAGCAGTTATATCCACATTTCGCCAGTTATGTTTAAGGCTCATGTAATAGGGGGCGAGCCTATTGCCATCAACCGGGCACAAATCCAGACTCCGGGCTGCTTCTGAGAAATTTCAGATAGAAACACTCAATAACACTTTGCCCGACCCGGGAATCGAACCCAGGACTTCATGCTCAGCAGTAATGCTTGCGACCACTAGACCAACAAGGCAGTCATGGGATGTTATGTTATGTTAACTTGAATTATTTTATGTTTAGTTCATTTCTTTTGAAACCCTAATTAAAACTTCGTTTTATGTTTTAAACTGTTGATTTGTTATCCTTAAATAGCCAGAACATTATGGCAAATAACAAGTAAAATAATTAATGATTTTTTATACCGTAACTTAATTATAACTTAAGACAATTTTAATTAACGGCGGAAGGCTAATGGCACGCTTGAAGTAACTTAAAACGGCGTATTTTTTGTGATATTCGTTAAAATCTCAACTGAGACTCAGTTGTGGTAATATTAAGATCATAAAGCACATGATTAAGTATACCTAAGTGTAACATAACTTTATTAAATTATTTATCTTTAAGTAATTAGAATTCTTTTATTAAATTTTATGTTTAGAGGTATGAGGAACAGGGTGTAAAGTTCACTCATCCTCTATAGAAAAAGAAAGATCCTCCAAGCAGACGGGTGTTGTGTCTGGTGGGTTACTGCCCAACTATTGATGTCGGGACGTTGTATATATGCTGGTCTCGCGGTAAACTCAACAAATTTGCATGACGCCAGTGTTATTTGCATGTGAGGATGTAGATGCCACCACGATGTGCGGAAGACGGGTCTTTCTTTCTGCAAAACAATGTACTCCGGTGATTAAGCTCTCTGCCAAATGTGGGTTAGTGGTTACTTACTATTCTTGTATCTGCTGTTGAGGTAATTTTGACAGGCTCAAGCTTAGACTGGTAATACCTATAATTTGACTGCACATCATTTTACTTTACATAGAGATGTAAAGTGAATGTGTGTGGGGGTGTGTATGTGTGTACCTAGTGTGTTTTTCGTGATGTGATTAACCTGTCATCAAGGTTGGTTCAACATAACTTCACGACTGTTTTCTCCGAAGAATTAGGCAGAGGTGACCTATGGTACACAAACAAATCGCCAGTTATGCTAACTCTCATGTAATAGGAAGTGAGCCCATGGCCATTCATCGAGCACAAACTATAGTAAAAAGCTACTCAGAAATTCTTGATTGAAAAACCCAATAGCACTTTTCCCAACCTTGTGGCTAAGTAACAGCTGCACGAGTCGATCCATCAGGTTAAGCTACACTTGCCAGGGTTGATCCGTGGATGTGTGACCATTTTTACATACCGGGCACCCTCCGTGCCTCGGAAATCAAGTTGAGCCGTTGGTCTCGGCTGTCATTCATGGATCTTTGACAGTCGTTACGGGTCGTCAGAAGCCCGAAAGTCTGACAACCAGTCTCACCAAGGGATATCGTATTACCTAATTACTGGGTTGTGGAGGTCAGATAGGCAGTCGCTCCATGTAAAATACTGGTATTCAGCTGCATTCGGTTAGACTGGAAGCCGAGCACAACATAGTTGGGAAAAGGCTAGGCAGATTGATTTGACTTTTTCCAATCTGAGAATGGAACCCAGGATTTCAAGTTCAGCAAAAGCGCTTGCGATCGCTAAAACAACAAGACAGTTGGTTACAATTATTGTCTGTTATTCCCCAGTCCAGTGTATAGCCACTCATGAAGTCCATGCGTCATGTTAGTGAACGGGTGCTGCCAGTAGGGACTGGCTATCTCTTAGATGACTGGCTATACATTTTTGGATTGTTTTATTTTTTATTACGGACGCTTTTAACGTTCTGCATCGTTCTCACATGTATAACTTCAACATGAATGATGTAACCAATATTTTATAACCATATTTTGATCTAAAAGAGTGTCCTTGGAGTTTCTTGCCCGTTCTTCTCCATAGGTACCTACTACGCTTTGGAATGGGCAACTAGTTTCGTCTTTTTGACTTTACCGACCCCTTGACAATTCAAAAGTGCCTGTAATTGGTTTATTTGAAATAAATGCTTTGTGTTTGAGTTTGAAGATATTTTTAATTCACTCTTTGCATTCTATAGGTACAGTTATATCGAATACTGCTTCTCCCAAATACAATAAACAAATAGGTAAGTAGATTATTGAATTCACTTGTAATACTGCTTGAGTACATCATCACCCTGTTTAGGCAGATACCTCCCTAGCCTTTTTCCCAACTATTTTGGGGTTGGCTTCCAGTCTAACTGGATACAGCTGGATACTAGTATTTTACTTGAAGCGACTATCTATCTGACCTTTTAAAAGCTGATGATAATAATGGAATTTAGTAAGTATGGCTTGTTACTCTACATAATTCTGAATTTTAGAATACAAAATTTAGACACATTAAGTTACAACCAGATTATTTCTTCGTTACCGTGCTTATTTAGCAAACAATTAATCATTTAAACACACAGACAAAAAATTATAATAGCTTTATATCTATTGGATGATGTGGTGTGCAATGATAATACATTCAGATAGTAGATAACAATTTAATGTAATATAAAATAGGAAGTGAGCGTTCTAGCAAAGCTACACTTGCCTTGATAAGGCCTTTTGATGGAGGATCATACTTTACTTAGCTACTCGTATGTTTGAACGCAAGTTATACCGTGGGTCCCGAAATTCTGATGAAGTTTGGCAACACAACACAGTCATGAACACGGCAATGAAGCATGTTATTTATTATTATTTGTTTAAATGCCTTAAAACTACCATTACAGGTCTTAACCTAATGCGATAGCCAAGTCACTAACAATAAAAGAAAGAAAAAATTAAAGCACCGAATACATTTTAAGATCATTGTTTATAACATAGTGTAAACAATACTACCCACTGCTAGTCATACCATCAGCCAGGACCAACTTGATGGCTAAAACCCCTATGATTCGAGCAATTCGCACCATCAATCAGGTCGAAATTGATATATTTATATGTTACTGGGGTGAATTTGCAAAAGTACTATTCTGCCCCCGATAGAAAAAAAGACGCATCTAACATATTTTCCAGATTTGAGTTATATACATTGCCGGAATCAGAAAAAAAGGCGCATCTGCCTGATATATAACTCAAATCTAGAAAAAATGTTAGATGCGTCTTTTTTTCTATCGGGGGCAGAATAGTACTTTTGCAAATTCACCCCAGTAACATATAAATATATCAATTTCGACCTGATTGATGGTGCGAATTGCTCGAATCATAGGGGTTTTAGCCATCAAGTTGGTCCTGGCTGATGGTATGACTAGCAGTGGCGGGGGCCGTCGTCGCCTCCACACATAACGGTCGGGTACGTACAAGTGTAACCGCTGTAGCACTCTCGGGTTGTGCACTATGCCTCGAAGCAGTTTAGTGTTCTATCTATCTAATGCCTAGGGATTCGTCGAAATGGAATAACATACTACCAAGTAGAGTTGCTGTTTCTAACTTTGATACTCTTTCTCAGTAGCAGCTCGGAGTCTGGATTTGTGCCCGTTTGTTATCAATAGGCTCACCCCCTATTACATGGGACTTAACCCTTCCAAAATTACAGACGTGATGTTATGTTTAATGCTAGTACTTCTAACAAAGTCAGAAGCGTTTGACGAGTTAAATTGAATAGAGATAGTAATAAAAAGTCACGCGACCTGCCTTAACTATTGCCAATTAGCAATATACCTCCAATCAAGTACACAAGAAAAGCCTATAATTACAACTACATGCAAAGATTCTCCGTACAGGAAAACCTTATGAGGATAACCACACACACAACATCCTTAAAACAAAACCTATTATAACTATAATGGCTGATGACAGAGCCACGAAAATTCACAATAATAGCAGTTTTCCGTCCTCCAAATAATATACCAGCGTTTTACATAAGGACGGCTTACATAAGGCTGTATTAACATATGTGTGCGTGCGCAGGCTAGTCGCGAGTCGCTGCGCCGGAGTCGGTTATGTTCCACTCAATCGCATTTGAGTCGTGGCCATCGGCGCGAGCGGACGCGCGGACGCTGTAAAGTAAAAACAATAAAAAACAGTGCTTGTGAGTGCCTGTGGAACACGAGTGTTAGAAAGTTCTGTTTTACAAAGTTTTTTACACGCAAATAAATTTTTAATTTACATTTTTTTTCAACAATCTGGAAAAAGCTAGTTACGTGAATCTGGTTCGCCCGTTTTTCCGGTGCAGGTACGTTTTTTGTTGTAACTGAATTCCGCTTAGTTTTTTACTTGTTATGAAAGGTTTTTTAGTGTTTTAAATTGTTATATGTAAATATAATCTAGGTTTAAGTATGTTTTGCTTAAATCTTGTATGTATTTTACGTTTGTGACTTCTTGCGTGGATATTTGTAGAAATGCTTGTTAAAACCGTGGGACTTACAGAAGATCTTTTCCAAATAATACTGTCATACTTTTTCTCTGCAAAAGTTGACGTGTTTACTCAGTAAACAGTTTTATCGTATGTTAATCCAATCAATCAAGTGACTTTTATCAATTTAAACCTTATTTTACTTATCTAAAATTACTTAAATCGTACTAAAATAACATCATACTTTAACTATCAACGTCAGTAATAAGATTTTTATTAGTTGTAAAGGTATGTCTGATTCATCGACGAAACTCAAGGCTTTTGATCTTGAAAGTCATTGTAATCGAACTTTTTGTTTGTAAAGGGTAAGCAGAAGTCAGGGTAAAATTATTGGGAAGCGAAGTCGTGGCAAAGTAAAAAAAAGCAACGGTAATAGCTTTTTAAAAGCTTCAGCTTCAGCAAATGTTTTGTTGGTCAAATGATAATTAGGTAACCAATAAGAAGTAAATCTTCATTTAAGAAAGAAAATTATATTTTCTGTAAAATGGAAAATCTGAAAATTATTGTAAAATTGAGTTTTTTTTAATTAATGCAAAAGTTTTCGCACAACTTGCAAAAATATCGTAGAAAAGAAAGCAAAAGTATTTGTTAGGTACGAGACGTCTCAAAATATCAAAATCGGCCTTACCTAACATTTACAAACATTTTAAAACAGTAACGGTGGAGTTTCTAGCCCATTCTTCTCCATACGAAAACTACCTTTTGGAAGGAGTGACTAGAATCAATTCTATTTTTTGTAAATTTTGACGTTCAAAAGTGCCTAATTGAAATAAATTATTTGACTTTTGACTTCGACTTTGAAACTCACAAACACTTGAAAAACTAAATTTCTAGTAAAGCTCCCATGCCAACATTAGCGCAGTTCATAGAGCTTTTTAAAGAAATCTTCTAAAGAAATCAACTATGCAGCAGGATTATCTACAATGAGCTTGAAGATCAGACCTATGTATTGAAGTATCACAATACCTTTACGTAAAAGACCGCATATCAAGTCAATGTGGATACTCAAACTCAAACGCAAAGCATTTATTTCAATTAAACCATTTACAGGCACTTTTGAATCGTCAAGGAATCGGTCAGTCAGAAATATGAAGCTAGTTGCCCATTCCAAAGCGTAGTAGGTACTTATGGAGAAGAACGGGCAAGAAACTCCACGGAATTGCCAAACCCCAAGAAAGTAACCACTGAAAATGTTTCTCATTTGACTTCAAATTAAAAGAAACAGTCTGATGGGATTACTTATATTGAATACCAATTCATCGTAGCTAAAGAAGATTAACAAAGCTAAAATGATATTCCTTAATAACTTGACGAAAAGCAATAATTTGAATTATTTAATTCTTTAATCTATGAAATATATTTCGAACGCTTAGGTAACTTTACTGCAACAGTTTACGTAAACTATCATAATACTTTTTATCCGACGGAACGTTTTCTTGCACAAAAATGTTTGGTACTACTCGATTGTAGAATGTTCTGGACAACATTCTGCGTTTTTTTTATCTATTGGAAAGTTGTTAATTATTTGTCATTCAAGGAAACTCAGTCAGAAAAAAGTTAGATTACATGAAAATCATAAGGAACTTCCAGTTTCTATACCTATGGGTCTGATTTGATATACTTAATCCTCTCTATATGAGAGCATTGCTAAATGTATTGCATAAGCAATCTTAGAAGTTATATCAATTACAAATGTATATGTTGCTTCTCCATTATGCTTAGTTTACAATACTAAAACTGTACAGCAAATGCATACTGTACTTTAGGGGTATGAGGAACAGGGTGTAAAGTTCACTCATCCACCATGGAAAAGGGAGGATCCTCCGACCAGACGGTTGTTGTGTCTGGTGGGCAACTGCCCATCAGTTTGAAGTTGAAATCTTGTATGTATGTCGATCGCTCAGTAAACTCTAACTGCGCGATGCAGGATTTGTGTGACGTCATGTCTATGATGCGTAGTTTGTATGTGGCGGTGTAACCGCTACATCACTCCCCTCCGGAGACCGGAGGTCGATAGTGGGCTGAATCTTGCGATGCTTCACACAGTGCCAGCTGTGGTTCCAGTGAGTCGGAACCGGGTGCCACATAGTTCGCGGTGAGTCGAAACTGTCTGTGGTGATTGCGGTGATTCCCCAGTGAGTAGGGGTGATGAGGCTGAGGGTGATGACCAGGAATCCGGAATACCGCTACAGTACCAACAGCATAATTTGCAGTAGGTACAGTATAAGTATTGCAATTGGACGCTTCTATACCTGCATCTTAAATAAGCCAGCTACAAAAAGCTATTGGTATACCTTTTCCTCTGACCACGTATTTTCTATTAATATTACTAACACATGCTTGTAATGATACATCCTTTGGTGGCTTCAGTCAGATATTAGCATTGAGGACATTTCCACATGACCAAGTTTTGATATAGCACCCGGCTCTCAGCTATCTGCATTAGTCTTGCTGAAGACTTTATAAGTTTATTTTTTTTATTTTTCACCCCTCTTAATCAATAACCTGCCCAGAACTCACTGACCATCAAAACTCTTAATAATCTTACATAAGTAAGCAAGTGAAAACATTTTTTATCTAATGTTTCAAGTGTGGGAGCCATTGTCGCGGGTTCTAGGTTAAGAGTCTTTGTCTTGAGTTACGTGTGGTTCCCATAGCTTACTGGTGTGCTGTTTACTCATAATTGTTTTATTAAAAGCAAAAATGTTTGTTGAATTTACGGAAATTTTGATTATATTTACGTGTTGGGTTTTTGTTGGGTATGAGTTCTGAGTCTGAATTTATGCCCAGTTGATGGCAATAGGCTCTCCTTCTATTACATGGGACTCGAAACATAACTGGTGAAGTTTAAGTGTACACTGCTGGCTATCCCTTTAGGGAAAACAGGAGTGATATTATGTTATGTGGGTTTTAACTTACTCATACGACAGCATCTTAAACTTTTGCTTGTTTTATATTAAAAGTTCTAAAGTATTATCACACTAATATTATAAAGGCGAAAGTTTGTGAGTGTGTGTATGTTTGTCACTTCTTCACGCTCGAACGGCTGGACAGATTTGGATGAAATTTCGCACACAAATAGTTTATAACCTGGATTAACACATAGAATACTTTTCATCCCGATATTCCCACGGGATCGAGACATATGCGGGTGAAACCGCGGGGCGCAGATAGTTTCTTTTAATCTAGTAAAAACATTCATAGCTAAACTTAACTGATATTAGGACCTTCTTCTAGTTTATCTTCTTCTTCTTCGTGTCGTTGGCACGATAGTATTTCAAATCTTGTTGGCCCAATACTTTACCATTTCTACGACTCAGATCGAGCAGATATCAATTTGACTGTATCTTTTGGGACGCATGGTGTACTACACAGCTCCACACCCTGTTGCCGTTCCGTCGAGGTAGGCCCACTTTATCAGGTTGGAATTAAATCTTCCCACTTGAAAACCATGTTTGAATAATTGTAGCTATTAGTTGTACGAGTATGAATAATGTACCATTACGAGTTGGTAGATTGGTAATGCTATAAAACAGACATTTTTAAAATTGTACATGATTTTGATTTGGAAGTAGGTATTCACTGTCCAGTATTGTCTGAAAAAGTGTATTATTTAGTAGCCAACTGGATAAAGTCTAGCACTAAAACCTGCGTTTCTAAATAACCTTTGACTTAACAAAATGAAACTTTTCCTTACTTTTAAAACACGTAATATTTTTTTGGAAAACTAAATTCTCTTTTACAAAACTGTAACATTTTAGAATATTTTACACTAGTTTCATTCTTCGTGTTTTAAAAGAGATACCGGCTACTGTATTTTGTTTGTTTTTTGCTAAAATGTATCCGTTGTGTATCAATCAATCTATTTTGATCCAGATACTAAAAGTTAATCAGTTAGAGAAGTCTTTAAAGTTTTGCTTATATAGTTATTTTAATCTTGTCATTATTCTATTTACCTAGTTATGCTTTTAAATTTAAACTACACATACAAAATGGTTCAAAACACGTAAATTTAATTTTAAAACGGTATTTTCCAGCAAAAGTGCTTTCATTCTTTTTCTGTATTTTCTGTCCCAACAAAAACTGTTTACACCTTTTTAAGTACGATCAGAATTTTCTTTTTAATTGTAAAACTGCTTTCATAATTAATCCTTTTGATCATTGGCTACTTTGCAAATTATTGGGGTTTATTTATAAAGTAAAGAAATGATTAACTAACAGTAACTAACCGTACATGTTTTAACGTTTTCAACACTTCTCTTAACTTTGAGCAACGCTTAATGTCATAAATTAATTCATCTGTTTTTATCAACATCATCCTCTACACTTATAAGAATCAATACTCCAAAAATAATCTAACATTTCTTCAATTGCTTGTCAGTGATAGTAGCACCTTTCGTCAATACTTTTTCTAGTAAAAGATAGAAAAAAAACACAGCAAAAAGTACAATGGACGGTAGCACTTTCTAAAATGATCAGCGACAGGCGCGCGCGCCGACGGCCAGTAGCGAATATTGTAAACAGCGGTTTTAGATCTGTTGTTATCGTTTGATACTGGTTTTGATGATGTTGGTATATTGGAAATAGATAGATCTCATAGTTTTATTGATTTTGTTTTCCTTAAATACAATTTATTGTTTAGGAGATCTTGTTTTTGCAATGTATCGCTATTTCTTTTGCTATGGCTGTCTCACCTTTCAAAATATTCTTTTTTTAAACGTATTTCGTTAAACAAGCGTAGTCTATGATTTATTAAAAATATTAATATTATTCAACAAAAAGGTTTTACTATCTTAAGGTACACTAATAGAAACTACATCACTTTAAACTGAATTCATATTGAAATTCATTTTCTGATTAGTTCTTGATAAACCAAAGGTCTGTAAAGGATAACTGGTAGTCATAAGTTTATGATTTTTGTCACTTGAATTTGTTGCCATTTTTACAGTTTTCAGAAGCCGTGCTCATGGCACTTATGTTTTAAAATTAGGAATTATAGTATGACGGTTCACAAAATCCCACTTTTCCTAAAATATAGCTTTATTTCACTATCATCATATTTGCTACATCACAAAACCAAATTGAATTTACTAAGGTGCATTTATGAATCACATTTTAATTAAAAATCTTATAGATACCTACTTAATTATCGCAGTTAAACTGGGTACCTGCTCGCATTGTAATTAATTAGTACAGACTTACAAACATGGACAGTACCTACCCTTTTCTTTTTGCTGACTTTTATAGAATGTTTTATAATTACTACAATTAAAAGGATGATGAAAGTAACAGATAATCTTTATAACTGAATTTATAAACGAATAAATCGAAATTGTTACTTCGACTATACTTTGTTGTTATTCCATATGGAAAACCCAATAACGCTTTTTTCAACCCAGGAATCGACCGCTCGACCTTATGGTCAGCAGTAGCGCTTGCGACCACTAGACTTACGAGGCAGTTCTTGAATACTTTTCAGTATAATAGCAATTTAATCTCTCAAATTAATATTTCATAAATTAAATTAAAGTATCCAGTACCTACTCAAACAAGACAAGTCTGGTATATTCTTCATTAAGGCTTCATACTATTCTCAACCACTATAAGTATATAGTGGTTGAGAAAAGCAGAAAGCAAGAATTTAGAGCGGTGAAAAACCAGAAGTAGGTACTAAGACGATTAAGCTCAATTCTTTTAAGTGTACCAAACTGATGAATCGACGAAAACTGGCAAACACTGGAAACTGACGAGTTAACGCAACTATCTAATCGGCAAAACTGACGAATCAGTAAAATTGACTAATCAGTAAAACTGACTATTCAACGAAATTGGCGAATTAAATAAACTGACGACTGAGGGAACTGACCAGTGATACGCGGCTTCCCAGAGATACTAGGATTCAAATAACCCGCAACGAAAAAGTCGGAAAATAACTTTAAGCAGCAGCTATTTGAATTTAACGTGTGTGTTTGTATTTGAATTTGTGGAGTTTCTTGCCCATTCTTCTCCATACGAAACTATCTTTTGAAAGGGGCGAACAGAATAAATTTTCTTTAAATTTAGACATTCAAAAAGGAACGTGCCTATTTGAAAAAAAAAAATTAAAAGACTCTAACAAGCGTGATCTACAAGAATCATCACACAAAAATACCAAACACCAATGACACACTGAACAGGGCACCGCTGACTGAGCACGGCATTAGCCGGCTACGTCATCCGACATACCAAACAGTTCGGCACTGCCACCCATGCGTTACCAGCTGAACTTGACTTACAAACAGCTGCTCATCCTGTACGAAATAACTGTAATAGGCGAGGAAAAGGAATAGATGTAAGGAATGGAAAGAATGGAAAGAAACGCATGGTAGATACATAGCCTGAAGAAAATAAAAAATCCTTGGTTGATATATAAATTGAGCTTATCAAAGATCTTGATTAGAACTGGGTAAATACTATAATAGAGATGGATATTCAAGTAGAAGAAAATGCATCTTTGTAATAGTCGAGTCAAGTAGGGTAATGTTTGTTGGGTATACGACTTGAAATGAATACTTCTCAGATCGAATCTCCTTCTCATACACTATCCCAATAATCTATAAAAGTAGCATTTGCCCGCGGCCTCACACGCGTGGACGTTGAAAATTATCCAATAGGAACGTATCTACTACAGGGATAAAAGTATCAAATGTTCTAACCCAGGTCATGCTAAATCTGTTCAGCCGTTAATATGTGAAAAGCAGACAGATAGACAGACAGAGCTAGTTTCCCATTTATAATAGGGATTTGTCACTTCATAAATAAACTTAAACCGAAACTTCAAAAATTTCTACTTCTAAGAGACTTTCGAAGTATCTATGATTGTAGTTTCATTGATAGAAAAGCTATTAAATTGTCTGTTTTCATCCAATAGCGATGAAAGCGACACATTCCACTGTTGACCGGCGATCCGGCGCGTGAGCACCCCACTTCGCGAATCGTTGCACCAGGATCATTACGTCACAGAAACATGCCAATGACTTTGTTGTGAATGAAATTAATAAAGTATTAGCTTTACTAAAAGTAGTGGATGATGAATTTAATAAAATAGAAATGGAAAGATACGAAACAACAATTAAAGCTGCTAAAGATACAAAATCAATACTGAAGCTTCAAAATATTCATAAGACTAAATGACCCACGAAATTTCAAAACAAAATCGAAGAGAAGACCTTAAAATTTGTGGCAAAAATTAAAAACTTTCACAAAGCCATACTCAGTGCAAAACAAAGCAGCAGAAGCGTCATGATTAGACCTACAAAAAGTAACCAAAAGAAAGCTCCTTTTCACGAAATCTCCAATAACAGTATCCTAAATACTGCTACACCTTTGCTTACCTCTTTGAGCATAGGAAATTTAGGCGTGATATTGCTTCCTAAATATTCAGTCCCACATGAACTCATTCATGCACCGATGATGATCATGACATCATCATCAATGATGACGCCAGTCTCGTTGACTGCACACCAGTGATCCTGACGCGGCGTGCGCAAGCGCCGGGTGACGCTCCGATGATACTCAGTCAAATGTATCGCGTTTTTACCGATCGGATTAAGTTGATTGTTGAGTCTGCCATGTGGAAGGTAATAATTGTTTACTATATTGTGTGCACGTTACTGATGGAGGAAGATGTGGTCGTCGATAATGATGATCATGATGTAATGGATAATGTTGATGAACTCAACACACTGGTTGTAACCAGAGTTAAATTAATCAATACAAAGGAGATATAAAAAGGATTAGACATATAAAACATTACATAGAAAGTGCTAGTTGTTTTCATAGCCAATTCATTTCTAAAATAACATCATCTAACTCTCTCTTTGTCAGTACTCCAGCTGAAACGTTGACTATCAGTTTAAAAACCTATGAATTTATTATAAATTCGAGCATCATGCCTAAACAATATCGTTATCCCATTGTTAACACACTAATACTGCGTGCGTGATGACAACGCAAGAATTAATCCTTCAAAAAACCTCCCAAAAAAGCTGTCCGAACTTCCAACACAAAAGGCACCAAAAATACTACCCAATTCACGTCCAAGACTCGTCCATTGACTTTTACTACCGTTTCTACCAACCACAGTACACCGCTAGCCGTAGACCCTGACGCAGTCATCGAGCGAAACACAACAGTCCTGTGTGCTTCTCTTGCTTCAGTGGAGCATGGCCCACGTGGAGCCACTGGAGCAAATATGGCCATTGAGGAGCTCCTGAATAAGAATTCATTTTCTAGTTTGGTTGTCTTGAAGTGTCAAAAAAATTATGCAGCTCCTATACTAAAGGACTAATTTCATCTTCCAAGTTTATGCTGTTTCAATACTCATTAGTGTTGAGCAATTCTGGTTAACATTTTGATTCGAGGATATTCTGTACTATCGTATTAGTGAAGAATAAAGTAATTTTGAACAAGACAGGATACTGACAGTTGCTGCTTTAGGTCACTCTTTAGCAAAATCACAAATGGATTCATAAGTTCTAATAGCTCCATTAAATCAATTTTCCTTAGGACCACATTAAAATTCAAGCAAACTAACAGTTATTTCATACGAAACCGTTTTAAAGGCTTACAAAACAGTATGAGCAGTCACTGTGCGAATCAAACAAGCGTCCTGCATGTATGCTTCAGTGGAGCATGGCCCACGTGGGGCCACTCGACCAAACGTGGCCGCCACGCTGGGATGTGGTCATTTCATGCTTCAAGTTTGGCACCCTTCAATGATTTTGTTTTGATATAAGAAAATCAGCTGTTGCAATGACTTCATTTGCTTCTTCAACCGCTTGTTTTTCATGCACACTTTAGATACGGCACAGTGTATCTATAATTTCAACGAATTCATCAGTTGGTACATACGTCCACATTCTTTCACCCACAAACTGCAGCACGCAGTTGTTGACCGACTGTACGCAGTAGACTATTGCTATGGACTTTGTATCCTGTGGTTCAGATTCAGATTATGTGCCGCCCCCCAGTCAGCTAGTCAATCTATCACTCAGTTAATCATGATACCGTTTTATCATTATACCATGGTCCACGAGCAATCTAGATTGACGTGGAAATTACATCAGAAAGAAGTGGCTCATAGCTATCATTATTTCAGTTGATAGATGGCTATTGTATGGCAGTCTTCATTAGTAGCCTGTGTGATGCGTAGGATCGTTCAAAATTAATGTTCATATGCTTCAGTATATACGGGGATCAATCGATCAAAGAAGTTTGGTAGTAGTTTCTTTTAATTGTTTTGTTTTTTTCTTGTAATCTTTTTGAACTCTTGTAGTTCATATTTAACGGAAACATTAGACTCTGACCCTTTAATAATATAGCCTAGGTGTGAGCGGTGCAAGGATCTTGTATTGACAGCACTGCCTTACGCTTTGAGTTTTGGATTGAAAATTCTAATCACAACTGTTTTTGGAAATAAAAGTATGAATATACTTTTATGAAGCGTAATGAGCAGTCAATGAGCGAAACAAACAGGCGCCCTGTATGCTCCACTGAAGCAAGCACCACGTGGGGTTACTCGACCACGAGCTACTGGCAACAGTCTGGAAAGGAATGGAAAGAAACAGTTTCTCTAGCACAAGTCTTCTGGTAGGATTTTTTTACCTATTTCGAATGTTTTTGGAATGGCAGTCAGTGGGTCGCTTTTGAAAGATATCAACTGGTAGTTACCAGGATGTTCGTGGTCCTTCGAGCCGGATCAAAGTTATCAGCGAAACATATAGAATGTTGTTGGTGCACAAGGTTACTCATGTCATTGAGTTTTTCAAATACCTGTTTATATTTTAGTGAAGTTTTCTCAACGGTATGAGCAGTAAGCTCTGTGAGCAGTCATTGAGCGAAACAAACAGGCGTCCTGTCGGCTCCACTGAAGCATCCACCACGTGGGTCCATTCGACCACGGATCGATGAAGACGTGTTGGTCAATGGACGTAGACGTGACGGTCTGTGGGTCAGCAGAGTTATTAGAAACCATTTTCGACTTTAGACTATATAATACACTAGGCAAAAACTTCCATATCTCTAAATCGAGATTTTTTTGTGTACCTACCTCTTTTGTTGGAAGTAAATAAATGATTGATTAAGAGAGAGATATAGAATAAATAAAAAAGAAAACAAAATGGCTGCAATACCTCTTTGGTTTTGTTGGGACTTAGTTGATTTTTGCGGTTAGGAACTTATGTAATCATGATCCTCATACAATACTGAATAATCTATGTAATGTTACAAAGGCAACAAACTTTATCACCAAAAGTAACTCTAGTGCAAAACTCATTCATGAAAAAGTGCCTAAAAATAAATCTTTGACCGTAATGACACAATAATACAGTAATAAACTAGGCTAAGCTCAAACCAATCAAGTCATGGCCATACCCTACTCTAAATCTTATGATAATTTATCGATAAAAAATATGACCATCGCAGAACATCCCTGGCTTATCGACAAAAACTTCGGAGGTCGGTTGACTAACGATTTTTTGTCGATATCGACAAGGTTACAACCTTATTGTTTGCGCAAGTACGCCCTGAAATTGTTTGTAGTGCGAACCAATTGTAGCTCGATTTGTAATATTGTAAATCCATGGTTATGGAAGTCTTAAGCAAGATTTTTTATGAACAATATTCACGATAGCTTAGGCTTTGGAATTTTTGATGTAAAAATATGAAAAATCATTTAAAGTGTTTGGTATGGTATCTATCTTATTTTGAACATATCTAATATACATTGTAACAGCGAATCAATTTTCAAGCGTCCTCCTTAAGACCTAGGCCAAATATTTTTTGATGTTCGTATAGCTTATGACCTAAAGAGGTGCACCTCCTTAAGTCATGAGCTCTTTATGTCTCATGTACACACACATATACAAACTCCTTCCCTCAATATTTACGAAAAACGATGCTGCATCACAAATTGAGCTAGATTGAGGAAAAAATCTTGTTTGGCAATGACAGCCCCATGCAATTCGCACTTCCCCTGCAAGGAGGTTTGAAGTCGAGTCATGTGCAATGGCGGGATAGTGTGGAAAATACTAGGTTTTTAATTAATATTCTTTATATATGGCAGTAAAGAAAAAAAAAAACGAAAAATCACATTAGAAGAATAACGATACATATTATAAAGGGAACGACTTAGGAAAAGGTGGAAGACCAAACATTTTAAGAATCAATAATACATATTTACAATAATTATGCAGCTTTGATAAGTATTGATAAAAAGGGAGAAAAATCACTGTGTATAGAATCAAAAAGGTATGAGGGAAAACTGCTACCTACTTTAAAAAAAATAATGCGGACGGTTAGAAAACCTTACAAAGTTCATAAAATAAACACAAATACTTGTAGACAGTGACAGTATTATCAGCAAAATCGCGAATTCAGAAACTGTATCTTCAAAAACATCAAAAGTCACAACAACAACCAACAATAATTACTAAATCTTTCTTTGCTACTCAATTTTTACCCTTACTACCTTTAAAATAGCAGAGAATACTAGCCGAATTCGTCTGATCCACCGTAAAATTATTAGCTCATTGTAATCACGACTTTTAATGTAATAGTGCAATGTGACAATGAATTACTTAATTTTCTATGATCAATTGTCCGGACAGTCATTGGACGAAGATTTTTATGACATTCTAGTGCTCAAGTCATAGAATTTATTTCAGTGTTAAGACTTTCCTTAGCTTTGATATTATTGTTATTGAAGTTCGTACGACCTACTTCATCTCTTGTATAGGTACAAACCAAAGATGTAAATATATCTAGATAGACAGTCAAAACTAAAAAATAAAGCGTCCAACTGTTGGCCGCTAAATGCACACACACTAGAAATGCACAATGATGTGGCGCGAGTATAAGACGTATTTGTCATGCACACCAGCATAAAAAAGTTGTCTTGTATGTTTTAGTTCTTTTGCAGCGCGACACTATTTATTTGGAAATATAAATAGTAAAAGGTACAACCAATAATATTTGAGAATATATTATGCTGTGGGTAAAATATTATACTGCCCAAAGAGCCAAGACAGAGAGACATTCTATCAGGGATAACGATGATGGAACAGTCAAAAATATATTGGATTGACTTACCGAAAGCTTATATCAATCCTGTTAGAAACCGTTGTAGAAAATACGAAACGTTTTGAAAGCGGTTGCTACTTGAATAAGCCCTTTTGTCTAAAAAAGTATACACACAGCACTGCACTATATCAACCAAAATAAAAGTCAAAGGATTGAATAAAAACACGTGACTCTCAAGAAAATGACGACATAAATGACGCAGTGACGGAACGCTTTAGAAGGGCTCAAATCTTGCATCCTGCGTGACTGAATATTGAACTGACCTACAGAATATCGATCTCAAGACATTATATTTGTAAATCCACTAGCGACCCGCCCATGCTTCGATCGGGTGTAATTTACTGATGTGGTGACATGTTAAAACGAAAACATCGAGATTTCTGTGCTATATCTAAGTTTAATATTAATAATATTATACAATTCAAGAGTGAAGAGAGCACTGGTGGCCCAGTGGTATCGAACTCGACTTACAAGTTGTAGGTCGTGAGTTTGAACCCAGGCAGGCGTTTTCATCACCACTGCACCAAAGCAGTGAAGGAAAACATCGTGAGGAAACCGGCATGTCCTAGAACCAAAAATTCGAAGACGTGTGACATCTACCAATCCGCATTGGGCCCGCGTGGTGGATTATAGCCCACTCCCTCACATAAAGAGGGGTCCTGCGTCCCAGCAGTGGGAATGTTATTATAGGCTGATGATTATGAATGCAAATAAACTTTCCGTAATAAATTTTCTAAATGATGGTGTGAACCGCATCAAAATTTGTTGCGCAGTTAAGAAGAACAACGCAGACACACAGACAGACGTGAAAGACTTTACCTTAAATGATTTTCTCAAAAAAAAACATTGGCCAAAAGTAAACTCTATGATACGATTCTTGGGACAATAATAACACAATGAGCGCTATGAAGATTATTGATTAAATTAATCGTATATTTAATTAAATTATCTGTACTTTTCCGATACTCAAGAACATTTGACTATCCCCACCTTGAATCTGTTAATAAGTCACAGCTCATCAGCAACCTGTAACCATTTTAATTTGGTTGCTAGTAACCTTAGTACCGAGGTGAGGTCAAGTTTAGTTCAACGTGAGAAGGCCACGATTTGATACGGTTTACTGAAGTTTTTACTATCTGTAGATGTTGTTACATCATTATATTTGTGTAAATATTGATGAATTTGTTTAAGAGTGAAAATCATCTAAACTGGCTTTTTTATTTACTTATTTATGGATCTTCTTATTTCTCGCCAGTCAGCGCCTATGGATGAATCAAATATTTATAGACTACTTTAACGATTTTTCAACAGTTTTAAAGTGAAAACTTCTTTAGGCGCGTTGGGCATTTTTGAGATGGGAAAAAACAATTGAACTCGCGACACCGTTACCAACACCTCATTTTTGTAAACGCAATTGTGCTCTTTATTTATATTACGTTACGGATCAATGTTCTATGCAAGTATTTTTACTTTAAAGGTTTTGGCAGATTTTCTTTAGGCGCGTTGGGCATTTTTGAGACGGGACTAAACCATTGATTTCGTGACACTGTTACCGAGTTTACCGACACCGTAGAGCAAAAGACATCAACGCGTTGATTACCGCGGTGCCAATTTTTTTTTTCAAGTTTTCGCTTCTTTCGGCACTCTCGGAGTGCCTCTGTTTTTTTTTTGTAAACGCGATTGTGCTCTTTATTTAGATAAGGTTACGGACCAATGCCCTATACAAGTATTTTTCTTCCACCAAAGCGATCTTGTTCAAGTTTTCACTTCTGTCGGCACTCCCGGAGTGCCACTGTTTTTTTTACTTAGCCTACACTGCTGACCCAAGATCTCCCCCAAATTCTCCAGTACATTCGCTACGCGTCGAGGTCGTCTCACTACCTCTTCCTGGATCACAAAACTCAATTGAAGAAAAATTTCTGTCCTCATTATCTTCATCAGCTCAGTAAAACTGATCCACTGCCGGACATGCTCCAAAGCATCGCTATAAAGAACGGTTTAATGAGAAAAATGCAAGCATTTTTTATTTAACAATCTAACAAGCAAGCATTTTTAAGCAAGCAAGCAAGCATTTTTTATTTAGCGGTTAAATCCTAAGAACAACAACGTTTGGTTCATTGTCCTTTAAAACAGTATACATGCTATTTGATTTCCTGACAAAGTATTGTAAATAAAACTGGACGTTAGTATCAATGTCGATCATTTTGACGGAATAGAAAGTTTACATTGCGATACATCAGCACAACAATATTTTATGACACCGATGCAAAGTGAAAACAAATTGTGTGGTATTCTAACAATAGCATCTGTTTGAGTTTAATATACTCCGAGTATATCAAATGATGATTCAGATTTACTACAAAATACTTCAATTTCCAGAAAAATATACGGCGTATCGCTAGATGTTATTAATTTAATTTAAATTCCTAGTCTTACATCTTAGTCCAGAAAATGCCTTTAAGCAAATTTTGAAATATTTATCTCTATAACATTTTGTTGTTGTTTGTCATTGTTATCGTCTAGTTATTGCTGGGTCGCAAAGTCGCTGCAGGTCAGGCAAAGTGTTATTGGGGGTTTCCACCCGGAATTGCTCAGTAGTAGCCCGGAGTCTGGATTTGTGCCCGGTTGATGGCAATAGGCTCGCCTACTATTACATGGAACTTAAACATAACTGGCAAAATGTGGGTGTACTGTTTTTTGTATTTATTATTAAGTCGCTTTTTGTGTCTGTCTATGTGACTGTGTATAATATATTTAATTGCATGTTAATTACTTAACTATATAATAATGAATTTGTATAATTATGTTGGCAATAAAGGCTTAATAAAATAATTAATAAATAATAAATAATGTGACTGTGTTGTTCTTCACCATCATTTTGACAATTTATCCTGGAAGGTTCACACACAAATTATACTAACTTAGATATAGTTCAGACAATCTTGATGGTTTTGATATGTCACCATTTTAGCGCGAAGCAGGGGCGGGGCGCTGGTTAGTTCCTGCAGGGACTAAAGGTAGCAGTAATGCTAGTGGTGCAGAATGCAATGTCCCCCGCGCATTAGGTTTAGCGGCCAGTCGTTTTCCCAGAGCCGTGACAATAACTTGTGTACCGTGTAATTAGTATAAGCGTCATAGTGCTTAAGAATCATGGCCATATGAATAGACTTTATATTGTACACCTGAATTTCATTTATCAACCATCACATTCACATTCCATTTCATTCACATTTATTTTTCTTCTCCAACTACGATACTCATAAGGTCCCAACATTGGTGACCCCGACAGTTCTGTTGTTCAATGCTCTAGCGTAAATCAAGCCTAAAGCCGCGCGCAATTTAGACACGAATTTGGATCGTACACAAACGTACGACCGCGGTCGTACAAATTGAGTGCGCACACTGTATACGTTTTAAAAAAAAATCCCAACTAGTTCGGATTGTTTTTGGACGTCGGAACTATACGTACACACGGCTACACAATTTCAATATAAGCTGACATTGCATTGTACGGAAATTCTATACAATACGAGATCAGCATAAACTGGAAATGTATAGCTTGATGTGTAGCCGTGTGTACGTATACGTACGACTAACTCACACCCAGTTTGCGCGCTCCCTTTGTACTTGGAAGGTCGGGATCGTTCGTGCGTGTTCGTAAGTGTTCGCACGAGCGAAATTCGTACTAAAAACACGTCCAAAGTGTGCGCAGCCTTACATTGACTGTCGAAGGAGAAAATCCATTAATCCCACCAAAAAACACAGCAACTACTCATTACAAAAAGCTAAACAAAACCAATACTTTAATCCTCAAATAATTTCCTACGGGAAACAAAATTTTACATGCCCCCATTTCCCATGGAACCGACAATAGCCAGAGAGGCGCAGACGCCGTCGGCAACATGGCGGCGGTGACGTCACACCGGAAACGGCTCCGTTTTGAATTTGGAACGGTCGAGCGAGCAATGGCGGAACATCCGGCGCGCGAAGACGTTACAATGAGTGCGCGTGCGACGTTAAAAATGTTCTATGTAGATCTATTGATCATTGATCTTTATCGTCGATCTTGATCTTTACTGTTTTATTTGTTTTAAAGGTTGTTTGTCTTTACCCTCGATATTTGAATAGTACTGGATCATGCCATTAACTATTCGGGAATGAGTGATTGATGACACTAATATAATTAAATATAGTGTGAATAGGTTTCATTTACGATTGATCGCAGTGACAGATACTCTTGTAATTAACAAAATCAGTAACAAGTTTTCTCTGAATGCGAGAAATATTTAGATAGAAACCAAGCTTCAGGACTTTATGTAGAACTTAGTTTATATTGCAGTTTACTGCTGGAAGAGTATATACTTCATAGAGAGGTAGAGAGGTGTTGGCAGAGGTGAGGAAATTGCAAATCCCCTTGGGAACCCTCAAAACACGTATATCAAAACCAAAGACCACACACAACACTGCTAGAGATCCCAACTGTTTTAATAGAGTAATCCAATTATTTACTAATCTTTTCTTTATTTAAGTTTCGTGGTATAGTAACCGAACCCGGAAGATGATATAAAAACCGGTCTATTCGACTACTGTGTATGTTTTGTATATTTATTTTATTTATTTGTAAGGTAGACGCAGCAGTATGGCTGGAATTGGTAAACAGACTGATAATTATGTGGTTACGACTAGGGATGTGATGAATTTATCGATGTCTTTGTTAAAAACATTTAACTTAATCTTTAATTGTTTTGTCACAGTGCAACATCACAATAATATTATCAAATGTATCAATTATATCATGAAAAAGTTGTATCTAGTAAAAATACTACAAAAAATAATAAAAATTGCTACTTTAAAAATGTCAAAGATTTAAACATTTTCTTGTCTTTCTTTTGATTTGATACTGCTTTTTAATGTAATTTGCATTTATTTACCACTTTAACATGAATGGGTAAATAAATATTTTAGTATGAATTTCACTAAGAACAATATCCGATACTATTAAACGAGGAATATTTGTATATTATATATTTGTATACCCGTTCTCGAAAAGGCTCTAACAATTTCGATGAAAGTTGCATTATAGGGGTTTACGGGGGCAAAAAATCAATCTAGCTAGGTCTCATATCTCGAAAAATAAAAATTCCTCCGTATTTTCACCCGAGTAGAGCTCGGTCGCCCAGGTACCCTCAATTTTTAGCAACTCACTTAAAGCTGGCACAAAAGATCGATACATTTTAATCAACGTGTTTTCTCATTGGTGACATCACTAGCCCTGACCGCTATCATCTCAATACAATATTAGTTTTCGATATTTCGTTTCTTAATAATTCTATTAGCAAAAAGTACAGGTGGTAACCAGTCTGTAATAAGGTTTATTTTAATCAAACTTTTTACAGTAGATACATTCCATATTTGTTACGCACATAAATGCATCAGTATCAGTATCTCGAACGATTTTGGAACTTCATCTTGTAAGTGCTGTTTTCTAAAGAGCGTTTATAATTAAAGTGGGCAGCGTCGCAAATAGCTAACAAATATTTCGCTGTTTTGATTTTATTTGGCAATATTACTTTAAGAAAATAAGAAATATGGCTAACTAATGAACTAGAATAGAATTTGATGCTGTAACCGTTTTAGGTGTAAAAAAGGCATTTGGAAAGTTTCCTAATACTTTTCACATCTAAAACTAAATATTCGGTGTCACGACATTAATTCTTGCATTTCTTAGTTCACTAGTTAGTTATATATTGCCAAATGAATCAAAACAGCGATATATTTGACAGCTATTTGCGAGGTTGTCCACTTTCAGTATAAATGTTCTTAACCATGCTTCTGTCAATCTACAAAACATACAAATGCTTAGTAAAACAGTGAAAGAAAACATCGTGAGGAAACTGGCATGTCCTAGAACCAAAAAACATGTGCCATCTCGCACTGGGCCCGCGTGGTGGATCACGGCCCACCCTCTTACAGAGAGGAGGCCTGTGTCCCAGCTGTTATAGGCTAATTTCTACGAAATGCTAGATATTTCACAGTACAGTGTAAGTACCTCTAGTATCGACTATCATTAACACATTACATAAGTCAAGAATTTATTACTAACCGACAACTATTAGTAGAATGCGGGTAACGTTGTCAACTAGCGCATTTTCTTCCTCGAGTTGAACTTGCTGATAACAATTCCTCAGTCTAAGTTGTAATAGTCCTATTTTTACTTTTACTAACCTGTATTTTATTGGTTTTACTGATACTCTAATAAATATATTATTACATCTTCATTTTGATGGCTACTCTGTAAATCTTCTTTTTTTTAGCGTTTCGATGGCAATTTTATATAGATTCAGCCCGGAATTTGGCTACGAGTTTGGCTCCTTCAGTAGCGTCCATTAGCTCCTGAATGGTCCAGGCAACAGGATAAGTGCCTCATTGTTTGTAGGACAGTACCACTTTTATTCTCCAGGGCGGAGTCATCTGTGAATTTCCACCTGAGCAGGTTTTCCTTGGTTTGACCTACTTGGTTCCGGAGTCTATTTAAAGTCTTCCAGGTAAGCCAAGGCAACTCATGTCAAGGTTGGAGATTTTTAGCAGGAGGAGTGAATGGTTTGGGCTGCAAATGTGTTGGCTGTATATTATATATTACTTTTTGTAGAGAAGTCATGGTTACTATAATATTATCTGCTTTGGGAAAGATTAAGGGTTACGCTACAATTGATACTACCAATTTATAACCTTACTTTGGAAGCGTGAGGCTGTTTGTAGGATAACGGAATGTTACATTTTATAATATCATATCAGTGATCTTTAAGTACTTAACTACCTACAAGATTCAAAGCAATAGCTACTTGGCCATACCAACTGTACATATTTGTATCATCATAAAGAGGTCGAAAAGACAGGTGACTAGAAATGAACTCCGTCACGCCAGTGACTTTAGAGGGGTCAGAAAAGGTGCACTTTTCACTCACTTATAACAACCGAGCAAGTTATCGAAATAACCTACTTTTGAAAAATAAGTAACTTAACCTTAGACTAACAACGACCGTTGAACCCGTCAAAGACGTTGGGGGGAGTCTATCACCGGACAGCGACACAAATAATATCAAATTGAAATAATAAAAATCAATCAAATCACTAGACAAGTAATTATAAATTGACTGACTAATCTGTTAGCTAATTTTGGACCTTTCGAAAACCCGGTATTAACAACGTCGCTTAGATGTAATGCTGGCGTATCATATATTAACATTATTCCTTTTTATAATTAAATTCAGTAATTGAGCATCTAATTCAACTGACACTGAGGCTTAAGATACTGCAGGGTTTAAAAAAATATTTTTTAAGGAGCTTTGCCACAAAACTATGTTGCTCCATCATAGCCAAATTTTAAATCTTAATATATTTTATATGATTGTATACTGCAGGGTCGTTCACCACTTAATCTTACTCAGTATAAAGGATCATATCCAGTGCTCAGCGTGGCAACACGCCTTGTTCGGGTTCGCGACAAGTTAATCGTCATCCTGAGAATGCCTCGTTGAGAGGTGAAACACGTGTCGATTTCTTTCAGGGTTTTTTTTATGACTCTTTAGGAATAGTTAAAGTATTTCATATCTAGCCCTCCACAAATCATCTGACTTCAATAATCCAGTACCATTATAACAATCTTATGTTCGACCACTAGTAGAAGTTTCACTTCATCAGGGATGCTCATTATAATCTAACTGAATACTTCTAAGCTGTTCAAGATGTTCTATATAGGAGAGCCGGGTATGGTGCAACTCAGGACCGTCTGTGACCGCGAAGTTTGTGCCTTTTATAAGCCAGTGCCTGTTATATAACGTTGAGATGAATAAAGATTTATGATTATGCTGAATTAAATAAACCAGTACAATAGTAACAACCTGATGATCGGCCACTAGTAAAGGTCACAGCCTATCTCTACGGAAGCGGTTGCGGTCGCACCTGCCGATGACCGGTTCTTATTAACTGTGATTATTTTCTATTCGAAGTGTTTGCCAATATTAGGAATTTGGTTTCCGGTTGGTTTTCATTTTGTTGTGAATTGCAATGAGTTTGTGATAACTGGGGTTTTAAGCGTGGTTAGGTTTTGCGACTCGTTATGTTTCACTTATCTGTTCTTGTTTGTATGTACATCTTTTTATTTGTCCTCTTCTCGTTCTGTATCTAATGCTGCTTCAATATTCCTGAGTCGGTGATTTTGGTATCTTGTGCTAATGTGTGGTGCATGTAACAGTTATTAAATTTTAACTCAATTTGGACAATTCAAATTTTTGTATTTTATTTGATTAAAAAAAATATAGGTTCCAGATGAATATTCAATTTTTTACATATTCCTTTAGTTGCTCAGGCTTCATGCTTCCATAGAATCAAACCAAAATAATTCTCTAGAATAAACACAAATATTTATGGAGGCTTCGTCATTGTCGTAGATTTTAGGCCACTCGATTCAAGCCGGGGTCTGAAACTAGTATACAATAAGGCCATAAAGAAGACGTCAGACAGCCAGCCTTAGGCTCAGTCTAGACCGCAATCCAGTTAGCCTAGATAATGTCCTAGTACAGGGCTGTCAAACTTTTGGGAGCTAAGTTGAATCTTAAATAATAAAGTACCTTTTTGTGTGGTAGCCGAGAAAATTCTGGATTCTATCTATTTACTTGTAACTAAACAAGCAGCCAATTTTTGTTTGCTAATATAAACATGCCCTAATAGTTTTGAATTGTAGATTTCCAAATTGTTTTAGACGGGATAATCTCATATCAATATGCGTATCAGTGTGGTAAGCAAGACAAGACAACAAGGCAAGACAAGACTGTCAACAATAGTCAACATAATTGTAGATTGTAACTTCAGAGTTTTTTAGATTACGATAGATTATGATTTTGGATCCATGAAGAAAGTTGTTCCGTTTGATGGTCACACATTTCTTATACACGCTGTATGTCAAAAGAAAATTAGAATAGGACTTAATTTAAATAAAAATTCACAATTTTGAAGTTGAAATGAGGACCATCCCTAACCTAGATTATGTCCTAGTACAAACATACCTTGGGCGACTTTCTTTCACTTATTATTGAGTTAAGCTCCAATGGTTTCAACTTTGAAAGTTATAATAATAATAAACGTTTTGTGGTCAAGTGATATGGTGTGTACTTTTCTTTTGTTTTTATTACATTGTGGAAATTACATCTTGTCATACTCGTAATGTAAGGTTCCCATGGTTATTATTTCAGGCGAGCTCTGTTATTGCAAATCCATCTTTATAAGACTGCCTCGCTGGTCTAGTGGCCGCAAGCGCTACTGTTGAGCATGAGGTCTTGGGTTCGATTCCCGGGTCGCACAATATGTTATTGAGTTTTTCCATTTGGAATTTCTCAGTAGCGGCCAGGAGTCTGCATTTGTGGTTAATGGCGATAGGCTCGCTCCTATTGCATGGGACTTGAATATAACTGGCGAAATGTGAATGCACTTATTTACTACAGGTAACCCTTTGGGGATTACAGGCTTGCTGTTATGTATGTTCATGATCAAAGATTCTTTTTTAATAAATTTTCAGTTGAACTAACAAAAGGGCTCTCCCTTAATTCTGTCTGCTTGTCCCGTAGCCGCGTCTAGCCGCAAAGATAGGTAACTGTCTAGGACGATCACTGTAATCTAGTCTAGACTACAGTTAGAATATAGGCCGAAGTACAGGCAAACAGCTTATGTTTACATTTTGTCGAAAGTATCATTTTTGTTGACATATTTGGACTTTGAAGAGTTTACAGATTGTTTAGGAATTACATCAAATAATGAGAGCACCCACAATGGCTGGCACGTTTTTATGAATTTCTGTTAAAATCGACAGCTTCTTCCTTTGGTGTGTGACTGACCTGATGTCAGAATTTTTATGCCGCCCAAGGGCCTCTGACTTGGCTTCACATGCCTTCAACGTCGAGTTTTCCTTCACCGTTTTTGAATCAAGTGATAATTATACAATACGCACATGCATCCGAAAAGTCAGAGGTGCGTGCCTTGGGTTAGAACTTGAGACCTATGACTTGTCAGTTCGACGGTCACACCACTATGCTATCTAAGATTTAATGGTAATGGTCTAAGGAGGAAACAGATGCCATACTACGAGCCTCAATAATTACGTAGGTATATCGGGAATTACAATTTATCGAATTGATAAGTTAGATTTTTTAAATTGGTAACCTGTCACAGGCGTCTCTATAAGTACCTGGTAGATACCTACCTCCCTGTTTTTTTTTTGGGTTGGAATGTAAAATATCAAATAATTGGAACGGGAGAACGTGTCAGACTCCTACTGATTAAAACCCACCCGTGTTCCTTCAGTTGCCTGTATGTTGCCAGGGGCCACGTTATCCATTTCGGATTTTCCCGCGACCCCGGCAGGCATCGGCCCTAGCGGACCCCTTCAATCGTATTGACATCTCTTTGAGGCGCGCGTGGAACACAACGCGCCGTCGACCCGGGCGAGCTAACCATTGCTCACCGTCCGCAAGCCCGCGCCTACAGTGGTCGGGAATCGGCCTGCGATTCCCGACACCCAGGGCGTCTCCTGCGCGGTTAGGGGTGTGAGGTGCGAAATTTGTTCTTGCTCACGCATTCCACCTCCTCCTTTGCGAGCATTACTGCTCCGCAGAAGGAGGCAACGGCCTCCCATGCTCTCTCGCTACCTACCTACCCACCTATCTTGGGTACCTATTCAGTCAGTCTTGGTGCAGCCTGAATATGTTACATTATACATATTCTGTTCCACAACTAGGCAAAAGCCTCTCAACGTTCTTCCAGAATAGTCTATATCTAAAAGAGAGCACTAGTGACGCAATCGCCCCATCTACCCCATCACTTATCACTGCCCTTTGCTGACCTCTTAGAGTTCGTTTAACCCTGCGCAAGCGACGACAGGTGACTACACTAGTCTTCCGTTACAATTATAATAAAAACACACCCTTAAGGACTGTTAGTAGAGGAAAAAATACTTTAAAATGCATTTCCTATCAGCTGGGTTGAAACCAAGTTAGTTATTGCTACTATAGAAATGGTTTGAAATCACTTATGTTGATGAGGTTAAGGTTGAATTTTGTTTACAAAATGTTGACAACAGCTGCAATATAAAACAATTTTGTATATGCGGTCAGTAAAATTGGCTGATCTATTCTGTTTCATAAACAATAAGGTTCAATGTCGTTTGTGGTTTCAGTAATTGGAGTGTTTTCGTAAGGTTGCTTTTTGTGGCTAGGAAGTCCGAAGATTGGTTGGTTCCTAGTTACTTTGCAGTAACTTATTTTAGTCATAAAAAGACAAGGTACCGTTTTTGCATTAATATTTAACCGTTTTGTGCACATTGATCGGTAACATTTTATTAACGGACTTATTGGTCAAAACAACAAAACGGACTTATTTCACCAACACGAAAGCTCATGGACATGTGCATTCCTCCCACCCTCACCTTCGGAGCGCAAACATGATCTCTTACAAAGTGTCAAAAGTCAGCAGTTAGAGTCTGTCAATGGGCTATGGAACGAAGCGTACTAGGTGTCAAACTCACAGACCGCATTAGGATCTCTATACTTCGTTCCAAATCACAAATAGCAGATGCTGGCATCACAGCTGCTGGACTAAAGTGGAACTGGGCTGGCCACATCTGTCGCATGTCGGAGTAGCAATATGCAAAAATCACCACTCAGTGGATTCCAAATAGAAGGAAACGACTACGCGGCAGACCCAGAAAGAGATGGCCAGATGAGCTGGACTCCTTCTTAAAGGATTGGCCCGCAATCGCAGTAGACTGGGAAAAGTGGAAAGATAGAAGGGAGGACTTTGCCCTGCAGTGAGACTACACAAGATTATACTAATATAATAATAATTAATAGAACCGTATGAAAAATACCCGGTTTGACGCAGAGTTGCGGGCACCTGCCCGTATTACCAATTATCTTGCTTAATAGGAGCACTTTTCTTTGATATCTTCATGGATATAACTTTTCGTCTGGGGAAATATGAAGATATATCCAATGCTTGCTGTGCTCCGCGGTTTCACCCGCATAAGTCTCGACCCCGTGAAAATATCGGGATAAAAAGTATTCTATGTTCTAACTCAGGTCATGGTCTATCCATGTGCCAAATGTAATCCAAATCCGTTCAACCGTTTTAGCATGAAAGCGTAACAAAAAAAAACAGTGGCACTCCGGGAGTGCCGACAGAAGCGAAAAATTTAAAAAAAATCGGCACCGCTGTAATCAACGCGTTGATATCTTTTACTCTACGGTGTCGGTAACAGGTCGCAAAATCAATGGTTTAGTCCCATCTCAAAAGTGCCCAACGCACCTAAAGATGTTTTCACTTCAACAAACAAACTCCCTTTCGCATTTATACCTAATATAACTTTTTTTCTTTTTTTTTTTTGGGTGGGAAATATTCAAATAACTTCTCCCGCTCTGGGTGGAGCGAGAGGGCGTGTCAGACTCTTACTGACTAAAACCCACCCGTGTTCCTTCGGTTACCCTGTTGCCGGGGGGCCACGATTTCCCTTTCGGCCCATATTCGCAGCACCGGCAGGCATTGGCCCTAGCGGACCCCTTCAATTCTGCTGACATCTCTTTGAGGCGCGCGTGGAACACAACGCGCCGTCGACCCGGGCTTGGTCCTTATCGGACGGCGAGCTACCTATTGCTCACCGTCCGCCGTATAACCTAGGATTGTGTATTTGACAGACTTCTAAAACCTGATATTGTTCTTCCAAGTAGGTAACTGTCTACCTAGTACCTATCTCTGGGTGGGGATTCAAGATTTACTAACTATAGTACCTACTCGTATTTAGAACCTGGACAAATGTACGGCAATACATTGCACCAACTTTAATATTCAAGAATGCTACGGTTTCCTCCAAATGAGAGAGCGGTGGCCGCCAAATAACGGCCGCAATGACGGCCGTCATGAAAATTATGGCAGCTGGGTTTGACTTTACAAAGCTCTCTAGGGAAACACGCCAACTTACTTTTATAAATAACGTTTCAATGCCGTCATTCGACGATAAATTGCGGCCGCTATGTGGCGGCTACCGCTCTTCTAGGATACCGTAGCTTGACGTTCGCACCGACGTACCTAATAAGATCGCGGTAATTTTTTTCGTGCACTTGATTTTCAACGCTCTGCTTAGCGCCGAGAGTTGAAAATCCAACTGAGTGTTTTTTCTACACGCTGCGCTGGGACGAGAGTGCGTCCAAGCGCGTTCAATTCTCAACGCTCGGCTTAACACCGAGAGTTGAAAATCCAGCGCGCGATAAAATCCCGCCGCGATCTTATTACGTCCGTGCGTACGTCGGCTAAAAGTTTATTAGTTTTACGATAAAAGTTTGACTATTGAAAAATACTTTACTATAACGTTACTTAGATATACGCTCACAACTTCCTTTCGATGCCGAATGTCTACAGAAAAGATAATACAACTTCCTTTCGATGCCGAATGTCTACAGAAAAGATAATTTCCTTTCGATGCCGAATGTCTACAGAAAAGATAATTTCATAATACAATCAATTTCAAAATCATCATCATTTAAGCTCAAAAAAACTTCAATTCAACTATTATCAAACACTCCACCGTTACGTAATTATACAGGATGCTCAATTTCGATATCATTGTCATCGGAAATGACTTCACCCTTATAATAGGTACGCACGTGCCATAGACTAGAAAAAGTAAAAAGTTCGTTAGAGCATGTGTTAGCTATGCTTTCAAATTGTTATTTTTATGAATATTTAGAGAGCAACCTGTTGTTTTGTTGATTTTCTTTATTTTAACGTTTATGTCACGGCTGTCATAGTATAAAATTTTCGTTTTATATTATATAACAGCCACACGGGTCAATTGAAGGTTAAGCTACGCTTGCCGCGGTCGGTTAGTGGATGGGTGACCATATATTACGTATATCCACACCCCTCTGTGATTCGGAAAGCATGTTAAGAGCGTTTATACCAAAAGTTGGCAACATCGCAAATAGCTGTCAAATATTTACCTGTTTTGATTAATTTGGCAATATTACTGTATCCATGGAAATATAAAATGTGGCTAACTAGCGAACTAAAATATTGATTATGAAATGCAATAATTAATATCATAACCTAAAAGCCTTTTTTACTCCTAAAACGATTACAACATCAAATTCAGTGTTATAATTGCAATTCATTGTTAATATTCTAGTTCGCTAGTTAGCCACATTTCTTATTTCCATACAGTAATATTGCCAAATTAATCAAAACAGCGAAATATTTGACATCTATTTGCGACGTTGCCAATTTTCAGAATAAATGCTCTTAAGCCGTTGATCCCGGCTGGCATTCGTAAATCTTTGACAGTCATTACGGGTAGTCAGAAGCCCGAAAACCTGACAACCAGTCGTAACTGGGTTGTGGAGGTCAGATAGGCAGTCGCTCCATGTAAAATACTGGTATTCAGCTGCATTTTGTTAGACTGGAAGCCGACTTCAACATGGGAAAAGGCTAGGCAGATTTCTAGAATAAAAATGCACAGAGGTCGCGAATTCAATGACCATTTATTGCACTGTTGATGTTAACACTTTCCTGGCAAAAACTTTTATGTTTAGTTAGAGTGACTTTAATGCTGTTAATCACACCAAATAAAGTTTTCTTTTCTGGAAAGATTATCAGCAGTAAACTCACTCGCATCTGGATTCCTCAACGGTAAATTCAAATTCAAAATATTTTATTTCACATAAACCTACATGGGCACTTATGAAACGTCAGAAGCTAGGTGCACGGTTCCAATTGGTCGTTTCCTATGGAGAAGAGCCGGCAAGAAACTCCATGGTAGAATTACCCATATAATCTAACTTAACCATACTATTCATTCTTCCATACTAATATTATAAATTCGAAAGTAACTCTGTCTGTCTGTCTGTATGTTACCTTTTCACGGCTAAACCACTGAATGGATTTCGATAAAATTTGGCAATGAGATAGATGGCATCATAGTGAGTTTGTATGTAGGGGCTAATCTTCAAAACTACTGATCTGATTCTGAATATTCTTTAATTAATGGGAAGCTACAGTATTGCTTAGCTTCATAAGATATATTTGTAGGTAAAACAAGAAATTTAACGCGTACGAAGATGCGGGCAGAAGCTTAGGTGGTAGCCATAAAAATAATCCCGCTGTTTAAAATATTGTAAAAAAAAATCCGACACAGTCTTAACAATAACCGACCGAGCATCGAACTTATTGACCAGCGATGACATTTAGCGCCGCAAAAAAATCACGAATAGCACGTGGCAACACACCTGCTAACCCTTAGGGTTGTCACGCGAACATTTTAACTTTAAATTTGTGGTGTATCGTGTCGTGAGTAGCTGTACTGTAAATACAGTGAAAAGTGAAAGATATTTATTATAAGGCGATATTCTTTTGTTAAATTTTAGGGTTACAATTGTTTGCACTTACAGAGCTGTCTAGTTCCAAAAGGTTGAACATTATTTTTAGTAGTATTTTATTAAGTCAATACGGTATTACTACGCACACGGCATTGTAACCACAAAAGCATAAAAAATACAAAACAATAAAGCTATTTTTTTACGTTTTTTTTTGTATACTTATTAATTAATGCACAATTTAAAAAAAAAGTCTATAAAAAATGTGAGATTATATAACTTTATTTATTCTTTTTTTCTTTACTTAAATAAATAAATAAAATCATTTTATTTCAGATAACACTAAAAGATCCATAAATTATTAGAAACAGTTTTGCATTTAAAATACTATTGTTAGTAACTTAAACTAAAGACTATTATTTTATGAGAAGCCCACCGAACAACAAGGCAAAACAAGAAATGGTAAATAGTATAACTATGGTGTAAGTCTTCGCACAAATTGCCTTATCATGGCGAAGGAAGTATCTGCCGCCACAGCCTTCAGGAATTTTAGCCTTTAATTTCTCAGTAGCAGCCCAGAGTCTTGATTTGTGCCCGCCTATGACCCGGCGAAATGTTGGTGTACTATTAAGGTACATCTCTGCGTAAACTTTCGGGGATATACAAACCTGATGTTTATGTGTTTATGGAAGTACTTTGGTTTTTCGATATATTTACTATGACATTTAAGTGCTTATCTATACGTACATACTTTATAAATACAAACAAATAAATAAAATTGATGTGTCTGTTTGTCATGTCAAAATAACAGCCTTTTACTTAATGCAGAAAGTATACATAAGTAAGTACGGTAATTTTTGTCTGTCTGTCTATCTGTTTGTGCCGGCTAATCTCGGAAGCGGCTGGACTGATTTTGACGAGACTCACTGGCAGATAGCTGATGTTATAAGAAGTAACTTAGGCTACTTTTATTTTAGAAAAATAATTAGAGTCCACACGGGCAAAGCCGCGGATAGCAGCTAGTTTTTTATAAATAAAAATAATTTTATTTATACAGAACTCAGACACAGTTATAAATAGACTGCCAGAAGAAATTCCGTGAGGCATAAAATACTGTTTTAAGCTTTTTCTGTTTTTGTGTGAATATTGTATGCCATATCCTGTGTCAAATAAATTATTTTCTTTTTTTCTCTTCTTTTAAATATTCACGTGACAGCCCTTAACTAATATAATCGTGATGCAGTGCAATTATAATAAGGGTTGTGGGTGATAGTTTTTTAATTTAAGGCTTTCAAAGGTCAAATGGAGTTGATGGGGTTAAAAAAAGATTTACCAAGTATATACTGGACTTTGTGGTTTCAAGAATAGGGTGGGTTAAGCCTAAGTCTGTATTTCATTTTATTATTTAAATAAACGTGTTTATATTGTTAAATTAAAACACTTATCCATTTAAAATAACAAATGTAGCTTTTATAAGTAGTGCCTATTAAATTTGATTGAAATCGCGACTATTATAAAAAGTCCAAAATAACTAACCTAATTAATATTAAATGTACCTAATTTAACAACTGTTTTTATTGAAATCATTAATCAAAAGCGCAAAAGTTCAAAATTAGAATAAACACTGTGATAAAAAATTATTTAATGTCCGTCCCTACGCGCTAGGGCTGTGCGTCATTTAAATGTAAAATATTCACTGTTTTAACAACAGGTGCTCAATTTATGTGGGAAATGTTGGTTATTTGCATACCAATGTAATGGTAGTCTGTCGGTATGTTGGTACCTGGTAGGTTGGCACTTAGTTTGTGAGTAATTGCTGCAATTTTGTGAGAAGTTTGAGATTATTGCTGGTTTTAATAGGCAAATTTTTTTTTTTCGTTTATTGTGGTTGATAAGATGTCATGTAGTTAAAAAAAAAATAATCCTATTAAAATAACAAAATAATCATAATGAATAATTATGGATTTCTTTCTGTCTAAAAAAATACTTGATAAAAAACACAACCGTTAATAATCGAAATTACCAACTTACTTCGTTAAAAAGAATTATAATTACTGAACTAAAACAAATAATATTACTCTCTTCTTGACTTGGAGAATCAACCCTAATTTACATCCAAATAAATCACTTAACACAGCCCTAACGTCTTTCGGCGCGAAGGGCGGCGCGTGCGCTGGATTCCGTTACGTCAGGTGATCCCATCAATTAGATTAATTAACCATCATACCAGTTGCTAGTCTGTACTGAGAAATTCGACATAAAGCTAGGTTTCTAGTACCTGTTTGAAGTTTTTTTTATATATTTTAATCTGAAATACTATAAGGAAGAAGGTTAGTCTAGTCAATAATGTTAGTGTTCACATATAATAAATAATAATAATAAATAATAAAATAAATTTATTTCTCTCTCCACAAAGGTTGGCTTAGAATTAACATCTTAGGACTAGACAATAAACGTAGACAAAAAAGCTCCTTTGCGAGAGACTGGAGTCCGTACTAGGGAAACCCTGTGTTACGGATCTCCAGGCTCCCAGTGTTTAGGTCATCATTAGGTACATAGCAGAAGTTTAAAGTACAAGCACAATCATTTGAGCTTAGATTATATAATATAATCTAAGCATTTGAGTTTCTATGAAATAGAAGCATATGAGGGAAAACAGTTAAAAAATAAAAAATTATAACGGAAAGAATACAAAAATAAAATTAAAAAAAATTATTTTTTTTACAAAAAACAAAAAAAAAAAAATATAAATAAAACAATTGGTAAAAGACGTTGCGTGTGTGGTGCGAGATGTATGAGTGTACGGTGTACTATGCGGTGTGTGTGTGTATGGACATATGAACCGAAGTTTGGCCCATGAAAAGTTCAGTGTACCGAATTTTAGTCCATCACTAGTGTTTTATGATTGTGATTACAAGCTGATAAAAGCCCTAATCTGTTTCTATAAGTTAACGTTTTTCCCGCCATTCAAGTTGAAGAGGTCAATGAATTTCATTCATTTGTTTTTTTAAACACTCAGTAAGTAGTTTGGTCAGGAAACTGTTATCAGTACAGATGCTAAAGTACTTTATTTCAGGGATACTGTAGTAATAGAAAACTAGTGACAGCATAGTATATTAAAAAATCGCCATTTTCCAAATCAAAGAGATTTCTTTTATGGCTCAGTGAAAAAAAACTCCCTGTCATCCCACTCAAAAATGGCTTCCTAAATCAAACCTTTTTTTGTTATTTGACAAACAAATTGACGTCCCACAAAAACCGTCTCAATAAATCACAAGCCACTTCTAACGTGTTTTGGCGGCAAGACGATAGTCGCGTGCGCAGGATTCCGTTAGCGCGTCAGGTGTCCCGCAGGTGGGTATAACGACCTTAGGGTAGTCACCCCTACGATTTGAGTACGTTTTTTAGATGATACAGGCTTGTAACGAACGTTTTGTAGGTTGAAGACCTCTGGTGATAGGGAGATAAGGGGATTTCTAATTAGAGGTAATACGTTAGTTGTCAAGGTAAAAAAAAAAGAAATTCTATTTAGTCCGTCTTCCAGATAATAAAAAAATATTAGACACGTATTTTTTGCTTTATCATATTAATCAAAAATAACTTAGAAAACATGCATTAAAGTTGGGGAGTGGGAGCTCGCTACGTCACAACTCAGTATTAAATCAAGCAAGGCGTGACGTCATGCCACATTTTAACTGAATGTATCGTCGTAATCTTTTGATTACGTCAAAAAAGAAAAATACAAGTACAATATTTTCTTTAATAATCTACAAGACGGTTAAAAAAAAATTGGACACAGGGCTATTAGGGAGAAAAAAATATTCTAGAATAACATGTACAATTTAATTTTAACTTAATTTTTTTTAACTTTATTTAACATTCATTCAAAATTACAATAAGGAGGTATCGTTGGTCCCAAACTAGGCACAGCTTGTATATTGGCCACCATTTAATATGTACAACATTTTGATAATTTTTAAATAAAATAAAATTTGAAATTGGCTACAAAACTATGCTCATGCTAGAGCGGGCTATGCTCGAAGTTTCTTTGAAAATCAGGAATGAAATTATCCGGAAAGAACCGGAGTTACCGACATAGCTTGCAGAGTAAGCAAGCTGAAGTGGCAGTGGGCTGGCTATGTTTGATGAAGGACCGATGGCCGGTGGAGCAGACGAGTCCTGGAGTAGAGACCGCGAACGTAGTGTAGGACGCTCCCCAGCTAGATGGACCGACGATCTTAAGAAGGTGGCTGGGATAGACTGGATACGGAAGGCGGAGGACCGGGTGTTGTGGCGCAGCCTGGGAGAGGCCTATGTCCAACAGTGGACTGTGATAGTTAAACCACCAGCTAAAAACGGCATCATTTTCAATAAATTTGTGTAGATTTTTAAAGCTTCGTAGGTATGTTTGAATATGGAGAAGCTCGTGGCTAAGTAATAACAGCCGCACGGATCGATCCATCAGGTTAAGCTACGCTTGCCGGGGTTGGTCCGTGGATGGGTGACCATCTTTACATAGCGAGGCTCTTCCGTGCTTTGGAAAGCACGTTAAGCTGTTGGTCCCGGCTGTCATTTTTGGATCTTTGACAGTCGTAACGGTTCGTCAGAAGTCAGAAAATCTGACAACCAGTCTTACCAAGGGGTATCGTATTACCCAGTTACTGGGTTGTGAAAGTCCGATAGGCAGTCGCTTCATGTCATATACTAGTATTCAGCTGCATCCAGTTAGACTGGAAGCCGACCCCAACATGGGAAAAGGCTAGGCAGATTGAGGTAAGTTTGAATATGATTTTTACCTCTCTATTTTTTTATGTTATCTCTGCGAAGTAACTAAAAACATAATTATTCAAACCCTATTATGTTTTTTACTAAAGATAACTAGAAATCATGGCAAAATTATACCATAAGTCTAAAAACACAAAAAAAAAGAGACATACATCTTTGAATTGACCTACCCCATCAGACGGCACACATGCTTCGGTAATTTTATAACTTAATCTTATTTTAGGAATTACAAATTTTCAGTCACTAAACGCTAAGATATCCTCTGATTGATGCTAAATTCAATGGAAGAATAATAAAAGGAACTTAAAAATCACAAATTCATTCCGTGCGTGCAAGCAAATACAAACAATTGATAAGAAAAAAAAATCGATAGGCAGTAAACAGTTGTCATCATTAGGTTATAGGTTCATCGACCTCAATTAACACCATCATTACAAGACAATGGGACAAAAACTATCGCTGATGATTGAATAATTACTGCTAAGAAAAACACTATTAATGATTTCCTTTTACTTTGAGGAAATAAGGGAGTGATGCGCTTAACCTTTGAAAAGGACCTCTAAAACTTTAAAGATATCTTTCTAAAAGTCCTTGTGAAACGCCAACATGATATTCCAGCCTATAATTTTCCCATTGCAAAGCAAATGCCTCTCTATGAAAAGAGGCATATGCACGAGGAAGGCACGAGCATTGATCACCACTTCACTACCCTTGCTCAAGACGGATTGGCGATTTCAGATTTATCCATACATATATATATTTAAATTAAAGATCTGTTTGTAATGTCAAAATACCAGTTTTTTACTAAATGCATATACAGGGGGGCGGGGACTTGCCTGCTGAGGTTGCGGGTTTGTCCGAAAGGGTTACCGTAGCCCCTGGCAACATACAGGCAACTGAAAGAACACGGGTGTGTTTTAGTCAGTAAGAGTCTGACACGCCCTCCAGCTCCATCCAGAGCGGGAGAAGTTATTTGATAATTTCCCACAAAAAAAAAAAAAATTGACAAAGTAAGTTTTTTTTTTAATAACCGACGAAAAATTTCAACGCATTGGGGTTCAGTATCATGTACTGAATCCGAGGTAACAGTTTTCGCGTCGATGTCCACTGTCACCCTGTGTACGAAAATATATACGGAAATTATAAAAAAAAAAATTTGGCTCTTTTGCTCTTTTATTCCGTCTAATCTCCGAAACGGCTGGACCTATTTTGATTGGACTTTCACTGGCAGATAGAGATAGCTAATTTTATAGTAACTTAGGCAACTTTTATAGAAAAAGGATTTAAGGTCCATGTGGGCGCAGCCGCGTAAGTTAATATCAAGATTGACCTGGACCTGTCGAACCCAGGAACTCACGCGCATCAGTCAACAGTCAATTTTAATTTAAAATACCTTCTGCCTTAACGTAACAAAATGACTAACGACACACAACTTCTTCAAAGTCGGTTATATCGTTACATTGTCCGGTAAGACAGGAAACGTAACAGAGGGGAGACTTCTTATATTGCAATTAACTTGTTTTAACCGTTTGCGGAGAAATTACCATCTACACGAGAACATAATCTTGGACATCACGCCAAGGGGGTAAGCAGAATAGTTAGGTCATTAAATTGAGGTAAATGTCACTGTTGTAAAAAATTCAGGGTGGTAAATTAATTAAATTACATAACTCGTGTAGACTTAGTAAAACCTGATAGTTGTGATAATAGATAAGAAGTTCTTGAGTTATGAGCGCAATTATACGGACAGACAGGCTAGGATAGGTAAGATTAAAAAACTCACACACATACATGAACACTGAAAACATTACAGTCCTTTTTGGGCAGTCGTTTTAACAAATACTACAATTAGGTTAGAATTTATTGTGAAAACTAGCTGCGCCTCGCGGTTTCACCCGCAGAAGTCGATCCCGTGGGAAAATCGGGATAAAAGTATCCTATGTGTTAATCCAGGTTATAAACTATCTGTGTACCAAATTTCATCCAAATCCGTTCAGCCGTTTGAGCGTGAAGAAGAGACAAACATACACACACACTCACAAACTTTCGCCTTTATAATATCAGTGTGATAACATAGACATACAAAAAAAAACACTCCGGGAGTGCCGAAAGAAGTGAAAACTTGAAAAAAAATCGGCACCACAGTAATCAACGCGTTGATGTCTTTTACTCCACGCACAGTGGTCAATCAATGGTTTAGTCCCATCTCAAAAATTCCCAACGCGCCTAAAGAAGTTTTCACTTCAAAAAAAAAAGAGAAAATTCTCAAAAGCAACCCAGAGTCTGAATTTGTACCTTTGCTAGCAATAGGAACGCCACTGATTTATACATTGAGGACGTGCAACAAAAGATGTACACAAATTAAGAGATATTAAGTAGATTCAGTTTTAGTAATGTGCACTCCTTCAATTGCAGGAGGTGACAGCATGTTTTAAATTATCCATTAAATTAACTGCAAACTTTATTTTATCAGTATAAAAATGATAAAATAGACAAAAATATGAAAAACAAACACATGAGCTCATTTGCTTTTTTTCATGGGAATTAAAATAATAGGCGATTTGTTTGAAATGAAGAGATCCGTAGGAGAACCAAGGTAGCCGACATAGCCCGAAGAATTGCCAAACTTAAGTAGCAATGGGCAGGGCACATTGCTCGCAGAACAGGTGGCCGATGGGGCCGAAAGGTTCTGGAGTGACGACCGCGTACCGGGAGACGTAACGTTGGAAGGTCTCCCACAAGGTGGACCTGGTGAAGACCGCAGGAATCCGCTGGATGCGAGAAACACAGAACCGGTCGAAGTCAGTTTTTCATATTCAAATATCTTTATTTATCATCGTTACAATAAACAAAAATGCACTCATCCTAAGACACATTAACTCATTAAAATTACGACACTTTATGAGGCTAGCGATACACCTTTCAAAGCTTTTAAAGGGATTTTTTTATAACTGTTAACAACATAAACATAATACACAGTAATAATAATGACATTTGCGCAAATTATTTAGTTACTTATAATTTACTGATTGCATGTAGGTAAACAAGCAAAAAAAATTTAACAAAAAAAAAAAAAAAAATATCAGGAACCGGTCGAAGTGGTGGTGTTTGGGGGAGGCCTATGTCCAGCAGTGGACGTCTTTTGACTCAAATGATGTTGGTATACAATACACTTCTACCCACCTTGTCGAGGAAAACGAGCGCTGTGTTATGAGAACAAGCTATTTTTACTCAATTATTTAGTTTTTAAACTGAAGCTACACAGTCACTGATGACTATGTGTCCTTGACGCGCCTCTCCTAATCACTTTATATGTCTGTACCTATTGTTGGTAGACTAGTCATAGATTCTTCATGCATCTACATGTTGTGAGGTCGACAGAGTCTGTTAAAATAGTCTAGAATATTATATTATGAGATTCTTCCAATAGTTTCGACGATTCGATCAAATACAGCCCATGTTACTCCGTGATAATGTAGCTTTCTATAAGTGAAATATTTTTTTCACTCCTCTTGCTCAAAATATCCGTCATTGTAGCGTAACAGAGCGGGGAAAAAATAGCATATCTTGCTCTAGGGGAAAAAGTAATTTTTGTCTGTAACCAACGAGCCTACAAAAACGAAAAAGTCTTTATTCTTAAGTAAAACTAGCTTTTTATTACCGCATACCGGGATAAAAAGTTTCCTTAAAAATTCAGATTGAACAAATTGTACTCGTATATTTAGAAAAATAAAATAAACTATTTAATATTGTACTGTCTGTCACAGAACTGTATATTTTGAACCGTTATAGGTGGGTAGACACTTGAAGTTTTCACAGAGTTTGTATTACTATGGAGAAGGGCGCGGGCGGGCGTTTTGGGGGATCGTCTTATATAATTTTGACGTTGAAAAAGTATCGATTCTCAGCCTAGTTTGAATAAATGACTTTTGAATATTTTCAATTAGATATTACCCACTTAAAATGCTGGTAACGTGTTACAAAAAATACACGACTTTTATGTAACCAAAGTTCAAGAACAGTTCTAGGTCACAATCTCACACACACACACACATTTTTTTTGAACAACTTTGAACCACAGACTAGTAATCGAGACTAACCCACAAACCAACAATGTAAGTGCTAGTTCACACGAGCGTTCCCACGCGTCAATGTCTAGGGCGCGCGTGTGAAACACCTTAACAATGACGTAATGTTATGTCATGAGCGCGAAAGGAAAAATGCTTTTACTTTGACTTTTGTTGGTTATGTTAGACGAGATTATGTCAGGAAAGAAAAAAAAAAGAAAATGGTGAAACTTTTTACCGAAAAAAAATTATCACTTTCACAGAGTTTGGTAACCATTCTTATAATCCAGCTTTGGAACCTGATTTATTAACCCTTATTAGTCTAGAACGCATCGAGGCACTCGCGGCTTACTAATAACAGCCGAACGGGTCGGTCCGTGGATAGGTGACCATTTTTACATACCGAGACTCTTCCGTGCCTCGGAAATCACGTTAAGCCGTTGGTCCCGGCTGTCATTCATGGATCTTTGACAGTCGTTACGGGTCGTCAGAAGCCCAAAAGCCTGACCCCAGTCTTACCAAGGGGTATCGTATTACCCAGTAACTGGGTTGTGGAGGATAGATAGGTAGTCGCTCCATGTAAAATACTGGTATCAGCAAAATGTATCAAGCAAATTAAGTCAAAAGTATTCAATTTACATAATTATGATATTTTCCCCAAAATCATAAAACCAAATAAATCCAGGAAACAACAATTTGAATACCGACACGGGAATCGAACTCTGAACCTACCCTCTATTAATTATAATGTCAATCGTTTGCACTCACGCGAACCTGGGGCGCATGACCATTGACCATTGGAATGTAAGGGTTACCCTTGTAACTAAATATGGTAAATGGTGTAATTTGAATAAGGGTGGAAATTACCAATTAACTTCTAAATAGGTGGGAATTTGTTACAACTATTTGTTTTCATTAAAAACAAAATGGGGCAAATTTTGGGTGAGACATTGGGAATTTTAAGAATAAAGAAAATTTTATAAAAAAAAAAGTAATGTATGCGGTTGCCCCCACTTACTTAAATAATTAAATAAGCATTTCGACTGTAAAATAAATTTATTAAGTGGACGGAAATTTGGATTTTCACAGAAGATTTTTGTTTTTTAATAAAACAACACCGTTTCATCGAGACATAATCTAACCCAGGCGGGTTTTTGACTTAACCCTTCACACACACTTAAAACTACTTCGTAACTGGTCGTTACACTTTACCTCATCAAGTTTTAAAAATAAAATAAAAACGAATCTACTAAAAAGCGAGTTTTTAACGAGAAACCCTAGTACAACAAAGGGTAAACCAATTATAACCATTTTTTCACTAGACTGCGCTTACGCAGGGGTTCGTCGCAAATCTACCGGAAAATTACTATTGTTTACAAAATAACTCATTTTTACATTTTATTTTTGACGACTCGCTTCAATGGTAATCGGTGGCTTGCGAAAAATATAATTTGTTTAAGAACGTTTTTTTTCAGGAAAGTTATTATTTAGGTTACTTAAGTTAGGTTTAGATAATGGTTTAGAGAAAATAGAGCAGTTTTGTTGGAGTGGTATAATTATTTGATTAACTTAAAATGATCCAGTCTTACCAAAGGTTATCGTGTTACCCAGTAACTGGGTTGTGCAAGTCAGATAGGATGTCACACTTTTTTTTTGCCGCCATGGCTGAACAGGAACAGGAATGAAAATCAATCAGAATTTGAATGACACTATTTTCCAGATTGATTTCAGAGAGATTTCTGTTCTAAATCTATAAAGAGCGAAGAGAGCAGTGGAGGCCCCGTGGTAATAGTACTTACGAGTTGTAGGTCGTGGGTTAGAACCCAAGCAGGCGAATTACTTTGTGTAAATAATTTCATCACCACTGCTCTCAAAACGGTAAAGGAAAACATCGTGAGGAAACCGCCATGTTCTAGAATCAAAAATTTCAAGACATGTGATATCTACCAATCCGGACTAGGCCCGCGTAGTAGACTACAACCCACTCCCTCTCGAAGAGAGGAGGTCTATATCCTAGCAGTGGGAACGTTATAGGCTGATTTATTAATTTTATTTAATTTTATTAATTTTAAGAAAACTTACAGTTAGTACATTCGAGTAGTCAGAAGTAATATGTAGAAGAAGGCCAATTACAAGTTTCCACTCACATATACTTATGTATAAAATTGACAAAACGGTACAAACAGCGTGAGAGTAAAACATAGAAACAACTGAAGAGAATAAACAAAGATAATAGTAGTTTATGAAACTGTTGCATAATGAGGGGTATTGGCGAGGTTTTTAATAGTATCACACGAATGTTTTAATGCCTAGTTATGTGCAGTTTCATACACTACTTTATCTACTTTCATACATTGGGATTGAACCTAATACAAAATAAAAGATCAAAGTTAAAGATCAAGAATAAGTTTGAAAAATCCCACGAAATTCAGTACAACTGCACAAATGAATGTCGTCTGCACCAGCACATCACCGCACAAATGCGCTACAGCGGGTGCTGCTGTCCCCCGTTTAAACGTTCCAATGCAAAAGTTGATGGAAACTCCTCGGTGATATTAACTTCTTGGAATAGCCCTGTTTCGTAACAGAAAAAAAAAAGTTTTATAGCATTATTTTGTTGTATGATTCTATTTTTAAATTTCGGTATTGTGTTCATAAAGTATGTCAATATAAACTCGTTTTGAATTTTATAATTCGAATATTACGCTATGAGAGTAGATAAAATACATGACGCAACAATGTTAATCTTCAAATAAAAAGTTACTTAACATTTTTTTTAATTTCTGGACACTATTCGTAAATAAATTAAGCTCAAGATCCCGGCACGCCTTATTAAACATTCGAAATGCTCTTAAAATATATGTATTATGCCTATAGATAGTTTTCACAATAGGTACATGAAGGAGATGAGGTCTCCGAAGAAACACAGATGCAACACGGAGTCCAATCCTGGCCACCAGCTCAGGAACGTCAGTAGACCCGTTCATTATACTAAATAGGAAAGCAAGGTCTGCAATTATCCTCCGCTCGTGTAAAGGAAGAATATGAAATTTCTTTCACCGACTAGTATAGTTAAGAAGATAAGTATTTGAACGTTATAGACTTATCAGGATGTGTTGAAACATATTCATCAGTCTACAAAATTCAACGCCAATTAGGCGAAACAGGTTTTCCTTTGTTAAAAAAACAACAAAAGAGTTTCGAGAAATCATTTTCGGATTAGCGATGTTATCGTGACGTGTCCTTGGGTTTTCTGTCGGTATTTACATACGTACATAGTTTTATGTATGGGTGTTGTATGATACATAGTGCTACACGTCAGTTGAACCTGACTGTAACCTGTTTGTGAATATAGTTTGGGGATTTTGGAGACATTTTAGTTCATATTTTTTCCTGTCCTTATATCAATACGGTAGTTGCCTAGTTAAAAAAAAAGAAATTCTATTTAGTCCATCTTTCAGATAATAAAAAAATATTAGACACGTATTTTTTGCTTTATCATATTAATCAAAAATAACTTTAAAAACACGCATTAAAGTTGGGGAGTGGGGGCTCGCTACGTCACAACTCAGTATAAAATCTAGCAAGGCGTGACGTCATGCCACATTTTAACTCAGTGTATCGCCGTAATCTTTTGATTATGTTAAAAAAGAAAAAAATACGTGTTCAATATTTTTTTATAGTATACAAGACGGACAAAAAAAATTTGGACACAGGCCTATTTATTTGGGTCGACGAAGTTACCCTCTTTCTAGCTATATCATCATTCATACATTCTAGGTCTTCCCCTACTCTTAGCCATCCATATTCATACTCAAAACTCTTCATATTTTAGCTATTCCATTTTATTAGGAAAACTTACAGCCAATTAAAAAAAAACAGTAGCACTCCCGGAGTGCCGACAGAAGTGAAAACTTGATCAAGATCGCCTTAGTGGAAGAAAATTACTTGTATAGAACATTGGTCCGTAACCTTATCTAAATAAAGAGCACAATTACGTTAACAAAAAAAAAGTACTTCCGAAACCTTTAAAGTAAAAATACTTCCATAGAACTTTGATCCATGACGATCCATGATCCATGATATAAATAAAACAATTATTGTTTTTCCCATCTCAAAAATACCCAACGCGCCTAAAGAAGTTTTCACTTCAACAAAGAAAAACTAAAATACATAACCAACCGGACATGGGTTTGATGATTATATCAATCAATAAAATAGCTTTAAAAAACACACTAGTGCATGACATAAATAAACCTATACCTACTTATCCAAGATATCGACTTGCAATCTCAAAATCAGGAAGTACTTATTGCTAAGAGGCGTGTGTATAAAACTGTGTTCTATGCAGAAAAATCTTGTATACATGCTTAAAGTCATTCATGTATTCATGCCACTGCTTACAAATTCCTTAAAACAATATTTCATAATGGAAGGCACAAATTATTTAAAAACATTTTTTTAATAATACCTAACTGCTTCAAAAAATCCGTCAATATACAGCCTAAACGTTTGTCGCCCTACTTTAAATTAAAGATACCTTTGTCTAGTTAGTTCAACAATTATTTTGTCGGTTCAATGTCACAGTTTTTTCGTATATACGTCACTCATATATTCGACGCCATTTGCAGCCGCCATGTTGTATTTTTACGAATTTTATGAGTCATTTTATTTTCGGTTTATCATGTATAACGATAATAATTACCTATGTTTCACGATACAAGCAAGTCGGGACCAAAATAGAAAAATTAATCTGTTCTGAACAGGAAATTCTTCCTTCCTAATTATTCTTCTTTCCATATGCAATTTACTAACCATTTTAAATGATTAATTTTGACTAACACTTAAGATAATGTAATAAGGATCTAAACGAAACAACACGAAACTCAGTTTTTGTTTTTCGATATTCAGTCGACTTTCAGATGATCCCTCACATTTTTAGTTTAATTTCTGTAATTTTATCATCTACTCAGGTACACACTATAAAGTAACATCTATATAATTTAAACCAGCGCTAGGGCTCTGTCTCACAAAGGGTCACAGCATTATGCTGAGCGATGGCCGTTTTACGTGGATGTGACGCATATTTTCCCCAACTTGTTTTTTTTTTTATGTTCTTTCTTTGCGTCATGTTTACCACAAATAAACATATTATCTTTCTTACTTTATTAAACCTATGGTTACTTTTTTCTGCCCATTCAACCCAAAACGATAACTAGTGTGAACCTCACAAACCGATCACGTTAACACGATTACTAGAACCTTAAAAATAACATCAAAACCCAAACATATAATCAAATAGCAGTCACTACTGAATTTGTTAAAAAAACAAAGTTAATAATGACACTTATAAACGTGGGAAACTGTCGACACCTTCGCTGAGCTTAACTATACAATAATAATGTTTAATCTTATGAAAAACAACGAAGAATTTAAGAATTTTGGGGACACTGTTCTTGGATTTGAGGGATTTGACGAGACATTTATTCTCAACTCAAACTCAAAGCATTAATTACAATAAAACCATTTACTTGGCACTTTTTAACCGTCAAAGAGTCGGTCAGTCAGAAATATATGAAGCTAGTTGCCCATTCCAAAGTGTAGTAGGTACCTATGGAGAAGAACGGTCAAGAAACTCCACTCCACTCCACATATTTATAAAACGATGAAGCATTTTTTTCAATACACAATGTAACACTAAAATATGTATATTACGTACATGTATATTTATGGAAAAAGAAATAGACACGAGCTCATAGAGCTCATAGGGCATCAGAAAATTCGTCAACATCGCTTTTAGTGGGAAAAGTGCCCAAAATACTGGCAGCATTGCCACTTTACATGGCAACGCTGATTCTTTAGCCTAAAAATAGACAAGCCCTTTTCACGTGAAGAGTCAACCAACCGCGCTTGGAGATGTCCCGAAATATTCGATGACACGGCCCTAGTGTTTCAACCCCAAACGGCTCAAATACCACTCCCAATACAGTTATTTTATTTGCGCCGAATTAAGAAGAATTTAATGACAATTTAAACTTTTTCCAGATAAAAATAAAATTACCAGTTTTAAATAGGTAGGTAAATAATGCAAATAATCCACGTGTAACAACTAAAGTATTAGTAAATTGATAATAAGGAAACATTTGACGTTTTAACTAATTCCAAGGTTACTTTATCACGTAACTGCGGGGTTAGTAAAACTTCAGTGTTAATGTCAAGTTCGATTAGAAAATAGAAGGAAAATGGCTGAAACCACTACCCTAGGCTAGAGCCTAGGGTGGTGGTAGACTATAGTCTGGCTGGGGAGTTTGATGCGCCACTTCTTCTTCCCAGCTAAAGCACTAGGAAGTGTTGAAGGGCGGGCGTTTTGGGGGACTGTCATATAATTTTGACTTTCTAAAAGTGCTGATTCTCTATACCTAGTTTGAATAGAATAGAATAGAATAATAGAATAGAATAAATTTATTGAGCAAAGTTTAAATTCAGGTGGATTGAATTCCCAGACCTCACATTAGAATTCCCTGTGTTGTGAGATCTGGGCTCCTTCGTTCCGTTAACATTTTTAAATAAAAAGGCAAAACAAAACATTTCTAAAACTTAAAATAGTTATAAAAAAGAGTGTATACATGGTGCTGTGATTCGTGTTAATTTTGTTGGTGTTGTAAGAGTGTCTGTATGTTATAGGTACCTATGTTAGTGAGTGCACGTTATTTGTGAATTGTCAATGTGTATACTGTGAGTCTTTACTTAAACTGGAATAAATGGAACTGAATAAATGGATTTAGATTTTCAGTCCACCAGTAGTCAAGTCTTCATTGACAATAAAGTGTGATCTGGCTGCTTTTACTAACACGAGGATGAAATCCGAGGACAAAATTCAAGAATGATAAATTAGTTTAGGCCTTCAAAAGGGGGCAATAGTTATCAAGGCTCTTTAGTAGCAGATATGATAATTAAAATGCTTGGCAACACTCAGGTACTCATTTAAACATTCATATTCAGCCTGTAATGTTCCCACTGCTGGGACATAGGCCTCCTCTCTGTGAGAGGGAGTGGGCCATAATCCACCATGCGAGCCCATCTCTAGATGTCTTCGACTTTTGGTTCTGGGACATGACGGTACCCTGACGATGTTTTAAAAAAATCATTCAATAATAATTATACTTGTACTCTTTTGGACAAGCTATTTGAGCAGGAGATAATTTCGTTTGTTCATTTGAAAATCACCACATCCTCGATTGACGTCATCCAATGATTCATTAGGTAAAACATAAGAAAATAAATAACTTTGTACATGAGATAAGTATCGTCGGATACGTGTGAATAAATTGTTTGAAGTTGTGCTACACATGGGGCGTTGAGACGTGTCCGAGGATATGGATGATTTGATTTTCGTGGTTAATTTAAATTAGGTGTTGATATGGATTGAGTACTGAGATGACAGCTGAGAAATATGTATGGCTGAAAAAGGCTTGCTGTAACAACTCCATATGTTGGGGTTATCGCTAGGCGGCTGGATGACGATGAAAGTCTGTTTTATCTAATCTAATCTACCTAGCCTGTATTGTATCACTGCTGGGCAAAGGCCTCTCTCTCCCTTTTCCACACAATTCTGTCTATTGCTAGTGTCAGTCCTTTCGGTAGGAGTCAAGCTCGTCCCGCCATCTTCGGCTCGGCCTGCCGCGATGTCGTCGTGCGTTTAGTGGGACTCAATCAGTGGTTCTTTTAGCCCATTTGTCATCTGACATGCGGCTTTTTTATCTAGGAAAGTCAATTTTCAAGATAATCCACATACAATTCATTGAGGTAGCGCTAAAAATCATATACGATTGACGGAAACGCATTAATTTGTTGTAAAAAAAAAAAAACGAAGAACTGTACTCAATTTTTTGTTATTAAACGACGTTTATCAATGAAGGGAATTGTATTTCTTTTCCTAACTTAAAATAAATAAGAAAGACTTTGATATAGGATTCAAAATGTATCATTAGTTCCTAAACAATTTAGTGTAGCCAGACTTAAAAAGTTAATTTACATCATAACAAGTATATCTTCAGAAAAATTCCCCACAAATAACCGCATGTGTAACACACAGTATTGTATTGTCAAATTATTTCCCACAGCCTTGCGCATGCGCTTCGCCTTTTTGTGAACAAGCAGATAGACGCTACCTTCATGTTGCTTCAAGTTTTAACAAGTTGGGGATCGGCAGTTATATGTTATTTATTATAATTACTTATTTGGAAGATAAAGGGTGTTTTATTAAATACGATAGAAGAAAAAAAAAATTGGCCTAATTATGTACATACTTTGATGCTGCTGTAAACTAACATGGTTTTGATATTCAGCCAAATTATATCTGTAATATTTTTCAATGGAAATATTTGGAAAAAGCAAGTACGAGTACTTATTAGGTTGGAAGGAAACCCTCAATTTTTTTGGGAAAATACCGTTCTTTGGTGAAATATCCATATTTATATAAATACTAGCTGCGCCCCCTAGCTTCACCCGCATAGGTATGTCTCGATCTCTCGAGAATATTGGGATAAAAAGTATTTTAAGTCCTAACCCAGAACATGGTTTATCTATGTGCCAAATTTAATCCAAATTTTTTCAGCCGTTTTTTCGTGAAAGCGTAACAAACGAACAAACAACATCGCTTTCGCATTAGTTAGGTTGATAAAGATATAGATGACAATAGCTTTCTTGGATTCCCTTTTTCTAATCCTTTTTCTTTAACAAACAAAGAAACACAATATGAGTCAGTTTTTTCACACGAAACCAAAAGATGGGCACTTAAATTCAATATGTATAACCAAAACCTGTTTTCTGGTACCAGACCCGTGTTTATACCTAAATTAAGAAACTGGTTTATTTTAGGCACCACACTATAATTAGGCACGAGTATTTTATGCGTTTGATTAGTTATACTAAGCAGAGTGTTTTTAATCTTTATTATATTTATTTCTAAATGGCCAAACAGATTAACACCATGCAATGAAAGAAAAAAACAGTGGCACTCCGAGAGTGCCGACAGAAGTGAAAACTTGAACAGATCGACTTGGTGGAAGAAAAATACTAGTATAGAACATTGGTCCGTAACCTTATCTAAATAAAGAGCACAACCGCGTTTACAAAAAAAAAAACTTCCAAAACCTTTAAAGTAAAAATACTTGCATAGAACATTGATCCGTAACGTAATATAAATAAAGAGCACAATTGCGTTTACAAAAATGAGGTGTCGGTAACGGTGTCGCGAGTTCAATTGTTTTTTCCCATCTCAAAAATGCCCATCGCGACTAAAGAAGTTTTTACTTCAAAAAGTTGGGCTGGTGAGCAAAGAATTGGTACTCCGTGTCGCGTGGAGTAAAATACATCAACGCGTTGATTACCGCGGTGCCGATATTTTTTCCAAGTTTTCACTTCTGTCGGCACTCCCGGAGTGCCACTATATTTTTGTTCTTCTTTTATGTTTAATTTACTCTTGACTACAGTTCGCATTTAGAAATAAAAAATTACCATAATTTATCATTTATCATAATTTTAGTCACGAACTAAGTTTAGTTCAGCCAAGTTTAGTTTTAGTCTTGACTGAGCAATTTCCAGTGAATAGCCCAAGAATGCGGACACTAAAACAGCAAACATTCTCAACTAAAAGAATTCAACATTTGAATATTAAAATTGAAACAAACGCGGTGAAAATATTAGTTTAACAACAAAAGGTATCCTGTAGGAGCGCTCGCAATGAGAACCGTTCTGCCGCCATGTTGGACGTGGATATACGAAGGATTTTGTGATGTATGCGGCATTATTTCATCCGTTGTAATCAGGAACTAAATTATGAGTAACAGCAGCTAAATAAAACTGCAGGATTCAATAAATGTGGGAGGAGCTTGTGACTAAGTAATAATAGCCGCAAAGGTCGATCCATCTGGTTAAGCTACGCTTGGCGGGGTTGTTCTGCGGATAGGTAACCATCTTTAGACTCCTACGTACCTCGGAAAGCATGTTAAACCGTTGGTCCCGGCTGTCATTCTTGGATCTTTGACAGTCGTTACGGGTCGTCAGAAGCCGGAAAGTCTGACAATCGGTCTTACCAAGGGGTATCGTATTACCCAGTCAGACAGGCAGTTGCTCCATATAAAATACTGGTATTCTGCTGTATCCGGGAAAAGGTTTGGTAAATTACTTACATATTGGAAAATTAATGGCTATTCCTTATGATTTTTTTACCCTTAAAACCTAACCTAACTAAAAGAGAAATCCTAAGCTACTGTATTGCTTTACAAAAGAGATTCTCAAGTCATTTACACTTACATATTTGTTTTACAACAGATTAAATAAAAATTATTATATAGTCTTTAAAGGCTTAAAAGGTTTGTCACCTCTGATATCGATAAATAATTGAGTCAAGTCAGGCAACACACGGCCTCGTATCGTACTAAAGGCGGCCTCGGGTAGCCTCAATGTATCTCAAGTCAAGGTAGGTCGTACCGAGGCAGATATCCAGTTTGTAACTAGTATGTATACAATATGTTACAAAAACCATGTCCGATTTGAAAAGGGCACATAGATACTGCAATAACATTACTAAAAAAAAAACAACCGACTTCCAAAAAACACTACAAAGTGAAAAATAACTTTAATTTCGGAAGTCGGTGTCTTTGGTTTTGAATTTTCGTTTTTTGTCACCGACTGAGAAAGTTTTTATTTTTCACTTTTTAGTTGTGGTACCTACCCCACACAAATTCGAATACCACTACCTGCTATGTAAATAACACATAACAGGAACTTATCATATCATCCACATACTAATGGGAAAAAGTACGTATTATTGAAGCTAACTCAAAAACTATCAAAGCAAAGATAATAAAATTTATATGGGACGAGAGCATACTTTTTCAAACAAAAAAAGAATTTTCAAAATCGGTTCACAATTGACGGAGAAATCGGTGGATATTACATTAAAAAAAAAGAAAAAAAAAAATACATACGCGACGAACATATAACCTCCTCCTTTTTGGAAGTCGGTTAAAAAGTAATAACTAAAATCATCAGTATCCCAATTCCATTAAAAATCGATACATTTTCAACAGGGGTCATAAGTTATGACTTGTAGACACCCGCTAAACGACGGCCGGCTGCACACCATGTAATAATAACCCGGTAAAATTGCCCATTTAAAAAAGTGGTGATTTTTTTTTTCTTTTTGTCATAATATTACCGCATAAATAGAATATTAGTTCTTACTCTCTTCTTTTCAGATTCTTAATAACTACACCCTCACGGATTTTTGTTACACGTTTATTATAATAATTTTCTACACATGTCGCATCCACACGCTTTCGTTTCACAGTTCCCTGGCAACTCGAAACAATAGCAAACCCGGGCACGAACCCGGCGTTTTAAATAATACATAGATACACATTTTATTTGCAAAACGGAAGCCACGTGATTTATCTGTGTGTGCACATAATCGGTAGTTTTGCCAATGTATGTACTTTGTATAAATGTTGTATTAAAAATACTGTAAGAGCGGTTTTGCACTACGTCCGATCCGAATCCGAGAAATGTCGGTCCGAAGTTGCCATAGTACTTTTTGTATGAGGGGTTGCGCACTAGATCTAATCTTTGTCCGTCCGAAATTAGAACATTCCCAATTTGGATTTGGATCAGATGCAGTGCGAAAACACTCTTATACTACAGAAAAAAAAAGATACTGGTAGCATTGCTTGTATTGTATCTCCATTTTTCAGAGAAAAACATGATTATATTTTTATTTTTTTAATTTCTTTAACAATTCAAAAAAATTCAAAATTCTAGTTATATGAATTATGCTGAAGTTTGATAATGATATTATCCAATTTAAGTTAGCAAGATCTAAAAAAAATGCATCTTGTCATTTTTGCTGAAGTGTTGTCACCATGTCTGGTTTTTTTCGTGTAATATAATCTTTTTAATCTTTTATCTTTTTTTTTTTTTTTTTTTTTTTTTTCTTTTTTTTTTTTTTTTTTTTGCCCGGGTCGGGCAAAGTGTTATTGGGTTTTTCTATCTGAAATTTCTCAGTAGCAGCTCGGAGTCTGGATTTGTGCCCGGTTGATGGCAATAGGCTCGCCCCCTATTACATGGGACTTAAACATAACTGGCGAAATGTGGGTGTACCTGCTACAGGGACACCTCTGCCCAACCCTTCGGGGAAACAAGGCGTGATGTTATGTGTTATGTTATATAATCTTTCATCTCCACATTTTAACTTCTTCTAGCACTAAAATCCCAATTTAACAAAATCTTTTCTGTCCTCAGGTACAAAGATGATAAAACGGCAGAAGATCCGCAAGAAAACTCGGTGAGACCGACCCAGGTCGATGTAACGATGTGACAATAGTAACAAACAGTTAAAACATACTAAAAATACTCCCAAATAATTCTCCTAACATTCTCCTAATTTAGATTTTAGTCACAAAAGTTAGTGCCAATAATAGTGAAAAAAAAAAACCACAGAGTAATCACAGAATAGAGGTGACATCGAACTTTTGATGCAACGATAAAAACAGTGCCACATTATCAACTGCCACTACTAAACATTCTAAATTCAAATAAATAAAAAAACAATTCAAAAATAGAACATAAAATTAGTGAATAAAATTGGGACTAAATGCGTTTTGGATTGTGTAGAAACAAAAAGTGACGTTTAAAAAAATTTGACAAAAAAAAAGTGATGTGCTAAGAATGGATCTCCACGCTCCTCAGTTGGTAGTCCATTCCTATGAGCCTCACGCCCCTCTCCTGGAGGTTGAAGGTCTGGATCCTCATAGTCCTCAACAGAAGGTGCTGATCCATGCTTCAACGTTGCAGAGTCAGGAGTTGATGAGCAGCGAGCACCGCAACGGAGGTGAACAGAGCTACGGTAATTATTTCAACTTTTTTATTTTTTTACTAAATATTTTGTGACATTTTTTCCTGAAAACAGTTGGAGATATTGTCTTGCAGGACGATTATATACACTTTTTAATTAAAGTTAAACTCTGAAGCAGTTATAATTTCAAATCAAAAACAATATCTCGACCAAAATTTTTTGTACATAAAAGTTTAAAATATTGTAGCTGTTAATATTTGTTGCTTGATTCAAAATACGAAAAAAAAAACAAACATCAAAGTCATTTATTCAAACTAGGCTGAGAATCAACACTTTTCGAACGTCAAAATTACATAAGACAGTCTTCTAAAAACGCCCACCCTTCACCACTTCCTAGTGCCTTTAGGTTCAGTTCCAGTTCAATTAAAATTTATTATATCAAACGACTGCCTTGTGAGTCCAGTGCAGTGGTTGCTGAGCACCCAGGACTCCCTGGGTTCGATTCTCAGGACGATTAAAGTGATATTAATGTTTTTATTTTACGTAGGTATGTAGATAAAAGCCTCGATACATGATTATTGAGAGCAGATGTGTCTGATCTGACGTAGAGTACGACTTTACAGATGAGCAGTACCACGCGCACAGCAGCAACCAGAGTGGAGACGGTGAGTCACATTATATTACCTACATTTATTTAGTTTTCTAAACAATCGTGTAATTGATTCATAAATACTACAGCGACTGCAGGCAGACTAAGGACTGCTTCATACTATGTAACATAGTTGCATTTATTAGTTACCCCTTTTCTAAGGAACCCAATTATTGAAGTCATCTGTCTGTACTTGAGGGCCAGACAAGTCGCCGCAGGAGACGCCCTGGGCGTCGGGAGTCGCAAGCCGATTCCCGGCCACCGTAGGTGATGGCTTGCGGACGGTGAGCAATGGGTAGCTCGCCGTCAGATAAGGACCAGGCCCGGATCGACAGCGCGTTGTGTTCCACGCGCGCCTCAAAGATATGTCAGCAGAACTGACGGGGTCCGTTAAGGCCGTTGCCTGCTGGGGTTGCGGGGAAGTCTGAAAGGGATACCGTGGCCCCGGCGACATGGTAACTGAAGGAACACGGGTGGGTTTTCGTCAGTAAGAGTCTGACATGCCCTCCCGCTTCACCCAGAGCGGGAGAAGTTATTTGATAATTTCCCACCCAAAAAAAAAAAGGGGCCAGACAAGCGGCCATCACTTTCAAAGTGTTTCGTATTTCTACAACGAGTTTGAACAGGACTGACATACCTAAGTTTTTCGATAGGCCATCCAATACATTTTTGACTTTATGGTTATTGTTATTTCTGCTAAAATGTCACTTTGTATAAGATTCAAACAAAAAAAAAAAATACAAAAAAAAAAAAAACGTTCATCGAGGTCTAACCTATGGCACATAGGTGCTTCTCTGTTATGAACACGTCAATTTAATTGAAAAATTATATTTGTGGATGCCCAATTCGTATCTTTAAAGCAACATCTTTAAGCAACGCAGAGCGACAGCTATCTCATGCCGGCTTGTTTAAATTGACTACATTTAATTAAGTTTTTTTTATGTGAAACGTATGCAAATTTATTCATTCTTTTGTCACAAAAATACTAAATACAATATTATACTGTCTAACACTAAACTATTTATATTATACAGGGTGGTAGGGACATCGACGCGAAAACTGTTACCATGGATTCAGTACATGATTCTAGCCCCGCTGCGTTGAAATTATTCATCGGTTATGAAAAAAAAAACTTCTGTTCCATGGAAAAGTGCAATACGCAGTAAAATGTATGGAACAGCAGATTTTTTTTTCGATGTCCCTGCCACCGTGTATACAAGTAAAATAAGGAAAAAAAATTGCGTTGATTATATCATATGAACGCACATATTACTGTAGGTATATACTGGAGCTGTGAAGAGATCATTTAGAACATACATTTTAAATACTGAAAAAAATGTACAATATTTTTTTTACGTCCTATCTATCCATACATAGCTCTACGCCAAACTAATTCCATTTGCATTCCCCGCGTCTCACCTCGTAACAAATACTTGTAAAGAACTAATTCCATTTAATTTCTTACACTCACTTCTCGATTCAGTCTAACTTTTTGCGTATAACATTCTAGACTAGACTAGAATAAAAAAAAAGATAGACCTGTCACCTGTCACGTTGTAATAGAGAGTTTTCAGACTGTACGTCGATTCGTCAGGCTGTAATTTTCACTGGGTATATGGCCCGGTTCCTAATTGACCGTTGTGAGTTACTTCTTCTACCTCTCGTGGCGTCTGTTATTACGATGCATAGGTTTATTTATTTATTCACAAGGCAACTACTTACAACAGGTAACAATCACAATATATTACTAGGTTCACATTATAGGTTTCGACCTGATTATCACCCAAAGCGTAATCGCACAACATGATTAGCAACAATAATAATAAAAAATTACAACTACAGTAAAAAGCTTAGTTCACAAAATTACAGCTAGGTCTATGCGTCTGCCCTCCAACACACTTCTGCTTAGGCAAGGAATGTGTAGGAGACCAAACACGCCAGGTAAAGTACATAAGTGACACAAAGTTACATTATTTAAAGCGTTACAAGATTAATAAAAATATTAAAAAGAAAGAGTACGCACATGTCTTTTGAAAGCAGCGGCACGAGAATCGAAGATGTCGCCACTGTTATTGTCCCTTGTAATTTCATTATAAAGTCGGTTGCTTATAGGTATTCGTTTTTTTTCTTTTTTTTTTCTTATAGGTATTATTAATATATTTTATTATCACTCGTTAGCTTAAGGCGAAAGCGTCAAGATAGCCCGCAAATTCAAATATTCTTACGTTTTTTTTGCAATTTGAAGGTCAGTATCAGGTTGTATGTTGATCTAAATATGATTCGCGGCCGTATCAAATGTTTATTTATAGAATTATAACAATAAAAATTATCAATACAACTCTCTAAGTTCATGAATTACTATTTTATGAAATCAAGACGTTTGACGATTATGTTAACTTAAGGAGTTATATTGCTGATTCTAATGATTATAACTCTGTAAAGCCATATTTATTATGGTCGCGAATCATATTTTAATCAACACACTACCTGACACTGACGTGCAAATTGCAAAAAACGAAAGAAAATTTAAATTTCGTGAGCTACTTTAGTGCATCCCTTTTAAAAACGTCCCTTACTAATCTCAATGTTGGTTTTTCATAATGTGGAAGTATTTTTAATTTATTTAATCTACTTGGGGGTTGGTATTTTTTTTTTTGTTACAGCCTGTCTACCTTATTGTTTGCCTGTAACATAGGCAGACATAGGTGCGAACAGTGGTGGCCCAGTTGTTCGAATCCAGACAGGCGCTTTACTTCGTGTAAATTATTTCATCACCACAGCTCTCAAAACGGTGAAGGAAAACATCGTGAGGAAACCGGCATGTCCTAGACCCGAAAATTCGAAGACATGTGACATCTACCAACCCGCACTGGGCCCGCGTGGTAGATTACGGCCCACTCCCTCTCACAGAGAGGAGGCCTGTGTCCCAGCAGTGGGAACATTTATAGGCTGATGATGATGATGATGAACATAGGCAAAAGAAAATGGTCTCCGTTGGAGTAATAATTTCTGAAACAATTATTCACTGAACTCATTTCTTTTTTCTTTATATTCATTTTGCTTTTAGAACAACCACTTTTATTGCAATTATTAACCACATTTCATTTCTAAAATCGCAATGTTGCAGTCGATTACTTTCTTAAAATAAATAAAAATAAAACCGTGAAATACTTACCTATAATCTTTAATCCGTAACTTGTCTACAAAATAACAAGAAACAGAAATTGTAAAATACTTTTCGCTGTTATAAATATAGTTTAAAAAGAACAAAACAAATTGATATTTCATGCCGATTTAATAAAACATAAGAAATCAAACTACTGGTTTCTAAAAGCCATCATTCATCTTTAATCTGTTGTCATAACTCAAGTGCAATTTGATTGGTCGTTGTTATTTTCGTGAACCAATCACAACCTATCATGTGTTTGCTACACATGATAGATATAAGACAATAGAAAAAGAAAAATGTTACTGTTGTTAATTCCATTATTTAAAAATATTCGACGCATTTTTTTTCTTTTTTTACGTTATAAAAAGATTACGGCGATACATTGAGTTAAAATGTGCCATGACGTCACGAGTATGTAGATTTTATACTTACTTGTAACGTAGCGACCCCACTCCCCAACTTTAGTGCGTTTTATCCAAGTAATTTTTATTAATATGATGAAGCAAAAAATACGTGTCTAATATATTTTGATTGGTGCCGATTCTCTTGTTCACAAACTAAACTAAATTTAAGTTCAGTGCATCTTTTTCTTTCTATTTCATTAAGAAAAGGACAGAAGATAAATTTTAGTTTAGTCCTGTCAAATTAATCAGCGCCTGTCACTACTCCATACAAGTTTAGACGTGATTAAAAACTTGCCTACTAAAATTACGTCAATTTACGTAAAGCGCTGATTAATTTGACAGGACTAAACTAAAACTTATCTTCTGTCCTTTTCTTAATGAAATAGAAAGAAAAAGATGCACTGAACTTAAATTTAGTTTAGTTTGTGAACAAGAGAATCGGCACCATTGTCTGACTGACGGACTAAACAGATTTTTTTTTTTTGAACCAGGCATTATCCCCATCGTCTTTACTGATAAAAAACCAGGGGTCTACTCTCTTAGTCCATCAACAAAAATATTGGCTCATCCGAAACTATACTCCATTTGAAATAAGATTAGACATTTAAACAAACCTTTTTGACAGTCCGTTCAACCGATTTTGACTTCTATGCCGTAGGCATAAGGATGGTATCAAAAGCAAAAAAGTAGTTACAAAACCAACTGTTTACTGCAGCTGCCATTTGTCATGCCACCAACGCAATAGAAGTCAATATCGGTTGAACCAACTGTATGAAATGTTTATTTAAATGTCTAATCTTATTTCAAATGGAGTTTAGTTGTTTCAACAAACCAAGTGTCAAATTAAATTTTTCGAACTGACAAAAACACAGGGAGTAGAGACAAATATCAAATCGTGTTGTCATTCATTCTTATTTCGGGGCCTGAACCAATCTTATGTCCTTAGGAGTAAAAAACACCCGTAATCCTTGGAAGCTCTGGACAGAGAGAGGTGGAAAGAGGGTAGGGAGGCCTTTGCCCAGCAGTGGGACAATAATGGTTAAGAAAAAAAAAAATCGGCCGAAATTACGTACCTCGTGCTAAGGGAGTCGGCCCCCAGAGTTAATTGACCAGACTTAATTATGTACCTATATGGTCTATTGAGTTTATTCAACTATGACGTATTTAACTAACAATAGATTTTTGAAGTGAAAACTTCTTTAGGCGCGTTGGGTATTTTTGAGATGGGATGGGACTAAACCATTGATTTCACGACACCATGACGACACCTCATTTTTGTAAACGCAATTGTACTCTTTATTTATATTAAGTTACGGATCAATGTTCTATGCAAGTATTTTTACTTAATAGGTTTCGGAAGTTTTTTTTTTTGTGAACGCTATTGTGCTCTTTATTTAAATAAGGTTACAGGCCAATGTTCTATACAAGTATTTTTCTTCCACCAAGGCGATCTTGTTCAAGTTTTCACTTCTGTCGGCACTCTCGGAGTGCCACCAATTTTTTTTTTTTAATTTTTTCCATATCTCCTAGCATACTAAAATCCAGGTTCTATTAACTTTTGAGTCGCTAGGCGGTCCAAAGTCAGTAGGTTAGCTAGTTTAAAATATGATACATTTTCAAAGAGAAACACAAACTTTTATCCAACTGTCTCCTATCCGAAAACTTGTGGAAAAAGTGTAGAGGATCGACGTGTTTTTTCAATGGAACTCACACTGCGACAGATGTGGTTCACACGATGTTGTTTTGCTAGTGTGTGTATATAAATATCAGTTGGGGTGTGGGTCCAGTGTTGGTATAAGCGGAGCGGGTTTATAAGCGTAGCGGGCTTATAAGCGTAGCGGGTTAGTTTCATGATGATGCTGGAACTCCCTCTTTATTGGCTTCCTCTCTCCTACTATTTTACTGTGTCTGACAGTGCCCATAATGATCTCATTAATTTAAGTTATAAAATTCTCACTATAATTTAAGTTATAAGATTTTAGTTAATTTAAGTAGGTACACATTGTGTAATGCAAATAATATTGAGTTACTTAAATTTTGCTCAATAGCTAGGTGCTAGACTAATGGTCACTAGCATGACTGCTGAGCGTAGGTCTTAGGTTTAATCCCCGGGTCAATCCAAGTGTAAGCCCACATTCGTACGGACGTAATAAAATCGCGGCGATTTTTTTTTCGTGCACTGGATTTTCAACGCTCTGCTTAGCGCCGTCAGTTGAAAATCCAACTGTGTGTTTTTGAAACGCGCTGGGATGAGAGTGCGTCCCAGCGCGGTGGATTCTCAACGCTCTGCTTAACACCGAGAGTTGAAAATCCAGTGCGCGATAAAATCCCGCCGCGATATTGGTTTTCCCTGCAGCCCGAAGTCTGGATTTGTATCCAGTTAATGGCATAGGAATATTATTACACGGAATTTTTTGCCGATAAAACTGGGATGTTACTAATACGCCTAGGGTCTTCAGAGAATGCAGGGAATCATTGTTTGTTCCTTTTATTTTTCATTCAGTAATTTTTATGATTTCTGCACTGTCACACCACGTAACACCAAGCCTATTTAACTTTTCCTCGCTCCCACTTGACCCACACCCCACGTACACGCGGGTCGACTGTCCCAACTAATTTCACACTGATTTGGTCAAGTGTACTCGCGACAAAAAACGTCCCATTCACTGTGCCGATGTGATCGGCAGACGTGGCCCGACAGTGAAATTTCAATGAATGGGTTTGAATTTCATCGAGTATCATGGTATTCTTGAGAATGGTTTTGGTTTGATCGGGTAAGCAGAGATCTTAAAAAGGAATAACTGACTGACTGGCAGGCAAAGTAAAATTCAAAATTCAAAAGTCATTTATTCAAACTAGGCTGAGAATCAGCACTTTTCGAACGTCAAAATTACATAAGACAGTCCTCCAAAACGCCCACCCATCACAAACCTCCCTAAAGACACATACACTGACCGTGGGAGTCCCTAGGGAGGTCCCTAGGGCCTAGGTGCACGTCTCTAGAGACGTGCACCTTTCCTTAACAACCTCTAAAAGATTTTTGAAATGAAAACTTCTTTAGGCGCGTTGGGCTTTTTTGAGATGGGAAAAAAATAATTGAACTCGCGACACTGTTACCGACACCCGCTTTTGACCTTTAAAAAGACATCAACGCGCGATACATTTTCTGCACAGTAAAATTGTTCAAGTTTTCACTTCTGTCGGCACTCCCGGGGTGTTTCTTCTCTTTCACTGCTGGAACACAAGCTTCTTCTCTGTGAGAGCAAGCCGTATCCATTACGCGACCCCAGTGCAGGTTCGAAGAAATTATTGAGATTTTTTCTGCCGATTCCTTCACGATGTTTTCCTTCACCAATTTTAATTCACCCTCGATCAAGCCTGAACTGGTTGAAGTTCGTTGGAGGCAAACAAAGTCGAGGGTAGTTAACAGCTAGTCAAAATAAAAGACTACTTAAAATATCGCAAACATTTACATAACATAATCAGCCTATAATGTTCCCACTGCTGGGACACAGACCTCCTCTCTTCGAGAGGGAGTGGGCTGTAAATCTACGACGCGGACCCAGTGCGGGTTGGTAGATGTCACATGTCTTAGTATTTTTGGTTCTAGGTTCTAGTCGGGGCTGTTACTACTGGGTCACCACTGCTCTCTTCGTTCGCAATCATAGCCGGAAAGTAACCGATTTTTATTAAAGATCGTCCTAAATAACCCCAATAACAACTAGGCAAAGACCAAAAGCTACATTATCCAGTACAAAATTCCACCTCAACAAAGACTGTATAAAAGTGAATAGTTCGACCCGCCATTGCTCACGCGCCGGTCGAAAGCGAAACTGCCGAGTTGTTACAAAAACTGACCAAAAAAATGACGACCAGATGTTTAGTCGCCTGGATAGCCTGCAGCGTTCGCTTCATCTGATAACTTTGTATCAATCAATTGAATATATCAATCGATTGAATTAGTAAATCAATTAGGAAGTAATTATGTTGTGTTTATTGAAGAGTTGTCCATAACCGTAGTAGGTCGTGCCGTTTTTTATCCGACTGCGGTGAACCCAAAAAAGGAGAGTTATGTGTTTGACCTGTATGTATTTATGTCCGTCTCTATGATCCCTCGTAATTACTAAACGGCTGAACTGATTTTGATGAGTATTATGTCATTAGATTCGTCTTAATTGCGCGAGTGTCACTGGGTAGGTATGTTAAAATTATAAAACAACATAAAAAAAATATTCAAAAAAAAACCCGACTGCAAAAACACATAACCAAAAAGAGAAAAACAATTATTATAATCAATAGATATATCTACACCCAGTTGCATAAAGACAAAAATTAATGCCCCATTACGTAATGGATTATTAACGCTAATGATTTAATTAATTTTATCAAAGAACTATTAAAATCGAGTCTAATGCTGCTTTCTGCAACAAGTTAATGGAAGATTAGTATTTAATGACAGCTTAAAAAATGAAACCTCGTTTCTGCAACTGGCTGATAGTTATTTAAATAACTTTTTTTTAATAGTTTGAACAAAGAAATGTTTCCACTGCTCATGATTTGGCTGCCAAGCAGAGTTTTGTCCTATTTTGAAGGTTTTTGTTCTAGTGGAATTACGAGCACATTGAACCTGGTAGTCTGACTGTCCAAGGAATATGACGCCGAACAAAAGAGCACCATCATTATTCTCTTGGATTACCCCTATTTAGTTGGAGTTGATGCAACATGAATATCTTCAAGAAAGTTAATTGACCTTGCAGAAATCCATTATAAAATACAATAGACGTGGATACATTTAGTAACCTGTTCTGCTTAACTATTTCTAAAGAGCCATAAAAAACCCTGAAAGAAATCGACACGTGTTTCACCTCTCAACAAGGCATCCTCAGGATGACGATTAACTTGTCGCGAACCCGAACACGCCGTGTTGCCACACCGAGCGCTGAACGCAGACGCAAGAATACATACTTCTTTTAGTCGTCATCTCAGTAGTTACTTAAGCATTGTATCATTAATCATCATCTTCCTAGCCTTTTCCCAACTATATTGGGGTCGGCTTCCAGTCTAACCGGATGCAGCTGAATACCTGTATCTTACATGGAGGCACTGCCTATCTGACCTCCACAATCCAGTTACTAGGTAACACGATACCCCTTGGTAAGACTGGTTGTCAATCTTTCGGGATTCTGACGACCCGTAACAACTGTCAAAGATCTACAAATGACAGCCGGGACCAACGGCTTAACGTGCTTGAGGCGCCCGGGTCTTGATATGTAAAGATGGTCACCCATCCACGGACTAACCGCGGCAAGCGTAGCTTACCCTGATCGATTGACCTGTTATTACTTAGCCACGAGCCACTCATTGCATCACTAATAGGTACTTTCCAAAATTCCAAATGACTCATACAACTTTGATAAAATCCTCAGTAAGATCAATTGCAATAATCTGAACGGAAATGGGTCACCCACCACATCTCCCCCTCTCCTTAATCACTGTATCTCAGACGTGCGCCTGCGCCTGTAACAGATACGTCTCGCAGTCAACCGCAGCCACTTCCTTGGGAACCTGCTAGGTGGATGGTCGTCTTTTTTGTTTTGTTAGTGAATAAAACGTGTACTATTTGTCTAGTGAATGAGGAGATCAAATTGATTTTAATAAGAAACTGAGATTTCTATGTTATGGCGAAAAAAGCCTGTTTATTTTGATCAACATTAAAAGACTTTCGATAGCAACTTAAAACTTGGTGCAGGCAATATTAAGTCTTGAAAAGAAATGAGACCATAACAAATTCCCGAAGAAATCAGAATCATTTCAGCCGAAAGACGTCCACTGCTGGACATAGGCCTCCCCTAAGCACCGCCACTTCAACCAGTTCTGTGCTCATCGCATCCAGCGGATTCCTGTGGTCTTCACCAAAGAAAGAAAGAAAGAAAGAAAGAAAAACATTTATTTGGACACAGTTCGTGAAACACAAAACACAAATAATACAGTGAAAATAAAAATAAAAAATGTTTTAAAAACAATAGTATGTGCCTCACGGCTGCGCCAAAAAGGTTCATTTCAGCATTAATGCCAGACAGATGCTGTCTGACGCTGGTTTTCTAATGAACCCTCAAGGACCAGTGACGGAGAGTACAAACAGTTTCAACATACCTAATACATAATTTGTATACTTAAAAAACTAAATAAATAAATAAGCACGTAATCAAATATAATACAAAAACAAAACATACGAATACAACAAAAACAGTCCCAGCATAAACCTGTTCTTAGCGAGCTATGTAGAATCCATGCACCGATACAGTCACAAAGCGCTACATGCTGCCGACCGCAGTGGACAGATACACCGACAGTTTTACGATACGAAAAAAATAATAGTTATTAATACTAATAACATTTAATAATAATAAAAACCACCCGCGTACCCAATATATAAAAATTTAAATCATATAAGAGAAACACCACGTCATCGGTCCACCTTGTGGCCTTCCAACGCTACGTCTTCCGGTACGCGGTCGCCACTCCAGAACCTTTCGGCTCCATCGTCTTTTCTGTCATTTGTGCCCGAAGGAATGGTTCTAGGCAAATGATAATAACCTTTGGATTCTGAAAGTCTAATCAAGGTTTTTATGTTAAATCACATAATTTTAATTATTGTGATTGATTGATAAAACATAACTCTCTAAAGATGAACTCGTAAATTAAGATGGTTTTTAAAGTTCAGACGGATCCTGTCTATGTCATCACAGTATGAGAACAGCGGTGGCCGTGACTTACGAATTATAAAATCGTAGGTTCGAATCCAGACAGGCGCTTTACTTTGTGTAAATTATTTCATCACCAATGCTCCCAAAACGGAAAAGGAAAACATCGTGAGGAAACCGACATGTCCTAGAACCAAAAATTTGAAAACATGTGACATCTACCAACCCGCACTGGGCCCGCGTGGTGGATTATGGCCCACTCCCTCTCACAGAGAGGAGGTCTGTGTCCCAGCAGTGGGAACATTATAGGCTGATTATTATGCTATGAGAACAGTGTAATGGTAGAGGTGGAGAGCTCATAGTTAAGTATTTAACAGCCGCATGGATCGATCCATCACGTTAAGCTATACGCTTGCCGGGGTTGGTCCGTGGATAGCGAGAGTCTTCCGTGCCTCAGAAAGCACGTTAAGCCGTTGGTCCCGGCTGTCATTCGTGGATCTTTGACAGTCGTTACGGATCGTCAGAAGTCCGAAAGTCTGACTACCAGTCTTACCAAGCGGTATCGTATTACCCAGTTACTGGGTTGTGGAGGTCAGATAAGCAGTCGCTTCATGTAAAATAATGGTATCCAGCTGCATCCGGTTAGACTGGAAGCCGACCCCAACATAGTTGGAAAATGGTTAGGCAGATTTTATAGAACAGTTTAATGTGTGGACCAGATTTCTAATATGCTTGTCCCAACATTTGGAACTCATAAATCAAACATCGTAATGTTCTTAGCCTAAACTTGATCAAATATTTTCTCATTTTATTTATGTTATCTCTTCTTTATTCACAAAAACCCTGACTCTCACATCAATTTACACCATCTTATTACAACCACGTGGGCAAACCATTACTTACTAAACTTACATCTAACTTACTTTCTCACAATCCAGCGATACCCCTCACAAACCGGTTGCGATGTCGAGTCATCGCCATTAGTTCCGCCCCGGGAATCGAACTCGCGACCTGCTACCGACGGAAGTTAATGTTTTTAGACAAATTGTCGGGTTTTTGATGTTTGGAAGTTTTTAATTGAGTGGGAATTTGTGTATGATTAAAGTGTTTATCATAATTATTGTTTTGATAAATTCGAGATTTTTAAATAGAACGACCACCTAGACTAGTTTGTTTTAAATAAATAGTTTTCATAACTTCATAAATAAAACGTTTAGTGGTCGCAAGCGCTACCACTGAACATGATGGCCTGGGTTCGATTCCCAGATCTGGCAAAGTGTTATTGGGTTTTTCCATCTGAAATTTCTCAGTAGCAGCCCGGGGTCTGGATTTGTGGCCGGTTGATGGCAATAGGCTCGCCCCCTATTACATGGGACTTAAACATAACTGGTGAAATGTGGGGTACTAGGTACACCTCTGCCTAACCCTTCGGGGTATACTGGCGTGATGTTATAATGTATAATAACGTTTTTATAAAGAAAAATCTTTTTCAAAAGATTCTATTGTTGGTCTATTGGACAGAACTGCGACTGCTGAGAGTCCTCGGTTATTGAACCGAGGACTCTCAGCAGTCGGGTGTTGGGCAATAGGTATTCTGAGCCCCTATAACATGGACCTTATAACTGGGGAAATGTCATTATGTAGTGTATACAATACAACATGTAAAAAAACAATGCCACTCCGGGAGTGCCGACAGAAGCGAAAACTTAAAAAAAAAAAACTTCCAAAACCTTTAAAGTAAAAATTCTTGCACTGAACATTGCTCCGTAACGTAATATAAATAAAGAGCACAGCAAAATGAGGTGTCAGTAACGGTGTCGCGAGTTCAATTGTTTTTTCCCATCTCAAAAATGCTCAACGCGCCTTAGAAGTTTTCACTTCAAAAAACCCTGTCCGATCCGTGAGGTTGTTGTTAGGTATCGTGCTGAGAGTCTATTTATGTGGTAATTTTCAGGAAAAAAGACAACTAAAAATTGGTCACTGTTTTTTTAATGGGAAATTTTACTGGGTGATTACATGGTGTGCAGCCGGCCGTCGTTTAGCGGGTGTCTACAAGTCATAACTTATGACCCCTGTTGAAAATTTACAAATTTTTAATGGATTTTGTGTAATTTTGGTACTAAAAATGTGATTTTTAAGTAACAGTAACTTTTTTATTTTCAATTATATTATTTTTTTATTAGGTACTTTTAAGGAATGTTATTGTAGTACCTATGTACGCCGTAATTGTCATGTACATTAAGTCCTTTAGTTATTAAGATTATTTCTAGCATAAATTTAATGAATGTGGTGTGGCTGTGCTTTTTAAAATAAATAAATATTGTATGTAATCTACCTACATGATTAGCCTATAATGTTCCCACTGCTGGGAAACAGGCCTCCTCTCGGTGACAGGGAGTGGGCCGTAATCCACCACGCGGGCGCACTGCGGGTTGGTAGATGTCACATGTCTTCGAATTTTTGGTTCTAGGACACGCCGGTTTCCTCATAATGCTTTCCTTCACCGTTTTGAGAGCAGTGGTGATGAAATAATTTACACAGTTACCACTGGGCCACCACTGTTTACCCACTGTAGTGTATGTAATATTGATACATCTGTACCGATTTTCCGTTTGGGAAGTACAGGGTAATATTTGGCTCTCTTTATTCTCATGATCACTTGTCCGTGTGGGTAGGTTTGCCTTACCTGTTTGCCAAAAAAAAAAACTTAGGTAGCTACCTAATATCCACTTTTAGAAGAAAATAAACAAAATTATTAAATCCTGTGATGTAAGTCTAGGTTTAAACAAAGTTAATTTAGCTATTTTTTATAAAAACCAATTAGTAAATATAGGTAGGTATTTAAAATAAAATCTACGGAACCACCACTAAACTGACCGTTGACATACTGAACTCCAAAATCTCCCGTGTGAAAGAGACAACCATATAGACCACGTTCCGCTCGATTAGAACCGCCTTGTTCGAATTTTGACAGCAGCCAATCAGAATAAATTTGTCCGCGCACACTAATTGATATTACAAAATCAAAAGATCTTATGACTACAAACTGTCATTGTAATCTCAATCTTATGTGAAAGAAGGTAAGGTTCTGTTTCGAGTGTGGCGTGAAACTGATAGTACGTAGTCAGAAAAGCCTACGTTGATAATAAAGCCTTAGAATATCAGCCTTATTTCAACGTGTTAACGTAAGTTTTTGCTTGTTGCATTAAAGTTTTTTTTTCGTTTTTAACAATCGTTCGACTGGACGGAAACTGGTGACATGTATAGAATTAAGATTTTTGTGTAATGAGTTTGTGGGTGACTATGTAATTAGGTATGTGGAAGCATAAATTATTTATAACATTGTGATTTTGACACATCCGTTGTATTACGCCAGTACTTTTTATAGGGGTAGCAGAAATACTTGTGTACAAGCTGCCTTCTACTAAGTTTACAGGATACGATTCCTGTTCTCAATTAGGATTGAACTAAACACCGTCACGTGGCCTAAAATGTGTTCTGCTGGTGTTCTGTCGTCAATTTAGGCCAAAAACTCGCTCATGAAGCAAAAGGTCGTCGAGCCAAATCTTACAATAATCATCTATGGATTGGTAAGTAATAGCAGTTTGTTACTTAACGGCTTGTTTTCTAAAATTATATGTTTTATTGTATTTTTTCTGTATATTACATACCTAATCTATAAAATGTATTATAGAATATTCTGCTGGCCATTCTTATTTCTATAATCTCTTAGGTTCCCAGGAAGAGAGGTGACGTAAGGTATATTCCTTAAAAAAAAAATAGTATTTAAATGTTTGTCATAAATAAAACTTTTAAGAAAACTTTCTAAACAAAACGTTAATAATTTTCTAAAATTTACATTTTACCACTTACACCTCTTTTTTTTGTACCACCAAATTTTAAGATGATCAGTATGTTAAGCCATACCATCACAAAGGAATATGAATCTTATAACAGCCAGCTTTACAGTTCAATTTCCCATAAGTTTCTTCTGACAAAGGTGTCAATGAATATCGGAGAAGATTGCTTACATGGTGAATTGAACCTTATGCTAAGGAGTTAAGGTTGATTATGTTCAGTGGATAGTTTTATTACTTTTTTTTGGTTTTTAATTAAACGGAAGAGATTGTTTTGGACGAATGAAGGCTGTTCCTTGAAGTACCTTCCTGTGCCTACCCAACTTTAACGATGTACTGGAGGTGGAAGTATTTAAGTACGTGGTGCTCCAATAGTTCAGTGGCTGAGACAGACCAGGTTTTTGCGCTACCTATCTCGGGTTCACAAACTGTTATCTGCAATGCCTACCCACCAGTGAATTCTTGCAAATCCCCAGCCTTCCAGCCCCAGCCTTCAGCCAGCCAGCCAGTTCTTCCCTCTCCAGTTGGCATATGGAAACATCATAGTAGGTCCTGGCTGAGCAGTTATGAATTGCAGGTCATAAGGCTTGAACCCAGGCAGGCACTTTACTTTTTGTAAATTATTTCATCACCACTGCTCTCAAAACGATAAAGAAAAACATCGGGAGGAAACCGGCATGTCCTAGAACTACAAATTCGAAGACATGTGACATCCACCAAACCGCACTGGGCCCGCGTGGTGGATTACGGCCCTCTCGCTAAGAGGAGGCTAGTGTCCCAGCAGTGGGAACACAGTAGTAGGGAATATCATATCCGCATACAATCAACTAATCTAAGAAGTCCTCCATCCATTATGATATTTTAGCTAATGAACCATAAGATCCCATACATGGAACACCATAATTCGGTTAAAATAGATCAAGATAGTCCGAACATAAACAATATGGAGTTGGGACAAAAAGATTACAGATGGAAAACACTTTGCCATACAAAATAAAGATTCAAGTTTATTTAAAATCAAGTAGGTACCTACCTATTTTAAATCATATCCAAATATATTTGTATTCTTTCACATATCCTGTCAATTTGAAAAACTAAAAAAAAAATCAGTGGCTCTTCGGGAGTGCCGATAGAAGTGAAAACTTGAACAATTAAAAAAAAATACTTCCAAAACCTTTAAAGTAAAAATACTTGCATAGAACATTGATCCGTAACGTAATATAAATAAAGAGCAAAATCGCGTTTACAAAAATGAGGTGTCGGTAACGGTGTCGCGAGTTCGATTGTTTTTTCCCATCTCAAAAATGCCAAATTCTAAGTTTTATGCCCTGGCTGGAGGCCTTAATTTATTGAGGCAGCCACTGGAAAGTCCGGTTAAGCAGCCGACAACCTCATAGGTTGGCGTGCGAGATGCCTTTAAAAAAAAAACAGTGGCACTCTGGGAGTGCCGACAGGAGTGAAAACGTGAACAAGATCGCCTTGGTGGAAGAAAAATACTTGCATAGAACATTGGTTCGTAATCTTATCTAAATAAAAAGCACAATCGCGTTTACAAAAAAAAAATACTACCTACCAAAACCTTTAAAGTAAAAATACTTGCATAGAACATTGATCCGTAACGCAATATAAATAAAGAGCACAATCGCGTTTACAAAAATGAGGTGTCGGTAACGGTGTCGCGAGTTCAACTGTTTTTTCCCATCTTATAAATGCCCAACGCGACTAAAAAATATTTCACTTAAAAAAAAAAGAATTACCAAAAATTTTAAAAGGTTCTCAGTTTACATATCCACCAAATACACTACATAATAGGTAGGTATGTATACTAAGTAAAATCAATTTGTCAAACACACAATACCTTGCATTAGCCGACATGTCGGTAATAGCTTGTTCTAATTAATAATCAGATCAATTGGCTTGTGGACAAAGCTATTGTATTACCATACCTACCTACTGAAAATATTATTACTAGCTTCCGCCAGCGGCTTCGACCGCATGACATCTTTATAAATTATAGCATATATTACTCAGTGATAACATAGCATTCTATTGGTAAAAGAATTTTTAAAATCGGTCCAGCAGTTTTTGAGTTTAAGTACAAACAAAAATACAAATCTTTATCTTGAATTAAATTTTTGACAGTAATAACATTGGTTTCTATAACATCACACTTGTAATCTCCGCAGAGTTAGGCAGAGTTGTACCTATACTACCCACATTTCGCCAGCTATGTTTAAGTCCCATGTAATAGGGGGCGAGTCTATTGTCATCAACCGGGCACAAATCCAGATTCCGGGCTGCTACTGAGAAATTCCTGATGGAAAAACCCAATAACTCGTTGCCCGACCGGGGAATCGAACCCAAGACCTCATACTCAGTGGTAGCGCTTGTGACCACTAGACCAACGAATCTTGTTTCTGCTAGTAACCAAACAGTCTTATAAGCATTGAGCTTATGAAAATCCTGAAGCGGTTTGACAGGTCCTTGACAAATCTAAATTGAGCTGACAGGTTCTTAAGATTTAAATATTTTCTTTATGATTTCTGCTACAAATCAAATCGAGTTTAATTTTTAATGAACAACTTGTAAAAAATACTACCTACTTACTGAAATAAATTAATATCAACACACGACAGTTTTTCATCGCTTTTCAGTCGGTAATAACCACTACAGTAAGTTCTGTTACAGTAGAATATTGTTAAAATGATATGCTTTGTCCTTATCACTTCGATGGACAGATAACTGAGAGAGGGAGGCGAGAGAGGAGTGCGGGGAGAGGTGACGTCATTGGAGTACGTTCCGAATTTTTGTAGCGTGTTTCAAGAGATTGTTCTTCGGAATTACGTTTTTTTTTTTGGACTAAATACTTGGTGTGTTTGATTTTGCAATGTACTCGACTTTTACAGAATTTGTATTCGAATAAACACGTAAACAAGCACAAGGCATAAACTTACAGTCAATTTTGATATACTTACCTAGATATACCAAAGTCTTTTGGTAAATATTGTGCAATATATTACAGTTGACAGAAAATTTCAAGATCGTCTTATGGTATTAAGCAGACGGGTTGTCACTGGTGGTAGGTATCTAAGCATGTACATACCTACCTATGACATGAGAAACGTCTGAGTTAGCAAAACTTGTTAAAACATTTAACAACTGCAACCAGTAACTTCTTATGTGCTATTAAAGTATCAAATTTAATAATATGTAATTGACACTAGGACTTTTTGCGGATCTGTTCCTGGAATTAAAATTCGTCCTTATGAGATCAAATATGACTTAGATTTCAGTGTGTTTAAACACGTTACTTATAATACCTAACGCATGGGTACCTACTACACCATCTTCTTTTTTCTTTTTTTAAAGTAAAAAAATCTAAAACCCAATGACCGGACGAAGTCATTCGCTAATTATTCACTTAATTGAGTTTCTATAAATGTAATTAAATGGTCAAGATGCAAATTAGCACGCGGCTGCTTATTGTCTCGTCAAGAATTAACTCTTCATTAACTATTTGCGGATTACTTTAAGTAAATTATTGTAACTTCTGATGCTATAAGTAGAAATTGCTAAATAGATTGCTTTCTGGTCCATTTTTTTTTTTTGGGAAAATACTGTAGGAAAACGTTGTTTGAAACGGTGAGGTTTAATTAACAATTTTGGTTGAAAATATCAACATTTATTTTTAACAAATCAGTTGGGCGTTCTTATCCGATTGATTTTTGTCTGATTTCATATCATATATAAACTAACAATTCCTTGAAAAATATTCACCATTGGACTAATTTTTATAATAAAAATATACCACATTAATTTCGCTATGCGAAAATCCAAAGATGGCGGCCAAAATCTCACCCCTCAGGGTAGAATATTTCGGATCATCTCGCCACGTGCCGGCAGTGTATCCGCGGCTGCCGCGCGGTTCGTTGTCGCTTCTATGACGCGACCCCGCGACCCGCGACAACGCGACGTGCGATTTTTTAAATAATATTCGTTAATGTAGTGTCAAGTAGTGGCCAGTGCTAATATGATTTGAATTTCGAATGACAGTGATTTTTTAAAATAATGACATGTCTTTTCGGATTTGTGATTGGTGAATTTGAATTTGGATGTGACTAGTGAAGTGGAAAATAAATATTTTAGGTTTGAGAATAATAATTGTGATTCTTCTTAATTGTGCTTTAAATGGACATTTTTCTTCGGTTGAAAAACCAAAGCAGAAAGAGCAAAAGGCTAACGTTTTTTTTGCATTGCTAAAATTATTATTTGCTGAAATATGACTTGTCATTGGGTTTTAACTTGTTTTTGGAAGTCAGAAATTAACACTGGTTATCGCTCGGCTAAATTAAAAAAATAATATCTAGAGGAGAGCCTTTAGAGAAATATCCCAAAATACAACAACAATTTGAACTTGAAATTTATGAAAAGCTACAACATTCAAACAATACAAAATAAACAAACAACAATAAAAAAAATCTAAACAATACTTAAAAACCAACAACTGACGCAAAAAAATCAACCACATTCAAACACAATACAAAAACCTTTATATACAGCCAACACATAACATACTCGTTATGTAAAACAATCCGGCATGTAATACCGACACCGTATCACCGGACCCACCGGATCGGATGACCATACATGCCCCGTGTGAATGTTACACGGCTGTATTCAAGATACGACTCAGTTTTATGATCAAAAGATTAAGAGGTTCTGAAGTTATGGTTGCTAGAATTTATGTAGATATAAAGCTGAGAGAATGAGCACTGAAAATAATCATAAAAGCTAGAAAGTCCACGATTACTGACAAATCCTTTCACTCATTGGACTGGCCCACTCAAATCTGTGTGGTTCTTTCCTCAAAAGACCATTTCAGACACTAATCTACATGGTCCTCTTATGGTCTGACCAAGATTATGTCTGGACTTTAAAGATACTGTGACCTCTGAGTTTTCGGCCTTTCTTCTCAGAGTAGTCAGATATGAAACGCCGAACTCATCTAGTTTATTTTCATATTTTTTTTATATGACCTGTAGAAATGATTCCAATGTCCTATTTACAGAATAAACAATTTCATTTACTTTCAAAGAAAAACGGTATTGAAATAGATTCACCACACACCTCAATCCACACTGCAAAGTGTACCTACTTACCTATTTGTATATTTCAATTACTCTCTCTACTTCGAGTTAACATCAACACTTGTAGAGAGTCAACAATTATTATACTCTGATATACCTACGCCATTTTCCCTTTTGATTTTAAATAAATCTAAATCTTCAGTGGACTCTGATTGTGGCAGAAAGGTTGAATAGAAGCGTCTAACATAGATTCCTTAAAAAAAAATTGTCGGAATTAATTTACATTTTCAAACCAAATTTTTCTGCAATTGAATCTTTTTATATACAGGACAAACCTTTTTGTTAATCTTGGATTTTTGCATTGAAGTCCGTAATTCCTTATTCAAACCCACATTTTTTTTTGGCAATTTTGTCGGTTTCTCCTATTCTGCCAGAACACTTAATGATCATTTTATTAAACTCTAAGCTGTCAAATCACAGTGTCAAATGAATGAATTTGTCATAGAATATGCGCTCATACATTGCAAAGATTAATTAGCAATGTGTGTTACTAATATCTTACAGCTAATCAAGATCAATGAGACATTACGCAGAATGATGTTCTTTTACGAAATAAATTACTACTTTAGACTTCAAACTAGGTCGAGCGTCATGAATGAGATGAAATCAACATAATTTCCACATTATTATTTAATTATTTCGCTGTAATAATTAATTTGAGCTCTTCAGTATTCAGTTATTTGCATAACAAATTAAAAAAGTAAATCAAAACAGTCCCACGGACTAACATAACAAGAAACCGATCCCTTGTCACAATCGATCGATTATGTCCGTCAACCGTAAAATATACCTCAAAATCGAGACTAAGTTATCTGTGCTCGATTGTCCGGCGATCGATTGAGACGTGTTTTAATCGAGAAGTAAACGATTTTGTTTGTTCAAAAAAAGTTAATTTTTAGTGTTTGTTTTGAAAGTGTTTGATACTTACTACGTTTTTGCGCGCGCTTGACGTCTATAGATGTCATAACAATAAAACTTTTTCTTTAATCTACATGCGTCCATACGTGTACTTACTTTCTATAAACAAGCTTTGTCTGTACCTACCTAACTGCAGCGGTAAAAAAAAAGTTCATTATACTTACCTAATGCAGAAACAATGTAAAAAGATAAAATCAGGTACTTTCTTAATTCGAATTAGGGCAAAAATTTATTAATCTGCCGTAAACTTTAATCGCAAAACACAACAAAAGAAGCTAAATCCATGAAAGTTGATTGAAATCACCCAAAACATCGACTTTCGCCGAAGCACACGAACAGCAACCGAACTATACGCGATAATTGTGACTTCCTCCTCATAATCGGTTAGGTACTTATTAAAAATCTTCCTTCTCGTGAGAAAAACAGCGTCATAATACCCCCACCTGCCTCTATTGAACCAGAAAACTAGTGATCAAACACCGGAAAATCGTACAAATCGTCGAAAAACCGGCGAAATTGCTCCAAACGAATCGTTATTACTGACCAATCACGGCTACGATTTTCATGCCGCTTTCACGGTTACCACAATTTTTTTTTCCGAAAATCATTAGGGCATTGAAATTAACCAAGTAGTTTCGACAAATAGGTAATTTTTTTAACGATTTCCGGGTTTTATTTTGTTTTTTTTTTCTAAATCTGCGAAGAGCAATCAGTCGTTACGATCTCTGTTTTAAGTTAGTCGATTTTAGATAGCTTTGGCGATGGTCTAATTACAAGCGCAATCAAGATTTTCCTCATTAAAATAATTTGTTTCAGCGTCTAATCTAAAGAGTGTGAACTAATAAACAAAACTTACCTTTAAACAGTAATAAAATAATAACTATATATATAATAAGTGATGAAGTGAAAAGTAAAAAAAGTGATATAAAAAAGACAAAAATGTAAAAAAAATCGAGATGAAAATTCCGAACAGACCAACGCAGTGACAGTGAAACCAAAATTCAAAATTAGAACTTCAAACATGGCGTCTGTCTAGCGTTCTTTTTGGTGAAAACTTGGACTTTAATAGTGATTTTCTTTTGTAATTAAGTAATTAAATTAATAATTAGTGTTGTGCCGTAAGTGTTCAAACTGGAGGGGCAGAGTAAAGCCACTTTTGCGGCCCTTTTTGGGTTGAGGGCCGGCGGCGGCGTGGATCTGTCCGCCGCTTACCGATACAACCAGAATATGATGGAATATTATACATGTAAGTTAAGCTATTAACTATAGATAGATAGGTAATTAGGACTTATTCAAAAGAGTTATTAAGAGTGGAGAAGAGTGAGTGCTTATACAAACGAGGTACGGAAAGAGAAACACTTGCACACTGTGTACAAATTCAACTTAACGTATTGAGCTCAAAATAAGCTGTATACCTATGGTTTTAAGATTATTTGCTATATTAACCTATTTATTTAAATCACAGTTAACATAAAATTCTAAAAACATAAAAACAATGAGTTAGGAAGTCATTATGAGCGTTTATTCTGAAAGTGGGCAATGTCGCAAATAGATCTATTTATCAAATATTTCGCTGTTTTGATTTATTGTGCAATATTACTGTATGAAAATAAGATATGTGGCTAACTAGTTCCCTAGAATATTATTAATGAATTACAATTATAACACTGAATTTGATGTAGTAACAATTTTAGGTGTAAAAAAGGCATTTGGGAAGTTTCCAAATACTTTTTTAACATCTAAAACGAAATATTCGGTATTACGATATTAATTATTGCACTTCATAATCAATATTTTAATTCCCTAGTTAGCCACATTTCTTTATTCTATACAGTAATATTGCTAAATTAATCAAAACAGAAACAGGTAAATATTTGACAGCTATTTACGACGTTGCCAACTTTTAGGATAAACCCTCTTAATAGAGCTGCTGTGCGTAATTTTTCCTCATCAGTGGAGGTCAGATAGGCAGTCGCCCCATGTAAAATACTGGTAGGTATTCAGTTGCATCCAATTAGTCTAGAAACCGATCCTAACATAGTTGGGAAAAAGCTAGGTAGGTTGATTTTTCTTCCACATCAGTGCAAAAATGTACATAGATTTTCCAATAACTTATCGGCTACAGTTTGTTTTGGTAGTGATCATCAGAAATATCCTGTTAGAGACGTGCTGACTTCAAAAGAACTAGGATAAGGACAGGAAAGTGATGATCAGTTATAAATTATAGTAATAGAGAGTTAGAGACTCGATAGTTATTTTAAAGGGACCTCGAAGCGATCAATATGCAATTGTCAATTTTTACGTGATTGATACACATTGATCGTGCATCAAATGCAATTGAAGCGATTGACAATATTAAAACAATTGTAATTGATCGTTTCGAGGACCCTTCAGGCTAAGCGTATGCTGAGACGCAGGTGACGCAGCACAGTGCAGATTTTGCAGGGTAGGGCAGGCGAGGCTGACATAGGCCGCGAGCGCATGCTGCGACGCAGCTACACAGACACATGGGCGTCCTAGCTAGTACAAACAATCTGTCATTGAAACAAAATTAGGAATCAGTGGTAAAAAAACAAGTGACGACCTGTACCAAGTGGCTCTACAGCGAGACGCAGAGCAGGACAGACACATGTCTGCGTCGTACGTGCCTGCGTCGCAGCGTACGCTGCTGTCAGTACGTTTATGCATTACAAAATCTACTCTGCCCTGCGCTGCGTGGACCTGCGTCACCTGCGTCTCAGCATACGCTTAGCCTCAGGCCTGTCTCTCAATTTGTACCTATATCATGTTAAGACAGTCTATTCAGATCCAGTGACTTTTCATCTAATTATCATTATAAATATGTAGGTAGAATCAGCCATTCGTAGTGCTATCTAGTTGGTACTTGGGACCTGGTATAATCTGAAAAAAAGCTGTTCAGAAAACTTACAAATCACTGAATTTCAGTGATCCACAATTAATTCAAGTAGGTAGTAATCATTGATCCAAAATTTAAGATTCGTCATTGATTACTTACATCGAATGTTTGTTATTTCAGGCTTTAAGTACTTAGGAGAAAAATTATAGGTTTATTAAGTTAGCTGTAAGTTTCCCGAATATAATAAAATAAAATAAAGTCAAAATATGTAGGTAGGTACGTACTTTATTAGGAAAATGTTTAGGTAAACAGATTTTAGAATTATTTATGTAGAGTATCTTGTCTCTATGTAAACCATAACCATAAAACCACAGAGAAAACCCTTTTAACCGAATCATATTCCATTTTCAAAAAGCATCCCTAAAACAAACGAACCGCCATCCGAATCCCTCAAACGACGTTATCCAGTCATTATGCAAAAACGCTTGTACCATCCATAACAATATTATCATAAATACAACGCATAAAAACTCAATCCCTCCATAAAATACGTAAAATACCTAACAACCATCTGCAAAGCCCCGAGATTTCATAAAACACCCGAAAATTTTCCCTCCGAAAAAGATCGTTACAAAACCCGCGAATGGGAACCCTCGAAACGCGTCGGAGGGCGAGGGAAGCCTTCTGATAGGTCGTTTTGGAGAATGGCGCGCCGTGATTGGTCGGTGTGGTTGTGGGTGGGGCCTTGTGTCTGTGTGAATAGGTGCGTTCGGTTCACGTTAATTGTGAGGCGTTTGGGTGCGTTCACTACATGTGTTGGACGCGTCTAGCAAATTGGACGTCGAGCCTTTTATTAGATTGGTGTATGGCGTATGGTTTTATGTAAATATATTGCTTTGCTATATTAATCTGCGATATAGAATATGAATGCGAGGTTTGATTAGACTAACAGCGATCATAGGTATAGTCATTATTTTGTAGTTGGTAGGTCTGTGCTTGATATCATCAGTCCTTGAAATACAATCACTTATATTATTACAATTCCAATTCCTGCATAAATTAATTCTCTGTTTTCGCCTCTAATGATCAAAAAACCTTCATCCAGATTCTAACTTGACTATAAGTGGTATTCTCTGACTCAGCATTCTCACAAATCTTGTAGATATATCTAGGTGATTCATCATCTTACCATCATTCGTTTACCTTCCTACAAGCTCAGGTTTTTCCTTATGTCGAATAGGTAGTTCAAACGGATTCTTTTCAGATATCGTTGTATCATAAAATGATAAAAATTGCTTTAGTCGAGATTGTTCCTCATAATTGTAGAGTTCAACTGATTCAGGTTACTACCACATATTTAGAGACTGGTTGCTATTCGAATTTTAGGATGCATCTAAGTCATCATCTTCCTAGCCTTTTCCCAACTATGTTGAGGTCAACTTCCAGTCCAACCAGATGCAGCTAAATACCAGTATTTTACATGGAGCGACTGCCTATCTGACCTCCACAACCCAGTTACTGGACGCACCTAAGAATTTATGTAACTTTTTAGTTACACATTTAAATTGATCTACTTTTAGAGATAGGTAGGTAGGTACGTAATCTAGGACCAGACTCAGGTAGACCTATGTAGCAGAAAAACTTTACGAGGAAACAAGAGGGCATAAACAAAGTGACATGCATATACAGCGAATAACGATGGAATGGAAAATTTGTTCAGGACAGCTACCGAAAAGCTTAATGTCAATCTTGTTAAAAGTCGTTGTATAGAAATATGAAATACTTTGGAAGTTATTGCCCCTTGTCTAGCCCCTCGGGCTTTATTTATCCAAAATCTCCAAAATTACTTTATGCAATACTGGTTCCTTTTGTCTGTTAACCATTGTCAGCTGATATCACATCAGTGTTAATGTTGTGTGGAATTCGGTCGTGGTATGGTATGGGCATGTGATGAAATACTTTCATAGAACAATGATCCGTAACGTAATATAAATAAAGAGCAGAATCGCGTTTTATAAGAGGTGTTGGTAACGGTGTCGCGAGTTCAATTGTTTTTTCCCATCTCAAAAATGCCCGACGCGCCTTAAGAAGTTTTCACTTCAAAAAGATATGTTGGATCAACTCCAAATAAATTAGTTTAAGATGCACATCTCAATAGATGCATATCTCAATCCCCTTACACATCGTCAGTACATAGCCGTGTATGTAAATACCACCGTTTCTGCTAACACCATATAGTTGCATAGCGTGACGAAACACGTGTTACATATCTACTTACATTTATATACTGAAGTGAAAGTTATATAGTACAATACAGATAAAGATTTACTTAATCATAATGTTTTTAATTAAGGCGAAAGTTTAGGCTGGCCTTCTCGTTAGAGAGACTTTCCAAAAAAAGGTTGTAAATAAAGAGAAACAAGAATTTGAAAACAATAAGAAACTAAGCAATTTTGATTTGCTAGAGTATTATGCAATAGGGTTTATTAAAAGAGGTAGATTAAAGAAATGATGGTTGGATAATGTGAAAGATGATACCTATGGTTAGGAATCAAGTTCATTTATTTATTCATCTTTAATTCAGGCACATTACCCATATTAGTATAATAAATTAAGACAAACATAAACAGCTAGAAACATTAACAATAATACTACACAACTTAAAGAACACTATTATTGAGATGACTGCTGATAAAGATGTTAGTATAGTAGAAAAGGACGAAGATATAATTATGGTGACACCCTAAATGAATTGAGATAAATGAAGCAGGTACCTACTATGATGATGAAGAAGGTAAGTAGGTATGCTGTACCTCCTACCTTAGAACGAAAATCTAACAAAATTGTAGTTTCCAAAACCCTGATCAAGTCTTTAGACTAATTAGGTACTGTTGTCGAAACGTTAGTGACTTAGAATTTTTAAATGGCTGTCTGAAATGACGACAGCCAATCAAACTAAACTCTACAGTAGACAAAGGAATTGGTCCACCTAGGAATGAACATTAAGAATATAACGAAAATAGTTAAATACTTAAAGCACCGGCATTTTTTTTAATATGTTACATCAAAATAATGAGCAAATAAATCATGTCTAAGCCCAGAACAATAACGTACAAAAATACTTAAAAAATCGTCATCATACACTAAAATACAGGAAACATTCAAATCATAAACCACGTCGGCCATTACAATGTCGCATCTAAACAATAAAATTAGGGCACACATACAAAAAAAACAACCAAATTTCATACTTCCTGCAAATGACTCAACTGTCCATAGATCACGAAATTACACTTATATAGCGCTAGAGTGAACGACATCACTCTACCGATAGACCACTACATATAAAAAACATACACTACACCCGTATTCCCTGAAAATAAAGTCTAAATTCAAATGCAACAACAGTAAACCCAACTCTGAATGTAACATGAGACTCACGCACACATCAACAAAATGACATACGCCTGTTCTACACGCGTTCGTGATTCAAAACGCTCACATTCAAACGCACGCCTCTGATTGGTCGACAGCGATGCGCTCACGCATATATCAAGTAGATCTTTTACGTTTTGAAACCTGTTTGGCTGGGTAATTGTCGAGATTTTAGAAAGGCGGTCTGGCTGGTTGCTGTAACCAACAGGTTGGGTTGCGTCGCCCTCGTATGTGTTATTAACATATATATTTTTTATTGCCGGTTATGTAAAACGTTAATATTTATTGCAAATTATAGTGTTGCATAGTTCTATTAGGTAGGCATTTGGTTTGAATATATTATTTAAGTATATAGTCCCCATTGCATTTGAAGAGCAGATTTTCCGACAAAATAATAAAAAAAATCTTATTAGTTACTCGAAGTTTGATATTGGTTTCAGTATGTTAAGTATATTCGACTGTGTAAACGCTCTCATATACATAATTTTCGTATCAATACCCTCATCTGCAATGTGTCTAAAAATCACCAAGTTAGCAGAATCTACATTAACATTAAAAAGAGAAAAGATTTTGTATTTTTGTTTGTAATGAATAAACTCAAAAACTAAGTTCCGATAAAAAAAAATATTTCATCAGTAGAATGCTATATTATCACTGAGTAACATAAGCTACAATTTATAAAGATATCTCACGGGGCAAGTCACAGGTGGAAGCAATAATAAAAAAGATAGAGAAATTGCTATGTAATTATTTTCAACAACTGAATTGCAGAAAAATATTCTTGTTGATCAGTTGTTGAGCAGACAATTTTTTTGAAAATATGAAGCAAAGGATATATTTATTTATTTAAGGATAGTAATAAAACCTCCGAAAAAAAATCAGAATATGAGCATTCTCAAAATATGAAATTGACTGCTTAATATACCTACTCATTTTCCGACAACTTTTAAGCGAATACAAATAAAGAAACGACCGAATAAAATACTGAAAATTCTGTAAAATCAATACAGCATTTGCTGACGTAATATTCATTTAGTCATTTTTATCGTAACTCACCTTTTATGAATTTAGAATTAACCTTACACATTTTATAAACTGTGGCGCAAACAAAGACCAGGTTCGTTTAGGTACAAGAGAATGTAATGTTTTGGAAATGTGGTGTTTTACATTCTCTTGTGCCGAAACGGACCCTGGCACTCGCCGGCCGCTGCCGCGGCACCGCTCGCTACGCTCGCTCGGCTCGTGCGTTTTGTGGTTTCACAGTTCTAACCTAACCTACCTTTCAAAGCAAAACGTAAACAAAAACATGAACGAACGTATTATTTTAGCAGAACATACGTTTTCGGAAACTTAGTATTTTTTTCGGAAATTTAGTTTATTATTTGAAAGTACAGATTATTTTTCGTAGAATTGTATTTTGAATAAGCTCATGTTTGTTTTTTAAATACAACATTTTTTGTCGATTAATTTTGTAATATTTTTTCGGTAAGTAATTCATTTTAACACATCGTATTACAGTCAACCACAGATCGTCGGAAGTTAATTTGTTTTTCGAAAGCTTTATTATTTTCCTTTATTTAATTAACAATTTTTACATTGTATCAAAATGTAATTAATTATAAAGTAACACATCATGAAGACATACGTATAAATTTAAAAAAAGTACATATAAATTATTCAAAATTGCAAATCCATGGTTCTGAAGTTTTAACAATAATAAAATTCAATATTTAGGTACTTTGACACCACAAAGATGTTAAGAAAAAAAAAATACAATAACATTTAATTAAATTTGGGGCATATCAACATCGACACAAATGTCAAAAAATAATATTTATAAAAAATAAGGTTTGCAGTCATGATAGTTCCCCAGACACAGACCCTACACATCACTGAGAAAGTCATCAAGTGTATAATAGCACTTTTCCATCAGAAATGACTTTAGTTGGTTCTTAAACTGATTTATATTATAAATAAACTGTAATTGTACAGGTAACAATATCAATATCCTTCAAAATCATTCAGTCTATGATTGATAGTGTATTACGCAATTAGGGTACTGTTTATGAACTGGAATTTCCCTTGCAGTAAAACAGTTACGTACAAGTATAATTGATAGAGAACAAACGAAAGAAATCCAATTTATAATCAGAAATCTAAGCGATGCAACATTGTACAAACTTGTGAAACATCACAAGGCTATATAGCAGACGAGAATTTTATCTAAACTTAATTCTTTTAGTTGCTTAAGACTAACAACTTGTACTAAATTACTTATAACATTTAAGATTGTAACAATGATACTGATGCAGTAATTTTTTTAGTAGTGAAGTACTTTTATTCATATAGTACTTGTATAGAACTTTTATATATATAGTACTTGTATAGAACTCATCTTTCGTTGCATAAAGCACAGTTTTTTGCTGGAACGACAAATTCTCTGGGAAGACAATATTCAAGTCAAAGTCAAATAATTTATTTCAATTGGCACTTTTGAATGTAAACATTTACACAATAATAGAATTGATACTATTCGCCTCTTCCAAAAAGTAATTTTCGTATGAAGAAGAATGGGCAAGAAAGGCCACCGTTACTCTTTTAAAATGTTTTACAATATTTTGTATAGGCACCTATATTAGTTAAATAATTATAATTATGTGAAGACGATACACCTAGAATAAAATTACTATACCACAAAAGGTAAAGAGATAATTTAATTATGTGATAGATACATGGTGCTCACATATTTACAAACAAAGTCAAAGTCAAATAATTTATTTCAATTAGGCACAAAAAGGCACTTTTGAACGTCAAAAACAAAAAATAGAATTGATTCTAGTCGCCCCTTCCAAAAGGTAGTTTTCGTATGGAGAAGAATGGGCAAGAAACTCCACCGTTACTCTTTTAAAATGTTTTACAATATTTTGTATACATTAATTATATATTATATGTGAAGACGATGCACCTGGAATAAGAATACTATACCAATAATATTACTATAAACATTGTAAAAGTAGACGATTTTCCTAAAATTTTATAATTAATAAGTCAGTCTGTAAGGAATGTTATCACAGAATGTAAAATCAATGTTTCAAGGGATTAAACAGTTGAAATGCATTAGGACTACAAAAGTTATTAGTACCCTATAATATCCTTCGTTGTTTTGAAAATTCTAAATTATATGAGGTTTGACCAGATTTCCGCCATGTCGCCAGCATTAGCAGTAAGTAGTAATCTATTCATATGCTTAACATAGACGCACTACGACAAATTAATTTCATCGCAGCCTTTTGTTCTGTGTTTTGGAATTGTTGGTAGTTGTAGTCGAAATAATTGCTACACATCCTATCCTATCCTATTAAACGAGCAATATTTGTATTTATATATTTATGGTTATGTACATTTGTACTAACGATTTCGATGAAAGTTGCAATTTTGGGGTTTACGGGGGTGAAAAACCGATTTATAAAATTTGTTTTCTCCGTATTTTCACCCGAGCAGAGCTCAGTCGCCCAAAGCTTAGAACAAGATAATGTATATTGACATGAGAATAAGTAGGTACTATACATGAATTTGAATGAACTTTCTTATACTATTAAATGAGCATTCTCTATTTTCACCAGAGCAGAGCTCAGTCGCCCTGCAGATACTCTTAAAACTATTCTAGATATTTTCTAATCAAATCTTATAATCTATCATCATTATCGACATTTTTCACATGGTCGATATCAATTGATTAAACAAATTATTTTTGTGGATAAGTCTTTATAATTTCTAGTGTTAAAATTAATTGGTATTTATACATATATCTAAAAATAGTACCTACACTTACAAATATACATATCCCACAATAACATTACACGTTACAAAATATCATCAAAAGCTTTTTACGTTTAATTCAAGATGGCTGACACAATGGCGTCGGGCGCGCATCCGGTCGTCGCATGGTAATCTCACTTCCGGTCTGACCCTGCACGTCTGCGGTTTATTATCTCTGCAACTTTATTATTGTATTTTATTAACGTGAATATTTCCGTGAAGGAAAATAAGGTTTTCGTGGGAACTGAAAGGGCAAGGTAAAATTCGGAAATATGCTATAAATTAATTGGTATAAAATTATTTTATAAAGGTCAGTGGTAGACGACGTTATGGGAAGTAACAGATAAAGACTAATGCCTTCCTTTCAGCCCCTAGTTATTAAGCTTATTTCTAGCAATCAGTTTAATGTATGTGATGTAGCTGTGCTTTTTTTTAAATAAAATATAAAAGATACCTACCCCGAACAAATGTATTTAAAAGTACCTTATTCTAATTTCATATAATTGTGAACACTTAGAGCAGTGGCGATTCAGTGGTAGATAACGGCCCCGACTTATGATCAGTTGTAGGTCGTGGGTTCGAACACAGTCAGGCGCATTACTTATTAATTTATTTCATAACTGCTGCTCTCAAAACCGTGAAGGAAAATATCGTGAGGAAACCGGCATGTCCTAGAACCAAAAATTCGAAGACATGTGATATCTACCATCCGCACTGGGTACGCGTGGTGGATTACGGCCTACACCCTCTCACAGAAAGGAGACCTGTTTCCCAGCAGTGGGAACATTATAGGCTGATTATGTGGTGGACACTTGTGAATGTAGATACTGGACATCGTGTGTCATAATATGTGTCTGATACAAATCAGACACATGAATACAAAAGGCCAACAACGATTTAATGTTCAGAAACAGGACTCCATTATTATGTGTGTATCATGTAGGGTAGGTATCAGAAACCCAATCCATCGCCATATCTTCGTCTGCTGTATGACTGCGTTTTTCTTCTAAACATTTAGAGAATTTATTCCGAAAGGATATATGTATAATACATTCATATTTATCTTTCATATAATATGGAAATCTTGAGGTTTTGTCAATTCGTACAAACCATGTGAAGCAGGGGCGGGTCGCTAGTCTACACTTTTATAGTGAATAGAAAAGATTTGTATTTTTGTTTGTAATGAAAAACTCAAAACTACTGAACCAATTTAAAAAATTCTTTTACTAGTAGAATGCTATAATATCTCTATAGGATATAATTTATACATATATCACGTGGGCGCCGCTTGCAGAAGCTAGTTTTGAATAATCCAACTTGATTTGCAAATAGAAAATTCCAAGGATTCTTTCTTCGGAATTTCTTGCTATAAAAGACTATCATACAAAATATAGAACATGAACAAGACTCTAGCATATACATACAATTTGATCTACCCCGACGCAATTCCATACCCCATAAACACACACCATTACCATATTTTCCGTACCCAAAAACTTTTATAATAAAAAAAACACAAAATATTTCAGCAGATGGGCGTTTGGAACATAAAAAGGCGCATTCCCATAGAATTCCCATGAAACAAAAGACGATCCCTTTCCGTCACGGTTCGCAAACCATACATATTTAGTTTTATAGGATGCCATGGTTATCGTGTGGAGTAAGGATAATGTTGGAAATTATGACAGTTAGATGTTATCTTTTTATTTTTAGATGGGACCAGAAGTGTGATAAAGCATTCATATTAAATGCTGTGTTAATGATGTGAAGCTATCCACTTAAAAGGTGATAATCTTGTGTCTTGTGTGTTTCTCATTCTAAATTCCACCATAAGCTTGTCTTATACCACGTCGTTGCGGTCGATTTGAGGCTTTAATTTTATCTAAACGTTGCTTAAAAAACCGTAAAAAAATAAGAAATTTTTTTTTATAATAATTCAGTACTTATCGTTTGCTGTACTTTAAGCAACGTTTATAAATAAATCCCTTAATGGTTACCTTCAAAGAAGTCTATGGGATGGCCCATTCCACATGCTGGTCTAGAAATCTATACAGCTAGTTTAGAATTCTACTTCACTAATGCCACATTGACATCGTCGATGCCGAGTTTTACTCATCCTATCTTAGTAAAACCACGAACCGCAATTTAGCATCGTAATGTATTCCACGGAGTACAGTCATCCACCCAGTAAAACTACGTTACAAATCGCTAAAAATATTGCACGAACCGCCACAAAAACTTCGCCTTTCCTTTGGAAAAGTTAAAAAAAATACCTGTGCACAACTTGGAAAAAAGGTTACTAATTATAAATGCTAACAAAAAGTGACAGGTTACCGAGGGGGGGCTGTGGAGCGTGACCGGCGTGTCCTTGCACCTGTATGCTCCTACCCCCGTGGGGTCGATGGCTATAAGTCCAGAGTGGCCATCAGTTTTAAAACTGTCTGGCCTTAAATGTTGCCCAGTTTTGAGGAAAGATTCTTCATAAAATTCTGGCCACGCGAGACACGACGATTGTTTTAAAAATTACGTGAGCATTCGTGCCGGTTTGGCCACCTTCGTACAAGGTAGTTGACCCAATCGGCGCGAGCGTATTTCGTCCCGTATCCACGCGGAATTTACCTCAAATTGGCTAGAGTTTTGCCTATCCCAGATTTCATTTAGAAATCTGAAACATATCATCATAGACGAAATTAAATACGATCGCTTTTGATTGATTTCAAAGTTCGAGGCTATCGCATGCGCTTTTGAATGGCTTGTATGTAAGTCTTGAATGGAAGTGTGAGAAACTAATTTAAGCCCATGTTTAAAGCGGTATTATCACATTACCATAAGAGTGCATTGGTGCATATCGAAACACCACCTGCATGCTTTCAACCCTCAACTAATTGGAAGAGTTATCGTGAATATACCTACTTGTACCTTTCAAGTAAATAACATGAGTTTTTGTTTATTTCACCAAGTACGGTTAAGCTCCTGGCTTGCATCTCACCCGATGGTAAGTGATGATCAGGCCGTAGGTGGAAGCGAGCTTCACCCGGAATCATTAACCACAGAGGAACTGTAGTGCTATTCTGTAAAAATCTCACTGTGAAATCTTAGGTGAAGTGAGTTACTAATAGTGTCAATTCTTAGCAATGACAGCTCACTTCACCTAAGTTATCACGGTGAGATTTAACAGAATAGCACTACTGGCTATCTTACCTGCAACTGCCAAAATACAACAATGGTGTTAACATTGTTTTTATTGCGACAGCATTGTTGTTGTTTTATTCATCATAAGCATTACTAACAATTGAGCAAAAGCTACAAAGTATAGCCAAGATCTTTCAATATCTACTTTTAATTTATTGTCACATGTTTTGGGCTTGTTCCTAAATTCCTAGCTGTCCATAGTTCCCTTCAAAGCAGGTACACTTGAAAGATTGCCATTAGAAGCTGTCAATATTGTGGCATGTTAATAAGTGAACGTTTACTGTCTGATATGACTTTTGGGAGAAAAGTTTTCATTCGCTGCTTTCCTAGCACGATCACAACTGTTAATAAGTACGTCCTTATTGAATCCATGTCTGGTTTACATAATACGTTCAAAAATAAACTGTAATTACTTGAGGTCCACAAAATAGTACCTTTTAGCCTTCAGGCTACCTATTAAACAGTAGATTACCCATACACAGTGATAAACTTAGATTAAATGCATCATGCATAGATCCAAAGGGCGCACTATGCGTCTAGTGCTGTGACGTCAACGCTCGACATTTGAAGGGGGTGCGCCGGCGCATGACGGGCGCGTCCTTGCACTTGTGTAGTTATCGGTAATAATAGTGTTTCGGAATTAACGACACTGTATGCCCTTTGAGGTAGGGAGTATTCACTTTCTTGTTACTTACTCATAAAAGTAAGCGATTTTCGAAAACCTCATTGAAAAAATGATTTTTCCTGATACGAAATAGCACAAAAAAAAAACTGATGCCTCGACATAAATTCAAGTTAAAGTTATTTATTTCATAACAAAGATACATTTGTGTCGAAATATCTGCACAGTACACCAACATAAACAATTTCGTCCCTCACACGTCATCGAAGTTAGAACGTCTGTCGAATTATTAACATCATCGCATGATAGTATGATGGATTCACAGCAAGCCATAAATAAAGGAGATAACAGCATAAAATAAATATCGAAAAATGGAAGGTTTTTGCTCAGCAAAAACCTAAAATACCTTTTACTCTTGAAACTTTGACCCTGTAACAGAAACAGGATCTAAATTAATACAACAATCAAATCAGATTTAAATCACGAGCCCTCTCACAACACGCCATCACACGCTCACTCGAAATTAAATCGTATAAACAAGTCCTATAGTTTCATATACCCATAAAAGTGTCCATAAACATGTACATGATGTTTAGTTATGGGTACCCATAACGTAAAACTGGACAGCGCATCCAATTTAGATGTGGGGGGAGGACTTCCGGTGCCACTTCCGTTGAGAGGGAATTCTCATTTCAAATAACTTTACGGACTATTTTGTGTTTTGATTTTTTTTGAGCTTGATTTTTATTTCTGTTGTCAATATTATTTTGATATTAAAATTGTCCTACAGCATTGTAGTGATTACAAGGCGACTACCAAGCGCTGGGTGGAGGGCTTAGATCGAGAAAATTGTCACTGAGTTTTCCCATTAAGAACATCTCAGAGGGTTCTACAGGAAACCAGCCACCAAAATTTGGATTTGTGCCCGATTTATATCGCCTCAGATGGAACTAAAAAAACCGGCCAAATGCGAGTCGGAACACACGCGAAGGGTACTGTACCATATTATTAAGATCGAGAAAAAACCGCAGAAAAAAACACGTTTCTTATAACTTTATTAAATTTTTATTATTTGTTGTTATAGCGGCAATAAAAATACATACTAATCAGTGAAAGTTTTAACTGTATATCTATTACGATTCATGAGATACAGCCCACTGATATACAGACGGACGGTCGAATAGACAGCGGAGGCTTAGTAATAGGGTTCCTTTTTGCAACCCTTAAGATAACTAGCAAAACTTCTGAGATACAGCTCGCTGATAGACAGACGGACGGCCGAATAGACAACGGAAGCTTAGTAATAGGGTTCCTTTTGGCAACCCTAAAAATAACTAGCAAAACTTCAACCTACCTCTTGATACATAATGTCATGTTGTAGTAAGGTTCTATGAGTATCAAAGTGTACAGTAAAAGCCTTAAAATATTAAAACTAACTCCAAAATAAACCTAGTCTCTCAAGAGAACTCCTGAATTCATCCTTGTTGACCCAGATCCATATTTTGCAAGAACTATAAGACGTCTGCAAGGGGACTGAGTGGTTGGACACCTGGCGAGAGAGACTGTATAGTTGTAGACGTTGGGAAGTACTGTCGGCAAGATAAACTAGAAACGTAGACGAAGATTTGAAGTAAATAATAATATAACATAACGTCTTGTTTCTCCGAAGGGTTGGGCAGAGGTGTATCTATTCTACAACCACATTTCGCTAGTTATATTTAAGTCCCATGTAATAGGGGACGAGCCTATTGCCATCAACCGGGCACAAATCCAGACTCTGGGCTGCCATTAAGAAATTTCAGATAGATAAACTCAATAACATTGTGCCGGCCTATTTTCCGAAGGACTGCCTCCTTGGTCTAGTGTGACTACGGAGGCAGTCCTTCGGAAAATAGATCTTTATATAAAAATCAGGTGAATGTGAGTGAAGAAACAATTTAAAAATGAATTCGCACACAAACACCCTTATTCTCTAACTCTGAGGACAAAACACTCCTTTTTTGGCCAGTCGTGTAAAAATAGTAATAAAATGATTTTCTGGAATCAATCTGCCTAGCCTTTTCCCATCTATTCTGGTGTCGGTTTCCAGTCTAACCAGGTTCAGCTGAATACCAGTACTTGACATGGAACGACTGCCTATCTGAACTCCACAACCCAGTAACTGGGTAATACAATACTCCTTGGTAAGACTGGTTGTCAGACTTTCGGGCTTCTGACCACCCGTAATGACTGTCAAAGATCCACGAATGACAGCCGGGACCAACGGCTTAACGTGCTTTCTGAGACACGGACGAGTACGTAAAGATGGTCACCCATCCACGGACCAACTCCGACAAGCGTAGCTTAACCTGATGGATCGACCCGTGCGGCTGTTATTACTTGGCCATGAGCTCCTCCCTACCTGGCTCCTTGATTTTCAGGAATAAGACATCCTAATATATACATAAATGCTACATTTTATTCCATCTTTGTTATCATATATACATGAAGTCGAGCTGTAACACGAATACACAATATAACACTCACCAATTTAATATATTAATTTATTCTCCTCTCACCTTTACAATCTGTCGGTACCGCCGCGTCCCCAGCTTCCGGGCGGCCATCTTGTGCGCTATTACGTTTAATTACGACCTAAAATAAAACCTGATTTGTGCCTTTGCTTGTTATACAAGCTCCTTTAACATCCTTTGTATTAGACATGGTAATATAAGGAAATGTAGAACTTGGTAGAAAATTGGTCCTAATAGGTTTTAATTAATTTTTTCTTGTACTTTATAATTAGTACCGGGGCGACCGAACTCTGGTCTGGTGAAAATAGAGAATGCTCATTTAATAGTATAGGATTACTTATTACTAATTCCATACAGCCATGATAGTAGGTACTTACTAATTCCATGCTGCCATGATCATTTTTCTAATGTCAATAATGTCATGTCATTATTCATTATCTTGTTCTACTTTGGGCGACCGAGCTCTGCTCGGGTGAAAATACGGAGAAAATTAAATGTTCCCAGATATTAAACCTAGTTAGATCGATTTTTCGCCCCCGTAAAGCCCCTAAATTGCAACTTTCATCGAAATCGTTAGAGTCGATTTCGAAAAGGTGAGTAGGTACAAATATATATACATAAAAATATTGCTCGTTTAATAGTATAGGATATCTCGTATGTTGCACCTGCCATGTTTTGTCTTTGCATCACCCTCAGGTTGACTGGTAGAAAATGCTTTAGGCCTTAAACCCGCCTTTGAACAGTATTTTTTTTTACTTTTGTATTATAGGTTTTAATAAATAAATTATTGATTGATTTTTTACCACTATCCACAGCCCCGCTTAGTAAAATAACCTTGTCTAGACAAAGGTAAGACAAAGAGACATTCTATCAGCAATAAAGATGATGGAAAAGTTAAAAATGTTTGGGACTGACTTAACTCATACGCTACTGAAAATCTAATGACATAAGATTTTCCGTAAGATCTCGTTGAAAATCGTTGTAGAAATTCAGTGGGAAATAACGAAATGCTTTGAAAGCGATTGCCCTCCTGCTAGTTTCATACTGTGCCTCTTTAGTTTTCGCTTATTAAGTGACTTGTTTAATAAATATGAGATTGTTTAAACAATTCCCTTATTTTTAAGAATGTTTGCATTTTAATCTATGTCTAATTTGCCTACATTTATGACAAGTTTCAAGTATTGACTGTTGCTAAGATGACACGACGAGATATTATGATGATGATTCGACTTGATTTGAACGACTTTTAGTTACGAGAATTAGACTTCAGTTATTGTATGTTTTTAATGACTAAACACGAGGTAGAACTCATTTTAGAAAAATGATCTGAGTAAACATACAGGCTACCAGTTTTGTAAAACTGTGCGAATCTTAGCAATAATTTTGGGAAAAAGCTAAAACTTTATGTGCTTATACAGTGCTACTCCGCTTTCCGGCTAACTCAATGAGGCCGCGTAAAATTTGATCCACATCTGTCCACTGCCGATTCTTTATAATGTGAATTCATATCTATGCTTAATTTAATCGACGGATTTTTTCTTTCTTTTTAAATTTTTTATACAAAAAAAAATTTTTTTTTTCTTTGTCATCTTATTGATAAATTTTACAATTATTGTAAAAATTTATGAAAAAAATAACTAAAAAAACAAGTTTATTTTCAATTGAGATTAGTTTTTTTTTCACAATTTTCATTTAATGAGGACGCCTAAATACTTCCAATCATTATGGAGTTTGTTTCATCGCGACAGATGATTTAGTTTAAAAGTTACACCGTTTTGTTACAATTGTTTTTCATTCCATAAAAGTATTAAAAAAATATTTCGATTTATTTAAATATTTTTTCCGTCGCTAAAATTAAGCATAGATTCCCTCATTTAAATATGTGCACATTATGAAGAATCACACTGTATATACACGGTGTTCATTTTGATGTCCCATAACTCTAAGGTTATAATGCTATATGTAAAAATAATACAAAAAGTCCTAGAACAAGTGTTCCAAAAATACATAGTTTCGAAGATAATTAGACACTAGACTCTCGATGTGTGTTTCTAAGTTTCATTGATAAGTACGAGTAAATCATTTTCATTCAAACCAATCATTCATATTAATAAAGCTAAGAAAATGCGACGTTATAAGTTTTTTTTAAGTGAAAACTTCTTTAGGCGCGTTGGGCATTTTTGAGATGGAAAAAAACAATTGAACTCGCGACACCGTTACCGACACCTTATTTTTGTAAACGCGATTGTGCTCTTTATTTTTATTATGTTACGGATCAATGTTCTATGCGAGTATTTTTACTTTAAAGGTTTTGTAAACGCGATTGTGCTCTTTATTTAGATAAGGTTAAGGACCAATGTTCTATAGAAGTATTTTTCTTCCACCAAGGCGATCTTGTTCAAGTTTTCACTCTTTTTTGGTTGGCACTCTCGGAATGCCACTGATTTTTTTTTTATGGACGAAAATAGTCTGTATTAAATGTTTCTTTAAATTTTTTTTTTCACGTAAAGTTTGTCGAATTATTTTGTATGAAAAATTAAAAGAAAAAAAAATCGTTTGCCAGTTGATTCTTTGATATAGTTTCATTGATATCCAAGAGTTATGGGATATCAAAAGGAACACGTTGTGTATATAAATACTATTAATATATTTGCTCAGACAGGTAACAATGTAAGGTACAAAAGAAACAGTGTATAAATAATCAAATTACGAACGGATGATAATAAATAACACTATTTTGGCAACGTTCGCGGCTGAACATTATTTATTGTTTACAAAAACAATTATGTTTGTTCTGTTACAAGCCTTTGGGTAACGCATGATACATATTTCAATATTTTTTGAAGTGAAAACTTCTTTAGGCGCGTTGGGCATTTTTGAGATGGGACCAAACCAATGTTTTCGCGACACTGTTACGACACCAGCTTTTGACCGTTAAAAAGACATCAACGCGTTGATTACCACGGTGTCGATTATTTTTCAAGTTTTCACTTCTGTCGACACTCCCGGAGTGCCACTGTTTTTTTTTATGGTAGGTAAATGAAGATGAACCTGTAAAAAGTTGGTACCAACCTACTTTTCTTCTGCACACTTTTTTAGTACCGTGAAAATAATTTACTCCAGCACACCAACTAACAATCAATCTACCTACCGGCTTCCAGTCTAACCGGATGCAGCTGAATACCAGTGTTTTACATGGAGCGACTGCCTATCTGACCTTCACAATCCAGTAACTGGGTAATACAATACCCCTTGGTAAGACAAGTTGTCAGACTTTCGGGCTTCTGACGACCCGTAACGACTGTCAAAGATCCACGGCACAACAAATAACATCACCTTTAAACGAAAATTGATTAGATATCTTAAACAAGCGCTTAAAGATGTATGTACCCCCAGGCTGCTAAAAGTCTGATCAAATCTCGGAACATATTTGTGGATGGGTCAATAAAAGTTCAATAAATCCACTGGTACAAATCAATAAACGCATCTGAGTAAGTTAATCCGGGTAAAATCCGGGTAATTTGCTATAATAAGTGAATTCGTGAAACCTTCTTCCTAAAGGACAATATTAACACCAACCTATTACTGTCCCACTGCTGGGTAAAGGCTTCTTCTCATGCAGAGAAAGCAAGAGTATTGATAACCACGCTTGATCAAGACGGGTTGGTGATTTCTGACATTGTTAACTATAAGTCCAGGTTTCCTCACGATGTTTGCCTTCACCAATGTCAGTATTGTCCAATATTAACTCAATAAAAATAAGCATGGTAACAAACGTCTACAAGTGAAACATCTAATCTCTCAAATCCACCACCAAAACTACCCAAAACCTTATCACATCAAACCGATAACAAACAAAACAGCCGGTTCAAACCCGGGTATCGACCGCGGGGCGTGTCGGATCGATCGTCACGCCTCGTGCCCACCCCACCCGGGTAGGGAGCACCGTGAAAGTGTAACGTAAGATGAGAAGGGATGTTAGCTGTGTTTTGAGATAGAAAAGTTGTGTGTAGTTGGGAATTTTGTACCAGGATAGGTAGAAAAGATATATTTTCAAAAGAAATTATAATGACCTTGCGGAACACTACTTACGAATAAAATAATATAAAATACTTGTTTTCAGTGCAACGGAGGTGCTCGTGGCTAAGTTATAACAGCCGTACAGGTCGATCCATTAGGTTAAGCTACGTTTGCCGGGGTTGGTCCATGGATGTAACCAATATTTTGTATCAATTTTTTATTTAAAAGAGTCCCCGTGGAGTTTCTTGCCCGTTTATCTCCATAGGTACCTACTACGCTTTGGAATGGGCAACTAAGCTTCATACCTATTTCTGACTGACCGATTCCTTGGCAATTCAAAAGTGCCTGTAAATGGTTTAATTGAATTAAATGCTTTGAGTTTGAGAGTTTGATGGGTGACCATCTTTACATACCAAGACTCCTCCATGCCTCGGAAAGCACGTTATGCCGTTGGTCCCGGCTATTATTTGTGGATCTTTGACAGTCATTACGGGTCGTCAGAAGCCCGAATGTCAGAAAACCAGTCTTAACAAGGGGTATCGTATTACCCAGTTACTGGGTTGTGGAGGTCAGATAGGCAGTCGCTCGCTGTAAAATACTGATATTCAGCTGCATCCGGTTAGACTGGAAGCCGACCCCAACATAGTTGGCAAAGGCTAGGCAGATTGACTTGTTTTTAGCATAACTAAGTACACATTAAAATATTCCTCTAAATGGGCTCTGAAATGAATCTAATGTGAATTAATTTGATTGTCTCGTTAGTCTAGTGGTCGTAAGTGCTACTGCTGAGCATGAGGTCCTGGGTTCGATTCCCGAGTCGGGCAAAGTGTTATTGGGTTTTTCCATCTGGAATTTCTCAGTAGCAGTCCGGAGTCTAGATTTGTGCTCGGGTTATGGCAATAGGCTCGCCCCTATTACATGGGACTTAAACATACCTGGCAAAATGTGGGTGAGATCTTCAACTTGATCAAGAAAAACGTAATTTATTTCACAACACCTGGGTTAACAAATTTTGCAGGATTAACAAGTTTATTGAAGTGAAAATTTCTTTAGGCGCGTTGGGCATTTTTAAGATGGGACTAAACTATTGATTTCGCGACACTGTAACGACACCAGCTTTTGACCATTCAAAAGATATCAACGCGTTGATTACCGCGGTGCCAATTTTTTTTCAAGTTTTCACTTCTGTCGGTACTCCCGGAGTGCCACCGTTTTATTTTTAATATTTTTTTTATTACATAAGTAGTTCTGTTTTGCACTGAATTATCAAATATATTTGAGTCTTCTAACAAAGAAAAATAATACTTATTATTACAAATCTACGTAAAATTCTACGTCATCATGTCCAGAACTAACCCAAGCATACCATCCTATATGCCCAAGTCAGTAAGCATGAAACGGTTACATCACGTCACTGAGTCACAACCATCGATCGGACCGGTCCACGCCCGATACGCCCGATACGCCCCGATACGCCCGGGTACGGCCGGTACACCCGGCGAGCGAGTCGATACCCGGTTCACGGCCGGGGCCTCATCAATAATGTACGCCTTTGTATTGGAGATTTGACGGTATGTTGGGGAAATATTATGATAGGTAGAAGGTAGAATGTAAGGGAGGTTTGGCAAGGTTGAAGATTTTATTTCAAGCAATGACATATTTTAATCCACAAACAATGTTTACGAACTGAAACAGTTGGGCACGATAGCGTTTTCAGATTTATTATTACAACATCATTTAGTACTGATAACGTACCCAGACTTTGGTCAATGGTGGCCGTAAGTAGAAATTCGAATAAAATGTGGTTAGGACTCGTGTAGATTTTCATTTAATTTGTACTAGCACTAAGATATTACAACGAAAGCCGAAGAACTCCAAACTAATTAGTTATACTGTGTACCCTAATAATGACTTTGACTACTTCGAAGTCCACAAGTTTGTTTTTCGGTCAGGAATCTTTTAGTAACAATTCCAAAATTTTCCATTCTGATCAATAAAAATAAGCTCACTGATTTCCATGGGACTGAATGCCATCCCAGGCATTATGGTGTGTAGCACATTATTCCTGACTCTTCTAAAATAAAGTCGTGATGTTTAAACTAATACTCTGTATTCTTTACCCAGGTCACGGCGGAGTAAACCAACTGGGCGGAGTATTTGTAAACGGGCGACCACTTCCAGACGTAGTGCGACAGAGAATCGTCGAGCTGGCGCACTCCGGAGTAAGACCGTGCGACATCAGCCGACAGCTGCGCGTGTCGCACGGCTGCGTCTCCAAGATACTGTCGAGGTGAGTACGATTGAAGATTGTAAGACTTTTTTATTTGTATCTAATGTGTGGTGCTTCGGTCTGCAGTTTTGGGATCTTGGTAACTTAGAGAGGCTTGTGGCTATGTAATAACAGCCGCACGTGTCGATCGATCAGGTTAAGCTACGCTTGCCGCGGTTTGTCCGTGAATGGGTGACCATTATTTACATACCAAGACCCTCCGTGCCTCGGAAAACACGTTAAGTCGTTGGTCTTTGACAGTTGTTACGGGTCGTCAGAATCCCGAAATTGTGACAACCAGTCTTAGCAAGCGTGTTACCCAGTAACTGGGTTCTGGAGGTCAGATAGGCAGTCGTTCCGTGTAAAATACTGGTATTCAGCTGCATCTGGTTAGACTGGAAGTCGATCCCAATATAGTTGAGAATAGGCTAGGCACATGATGAGGCCTTGGTAACTTAAATGCAGAGCAATTGCGAAAATTTTGATATTGTGAGCTTTTGTTGACATCGCGGTTAGAACCTGAATGAGACTGGCACATGAGCGTGGGGATCCAAGCAAATGTGAGGCCAATGCCCAACAGTGGAAGAAGTCTGGGGATAATGATGTTAATGCAGGTATGACTGACCACCATATTATTCTGTAACCCCTGTTGAGTAGAGGACTTTCCAGTTATGATTTTTATTAATGTTTCCAACTATTCAAAAGTGACCAATGTCTTTTCCCACTAGCCAAATTAAATTAATTTATCTCTTAAATCTCTTGATAAAATATGACCCTCCAATGTTTATTTTCAAAAACAGAGGGACGCATAGCGGCCTTAATTAATACAAATCATTAATAGACCATGAATCAGAAATACTCTCAAAAACAAGCTCCAGAAAAACCACAGCACAAACTCACTTCCAAAGCTTTATAATCTCATACCTACCGTCCTTTAATTACAACGTGTATTAACCCCACCCACACTCACACACCGCCATATACACACATACATATATATGGAGGAGGTGACTGTGTGTGTGCCCCCGTTCCGCGCAATAACTCCGGCGTGCGCGCAGGTCCTACAGCCGCTAGACAATACGCTTATGTCATTTTCTTTTGTTTCGGTTTGCTGTAACTAGCCGTGGTGGGGTACCGTTGGGTAATTGTAAAACGGTTGGGGTTTTTTCGGAAGACTTATTTTAAGGAAGAAAAACAAGATGACGGACTTCAAAAAAAATCTTATTGGGTTTTAAATGATTGAGATTCAATAATAAATTGTTCATGATTCATTAGTCAGTCTTTACAAACATTTTTCTTCGAATATATAAGCTCAGCTTACAAACCAAGATTACTCAAGTGAACATTTTATTGGGTTAAAAACTAACATTTATGTGTGTCTAGCACAACCTTTTATCTAGATAAGCGTAGTCAGCACCCCAATTGGGTAGTTGCCTGGGTAAAAAAAAGAAATTCTATTTAGTCCGTCTTTCAGATAATAAAAAAATATTCATTAAGTATTTTTTGCTTTATCATATTAATCAAAAATAACTTAGAAAACACGCATTAAAGTTGGGGAGTGGGGACTCGCTACGTCACAACGTCGTATGAAATCTAGCAAGGCGTGACATCATGCCACATTTTAACTCAATGTATCGCCGTAATCTTACGATTGCGTCAAAAAAGAAAAAAACATGTGTTCAATATTTTTTAATAATCTACAAGGCGGACAAAAAAATAAATTATTGGACACAGACCTATTGCGTAAAACTCCCGCAGATAGGCGCGGCGTGACGGTGTGACGTGACTCTGGTAGACCAATTTCCACGATCTGCTTCATGTTTGAAAACCTCGTCTGCTCGAGAACGTAGGTACTAACACAATGAATATTATTGAATTATCAGAATTAATAGCATTTGGTATTGCGAGTTTTCACCCCGTAGGTTTTTAGTATTACCCCCTGGGTTTTTGTCGGAAATCTCTACATACCTATTTTATTTCCTTGGTTTTTATCGCTGATACAGAAAGAGAACAGAGAGTCCATAGCTATATCTGTAACAAACCACACTTTTGCAGAAATGCCTTTCTGTAAAATGTGAGATGTTTGATCTCGACTGTAGTTATATTACTCGTGTTTTATAGTTTAATTAGCATTGCGTTTTGGCACACTAATTATCAACATTTCTAAATTTGTAATCCATTGCTAGACGAGAACATCTACCGACAAACTGTTTAAATATGCAGTTTGACAGACTTTATGTATGTCATTGTAAATACAGATTTAGAATAAATAAAAAAAACACAGTAAAGATACCGCTACTTTCGACCGCTGAAGCAAAATAATGTATTAAACAATTCAGTAATTTTTCTTACAACAATTTAATACGGAACCATTGCCCATTTTATAGTATACCACTCAGTATATCTTCGAGCCACATCTAATTGGCGTATTTATAACTAGCAGGTATCTCTACATACAATGAGGATTGTGATTCCGTTACTAAAAAACTTTTTACAAAAAAAAAAAAAAAAAAAACATCTGACTTCCAAAAAAAAACACTACAAAGTGAAAAAAAGTGAAAAATAACTTTAATTTCGGAAGTCGGTGTCTTTGGTTTTGAATTTTCGTTTTTTGCCACCGACTTCCGAAGTTAAAGTTATTTTTCACTTTGTAGTGTTTTTTTGGGAGTCGGTTGTTTTTGTTGTAAAAAGTTTACATTTTTCACTTTTTAGTTGTGGTATTTACCCCACACAAATCCGAATACCACTACCTGCTATGTAAATAACAGTGAGAGGAACTTAACATATCATCCACATACTAAGTGGGAAAAAAATACGTATTATTGAAGCTAACTCAAAAACTACCCCAGGAAAGTTATTAAAATTTATATGGGACCACCTTTGAAGTATTACCTACCAAACAAAAAAAGAATCATTAAAATCATTGAATTGAGAATCTTTTTGGAAGTCGGTGGTTAAATATACAATTTATATGACGGAACTTATTTTATGATTTACTTTGAGTGTAATTGACGTTGATATTTTTTCTAACCATACTTAGCAGGAAAATTCTAGAGTATTTTTATGTTATAATTAATGAACTCGGCCGCAGTCCCCTGCTGAATAAAACGCACTCCAAAGTTGTGACGCACACAAGACACGGTTTCTAGATAAATTGTGGTTAAGTAGCTTGACTACTTCAAAGACCAACTCAAAAATCAAAGCTTTTATTTAAAACAAACCAAATACAGGCACTTTTGAACTGTCATGAGGTCTGTCAGTCAGATAGATGAAGCTAGTTGCCCATTCCAAAGCGTAGTAGGTACCTATGGAGAAGAACGGGCAAGAAAGTCCACGGACACTCTTTTAAATCATATTTTGATTTAAAAAAGTTTCCGTGGAGTTTTGTTACAAAATATTGGTAACATCATTCGTGTTGAAATTATACATGTGAGAACAATGTAGAAATACGAGCACGTTAAAAGCGTCCGTGATAAAAATATAAAACAATTCAAAAATTAAAGTAAATTAAAAAAAGCCGTGGCAGCTAAGAGATGATCAGACCCAACTGACAGCGCCCGTTCACGAACATGACGCATGGATCAGCACCATTTAGCTCAACCATTTTGAAGGGAACTTAATGATCCAACACATACGCCACCACCAGCAAGCCATTTGAGTGAGCATGACATTCAGCGGTCCTTAAAAAAAGACAAGGCCAACACATTGCCACCTCACTTAGCTAACTCTGCAAGCTTAAATATCCAGACACAATTCTGTGAAGCCACTATAAATCCAAAGTAGATTTATCATCATCATGCTTAGTTTTTTTCCAATCTTGTTGAAGATAACTTCTAGTCCATCTTTTCTATAAAAATCTGTGAGAACTTGAAGCGAGTCAGTTTTCTCAATCTCTAGCATCAACTGGAATTATAACTAACTTAGGCTTGGACTCCACCAAAGCGCAGACGAGACGAGAGGAGAGCAGATGTGTTTTAAACAACCAGTAAAATTTCGTTATTCATTGTCTCCACTTCTGTTCAGTGAAGTCCACTGAGCAGATATGGTTGGCGCGATCGAAGCGGAGATGGGAGCTGTGCCTCGCCGAGAGCTGGGCAGTGGTCAAAGCAGAGATGTGAGCCGTGCCTCGCAAGCTGGCGATTGCGCGCAGTGAAGACGAGAAGAGTTGTGGGCGGCGCCGTAACAGTTCCGTCAGTCCGCTCTAGCCAGTACAGATCTCCGCTCTTGCCAGCACACATCTCCACTCTAGCCAGCACACATACCCGCTCACACATACGGAGAAGCTGTACAGCTTCGATGGATACACCCCAGCTGAAAAACATTTCTACTCGTCTCCGCTTCGGACATTTCCGCACATCTCCACTTTGGTGGGCCTCACCAGTTTACCTGAATGCAACTGAATACTAGAATTATAACTACGATTTGTATCAAACGTAAAATTATTTTTATCAATCCTATCTTTTTTCTCTCACATTAACGATCATACCATTTCTAATCCGAAAGTAACAAAAGCCAGTTAATTATAACCGTCAGATAAAGAGTTCTAGTTACAACTAATTATTTAAACTTAACAACGTAACAGCTGAGTTAAATGCTCATCATTTGTGGTTAACCGATGTTAAACAGCGCAGCTCCGTCGGTTAACTGTACCAGTTAATTTGTGCTTAGTTAAATATAATGGGTGAATTATTTAACTAGTGTTTATGCGTGTTTAGTGTGCTGTAGTTGGCTTTTAACTATATTATAGGTTATAGTTTAACATGGCCGTCACCGTCATATATAAGAAGCTAAGGAGGTGTATGTAAATACACACTGAAAATACCTACAGTAAACACGTACTAAAAATAATGTAATTCTTTACTTTTAAATATTTTTTTTACTCCGCGTTCAGCGCTCGGTGTGGCAACACGCCGTATTCGGGTTCGCAACAAGTCAATCGTCATCTTGAGGATGCCTCGTTGAGAGGTGAAACATGTGTCGATTTCTTTCAGGGTTTTTTATAACTCTTTAGAAATAGCTAAGCGGAACAGGTTACTAAACATATCCACGTCTATTGTATTTTATAATGGATTTCCGCAAGGTCACGCCTGAATCAATTCACTAACCTTTTCTAACATTCGTTTCATCAGTGAAGGAGGATACTGCACATCTTCTTTACAAGGTCCTTTAGCTACCTTTTAGAACTCATAGGATCTTCCAATTTTTAGTTCCATCAATATCGAATAGGTACTCTAGGCTTTTTTCGCAAAGCTTGCCAATTTTGCTTTTGTCAATGTTGGGCAGTAAGTAGTCAGTAGACAAATAAATATGTTCCGATTCTTGTGCTTGAGAAAAATTAAAATGTTTTTATTCTGTTAATATGATATCGGAATCACTTTTACACGTCATATTTGAAAAAAACCATACTCCATTTAATTAATAAATTAAATAAGATTAGACATTTAAATAAACCTTTTTTACATTCCGTTCAACCGATTTTGACTTCTATTGCGTTGGTGGCATGACAAATGGCAGCTGCAGTAAACTGTTGGACTTGGTATCATAACCAATTTTTTGCTTTTAATGCCATCCTTATGCCTACGGTATAGAAGTCAAAATCGGTTGAACGGACTGTAAAAAAAGTTTGTTTAAATGTCTAATCTTATTTCAAATGGAGTATGGTTTTTTTCAAATATGACGTGTAAAAGTGATTCCGATATAAATCTTATTTCAAATGTAGTATAGATTCGACATTTCCTATCAAGTATCTGACTACCACTGAGAAGAAATGGCAAGTACTTTCCGTATGTCCTTAAATGTTAACAAAATGTACATTTCATGAATTAATTACGAGGGCCACATTGAAAGAATCACTTAAAGAGATTATTAACTCATACCTGATAAAATTCAAAACAAAAACGTCCCCATAATGTTTTAAATCCCGGAATGATCATACAGCAGTCCGCGCCATTATTCGAGATACAAGTACAGATTGATTTGACGATATTATACTGATATAACTGACAATGACGAGAATGGAGCCCCGGGACTCGAGCTGACCATTGTCCGATTTAAATTGAAAACTGTGAACAGTGTTGGGGATTTGCGGGAATTTTCGCGAGATGTTCCGTGTTTTTTTTTGATCCCGGGTTTTGCGGGTGTGTAAAAAATCTCGCTACATTTTGAACTGATTATTGAGTCTTTACGTCATCATACGTCTAAAAAGAAGCTTTGAACGGCTGGCTATGCTCACAGTACAAAATGTCCCGAACTAGACCAGTTTTATGGAGCAAACGTTACATTGTTTGCAGATTCAAACTCAACCTTTCTAAAGTTATTAAATAAAATATCCTCATCAAACGATACCAAATTCACCCAGTCACATCAATAACCAAGCACTTTCACACATCAGCATATTTTTGCTCAACAAATCAATCGATAGATCCCGGGCTGCCCATCCCTAGTCCCGGGAGACTCCCAATCGGCTCGCGTCGAACACTCGCTTTTCAATTTATCCCGCTCGTACAATTGAACCCTATGTTTTGTTTTCAACCCCCCAGCGGGTTCATTTTTGTCTTAATGTCAACGTTTCTGTTTTCCGAGTTGCTGTACTGGGATTTAAGAATGTTCTATGGGGTTGAAAGGGCAATGTACGACGTGTTTTTGATAAAAGAATATGGGTTAGTATATTGTTATTATGATTAGACTAGAGGGGCTCTTGCAAAATAATAACATCCGCACGAGTCGATCGAAAGTTAATCTACACTTGCCGCGGTCAGTTCGTTTCGTGGATGGTTAGCTCCCTTCAAAATGGTTGAGCTGAATGGTGCTAATCCATGCGTCATGTTCGTGAACGGGCGCCGTCAGTTAGGACTGGTCATCTCTTAGCTGCCAGGGCTTATTTTAATTTTTATTTTATTTAAATTTTTTGAATTGTTCTTTGTTTTATCTTTTTATTACGGACGCTTCTAACATGCACGTCTTTCTAAATTGTTCTCACATGTATAATTTCAACATGAATGATGTAACCAATATTTTGTAACAATTTTTTATTTAAAAGAGTGTCCGTGGAGTTTCTTACCCGTTCTTCTCCATAGGTACCTACTACGCTTTGGAATAGGCAACTAGCTTTATACCTATTTCTGACTGACCGATTCCTTGACAATTCAAAAGTGCCTGTAAATGGTTTAATTATAATAATAATATAAGACGTTTATTTTCTCTACACAAGTTATGTACTTAATGCTAGTATTTGACAATAGTGCACGAACAAGGAGCTAACTTTGTGAGAGACTGGTGCCTGAAGTAGGTTTAGATAAAAACCTGTATTACAGGTCACCAGGGCCCTCCCACGGCTAGATGCATAATTGAAATAAATGCTTTGAGTTTGAGTTTGAGATGACCATCCATTATGTACCTACAAATCAAGACCCCTTCGTATCTCGGAAAGCACGTTAAGCCGTTGGTCGCGGCTGTCTTTCGTAGATCTTTAACAGTCGTTACATAGAAACCTAAGAAGTCTTAACCAGTCTTATTAAATGGGTTGTGGAGGTCAGATAGGCAGTCGCTCCATATAAAATACTGGTATTCAGCTGCATCCGGCTAGACTGGAAGCTAACGCCAACTTAGTTGAGAAAAAGCTAGGCAGATTGACATGGTTTTGTTAGGATATGATTGTGTGAAAACTAACCTAGTCTCTGAACAGTAAAAGTGCAGCCAAATCTATAAATCCATGGGTGATACAATATCAGAAAATGTAACTACTATTCGATTCCATGGTCAAGAAAAGTGTTATTGGGTTTTTCCATTTTGAATTTCTCAGTAGCAGTCCGGAGTCTGGATTTGTACACTGTTGATGGCAATAGGCTCGCCCCTTATTACATGGGACTTATAACTGGCGAAATGTGGGTGTACACCTCTACCTAACCCTTCGGGGAATACCAGGCATGATGTTATGTTATGTAACCACTGTACAGGTTTCCCTTTTCTTGTTTAGTGAAGTTTTCTTCAGGAATAATGAAGTTTGTGGAAACCGTGCGTGCCTTAAGTTCCTCGCTTGTAACTACATAATATTATCATAGGAATAGCAATTAAACTTTGAGGATATTTAAGCTCTCAAGGCAGAAGATGAAATTGTTTTCACTTTCTAACCGTACTGGATGGCGTCAATTATATACTACTTAGTCCTTTCCCTCATATTGGTACTGATTTAGACATAGCTCATGTCTCTTCTCTAATATTTGAAGACCACCTCATGCCATGGTAACAAAATCAAAATCATAAGTAATTTAAATCAAAAGTCATATTATATTCAAACTAGGCTGACAATCAGCACTTTTCGAACGTCAAAATTACATAAGACAGTCCCCCAAAAACGCCCACCCTGCACCACTTCCTAGTGCCTTTAGCTGGGAAGAAGAAGTGGCGCAACAAACTCCCCAGCAGCACAGCTGTCTGTTCAGTTAGAACTTTGACTACCCGGGGTGCACTGAGATATCATTTAATTTATATGAAGATGGCGGGATGAGTTTGATGCCTTCAGATAGGATTGATCCACACTAGCTCAAGATAGAGAGTAGTAGAAATGAGAAAGGGAGGCCTTTGCCTGGCTGGTATAATGGAGGTTCTGCATAATTTTTTGGAAGGAAATTCTTTAACGCGGCTCGTAAACTTTCAGGAATCGTCACGCTGAAAAGTGTTAATACTTGCGACTGTCTTCTTCTAATTCAACGAGAAAAAGAGAGAGATAGAACGCCAGTAGAAAAAAACAAAAGAAAAGAGTAAAGTGATTACAGCGTCTTGGGATAAAATTGTATACATCGGCCCGAGTACACTGCATGCCGGAGAGACAGAGAGAGAAAGTGTGAATTTGGTCAGTTAGAAAATCCAAGATGGCGACTCTGAAAATTTTCAAATTTTTCATCGTGGGTATCGTTTTCATGGTTTTCAAGGGTGCAGAATCCGATAGTGAGGTCAAAATGTAAATCCAAGATGGCGGCTCTGAAAATGTTCAAATTTTTTTTCATGGGTATTGTTTTCATGGTTTTCGAGTGTGTTAAAGCCTATAGTGGGGTTGAAATGTAAATCCAAGATGGCGGTTGCAAAAATTTTGTTTTAGTTTTAAATCATACGTGAGAAAGAAATTCGTTCCCGACGGCTCCCCTGATCGCACACGTTTTTTTGTCTGCGAAAGGCCTATTTATATTTATGTCCAGTAAATACTGGACACTGAATTTATAACAGTCTTGTTTAAAGCACATTGTACTGGGTCGCCACGGTCTGCGGCGCATCGGTGCGCACGCGCAGCTATAGTGCCACAGCGATGCGTGTGAGTTATACCGCACTGGGGAAGTTCTTATACTTCTTATACGGAAACAGTACGACTGACGTTGTGAATGCGTGATTTATTATGTGTGTGTGGCTTAAGAAAAAATATAATGCAGTACTTGTAAGTGATATGGAGCTAAGTTTAAATAGGAAACTATAATTATCTATATTTGTTGTATTTATCTTTGACTTTGTAAAATAACTTTCCCTAAGTTATTTCTTTTTTGCTTCATAAAATAATAGATATGCTTAGTATTTTCATTTCCGTAAGTTTACCGTAAAAGATTTGCGTAAATTTAATTTTCCAGCATTTTTCTTACAGTCTTCGTGCTTTTTATTATCTTTCGACCTGCCTGCTCATTTTGATCGTTAAACTTATTAAAGAAGAAATTACTTATTGCCATGCAAAGTATTGCAGCAACAAGTATATATAGTGCACTTAATTACTTTGAGTTATTACCTAGAGCTACCTAGTGGGTAGGTTTTCTTTTTGTAGTTGTGTAATCGTTATAATCAATGATCTCACAAAAACTATCTTTATCATATTTCTCCGCTTCCAGACAAATAATTGAGCAAATTCTTGATATTCAAGGATAAAAAAATATGACAAATTTTTAGATCATATTTCAACTTATTACACTTGGGCCCAACATTTTCCATCTCCTTTGTTCAAATAATTTTCTTCTGTATGACAGGAACAATATTTTACAAACAACTCAAGAAGACGAAAAAAACCACCACCTCAATGACCTAAAACTCAAAACAAACATAATTACAATTATTTCATAAAATAAATCAACGCACGCTTGCAAACGGAAGCGGCGTCACGCTTTCTGCGCAGACGCAGACCGATGTAAAAACTGACTAATTATTAAACAGATACAGGACTGTATAGCACTTTCATAATGCTCTTCTTGTGTGCACTGGTTTTATGTGGGGATAGCAGAAATGTGGGTTGTAAAATATTTTCAGTTGAAACCGTAGACACTCTAGTCATTCTGTATATGGACATAGTAGAATCCAGTTTAGGTTATGTTTCATTTATAAAATAACTAGCTTTTGCCTACGGCTTCGCCCGCGTGGATGTCGGAAAATATCCCACGGGAACATACTACCGGGCAGTATCGAGACTACATACCTAATAGTCCAGGAAAAGGTTATTGACTCCTACCCACGGAGCACTCCTACCGCTGCGCTCCAACCATAATTATTTTGTTACGCATAATTTTGAATCTGTGGTATCTTTTAAACTATTCATTTAAATGATATGATATCAAGGCATATTTTAATCTAAATTAAATGCCCAATTTAAATAACATATTTTATTGGATAAGGATTAATATGATACCGGTCAATATAGCTTCGGAAATAACAATGGAATTTTTATCAAATTCTGAAAGACAACAATGGTTACTGTGGGTCATCCTTAGAAGATAGACATTATGCTATTACATGTACTACAAACACCTACTGTGGAACAATAAGTTGTATTTTTAAAATAAATGAATTTGAATTTTGAATTTGATTGTAGATTTATTGTTGAAATTTTTAAGATCTTCAATCTTGTAGAACATAAATTTGATGTATCTCTAACGGTTTACGCGGCGCACGCCATTATTGTCGAAGATGTCGGAAAAAATCATGCCGACTGGGAGCTTCGGCATGATTTTTTCCGACATCTTCGACAATAATAATCGTGATATTTCAGCCAATTTACATAAAAACAAAATGAATAATACATTAAAACCTTCCGCAATAATCACTCCGTCCATTGGTGAAAACCGTTTGAAAATCCGTTGGGTAGTTTTTGAGTTTATCGCGTTCAGACAGATGCGGCTTTGTTTTACAATATGTAAGGATATCTCGAATATTACGTCTCTTTACTTCAAATTTTTGAACCTTAATTTCATGTGATAATGATAATAATATAAATACTCGGAATTAAATACAAAAATATCCTGACAGTCTCATCATGCAGAAACTACAATCAAATCGAATCTCTTAGAACTTTTCCGATAATCTATTTTAAATCAAATAAAATATGTTCAAATCAAGTTTAAGATCTAACAGGATCAGATTAAAATAGATTATTTTTATTCGATACAAAAGTATATCGTAGGCACAGCTAAATAAAAAACTACTCAGTTTATCCCCTATCTGAACACCAGCGTTGTGTTATTTGTATTTTTTTTTATCAAATATCGTAGCATTATGCTAAGGATTGAAGCTTTTTTAGCCTCACACAGGTCTTCTTTTTCTCTTGTTTTGTTTTCACAATTTTGCTAGTTTTAATGTTCTTATTTTGAACCCCCGACGGAAAAAGAGGGGTGTTATAAGTTTGACTGCTATGTGTGTCTGTCTGTGGCACCGTAGCTCCGAGTGCACCGAATTGAATGCGATTTTTTTTATTTGAAAGCAAGTTTTCTATCAATGGTTCTTAGATATATGTTTTATTAAAATCTGTTCAGCTGTTTGAAGATTATCAGTTCTTTTCTAGTTGTTATTGTTGTATTTCCTGTGCGTGTCCCAAATAAAATATTTTTCTTTCTTTCTATTCAGAGAACTAATAACTCGCAAAAATTCCAACCAATAAAAATCATTATCACATCAGCCTACCATCAAACACCATACTTAAACCAACCGCTATAAGCCGTTTAAGCCACTCAAAGCTTCTATAAGCCACACTAAGTCCCATATAAGCCTATTAGCCAACGCCCTATGCTGACTTGCTATCTTGATTGCCAATATGTTCGACATTGTATGAACGACAAATTGGTTTTCGATGGTATAGAGTACTGATATTGATTTCATTTTGGTTTGATGTTAATGTTCTTTGTTGGTCAAGGGATAGGTAGAGATGTAGGTTGGAATAGTTCAAAAGGTTTAAAAATGTAAGTTGTTGCGTTAAGTCCTTTTAGCCAAAAATATAGTAATTTTTTTAAGTTTTGGGCCGTTCTTGAGAGGCTCGTGGTTAATGATAACAGCCTAGTTAAGCTACGCTCTACGGTCGGTTCGTAGGTGGGGATCATCCAGTAAATATCGAGATCCCTCCGTAACACGGAAAGTACGTTAAGCCACTGGTCCCGGCTGTCATTTGTAGATCTTTGACAGTCGTTACGGGTCGTCAGAAGTTGTTTCTCCCTTTTAAAAATTCGCAGAATTGATCAACAATAAAAAAAACAGTGGCACTCTGGGAGTGCCGACAGAAGTGAAAACTTGAACAAGATCGCTTTGGTGGAAGAAAAATACTTGTATAGAACATTGGTCCGTAACCTTATCTAATAAAGATCACAATCGCGTTTACAAAAAAAAAAAAAACTTCCAAAACCTTTAAAGTAAAAATACTTGCATAGAACATTGATCCGTAACGTAATATAAATAAAGAGCACAATCGTGTTCCCATAGATGAGGTGTCGGTAACGGTGTCGCAAGTTCAATTGTTTTTTCCCATCTCAAAAATTCCCAACGCGCCTAAAAAAGATTTCACTTCAAAAAAGCTGTAAGTGCACAATCTCCAAAGTACAGTTTTACATTTTGTCAAATTTACCAACAACCCTGCCGACCCCTGCCCAGGGGCAGCGTTACGATAATGTTAGCGATCCCCCATGGATCACAAGCACCCCTGTTTTTGGCAATATGAGGGTAGTCGTGCACAGAAGTGTTTACGGTTTCGAATTACACGCAGATATTTAAAATTAAATCTTTTCAGTAACAGATAAAACTTACTACAGATTTTACAATCATGTCGGACTCCTGTAAATCTGACACAATTATTTAATCTTACTAATTTTTTAAATTTAGCATGAGCTTACCTTTATTATAATTTTTATTCGGTTTAGAATATTTCAACTGCTTTGAGTTACTGCATAACCTTGTTCTTCGGTTTTTCTGTCCAATCAAATACAATTTCCAAAAAAGAAAAGCAAAAAAAATGGCTGTGGCACTCCGGGAGTACCGACAGAAGTGAAAACTTGAACAAGACCGCCTTGGTGGAAGAAAAATACTTATATCGAACATTGGTCCGTAACCTTATCTAAATAAAGAGCAAAATCGCGTTTATAAAAAAAACAACTTCCAAACCTTTGAAGTAAAAATACTTACATAGAACATTGATCCGTAACGTAATATAAATAAGAGCACAATTGCGTTTACAAAAATGACGTGTCGGTAACGGTGTCGCAAGTTCAACTGTTTTTTCCCATCTCAAAAATCCCCAACGCGCCTAAAGAAGTTTTCACTTCAAAAACAAAAAAATATATCCACACTCAAACACTTTTGTCCCCAACTGCACTTGAAAGTACCACTCACTTAGGGTGTGATCGCACTCGTAATTGACTTATCACGACGATTGTAATGCTCCACAATGCTGTGTGTACGCACCCTTACTATAAATTGGTTAAGTGCGGTAGTCGCCAATAATCTTATTTTTTTAAGTAATCTTATCATTATCTGTGTAGATTCGGTGGAAGAGATAAGGAAAATAGACATGTTTGTTTTCAAGGTGCTTCCTCATCTGGAGCATTTGCCTGTAATGTAACATTTCAGATTAGATATTACAGACATTGCGCACTGTAATGCTCGGTTCTCCACCCTCACTGATGTAATTTATTATTATTATTTTATTATCAGGCAACTAAGGCCCATACATAGAATAAAAGAAATAATCTTATACAATAATAAACTAATACATATTAAAAACCTTATACACTATGACTAAACACGTAATGTTGACGGCGTCTTGTATCGCTGCGTGGTGTCGCGTAACCGTCCTCGGAAACGCCGATATACGACAACTTTCGGCCAAAAGTCCTCTTTCAGGCAAGTCTGTAGATGGTGGGTTGGAACTCGTACCACGAATGACTTAACGTTGATGTTGTGGCGCGATTCCAACCTTTCAACCCTCAGAGTCCAGTTGGTCTTCACTTTTAAATACTGCACGACTTCCTCAGTTGTAGTGGAGTGATGCAGACGCGGAAAGGTATAGCTGCGTCGTAGGCACAGCAGGGCGCAACAGCATATTGGGTCCACTCGGTGCAGTGCCGCACAGGTTACGAGAACAGGGCTTCTTCTTCTTCCTTTCCACTTTCGAATTGTATCATTACAGGTGGCGCTCTGTAATGCTCGGTTCTCTATCTCATTGATGTACAGACGCCAGCACATCAAGCTACTACAATCTGTCAAATTTATTTAATAGATTTTCAACTTTATTGCTGAAATTTAAAGTTCAAAGTTGATTGGGAAAATTTGACAGTTTCGGGTAGCTTGATGTGCTGGCGTCTGTACTTAATGCTCGATTCTGAACGTTACAGGCAAATGCTCCCGATGAGGGAGCACCTTTAAATTGCTTATGCGTTGATACTTTTTGGTCACTCATAATAAATCTGGTTTTAGTAGGTATTTAGAACAAAATAATAAACATACCTTAGCCTGTAAAAGTGATTCATAGACGCTGATGTAATGAAAAATATTGAGACAAAAATGAAGTTCCTAATGTTTTTTTCTTCAACACTTGAACTACGAAAACCAACCTTAAAGCAGATTAAAGGTCAACGTCAAGTCGCCGATCAGTCACGTCAAAAAATATAGTTACGTAGAAGTTGTATGACGTTGGCTACACACATCAGTCACGTCACTACCGGCGCGTCTCAACTGACGTCGCGTCACCGGCAAGTCAAAACTTGTATTGCTACAAACGAAATGTGGCATTGTGACAAAGGCAATTTGTAACCGAGGCGTTGCTATGACTGACTGACTGTCTATCTGTTCACAAACGTCCCTGAAATTGACGTGACTGACGTGAGTGTATGAACCTTTATACGCGCCCAGTAATGAACCAAGACAGTAAGTCACTCACTACATGGGTTCGTGCCCTCAAGTCAGTCCAGTTGACTACCCGTCTATTTTCGGGCCCAGTGGCCCCCCCGTCAGTCACTGCCAGCCCATAAACCAGACATTACTGCTGCAATATCAAGAACATAACAATGTCCAAGTGTTACCACGGAGTTGTAATGGACAGTACAATAGGTAGCAAGCTCCAATAAGCTAGATTTAGTTGTAAGTATCATACTTAAAAATTAAATTGTCCAGAATTCAAAGGCATTGAAACATTGTAAACCCGCAAGACCAGTCTTCGTACTAAATGACCAAAAAATCACACCATATTGCTGCTGATATCCAAAACAATAATAACCAAGTATCCCTTCATCATAGTACCATCACGCCCCCTATCCTTAGGGACTTGGCATTAGCAGAAGATAATTAAATTCGTCGAACAAAATAACAGGACGGTATTATGACAATTGGATTTTAAGTTAGACCCCATGAAGGGTGGAGCTACCCTTTAGTCAGCGATTTTTGATTGAGTTTTTAGTGATATGGAGTTATGGTAGCTACTTTTTTATTTTATTAATGGAATGATCTGAGGAGCATACAAAAAATTACGCCTATTTCCAGCAACGGGATGGCAGAAACCTGAATAAGGTGACGATGATAGTTATGTTTTTAAGAGCTGACAGTGTAAAGGCAGCCTCAAAAATTAACTTTTCTCGAAGTTAAGTTCAAGTCAAAACATTATTCTAACGTGTGCAATGTGCATAGGTTTAACCATGATACTGAAATTAATCAAACAATGGACTTACACACCTATTGTTTTTTTGTTTGGAAAATTATCAAATAACTTCTCCCGCTCTGGGCGGAGTGGGAGGGCGTGTCAGACTCTTACTGACTAAAACCCACCCATGTTCCTTCAGTTGCCATGTTGCCAGGGGCCACGGTATCCCTTTCGGACTTTCTTGCGACCCCAATTAATCCCCAGAATTTAAATCTGATGCCTTTTATGTGATGTTTATCATTTTCAAACGCCAAAATAATACTGTGTCCCATAAAATCAATTTTACACTGACTTATTAGGTGGTTCCGCAGTGCTAGCCCGCTTCAAATTTTTTTACGTTTATTGCAACTTGCAGGTCAGTGTCAGATTGTATCTTGAACAAAATACGATTCGCGACCGTTACAAATATTATATACTAGCTTTTCCCGCGGCTTAGCTCGCGTGGAAGTCGGAAAGTATCCCATGGAAACGCACTACCATAACATAATGATTGAAATACTATCTTGAATTCATGCAAGCCTAGTACTTTATCACGTTGAACCATACAAACTTTGGCCCCCCTTTTTCACCCCCTTAGGGTTAGAATTTCGGAAAATCCTTTCTTTTCGGATGCCTACGTCATACAAAGAACACACCCTCCAAGTTTCAGGTCTCTACGATCAGCGGTTTAGGCTGTGCGTTGATCCGTCAGTCAGTCATTCAGGACAAAGCATTTTATATGTATAGATTTACAGAATTACAATAATTAGAACTAATGGTTCTAATTATTATAATTCTGTTCACCTTTCAAAGTTAGATTTGTTCCATAAAAACACACGATTATAAAAAAAAAGTAAGAAAATTTGAATTTTGCGCGCTATCACTGCGGATCCTCCTTAACAAAACCGAATGCAACACAATTTATTACCCGATTTCTTGGACCCATTGATGATCATAACACGTTTTTAAACCAATTTCTAACTCCACCTTTCTTCCCCAGGTACTATGAGACAGGTAGCTTCAAGGCTGGCGTGATCGGCGGCTCCAAGCCGAAGGTCGCCACACCCCCGGTGGTGGACGCCATCGCGGCTTACAAGAGAGAGAACCCGACGATGTTCGCGTGGGAGATCCGCGACAGACTCCTGAGTGAGGGGATCTGCAGCCAGGATAACGTGCCTTCCGTGTCCAGTATTAATAGGTAAGGGAATTTTATTATTTAATTGCGACGTGAGACTTGTAATTTTCTGCATCCCCATTTTCTCTTGTGTCGGTACTAACTGTATGAGAATATTATCTCATACCGTGTTAAAAATATTAGTCAGTCATACACAATTTCAATGGCAGATGTCAAATGAGGTTATGTACGTGAACACGTCACCATAAAATACAAAGTAAACTTGATCATTAAACAACACAACAGCTAAAGGTCATTTCGACATCCACTTGCTTAGCTGGTAGAAGCTATTCCCTGACCCTCAAGGTTCTGTGTGCCCCGACTTAGAGTGAGTTCCACATTAGTTTGGTAACTATACCAAACCCTCTGCACTGGAAAACCTATATTGATTTCATTATCTATGCAGTATCTGATTGTGTCACCATATAATTATGAACTTTGTTAGTATAATAATCGATCGGTATTATTTCCGTTAGATTATAAACTGTCGAAAAGTTGTGAACTGTGACAAATCATTTACAATTTAACGCATAATTTATCGATAGTTCATAATGTATCCATGAAAAACTGACAAATTGTGAACTGGTAACTAACTTGTTTGCGACGAAATGCACCTTGCGCTAATATTAAATAGCCTGCGTGGCTGCGAGCAACTTGGAAGTAGCGCTCGCCAGCCGCTGCCACTGCACCACTCGCTTCGCTCGCTCGGCTCACGCGCGGTTAGTTACAGTTCTAACCTAACCTAACCCATTTCACCCAGTTCACAATTTTTTGACAGTTTATAATCAAGCGAAAATAAAACCGATAGATTATAAACTTACGGTTCTCACAAAATTAGATTCCGATGTCTTACATAGTCAAAGATCGTATAGAAGGTACACTGGAGAAAGTTGGAAAACCATACCAAAACATACTGAACCGACTCTTAACCACAAAACAATAGTTTTTATAGATTCTACTTACTCCGAATGTAGTAAGAATAACAATGATGTTAAAATGTTACCGAAAAGATCCCTTTCTGTGAAAGTTTCCGAAAAACTTCCCGCTTCTATTGTAGTTTGAACTCTAAATACTATTAGTTAAGGTGGAGTTTGGTTTGTAAGGTGAAGTCAAGGAGAAAAAGAGTTTGTGTGGCCATAAAAATTGTGGTTTATTTTGGGCCTGTGAAAGAATGTTCTAGAAAATACTTGAATAAATAGTTTTTTTTTTTTGTACTATTTATAATTTTTTATTGCTAGTGAAGAAATGTAACCAAATATCATGTCGCCTTATTTCAAAATGTAGTTTGCCTTATTTCAAAAAATTTGGGGGAAAAGATCAAAAAAAGTTGCGCCCAACGTGGGGCTCGAACCCACGACCCTGAGATTAAGAGTCTCATGCTCTACCGACTGAGCTAGCCGGGCTATGCTGTCAACGTGGAAAATTATCTCCACAATCCATATAGAATTTATAACTTTTAAAATTCAATATTGATAAAATATTTTAACAAGATAAACGTTATTTTTAGATTCCTTTCAAGGTCGCAGCATCATATTCCGATAGTTTACTCTGTGTGAATATGATATGAATTTTAAATGATAATTAATACCTACCTACCAGTAAATACATAATAATGGGGCAGTGACCATGGGGCAGTGACCATGGGGCAGTGACCATGGGGCAGTGACCATGGGGCAGTGACCATGGGGCAGTGACCGTGTGGGTGAGTGATGTGTGTGTGGGGATGTGACTGCCCCGTTGGTCTCGTGGTCACAATTGCGACTGCTGAGCGTGAGGTCCTGGGTTCGATGCCCGGGTCGGGCAAAGTGTTATTGGGTTTTTCCATTAGGAATTTCTTAATAACAGCCCGGAGTTTGAAAGTTAGCGGTATGATGCCCCCGTGCCTTGGAAAGCACGCTAAGCCGTTGGTCCTGCGCCTGATCTCTCCCCGGTCGTGTCGGATTGCCGTCCCATCGGACTATGAGAGTGAGGGAAGAGGGAGTGCACCTGTGTCTGCGCACACACACCTGCACTATAATATCTCCCGCGCCGAAGGCTAGTCTCTATTGAAATTGGCCGCCATGGCCGAAATACATTCTGGAGGACTACACATAATAATGATCGAAAAAATTTTGACGTTCAAAAGTGCCTTTTATATGCCTATGTGAATTTTAAACGATTTGACTTTGAAGAGAAATAACATATTTTAGACAGGACGGGAATCAAGACTTATAAAATTAAATTGATTTTAGCAGCATGAACGCTTTTTGTTAGCTGCATTTAGAGATCAAGACGTTTATAAAAACAAAAAAAAAAACAAAAAAACAGACATGATAAATAAAATGAAACTATCAACAAAGAAAATCTTCACAACAGCTTTCTCAGCTCGCACTTTTCATGGCCCATCAAGGGGTTGCGTGACCAGAACCGGAAACGACTCAGATGGGGGCGCAAAGATGGCGTACAGGAAGTAGAGACACGTGCTCTCGCGCTCCGGACGTCCTAGCTACCATTGAATTATTATTCACATTATAATGTATAGATGCTCTATGGATAGAGCTGCTCTATGCGTAGAGAATTATGATAGTCGCTCTATATTTATGGTAAAGTTTTCTTGGCTTTGATTGGTTATGGATGTTCTTTCCGGTACAAGAGTTTTCGATTAGTATTGTTGGTTAGATGTTGAAATAGAAATGGCTATCATTTCTAAGATATTAATCAATTACCTATCAATATTGAGAATAGTTTGTCTATAGTGAGTTATGGCAATATATTTTCTTATCCATTTAGTCGATGGTCTTCTCCGTAGCTTTCAACATATTGTGATCGTTCTGTATTGCCTTTTATAATCAGTAAGTCACTTAGCTTACCTCACCAAGACAGTTTTCCCTGCAGTGATATCGCTTCGGGCACCCACTGCATTCAATTAATTTTCATTTAAAAAATGATATTCATTCATTGAAACAAATCAATAACTTTGAACATTAAAACATCATCCATATAACCAACCATAAAATTGCGACACTAACAAACATTTTCCCCAATCAACAGATAAACAAATAAAGATAACTCCCCCTAAATTAATAAACGGTAGCATTACAGATCAAATAAAAAGATTAAACACGTTGACATGCTAATAACCGGGAATTGATAAAACTCCCCATAATCTAGGGAGTTTTATCTTATCTGGCAACACGCAATTAGCCGCGGATTTAAGCTGGCAACACTTGAGGTCGAGTGCTTTCCGGATATATCTTTTAATATTAATTTCCACGATAACATTGGAATGGAAGGAAAAATACTGTAAAAGTTGTAAGTAATAAAATTATTATTTTTATACGAGATTAAAGTAATCAATATTGTTGCAACTAATTTACTTGCTGTTATTGCTTATCATGACAGCGAAGGTCTGATCAGCTAATGTAACAATATGTAAAATAAATAAAAAAATAAATGTAGCGCCTGACTACGCTAGAAAAATGTCTTCCTTGGAAACAATTTTGCCTTAAAGATTAAAAGGACTAGTATATCATTTAACCACTTAGCTGATTCAGACTATGCTTAGATATTGAGTAAGATTCGAGATTTGTTTTTAACAGTAACGATTGATCGAATCGCATTTAGTTAGATACATTAGATAGGTAGGTCACAATATCGATAAAAGAAAAGAAAGAAAATACGTTTATTTACGGTAAACAGAACTCAAAGAAAGATAAAAAAAAACACGTAAATAACAAATTGGGGGAAAATATGCGTCATTTCCACGCAAAACGGCCATAACGCAGCATAATGCTGCGACCCGATGCAAGATGTGTCTCGCATGTCTAGCGCTGGTTTTCAGCAACAGCCGGCGCTAACGTGATGATGTCAACCGATGCAGCATATAGTGAAATAACAAATCAAAAATAAATACAAAACTTAGTTCTGAATGTTTATACAAATATAATATTTAAAATGGTAACATTTCGTTCACTACTTCGTCTTGTTTTCTCACAGCAAATATTCTCTCAATTTCATCTGCCATACATTTCATCGATGATTTGAAACAGTCAAAGTTAGAAACTGATATCTCTTACAGCCTCATTTGTCTCTAATCTCAAAAATAACCCCTTTTCTCTGGTCTATCAAAATGTACTCTAAGTGCAGAACCCAGTGGGGTGCAATGGGTCCATTATTGAACAATAAACCACGGTTATTGGTATCAATATACTTCAAGAGGGGTGGATCAAATCGTATTACTTTGAATTTGTATGGAAAATGTAGTTGAAGAATTTATTGGTGTAATATACTTTTTAATCGAATGTATTACCTAATTCAGAAGATCTATAGATTGATTTGTTTGTAACGTAAAAATCATAAATTTTTATCTTGAAAAGATAGGACAAAAAAATGAATCCTCCTAAAAGGTTTGAGCAATTACTGTACCATTTGAATCACAAATAATTATGTTGGATTTTAGAGCCAATGACAGTCAATACTTACCTTACCTTTAGCCATGAAACCGTAATTTTTCACCACTATTATCACTAAATAACTGTACCACATGCAATCAAATTAAAAACCCTAAATTCCACATTCATAACACATCAGATGTAATCAAAAGTGAAAAATACTAAAACACAAGAGTCAATTTTAAAGCCATCCCTTCGCAATACGAGAGTAATTCCCACCCCGGCACGCTCCGGCACGCGGCCGGCACGAGCCGGGCACGAGACCGGCATGGATGCGACACGGATCCGGCACGTGATCGTAATGTAGCAGTGACGGAACTCGGAATAGACCGCATGTGACTCAATAGTGACCATTTAAGTGGAAGTGAGAAAATTTGGGAAAAATGTTTAGGTGTTATTTAGGGTAATGATTTTTGAGAGTTGGCAATTATTTCATGTTTATTTGACTGTCATAATAAGATTAGTATTGTAAAATGTACCAGTTAAGGTCATAATTATTATTTTGTACGGCTTTAACATTTCTCGAGACCCTTGTGTCCCGAACCTTTGGAAGGCGTACGAGGGGCCGAAGCCAACTCGCAGAGGCCCGTTAGACGTGTTTAATTAAATGAGGCAATTATAAAAACCGACGATTATCCCTGTTCGCACTATGCTAGTGCTCCCAAGGACAACCCCCGGTTGGTGCAGAACTATTGCAGGATATGGAAACAACGATGTTGGATTATGGGTTTGGGTGGCTAAGTGAACTGGTTATCTAGATCTATGGAAAGACTATGGGCCCTGCCTGACCAATATTTTATATAAAATACACAGGTAAAATGGCAGGGGGTGACTTGCACACTCAATAATGGGCCCCCGAAAACGGTCGCTAGCACAAAGTGTCGTAGCGACAAGGGGGCAACATGTCCTGAGGTGCTTATGAGGAGTGGAGAATTATTATGATGATTATGATTGAGATAAAGATGATAATCTCATTACCTGCCTAGCCTTTTCGGTTTCCTTGATCGGTTTCCAGTCTAATCGGATGCAGCTGAATACTAATATTTTACATAAAGCGACTGCCTATCTGACCTCCACAACCCAATTACCAGGTAACACGACACCCCTTGGTAATACTGATTGTCAGACTTTTTGGGCTTCTGACTACCCTTAACGACTGTCAAAGATCTACGAATGACAGCCGGAATCAACGGATTAACGTGCTTTCTGAGGCACGGAGGGGTCTCGATAAGTAATGCATGGTCACCCATCTACGAACCAACCGTGGCAGATAAAGGTGTTCCTAATGATTATTTAACTGGCAATCTAGTTTAAAATATGGTCTAGGTAGGTGCAGACAACAGACAGACATAAAATACAATACAATACAAAGCGCTGTCAGTTTCAGTATTGGTAATACATTCAAAGGTCACTGCTCCATTTATCACAGATTGTATTGATTTGTCTACACAAAGGTCATTGGTTGAAGTCCCGTCTCTTCGAACATTATTTAGGAATACTCTTCAATTTGTATAGAACTAGCGACCCGTCCCTGCTTTGCACGGTTTTTACGATGATTTCTTTATGACTTGTGAGTTTAATATTAATGTATTATACAGATAAACTTTCTATATATTTTCTAAATTATAGTGAAAATGGCATCAAAATCACAAACACAGACAGACACGAAAAATACTTTAATTTATAATAATGTATAGATGCAATTGGCACTCTGTAATTCACATTTCAATTCTCCACCCAGCTTTAAATATACCACCCAAAAAAATAAAACGTGTTCAATCACATAGCAAAGAAAAAAAACAATAAATTAAACCTCCACCAGTCACCTCACTGCCAATTCACATTTTAAAACTCAGCGAAAAACCATGAACCGCCCTTTAAAATAAAAACATAAAATAAAAAATAAAACACAAAAAGCTTACTAGGCAACACTAAGACATTTTAATCGAGGGACGGGCGGGTAATTGAAGCCATAACTCTGGCAACCCCACTTTGACATTTAGATTTTTTTTGCCGCGCAAACTGAATAGGTACGTTGGAAATAATTTGAGAGGGTGTCAACGCGTGAATGAAACCTGTTCTATTTAGATTATTTTAGGTGTGAAATTAGATAAGACTTGTTTATGAATAATAACGAAATTGATGTGTTAATAATGGTGGATTAGAAGCTTAATGAGTAGGTAGTAATGAAAAATCGTGTATTTGTTTTTCTGAGCAATCATCATCGTGTTGGCATGGTCAATGGTTACAAAACATAGTATAAACATGCAAGAATAAAAGTACAATGTAGTATATTGCCTTCTTTACATTTATTTTGACCTTAAGCTAATTACATTTTTTATCCCTCGGGATAGAAAGCTTTTTTCGCATCTTTGTTTGTACTGATACGAGTGATGAAGTTGGAATTAGCGAAAATAAGGACAGCCTTTTTTTGGGTGAGAAATTATCAAATAACTTCTCCCGCTCTGGGTGGAGCGGGAGGGCGTGTCAGACTCTTACCGACTAAAATCCACCCGTGTTCTTTCGGTTGCCCCGTTGCCGGGGGCCACGATGTCCCTTTCGGCCTTATTCGCAGCCCCGGCAGGCATTGGCCCTAGCGGACCCCGTCAATTCTGCTGACATCTCTTTGAGGCGCGTGTGGAACACAACGCGCCATCGACCCGGGCCTGGTCCTTATTGGACGGCGAGCTACCCATTGCTCACCGTCCGCAAGCCCGAAATAAGAACAGCCTGCAGTCCATGCTCATTTATTCTAATTTTCCATTGTCCACAGTAACATTTAAGAAACCCACGAATGGGGACTAGAGAATGGGCCATTCTTAGCCATGATCCACTCAGTACCATACAACCGACACACAAAACCTTAAAAAACGGAAACCCATCCACTTAATTCTCTAAATCAACATTATGTAAAGCAAATTACGGGAAAGCGGACAAATAAATCAAAAATATTCGCCAACGAGTCACTCGTATGAAAAGAGGGGTAATAAAATATTAAAGGGTAAAACATGGCCGGTACTGGTAACCCTTCCTAACGGAAACGGATATCATAACCTTGCTTTTTGCGGTCACAATTGTTGGCATTTTGCATTTTTCGCGAATTTATTCGTAGGTTTTCGCGAAAAACGTGGTTATGGCTACTTTGTTCCTTCCTGGTTTAGTGTTTTATGTGGATTTTTTTGAAAATTATTTTATTTAAGTTTGTGTTACTCGGCCAACAAAAGGTCTAAAAGGCTTTTCTGTGGATTTATGTTTGTGAGACCTTCCGGAAACGAGGTCTGCAATAATTAAACAAGATGACCGGAAAGAAGATTTGCAAAAAATAGACCTTTATTTTCAAATGTCTGGTGAGAGAAAGCTTGCATCAGCTATATTAAAATTGAAACTAGTCGTTCATCTGCATTATACACTACTCATCCTTATAATAGCAAAACAAATCACCTTCCAGAAACGCCAAAACACTACAAACACGGCATCAATCACCAAAATCCCCTCCCAAACTGATGACTCTATTACAAGAAGCTAATAACACCTTTTTGATAACTTTTACTAAACAATTTTTGCATATGTCAACCCCGAGGAGGTTGGCAATAATTCACGGGAGCGCGCCATCCATCATGGCGGAATGAACTGTCAGGCGCGGCAAAATGGCGGCTAGATAAAATGGAAGTCATTCTTGTAGGCTAATTTAAGCGGGTTTTCGCTTGGAAAAGTAAATATAGTTTAAATAAACACGAAGCCTTACCACGATAATTAAGTTTTTTATCTTCATTTTTTTTCTTTTAGGTTCCAAGATGTTTCATGTCCCTGTTTTCATTCTACGTACTATGATTATGATCTTTCAATAACAACGATGAAAACCCCAGCTTAATACCAAACCTTGTTTTCTTCATGTCTATTGAGACATGGTTCCCATTATTTCTGATAAATTAATAATTTTTCATAACCATTTTATAGTCTTGCCAATAAGATCATCTTCCTTAATTAGAGCAAATGACATGAATAATCCATTACTAAGTCCCCTAAAAAATAGTTGGTAAGACTAAAACCCGCTGCAATATTTTCCCGCGGCATGCCGCAAGCCGCAATGAATTATGCGACACGCGACTCGACATCCTTTTGCAATATAGAGAGCGGTCGCCGCGATTTGTCGCGCTTCCGATGCGCATTGTCACAAAAAAGCGGTCGTTGGCAAATTGTTAGGTTATCAAAAAGTTATTGTGCATCATGCATTAAGGTTTTTAATTGGGTTTATTATAAGGAGCCACAGAAGAACTCTGAAGAAACGATAGGCCGTACTCTGGAAGTGCGAGTGGAAATGTTCATTCCTTTCAAATAATCACCCTAATTGTGTAATTTTGAAGGATATTTCTAATCCGTTGCTTCATGTTTCAAAAATATGTCTGCTCAACAACGTAAATAACGCAAATAATGTTTTTACTAGGCTACAGACAAAGCTAATATTCAAGCCGCGTTTTCACTTGCTTCCGAGCGAACATTTTGTTCAGAGCAAATTGTTTACTGTTCTGCCAATGTTCGCTCAACACAGAAAACATCTGTTTTCACTACAACGAGAAAACGAATGCTTGCTCGACGTGACGTCGTTTTCACTGAAATAATGAGCGAGCGAGCTTCGTTTGGCAAGTCCAACCGATCAACACTGAACAAACATGTTCGCTCGCTCAAGTATTTTCATTTACTGAACGAACAAATGCTTGCTCGCTCAGAACTGTTCAGTGAAAACGCAGCTTCACGTGTAAAATTACTGCAGTGGAGGATGTTTTACTGTTATCTAAACGTTCTACAATTTTCTGTCTGTTTGTTCTTAGGATCGTTCGCAACAAAGCAGCGGAAAAGGCGAAACATGCGCACAATCAACAACAACAACAGCAACAAGAACAGGAGATCAGCTCAGCGCAGGGGAGCGTTGTATCTGTAAGCATGCAAACTACTATGTCCCCCGAAATAGAATATCCATATGAGCCGAAAACTTGATTGTTCAACTCAATCCCATACACGACATCTGTCCTTAAATGACCAAGAAAAAGGCACTACTGTAAAGAAGAGGTACAGTTAACCAAGCAGTAACTGAGTCGTAGATAGATCGATTATATGCACCTTAAAAATTACAAAATAAAATATTCATTTATTCAAACTAGGCTGAGAATCAGAACTTTTCAAACGTCAAAACTACATAAGACAGTTCCAAAAAAAGCCCACCCTTCACCACTTCCTAGTGCTTTAGCTGGGAAGAAGAAGTGGCGCAACAAACTCCCCAGATTACAGATGTAGAAATTTTATTGTACATAGGATGGCAGTTAATGTCTAGTGATCTATTGGGTGAAACTATACATAATGTCAAGATTCATTTACTCATGCATTGCAGCTCTTTTAAAATGCACCTCTCTATTCTCACGACAAAAGTATTCTCATTACGGCAAATTCACCAATCGATATCGAAAGAAACCATTGACATTTTTAGAGCTAAAAGGCAGCACTTTGTCTTAATTCACTAGTTTAATCATCAAATTATTGAGTAACGATAGGCCTTATGTAATATATATTTACCCAAACAAGAATCCTCTTAGCACATCCAAAGCAAATTATAAGTAGGTAATATTAATTATTTTCTTCTACCAGGTGATAACCCACGCAGGCAACGCGCCCGGCACGACAGCGGTCCTCTCCCCGACGACAGACCAGCACGTCACCAACACTGGCAGCTACAGCATCAACGGTATCCTTGGCATTGAGCAGGTGGAGGGCCTGCACAACGGGAACGCGACGGGGTTGAAAAGAAAGAGGCATGAAGACCAGGGTGAGTGGAATAGGCTTTCTAGAATAATGTTCTAGGTCTAAAATCTGGGCAAGTCCAAATGTGACTTTTTCAATCCATATGTACTTTCTGTGTTTTAGGAGTTCGTGGCTAAGTAATAACAGCCGCACGGATCGATCCATCAGGTTAAGCTGCGCTTGCCGGGGTTGGTCCGTGGATGGGTGACCATCTTTACTTACCGAAATTCCTCCGTGCCTCGGAAAGCACGTTAAGCCGTTGGTCTCGGCTGTCATTCCTGGATCTTTGTCAGTCGTTACGGGTCGTCAGAAGCCCGAAAGTCTGACAACCAGTCTTACCAATGTGTATCGTATTACCCAGTTACTAGGTTGTGGAAATCAGATAAGCAGTAGCTCCATGTAAAATACTGGTATTCAGTTGCGTTCGGTTAGACTGGAAGCCGACCCCAACATAGTTGGGAAAAGGTAGGGAGATTGATTTTTATGTATTTTTTGAGTTTATCTTGGACATTACTAACATCGGTGAAGGAAAACATCGTGAGGAAACCTGGACTTGTTAAGTTTTAAATGTCAAGATTATCTACTAAATTTCGTTTATGGAGGTACATTTCCGTTTGGACAATGCTGTGTCCCGTGCGTGGTGTCTGTGTCGTAGGGAGTAACGATAATCTTGACATGTTAAACTTTGTCTTTTTGAGTTTTTTCAAAAACCAATTATGTTTTTTTTTTATTGGATGCTGTAGAATGGTAGTAGACCATGGTCTGAACAACGTTTGTTCTAGCAAAACTGTGATTCAAATTTCACGGTGTATAAGTCTGAAATCGCCAACCCGTCTTGAGCAGGCGAGGTGATCAATGCTCGTGCCTTCTCTGTATGAGACGAGGCCCTGCAACAATAAATATGTATGAGAAGAAGCCTTTGCCCTGCAATGGGGCAATATTAGCCATTTACCTAATATATACCGCAAGAATAACCCCTTATTCTTGCTCGGAAAAAGTTTTTGTCTACACTTTGCAGATAGTTTTTCCAGGCACTAGGGATTAGGAGAGAAAAATCCTAGTGGTGGATAGTGTTTCAAAATTTTCCATGATCATTTAAAAGTTTCGAGAAAGAGATTTTTGCCTGCTGCGCAGATTTTGTCGACTCTTATGCGGTCTCACCATTTGAAGTCTCTGGTTATTTACTCATTTGCTGCGCCCTGCGGTTTCACCCACATATATCTGGATCCCGTGGGAATATCGGGATAAAAAGTATTCTATGTCCTAATCCAGGTCATGGTGTATCCATGTGCAAAATTTCATCCAAATCCGTTGAGAAGTTTTTTCTTGAAAGCATAACAAACAAACATACAAAAAATAAAACTTTTTCTCTTTAAAAATTAAGTTGAGATTTAGATAAATTACTAATAATTTAGCTAAAGTAGAATTCAGATTTTTCACAAATTACAATAACTTATACTATGTAAGTACCTATCTAATGTTTTTCCAATAAAACCATAGATAAATAAATCTCTGCATACGGTTTTGATCCTTCTTGCGCTATAAAACTCATGCTTCCAATAACTTACGTCTTCTAAAAGTTTTTCCTACAAACTCGAGTAAGTCAGGAGTAGAATTTAATAGAACTTGTAATAATAAGGTCACAATTTGTGCAGCAAACTTAATAGCTCAGTAAATCTTAGCGGTCGCGGTTCATGCCCACCACTACGGCTGAAAGGATGCTAGAGACGTGCTGTATCGAAAAAAAAATCGATATTATTTTAGTTTGGTATGAGATGACGCTGCAAAATCATTTGTTTTATCGCATGTGTAATATGTAGGTTGTAAAGATTAGCAGTACCTAATTCAATGTCAAAATGTTTAATTTTTTATTTTATTTGTTTAACTTTAGTCTTTATTAATTTTATGAGGTTGACTGGCAAACCGTTAAGTTAATGTTGATTATCATTAATTTAATATTCTAATCAAAAGAAAATAATTTATACTATGTTAACAACTGCCTCGTTGGTCTAGTGGTCGTAAGCGCTACTGCTGAGCCTGAGGTCCTGGGTTCGATTCCCGGGTCGGGCAAAGTGTTATTGGGTTTTTCTATCTGGAATTTCTCAGTAGCAGCCCGGAGTCTGGATTTGTGCCCGGTTGATGGCAATAGGCTCGCCCCCTATTACATGGGACTTAAACATAACTGGCCAAATGTGGGTGTACCTGCTACAGGGACACCTCTGCCCAACCCTTCGGGGAAACAAGGCGTGATGTTATGTATGTATGTATGTTAATTAATTTTAGATTGAAACATTACATTACGTATTTTTAATTACAAATCATGAATTTCATTGATGATTATCGTTAGTCTAATTATTTTCTTATCTTGCACTTTTGCTAAACTGGAATTGCTTACTAATTCTACAAAAAAAAAACGATTGATAAAAAGATAACGATTTTTCTTAAAGATTCTCCGAGTAAATTCCTATTTTCAATTCATCGACAAAAACTATCGATATCTGAACCTCCCTACAAACTTTAGGGGGCATAAAACGGGCCTCGCCAGGGGAGGCCGCGAGTATTTCACTGCCTGTACTCTACTAACATCACTTACAACTTTTCCCTGTGTACTCTACATAGAGTCTGGTAGAGCAGCAGTTTTGATAAAGGGGTTCAAGTTACGATTAATTTTAAAGACAGTCTAACTTTCTCTCTGACTCTACATCGAATTTTGAATTGACTCTTTTTTTCCGAGTGCATTTTTTGTTCGACTCTTTTTTTGCTGATTTAACTCAGTCTGTCCTAGTAGAAAGTCCAAAAATTTGTAGGTAACAATCTTATATAAATAACTGTTTTCTGAACCACATATGAATAACTAAACATCGGTTTAAAAAAAAATATTCTCATATAGAGAACACAAAGCAATTCACTTAATATATGAAATACTAGAAACGCCCCGCGGTTTCACCCGCATATGTCTTGATCCCGTCGAAATAACGGGGTAAAAAGTATCCTATGTATTAATCCAGGTTATAGACTATCTGTGTGCCAAATTTCATTTAAATTGGTCCAGCCGTTTCAGCGTGAAGAAGAAGCAAACAACACACACTCATAAACTTTCGCCTTAATAATATTAGTGTGATACAAATAAATCATGCAGTTCAGTGGTAACAAAGACTCCGTGAGTCGATAAAAGGAAAACAAAAAATATTTAAAACTACGCTTCTAAAAATTCAATCCAAAAGGTTATTTTTGTTATTTATCATGCAGGCGCACGGGTCGATCGATCAGGTTAAGCTACGCTTGCCGCAGTTGCTCCGTAGATGGGTGATCGTCTTTACATACCAAGACCCCTCCGTGCCTCGGAAAGCACGCTAAGCCGTTGGTCCCGGCAGTCATTCGTAGATCTTTGACAGTCGTTACGGCTAGTTAGAAGCCCAAAAGTCTGACAACCAGTCTTACCAAGGGGTAACGTGTTACCTAGTAATTAGGTTGTGGAGGTCAGATAGGCAGTCGCTCCATGTAAAATACTGGTATTCAGCTGCATTCGGTTAGACTGGAAGCCGACCCCAACATAGTTGGGAAAAGGCCAGGCAGATGATGATCATGCAGGCAATTTCTAGCTAAATGTTGTTTCTGAAACATAAACTGTTAACATTTTTTAAATATGTTTAATTTTTTTTTCATTATCTGGCAACTTATTGTACAACTGTCCAATTTTCCCAATCACCTTTGAACCTTATACGTAACTACGATAAAGTTGAAAATCTATTAAATAAATTTGACAGATTGTGGTAGCTTGATGTGCTGGCGTCTGTACAATACCGCTCCTTCGTATAAAATGTTTTTCCTCCCGTTATTGGTTCTGGGTGGTCTAAGTTCGAGTTTGTTGCGATTTTTTGTGTATTAACCGTGATTGCTTTTTTTGAAAGTCAATTGAGTGGGTTTCCTTTGTTATAACATAACTTAATCTTCATCGAAAGTGCCTATAGGGTGCAATAACTGCACCAGTAGAGATATATATCACGCTAAGGTACCAAGCATTAACAGTAGATAATCCTGGGTTAAACAGACCAGTACCCTAATTGCGTAACTTATTTTCGTAAACAATATTACCTAATTTGTTTCATTTTGACAGTTCAACAACATTCATTGCGTAATTTACGTTGTTGAGCAGATTTTTTTTCCAACTTATGAAGCAATGGATTAGCAATCTGTTTCAAATCGAAACAAATTGTGATTGCGTTGTATTGTATACGCAATTAGGGTACAGATCCCATTTTGCGACCATACTTAGCAGTTAAACCCAGTAATTACTGATAAGCAATTCCGCTTCCTGTATCTTGGATATTCTTCTTGAAGAAAACAGTATATTTTCAAGACACTTGTAGAGAAAAGCGTTTAATAATTAAAACATTGTTACAGATGAAAACCGGGACTTCAACAGCCATTCGGAAGACGACGTCAAGAGACAAAGAAGTCATTATAATGGCGATCAAATATACTCGAATGTAAGTACCAAAAGAACTATCTTTAACAGCGTAGCAAAGTGTAATAAATAATATTTAAGACGGTCAAATAACTATTCTGGCTACCTAAATAACTGTGAAAAAATCTTTAATGTTTTCCATTTTCATCATCATTATCATATATTTATTTATTTTTGCTATTTATTTTCTAGTGTAAAATGAAGTAAATATAAATAAATAAATTATCATTCAGCCAAAAGATTCAACTGCTGGACAGAAATAAGTATATCAATTCACTCTGGTTATTGTGTAACAAAAAGGCACATTCCATTCCACACCAACCCACTAAATTCCGATACACCATCCAAAAATCACGCACGATTTAATTGTACTTTTATACGCACGTAATGGTGGGCGGAAGTGACGTCATTAGCGCTCGACCGCCGCCATTCGTCACTGAACAAGATGGCCGCTGAAATTTACGCGTCAATTCGCGCCAACGCAACGTACGATCGTACCGCGCTTTTAATGTGATGTTAGCCAGATTGTTAATTTGTGTAAATCTATGGCTGTCTTTGTAATTATCTTTACGAGTTTATTGCGGTAAATGGTGGGCAGAACAGATAGTGAAGATAAGTAACAAAGAAAATCAGAGACGGGCAAAAGTAGATGACCAGACAACATTTATCTTTTGTGTAGCCTCGTAGGTATACACATAAATACCCAGTTGCTATGTCGTACTAAACAATGACAAATTAATCTATTACATATTATTTGACAGTAATTATAGCTGCGTAGGATAGAAATCTCCTCTCCTGCCATCTGTACAAAGTATCCGTAGATCTATTGTACATTTCAGATATTAGATATAGGATATTTTTAGATGCAGCAAGAATTAGCACTACTTTTAAATACCTGTAAACTCTTTTATGACCTGTATTTTGAAGAGCAGCGATCCCGACCACAAGTAACATTGTCACAGGACAAGGGTAGGCAGAAGGGTGAGAAGAAGAGGTATCAAAAAAGATGTATGGTTTCACTTTCTAAATCACTAACGTCATTTTCTTTTGCAGCTCTGGTCATCCTCAAAATGGAGTCTAAAAGACGAATACAAGCTATTATCCGAGCTTGGTGGGGCCGCCGGGGGGGCCACGGGGTACTACGGAGAACTGTTTGACACGCCTTATGAGCATGCGGCACATCCACATTATACACCACATTCAGGTAAGTACTAAAGACTGGTCTATGGAGATGTTTAAGTTTATGGTATAGTGAAGATTCTTGTGGCAGGACTTAAAATCATATGGGATACTTCTCAAAACTAGAAGTCTCGAGTGAATCGGTTCCTAATTCTTGGCAAGCATCATCAATGTATTCGTCATTAATAATAATAATCAAAGCATTTATTTCAAGTAAACTATTGGAGACACTCCTTGAAAGACTCCTTGACAAAACACGACCACTACTATATTTTTGTTGCAAAACAATAAATATGTGTGGTTCTTTCCTCAGAAGACCATTTCAGACACCAATCTATATGGTCTTCACATGATCTGGCCAAGATTATGTCTGGACTTTAACTGAGACTGTGACCTCTGAGTTTGTTTCGGCCTTTCTTTTCTATGTGACTAAGATAGGAAACGTCGACCTCATCTAGTTTAAAAAAATATGATTGACGTGTAAAAGTGTTTGTACAAACCTACTTACATAAACAAAATCATTTATCAATGAAATTAGGGGCAAATCATCATCGATCCCCAAAGACGACAACGCTTCCACAAGCCCTTCGGTTTTGCATGATAAATCATCTTGCCATCAGCTAGGCCGTTGTCGGCCTGGTTATCAATCTATTACACGATAAATAAATCTAAGAGTCAAAAGCTCATCTCCATACGAAAAAATACATTTTGGACTAGAATCATTTAATTTTTTTTCTAAATTATGACGTTCAAAAGTGCCTTTTCAGTGCCTATTTGAAATAAATTATTTGACTTAGACTTTGCTCTGACCTTGCTACGCTATCTAAGCTAAAATAATTCACCAAAACAACCTCAAAGTTGACTATTACAATTGTAATAACATCTGACCCAAGATACCATAATCATAGTAATCATAAAAGATCATAGGTACCCATTTCGCGATATAAATATTCCCATGTGATAATGGTGGTGTAAAATAATCAATACCATGCTGATTGTTGAGATGGGTAACCACGTAATAGGCTGCGGTTAAATGGAGGCGATGGGAACCGGTCGGTTCCATTCATTCATACGTTTTGTTCATTCAAGAAAATGGTAGTGTCTTAATGCTTTTGTTTAGCTTGGTTGTAATCTGATATTGAATGAAATTGATTTAGTAATTTTATTATTGGAACGAAGTTCTTTAATGCGGCTTGTAAACTTCCAGAAATCGTCACACTAAAAAGTGACAAAAAGCGACTGCCTTCTTCTAATTCAAAGAGAAAGAAAGAGAGAGAGAGAACGCCGGCAGAAAAAAAACAAAAAAAACACTAGAGTAGAGTAAATCCAAGATAGCGGCCGCGAACATTTTCAAATTTTTCGTCATTGGTGTTTTCGAGGGTGCTAAAGTCGATGTGAGGTCAAAATGTATATCCAAAATGGCGGCTGCAAAAATTTTGTTTTTGTTTTAAATCATACGTGAGAAATAACTTCGTTCCTGACGGAGGTCCCCCACCCGCTAACATTTTTTGTTATTGTTAACATCAGTTGAGAATAAAAGTCAAAGTGTTTGAATATAGCCTAAGCAGTCCAGATGTAATATTTTCCAAGCTACCTCCAGTCTTGCAAACTCATAAATGTCTAGGCAAGCCAACCGGTATCTGCAAAATAACATCATGATTCATCAGCAATTGGAAATGTTTGCGTCATTCTAACCTCTCAAATGACGCAGTGATTAGCAAAATACCTACTAACAATCAGTCACATTTGGTTAGAACTGGAAGCCAATTCTAAAATATTTATGGGTTTGCCTCCCTGTAAACGTCATTTGAGCGCCAAAATATCGATATAGTGTCAGAGTGAACTTATAATGTCCATTGACTATTGTCACTACTAACTTCCAATGACCCAAAAAAAATCTAAAAAGAAATACTTTCTTTCTCCCACAAAAACAGAGTTAACCTGACCACATCCTCGTGTGTGAATGGATCGCGTAGATCCCTCTCAGTAACATAAGATGCGTCGGCGCATATCATGACGTATGTAACTCGATGCGCACGAGTTCTATTGTAGGCGCTGGCGCACGGCCGATTTCCTTGGCTAAAAGCACTGTGGTTTATATTGTTACTTTACTTAGATCAGGCAGCTGTGTCGTACGGTGTTGTATTATTTGCTTGTTTTCAATTGTAGGCAAGCAAAATCACAAACCTCTCGGCCAACTAAACTTAGGATAACTGTACGTATGGATATATAGGATAATTAATCTTTTCATAACATAATTACAACTCGCTCTCAATATAAAAGCAAAACAAAAAAAGTAACTTATACAGATAATATTCCGGAGTCGGGAGTTTGGGACCTGTGTATTTACTTCGTGTTTACAATACATTTGGCATATCCAAGAAATGAAGAGTTTAAAGCAGATGCACAAGAAACTGAATAGTCGAAATCATATGCACGATCAAGTACCAAATGAAGTTACAACAACAGTACGATTCAAATCAACAAAAACATAAACTCCCAAGTACAAAGTTAACACTCAAACCATTCAATCAGGAACAGTTAGAAACAATCAAGTTGACAAAACTAACGGAGGCAAACGTGCCATTTTGTTCAACTCCATAATTTTCCATAGAAGAACCATCATTACCCCATTATTTGTCACGCCCTGAAAATTGCCTGCGGTGGCAACCCTCATGCTACCATAACTGTTGGCTTGACATGGATTTTTGTGGGTAATGTCTAGGTTAATGGGAATTTGGGCTATGGTGACATTGTTGGTTGAGGTAGAAAGAATGTCTTGGGCCCCAAATTCCTTTGGAATCCTGAGTGAAAGTTTGGATGGACTATCGTTTGTAACATTGAAATCTTAATAGATTAAAAATTGTCGTATGTTCTTGTTAAATTGATTTGGATCTCTACCCACAGTTTGCCCAACTATTTTAGCGCTGGCTTCCAGTCTTAATTATAAGATACCACTATCAACAGATAAATTATGACCTTTTCAACAACTGAAAGACAGTAATTTATTCTGTAAAACAAAATTGTTTGAGATCACAGTTTTCGTTGTTCAGTTCAATAGGAAAGAATCGAATACATGCAGCAAATACATCATCCATGCACAAAAAAATCATCAATGAATATAAATCTCTCAAAAATCTTTTAAAACCTTAATAAATTTGACCACACATAAATTGTAGCCGATCGCAAAACGCTTCGATGCCAACGTAAATCACAGACAGTCAGCCTTTTTCAGGATTCAGTTGAAAACTATTCGTTTTCGGCCCAAACAGTATTTCAGGCCGGATTTAAAATACGGGTCGTTTCGTCCGAGACACGAAGGTTTTGTTAGACGGATTGGTATTCCTTGTTTCGTCTTTTATAAATCCTGGCAGTTGTTAAGTGAAATTGAGGGACTTTTTAGGATGGGTGCTAAACACTTATTCGGCTCGGCACATCCGAGCAGTATTTGTTGAAGAACAAAGGCGACAAGAAGCAATTACCGCGTACTCAATTTGGCTTTCCTTCGGCTTATGCCGATCGGTAAACTTCGTTTGGCATCTACTCTCGCTGAACCATGTTCGGGTCGGCTCGACACAATTTGAGCTAAGCCGCGCGTTTTTCGAGAACATTTATATCTATGTACATTATATTTGATTTTGCTGCCCGGCTGTGCCTAGTCATGCCAACCCGAACAATTATGTAGCACGCTTGGATGCAGTGTTTCAAGATGATAATTTTATTTCAATTGCGCTACCAAGATAGGCTACTTTCAATAAATATAATATAATCCGGAAGGTGTCTTTCAAACAGTACTTTTCAAGACCAATCTGTATCAATCACAATAAATTACGGTGTCTAGCGTTGTTGATATAATTATTCTTCAACAATGTCTAGCTCCAATTAACTAAATAATATGCATGTACTGTGATTAAGTTATTACTCATACGGCTCATGCAAATACTGGTCGTGGAAATGATTTGCATATCTTTTATAGTGTTATTAACTCCGAAGCAAATGAGAACAATTTTTAAAGTTAAAAAAGACTAAATGGTATATTACGTAATGTATTTGATTATATCAGTGATCCCTAATTCGGATACAAAGCGTCGGTTTTTGATTCCTAGTTTAGCCGTATTTTTATTAGGTTTTCTAGAATTAACCTGATGTCGCCATCCTTACCCTCCTCTTGACGGAAAAATAGAGAGGATTCTACTTATTTAACCTGATGTAAATAAAACAAAATAATATCGTATACTATCATAAGTCTACTGTATTATATAACCTCAGCATCTGAGTGACTTTTTCCACCATAGGACATACTGATAAATTAATAACGTGTAGTTTCCTCTTTGGCAGCGCACAATCGCCTGCCTACATTAGGGCAAACATCTCTTCAACCACTCTGTAAGCTACCTTATAATACAGTGTATTTTTCCTTAATTGTCCCGTTTGGTAAACAAACACGGTATGAAAATCACAAGTTTTAGTCTTGATCTTTGTAAGAAGCACAAACAGAGTGAATTACATAAAAAACTGCTTCATGTAACTCAATAATTTTCTCGTAAATTAAATCGTACACCGCAATGATTTTTTTACCAAACAAGACACGTAAAGAAAAACACACTATACCTTATTGCAATACAAGTAGAAATGCAGTATTCTAAGCTGTTGATCTTGTTGCAGCAACGAACGACTCAACGGGTTCAAATGGAGGGGCGGGAGGTGAGCCTCCGTCGGCAGCTGCGAGTCCTGATGCAGCGGCGCTGGTGGTGTTACAACCACCGGCACCACCGTACCCTCCGTATGCTCATTATGATGGTAAGTAAGAGTTAATTATTCTAATGTATTTGCCAGAAACACGGTACATGTACGTGCTCTACATATTTCACCATTAACTGGTATACAAATCAGCACGTCACGTCATGTCTCTTTAATAGTGGTATCATTTAACTTATCCTGCTTGCCCTGATGCCTGTAGGTAAGTTAGAGGAACGAATGGATGCTACTGATGGCGCCAAACTCTGGGCCGATTCAACTTAGATTACCGAGATATAATACATAATGCTTCCATCTTGTTCAGAAGTTTTGCTATTATATTGCTCACTGAATATGCTTTAGACAGAAATTATGCAAAAAAAAATATTTGTTTACTTTTCTATGTTTTTGCACAAAGAAAATAAATTACAGTGAATATGTGTAAAACAAGTAACTACGGATCCAGTTAAACTTGTGCTGATACCGCATAATATAGTTTTATTAATCCCTTAGAAAGGCCTACTTAATATTATTATTATACCTACATAAATCTAGATATAGTGCTTTACGCTTAGGACATAAAATGAACACAAAGACTAAATTAGGCACTTAGTTTAACAGCCGCCATATTCGTAAAACATCTAAGTAATAAAACATACATCTAGAATGTTAGGGCCGTATTAAGTTTATTTGAAAATAAAGAAGTTTATAAATTAGTAGGTATATATGGCACAGAGTTTCTACGATATCTTATGAAAATGGTCTCAATATAAAAGACGTAACGTTCTTTTCTGAATACAGCGATTGAAATGCACCTGTAGAATAAAATCCAAAACGACGTTAATTTACACAAAAATATGTTTGTAATCTCTTACTGCTTAGACAAAAGTAAAAAAGCGACAAATGAAATTGCGTCTCCCCCTCAATAAAGATCCACGCACAGAAATAAAACAATAAAAGCTAAAACAAAAGTGGCCGAACAGATAAACAGTAAGAATCACAGTTGAGAAAACAAAAGCGAAAAAAAAGTCAGGAAAGCTTTCGACAAAGTCGAGTGAGCCACTCCGAGCCACTCCAACGGAAATCTAATTTTCTCCTTGGACCCCGCAATGCTCTGTGTTATAACATCATAAAATTTCATACAGCGCCCACAGTTTTAGCACTTATGCATATTAAAGAGAGATTCTAAAATGGAGTGCCACAGGGAGCGGTGTGGGGGCCGCTCTTTACGCTTCTGGTCTTTAATCTGCCGCAATCTGCTTATCTTGGTAGAGGGTGGCGATGGGGGCACGCAGACATCTTTAATAGCTCATTCGGGGCTCTATGCAAATAATTTTAGAAGGGGGGACGGTGGGGGATCATACGGGCTTTGTCTGGGCTAACGAACCGGCACAAGAGTCTGCGGAACAGAAGTGCTGCTAGCTCAAACGGGTTTAGGCTCACGTTTATAAATATTAAACCGAGGTGGGAGGGGGTTGCAAGTGGTTACGCGTAAGTGTTCAGGGGGCGTGTTAGTGTTAAATTTGTTTGAGGCGTGCCGCTTTGGGCACAGCCTATTAATGTTGAGTGGTGATTCTGAGTGATCAAATTGGATGATGTTAATAAATAACGCAGCGGTTGCGTATAATGAGATCGCTGATTTTGTGAATAAATAATAAGTAATGTAACACTGTGTACCAGTTTGAAGCAAACGGTACAGTGAATGAATATCCGTTATCGTAGTCCCATTTAGGTTTTAGGTTCGATGCTCGCTACATACTCGTACAAAGTATATTATTTTTTGGTTCAAACGTTACGTTTCATGAATGGTGCGATTCAATATAATTATTAATTTAAATTCGCCATGACTCTTGTACGTTCACTATTAATGGTAACACTTATTTATGTGCTATTTTGTATTATTGTGCTATTTTATTCAATAACTACTATCGATAACTTTCAAGATTCGGGGTCCTCTACCTTCTCAAACGATTATCTCATTTAACGAATTTGAGAGAACAATAGAGACAAACCATAAATCATTAGATGACGTACCTCCTAAAGACGATGAAGGAAGGAGGAAGCGACTACTCGAAGGACGCACTAAAGAAAAAACATTTATCTTTTTATATTTTTTTATGTTTATTAGCATGGCAGGACGTATTTTTATTTTGATAGGAAATTATGTAGGTGCTAATTAAAAGTGTTGTTGTTAAACGTTTAATTGAACGTGTGTAATATAATTATATGGATGTCTAAAGTAAAATAATTTTCATAATATTATTTCATTCATTACATAGAAAGACGTACATATAAAAAAAAAGTTTTTATTCGCAACAATACTTGTTTTTGCATAGTAAATTACCTCTGCCAAACTGCACAGCAGTTTGTTGGCAGACATAGCTCCTTTTTAGCACAATTTTTTGTTTTTTATAATATTCACTACATTTAGGCTTTGACAAAACAAATTTGAGAGATATTTATGTATTTTTTTTTTATTTTTAGCCAATTTCAGTTATGACTTAATCGTACCTTGGTTCAGATCTTAGAAAAAACACGAGGAAGGTAAAATATCGTAAACAACAAGCCATTCTGGTCCTAAATTGTAAATTGGCAACAGGCAGTGTGCAAGCTTATTGACAATGTACCTTTCTTCTACGTTTGTAATAAAGCTTTTTCTTTTAGTGGTATATTAACGGCTGATTTTCTATAGCTACTTACTTATGTGTTTATTTACATTCCAGGTACGACAACGTTAGCCAGTGAATATGCGTACGCGGCCCCTTACTCACAATACTCGCCGTACGGGGGACCCTACTCGCATTCCGCCGCCACCGGCCTACTGTCCAAGTGGTATGTATCTTACTAACATCCATATCATAAACCAAGATATATTCTTTGCCCAAATAACTTAATTAGGCCAAGTGGGCCTAAATGTGTTATTTGGGCAATAAGTTGAAAATCCAGTGCGCGATAAAATCCCGCCGCGACTTTATTACGTCCGCGCAAACGTCGCCGTCGGCTTAGGCACCACAAATCATTGTATTTAAAACATTTTTTGTCTCTGTCATCTTCAAACGATAGACAGAAATAGAAAGATGTTTTAAATTTGTTTAGCATTAAATGAATTTAGTGATTTTTTGTGCAAGTCAAGCCAAAACGTCAAAAAAAAAGCAAATTGATGCACCCACAGCGGTTTGCATCATTTATTTATTTAAACTTCTCGCACACTATGAAGTACAAAGGCGGACTTAATGCCTATATGCCTTATTTATGGTCAAACACTTATCGACAAACACAATCATGATTAAAATTAGATTTGTTTTTTCTTTGTTCATTTACGCTTATAAAACAAACGAAATTAACAATCCAAATTAATTATTAACAACACAGGTGCTAAAACGCTTCCCTGAGGTAAACCCTCTAAAAACTGACCGTTTCAGGCTATTTAAGTGATAAACGAGTGAGATTTATTCCCAACACATCGCCATTTATTACTCAGAGGCTGCTAAACGAGCAACGGTTTAAAGGCTTTAAAATTCGGTGAACAGTTAATGTGTGTGGTGTCGAAGGCTTTGGTGATCCCATGCGGATTTATTGTAGGAGTTTTTAATTTATGATGGGTAAAAAATCTTAAGGAATTTTATTATATACTACTACCACCATTATGAATAATCACACAACAACTTATATTGTAAAGAAAAAACTTATATATTTAGCGTAGTTTATTAAGCGTTTTGTAATGTTATTAAAAAACATGTCTAAAACTTTGCATTAAAAGGAGACAGTAACATTTCATAATCTTATTGTAAGTTACCAAAGAAACTAAAAACAGACATCCAAAAGAATAAGAGTACCAGCTTGACAAAATCTTCCCCTATTTTGCTCGAATTATTAAACCTGTAAAAACAATCATAAGAAAAAATAAAAAACCTGTTCTCAATACCAAAATCCACTAACAATCTATAATAAAAACCCATTGCTCTTCAAATCCCTTGGAAAATTCACTGACAATCCGACAATTGGAATATAAAGAATCACTCGTTCAATATACTGTTTTGATTCCACCATCAAATTACATACAAATTCCCAATCCCATAGGTGCTACATCAAAGCTACTCTACTATACAAACTTAGTTCTGCATCAATAAACTGAAATATCATACGAAAATGATCCCTCTATTCAAGATCCTAAAGCTCGTTATTAGTTTTGGTAGTAACAATACATTTTGGTTTTGATATTCATAGAGGGTCGGATTTGTTGCAAATCGAGGATTGTTGTCAAGTAGAAGATCTGCTTTGTTTGTTGTAATGACAATATGAAAAAAATCTACGTAATATAGTTTATTTTGAAGTATAGTGAAATCATCACATACTTTTTGATTTATAAAACTTGTGGTTGCGTTGAATCTTTACTTGAAAATCACTTGCTTTTCATTTAAGAAAACTTGAACTTTCTTATCTACTTATAAATAAAGCTTGAAATCACAGCTACAAAACAAAATCAGCAGGTATTTAATGCAAAATTAAGAGTAGGTTAGGTTACAAATTTTCAACATTAACAACATTCAAGATGAATAACTATTTTAATTAGTAACAAAATAGTAAGTTTGTAAATCACGCCCAAATTAAAATACGGAATCAATTTAATTTACAAGTACGTTAAAAATGAACCATAAAAAAACAACCCTGTCATCACTAAAAACATTAAAAAAAATATCATTACAACTAAATTAATCGACAAAAAATAAATCAGTGACACAATAGGGCCACACTAGCGCATTTGTTGTTCTGTCCCTATATTTGTCCCAAAGGGCCACGACAAAGGGCACGGTGGTCCCTCAGGGTTTGGATAACTTACAGCGCATTAAGTTTAAGTGATTCTACTGCGAACACTTTTAAGTTTCGGGGGGAAATGGTTTCAATATGGCGAATGTATGGAACGAATTGATTGCATGGATTCAATTGTTCGGACTAAGGAGTTGGAGGTTGATTGAGCTTCTTGGGAGAATCGATTGCCAATGGAATCAATATCAGTTAATTCTTGAAATGATTTTATTATTTTAAGTGGTTCTTGTAACATAAAAATGTCTGAATGTAAGGAAATAAATAAGTAGATACGACTAGCTGATAAATCTTTTTTTGATTTCGGAGTTTTTTACCTGTCTATATTTACTAAGATTCGTATTGTACATTTCTTAAAGACAGAGACTTGTTTGAAAAAAAAATTCATTATCACTATCCACAGCCCGGCTTTACCCCGATTTCCTCCCTGCTAGTTTTATTTGACTGTGTGGACTCCAGTTGCCCTCAAACTCAAACTCAAAGCATTTATTTCAATTAAACCATTTACAGGCACTTTTGAATTGTCAACGAATCGGTCAGTCAGAAATAGGAATGAAGCTAGTTGCCCATTCCAAAGCGTAGTAGGTACCTATGGAGAAGAACGGGCAAGAAACTCCACGGACACTCTTTTAAATGAAAAATTGTTACAAAATATTGGTTACATCATTCATGTTGAAATTATACATGTGAGAACAATGTAGAAAGACGTGCACGTTAGAAGCGTCCGTAATAAAAAGATAAAAAAGAACAATTCAAAAAATTAAAATGATTTAAAAATAAGCCCTGGCAGCTAAGAGATGACCAATCCCAACTGACGGCGCCCGTTCACGAACATGACGCATGGATTAGCACCATTCAGCTCAACCATTTTGAAGGGAGCTAAATGATCCAACACACGCGCCACCATCAGCGAAACATTTGAGTGAGCATGACATACTCACAGCTGCCAGGGCACATTCAAGTCAATGCAAGACATATTACCCGGTAAATGGTAACTCTTTAGTACATAGTGCTCACATAGTGTGCTATGCAATTATATAATACAAAGGAGATTGAGTTTATACAATGCAAAAATAATCTTACAATCTACTCCAACAGTATCTGCAAATGTTAATCAATTAGTTGTGGAGCAGGACCAGCATTGAGCCAAGCATTTTTATCAGCGATGTAATCCCCCAACGTATAATATGCCTGCCTGCATAGTGTGCGTTTTATACAAGATTTGAATTTCTTCTCATTCAGTTGAAGTATGTGGGGAGGAATTTTGTTGTAACATTTTAAACAGTATCCCATGAAAGATGAATCTACTTTAGCCAGTCTGAAACCTGGTTGATTGCCCATTTGAGAAACCTGTGTTTTTAGACTAGAGTAAAATCTTCATTTTTTTTTTTCAGATATCAACGTACGCCGTGCGAGTAGTAGTCGGCGGATAACAACGAACAAACATAAGTGATAAAACGGACACTAAACATAAATGTATATCGATCCATCATGTGAGAACTTAGTTTTATTTCTTATAGACAATCTCCTTTTGTAGATAAATTAATATATTTGTACAATCCTTTATAATATTCTGTTATTTTCTTAATTTTAACCAGGTCAGTACCGCTTTGACTTTTGCTTTCTTGAACATTTAAGATTTTTTTTTCATTTATACTCATTATCTTTAATTAAATGAACGTTCAGAAAGCCAAAGTTACTTCACTACGTTAAGTAATAATGTAAATAATGTATTTTAATGAAAACTATATGTAATTCATTTAATGTCATTAATAGGATTAAGGTTTATTCTCTTTTTTACCTCAGCATAGTTACAAAGTAGTGAATAATTTTGTGTAACATTTAATTTTTAAACTTCCATTTATTTTTATTTAAGCTGTCCTGTGTGCACAATGGAATGAAGATTTTACATTTATTATACATTTAAAATTGTTATCATTTATATAAGTTATCTAATTTATTTCTTTTGTATTGTTATTAAATGTAACTGCTTCTGATGAAGCCAATAACAAACTTTGCAAGTCAACTGCTTAGTATATTATTTAGATTATTTTTGAAATTACTATGAGATTATTCGTGTTTTTTTTGTACTTTTTATATAAAAATGGTTAGTTTTTAATTATACGTGTATAGCATGTTCAAATAAGCACGCTGTATGCCATAATTATATAAAAATAATAAGTTCAAATAATTGTTTTATTGTGAAAAATATTAGTTATGAAATCTTATCGTTTCCGTCCATTTATTATTATTATTGATTATTATTTTCTCAAAGTTATTATTGAGATCTTTGAATGTAAATATTTTTCTCAAATCCGATGAGCATGCTTTTAATATTGTTTTAAAACATACGTCATACAGTTTAGAGAAACGCCAAAGACTTAAAAAAATATTGTAACGTCTTTAGTATACAGTGCAGTGTAATAATAGTTTATATTTTATATGAAGAAAGCAATAACTTTTCACCAAAGATACAAAATAGCGGGCCTTTTTCTGATAAAACATTAAAAAACTCCTTAATTTTAATCATTTTAAATGAAAAATATACTTTTTGAATACATTTATTTGATTACATTGATAATTATGACATTTAAAAATAAAATTATTTGTTTTGAAACTTATATAATTTTTACTACCAATTTTATTTTATTTTTACTTGATTATTATAAATCTTTCTATTTATAATTTATTAGATAAAGGTCTGAGCTGTATAAAGTCTTCTACTCATTTTTGTTTAATAATTATATTTTGCATTATAATATCTTCTTATTTATTAAATAATTTGGTGTTGCTTTTAATTTCTGGAAGCATATCGTTAAGTGATCGTCATAATAATAGATAAATGATTAAAAAAACATGGAATTTTCTGTTTAATTTTTAATAAGGTATATTTGTAAGGCAAACGCACCAGTACGAAATAAAGCATATGAGTTTATAAAATTGATAACTTTTATTTTCCCTGAATATTTCGAAGTTCATACAAAGAATGTACAATAAAATTATTGCATTCCACTGCTGGACATAGGCCTCTCTAAATTAGCAACACGACACTTTCCGCACCCTGACATGACCCAGTGTCCGGTATGCAACCCAATTGCTTAATATACAATCCGAAGGATTTTGAAGGAAATTCCATTGCTCCTGTGATAGAAGAAATAGTTTGCTCGATAACATTACATTGACAAAATACCCGCTGGTTTTATTTTATTTATTTATTTAAACTTCTCATACACAAAAAGGTACAAAGGCGGACTTAATGCCATAGGCATTCTCTACCAGTCAACCAAGGGTGCTGAAGAGATTAGATGGCAGGTGCTCTGTTTGAGAGGAACAAAGAAAAAATCATTAAAAATATATCATTAGAAATAAAATGTAGGAACAACAGTACATAAATAGGTTATAACTTATAATACACATACATTTTAATATATATCTATATTATGTATATACATATATACAAATTCAAGGGAGAGAGGTGTTGAGTTTTAATACCAACCACGCAACCATGTCAAGGTATAGACCCTTTTGCAGCTCCGGATCTAGGGGTGGGCAAGCTGGGGCTCGTGCCCCGGGCGCCAACTTCAGGGGGCGACACATTCAAGCGTAGCAGACAAGTGCACCACCCAGCACACCGCAACTTTGCAATAAATGAAACGCGCAGCACATTTATAATCTTTCTATTTTTTTTTCTTTTTTACAACAGTTTTGGCGCCTCTGTTGAATTGGCGCATTATCGATCGATACAATTTGATTAATATGTTGCTGTCAAAATTTGAATTTTGAGAAAATTTTAATTTCGCGGGGGCTATCTTAGCGCATCCCAATAAAAGATTGGCTGGGGGTGGCAGACGGCAGCTTTTGCCCCGCCTCAAAAAAAATCTAGATCCGGGGCTGCCCTTTTGTGTGCCTTCTTGGCTTCAAATTTGATAAAGGACTAGTTATAACAAGCGCCCGAGGCGCGCGCACAGTACGCTGCGTTTTGGGCGCGCGCCGGTCGCGCGTTGGACGCTCGTCAACCGCAACAAGATTTCCACATTTAGTTGAAACTTTGAACCCTCAAAATTCAAAATTCAAAATATTTTATTTCACATAAACTTACATGGGTACTTATGAAACGTCAGAAGCTAGACACGGTTCCAATTGGTCGTTTCCTATAGAGAAGAGCCGGCAAGAAACTCGGTTACTCTTTTAAAATTAATTGGCTTTTACAATACTTTAAAATAACAGTGTTACTAGTTATGGGAGGACAGTGTAGGTCTTTCAGTAAGTACCAGGTACACAACAAAATAGAAAATGGTCAACAGATCTACAATCCACTAAGCCTACAGCGTTCTCACATTCACAAAATAGAAAAGAATCTATACAAAAGAAAAATAAATTAATAAAATAAAAACCTATTTTATTAAAAGGCAATTACATGATTGCTATTACAATAGTAAGAAATCTGAATAATTATCATGTCCACAAAAAGGATTGTGTGGTTTTATGAAACCACGGTAAAAGTGAAACTTTTAAGCGAACTATAGGCGCCGCCATATTGGCCTTGGCTACTCTGACGAGCGCCTTTCACTTTATCCCTACTCCGTGGCCGACCGTCACGCGACATGCAACACACAGACGAAAAAGTTTGAGACGATGGAATAAAAGTTTCACTTTAAAAGTCACTAATAAAGAGTGAGTCACTCAACATGATCAGTATAACTATGTTTATTGTAAGGTTATTACTGATGCACTGAAAACGACCAGGTCTAGGCGACGAGGGCGCGCATTATAAAAAAATATAAAAACGCGCCACTCCCAGGCGTGTTATAATTCGTAACATAGAAATTCATACAATTTCATTGAGCGCCCAAAACGCAGAGTACAAGACGCGCGCCTCAGGCGCTTGTGACGAATGGTCATCATATCCGTAGTCCAGTAAAGATTTACCAAACTTCTTTGTCAAGAAAAACCGATCGCCTAATTTGACTTACAGCACTTTTTTTAATTCTCTTTGGTCAAAACGTCATACAGAAACGAATTTTTGGAAAAAAGAAAAAATTCGAACTGTGAAATTTTATCCAAATATAATTATTTAAGACCCCTGATTACGTACTGTAAAAACTAATCAAAATGTTACGTAACTAGAATCAGCAGTATCTGAATTCGAAACCCAACTTTTAGAACTTTTTCCGATAAATTTTCCTATTCTTATTTTGGGGAGAAGATAAGCAGAAGATGACATTATGCCTCCTAAGAAGAAGAAGGTAAAAGAGCGTAAACTAGTTTTACCGGCAGGTTCATCTCCAACAGAGAACCGTAACGATAGTGGTCACACGGCTGTCGAAAATGCTATGTGTCCAGACAAGAAAAGGTATGGTGGCAAGCCTGAACAGCCTAAGAAGCTTTGCTTGAAAAAAGGAAAGAAACGTAAGGAAGAATCACAATCGAGTTAAGAAAATAAAACTACCGAATTAACAAATCTCACAAGCTAACTCTGAAGAAGATACACATCAAAAACTTAGTATATCAAATAGAAACGAGCATTATGTTCTAAAGTCAAAGATCTGTGCAAAATATGGATCGAGTAATTATAAATGAAAACTGCAAAACAGATGTCTATAATGGCAAACAAATTAAAATTCGTTTTGAAATTCAAGCTTTTCATCAAGAATTTTATAATAAGAAAATAATTGTAGATATTCACAAAGACAACAGAACAGAAATTTAATCAAGACGAACAATTATGTCTTCTCTTGAATTCAATATTTCTACTTTAGCAAGACATTTACTCCTCTACGTTACTCTATCCGTCATAGAGGCATATGAGGCTGCAAGACAAGTTGAAAATGAATCTGACGAAGAGCAAATATCACATCAAAACTTAAGCATCTTCTACCATCTTGTCATTCTAATAACTTTATCATTATTTAAATTAGGCCTGTTTCTTCAAAAAAAATTATACGTTGAATAGTTTGGTGGTATTTTAAACACGAATAAATTCTTGAGTAGGTATTCGAATTTCTTTTATTTGTTTTCGTTAGTTTAAAGCAAATTGCTGATTGGTTCAGACATGTTACAATATTTATGCATCTAGTACACTTGCGCGAATAGACATTTCCGCGAAAGACACTTGCGCGAATCCACTTGCGCGAAAAAGTTGCTGAAATTAGATTTCATAACATCACGCTTGTATTCTTTCAAAGGGTTGGGGGCAGGGGTGTATGTTGTGAATAGTAAACCCACAATTAGCTGGTTAAGTTCCAGTTACAGACTGACTAGAAGTAAATAGTCCAATTAGGCGTCAATAGGTTTTTTGTCATAGTTTTTAGGGTTCCGTACCTCAAAAGGAAAAAAAAACCCTTATAGAATCTCTCGTGTGTCTATCCATTTGTCTGTCCGTCTGTCACAGCCAATTTGCGGTGTCACTTTTCGGGCTATAATAATATCAAATAAATGGGCCTGTTGTGAGGATCTCAATTGTCTTTTTTTTAATTTTAAAGATATTTAAGAAAATAGATGAAAATAGATGAAAATGTTAGGCTCAGTAGTTTCGGAGATAAGGGGGATGCCCTTATCTCCGAAACTACTGAGCCTAACATTTTGAAAAAATACTGAAAATAGTTCTATACTTATTACAGATTACAGGAAATCCTATAAGAAGTCTATGGTCTTAAAATAACATGATAAATCTCCCGATATTGTGCGTACAAACTTACATTTGCAGTTGGAATGTATGATGCTCGGGCCACACCAACGGGAAACGCCGTTAATTATCACGATGATGGACCTTAACCCGTCGGAATAAAGTATATCATCGCGATAATTAACGGCGTTTCCCGTTGGTGTGGCCCCAGCATGAGAGAACATGTTTTTCAACTACAATCATAAGTTTATATTTGGGATGAATTCATCCCAACTACGGCACCCTTCATTGTGCGTGGTCCGACACGCACTTGACCGATTTTTTAATCGTATTTTTTGTGCTTTTGTTTTGTTTTAATTTATTTTCGACATGGGTATCATTTTCGCGCAAATGTCCATTCGCGCAAAAGTTTATTCGAGGAAATGTCTTTCACGCAAGTGACCTGCTACCGGAAAATATATAATGACCCTAGACCCCACGATCTTGTGCTTGAGAAACAGGCGCCTTAACAACTGGCCCATCACCACCACCACCAACACCATCACCAGCTAGTGTGCAAGTAAAGAAGTTCATTTGGATGTATTAACATAATTTCACGCCGGTATTCCCGAAAGGCTTAGGCACTTTTCACCAGTTTTTTAAAGTCCCATGTAATAGAGGGCTCTTACCATCAACTGGACACAAATCCAGACTCCAGGGCTGCTACTGAGAAAATCCTGATGGAAAACCCAATAACACTTTGTCCGACCCGGGAATCGAACCCAGGACCTCATGCTCAGCAGTAACGAGGTAGTTTGGGTGTATATCAATGTTAATACGGTGTCGTAGCTACACTGTGGAGACGAGATGTAAAAGAGTAGATAAATTAGTATTGAAACCCACAACTTGTTTTATTAATTATGGCTACTTAATAAAACCGCTAGATGGCACTGCTTCTGTGGACACTCGCACCTTTTTTACAGCTTCTCTCGTCTACGCTGAACAGGAAATGCAGCTTTTTCAGACCACTGCCACTATACTACAGAGCACCAGACGTCCACAGTCATCGCCACCGCCTATGTCTGAACATTTCAATGGTCTGAACTGATAATGCTGGTTGTATGCCAAACTGGCAAAATTACTCAAAAGAACTCCTTTGTTCAGCCAATAAAATATAGTATTTAACTGAGAAAACCTGTGAAGAAAACACTTCCTGTCACAAAACGTGTGACAAATTAGTGACAAACATAATTTATCAATCAAGTGGACTGAAATTCACAAGAAATTTCCATCAAAAATATTTTCATTTGCTTATCATAATCATGCGCAAAATTTAAATATCAAATCAGATCAGAATACACCAGCGTCATTCAGAACTATGAACAAAACTAAATAATAATGAATAATGGAAAAAAAAAGCTCCAAAAATGACGAAGGTTCCTCAAAATCCTCAGGTTGCCCAAAACCATATAGTAAACCAGTAGAAAGTTTTTCAGATGACCACCTCTGTCCTGTCGACATAAACCCTTGCACCCTACTTGAAGAAGGTGCTGGATCAGGCAAGAAACAGTCTTGTATGAATAATCCAGACGAAGTAGATCCAAAAATAAGGCTTAAGAGGGAACATGAGCTGTCTTGTAGGATATGTCAGAAAAGAACCTGCCGCGAAACGGAAATGCTACACCCAGGTGGTAAATGCGAAGAAGAAGACCCCAAGAAGAAGAAAAAAAAATAGACCGTCTTAGAACTCCACAACATCCAATAAGAGAAACTGTACCATTTGTGTTTTAGTATGGCAATATAAACCCTACCTACATTACTTTATTGGCATTCTTCATTTCAAAAAGAATCGAATCCACATCTATGGTCTTCTCTTCTTTTCGTGTGGTACATGACTAACCTGGTGTCAGAGTTTTAAAGCCGCCCATGGGCCTCTGACTTGGCATCATATATACCGTCGAGATATATCTCTCAGGCATGAGGCATGCCAATTTCTTCTCGATGTTTTCCTTCACCCTTTTTGAAGCAAATGATAATTGTAATAATTGAAGAACATCTATGGTGATCTATCATCGTTCTTTTTACCTTATTATAATCTATTTGGGGTCAGCGTAGCAAGTTTTCTTCTTCCATGATTTTATATTAGTCACCACCTTTCCTAACCGTTTCATCTTTGACAAGATACTTACATCCGTTGTTTCATTGGTCGTCCCCTACTCAAAACCACTGTCTTTAAATTCATAATCAGAATTTTAATCACAACATGCCGTCGTGATATTAAATATTTTTTTACTAATGAAAGACCATACTTACATACATAGCTCATTGTTATTACCTACAAGTTTTTGTTTAACTTGCCTTGTTAGTTAGTATGTATGCGACAAATCTTGCAAGCTGAATTAAAACTACTCAATCATATCCTACGGAGTTGAAATTTTACATGTTGCTTCAGTTTCAAATACAATACTGTTTTATGATGCATGACCTGATTCTACACCCAGGGTTGGCTCCAAACAAGTATAGACACGAAATTTTATTTAGTCATGTTTCGTTAAGGCGCCATCTCGACGGGCGAGAAAATCGCGGCGATAGTCTCGCTATGCCATCAAATTCAATAGAACCTCTATGAATCAATCTCCACATGGCGATAATTTGAAATAGAAATATAGAAATATCATTTATTTGCTAAAAACATGGTATATAAGATGGTAATGTTAATAATGTAAACAAACATGTTTTGCTTAATAGATATAAGCGTGCAAATTTTACATGCATAACGAAACAATCAGTCATCATGCGATTTTATGTTCCAGAAACTCCCTTTTTTTTTTTTTTGCTTGGGAAATTATCAAATAACTTCTCCCGCTCTGGGTGGAGCGGGAGGGCGTGTCAGACTCTTACTGACTAAAACCCACCCGTGTTCCTTCAGTTGCCATGTTGCCGGGGGGCCACGATTTCCCTTTCGGCCCTTATTCGCAACCCTGGCAGGCATTGGCCCTAGCGGACCCCGTCAATTCTGCTGACATCTCTTTGAGGCGCGCGTGGAACACAACGCGCTGTCGACCCGGGCTTGGTCCTTATCGGACGGTGAGCTACTCATTGCTCACCGTCCGCAAACCCGCGCCTACGGTGGCCGGAAATCTGCCTATGATTCTCGACGCCTAGGGCGTCTCCTCCTGCGGCGGTTAGGGGCGTGAGGGCGCGAAATTTGCCTCTCCATCACGCGTTCCGCCTCCTCCTTCGCGAGCATTACTGCTTCGCAAAAGGAGGTGACGGCTTCCCATTTCCTCTCCGAACCAGTGCCGTACGCGAGAGATCACCGCCGCCGATCGCCTTCACGAGGACACGGCGATACTCCGCATAAGCCGGGCAGACCTCCACCGTATGCTCCACCGTGTCCTCCAGGCGATCCACACAATGGTGACACCCGGGCGTTTCCTCCCGCTTTATCCTGAACAGGAACCTCCCAAAACAGCTGTGTCCGGTGAGGACCTCCGTCAGGCGGAAGGTGAGGACGCCGTGGCGCCTCTCTTAACACTCCTCAAAGAGGGGTCTTATCGTCGCAATTGTGGCGTGCCCAGCGCTGGGTTGCGACAATCGCTCTCTCCATGCCGCCATGAGATCCCGTCGGAGCTCTATCCGCTGTGCCGCGATTTCTTGCGGCATCGGAGTTAAGCCCCGGCGTTTCGCCTCCTCGCGCCACTCCCAAATGTGCGCGAGGACCTTTGTCTCCAGATCCTATGGCGGTAATCCGGCAAGGAGGCTCGCCGCCTCGCAGGAGACCGTGCGGTATCCTCGGGCCAGCCGGATGGCCATGACCCTCTGGGACGCGATCAACCGGCGGGCTGGCCGCAGCCTCAGTGAACGCGCCCACACCGTCGCCCCTCCAAGAACTCCCTAACACAGTAAAAACTATTGGCAGATAGCCATTTGTATAATTAAATTTTGAACAATTTTGTATTTAATATTTTGAATTCATTTGGTATTCTGTTGTATACTTGGACACACATAAACATGCAGCTTTTATTATATTTCGCAAGACTTGGGGGGGCATCTAACACGAGCCTTTAGGGGTTGCGCCTGCTGCGAGAATTTACATCGCTTGCTTTCGCAAACAATTCTCTATGCCTCCACACAAACACACAAATTTCAAATATATAAAGGGACGGCAGCGGTAACAAACCAAGTTTCCTAAATACCGGCCTTCTGCAAGATTCGTGAAGGCCATAATCAGCCTGTAATGGTGCCACTGCTGAGACACAGGTCTCCGAGGGAGTGGGCCGTAATCCACCACGCGGGCTCAATGCGGGTTGGTGGACGTCACATGTCTTCGAATTTTTTATTCCAAGACATACCGGTTACTTCACAATGTTTTCCTTCACCGTTTTGAGAGCAGTGGTGATCAAATAATTTACACAAAGTAAAGTGCCTGCTGGGGTTCGAACTCACGACCAAAAGTCGCGGCCGTTACCACTGTTCCACCACCGCTTTCTCGTCCGTGAGGAAAGTGCCATGAAGTGTGAGCGAAAAATATTGAGTAAACACCTAAAAAAAAAGGTTTTTACTTTATTATTTTTTTCTTCCTTTTTGGGTTCCTTTTATAGGGAGGCTGACCTGGCAAACGTTGTTTTGCCATATAAATTATTTGTTTGGGGTGAACCACCCTTATCACTTAGAGGTATGAAAAATAAATTACGACCGATTCTCACACTTACCGAATCTATAAAATAAAATCTCACTCTTACCGAACCGATTCTCACACTTACCGAATCTATAAAAGAATCTATAATATAAAATAAAATTTCATAAAAATCGATCAAGCCGTTTCGGAGGAGTATGGCAACTAACATTGTAACACGACAATTTTATATACATAGATTAGGGAAAGGGTAATGCCCACTGATGTCATGCTAAAACGCAATTGGTATATACAGAAAAGATGCAGATAACAATTTGACAAAATACTCATTGGCATTTATTAGTTTACAGAAGGTTGAATAAAACTAAGACCAAATAAAAAAATATTTTATTTATTTTATAAAAAGGATCATTCAACTAGTTTAAGGCAGAGCCCCACCGCTGCGCACGGAGAGGCTACGCACGCGCAGTTTCGCTTTGCAAGATAAAAAGTAAGTTCAAAAACTAAAACCATCTCATGTTCCTAGCACGGCGGGCTGTGCTGGCGCCGCTGCTGCGGCTGCTGAGACCCTCAAGCGGCGCAAATACTGTAATCCAGCGGTACTCTAAGTGTGTTCCGTGGAACCCTAGGGTTCCGCGATACCCCTGTAGGGGTTCCGCAAGAATTTAGAAAAAAAATCAAAACACCTCTCTCTGGTCACTGGTCGAACGTTTTGACTCCGCCCGCCGCGCGTATACTTGTGAGCGCGCAGTCCCTATGATAAAAACCGCCTCTGAATTAGACGCTATAGTTGTGAACAAGCGACTTTCGGCTCTATCTTCAAAAACATAAAGTCGAGATTGTTTACAACGCATTTTTTTGTATTTCTATTTTTATTTCCGCTTTTTGTTTATCAAAGGCGCCGACTCGAGTATTTTTGAGAATGTTCGAGTTCGAGTCTAGGACTAAGTATAAAAGCGGCGATCGCGCGTCGCGCCTCGTCAGTCAGTTGACGATTAGCGTTCGGAGCGATAAGTTCGTACCTACCTACTTACAAGCTGGCTAGCCTGCTGCCTGCTTGTAAGTTCTACTGCCTGCTGTATTCTGATTATATCAGTTTTGTACATTTCTTCTTTGGACTAAACTTTGTCTCATAAACGCAGTAACGATTGTGCATTATTTTGACCCCACCATCCTGACGTGTAACATTATTAATAAAGAAGAATGGAACGTTGGCTTAAAAGTGTTAAACGTGTTGCAACAACATCTTCTAATGACGCTGAATGTTCAAAAGCAGTACGCGCGGAGAATACAGCAATTACCGATCCAGACGATGATGCCACGACGTCAAGCTCCACGGTTTCAAAGACGAAAAAAAGAAAGTATGATGAATCATATATCATTTTCGGATTTGTTGATTCCAACGGCTCACCTCTCTGCATGTTATGTAGTAAACTGCTTCCTAATAGTTCCATGGCACCTGCCAAATTGCGCAGACATTTAGAAACTGTACACCCCGAGTCTAAAGACAAGAATAAAGAATTTTTTGATCGTAAAAAAGAACAGTTTTTGGAAAGTCAAAAAAATATGATGCATGTAACACAAACTATCAATGAAAAGGCCACGGAGGCATCATATTTAGTTAGCTATCGCATTGCACAAGCAGGTGAAGCGCACACTATCGCTGAGAATTTAATAAAGCCATGTGTGTTAGACATAACAAAATGTATGCTCGATGAAAAATCTGCAAAGCATCTTTCTACTGTACCGCTATCAAACGATACTGTTTCACGACGAATCCATGATCTGGCAAGCTACGTCAAACAAGAACTAGTTGCACGTCTACAAAAAACACGATTCGCCTTGCAAATGGATGAGTCAACTGATGTCACTGGTCTGGCTATCTTGCTGGTTATCGTGAGATATCCATATGAACGTTCTTTTGAAGAAGACATGCTTATGTGTTCACCGCTGCCCTCAAACACTACCGGGGAAGAAATTTTTAATAAAATAAACATATTTTTTAAAGAAAATAATCTTAGTTGGAACGATTGCATTGACATTTGTACAGATGGGGCCAAGGCGATGACAGGTAAAACAGCAGGAGTAGTATCACGAATAAAAAGTAAAGCGCCTAATTGTAGTTCCAGCCATTGTATTCTGCATAGACAAGCACGCGATGAAGCAAATGCCGTCAAATCTAAAATTAGTTATGGATGAAGCGGTAAAAATAATTAATTTTATCAAATCACGACCACTACAATCCCGATTGTTTTCATTATTGTGTGAAGATTATGGCAGCAAACATAAAACACTGCTGCTCCATACAGAAGTGCGATGGCTGTGTCGGGGTAAAACTTTAACAAGGCTATTTGAACTTAGAGCCGAGTTACAAATGTTTATTTCAGCAGAAACAGTTTCTTTTAATTTGAAAGACCATTTGTATGATAAAACTTGGTTGTTCCAATTGTCTTTTGTGGCGGATATCTTTCAAAAACTGAACAAATTGAATTTATCATTGCAAGGTAAACAGACAACAGTGTTCCAGGCCTATAAAAAAATCACTCAGTGAGTTTGTTAGCGATAACGACTCAGAAATGTTTCAAGATGATGTGTTTGAAGAATTGGTCCAATGTCTCACTTCGATGCGCGCATCTTTTGAAAAGTATTTTCCCGAAGAACAGAATACAAAAATGAAGCTGAATTCATGGATTCATTATCCTTTTTTACCCAACTTGCAAAAGCCCGAAAGTATGTCAAACGAGATATATGAATCTCTTTTAGAAATGTCATCAGACACAAGTATGGAGTCACTGTTCAAAACGACGCCTCTCAACGATTTTTGGTGCTGAATCCGTGATGAATATCCAATGCTTGTCAGAATGGCTCTGAATATTCTTCTCCCGTTCCCAACAACATATTTGTGCGAAACAGGATTCTCAACCTATGCAGCCACGAAAACAAAATATCGCAATAGACTGGACGCCGAACCTGATATGAGACTGATAAATGTCTTCTATCAAAGAGAGAAATGTCTTCTATCAAACCTGATATCAACCAATTGATGAAAAATAAAAAACAGTTTCATACCTCCCATTAGTTAAGAATTTTTCATTTTTAATATTTTCTATTATTGTACTTGCCATGTGGTAAAGTAAGTAATAATTAGTAACTGTTACATTGTACTTTTATTATGCTTATATAATAAAGAATACACTTTTAAAAACTATTGTTTTATTGTAGGGTTCCGTCAAGTATTTTGCTTGTCAAAAGGGTTCCGTGACCAAAAAAGTTTGAGAACCGCTGCTGTAATCTTATGGGTAACAGTTTTGAGCTGTTTGGGGTCGAAACGCTCGGATCATGGGGCCCGAGTGCGCGTCTCCTTTTTAAGGAAATTTCTCGTCAACTGGTCGACACTTCACGTAACCAGAGGGCTGGCTCGTTCTTTGGCCAAAGCATTTAGCATTGCCATTCAACGTGGCAATGCTGCCAGTCTTCTGGGCACGTTTCCGGATGACAGCGATGCGGACGAATACTTCGACGCCTAAGTGTCGTTTTATTTTTATTATTTTTATTTATACAAATAGTTAGTTTTACCTAATGTAAATAGTTAGATGTGATAAAATAATGGAAACATCAAATTTTATTTTGCCAATAAGATAAACAAATATTATATCAAAAAACCCGACTAAAAGATATGATACAAGAAAATATTTCAGACAGAAGTCAAGACATAGGTACAAAAATGATCAAGGTAAAGCCGTGGGTGGTCGCATGCCATTATAATTTTGTAGGTATACAAGCATGCGACCACGGCTTCACCTTGATCATTTTTGTTCCTGTCTTGACTTCTGTCTGAAATATTTTATTGTTTCATACCTTTTAGTCGGGTTTTAGTTTTGGAACTTACTTTTTATTTAAATAATTTTAGGTTTATAGTTTCGTGATAAAGTATTTGCAGAGCAGCTTAAAAACATTTTTTTTTTGGGTGATAATGGTATAATAATACCAGCCTATTACTGTTCCTCTGCAGGGCAAAGGTCTCTTCTGATACAGAGAAGGCACGAGCATTGATCACCATGCGCGCTCAAGACATGTTGGCGATTTCAGACTTATATACTCGTATAAGAAAGAATAAGAAAATATTTATTTAGCAAAGTTTACATTCAAGTGGATTGAATTCCTAGACCTCACACTAGGATTCCGTGTTGTGAGATCTAGGCTCCTTCGTTCCGTTAACAATTCATATTTATTAACTAAGTCCAGTACCCTAATTGTGTAACTTATTTTCGTAAACAATTTTGCGTAATTTATATCATTTTGACAGTTCAACAACATTCATTGCGTTATTTACGTTGTTGAGCAGATTTTTTTTTCCAACTTATGAAGCAATGGATTAGCAATCTGTTTCAAATCGAAACAGATTGTGGTTGTGTTGTATTACGCAATTAGGGTACAGGTTTCCTCACGATGTTTTTCTTTCACCGATGTTAGTAATGTCCAAGATAAACTCAGAAAGTATATTTGAATTGAAAAGTCACATTGGTACTTGCCCGGATTTGAATCCACAACCTCGTGCATGAGAGCGAGGCCTTAATCACAGGATCATCACGGCATTTATGGTATAAAATAGGTATTAATTGCACAGCCGCGCCGTACGTAGCACAGTCTCACTTTTGCTTGTTTTTAACAATTTAAACTTATTTATTTACTTGGACAATAATATATATATATATATTTGTAATGTGCTCGTCAAGCCCTTTGATACCCAACATGGCACAATTCAATTATTTTTATTTCGTTACTTTATGTCCTCTAGAGGGCGCCTTAGTGCATTTAATGTGGCGTCACATAGCTTATAACCAGCGGACAATCAAAACGCTTCCAATGATACCTCATTTGTCAAATTATGATTGGCAGTTTAGAAGTTATGAGGTAACAGATGAACATACATACATACATACCGGTCAAAATCATAACCTTCTTTTTTGCTTCGCCGTAGTCGGATAAAAATGTATGTGATAACGTCTACTGCAACCCACGGACACGCTCGAATTGACGTCATTGCTACACGCGGGCCTTACTCGAATATGGCGCCCACGCAGCTCAACGCTGTTAACGCCAAGCACGCGGTACACGGAAGCGAACAGTTGTACATAGTCGTGGGTTAATATTCGTGTAAAGCGTGTGTTGCAGTGGAAACGTAGATCCACGTTGTCAAACAAACGAACCCACGCAGCTAAAATACGCCGCCTGCCCGGTGTACGTTACCCCAACAAGAAAGTATCTCCTAGAGTTATATGAGTAGAACGTATAGTTGGTGCCTTATCTGCTGTAAATGTGCCCCCACATAAAAAATGTGTACAGGGGCACATGCAATGGTTTTAGAGATATACGATTCATCAAAACGTTACTCCAGCAGGAAATGCAATATCTCGAAAATCTGAAGGGGCACAGATTTTATTTTTAGGGGCACATTTTGGCACACATATAAGCTCTCTGGCCATGCACAATTTTTCTCTCTCCGATCATTCGTTTAGAATTTTCCTGCTAGAAAAACGTTGCCCCAGCAAGAATCTTTTTTTCCGTTTTTTTCCAAAACGACAGGGGGCACACATTTTTTATGTGGGGGCACATTTACAGCAGATAAGGAACCAACTATACGTTCTACTCATATAACTCTAGGAGATACTTTCTTGCTGGGGTAACGTACACGCCTGCTCGTGCACAGCGTGCGCTGCGGTGGGACAGCGCCTTTATGTTAACTGTTATTCACACTTGTAGTTGTAATGCAACTGTTGTATAATAAGGGGTGGTAGGGTTGCTGGTTGTGAAATTAAAGCCCCATTGAACTTGATGATAATTTATTGGCAACTTAACTTATACTTTGTTACACGTTACAATAATGTATATCATGTGGCAACCCTAAGTGGAGGGATGAAAGGGACTACAAATCGCCCAAGACCTCCCCTAGATGACTAGTTTCCTGAAGACTGCTAGGCTATCGAAGCAGGAACTAGTCGTACTAAGGATCAGAGCTGGCTGCGTGGCTACCGGGCTCAGAACCTCTAGCTAGTGAATGACGATTTGTTCGAAGACAGCTGCCCTGCTTATAAAGGTGGATTGTTGACATGTGTGCACAATATCTACACGTAGTCGTCTGTAGTTGTGGTGCAGATGACTCTCGGGGTGGCGCTGGCGCAGATTGTCACGAAGCTTGCATACGAAGGTTGTAGATGGCGTCACTTGTTTACAGTTATCGTTTGTAAAATGCTGTCTTCTAGATAATGAAACCGCTCATCGTAGTGCTTTGGATAAATTACACTAGATGGCGCTGTTTGTTTGTTACACAGACATATTATATGTCTGTGGTTTGTTATTGGGGTATTCAAACACGAATAAGCAGAGTGTGATAATAGTATCACATGAGTGTTTTAATACCTAATTATAACAGTTGCATACAATACTTTATCTACACCCATGATATGAATCCTCTATAAAAGTTTCTGAAACCATTGGGTGTTTGTAATTCAAGATCAAGAATAAAGAAATTCCCACGAAATTCAGTACAACTGCACGTATGTACGTCACCTGCAGCAGCACATCACACACACAAGCTAATTGCCAAGAACGGAATAAAAAAAATGTTGTACAAAATTTCATTACGCAACTCGTTTCAACGTTCAAGCGGGGGACAGCGCGGGTGCTGCTGTCCCCCGCTTGACTTTTTTTTATTCCGTTCTTGGCAATTAGCTTGTATCACTCATTGGGATGAGGTAATGGTTACTATGACACTGGCTGTTTTAATGACGGCAATAAGCTAACTGATTCTGAAACTTTTATAGAGGCTTTAATGCATGGGTGTAGATAAAAGTAATAACGTCACCCTGTCTTCCCCAAAGATGTTAGCAGAAGTGGTGCAGTCATATTTCACCAGTTATTAATTATGTAAAGTGGGTGATAGACGTGCGAACTTAAAGTACACGGTTTTTAAGTTCGCGAACTTACTCGGCTCACCATCGGACGGTAACAGACATACGAAAGTACGAACCAAGGCAGGCTACGAGCAAAACTTCAAACCTGGTGGATCGCCGACTTACTCGGCGGTTTAAAAGTACGCTATTTAGGATGACACACGGGTGAGAAAGGTTACCGAGCCATAAGTACGCGTACTTGCTCGTGCGTTTACTAGCTTTCGCTCACGTGGAGTTCGGAGAAAGAGACAAATAAAATCCATCTCCATGTATAAATACGTAGTGCCAACTTTCAGGTGATCAGTAAAACGGTGTTGAAGTTTATCAATCTAATATATCTAAATCCATTTTTAGGGGAATGCATATGCATATTGAGGGGATGTAGGAGGAGTCATTTATAACCATTGATGTAAATCGATGTTTATAACCAAATGACGCCGTTTGACTCCTATGCAAATGTCAAAAAAATTCGCGTAATTTGTCATTTTATATTCTTATTTCATACATTTTAAAATATATAATTTCAAATTACTCGAAAATGGTTGTCATTGGCAAAGGGGTCATCAGGATTTGGTTGCAAATGACCTCTCCGACATCCCCTTAACGGATTGCTGACGTGTAACCAAAAATCCTGTATCATAGAGTATAGTAAATGTAGAGAGAATATTGTAATTCTGTATATTGTAATGTAATGCCTTGTATATTGTAGGTAATTTTTTATATTATATGGATGTCAGCACACGAAACGCGTGCGCGGGTCGAGCGCGGAGCGGGTCGGGAGCGGGAGCCGCGCACGAACAAAAAGTTCGAACGATCATGTCTTCCTCCGCTAGGAGTAATAAATAGTGTTCTATGGTGTAAATACAATATTTCGGTTAAGATTGAAAGTCCACAGTATTTTATTTTAATATTATATAAGTGACAACATCAAATTATAAACAAATATCCTGGCAACCATACTGATGTACCATAAATATTTATTATAGCTGGTCTGCCATAGATACTTCTCACACTTTTAAGTAGTAGACTCTTCAAAAACTATTGACTGACATCCATATAATACAACGAATTACAATATATATGCAATATATACAAGCCCGCCGTACTGCCGTCCCGACCCGCGCCCGACACGCACCCGCCTTGTGTGTGCGTTGAGCTTAAATTATTTTTTTTACAAATCATAATACAAATCAAGAAATGGAATAGAAACTCACTGTCGATAATATTAATAATTTTTTGTAGGCAAGTACTTTTAGGGTTCCGTACCCGAAGGGTGCCAAACGAAAACCTATTACTAAGCCTTCGCTGTCCGTCTGTCTGTCTATCTGATATCTGTCTGTTTTTTTTTGTTTTTGGAAGCTGTGTGCCTTAATCTGGGTCAAATAAATTTATTTTCTTTCTTTCTTTTTCTTTCTATCTATCTGTCTGTCTGAAAAAAAGAAAATAAAGGAACTACGTTTATTTGCGTTTCTGCCTGTCAGCGAGCTATAACTCATGAACCTAGGTAGTCAGTTGAAAAATTTCACAGATCATAAGTAGTTTTTCTATTGCCGCTATAACAAAAAAATAATAAAAATTAAGTAAAGTTAAAAATTAAAGGGGGGTTAAAAAAAACTACTGTTTCGTAGAAAATTGCAATAAATGCGTGGTCAAAATTTATGGAATAACGCAGGGGGTTCAGAATCATGTACTGAATCCATGGTAACAGTTACTTACTTATCTACATCATTTAAAGTACCAAATAAAAAAAATATAATCTCCTTTCCTAACAGTTTTCGCGTTGATGTCCCTGCCAGCCTGTATAATTATTTAAATAAAGGTGATTTTTTGCAATTGCAAAAAATAATTCAAAGTAGGTATCATCTGATGCTTACAATACAGAATGCTGCATATCCACATCTAAAGAAAGGCAGGCGTGGTTCAAACTGGGGCAGATTTTTTGTTGAGGCATGATCTTCACCACAAAGCTTTTGAGTTTAACAATCCACTGGTCATTAAACTAGTTAACATGGCCTTAGTCAGGAGTAAGCTCAAATCAGCTGCAGTGATTTGGAACCCTTACGAATGCACTTACGCTTTACTTCTTGAAAAAGTCCAGAAAGCTCTTCGGATACTACCCCTTCTTTTATTTTAGAAAATTTTTACTCGGTGTACTAAATTTTAATTCTCTCGAGGTAAGGCGTAAGTGCTTCCTGCTTATCACTGCCTGCCGTATTATGCGGGGTGAGTCTGACTGTCAGAAACTAGTGGAGCAGTTGGTAAGGCTTTTTGCCCCTGTTGTGCCCAAACAACAACTTAGGTCGCGAAGTCACCGGCTATTAGCCGGCTACTAGCGTACCATCAGCACGCACAGTCATCATCATCATTCATCATTTCAGCCGAAAGACGTCCACTGCTGAACATAGGCCTCCCCCAAGCACCTCCACTTCGACCGATTCTGTGCTTTCCGCATCCAGCGGATTCCTGCGGCCTTCACAAGGTCATCGGTCCATCTTGTGGGAGGCCTTCCAACGCTACGTCTTCCGGTACGCGGTCGCCACTCCAGAACCTTTCGGCCCCATCGGCCATCCGTTCTACGAGCAATGTGCCCTGCCCGTTGCCACTTAAGTTTCGCAATTCTTCGGGCTATGTCGGTTACCTTGGTTCTCCTGCGGATCTCCTCATTTCTGATTCGATCACGTAGGGAAACTCCAAGCATAGCACGCACAGTATCGCGAGCTAACTCGCCCCTCACGGGCCTCGGGCCTCGGGCCTTTATTATGCTTAATGCCCTTCTGTCATCAACACCGGAATGTGACTTGTTTGCTGGGAGATGGATAGATGTGTGTCGAGAATGACCCACTTGTTACTGAATAGACTTTTTGTATCTGATTGCAATGAAATTCAGTTAGATGTATCCTTGTATAATCAGATCATTAGGAAAAATACAAAAAAAAAAGAAACCCTGTTGGGAAACCGGGAAATTGGTGTTCTTTTAAAAGGACATTAGTAATATGTACTACTTGTTCAAGTAAATCAAAACAAAATACGAAGTGTCTTTAGTATCGTTTATATAATACATAAAATCATGAAAAAAGTAAAGATATTGAAAAAAATAATAATAATAATATAAAGACTTGAAAAATTATTTATTTCGTATGATATGTTTCAAAACATTCTTTTGGATGTAATGTAACTTCACACGTTTTACACGAGAAATTGGCTTTTTTGTGGCAAATCACACACCTCAACTGCTTTTCGTTATATTTTACCAGATGCTTCTTATTATCATACCGAGAACTTTGGTGATAATTTTGTGAAGTGCGACCTGATTTTCTGCTTTCTGTTCTACGATAAGTTTCTAGAAGGGAAGTTGCAATATTTCTTCGAAATTGCAAATGATCGCAATTTCCGCCATCGATGTGGTATAGTTGCCAAGCATTTTGAACTGCCATGTCTAGTGCGTGACATATCAATGGGAAATACCATTTTTTTCCTCGTATCGATGTTCGGTATAAACCAATATTTTGGTCTGACCTGTCTACACCTCCCATGTTCTCATTATACACCTTTATCACGGCTGGCTGGTCGACTTGTACATATCTTTTCTCATGTTGTGAAAAGCGTTTTACTTTACTCAGTGGTAAAACTTTAGCAGCATTTGAAGCCACTGTTACAACGCTATTATCATTCCACTTACACACAATAATTTCTTCAGCTCTTGTTGCTTTGTATTTCAGAGAACCACGATCAGTTTTCTTGAATTCTTTGTTTGCTGGAAGCGGACATTTCGATACGCGATTTTCTCTAATTGTTCCGGTTGCCTTCAACCCCCTTTCACGTAATTCATCTAGTAAAGGAATCGACGTGAAGAAATTATCAAAAAATAGGTGGAAAGGTGCCTGTGCATCGATTGTACGAAGAACATCTGCGAAACGTAAAATAACACTTGCTCCTAGTCCCAACTTTTTATAATCATTGAAGTCGTCTCCCGTTTGCCCTTGATAAGGATCAAACCATAATATGTACCCAAGACGTGTCGATCCTACCCAAAATTTGTAACCCCATCTGATAGGTTTACCTCTTATAAACTGTTTACAAGGGTGACCACCGTAATATGGAATCATCGCTTCATCAATGCTGTAGTTTTCTTCGAATGGGGCATAGTTTAGGAAGTTCTCATTCAACGCGTCAAAGAGTGGTCTCAACTTCGCATATTTGTCATTAGATGGCAAATTTGTATTATCACAGCAATGAACATGAGACATTATAAAAGTAAACCTATCCCTCGACAATGCATTATAAACTATTGTGTTCCCACAGTCTGCAGAGTTTTCCCAATACATATATCTTCTGGGTACTACCACATACCCACTGAAGAGAAGTATTCCGATAAAGCATTTCATCTCTTCACACGTTATGTTTCCTATTTTATTTTTTTGATTTATATAATTATTCGTGTAATTTGTCAGCAAAACTGTAATTCTGTCGCCAAAAAGTTGCTCAAAATAATATAATGCATTTTGCTGCCTTGCAACTTGCTGCATTCTGGCCCATGGTCTAAACATTGGGCGTATATCTCTTGTAGTCCAGTTATACTGTTTAGTTTTTTGGATTGTGACACTTGTGGAAGTTGAAGGTATCGGTTCGTCGTCAGGTAACTGATTTTCAATCGGAGGAATGGAAATTCTGATGCGCATTCTTTTGGAAACTTGAGCTAGACTTATTTCGTCTTCACTGTCACTACCGTCTGTCAAATTCATATAATGAACTTGAGCTGGAGTCCTAAGTTGAGTGCCGGGTAAATTTTGAGTGTGGACTTGATTTTCGTCCCCAGAATCTTCGTCGGTGACATCAGCATTACAATTTTCTGGTGGAAAAAATGTGATGCTGTCAGGAATAGGAGCCTCCTCATCAAATTCCAATTCTTCCATGATTTCATGAAGTTGCGACTCCCATCCTCTTCCAAAAACTTTCCTGACAAAACAAAACATTTTTTTGTATCAAGTAGTAGTAGATATTGCTATTGGGCTTTATAAAGAACACCAAATGTTTTGCCAAAAAAAAGTATCAAAAATGACAGTTGGTACTTATATTTCATTCAATTCACTTAGAAGAGATGTGAATGTTTTATTATCCATTGTCGAAAAAAACTTATTTTTAATAATAATAAAATAACTCACCTCATATCAGTCATGATAAATTTAACGTAAAACAAAAGCTTAAAAACTGATCAATAATAATGCGTTACACCACTCACAATACTTATATTGTACTGCCACACAATCCAACTTTCAAATGTCACCAATAATTTTTGTTTACATTACCCTCATTAATCACAAGATTTATGTTTGTGCGCCGTCCTTTTAAGAGGACGATAGTAATAAGTGGGTTAAGTTTTTGTGTGAAGATGGATCAGATATTTTTTTTTTATTTATATCTCTTGATTGCAGCTTGTTTATTATACGAGTGTTATTTTTTGTGTTAATTTCATGTTAATTTTGTTAATTCTCGTGTTTATAATTATATTATATTTGTATTTTACATAACCTACTTACCTAGTCACTTTTTAGTTTATACATGTTCCGTACAACGCCTTGGGAGTATATTCTATTATGTTGTGCATGAAAACTTAAATAAATAAATAAAGCACTGCGATTTTAAAAATTTAAATAAATAAAGCACTGCGATTTAAAAAATTTAAGATGCAAAACAATAATATTCTTCGTTTTGTATTTTCATTTATTTGCTAAATATTGAACGGTGGTACGAAACCTTTCGTGTGCGAGGCCGACTCGCACTTGGCCGGTTTTTTAGGAACATGGAGAACAACAGACATTTTTCCATCTGTCATGTAAAATTAAACGTCATCGATGCGTCATCGATAAAAATAACCATGAATGAAAAATCTAAAATGACAAAAACAAATTTTATACAATAGTCATAAATTCCAGCAAAATGTAAACCAAAATTTCGATCAACTTGATCTTACATATGCATCCCGAAAACATAGGAATTGAAGACACTAATACGATTTCTATCTTCAAAATTCTAGACAGTTATTGACAAAAATACTCAAACCGACGATAACATTGTGAAGCAATCAGATTGTTCAACGAAATCTTACAAATTACCCTTGCCGAGAAAACTAGACGAACGCAACGAATCCAAAATCAGTGACCATCGTCAAAGATATTATAACTGAGAGACCCACCCGAACAGCAACGCACCGTGTGATAAAGGCTTCTCAAATAAATACAGATATTGCAAAGAAGTTATAAATCCATTCTTACAAGATTATTCTCCTGTTAGTCCTGATTCTAAAGAACTTCTCCTCAGGGATGCTGTGGTAAAAGCTAACGGAGAGTTTCCCGAGTCTTCCTCACTCTGTTACGAATCCCCAAAACCGTGCCAGCCACCAACGTACCCACCACCACCGTGCCCACCAAAGTGCCCGCCAAAGTACCCACCGCCGTGTCGGCCAAACAATAATCTAAAAATTAGCTGCGGTGAAGAAGGACCAATTTTTTGCAAAGTGTGCACAAGATCGACTTGCCCCACTTACGCGAGCCCAAAACCACACGGCCCGCCACCGTGCTTTACGTGCCCACCACTGTGCCCGCCGTGCCTATCACCGTGCCTGCCAAAGTGCCCGCCACCGTGCCCTCCACCAAAGTACCCTCCACTGTGCCCTCCATCGTGCCTTCCACCAAATTAAACACGACCGTGCCCTCCACCAAAGTGCCCGTCATCGTGCTCACCAAAGTGCTCGCCTAAATACCCGCCAATGTGACCGCCAATGTGACCACCTAAGCGCCCGCCTAATTGCTCGCCAGCGTGCCCGTCACCGGGCTCGATACCGTGCTATAAAAAGGATCCCAACCCAAAGCCGTTCTGCCCGGAATCGTGCAATCCAAAAACAAGTATTGGAAAACTATTACAAGCATTAAAAAGATATTCAGGTGAGACTTGTTTGTAATTGGAGTAAAATGCCCGACCCTTCAAAGAAACCGGCGTGCCCACCACCAGCGAGCCCACCACCGTGCCCACCACCGTGCCCACCACCAGAGTGCCCACCACCGTGCCCACCACCACCGTGCCCACCACCACCGTGCCCACCACCACCGTGCCCACCACCGTCCCCACCACAAGAGGCCCCACCACCAAAGGGCCCACCACCAAAGGGCCCACCACCGAAGGACCCACCACCGAAGGACCCACCGTCACCGAGCCCACCACCAGAGTGTCCACCACCGTGTCCACCACCGTGCCCACCACCGTGCCCACCACCAGAGTGCCCACCACCGTGCCCACCACCGTGCCCACCACCAAACTAACTACTACCAAAGTAACCACCGCCAAAGTGCTCACCACCACAGTGCCCACCACCACAGTTCCACAGTTCAGATAAAAAACAGACTTCTGGATAATAAAGAGGAATTAGATTAAGAAATAAGGCTCGAGAGGGATCATGAGCTGGTTTGAAGGATATGTAAGAAAACATCCTGACACGAATGAGATTTCCTACAACCAGGTAAATGCGAAGAACAAGACGCTTAAAGAAGAAAATAAACTAGACCGTTTTGGAACTCCACAACATACAAGAAGAAACTATACCTACCATTTGTGTTTTATTATGGCAATATAAAACCTACCTACAAACATTGACATTCTTCTTTAAAAAAAAAACAGCCAAGTGCGTGTCGCACAATTAAGAGTTCCGTAGTTGAGATGAATTTATTTATCCCAAGAACAAAGTTAACATTGTAGTTGAAAAACATGTTCTCCCATACATTCCAACTGCAAATATAAGTTTGTACGCACAATATTGAGAGATTTACCATGTTATTTTCAGACCATAGACTTATTATAGATTTTTTTGTAATCTATGAGTAAAGAGCCATACCATATACTTTTTTAAAAATTTTAAGTTCAGTAGTTTCGGAGATAAGGTGGGGGAATGGTAAATTTTCATCGAATTTCTTAAATGTCTTTAAAAGTATTTATTTTACAATTATATTTATAAAAAATGTTTTTTAGATCCTCGTACCAAGTCCTTTCATTTGATATGTCACACGGTACTGTTAGCAAAGCCTATTTTTTTTTTCTGGTTTGCCCGCCAAAAGTGACCCCTATATTCAAAATTCATTTATTTACGTTACAAGTTCGTGTTTGGGTCACAGAAATACATATATTATGTGTACCAAATTTCAACTTAATCGGTCCATTCGATTCGGAGCAAATTGGCTGTGATAGACGGACAGACAGACACACGAGTGATCCTATAAGGGTTCCGTTTTTTCCTTTTGAAGTACGGAACCCTAAAAAGGGGAAAAAACCCGTTATTGTCCTGAATCTACATCTATGGTGATGTCATCATTCTAAGGTCAAGCCTTATTGTAATCTATTTGGGGTCATCGTCTATATTAGTCACCCCCTTTCGTATCCCCCTTTCCTTTTATACCACATAATTTTCAAAATGTTCATCCATTGTTTAATTGGTCTTCCCCTACTCACAGCCATCCACATTCATACTCAGAATTTTCTTCACAACATTTCTCTCATCACATATCCATACCATGACATCTGTCGTGATACTCAAAATGTTTTACTAATGTAAAGCGGTACATAGTTTATTGTTGCAAGTTTTTATTTAACTTGCCTTGTTAGTTTGTTACTTTAGTTCGTACTGTAGCGGTTACACCGCCACATACAAACTACGCATCAATGTCACACAAACCCTGCATCGCGCAATTAGAGTTTACCGGGCGATCGACATAGATACAAGATTTCAACTTCAAACCGTTGGGCAGTTGCCCGCCAGACACAACACCCGTCTGGTCGGAGGATCCTCCCTTTTCTATTTTTCTATGGTGGATAAGTGAACTTTACACCCTGTTCCTCATACCCCTAAATTGGTGACCCCGACGTGATGACCCCAATTTAGGAGTATGAGGAACAGGGTGTAAAGTTCACTCATCCACCATAGAAAAGGGAACACGACTTACGGGATTACTCGAACACGGCTGGACCGATTTGAAAAAAATATTTTTTTGTTTGAAAGGGTATACTTTCAAGTTGGTTACATTGTCATTTGGTCACGATCTGATGATGGGATCTTGGAGAAATCGAGGGAACTCTTCAAATATTAAAGGCACATCTATAGCGATTGGGGTATTGTTGATGAGCAGTTGACATTAGGCTATTGTAACTTAGATAAATTACAAACCAACCAACTAAAAAGTGGAAAAAAAAATGTTCTAAAGACACCGACTTCCGAAATTATAGTTAATTTTCACTTTGTAGTTTGGAAGTCGGTTGAATTTTTTGTAAAAAAAATTTATCCCGTACCTAATTACCTTTTAAGAGTATAAACAATAACTATAAGTCTATAATCCGCTTATTTTAGATCAAAGGAATATATGTAATTGTTGTTATGTATAAGCGTATAAAATACGACAATATTACTTACACTTTTTTGTGTACACATCAAACGTGTTTAAAAAAAAAACTCAATCCTCTGCACCACAGGCGCGTTTTCATCACGCGATAATAACGCAATCGTCATTGCGATAATGCATCCCGATTCCTTGCACACAGCTGATTATTATAGATTTGCAGTAGATGGCAGTGTCGTCTGCGAACAGACCCAACTGCGAACTACGGCAACTTTTAGGGATATCGCTCGTGTTTAGCGTGAATATGAAGGGGGACACCACAGAGCCCTGAGGGACACTTGCGCGGATGGGACGGGGAGTGGATAACGCTCCTTCGATACGATAACGGAAGACGCGATTCGATAAAAAGTCTCGTAAGAAGAGCACGAGACGATCTGGCACACCGAGTTGGTACAGCTTGTATATTAAGCCGTTGTGCCAGACTTTATCGAACGCTTTCGCTACGTCGAAGAATACTGCACCGGTCATAGAACCGTGCTGGAAGCCAGCACTTATGAATTCTACGATACGGTGGGCCTGATGCACGCTAGAGTGCTCAGTTCGAAAGCCGAACTGTTCGTTGGGGATGAGGCCCTTGGTCTCGGCGAAGTCTCTGAGACGCTTATAAATAAGCCTCTCATAGATTTTTCCGAGAACCTTGAGCAAACTAATGGGATGGTAACTGGAGGGCTCGGTTTTGGGCTTACCGGGCTTAGGGATACCGATGACGGTGGCTTCTTTCCACGACTGGGGGAAGATATTGTTGCTTAAGGCACCATTGAAGATGGTGGTCAAAAGCATTATCAGGTGGGTGGGGAATAGTTGGATCACCCTATTGGTGATACCATCTGAACCGGGGGCTTTACGGGCTTTAAGACCTTTGATGATGTCGTGCACCTCGTCCGGGAGGACGGGGGGCAGCGGACAGTCAGGGTCATCAACGGGAGGGAGGGAGGCTCTACGTTCGACTTCAGCGTCGACCTTTGATAGGTGAGCTTGGTCTACTGGTAGGGAACTGGGAGTGCATTGGGCCTCGAGGCTGTCTGCGAGGCATTCAGCCTTTTTGGCATCGTCGAATGCAATGGTTTTATCGGGACGGGTCAGGGGGGGCATGCCGGAGGATTGGGGAGCCCTGAGTTTCCTCTGGAGCTTCCAGAAGGCCTGATGGTTGGGCTCTAGTTCGCCGAGTAACTTTCCCCAGCTCGCGTCTCGCAGCTCCGCTACACGTTTCTTTACAGATCTCTGTAAATAGCGCATATGGGCTTTGTTGGCGTTAGAGGGAAAGCTATCGTACGCACGTATGGCCGCGTTCTTCTCAGTCAGTAATGCACGCACATCGTCCGGCAAGCGCCAGCGACGGTCGTCCGTCGCTGACACTTCCCTTGAACAATCGTTCAGGACGGTTTGAACGTGATCAGTGAGTGAGTCGATCGCGGCCGTGGTGTCGGCGACAGAGCCAAAGAGATCGGGGATAGAGTCTAACTGAGGGGACGTGTTGGATTTCAGCTGTGTGCTTACTTTCTTCCAGTCCGTGATCCTCTTAGTGATAGGGGGGGCGTTCGGGTCGGGGAGACCTATGCGGGGGTATAGTCTCATGACTACCGGGCGGTGATCAGAGTCGAGCTCTTGTACCGTTTCTATTGACTCTAACTTTAGGTTGACGTTCTTAAGGAGCGCCACGTCTAAGATATCGGGGGTATGATTGGGATTTATGAGTTGTATGAGTAGATTTATTAGTTTTGTATAATTTAGAAGCATTTTTAGATTTTTTTGTAAATGTGAGTACCATGGCGCCGTTTATTATGTTATTAAGATGTATGTTGACTTGAAAGAGCATGGCAGTTGAGAGAATGTCAAGCTCACTTAAATGTCTCGCTGATGGTGGCGAGTGTGTTGGATCATTCGGTTCCCTACAAAATGGTTGAGCTGGATGGTGCTGATCCACGCGTCATGTTCGTGAACGGGCGCCGTCAGTTGAGACTGGTCATCTCTTATCTGCCAGGGCTTATTTTTAATCAGATATTTTCAACTGCTTTGATTATTTTTTGTACATTGTTCTCACATATAGAAGCAACAAGAATAATGTACCCAGAATTTTGTAATATCTATATTTAAAAGAGTGGCCTTGGAGTTTCTTGCCCGTTCTTCTCCATAGAGATCTACGTTTTGGAATGGGCAACTAGCTTCAACTTTCTGACCAACTGACCGATTCTTTGACAATTCATCAAATGAGGTGCTTAAACTGGAGCATATCTGTAAGGCGGGTTCAAAGGCATATTATGTCAATACTAACCTTACCCCTGCAAGCGAGACTTGCTCGATGGTTGAACAATCAGGTATATACCTATACTACATTGAAATAATTATATTTAGCAAAAAGACAGCTATAAAGTCTGACACAGCGATTTGATTACATGTGAGCCAACAAAACTTAACAAAGCAGCGTTTATTTGGTCGTTTACATGACCCAGGCCTATGAATACTCAATCTATTATATATTTATTGCTACACATGGCTGGATAGGATAGTGACTTGTACTTCCTTAAAATTTCATATAACAGGTATTTTAACAGCTATCAATCAATCTGCCTAGCCTTTTCCCAACTATATTGGGGTCGGCTTCCAGTCTAACCAGATGCAGCAGAATACCAGTATTTTACATGGAGCGACTGCCTATCTGACCTCCACAACCCAGTAACTGGGTAATATACGATAACTTACGATAACTTTTGCATGCCTATTGGTAAAATATGGCTGAATCTATTTGTTTTCTTTATCATCATGTACTGTACCCATATTTGCAGAATAAACGACTTACTTACTTACCCCTTGGTAAGACTGGTTGTCAGACTTTCGGGCTTCTGACGACCCGTAACGACTGTCAAAGATCCACGAATGACGGCCGGACCAACGGCTTAACATGCTTTCCGAGGCACGGAGGAGTCTCGGTATGTAGAAATGGTTACCCATCCACGGACCATCCCCGGCAAGCGTAGCTTAACCTGACAGATCAACCCAAGCAGCTGTTAGTATTTAGCCACGAGCTCCTTAAACATTTTGGCGTATTTTAACAGCTATGTATACAAAATAAAATTATATTTTATTTTTCAGCTGCCATTAGATGCATATATTTGCCACCAACTTATTGAATACCGAACAGGCTGACAATGAGAGATTGTAAAGTTATATAATGGTCAGTCGTGGGTGTGTGGTCTCTCAGTCAGAGGACTGCTTTTTTATATGATTCTTGCAGACAGCCCATTAGTTCCCAATAATTCCCATGATAATGATCAGGTAAGATATTTGATTATCTAATTGCAGGTATTAAAGATACAATGGTTAGTTAAATAAAGTATAACTTTTTATATTCTGCTATTCATGATGTGAAGTGGTTTTGGTGCAGTAATTTTATGTGATTGGTCACAACCACAATATTACGCAGTTTTTGTCATTATTGAGTCTGCAGGTGAATGAACAATGATCAAAATTGTAATAGCATTTAAACATGAGTATTAATAAGGAATTCTATTTTGAGGATGTGGCAACAATATACGCGTGTCGGGCCTGTTGGACTAGAGCGAATCGTCAGTTAATTCAGGATTCATCAAGGGGCTTACAAGAGAATGTGAAGCCAGTCATGCCACATGCTTCATTAGCACCACTGTTTCCACCACCACCAACACCACAGCCACCAGTACCACTACCACAACCAGCAAATGCAGCATCAGTAATAAAATAATTTATTCGTTCAAATAATAGTTTTATTATTATGTTTAATCCTCATCCCTTCACAAATAATATAAAGCCTTATTTTTGTTTCACGAGCCACGTAGAGCCTAGTTGTAGTCAATAGCTGACTTTGGCTCGACCGGGGAGGGGACTGGGGACTCTTACAGAATACCAACGTGAAGTACCAACATTATGTTGTTGCGCTTCGGATGTTGAGTTCTCACTCAACATTCGAAGCGCAACAACATAATGTTCCGAACTGTAATGGCTTCCGGTTCTCTCGAACCGGAAGCCCAGGGTTTGGGGTTGAAAAAGGGTGGCAAATCATCAGCAATAACGCTGGTCTTGTGGATTTCTATAAGCGTCGGTGATTGCTTTGCATCGGGTGACCAGCATGCTCTTTTATCACCTTGGTTTATATAAAAACCTAGCGCCTCGATGGTGTGTTGAATAGTTGAAAATCATTCTTAAACTCGATAACCACAACGCCTAGCGCCATCTTATATCGAAAACCAGAGTTATTTTGAAAACTTATCTTTATTTTTCTCAGTTTCCTGGCCATTTAGACTCGTGAAACGTTTTATCTGTAAACTATAGAATACAAAAATTGCAAAAATAAAACAATATTTGTTGCACATTTATTTTTATACTTAAGCAGGCACCCATTGCCCCACTGGTCATGTCCTTTCTAAATTGCAAAAGTCAAAGTAAGAAGTGTCAAAGGGACAGGTGTCAAAGTGACAGGTGTCAAACTATGAAATGTCGACTAAGAGTGTAACACGGGTAAAAAAAACTTCCATGTACTACTGGATCACTTGGTAGTAATACTTTTTTTTACCACGTGCAACAAACGGGCAGAAGTGGTGCAGTCATATTTCACCATAGTTATAAATTAGTAACTAGCTTTCGCCCGCATGGAGTTCGGAGAAAGAGACATGGCTCTTTATTCATATGTATATGAAATCCATCTCCACGTATAAATACGTGTATGTGCCAAGTTTCATTGTGATCAGTAAAACGGTGTTGAAGTTTATCAATCTCATATACACCAATATCCATATTTAGGGTTCCATACCCAAAGAGTGCCAACGGGACCCTTTTACTAAGGCTCCGATTTCCGTCCTTCCAAAGTCAAAGTCGTTCAAACGGCACTTTTGAACTTCAAAAGTTACACGAAAATAGAATTGATTCTAGTCGCCGTTCCAAAAGGTTTCGTATGGAGAAGAAACGGCAAGAAACTCACAGTCATTCCGCGTCCCATTCAAAAACTATCGTCGCGCGAACAGTACACCGTAGAACAGTCCTACTCCTAGCGAAGGAATACACGATCGTTCGAGCTTTTTGTTCTGTGAACGCATGGTCGCGCCGACAGAGCGCTTTCGAACCAAAAGTGACATATGCACGCGACCAATAGCGTATTCGCACAATGATCGCTTTTTATAGAACGCGACTTGATACTAGATCGCCCCCAGGCGATCACGTAGTAAATAATTATATCGGTAATGTTGTGAGCTAACCAGACACGGGATCACCTTGTAACGCGTTGTGGGTTACCCTGATTTGGCACAAACGTACAACCCCGCAAATTCAAATTAACCAAAAACAAACCGACTGCAGGCGACCTCCCAGGCGCTGATCAGTACTCTACGTTTAAATACGGGGTTCGTTATAAAAAAGATTTTTCACAAATCAAGAAAAATTTAATAGAAACTAACTTTCGATATATTTTTTACTTTTATCCAGTCATGAATAAAATTACACAAACATACTTTTTTGTAGGCAAGTATTTTTTATGAACAATAACAGAACAACAGAGTTTTTCCATCTGTCATGTAAAACCAAACGTCATCAATAAAAATAGCCATGAAAACCAATGAACACATGAAAATCCGAAATGACAAAAATAATTTTATACAATAGCCATAAACTCCAGCAAAATGTAAACCAAAATTTCGAATAACTCGATCTTACAAAATATTATGCATCCTGAAGACTTGGGAATTGAAGACACTAATGCAAATTCTATCTTCAAAATTCTAGACAAAAATACTCAAACCAGCGAAATCACCGAGAAGTTATCTGATTGTTCAACGAAATCTTATAAATTACCCTTGCCAAGAGAACTAGATGAACGTAACGAATATCCAAAGCCGGTGACCGTCGTCAAAGATATTATAACTGAAGAGGCCCACCCGAATAGCAACTCACCGTATGATAAAGGCTTCTCAAATAAATACAGATATTGCAAAGAAGTTATAAAGCCATTCTTACAAGATTATCCTCCTGATTGTCCTGATTCTAAAGAGCTTCTCCTCAGGGATACTGTGGTAAAAGTTAACGGAGAGTTTCCCGAGTGTTCTCCGCTCTGTTACGATTGCCCAAAACCGCGCCCGCCATCTCCACCGTGCCCACCAAGGTGCCCGCCAAAGTGCCCACCACCAAAGTGTCCACCACCAAAGTGCCCACCACCGTGCCCGCCACCGTGCCCGCCAAAAAATAATCTAAAAATTTGCTGCGGTGAAGAAGGACCAACTATTTGCAAAGAGTGCACAAGATCGACTTGCCCCTCTTACGCGTGCCCCAAACCGTACATCCCGCCACCGTGCCCTACGTGCCCACCACCGTGTCCACCGTGCCCACCACCGTGCCCACCAAAGAGCCCACCACCGTGCCCTCCACCTAAGTGTCCGTCACCGTGCCCTCCACCAAAGTGCCCACCACCGTGCCCTCCACCAAAGTGTCCATCACCGTGCCCTCCACCAAAGTGCCCACCACCGTGCCCTCCACCAAAGTGTCCCTCACCGTGCCCTCCACCAAAGTGCCCGTCACCGTGCCCTCCACCAAAGTGCCCACCACCGTGCCCTCCACCAAAGTGCCCACCACCGTGCCCTCCACCAAAGTGCCCGCCACCGTGCCCTCCACCAAAGTGCCCGCCACCGTGCCCTCCACCAAAGTGTCCATCACCGTGCCCTCCACCAAAGTGCCCACCACCGTGCCCTCCACCAAAGTGCCCGCCAAAGTGCCCACCACCGTGCCCTCCACCAAAGTGCCCGTCACCGTGCCCTCCACCAAAGTGTCCGCCACCGTGCCCTCCACCAAAGTGCCCACCACCGTGCCCTCCACCAAAGTGCCCGCCACCGTGCCCTCCACCAAAGTGCCCGCCTAAGTGCCCGCCAAAGTGCCCACCACCGTGCCCTCCACCAAAGTGCCCGCCTAAGTGCCCGCCAAAGTGCCCACCACCGTGCCCTCCACCAAAGTGTCCTTCACCGTGCCCTCCACCAAAGTGCCCACCACCGTGCCCTCCACCAAAGTGCCCGCCTAAGTGCCCGCCACCGTGCCCGCCACCGTGTCCAGTACCGTGCTATAAAAAGGATCCCAACCCGTCCTGCCCGGAATCGTGCAATCCAAAAACAGGTATAGCCAAACTATTACAAACAGTAAGAAGATATTCAGGTGAGACTATTATTTGTGGTTGTTGTAAAATGCCACCACCACAGTGCCCACCACCGTGCCCACCACCGTGCCCACCACCGTGCCCACCACCGTGTCCACCACCACAGTGCCCACCACCGTGCCCACCACCACAGTGCCCACCACCATGCCCACCACCATGCCCACCACCACAATGCCCACCACCACAATGCCCACCACCATGCCCACCACCGTGCCCACCACCGTGCCCACCACCGTGCCCACCACCAAAGTGCCCACCACCGTGCCCGCCACCGAGCCCGCCACCGAGCCCGCCAGCGCCCGCTTGTAACGCTGAAACAAGATCTGAAAGAAAATTTCTATGTCCCAGTGAATGTCCCAATTCCAAGGGAAAAGCGAAACCTATAGTGACACCAAAACCAACAGTATCAAGCACACAGTGCATATGCTCTGATGAGACACTTCAATCAGCAATAAACGCTCATAACGAAACACTGGCAACCCTGAAATGTGCGGTGACAGACTTTGTGTGCAAGGCGTATAAATCAACGCAAGATGCGGCAACAATAATCTGTTGCGAAAGTGTCAAGCAGTACGAAAAGATAAAAGAAACTGCATCCACTATATCCTCCGAATGTCTTTCTGCAAAGAAAAATAAACCTAACGATTCTTCACCGCCTAAGAAAGTAAGCGATACACATAGCGGTACGTCTGAGAGGAGACTCAGCGTTGTAAACTTAGACAAATCTGATATAGAATATATTAAAGATATTAAACATGTAGAAGATATAGAAAATAAACCTGACCCCAAAACACCAGACTCCAATACACTATCTACGAACCCCATAGGATTTATATTTGGAAAAGTAGAGTCTGCAGTATCAATTATAAGCGAATCCCTGGTTTTTGAATTACCAAAGCCAAATCCAAGATCTTATAATGATGCAAGTTCTAAATACGATATTCCTACACCGCGCTCGAAACCTACTAGTCCAACGGATGTAGAAAACATAATGTTTCCTGCTGGTACTACTACTCAATTGTTTTCAACGTTAAAGGACAAAATATGGTCTATGTTTACCGAGGACGATAAAACAGATGCATCTAGAAAGTCGTCCACTGCGACTTTGGCCTCCGATAGTGACGATGACCTTATTACTAGAATAATTGATTAAATCTACGGGTAACTTTTTAAATTTTCTTTTATTTACTACTCAACCATATCCCACTGTGTAAAGTGCCTGTTCCACTACCGACGAGAAATAACTAGCTGTCAAAAACAATTCTCGCTCAACAAAGGCCGTTTTCAAATGACGCCGAAATATCGTCCGGATGTCACCCCAATATCATCCGACGATGTCGGGCCAATATCGGGACGACATCGGAATGATATCGGTTTGTGACACGATGTAACCAACAGCACATTGTAATGCGGTGTGCCACAGCAGTCTCGAATAGTCGCTTTGCGCTAGCAAATCCTTGCATCGCCGTGCGATTCCAAAAGTGTAATAGTGTATTCGAGGGAATAATGGCAGCAGTGAACAAGTGCACTGTGCTGTCCGCCGATATCGGCACGACAATTATTAATGTCGGCGATGATACCGGCACTACACCGACACAATGTGAAAGCGTTTAGTAGTAATTGTGTGTAGAATAACTACCAGTTCGACGATATCGTGTCGTTTTCATTATCGTCCGATGTGAAAGCGCAACATGTGAAAGCGCAACCCTACAAAAGATTGTAGGTCCCGGCTAAGTAAACGAGACACATACATTCTGAGTAAAAAGTACCGGGAATTGTTCAATAAAACGAAAAAGTTATTTGGACGTCAAATTTTATTATGTCGCCTTCAAAGTAGGCCCCTTCGCTTGCAATACAGCCACGCCAGTGCTTGACTTCGTTCTACATACATGTTTGGTAAGGATTGAGGTATGGTTTTCAACTCCTTCAGCGAATTTTCTTCTAAAGCTTCAATCGACTCGAAACGTCTTCCTCGAAGTGGTAATTTTAGCATCGGGAACAGAAAAAAGTCAGACGGAGCCATATCAAGTGTGTATGGCGCTTGGTGGATGATATTCGTCGAGGTTTTGGCTAAAAACTCTAGCACAATGATGGCTTAGTGCAATGGTACATTATCATGGTGCAAAATCCATGAATCGTTCCACAAATTGGCCGTTTTCGGCGAATGTTCTCTCGCAAACGCCTCATGACGCCTAAGGACTAGTTCAGACGCGATGTGTGTGTGCGGAACATAGACATATCAAGAAATATGTCTATGTTTCGCTCACACACATCGCGTCTGAATGGTGCGGAATGAGGCAGGGTGACAGCCGTTTCATTTCAACAATCGAATTCTAAGAAGCAATATGTGTGTACTTACTCCGTAAAAAAAATTAAAAATAAAACGGCAGTATTGGGTGCATCCAATTTTACGTGATCAAAGAATCCTCGTTTTCTCCAAAAATCTCCACCAGCTCCTGTTAAGCCCCGTTTGTGGCAATTTTATTAGAATACTCTGCACACTGGATGTCTTACAAAGCTGTATCCTAATTGTGTAATACAACACAATCTGTTTCGATTTGAAACAGATTGCTAATCCATTGCTTCATAAGTTGGAAAAAAAAAATCAGCTCAGCAACGTAAATAACGCAATGAATGTTGTTGAACTGTCAAAGTGAAACAAATTAGGCATAATTGTTTACGAAAATAAATTACGCAATTAGGGTACTGGTCTATTTTCCACTTCGTGGATGAATAACACGGTGTCAAAGCGATCCATTGTCACACGTCCGATACGCGCGGATTCCACGGAGCAACTGAACGCGCTCTAGGCACGTCAAGTAGAAATAGATACGCGCGGCGTCCGCGCGAATTCATTTTCTAGCGGTCGAGAATAGTGCTCATACGCACTAGCGGTTAACCGCGGGGGCGGCTAACCGCGGGGGCGGCTAACCGCGGGGGCGGCTAACCGCGCGGCTTGCTTTTTTATTTTAATATGCAACCGCTTACGTTTGTACGCACTTAATCGCCACAAAATTTCAACCACGGCGGTTGAATGGAGGGCCGCAGCCCGCTTCGCGGCTAGCCGGCATCTTGTCTATACGCACTAGGCGGTTCAAGGGCGGTCGAGCCGCTGATTAATTTTTTTAAAGTGAAAACTTCTTTAGGCGCATTAGGCTTTTGTTGAGATGGGACTAAACCATTGATTTCGCGACAACATGAAGACACCACATTTTTGTAAACGTCTTTATTTTATATTACGTTATGATCAATGTTCTATGCAAGCATTTTTACTTTAAAGGTTTCGAAAGTATTATTTTTGGTAAACGCAATTGTGCTCTTTATTTAAATAAGGTTACGGACCAATGTTCTACACAAGTATTTTTCTTCCACCAAGGCGATCTTGTTCAAGTTTTCACTTCTGTCGGCACTCCCGGATTGCCACCACTTTTTTGTTCTGCGTATAAATTTTTTCTACATGTTCTGTTATCTGTCAGAGACGTAACCTTGACTGTAGTCCAGCGGCCCAACCGCTTGACGCGGTTTGACATCGTGGTTAGCCGCCATGGCGGTCAGCCGCCATTCCAACCGCGTCAGGCGACTGGCCGCACAAACGAACTGCCTAGGCGGTCAACCGCGGATGGGACGGCAGAAATAGAAATCATTTATTTGCTTATAATGTAACCAGGTACACAGATAAGATGTGTGAGTATTTCAATTATTTTATCACCACTCCTCTCAAAACGGTGAAAAAAAAGATCGCAAGGAAACCGGTATATCCTAGAACCAAAATTTCTAACATAAGTGGCATTTTTCAACCCGCACTGTGCCGTAAAGCTCTTTCCTGAAGGACAACTTATTGGCAGTTCTAATTATAGCTGTTCCTCCAAAATTGTATGCTATCAGAATACCCGCGAAATTTTGCGAATTTATATATGTTGTTTTTTCATTCATATTCTTTATGGCACCTCTTTAAATCACGAGCTATCCGAATATCAAAAAATATTTGGCCTAGATCTTAAGGAGGGTGGAGGAGTGAGGAGGGGTCGCCTCCCCCAGGCGTAAAAATTGATCGCACACCTCCGACAGGTGTTGTTTCTGGTGGGCTACTGCCCGACGTTTGTTGTCGGGATGTTGTATAATGTCGGTCGCGCGGCAAACTATGCTTGCGCGATGCAGGATTTTGCGTGACGTCAGTGTGATGCGTAGTTCGCATGTGATGACGTAGACTTGCGCGAGCCGCATCGCATTGTAGACATCCTTCTACACCAATTTCGTACATTTTCTATGACCCAACGCACACTAAACGTTTGGGCTGTAATGTGCGCTTGGGTTTAGGCGTAACAGCCCATACCTCATTAGGAAGAAACCATGATAATGATTAAAACCAGTGCCTAATACTGGCCAATTCTGTGGGCCAATTAATAATCTATGCTTCAGCGACAACTGTCATCTGTGCGACATTTATGGACATTTGTGTGGACATTTGTCACAAAATCAAGAAAAGTGACACACAACACCAAACGAATATTCAATAGAAAAATGTTTCCTCAAAATTAAAAATCCATCTAATTCACATGTCTGACGAAGAAGATCCTTGCACCAAAAACTGCAGAAAAAGGCAGAATAAATGTCTTCCGTGCATGAAGTCGTACTCCCAGGAGTTGATTAGCGAGGAAAAGCACCAGGTCTTTCAGTACCAGCAAACTCATAAACCTCAGGGGTCGACCGCTCCAGAATGCCAGTGTACTGCAGAAAACCCCTGCTGTACTGTAATACCCCAGCACACACACAGGAAACCTCATTGTCCTAAACACGGGGAGTGTTTAGGACAATGAGGTTTCTAGACTACACTATAAACCTAAATAGAAAATAAGCTTCAAGCCATTCAGATGAGAACACTTAAACACAGGTAAGTTAAAATTCTATAGCTTTATATGTTATTAGCGTGTAATGTAAATACGGTCAGCCTATAAGTGAACTATGAAATAAGCGTTATTAGTGACGTACATTAGATTCTGAGAGCAGTGGTGGCCCAGTGCTAACTGCCGCGAGTTGTAGGTCGTAGGTTGGAACCAAGACAGGCGCTTTCCTTTGTTAAAATTATTTCATCACCACTGCTCTCAAAACGGTGACTGAATACATCGTGAGGAAACCGGTATGTTCAAAAACCAAAAAAATAAAAGACATGCGACATCTACCAACCCGCACTGGGCCCCCGTGGTGAATTACGGCCCGTTCCCTCACATAGAGAGGAGGCCTGTGTCCCAGCAGTGGGAACATTATAGGCTAGTATCAGGACACGCAGGGCATAAAGTGACACTATATAAGATATACTTTAAATCAATTATCGAACAAAGTGCGGTGAGTGTCACAAAGTTGCACCAAATGGGAGTCCAGCTCAGCATGAGGCAAGCAAATAAACCTGACGCTGATATTCTGCTGGATCCTTAAAAGAGCTCTTTGTGACGGTGATCGTCCCAGAAAGTTCTCTAAACGTAACTATCCCTAATCATTTTATTGCAATTAGGCCACTAAAAGGAACTTTTGAACGTCAACATTTACAAGAAAATAGAATTATTATTGATTCTACATATCGTTGCCCCTTTCAAAAGAAAGTTTGGGCAAGAAACACCATAGTTACTCTTTTAAAATATTTTACAATATTTTGTATAGATCCGTTTTTAGAGTGTTATATTAACAATAGTAATTAGAACCAAATGTTGGCTTTATTCAACTTTTTTGTACAGACTTAAGGATAATAATATGACAACTTTAAACAATCATAGACTCTTCTAATGAGTTTGTATGTGGCAACTAAGAAGTTGACAACATTCTGCCCCGCTGCGTTCTAGCTTGATGGGTAGTAGTGCTGCAGATAGCCAGGTGGTATCCTATTCCTGGTAGTCTGCCGAATTGAAGGAGTATTTAGCGCAGCACTTTCTGTAGAGACAAATGAGGAGTCGCTTTCTGTTTCTACATTTTCAGTACGTTTATCTTCTTCCCCGCTCTCCAACCCTGTTGGGGCTAAGTGTCTGTTAGACACGGTCGTTTCTCGACCGTCACCTAGTCTCACGAAAGAATAGTCCGGGTTGGAGTCCAACAACTCGACTTCCTCGAATATGGGAGAGTATTTTTTGGTTCTGTTGTGTTTTTTGAGTAGGACAGAACCGAGTGTTAGAAGCCAAGTTAGTCCCGAATGTCCGTTATTAGTTTGGTACGTTGCTGTGCATAGCAGAGATCTGATTGAGTGCAGTGCTTGATTAAGAACCATTTCCCATTGCTTGATTTTTAATCCCTGTGATTTCAGAGCTAATTGTATTGTCCTCCAAATAGTGAATTTCGCAGATTTGTGATAGCGCGTCAGCAGCGTTCTTTTCTTCTCCTGGTCTATAGACAATATCATATTTGTAGCAAGATAATTCTAATCGCCATCTCTCTATCTTCTCGGTCTTTATCTTGCTTGTATGTGTGCGATTGAACATAAAAGAAACTGATCGTTGGTCTGTGATCAGTCGAAAAGATCTTCCAATCAAGTAGTGCCGCCACTTACGGAGAGCTTCGACAACGGCATACGCATCCTTTTCTATGGCTGAATGTCGCTTTTCTGTTATGGATAGTGTGCATGAAAAGAAAACTACTGGGCGTCCGTCTTGAGTCAATGTAGCCGCAATAGCGTTATTGAAGGCATCTGTTTCGACTGTAAACATTTTACTCAAAAATGCATGTAGTGTGGTCATTATTTTGACAACCTTGTTTGAGCAAAGTCGACCTTGCCATTCTGTTTCAAGGAGCGGCCGGCAAAGTTTTGCTGGTCGCTCTAACAGGCCAGCAAAACATTGCCGGCCGCTATTTTGACGTTTCAACGTTTTAAAAAATCAAATGCAAAAAGATTTTATTTAAAACACAGCTGTTTGTATTTATAGAGATAGGTACAAAAAGATTTAAAAAAAATAAAAAAAATAAAAATAAATAAATACTTAATAAAAATTGTATTGTTAGTTTTTACGACTGCATGATTTATTTGAAAACTGTATTTTTTTAGTTTTCACGACTTTGCATGCCGTAAGGTAGAATGTAGCGGAAAAACTTAGTGATGTACCATCTTATACCTGTACCTACATTGTTGGCAAAATAAATCTGAATCTGAATCTGAATCAAAGAAGTAACAAAAGCGCGGTTCAGCGAAAGTTTTATTTTTATTTAGTGTCTTTTTTGCGTAATAAATGAAGAAATAATACAGCAGTCAAACACCGCATTAAAATTATCGCAAACTATTAGTAATATCAAACCGGGAAAGTCGGTGTTGAATTTTAGTAACTGTACTTTTCATAATTGTCATTTTAATTAAATTTATAGTTAATTAATATATATTTTATTGAAATAACTTGCTGGTTTTATTTAGATTAGGTAGGTACTTGCATTTTTGAGTAAAGCACTATACAAGCCTTGGCCCACTATGACTGCTTCGCTGGTCACGCTATGATTGCCTCGAGCTAGCCTAGCTACGCTCTAGGCCTTCCAGCTTGGCCATCATTGCAGCCCTTGCTGTCCTCGCTGTAAAGGCCTCGACCTATCGTCCATCAAGTGCTGCACGCTGACCGCGCTGTGTCGGCCTGGAGCTGCGCTACGCTGCGCTGTCGGCCATCATCAGCGCGACCAGCAAAGTAGTCATTATAGACCGCGGCAGTAATGTACTGTTGTTTTCAACGATAGCAAATATTGTAGACTTTGCAATACAGTTTTTCAAGTCTTGAAAAGCAGATTTTGCTTCATCATTTAATGGAAACCTGGATTCACGAGGCTGTGTATTCTTTCCGAGAATTATGGTACCCACTTTGAATAACGCGAAAACATACCGAGAGCTCGTTAAAGCGAAGTGTTGTCAATCGGTATAGGCATGCTAATAAGTGGTTGGAGTCGGTCTGGATTAGGTTTAATGGACTTTTTCGAAAAGTTGTATCCGAGTAGGTTAATTGAGTTTATTGAAAATGTCGATTTCTCTTTGTTAACAGTTAAACTGTACTTTTTAACTACATCCATGAATCTTTTTAAATTTTTATCATGTTCTACCTTGTCTTTTCAGCATACAGTAACGTCATCTAAATAGGCATATGTATCTGTCAAATGCGCTTCTTTCATTAACCAGTCTGTGACTCTTTGAAATCCACTGACTCCATTTGTTACGTCAAACGGGATACGACAAAATTGGTACAGTTTCCCGGCCCCGCACGCCTCAAATGCTGTGTATTGTTTTTTTTATAATCTATTTTAGAAAAGAAGTCGTATTTTGATATGTTATTCACCATTTTTTCTGTTTGGTAAAGCTACCCTTTAAATGCATCCAAATCTGTATATTTGTTAATGGTCTGAGAATAGTCTATAACCAATCGTTTGCGGTGACTTTAATTTTTGGTGATTAGAACTTGCGCTCGCCAAGGTGAACTGCTTTCTTCGATAACTCCGTCTGCTAAGACTTAACTTATTTCATTTTCTATGAATTTCAGATGATCTTTATAGGTATGAGGAACAGGGTGTAAAGTGCACTCACCCACCATAGAAAAGGGAGGATCCTCCGACCAGACAGGTGTTGTGTCTGGCGGGCAACTGCCCAACGGTTTGAAGTTGAAATCTTGTATCTATGTCGATTGCTCGGTAAACTCTAATTGCACGATGCAGGATTTGTGTGACGTCATGTCTATTGATGAGTAGTTTGTATGTGGCGGTGTAACCGCTACATCACTCCCCTCCGGAGACCGGAGGTCGATAGTGGGCTGAATCTTGCGATGCTTCACAGTGCCAGCTGTAGTTCCAGTGAGTCGGAACCAGGTGCCACATAGTTCGCGGTGAGTCGGAACTGTCTGTGGTGATTCTGGTGATGTTCCAGTGGTCAGCGATTGCAGCTCCAAGATGTGTTTAGGATAGCCACGTGTCTGTGAAACTTCTGGTTATGCCGATGGCTGATGGTCGGGTGACCACTGCTAGTGGCGGCATTGACAACACTTTCCATACAAACCTAGCGTTTCACCGTCTATTAGCAATACGACACTGATTTCGTATAGAAACTGACGACTGAACGTCGGTCCGTGACAGAAGTTGCACAACTTCTGTCACGGACACGGACCGACGTTCAGTCGGCTCAACACACTTTCGGCGTTACGAATATTATTTGTACTGCCGACTCTAAAAGTTGCTGGCGTGGCATTTCCGTTTTCTGTTTTGAAAAAGCTTTTGTTTTCGTGTAAAACTGAACATAGACTAACAAAATCTTAATTTTATTGCAGCTAGTTTTGTCGTGGGACTATGCAATAACTCTGAAACACCAGACCCTCAGAAATCTTGGAAAAAGAAAAAGACTAGATTTTCTGCCTTTACTACCGCAGAATCAAGAATCCAAAATCCTGATCACAACTCTAGTTTAGACTGTATACGTGCAATATAAATATTTGGTTTATAAGTCTTGTTTTATTTGGTTATTCCGTTTGTCCACATTAAAATAGCCATCCTAGGGTGAATACTCCGAAACACGTGTTCAACTGTCCACCCCAGACAGGGTGGATCATTGGAAATCAATTTGATTGTTCTTTTGACTTTTTACCCCGATTATAGTCATTATCATATTGAATGGTAGGTAATGAACACAACAATATTGTTGTATGCATGGCCCCGTTAATAAAAAAAAATAAAGTAAATTTAAAAGCAGAGAGTCCTGTACGAGGCCGAAAGGCTCCTATCCCAGCATATGCTGTGACATTTAAAAATAAGACGTATGTACCTATGTATTTTATAGGTACAATGTCTACTAAGTATCTTGCTTGGGCCAGTTTTACTATCATGTTTCTCTAAATGACTGTACACAGTCAAAAAATATATACGCGTTCTAATTATCCACCCCGTCTGGGGTAGATTCTTGGACATACATTTTCGAGTATTCACCTTAGGGTGGATTTTTTGGGGTGGATAATCGGAATAACCCGTTTTATTGTTGCTGGTAGTTTTTTCCTACATAGTTCTGAGCCAAGGGCTTCGGGCTCCAGGCCGTCCATCTTCAGTGTTCAGCCAGTATTTGCAAGGAAAGGTCACGCATTACATATATGATTACACTACCACCTAATTAGACACATTGTACACACACGTTCAGAGGCGGTGTAAGGCGTGGGCGACGTGGGCCACCGCCTACGGCCTCGCGGTCCGAGGGGCCTGGCACCTCGAAGGTTTATGCATTACATAAAAGCCGTGAAAGCGTCGAAAAAATTTTACTTGTACCAAAACTTTTTTTTTATGCGCCCTCCAAGCGGGCACTGAAAGTCTTAAAAAAAAAAAAATGGATCCCTGATCAGAAAAATGGTTTTCACAGACCTGCAATATTTTTGAACGGCCTATCCTATAACTCGACCTATACCAAAAAATTTGACAACTGTTCAACTGCTTTTTTTTCGTCTTCTTACGCCACCAGAGGGCCTCGCGAAATATACTTCGCCCACATCAAATTTTGGTCTTGCCCCGCCACTGCACACGTTTTTTGATCGCGAAAAACTACGGTTGATTCGCCGTGTGTAAGCACGATCGTCAGTGTAGTATCACCATGGAAGCTTGTTGACAGACACGGCGGCACTATGGCACAGCGCCGTCACTGTAGTGCATGTATAAACTCACACGATTTTTCTACGGCGCGGTTAACATCTTGGCGACATCCAAAACGTTGGAAAAGTGTCCATTTATGCAGTAGTTATCCATTTAGAAATAAATAAAACCGGTCAAGAGCTAGTCGTACTCGCGCACCGAGGGTACCATACCATTTAAAATTTTCATCGGCGAGGCCTTTATTCGTCAAAGAATTTTAACACTGCACACTGTCGTCTAGAATGTTGCAGTTTTAGGTCAGCGCAATCTCTTGACCGATAGTGGAACTAATGTTATTTAAGTTGATGATTTCTGAAAAAGTGTGCTATTTAGAGTCATCGTTTTATTTTTCCTGTAATCTCTACATAAACTTCTATCACATAGAATAATTTCGATTTTTTTATATACAAACTTCGGAGATAAGGGGAACGGTATTATTTTTTTTTTCTTTAAGTCTAAAAATATACGGCCTGTTTCACATGATGTATGATGCCTTAGTATTATTTTATTCGAATTTTTAAGACCCCCGTTCAATCGCTGTTTCAAAAAGATTTTTTTTCTTAACTGCATAATAGTTGGGCAAACGACATTTTTATCAACTATTCCAAATTTCAAGTTAATAAAGTAGTTCTTGAGATATCCAGCTGTGACAGACAGACGGACAGACAGACTCAGTCGCACCATAAGGGTTCCTTTTTATCATTTTGATACGGAACCCTAAAAATTTAAGATTTAAATCAACCAATCTTCTTACATCATTGCTGCACATTCTATTTAACAACGCTATGGTTCGAGCGTAGATGTATTATGGTTCGAGGGTGTAGTTTTAAGAGCCTGAGGGCCCTAGCACGACGCAATAGTAACTTAAATTCGAACGATTTTTGAATCGAATATACAACTATTTCTTTACGGGGTTATTGGTAAAACACTTACAACCTCTTTAGGGGTCCTTGTACATACCCACCGACAAATCCCCACCAGTGGGGATTGTAATTTTTTTTCAGAAAACCCCACTTGATAAATAAACTCAGCCTTTTTTCTAATATTCTAGTCATTTTTGACACTCGCTGCCCGCTGCCACGGCACCACTCGCTTCGCTCGCTCGGCTCGTGCATAGGGGGTCACAGTTCTAACCTAACCTAAACTTTTAACTAGTGGGGATTTGTCAGTGGGGATTTCTGGAATATACATATCTATTTAATAAACTATCATTATGAACAACTTTTACGATGGGACCAAACCTTTTCTATACATTTTGACGAGTTATGCTAACATAAATGTAGGGAATAGCAATTTTTTTAACCTTTTACATTATTACTATCTCAAATCTTTAATATAAATTATCACACGGGAACGCTACTGGGATAAAAAGTATCCTCTCCTGGTTATAAACTATGTTTGCCAAATTTTATCCAAATCCTATTAGTAGGGTAATACTGATTATTGAAAGACTATCGTGTATTCATGCATGCCTAGTAGTACTTTTTGTTAGGTTACTGCTCAGAAATTGTGCACGTGTCGTGAACAGAATACTGTCTTGAACATCGATCGCAGTGTCTTGAACATTGATCGCAGCGCCACCTACCGGGTCTAACTGTAAATTTAAACCATCCAGGGACTCTATCAAAACACAAAACGTGTCATCAATATCGGTTCAGCCGTTTAGGAGAAGTTCAATGATATACACACGTACAGAAAAATTGTACATACATAACATCATGCTTTATTTTCCCAAAGGGTTAGGCAGAGGTTTACCCATAGTAGGTACACACGGCTACACATCAAGCTATAGATTTCAAGTTTATGCTGATCTCACATTGCATAAGATATCCGTACAACGCGAAGTTAGCTTATACTGGAAATGTGTAGCTTGATGTGTAGCCTTGTGTACATCCACATTTTGCCAGTTATGTTTAAGTCCCTTGTAATAGGGGTCGTCCCCTATTAGAAGGGACTTAAACAGAGTCCCGACTGATGGCAATTGGCTCGTGCCTACCAACCGGACACGAATCCAGATTCCGCGTTGGTACTGAGAAATTCCTTATGAAAAAACCCAATATCACTTTACCGAACGTGCAAATCGAAGCCAGGACCTCATGCTCAGCAGTAGCGCTTGCCACCACTAGACCAACGAGGCAGTCACAAAAAATATGTATAGTATTAATAAATTTTTCTGTATTTGGTATATATTTTTGCAACAAACACCATGACTATTACCCATATGAGTATTTTCGATTCCATCGTAAATCGTTACAATTATTCTCGTAACGTTTCCTCCGCGCGTTCATGTATGGCCCACCCATGCTCACTAATCTCCGTAACTAGAAAACAGTGTTGCTCGTCTGGAGCCGAGGGTGTGCACGATGTTGTTGCAGTTGCTGGCAGAACTTGGATGGGACTAACACAGGAATGTACTGATGTCATTATTCTCCTGCCATTATTTAATTTATTTGGGGGTCCATGCAGTATGTCCTTTTCTTCCATACTTCTCTTTTAGTCGTCACCTCGATAGTCACCCTCTTTCTAGCCATATCATCTGTTACACAGGAATGTACTGATGTCACTGCTGCAAAAAAATACTCTGTGATGTTGAGCATTTATTATGAGACTCTAGCTCTCATTAACAATACCATTTACAACCCTATTTCACGCACTGCTAGGCAAAGGTTTCTCTAGATAAAAAACTTAATCATCAAAACTTTTTGAAATTCCCGAGCAAAATCTGGCAAGTTATTGTTCATTGTTTTCACATTTCATGTCACTGTCATTCTGTCATTCTTTTCCGCATCAAGCATCAAATAGAATAAAAAAAATATAAATAAAAGACAAAAAAAAAAGTAATATGCACGAGGTAAAATACAAAAACGAATGAGTGTTGTGTCAAATATACCTCATATATATTTTTGCCCTTAACTAACCAATAAACAATTAAAACACAAACGTGAATAAAACTTCCACATCACAGTCAACGGGTAAAGTGCTCAAAAGGCTGGCAGCATAACCACGTCGAATGACAAAGCTGCTATCTGGTGACCTTATGAATCGACCATATATCGACGACGATATATCAAAACAGTGCACAAGCACTCGGACCCCATGGCCTTAGGCTTCTTGTACATGATGCTGGAGTCGCACCGGCACCGGACCTCATGTTTGTGTATACGAAATATTGCTCATACGTGGCACCGCCATCTCACCGCTGTCATTCTGAGACGTTCTGAAATTTTCTCATCTTGCGATTCGACGCCGCTGCGTCGGTGCGGCTCCGGGGTGGCTCCGGCACTGCGTGAATATTATTATTCTGATTTTTTTCATCTTGCGGTCCAGCGGCGGTGCGGCGCATGGATGGTATTCATTCGTATACACAAAAAGGCGGTGCGGTACCGGTGCGGCTCCAGCGTCATGTACAGTAAGCCTTAGAGTTTCTTAATCTCAAATGGCTCGAAGACGTTGTTATACCAACCTTTTATATCGACCAAATAGGTTGTTATATTTGCGCCGTTTGAGATTTTCTGCTGGTACAGCAGTTACTCCAGCACAGTCGGCCGTGATTGGAAGGTGGGATGGAGCAAAATGTGTCGGTACAGGTTGCATCCCACACTAAAGGCATACCCAACTTCCAAGGCATTACGGTCATTCCTTCTGGTCTTTGCCCATCGTCACGTGCCTGCCATTAAGTTCTGCCATCACGTGCCGGCACGGGCGGTGACAAAAGCACGACGAATGATGTCATTAATGCTGGCATTCCAGACGATCTGACCTGCGCTCTTACCGCAGGATAGGCCATGGTATCCGAGGTAGTTGGCAGCTTCTTTTTAGATAAATAAGTTTTAAATAATAAATTCCGTAGAAAAAAACCATTCAAATAAATTATTCGAAAAAATTAGTATGTTCAATATTATAAAGAAATACAACGTGAAAGCAAAGCCTATCCCTTCAAGGCCATCCTCAAGTTCAAATAGATTAGAAGAAGAAGAAAAAGAGCATAATGAAGAACAGAATACATTTTTAAATGGTTTACCAATTTGTCCAGTGAGTGGAGACTCGCGTAGAGAATGCAAAATGACTGTTTGTCTGAACAAAGCAAAAATTAAAAACCCATATTCCTTTATTAACACACCAAAACCTGAGTGTGATGTGACTAAGGAACTCCCTAGTCACACCACACATTTACGATCCCGTTCTGACATGATGCATGACAAGACCAAGCTTCCTGAGCCAAGCCAAGCCAAGTCACTGCCAAGATGTCCACCACCTTTCCCTCCCTTGCCCCCAAAACGAGACCCATACGAAGAGCAACAGAGACGAGCAATACTAGCGGAATACAGACAAAAATTGAAAAGGTATAATGATTAATTAAATAATGACGTGTCGCAAAATGTTTGTTTTCCGAAAGTTGACGTCTATATTTATTAATTTGCAAATTTTTATTGATATATCAAAGAGCCGGAGACACAAGAGGAAAACATCTCAACAAGAATATCCAAGCCAAGCCGCTGCCACGCTGCAACAAGACCAAGCTTCCTGAGCCAAGCCAAGCTAAGTCACTGCCAAGATGTCCACCACCTTTCCCTCCCTTGCCCCCAAAACGAGACCCATACGAAGAGCAACAGAGACGAGCAATACTAGCGGAATACAGACAAAAATTGAAAAGGTACAATGATTAATTAACTAGTGATGTGTCGCAAAATGTTTGTTTTCCGAAGGTTGACGTCTATATTTAATTTATTTGCTGATTTTTTATTGATATATCAAAGTGCCGGAAACACAAGAGGAAAATATATCAACAAGAATATATTAACTGATTTAGAAAGAGTAAAACTAAAATACTTACTCTTAAAAGAATTGAGTAACCAAAACTCAGAGAAAGGAAAAGAATAGTAGATTCTAAGACCTAAGACAATATTAATTTATGTCCTCTACAACCGCAGAAGCGTCATTATACAGAAAAAACATAATATTTTTAACAGAATGACTTTAATTGCGCTCCGACTATTTAAATAAATATTTCAATTGGCAGCCTTGTTTTTTTTTCCGTAGATCAATCAATCTACCTAGCTTTTTCCCAACTGTTTTAGAGTCGGCTTCCAGTCTAACCGGATGCAACTGAATACCAGTATTTTACATGGAGCGACTGCCTATCTGACTTCCACAATTCAGTAACGATACCCCTTGGTAAGACTGGTTGTCAGACTTTCGGGCTTCTGACGACCCGTAACGACTGGCTAATATCCACGAATGACAGCCAGGATCAACGGCTTAACGTGCTTTCCGAGGCACGGAGGAGTCTCGGTATGTAGGAATGGTCACCCATCTACGGACCAACCCCGACAAGCGTAGCTGAACCTGATGGATCGACCCGTGCGGCTGTTAGTACTTAGCCACGAGATTTTTTTTGTAGATAATAGAGGATTTATTTTCATTGAATCCTAACTCTCGAAGTGTCGAGATAAACTTTGATCGTTTATCTCGACACTTCGAGAGTTTAATCAAATTATTTGTATTCATTCTACATAATTTATTCCAGATCTAGACTCCGAGCTGTACACATAGTTTCATCAACTAAATACATCAACAAAAGGTACGCAAGTTCAAATCCATCACAGCTGCTTATTAGCGTTTTGTATTTTTACAAACGTTGTTTTGCCATAATAAATGTTTGGGGTGGACCACTCTTATGACTTAGGGGTATGAAAAATAGATTACGACCGATTCTCAGACCTACCGAATATGTCGCAGCGATGGCATCACCATGGCTCCATCTTTTATTTTGATTAAGAAACTAAGAAGCTACGTCAATGTAAACTAATCAAACGGAAACGTCAAGTGTGACACTTGGGTTAGGTCGGGTAAGGTAGTTATTATTCTAAGTGCCTGTTTACCTCTGATTAGGTTCTCGTTAACTTACTTGGCAGATAATATCCTACAAATTCTGTTCCATTTTTGAATTTATTCGGTAAGTAGTGGCTATTCGGACATCGTGAAATAGGCCCTTAGGGTAAGGTCGATACGGCTGTGGTGACATTGAATTGACAGCCGTCACAGACTGACGGTAGACATCTGTCAGTCACAGACATTTGTTATCTTGCGAAAATGACAGTGATGGTGATAGCGGACATTCATTCTTTTGTGCGACGCAAAGGCGAACGGTCGTGTTTTCTCGTGTTTTCTATTGTCACCACGTGCTGTATCGAATTTACCGCGTTTCCAATTCTAATCTGTTCTGATCGGCTTATTCGTTGAACATTTTTGTAATTAGTGTGTGTGAAGTAATACATACACAGTTCCTTCAAGTTTTCGGAGTAGTATTTTTAATCTACGGCCATGTGTGACCATACTGATAGCTAGGCGCCCCATCTAACCTCGTTATATAAAATTTCATAAAATTGATCTAGCTGTTTCGGAGGAGTATGGCAACCAACACTGTGACACGAGAATTTTATATATATTTATATACAATGTGGAAACAACAATACGACAATAAATGAAAACACTGGCAAAAGTAATGCATAAGAGTATTTTGGAACCATATAATAAATCCTAGCATCGAAATAAAAAAGGGATTTTTTTAAACAAACTAATTAGTAGTGATGTGCCGACTATGGGTGTTGCTAATCTTTGACTAGCTATAGTGATTAAACTATTGGATGTATTTGATTGAATTTTCGTATGCAGACTAGGAACGACATTAGATATAGGTACATAGATTAATTTAAGATCGTAATGTCGTCTCCACCTTGTATATAAGATAGATAGTATATTCCATGCTGATCTGGGAGCAATTGAAAAACATAGAATGTATCAGCTGTTTAACATGTGGAAATTTTTACTTCTACATCTTCAAGTAAATAACAGCCAACTTACAGCATGCAAACTGCGATAGTATGAAAAAGGCCTAAGTTGAACAATTGGCCTAATAACAGAACGTTAATCGGCGGGCTTGCGGACGGTGAGCAATGGGTAGCTCGCCGTCCAATAAGGACGAAGCTCGGGTCGACGGCGTGTTGTGTTCCACGTGCGCCTCAAAGAGATGTTAGCACAACTGACGGGCCGCTACCTGCTGCGGGAAAGTCCGAAAGGGATACCGTGGCCCCTGGTAACATACAGGCCACTGAAGGAACACGGGTGGGTTTTAGTCAGTAAGAGTCTGACACGCCCTCCCGCTCCGCGCTCCGCCCAGAGCGGAAGAAGTTATATGACAGCTTCTCACCCAAAAAAAAATGGCGGTGACGGCGAATATGAATTAATGTTAACCGCAGCACCCATGAACCGAGTCAGCAGTTTCACTGTTCACCCAACAACATGCATTAGACAAGCGTAATGGATTAAATGTCAAATCCCCTCCACAAACATCACGATCAAGAAGAACAAAAGGCCCTAAATGCCCGGTGGCTTCAATTGTGTTGCTGCTGATGACGGTGGGCAGCCTCGCCCTGAAATCGGGGGTGCTAAGAATCCCAGGGCGAGATATCCTCGTTCAACGACTGCGGCAAATAACAAACCGGATACTGATAAACTGCTTAACTTTATAACGTAAAACACGCGTACTCTGAAATGCACTGATTGAGATAAACTGGGATATTGTTGGCTTATTGGAAGTACGAAGAAACGGTGAAGACACCGTACAGCTAGAAAACACCATATTCTCTTATAACGGACAAAGTGGAGGCCTCTATTGGGTAGGATTTTTAGTTGCAAAAAAATGGAAAACATCATTTTTAAATTTATAAAGTCAAAGTCAAATCATTTACTTCAAATAGGCACATGTATGGCACTTTCAACGTCAACATTTACAAAATAATACAATTGATTCTAGTCGCCCAAAAAGTAGTTTTCGTATGGAGAAGAATGGGCACGAAACTCCACCGTTACTCTTTTAAAATGTTTTACATATAGCTACTCTGATAGGATTGCAGTCTTAAAATGTCAAATCTCGAGCACACAAACATTATATATCGTCCAAGTGTACGCCGAGCCCACATCAAGCCAACCAGACCACGAAGTAGAAAAATTCTACGATCTACTCAACAAAGCCTGTGACGAACTGCACTTGGAACATTGTTTTGGGTGACTCTAACGCCAAAATTGGGCAAAGCCATAAACAGACTGCTCGAGCAGTTAGCAGTGATCAAAATACAAGGATCGCTCGTGCAGTCATTGTCAACAGCTTGAAGCTGCCATTGATAAATAAATAATAAGTTTATTGTACAACGAGAAAACACGTTTAAGAAAAATTGTGATGTTCACTTTCCCATACAGCCAAAGTTTACCACAGGAAGAAAATAATTTTAGATCTGAAATTTATATGACATTATATAATTTGACTAGTAATAATAATTTATTCCATTTAATTAACACTTAAATTATGTTGGTAACCACTTTTATTTGACAAAAGATAGATTTTGTATGGATAGGGTAGGTACTATCTTTCAAAGTATTGTAAAAGACAGATAGCTGTGTCGCTATCATATTACTTTTCTATTACAGCCAAGAATTTGGCTAAACAAACTGCTTCTATTGAGCAATGCTACGACTTTTTAATTAATTCAGCCAATAATTTGGTATCAAAAATTGACATTGATAATAATTTAAATTAGAAATTAAGACAATAGAGGCAACCTCTAGCAATAGTGTACAGAATTGTAAAATAAAATCAAATAAAAGTTTAAAATCTGTAAATAGTATTAACCTGGTGCATCAAAATATTCAAGGATTTATGAACAAAGATTTAGAAGTAGAATTATTTTTGAATTGTAATAGTATTGATATTCTTTGTATAACAGAACATTGGCTTAAAAGCCACCAGTTATGTTCAACTTTAATAATCACCAGGTAGGTAGTTCATTCAGCAGAGTTAACGCTATACATGGTGGCTCATTAATTTAAGTAAGTAACCAGCTTAAATTTAAAGACCGTAAGGATATTGTGAGCCTATCTGTTGAGCGGACAGTTGAAATAGCCTGTATAGAATTGGAGCAGTTTATTGTATTAAGTGTGTACAGACAGCGGCGTGAACAGAATTTTTAGACAGGGTAGGCAGATTTTTTATTAAAGCTATTACCTAACCAAAAATCATGTTTGTTTTGGTTGTAAAGTTATTTAAGTTTTTTTAATTAAATCTACACGTCAATCTTTCAGTCAGAATGTCTGCAATATGGAGTCGGATAATTCATGTTTGTATGTTTAAACAAATAAACATTCATTCAAACATTCAAACATACTAACAAACAAACATTCAAACATACAAATATACAAACATTCATTCAAACATACAAACATGCAAACATTCAAACACAAACATACCAACATGCAAACATTCAAACATACACACATGCAAACATACAAACATTCATTCAAACATACAAACATTCATTCAAACATAAAAACATTCATTCAAACATACATACAAACATACGAACATTCAAACATTCATTCAAACATAAAACATACAAACATTTAAACATTCATTCAAACATACAAACATTCAAACATACAAACATTCAAAAATTCATTCAAACATGAAACATACAAACATTCAAACACTATACAGACAAACATGCAAACATACAAACATACAAACATTCAAACATACAAACATTCAAACATTCATTCAAACATACAAACATGCAAACATACAAACATTCAAACATACAAACATGCAAACATTCAAACATTCAAACATTCAAACATACAAACATTTAAACATACAAACATTCATTCAAACATTCAAACATACAAACATTCATTCAAACATACATACAAACATACAAACATTCAAACATACAAACAAAAGAACATTCAAACATACAAACATTCAAACATTCATTCAAACATAAAACATACAAACATACAAACATTCAAACATTCATTCAAACATTCAAACATACAAACATACAAACATTCAAACATACAAACATACAAACATTCAAACATTATACAGACAAACATGCAAACATACAAACATACAAACATTCAAACATACAAACATTCAAACATTCATTCAAACATACAAACATACAAACATGCAAACATACAAACATTCAAACATACAAACATGCAAACATGCAAACATTCAAACATTCAAACATACAAACATTTAAACATACAAACATTCATTCAAACATACAAACATTCAAACATTCATTCAAACATTAAACATTCAAACATACAAACATACATTCAAACATACATTCAAACATACAAACATACAAACATTCAAACATTCAATACAAACATTCAAACATTCATTCACACATTCAAACATACAAACATGAATTCAAACATGAAACATACAAACACACTAACATTCAAACATACAAACATTCAAAAATTCATTCAAACATTCAAATATACAAACATACAAACATTCTAACATTCATTCAAACATAAAACATACAAACATTCAAACATTCAAACATTCATTCAAACATTCATTCAAACATTCAAACAAACAAACATTCAAACATTCATTCAAACATACAAACATACAAACATGCAAACATGCAAACATTCAAACATACAAACATACAAACATGCAAACATGCAAACATTCAAACATACAAACATGCAAACATGCAAACGTTCAAACATTCAAACATACAAACATTTAAACATTCATTCAAACATTCAAACATTCATTCAAACATGAAACATACAAACATACAATCATTCAAACATACAAACATACAAACATTCATTCAAACATGAAACATACAAACACACTAACATTCAAACATACAAACATTCAAAAATTCATTCAAATATACAAACATACAAACATTCTAACATTCATTCAAACATGAAACATACAAACATACAAACATGCAAACATGCAAACATTCAAACATACAAACATGCAAACATGCAAACGTTCAAACATTAAAACATACAAACATTTAAACATTCATTCAAACATTCAAACATACAAACATTCAAACATTCATTCAAACATGAAACATACAAACATACTATCATTCAAACATACAAACATTCAAACATTCATTCAAACATTCAAACACTCAAACATTCAAACATGCAAACATACAAACATTCATTCAAACATGAAACATACAAACATTCAAACATACACACATGCAAACATACAAACATTCATTCAAACATGCAAACATACAAACATTTAAACATTCATTCAAACATTCAAACATACAAACATTCAAACATTCATTCAAACATGAAACATACAAACATACTATCATTCAAACATACAAACATTCAAACATTCATTCAAACATTCAAACACTCAAACATTCAAACATGCAAACATACAAACATTCATTCAAACATGAAACATACAAACATTCAAACATACACACATGCAAACATACAAACATTCATTCAAACATGCAAACATACAAACATTCATTCAAACATACAAACATTCATTCAAACAAACATACAAACATACAAAAATACAAACATACAAACATACAAACATACAAACATACAAACATACAAACATACAAACATTCAAACATACAAACATTCATTCAAACATACATTCAAACATACAAACATTCATTCAAACATTCATTCAAACATTCATTCAAACATTCATACAAACATTCATTCAAACATTCATTCAAACATGCAAACATTCAAATATTCAAACATTCAAACATACAAACATGCAAACATACAAACATACAAACATTCAAACATTCAATACAAACATTCATTCAAACCTGAAACATACGAACACACTAACAGTAAAACATACAAACATACAAACATTCAAAAATTCATTCAAACATTCAAAAATTCATTCAAACATTCTAACATTCATTCAAACATTCAAACAGACAAACATTTAAACATTCATTCAAACATTCAAACAGACAAACATTCAAACATTCATTCAAACATGAAACATACAAACATTGATACATTCATACAAACATACAAACATTCAAACATTCATTCAAACATTCAAACACTCAAACATTCAAACATGCAAACATACAAACATTCATTCAAACATGAAACATACAAACATTCATTCAAACATTCAAACATACAAACATTCATTCAAACATGAAACATTCAAACATGCAAACATACAAACATACAGCCATACAAACATGCAAAAATACAAATATACAAACATACAAACATTCAAACATTGAATACAAACATTCAAACATTCATTCACACATTCAAACATACAAACATTCATTCAAACCTGAAACATACAAACACACTAACAGTAAATCATACAAACATACAAAGTTTGAAAAATTCATTCAAACATTCAAATATACAAACATTCTAACATTCATTCAAACATTCAAACAGACAAACATTCAAACATTCATTCAAACATGAAACAAACAAACATTCAAACATACAAACATTGAAACATTCATACAAACATTCATTCAAACATACATTCAAACATACAAACATACAAACATTCATACAAACAAACATACAAACATTCAAACATTCATTCAAACATTCAAACATACAAACATTCAAACATTCATTCAAACATACATACATACAAACATGCAAACATGCAAACATTCAAACATACAAACATGCAAACATTCAAACATACAAACATACAAACATTCAAAAATTCATTCAAACATGCAAACATTCAAACATGCAAACATACAAACATTCATTCAAACATGCAAACATACAAACATTCATTCAAACATGCAAACATGCAAACATACAAACATACAAACATGCAAACATGCAAACACTCAAACATACAAACATGCAAACATGCAAACATTCAAACATACAAACATGCAAACATGCAAACGTTCAAACATTCAAACATACAAACATTTAAACATTCATTCAAACATTCAAACATACAAACATTCATTCAAACATGAAACATACAAACATACAATCATTCAAACATACAAATATTCATTCAAACATTCAAACACTCAAACATTCAAACATGCAAACATACAAACATACAAACATTCATTCAAAAATTCAAACATACATTCAAACATTCATTCAAACATGAAACATGCAAACATACAAACATACAACCATACAAACATGCAAACATACAAATATACAAACATAAAAACATACAAACATACAAACATTCAAACATTCAATTCAAACATTCAAACATTCATTCACACATACAAACATTCATTCAAACCTGAAACATACAAACACACTAACATTCAAACATACAAACATTCAAAAATTCATTCAAACATTCAAATATACAAACATACAAACATTCTAACATTCATTCAAACATTCAAACAGACAAACATTCAAACATTCATTCAAACATACAAACATACAAACATGCAAACATGCAAACATTCAAACATTCAAACATACAAACATTTAAACATACAAACATTCATTCAATTTTGAGAGATTTACCATGTTATTTTAAAACCATAGACTTCTTATAGGTTTTCCTATAATCTATGAGTAAAGAGCCATACTAAGTATTTTTTTTTTAATTTTTGGTCCAGTAGTTTCGGAGAGGAGTGGTGTATCTACATGTGTATGTGTGTTAATTGTGAAAAGTTAAAATGTAAACACGCACGATTGGCGCGAAACTTCGACTTTTGATAATAAAAAACTTCATTACCACTACTTATTTAACTTGAACAATGGATGAATTTGTCAAATAATTAAATGTTGTAATAGTCACTGTCCTTATGGTGGAGTTTGGATGTTTAAAATCCCCATTTTTTATGTTTTTTAGCCTCGACCTCGGGTGTATCCCATCTGGCCCGGTGACTTGGCCCGGCACCGGGCCACATGGGACAAAAAAGTTTTAACTGGCCCGGTGATATGTTTACCGGGCCAGATGACACAAATCAAGTGCCATCGTCCCCGGAAAGGGGAGAAAAGAGGATACGCCTCGTAATTTGTGAAATACTAACTATATGCATCTATGAAAGGGATTATATAATATGATTATAGGATATGAATGGTAGGTTAGGTTAGGTTAGAACTGTGACCACACACCGCACGAGCCGAGCGAGCGAAGCGAGCGGTGCCGCGGTAGCGGCCGGCGAGTGCCAGAAACCATTTAGGCAAGTTTATCCCACTGCTACCGGCCGCACCTAGTTTTAGCCGGCTAAAACTAGGTGTAGCCGCACTTCGGGTTTTAGCCGTAACATATCGACCACACAAGAATTACGTTTGCCTGACAACTTTTCAGCAAATGTTTCAGCAGTTTGATTTATAAGTTCAATCCCTTTCATAGATGCATATAGTTAGTATTTCACAAATTACGAGGCGTATCCTCTTTTCTCCCCTTTCCGGGGACGATGACACTTGATTTGTGTCATCTGGCCCGGTAAACATATCACCGGGCCAGTTAAAACTTTTTTGTCCCATGTGGCCCGGTGCCGGGCCAAGTCACCGGGCCAGATGGGATACACTCTCGACCTCGACTGTCATCAAAATGGCGATTATCGCATTTACAGACTTGAATTTTATAAAGGTAAATTAATAATCTTGCGCTTTAAATATGAAACATTTAATGGCATAAACATTATTTTAGCCAACTCTCTTAATTAAAGATGAATAATCTCATTGGCAGCAGCATTTTCAGTGCTTCTATAGGAAGGTTTACTCTAACAAATAACACAACAATAAATACTAAAAACATTTTATTTCTCATAGAATTTAAAACGGCTTCAGCTTCATTCTCATAACGTAGTCATGGTATGAAAGCAGCATAGGTACGGTAGGTGGTAGGTGTATGCTTCCCACGAAACAGTAATAAGCAATGATGATCTCTTAAAAGATTTGTCCTATTTTGCTCACTTATCAATAATTATGTACACCAAGTCCTGCTGCTCACACGTCACGATTTGATTCTGGCCCTAACCAGATTATTGTTTTGACGTATTAAAATCTCTTAAACTCTAGGGTGGCTCTGTTTTTATCATCACTTGCTTGCCTATAAACATCTCTGGTAGCAGCCTCTCTCAATAAGCATGACAAACTTTATCCAAATGTATGACCTAGAAAGTAAGAAAGTACTTGTCATTGTTGTTTATTTACTTTTGTTTAATAATTATATCACTCATAGTAATTCTGCCATTTTAAAAACACTAACTTGATGACTTCTGTGACTTGCAATTGACATGCCACATGCAAAACATAATATGCTTAGATTTCCATGAGCAAGTAATACTTGGGATAGAGTTGTAGATAATATAATCAATAATGTCAAGTCTTGCAATAACACATGTTATCGTCATACCTGAAAAAGGAAAAAAAATTCAGTGTATTTACTGTAATATAATTACATCATACTATAGACATTTACAGCTGACGACGCGTGACGTACCCCTGACTGAACATAGGCCTTTTACTAATAGGCTGCTAAAATCAATGAGGTTATACAATACGCTAAAATAGTGAAAGGTGAACGGGTGTTTGTAATAAATACTTAAAGAACTTATTAAACTTACCCAGGGCCATGGAAAGATAAGCAATAGTTCGTCTGGCTTCAATTTAAATTAACAGCATTCAATGGTAACGTAATTTAAGTATAAAGTAAATACGGAAAAATAAATTCAAATCAACGTAAAACAAACAGCCAACAATGCATAGAGGAAAGTAATATAAACAATGCCATTGATCTGACAGATATTTTTTTGACAGTTTGACATTATGCATGGTGTCAATGTTACCAGGTTTAATTATTTTGGTAATCGATTGACGAAATCGATTGGGTAATTAGCAGTGATCGGAGTAGGTAGATTGATTTTACGTAGGTACTCGCATCATGAATAGTTATAGAAATCATAACATGGATAAGCCTTTTTTCCGGGATTTCATTTTTCATTTTCATTTTTATTTTCACTGCTCGAGCGGTTCCATGTTAGTATGCAAATAGAAGACCGTAGTTCACAGACAGTCGATCTTGACTGCTTCAAGCTGCCCGTGTATGGCCGCTGACAACTCCAATATCTTGGGTCCACATGACCTCGGAGCCCGTAATGAACCCGGAACACGCCTTCTCCAATTTGCATTTGGTCAGAATTTATGTGTAGATAACAATTTGACGGTGGACTTGGACATCACCTACCAACTAAACTAATAAAAATGAATGAAATAATATCAATAATACTTAACATCACACCTGTAATTCCGAAGGGTTAGGCAGAGGTGACCCACATTTCATCAGTTATGTTTGAGTCCCGTGTAATAGGGGGCGAGCCTATTGCCATCAACCGGACACAAATCCAGACTCCGGGCTGCTACTGAAAAAACCGAAAAAAACTGCCCGACCCCAGAACCTCATGCTCAGCAGTAACGCTTGCGACCACTAAACCAACGAGGCAGTAAAACAATAATACGTTTATTATCCTTTTCTCAGGTCTCAACTGTAATAGTCGAGTGATGCTAAAATATCATCAAAATAACCATCATATATGTATACCTACGTTATTGGCAAATAAATGATCTAACCACATCTCTAAAAACGTGGCACAACACTAATTGTCTAAGGACCATAGACATATCTAAGGACACTGTACTTTCCTCTATGACACTGTCATTCATAGAGGAAAGTAATATCTGTCATTTCGACTGTGATTTCGACTTCCTCTGGCTTACTTGATGGAAGCTATCCCTGAGCATAGAGGAAAGTAATATAGAGCCTCAAGATTATGTGAGCGCCGACCTAGGGTGAGTTCCACATTAGTGGTATTGTGTAATATAAGCTATTAATGAGCCATCTGCTATGATAATGTTTGCCTTGTGTTCTATGCTGGCGTGTCACATACTTAACCTCACTTTACATCTGTCATTGTGCCACGCTAGCTTTGCACTCTCTCTATGTCTGTAAGCCGCTGCGATGTGTTAAGCAACCATACTCTGCTTTCCGCATACCGTACCTACCTTGTTCGCAGAAAGGGGGAAGAAGCTGGCACATTGCATGCGGCCTGCTGCTCCATGCACCGCATCTGATATGCGCTTTCTTCCGCGCCTTTAAGGGCTCTCCGTACGGGCTGAGGGCAGGACCCATTGCCCAATGCTGCACTCTTCCTACTGCTGAAGCGTGACGATGCTGTGCACTGACCACGCACGCTACCAAGGCTGACGAAGGACTGCCTACCTGCAGTCTACCGCCGCAAGCTACCTACTAGCTGCTGCTCCACGTTTACACGTGCTACCGATGCTCACTACCAGCGTCTTGCGAGGGCCGTCCGGCCTACCGCTGAGCCTGCGCTGAACAAGGCCCCACTTCTACCACGTGCTTCCAAGGACGGTACCCTTCCTATATAATTGTGCTAGTGCTCAGGGATCAGTGGCCTTACCCACGACCTAGCCGTGTTACTACTTAACTACAATGTAAATGTATTGACTAATCCAGTTATTTCAATTACCTAACCTAAACTACCTAACTATCCGTTAACGGCCTGCGCAGCCTACCCTCCGCAGCCCTAGCCGTTACACCACGTAGGAGATGGCGTTTCTCAGGCCACGTAGGAGATGGCGAAATGAACTGAATATACCGCCAAAACTGGAAGGAGGACGCGCGGGCTCGCGAACGGTGGATGGAGTAGCCTGGCCTTTGCCCAGGAAAGAGACGGAAAAGCTCAAAAAAAAGAAAAAAACCGGTCAAGAGGAGTCGCACTCACGCACCGAGGGTTCCGTCCCTACCCATATACCGCCATAATAAAATTCGTATCATTTTTGTTATGGGTAAAAAGATATGGACAAATTTAGATTTTCGCGAATACTTGTCAAGTACCAAAATTTACCTTAATTTTCCACTTTTTTTAAATTAAAATTGACAATTCTAGGTCAACCGGAAGTACCCTATAAGTTTTAGGTCGAAAACCTATATGGTAGTTCCCGTTGACCTATAATCATGAAATTTGGTAAAAAGCAAGGTCTTACAGTATAAATAAAGGGAAAATTCCGAAAAATAAAAAGTTGAAAATTAAGGTAAATTTTGGGTACTTACAAGTTTTCGCTAAAATCTAAATTTGCCCATATCTGTTTATCGTGTTGACTCAGGACCTTGATTTTATACACCTAATAGGGACTATAGACTTCAGTATCTGGTATATATTTCAACTTGCTAAGTCTACCCGTTCCTGAGAAAATCGGTGGTGACACACGGACAGACGGACAAGAAAGTGATCTTAAATAAGGGTTCCGTTTTTTTACCTTTTGAGGTATGGAACCCTAAAAACGAACGACCCTATACCAACCTCTCGGAAAATGGTGTGCTACCGCGCGCGCTTATTGGTCAAATCAAATAGCGCACGCTTCCCCGACTTCCTGTTACACACTTCCGTCCCTTTTCACGAAATCACTCCCACAGATTGCAGGAACTAGCGGAAAAATGTTACATCATAAGTATATCGACAAGCAACGATACAGAAGAACATTTAGATAACATAAATATTTTTTTAGTTAGTTCGGAGCAGGGTTGTAACGGATGTCGAATAACGGATGAGGATGTGGATGAGGTTATCGAGATAATCGGGTTTGAGGATGCGGATGAGGATACGGATATTGGAAAATTTCTTATTGAGGATGCGGATGAGGGTGCGGCTGCAGATGTCGCATGAAAAATAGCACTTGTTTTTGACACCTGACACCACAATCATGCCACCACTGCCACGTGCGGCCGATCGTCTGTCATAGGACAGGGACACTGCGAATTCAGGCAATAGGAACGCGTCACTCACACTCCGGCCCGCACATTTGGCTCGGAGCGAGTTTAACAAAATTCACTCTTTGAGCGAACAACGAGGGGGTCACATCCCCATAGAAATTATGAGGATGCGGAGATTTTAAAATCAAAAGTTGAGGACGCGGATGTTTAGCGGATATCAAAATTTATGCGGATGCTCCGCAGTTGCGGATACTTATCCCTGGTTCGGAGGTTTTTAGATCGCTTGAAGTGGACATGATTGAAGGTTCAATTTTCAGGAACGAAGTTTTCTTTTTGACATTAGGAACTTAATGTTTTTATTGTAAAGATCTTCTTGCCTATTTTGTTTTGTCACAGTTTCAATCACAAGTCGAGGATTTTGAAGGAAATTCTTAATCCATTGTGTCATGATTTATGTAAAAAGTAATAATTTTATGATTGTTGTGTGTGGCGAGGAAGCAACACAGTGTCGGATGGCCGAATGTCATGATTTCCAAATATTAATAAGATTTACTGATTTTAAATACTAAATATAAAATTAAAAGTATGAGATTTGCCTCAAATGATTTTTATCAGTGTAATTATGAAGTTTAAAAGTATTTCATTTGACAATTCCGTAAAAGTACTGGTTTTTTAACGAAACAGAATTGAAAACATGATGTTTGGAGCGTCGCTTAACTTCTAGTTTATTTCGTTTGGAGCCTCGAAACCAGAAGGTGTCTTCATGAAGTCTAAAGCCTATAACGTTATTATATTAACTACCTAATTAAATAGTTTGTTAAATAATGCTAAAATTGTACCAAGTTTGTATGTGTGCACGATTATAAATACAGAAATATTAGGACTGAAATGGTGTATCATTTCAATTGCTTCATGATAAAAAATCATCTGATCAACAACGTAAATAACGCAATGAACGTAACAGCTGTTTTGCCAAAATGAAAGGTATTGCGATCAATTGGCATTATATGTGTCTTTTGCAATAACCACGCAGGTCATGCCGATGCAAGTTCGACTGTTCAGATTGAACTTCCTGTCAATGGCTAGGCTGTATATGCAGACAGATGCAGACAGAAAGGATAGAGGATGTAGAAGCATGCCATCGACATTTTTTTAGGGTTCCGTAGTAAACAAGGAACCCTTATAGTTTCGTCATGTCCGTTTGTCTGTCCGTCCGCGGTCTAGCTCCGAAAATGTTTGTACTAGAAAACTGTAATTTGACATGGGTATACATACAATAGACGTGGGTATATTTAGTAACTTGTTCCGCTTAGCTATTTCTAAAGAGCCATAAAAGACTCCTGAAAGAAATCGACACGTGTTTCACCTCTTAACGAGGCATCCTCAGGATGACGATGGACTTGTTGCGAACTCGAACACGGCGTGTTGCCACACCGAGCGCTGAGTGCAGACACACCGTCAGATTTTTTATTTTTATTTTTTTAATATCCCCACTTTACGTGTAGGGGAGGTACACACGGCTACACATAAAGCTATACATTTCCAGTTTATGCTGATCTCGCATTGTGTAGGATTTCCGTACAATATGAGGTCAACTTATACTGGAAATGTATAGCTTGATGTGTTGCCGTATGTACCCGTACACGTAAAGTGGTGATGTTTTTTTTTTGTTTTTCTATCCCATGTTGTGGGGTATCCTTGGAAAGGTCCTTCAAAAAAATTGCGAGTGTGTAAACCCATTTTTAGATTCAAGTATCCGTTTGCGAAATATTAAGCTTTAAAGTGCTAATTTTTGTTATAACCAAGTGTGTGTGTCCCCCTGCCAGCTAAATGGTTGGTTTTGGATGTGTGTAAAAAATTAACATAGTAGTTTATATGTATACCTAACGAAATTAAAAGGAAAACTATCACAGCTAAGTAGGCTCCACAAGTTACGAGTAATAATCGACCAACTTATATTTGCAGTTGCAAAAATATGTTTTCAATCACAGAATCAGACCCCCCTTTTAAAGTTATTTTTCGAAAATTTTTCATGAATATTCAGAAAACTACGGGCGGGCACATGCCGATGGGGGGCAACATTATGTAGTATATGTGTATAGTGGTGTCACCCCTATTTTTTTTTGAGCATCCTCTTCCCTTAGAGCATTTAATAATGCTCTAAACCTCTAACCCCATTGTTATACGGTGTACAGAATAAACCTTCATTTAAAAAAAAAAAAACATAAAATCATTTATTGGTTTGTCTTGGATGGAATGGATGTTTACGTTGTTCATCGATATAGTGCAAATAGTCTCCCAGTAAAATGGCTATGTGATTTCCGGACATGATGAAATTAAAAGGGTTCTTTTTCGCCATTTAGCTACGGAACCCTTAAAAACCGGCCAAATGCGTGTCGGACTACGCACGATGAAGGGTTCCGTAGTTGGGATGAATTTATCCCAAATTCAAACTTAACATTGTAATTGAAATACATGTTCTCCCATACATTTTAACTGCAAATGTAAGTTTGTATGCACAATATTGAGAGATTTACCATGTTATTTTAATACTAGTCTTTTTATAGGTTTTCCTGTAATGTATGAGTAAAGATCCATACTATATACTTTTTTCAAAATTTAAAGTCCAGTAGTTTCGGAGATAAGGGGGCAATGGTCAATTTTCATCGAATTTCTTAAATACCGGGTGGCCCATAAGTCCTTTAAAATTTAAATTTCGATATAGTGTTACACCCTGTTCGTGAAAATCCTCGGTCGCGCGGTTACAGTTAATTCAGGGCGATATGTAGCGATGATCGAGGGCTTTTTTACACTAGCGTTACAGAATTTTCAAGGCTACAATACGCGGACCTGGTTTCAACAGGATGGAGCGACGGCTCATACCTCTAACACCGCTATGCCCGTCGTTCGGCAACTTTTCCCCAACAAAGTGATCTCTCGAAGAGGAGACATTTCCTGCCCACCACGTAGTCCGGATCTAACCCCAATGGACTTTTTATTATGGGGTTTTCTAAAATCTAAAGTGTATGACACAAACCCGCGGTCAGTTGAAGCCCTAAAAGAAAATATTCGAAAGAGAAATGGCTAACATCACAGAACTGACTTGCCGCGCAGTCATCGATAGTTTTAGATGTTGCTTACAGAAGTGCCGTGATCGTAACGGATTACATTTGGATGATGTAATTTTCAAAAAATAATTCCCATTTTATAAAGATAAATACGAAATAAAAACGTATTTCTTATTTTGATTAGTTTTTTATTTACTAATTATTTACATGTCAAAGGACTTATGGGCCACCCTGTATCTTTGAAAGTATTTATTTTAAAATTATATAAAAAATATGTTTAAGATCCTCGCAATAAGCCTTTTCATTCGATAATAATTATGTTGTGTACACGGTACTGAATATTGTAAACAAAAAAAAAAAAGTTTTGCTAACAGTTACACGGTCGTATTTGAGTCACAAAAATACATATGTGTACCTTTCAACTTAATCGGTCCATTAGATTCGGAGCAAATTGGCTGTGACAGACGGATAGACAGACAGACACACGAGTGATCCTATAAGAGTTCGGTTTTTTCTTTTGAAGTACGGAACCCTAAAAACCTGGTGCGGCCTTAAAAAAAAGCCTGTCGTGAGCGACGTTTTACACAAAATATAGATCGAAAGTGATGCTTAGGGATTTCTGCAATGCAGCACAGCCTGCCCGAATATACGTCATCCTTTGTCATGCATGTGAACCTCTTTCATACATTGACATAGACAAAAATGTACACTGTGACATTGACTGAATGTCACCAAGTAACCACAGCCAAAGAGTTTAATATTTAATATGGAAGACCACAGCCATTAACACTTCCAAGAAAAATGGAAACCCAACAAATTTCAGTAATATGTTTACGAAGAAATGCATTCCAGACCCAATTATAGAACCTGAGCCGCCAGGTGACGATAAATATTTAATATTTCAATTGAATTTGTAATGGCAAATAAATATTTATAGTTATATAACCCTATTTGATCGCCGATTGTTATTGAACTACTCTAGCCAGGTACTCAATAAACGTGTATTCATCATCATCATTTCAGCCGAAAGACGTCCACTGCTGGACATAGGCCTCTTCCAAGAACCGCCACTTTGACCAATTCTGTGCTTTCCGCATCCAGCGGATTCCTGCAGCCTTCACAAGGTCATCGGTCCATCTTGTAGGAGGCTTTCCAACGCTACGTCTTCCGGTACGCGGACCACTCCAAAACCTTTCGGCCCCATCGGCCATCCGTTCTGCGAGCAATTCACCCTGCCCATTGCTACTTAAGTTTGGCAATCTTCGGGCTATGTCTGTTACCTTAGTTCTCCTGCGGATCTCTTCATTTCTGATTCGATCATGTAGAAAAACTCCAAGCATAGCCTTCTCCATTGCCCTTTGGGTGACTTTTAGCCTTCTGATAAGGCCCATTGTGAGCGACTACGTTTCAGTACCATAGGTCTCACCACCACCACCGGGAGGTCATCACCTATGGTACTGAAACGTAGTCGTATCGTATACGTAGTCGAAAGTCCTTGACCAGTGCGTGTTGCCAGTCATCACTGGCAACACGCACTGGTCAAAGACTTTTCGTCTTGAGATATTGTGGTATGTGGGACGAAAAGATATTGCGTAGCTTCCCGAATGTTGCCCAGTCGAGTTGGATTCGACGATTGACCTCTTTCTCGAAGTTGGACCTACCTAGCTGGACAGTTTTTCCTAGGTAAATATACTCGTCCACAACTTCGAGCGTAGCGTCTCCGATCTTCATGAGAGTGGGTGTCACATAGGCATTTGACTTGACCTTTGTCTTGTCCATGTTCATTTTAAGACCCACTCTTTCGGAGGCTCTACTGAGGTCATCGAGCATTCTGCTGAGGTCCTCCATGGTCTCAGCCATGATAACTATGTCGTCGGCAAACCGAAGGTTAGTGATATACTCGCCATTGATGTTGACGCCTAGCCCTTTCCAATCCAGAACCTTGAAAACATCCTCCAGTGCAGCGGTGAATAGTTCCGGAGAGATAACGTCTCCCTGTCTCGCACCTCGCTGCAGAAGGATAGGTTTTGAGAACCAAAAGTCGATCTGTAAAAACGTGTATTATGACTCTGATACTGTAATGAAACAAAAGTTATGGTCCGTTGGTTGTCACCGCGTAGATGAAAAACATTCGAACTCACAGTGTTCACAATTACCTCTCTTTCTTTCACTTCCGTTCTGTTCTGTTGTTCCCTCGTTCGTTACTGTGCGTTTGCACTGGCAAAACATTCATAACAAAACATGTTGGAATCTCTATTTTCTGTCAATTTTTCATACCTTGTTTGACAGGAACTAGAGATTTCAACATGTTTTGTTGTGATGTTTCGCCAGTGCAAACGCACAGTGACACTTGATACATTACATGCAACAGCGCTAATTTCGCGACAATCTAATGCTGGGGCCGCATCTGCGTCTATCGTGACGAAGCTTCGCACAGTGATACGATACACGCAAATGTGACCAACCATTATCGGCTATCGTCGCGATAGTTCGGGCTGCGTAGCACTTATCGCCTGGGTGGTGGTACATCAAACGGTTCTATCGCGGTAATTAGCGTGGTGCGTGGTCGGACTAACATTATTCATTTTGAATGTTGTTTCCGGACTGAGTAGACGAGTATTCTTTTTAGTTTTCAATAAGTGCATGAAGTAATAATTAACACACATACAGAAGTAATGTAAGTCGTCGTCCATTGTCAAAACAACGCAGCGATTATCTCCTCTCTGGTCAAATGCCGTCTGTAATAGCCATCTTGGATTATTGCACGATAATTCGTTAAAATGATGAAGCCGCTAATGTAACCACCGCATTAGCGTGATAACTTTTTTGCGAAAACATACGAAGCTTCGACACGCATTGCTTCGTCACGATAGACGCAGATGCGGCCCCAGCATAAGAACACCTATTAAAATACTATGAGTAGAGAAGGGAAAAAAAAATCGGTTGCTTTAAAAACCGATTCTCGAGACATATCGATTTATCATAGTTATAGTTTGTAATCGATAATTTATCTACATTGCTTAAAATTGATTCTCGAGGCATATCGTTTTATTACACGTCATCATTATCATCAGTCTACAGCAGTCCACTGCTGGACATAGGCCTCTCCAATTGCATGCCATTCAGCTCTATTCTCGGCAACTCTCATCCAGCCGCTACCCGTCACCCTGCGAAGATCGTCGCTCCACCTGTCTGAGGGCGTCCTACCTTACGTTTGCCAATTCGCGGTCTCCACTCAAGAACACGAGGGTAAAATTAATAGTAATTAAGTGTGATTGGGTCAGATAAATAAATAAATAAATTCTTTTGTAAAACTTTGTAAGGAGGATGGGCAAAAATGTATGGGACTCGTCCCCAGCGATCAATAAAAACCAGACATATGTCGTTTAAAAGCTCTTTTTATGATTTTAATTTGTTACTATGGTGGTCAATCTTAAATCATTGTGGAAAATTTATTAGAGTAAAACAGAGTAAAGCGGGATGAGCTGGACACCTTCAACAAGAACTGATCCTTAGCCTTAGGCCTTTGTCCTGCAGTGGGTTCCTATGTTTCTATGTTAAAGGGATTGATTTCCGCATTTCCTTCAGGTGGACCATTGTGCGATGCGTGGGTCATGGCGGCCGTCGTTGGCGTTGATAAGGTCTCCTGGTCTTTTCAGAACATCTGTAAAAGATTTGGGTAACCCGAGGGTTTTTGTTCTGATCTGGGTGACGCCTGTGCATCCAAAGAGCACATGAGCTACGGTTTCCGCAGCCTCCATGTATTCCCTGCACAGATAACTACCCGTTATGCCTATTGTGTGAAAATGTTTGTTTAGCGAGCAGTGTCCCGTGATGGTCCCCGTCACCAGACGTAGGCCGTCCCGATCCAGGCGTAATAAACGCCTGGTTAGCTTGCCATCTAAGGATGGCATAGCTTCCCTTGACTGCCTGCACCCCGGTTTCGAGGTCCACCAGTTCTCCACTTGTATGTGGGTGAACCTACGTAACTGGTTGAAGGTCATGGGTACGATAGGTTCAGATCCACAGACTGACGTGCTGGATGCTCTCCTAGATAATTCGTCAGCTGCGTCGTTTCCTAGTAATCCGCTGTGTCCTTTTATCCATTGTAGTGTCTCTGTGTTGCGGTTAGATACCGTTACACGTTCTACTGCATTGTGACATTCTAGTGTTAGTCTCGAGATAAAATATTTTTTCCCTAAGGATTGGAGTACTGAGGCGCTGTCGGAGAGTACACCTTGTATAATGCCCACATAATTTGCCTGGTAGATGGTGTTGAACATTCCCAGTGGGCTGGATATATTTATGTTAAGGTCATGTGAAAAACTCCGACTCCGAGTCCAGAGTCGGTCTTTGATCCGTCTGTTTATACTCTCGTCTCTTTTGGGCCTGAACAATAACACTGTGAGTATTATGCTGTAGTGCTTTAGAAAGTAGTGTAGTTTTGGGGCTTTGTCACGGGGTGATGCCATCATAAGTTATGATCGCATCCTCCTTTATGCGTGTATGCTCGACTCTAGAAAGGTACCGGATATATAGAGCCTAAAGGCGGCCAGGGCCACCTCCTCCCACACGATGAGGTGTAGAGGCGGCAGTCCAAGCATTGCTTGTAGAGCGACAGTGGGTGTAGTTTGCATACTGCTAGTGATTGCTACACAAGCAAACCAAACCGCTGCAGTTTTTCAAAATCTCTTTGGGCTGTGCTCAGGTCCTGTCCTGGGCCACCAGACTATTGAGCCATATGTAATAATTGGTTGGATGACTGTGATGTATAGCCAGTAAGTAACCTTAGTAGTATGTTATTGGGCATTCTACCCCACCTTCCGTTCCATCGGCTCACTCCGTTTGCCTCGTCACTCTCACGACACAGGAGAGGAGTTTGCTTACTAGCATTAGCAATTAGGTTGAGAAGTTCTGTTACAGGTTTGAAAACAGATTCCAGTGCTTGTTTATTGTTAAACTCAGCATCTCTCATTTTTCGTACTTTTATTTTAACAGCTTCTGCCGCATCAACAACTTGTCGTTTCAATGATTTTTCCATATTGGTAAAATAGGTCGTAATTGATTTAGCGTCGTAAGGTAAATAATAAAGTCAGGCAGGCCTTATATATGTGTAGTTTCTTAGTCAAAGACTACAAGCGTATCAAATTTACTTCTAAACATCCATTGTTTTTGGAACAATCTTTAACATAATTGAAAGGTATACTCCATATTTTTGAACACATTTCACGAAATTCAATCCATGTCATGTCAGTGTTGACGTGTTCTTCATAAACATGTCTCATATTTCTTTCATCTTGTTTAAAAAGTACGATTAGGTTTGCGTTGTATCTTACTAACTGTTTAGGGATTTTACTATACGTTTGATTTAGATTAAAACAATCGATGAACTTGTGTATCCCCATAGCAAAATAATCACGCATACTACTTTGACTGCCTCGTTGATCTAGTGGTCGCAAGCGCTACTGCTGAGCATGAGGTCCTGGGTTCGATTCCCAGGTCGAACAAAGTGTTATTGGGTTTTTCTATTTGAAATTTCTCAGTAGCAGCTCGGGGTCTGGATTTGTGCCCGGTTGATGGCAATAGGCTCGCCCCCCTATTACATGGGACTTAAACATGACTGGCAAAATGTGGGTGTACCTGCTACAGGGACACCTCTGCCCAACCCTTCGGGGAAACAAGGCGTGATATTATATTATGTTACTATTTTGATTTTCAAAAGCAACATCATCAAATACAATTCAGTACTTGCTCATTTTCATGATATTTCTGAAATTAAATGCCTGATACTCGTTGCAAGAAGACTTTTTCTAAAAAATGTACTTGGGTTGTCGCAAGGTTTTCAAATAAACAAACATTTTGAAATCTTAAACCATTCTCGTGTATAAGAAGACCAATTAATAAATTAGTTTTTCCACAATTTGACGGCCCGCAAATAATACATCGTACCAATTTAGGTAATAATTCTCCATGGCGTAAACTGTCTCCTGAGAATGAACACAAAGTTTGTTTACATGTAACAATTGTGGTTGTTTTACAAAACTCATGATGACTGCTTGAAACGAGTTTATTATTAATGAGTCAATGAATGTATTACATTTACATTTATAACTCGTTCCATCGGGTGGAATAGGCACCGAACCAGTATTTTACTACGCTGGTCTCCACCTTCTGTTCCATCGAACGGAGTAGGCGCTGAAGTGGAATAGGCCCCGAACCAGTATTTCTCATTTTTATGTTATTGGGAATTCTACTCCACCAAGAGTGACGAGGTGAACGGAGTGAGCCGATGGAACGGAAGGTGGGGTAGAATGCCCAATAACATACTACTAATCTTGGGGCTAAGCCCCCAGTTTCTGCCAAGCAGTCGCTTTCACTGCCACAGGGATATACTGGCTTTTATAATGATGTAGTTGGTATGTTTTGCCCTATTCAGCTGTTTGTTTAAAAAGATGCCCAGATATTTGGTTTCAGTTGATAGGCTTAGGGTTATTCCAAAGAATCGTGGTAGTTGTAGCGTCGCTAATTTCCTCTTTTCTGTGAAGATTTAAGAATTGTAGGGGATATCACAACCGGACACGGCTGTTTCGGGAGGTTCCTGTTCAGGATAAGGCGGGAGGAAACGCCCGGGTGTCACCATTGTGTGGATCGCCCGGAGGACACGGTGGAGCATACGGTGGAGGTCTGCCCGGCTTGGGCGGAGCATCGCCGTGTCCTCGTGGAGGCGATTGGCGGCGGCGATCTCTCGCGTCCGGCCCTGGTTCAGGCCATGGCACGGAGCGAGAGGAAATGGGAGGCCGTCACCTCCTTTTGCGAAACAGTAATGCTCGCGAAGGAGGAGGCGGAACGCGTGAGGGAGAGGCAAACTTCGCGCCCTTACGCCCCTAATCGCTGCAGGAGGAGACGCCCTGGGCGCGGGCGTCGGGAATCGCAGGCCGATTTCCGGCCACCGTAGGCGCAGGCTTGCGAACGATGAGCAATGGGTAGCACGCCGTCTAATAAGGACCAGGGCCGGGTCGATGCCGCGTTGTGTTCCACGCATGCCTCAAAGAGATGTCAGCAGAACTGACGAGGTCCGTTAGGGCTGCCGCCTGCCGGGGTTGCGAAGAAGTCCGAAAGGGATATCGTGGCCCCCGGCAACATGGCAACTGAAGGAACACGGGTGGGTTTTAGTCAATAAGAGTCTGACACGCTCTCCCACTCCACCCAGAGCGGGAGAAGTTATTTGATAATTTCCCACCCAAAAAAAAAGGGGACATCACAGGCTTTTAAAATAATAACTTAAGGGAAGTCAACGCAGACAGGTGCGGTGCGTAACCGGTAGAACAATTTCCGTGAAGTTTTCACTATGAGCCTTTATGCTTGCATTATCAGTTATAATCATGATGATTAATTTGTTTTAGATAGATAGATAAATCGTTTATTTAGTGCACACAAAAGACAGCACAACATACAATAAGCACGATAAAATAATAACTAATTAGCTATTAGGATATAGCCGCAAGGTTATACAATATACAAACAAATAAAATAAAAAAAGGAAGAAAACAAGACATTTTGATGACACTATTGGCTATGACACGATGTAAAATAATGGATCAAAAACATAAAGAGTGCGGTGTGCGTCTCAAGGTTGCACCAAATGGGAGTCCAGCTCAGCATGTGCCAGGCACGACGTTGATATTCTGCTGAATTCCTGTTTTGTTATTCTTAGAGTAAGACGTAATATTGTATGTTTTTTCTGTAACGAATGATTTTTTTGCCACAATGACACTGGTTTTTCCACAGATTTGGGGTTTTTCTTTCAGCTATAACTTTTTTCCAGAATTATTTGAGATTAATTGACTTGCCCCCTATTACATGGGACTTAAACATAACTGGCGAAATGTGGGTGTACCTGCTACAGGTACACCACTGCCCAACCCTTCGGGGAAACAAGGCGTGATGTTATGTATGTATGTAATTGACTTGAAAGAGCTTTGCAACGACACACCTCCAGTCGTTATTGGTCCGTGGGGACATCCTGTCGCATCATACTTTGTGACCAAACTATTTCCTATATTGACCTATTAAATATCAAAATAAAGCTAAGAGCATATATCATCACATTTTGTTTTTATAAATATTAACATTTATCTAAACAGTATATTCAAGGCAATGGCACGTAAAATTTTATCGGAGAGGCAACCGGATGGCGAGTGGTAATCTGGGTCTTGAAGTGATACCGAACCTCCCCGTACCGTCCGAATGGACCCCAAATTGACGGGGGCGGAGATATGGGGGATGGGGACATAATTTTTTTTGACATGGCATTCAAAATTTAAGCTTTAATATGTGCAAGGAATTTGTGTGTATCAATGGCATCCGGTTGCCACCCCCCCAACATCGTTATAATTGAAATAATGTATATAATTCTTGAAACTCGTCACCGATGATTTATCACCGAAAATGAGGGTTAATTTTATCATAACCAGAGGGGGGTTTGGTATCACTTCAATACTCTGGGTATTAAAGTGATACTAAACCCCCCTCTCCACCACTCGCCATCCAGTTGCCTCTCCGATAAAATTTTACGTGCCATTGCTTTAACTGACAAAACATTGACTTATGTCAATGATTAATCGATGACAGTCGATCGATCGATCGATTTGTTGTCAATTAAATTCACATTCTTGAGTGCATTTTTTCAATATGAAATTAAAAAAAAAAAAAAAAATCACAAACCTACGTGGGCACTTATGAAACGTCAGAAGCTAGATGCACTAAATAAGGTGAAACTTGGTACTTACGTATGAAACTCATTGTTAGAGTGTATGGATAACATAGTAATTTGTAATTAGGAATACGAATTTGATTTTTCGATTTCTTACGTAGACATTCATGAATACAAAGTATCGCGACATATATAATGAGAAACCTCAAATTGGAGTTCTTAGCTTGTCGCGAGATTAAGTGAGATTGCTTGCTCGCTTGGCTCTATTAGTCGAGACTTTATTGCTCAATGAGACTGAAATTGAGCATTTTCAAGCCAACAGGCACGTTGCAGTAACCAATAGAGAGCACTATCTAACTTTCTCTGTATTTTCACAGATCCTTGCCTGATTCCAGTTAAAAAGAAACTACTAAAAAAATGTCCTAAGACACCAGTTGAACCGGAACCTGTTAAAAAAGTACCTTGCAGAGCTATTCCCTGTCTTTGTATAGAAAGAGTAAAAAATCCACCGGTATCATCTATCAAGAACGCTTTAGACGAACCACGGTTTCGCTGCGCGATTAAGCCGGTACTGCCTGGTTTTAAACGGTGTGTAGAAATACTAGAAGTAAGAAGACAAAAACCTGAATTGCCGTGGCCCCATTGCCCGCCACCCCCACCTCCACCTGAACCTCCAAAGCTTGATCCTTGCGAACAACGGGAAAAGAGAGAGAGAATTGCCGAATGCAAGAGAAGAATGAAAAGATATCTGGAATAATGGCGGATGACGATAAAGTTGGCTCTAATATTGACTCGATGATAAAGAATTTAATGGTTGAGATCGCCAAGGAGTCGGTTGAAGATATCAGAAAGCAAACACTTCTATCAGTAGCTCAAAAACTTGAGCTCTCCAATGAAGATAACCATGATATTGACAAAGAAATAACTGAACTAGAGACCCTTATAAAAAGGTTACAAGATGAAATAGTTGGAATGAGCGAAACAGCTAACAAACAATTACCATTAGATCCTGGTTCTTCTGTTATTGAAGAGAACAGTGATAGCTATAACGAAGCAAGCTACGTATCACATGAAAAAGAACTGGAAAGCTTTCCCATAATATCCAACGATGAAGACGGTATGTTGGAACAACAGGTAAAAATGTTTGGAGAGAATATTTCAAATATAATAAAAGCGTCTAACAACACAAACGAGCAGAAAGACGCTTTAGATAACGTCAGACGGAATTTCAGTGAGCTATGGAATGATCCAACAAAATCGAGTAAAAGTAATTTAGATCTCACTGAAAAACCAAGAGAAACTTTAAGTAGTAAGCTGTCGACGGCATTCAATTATTGCATCTCGTCATCATTAGAAAACAATAAACTAATGCAGATAAATAATATTCCAACAGAATCAATTAAATCTGGAAGTAATGACATTCCAATAGAGCAATCTGAGTATGTTTCTGAGTTTTGTGAAGGCGCATATCCAAACGATGGATATACTTTAAATGGTAACCGTGATGATGACAAGAAAATAAGTGCTGATAATAAACTCCCTGGAGACTCCGTTGACAATGATGATATTTCTGGAAGTGTTAATGAAGCGGTTGCTAACAATATTATAAATAACGTTCCTATACTTTTTAATGTCGAGAATTCTTACAATTTGCCTGACAATATTGAAAACGACCAACGAAACGAAACCAACACAACTGATCCAAAAGATACCATCATAAGTATACTAAAACCTGAAACTGTGGAAGCTGCCAAAATAACAATTATGAAAACATTGCAAAATATGATTTCTTCTGACAATACTGGCTCTCCTGAACCAAGTCAAGTAATTGCCCTGCCTACTGATACTCCCGAAATAATGCAAACGCAAAGTGTCACTCGTGAAAATACTACTCCAAAGGCAGACAGTATATTTAAAAGTTTCAATAGAAAAATTCGTAAAATTGTTGGTAGAGACAGTGAAAAATCTATTTCAATGGAAAACCATAAAAGTGAAGACTTGTCAGACAATGACTTTGAGAAAGAATTATGGAAAGCTTTTCCAAGAAGTAAGAGTGAGCCGAGCAAAAACTTTTACAATTCAGATGACGACTCTTCTATAATTGAGCTAAAAAACATGATTGCTTTAAGTCAAGACAGCCCTCAAAACGTTATCAAGGATGTTTCCGACACAATAAGTACAAACAATTCTATAATATCTAATTCTGAAACTAGCAATATCAAAGCGGCAGAAAGCTCTAATGAAATTATTAACATTGTGAAAACAATTATTCCTAAATTTGCTTATGATCTAATAATTGACGATACAGATAAATCAAAATCTGCTAATGAAAATCCCTCTGATAGTACCCCTATAACGGCATCGTTATCAACAAAAAGTCATCCAACAAGTAGAAACTTTTTTCGAATACACTTGGTGGAAAACAAAACAGTGGTAAACTCAAACAATAAAGAAATGCCTGCTAATACTTCTAATTCTTCTTCTACTCCTCAAACTCCATCTGATGTATCAAGAAAGAACCCTGAAGCAGATTCAACAAGCATAACTAGTAGTATTACTGCCGCATTACCCAAATTTTTCGGTATAAATCTTCAAACTGACCAACAACAACAAAACGTTATGAAAACCACTGACGAACAACAAGCAAACGTTATGAAAACCACTGACGAACAACAAGCAAACGTTATGAAAGCCGAGGTCAAAACTATTCAAGACGTTCAAGAAAACAAAGTGGAAACAGATGCTGCAGCAGAGGAGGATGAAGATGATGATGATGATGATGAAACCGACGAAAAAGAAGACGTTGAAGATGACGATGATAATACCTATGATGTAGACTAAATAAACTGAAATGAATATCTTCCGATTATTTGACAGTTTTATTTGTATTTTGTTGTGTTAACTGCCTCCTTGGTCTAGTGGTCGCAAGCGCTAATGCTGATTATAAGGTCCTGGGTTCGATTCCCGGGTCGGGCAATGTGTTATTGGGTTTTTCTATCTGAAATTTCTCAGTAACAGCTCGGAGTCTGGATTTGTGCCCGGTCGATGGCAATAGGCTCGCCCCCTATTACATGGGACTTAAACATAACTGGCGAAATGTGGGTGTACCTGCTATAGAAACACCTCTGCCCAACCCTTTGAGGAAACAAAGCATGATGTTATGTTGTGATGTTTTATTTGTAATTTTTAGGGTTCCGTACCTCAAAAGAAAAATACGGAACCCTTATAGGATCACTCGTGAGTCTGTCTGTCCGTCTATCACAGCCAATTTGCTCCGAATCTAATGGACCGATTAAGTTGAAATTTGGTACACATGTATTTTTGTGACCCAAACATTGACGTGTAACGTAAATAAATAACTTTTGAATATGGGGGTCAGTTTTCGGGGGCAAGTTTTGCAAACTATACTATGTGACATTTCAAATGAAAGGGCTTGTTGCGAGGATCTCAAATATATTTGATTTATAATTTTTAAATAAATACTTAAGAAAATTTATGAAAATTGATGACCAATGACCATTTCCGAAACTGCTGAGATATTTTTTTTTTTAATATGGTTCTTATTCCATAGATTACAGGAAAACCTATAAGAAGTCTATGGTCTTAAAATGACATCAATATTGTGCGTGCAAACTTACATTTGCAGTTGGAATGTATGGGAGAACATGTTTTTCAACTATTTTGGATAAATTCATCCCTACTACGGAACCCTTCATTATGCGTGGTCCGACATGCACTTGGCCGGTTTTGATATCAAAATTTTCCGCAAGGGTCGATCGAAGGTTTAGTACGCTTGCCGCAGTCAGTTCGTGGATGGGTGACCATTCTTTTTCATTTCGAGACCCCTCCGTGTCGCGGAAAGCACGTTAAGCCGTTGGCCCCGGCTGTCATTCGACATTCTTTGACAGTCGTTACGGGTCAGAAACCCAAAAGACACAACCAATCCAACCAAGGGCTATTGTTTTACCTAGTAACTAGGCTGTGGAGGTCAGATACAGCTTTAACAGCTGATATATCGACACCTGCTAGGTGTAACATTGTAACTAATATTTAGTTACTTTATAGGAGATCGCATCAAAGATTATAAAAATTATCTAAATTTTTTATTTTGCCATTTTTTTGTGTAAATTATTTCATCACCACTGCTCTCAAAACAGTGAAAGAAAACATCGTAAGGAAACCGGCATGTTCTAGAACCGAAAATTCGAAGACATGTGACATCTACCAACCCGCACTGGGCCCGCGTGGTGGATTACGGCCCACTCCCTCTCACAGAGAGGAGGCCTATGTCCCAGCAGTGGGAACATTATAGGCTGATGATGATGATGATAGTTGTACCTAAGGTTACGATGAAAGTTCATTTAATAAGAAATAATCAGTTCCAAGAATAAGAGTGTATCTTGAATTACAATGTTACATTAATAATGGCGAGCTTAAACAATGATGATGATGTGTAACTAAATATACCCTTTTACTAACTACAGTTGACCCTCACTTACATTGTTTTTACACTGCAGAAATCTGTACACAAAGGAATTTAGAAAGGGGTAACTGCAAAAAATATAGGCATTTTTTGTACAGCATGAATATGATTGTAACTTAAAATTGTCTAAAACTGAGTTACGATGTAATAATTCCTTGCAGGTGTCGATATGTAACGTAGAGTTACAGCTTTAAGGCCTCGAATCTTGCGGGCAGTGGGGCGGCGGCAGCGCGGCCACGCATAGTTTTATATGGAACCGCTCGCTCCCCGCGCCGCTGTTTTCGAGGCCAGTTACATATGAATCTATGCATTTTAACGCGCCGCTCCCGCGCTGCCACCGCCGCCCCGCTGCCCGTAAGATTCAAGGCAGGAATTGACGGAGTCCGCTAGGGCCAATGCCTGCCGGGGCTGCGAATATGGACCGAAAGGGACATCGTGGCGCAACAGGGCAACCGAAGGAACACGGGTGGGTTTTAGTCAGTAAGAGTCTGACATGCCCTCCCGCTCCACCCAGAGCGGGAGAAGTTATTTGATAATTTCCCAACCAAAAAAAAATAAGGCCTAATAGCTATATGTTAGCGGGCACGCCCTTTAGGCGGCCTGTCCACTGAAGCGGAGCGAGACAGCGGAGCGGAGAAATGTGCCAATATTAACCAATAGAATCTAAACTCAGCTTCAGAGCTCCGCTCCTTTTGGTTAATATTGGCACATTTCTCCGATCCGCTGCCTCACTCCGCTCCAGTGGACAGGCAGTCTTATGCCTGTAGACCTTTATTCGGGTATTAAGTTTTTAGTTTTTATTTTTGCTCAAGTATATAGATATCGATGTTTTTGTTTGTACATTGCACATTTGTGGCGTGTGCTAGCTGACATTATAGCAAATAATTTAATTTAATGTTTTGTTTTGCGTAATGTAAATTATTTTGCATACTATCATATAGAATCAAGTTTTTCGAACTGAACAGACAGTTGTGCTGCTGGAGAGTTTGTTGCGCCATTTCTTCTTCCCAGCTAAAGCACTAGGAAGTGGTGAAGGGCGGGCGTTTTGGGGGACTTTCTTATGTCATTTTGACGTTCGAAAAGTGCTGATTCTCAGCCTAGTTTGACTAAATGCCTTGAATTTAGATAGGCAGTCGCTCCATGTAAAATAGTCGTCATTGGGATAAGGCTCAGCCGATTGATTAATATCAAAAAGATGTTATTGTGGATTTTGTTGAAGTTTAAAACGAGACAGTTCAAATCCATTCCAACAATTTATTCACAATAACAGGTATAATTCCATACAAAATACATCATTTAAAATAGTATCCATTCTAAATAAACATTCACGATAAAACTTAAGCAAGCATTTATGACTAGAATTTACTCAAAATAATACCCATACATCTTTATATATTATAGTTTCATTTAGACACGTCTATATATTTATTAATAAATTAATTTATTTCATAGCAGAAAATATAGCAATATTTGTTTAAGGCGATTAAAAATGTTTTGGCACAATTTACTCTTCTATCCATAATAAATAAGGCACATAGCCACATGATTACAATATCTGTATACTATACATATTAAAATTTTCCATTTAAAATTTCACTCCTTACCACAAAATATTTTGAACCCCATAGGGGGAATTTCTAGAAAAAACACGGGACCATAGGCCGAAAGCTATTATTTACAAAATATTCTTCAAAAAATCAGTTTTTTGTCCTCCTGTGGCCCGAGGTGCTGTAGACCTGCAAGCCCAGGCGTGGGCAACAAACCCTAGCGGTAGTCAACCGGTAGGGTAACAACTAATCCAACTATATTTGTCGTGGAGTCTATTTTATCCTTGGCGGGGGCTGCATTGGGGGTTGGTGGAACGGATGGTATTGCCGAGACAATATGCTTTCCTGAAATAAAAAAATGGACATTCAGTACACACACGTAATAGGTAGTCTACCCTAATTGATGTGAAGTTTCAATCAAATGACTTACCACATCGTTGGGCCTGCTTTGGGCAGCTCCCATTCTTCTTTCTTGTAATATTATTTGATTGGCAGCGCTGTAAATATCGTTATATATTAGTTCATATTTTATTTTGTGCTTTTGGTTAGAAGTCGTGAGCCATCAGGGACCTACGACAAGGAGCTATCATTGGCACTATCTCTTTTCTCTCTCTTTCTCTAGGAGATATATCATAGTACGGCCTCAGTTCTGATGATAAGAAGCGATTATTTTGTTACGGTGAATAACCAATGGATAATCAAAGGTCAATATACTTAATCATAATTCTTCTTGTCTGTAGTCTGGATTTGTGCCCGGTTGATGGCAATAGGCTCGCCCCCTATTACATGGGACTTAAACATAACTGGCGAAATGTGGGTGTACCTACTACAGGTATACCTCTGCCCAACCCTTCGGGGAAACAAGGCGTGATGTTATGTATGTTAATTCTTCTTGTTTCTAAACTTTTGAAGTTTGGTTCTTGCCGAAAATCAAGCAGAATTTCATAAACACAGCGGATTCCAAGAGTGTTGAATTATTTATTTGGGACTCTCTTAGCTCCATTGTCTTTGTTCTTTCTAGCTTGCAGGAGTTATAGTGGTTAGGAATAAATTGGCATTGCTATGGTTGGGAACTTGGGATCGAGCAGAAGTTGAGGATTTTGGGTGGGAATGGAGTAGGAACAGGGGTTACCTTACACCCTTACATTCATGTTTCAGTGTGATATTCCTTGGCCGCGCCACAGTGAAATATAAAAAAATATGTTTCTAGAAATTGTTCCATAAAAGCACTACGGTACGTTTCATGAAAAATTAAAAATTAATAAATCTTTATTACTAGAAGAATGTGTACAGTAAATTTCCTTAAATACAGATTTCGTCTTATGTAATGTGCACTAAGGTATCAGTGACGGCCTGCCATTTCCTCTCGCTCCGTACCATGGCCTGAACCAGGGCCGAACGCGAGAGATCATCGCCGCCGATCGCCTCTACGAGGACACGGCGTTGCTCCGCCCAAGCCGGGCAGACCTCCACCGTATGCTCCACCGTGTCCTCAGGCCGATCCACACAATGGTGACACCCGGGTGTTTCCTCCCGCCTTATCCTAAACAGGAACCTCCCGAAGCAGCCGTGTCCGGTGAGGACCTGCGTCAGGCGGAAGGTAAGGACGCCGTGGCGTCTCTCAAGCCACTCCTCAAAGAGGGGTCTTATCGCCGCAATTGTGGCGTGCCCAAGCGCCAGACCCCTCAAAACAGACAATAATACATGTATTAGCCCAAAAGACATGCAAAAAGATGCATCAACGAATGATCTTAAAACAAACAAGAAAACTGAAATAATACAAAATGAGTTTGTGTGTCTTAGTGTGTGTGTATATGCGCGTGATTTTGTGTAAGCGTGTGTAGTGAAAGGTGTTTGGGTGTTGGGTAATGTAAATACGTTTAACGGAAAAAATGAGATGAGATGTCAGCAGAATTGACGGGGTCCGCTAGGGCCGATGCCTGCCGGGGGTTCGAAGAAAGCCGATAGGGAAATCGTGACCCCTGGCAACAGGGCAACCGAAGGAACACGGGTGGGTTTTAGTCAGTAAGAGTCTGACACGCCCTCCCGCTCCACCCAGAGCGGGAGAAGTTATTTGATAATTTCCCACCCAAAAAAAAAAAAAAAAAAAGGTGTCAAAGAAGTGCTTTAGCACTCGTACCCTATTACCCTGTAACACAAATGCCATCACCTTCCTCCGAACCAACTAGGATAGTTCTATAAACTTACAATTAAAATTTGAATAAATTCTTTTACAAACAAGGACATACAGAAAAAGAGTATGTGTGTGTGTGTTTATGTGTAATGTAGCGTGTGTGTGTTTGATAGTGTGTGTCTAGAAGTCCAGAATGTAAAAGTAAGTATACGTTGGTGAAAAAGTCTAGTGAACCCACTAATTGTATAAATCTCTCAGATTCTTCGTAGGCGAGACCTTTCAGCCAGTTACTAACAGAACTTACAGAAAAAAAATGTCAAAAAACGTTTTAATCACACGTAATATTTCACTGTGGCATAGCCAAGAGTATCACACAAGCAAGATATAGTACATACTAATTCCATGCACACAAGTTGCATAATGAAGTGTGTCAAAAATCAAGTGATTTTGAACTTCTGCCCCGCAGCAGTAGCGATAGCAGGGCTTCGGAATATCCTAAACAAAAAGAGAAATGCAAAAGTATATATCTCACGTATCCATCTCCTCCTGGGTGAGGTCGAGCGCCTCTTGCATCTCGCGCGAGGTGCTCTGGATGAAGTCCTTGTCACAGTACTTGCCGAGCCCCTGTTCCGTCAATACCTGGAAAAATGCCAAGGAATGGTTTATGATAGGCTACTGTTAAGGGTACCAACACCTCTCAGAGCAGTATTATTTTCATCTTACTTCAGTGTGGGAACGAGATGGATCCGTATAGCTCCATCTCTGTTCCAAGTTGCTTAATACTGCTCTAAGAGGTCGTGGTTGGCCCCATGTTATGATCCGTGCGACGAACTTGGTTTTTTTTATGAATTTAGTAGATACGACCGTGCAGTGCATTTATTTTGTAAAAGTAATAATAATGAACAAATAAAAATAGTAAGCTGTATGTGATCAGCTTTTTGAAAATAATGAAAAAAGAATAATGTTATAGTAACATTAAATAAAATACTTTTATTAAATTTTTTAGCTCTACTACAGAACTTGCATAACCAAAATAAAAAATAAAAATTGCAAAATTTATCAAACACTACAAAAATTATTTTACTAAAGCTAAGTATCAAATTCATTCGATCAAGATGCACGAACGGCTAGTCTATTACAAGAAATGAATTCTAATTAGGTTACTAAACTACAAAGGATACATCTAACTACATTTTACCTAAATAAATACCTAGGTAATGCCCCATGAGGTAGCTTGAAAAGACAAAATCGATTTAACATTATTATAGTCGCAATACTGCCGTTGGTCCCGGCTGTCATATTGATCTTTGACAGTCGTTACGGGTCAGATAAAAGCTCGGATGTCTGATAGCCAGTCAAATATGGAACACACCGGGTCACCGCCGCGGGCTGTCCCGCTTAATAGGTATTTTTGAAGTGAAAACTTCTTTAGGCGCGTTGGGCAATTTTGAGATGGGACTAAACCATTGATTTCGCGATACTGTGACGACACCAGCTTTTGACCATTAAAAAGACATCAACACGTTGATAACGGTGGTTCTGTTTTTTTTTCAAGTTTTCACTTCTGTCGGCACTCCCGGAGTGCCACTGTTTTTTGTATATATTTACACTGGCTGTTTATACACTCACAAGAGAGTAGCATTTTTTTAATCTGTGTTTTTATTTATAGTAAAAAAAATCTGAGTATCTAACTAAATTTTGTTCCATTTTTTTTAATTCGCAATGACTATGAGTCTTTACCATTTCCCGTTTCAAGAATATTTTTTTTTTGTTTACTCATCATTAAAATTTGATATCGATACCATCACGTGTGTAAAGTTTTGCCAGCTAATTTACTTTGACCTGTAAAACTATAAGAAGTAGAAGAAAACTAAAAGAATACTTACTCGAGTAATAAGATTCTCCGCTGGATTCTCTATGCAATAAGGCACGTCGTTGAGCGGTCTCGTCCTTTTGTCACGATCTGTAACACATTGAAATTGGAAAAATATAACATGGGTTTCTTATTTGCTGTTAATCAATGGTCCCTACTATAATATAGATAATGCCACCATGAAGACGCGTCCCACTCCGTACTGTGGCGCTACCACGATGTTTCCGATATTCAAATAAAAATCAAACACAATAGAAGCGACGGAGCAAGACCGTACGATTCGATTGACAACATCAATGGCCAATCTGAATAATGGTGCCGATTCCCTTGTTCACAAACTAAACTAAATTTAAGTTAAGTGCATCTTTTTCTTTCTATTTCATTAAGAAAAGGACAGAAGATACATTTTAGTTTAGTCCTGTCAAATTAATCAGCGCCTGTCACTACTCCATACAAGTTTAGACGTGATTAAAAACTTACCTACTAAAATTACGTCAATTTACGTCAAGCGCTGATTAATTTGACAGGACTAAACTAAAATTTATCTTCTGTCCTTTTCTTAATGAAATAGAAAGAAAAAGATGCACTGAACTTAAATTTAGTTTAGTTTGTGAACAAGGGAATCGGCACCAATGGCCGCCATTCAAAGTCAAGTACAACTTACAGTACAGTAATCGCGAAGTGGGGCGCGTTTTAGTGGACGGCACTTAACTATACAGTACAAATAATTATGTTCTTAATGTCCCTCGGCAAACCTCGTGTTTCGTCAGTCGTCGGATTTCTATCAATTGCCCTTTGCAGTTGGTGCAGACCGGACGCTCTCAATCGACTTGGAAGTATATAGAATTAATAATACTCCTATAACTTAATGTAATTTATTTTAAAAATGGTAATAAAGCTGCTAAAGTCGCAGGCACTACAAATACGAAAATAGTTTTACTGCTCTGTAAAGTTCACACGAAAATCAAAACAAAACAACAATAAAGTACTTAGTTCTGAATTCAAATTATTATACAAGATAAATCTAATAATTGATGGACATGGAAATTAGCATTCGTTTGTATTCGGAAATGCGATGATTCCCGAGAGACACTAAGAAAATAGAAATACTCTACAGCAGTACGACTGAAATATCAAATTTCAAGTTGTGTGAACTCTGGAGCTGTGAGTTCAGCAAAAAAATTTTTCGCCATTTTTTTAAGTCAATTAGCAATCGCGAGCCACAATTCCCTTGATGTCTCCTCATACGATCCTAGGTGTTTTGATTATTGGCCAATGACCATTATACAGGGTGGCAGGGACGTCGACGCGAAAACTGTTACCATGGACTCAGTACATGTTTCTGAACCTAAAGATGAAAACTGTCGGTTATTTAAAAAAAATACTGCTTTTCCATACATTTTGACCGCGTAGGTATTGCAGTTTTCTATGAAACAGCTGTTTTTTTTTTATCATCCGACGAAAAATTTCAACGCCCCTGCGTTGAGACCAGGCCCGGGTCGACGGCGCATTGTGTTCCACGCGCGCCTCAAAGAGATGTCAGCAGAATTGACGGGGTCCGCTAGGGCCGATGCCTGTCGGGGTTGCGAAGAAGTCCGAACCCGATCGTGGCCCCCGGCAACATGGCAACTGAAGGAACATGGGTGGGTTTTAGTCAGTAAGAGTCTGACACGCTCTCCCGTTCCGCCTAGAGCGGGAGAAGTTATTTGATAATTTCCAGGCCAAAAAAAAAAGTGTCTTCAGAATCATGTACCTACTGAATCCATGGTAATGGTTTTCGCATCGATGTCCCTGCCACTCTGTACGTTCTTTTCTTTTTCTTTCCTACAACATGTTGTCCCTGATTGAAATACTGGTATTCAGCTGCATCCGGTTAGACTAGAAGCCGACCCCAACTTAGAAGGGAAAAGGCTAAGAAGATTGAACATGTTGACCCTGTGCATTACAATCATGAACATTCACAATCTGTTGTACTTATTCATAATCAATTAGATCAATAAAAAACTATTATCAAAGGTAAAAGGTTTCATGCACAAACAGGCATTCAAGATAAATAGTTCTCAGTGCATCATAAATCATCCTGGAGAGTTTCAGCACCGGCTTACCGTGTTTAGGTAATTCCTAACAGAAGTAGCGTACAACGATAGAAACAATCAATAATCGCTTTTTGCCGAAAATTACATGCAACAAATTGTTATTATGAACAGTAATAAGATTAAAAATCAATAAATAGCTATACAATCACAACACACTAAAACGGACTTACAGTTCTTTCTCATAGTCTGCATTAAATCGTTGGACGTTTTTCTGCGAATATTATTTTTAGTTATTCTTTTATAATAAATAAAATATTATACAGACGCAGTTTTAACAAGAAACCCAATTAAAAGTGTACTAACGCCATCTGTCTTGAAATCTTTGAACGTTGTTGTAGTCGAACTAGATAGCGTTTGTGTTGATAGTTTCTATACTTTAATAACAGATGGCGCTTATTAAAAGTAATACGGTAATTTTATTTTTACATGCTTTATTAGATTTGAGAAGTGTTCTGTATAACATTTTTGAACATTATTTTAATGTGCCATGATTTAGGACAAAATTAAAACATTGATCACGACACAGAATAAACGTAAAACTATAAGAAGCTATTGCGTTTGGTACGACAAATACAAGTTAATTAAAATAATAAAATGATGACTTACTCGATTGCTTTGAATATCTTTTCGGAGTCCTTGCCGTGAAGAAGAGGCTGCATCGCGATCTCCTCGTCACTTTGATTGCCATCTTCATGTTTTCTAGAAATAATTTAAAAAAGGTAAGATGATAAAGATTTTAATGTCAAAAAAGTGTTAAACAAAATAATTACTGTGGATACTTACATTTCGTCCTCAGGTATTTGGCCATCCATGCCAAGTTCTCTTCTCATCATTGTACTCAGCGATTGACCATCTTTGTCAACTAAAACGGAAACGTAATCAAAAGTTAAGTTACACACTTATTCCTGGGTTTTGGAACATAAATGTCCCATTTTTGTTAAGTGAAATCAGGTCCATTTTTTTGTATTGTGTGGATATTGGATATGCGGCTTGGCATCAAACAAACGAGATTGCAGTTACCAACCTACACGAGCCTCTAGAAATTTGTGGGGAGCACCTTGAGCGCTCAATGCGACTACAAGAAGGTACCTACGCATCAGATTTTTTTTCTACCATATGTACGATGGGCTGCATCAATTGGGTACCCCAGTTGTATTCAAATTTTAATACAACTGGGGTACCCAATTGATGCAGCCCACTGTACCTATGAGTACTTAGGTCTAGTACCCAACTCTTACACCCTTTCCAATCACACAACTTCCTGCACAATAAGAACTTACCACCATTGATATTGACAGTAGGAGACGGCAAGTTCTGCATGGCAGCTCGTCTGTCTCTTCCGTAGAAGCTTTCTCGTCCATGCTTCTTTAAACTGGTCCACACTGCGCCGAACAAGGTGTGGTTACGCTGGAATATGAAAAAATAATTATATATTTTCAGCAACTTAAACAAAATATAACTAACAGTATGTTGACTTTGATTGGTGTATCGAAGAGAGTATCCCATCCAAACTTGTGTATTTTTGCCAGCTCAGCTCTACAACTGGTTTCTACTCGATCAAGGCAATGTTAAATAATATGCTAACTACTGAGCAGAGAACCACTAAGTACCTAATGTTTGTTACCTACATTATATCGTGTCTTTTCACCGTTTCTGTCTCACTTGCTAAGGAATCATGATTCGGTTAATCAAAAACCGTAAAGTACCCCAAAACTGAAACTTTATGGAGTGTTTCACTTACCCTATGCATAGGCTCCACGACCTCTCCAACGCACTCGTTCAGGTTGCCAGATATAGCTCTCTTGAGCTCAGGTCCAGCTTCATGCAGCGTCCTCAACCCAGCTTGTAACGTCATCTGGTTGTTCTGCAGGGATGCTGCAGCGGCTTGCTCCTTGCGCTTTCTGAATCTGTTTGTTTGTCGACGGGGAAGCATTGAAATCTTTTGCAGTGGAGTCAATGTTAGTAGTCTTTATTTCATTGTGTGTGAGAACTATTTTGTTGCTTTTTTTTGTGTCTTTGTCTAAAAACGTATTTGCACACACAACACAGCAATCTCCAATCTTTATTTACATCCAGAAACCGAGTTTTCTGTCTAAGAAACTATTTTCATTAAATCTAGCAAAACACTAATTAAACTTTTGTTTGTAAGTGTGAAGGAATCAAACACAAAAATGGTGATTTGTGGTTAAAATCCCAAACTTGTCCAAACATGTCTTCTCTGTGCCACGAACTTACAACCATTTGCCTAAAATTATTTCACTTCATGTTAAAAAGCCAATTTATTTAGCTCTCACCTTTTCCATGCGTTTATACAAACATCTGACAAAAACACAAAAATTAAACCAACTCCACTCAAAAAAGGTCAGAAAAAAGGTATAAATGAAGACTGTGCGTTTTAAGCAAGTGATTGTAAATACACAAGTTATTACACGGAGGAAACATGCTTGGGAGAACTCGAAAAAAATATGTCGCTAAAATTATCATGCTGCCAAAAAATAAATTTGGGAAATGCATTGGACTTGACGATAAAGAACACCTTATAAAAGGCGGAGAAGCTGAAATCAATAAAAATGTCTTGAGAATCATACAATCATCGAGACATACTCTAGTCTAGAACCAAAAAAACTAAACACAGTGTTAGATAGAATCGAATGGTTTCTAATCAGATCTTAAATGATCGTATGAGTCTAAAATCCCAAATTAAAACAAAAGAACGTCATGAACAAAACTTCAGAAAAAAATCTATCAAGCGACCCCCTTGGCATTAAAACTAGTAATTTTGCCAAGAAAGCAAGCATAAATACAGCATTTGTAAAAAAATCTTCGAATGTTGCTTAGTACTCGTGAATCGACTTACGCATGGTTCCTATAAAAATAAAAATGTTGATGTTAATGATTGTGCTTACAACGAAAATAAATTGGTTTAATTGAATGTGAGAGATGAGGTGACCCCTGTTATAGTGAGCGATTTTGATGACATAACTGATAAATACACCAATTGCTATTCGCTAACCGTTATAGTTATATATTAAATAGATTAAATCAGGCAATAATGGCTCATGGATATTGCTGAAAAGGGATTTTTTTTTTCATTTTTATAATATTTTACAAGTAAACTCCATCTTGAGGGTTTCAATTTGGATCTCCTTAAAACATATGATCAGATTTAATTAGGTGGGTTTAATCTCTTATTATTCCATTTAATCCAAGTTTGGATGTACAAGCTGATATCCGATTCGATATAGAGTAGTAGGTAATATCACAAAATATACTTCCAAAGTAATTTTGAAAATTTAAGTCAAATTAACATTTTAGTGTATCTAGACGACATACTACTATACAATAATAAGTTTCAATCTACTCTCAAGGTGAGCACCACACACTGACCTTCTAAAATAGTCCTGTATAAGGAATGTGGCATAGAACTTTCCTACGGTGATCTCGTTGGGGTCTCCCGGTGGTGGCACCACTTGGTCCAGGAGTTTAGGAGATGTGCGTTTCCAAACCTTCTTGATTATTGCTCGAAGCTCCGTGTTACATTCGTCGATTACACCTAGATTAAAGGAAAACTTTTGTAGTCTTAGCAACTGTAGGATTATCTAGCAAGGCAGTGTTGGTACTTCCCAGTTTTAAAATATTTACATACGACTTTATTTTAACCTTTCTTCCATTATTTTTTGTTGAGTCTTTTTTATCAAGTTAGTCTTGATAGGATCACAATATTCTACGTTTTAGTTTTATTCTGGATTTGGCATCCGATCACAATATGCGAAAGTTGTAGTTGTCATCTTGAACACATTAAAAAGTTAAATAGGTTTACAAACCTGTAGTTTTTATCTGCAGCTGCGTCCGAACCACAGCGAATAAAGTAGCGTTGAAATTAACAGTACCATCAGAATTGAGCGGCATGTTCATAGACACTAGACGTTTGCATGCTGTTCGATGTGGACAGAGCTTGCCGAAACCTAGGAAAAACAAAAAACAAATGGAATAGTTGTCAATGACGAAACAGTGAATACTGAGCAATACAAGATAACGATGTAGATGTAGATGCACATGCTGCACCGTTACAAAATAAACTATAGTAACAACAAGGGAAGAACAACAATTTAAAAAGAATATTCAACCAACAAACCGTGTTGCATTCAACGGGTGACTTTATTATATTGCAACAGACGAATTGATGGAAGATTCAAAATCAAACTTGTTAAATGTATATAGAATGGAGCTTTACCAAGTGGTGGACTAATTTTCCTTAGCAGTGTCACAACGTCCAAATGCTTGATCCTTCCTTTCGCGTCTGGATCGTATTCACTCCATAATCTGTAACAATTTAATCATTCATAAAAAATTATTTGAAACCAATACCCTTGATTACCAACACAAATGCATGTATCGAAATCACCATCAGTATCATTGGCAGCCTGGTTCCATCCACTGCTTAGTATTGGCCTTCCTCTAAGAAATTTGGTAAATTAGTTAAGTAAGTATATGTTCTTACCTAACAAACTCATCAAGATGATGGGGTCCCAAAATAGACCAATCCCTGGTAAGGTAGTCGAAGTTGTCCATGATGACAGCGACGAATAAGTTGATGATCTGTAAACACGAATTTCAACTTGCTTTTGTTAGTGTCTAACACTTCCCCCTAACCAGGTAGATACATTTTTAATCAAATTGATAACAAACTCAACTATTTACACTAGGTACTAAATTAAAAGACTAACGAACCAACTATACCAATAAATACAAAAACAATAGGACAATTAAGCGTCGAAGTATTTGTCCGCATCGCTGTCATCCGGAATCGTGCCCAGAACACTATTTGCATTGCCACGTTGAATGGCAATGCTAATTCTTTGGCCAAAGAACGAGCCAGCCACGTGAAGTATCATAACAAACTTAAATTGTCCGTATATTCAAATCACAACAGTTACTGTGAATCTTTGGCAGTAGTATGAAATTGCATATAAATCCACACAACTTTCAATAAACACACGTATACGTACGCTATAACACGTCAAATTGACGTAGGGTGTCAATTTCCGTAGCAATGAACGGCCTTGACTCTACCTACTTATGAATGTACATGAAACAACAGAATGTATGATCTTTTTTCACTTAACACATGGAGATTCATAAAAAGTTTATCGCGCAGATATTGAGTGACAGAGACGCCACTCTACTGGCGAACTTTTTCAATAACTCAATGTGCCGTAACGGCCGGGTAAATGTAAATTCTTCCTCAAATGTGCAATAACGGCCGGGTAACTTGTAGGTTCTTCCTCAAATGTGCCATAACGGCTGGGTAAGTGTGGGTTCTTCCTCAAATGTGCCATAACGGCTGGGTAACTGCAGGTTCTTCCGCAAATGCTAAAATTGCATAAAAAATCCAGCTCTAAGGCCCACTTGGACCACAAATCACTAAAATCATTCTGTTTCTGTCAACTGTTTGAAGATGGCAGAGACAGAATGATGTTTGAAATATGTTTACCGTTTTTCCACCTATTTTAGGGTCAGCTTCCGGTGTAATCGGATGCAGCTGGGATTTTACATGAAGCGACTGCTTATCTGACCTCCACAACCCAGTTACTAGGTAACCCCAACCCCTTGGCAAGACTGGTTGTCAGACTTTCGGGCTTCTGACTACCCTCTTGGTACGTTATGGGTGGTCACCCATACACGGACCGGCCTCAGCAAGCGTTGCTTAGCCTTGTAGATCAACACGTGTGGCTGTTAATATTTTAGCCACTCTTGTAGTGCAAATGAGCCTAAATCATGAAATCTTACCAAGAAAGTACAGAGCAGTGAGAACGAGATGAAGTAGGGAAAAGCCATCCAAGTGCCGCAGTTCTCGTTGTCGGGTTCCATATCAACGTCGTACCGGTCCGGTTTGATGCAGTGCAGCGGCTGGCCGGGACGCTCGTCTATATTCGGGGATAGCGCCATCATTATGTCTTGCCAGGCTTCTCCTGAAATTTTCGGGAAAAAATATGAGTAAACATTCAAAGAGAATTAAGGTAGTATTTTTTTCTCAAAAATGCTAGGAAATTCGAGCATTATTTTAACAACCTTTTTGGAGATAAATCGAAAATGCTGTTTTAGTCAAATACGTACGAACAGCGGCCGGCAATGTATGTAGTATGAATATCCATCTCTGTCATATTTAGCGGCCGAATAAATTACTATGAAATCATTATCAGAAGGCCAATTCTCGTACTTAAAAACACTTTCAAGTCGCAATCTGTCAAACTTGTCAAAAATTTTGGTAAATTGATTGTATTTTTGGCAGATTGCTAATGAGATTAGAATGCGAAATTACAAGAATTGCCTCTCTGAACTATGTAATTTAAAAATGGAACGAACTTTTTACTTCGAAGCATGGCAACCAAGGAGGTAACTTATCAAAGATATTATTTAAATTTCGAACTGGCTTGCAAATAGAGCTGTTAAAAGCAAAAAAGAAAAAAATACCACATTAGCGCGTGTTTTTTTTTTCTACATTTATTATAGAATTTATAATTTTAAAGTTAGAATTTCAGACTGCAGCATTATTTGAGAAAAGTATTATACAAACCTTGGCCACAACCAGGCATTGATGGACTCACGTACGTATCACGTTCGTCCATCAATACCTCTTTTGCTGGCCGCTGCAGTAATGTACTATAAATATCTTTGCTTATATTGCTATTGCCTTTTATGCCATACAAAATTTATCCGGTTGGACCCAAGAGTTTTATTACAAAAAATTGAATCCTAGTGTGACCTTAGGATGAAACGAATCGGACTATGAAAGTGCACCTGCGCCCGCGCACACACGCGTCTTTCCATTCTAAACAAGGCCAGAACGCAAGGGTGTGAAACTAATCGCGTATAGATTGGAAATCACTTTTTTACCAAGGTCTTCCAATCTATACAAGAGAAGTACGCAAATACTCGCGTATACTTCGTTGTGACCAAATTAACTACCTCATTCCATAGTATGCAGTGCCAGTACGTATACGGACTAATCGAGTTTAGATTGCGAGAAATTGTGAACTGGTAACCAACTTGTTTGCAACGTAATGCACCTTGCGCTAATATTAAATAGCCTGCCTGGCTGCGAGTAACTTGGAAGAAGCTCTCGCTCGGCTCGTGCGCCGTAGTTCACAGTTCTAACCTAACCTAAGCCATTTTACCCAGTTCACACTTCTGTTGTTTTCTTTTTTTATAGACTTTATCTTTAAAACTCTTATAAGTGATGTAGTATAGTTTGAAACCAAGACGCGCTCGTCCACGTTACAAACTATACACCAGCAATACGCAAAATTTGTGTATACATTGTAATCACAGATTTAAAATAACATTACAATGTATACGCGAGCAATTTCTTATGGCTGCGTTCTGGCCTTGTATAGATTGGAAATACACCACGCACTCACTTGTGCAATATACTTAATTTTCTCCCGCGTCGATGGCTGATTTCCGCTGAGATTGGCTGTTATGGCCGAAATTTTGTTTGGAGGACTATAAACACTTTAGGAGCATAGATCCTCACATTTTTTTCTGTTTGTATGGATTAGTTTGTGTGTATTATCGCTCCGTCAGTCACGGAACTGTTTTAGATAATGAAGTTGGCCGAGAGCGAAGACGAATTAGCGGCCTGCACTGCTCCCCCGTCTCGCCGCGCGCCTTCCTAAGGCGCGGTACAGCGGTATTGGTCAAAATATAGTACAAGTAATGAGGGACTTACAAAGTATGCATTACATGGTGTAGGTACAATAAATTGTTGGGTTTATCGCTGCTCTCCTAGCTAGATCACTAAGTAATCTGTACTGTATGTACTCACCTGTAGCCGATCTGAACAGCACCATAAGAGCTCCTCCAAATGTCTTGAAGTTATTGTTGCTACTGATCACGTCTCCATCAGGGAAGATTTTACCGAAGAGCTAAAAAGTCAATAATTTAAAAAGGGGTTAAATATAATGACCACCATAAAATGCTTTGATACCCTTAGTTCTTTTACCAAAAATAAATACTTGACACCAGAAAAATAAAGTCTAAAATTACAATAGTACTAGCTATTTTAGTCACGACTGCACTTCAAATTGTATTCGAACACCAAATGTAGTAAATGATCACCAAATCTTAGCGAGCAAATTAATGCGCTATTTCTGCCTAAATAAACCACTGTGATTGCCATAAAATGTAGGCTTATTACCAAATAAATTATTATGATGCCATGTTATGTCTCTGGCTTGCAATCCCCTCCCACCGCAATTAAACCTACATAATTAAAAAAAGGATTATTGAAATTGTAAGAGTTTAATTTTTATCTTAGGCATATCATTTGGTTGAATAAACGAAACGCTCAAGAAATTATTTTTTTGTTAGTGGTTAATCAATTTGGAGAAAAAAGGTTAGGAGCTTATTTACTATGCTTGGCAAAATATTTTTTTTGCTGAGGGTAATTTACTTTAATCGGATAACGAGATTTTATTTTGTTGCATGTCTTTTTATATTGAAATGTGGTTAATAATTTGGTGTTCATTAACTACTTTTGGATTAATAATGATTTATTTGAAGTAATTTTGCTTAAATCGGATAGCGAGAACTTTGGTTATAATTTTACATTAAAATGCGGGTTTAATTTTGGTGATCATTTACTATTTTTGTCTGTTATATGTTACTATATCTGGTGGTAAGTTAAACATAAGCCATTTCAAAATTTGTGTTGTTTTGAAAGAATGAAAAGTTATATTGAACCAATAAAGTTGTTGTCAAGATTTGTAACAGGTTTTGATCAAACAATCACATTAGATATAATTGTATTTATTTACTTTTCATTTGCACTAAAGACAACAATTTTATGTCCTGTAAATCACTGTCCATTCCAAAATTGCCTGGCCAGGAATAAATCGCAGCGATAAAGCCGCCCATAGTGTGGTTTGTAGTGTATTTTTTTTGTAATATATTAATTGGTGTACAATAAATAAAATAGATTTGACTGATCAGTTCTGAACAGGTTTTCGGAAACTATCCTAACAAGAAATACAGAACACAATAATCTATACTAATAATCACACTAATATTATAAAGGCGAAAGTTTGTGAGTGTGTGTATATGTTTGTCTCTTCTTCACGCAAAAACTACTTTTTGGATAAAATTTGGCACACAGATAATTTATAACCTGGATTAACACATAATACTTTTCATCCCGATATTCCCACGGGATCAAGACTTCTGCTGGTGAAGCCGCGGGGCGCAGCTAGTAATATATAAAGCTGAAAAGTTTGTTTGCTTGAACGCGCTAATCTCAGGAACTACTGGTCCGATTTGAAAAATTCTTTCAGTGTTAGATAGCTCATTTATCGAGGGAAGGCTATAGGCTATATATCATCACGCTAAGGCAAATAAAAGCGGAGCACCAAAGTAACTATTCCACGCGGACGAAGTTGCGGGCAGAAGCTAGTTATTTATATATTCGAGTAATCGCGCGACCGACGCGACGGACGATTGCTTTCTATTAGTACAGTACCCTAATATAGGGTTGCCATCCCCAAATTTTGAAAATGAGGATTAGTAGGTCACAAAACCAGGACATTTCGAAATAAAAAAACTTTTAACAAAAAAAAACAACCGACTTCAAAAAAAAACACTACAAAGTGAAAAATAACTTTAATTTCGGAAGTCGGTGTCTTTGGTTTTGAATTTTCGTTCTTTGTCACCGACTTCTGAAATTAAAGTTATTTTTCACTTTGTAGTGTTTTTTTTTGAAGTCGGTTGTTTTTTTTTGTAAAAAGTTTTTATTTTTCACTTTTTAGTTGTGGTACCTACCCCACACAAATTCGAATACCACTACCTGCTATTTAAATAACAGTGACAAGAAGTTATCATATCATCTACATACTAAGTGGGAAAAAATACGTATAATTGAAGCTAACTCAAAAACTACCCAAGCAAAGTTAATAAAATTTATATGGGGCCACCTCTGAAGTATGATCTACCAAACAAAAAAAGAATCATCAAAATATATTCATAATTGGCGGAGTAATCGCGTAACAAACATACAAAAAAAAAAAAAACATACAGACGAATTGAGAACCTCCTCCTTTTGGAAGTCGGTTAAAAACAGGACACAGTACCGCATTTTACTCGTATGAGCGGCAATGTAAACAGGTTCAATGAAACTCAATTATGTATTTACTTTAATTAAACTTTGAATGAAAGTTTCTTCTAAAATTTAAAAAATATGTATTATGAAATGAAATAAAGAATGAATACATAACTTTAGTACTGTAGATATAACATTATTTTTTGCCTTATCATAAATAACTAATTATTTATTCTTATTGAACTTTATTATATTTTTCAACTCCAACAAAAGCGGGGCGCGGGGTATTGGGCCGACCGATAAACGTAAGGTTGAAGGCGAAATTTAAAATACAGAACTTTACCAGGATGCTTTAAAAAACTCAGGAGGATATTTAAAAACTATCCAGGATACTCCAGGACATCCCAAAAAGCAGGATATGTCCTGGGAAAACAGGACGGTTGGCAACCCTACCCCAATAAATTCTACATTCGTGTCATAATGGTTCACAATGAATTGTTTTATAGTAGAATGTGGTCACCTGTTCCGCAATAACTGTGGCCAAATTGATATGGAAGTTTTCTCTGGTGGTTGGTCAGGTTCTTTTTTTTTTTTTTGTAAATATTTAAGAGGGTTTATCCTAAAAGTTGTCAAATATTTACCCGTTTTGATTAATTTGGCAATATACTGTATGGAATTAAGAAATGTGGCTAACTAGGAAACTAAAATATTGATAATGATTAATATCGTAACACCGAATATTTAGTTTTAGATGTAAAAAAGTATTTGAAAACTTTCCAAAAGCCTTTTTACACCTAAAACGGTTACAACATCAAATTCAGTGTTATAATTGCAATTCATTATTAATATTCTAGTTCGGTAGTTACCCACGTTTCTTATTTCCATACAGTAATATTGCCAAATTAATCAAAACAGCGAAATATTTGACATCTATTTGCGACGTTGCCCACTTTCAGAATAAACGCTCTTAAGAGTGGTCATTACCTGCATCCCAACAACAGCATAAATGAAGAACAGAAGCACAATCAACAGTGCAACATAGGGCAGTGCTTGGAAGGACTTGATGAATGTCCACAGAAGGGTCCTGATTCTCTCTCCTCTGGACAGCAGCTTGATCAAACGCATGGCTCGGAAGAGACGGAAGAATGTTATGTATTTGAGGAGGTTGGAACCCTGGAACAGAATGTTATGTTGCTTAGAACTCTGGTTAGAAGAAACAATTACTGTTGTAAAGTGATCGTACAGGGCCCGAGCGTTGATTACGTCGAGCTTTATTACTTCTATAGGCGCGTTGGGCATTTTTGAGATGGTACTAAATCATTGATTTCGCGACCTGTTACCGACACCGTGGAGTAAAAGACATCAACGCGTTGATTACCGCGGTGCGTGGAGTAAAAGACATTAACGCATTGATTACCGCGGTGCCGATTTTTTTTCAAGTTTTCACTTCTGTCGGCACTCCCGGAGTGCCACTGTTTTTTTTATTTTATTTTTATAAATAAGTAACAAAACAATACATAAACAGAAACATCACATAAACCTTAAAAGGTTATTGTGGATGTTGAAACAAATTAAACTAACGAAATATAATAATTTATGGTTAAAACATAGTTTATAAAACATTGTGATTAGTTCGTAAATAATAACAAAAAAAATCCGGCCAAGTGCGTGTCGGACCACGCTCAAAGAAGGGTTCCGTAGTTGGGATGAATTGATCCCAAAAACAAACTTAACTTTGTAGTTGAGAAACATGTTCTCCGATACACCGAAATACGTCACGTTAAATCTCCAACTAAAACTACAAATTAACAATTTTAGGACATTTTCCTTTACTTGTGCTGTGAGACCTTGCTTCCTGCCAAATTTCATGATTCTAGGTCAACGAGAAGTACCCTGTAGGTTTTGATTTATTTGAGAGTATCAAAATATGTCACAAAAATAGCCGTATTTTTTTTCCCTGACTTAGAAGCTTGATTTTTTTAGAGCTTCAAGGGAATATAGATCGAACTATCAATCGACTTACGAGTTGTAGGTCATAAGATTTAATCCAAACAGGCGCTTTACTTTGTGTAAATCATTTCATCACCACTGCTTTCAAAACGGTGAAGGAAAACACCGTGAGGAAACTGGCATGTGATGTCCTAAAACCAAAAATTCGAAGACATATGACATCCGCCAACCCGCACTGGGCCCGCGTGGCGGATTACCCACTCCCTCTCACCGAGAGGAGACCTGTGTCCCAGCAGTGGGAACATTATAGGAACGTCGTAGGACAGATTTTTTATTTTTTGGATGAGATGTTATCAAATAACTTCTCCCACTCTGGGCGGAGCGGGATGGCGTGTCAGACTCTTACTGAATAAAACCCACCCGTGTTCCCTCGGTTGCCTGTATTTTGCCCGAGCTTCGGCAGGCATCGGCCCTAGCGGATCCCTTCAGTTGTGCTGGCATCTCTTTGAGGCGCGCGTGGAACACAACGCGCCGTCGACCCGGGCCTGGTCCTTATCGGACGGCCAGCTACCCATTGCTCACAGTCCGCAAGCCCGCGCCTACGGTGGCCGGGAATCGGCCTGTGATTGACGCCTGGGGGGGAGCCTGCCCTATGACGGCCTTGCCATAAACATGAAAGTCAGAACTATCTCTTACTTTCTCTACAGCTATTTAAAAAAAAATACTCTTCTAAAAGTTAACTAACCTCTTTAGGAGTAGGAGCAGTAGTAGCAGCTTTACCAAGGTGCTCTGCTATCCCGATAAACTGTAATAGAATTTTATTTTAATACATATTTCTTCAACTATGCATTAACAAAGGAGATGTCCGCTTTTTGTAGGGACGTGGTTTATTCCGAGAAAAATCTAACCAGCATCAAACTACATCTAAATAAAAACGACAAAATATGGAACTAGGAACCACTGAAATAATATTTTTAGACCCCTCCATTTATGAGAAAAATTATAAACTATTTAAGTACAAATATTTTATTTATTGATGGCAACTATGACAAATAAGATATAAATTGACACATGGTTCTGTCATTACTGTCAATCAATTGACAGTGATGACAGTAACATGTGTCAATTTTGACAAGTTTACTATTTGAATATATCAATATGACATAAATTGACACATAGTAATGTCATCACTGTCAATGAATTGACAGTAATGACAGTAACATGTGTCAATTTTGACAAGTTTACTATTTTATGGGGTGTGTTCACTATATTATCCTAGATAATTAGAAAGGTTTGTTCGTTTTAGGAGTAAATTCTTACTAAAATAAAAAAGATTTTTCTCAAAATTGGAGGTCTTTAAAAATGTATGATATATGTAGTTAGAACCACTAGTTTTTGGGATGTCTATTTAAATATATTTAACATATCCTGGTTAGAATTATTGAATAATAAAAAACCATTTTAGGACATGTCCTTTACTGAAGGTATTTCAATATACGAGTAGCTACTCACCGATTGCGATGGTTTGTTCTCGTTGACCTGGGTTACTACAATATCTATAATACTACCGACTACTAGGATGAAATCGGTTGTATTCCATGCGTCTCCGAAGTAATTCTGGAAAATTATAAAAAGTGGTTTTCTTCATTGCTAGACTGTATTGTCAATTTTTTTTTTAATTCATATTATTTTACAAGTAACAAATTGTATATATGTAAATGACTGACAAAAACTTCAGTATTACTTTTTTTTTCAAACTTAAACTCAAATTCAAAGCATTTATTTCAATTAAACTATTTACAGGCAGTTTTGAACTGTCAAAGAGTCGCTCAGTTAGTCAGAAAGTTGAAGCTAGTTGCCCATTCCAAAACATAGATCTCTATGGAGAAGAACAGGCAAGAAACTCCAAGGACATTCTTTTAAATATAGATATTACAAAATCCTGGGTACATTATTCTTGCTGCTTCTATATGTGAGAACAATGTCCAAAAAAAATAAGCCCTGGCAGATAAAAGCTTTGAAAACGGTTGAAAGCTGTTTTTGATACAAGAAGAAAACTCTCACCTTAAATCTAAATGCAGCAAGCTTGAACACAAACTCCAGCATGAAAACCGTAGTCAACATCATATTGATGTAATCAAGGACCTGAGAAAAAGAATTCATAAAAAATTACTGTGAAATTATTAAATGGACAGAAAAGGAATGCACTAAGATGACAGCGAAAGTGATGTATGTAAGCAGAAAAAATACTACGCTGACGCTGATTATATGAATACTGAATAAATTTAATGAAGAGCAGGCGAATGATAAAATTATTATTGTATAAACCGTAGTTATAGCGAACCTTAGTTATCTAGCCCCCACTTTCAGTACATTTGCGCAAACCACAATAAAACTCTACGTTCATCACACAATCGTCTTCTTCTATGTCCCACTCACCGCACTGATTTCATTCACTCTTCCTTCTTCGTTCAGTCTATCTCTCTGTGGAATGCGCTCCCCCAAGAAATCAGGATGGCAACCAATAGATTATCCTTTAAAGTTAAAGTTCGCGAGCATATTCGTAAGAAGCTGGCAGTATCATCACAGCGGCAATGTTTTCCCATTGTTTATCTTATTTGTTTTATAAATATATTCGTGTATTTATGTGTATTTATTTTTTCTTATATTTATATATATTGTTATATTATACATTTTGTTTTGATAGGTATATATATATCCTTATATTTAAATAAATATTTATTCCACAATTTTCGATATTGCACCTACCACTGTTTGTCTCTGCATCACCCAAAGGTTGACTGGTAGAAAATGCCTATGGCATTAAGTCCGCCTCTGTACATGTATGTGCTTAAAGTATTAAATAAAATAAATAAAAATAATAAACCTTCTTATACTCCGGCGAGGCGCCATGGAACTTCATCATGAGTGCCACAGTATTGAGGACAATGAAGAAAAAGATGAAGTACTCGAATCGCTGTGATGTCACGAACCACCACGTCTTGTACTGGATCCTGTGCTTTGGGATGTATCTGGAAAACGCAAAAGAGACGTGAAGGGCAATGTACGGAGTTACCTATTCAACTCAATACATCGTCTTTCACAAGCCGACAAAAGTTTTTGCGTCATACTTACGATTATCTGCGGAACCAATACCATATATTTTACTTGATACTTTCTTTTATTCCTTGCTACTATGGTAGCTATATATTTTTTAGCATTTGGAAAATACTAATAGTGCAAAAATTTCCTGATTCTTTGAAAAAATTTCAAAGAATCAAGCCCTAAAACTGATAGGTACCTTGACGGTTTCTTTTATTTCATTTGAATTTGAGAGTTTTAAGACGCTTTTGAAATGATATCAAGTAATATGCCTTACCTTCTAACGGGTTTAGCCTTTAGCGCAAACTCTATACAGTTCCTCTGATTCTTATCCAGTTCACAATCCTTGAATTCTTGCTCTCCCTCCTTCTGGAATGTTACTATGACGAAACCTACGAAGATGTTCACCTGAAAAGTGATGTAGTCAATGGTTAAGATGATAATATATTTTTTACCCCGAGAAGATAAGAAGCTGAAGCAGATAAATACTAGTATTTAGTTAGACTGGAAGCCGACCCCAACAAAGTTGGGAAAAGGCTAGGCAGATGCTGAGAAAACAGGACACTACCTGATGCAGTAACAATGACTAAGAGCTGGTTCAGTCTAGAACAATCCGCAGAAATTTAATAAAGAAGAGGAAACAGCGTTTTCCGGATGATTTTAATTCTACCAGAAATTCGACGCCTGTGTTCTGCTATGATAGCTTATGAGCTGATAATAAGGCGAAAGCATCAGGGAAGTCTGCAAAATCCCAATTTCCTTTCTTATTTTGCAATTTGCAGGTCAGTATTAGATTGCATGTTGATCAAGTTATGATTCGCGACCGTAACTATTATGTAGTGTAGGGAAATTTGGTCTTACAGAGTTGTATTAATGATTTTAATTCTGTGTAAACTTAATAACTAACCCATTGCACCTTAAAAAAAATACTGTGTATTTACACCTACTGTGATTCTGGACAGGAGAAATCAATATACTTTATACACAACCTAATAAGTCGAACTTACTCGAAACTTACTACATTCATCTATCCGACCAGACCTGCATCAAAGCTCACAATGGGCCTCATTAGAAGGCTGAATGGCACCAAAATGGCAATCGAGAGGGCTATGCTTGGAGTTTCCTTATATGATCGAATCAGAAATGAAGGGATCCATAGGAGAACCACGGTAACCGACATAACCGAAAGAATTGCCAAACTTAAGTGGCTGTGGGCACAAAACAGATGGCCAATGGGTCCGAAAAGTTCTGGAGTGGTGACCGCGTACCAGAAGACGTAGCGTTGGTGGACCAAACAAGGTGGACCGATGACCTTGTGAAGGAATCCGTTGGATGCGGGAAGCACAGAACCGGTCGAAGTGGCGGTGCTTGTGGCCTATGTCCAGCAGTGGACGTCTTTTGGCTGAAATGATGATGATGATGACCTTCCCTATTGACTAGTCGGTTACTACAGAGACTGTCCTTTTAAACCATTTTGGCTTGCATGAGAAGATCTTTACAATGAATAAATATTCTTGCTTACCATGAAGAAAGCTATAACAATGATATAACTGATGTAGAAGAACGCAACAAGTGGTCTGGAGTTTTCTATAGGTCCATGGCTTTCTTCATTGGAATCCATAGAAGTTGACAGCAATCTGCAAAAAACAATTTCAATTTCAGTGTTGTTGGAACAGGCCGATTCCCGGCCACCGTAGGCGGCGGGCTTGTGGACGGTGAGCAATGGGTAGCTCGCCGTCCGAAAAGGACCAGGCCCGGGTCGATGGCGCGTTGTGTTCCATGTGCGCCTCAAAGAGATGTCAGCAGAACTGACGGAGTCCGCTTGTGGCGGGTTTGTCCGAAAGGGTTAGGGAAAAGTAGGGCCTTGGGTAGGACCTTGGGTTCGAACACGAGACCTATGACTTTGCAGTCCAATAGTAACATCACTAGGCTATCACTGTCACGCAAGTCCTTTGACGTACTGGTACTAAAGCACGCAGGACATGCTATAAGGAGTCCTATCGTAATTGGAACAGCACCATACCCCGTCACCAGCACCCACTCAGGTTGGAATCATCTATGAATTACAGGTTTTCGTTGCTTAGGCCAACCTGAGTGAGTCCGTAGACTTTTATAAATGGTGGAATTCATCTTTTGGTCAAAACTCGCTGGTGATGCTGAGCCTTTAGGGGAACTGCTCTATCTCATGACTTACCCTGGCCATCCTTCGAAGGTGGATACAGTGAAGAGTGTTAGCATTCCATTGAGCACATCATCGAAGTTAAACTTGTTTCTTATCCAAAACCGCTCTTCTATCTTAAGCTTTCCATTCTTGTATATTAAGTACGTTCCACTGAAATTAAACATTTTTTATACAACATGTAACAAAAACCCTGTCCGATCCGTGAAGGTGTTCTTAAGAATCGTGCTAAGAGTTTATCCATTTGCAGGTTTAAAAAAAAAAAATCCACGGTATTTTTTTATGAAAAATTATGGGGAGTGAGCAGCCGTCCGGTGTCTACACCGTTGAAAATTTTCGAAATTGGAGTAATTTTGGTACTAAATACGTGAATAAAAAAAAATGTAACTTTAATATTTTTAATAATTCGATTTTTTATTACTTTTCGGTAATGTTATTGCAATACTTATATGCTTCTTTCGGATCGGATGGGGCTTTTGTTACACATTGTATTATTGCCTTGTTAAAACATTAGGAACATTAGGTTTTCTTAATTGGCTATATCATATCCTAGATACTGGGAAACAGCTCTGTGACAATCCATCACAATCACAAGAATTTTAAATCCATTGCTTCATATATTTTATGTTTGAAAAATTGTTGTTGAATTTTTGTGTGTTTCGCAATTCCCCTGGTTAATATTAGGTACAAAATACAAAAATATACATAAAATAAGTAATTTTACCGTTAAAAAATACTCACGCACATTCTTCTTCAGTCACTTTTGTGATATCTGTACATCTATAGAATTTACCCTGAAATCATAATAATGTTATACCAAAATTGTTCAGAAAATTAGGCTAGCTCCTGGAGTAAGAAGTTTTTTTTAGTTCAGGAGCCAGGCCATGTTTTATTTGTTATAATAAAGATTGAATGAAAAATTCTTGAACATAGATGTTTTTTGTTTCAACTGATTAAAATATAAATAATTGTTTATTTAAAAATTATACCTATTGAATCACCTGACCTCGCTTACTATAAAACGCTTAGCTAAGCACATAAAACAAATACAATTAGTACATTTCAAGTTATGACACAGCTGGCACTATATTATTTTTTTGCAAAACTAATACATTTTAATACTGGCAACCATATCTTTTTAACCAACAGCCCTGAAACGGAGAGGAATATTTTTGATTAAGTGTGCATGTTCTTGCTGCTCTTAATAAACTTTGAAAGTATGGTTGACAGTTCTTGAAATAGTTGAGTGTAAAGAAAAATAGCCTGCACGTCACAAATATTTTTAGCAGTTACTTACGTACTAAAAGGAGAAGGATAAAATAAATATACGTACCACGGGCTTCTGATTTCTATAGCAAAAAAAGTGAAATAATTTCATCTCGCTCCCACTATTTGAAAGCGGGTAGAGATTTAGCAAAAATGGTAAACATAGATACACAAAATTACCTTGAACAATTGAATACCAACAACAGCGAACATAAATTGCAACATATGATTTATTATAAATATATTCCCAATAGATTTTATAGAAGCAAACACACACTTGACCACATACTAAAGCACAAATAATGCAAAAAATGTTAAAGCGGGCAAAACAGTAACGTTACCCAATTGCAGTGTTTTTTATTATTTTTTGTATTTTATTTTTCGCCCATTTGTCCCAATGTGCGTTTGTGTAGGTGTATGCAAACCACGTTGTATAAAGTTGTGTAAAAAAAACAAAATGCAAAAATAAATAAATGTTAGAAAAATACCACAAAAAACTGGGGGAAAAGGTCGCCTACTTACATCGCGTTAGTCCTTGGTTTTACGGAAACAAAAAAAACTTTATTCGCTTTTGTACAGACACGTCAGTGTCCTGTTCTGACAGTGACATTTCGAACAATCAAAAAAAACGTAAACACAGTAATAAACCAAGTACCTCACTCCTAGTTTTCGAGTGAAATGTCAAGGTAGGGCATTGTGCAACAGAAACACCGAAGCACTTAATTTTGAGTCCAAAAAAATCACAAAATTCGAAACAAAAAACTTAATAAAAACATCACACAACACCTTTGGGCTAATTTAAATTGAAAAAAAAAAAACATAATGAAGCATGCAAGCTCCTAAATAGAAAAAAAAAAGAGAATTTTTTGGACCCAGGAGCGGAAGCGAAAAAAAAAATTGTTAGTAAACTAATTTTTTGTTTTGCACGTAAATAAGCCTCACACATATTAAAGAAACGAAATCAGATGATTTAGCATATTTTTTTTTAGAAAAAATAACTAGTGCAAGAATATTTTCCGAGTGCATAAAAATACTTACTTCCACAAACCTAAGTTAATTTTAAATAAATAGACCCAAAGGTGTCGCTCAGTGAGTAAAAAAAATTGTAATTATCGTTTTCAATTTTTTCCTCCTCCCTACCTTGAACATTTGCACTCCCATGACGGCAAACATGAACTGAAGAAGATTTGTCACCAACAGAATGTTGCCAATCGTCTTAATAGCGACGATCACACATTGAACTACGTGCTAAAAATTGATAAAAACATTTTTACATCTCTCTCTCTTTGACTATAAATTGGGTAAAAAAGAATTTTCGGAGTAAAAGTCAAAAGTATCAAAACTAACCTTTAGTCCTTTTGCTCTGTTGATTGCCCTCAAGGGTCTCAATACTCGGAAAACTCTCAAAATCTTTATAAAAGATACTGTATTCTTTGACCTGGCAGAAAAAAAGACGCCATTATTACAACTTGATAAACACGATTCAATATTTTGGGCAACAAAAAAGTAAAACAAAATCTGTTACAGTTTGAACATCAGTATTAAGGCCTATTCTTATATCGTCGCTCGCATGACTAAAAGTCCTATCTAATTCTGTTCGGATTGATAAATAAAATTTTCACAAAGTTTTCTATCTGTTTTAACAATTAAAAATAAATACCAATATTGAAAATAAATAAGTAGCTATATCGTAAAAATAAAGTACTGTAAATACTCTTTACGAATAAATATAATTAAATATTCAGAATTACCGATAGATTATAATGTTATCTTAGTTAGAAATGTCGTAACTGCAAAACACTTTTCCTGAATAATTGACAATACGGAGATAGGACCGTTAGTCATGCGAGCGACGATATATGGGATATCGTCGCCGCGCTCGGTAGCGATACCGGTCCAAACTAACTTACCAGAAGGCGGACCAGTATCGCTACCAAGCGCAACAACGATATCGCTTATATCTAAATAGGCCTTTACTTGATTCAAATAAAAAAGTAAAGTGCATCCAGACAGAGCAAGTATATCGCCGCAAATGCATTTTTTAGGGTTCCGTAGTAAACAAAGAACCCTTATAGTTTCGTCATGTCCGTCTGTCTGTCTGTCTGTCCGCGGTCTAGCTCCGAAACCGTTAGTACTAGAAAGCTGTTATTTGGCATAGGTATACATATGAATTAATCCGACAAAGTGGTAAAACAAAATTATGAAAATCATTTTTTTTAGGGTACCTCCCATACACGTAAAGTAGTGTTTTTTTTTTATCCTCTAATGTGGGATATCATTGGAAAGGTCCTTTAAAAACATTTTGAGTTTGGGAAAACCATTTTTGGATTTAGGGATCCGTTTGCGAAATATTAAGCTTTAAAGTACTAATTTTTGTTAGAGTCAAGTGTGGGGGACCACACTTGACTCTTACAAAAATTAGCAGCCCCTGCCAGCTAAATGGTTGGTTTTGGATGTGTGAAAAAAATCACAGTTTTAGTTTATATAACGAAATTAAAAGAAAAACTATCACAGCTAAGTAGGCTTTACAAGTTAACGAGTAATAATCGACCAACTTAACTTTGCAGCTGCAAAAATACGTTTTCCCATACATTTCGTATGGGAGAACTCAGAACATGTTTATCAACTACAAAGTCTTTTTTTGGGATAAATTCATCCCAACTACGGAACCCTTCATTGTGCGTGGTCCGACACGCACTTGGCCGGTTTTTATAATTGTCAGATGTCTCAGCTTTAAGTGAAACGTCACAGGCGTGGCTAACCATTCAAAGTACGTGCCTCACACTGTCAGTACGCACCTTATGATAAGCCATAAAGTTATATTAATACATATCAAAGAATTCCACTGACCCATCCAAAGAAATCAAAGACACTATGACGACGAGTAAATCCAGGAGATTGAAGGCGGATCTACAGAAGGCATCCTTATGTAAGATGAAGCCGTAAGTGATGACCTTCAAAAGCAGCTCTAAGGTGAACACGGTGGTGAAGAAGTAATCAATCTTACGTAAAATCTGAAAGTAATTGGAAAAAATCAAGAGATTACAAACGATGAACAAACGAAATTAAAAAGTTACACCCAATTTAGATGCGAACATAAAAACATGATTCTTGACCAGTACCTAATTAATTAATTAATTGCGTAATATACAACACAATCAGTTTCGATTTGAGATTACTAAACCATTGCTTCAAAAATATTGGTTGTCTGTAAAGTCGGTTTACGGACGATAATTTTACGTGATAACGTCACAAGCCGAACGCTTAGGCCGATCGTGCCTCTCTATCGCTTGTTCCGCGCTCTCACTTGCACGCTCGGCTCAGGCGGAACGTGACACTTTTTCGTGAATGCAGCCGGCGTTCATCGATTTATAAGACGTTATCACGTCAAAAATCGGCTCAACAACGTAAATAACGCAATGAATGTTGTTAACTGTCAAAATGAAACAAATTTGGCATAATTTTTTACAAAAATAAGTTACGCAATTAGGTCTTGACTAAAAGTGGGAAATTAACACATTTAATTATCTATTTTCCATCTTATGAAAAGCATTATATACCCTCGCCAAAATCGAGAAAGTTATTTTAAACTTAATTTTTCCAAAGGGTATCGTGTTACCCAGTAACTGGGTTGTGGAGTCAAATAGGCAATCGTTCTATGTAAAATAGTAGTATTCAGCTACATCCAGTAAGTCTGGAAGCTGACGCCAACATAAGTGTGTAAACACGAGGTAGATGATAATAATGATGAACAAATGAAACCCCATCATAATCTTTACCTCAGTCTGTTGTTCAGTATCTTTGCTGCCCACAGGGTCTTCCATCGCCAACATGAGTGATGACGCCAGAATACACAGCAATATCAAATTCTTGAACCATGAATTCTTTTGGATTTTGTAGCATGTTACTCGGAACCTGAAAAGGATTAAAAAAAATAGGGCTTTAATAAAATGACAGATCATAGCTCCAACAGAGCGCAATATCCTTACATAATATAAAACAAAGTCCCCCGCCGCGTCTGTCTGTCTGTCTGAACGCCATAAACTCAAAAACTACTAAACGGATTTTCAAACGGTTTTCACCAATGGACGGAATGATTAATGAGGAAGGTTTGATGTATAATTCATTAAGGTTTTGTGTAAATTGGCTGAAATATAACGATTATTGTTGAAGATGTCGGAAAAAATCTTGCGGAATGTGAGCTTTACTGGCGTGCGCCGGATAAACCGTGAGAGATAAATACAATTTAAGCTCTACAGGATTGTATACCTTAAAAAGTTCATCAAAAAATTCATCGTTTATCTTCAAAGGATGACCCACAACAACCAATTTTATCTTTCAGAATTTGGTAAAAATTTCATTGTTATTTCCGAAGCTATTTTAACCGGTATTTTATTGTCCAATAAAATATTTTATTTAAATTGAGCAAATAATTTAGATTAAAATATGCCTTGACATCATATCATTTAAATGAATAATTTAAAAGACATCACTGGTTCAAAATTACGCGTAACAAAGTATTATTATGGTTGACGGCAACGCGGGTGCAGCAGTAGGAGTCAATGACCTTTTCCTCGCCTATTAGGTATGAAATCCCAGTAGTACGTTCCCGTGGGATATTTTCCGACATCCTCGCGGGCGAAGCCGCGGGCAAAAACTAGTATAATAGAAAGCTCCACATTGGCGAAATTGAAAGTTGTTCTTATATTCTTGCCTTTTATTTATTCAAGTACACACAAAACACTTAATAGAGAAAATTACATAAAGATGGAAGAGCTCAAAAATACTGCTTGTTTCAACAGAAATTATTTATCAGCACAACCCGCAGTCGCAGCTGTGGTGTAAATATTAGGTTAGTGAAGTTGTTGGTAGACTGGCACATACAGACTGAACTGAGTGACAGTAAAAATATGGACAGTACAGAGACTACGTAGTAAACGTTCCAAACGGCACACCACACAGACGCGCTTATTGACGAGACCCTAAGCGATTGTCGCGGTGCTGTCAGTTGCGGGTGCCATGTCGAGACGAGGGCTTGCCGCGATCTCTTTAAAAATGGAGCGCAGGTAATTACTTCAACAAATAGGCCTAGTTTCCATATTGTCCATATTTATATTGTGACTGAGTGCACATTCTGTATTTACTATCTATAGTTTTGTCACTTGTGGAAACTTTTCTGATATATCCCTATTAACATATTTTATTAGCAAATTATTTACTTTTAAACTGTGTTGTCCTACTGCAGCCTTTCTCCTTTCTACTGCTCTCCAACTTGAGCTACTGTGGACCAATCTAAAGGCGTTTAGCTCGTCCCGCCATCTTTGCCTGGGTGGCTCAGCATGAAATAATAAATGACTACTTACCAGTTCGTATTGGAGAAGACGAAGAAACTGCTTGCTTCAGGAATGGGTTTATCCTCATTCTTCATTTCAACATCAGACAAGCGTCGAGGTCTTGCAGACGTCGGTTCCAACTGGTGTTTTGTGGAATCTTCATTCTTTATGTCTCCTAAAAGAAGAAAAAAGGACAAAGGATAAATAATATAAAACTATGCACAATCAGTCTATAATGTTCCCACTGCTGGAACAAAGGCCTCCTCTCTTTGAGAGGGAGTAGATTGTAATATACCACGGCCCCAGTATTGGTTGGTAGATGTCACATGTCTTGGAATTTTGGTTCTAGGATATGCCGATTTTAACACAATTTTTTCTTCCACCGTTTTGAGAGCAACAACTCGTAAGCTGGAGCCTATTACCACTGGACCACCACTGTTATAAAAATATGTAGTGGGGGTTTATCTTCTATATTTATACATATTTTATATTAAAGTCGCTTTTCGTGTCTGTCTGTGTGACCGCGTTGTTCTTCTAAACTACGCAACGGATGTTGATGCGGTTTTAGTGGTATGAGGATCAGGGTGTAAAGTTCATTCATCCTCTATAGAAAAGGAAGGATCCTCCGATCAGACAGGTGTTGTGTCTGGCGGGCAACTACCGAATGGTTGATGTCGGATAGTCTTATATATGTCGATCGCGCGGTCAAGTCTAATTGCGCGATGCAGGATTTGTGTAACGTCATGTCTTTTTGATGCGTAGTTCATAATATATGTGGCGGTGTAACCGCTACACGGTTTTCACCATAATTTAGAAAATTTACTCCGGTGTATATTACATTAATATTAAATTTACGCTTAATAAATAAATCTCGATCTGTAATCAAGTCGTAAAAACTGTGCGAAGCAGAGGGGGTCGCTTGTAATTATTACTTCCTCTTTTATTGGCATTTAGAGGTAGTACCAATAAAAGGAGGTTGAAGGTTTAAAAAGGTCTAAAAAAATGGGTGTGTGTCGTCAGCTCAGGGAAATAAGAGAAAATTACATAAAGATGGAAGAGCACAAAGGTACTGCTTATTTCAACAGAAAATATATAATTTTATTTATATGCAAGGAGGGTAAATAAACGGATATCTTTAAAAAAAAAGGCCCCGTCTACAAATTTCCATACGGCCTAAAGCTTCTATGAAAATCGATTTTTAAGGAGTAAACTCCAAAATATCCAACTCTTCTAAAACTTTAGCATGCATCAGAATAGAGATGAACACTCACCATTTTGTTTTTTCTCGTTTCCTACAAGATTTTCGTTGATTTCGTCTCTTTCTCCTTCGTCCTGTCCTTGTTCCTGAACGTCTTCTTCTGACCCAGTCTCCTCGTACTCATGGTCTGACCTGAAAACATAATCAACACAATTATTAGACTACACTTCAAGATGAGAATCCAGTCCGCCTTTAAGAAATGTATCGAAATTTCTAAAGTAAATTGCATTGCTCATTGCTGCATTGCAATTGTTCCTGGATTACTGCCCATTTTAGAAAAGTTCCAAGTTTAGTGGAATGCTGAATTGATAACATTGACATAATCAAATAATAGTAATGTTTAGATCTTCCAAAATTATATTTGCATCCTTACCTGGGTACCCTTTTATATTTTTTGTAAGGCCGGCTGTTAGTAAAAAAAAAAATATTAGAACGATATAGTATGAAAAATAAGTAGCTAGTTAGAGCTAATTAAAAGACAAATTTAGTAAGTGGGTAGTTTTAGAAAATGTTTGTTACAGTGTTAGGGTTTCCTCGGCATGAGACTTAAACGTCATGATGTCATTGTAGATGACAGGTCCGCGATCTCCAAGGAAGCTAGATATAAATATATATTTTTCGTTGAATTTTTTACCCTTACCCTTGAGGGGTTGTTACTCACCCTTCACTGGAATACCCTTCCTCTTCGTTAACGTATTCGTCATCAGTCTCGCCTCTCTCTTCCTCCAGTTGAGGATTACCTGCCTCTGCATTTACTGCTGCTTCCGCCTGCTTACAGATGTTAAATATGGGACTTTTACAATAAAAATTATGGTGACTATGACATTTAATGTCAATTGTTTTTATTATCTTCCTATAAATAAAATGATTGGATTAAGTCTCTCTACAGGCGCGTTTTTATCGCGCGATAATAACGCAAGCATTATTGCGATATTTGTTTGCATTACATTTTGTATTAGGACGGCCATGAAGCGATACTGCTGCGATAATAACGACGCAATAGAAGTACGCTTGCGTTCCTCCGTCCTGTGATATTCTGATATGTGTTCTTGGAACATTTTGTGTTAGGACGCATGCGATCTTACACACACCTGCGTTAATAACGCTAGTACGGTATAGTTCGGGCGATCAAAACGCTGCCGTGTGCAAGGAATCGGGACGCATTATCACAATAACGCTTGCGTTATTACCGCGCGATAAAAATCCGCCAGTAGGGTAGAGACTTTAAACTCATAAACAAAAGGTATTCGAACGTGCAAACTCAATTAAAACTTACATCTTTTTCCTTTTGTATTTCATCCATTTCTTCGGCATCTCCTAAGTTGTCGACAGCGATAGCCAAGAACACGTTTAACAATATGTCTGTATCACAATTTGATTAAGAAAATAATAATTATTAATTTTAATTTTAATCCACAGCAGCATCGATTTTAATTATCCTTAAAGCGACAATAATTGCTGGTTAAACAAACGACTAGCAAGACTATATTTTCAATTTTATACATTTCAACAGGGCCTCGTTTCTAAATAATAACAGCAGGTCGGTTCACGGATAGATCTCGATAAATAATGGATGATGATTCATTATATATCAAGACCTACGTGCCTCGGAAAGCACGTTAAGCCATTGGTCCCGGCAGTTATTCGTAGAACGACAGTTGTTACGGGTAGTCAGAAGCCCAAAAATCTGACAACCAGTCTTACGAAGGGATATCATGTTACCCAGTAACTGGGTTGTGACGGTAGTATAAGCGTCCGCTCCATTTAAAATACTGGTATTCAGCTACATCCTTTTAGACTTGAAGCCGACCACAACATAGTTGGAAAAAAGTTAAACAGATAATGATATTTCAACAGATCACTTTCCGGATCATAGTCTGGAATTCACTAGATAATATTATTAACTTCCCTCAGAACTAACTTAACTCCCAGAAAACCGGGCAACAAAACCTGAAAACGACCTTTATTCTTTTGGAAAAGGATACAGTTACCGCAGACAAAGATGACGATGAAATAGATGGAGGCTATCATGCCGAATGGATTGCCGACACCACCGTAAGCGTTGATACCGTGGTACATGACTACATTCCAATCCTCACCAGTCAATACCTGAAAACGAGAGAAAATACATACTTTTAGATAAATATAGACACAGTCCGATACGCTACCGTCACACGGCCCCAGGACGGAGGACATCCATGAGAATTTTCCTCCGCGGAGCAAAAAAAAAACAAAAAAAGGTGTTTGTGTACCTATAGTACCTACACCCACATTTCGCCAATTATGTTTAAGAATAACCAATACCTTTGACTAACAACAAAATTACCTTTTAGATAAATGCTATTAATCACACAAATACCTGAAACATGGTCAGCACAGCTTGCCAGAAAGAGTCAAAGTTGTGCCTCTCTTTCTCTTCTTCAGGATCATAATCAAATTTTCCTCCAAAGACTTGCATGCCAAGCAGAGCGAATATCATGATGAACAAGAAGAGAAGCAGGAGTAGAGAGAAGATTGACTGGATGGAGTTGAGAAGAGATGCTACTAAGTTGGAAAGAGAACGCCAGTACCTGCAAAACAAAACAACTCAGTGAGATCTAGTTAGGACATCTAGAAAGAGGGAAACGAGATGACTGTTAATAATGTGTCTGTATTTTTATGGTGTACATAATAAAAAATATTCTATCTATCTATCTGTTTTATCCTCTGTTGCTAATAAGGCGTTATAACCAAAATTTTACCAATATAGGTTTCAAATCTAAAATAATTTCAACATTGACTACGTTATAATGAAGTTTAATATAAGTAAGCTTAGTCGCGTTCCTACCTATATCAACTTTGATGCTCTAGCTGACTCGTGAAAATGAACTTACTATCAACTTTGATAAAATTGGCGAAGACTACTTACTTAGTAACTTTGAAGACTCGAAGAAGACGAACACATCTCAACACGGATATACCCAACTGTGGGATAGTGTCGCTGATGGTTAGCGCCAGCTCCACGATCGAACAGAACATGACGAAGCAGTCGAAACGGTTGAATAAGGAGACGAAATAACCCTGGAAGAAACAGAGTTAATAATTATTGAAATCTTACAAAACTGAAAAACCAGTAAGCCATAAAATAGCTGTAAGTCCAATTCTCGTACAGTAAAAAAACGTTTGAATTCAAATTACAATCACATCACAGCGACAATTTTTTTTAAAATCAAAAATGTAGGTAACTGAGGATTTTTTTTACAGATTGCAACAAGAATGCGAACGTTTCTAAAAATACGGGAAGTGCCCCTCAGCACGCGTAGCATGACCACCGTAGAAACGGACAAAATGACAGATAAACAATCACAATCTGTCATTTTGTCTATTCTTATGGAAGAAATCAAGTTACATTATGCTATTCCTAGAAATATATTTAAAGCGAGTAGAGAATAGTAGCCGCTTATCTCTTCAGTCACAAATGGCGTAGAAGACGACGTTGTACAATCAATTAATTGTTAAACAAATTAATACCAAACATTTCAGAAGCCCGTGCTTATGAATTCAATCAATAAGCCCAGGTAGGTACGGGCGCTTTTTTACGCGACGATTTTTTTTCGCAGAACGATCATTAAGAATCTATCAGAGCGCATCCTAGCATGTCAAGAAAACACACTATAGTGTTTTCAACTCTCGACGCTGAGCAGAGCGTAGTAAATACAGTGCGCTACGTAAAAAAGCGCCCGTGCGAATCTGGGCTAAAGCTCTAATTATTTTCGTATATATTTGTATCTATATCATGATGATAAATAACTTACTTGTATACCGAGTGCGTACATCTTCACTAACATCTCCATAGTAAATAGCACCACAAACAAATAATTAGCGTAGTTCTGAAAGTGGTCTAACCAATGCGGTTGACTGAAAACATAAGAAAATTGTTTTTTTTTAATTGTTTTAATCACGTTTGACTGCGGTACAACTAGAAGTTCAACTCTAACCTCATTAGTATTAAACGTGAAGTAAAGTAATGCCAAACTTAATCCTCGAAAAATTTATTGCAAACCAAAAGCTAAAATCGTTATCACAATAATGATTTGACAGCGTGTTACTAGTGTGGCGATTTGTGAAGGTGCTCTCCGCCAGTGCAAAGCGAGCTAACCGCGACTAAGCGACGTATACGCCGCGTTTTCACAAAATTGCACACTTTTTTTTCTCGCTCTCGTTTCGCAAACCCGTCAACGCACACGTGACGTGCTCGCTTCGCACACGCACAGAGTACGTTGAACAATCGCCTCGCTGTCTTCCGCAAATCACCAGTGTGATAAGTACCCTAATAGGTACTGGTTTTAACTTTACTCTGCGTATATTAATAAGGGCTTCTAGTAAGCGGTTGCTTACAAGAAGCCGTTTCCTTGTCAACGGTTTTCTTTACACAATTATATTTGTTGTCATGTCAAGTGCAATTTTCTTAGGGACATCGTGGATTCATAGAACGTTTGTCGAGATAAAGGCAAACTTACCCATGATGTTCTGTAGCTAACACCAAAGTATTTAGAAATACAAGCAAAATGATGGCCCAGTAACACGTTTGTGACTTCACCGCTTTCCTACATGTTCTTCGCAACCGTCGATTAACCTGAAAACAAAGTTTATGATATAAAAGTAAAATTAAGTTTAATTAGAATTCTGACTAGGAAGTTAATTAAACTTAATTTTAACTTTCACTACTTAGTATTAAAACTAATGTCTCTTAAAATACCGTTATTTGGTAATGGAAGCCAATCGTTCTACAATCTAAACTTATACTATAAAAAGGTGAAATAGTTTCCTGTTTGTAAGAGGTCTCTGCAAGTTATAAGATCAAATTACAAAAAAAAAATCTCTGATAGGAAGCTACAATATTGCCGAGTGACAACGCACATGATTTTTCCACGCAGATGAAGTCACGGGCAAAAACTAGTCATAAACATTCAGGTAGGTAAAATTCCATCGAGGAAAAAGTATTGGGCCTAAGATAGTACCTTGTCGAACCTCCTGCAATAAACTTTGCAACTGGATCCATGTCCTTGGTCTGTACTCGTGTTCACATTATTTTGAGATCCTTCGTTACTTTTTCTGTCTTTTTTGCCTGGAATATAAAAGAAAAATGAAATATCCTACCTATGTATCTAGAACCGTATCGAATGCTTTTCAATAATATACATGCTTTACGTAGTTGCCTTTCGGCTGAAATGAATGAAAACATTCTTTAAAGTTTTAAGAATACATAAAGTTTTTTACTAGCTGATAGACACTTGCAAAGCTACAGGGTTGCACGAACCATGTTGTCAATCACATAATCAAAGTTAAAATGTTTTGTCGACCTAATATGATATCCCTTAAAACCTGTGTGCTCTTAATAGGTATTTAACTTGGATCATACAAACCTTGGGAATCTTGGTCGTCTTCTTTTTGCCCCTGATCATTTTCAAGGTCCAACTCTTCAGCTACTGTTATCCAATTTAGATATCCTTTCATATCTTCTTCTAACTGCTGTCTTTCACGGGATTTTTGGAAGTCACCACGATTCTTTGCTTTTTCTCTTTCCTTGGAGAACTCTCTGTGAAAAATTAACGGAAATTTAGTTAAATGACGTTCACGTTCTACGTATAGTGCGTTTTGCTTCGAAAAAAATATATATAGGTATCTGTAAGATAGGAAAAATCTTGACTCAAATCTTTCACATTTTATTTAACGTCTGATTTTTCGTTTCTGAATTAGTATTCATTAATGTCAGCACCACAAACGTCAAAATTAGACGAATAATTTTAATTAGCTGCTCTCATTAGAAGTTGACTTACATCATTGCAAAAATAGTATAATGTGACAAGATGCAAAAAAATGCGATTTTATCAAACCATCCTCCGTAACTCGGTATAAGTTTACAGTCACGTCATTTACTGAAAATATTATGAGATCTATTTTAAATCACTTACCCGGACAACACACCAAGAATCAGGTTCATAACGAAGAAGTTTCCGAAGATGACCAGCGTCACGAAGTAGATCCACGGCCAACTGTTGCCTTTGACGTTGGAAATCTGAAATTGACATATCTCTTTTAAATTCAAGGTCAAAAGAAAAGGAAATCCAGATCAGATTGGTAATTTGATTTGCTAGCGGTTGCTAACTCTTATCGGTCATTATTGACACTATTATTGAAAAATATAACAGTAATGCTAATGACTCAGGAAACGCCAATTTGAATCTATGCATAACTCGTATACATATACGTGATTAGATCCTGAATAACGGATAGGTTTTTTTAGTTACATAATTTTAAACCGGTATGTAGCTCATCTCGCTCGCCTAAAAGCCGAGACTATACAATGGGCCAAAATAAAAAAAAGTGTAAAATGTTTCTTCTGCTCATGCTACAAAGGCCTTTAGCAAAATTCCATTTCAAAACATTATTTTCAAAATTAATGATTAAGTACTCACAGCATACATAATATCAGTCCACCCTTCAAGAGTGATGCACTGGAAGACAGTCAGCATAGCATAGCCGATATTGTCGAAGTTGGTGATGCCATAGTTGATACCAGGCCATTCCTCTTTCAGGCCTTTCCTGCAGGTGTAGTTATCGGGACATTTGTACCCAAAATCACCTGGCTCACTATTGCAGGGACTTGGGTCGTCAATTATTTCATCTGGAAGAAGCAGTGGACAATATTGTTGTTTACCTTCACAAAGAACTGTTAGGAGTCATCATCAGCCGAAAGACGGTCCTCAACTGGTAAAAAGCTCCACCAAAAAACTGCCAAGAAACCAACTAGGTAGTTGAGAGCGTAGTGATAGTTAATTAAAACAGATTTTCTTTGAGCTTTGCTAACAACATAACGCCTGAACTCCCCGAAGGGTTAGGCAGGGGAGCACCGTATACATTTCAATTTAAGTGAAATCTTTTTTAGGCGCGTTGGACATTTTTGAGATGGGAAAAACAATTGAACTCGCGACACCGTTACCGACACCTCATTTTTGTAAACGCGATTGTGCTCTTTATTTAGGCAAGATTACGGACCAATGTTCTATATAAGTATTTTTCTTCCACCAAGGCGATCTTGTTCAAGTCTTCACATGTGTCGGCACTCCCGGAGTGCCACTGTTTTTTTTTATCATCAAGTAATTAATACAAATTTTACAAATTTTTCATTAAATTTAAATGCTGTCCATTGAATAACAATAACCATATTTTTCATGCCCGTTTTTTTATAGGAACAAAACGATGCATGGATGATGATTAAGTTCATATAGTCAGAGAGAAGGTAAATACTGACAACTGATAGATGTACGTAAGAAGAATGGTATATTTTACCGACCCAATTGAATTGAAATAAGGGCAGGAAGAAAATGATGATAATTAAATTGTAACAATCCAAAACTTTCCAGCTGGTGATGACGATATAAAATGAACTAAAGGAGAACCACATACCTGGGGTAGTCGAATTATTTAAAAAGCAGGTCTCATGTAAGATCCCAGAGAACAGCTCCAAGCCAATGATGGCATAGATGATGATTACGAATAGTACCAGAAAGGCTATGTGGAACAGTGGTACCATTGCTTTCAATATGGAATTTAACACAATTTGGAGACCTGGAAAAAATAAAATAGGGTATTAATGAATATTATTCTTCACTAGCAATAATTGCCCGACCCATTAATTAAATTTGTTATAATTTCAAGAAAACTTTTTTCGTACTTAATACGCAGTGGTATAATTTCATTAGAAGAGACTAAGTTCATGAAATGGAAAACTTTTTTTTAAAATAAATCCATTATTGTTCTTTTCTTTTTCGTGTGGTTAGTGACTAATATTGTGTCAGAGTTTTTATGCCCACCATGGGCCTCTGACTTCAACTTCACATGCCGTCTAGAAAATATCTCTCAGGCATCCTCTCAGGTTTACTCACGATGTTTTTCTTTTCGTTTTTGAAGCAAGTGATAATTACCCAATACGCACATGAATCCGAAAAGTCAGAAGTGCGTGCCTTGGATCGAATTCGTGACCTATGACTTGGCAATCCGACAGTCACACCACTAGGCATTAGTGTTAACTAGTGGATATCCATAGGTAGTAAAACTGGTCATTACCTTTACAGAGTTGCCGCAATAATTACGGACTTTAAAAACAAAACTCTTTCGCATTCCAGTAACCAAGTTAAATATTATTTTCAAATATCAAACAAAAGTCGTCTCGTAAAGTGAACATTAAATGCAGGTACTTACTCGGCACTCCCGACACCAACCGAAGCGGTCTCAACACTCGGAAAGCTCTCAACGCCTTCACGTCAAACGAGTCTTTTGAAATGTACTGCAGGATCATACTTGCTATACTGAAACAGGTAAAACGGTTGCCTTCAGTATTTTCATATTTTAATACCATACACAATCCAATCACAATTATTACATACTTAACAATATTCTCCTAACCATAATTACTTAACGGATAACACGAGTTTCGAGAAATCCAATGGAGACAATCAGAGCTTTCCTATTCATAATGTCGATCATAATAAACGATTTAGGTATAACATAACAATAATATTGCGTAAAATACTCATGACCTAACATTTCAACATAACCTTCTCACAGTTCCTTGCATTTATATTTATGAAATCGCCAAGTTTGTTAAACAAATCATCCACTTTTTGAACTTAATAATAATACAAATAAACGAAAAGCCACACAATATTTATTAAAAATGCCTGTTCCTAGGATCGAACTATTCCGACGCGGTTGCGTATATATGGAGCCACTTATTTATAATTCAATTCCAAATTTTATAACTGATCTTCCTTACAGAAAATTCTGCGTAGTACTAAAAAAATGGCTCATTTCACATAGTTATTATTCAATAGGTGAATTTCTAAAAAAAACTTCTTGTCGGATTACAGGAATGCATTGTAGAAGACTAGAATATATTAAAATTTATGATTGTAGATATAATTTTGTCCTGTTATTTTGTGTTGTGCCAAATGTATCGTATAATTATATAAAATTTTTAATTAGTTGTGTAAATTGAGGATTAATTTACTATAATTTCATGTCTAATCAATATTTTCAACTTTAGTTAGAGATAATTGCTTTTTAGCCTCACCATTAATATTCGCATGCCAAAATATAGCGAAATGTGTCATCATACAAGAATACTTTAAATAACACCTTTGTAACCGCATTTAAAGCAAATAAATGACTTTGAATGGCTGTGCCATTTTTACTAGCTAGCAATGGGCTACCTCATACTCAGGACGTAATCCAATATTGTTGTCGTTGTTTTCTAAGATAATCCTGTGAACACTTAGGACTTTAGAGAGTTATACCACTTCGAATACTTTGATTTTGACATCGCTCTAGTTCATCCATTATCCAATACCAATCTATATACTAATAATAAAGCTGAAGAGCTTATTTTTTTTGAACGCGCTAATCTCGGGAACTACCATTTGGATTAGAAAGTATTTTTGCATTTGAAAGCCAAATTTTTGAGGACGGTTATAGACTATTTATCATCTCGCTATGACCCTTAGGAGCCAAAAGAACGTGAAAGCAATAGCACACGCGGGCGATGCGATACGACGCGGTGGGTCGGAGGGACAAAAAAATACACGCGGACGAAGTCGCGGGCTGAAGCTATACAAAATAAAATGTTAAATGTTGAGATTCACCCAATTGTAACTATAGTAAAGTCGAGACTGTTCCGTGTATTCCTTAGATACGCTCCCAGGTGGTACAGGAACCCGTACGCGATGATCTTCATTATAATAATATTGTTATAGTAAAATTCACCCAAAAGTCGAGACTGTTCCGTGTATTCCTTAGATACGCTCCCGGGTCGAACAGGAACCCGTACGCGATGATCTTCATTACAATAATATTGTTATAGTAAAACTTACCCAATAGTAACTATAGTAAAGTCGAGACTGTTCCATGTATTCCTTAGATACGCTCCCGGGTGGAACAGGAACCCGTACGCGATGATCTTCATTACAATAATATTGTTATAGTAAAACTTACCCAATAGTAACTATAGTAAAGTCGAGACTGTTCCATGTATTCCTTAGATACGCTCCCGGGTGGAACAGGAACCCGTACGCGATGATCTTCATTATAATAATATTGTTATAGTAAAACGCACCCAATAGTAACTATAGTAAAGTCGAGTCTGTTCCAAGTATTCCTCAGATACGCTCCCGGGTGGAACAGGAACCCGTACGCGATGATCTTCATTATAATATTATTGTTATAGTAAAACTTACCCAATAGTAACTATAGTAAAGTCGAGACTGTTCCATGTATTCCTTAGATACGCTCCTGGGTGGAACAGGAACCCGTACGCAATGATCTTCATTATAATATTATTGTTATAGTAAAACTCACCCAATAGTAACTATAGTAAAGTCGAGACTGTTCCATGTATTCCTTAGATACGCTCCCGGGTGGAACAGGAACCCGTACGCGATGATCTTCATTATAATAATATTGTTATAGTTAAACTCACCCAATAGTAACTATACTAAAGTCGAGACTGTTCCATGTATTCCTTAGATACGCTCCCGGGTGGAACAGGAACCCGTACGCGATGATCTTCATTACAATAATATTGTTATAGTAAAACTTACCCAATAGTAACTATAGTAAAGTCGAGACTGTTCCATGTATTCCTTAGATACGCTCCCGGGTGGAACAGGAACCCGTACGCGATGATCTTCATTATAATAATATTGTTATAGTAAAACGCACCCAATAGTAACTATAGTAAAGTCGAGTCTGTTCCAAGTATTCCTCAGATACGCTCCCGGGTGGAACAGGAACCCGTACGCGATGATCTTCATTATAATATTATTGTTATAGTAAAACTTACCCAATAGTTACTATAGTAAAGTCGAGACTGTTCCATGTATTCCTTAGATACGCTCCTGGGTGGAACAGGAACCCGTACGCGATGATCTTCATTATAATAATATCATTATAGTAAAACTCACCCAATAGTAACTATAGTAAAGTCGAGACTGTTCCATGTATTCCTTAGATACGCTCCCGGGTGGAACAGGAACCCGTACGCGATGATCTTCATCACGCACTCGCCCGTGAATATCACCATGAATATCCATTCTACTTTTTCCTGAAAACGAAAGGGACGAATATATAAATGTCATATTAGGTGGAATTCGGTCGTTTGCTTCATTTCCTTCTGTTTTATCATTAGATGAGTAAGTGACAGCTCGGAAGTCTCATCATTCTTCGGGCTACAAAAGTTGCTTTGACAAACTGTTCTACATATTGTAATCAATGTGATTGATGATTGTAAACATGATTTATTTCAGCTTAAAGCATTTAATATTAAGTCCATAAGAGCATTACTTCAAGAGAATTATCAACTATCTTTAACTTTTCTTGGAGTCATTAGGTCTTAATCGGTCCGGGGCTGCGAATACGGGCCGAAAGGGAAATCGTGGCCCCCCGGCAACATGGCAACTGAAGGAACACGGATGGGTTTTAGTCAGTAAGAGTCTGACACGCCCTCCCGCTCCACCCAGAGCGGGAGAAGTTATTTGATAATTTCCCACCCAAAAAAAAAAAGTTCTTAATCGGTACCCTAATTGCGGAACT